>OW964190.2:2505000-5005000 GCA_943136025.2 Agrotis puta | reverse complement strand
AAGAAAACTATTGATACAATTACTAAATGTTGATTTATAACTACAAAATAATTTGATTAGGACTTGGCTTCTATGAGATCTCAAAACTTTTTACGATGGAAAGACTGCATCGAGAGACTTGGCATTTTTTTACATTTAATGTTTTTGGTGGGATAAATACTGTTAATAACGATTTTAAATATTTTTATAAAATAATAATATCGTGTTTAAGCTCTTCGCAGTTAAGCCACTGGCTGCCACGAAAATGGGTACAACAATCGCTAAGTATAATGACACTCCTGTCGCAGTCGGGTAAACCGAAGAAGTAGGTATTCATTTTTACAGAGACACGTGCAAAAGAAAATAAAAAAAAAACTGTTTCTTATTAAGCTATGATAGCTTATTAATCGGTAAACAAAACGGCACGGTCGGCGCAGTCGCTGAGCGATTGGACTGCTACGCTACGTGTCACGGGTTCGATCCCCGCACGGAACAAAATTTGTATGATCTGCAAGTAGTTGTTCCGGGTCTGGGTGTTTGTGTATGTGAGTTTCTATGTTTGTAAACACACCCACGATACAGGAAGAAATTCTTAGTGTGGGGTGACGTTTTTTAAAAGAAAAAAAAACAGTACTTAATGACATTTGCAGATACGATATGTCAGTAACATGAAACTTTCTCGTCTTGATAATTGCGACTCCAATGCTTTAGTTTTATTGTAATGTAACATGCTTCACGTTTGATTCAATTATAATTAGAAAGTCAATATCGATGTGGTTATTAAATTACTACGGATGACATTAATCATATCTTTCTTTATTTTTGCTGTTTGATTTTGTCTGAACTCTTCTAGAATTCAACTAATAAGAAACAAATATACGTCGCCCCACACTAGGAATTTCTCCTGTGTCGTGGGTGCGTTTACAAACATATAAACTCACATACACAACGCCCAGACCCTGAACAACTACTTTTAGATCATACAAATATTTGCTCCGTGTGGGAATCGAACCCGCGACACGCAGCGCAGCAGTCCAATCGCTCAGCCACTGCGCTAACCGTGCCGTCAATTGTGGAAACATTATAGGCTGAGTATATAAATACCTGTCATGAAGTAAGGAAGCAAAAAAAAAATTCAAGCATGTACTCGAAAATTCTTGGTTCTGTACAATAGACGCAGAATATTAAAAGTATGACATTATATTGGTCATAAAATTATCTAATAATATTTTAAGTCTGTTATGCCATGCTATATGTTGGTATTTACGTGTGGATCGCACGTCGCGTCGATCGCCTGGAGGCTTCGTGCTAGAAACCTATATTGCTTTCCCCTTTTAGCTAGACTTGCATATACTTAGTATAAATAGACACTAGAATGATATTGCCCGGGCATTCGGGCAGCGAGTAATGGGCAACTCGCTGTCCGACCATGCCCGGGTCGACGGCGCGTTGTGTTCCACGCGCTCCTCAAAGAGTTTCAGCAGAGTGACGGGGCCTGTAGAGGGCCAAAGCCTGCCGGGGTCGCGGGACTTACCCGTTACCGTGACCCCGGTACGTAAAGGGCTATTGAAGGACACCGTGGATTTTAGTCAGTACGAATCTGACAGTCCCTCCGGCTCTGCCCTGTGTGGGAAGACTCATGTGATGATTTTACCACGTAAAAAAAAAGCATAATATTGTTCGGAATTTGATATAAAATTCGTTCGTATAATTCATACGTTTTACGTACCGTGTCTACTTTTTTTATCTATCTCTCTTCTGCCTCAGGTCTACTGTAAGAGTCGCGGTACTGTCCAAACGGGAAACCGTGACCCTGGAACGTAAAGGGCTATTGAAGGAGCACAGTGGATTTTATTCAGTACGAGTCTTACAGTTCCTCCTGCTCCACCGATAACTTTACGACCTTCTTTAACGACCTTTACGCTCCCGGGTCACAAGTACTTGTTAATACAATACCGCGATCTCCTAATTAACTTAATACCTAAGACGAGGAACATAACGTTCGAATTATATAGGCATCACATATTAATAAACAAACTGTTAAATTCAATAAATTCCCACATACGTAATACCATTTTTACATAAACAAAAACAATAAGATTTCATACGAAATTCTAACAAAAATACCTATTGATTTAACTGCACTGCGGTTTCACTGCTTATTTTTCAAAGGCTCGCTCGTGCTAGTACTTCTGACTATTTACCTAAACTCGGTAATTAATACATTGTTTGTTGTAATCCAATAATACAGAAACCCACAAGTTATAATAAACAATTGAAAGACGTCATAATGGGCGGATTTAAAGGCGTGACTTTTATTAAGTAGGTTACCTATATTTTAAAACTATCTGTAGCATGCGGCTTCGCTCGCTACAACACGAAAATTATGCCATGGGAATATAAAATCGGTGTAAAAACTATCCTATGTGTTGGTCCAGATTATAAACTATCTGTGTACCAAATTTCATCCAAATCCGTCTAGTACTTTTTGAAGAGTAACAAACATCCATCCATCCATCAAGATGTTGTTAATGTTGTTATAAGGAGGATTACTGCAATTTTAATCTGAAATAGACAAAAAAAAAAGTCTTTATCAGAATTCAAATTTTAATGTCTGTAAATGAAGGCTTTCATTGCATCTAAAAACTGAAAAGAACTTACTGTAAATCGACACAATGAAGAGACTTTTGTCGATACGAGAGTATCGCACTTTGGTAGAAAAGGCTCTATTTCTTTAAGGGCAGACCCTTAAAGCTATAGAGCCTTTTCTACCAAAAATGGAAAACATTTTCAATTGTCCAGAAATGGGAAAATAAGCAAAATCTTGAATCTGCTGCTACAGGGTAATTACGCCTATACAACACATAGGTACCAGTGCTGAGAATCAGGGTTACCAAACAAAATATCTTCCAATAAGTTATTAATTAATTCGACAACAGATTTTTTTAATGACATCGTTGGCTCAGTGAAAAAAAAATGACTTAATAAAATGTTCAAACATTCCAAAAGACAAATATAAATTTAAAAAAATTAACAAAC
Source organism: Agrotis puta (assembly GCA_943136025.2). NCBI lineage: Eukaryota > Metazoa > Arthropoda > Insecta > Lepidoptera > Noctuidae > Agrotis > Agrotis puta. The sequence goes on along the minus strand of OW964190.2, from coordinate 5,001,982 downwards.
CTAACAAACACATAAAAGATATTGTATATTCAAACTAGCAAGCATGAAGTACAAACCAACAAAGTCTGTACAAAAATAGTAAAAAGTGTCGATGGATGCGTCGCGCACGCAGGTGGGCGCGGTTCGCGCATGCGCGGTGCGGCGCGACGCTTTCTTGCGCTAACCCACTTTTAGCGCACGGTTGTACTGAGTCGCTTAGCTTGTAAGCTTTATGTGATAGAGTTTTTAAATTTTTCGTATTTATGGTATTATTTTTTTATTAATATTTAATATTTCCTCTTCTAAGTTTCACAGTTATAGTCGGATAAAAAATAATTGTAGAAATAGGTGTACTTAAGTGTTTTCCAGTGGCATTCAGAAATCTGGATTTTTGCCCAATTGATGGCAATAGGCTCGCCCAAAAACTTATGAAATATGGGTCCTCTTGCTCTAAACATAGGTGCTCTTAAAATTGTTGCTCAAACGGTAATATCTCGTTAGTCACTAGCCAACCCGGGAGCAGAGGTGCATATTATTTTGTTGAGTGTTTAAAACTGTCTCATTTTAAATTTTCATAGTTTGCTAAGTAACCAAACCGCCGTGTCCTCACGACGGCGATAGGCGGAGACCTCTCGCGCCCGGCATTGGTCGAGGCCATGCTGTGGGGCGAGACGGAATGGGAAGCGGTCGCCTCCTTCTGTGAAGCAGTCATGCTCGCGAAGGAGGAGGCGGACCGCATGACGGAGAGGACAGCGTCCTCCCTCCACCCCAGCTGCAGTGGTAGACGCCCATGACATCGGACGTCGCCAGACGATCTCCAGCCACCGTAGGCGCGGGCATGCGGGCGGCGAGTAATGGGTGACTCGCTGACCAATCATGGACCGTGCCCGGGTCGACGGCGCGTTGTGTTCCACGCGCGCCTTAAGGAGTTTCAGCATAGTGAGGGGGCCTGTAGAGGGCCAAAGCCTGCCGGGGTTGCGGGACTCACAAATCACCGTGACCCCGGTACGTAAAGGGCTATTGAAGGACACCGTGGATTTTAGTCAGTCAAGTCTGACAGTCCCTCCTGCCCTGCCCTGGGTTGAGGACTCAATTGATAATTTCACCACGATAAAAAAAAGTAACCAAACCGCACTGGGCCCGCGTTGTTAATTATGCACCACTCCGTCTCACAGAGAGGAGGCCTGTGTCCCAGCAATTGGAACATTTATAGGCTGATGAGTTTGCTAAGTAAAGTCGTTTTTTAAGCCTCATTAAGACGGAGCAAGAACTCGCACGCGATTTCCACTACATTGCGGTATTTGTTTCATCAACTGAATTCGTTGTACCTATAAAGTCCGCAACTCGCGTGGGAGTTTTTGCATCGTCTAAATGAGGCTTTACAGTTGCAGATTTTATGATAATATGACTGTATTCAACACATAGGGGTCGAAACTACCAACTTAGTAAGTTTTTATTTATAGTCTGTATATAATATGTTTAGTTCCATTTCTTCTAAAATGTCTTAAAAAAAAAAAAAAAAAAAAAAAAAGAAACACTTAGTTGTACTATTCGGGGATTCCACTAAAATTGTAATATTGTTTACGTTTTCCTTCGGGAATTTTTCATTTAGCACTTGATTTATTGTCAAACGCACTACAGGGAAGCCCAATGATTACTAATGTGTCCGTATATTTATGGCTTTGTCCTCTTAATTATGATTTTCCTCAATCACAATTACCAACTTATTATATCATAGGGTATTGTCCTGATTATTATGATTTTGGCGTCGTCTTTTAATAGTTACTAGCAGCAAAAATAACGGCTTTATCATCATCTTCCTGTCCTACCTATTTTACTTAGGGTCGGCACAACAAAGTCTCTTCTTCCATTCTCCGTTGTCACACGTCAAAGCATTTTGATGACTCCTTTGACAGTATATTATCAAAAAAAATGGCGATGAGCTTTCTACTTAAAATTTTGTTATTTTATCGAAACAATATTTCGGTACCTATTCATTTATATTTATTAACACTAAAATTATTCAATAATTTGTATCTTAAATACCAAAAACATTACATATTTTATTAAAAAAAAAAAACAAATATTTTAACTAGTAGTTTTATGAGAATTGTGAGTTTAACATTAAAATATTTCATATAAAACACTTCGACTCCACAGTTTTTTCTATCCAAAAATGCATCTAAACAAAGCTAGGTGTCGCATCTTAAGTGACTACTCTCTCCTGAACGCTACCGCCGCTATTACTTGAACGCTTACGTCAAATCTATATTAGTAAACATTCTAAGAAACGAATGATAGTTGCATTCAACACGACTTTTTTGTCGCAGCGAAAGCCGTCGTACGAGAAAAATCTTTTTTTGTATTGTTTTATTGGTTTGTAAACAAACAGGCCATGTCGCACGTAAAACTGAAAACAGATGAGCAAGAAAAGTTCTCAAGTGGCGACCGAGACCCAGAAGATGCATTGTAGCAAGGCCTCCCACTAGGTGGACCGACGACATCGTAAGAATCGTGGGCAAATGATGGATGCGAGTGGCGGATTGTCCTTCGGTATGGCGGGCTAAGGGGGAGGCCTATGTTCAGCAGTGGATGTCTTCCGGCTGTTGATGATGATGATATTGAAACAAACACGTAAATTGAATGAAAACCTTCCAACACCATGCTGGAAGGTTTTCATTCAATTTAAGCATAACTGCAAAATCCCAGGTATAACGGGGTGAAATGCTTTTATTAATTAGGTCCTAGCTGTTGCCAGCGACTTCGCCCACGCGTTACTTGATAATACTCCCACGTTAACATAATAATAGTTATAAATATTATCCAATTCTCATCAATATCAATTCAGCCGTTCTGACGTGATTGGATATTGGATGGATATTTCATAAAATATCCATCCAATTTGGGTAATAAATATGAGTTAGGATTCATTGACTTATACAACAATTATTTGTCAACACAATATTTCTACGAGTGTGATCTTTGACATTATCATCAGGTTAATGAAATTATAGCATTAGTTTAATTCACACTATTGCTAAATAACTTGAATGTTTATTATAAAACCACGTTATCCCATACATCGCCAATTACTGCTGAATATTTGCATCGATTTGCTTATTATTGCAAATTGCGTTAATTATTTCAAACACGGCTAGGCTTTTGACTCCCATGATCGACAAAAACCAAACAAGACAACGTCAATATCATTAAGTTTGAGGCAACGTACGCAACATATTGTTATTTATAGACAGTGGAACACAGCTCCTAATTTGTTTCCTTAAAAATCATATTAGTTTTTACTAAATGTACTAAAAGCGTTAAGAGTGCCACAGGGTCGCATTTTAGGGCCACTATTAATTAACCAAGGTGCGTCTTATTTTGAGGAGTGGCTGGATAGGCGTCACGGCGTCCTTACCTAACGCATGACGCAGGTCCTCACCGGACACGGAAGTTTCGAGAGGTACCTGTGTCTGATAAGGAGGGAAGTAACGCCTGGGTGTCACCACTGCGAGAATCGTCCGGAGGACACGGTGGAGCATACGGTGCAGGACTGCCTACTACTAAACACATCAATTAAGTAACGATACTGCAAATTCATTCTGACCTGATTCGCTGAAATGAGAAAAAAATTTTTCGGGCTTAAAAACATCCAGGTTTCTATAAATACTAGGTAAATTATCAAACGGCTGATTTAACAGTTTGCCTGCAATAAACTAACTACGCAATACTTTCCCAGAAAGTTCAATATGTATCTATTGCTCACGACATTTTTCTATTGGCAGAGGCTACAAGTTGGCTGCCAGGAGGGACATACATAAATAACAAGCATGACGTATTCCTAGGAGGATTAGTTTTTAAGAGGTAAAGCAATTGTCAGAGTCTGACAGTCCCTCCCGCTCTGTCCTGGGTGGGAGGATTCATTTGATGATTTAACCACGTTAAAAAATAAAACAAAAACAGTAATCACAGATGCTAACTGCGCAGATAAAGACGGATCTAACGGAATTCGATCAAAGAGTCTTACTTCCCGTAGTTTCTATGACAGGGAACATCATGCGAGCAGTTCCACTTTTTAAAACTGACTAAAGTCTCGCTGAATCAGTAAATAATTATAATTTAACTGTGCAATTAAGTATTCTAATGCCCTTACAAATATTATAAATGAGAATGTTTAGAAGAATGAATGGATATGTTGTTACTCAATCACATCAAAAAAGGTGAACTGATATTAATGAAAGACTCGTTACTTTATAGTCCGAAATAACACAGGTTATTGTGTTACATCCTCATAAGATAATTTACGAGTTACAGGCGAAGCTGTTGGCAGCAGCTAGTATAATAAACGATGTGTTTTTAAAATTAATAATGCTAAATTGCTAACCTATCCAAGCCTAAGAGTGCATAGCTTGAGGATACTACTTAATGAACTGCTAAATACAGTGGTGCATGCTAATATCTAATACATTCATAACTGCTGTCCACCTGTCTTGTTGTTTCTGAATTATTAAGTTTAAATAAAAATGGATTATTATACGGCGATATAAATAATAGTGTCGTTTACGTTGACATACAGTTGCCTTTTTTTTAACGTGGTAAAATCATCGAATGAGTCCTCCCACTCAGGGCAGGGAAGGAGGGACTGTCAGACTTGTGCTGACTAAAATCCACGGTTACTCGTTAATACCTTGACCCCGGCAGGCTTAGGCCCTCTAAGGAGACTCCCCTTAGAGGGCCAATGCCTGCTGGGGTCGCGTTATTTTGCTGACGGCTCTTAGAAGCGCGCGTAGAACACGACGCGCCGTCGACCTGGGCTTAGTCTATGATCGGACAGCGAGTCACCATGCCCTCATAGAGTTGACTTAGCTACAGAACTAAGAACAGGCTAAGTCGTTCTTCTTGTCTTGGGATTATAAATTTAAAATTACACACTAACGGGACGGCGAGTTACAAAGGAATAGTGGCATTAAAAAGGTTTTGTCTACTGAATTCTCTTTCAGGAAGGGTTCCGAAACTCGAACTGTTGGAGTCGTCAAACAGATTTGAAATAAGTAAACTGATGTAAAAAATAAATGTCTGCTTCTATAACCTAAAATAAATTCTGCAAAACTCAGCCCAAATCTCGTCTTCCGGAAATTAAGATCGACAAACTACAGAAATTTGATGTCTGGCATAGACATCTCCAAAACTAACCCCTCAGTTGCAGATTCGTTGTGTATCTTCCAACAGACTTCAGTAAAAAGCTCTTGGAACTGTATACCACGATGCACACAACTCCAAAATTCTGTCTACGTAAAATAACAATCACGTGAACAAAACAACTTAACTTCAAAAAAATTCCGCACGTGACAAACGTGAACAAAATTATACTTCCCACATAAAAAAATATGTAAATATACAAAAAAAAACCTTTTGGTGAATCTGTCGTTAGTGTAAAATGGAGGATATCTGAACATTGCGCAAGAGTCGACGCGGAGCGCATAGCCAATAGGATGCATTGCTATGACATGCGCGTACGCCGTGCGGTGAAAACTCGCCGCTTGTGGACCAACACGCTAATAGCTACCGAACTATACAATGTACTAACAATTTGTTTACCGTATTATCTGGGTGCTTTGGTTTAATAAAACTAAGTCTTTACTAAGTTCCTCGTGCTCTGCTGGCGCTGTTGCTGCGGTAGCTGAGAACCTCAAGCAGCGGTAATATAGTACCTTAGTGCACTAAGATTGTTTGAGCCGTTCGGGGTGGAAAATGCTCTCACAAGGCGTTGGTTTCATCCAGCCTACTGGCTCTGCCCCGTCAGCGGGTTGAATGGGAAAAAATGTATTATCGAACCAGGTAGTATTGGCATCTGCGAGTAACGGGGTAAATGGCACAGCATATAGGACTTTGTTCCATCCACCCCGCCGTCCCCGTACGAGGTCGATTGAAAAAATTGTTTCATCGACCCCGTTAGAATCTTGTATAATTTGATACAAGACCGAGCGAAGCGAGCTCGGGATTTAGGGCACCCAATGTTAGGTTAGAAGAGGTCCTTTTTTTACCATTGTGGTTATTTTTTTCGAGAAGTGCAGAACTTTTCTTGTTTTGATCGGTCGATCAAGGCATGTTCTATGGTCGGACAGCGAGACAAGCGCATACTTGGATTTTAACAGTGCAAAATTTTTAGATATTACTTTGGGGTGTCCCCAATTGTAACCTTTTTTTTTTATCGTGGTAAAATCATCAAATGAGTCCTCCCACCCAGGGCAGGGCGGGAGGGACTGTCAGACTTGTACTGACTAAAATCCACGGTGTCCTTCAATAGCCCTTTACGTACTAGGGTCACGGTAATCCCTTGGTCCCGCGACCCCAGCAGGCTTTGGCCCTCTACAGGCCCCGTCACTATGATGACACTCTTTGAGACGCGCGTGGAACACAACGCGCCGTCGACCCGGGCATGGTCCATGGTCGGACAGCGAGTCGCCCATTACTCGCTGCCCGCATGCCCGCGCCTACGGTGGCCGGAGATCGTGCTGCGACGTCCGACGCCGTGGGCGTCTACCACTGCGGCTGGGGTGGAGAGAGGACGCTGTCCTCTCCCTCAGGCGGCCCGCCTCCTCCTTCACGAGCATGACTGCTTCGCAGAAGGAGGCGACCGCTTCCCACTCCGTCTCGCCCCGCAGCATGGCCTCGAACAATGCCGGGCGCGAGAGGTCTCCGCCAATCGCCGTCATGAGGACACGGCGGTGCTCTGCCCAAGCGGGGCAGTCCTGCACCGTATGCTCCACCGTGTCCTCCGGACAATCCTCGCAGTGGTGACACCCAGGCGTTTCTTCCCTCCCTATCAGACACAGGAACCTCCCGAAACTTCCGTGTCCGGTGAGGACCTGCGTCATGCGGTAGGTCAGGACGCCGTGACGCCTATCCAGCCACTCCTCAAAGAGGGGTCTTACCGCCGCGATTGCGGCGTGCCCGCCCAATTGTAAGCTTAGTGGAAACTGGCATTCATTTCTTAGAACCGCTAAATTTTCCATTAAAAACTTATGTTCAGACGCCAGCACATCAACCTACCTCAAACTTTCTTTAATAAATTTTCAACCTTATCACAATAGTGAAGGGTTAATATTCGATTAGTAAAACACACAGATTGGGGTAGGTTGACCTGCTGGCGTCTGTACGTAACCTATGTGTGCATTATGAATTAAAAAAAAAAAGCTTGTAATAATGTTTTATTCTTTTCTTTCTTTCTTTTTTTTTTTTAAATGTTGCCCCACACTAGGAATTTCTCCTGTATCGTGGGTGTGTTTATAAACATAGACACTCACATACACAAACACCCAGACCCGGAACAACTACTTGCAGAACATCAAATTTTTGTTCTGTGCGGGAATCGAACTCGCGACAGGCGACTGCGCGCGCAGGAGTCCAATTTCTTAGATACTACGCCAAACGTGCCGTCATTGCATTTCATTTGAAGATAATAAAGGTCATATTTTGTGGTAATATTTTCATACACGTATCCCCATTAGTAATGTCTAAATAATCTTTACACAAGCGCATACTTGGATTTCAAAAAATTTATAGACATTACTTTGGGGTGTCCCCCATTGTAAGCTTAATGGAATCTGGCTTTATTACTCAGAACTCAAGAGGGTCTGCTAAAAACATGTGTGTACGTGACATAAAACTATGAATAAATAAAGAAAAAACAAATAATCATGTTTTCATGTATTTCATTTTCCTGTTTATAAAATAATTATTATGCATAGCGAGCTGGTCGCGGGACTGTACGAATTACCGTGACCCCGGAACGTAAAGGGCTATTGAAGGACACCGTGTATTTTAGTCAGTACGAGTCTGACAGTCCCTCCCCCTCTGCCCTGGGTGGGAGGGCTAGTTTGATGATTTTACCACTTAAAAAATATACATAGGGAACTATTATTTAATTGTCTAATTTATCGTCATCATAGTAACCCTTTGATTTTGTTTTAAAGAGTAGGGGTGATCAAATAAATTACACAAAATAATGAGCCTACCTGGGTTCGAAAGCCACGTCATACAACTTTTACCATTGGGTCACCACTTCTATCCTTAACTTGTTACTTTTAATCCTTATCAAGTTACTAAAAAAATCGAATAGAATAGAATAAAATCATTTATTCGCTAGAGATGGTTTTACAAGGCTGTTATAATTTATGGGTGGTACAAGGACATCTCACCTGCAGTAGGCACTTTTTTTTTTGTCGTGGTAAAATCGCCAAATGAGTCCTCCCACCCAGGACAGGGCGGGAGGGACTGTCAGACTTGTACTGACTAAAATCCACGGTGTCCTTCAATAGCCCTTTACGTACCGGGGTCACGGTAATCCCTTGGTCCCGCGACCCCGGCAGGCTTTGGCCCTCTACAGGCCCCGTCACTATGCTGGCACTCTTTGAGGCGCGCGTGGAACACAACGCGCCGTCGACCCGGGCATGGTCCATGGTCGGACAGCAAGTCGCCCATTAAACCTGCAGTAGGCATGCGAAAATTACGGGTTTATTCATATGCATGTATTACATCACAACATATTTTTTTTTAATATTTAAATAAATTGAATAACAAATTTGATAATTAATTGATACGAAAATCTTGTTAATGATGAAACAAACAAAAGAATTACATAAAAATAATCATCATAATCCTAACAAAAGCAGTTATACAAAGATGATGTGTACTTATACAATGACTAATCGTCAACAAGGTATTCCCTGAGATTTCATAATACATTGCACAATACACAACATTGAAATAAACACGTCGACAAAAAACACGTGTCGTGTTGCATCAAGTACCTTTTGTAACGTAATATAACGCCTGTAATGCCTGAAGGGTAAGGCAGAGGTGTGCCTTAAAGCCTTTGTCAAACAGACAGGCGATAGCGAACCGGACCGAGTCCGAAACGATAACGAACCGATACGAGACGTCAAACTGAGTGCAGCGAACCGATGCGTGGCAGTTGTATTAGCTGGATTTTTATGAACGACGTCAAACAGAGCAAATACGCCTTCGCCACGTCTTCGCATCGGTTCAGTTACGCTATCGGATCGCTTACGCTTTTCTATGTGACTGGATTCAAACAATTCCATACATTAGAATAAAAACGCTTCGCTTCGCATTCGGCACGCCTGTCTGTTTGACAAAGGCTTAAGAGTACACCCACAATTCACCAGTTAGATTTCAATCAATATATAATCAAAAACCCTATCGCAATCCACTGCTGGACATAGCCTTCCCTTAGGTCGGGACTCCACCAAAGCGGAGACTTAAGCTGCGCCACATCACCCTGTCCCCAGCCTTCCGCATCCAGCCTGCCTCAGCCAATTTCTTAAAGCCGTCGGTCCATCTATCTGGGGCGGTCATCACTCCAGAACTCGTTTGCTCCACATGCCATTGGTTCTTTGACAGACATGACCAGTCCACTGTCTCTTCAGTTTCCTAATTCTGCAAGTTATGTTGTTCACTCCGGTTCTTTTTCGGATTATTTCATTCCTTATTTTATCCTCTAAAGAAACCCCAGCCCTATGTAATAGGGGGTGAGACTATGACCATCAACTGGGTATAAATCCAGACTCAGGTGCTGACATGTTGGCAACATAAAAAATCGAAAAGAAGCTTATAACCGTCTCCATTGTTGCCTCATCATCATCAAAATCATCGAAATCGTTAGGATTATGCATATGTCATCCAGGTATTTCCGCGATGCGGGCCTGCGGGCGGCGAGTAATGGGCGACTCGCTGTCCGACCATGGACCATGCCCGGGTCGACGACGCGTTGTGTTCCACGCGCGCCTCAAGGAGTGTCAGCATAGTGACGGGGCCTGTAGAGGGCCAAAGCCTGCCGGGGTCTCGGGACTTAGAAATTACCGTAACCCCGGTACATAAAGGGCTATTGAAGGACACCGTGGATTTTAGTCAGTACGAGTCTGACAGTCCCTCCCACTCTGCCCTGGGTGGGAGGACTCATCTGATGATTTTACCACGAAAAAAAAGGTATTTCCTGCGATGTCGTCATGTAACACAATACGTACAACCACGTACAACGTTGGAATGGTACACGTACACAAAAACACGTGTCGTGTAGTTTCACGTGCTTTTGTTCATTAATGTGTGTGGTCTCGATTAATATGTGGCACTAATGCCTTTGTCAAACAGACAGGCGAGCCCGGAGCGATAACGAACCGATACGAGACGTCAGTCCGATAGTTCTGTCACGCTATCGGATCGCTTTCGCTTTTCTATGTGACTGGATTCAAACATAGAAAAGCGTCCATACATTACAAATAAAAACGCCTCGCTTCGCATTCGCCACGCCGGTCTGTTTGACAAAGGCTTAAAAGATGCACTTTTATATTTGGGAACACACTGGAAAGCTGGAAGCTTGCATTATCATATCCTACTTCCTACTAATATTATAAACGAGAAAATTTGTTTGGATGAATGTTTGTTGCTCTTTCACGCAAAAACCACTGCACGTATTTGGATGAAATTTGCTACGCAGATAGTTTACAACATCGCTTAATACATAGGATAGTTTTTAAGTTCCCGTGGGATAAATTTTCGAATTGTAGCAGGCGGAGCCGCAGGCTGGCAACAGTTAGTACACATAAGTTTAGTACACTAAACATACCTCCATTTTAGAGTACTGAAAGTTGTCTTAAAAGTCACATAAAATCTCGAGTCTGCGTCGCAAGTCATTCATAGTCAAACATCACAAAATTCGGATTTTCATTATCATTTATTCTGGAATGAAAGATAATAAGGTATAAAAAACCTTTGTAATGGTGTTCTTAAAATTATCTCCAAAGTCTTATAAAATGTCATGTCTGCACAGTAACGTTATTCAAGGCCAATCTCATTGGTCGCGGGACTGTACGAATTACCGTGACCCCGGAACGTAACGGGCTATTTTGAAGGACATCGTGGATTTTAGTCAGTACGAGTCTGACAGTCCCTCCCGCTCTGCCCTGGGTGGGAGGACTCATTTGATGAATTTACCACGTAAAAAAAAGGCCAATCTCATTAAAAATATTTATATTCCGCGATTATGTAGATTTCTATAATTCCAATGATGTGAACATAATAATTATAATCATCATCAATATGAATATATAGTATTCATCAATTTATAAATTACTTTCCAAAAACACATCTGGAATTTTGAAATTGATCTCGAACTATAGAATAGTCAATGGAGTAACCACATTTGGAGGAACTCGATGACATTGACCTGTTACATTTAACATACATACATGTATAAAATATGCCCAAACCAGGGATGCATCATTCAGATTTATTCGTGAATTGGTGACACATTGACGTCACAACAAGCGAATGAACATTTGTTTATTCTCATGTAGGTATGCCATAAATATTTAAATAGTACCTATAGTATTTGCGGTGCTGATTTTGTAAAAATCAAACATATTAAAAAAAAGTACCTACTATCCGACCCATGATACCTGCTGCTACTTCAAATATATAAATAAATTCATTCATAAACATACCTGACTTTAGAGAAGGCTTTCAATTCCTCTGGATGTTTATTTTTTAATTTGTGTTTTCCACGAATCTTACTATGTAGTTAATCACTACATAGTATAAAACAAAGTCGCTTCCCGCTGTCTGTCTGCTATGTCCCTATGTATGCTTATATCTTTAAAACTCCGCAACGGATTTTGATGCGGTTTTTTTTAATAGATAGAGTGATTCAAGAAGAAGGTTTATATGTATATAACATGCATAATATAGTAGAGATTGCACCCGTACGGAGCCGGGGCGGGTCGCTAGTAATATTATAAATGGTTTGTGAAGATGGACGGAGTTTGTTACTTTTCACGCAAAAAATACTGAACAGATTTGGATGAAATTTAGTACATGGATGGTTTATAATAATTAACAAAAGGAGTACTTTGACGCCTGAGTGTCTGTGCCTTTTACTGTTTTTTCTTTTTTTTTATTAATTTAATTTTAGTTTTAGTTTACATTTAGTATTTTGTTGTAAATATTTAGTTTTATTCTTAAATTTCTAGTTTTAGTTATGTAATTATGTAATTCTTTTATTTTGTACATTAATAAAAGGATAGTTTTTATCCTGATTACATCTTCCCATGGGTTAATATCCGAGTTGTAATGGGCGAAGGTTCTGGCAACAAATAGTATCCGAATGTATCCCATGCTCCATAAATTCGTGGTTTTGAATTTTCAGATATAGTAGATGATGAAACAAATGATGGCAACTAAATTCAATTCAGAGAAAGGTCTCTCTTCGGTTCAAGATTTATTCTTTGACCACAACGCAAATTAGAATGAATATACGTACAGTCGCAGACTTAATATGTTAATGCCCTGAAGAATTGCTTTTTTTTTAGCTTGATAAATTCATCAAATGAGTCCCCCCACCCAGGGCAGAGCGGGAGGGACTGTCAGACTCGTACTGACTAAAATCCACAGTGTCCTTCAATAGCCCTTTACGTTCCGGCGTCATGGTAATTCGTGAGTCCCGCGACATTAGCAGGCTTTGGCCCTCTAGAGGGGGGCCCCGTCATGTTGCTTACACTCTTTGAGGCGCGCGTAGAACACAACGCGCCTTCGACCCGAGCATGGTCCATGGTCGGACGGCGAGTCGCCCATTACTCGCTGCCCGTATGCCCGCGCCTACGGTGGCCGGAGATCGTCTTGCGACGTCCGTCGCCGTGGGCGTCTACCACTGCGGCTGGGGTGGAGGGAGGACGCTGTCCTCTCCCTCACGCGGCCCGCCTCCTCCTTCGCGAGCATGACTGCCTCTCAAAAGGAGGCGACCGCTTCCCATTCCGTCTCGCCCCGCAGCAGGGCCTCGACCAATGCCAGGCGCGAGAGGACTCCGCCTATCGCCGTCGTGAGGACACGGCGGTGCTCTGCCCAAGCGGGGCAGTCCTGCACCGTATGCTCCACCGAGTCCTCCGGATGATCCTCGCAGTGGTGACACCCAGGCGTTTCTTCCCTCCTTATCAGACACAGGTGCTTCCCGAAACTTCCGTGTCCGGTGAGGACCTGCGTCATGCGGTAGGTCAGGACGCCGTGACGCTTATCCAGCCACTCCTCAAAGAGAAATCTTACCGCCGCGATTGCGGCGTGCCCGGAGCCTATGGATAACTAAAATTTATAAAGATTGGAATATGCTATTCGCAATAATGGATTTCGATACCAAGGCCTTTGTCTTAGCGTACCATTCAAACAGTTTTTCAAATCAGCGTGTTCGTGACAACGTCATTCTATATAGTGGTTTTCGACTTACATGTTTTCGAACTGGCGTACCATTCTTAATTGTTTTCGCAATAAAGTTATTCGAATCTTAATATCACTCCCGGTGAATCTAGTCAAAAATAAATTGGAAAAGTTCAACAATTTAAGTCTGCGACCGTATGTAAAACCTAAGCAAGTACAAATATCTTAAGATTACGTGTACGTCTGTACCCGCGGATTGGATATCGTCAGATAAGAAAGCAGTTTTCTCTCGCATAGGGAAAAGGAAACGTCGCGACCGACCCGCCTGATCGCTGCCGGCATGTAAGGTGCCTACACGACCAATTTATGGCTGGACAAACTAAACTTAACTAGTTTATTTCAGCAAAATGACGGGGCCTGTAGTGGGCCAAAGCCTGCCTGGGTCGCGGGACTCACGATCTACCGTGTCCCCGGTACGTAAAGGGCTATTGAAGAAGACTGTGGATTTTAGTCAGTCAAGTCTGACAGTCCCTCCCGCCCTGCCCTGGATGGGAGGAATCATTTGATGATTTTACCACTAGAAAAAGTTTATTTATATTTATACACAGTATGAGATAAAGTCGCTTAAAGAACAGATTTTCTTTGGAAAGAAAATCTTTACTCAGGCGTTAATGCATGTGGCCGCGGAACTGTCTCATCAGGAATATTGACGGATCACTGTGGATTTTAGTTAGTACAAGCCTGACAGGGGTAGGTAGACTCATTTGATGATTTTACCACGGTAAAAAAAGGCAATTAATGTGTATATTTTTTAAAGTCGTTGTATAAAATGTGGAGAATTAATTGCTGAACATTTTTACATTTTATTTTATCTTGAGTTCGTAATTCTCAGGACAAGGTTTATATTAAAAAAATGCCGGAAAATCCACGGGTAGGTCTAATATTTGAGGCATGCGGAGACGGGACGGGCCACTAGTTACGACTAGATAATTAGATACACGACTGCCCAAAAAAGATTTATATAATTAAAATTTGGAGTTATTCATAGTCCCTCTACTCACACAGTTTCCCTCCATTTTCCAATCATCTATCGATATTGTGGTGTATAACATTACGTAAACGGATCTATTGACCTTACCATATATAGAAGGAAATCACTAAAAACATAGCTACACGTGTGACATCGCTGCAGTATTTAAAATTTATGAGTTTTTTTTTTTTATTTGGCACTAAAAATCTATTTTAAGAAGAATTCATGTATTTTTATTACTACTTCAAGTCGTCCAATGGCCAACTATTATTGTTTTAAATTTGAAATTAGAACGTGAACTGGTTCTAATATCAAAGACTAACTAAAACCTCTTTAATCGATGTTTAAGGCGTGCTCTGCACATAATTAGGGTAACGTGCGTCTGAGCGTTAAAATATCCACATGTCAAAATAACCAAATTTTATGTTTCTATTTGGTCAGAATTTTTGGCAAAAATCAACGATTGTTACCCTAATTCTTTTATATTATGACAAATTGAGCTATGTTTTTTACTGTCTAATTTGTTAGAATTGGAGGAGCTCGTGGATAAATATTTACAGCCGCACAAGCCGATCTTCCGGTTTAAGCCGCGTTTGCCGAGGTTGGGCTGTGGATGGGTGAGCATCTGTCATAGCGAGTTTCCTCCATGCCTCGGAAAGCACGTAAAGCTGTTGGTCCCTGCTGTCATTTGTAGATCTTTGACAGTCGTTACTGATATTCAGCTGCATCTGGTTTGACTGGAAGCTGACCCCAATATAGTTAGGAAAAGGCTCGGCAGATGAGGAATTAGTTAGAATTGCTTAAATATTATTAAATCGTTACCAATGTCCTTTGAAACTCATACTAATTAATTTGTTTTTTTTTATTAATGTTTATTTCACTTCAATCAACTTTTGAAGTATTGTAAAGAAAAGTTAATTAAAAAATAAAAACATTTCTATTAAATAATATACGAGTATACCCATTTTTGTCAATATATGAAAATACGAAGTATTTTCATTCATGATTATGAATTATGTTGTAAATGTTTTTATTATAAATGTTATTTAACTAAATAGGTAAACAATTAATTAGTCATTAGATCGGACTTGTTTACAACTACTGAAGTATTGTTAAAACCCGTAAAGCTAAAATTGTGCCATTTTCCGCGATCGAATTATATATACATAAGCAATATTACGTCAATTCATTCATGTAAATAATTAACAATTATGTATCAATGACTTATGTAATATGAATAATATATAGGTAAGTTTCCTGTCCCATTTTGGAGTGTATTATAACAAAACAAACAATAAAAAAGTCCAAAGTTTACACACACTTAGGGACACAGTGTATAAGACGGGGACTCGAGGTATAATGGGGGCATACACTCTATAGGCATACTTAACACAACACTAACGTAGCGCTAGCGCCATCAGGACGTCATTTGCAAGCGGCCATTAACAAATGGCGTCCTGTTGGCGCTTCCGCTACGTTAGAATTGTGTTAAGTTTGCCTTAAGTGTGTGATTTCCCATCAAACCTCGCGTCTTCTACACTGTTCCCCTACTTGTAACTGATCCGGGATAGCTCCTTAAACAATAGCTTTATTTGAATAAATTTGGTATCAATTTAAAGCTAACAGTTAAACCTTTAAAATGGTACCATTTTTATTATTTTTACTAGTTATAAGTATTGTTACTAGGTACTCAAGATCGCGGGGAATCGGAGTAAGATGATTCCATACTTTATCTCGCGAGTGTGGTTACATTGGGTCAATGTGTATTGGCCGTTTGGGGTTGAAACACTAGGCCCATGGGGTCCGAATGCTCACAATGTTTTTAAAGATATCGCCAGGCAATAAGTCGACTCTTCACGTGACCAGAGGGCTAGCATATTCCTAGGCCAAAAAAATCAGCATAGCCATACAACGTGGCAATGCTTTTTCTTTTCTTGGTAAATCATCAAATGAGTCTTCCCACCCATTACTGTCAGACTTTTACTGACTAAAATCCACGGTGATCCACCAATTGCCTTTTACGTTCCAAAGTCAAGGTTACTTGATGAGACAGACCCGCGACCCGGGCAGGCTTAAGCCCTCTAAGGGGAGCCCGTCACATTGCTGACAGGTCTGGAACACGACGCGCCATCGACTCGGGCAAGGTCGATAATCGTATAGCAAGGCACCGGTGGCTGGAAATCGCTTCGCGCTAGTCCGTTGCTGTGGGCGTCTTCTATGACGGCTGGGTCGTAAAGTGGAGGCTGTCCTCTCCTTCACGCGTCCCGCTTCCTCCTTCGCTAGCATGACTTTGTGTGTAAATGTCTCATAACTTCGAATTTTTGATTTGAAACTACGACCTACATACGTACGACCAATGATACAACTCGTAATTTTTTGCCGCTACCCATTATGTTCATTTTTATTTCCATCCTAGTTTTTTTCTACTAATGTAACTTATTGGAAATAGTTAGTCGTAACCACACCATTTGACTTCCAAGTTCCTATTACGGGGGATTACAATTTCCGATTTAGTACTCGCATGTATAGGTGCATATCATATATTACACAGTCACCACTAGAGACTCCAATCCTGCATCGAAATCGCGATACCGCAAACCTGTGAGACAGTAAAGCTCTATTTAAAAAATGCAAGAACTTGCATGCAAGTTTCACTATATTATGGTATTTGTTTGATCAACTGAATTCTTTGTCCATTAATAGTGAATGCAATGTACGCTTGCATGCATCTCGCATGCAATTATTTGTAGCGTGTAAATATACCTTCACTTATTATATCATCACTCAAAACAGTGATAGACGTCAATAAGTGTCGAAATTGCACGTCAAACAGGTCTAAGACCTGTTTACACATGCAAGAATTTGCATGCACGTTTCCTACATGTATACATATGCTTGATTACTGCATCCTGCGGAATTAAAACTAGATATTTTTCATAACATTTAATGTCATGGATTTCCGCAAAGTAAACCCTGATTCTATTTTTTATTTGTGTGGAATTTTAACTATAAATGGACTATGAATTCAGTTAATCAAAGAAATAGTGCAATGTAGTCTTGCATGCAAGTTGTTGCATGTCTAAATGGGGCCTTAAAACAAAGAATTCGACGACCATTTTTTTAAGTGTTTCAGATGGTTCATACAATGTTTTATGAAATGAATTATTTTTTACTGTGTTTTAATCATTTCATATCATTTCCCACACAATCCATTCATCTAAATAATTCATGTATTTTAGAGTATGTAAGAACTTCAGTACCTAATCATGTGAAAAATTGGCGTTTCACAAAAAAAAAAACTGTGAACTTTTTCTACTCTTCAATTTAATTCGGATTCGATTGATAACATGGCTCGGCTCGTTTTTATAAAAGCATTTAATAAGTATATCAAAATGTGAGCGTTCCATGATATGCCTCCTTACTTTGTCATATTATGATAAAACGGAAGCTATTGTGTACCTTTTTTATTTTAAAACATTGTGCGGTTTTAAGGATTCGTTGTTCAAGGAACTTGCAAAAAAACCATACCGTGTTCACAATTACAAGTTCACGACATTTATAAAACCCCTCCTGGTTGGAAAACCACAGAATTCAGCTCCTAAAGAAATACAATCAAAATTCGACTTTAACTGTTTCAGAATAAAGTTCATTGGCACAAAACGCAGCGCGTTGAAATCTTTCGTATGTAAATGAATCACGGTAAGTGATTGTGTCAAAATTATACAAATTAATTTGTTGTTCATTTGATGTTTTTGTTTATTTTGTGACTTTTTTAACTGAATTGATTATAGTATTCAGGTGATTAGGAGAACCGTATTTGTCCTAATTTCCCTTTTATTCCACTTTTACCTGACTGTAAAGAAGGAGTTATGGCAAATGTATGTCATCACTAGCGACTGGATTATCTATATGATAAACAAAGGATCACATAAAATTGGCGAAGTATGCAACAAAATCGTCATTTGCAATATTATGTAGCATGTATTGGCGATTTTGTTGCATAGATATTTTCGTGATTTTATACGAAGCATTACAATACTACAAATTAATGTATTGTTGTCGTTTTTGTTCTTGAAAACTTTTCTTATCGTACGGGCATTGTTCAGGCACGCCGCAATCGCGGCGGTAAGACCCCTCTTTGAGGAATGGCTGGATAGGCGTCACGGCGTCCTGACCTACCGCATGACGCAGGTCCTCACCGGACACGGAAGTTTCGGGAGGTACCTGTGTCTGATAGGGAGGTAAGAAACGCCTGGGTGTCATCACTGCGACGATCGTCCGGAGGACACAGTGGAGCATACGATGCAGGCCTGCCCCGTTTGGGCAGAGCACTGCTGTGTCCTCACAATGGCGATAGGCGGAGACCTCTCGCGCCCGGCATTCGTCGAGGCCATACTGCGGGGCGAGACGGAGTGGGAAGCCGTCACCTCCTTCTGCGAAGCAGTTATGCTCGTGAAGGAAGAGGCGGGCCGCGTGAGGGAGAGAACAGCGTCCTCCCTCCACCCTAGCCGCAGTGGTAGACACCCACGGCGACGGACGTCGGCAGACGATCTCCTTCTACCATAGGCGCGGGCATGCGGGCAGCGAGTAATGGGCAACTCACTGTCCAACCATGGACTATGCTCGGGTCGACGCGACGGCGTGTTGTGTTCCACGCGCGCTTCAAAGAGTGTCAGCAAAATGACGAGCCCCCACCCCCTCTAGAAGGCCAAAGTCTTCTGGGGTCGCGGGACTGTACGAATTACCGTGACCCCGGAACGTAAAGGGCTATTGAAGGACACCGTGGATTTGAGTCAGTACGAGTCTGACAGTCCCTCCCGCTCTGCCCTGGGTGGGAGGACTCATTTGATGATTTTACCACGCTAAAAGACATGTGCAATTTTAATGTGGTATTTGCATATACCACATTAAATTTGCACGTGTCAAAACTACAAAAATCTATACAAGAATTTCTAGAACTAAAAAATAAATAGATAAATAATAATAACCTACTCCATTTTCAAGCTATGACCTCAGCAATACACACACATTTACAGCAATTAATTAAACTTTAATTATAATACCAGTAAATATTTTTCAAATTAACTTATAAGTAAAAATAAGGTCAATTGGCATACACACTCATGTTTTGACGTAACCCTATGTGCTCATTCCTAAAACTCGGTATAGGAATGACATGCCATTTAAAAACTCTTTGTTTATAACTAAAGTATTGAATATTTAAACAAAAATGTACGTGTGACTCAAGATCACATACGGCGCAATTAATATATTCTAATTACCTATTGACGCCATTTGTTTGACCGCAAAAATATATCGGTTACTTCATGTTTACCACTTTTATTTTATTTTAAATCTAAATATTTCCTAAATTAAAACTAAAAATATTATTAAAATAAAAACACAAAAAGGGGAAGAGACACTTACGTGTCAAAGAAATCCTCCGCATCGCTGTCATCCGGGAACGTGCCCAGGAGACTGGCAGCATTGCCACGTTGGATCTTAACACTATCTTTTTCTTAATTTAACAGACAGCTTTTTTTTTGAAGAAAAATAAACTTTGCCCCACACTAGGAATTTCTCCTGTATCGTGGGTGCGTTTACAAACATAGAAACTCAGACACACAAAAACCCAGACCTGGAACAACTACTTGTAGATCATACAAATATTTGCTCTGTGCGGGAATGGAACACACGACACGCAGCGGAGCAGTCCAATCGCTCAGCCACTGCGCGCTTCGTGAAGTACCTAGTTAATTTGAAGTAATAAAGTCTGTTTTGGTATTTTTTTAAAGTAACTTCTAACAGTGGCTTCGTTAATTGTACCAGAGGATTATATGAGATGCCTCTGTGAGTAAGCCACTTACTAATGTAAAAATACCTGCATTTTATCCAGGGTTGCTATGATAATAAAGGTTGTTTATAACCATAAGTACTTTCAGCCTTTCAGTTACATTTTTCTACGTTTCGTTAAAGCCAATAGTTAAAATTAAGTTTTGCTGCAATAGTGAGACATTCATTTATGTTTTACCTAGTTTCGGAAAAAATATGTCCTCTTACAGAGAAAACCTAATTTCCAGCGGAGTAAAAGGATAATAGGCCCTAGCATAGAACCCTGTGGTACGCCCAATTTTACTAGTGAGTTTTAATCTATTATAAACAAAAAACGTTGATTTAGTGAAGGCTTACTTTTTAAAGTTGTTTTGTTTGGTCAAAAAAACAATAACATTCTTTATATCGATTTTATTGCACGAATAAATGTATGTGACGTGATGAACTGTATCAAATGCCTCAGATATTGTTTTATCTATAGTGTACACTTACCATATTTTTCATATCCTATAGGTTACTTATGCATTTCATGTAATTTTCGTTGTAATGAGTGCTTTTGTAATTTATTTTAATTCGTTTTACAGCTTATCAAGGATTTGTAAAAAATATATAAATGGGAAGTGACAAACTGGTGAATTTTATTTAAAACAAATATTCAAAACAACGGTCAGTCTATTTTTAAAAAACGGTATCTAATTTACTGATTAAACTGTAAACTTCAATTTATTACAGTATTAACAAAAATCGCTTTTAATATTCCAAATTATATTAAATGCGACCTCAATTTGAAACACAGTTAATTATCGCGTTAATAATTTATTCGAAATAATGTTTATCTACTTATTGACACCAATTAACGTAGGAACGTTTTAACGTAGTAAAATCATCAAATGAGTCCTCCCACCCAGGGCAGGGCAGAGCTGGAGGGTCTGTCACTGTGGGCTATATCCACGATGTCCTTCAATAGCCCTTTACATTCCGGGGTCACGGCAGCTCATTAGTCCCGCGACCCCGGCAGAAGTAAGGAAGATCTCAAGCATCAGTAATTATTTTAAACTGTGATTTTTTATTTTTATAGTTTTCTAAAGAACTCATAAATGTCTTTGTTTATTTACAAACTAAAGGTGAAAGTAATTGAGGATGGATATTACATACTCTTTCCTCGTATAAATAACTAGCACTTTGCCCGCGACTTCGTCCGCGTGGGTTACGTACTTTCCTAATTCCCCCTTTTCACCCCCTTAAAGGTTAAATTTCCAAAAACCCCTTCTTAGTGCTCCCCTACATTATAATAGGAAGGTGTTCAAAATTTCACATTTCTAGCCCCAGTAGTTTCGGCTGTACGTTGATATGTCAGTCAGTCAGTTCTCCTTTTATATATATAGATATATTTCTACGCAGATGTCTTAAAAAACTGATTTCTGGAGGATATGTTTTTTTATCCCGGTAATATGATCACGTGGGTTAATTACCAACTATACATGTTAAAAATTGCAACACAAATTATTCTTATCATCGATCTATATTCGTTCACTGCTGGACATACGCCTCTCCCAATCTACGCCACTGAGCCCTGTCCTGAGTCTTCCTCCTTATCATCTTTCATCCAGTCTCTGCAGTCTGGTTGTCGCTCCACCTGGCACACTATGCTTACCTAGTCATAGTCTCCACTCAAAGACATATCTACTACAACGGTTGTCTGTCCTACGAGAGACGTGGCCTGCCCACTGCCACTTTATCTTTTTTTTTATCGTGGTAAAATCATCAAATGAGTCCTCTCACCCAGGGCAGGGCGGGAGGAACTGTCAGACTTGTACTGGCTAAAATCCACGGTGTCCTTCACTAGCCCTTTACGTACCGGGGTCACGGTAATGGGTAAGTCCCGCGACCACGGCAGGCTTTGGCCTTCTACAGGCCCCGTCACTATGCTGACACTCCTTGAGGCGCACGTGGAACACAACGCGCCGTCGACCCGGGCATGGTCCATGGTCGGGCTGCGAGTCGCCCATTACTCGCCGCCCAATGTGCCACTTTATCTTACAATTTTATTAAGGGATATCAGCTACCTCAGTTCTCAACTCAATGAACATAATTAAAAAAGGACTACTTACGTTATTGTTCAGGTATCATTTGGTTTGAAATTATCACCATCATCATCATCAGCCGGCAGACGTCCTCTGCCGAATATAGGCCTCCCCCTTAGACCGCCATGCCGAACAACATTTCGCCACTAAGGTTTTGAAATCAATTTACATAATTAATAAGGCCTAGTTGACGATAAAAATCTGCATTTTTGAGTCTCGTAGCATCCGTGGTCTTATTCCTCCGACCATAATTATAATAATTTTAACAAATGATAAGAGGTATACCAGTAGGTACAGAATACACTAGCGAGCAAAAGTATAGAATCACTTACTTCGAGTTGATCCGGGACAGCTCCTTAAATAATAGTGTGATTTGAATTAATTTGCTATCAATTTAAAGTTAATAGTCAAACCCCTATTAACTAGTTATTAAGTACCCAAGTTCGGGTGGAAACGGAGTCACTTTTTCTCGCGAGTGTAGTTAATAGAAAATTTTCAGGAAACTCATATAAGTGCGAAAATCAACATTCTATAAAATAATACCAGTCTATTTACTAAGAGTGAACATTAACCCTTCATTCGTAGGAGCAGTTGTTGATCTAGTTGAGGGGACCACCTGTTTAGTAGAAATACGATGTCTGGCGAGTTCAACAACCTTTTTAGTGCTCAGACTACAACGACCTTCATTCTTTGTATTAGAAAATATACATACAGGTGAATATCTGGATAATTATGTGAAAAATATTTTTTTCTTGCAAAAGAAAATTCTCAAGCCTCCTTACAAAGTGCAATATAAGCCGCTCGGAAAACTATGTTTCCACGTTCCGTCCACTCGCCACCAGATGTCGCACGCAGAGCGCGCTTCTATCATATAAGCGCGCGGGCGCAGCGCTCGTCTCATTGGCCGGCACGACGCACGCGCGATCACTACAGTGCCCGAACCAAACTCGCGACCGTGCACTATACGAACTGTTGTGTTGACTGTGCTAACATGGATATACTTACCCTGGACCCAACTGGACTTTATTAAAAAAACAACCGCCATCATGGACACCACACTGGACCCCACCGGTCAGTACTAACTTCCACAAGTTCTACAACCCTGTATTTTGTCCTATAAGAATCTTTTATAAATAAAAATGGACACGAAAGTACTTGATCCTACCGGGCAATACTAAAGTGACAATGATCGGTTTAGACCCCACGGAAATATACTAAACCTCCTCCCCCCAAACTCCGATGAGACAAGATGTGTTGCGGAAGACGCAGGATTTTCACAGGCACCAGTCCGGGGGAGACTTCTTCCTGTAGAAAGAGAAGGTTCACCTCCGAGCGAGTCCACTGAACGATAAACAACTCATCGCCTGTAAATACTATGAATAAAATGAAGGGAGGACGTGCTCGCAAGGTCATTGGATGGAAATCAGCTGACTGGCGCGCCGCGTGCAATCCGGAAATGAACACCCATAGAAACAACACCAACGTTTGGAAGAGAAAAAAATGCTAAATGCCGTTTCATTTCGGACGACACTAAAATTCAATTCAAGTGAGTATTTTCTTTTTTACTTATTCTTTTATTTTTGTTGGAGATGCTTGACAAATTTTGGATTCGGATATGGTCCTTTTGTATTTGACAGACATCTCCGTTTTTAAGGGTTTGTAAAAATTAGGATTCAGTCATGGGTGCTGAGAGACAAAGAGCGAATCGGACAGCTGTCGCCGTGGCGGACACGAGAGCCGCACGCTGCATATTAAAGTTCGTTGCACAGCTGTAATCCTTCCTATTCCCCGGCCGCCATATTCGGACTTTTTGGACATCGATATAATATGATTTTGAATTTAGAACACGCGTTAAGCCCGCACGCTACATAAACTTTATTTTATTTTTAAATCAATTATAAGGTTGAATATTCGCCTTTCTGTCCGAATTTCGGGCAGTATCGCGATTTTTATGGCACCGACCGCGAGTTCATTGACCGGACATATTTTATTTCATCGCGCGCTTCCACGTACACACACAGAGACTACACACCCACACAGGCGCACTGGCGCACCCACACACCCGCGACCCATCTCTGCATGTTTGCGTCCACTCCGCGTAAACACAACCCACCGCTCATTTGTATTGCGAATGTAATCGTTGCTATAATTAATTATCATTATTGTGTCATATTATTTTCGAACCTAAAAAAATGACTTCTAAAGCGAGCCTTTATTTATTAATACTTCGATATTCAATTATCTGATAGGAATCTTTAGTTAACATTGTTTCAGTATCGACTTCCTTCAAAACATTAATAACATTAGGTGTATCAAAATATATACAGATGTTACCGCGTGTGTAGACGAGTACGCGGAAAGGTATTTTATAATCGGCACACGGCCCAACACGTATCATAATATCATGAGATTATCAAGCGCGTAATGTGCCTGTGTTTGCCGAATTATTCCAGTTCAACAACCGGGCGAACGGCCGATCGGGAGTTCAAAATAGACGCGGACACGATTCCACCACGCTCCTCGACGACATCAAAAAATGTCACTACTTTACCACAAACATAACAATTTAATAGACACGCAAAAAATATTTTTGTAGATAAATCAATTTTATAGAATTGCAACACTGAACTAGATAATTGACAAATGCAACACCACGGAAGAGTCGTTACGTAAACGCGTTCGAATTTGGAAACTGATTTATTTTTTTAATTGGCTTTGGCGATGACACGGTGATTCACGACTAGGTACGTGATATTTGGGTTCGCACATGTCCGTATGAGATTGAGCAATATTCCGCGATGAACCTCCTTGACCCCAGTTCGGCAGCGAGCCTCTTGTTGGCTGCAGCATGGCCTGTTTTTGGCATTGCGTCATCATAGGTCACTACCACCCTAGTCCGCCATATTTTTTGCTCATAAAATTCTCCGCACGTTGGTTTCTTCCTTTGTTAGTCCATTTAAACTCATACCATCTATTTTGGTAACTTAATATAGTCAAGACTGGTCGCGTCGTAACTTAATGTGGCGTTATTAGATTGTGATAAAAACTTGTGTAGGAAAAATATATTTTATTTCTCTTTTTAGGGCAAGTAGGAGTAATAAAACACGTTATATGGGCAGGTTAAAGACTCGGATACAAGTTTCCTAAAACGCTCAATTTAAATGAATAGATAATGGTAGTCGACAAAAATCATAAACAAAAAATATGCCCACACGATTCCTCTTGGACGATAGGAATAACGCGAGCTATGATATGTGGCTGACCATAGAGTATTTATTGCGCGTCCTTTACCGACATTACGTGTGCATAAATTACGGTCATTGAACAGGGAATTAGTTTCACGAAGTCACACGACCCGAACCAATCAATTTATAAAACCCTCCACACTTGAGTAAAAATGAATTTAAGTTTTAAGTACTTGCCTCAGATATTTGCTACAGACTTCACAACATTATGTAAAAACATGAAATCAAGTACGACACACATACTTAACAATCAATGTTACGACACCAACTCAAGAATTTGCAACGTTTGTGATGAAATAAATGCATTATATTTGAAAAATTCTCAAACAACATTTTAGTAAGCAAATTGAGGGTTAAAATGTAAAATTACCGGTTAACGTTTTGAACTTTTGAATAAAGAATCGGGCGTCGAGGTTAATTTGTGGTTTAAAATACTGATTGTAAGTTATTTGTTGAGATACTTGCTCGAAACCGCTTTTTTAACTCACAGGAGATAATGTTTTACTTTAACACAATTACGTTCGTGTAAGCCATAATTCCAGCAAAATTTTCTGCATTTGCAGTCAATATTTCATTCACAAAAAATATAACCAACACTAAATGACAAAGCAAAATTATCATCGACAAGAATAGATCTTAATTCCAGTCTTAATGCACAGCGTGTGTTCTAAAAGCACACGAAACATGCAGTTTGACATACAGGTGTCCATTAATGCGTTATAGACAGAAGAGAACAAACACGCACGGGAGCTAATACAAGCAGATGCATAATGGACGCACTTCAACAAGTTATTATTCCGTTTAACATGCAAATTAGACCAATAATGCTATCGATCCTTAAAATATCAACAACAAAGAACGTCGGGAGATCGCCATTTTTTCTGCAACAAGTAAAAACAGCGCATGAATTGAAGTTAAAAATGTATACTTTTTGCGATGCAAAATACTACTTGTCGCATTACAAAGGTGCAATACAAGGTCGAATGGCAGCTGGTAGGTCTAATTAAAGGTTTTATGTTAAAATAATTAAGTGGGCAGTGCTGCCACGCTGCATGGACGATGCAGCAGGTGTCGCCTTGTTTATGCAAGTATAAAATCATTATTTAGGGACATGCCAAATTACTTGCATTAATAATATGGTCTCGATGCTATTATTGCTCATGCACACGTAAGATAAATTGCTCGAAACACTCATTTGAATATTTGTACAATAGTTTTTATGTCAGCTTGAAATTTATAATGTCTGGATGTTTGCATATTCAAATTCAAATGACTTCAGCGGACAGACTTGGGGTTTTATCCGAAGTAATTCTCGGTTAGGGGTTTATTTCTTAATTATTATCACCAACGTTTTTCTATTAAATCGCTAAAGAAGTTTTGAATATATAAGGCATTTAATAGATAAGCATTTGTCAATTAACAATGATATAGCTGTTGCTTCACATCTTAAGTCAAATTTGAACAAAAAACTACAAGTGTTTAAATAAACACCATCGCAAATTCCAAAACTTTATCTAACATGGCATTAACTACCTAAAACTCTAGAAAAAACTAGAAGCATCACAATGAATACCAAGTCACATAATGACGTAATCTAACGAGGCAAAGGAAAAAACACGTACAATCACCCAATGTTTTTAATTTTCTATCAAAAAATATGAGACATGGAATGTATGGTAGTTTTGTGGAGTCAATAAACTTGTAAGGAACCAGTTCCTATTTGTTTGAACATCTTTGACCAAACATTAGAAAAAAGATAATACTATATTGTCGATGGATATCCACGTCGCTTAATTAGTTATCAATGAATTTATTGAGGTTTTAAACTTTAATTGCCCTTTTATTCTGATCAACGAAAACTTTGAACAATTTAAAGGAAACATTTATTGATGTATTAAGAAAAAAGGAATTGAATAGCTCCTTTATTTGCTGATCTTATTCTTTGACATAAAGGATGCAAATTAATTTTAAATCATTTATTTATTGAAGTTTTAACCTTTAAACCTGGTGTTAAATATGCAGGCATGCTGCTAGGACTAGCAGATTTTTTGCAAGTGTGTAGACTATACATAAGAATGTAGCCTTGAGTGCTGTTTGCATGAATTGTGCCACATTTTTGTCTATTCCCTCTACAAATTAGCGACCTGAGTCAAACAAATATCCTTTCACTAAAACTATCTTAAAAAGTCAAAAGGTCCAACGGAACTGTATGAAATAAAATGTGAAATAATTTCACAATGAAATGACCTCGAAGACTTGTGCTATCATGTGCAATTTCGATCGTTCGACATTACTAAAGGCACTAATTTAACCTGTAAATATTTGCTACTGGTTTATTCGAAACATACTATGTTGCAATGCATGGTAAGCTGATTTATTTCAACAGTTAATAACGTATGCTTATCTGAGAATTAAAAAACTGCATTGTTTATGCTCTCTTATCTTCCTTACATAAGCCTTTCTATTCATAGTTGCACGCGATTTGTTAGTTTCCTGTCATTATAATCTTTAAATCTAAGACGTTGTTTTCTATACTTCCATGTAGTTCATTTAAAACTTCATTTTTACCTTTTCTTGTACTTTAAAACTATTATTAATGGTAACACTTTAGTGAAGCCCATTAAAATATAATGGCTTTGACGTAGCCTACGCTTCTAATGAATTCACGAATATTTGTAAAGAATTTAACTTTATAATTTGACATTTACCGCACTCGTGCCGAATGTACATCAAACTGGCGGTCAGTTAATGCAGTCAGTGGGTCAAATATTGGCCAGACACCTAAAATTAAATATTTTATCTGCAACTTTACTGGTTACAATACAAGTCGGCTTGCATCAGCGTTTGCATAACATATCGCTTGCCGTAATATCCGCGTGAACGTTCCTTTTTACTCTGATCGATTTGAACTGGACTTTTATTTAATTGGTCGACCTGTTTTTTTCCTCTTTTGTTTTTGTAATTTATTTTTAGTATGTCTATTTTTGTCTCTTATTCCTTCAAGGTTGTTTCATTTTCAAATTCAATGCCTGTCAGTATTAAGTGTGCTACGTAATTAATCTTTTCTATAATTATGAACATTTAAATATTTTTACATACTCGTACTGCACTTTTATTTTTCCTCTAAAATGATATAGGATCTATTTTAGACCGTAAATATAATTTATGTATTTTCCACACGGTACGTAATGTGTTTGTTTCACAAAAGATTCTATTCGATCGTGTCGTGTTTTTAATTCTCCGTAAGTCAAAAAACACCAACTTATAATAAATATAATCAATGGACAGCTACAACAATTTTCCGTCTAAAATTATAAATTAACACAAGGTTGGGCTGGACAATCGTTATTATTCATCCAATGTCACCCAGTATCTACGTTGTAGATCCCTTGTGAGATAAAATTATTGTGGGTGATCATTTTAATTTACTGAAGATAGCTTTCCTCGTATCTTTTTTCTGCAGAAGCTACTGATGGATTCGTCATCGATCAAGTCATTGACACGACTGCACTGAACGCCAATATACTAGGATATGAGATCGCAGGCGTTCAATCAACTCTAGAGGTGCATCCACCTTATCAACCCAACATGCGATTCCGTAACAATAACATAATGACACCACAAATTTCCCAACAATTTTTATTAAATTTAAATTCTAATCAAAACATGAATTGATGTGTTTGTCGTGTCTATTAGATAAGAGCGCTGTTTAGATAACGCACACATTGACAGATAAACAAGCACGTGTGTGTGAATGCTCCTCAGAACTTCTGTTGCCCTAGTACCCGAAACATAGAAACTGCTCACGAACAAATCTGAAAATACAACATGAACGCGACTTTCACGTGTGGAAAATCGTACACAAGTATAAATCTACATGCGTACACGGCGCATGCTCTCATTCTGCTTGTATTTGGACGGATGCCTGTGTGGTGTAGTGAAAACGCTTTCCTCGTACATATACTATGTATGTATGTATGTATGTGCATAAGTGGCAGTATCTCATAGTAAAGGAACGCGTGTTAATAGCAAAGTTGTGTTTCCGCATAGGCAGTTCGTAGAGGCAACGAACACGAACGTGTGAAGGCTTGCCCCCGTGTGAACATGAGAGCGTCAACCTTACGAATTAGAAAAAAAGTCGCTTTACGCCTCGCCTTGACGCATTGCCCAGATTTTTAAATACATCCGAACTAGGATTAGGAATTTTCTAAAATGCAAAGCTGTATTAAACAGTTTTGTAGTTGCTGATTTTTTAATTTAGTGCTTTTAAATATGTCATGTTATAAAAACGCAAATAAAAATAATATTTAAAAAACAGAAAAATACGTCAAAATGTCGTCAAGCGCTGTGATTGTGACGCGCCTACACGCGCTCACACATACATACAAACGTGCTCACGTACTTACGTCTGTGTATAAAACTCCAACATTGAAACTACAACGTACGTCACAAGTTGGCCTCCCGCAATCTCTGCCAGCCTGGTACCTCGTCTCCCCGTAATAAGCTGAAGATAACTCGCTTTTCTTGATCTTACAATAAAGGAAGGCATTTTAGCTTCCGTGTTCTTTTTTTCGATAAGGATTAAGAAAATTATAAATACCTTGAAAATGTTTTTGTAAAATTCACTAATTCAAAATCGTTATTGAAACGATAGGGCAAACAGAATCGGATATCTTCGTACAAAAGTTATTTCTGAATTAATTAATAATTTTATTGGGTTATAAGAAAAATCCCAGTGTCCCATTCTTGGCAGGTCAGACAAACCTGCAAGTCCTTTCATATGACTTACACTTACACTCGGTATTCAGAACTGCTAAGAAGGCGTTGCTTGTACGTAACTACACGACTCGACGACGTAACTAACATACAAGCTCTTCGTGTTCTCTGCACTCCTGGTATCGAGTGTTCTAGTTGACGATCCGAGCAGTCACGAGATGACGATCGTAATCCGAGAACTTTAATCGATTCCATACTTTGTTTTAATGAGATGAGATGAGTAATATTTTAATTGTAAAAAAACATCAGAAGAATAAGCAAACTGAAACTGAATATGTACTAAAGAGCATCCGTAGCGGTCGTGTAGCGCCATCTGTTATCGACTAGCGCTAAACAACTAAATAAATGAATAGACAAGACAGAGGAGAATGGTAGTTTTTTAAATAAATAAAAAATGCTCGGATACGCGTTGTACGAGCATACAATTTGAGGAATTATTTAAGGCAATGTGTCGCCAGGTTTAATTGAACAATGACAGGTGCATGGAGCCTGCCCCAGCCAAGGATGACCACTGTGCGGCCGGTGCACACTGGGGCAACTGGCGGCAAATATTGGCTAGTTTTTTACTCTAGGACATGAGTGGGACATGCAGTAGACTTCTATTATAATTAGTGACTTTATCAGTAGATTGTAATTGGATGCGTCGCGTTAAAAAACTAGATCCTTTGTGTCCAGAATGTGTAGTAATTGTGAATTTAATATGTAGCGCCCGCCAACTGCCGCGAACATTAAAGTACACATTTAAACGCTTATTCAGCAGCTCAAATGAAATTTGAAAAAAATATCTATGACCGCACGGTATTTATAAATATTTGAAATGATAAAAAAAAACCATTTTCATTCGCTATTAATACTTTCGAGATCATAATCGAGAGGATGCGCAATTCAAAGAATCTATATTCCCCATTTTTATGTGTTTTTATTCCATAGTTTATTTCGATCGTTAAATTGTGAGTAAGCCATGCACTTGTAAAATTAAAGTTCATAAAAGACAGATCAAGAATATTTTTTATGGAGTCTACACAAGAGTGTATAATTTCGTGGCAGTTCGGGACTCGTCAAAAGATAGCCGAACACTAAAACATTATAGGGTAACAATAAACAAAAACCAATGACCCACCATTAACTTGCGCAAATAGATGTAAAACTGTTGAACACAATTGTCCACTTTTTGCAATACGGATTGTTAAAAAATGGATATGCTTTGCAAAAAAAAAAACTAAAAAATGTACGTCGACCTTGCAATAAAAGAATACGCAATAGTTTTGGGTGATCTAGGTGGTCGATGGTCGCCCAAATGTTTTGCAAAAAATCTTTTTATGATTATTGTTCATTTGTGTTACGGGGTATCAAAGAACGAACCGCCCATTGTCCTTTATGTTTTTGTTTGCTTAGAGATGGTGACAGCAACTTTGTGTTTTTTACCCGTGTAACGTAAGACTATTACTTACACTTGATTACTTAGCTTGGTAGTTGAAATTAAGCACCTGTGAAAATTATAACTTGCATTTTTTAGTTTTAAAATTGCTACGAAAATTCATAACAAAAATAAAACATTATCAGTAAAAAACACATTAACGTATTTTAGTTAATTAAAATCTACTCAAATGCTAAACAAAACAGTTTGAATCGAACAACACACTCTAATTTTAAAATAATACAAAACTCTCATTTTTTTAATGACCATCTTAGTTATAAAAAGGTTGCTACCCAAAACACTGGCAACTAGAGTACTTAAAAACAAAAATAAAAAATACAAGTCGTGCCCTGTTTACCATCTGACGTTTAACACATTAGCCTGTATAAAATATGGACAGTTTAGTGTGTATTAATTTACAACAAGTATTTATTAAAAAGGC
This sequence comes from Agrotis puta, assembly GCA_943136025.2. Taxonomy (NCBI): domain Eukaryota; kingdom Metazoa; phylum Arthropoda; class Insecta; order Lepidoptera; family Noctuidae; genus Agrotis; species Agrotis puta. The sequence goes on along the minus strand of OW964190.2, from coordinate 4,969,953 downwards.
AAAATGCACGGGATGTGCTTGTGCTCATCCAACTTGTCAAACGATAATTTTAGAGACCTTAAATAGTGAATTATTAAAATAAAATGAACTTCTAAGATCATGTGATTTAATATTCAATTTTCCTAACACTATGAATTAGGTTTTCTGAAAACCTAATTTTAAGTTAATCTTGTACATAAATAACCCTTATGTGAAGTGTTATTTAATTATATGTGTGTACAATAAAGAATAAGAATTTATTCCTGTATCGTCGTCGGTGTGCTTACGAACATTCAAATTCACATACAGAAACAGCCAATCTTTTTAAAATAAGAAAAAAAAGATTTTTAAAAATAGAATGACCAAAAGGAAATAAGACAAGGTTATAACTTTATTAGTCATTCTGATTGAAAGGTAAATAAAAACAAAGGACAACTGAACAACATCGAATGATACAATTAGGTTAGGTTCACACAAAAAAAAAAGTATGAGAATTTGAAAAAAAAATACTGCTCTACTAAATAAATGACAAATTAAAGAGAAACATGTCACTCTACAATGCAATTCATCCTTATCCCAGTACTTAAAACTGCTTAACATAGCCCTTTCATGGCAGTCGCGGTCAAAAGTGACATATACCAAAGAAAGAAAAAATAACACTGGTTTTCATCATCGGTCTATTAATGTTCCACTGTTGGGTCACAGGCCTCCTCTCTGTCAGAGAGAGTGGGCCATAATCCACCACGTAGGCCCAGTGCGGATTTGTGAATGTCACATGTCTTCGAATTTTTGGTTCTTAGACATGCCGGTTTCCTCACGATGTTTTCCTTCACCGTTTTGAGGGCTGTTGTGATGAAATAAATTACACAAAGTAATGCGCCTGGCTAGGTTCGAACCCACGACCTTGCAACTCTTAAGTCGGGGCCCAATACCACTGGGCCGCCACTGGTATTGTCGCTATTAGGGGAACAGTGTATAAGACGGGGACGCGAGGTGTGATTGGAAATCACACAGTAAAGGCAAACTTAACACAATACTAACGTTTATTTGTAATGTGTAGAAATAAAAAAGGCGCATGCCCGGAACTAATAACTTTTTACGCTTCTAATTCCGATAAAAAATACAATACATAGGATTGAATGTTAATGCGAATATAAGAATGTAATTTAAATTAGAAAATACTTTTTTTAGTCAAATTTTCTCTAAAATTAAGCCGAAATATTCCCTGACAAGTAATTTAGACCAATCCTGACCATTGTAAGGTTAAAAATGTGTTTCTATAATATTGTTTTGCCATTTATACTAATGTTTCCTTTTCTTCTTTTCCAGATGCGACTACATCGGCCTTCAGCTTCACATCATCTTCATCACCTCCATCACCAATCTCATCATCATCACCGCCATCCATGTTCATCATTTCAACTTCATTATAATAAATACTCAGTAGTAAATAAGATGTAATGCGACTGATATATTTCTCAAGGAATTGCACATATCCTTCATGCATTTTTATTTTTATATAAATTATTATAACTATAAACATATAAGACGATGTTATTTTGTTCACATAAATGTATTTCTCGTTTCTAGTTTTATTCTTTTTTGTGTCAATAAAGTAACATCAGTAAGAAAAATAGGTTAAGAAAATTGAAATGACAAGCAAAAAGAGGCAAGGGATTTTGAACGGTTTTCTTCACCCCGACTGTATATTATATAGAGGAACCTTCAAAAATTTACCGCAAATTATATTTAGAAAAAAACATTATTAGTTCTAAGTTCCTAGTTTTGTAATATCTCGGCTCCTTGAATACGTAACTTCCACAATTCGAGTTACCATAACATACCTTCCGCTTGATAAAATGTAAATAAAGTTGCAACGCTTTTCCAGTCCTCCTTTTTAGCCCCTTATATTCTTACTTATAATTCTTCCTAAACATTAGTATATTCTATTATTATGTAGATAAAGTAGATAAGACTGCGTTAAAATTAAGTGGCTACTTTTAAAAATTCAGTGTTGCCAATTAAGACTGAATTATTAAAATTAATGAATCTTTTAAACTCTTTCGTCCTTCTTTTAGTAAAAAGGCCCAGAAAGGATCCCACCCTAGGATATTTGAAATTTATATCAGAATAAGCGAAAGTAAAGGCATAATATAGGGGATAATAAAGATGTTTATATTATTTTGAAACTGATTTTTATTTAATTTAAAACACACACAGAACATTGTGAACTCTTATGCATATTGATTCCACTTTTATGCATTAGTGACATTTTAGTCAAAAGCGTGAACTACAAGGATGAATTAGCAAGCTGAAGCCGCAATGGGCAGGCCATATTGCTCGCAGAGCAGATGGCCGATGGGGTCGAAAATTACTAGAGTGGAGACCACGGACTAGTAAGCGCAGCGTAGGACGTCCACCAACAAGATGGACAGACGACCTTATAAAGGTCGCCGGAAGACGCTGGATGCAGGTCGCTTCCAACCGGTACATGTGGAGATCTAAAGGGGAGGCCTATGTTCAGCAGTGGACGTCCTATGGCTGAGATTATGATGATGAAGATGAACTACAAAATCTAAATTACATACAACACAGTTAAAAATAAATATAGGAAATAGTTAAAACGATCTGCTAATGAGAACATTTCAACGAGATACATAAACTTAGCAAATTAACGACACAAAATAGACCACCAGCCATGTCAACATAATAAACGAACAATAGTAAAAAACTTCGCAATACAAATAAAGATACCATTAAGTCCGAATGAACAAAAACACAAGACAATAGGCACATATTCGCAAATACAAAACATTGTTAAATTTAATTGTTTCTAGCCATAAAGTTTTGGGTAGCACAGGTAGACTTAAAAATTGCATAGTCCCTGTCTATGGGCAAAAGTGTTGGCGAACTACAAAAGCTATAATAGTAAAAAATGGAATTGCATCAGTTGCAATTTCTTAAGAAACACACAACATGGTTGTCAAGCCTAAGATGTAAACCAAAGAGGTTGGATTCTCAAGTACCACAGATTTCGCCAATTTTGTTAAAACCTCCGAGGTTATTTCGTAGATGAATCATATAGTATCGAGAATTGTCACTAATAAAAAAAAACAATCATTAGTCAAATAATTTTCAATAGTAATGATTTGAACGAATCTGTCAAAAACTGCTCATAAAATTGCAAGGACTAGAAATAGAAAAGACTGTCATAATGAAGAAAGAGACAAATGCATCAATAGTAAAATATTTGAAAATAAGATAAAGGAACAACTCCTCCTTCCTTTAGAAGAAAACACAAAATAGCATCTTGAAAAGCTACTACAAATTACTACCACGCACAAAATAGACCATGACACTGACAACACCGCAACAAACTATTGAATAATACATCAACAATAAATGCGCAAGGAATCTCGCACATATCTGTTACTCAAACAATAGTCGATGATGATATTAAAGCCATGACCTACGACAACAGTCTATCAGTTGTGTCTCCAATGGATACACTCCTAGTAGCACTAATTACTAACGGTACATCGTCAGTTGGATTGACGTATGGCTTGACTCATAGATTAACTATCACAGAATAGACTTCAATGTTTGTAGTCTAATAACGAAGAATCGGGCTTGATCTACTAATAGGAATAAAGAGTAATATGTAATGAAATTTTGAAAGTTTGTAATCAATAAACTCAAAACTATTTATTCGATTAAAAAAACTATTTTAAAGCTATTATTATCAACGAAGTATTAGAACTGTTATTTATGCAAAGCCGTTTACTATTAAACTTCGATCAGTCTTTCTCTTTAAATATTTCCTTAGTGTGCTCTATATTTTTTTCTATAAGATCAAAACTTCAAATGATTATCAATTTTTATGCACAAAGCATTTCTCGTTTTGAACCAAACCTTTAGGAACAACAAATTTCTAAACGAAACCTTTTTTTATGGAAAATATGTATTTTACAGTAGCAAGCAAGTATGGAATTACTTACATGGAAATGAACCGCGATAGCTCCTTAAACAATGGCGTGATTTAAATGAATTTGGTATCAATTTAAGGTTAACAGTTAAAACTTTAAAATGGTGCCATTTTTATTATTCTTAACTAGTAATTAAGTACTCAAGATCGCGTGGAACCGGAGTTAGTGATACCATAGTTTTGCTAGCGAGTGTAGATGCTGCTTTGAAAGAAGACACCAGTAGTACTAGACAATGATTTATACGAAATGAAAATCTCATCATAAGTAAAACAACTATAAAATCAAACAATGGATATCAGAAATACGTAGGAACCGAGCTATATAACGAAGTAACAGAACAGGTAACCAACAGCATTCGTATTGACGTAACAACAGTTCATGGCAACCATGTTGATGACAAATAACATGACAAAATGTCAAGTGTACACGTAATTGCACCCAATGCACTTGATATACCGTCGTAAAACAGTATTAACTACAATTAAGACGAAGTGATCTGATTAACAAGAAATAAAGAGCAAATGGTTGCTACATTGGAAATTACTAATTGGGGTTGATAGTAGTAGTAGTTTTAAAGTTTTTATCCCAGACTTGGGATAAGAAATTTAAAACTAGGAAAGTAGATAATGGATTCCTGTAGCTACAGTTCCGGAGAGCACTAGTGGCCTAGTAGTACCTATTGGCCCCGCGACTTTCGAGTTGTAGATCATGTCATGTCATCAACACAGCTTTTAAAACGTTGAAGGTAAACATCGCAAGGTAACTGACATGTCCTAGAACCAAAAATTCTAAGACATGTGACATCTACCACCCTGGGGCTCGCGTGGTGGATTATGGCCTATTCCTCTGACAGAGAGGACGTCTCTGTTCCAGCAGTGGGATCATTATAGGCTGATGATGATAGCTACAGTTGGTAATAACAATGAAAGAAAATATTTTGATACCCACCATGTTTATTTAGATAAATAAGTACCCCTAGCAAGTAACGATGACATTGGGTCGCGGCACTCACGAATTACCGTGACCGCAGAACGTAAAGGGCTATTGAAGGACATCGTGGATTTTAATCAGTACGAGTCTGACAGTCCCTCCCGCTCTGCCCTGGGTGGGAGGACTCATTTGATGATTTTACCACGATAAAAAGAAGCATGTAACAATGACATTGAAAACCAAAGAAACAAACAGGAACTACACAGAGAAGAGCCTCCAATTAAATAATCCTGACCATCGAGAATGTTCGTTATACAATCATTATCAACATACACACAACAAAAATAAATACCGAAGGACCAACATAAAAAGTGACACGACATACAAACAAATACCTTCAATATGAAAACCAAACAAACAAATATAAATAAGTAGCGTTACTAGGAGCGCATAAATCATAGGAGATAGATAAAGGCCGACCGTTAGTTCTAAATTCCGAACCAGCCACGGTATAATCGCGACCACTTACAAGATAGGAGCGACTATAATAAGCTATTACCGAAGTACTAACCTTTTGATGTATCGTTTAGCGGTATCCATGTAAGCTAGCCGACTATGTAGGGTTGGGACCCGTTAAACTGAGCTCTAGTGTTGTGCTCGTAGTTGTGGTATCGATGTATTGAGTTTGATCTATCCTCAAACTCATCTCGTTCTAATAAAAGGCAAGAAAAACTGTGTTTTATCCACCTGAAATATACTTTGAAGACGAAATTATTGATTAATTACATTTTCAGCAGCGTAACATTAAAAAAAAATATCACCTTGTTGTGTTGTTTACTACACTTATTTAAATTGCAAATTAAAAAATGAACAATTTAAATACCTGTAACACAATAAAACTGTGAATATTAAATTGATACACGTGATTCGTGAATTATTACATACAAAATTGAAGATACTTAATACTCTCATACTTAAACATACTAAGAAAAAACCTTCCTAAATTTTATTGTTGGTCCTTCGAGCCGTATACTTTTTCTGTATATAAAAAAGATTGCAACTCACAAACATTCATCTAAAATCTAAAGCCATAAACATCGACAATCGATAGTGCGCAAGCGCAGGCCGCGCCAGGATCAGGGATACGCGGCCACTGGCGCAGTAGGTCGCCGGCCGACAGGAATGCGGAAGGGCGTCTTCTCAGCTATACACGCGCGACCGTAGGATTTGTCCAACTCACGATAACTGTACTGTTCTATCGATTGTGATCGTTAGATACTCCTCTGTCTTATGGCCGCCTGGTACATTGATTGCGAAATTAATAAAGGCTGTGGTTGTTTTGCTACGAAAATAAATACGCAGCGTGTTTTATTTTTCGTACCCAATATCTTACATTATTGCCAATTTATATTTTTGTACCTATTTGATGTACAAAGAACTTGTTTTGGATTTTATGACTTATTTTAGTTTGAATTCCAAGAGATTGCTGATTTAATTTTATCATGAATAAACAAATAGAGTCACCGAGATAAATTCACAGATTACGATACTAAAAATTATTATAGATAATAAAAACATGGTTTAATTTGTGAAGAGGAACGACTACAGTGAAATTATATTGTTCGGGTCTGTCCTTGTGAAATGGGAAGCAATACAGATTTGCAAATCACGTTAATAAGGAAGCTTACCTACGAAGAAATAAGTGAAATAAAATCTGCAAGAGCTGCTTAAGAAGTTAACAGATCATAAATTTTAATTAGTGAACAACTTTACAGTTCAAAAGGTGAAGTTCGTTACCTTCGAAATTCAAAAATTTAAAACAAGTTCATAATTTAAATTGTTGACAATCCATTTATGGTAAATTCGTGATTTAATGTCAATGTTCTTAAATGCCGCTGTCAATAACGGACAGGTGTCATTTGACCTTTAGTTGTTGTTCAAAATTGTTAATCGAGACATTGTTTTCTTGTAAATATCGGTTACATGATTCGATAGTAATCGGACATCAGTTTTCATTGAGTTATTAAAACTGCATTTTGCATATACAAGCTGGTCTAGCGAGCTATAATTTTGTAGCTTTAAGGCAGCTGTTCTCATGCAAAATATTTGTAATAATGTGCTGTATTTCTGTGCTTATTTTGCAGTTTTGTTTATCAATTGCTTGTCTCAAATTTCGTCCAATTAGACTACTTTTTGTACTTAATGTTATTAATCTTTACTACACAATATCTCTAATACATACAATAATAATCTCTAATACACAATAATTTCCAGACCACAATGCTTCAGAAACTATTTATTAAACTTTACATTTGTGGTGGACATTGCAAAAACAACGACAATTCAAGTATGTATTTAGAAGCCCACTATTTATAATAACATTTATTTAGCAGTGACTAAAAGTATTAATATTTTTTTACACCATCCTCTAATAGCCGAAGATCTATCTTCGAATAAATCACAGTACAGGGGCTGTCTTGTGCACCCGTCTTTAACGGTACCTATGTAAGTAAAATCATTCGTAGGGCGCTCGATAAAAAATGGAGGCTGTCCGGCCTATCAACCAAAAAACTATAGTCCTGTTACCCAAGGGTACTGACCCTATGGGGTGGAATGACCTATTTAGATTGAATGGGGTCATTAAAGGATGAACAACCTCTTTGGAGATGTCCATCTTGCTTTTTTTTGTCTATGGCAACATTAACTTAATGAGTGTAAAGCATTGCTTTGATTACGCTTGAAGAATTTTGTTTATTTTTATCGCTAAATGGAAATTTATGTTAATATGAAATTGCATTGACGATTTTGGTTATTTTTTCTTTGATAGTTTTTCAACCTTATCACAATAGTGGAAGGTTAATGTTCGATTGGTAAAAATTTACAGATTAGGGTAGGTTGACCTGCTGGCGTCTGTAGATATTTTTTATTATTGTCTACAGACAATATGGCGGCCTATTTTAATATGTTAAAAGTCAATCACAGAACGCAAAAAAAATTCAGAAATTAACGTTTACAAAAGGCACTTAATAATTACAAATCATACTTCAATCGGCTCTTATCTTTAAGTGATTAAAGTTGATAAAGTTATAACTTCTGGTATGTTAGTAATATTAAAATCTAGTAAACCGTAGAAACAATGAATTCATCAGTCAGTAATGTTAAAGTCACGATTGTGGCTCGGTCACAATCTTAATTAAAAAAAGAAAATAATATATAAAAAGGTTAATACAAGGAATGTTCGAAATTGGGATTAAAAAGTCGGGATTTTTTAAACTGACTTACAACTCTGTGTTACACAATAAGTAGATGTTTAACTCCAACAAAAATCGAGAGTCTAACAACTGTAGGTCTTAAGGTCATTGGAAAATCTACTCTGAATTTTCAAAGTAACATAAATGCATGTAAAACCTTCGCTTCAAAAAAAAAGCACTGAAAAACTTGCTACTTACGCCACTGGGTCGTGAACATTGACTTACATGCATGGACAGGCCCCACCGTACAACGAAAATTGCACCAGTTAGTTGGCCCTCAGTTGGCCCCCAGCTGTCGTTCCGGGCAGAAGCAACTCAGTGAACGGCGTGTTACGACGTAACTTAGTACGAACGTCATTTTTAGTTTGTAAAAATAGTATATATTATAGACATAGTGTAAGTTATAAAACATAGTACAAAAAAGTAAGAGGAATTTTATAAACGATAGTTGAACCTAAAACGTTTTCTTTACAACATTCTTAATTCCGATAGAAAATCATGTACGCTCTTACAAGATCACGTCGTCAATTTAAGCAACGTAGTTGAATGTAGTTCGTATTAATTATCATAGATGGTGATACTTTTTGTTTGTATTATGAACGTTTAGGCAAAATGTTCTGATGGGCGTATCCTTCCTTTTGAAATCATTGGTAGTGAAGCAATTTTACACACCGTAGAAACGAATTTTGTCAACAAATCAATTTAAAAAATGGCGTCCTGTTGGCGCTTGCGCTACGTTAGTATTGTGTTAAGTTTGCCTTGAGTATGTGATTTCCTAGCATACCTCGCGTCCCCGTCTTATACACTGTTCCCCTGTCTAATCACCGATTTATCATGCCACAGGCTAGATTACGTTTACGAAACGCACACGAAAACATAAAATATTTATTAATTCAAAAAAGATGATAGCAATTATTTATTCACGATGCATATAGAGTTGATACAATGTGCACAAGACAAGACGATCCCACCAAAAACATTAAAATAATGTAAAAAAATGCCAAGTCTCTCGATGCAGTCTTTCCATCGTAAAAAGTTTTGAGATCTCATAGAAGCCAAGTCCTATTCAAATTATTTTGTAGTTATAAATCAACATTTAGTAATTGTATCAATAGTTTTGTTTATATTATAATTATAGTGACTTGGCAATGAGCACAAGAAGAAACAAAACGGCATATTTGGAGTTGAAAGTCACACACCGCATGCGTAAACATTAATATCACAAAATTAATTTTCTTTTGGTTTATCCGTGTCGTCCCAACCGAATTTCGGCAACGGCAGTCAGTCTCATCCAAGACTAGTAAACTGCGCAGGACATAAATTATAATGCACAATTGCACAAGTGTGTACGCAAACACTAGTGTTAGTGTACTCTCGGTTCATTTACTTTCATAAAGCGATGGCCCGTAAGGTACTTATTTTTTATTATTGCATTGGAGCATGTAGTCGGTAGTGATCTGATCACAGGTCTCGTCAGTAACATTTGCACATAATTCCAGGCAGCAAGCAGCTTTTAATTGGTGCTCATTGCCAAGTCACTATAATTATAATATAAAGAAAACTATTGATACAATTACTAAATGTTGATTTATAACTACAAAATAATTTGAATAGGACTTGGCTTCTATGAGATCTCAAAACTTTTTACGATGGAAAGACTGCATCGAGAGACTTGGCATTTTTTTACATTATTTTAATGTTTTTGGTGGGATCTCATTTATTTTTTGTAAGTGTATTTCTTTCTTTTTTTTTAGGTGACCTCATAATTTCTTGGACTTCAGCTACTGCTTTGCTTAGAACCCATTCTCTATCTCTTTTGTTTCTTTTCAACGAGCTAAATAAACATAAATCTACTAACTTACAAAATAAATATAACTAAACTAAATAACACGTAAACAACTAGATATTGTAACTACCTATGTCTATGTTATATTAATAAACTATTCGCCTAAATAACTGTTTCAGTAACAATAATAAATCTACTATCTAATCCGGCTAACTTAAGTTCTCCGAATATAGCTACAATATTTTTTTAGTTTCGAAATGGTTTTTCATAGGTAGGTGGCGCTATCAAATGAAAATTATCGAATTATTTTAAAGTACTACATAGACTGCGCTCGGTAACGAAACCATAGCGCGATTCAGACAGGTACAACGCCATCTATCGAGCGCGCATACAATCGAAATTTATCGCAATACAATGAAGTTTTAGCTTTATTAATTTAATGAATTATGAACTTTATGTATCAATTAATTATAGTCTATATTTTTATTATTCTTTTCTATTCCATGTATTTATTCATCCAATTGAATACTTAAACAACGAACAAAGTTAACAATGCAGTCAAAATCCATACATAATGTTCTTGTCAAACCGCAAATATAAAATTGTTTTCTATGGTATATTATTTTTTAATGTTTTTATAATTTTTCCTTTATATGTGGCTAATGACCTATCTTGGTGCAAAATTTGAAGTTTCTAAGTCTGCTAGAAGTACCTTAGATTTTTGATGATCGGTCAGTGAGTCAGTGAGTCAGTGAGTCAGTGAGTGAGTGACAAAATGGTGTAACTTTGATCGACCGTAACTCCTAAACTATTAATTCAATTGGCATGTAATTTCGAACTTAAGCTTGTTCTAATGCCTACTATTATTCACCGAAAACCTAAACTCCTAGCTTTGTCCACGTCGAAGATATAGGGGGGGCGAAACAGCCGCGAATCGCATCGAGAAAAGATGGTACGGCCGTGCCCGTTTTGCTCGAGACTTGGCTGGGGCACTGCCGTGCCCCCAGATAGTTACTAAAATTAGCCTCCACCTGCCCTTTAAAAGTCTAGTTATCTATACTAATATTATAAAGAGGAAACCTTTGTATTTTTGTATGTTTGTATTGAATAGGCTCAAAAACTACTGGACCGATTTCAAAATTTCTTTTACCATTACTTAGAGGGATTCTTCGGAATCCGTATAGGCTATATTTTATCCCGGAAAATAAATGTCCACCCGTGCGAAGCCGGGGCGAGTCGCTAGTGTAAGATAAAGATATTTTAAACGATTATTTTGTTTCTTTTTTTCTTTTGGCTGTTAATTTCTGTCTTTATGTTTGGCCCTTGTGTAGTTAGATACGAGCCATTTTTTTTTTGTTTTAATGTGTTTACTCTTGGCCTTGTATGAGACCTAAGACGATGAACTGGAACTCCTATGCACCGACGAAACTCAGTAAAATTGTTTACGAGAGGATTGTGGTTGCGAGACAGACAGGCGACAGTGGTGAAGCCTACCAACGTCAGAAGAGACTCTGACAGTGGTAGGCTTCACCACCAGAATCGTCCGAATCTACCTGTCTTCGACCCAAAATCATAAAATTAGTTATGTGTTAGTAGATCAGTCCATAATTCCACGACAGCAGGACTCGAGAGAACATTGAATGAAACTGGTTGTTACTCATTTTCAATGGAATTTTTAGTGTAGTTTATGTTGCAAGGATATTTTCTAACTTGTATGACATTTTCTTGACGGCGCTGTTAGTAAACGATTGTTATATTGTGAAAATCATAATGAAAAAACAAAAGTCGGTGTTAGTTCCGATCATGAACACATGCAAAAATTACTGTAAAGTATTTCACTGTATATCTTTTATTATTTTGTCTACAATAAATACTAAATAATTAAAATTCTGAATACTATGTCAGTTCTGTTGCAATTCTCTAATTAAATACTTGCGTTATTCACCAGTATAAATTAAAATTCTTCACTCTGTAACAAATGAACCAAATTAAAAGATGGCGAATGCCAATTAGCAGAGACAAATGTAGAGGTGAACCATAGACTATTAAAGTGACATATCGTTTTTAAATGGGAATACGCGGGAAAGTAAATGATTATGCGTTTTTGATCAAAATGAATGTATTTTAAATTACTTGTACTTTCTAGAGCTATCTTGAGTACAAATGACAGTTAATGTCTCGTTTATGGGTCAATGTAAGTACAGGTGCAAATTAGTTTTGTGTTGTTCTCTCTTAAATAAATGCTAATTTAAAGATGGTAATATTATGCCAAAAATTTTATTCTATGCTAGCTTCCGCCCGCGACTCCGTCCGAGCGGATGTCGGTCTTCGCGTGGATAGTTTATTTCTCCATTCTGAGTAACTCTGACAGTGACGTCTTATAAATATACGGCTAAGCCTATAATAATTAAGGAGATACCTCTACTGAGCTACTGCTGTTGAGCTCGCGTTCTGTAGTAACTGAAAAATAAGATTTTTTTTTCTAGGTATTTTTCCAGGATAAAAAGTATCCTATTTTATGCCCAGGATAATAAGGTATAATTATACCAAGTTTCATCGAAATCGAACTGTTAGTTTTCACGTGATGCCTGCATATACAGACAGACAGACAGACAAAACATTTTTTAATCACATATTTGGGTTTGGTATCGATCCAGCAACATCCACGCTATTTATTTTTTCAATATTTTCAATGTACAGAATTGACCCTTCTACAGATTTATTATATGTATAGATTCTGTCGCATAATCATCGAATAATGTTACTATTGCTGGGTCCCAGGACTCCTGTCTTTGAGAGGGAATGGACTAATGGACTACTGACAACAGATTCCTGTAGTCTTTATAATTGGATTAAATTTACTATCACAATGATTGTACAGACACCAGTACATTAGCCTACCTCAATCTGTCAGATTTCTTTAAAAGATTTCAACCTTATCAAAATAGTGGAAGGTTAATGTTTGTTCCCTCTCACAGAGAAGAGGCCCGTGTTTCAGCAATGGGAACATTTATAGCATGATGATGATGAATGTTCGATTGGTAAAATTTGACAGATTCAGGTTGTTTGACCTGCTGGCGACTGTACAAGATACATGAACGGCAAATGAAAATAATGTCTTATAGTATTTATTACTGAGCGCCTAAAAAAATTGGTCAAGTGCAAGTCGCATGGTCGCGGGATTCACGAATTACTTTGACCCCGGAACGTAAAGGGCTATTGAAGGACATCGTGGATTTTAGTCAGTACGAGTCTGACAGTCCCTCCCGCTCTGCCCTGTGTCGGAGGACTCATTTGAAAATTACCATGTTAAAAAAAAAGTGCAAGTCGCATGCACTCGCGCGCGAAACGTTCAGTATCATAATCTTTTGAAAAAATGCTTAGATCGGCTATCCCTGGGAGATAGACCCGCGTGGCTATTGTTATTTAGCAACGAGCCCCTTACATACATAAACGTCATTATACATACAGAATATCAGTCGTAATCCTAATGAGTCGTCGAGATTAACACGACAGAGATTAATTGTATAAGGTAAGAAGAAGGAATATACTGTACCCTAGTTCTATTAGAGAGAGAGTTCTATTGCCATAGACGAAACATAAACCACTTAATTACATCATTCCATAAACAAGAAATTCAAAGAGTTGACAATACATAACTTGAAGACACACAAAACTTCTCTAGCTTGGAGGATATCTTTTAAAAGTTGTCCCAATTCATTCTATAACATGAAAATTGATTTAAAAGCCTTCAAAAGTACCATCTAGGACAAAAATCAACAATTACGTTGATGAGAAACACATACAACGTTGTAAGAACATTCCTTTAACGAGTGCGTGCGTTCAAATGTTCAAAAATAATACCATCGGACGCATCTCTAGCTCGATCAAACACTTTTAGTCCTTTACCGGTCCAATAAAAACTCCTATTAATTGCGTAAGCACATGTAATAAACTTTTGGATTGGTTAAAAATAACCGAGCCAACAGCACCACCTCTCGACTCAGTATAAATTCTTAAAAAACATAAACTTCACAAACCTCCATGGCGTCTAAAAATACTATAAATGACAGCAACAATTTTCAAATTCCGAACTATCTACATTCCAATACGAATCAAATTGGAATTGCCGCCAAATCTGACGTATGACTTTTTTAAATTCGGATACGCATCCTGAAATCTATGATTAGAACTCGATTCTAATACACAAAAAATAGAGTTTAGTATAGTTGTTGAGTGTTGTGAGTAGTTGAATCGTTATGGCGTGTACGCAGGCCGGCTAGGATATAGGTCATTGCTCCCCTAAACCTGCAGAGTAGTCAGGGCAGTTCCTAAGTACTTCCATGTTTAAATTGCCCAACTTGTATGTACTCTCTGTACAGGACCGCTCGGACATTACTTACTCGCCCGACGACTGACCATCCTGCCGGCCCCCGAGTTGATAACATCTAGTTTTAGAGTCATTCCTCTCGGGAATGAAGACTATAATTCTAAGAAGGATAAGGTTTTGAATTAAAGGACACGAGTCACGGAATAGTTTTTGTGTGTGTATCCGAATTTTGTTGTCGTGTTAACAGTTTTGATGTGGTTTTGAAGATTAAAGTTTTGTTATGCATAAAACTTAGCTATCTAGATAGTATACAGGTCTAGTATAAAGCTAGTGTCTAAATGGAAGATCTAAAAATACTCATAACATAAAATCTTTTAGAAAAAACATGATTATGTGGATGAAATCTTAAGACAAATTGTGATTAAAAAGCACAAAAAAACGAGAACAATGACATAATTTATACAAGCAAAAGTGTTGCTAGAATCTTATTACCTAGCTTGGTATACGTAACATCGATTTAACTGCATTTTCCCCCTAATCGCCTAGTTATCACACAATGTTATACATTATGGCACAACACCGGTAATTTTCACATAAATATTTTGACTTTTGTTGTAAGTAGCGTTTATGAATTTCCGTTGCATGTCACGTGACCGCTAAGGTTGTTTTGCACTGTCTCGTGTCCAAAAAGGCTTTTTATTTTTACAAGGATATTTTGGCGCGTGGCAGAATTTGTTTTTTTTTTTGTCGCAGTTCAATTTAGAGGAGATTGTGGGTTACTTAGCTGGGCTTTTCTGTAGATGCCTTAAATGACTCTGCCAACACGCTAAGGGCACCCCCCCCTGTGGTCGCGTGACCCCGGAACGTAAAGGGCTATTGAAGTACACCGTGGATTTTAGTCAGTACGAGCCTGACAGCCCCTCCCGCTCTGCCCTAGGTGGGCAGAGCGGGAGTCCTACATTATAAGTACATTAAATGAGTCCTTCATTTGATGATTTTAACACGCTAAAAAAATGCAGCATATGTGTCATTTTTCGCTGTGTCGATTGCGATTCATAAATTCTACGGGCTGTCAGCACTAAATAAATTAGCAACATTTAAATGCCCATAAGACTCCCTTTCGACGATACGCAAATAAAATTAAAACATGATCGACTTTTACGATGTGCGCGGGAGTCTAACTAGATAATAACTATCGGCACCAGTCGTTAAAGTATATTGAGCAAAGACAACATTTGCCAATGCCTTAATACACTCGCCAGCAAAAGTATAGAATCACTTACTCCAATTCCGCGCGATCTTGAGTACTTAATAACTAGTCAAGAATATTAAAAATGGTATCATTTTAAAGGTTTAACTGTTAACTTTGAAATGATACCAAATTTATTCAACTCACGTGTGAGTCCATACTTTTGCTCGCTAGTGCTAAAGTATTCTGTAATGGCAGTAGTTCAGAGTATCATGACTTTCAAGTTTTTCTAGTGTAAAGTAAACTGGAATCGTTCGCACACAAGAGGCGCTTTTTCAATTTTCTATACAGCGTTTAGCAGTAAATACTTCAAGTACGTAAGACCCCTCTTTGAGAAGTGGCACCTGACGCAGGTCCTCACCGGACACGGAAGTTTCGAGAGGAGCATACGGTGCAGGACTGCCCCGCTTGGGCAGAGCACCGCCGTTTCCTCACGACGGCGATAGGTGGCAACCTCTCGCGCCCGGCACTGGTCGAGACCATGCTGCGGGGCGAGACGGAGTGGAAAACGGTCGCCTCCTTCTGCGAAGCAGTCATGATAACAAAGGAGGAGGCGGGACGCGTGAGGGAAAGGACAGCGTCCACCTCACAACCCAGCCGCAGTGGTAGACGCTCACGGTGACAGCCTTCGCTAGACAATCTTCGGACACCGGCGTCGGCGCGGGCATGCGGGCGGCGAGTAATGGGCGACTCACTATCTGACCATGGACCATGCCCGGGTCGACGGCGCGTTGTGTTCCACGCGCGCCTTAAAGAGTGTCAGCACAATGACGAGGCCCCCTCTTAGAAGGCCAAAGCCTGCCGGGTTCGCGGGACTCACGAATTACCGTGACCCCAGTACGTAAAGGGCTATTGAAGGACACCATGGATTTTAGTCAGCACGAGTCTGACACTGTCACTCCAGCTCTGCCCTGGGTGGGAGGACTCATTTGATGATTTTACCACGATACAAAAAAAGCCAAAGATCTCGCTACCGAAGACAGGTTAACGGCCATGGTGTAAAATAAACACCATAAAATTACTCTCCGTTGACGTTCACAATTTATAGAGGAACCGCGCTCTAAGATTTTTATTTCAATTCCCTTCTTTTGGATTGGAAGACATTATTTACTGAATCCAATCCTTATAATGAGGGAGAAGGCGTGTTTATTAACCTAACTAAGGTATAAAAACTTAATTATTAGTTGCTTTATTTTTCGTTTTACATAATATTTACTTTTTTTTTAATATTTTCTTGAGCACAATTGTGTATGCCCGGGTCGACGGTGCGTTGTGTTCCACGCGCGCCTCAAGGAGTGTCATGTCATGCTGGCTACAGGCTACAGGCTACAGGCCTGTCGGGTTCGCGGGACTAACGAATTACCGTGACCCCGGTACGTAAAGGGCTTTTAGTCAGTACAAGTCTGACAGTCCCTCCCGCCCTGCTCTGGGTGGGAGGACTCATTTGATGATTTTACCATTGATGATTTTACGCACAATTGTGTAAAAAAAAATGAATAAAAAACCTAGTGTTGACAGACAAGCACCCAGATCATATTCAGAAGTACGTGGATAAACCTGGGTAACAATCGTGCACATCAGAGAAAAATGTCACCAAAGCGAGCTTTATTGTCAGTAAAATAATGTATGGTTTAAATCATCATTAAATTTTTAAGTTGAAGCAGAAGACGCAGCGTCGGCAGGCCTCACACTAGGTGGACATCGTGAGAGCCATGGGCAACCAATGGATGCTAGTGGCGGATTGTCGTTTGGCGTGGTGGTCTGGGAGAGCCCTATGT
Source organism: Agrotis puta (assembly GCA_943136025.2). Classification (NCBI taxonomy): domain Eukaryota; kingdom Metazoa; phylum Arthropoda; class Insecta; order Lepidoptera; family Noctuidae; genus Agrotis; species Agrotis puta. Next base: position 4,952,664 of record OW964190.2, on the reverse strand, counting down.
CTATAATTAAATGTTTAGACGTTGACGAGACGGAAGAAGTATGCAAGAATCGTAGCATCGTAGATCGTATTTGTAATGCCTGCATAAACTCATGGAAAAAGGAGTAAATCTAAAACTGCAAGAAGAAAAACTTTTTGGTCTCGTTGTTACATCTATCGTTGATTTCAATTCAGTTAAATTGGTACATCATCGTACAGCTGTACCGAACAACGAATAGACTTTTACAAAAATAAATCCTAAACAACGATCAACTGGAATCCCTCTTTATTCACTGGTATGGGTCAAAAGGTCCGAAAAGCTGTCAGCGATGACAGGTAGCGCCACCTCACACATAGACCATAAACTAACGGCGCCATCTTGATAAATGATCTGTCATACACACGTCAAAGTTGACAGTTGATAAGGATCTCTTTCCCTTCAAGCAGATTAATAATCCATTTTAATTGTTTATGTTCTATTGTCAAGCCGTATTATTATATTTTTAATTACTACATGCTAATTGCGTGTTTAATCGTTATAAGTCCTTAGTCTAACATGGTCTAAGAACATTTTTTATGACTTGTACATTTTTCTTTATTGTAATCGAGCCTTATTTTGAATACATTATGTAATTTTATATTCAGTAGCCTACGATGCTATCTAGCAATCAAAATAAACAAGGCTCAGTAAAAAAAGAGCAAGTTGCACAGAAATAACTATTTAAAACATAGAAATTTATTTTTCGTCGTAAAGCGCCAAAATTATCATTTAAATTTCAAAAATACCTGTTCCATTCTACGTCTTATCTTTAAAGTTATGGTGACATTCGAATTTAAAAATTAAACTCAAAGAAGGTTCGCGGCAAAAAAGTTTAGATGTGTTTCCGGGTGTGAAATGTGGTCGGACCATTTGGTTTCTGAACGCATTTGGCGGTATAAAAAAATAAATTGGGATAAGTCCGAAACATGTCATAAAATGGATTCCGTAAGTTTGAAATTATAGCAGGTTCTAGTAGTTTTTTAGGTATTCTTATTTTAAAATCAGCTTCTATAAGAAGTAGTAGTAGCTTTAGAAGCCTTATTTAATCAAATGATAATTTGATTAAGACTGTATCTACCCAGAGGAATTATTTAATGGGGCTCTCATGTCAGGGGTTGATAAGAAGACATCTTTCAAAAAGTTGTCTTCATAACAACGGAACTACGGCCTTTTTATAATAATATTAGCGAGGGCACAAACCTTAAGGCCACGAGAAAGGTAACCAGTAACAATATTCTATCTAAATATGCAAAATACATTTCTAAACTGCATAGTTTAAAAATCGAAAACAGTTTTTAAACGGTCAATGTACATGCAATGTACATGCTTGCCATGGTTATACACATCGCCATATTGTAATGCATCTCGTTACCAAATTCGCTCCAATCAAGGGCTTGAGAACAAAAATTACCTTACTTTACGCAATCTGTAACTATGGTGCTGTAAACAAAGGCCTATGTTTGGTAAATAAGCACTTCCGAATAGGGTTGGGCCTAATACTAAATAGAATGGTGCAGTGGAATTAAGGAGGTGTTATTTTATCCGATAAGAACTGTTAAGAGGTCAATAACTGGTGGGGGGTCAACAATTGGGGACTATACCCTACCCTACCCTACTTATTAAATTAGCTAAATTAAAGGTTTAAGACTGATGTCCTGATGGAGGCCCAATGTGATAAAGGATGAGAATCTGCTCAATCTGCACAATGTTGGTAGTATTGATAACATTTGAAATATTTTTGGGGCCCTACAGAGGCCTACAGAGGCCTTCAGGAATAACTTATTGAATATTTTTCGTTCGATATAAACTGAGGTTACTTTGATTAATTTTGAACTTTAACTGACTGTAATTTTTTAATGTGAGGTTCTAAAAAAAATTAAAAAATAGGTAATTATCGATTTTTATAGTTCTCTCTGTAAAAGTAAAAAAAGAACAAAAATAATGCGTAGTTTTTTAGAAAAATAAATAAAACAATGTGATAAAAGGTAAAATGAGAATGGGGTTACTTTGGAACTCCCCGTTTTTAACATAGAATCTGAAAGTACCCCCAATAAACTATAGAAAAACAGAAAGAAAAGGTATTGATAAAAAACATAAATTTTTTGCACGCAACGACGTGCCATCACCAGCGCACCCACAAAAAGGATTGTGACAGTTTACCATATTTGTAATCCGAAAAAAAAAATCTACTAAAAGTTGTTCCGTCTTACGCAATTTGCAATTTTATGTCGATAAGTAGTTTCTATCAAATTTACCCCATGATTCAAAGTAACCCCGTTTACCGGTACTTTCTGAAGAAAAACGCGATCTTTAAAAGGCAGATTTGACTAAAAAAACGGCAGTATAAAGAATAAAAATGGCAGTGCGAGAAATAATGTTGAGTCAATAGAAAAAGAAATCGAAAAAACTTTCTTTTCTCTTCTCTCTCCTTCAACCTTTATCTACTCCAGAAATGTAGGTATGGTCGCGGGACTATCGGGTAACCGTGGCCCCGGAACGTAAAGGGCTGTTGAAGGACACCATGGACTTTAGTCAGTACAAGTCTGACAGTTCCTTCCGTCCTGCCCTGGGTGTGAGGACACATTTGATAATTTTAGCTCATACAAAAAGAATGTAGGTCTCTTCCAAATATTTCCACTTTTAAAAATACTCTTTTTTTTTCAAAAAAACGGTACGGTACGGTTTCCTTTCCTTCCTTTCATATAAAACTGGGTCTAAACCAAAATGTCAATGACTGCAACCATGCATGCCATCAACAAACTCACAAAAGCCACAAACAGAGGTTTTAAAAGCGACCGCCATTTGCCTTAAAAATTTCCCCATGCGCATACGCAACCCTAAATGCGTTTCGTAATCATAAACGTTTCCGTGTTAAAGATGGCTATGGTTTTTGCGACCACTCTCACGTGTATAGGGACGCGTGAGAAATGCAACTTGTATTCTAATAAGCTTGTTGCTTCCTCACAGTCTAACACTGAAGAACATAACGTTATGTAACTGCTTATGTGGCTAACGGAACTAGTATACAGGGTGTCCCAAAACTCAACGTCAAGCCGAAACGGGGTGACAGGATTGATCATAACCATCACGAGAAAAATCTGAAAAAAATCTATCCCATGCAGTTTGAAAATTATGGGCATTTTAAGAAAAACCTAGAAATGTGATCAAACTGTACCATTTTTCGGTTATTGTGGTTATTCTTTTTTATTTTTGTTCATTTGAACTTTGGAAACGTAATCCTTAATAACATTTCTAGAATCCCAATAAAAAATAATGACACAATTGCCTCAAGTTTCCGAGAATTGAGACTATTTGTTAAACTACGAATTTAAAATTTTCTAGATTCGTCGACTTTGACAGGCCCTCCTATAAAAAAAATGTACTAGAGTGCCTTGGCAAGTGGCATTAAAAGTTGGCGCATTTAATCAGAATTCTAAAATGGTACAATACTTGTTAGTTCCATACAATAGAAAAGAGTAAAAAAATTAAAACCTCAAGTAACCCGAATTTTGCTATCACATTTTACTCAGTTAAAATGTTTTTAATTCGCACAAGCTGTAGGTAGGTTCTTAATTTTAATAAGACAAAATGATGAGAGAGATAGATAATGGGTATGTTTGTCATGAGTGAGCGAGACAGATAGTGACGCCACTTATACCAAAGTGAAAAAAAGTTAGTAAAATAATTAGGTTTGTTGGACTAAAAGTCAGATAGAGAAAAAACATTTTTATTACAATAAATGTTCAAATTGTTTACCATCAGCCTCAATACAAGCCCTACATCTTCTTAAAAAAGATCTACTTATAAGTCGGGCATATCTTCGAGAGTTGATCGCCTCAGCTGCTTGAGAAATGCGTTCACGCAGGTCGGCTACGTGATCAATGGGCTTTGAGTAAACTTTTTCTTTGAGAACTCCCCAATAGAAAAAATCCAGGGGATTTAAATCTGGTGAACGGGCGGGCCACAAGATAGTGCCTGAACGTCCAATCCACCTTCCCGGATATTCCTGGTCAAGGAAATCTCTTACTTGCACTGCGAAATGCGTACCCATACCCATTATCCATCTCTCTCATCATTTTGTCTTAAAATTAAGAACCTACCTAGAGCTTGTGCGAATTAAAAACATTTTAACTGAGTAAAACGTGATAGCAAAAATCGGGTTACTTGAGGTTTTAATTTTTTTACTCTTTTCTATTGTATGGAACTAACAAGTATTGTACCATTTTAGAATTCTGATTAAATGCGCCAACTTTTAATGCCACTTGCCAAGGCACTCTAGTACATTTTTTTTATAGGAGGGCCTGTCAAAGTCGACGAATCTTGAAAATTTTAAATTCGTAGTTTAACAAATAGTCTCAATTCTCGGAAACTTGAGGCAATTGTGTCATTATTTTTTATTGGGATTCTAGAAATGTTATTTAGGATTACGTTTCCAAAGTTCAAATGAACAAAAATAAAAAAGAATAACCACAATAACCGAAAAATGGTACAGTTTGATCAAATTTCTAGGTTTTTCTTAAAATGCCCATAATTTTCAAACTGCATGGGATAGATTTTTTTTCAGATTTTTCTCGTGATGGTTATGATCAATCCTGTCACCCCGTTTCGGCTTGACGTTGAGTTTTGGGACACCCTGTATAGTAAATAGGTCTTGGGGCATCTAAAAATTCTTTTTGCAGTTCTTCGCCAAATCTACAAAGCAAATACTAGATGCTGATTTTTGCTATGGTCCATCTTATTTAAGCTATAGTGTTATTGATTTTTGCTAGTCTTGCTGATTTCCGGGTCGACGGAGCGTGGTGTTCCACGCGCGCCTCAAGGAGTGTCAGCATAGTGACGGGGCCTGTAGAGGGCCAAAGCCTGCCGGGGTCCATAACCCCGGTACGTAAAGGGCGTAAGACACCGTGGATTTTAGTCAATATAAGTCGGACAGTCCCTTCCGCCCTGCCCTGGGTGGGAGGACTCATTTGATGATTTTACCACGAAACAAAAATAGTCTTGCTGATTTTTGTTATAGTCATTCTCATTTATGCTACAGGCTTGCTTGATTGTTACTAAAGTCAGTTAACTTATTGACTTAGTTTGTTTTTAGCTGGCAGCTTTTACATATTTTTATTACAGTTTTGAACATCCTAGTAGGTATGTCCTAGAACCGTGGCTGATGTGCCATAAGTAAGTCTTACTAACTGAGAGGACAATTACATAGCTTCATTCACAATGTTTCTAAAAGCATTAATGATGAATGTGTTATATAAGATCCTTCTGGAACCGGAAATCAGCAAAAAGAGAAAAAAGCATTTCAAAAAACAGTGGTCACATAGAAAGACTGTTTACAAGCCAAATTATGAAGTACTCACAACAACACATTAACGACACGTTCAACATTTACACACATTGATAAGAAAATGGATTGATTCAAAGATAATAACTTGAATTCAATTGCATAACCCTACTAGGTGTATTATCATTATATATTTTTTTGCCTGTTGGTCTAGTGGTTGGTGACCCTGACTGCTATGCCGGAGGTCGTGGGTTCGATTCCCACCCAGGACAAATCTTTGTGTGATTAGCACGATCATTTGTTCTATGTCTGGGTGTAATGTATCTATCTATAATATGCATGTATTTAGAAATATAAGTATGTTTATCAGTTGTCTAGTACCCATAACATAAGCTCTGCTTAGCTTGGGACTAGATGGCGTTTGTGATAGTTGTGGAATATTTATTATTGTTTATTTCCAAAGCAAATTTTAATATCACCAGTTTTAAACATGACTATTATGTGTTCTTGCGTTAGTAAAAAGATGCATAAAAAGCATAAAGGTGATCATTTGCCCAAAACAATTCCAAAAATACGAGTATTATCAACAGGATAAAACAAAATAAAAAACATAAAAATTAAATGTTTTTGTTTAAATTTCGAACATCACGTTTCGTTCGTAAAACCAATTTTTTACCACAAAGTATCATCTGCTTCGCTAGATTCGCGCAGATAAACATCTTGTCCATGGTTCACGCGAAAAATTAAAAAGATCGTGCGTATCCGTTATAAATGATTTATTGAATGCATTCGGTAGTAGGTGGAGTAAGATAATCGTTTATAGTGCTAAAAATTTTGTTTATGTGTAACGGTTAAGGATACTCTAAAAAAATCATAGCGTTTTCCTGAAAATTACTAGGGGCACACATAGTACTACGCTCTAAACACGGAAACCGTAGCTTTGATCTAAGTTTCGGGCGCTTTCTACTCCATATCACTTACGGACACAAGATTAGTTAGGGACGCGTACTAAAATTGGCGGCAACTCGATTGCACAGTTGTCTTTACTCCCGATGTATTTTTAAAACTCCTGAATTAGATAATAATAACGAGTAAGGGTCACTGTTCCCGATACCGGTGGGCCACTATTATTTATATTTTTAAATGTTTTTCTTTTGTTGTTTTGTTTTTTAAAAATAATTAAAAATGTATTTAATAAGTAAAGGAAATGAAGAAATGAATAAACGAGTAAGGGTCACTTAGATTTTAGTTAGTTTCGGACGGGCCCGTATCTTCGTTGACGGACTTAGAGAATAAACCCTTGACCATGAATGACCACAAATTGTCCAAATAACTTAATTGTTAGTAGATTGGTACCTAGTTTTCCAAATCTGTCGGATTGACATTCTTTCGAGCTATGATATTAAAGGAACAGGGAGTAGATTTACTTGCTTGCAAAAATACTTATAAGGATATTATAATATCTCCCGCGAAAATAGCTAATCTCCGCTGAGATTGGCTTGGCCGCCAATACTATTATTAATTGAGAAGGAAATGGTAAAATTAATGGCTCAATCAGTTATTTGATATTTAACTTTCAAAAATGACTGTGAAAACGCTATAAAATAACATCGCATGACAAAACACGACAAGCCTGTGGAAACCACCAACCATAACACAGATCTCATCAACCAACTCCAAGTCCATGTACATCATCATCATCATCAGCTGATCTTCTCACTATTAGTGGTGACCATAGACTTTTTGCATGGACTTAAGCCCTCCCTAGTTAAATGTCAACAACTGACAGTTGACAGTGACATTATTGACAGCTACCCTATTTAATACTTGTTAAGCTTGAGACTGCGTTCCATAACTATTATTAGATACATTACAACACCCATTTCGAATTAAATATGTACCTTTATCAAGCCAAGGTGTATCAGAATATAATACCTACGCTATCTAGATCGCATCTAGATCCAGGCACAGACTAAGAACAGGAACATACAAGCTGCAAATGCCTACGTAATGTATTTATATACCGTTTAAGTTTTTAATAAGTTGTCAATTATTGTGTTATAATTTATTAGGTACCGAATAGGAACAAATATGGCTAAGTATGTGTACTATACAAGTCAATAACGGTGAACTAATTTTCAACCTTAATACCCAAGATATAAGATCCCCAATTATACGGTAGTACATACCTGTTTTCAAAAAATTTTAACAAGGGTTATATTTTCTTTTTTGTTGTATCATGTTTGCATGTCCACACTCGATACCCATTATGTAAGTGGCGTTTCACATGAAAATTTTATGACTTTTGTATATTATAATTAAGTCTATATTATTCCCACTCCTGGGATACCGACCTCTGTGTCAGAGAGTCTGGGCCATAATCCGCAACGTGGACCCAGTTTGGGATAACTTTTGCATTACATGTGGCATAAGGTCAGGTGCATAGCTACCGCCGTATCAGACTGTCAATTATACGGAGCCCTAAGTGTCAAGGGCCCCCGACGATTGGACTTAAAATTTAAACATAAAATGCTGCTCTTAAATGGAAACTTATCGCGGCCATAAAGCTGCAATTATTAAATAAATATTCCAGAACTATCACACAACGCCATCTAGTCCCAAGCTAAGCAGAGCTTGTGTTATGGGTACTAGACAACTGATAAACATACTTATATATTTCTAAATACATACATATTATAGATAAATTACACCCAGACACAGAACAAATGATCGTGCTCATCACACAACACATTTGTCCTGGGTGGGAATCGAACCCACGACCTCCGGCATAGCAGTCAGGGTCAAAAAAGGCTATATGTAGTTGTAACAAATGAGCTACAATCACTCGATCATCATTCTAAATTATCTAGCTCCCTTCAAAATTCTCTAAATGACATCAGTAACAGCATTAGTTACACGAGTCAGGATGTTATTGTCTATACTCTGTAAAACTCTACAGATTTATTTTTTTTCGTGGTAAAATCGTCATATGGGTCCTGGAACCCAGGGCAGAGCGGGAGGGACTGTCAGACTCGTACTGACTAAAATCCACGGTGTCTTTCAATAGCCCTTTACGTATCGGGGGCCCCGTCATAAAGCTGACACCTTTTGAGGCGCGCGTGGAATACAACGCGCCGTCGACCCGGGCATGATCTATGGTCGGACAGGGAGTTGCCCATTACTCGCTGCCTGCATGCCCGAAAACTATACACTTAGATTAGAAGGGGAATCAAGCATAAGGTGTCATAAAATCACACATGTGGGTAATCCCCGAGAAGTTAGACTAATGCATTCCACAATTATAATAGGATATTTGAATCACCAATCCTTTTCCTTTTACCTATATGGTAAAAGCAAATTTAATGATTTCAAAACTATAAAAAATCTAATTTAACATTAATCTATCTAATTTTTCTAAGTGAATCGGGTTTTCAGGCTTATAAAAATTGTGTTTTTAGAGAAATAAATCGTATAACGGTAATTATTTTGATGAACTATAATATAACTTACCAGCTTCTGCCCCTAACCCAGCACATACCATCCCATCGCCCGCGCTGTTTCTTTTCGCGACTTGCTGGTCAGAAATTGTTATAGCTCACAGCATATAGAGCGAGAAAAATGTAATTAATGGCTACTTATATTAACTTCAATCAACTTACTCGTATCCAACCAGAAAAATATAAACAAAACATTTTTATCAAAGATCAACATTATAAGACATTTATTTATACAATACGTTTGTGGCAACTTCGAAATAATATTCTAAACTGGCAGCCCTGCCATTATTCATTCGGTCATTCATTTCCTGCATCGACAGAATTCAATCTTCTAAATTCACTACTGTTCATGGCGGACAAAAAAAGAGAACAAGTCGGTTCTGGCTTAATCAAATATCTTTGGAACCTCTAACCCAAATACTTGTGTTGGTTCTTCTGTGTGTTAGTTACGATTCAGTGTGACAACATAATAAATAAATAACAAGAACCCAAAACTGGTGACCCCGACGCGTGCTTCAATACGCGCCTGAAGCTGGAAAAGTCTGCCTCGACAGGCGTATTAAACTTAAACCACACCGCCAAGGCACAATCGCCTAACCCGCAAGAAGAGAAGGCTGCACGACGCTGAACGCCAGCATTCGCCTTGACCAACCTTTCAACCACGACATTAGCACGCGAAAACGGCTGAAGATAATCTAAGCTTTTCAGTGCCATAATAACTCTGCCTGAAAACAAATAGCGTGCCTATAATTTGGGATACCTAGCGTAAGTACGCTACTCTTCAACATCTACCTCGACGAGTTTCCATACATCCGTTTCCGGTTTTATCGATCGAGACCTACCGAGAGACTTCATTCAGCTACTCGGCAACAGATGTCGCTTTTCCCCGGTGCATTACATGAAGCAAGACCTCAGCGGAACGACTGTACGGAACGAACAACGAACGGATTACGTAACTTCAAAAGTTCGGTCAATGGTAAAACGTGTAATCAAGTGTCAAAATTTTTCTTCGAAAGTTTGTAAACAAAGCTTATAAAATAAAAAGAAACTTATAGGAGTGCCATACAGTGATACATATGGACATTAAGGTAACATTATGTTTATTTAACCGATAAGCGAGGTAACAAAATGTCGTTGTCAACTTTAGTTTAAATAAGAAAATAATATTGTTTAGTACTTATTTGTTTACTACTACTTACTGGTTATAGCTATTGTGAACTGGTTTTAAGTACATTTTATCATTATGGAAGGGTTAGAGGCTCAAATAAAAGCCCTTGTAGAACAAAACCAAGCTCTGCAAGCTCAAGTCCTGCGCCTTACTGAAAAATCGACAGTATCCACACCGCCCACCCAGTCTTTAGGTGATATTGCAGGGGTAGCGCCTAAGCTTCCTCCCTTCTGGGTGGAACGCCCAGAGTATTGGTTCCAACGTGTCGAGGCTCAGTTCAATATCTCTGGAATTAAATCGGAGAAAACCAAATTTGATTATGTGATCACACAGTTAGACGCTAGGCTAATCGGAGAGGTGGAAGATATCATTTTATCACCACCGGATATAGAACCCTACAAAAAATTAAAGGCAGAACTGATAGAAAGATTATCATTATCTAAGTCACAAAGAGTACGACAGTTAATTAGTGATGAGGAGTTGAATGGTAGAAAGCCATCACAATTCCTCCGTCACCTTAGATCTCTGGCAGGTAGTGAACTCAAGGAAGAAAATATCCTAAAAGAGCTTTGGATGAGGCGGTTGCCCAACCATATTAGGGCTATTTTAACAGGGCATGCTGACCTGACTCTCGACAAATTAGCACAGCTAGCGGACAGCATTCTGGAGACTGCTCCAGGCACTACACCAAATACTAACAGTAATGTTTTTTCCGTAGATTCTAATACTCCTAACCAAGACATGGATGCCAGATTCCGTTCTTTGGAACAACAAATTGCAGCTTTGAGCACTTATCGTTCCAGCAAAGAACAGAGAGGCAGATCTAGGCAGCGTTCACAGTCCAGGAGCCGAACATCCTCACCTAATGATAGGGTATGTTGGTATCACAATCGTTTTGGAAAAAAAGCAACTAGATGCACAAAACCCTGTGCATGGTCTGACCATGACGAGGGAAACTTGGACGGCGGTCGATAATGGCGACCCTCGACTGCCCACCATCGAGTCGCCGATTGTTCATAACTGAACAAACAACCAAGCGTCGTTTCCTCATTGACACTGGATCCGACCTTTCTTGCTACCCAAGTAACTGGATTCATCAGAAAAAACAAGCCACTAAATACAGTCTCAGTGCAGCTAATGGCAGCACTATAAACACATATGGCACATTGCGATTGTCTCTGGATCTGGGGCTCAGGCGTGACTTCCAATGGAACTTCATTATAGCAGATGTCAGCACTGCAATTATTGGATCAGATTTTCTCGCTCATTATCAGTTACTCCCAGATTGTGGTGATAAACGCCTCATCGACAAGAAAACTGGGTTATCATGCCGGGCCTCAGTGGCATGTAGTAACCAACTGAGTGTACGTCTAATTAAAGTAACTAATGACATCCTTGCAGAATTCCCGGAACTGACACAGCCTCCAGGCATCGACCGAGACATCAAACACCAGACAGTCCATTACATCGAAACAACACCAGGACCTCCTGTGACCTGTCGCCCACGCCGTCTTGGGCCATCGAAATTGTCAGCAGCCAAGAGGGAATTCGCAGAAATGGTCAGGTGTGGCACAGCACGGCCATCCACCAGTGCTTGGTCCTCGCCTCTGCATATGGCTCAGAAACGCGACTTGACATGGCGTCCCTGCGGTGACTATCGCGCACTGAACGCACGAACGGTACCCGACCGGTACCCCGTACGTCATATAGGGGACTTTAACCAGTTTATTACCGGGTCAACCATCTTTAGCACTATTGATCTTGTAAAAGCATTCCAACAAATCCCAGTTGCTACAAGAGACATTTGCAAAACAGCCATAATAACAACCTTCGGACTATTCGAGTTTCCCTATATGACGTTTGGGTTACGCAACGCTGGACAAACGTTCCAGCGATTTATAGATGAAGTCTTGCAGGGACTTCATTTTGTTTATGCTTACATCGATGACATTTTAGTGTTTTCTAAAGGGGCCAAAGAACATGAGGAACATTTGCGCATTCTGTTCAAACGACTTCAAGCTTATGGCGTAGTTGTCAATCCATCAAAATGTCATTTATGTCAGTCTGAAGTTACTTTCCTGGGTTACAAAATCAGTGCAGCAGGCACCTGCCCGCCTACCGACCGCATCACTGCTCTCCAAGAATTCCCTCCACCCAAGACAATTCAGGGTGTCCGGAGGTTCCTAGGAATGGTTAATTACTACCGACGTTTCTTGCCAAACGCGGCTAAACTGCAAGCCCCACTAATTACTGCTGTCGCAGACACGAAAGGCAAGGGCTCACAACCATTCTGTTGGACTCCTGAGCTTATGGACTGTTTTGAGACATGTAAAAAGAGCTTATCCCAAGCCACATTACTCGCACACCCTATCGGCGATGCTCATCTTGGCTTGTACACAGACGCATCCAGCACACATGTGGGAGCGTGTCTACAGCAGAGAGTGAACGATTGTTGGCAGCCTATTGCCTTCTTCAGTAAGAAACTTACCAAGCAACAATCAGATTGGCCAGCATACTACCGAGAACTACTTGCCGTTTATGAAAGTGTACAGCATTTCCGGCACATTTTAGAGTCTCAAAATGCAACTATATTCACGGATCATAAACCTCTGCTGTATGCATTTTCACAACGACGTGAAAAACTTCCGCCTTCACAACTAAACCAGCTTTCTTTTATCTCGCAGTTCACCACCGACATCCAACATGTCAGCGGCGTCGACAACGTCGTTGCAGACGCCATGTCGCGGGTCGAGAGCATCTCTCTACAGGATGACTATGCTGCCTTAGCCCAGTCACAGACCGACGATGCCGAACTGCAAGTGCTGCAAGACAAAACGTCTCTAAAGCTGGAGCGCGTCAACGTAACCGGTACTGACATCACACTACTTTGTGATACTTCTACTGGCAGGCCGCGTCCGTACGTAACCCCTTGCTTCAGACGTAAAATCTTTGAACGGGTACACAACCTGAGCCATCCAGGCACACGCGCTACAGCGAAACTGGTTGCTGACCGTTATGTGTGGCCTTCAATGAGAAAGGATTGTCGAATTTGGGCACGTGCGTGTGTTGCTTGTCAACGCGCTAAAGTCACCCGGCACGTTACTGCACCCCTTGGCCAGTTTTCGCAACCTTCGGCACGGTTTCGTCATGTCCATTTAGACATCATCGGTCCCCTGCCTCCATCCAACGGATATAATTATTGTCTCACAGCAATAGACAGATATACCCGTTGGCCCGAGGTATGGCCCATCTCTCGCATCACTGCTGAGGATGTTGCGTTTACGTTCGTTAACGGGTGGATATCTCGTTTTGGTGTGCCCGAAACCGTAACGACTGACCAAGGGAGGCAGTTCGAAGCTGACTTATTCCAACGCCTCATGCACTACTGCGGTTCCAGACGCACACGCACAACAAGTTATCACCCCTGTGCCAACGGCATGGTGGAACGGCTGCATCGCCAACTGAAGGCTGCCTTAATGTGCCACGCGGAAGAATGGGCTACCGCACTCCCGCTCGTGCTGCTCGGAATGCGTAATTCATTCAAACAAGACCTGAAAACCACTTCCGCGGAGCTCGTTTATGGCGAACCATTGCGATTACCCGGCGACTTATTCACCCGTCTGACGCAGACACGATACGAAGACGTCTCTGATTTCCTGGCACAGCTACGTAGCCGTATGAACTACCTGCGTCCGGCTCCTGCGTCGCACCACACTCTGCCTGCAACATTTGTTTTTACGGACCTATCCACCTGCTCGCATGTCTTTCTACGTGACGACACGGTGCGTCGATCTTTACAGCCTCCATATACCGGACCGTACGAAGTGATTAAGCGTCGGGACAAAACACTGACTCTGCGCATCAGCGGAAGGGACGTCGTAGTGAGCATCGACAGGGTAAAACCTGCTTACTTCGTACACGACAGCTCTCCTTCCGCTGATGCGACACCAGTCACCGCCTCAGTACCACCAACTGAAGAGACGCCGCCTAATTCTACGCCACATGCCGCCGCGCCGCAGATTCCATCTACGGCGCCGTACACGACCCGCTCAGGCCGCCGAGTTCGCTTCGCTCAGCCCTTCGATTTGTAATCCCTTGCTTTATTTTTCTCCGTAGGGGGGTGGTGTGGCAACTTCGAAATAATATTCTAAACTGGCAGCCCTGCCATTATTCATTCGGTCATTCATTTCCTGCATCGACAGAATTCAATCTTCTAAATTCACTACTGTTCATGGCGGACAAAAAAAGAGAACAAGTCGGTTCTGGCTTAATCAAATATCTTTGGAACCTCTAACCCAAATACTTGTGTTGGTTCTTCTGTGTGTTAGTTACGATTCAGTGTGACAACATAATAAATAAATAACAAGAACCCAAACGTTTATAAACAACGTTTATTATGTTAAATTAACACAAAAACTAACTTACACAGATCTCGGTTCAAATCCTAAAACCTTTAAACCCGGATTAAGTCGTCTTAACGTGAGATCGAAGTACTAGGACCTAAGCAACGTACAGAAGGTCTTTGTATCTGTGACGTAACCACGTGGCGTACCTATTAGGAAAAACGATAACGTTTTCTTATGTCACCCTGATGGCTATTGCTATTAGTGGCTATCTTATTGTTATGTCATGTTTATATGTGACTATAGTTGAACGTTAGATTAGAATGGATTAGTTATCTATCCATTCACTTATTTTTGTTGTATTTTTTTTTCATTTGGAGTAAAACTACAAGGTATTATTAATTTAATAACGATAAACAACATTATTTTATTGTTTGGTTTTAATAAAATATGTAATAATGTTTAAAAATTGAAAAATGATTAAAACCTATCCCCCATTGTCTTTGCCTTTCGTGCCCAAAGACCAATATTGGCCATACATCGTCCTACATTCTCATACGTAGACCTCCATATTTCTACATACCATGACCAACGTCAAATACCATGACCAACACATATAATCACATAGAAAATTAGGTGTATCGCGTGGTTTCACCCCCGCTGCTCGATAGCATCAAACTTTCCTCGATAAATAGACTATCCAGCACAAAAATAATTTTTGAATTCGGATCAGTAGTTCCTGAGATTAACGCATTCAAACAAACAAACTCTCCAGCTTTACAATATTAAGTAGATGAGCAAGGTGTCGACTGTCTAAAGACAAACGTTAACAATGTTACTACTCAACAGAACTGCGATATCTAATAGCAATCGATTAGCTCCTATTACGTATAAACACGTAATTAGAAATTCTAATAAAACATTGGAGGGTTACAGGTGTAGGACACAGGTGTCAGCGCACTTTGTAGTACAGACTGATTTTGATAAAAAACTTTGTGGTAGGGAGAACAGAAAATGTATGGGGAAGATTGTTTGTAAACTTTTTGTAAAAGAAAATATCAAAGAAGTGATAGAAAACCGGCCAAGTGCAAATTGGACTGGCGCACGAAGGGTTTTGTACCGTTATCTATAAAAACGGCAAATTAAAAAAATTTTGAATGGCAGCCCCCTTAACTAACCCACAAAAATTTCACCTGTTTAACTATGGTATACAACTTGGTGACAGACGGACAGACAAACAGACAGCCGGACGGACTGCGAAGTATCTTAATTATAAGGACCCGTTTTACTCTTTAGGCTCGGAACTCTTTAAAAACTTATAGGCAACTCTTAAAAAAATTAATAGAAATTATTATTGCATACGTATTTAGTATTTTAAATTTACCTAACTTTCATTTTAATCAAAAAAGGAATCATCGACACGACGTAGAAGAACTAAGATTTTATGACCCTATTTAATGCATTTATGTATACATTGCAATTAAAAATGTTATACTTTTTATCGGCGTAAAAGTTAATTGGAATGACTGTTTTTCATTACATTTCTCATTATTTTTTATCGTAGTCCAAAACTTAATTTTATTGTTAATACCCAGTTAGATTAAAGATAACTTAATAGGTACTCTGTAAGAAAACTATTTACTGTGACAAATATACCAAATACTTTTTGAAAAAAGTAGTTGTTGATGTTAAGTAGACGAAATCAACGCGCATGCGTGAAAATTTAGCACATGATTCTAGACGCCAAACATTGAAAATTATTATCTATTTTATAAGGCTCGTAAGCCGCACTTTTGCTCAAGATAATATTTAAAAAAAAAAAGCAAATAATATGTAAAAAGAAAAATTAAAGAAATAATCAAAAAGTTTTTATACCTTAGGTTAATAAACACGTCTCTTAACTCATTATAAAGATTGGATTCAGTATATAATGTCTTCCAATCTAATACAAGGGAATTGAAATAAAACTCTTAGAGCGTCGTTCCTCTATAAATTGTGAACGTCAACGGAGAGTAATTTTATGGTGTTTATTTTACAGCATGGCCGTTAACCTGTCTTCGGTAGCGAGATCTGACCTCTTTGGCTTTTTTTAGCGTGGTTAAATCATCAATTGAGTCCTCCCACCCAGGGCAGAGCAGGAGGGACTGTCAGACTTGTACTGACAAAAATCCACGGTGTCCTTCAATAGCCCAATTACGTTACGGGGTCACGGTAATCCGGCCCGCCCCTGCTTGGTACGATTCTTCTTTTCGACCTATTTGGTGGATTTTACGAAAGCTCTCTTTAATATAAACCTTGCCCTGACAATAACAAATACAATGAAATAATAATTAGGTATTAAAATTGGTGCAGTCGTTCGGATAGAAATTATTTGCATACAGACAGACTTCAGCGACTTTGTTTTTGCTGCTACGCACTATGTAAAGAAAGATGTAGTAGGGCAGAAAAAATGTATGAAACTTTCGCCAGTTGTTAATACTGATACTGATACTGCTAGCCTACATCATCCCACTGCTGGGCAAAGGCCTCTCCCCATGACTTCCAGTTTTCACGATCCAGGGCCAAAGTGGGCCACTGGTCATCGGTTTTGTCAAGCTCGTCCCGCCATCTTCTACGGGGTCTGCCGCGACGCCTTCTGCCTGTGTCAGGGCTCCACAAAGTGGTGATTTTGGCCCACAGCTCATTGGGCATGCGGCAGACGTGGCCGGCCCAAGCCCATTTCAGTGTAGCGGCCTTTTGACCAACGTCAGCAATTTGTGTTTTGGAGCGCAGTGTTGTGTTGCGTACGCGGTCTGATATTTTTACGCCTAGAATACTGCGCTCCATTGCACGTTGGCAAACCTTGAGTTTGGACTTTTGAATGTTTGTCAAAGACCAAGTCTGAGATCCATAGGTCAAAATGGGAAGAATGCACATGTCCATGATTTTCCGCTTGAGTGTCAAAGGAAGACTTCCTTTCATAAGCTCCTTCATGGACCAGTAGCTCTTCCAGGCATTTTCGGTTCGTCTTGCAACTTCCGCATCTTGTCTGGACTGGAAAGAGACTATCTGGCCCAAGTAGATGTATTCCTGGACATATTGCAATTCTTTACCATTTACTCTGATCCTATGCTTAGTGGTGTTTGACATCAGTTTGGTCTTCGACATATTCATCGCCAGTCCAACCTCAAGGCTTGCATTGCTGAGTTGGTTCAACATTAGCTCTAGTTCTTTCGCTGTGGGAGAGAATAGGACAATGTCGTCTGCGAAGCGAAGGTTTGTTAACCGCACCCCACCGATTTCAATGCCGCTTCTCTCCCAACAAGCCGTTAGCTTTCTGAAGATCTCTTCAAGGGCGCTATTAAAGAGCTTGGGTGAAAGTGGGTCTCCTTGTTTTACACCTTTTTCTATGGTAAACGATGGTCCGGCATTTTGTAGTTTAATTGAAGCTGTGCTGTTTAGATAAATTTTACGGAGTAGGTTGATGTAGGTGGGTTCAATTTCCTGGTTAACCAGAGCATCAAATATAGCTTTGTGTGACAAACTGTCGAAGGCTTTTGAATAATCAATGAAGGCTAGATATAGCGGACTGTTAAACTCATTATATTTTTCAATTAATTGATTTATGGCATGTAGATGATCGGTAGTGGAGAGGCCTGATCGAAATCCAGCTTGTTGAGGAGGTTGGTGTTTTTCTAGTTGGGGTGAGATACGGTTGTCTATTACTTTAATAAAAGCCTTATACAAATGGGATATAAGACTGATTGGTCGATAATTGTTAAGGTCTGATTTATCACCCTTTTTATGTAACAGAGTTATATTGGAATGACAAAATCCATCCGGGAATTTACCTGTTTTAAGGATACTATTAAACAAGTTAGTTATTACTGGGAGAAGAGTAGATTCGCCTATTTTCAAAATTTCGGTACTAATTCCGTCTTCGCCGGGTACCCTGTTGTATTTCATTTTACAAAGTGCGGCGTGTAATTCATAACCAGTAATGGGGGGAATGGTATCTGGACAAGAATAGTGTATGCTGGGTTCTGAGGGCTGACAGTTTGGATTTGAATATAACGATTTATAGAAGTTTGTGCAGATTTGTAAAATTTTGTCTCTACTTCGATGTTTTTGGCCGTTGTTGTCTTTGAGACAGTTAATCCACATTTTACTCTTACTAATGCCTTGTTTGGCTATTTTCAAGGAACGATTCCTTTCTAAAGCTATTTGAATTAGTTTGGTGTTATAAGACCTAATATCCTTCCTGATGCTACGTTTGACTTCTTTATTTTTAATTTTGTAGTCGGGGTTTCTCTTATTTGCACTTAGGGCCTGTCTTTCATCAATGAGAATTATGGTGTCTGGTGATAGTTTTTTGATTCTATTTGGTAATGCCTTGATTTTTCTGCTTGCTGTTTTAACACTATTGATAATATTTTCAAATTGTTCTTGTAACTCTTCTGTTTTTAAATCTAAAGTACTGAAGCTATTTTTTAATTCTAAATTAAATTGTTGCTTATTGCCTAAAAGTGATTCTTTGGATAAGCGTTTTATTGTAGTTGTAAATAATTGTTTTCTGTAGAGTTTTAAATCAAAAAATACCGTTGCACGGATAGGTCTGTGATCGGAATTATATTTAAATTGGTTGAGAACTTGAATGTTTTTAAAAATTTGATGGTGTGATGACAGTACGTAATCGATTTCGTTCCTAGTATTTCCATCTGGGGAAACCCATGTCCATCGTCTTTGTGATTTTTTGGGATAGAAAGAATTGCCGATGAGAAGATTTTGTCCAAAAGAAAATTGCAACAGTCGTGTGCCACGCTCATTTCGGCAACCGATGCCATAGGGCCCTAAATTGTTGAAATTGTCAACGGGTTGTTTTACGCCTATTTTAGCATTAAAATCGCCCATAACAATATTCCACGTCCCACGATGGTTGTCACAAGCTTTGTTCAAGAGATCGTAGAAATCTTCAACCTCTTCGTCTTGGTGTGTTGATGTTGGTGCATATACTTGAATGACTGTTAAGGTTTTACCATCGGAAATTTTAAATTTAAGTAGGGCTATTCTATCTGAGTACGCTATGAATTCTATGATATTATCTCTCCACTTTTTTGCAACCATAAATCCCACGCCGTATAAACCCGCTGTTTGTCCGAAATGGTAAAAGATATTATTTTCTCGTTCGATTGTATCTTCCCCTTCTCTGCGCACTTCTGCTAACCCAATTATGTCACATTTGACATTCTCTAGTGCATTTTCAAATTCTATAAGGTGTTCTTCTGTTCTTAAGGTGCGTACGTTATAAGTCAATATGTTCAAATAGCTTTCTTTGTCCTTTTTCTTAGCCTTGGTCGTTTGACGGTGTATGGATCCCACCCGGGGATTCTTAGCACCCCCTGCTCCGTGACGTGCCTGCTTAGTTACATTAGTCGGTTTATACTCTAGAAACTAACTAACTACACTATGTATATCAATATCTAAAATAATTTTATCGATCAATTAACAATAAATATACTCCCAAATCATCCCAGAAAAAAAACCCTCTAAATTGACTGCAAACAATAATTCCTTTGTCATCAACAACAAAAAAATAAGACGAAACAACCAAACCTTTTTGGAATAAAAAAATGGCTCAATAGCTATCCAGTCCTGTTCTGCTCGGCACGTGCCTTTAAGCATATGTTCTTCAATAATTGCAGAACGACTAGCCATATGCTTGGAATTCACACATCTATATACACATAGCTACGATCCTCCCTCTTTTGACATAAGGTTAATTTTTACTTGTCTTTTGTCCTCTTAAAGTTGTTACCACTAAAAGTAGCCGGATACTAGATCACCTGTGCAAATTAATGAACGAATATTGTGTCTTATGATGTCTTAGTGTTGTAAGGAGTGGAACAGGTACTGCATTAACATATCTAATCGCGTTTAATAATGAGAACAATTCCCTGAATAAAGTGTTTAATAACTTGTCTGGCGAACAAGCAAAGAAATTAAGGTTTCTTCCAATGGTTGAAGAGTAGAAGACAGAAAAACGGAAACAACCTTCTTGAGACGCGTCCAATATAACAACAAAGCAACATAATTGATCCCCTAAGAGTCACTAACAAAATCAGTTTTAAAAAAATCTTCCCCAAAATTTAGAACCGTCAAAGGCGTTCGACACACCAAACCATGAACTTAAAAATAATAGCTCAAACATGATAATGAATTAACATTCATTAGGTAATCGTAATATTCATAATACGGTGATAAAGTCGGCCGTGACATTTGCGATGCAGTTTACACAGGCGTCAGTAACTTGCGACGAAATATATCCATAACCTTATTTCATAGTAATCTCGAAGACAGCAGCGGTTCAGTGATAAAAAAATACAATTATTACGTTAAAGAATTTGTATTAATTAAAGCTATTAATGATAGGATATGAGGTCGTTAAATGAACAAAGATGGAAACCGTAGTGGCGGTGAAGCTGTGACGAGTTTTTTACACACCTTTTAGTCCCGTGTTTTTAGATTTCACAAAACTGTGCTGTCAGTAACTTATCATCATCTGCCAAGCCTTTTCCCAACTATAATGGGGTCGGCTTCCAGTCGAACTAGATGCATCTGAATATGAGTATTTTACATGAAGCGACTGACTATCGGACTTCCACAACCCAGTAACTGAGTAATACGATATCCCATGGTAAAAGAGTGTAACGTAAGTTGAATCAGAGAATTGTGAGAAGACAACCGGCTAGTTAGATAAACAAGAAACTGGATAACCAAGATACAAACTTGCCAAAAATGGAAAGATTTGGAAGATACCTTCACTCAGAAGAAGGTAGCTAAAAGTTGAAAAAGAAAAATAAGCAGAATATTACACTTTTCAGCGAATATTTATTTGTGACGTAAGTCTGCAAAATGCTACAAATGCCTAATAGATTAATGTTTAAAAAACCACTTATCATGAGTAATAGTCTAGAGGAAATTCAACATTGATATCTGAAACAATTGACGGAAGTTCGTTTTGGTTCAAATTGATAAGTCGGGTAACTAGTTTTTATCGTTACAGCATAAACGTTAGGAATTGACCAACATTCTTGAGATTGAACTATTTGTAACAGTTTTTAATGTCTTGAAAACACTCTCATCATCAGATCTTCTTAAAAAAGTTTCACATGCAGAGTCAAGTAATACGTATATTAAATAGACGTCTACTGCTGAATATAGGCCTCCCCCATAGATTTGCAATAGGATCGTTTGGAAGCGGCGTCTTCATCAGATTGTCTGTCCACCTTGTAGTTGGACGTCCTACGCTGCGCTTGCCGGTGCGTCATCTCAATTCGAGAACCTTACGGGCCCATCGGCCATCCGTTCTACTTGCTCCATGTGGTGTGTGCGCACAGATATATATGAAGACCAAATGTTGTCCCTTGTGAATTCATAGTTTTCTGCATTTTCTCGAAGAAGTTTAAGAAATAGTTACGAAACTACATGAACTTAATTAGAAATATTATTATCAGAAAACAAAAAGTAACACATGAAAACTAACAACGCATTGTAAGAAGTCAGTGAACCGATTTTAAATAGGTTTTTTTTCGATTTATTCGCTAGTTCTTACCGATTACAGGCTGTTCAACTTTACAGTACAAAGCACACGAGATAACAGCACAAACGTTTCATTTAGCATTGCTTTACATTTATAAAGTGGCTCTAATTTCCCACAAGTTCAACAAAGAATAAAAGTAAAAACTAGATCTCCTAGTGCCAAAGTACCAAATGAATTTAAAAGTATCATTTTGTCTATGTCTCTTGTTTGAAATTAGAATATTTTTTAAATATTGTCCAAGTAGACATAAGTATTTTAAAATTAACAATATTGTGTCCAGACGAACTTGATTTATAACCAGTCAATAAAGCCTAGAATCTGTTTCACAATAACAAAGTTTAAAAGGTAAAATAATTAAAAATAAGCTAAATGTCAGATCAAATATTACGTCACCCATTGAAACTGGAATTGCAGGTCAATCAGTAAAAATTGCAATATTATCTATGTATATAAAAATGTTATGTTGGTTTGTGTATGCTTTAAAAACTCAAAAAGTACTGCACTGATTGAGCTGAAACTTTAGCATGATATGTAATCCGCATCAAGGATTGTTTTTATCATTTTTTTTTGTAAAAACTGTTTTTTTTTGTGCCACAGCGAAGCGTGGCAGGGTACAGCTAGTTTTTAATAAATTTTGATACTCTTTACAAAATTTCTGTTTCTGTTTTTCAATGTTTACATTTTATACTTTATAATTTGTAGGTAACACAATTATCATTTGATAAGACTTGTTTTGCAACACTAAGACACGTTATTGAGTTCGTAGTCAATTTCAATGTTTTTCAAGACTTTAACCATAGAAAACACTCTAAAGCATTTGATTATGATGTTTTGACTACTGTTAAGTAATAAATTCAATAATAATCCAATTTTATTATTTACCGTCTGGTGTCCATATATTGCATTCTCATCATTCCATATACTGCTGCAATAGTTTACATTCTTTTTCTGTAAACCTTATATATCATTTGGGGTTCCCCAAGGAAGTGTATTGCCTCCAATTATAATTGTGATGATCTTTGAAGTTATTGTAAGGTTTTCGCTTTTTTGTGTACTTTTTGCAATCATACATTTTAATTTATTTAAAAAGAAGCTTGCCTGATAAACATTTAAACTTAGATTATTCACTTAATTTGACGTGGTGCATTATTTTAGAATTTGTTCTATATGAGTAGTTACCAATATTTCACGGTGCTATATAGGCGAATGGTTCATAAATAAAGCAAAGAAAAGAAATCTGTAGCCGAATGTACTAGGAAACGTGAATTTAAATCAAGACAAGTCAATGCTGACTTATACTAAGGTACTTTAAAAGCCAATGAAGCCATTTTGCAATCAATGTTCAGCATCGTAAACTTGTAAAAAGTAACGTCCTTAACAACATCAATTAATGTTAATTTAGTTATTGATAAATGATGCTGAATTTCTTTTGAGATCATAAATAAAATTATTGTCTTTATATTCTTTAAAAAAGTCTTGGATAACTATTACACTATTGTTACTTTAGCTAAGTATGTTATAATGCGGGCATGCGGACGGCGAGTAATGGATAACTTGCCATCCGATCATGGACCATGCCCGGTTCGACCAGCGCGTCGTGTTCCACGCGCACCTTAAAGAACTGTCATCTACGTGACGGGGCCCCCCGTAGAGGGCAAAAGCCTGCCGGGGTCGCTGGACTATCTAATGAGGTAACCACGAACCTGGAACGTAAAATGCTATTGAAGGACATATATAGCTATCGACAGGCCTGTTGGTCTAGTGGTTAGTGACCCTGAATGCTATGCCGGAGGTCGTGGGTTCGATTCCCACCCAGAACAAACGTTTGTGTGATGAGCACGATCATTTGTTCTGTGTCTGGGTGTAACTTATCTATAATATGTATGTTTTTAGAAATATATAAGTATGTTTATCAGTTGTCTAGTACCCATAACACAAGCTCTGCTTACCTTGGGACTAGTTTTTACTTTGTTCTGTGAATACCGTCGGTGCCTTCGATCCATTAATAACAATGTCGGTGCGCAGGAGTTTCAGTCCCCTCCAGGTGAGCTCGTTCTGTCTAAGGGCTCATGTTTGCTTGTGAGCTATATGATGGAAATGTTAATTACGAGTATTAATGAGTGCGACATATTTTATGATGCGTACGAAGCAGACGTAATCTAGTTTTAAAGTTATAATTTTTTTTTTTTAAAAACACTGAAACTAGTTCACCATTATTGACAATTAACTTGATTATGTTCTACATTCAAATAATTCTAACCAGCCAACTGCAACGATTCGAATTAACCGATTAATTCGAATGCTTTAATCGATTTTGCACATCGTTTGGTCCGGGCCTTGTTAGTCTAAGCTCCCTCTATATAAGGGTAAGGCAAAGATTCCTCACATCCTGCCAATGCATTTTTGAACGCACGACGCGGCGACGGCAGGGCTCAACGTTACATACCTTTATTTTGAAACGAACCGCTTAAAATACAATAGGGATTTGAAATGTATATTGACTATTTTATTCTGGACTTCTATATGGGTAGTTTGTGATTTATTAGGTATTTTCTGGGGCGGTTGAAACTTTGGAAGGGACCACTGGTGACTAAGATTGACGGAATGTTGGTCAAAAATTCTCTTATTTTTGCTTCACCAATTTGAATTTACATTCCCAGAATACTCGCGTTGCGTCAGCGGAAAATGTTTGCATTTTCCACTGTGGCGTTCCAAATTTAAAAACAAACCATAGACGCAACTTCTTTTTTAAAATACCGATACGTTTATTTCGAAGCCGAGGGCTTTCCCTTTCATCTCCATACAAGGTAAGCCTCAAGATAGAATTTACGTCGCGTTCCATAGTAAAGAATTACCAGACATGCTGAACTCTCTAAGAACTTTACTTGTCCACCAAGGACCTTATAGCTCTGATGATAAAGTTTAGAATTGTTATGTGCTTTCTTCAGAGGAGTCTTTAGTTTCTGGTCCGGATCGTCGATCAAACGTACGAAGGTTTTGATCAGTTTTTGTAGTGAGAAAGATATTTTCTTCTTAAACCCGATAATAGGGCTGTTGGCTTCTAAGTCCATTACTGTATGGTTCTAATTTTGCATCGTACGATTTTGTTTCGAAAAAGCTTTCATATCTATATAGTACTAGCGACCGGCCCCGGCTTCGCACGGGTAGACATTTATTTTTTAAGCTCTCTGAAAAAAAAAAACCGGTATAAAATTTATAGCCTATACGGATTCGGAAGAATCCCTCTAAGTAATGGTAAAAGAAATTTTGAAATCGGTCCAGTAGTTTTTGAGCCTATTCAATACAAACATACAAAAATACAAAGGTTTCCTCTTTATAATATTAGTATAGATATAGATATAGATAAGTAATCTTTGGTTCAACGTAATGACGTGAGACGTGGCCAAATCTTTTTTTAAATCTATATATCTCCTAAAAACCTTCTAGAGTTATGTTATTTTGTCTATTTTTAAAACCATTATGTCTATGTTATCAGTGGTGAGGCAAAAATGATGTAAAATAACGTCTAATATATTAACGTCACCGCATACTATGTGAAATTTTTGTCAGAAAAAATCTGATTATCACCGAATGCACACTGCATACTATCAGAAATTTTGATCAAGCAACATTTTCAATACAAAGTATGCCTTCCGACAAGCATCAGAACCGGAGAATTTTTCTTACAGTGTAGGTACAGTATCTAATACAAAATGTACGCAGTAAGTGCTTTTCGAAAACACATCACAATATGCATGTTCACAGCATAAATAAATTGCAAAGATAATTAGTCCATCAGTAAAAGTTTTGAAAAATAATGCATGCAAATTTACAAAGATAATCAATTAGAGAGCTCTCCAGCTCGTGACGTCAGAAGCAAGTAAAAACTGTACTTGCTTGTGACGTACTGGCAATTTTAAAAGCCTCGTATCTTTGAAAATTATGGTTCACGTAACAAAAGACAAAATACGTGACAAATGTTTTTTAATAATAATCTAAGTGACGGATTAATTAGTTTTTTTTTTCAGTTATTACCCTATTTTTCTGACAAAAGTTTCTTATAGTGTGCGGTGGCGCTTAGAAAGCCTTCAACACCGTGTACACTAAGACTAACTCTGTCTACGCTACTTAGCTTGAATCCCAATGAAGCGTGGCGTCAGACCATTTTAGGCATTGGCCACAGAAAAAACTGAGGCCATATTCTGAATGCGATGTGTTTATGCAAGTTTATTATGTACGATAATAAATATATTAGCTTCGGTACTATTGCTAACTTCTTCTAAATATATTAATATAAAATTCTAGCTTTAAGTTCGCGCTATGCTTTGGTGTTTGATTGCTGTGCAGCGGTTTCGATTCCCGCACGGAATCATCATCATCTGACTAGCATTTTCCCTACTATATTGGGGTCGGCTTCCAGTCAAACCAGATGCAGCTGGATATCAGCATTTTACATGGAGCGACTGCCTGTTGGACCTCCACAACCCAGTAACTGGGTAATACGATACCTCATGGTAAGACTGGTGGTCAGACTTTAGAGCTTCTGACTAACAGTAACGACTGTCCAAGATCTACAAATGACAGCCGGGACCAACAGCTTTACGTGCTTTCCGAGGCACGGATGAAACTCGCTATGACAGAATTATTTTATAAATATATTCCAAAATAAAAAAAATCAATTAAAAGTAAAGTGACATAGACACGATCAAGTTATGCTCGAATAATTAAGTGATTTTTCAAATTAACTTTCATCGCATCTAAAATAGATTCGTTTAAAATTGTACGAATACTATTTGATTCCTGTTTTTGACACTGAATAACCACTTTTTTATATTTCTAAATGTTATATAAACGTCTTAAAATACAAAAGTTTAAAAAATATTAATAAAGGAAAAGTATATATCTTTATTGTGCACATATATATTTACAATAAAAACCAAACTCAATCTACGACTACGGAAAAATCAACTATGTATAATTGATTTTAGTTAGACAGTTTCTATCAGAGAAATAATTGCCAACCAGCAGCTAATATGTAGAAGAGTACAGGAAGCTACATAACCCTTATTTAAAAAAAAATCATCTGTTATAACCATTAAGTAGCGAATACACAATTTAAACCGATACAGATAGGTCTAAACGATTACTAACAGCCCAGAAAAAAACCATACTTCCTTTTCCGTTTATTACAAAAAAATAATTACGCAATATGGAACACAAAACAGCTATTTAACACATCAGTTTAATGATTCAACAAAATAACTCTTTAAGCTTTAATAATGGCGAATTTTGACAGTCGATCCATAACGGTCCATCCATTGTCTACAGTCGATGCGTCCGCCATTTTTTTTTTATTAAAAAAAGCCCATCAAACCCTTTCTATTTGTGGACATCTGCCGAAATCGATTTTGCATTTTTTTCCACAAAAAACAAGCGGGTGCAAAAAGGTACCTACGCTACGTTCCGATAGTTTTTGTGATGAACAATGTTTGGCAAAACGGCAACCCTTTGATCAAATATGGTGGTGTAATCAGATTTCGGCATGTGCTATCTTTTTTTCTTTTTTTTTTTTCAAGAAACTCGATCTTGAGTGTGGAGTGTGCCAGTCTTTTGTGGCTGTCAAATGTTTGCTTTCGCCTATCGTCTTCCGTGAAAAAAAAAATCGGCACGAGTCTATTGTACCCGTCACTTACGTTTCTATTCTGTTTTCAACACATGCTGTGATGTAATAAAAGGGTTTTACAACTTTTTATTAAATTCGGTATCCTTGAATTGAATCATTAAAAAAATCCAATTAATATTTCAGCGAACACCTTTCGTAGATATATTATTGAACGTAGACAAGTTATCGGATGATAAAAAATAAAGTATATAGTCACCAGTTTCCATAATTTTTATTCTTATAAAATTGGTAGTAAATGTGAGTTTTGCGGCCAGGTGGAAGATTACTCGAAAACTTCATCAGATGATTATATTATTGACATTCCTTATCCATGTATAAATATCAATTATGCTGCTCGTAAGTCTCGCTAAAACTCGAGAACGGCTGGACCGATTTGGTTAATTTTGCTTTTGAATTATTTTTGAAAGTCCAGAGAAGGTTTAAAAAGTAAATATAATCAAAATATTAGAAATATAGTTAAAACAACGATTTCGTTTTCCCTTATAAACTATTCCTACCTGTCAAATATTTTGATGTCCGTCCCGTCGTTCAGAAATCAAATAGGCGGTCCGTAGTTTAAAAGCCATATTACATTGCGAAAAGCCCTTACAACAACTCCAAGTTTGTTACAAATGAAGCAAAATGGAGTATAAACGGTTAAATTATAAGTGTTGCGTGTAAGGAGGAAGTAACGCGTTAGACTAATCTAAAAGCTCTTTGGGTTCAATTGGTCTATTATAGACAGGGTTCCTAACAAGTTCTATGAAGTTATACACGACTATAATACTGAGTAAACTGGCAGAAAGACTGAGTAGCATGGCTATGTATTGTTTAGTTACATACATTAGGTTTCTTTTTTCCATTTTGTACTTTATCTTAGCCTCTGGTACATTTTTATAAGTAACCTTTTTAATATTTTTACTTTACATTTAAGTAAATAAGTACTAACTTTTTCCCAAAGCTTCTCTCATTAGTAAGTTGGTTTAACTAACGAAACGGTCGAAACTATCCCATGTCCTCCCGTGATAGGCTAGTAATGGGCGACTCGCTACCCGACCATGGACAATGCCCGGATCGACAGCGCGTTGTGTTCCACGCACGCCTCAAAGAGTGCCAGCATAATGACGGGGCCAAAGCCCCCGGAACGTAAAGGGCTATTGAAGGACACCGTGGATTTTAGTCAGTACAAGTCTGACAGCCTCTCTCGCTTAGCCCTGGACGGGAGGACTCATTTGATGATTTTACCACACTAAAAAAAATTCCTGCTGAGATAAAAAAATTCTAACCTAGGGCATGATTTATCCCTTCTGAGATCACAAAACCAGAACCTGAAACGAAAGGTAATACGGTAAGGAACACGGTGGTTTTTAGTCATTATGAGTCTTATACTCCCTTCCACTCCACGTCGTCCACCGACTCATTTGCTCATTTGATGATTTTAATACCTAAAAAAAAAGGCCATGGTTTCTCCGTATTACAAGTTTTATCTCAATGTAATTCTTCGTCACAGCATTATGAACTAAAAACTATAGTTTGCTTTGCAACGGTTTCAACAATCCGATCAAATGTGTTTGCAAAAAGTATTGTGGCATGTGCTCACAAGTACTCAGAACATTGACAATGCATTATTTGTTTTGTTTTTAACCCTTTTAACAAACGCGAATTATTGCTTTTTTGTTTTTTTACAGCTGGATGATTCGAATTTTGAAATTATTTAGCTTTACTGTTATACGAGTACATAATTTTTGGCTATCTGGTGAAATTATCTTTTGTTTTCCACAAGAACGGCATCTGAAAAAACTTCTAGAGGTTTTCTTTTTGGGTGTTTTTTCAATTATCAAATGAGTCCTCCCAGCCCCGGAAAAAGTGTCAGAATCGTAGGTACTTACTAAAAGTCCTTTTCCGTATTGTCCTTTGCATTCTAGGACCTTGGTACCCTGTTTAAACAGTGTCGCGCCCCTTTTAATGGTTACTGTAAAACTTTGCAGTAGACAGCAACTTTGCATAAAAATTTTATGGAATTTGCCATTAAATTTTTTACTTAATCTACTATGCATACATACCATTACTAGAAGCTTTAGTTTTGCAATAATATTGTAATAATAATAGAAGGTAGTTAAAATATTTTCTTAAATATTTACATTTAACTGGAGCCGTACATCTGTCCCTTGAGGTAACACCTCTTTCAAAGTATAAATATAACCAAACAGGTGCCTCTCACATGATATCACCAAAAGTAGAAGTGTGTTTGTGAAACACAGAAAAGATTGTTAACCTCTCGGGCGATTTATAATTGAAAATGATAAAAATCAACGTCCAATGAGCGACTGTCTGTTATGTACAGACGTGTGTACGTAAGGCGCTGCGGCGTTTTTGCTTACGTACACCCGGGTGTACGTAACGCGCCCGAGAGGTTAAGATATACATTGCAAACAGACGATTTTTTTTTTCTACCATATAGACGCGGCAGACCTCGTAAAAGACGGCGGGATGAGCTGAACAAAACCAACGGCTAGTGGTCCAGTTCAACCCTGGATCGTGGAAACTGGAAGTCATTGGGAGACGCCTTTGCCCTACAGTGGGATGAAAAAGGCTAGCAGTATCAGAATCAGTACCATTTAGGTGACAAATAAACATACAGCCCGCCTGATGGTGCGCGGTCATCGTAGACTATGGACACCAGAGGTATCGCCTGCGCATTGCCGACTCTACAATCCGTTAGATCTATTTACAATAGACTGTTTGAATAATCCTCTTTTGGTGCTGTTGAACTTCATTAAAAAAAACCCTTTCCTGCATTTTCCACAGCCAGCACATCAACCTACGACAATCTGTCAAACTTTAATAGATTTTCAACCTTATCACAATGATGGAAGGTTTTTTTTTTAGCGTGGTAAAATCTTTCATTGAGTCCTCCCACCCAGGGCAGTGCGGGAGGGACTGTCAGACTCGTACTGACTAAAATCCATGGTGTCCTTCAATAACCCTTTATGTTCCGGGGTCATGGTAATTCGTGAGTCCCGCGATCACAATGATGGAAGGTTAATGTTCGATTGGTAAAATTTGACAGATTGGGGTAAGTTGACCTGCTGTCTGTACATAATGTATTTTTGAATAATTGAGACCAAATTAACATTGGAAGGTTTTGATGAAGACAATAACTTGCGTTGCAATTACAGTGTCTCGAATGCGGCTTAGAAAGACATTCCAATAGCAAAAGAGAATTTCAGGTGGTTTATTATAAGTATCTATAAGTCCATGGCGTATATCGTACCAACTTAAGAAAAAAAACTAACTTGTGTCCACATATCAATGACAACAACTGCCCATAACGAAGTCAAAGTCAAATAATAATCGTTTTTGCAGTATGTTAAGCAGTAGTCCTTAACACAAGTAAATAAATACTCCTCAATTTAAATTCAACTCTACCATACATAGCCTTAACACCGATATCGAGCAGCAAAAAAAAACTAAAACATGAATAAATAAACTCTCATTTATTAACTGGCAACACTTCGACCTAAATACAGTATCCAATTTTCCCACTGGGTCACTCGAGAAAATTCTATTTAAAGAAATAAGCACAAATGTGTTTAAATGATAGATCATACCGCGAGTGCGGTCCATTAATGGATTATTTCAATATAGTATTGGTCACCTGGTCATCCCTCCCTCCCCTGGCTCCATTCCCTGTCAGGTGTGAGTCCACCTGTAGGCCAGTCTTGTTTTGACAGGTGGACTGGCATTGTCACATAGGATTACTGCGTGCATACCTGTGCAACGAAACTACGAAGTTTTTTGCCTATGTACTCCTTTAAGTGGTACTTTTTTTTTAAGTTGGCAATACCGAGCACGTTCTATGCAAAACCGTAAATTAATGGGTAGTAATATCGAATTTATTGGCGCTCTAAAATGTGTGTGCTTCTGGAAATTGGCCTGGCTATCAACGTGCCTTCGAATGCTCTAGTTTTTTCTAAGAAGTTTAGAAATCGATCATTTATATTGACAAGTAGAAATTAAACTAATTGAAAAATAATGTTAAGTGCATTATAAATTCTTCTGTACTGAACTATCTGCGCCATTTATATGATTTATGGGCCTAAACAAAAGTGTCGAGTTATCGGCTTGTTATGAGGCGTCAACAAGAGCAAGGCAGTTGTCATCAAAACTATGTTTTTTTCGAAAACTTCTACAAGTATGTACAAAGTTCCAAGAATTTCACATATATTGCCTGTTTAAATAATATGACGTTTCTTTACCGAGTCGCTTATATAATACTTTATCTTTCAAAAACTTTCAATCTTACTCCAGAAAGTCCCAAATTGAAACAATCGCTACCTACCTCACATATTTAAGTTACAGGACTGCAGAATTTACAGAGATCAGGTTCTACGACACAATAGCGTCTGTCCCCGACGCCCTCTCAGGAATTCCTTCAAAATCTGGGACACTCATCAATATACGGACAAAAACCGTCACAAAAAGGGTCCTACCCGATTTTTATTTGAAGGATTCCGTCGAAGCAAGTATGAGATGCGAACGAGGGCGAACGATCGTCCGCCAAACGAACCGCGTCGGCAAAAATGTGCATAATTGGCAACGAAATGGAGAAAAAACATTTCAAAAAGCGACCTCTAAACGTTAGGAAAAAGTGCCCCGATACAGGGTGTCACACTTCAGGATTATTTACACGCTGATGTGAAAGATTTTAACGAAATTAAAAAAAAAGTGTTTTTTGTCGATGTGACACCCGAACTTATTTGAATTTTGGAATAGCTTAGCTTCACTATTCTGTGTCATTGATTAATACATTACTCGATCACCATAAGCTAGGTATGAGAGAAAAATATTTTAGTGATCCTTTTGTTAAGTGTGCATGTTGTTACTAATTTCGCCAAAATCAATTAAGTATATTACAATCCAGACAAAACTCTAAGTAAAAGAAATGATGCTTAAATTAGACCTGAACTTTGGATCTATCATTTTTAGAATTGGATGATATTTTTTAGCTTCATTTTAACACTCTTGCAGAAGCAAGAGTAGAGAGAACTCTATTTACTATTCTAGACAGAAAAGGCGCCTATATCAATGAAGAGTCTATGAAAATTATGAATTCCCTCTAACCTTTAGGTAACCATGCATCGTAATCCCGCCAATCACATTCCCAGCCTGCCCTTGAGCCACCATCAAACCGACATCTCCTGTATATCGATGCATTTCTATAAGGGATTGATTTATTCAAATCAAGAATCTTCTGATTGTCGGCCATGCCGCAGGCAGGCACACGACTTATTTGTTTTTGAATGGCAATTATATTTTATTTTATTATAAAAGTATCTCGCATGATCCCTTAATGTCTAATTTCCGCGAAATCCGTCTCGGTTAGCAACAAAAAGCAACGTTTTCATAAGATAATTGCGTGATTATCATAAACTAAGCGATTTGTGCTTGTACAGCTTTGTGGCACGCGACTCCGTCTTGTTTAGATTTTTCTAATATTTTTATCGGGAATTATATCTTATTGCGCTTAGATTATAACATTTTATAATCTAAATTGTTGCGCTAGTGTTAGAAGTTCTCCTATGTCATATCATTTGTTGTCTAGTTGTTAGTACACTGTATTTTTTGCATATAACGGACCGGAAAATATACAATGCTTTACAAAATTACAAGGAACCCAATTTATTCTTTTAAATAACACGATGGACAACATTATGGTCGGTGCGTATTAACATGACTTTAGTGAAACAAATAAAACATAAAAATAACACATGAACATATAATTTAGTTTAAACACTACATGTTCGTATGCAAATTCATTTACTAGCAGCTGATAGAGCACGCGCTTTTTTTTCAGCCACACAGCCTATTAAACAAAAAAATATAAATATGCAAACCATCTGCCTCCAAAAAAGTCCGATCTACCGACAAACCACTAAAAATCGCACTAAGAAATAAAAAAATTGTCATCTGCATACAACATCTGGTCAATATAAAAACATTTTGTGCCCACAGATAAAAAATACTTGCTAAAAAGCGCGCGGTTTACAAAAAAAAAGTTTAAATAAGACTATGGTTTTTTCATGTTGGCAATGCTGGCGTTTTTTGATCGCGGCATGTGCCAAACTTCCGCTGTTCGGCGTAATGCTTAATTTTTTAATGGTATTTGTTTATAATGGACGATACTGTACACTTCAGCTATTTTTTTTTTCTTTTTTGTAGGTTTCATACACTATTTGACCATCGATATTTTAGGAGTGAACTTGTAAAAAAAAATTATAAAATAACTCCATGCAGTCGCGCCATAACCGTACTATTTATAATTTTGTCCACAATAACATTCTAAAGTGGAAACCAATTTATCGACCAGAATTATTAATTACTTAATTATTGTTTACAAATAGGCATTTATGTCTTTATTAAAACCAGTTAACTGAATTTAAATAACCATTAAAATTTTATTAATTGCTGCTCTTTTCCCTACTGACTTAGTATAATTATGTCTTAATTATAGGTACGTAGTCTCGTAATTTTATAAAATGTTAATTGTTGGCAGTACAACTAAATATAATAAACGTTAATAGAAAATTAGCGTACCTAGTTTTAAAAACATTTAGTTTTACTAACTAAAAACGAGTATTAACAATCCAATTTAACCAATAAATCATTTAAGAAAAAAAACGACTCTCAATTTTTAGTTTTTCTGCACTAACAGACCAAAAATTTACTTTCGCATCTGTCGAACTATTCGTCTTGTCATAAACACATGCTTCCAAAATTAATTTCACTACATTGCACGAAAACACAAAGAAATAAAAAAGCGAATGGCATTAGTCTGTGCCCGAAAATAGCAAAAAAAAGGTTGCATAAGCACGAGCCACGTTTTTTTAAATTCTGCTCTCTGGCTAGAGTGTGTGTTATTATGATCTGAACAATTGTTGATCAAATTAAGAAAAAAGTTAAGGTCCCTTATTGTGCGACAAGCATAATATGGATAAGGCAATAATGCAAAATGCAGTAACATGCGTAAACATTCGAGTTCTTACAATTTTAAACATAAATTATACATACTCGTAAGTAAGTAAGTAAATAAAAAATGATGTCATTATTTTTCTAAATATCTATCTTTTAGAAAGGCGTATGAACTTAATTGTGTATAATAAAATACAATACCTACCTAATAAAACAAATCTATTTCGGTATAATGATTCTGAAAGACCTCAATATAAAATATGCGTATGAATTTGAAATGGAAAATTCAAATAATCACATTCATGAGCACTTTTTTTCATGAAAATATCTATTCAACTCTAAAGCAGATCGTTAGAATGCTTTAAAGTAAGTATCAATTTTGTCTTCAGATTGCGCCTTCTACACGAAGCCCTATTCCATTGAAGGAGCACCCGAATTCGCGTAAAATTATCATTTGTATGATTGTGATGTCACGTATCCTTTGTTAAGAGATACTTCATAATTACATAAATAACCAAGTTTGCATACTGTGCATTTCTGCCTAATACTTGAGCAAACAAGTAAACCTTGTAAATTAGAGAGAGGATACTCCTTTTTAGCAAATAAGCCTTAAACTATGTCATATAGTTATTATTTTGTCTTACCAAATGAATGGCCTGAAGGAAGAATTTCATACTTAGCAGTCTAGTGTCATTAGTTGGCAGGTGAACGATATTACACATTAAATGAAAACATAGACTCTTTACATGAATTAGACATGTCGTTAGAAAAGTCTTTGATCATCAAAGACTGACGCCGCACCATATAAAAACCTTCATCTTTATTGGTTTTTAAATTGCAAAAAACAACGTGCTTGATACTTTTATTGCACCTAACACGGGTTATATGTAGCATGACTAATACTTCAATTCCCTTAAGCGGCAAAGAAAACATTTTTCTTCATTTTTGTTAGCGAAGGAATATCCACACTAATCTATCGCCGCATCAAAACCGCGGAAGTAGCCACAGTATGGCCGCCTCTTCCTGTCTTTTAACTTCCTTGCCAAATTGTACCTTTTTATCAAAGTTTTTTGGCGTTTTTTTATCATTTTGCTAACAATTAAGTCGGATGAAGCTCGTGCCACGACAGCTGCTTCGACATACTTTTGCTTTCTTTACGATTTCGCGGCGCGTTTTCGCATAGAAAGTGTTCATTATAGATTTGGATGTAAACATCTGTGCTAGATGACAACTGTTTTTAGAAATTGGGATGTCCGTTGAATATTTAATGAGTAGAAATTCTAGACTTGAGTATTTGGAGGAACAGGAAGGCCAAAAAAATGGATTGATTGTGTGAGGAACGATATGGAAAAAAAAGGAGTTAATGATGATAAGTTCCTGATTAACCCATAAGCAAATTAAGCAATTGCTTAGGGCATCACGTCTCAGGGGGCATCATGAGCCAAACCGAAAACATACTTGCTAGGGACTGTGGATTTTGGGGAAAAAACCAAAGCTACCCGCGAAAGATTCCATTATATATTTGGTTACTTCTGTATTAGTTTATAGAAATTCTTTTAATCCCTTTTTGGTATGAATAAACAAAAACAAGTATAAAACTTTAGACTGAAACTACAGTAGACTTTTTTTTTATCGTCGTAAAATCATCAAATGAGTCCTCCCACCCAGGACAGGGCGGGAGGTACTGTCAGACTTGACTGACTAAAATCCACGGTGTCCTTCAATAGCCCTTTACGTACCGGGGTCACGGTAATTCGTAAGTCTTAGACTTAGGGTGACTTTCCAGCAGAGATGTGTTATGCAGCTATGCTGCGAGAATGTAAAAGCTGAGCTAGGAAACTATGTGACCGTTTCCACTAATGCTACGCTATGTAGCGGTACGAATAAGATATCCTATGAAGATCGCTGCCGTAAAGTAGCTGCGCGAGGAAGATGCGCAACTTAAGCTATGCGATGTATCGATAGTAGGGAAGACGACACATACTAACGTAGAAAAACAGCCTAAATCCGGCACTGATGATGTTGTGACGACTGTCGGAGAGACTGGATGAAAACGTGTTGCGCTGACCCCCAGTAAAATGTGACAAGGAAACTCTTGGGAAACATTAGTTGCTGAGCAATTCGGTAAATTGGCACAGTCATCTCTTTATTGACAGTTGTCTTACACTGACTACGCCAATTTTTATTTGATCAACTGATTCCTTTGACCAAAGAGCTGGTTTTTACCTTAGCCAGAGGCAAAGTATTGCCAGCTACAAAGAGGCAACGCCGCCAGTCTCTTGGGCACATTAACAGCTGACAGCGTTGAGGATGAATTTTTCGATGCTCTGTAATACTTTAGTTTTAATTTAGTATTTTTATATTTCTATAGTTTAATTAATATTTATGTGATCGAAATATCAACTGTTTCTTTGACAAATATTCTTTGAGTACCAATTGAAGAAAAACTATAAAGTAAATAAATGTTACCTTGATAATAGACATTGTGTAGAATTGATAATTTCGCCACATCTGGGCTTAAATTGAATGCCAAACGAGAAATAGTATAATATAATAGCCTCCTTTTTCACGAATGTGTGAGTGAGCGCCACGCGCACATTTTGTTGTCCATGTTGTCCTTGGAGATGTTTACACTTGTTTGAGGAATCAAACGACGGGGGTAATCTTTCTTTCTTGTTTTTGGCTTCAATTCTCAGTGGCATACTAGGCATCTGGACATTCTACGAGTATAATCCAAGATCTAGATCTTATCTCCGGCCACCGTAGGCGCGGGCATGCGGGCGGCGAGTAATGGGCGACTGGCTGTCCGACCATGGACCATGCCCGGGTCGACGGCAAGTTATGTTCCACGCGCGCCTCAAGGAGTGTCAGCATAGTGACGGTGCCTGTCGAAGGCCAAAGCCTGCCGGGGTCGCGGGACTCACAAATTACCGTAACCCCGGTACGTAAAGTGGCTATTGAAGGACACCGTGGATTTTAGACAGTACAAGTCTGACAGTACCTCCCGCCCTGCCCTGGGTGGGAGGGACTCATTTGAAGATTTAATCCGGGACCCTGGTCTGCTATTTTTAGAAATTTGTCATGCCAACACGATCCCATCGCCATTTTGCTAAAAGTCAGTAATCTGCTAAATTCATAGTCGATCATTATACGGTCAATGGTCTCGAAAAATAATTGTATTAAAATGACATTGGAACATGTATTCATGCTACATTTATTTATAAATATTTTCACAATATTATTTATTAATATTACGAGTATAAACAATCTGAAGTAGTAAGAATTTCGTAAATAAGAAAAAACATTTTTACGAGATTACCATTCCATGTCATTTTTTTCAATGGAGCATCAGTGGGATGCCATTATATTATTAGATTACCAAAATTGACAAAAACAACAATTTTGAAATCAATGATGGACTATTTTGACACTATTGTAATAGCAGACTTGAGTCCCTGAGGCCATTACACGAGAGCGCGGAATCAATTTTTAAATAGAAAAATTACTGAAATCAGAGTTTTTCGCTTTTTATTCAACAATAACAACCATTTTTTTTTCAGCGGAGGGTCTGTCAGACTCGTAGAGATCTACTCCTTGGAATGGGCATCTACGGTACTTTCACAGTTATTATGTCTTGTGACTAGGACTGTAGCACCATAACTTTGTAATGTTTAATTAAATTTTGTTTGTCTTTGACAATTCAAAAGTGCTTGTAACAGGCCTACTTGAAATAAATGCTTAGATTTTGATTTCGTACTGACTAAAATCCACGGTGTCCTTCAATAGCCCTTTACGTTCCGGGGTCACGGTAAATCGTGAGTCCCGCGACCAACAATCACACCCATACATAGGATAGTTTATCCCGATGTTGTAGCGTTGAGTTTATTTTCCTTTATTCATTTTTCAACATATTATTTTACATTTTTAAATATTTTTACAAAAACAGAAATAAAAAACATTTAAAAACATAAAAAATAGTGGCCCACCAGCATCGGGAACAGGGTCCAAGCTGCCGGTGCGGTGGTTAGGCATCAAGAGTAAGGAACCTCCACACTATGCGCGCCGTGTCCAAGAGACCTGCTTTCTGCATCAAGCCCTTGATCCAGCTGCACAATGAGAGCCTCTTAAGGTGTTGGTCGAGGCTCTTGTAGCATTGAGTTTATATTATAATGAATGTAAGAACAGTTCGGGCTCTATTATTCCAATTTATGACAAATTCAGAACTGAATTCACCATGAAAAATGTTTCTTTATTACGTCGCTGTTGTGAATTTCCGTGTACAGTTCGAAGAATTTGAATACTTTTAAATTTTATCTAGTGGAACTGTAAGGGCGGGCACGCCGCAATCGCGGCGGTAAGACCCCTCTTTGAGGAGTGGCTGGATAGGCGTCACGGCGTCCTTACCTTCCGCATGACGCAGGTCCTCACCGGACACGGAAGTTTCGGGAGGTTCCTGTGTCTGATAAGGAAGGAGGAAACGCCTGGGTGTCACCACTGCGAGGACCGTCCTGAGGACACGGTGGAGCATACGGTGCAGGACTGCCCCGCTTGGGCAGAGCACCGCCGTGTCCTCACGACGGCGATAGGCGGAGACCTCTCGCGCCCGGCATTGGTCGAGGCCATGCTGCGGGGCGAGACGGAGTGGGAAGCGGTCGCCTCCTTCTGCGAAGTAGTCATGCTCGCGAAGGAGGAGGCGTGCCGCGTGAGGGAGAGAACAGTGTCCTCCCTCCGACCCACCCGCAGTGGTAGACGCCCACGGCGACGGACGTCGCCAGACGATCTCCGGCCACCGTAGGCGCGGGCATGCGGGCAGCGAGTAATGGGCGACTCGCTGCCCGACCATGGACCATGCCCGGGTCGACGGCGCGTTGTGTTCCACGCGCGCCTCAAGGAGTGTCAGCAAATTGACGGGGCCCGTAGAGGGCCAGAGCCTGCCGGGGTCGCGGGACTTACCCATCACCGTAACCCCGGTACGTAAAGGGCTCGTGAAGGACACCGTGGATTTTAGTCAGTACAAGTCTGACAGTCCCTCCCGCCCTGCCCTGGGTGGGAGGACTCATTTGATGATTTTACCACGAAAAAAAAAAAAGTGGAACTGTAAGGATAGGCCAACTATAGCTTTGAGATCTATATCAATGCTTATTATATGCATTGTTCCGCATTGATTATTATGTAAGATTTTACTTTTAGTAGTAGGTACCCACCTCGCCTTTTGATATCGAACTTCTGTTATTTTTTAATTCTCATTATTTTGTGGTTTTTACCAGTTGTTCAAAGATGCCAGAAGTAGATTTTTGAAAACTTTTTAATGCAGTTATTTTTTATTTTTAATATATTTATTATTGGTATAAATGAGCCCTAAAAACACCCAAAATAAACCCAAATCCCATCAAAACAAAAATTTTATTGTTCAGAAACATCTTAAACAGCATCAATTTCATACAGATTAAACGTATAAAGTTATAACAACAGATTAATTTTGATAGCAATAATGTGACGTGCAGCCAAATGGCGCGGAACGCTGCACCAAGAATTAAAAAAAAAACTGTGCGATCTCGTGCTAGATAATTAAGGCTTTTGAGGTATTTATTACGAAAAAACGTTTTTTACCTGAGTTGTCTAAATTATGTGTGTACAGGCGGATGTTTTATCATTGTGTTAAAGTTTGTTTTTTTTTACGCATTAACGCCTGAGCGTGCGTCGCGATTCGTAAAAAAAAATATGGAAAGAAAAGTCTTTGTTTTTTTTTATTTGATAAATAGTTAGCGATTCAATAAATAAAAAAGCCTTTTATTACTTACTAATTATAGACAGTTTTGTTGAAGTAGGCAAATGACGGTCGGATAATATTTTTAAGATTTTCTGCAGCTTTTACCTTCTTTTAGCAGATTAAAATAAGAATAAATGATATATTTATTTGTCCAGTGTATTTTTTATTTGATCCTTCGTCATTTATATGACAGACTACAGAGATTTTATCACTGAACATGTAGTTTCAAATTGTATCTAAAATTTAAGAAATATGTCGACTATTTAGATTTGTGCTTATGCGGTTTTATAATCAATTTCATCTATCAAAATTGAGGACAAAAAATTACGATTAATTTTCCAATTGAAAAGATTTATAGTTGTAGTATTTTTTATTATTATTGGTAGAAAACGCGTCTAAAATCACCAATTAGTATGCGACTATATGGTATAAACAAATGACACTGTGATGACGCCATGGACTCAACGAAAATAATTATAATTGAAAATTAATTTACACAAAGTATTATTTTGCCAAACATAATTTACAAGTGACAGTTGACAGATGTTCATCAATGACGTTTTCCACGATTCTATACCAATTTGAAAAGAACATTCCGTTTCCAAAAGTGCATCACGCCCTATATACAGGCCCGTCACATACGTGCACCGAATCTATCGGATATGTGTTGTAAGCGCTAAAAAACAGCAGAGCCCGCGTTTTTTATCGAAACTTCGAAAGAAATGCTAGAAAAAAATACGATTTCGCAGATG
The DNA here is from genome assembly GCA_943136025.2 of Agrotis puta. NCBI lineage: Eukaryota > Metazoa > Arthropoda > Insecta > Lepidoptera > Noctuidae > Agrotis > Agrotis puta. The sequence continues at coordinate 4,911,622 of OW964190.2, read as the reverse complement.
TTGGTTTTATAAATTTCTTGCACGTGTTTTGATACTTTAGGGTTCCTTGGTAATTAAGTTGGTCTTCCTACTTTAGATTTTAATTAGTTAACTATTTTACTGTTTCCAATAAGATCTTATTTAACTAAAACACGTTTTTGTTGTTTGGTCTGGCCTTGCCTGTGATCGTAAGCACTGAATGATTTCTCCTGGGTATTTTACCACCAGAAAATTCTCAACAGCACCAGCCCGATCTTTGGTTCTGGGTCTAATTGATGGCAATTCTCGCTACCTCTTCTCCTATAACTTTGGTATAAAGGCCTTGAAACCACGCCAGAAAAATTACAAAAACATGGATTTTTTTGTCAATAGTGTGACAGTCTCATGGAGTATCATATTACCCAGAACATGGTTGTGGAGGTCAGATAAGCTCCATGTAAAATACTGATATTTGGCTCTATCGGATATACTGGAAGCCGACCACAAATTATATGGTCTATAAAATCCGTACTCAAACTAACCTCCCTACAGTTTAAATATAAAATCGGCAGAACCCTACTTACTACACACACGATCTCACACACTTTTTTTTTAAACTCAAGTGTGCGGTCCTCAAATCTATGAAATCGACCAAAAATATAAAAATTGTCTTACTTAATTACAAAAGGATCTACAATAATGATGGCTGCGAAACATTGTTTACGATTATTAGTTCATTTGCTAAATTGAGTTTTAAAATGTCGTAATTTAAAACTTTTGAGGTGCGTCTTAATTTTAGTTTTGACCATTAGTGAAATAATATTGAGGGACTATAATTTACTTTAGCACTTATTTTGTAAAATGTGGTCCATTTTTTTATTTGAGGGTTTGTTTTTACAGTTTAAGTAATCAAGATATTTGATGTAAAGATATAAATAAATGGTGACACCTCTGCAGTTATGTACTACATTCGCGACCAAAGTATGGAATCACTTTTTTTTTCGTTGTAAATTTATCAAATGTGTCCTTTAAACACAAGGCGGGACGCGAGAGTCCGTTCGAGGTTCGTCTCATAATACTCGACTTTGAAATTTGGGTATTACATGTCATGTAATATATCGTAAAGAAACCAGGACTTATATGTATAATAAAAATGTAAGTTCAACGCCATGTGAGAGGCTTATGGTGTTCCCAGAGGCGACTCAATTATCTCTCTTATCCTCATAGGTTTAGTTAAAACAATACTACATTAAAACTCAGTCTTTAATCAGAGACATCTTACAGAAAAACCGAGAAGCTAGAAGTCCATTGTTCGTATCGATCACTATAGATGGCGCTTCTTCATCACTCAGTAGCCATGTTTCATTGTAGTTCCAAGCTTTTTCGACAGATGGCGTTATGCTGCTCTTGCGTTTCTAAACCGAACATCCTTAACTTCATTAAACATCTCAATATACATTTCATTAAAGTTTGGTTGCCTTTTACAATTGAATTCAGTAGTTGTTACACAAACAGGGCGACTTCCATCATATTTGTTGCTGTTATATTCAATTCCAAGTCTTTTCAATTCTTTCAGTAAATCATTCAGACATGCACATTGCCATGGGTTTGGGTCCATCAACAATTTCTTTATTTTACCTCCAGAGTTCCTCAATTCGAGACAAAAGTTATCCGGCAAATACGTTATTTTATTACTGGACAGATTCAGATTCTTCAAAGGACTTCCTCTAAAAGCATTCACTGGTACATTTTCAATTTGATTTCCATATAAATCAACTGTTATCAAATTGGGCATATTTTTAAATAGGTTATCTGGTATGACTTTGATCCTGTTATGCTTCAAATCAACCTTGATAAGATTCTTTAACGGTGATAGAATATTATCATTAATTGTCTCTATGACATTAGCAGTTAAATCCAGTTGTTCCAAGCTATCTAGATTTACAAAAGTAGCAGGATTATCAAGTGACGATATTTGATTCGTAGACAAAATCATATGTTTCATAGTTCCCAAATTAGGTTTCGTTGCAAATGCAGGAACTTCTGTCAAAAAACATCTATCCAGATTTAAGATTTGCAAAGATTGAAATGCGTTTAATAAATTGTCTGGAGCGCCTTCCATATTGTTTCTGGAGTAATCCATAAATGTTATATGAGGGCTCTGATCAAATATATAAGGACTTAGGTCTTTCCCTACAAGAGCATTGCTTGATAGATCTACAAAGTTCAACTTAGTCAATGGATCAAATATTCCCAGTTCTAGTTTATTTATCTTGTTTCCTCTCAAATCTATGAGGTCTAGGTTGGTTAGCTGATCAAACAGACCCAAAGGAAAGTCTGTAAGTTGATTGTACGACAGATTTAGATATGTCAGTTTCTTGGGTTCATCTATCACACCAAGTTTCAATTTCTGTATCTTGTTTAAAGACAAATCTAGGTAAGTAAGTGAGTTGAGATCATTGAATGATTCGAATTCTACGTCAGATATCCTGCAGCCTCTTAAAGTAATCCCTGTAGTTTTGTTATTGTCTGAGATAAGACCTCTAACTAGTTCATAATCAGACTTTCCTGCAGTACATACGACATCTTTCTCATTAAAAGTCTTACATTTAGGTTTTGCTTCCACGATGACTAGTATTGTTAGAAGAGCAATTAGAGTATTTCTTAGTGCAGCCATATCTGGAATCACAGAAAATGACACATTTATATTATTTGGTTTCCATAAAGCTGTTTTGTTTTTCATTTTAGCTGCCATAATGACAGCGATAACTATGTATATATTTGCCTACTGTCTACTATTCAAATTCCAATATCGAGGTCAAACTAAATGTCTTGTTTCAATTCTTCTATTGTTTTGTTACTTTAGTTGGAACCTACCTAATTAAAACACCATCTAATAGACAATATAAAAATAGCATACTACAACTAGACAAAAAATTAATCATACTAGTACTTATTGAGTTGTTGAGGACGTTTTCCTTATTTATTTTATTCAATGATTTCCGACTAAAAACGAACAAGAAATAGTAATATATCTCAAAAAAATACATCTATATGTACCTCTCAAATTCCGTGAATCTTCAGTTACGCAGCCAATATCACAAAATCCGTATTATTCACTTGACACAAAGGTTATCAACTCATTTTAAACAATATAAAGTAAAATATCAACACGCGTCTTTAATAAATGGTCGAAATAATTTACAAACAATGTAGATAGTGAATTGAAGAACGATTCGCGTGCACCAAAGCCGGTCTTGACGAGTAAAATGAAGTTAGTGTCATGTTGTGTATCTCTCGATATTTCTTGTGGTCTGGGTTTTCCTTGTTTCATTCATTCACTTATAAGGAATTTACAATTACATGTTGATGTGCATTCGTGCATTTTATGGATAACTTCGCGTGGGATATTAGAGAGTTATCATCACCTAGCAACGTACGAGATACATGTTTGTGTAGGTAAATCATGGGGTAATGACCTCAATAGTTTAAATTATTGTAATACTTGCTGTTACCAGCGGTTTTGCCCGTGTAACTCGAAAATGATCTATCGGAACATAATACAAGAATGAACGGTATCATGTGTTATTCATTAAATAACCTATTTTTTGAGCCTTCTTCTAGATCCGTTCAGCTAAATATATCCGTAGAAAAGTCCAATATTACGCATTAATAATAATATCTAGACTAGCTACAACCGTTGATTTGTGGAGTTCGGTTACTGTCCCACTGGATCATGCTATCGAAATTATAGTATCCTATGGGTTAATCCAGGTCATAAACTTTTTGTCAAATGGCTGTACCCATTCAATTAAAAACATCCAGCTATTCATTAAAACATTCGTCCATCCTCAGGAACCTTCCTTCCTTCTTTATTTATTTACTTAAAAGCGATAGTAGTAAGATTTCTTTATTTAAAGCATGCGCCTTGCACCACCCTATCACGCTAGTTCGGCGTGTTGTGCTGGCGCTACTGCTGCAGAGGCTGAAAACTCCATGTTTGAGCTGTTTGGGGTTGAAACACATAGGGTCATGGGGGCCAAGTGCTCACAAAGTTTTTTTAGGTGACAAGTCGTCTCTTCACGTAACCAGAGGGCTGGCCCATTTCTAGGCCAAATAATCAGCGTAACCATACAAAGTGGCAAAGCTGCCAGCGTTCGGGGCACTGTTCCCTTTAACAGCGATGTGGAGGTATTCTGTGACGCCATTTGAATGTTTTATATTTTTATTTTTTGTCTATATTCCTATTAAGTTTTTATTTACCTAAATACCTTTTTTATCGTGGTAAAATCATCAAATGATTCCTCCCACCCAGGGCAGAGCGGGAGGGACTGTCAGACTCGTACTGACTAAAATCCACGGTGTCCTTCAATAGCCCTTTACGTACCGGGCTCACGGTAATTCGTGAGTCCCGCGACCATTCGGGAGTCCCGCGACCTACCTAAATACTTAATCTAGGTAATCATCGAAGGGTTAACTCTTCATCTCACATAGATTCATGACAAGTAAACAAAACACAAGCTAAAGTAAGCAATGAAAGATGAGGAAGGATATTCAAAAGCCGTTGGAAGATGCAAGCTCGCCATTTTGTAGCTGGGGAATTTAGTGTATGACCTACAATTCATCTATTTTTATTACTCAGGTTCCTCGTTTTGTAGCTACCTCTTTTAGTCCTACCTGTGTATTTCTCATGTCATTGTAAAACCACATAAATTACTGTGTCATGGTTCTCAAGTATTCTACAAAAACTGTTAATTGGTTTGGTTATTCTTTCTCAAAAATAATGCAATTATTACGTATCACAAATTGATGAAATAGAAAATGTCTTTAAAAAGAAAATACTTATGTGCATCAGATACAAGGATTAATTGCATAATTTCTAATTCAACTGGCAAGACCCAGTCTCCGGGAACATCAAGAGTATGTCGCTATCACTCGTGATCGTTAGTGATAATTTTATTGACTGTTCTGTCTTATTCTTCACTAGCTTCCGCCCGCGACTCCGTCCGCGCGGATGTCGGTCTTCGCGTGGATGGTTTATTTCTCCATTCTGAGTAACTCTGACAATGACATCTTATAAATATACGGCTAAGCCTATAATAATTTTTTTAATCACATATTTGGGTTTGGTATCGATCCAGCAACACGCCCCGCTATTTATTTTTTCAATATTTTCAATGTACAGAATTGACCCTTCTACAGATTTATTATAAGTATAGATAAAGCACATGCTGTATTTAATCAAGACATTTTTAAGTTTAAACTATAATTAATATTTACTCCCTGGAGAATAGGCACGTCAATTATAAACTTATAATGATGACACGACAATTTTTTTACAGGAACCGCGTTGAAAAGAATAGGTCCCAAGTGCGATTCTTGTGCAACACCAGAGGTAATTTTAACAATTTAAATTATTTGCCTTGAATATTTATATAAATTATGAAAACAAACAAACAGAACATCTGCCTATTTATAGTAGAAACCAGTTTTACTCCATCTGACAACCGCATTGATAACCACAAAGAGAATTCAAGACTTGCTTGCATCAACATCAGCAATTAGTTTTTACTACTTTCACTAGATGGCGCTGTTCACAATTCTATTAACAAATTCATCAATGCTTGACTCTAACTTAGTGCGTAAATTCCAAAGTGTTAAGTATGCTTCCCACTCACGCCTACTCATTACATACTCATTAACACTATACAACCTTGACCTATTAAATCAGTTAGCTATGATATTATACTGTTACTTTTAATATTATACTATCAATCTTAAGAATGAATGGTTAAGTTTCAAGTAACTAGGATTTATACGGTCGCCCTTTGGCTTTCTGCCAAACACCAATGTCCTTAGGAAAATTACTTAGAAATCATTCGTTACGTATAATTTATTAATCACCTACATAGCCGTTGTTAAACACAGTTAGCACATAACATTCAAAAATAAACATAAAAAAGAATCACAATATATTTTTATTAATGACTAATGGTATATAAATTAATTCTTATGCATACATTACAAAATTACTCATTCTTAGTTACATCACTGTTTGCATTCTCAACTTCAAGTCGCTCAGCAGGGCTCTCTGTTTCATCAACTGTGTCATCTCCTTTGTCATTCAAATCAGGTTCTTGTACTTCATCGAAAGTATTAAAATCTACAGAAGTATCTTTTAAACTAGCACTGCTGTTACATTCCTCAATATTCTTACTAACATTTCTTGAAATATCCAATTCACTTTTTAATCTTTGTATTGCTTGAACAACTTCATTTTGAAAATTCATATTGAGTTTATACAATTGTTCTGAATGTTCCTTTTCTCTTCTCATCTCATTCTTCATGTGTGTGTCTTTATATTTGTCGAACTCCGTCATAATTCTCACTTTCGACTCGTACGTGTGTTGTACCATCGAGACTAGAGCAAATAGTTTCTCAATCACTTTGTCTTTAACCACTTTTGATATGTTTGCGTCTGATTCTAGATCCGTTTTTGCTAATAAAGCTAAATCATTAGCTGATGATGGGAATCCGAGCAAAGATTTGGAGCCATTTGATCCGTTAGACTTTGGTGGAGTCGGACTTTCTACTTTTGGAGTACTAGAATTGCTTGTATTTCCCTTTTTAGTTGAAAAAGCACCATGAGAAACGACTTCAGTAAACACACCAGAACTTGGCTTGTTAGACTGGTACTCCGCTGCTTTCTTATTCACCTTCTGCATCAATTCACTTTGCTTCTCCTTCTGTTTTTCAAAAGTGCTCTTTTCGATGACATCTTCGTGCACAATCTTAATATCCTCAGGAGTCTCCTTACCTTTCTGGAAGGGGCTTCCAGTTCTCTTGGTGAAATTTGTCACTGTCAGCTTAGACATGTCTAGCTATGTCTATTTATGGTGTGTGTTTAAATATGGCAATGAAAATCCGTATCACTGAACTGGATTTTTTCACTAACGCTTGTGTCCACTGTGATGACGATCATGGTACTAAGTGAGCGGTCATATGAAGTTGAACGGGTGGCCTCACCGCGCCAAGTGTGGGCTTCGCTCCTTACTTTTGGTTTGTCAGCGCTTCCTAGGCGTGGCAATGAATTTATTATAAGCAGTATTGATTGGCCGGCGTGGGTCTTAATGCAGTTTGCATTGTAATGTTGACATTACTACGTTTTAGCAAACGTTTGAGATAAAGTTAACGGTAGTTATGATTTAATTTGCCGATGGTTCGGTTTTGGGCGGAATTGAAGAAAAAAATATCGACTATTATTTAACAATTGAGATACTTATAAATTGTAAAATAACTTAAAACGTTGTCTCGTTGAAATAGAGGCCGCAAGCGCAAATGCTGAGCACGTGGGGCCGGGTTCGATAGGGCTTTTCATAATCGTCACGGAGGCGGAGTCTAGATTTGTGTAAAATAGTTGGCAATAGTTGTCGGTGTAATATACTTTTAGCTACACCTCTGCCTTACCCTTCGATTTTATTGCAGGCGTGATGTTATGGCCGAATGATGATCAAAATGATAGGTACCTAATAATTAACGCAAATGAGATGGTTTGAAGAAGTCAGCTGTATCTTACAAATTGCCAACACAATTGGCGCAGTAGCTAAGCGATTGGTTGTATGTCGTGGTATCGATTCCTGACTGAAACAAATATTTGTTAAGCTTGTGTATATGAGTTTAAATGTACCTAGGATACCGGAGAAACCCCTCGTGTTGAGCTAAGTTAAGAAAGGGACCTAGCTATGCCTGACCATTTAGAAGCAATACAAAACCAGATCGGCTTCTGACAATGAATAATCAAGCTTTGAAACCCACACCAGATCAACGTGAATAAATAATGGAATATTTGAATTATATCACGACTCACGAGCGGTACTTGTGAATGTCAATAATCTGATCCAACCAACCAGGTAAACTGAAGTAATTAGGTTGACCTAAGCTAATTCATAATAACGGAGGTTATAAACCTGTTTTTAAGTTTACTTGTAAGTACGAAATCTTAACGATTCGCGATATTTAATAAAAAAAAATTGGTAAAATCCTCGAATGAGTACTCACCGAGGGCAAGACGGGAGGGACTGCCAGACTTGTACTGACTAAAATCCACAGTGTCCTTCAATGGCCCTTTACGTTCCCGAGCCACGGTTATCTGATAGTCCCGCGACATCGGCAGGCTTTGGCCCTCTAATGGGGCCCCGTCATGACAAAGGGGCCCCTTCATATCTAGGGGGGGCACATCTAAAAAAAGAAAAACTCTTCATCCACTTTATGAAAAAAGTGGGAGATCGTGCGCTGTGACACTCCTTTGGGGAGACCTATGTCCAGCAGAGGACAGCAATAAGCTGAAATGATGATGATGATCTAGTTTATTGAAGCAACAAAGTTTTCGACTGAATTAACGGAAAATCAATGGAAGCTACTAAGATTTTTTATAACCTAAACTGTGTTCCACTCCTAAGCAAAGGATTCTTCTGTTTCCTTTCAAACCTCTCTATTTTGGGCAATTCCTGGCTATGTTTGCCCTGCGAACATGATCAGATCGTCACACCACCTCAGCCTTGGTCGACTTCAACGGCGATGTCCTCCCTCAAGCGTCCAGTGTGTGACGATCTTTGCCTACCTCTCGGGGTGCATGCAAAATTGCCCGCTCACTCCCATTTCATACTGCCCGCGTCAACGGCGCGTCGTGTTCCACGCGCGCTTCAAAGATTTGTCAGCAACTTGACGATGGTCCTTAGAGGGCCAAAGCCTGCCTGGATCGCGGGACTGTCTAACAGGTAATCGTGATCCTATAAAGTAAAGGGCTATTGAAGGGTCACCGTGGATTTTAGTCAGTACAAGTCCGATAGTCCTTCCCGTTCCGCTCTGGGTCTCTTGATGATTTACCACAATAAAAAAAAGCCAGATTGTTTTTACTCCTACATCAGCTACTTTGGTAATAGAGCGCAGAGTGGTGTTTCTATCTCGATCCGTTCGCTTCAAACTTTCTTACAAACAAAACCAGAGACAGCCGCAGAAACTGTTATTAATTCTGAACAAAAGTTCATCTTACTTATCAATGAGTATCAATTCGTATGCTACATAAGGCCATTTGCACATGATGGATAGGTGTGACGGTATCGGCCGTCATTCACAATGCATCGCCTACATTAGATGTTATCACATGAGTGTGAGGAATATATCCTTACTGGTATCAAGACTGTGTATTTATAGCACTATGTTAGGAATATATGATGAGAATTAGCCATGGCAGCTAATCATTATCGACTGCACTGTTAGGACTATTTTTTTTTTAGCGTGGTAAAATCATCAAATGAGTCCTCCCACCCAGGGCAGGGCGGGAGGGACTGTCAGACTAGTACTGACTAAAATCCACGGTGTCCTTCAATAGCCCTTTACGTACCGGGGTCACGGTAATTCGTTATTCCCGCGACCGCGGACTGTTAGGGCTATAGATTAATAGTTTGCTACGAGTATAAGACCTTTAAATAATTGAAAATCTATTTAGTCCGTCAGTTTTGAAAAATAATGCACGTTTTTTTTCTTTTTTTTAATCATTCAATATTGACTAAGATAAAACACTTCAAAATTCGGGAGTGGAGGCTTGTGACGTCATAACGCCTGTTAAATTATACAGACGTAGTGACGTTTTGTGATTTTTAGAAGCGCTGTATCTTCGACAATTTTGGTTTAAGTAACAAAAGAAAAAATACGGGTTAAATATTTTTTTGATAATCTATTCTGCGGACTTCTTTTTTTTGTAAAATACCTCTTATATTAGTAGAACATATAAGAGGTATTTTACCTCTTATATTAGTACAACTCTTATATTAGTAAAGATTAAAATCGCTATTAGATCGAATCCTAGATTTTCTACATGATAGTGATAAAAAACCATGTGGCTGTATCTAGAATCCTCTATTCTCCCACAAGTAGTATAGATGTCGTGGATAATACTCCTATTCTCTAAAGATACAGCACTGCCCCAGCACAATCACAATTTCAAGCAGCAGAGACTGGCCATACGAGTAGAATCGATTATTTCATAATGTGTTCGATAATTTCATAACATTATCTTTCTCACGAAAACGTCAATGCCAAAGTCAAATAACTTATTTCAATAAGGCCAAAGAGGCACTTTTGAACGTCGATTATTAAAATTAAAGAAAAGGGATGGCATTGATTCTATGATGGTATTACGATGAAAATTGTTTAAACTTTGAAACTACATTTTAACTGTTCTACAAAACGTCCACAAGCAGTTCTCACACTCATGACACCAACCAAACTGACACCCGCCTTTAAAACCTCATCGTTTTTAAATCCAAACCACAAATAACTTCGCAACTTCGAAAATTCGTAACTCATTAATATAATTATTAGTTCGTCGTTCACTTTCACAATGGCGGAACTATGGGACACAAATGGTCACCCCATTGGTATTCAGTGTGGCCACACAACGCCGGATCAACAATAATAATTGGATATCACCCGTTAACTTATGGACAAGTATTTGTGTCAGTTATTGGATTACTAATTTAGAATTATTTATTCATTTATTGACTACTTTTTTCTTCATTTTTACTTACAATGTGAATTTCTTGTAGAAAAATAACTGTATTCCGCTGTACCTAAATAAAACTTTTAAGTACTAGCAATTAAATCAACACAAAGTAAATAAAAACTCTTTGTTTTATCGTGGTATAATCATCAAATGAGTCCTCCCACCCAGGGCATGAGGGACTGTCAGATTTGTACCGACCCAGGCATGATCCATGGTCGGACAACGAGTCGTCTATTACTCGCCGCCCGCATGCCCGCGTCTATAAGACTCTACGACGAGTTTGGAACAGATTAACGTCTATGAATGAAACAGTTTCAGCGATCATTCTCATGGCTTGTGTGCAACGCTGCCCCAGCGTCAAAGTTACAATTTGGTATACACTAACTCCGCCAGTACCTTACTTTCGACGACGATTCTTTCTAAAAACTTCGCGATCAATTAGTAAAATGACAGAAAATGGTATTTTTATTAATTAAGACGGATTATTTTTATGCTTTTGTCTTCTTTGTCAAACGTGTTAACGATTGTAGGCCATGTTTCCTCTCAATATTTGAACCTTTGCCATGTACCAGAAATAAAGAAAAAAGTCAGTTAATAAAGACAATCACCCAACAACACAGGCTGAGCGTTCTAGTTTCAAGAAAATCAATTCGTAAATTCAAGAAATGTGTTTTCCAAGCACTTTTCTCTTATTTCGTATGACTGTCAGATGATTGCAAACCAATCAACAATTATCAAACATGACACGACTGTCTTACCTGTAATGATTAAATTGAATACACACAACAAACAAAAAAATAACTTTACTCACCTTTTATGTAGGGGCCATTCATAAATATAATCATAGTCTTTATTAATCTCGACATGAAATATTATAGGCACTGGTTTACAATGTACAATCTTAAATGGGATAGGTGCGAGGGGCATATGGATGGCGAGTAATGAGTGAATCGCCGTCCGATCATGGACCATGTTCCACGTGCGCCTCTAAAAGCTGTCAGCAAATGACGGGGCCTCTCTTAGAGGGCCAAAGCCAGCCGGGGTATTGGGATTGTCTCATAAGGTAATCGTCGTGAAGATAGAACGTAAAGGGCTATTGAAGGATCACCGTGGATTTTATTCGGTACAAGTCTGACAGATCTTCCGCCCCACCCTGGGTAGAAGAACTCATTTGATGATTTTACCAAAAAAAAATGGAGACAGGTGTTTGATGTGCATTATGACTGTAGGGTTTTTAAAAGGTGTCTAGATCTATCAACCTATAGCTAAATATAAAAACCAGTCCATGCTACTGAGGAATTCCTCATGAAAAAATCGAATAGCACTTTGGTTGACCTGTAATCGAAGGTCCAAGACCTCATCCAGTACAGTAAAGCTTAACACCGCGGTCAACTGGCTGTATCAGAGTCAGTTTAGGGCTCACAATCATAAAGATTTTTAGGTTTCACGGGAACTACCGCAAACTGTTTAATGTTTATTTTTATTATTTAATCAACCTCTATCTCGGCTGATGGTAAGCGGAGATGTGGTCGACGGTGAAGCACGTTTGCCTAGAAGTAACCTATTCACTCTTGACTTGAAGACTCCAAGGTTTTAGCTGTGCGGAAATACAGTAGGGGATTCCAGACCTTAGCTGTGCGCACAATAAAAGTATTACGGCAAAACGTAGGGGTGAATCGATTCTAAACTCTGAAAGGGCTTTTTACATTGAATTATTATGGTCTGCGGACAAGGTCTCTTAATTTTTAAGTATAAGAAGTAAGTTCGTAACATGTCTATTAATTATGTTTGTTCAAGTTTGAAAGTCCTATCTAAAGTTGATCTCGATTTACCCCTGCGTTCTCTATTTGTTCCGTTTTACCGTATATAAAAATGTCAGCACCGTACATAAAAATATCTGGCCGTCCCGCCGCGTCATCTGAAGTGCAAACAAAACTATTAATCTACCTGACTCACTGTTTGCATCAAACAGATTTAAATAATCCAAGTCAAGGTTACTGCATGCATTTTTGTGCTCCATTTAATTATATAGATGCGGTATGGAATGTAGCATTTTGATAATCATCGCTGTTTGAATTAATTTTAGGTCACAATGTGACAATTGTAATCAATGGATTACAAAACAGGGTAAAATACCAATAACTTTGTGAGACATTAGTAATGCTCTCTGAAAATCGGGGACACGTTCCAACTATACCAGAACCAATCACTTAATTTTATTAACGGTCATAATCTAAAACAGGAGTTGGCAATGTTCGTCATAATGATTCGCTCCTCTTCACACATACATACGACATGAGGAAAAAGGGACGAAGCTGCCCTTAATATGAAAAAGAGAGTTTAACGAAGTATCCTTGACAGTAAAAGTCTTGAACCACATTTCAAGAAACCTTTTCACTTTTTATCCATTTTCACTTTCAATCTGTTTTTACCAACTCTGTAAACTGAATGCAAAACAGACCCAGATTTCAAGGAAAAAAATGCTGAAACTTCTCCTAAAAAGCATGATTTCTGTCAAATGTTTCAGGTCATAAACCTCTCTGAAGTTCAAGAACAAAATGATGATCCTTCGATCAACAATGTCATTATCTCCTAGACATACAAGTTCAATGATATCCACTTAAACACCATTACGTATGCACAGACGTGCGTGCGCGCATCTGCCCCATATCAAACACCTCGCTACTTGTCCAGTTGCACCTCTCGCTCATACTCACTCCAACACCCATAAGACAGTAAGAAACACAAGAACTGGATCATGGCTCTCTGATTCAGGGTACGGTGTCACAAACAACAGAAAAGGCGCTTCATACAAACAAATAACTATTCTAAAATGTACGATAAACGACTGACAATGTTAGAACTTAGGACGTTTTGTATTCCATATCTCTACGAGGATTCGTATCAGATAGCTTTCCCTTACACTTGGGTCCCCTCCGTGCCAGAAGGTCGCATGTGCACGTCGACTCGTACGTTGAAAGACAATGCGTACCGGAACTGCACACTACGTGCTGAATTTGAAATAGCTGTATAAAAACCGCGGGGTCCTTGTCGAAACTATCACAAACAATCCAACCTTCAGTCAGTGAACACCACGAGGAGCTCAGCAAAATGGTGTCCAGTAAAGTAGTGTGCTTGTTGGCTCTGGCCCTCTTCGGAAGCGCGGCTGCCCAGCCCGCCAAGGAAGCCTTCTGGAAGGGAACACCCATGGACGGCATGGTGGAGGAGATGAGATCAGGATGTGCTGAAGGATCAGACCCCACCGCCTGCATCAAGTACAAGGTCATGTCGTTATTGGACTCCATTTTCAAGAAGGACACCTTCCAGGTATCCGACTTTCTACACTTCACTTTTAATTTCCACTTTCCAATCAATCGAAAGTTTTAACCCATTTATTGCTTTCTCCTCAGATCTCCGACGCCGTTGAAGTGACGAAGAATGGTGCTGCCAACGATGTCACTGGTCGCTCTACTGGCGATTTCTTCGACAGCATTGAGAACTTCATCCAGTCCCACGATGTGACGTTCATGCTGCCCATTGCTGACACCAAAATCACTGTCAGCCCGAGGAACCTTGACAATGATGAGCTGTCCGTGAACGTTAAGTTCAACAAGGAAGGTGCCCGTTCTGTCGGTGAGGCTCGCAAGGCCAAGCTCAAGAAGATCATCGTCCCCATCCTAGTGTTCGTGCTCCTCAAGGCTATGACCCTCATCCCCCTGGCCATCGGTGTCCTCGGTCTGAAGGCCTGGAACGCGCTGCAGCTGTCTTTCTTCTCTTTCGTGGTTTCCGTCGCCTTGGCCATCTTCCAGCTTTGCAAAAAGGTGAGTTGAAGCTTTGTCTTTGTAATAACAATGTAGTCCTCTCATTAGTAGCAATGCAATGTCTATAAAGTAGCACTGACCTATTTTGAAAGCACAGCACTTTCCCAAATACTATTTGCACCTTTGGCACAACTCTTACGATCTATTGGCAGCAATTGAACTTGATTTGCACAATTAACTTTATATTTTAACCCGACACTGAGTTGAAAAACAAAGTGTTATCGTGTACTAACCTTCTTTCACAACTCTACTATCCATACGCCTAACATTGTAGTTTACCCAGATTGCGGCGGACAACTCGCACCCCCAGATCGCAGCACACGGTCCCTGGGACGCCGCCTACGCAGCCACCCGCCGCAGGAGAGACGCCGAGCCCCAGGAGCTGGCCCAGGAACTCGCCTACAACGCTTACCACTAAGCTACACGAACGTAACCCCACCTCAACGACCTGTATCCGAACTCCGTTTTTCCCGCCGTTTTTTGACAGCTGGTTGACGGGCACAGATAACATAGACCAAATAAATGATTTCGTCGAGAAATCGAGACCGTGTAAATACTATGTAATGCAACTTATTTATTAAAATATTGTGCTTGAGAGCGTGTGATTGTGATGTATGACTGATGTTATTTATTTTTATTTAATAATAAATCTTTGAAGAGTTACAACTGTTATTTTATTTGTATTCCCTTCTATATCTTACAATAAAAGTACATGAAATATTAATCAGTTGTTTTTTATTTAAGTCATAATAGTTAGAATTATATTTAATTCACTACGTAGACCATCAATGGAAGACTCAGGCAGTATGTCATGAAACACAATATTTTAAATTATATACGAAGCAAAACTCAATATTAATAACATTAAAAATGTGAATTAGCCTTTTCTGGAATCATTTCGTAAAGCATATTTTCATCGTCAGTAAACACATAATGACCTGTGGTGGAAAACAACTAATCATTGAAGGAATACATTTCAATGATGCACACACTTGAAGTAGATATGAAATACAATAAAATCAAGAAGTGAGGGTAAAGATAAAGAAAAATAGGTTAATCAAACAACCACATTCACAATTCAGAGAAAATAGCCCACATACGCACACGAAAAATGAAACGCAGAAAAATTCAAAGTATGAAGGTAGGTGAATAAAAGCAGGACATAATAAAATACTTTCTGTAAAAGGGAAGAAAATTTCGATACGAAGTGGCATTTGCAACACATTAAGTTTCTATACGGGTGCCAATCGCTTTCTACTGACACTTGCGCTCATCTGCCATGAGGATCACGTAGGAGATGCTATCAATGTCACGTCTGATGTTTTACTTTGATCCGGTGATAGGATTTGAGTCAGCTGATTGATGGATTTGTATATTTATTTGTTGGGATCCGGAGCAGATCGTTTTAAAAGTTTGAAACGAAAGAGCTTAATGTTATTGGCAAAGTTAAAGCAATTAGGAAAAAACAAAAGAAATCGCATTGATTATAGAGCAAATAATAATCAAACATGGAAAATAAAATATCGAGGATGCGTCAGGTTCACGCAGAAAGGTCTCGGTAGTAATTTAAATTTGTTGATCAATGATTCATAAAAGAACACACGATCATAGCTCACTTTTGTCAACAGGCATCCCCAACTCTGCCACCCTGTGCTTCTCCTTCCTGATGGATGTCAACCTCGCCACTTTTTAGCTCATCTTACTGTTAATATTCAAATTTCGCGTGTCTTAAGTATTGCTTTAGGAGTCTTACACTTCTTAAACGATTCTGCGTCATAAAAAACTTTCATATTTATAATCAAGAAAACTATTGTATAAGGTCTATACCTAAAGTGTTATTAACTATGGTTAATTACTCACGTATCATCATTATCTTCTCAACGGTATGAAAAACCATTTCTGTGTTATTTCCGTCACGCAGGATTTGTTGGCTAGACATAATCGATTGATAATTAAAAAGTTTTCATTTGACTGATTTCTTTTACGAATATCTTCGAGATGCAAGCTTTTAAATTTTTATCGTACGTCATAGATATCGCTACAGAGCTTCTTATTAATTCAGCACGATGCGATAGGGCCTGGCAGGCAGAAATGACGAAGATGTTTTCTTTTGGAAAAAACTATGACCTCCAAGTGTTGCTTATAACGAGTTCAAATTAGGAGCATTTCCAAGATATCCGTCTTTCGAAGAATCGTAGAAAACCGGGTCGATATGTTCCATATTTAAATAGCTACCTATCACTCATGTAAAACAGTGCCCAATTAAAGCAACAACTTAGTTACTATTCCAGCCAACAGAGTACGCTAATGACGACAGTACCACCTGGAATTCTTCTCGCTTAAAAAAAGATTTTACTTTCCATCATCTGTATACCCCTTTTTTTCAGAAGAATGTCATTAATTTTCATGAAGCGACTGGTTATTTTGACCCTAAATTTAACATTAAATTTACACTATAAATCTTCTTGGATTTGCTTTTACTACAATCCGGTTTGTCTCATCGAGAACCCAAAAAGTACTCCTGTATGAAAGCGCACTCTAGTTAAAAGTACCTTCTGTACAACGTTCGAAAAACTGAACTGAATAAAAGTACTTTCTGTACAACATTCAAAAACTGAACTTAATATTTTAGATTGTAATTAAAGTCTACGATTTAATTTTAGAGTAATTAATCATTTGGGAAGGAAGTCTATCCAAGTAAGTAAGCTAGAAAAACATTTCAAGTCAAGCAATTATCTTAACTTATTATATTTATGGCATTCAAAATTCTTGTCCAATCAATCAAAATATCAAATCCAAGAAATGGCATTAACATCGATAACTTGAACTATTTCAACGACATAATTAGGGGGGCCCAGACGGGAGCCCTGCGGCACTCCTCATTATAATGCACAGTCCTCACTCAGGATACGACAGGCCGACGCCCGGCATACCTGCTTTACCCCGCTGACCCACTGGGCACACATTAGCACGGATTCAGAACCATAACTCAGCTATTTTTAGGTCCTTATAGCATACACACCTTATAAAACGCTCCTGACAAATCCAAATTCTTCCAGAGACATCTTCATTTTCAGTATATCAATTGAATAGGGTTCAGAATAGCATGGATATCGTTTCTAGGATGGCAAAGGTTAATTTGTCCATTTGTATGAAGAAGTAGATGATGGCATTTCGGGCCTGTTTGTATGTTTGTCACGAGCGCAATGTTTGTAAGTGGATAGTGTTATGTGGATGACTGTTACCTAATACGGACGGCATAGACTGTTTACTTACTTTCTTATTGCAAATTAAAGAAGTGTTAGTGTTAAAACAACTGTTTTTTAAGTATCCCAAACATGTAATTAATTGCCGTAAAGAACACAATTTCTTATTTTTTATTGGTTTCATTATTTAAAAAAATGTGCAAGTACCTATGAGTAGTAAACGGGCGACAGATACAAAATGATATGACTAGAAAGAAGTTAAATGCTGAAATGAAGCCCTGTTAAAAGCAGAAGACATGTTACGTTCACAAGAATATCGCCAGGAGTCATGTTATAAAACTTAACGTGACAACTGCAAACCCCAACAAATCTGTGTGGTAGATTATAACCCAGTCCTTTTCACAAACACCCCATCATACAGACATCAGCAGGAACATCATAGGCTGATTATGCCAAAAGGTTGATGACGAATTACCATTAGCCTAAACTGGCTCACAGCTACTATTATCAAAGTGTCATTAAAACGGCACCAATCCTGAGATTTATAGCCCAACATTAAGAACGGAAGTGAAACAGCAATTTCACAATCCGGACATGGCGGCGTATGGTAATGTGCACACGAGTTGCATTCGCGATGTCAACCCTTATTGCATAATGAAGATGTGCGCGAACATTTTGCTAAAGCGGAGCAGTTTCACTTTTGTTGTAAAACTATGCAGGAGCAGGAGCTTTTTACGTAACTCGTTGTAACATGGTGTAAGTTTGTGTTAATAGGACCAAATAAATCTATTTATGTTCTTAGATTAATTTAAGAAAACAAATAAAAATATTTTCAGAGTTAAGACTTTGCTGTTAGAAAAAATAACTCAAAAAAGGTCTTAAACTTTTTGCAAGTACAATTTTGAGTATTAATAATTAATAGGTAGAAAGTACTTCCGTTTAAAAAGAAAAAACGAAACATAAATGACCTATGAAAATAAAGTCAACAAGCTGCATCAATTTTCCTATTTTCTTTCAATTTGTATGGTATTTGATTTATAAGTAAGGCAAAGTTTTTTTTATCGTGGTAAAATCATTAAATGAGTCCTCCCACCCAGTGCAGAGCGGGAGGGACTATGAGACTCGTACTGACTATAATCCACGGTGTCCTTCAATAGCCCTTTACGTTCCGGGGTCACGGTAATTAGTAAGTCCCGCGACCAGGTAAGGAAATGTTTGAAAAATTTTAAAGCTAAGTTTAAAAAAAACTCGCTTTGAAACTGAGTCATTCTTTTTCATTAATACACCAGTACCAAGTCGGAATATAATATTGTATGGATAGTGTCGAACCGTGCTGCGTTTGGAATAATTCTATAACTTCCGTTTTGTATTCAACGCAACTGCGCCTGACCTAATTTTATTCACATTTGACCTGCAAAACGTTTGACATAGGGATATCATTTTCTAAAGGCCTGGAACAAAAACACTGTTGGCACAATACAATGTTAAACGATAGCTACAAAAGTTTTCAACTGTTTCGCAGCTATCAGCGAACATCCAGACAAGAAATGATAGTTCAAGACTTAAACTAAAAGCTAAACTATTTGTCTTAGCAGTTACCAAAAGTCAGTGATCTTATAAATAAACAAAAGTAGGAAAATGTGATGGGCTGGGTGGCGTGGATGTTGACGGATGAAGATTAAGAGGAAGGACAAAGAAAGATGGAAGGATTGTGTGAAAATGTTATGAATGTAAGAGGAATAAATGATGTGTTGACTTCTGATAACATGTTGCGCAAACCCGTAGTAAAATGGGATAAGGGAGGAAGATGATGAGTTTTCATAAGTAGGAAAAATTGCAACCGAGTCGCAAAAGGACAATTTCAGTTTAGATAAGATTTTAATATGAAAGCTTATACTACACACAGACATATAAATCAAAATCGCACAGACCCATTGAGCCTGACAGCTTCAACAAAATACGCTGCATAAAACAAATGAATGACATTACAAAAGCGATGTGTTGCTTGATTGGTATGTGCACGCTGCTGGTGAGAGCATAGTCCGACACTGCATGACAAACACGCTGATTGATTGTGGGTTGAGCAGACGGACCACATTGTAGCAACAAAAGTATGACTGGACTTGTATGAAAAAGTTGCAGTTCCGTCTGTGAGTATCTAATAAATAAATATTCCACAACTATCACACAACGCCATCTAGTCCCAAGCTAAGCAGAGCTTGTGTTATGGGTACTAGACAACTGATAAACATACTTATATATTTCTAAATACATACATATTATAGATAAATCACACCCAGACACAGAACAAATATCTGCCAGCATAAGTTGCGAATCTACTCAACCGGGGAACAACTTCTACTGCCAAAACAATTTTCTGTGTTCCACTTTAAAGAATATGCGTGACAAAGTACTTGTAAACATATTATTAGGCATTTAGTTTTGCCTCTGATGTGCCATATCATATTCCATGAGCATTTTCTACCAGATGGCAAATAAAGATATTCTATTCTATTCTATAGACGTGTTCACCTTTGAAGCCAACTCTATTGTTGGCCACAAGCATAAAAATATCTATGTGCAGCAGTGACCGACACTTCCCCTACTGCTACATATATACCTGCAACATACACCTCCCTTTGGGCTGTGGACCTGTAGATATTGATAATAATAATTAAGCTTAATAGGCCTCTCTCCTTTTGGGCTCATATTCATGTCAAATCAACTTTATGTAGCTGCAATTAAATCACGCACACATGCCAGCAACATTTTAGTTGCTGAATGTAGTATACTGTTGAGAGTCTAGTCAGACTTTATGTCCAACAATTGGACAAGAAGGTTAAAGACATCGAACATGTTTCGATGTTACGTCTATCTTCGTGAAGTGTTAAAGAATGAATTGTGTTTTACATATTCGATTGTTTTCCGACAGTATTTTGGCTACTGTTTCCGTATGATTGTCTAAGTTAAACCAATGTCTGGAGAAATTAGTGGAATTCATTAAAGAAGGAACTTGCAACATCGTTTTTTAATTGATGAAGAGTGGATATTCGTTGTCTCCAGTACTGTTAATGATAAAAGCACCTTTTAGTTAATCCTTATTATATTTAAATATGAACGTAGTTTTGTCTCTCTGCCTACCTATCTAAAATGAGAGTCAACTTTTTTATCCTTAGCTTTTCACTCCTTAGCGAACAAACGGATTTAGCACAAGAATACACTAAGATTAGGTCACAGCAAACTGTCTATTTAAATAGTATTTTCCTATGGAACAGTTTTCAACTTCCATGCAGGCAAAGACCCATGCCAAAGTTAGTCGGCACGGTTAGCGTAGTGGCTGGGCGATTGGACTGCTGCGCTGCGCGTCGCGGGTTCGATTCCCGCACGGAGCAAATATTTGTATGATCTACAAGTAGTTGCTTCGGGTCTGGGCGTTTGTGTATGTGACTTTATATGTTTGTAAACGCACCCACGACACAGGAGAAATTCCTAGTGTGGGGCAAAAAAATAACCGCCAGTTATAACTGGCGTCAAATTCAAACATCACCATCAAGACATTTTAAAAATAAAACTAGAAGTCCATAGAACCACAGGAAGAAAGTTCTATATGTAGATCCTCAGAAACATAGGAGAACGTGCGGTCGCTGGATAGACCGCCATTGAAGATAGGGTCCATCATGAATGGCAGGGCAATACCAGTTGGGGTGCAAGCTAATGTATTCGTATCTCCCGAGCTCTCTTACCATTTACACTTAGTTGTAAGAACAGTGGTTTTTAATCAGATTGAGTACGACATAACCCTCCTGCTCTCCCCAGTTGAAGGGTACCTGTGAGGATATTTCCAAAAAGTTTGAAAAGCAATTGATTATGTTACAACTAACATTCTGACATTTAATTAACAAGAATTTCACTACATGAAGAAACAATTTTTCTTGATTGATAGTCCCCTATTTGATCTCTAAACGCATTAATTTATAAACGCAAATCTAACCCTTGTTATTATAGGAAACTCTCATACAAACCAAGCAGCTACGCTACATGAATCCCCTGGCATGAGCTTCTAATACGTTAAGATACTTCTTTTCCTTACTCCTTTTTTTTATCGTGGTAAAATCATCAAATGAGTCCTCCCACCCAGGGCAGGGCGGGAGGGACTGTCAGACTTGTAATGACTAAAATCCACGGTGTCCTTCACTAGCCCTTTACGTACCGGGGTCACGGTAATCCCTTGGTCCCGCGACCCCGGCAGGCTTTGGCCCACTACAGGCCCCGTCTCTATGCTGACACTCTTTGAGGCGCGCGTGGAACACAACGCGCCGTCGACCCGGAAATGGTCCATGGTCGGACAGCGAGTCGCCCATTACTCGCTGCCCGCATGCCCGCGCCTACGGTGGCCGGAGATCGTCTTGCGACGTCCGACGCCGTGGGCGTCTACCACTGCGGCTGGGGTGGAGGGAGAACTCTGTCCTCTCCCTCAGGCGGCCCGCCTCCTCCTTCACGAGCATGACTGCTTCGCAGAAGGAGGCGATCGCTTCCCACTCCGTCTCGCCCCGCAGCATGGCCTCGACCAATGCCGGGCGCGAGAGGTCTCCGCCTATCGCCGTCGTGAGGACACGGCGGTGCTCTGCCCAAGCGGGGCAGTCCTGCACCGTATGCTCCACCGTGTCCTCCGGACGATCCTCGCAGTGGTGACACCCAGGCGTTTCTTCCCTCCCTATCAGAAACAGGAACCTCCCGTTTTCCTTACTCCTAAATCAAAATTTCAAAAAGAAGAAAAAAAAGACACGAATTGAGAACCTCTTCTTTTTTTAAGTAGGTCAAAAGTCTCCATCGAGTTTGAATCATTTTAGTTTCTAAAATATCTTCTTGAATGCCGCTACATTAATAAATGCTCTGAATGATTGACACTTTTGAGATGTAGAGCAAGACACCTAAACATGACTATGAGGATTTTGCAGACGCTCACTAGCCTGCAATAGGCCACTATTAGTATAACATTACGTAAAAATCTGTAGTAAAATGAACGTGACCAGAAAGGTTATAACCTCATGAAGAGAGCAGTAAGATACATGTTTGTTTACTAATAAGAGTAAAACTAGAAATAAGCAACAGAAACTTGTTGGTTCCTCTTACTGGGATTGAAAAAGTAGGTATCTTGTATTCTTCTAAAAGGTAAAGTAAACATCAGACAAGTTAAGGATCGATAGGAATTTTTAATATAAGCCCAAAAAAATGGACAAATTAGTACATCTTGTAGACACACTAACTGCTAATCAATATTACGTACACAAAATGTTCTTGTTACGTTATGTAAGAATCATGCATCCTGAAGATCTGAATAGAATAAAAAAGCATTCCAAAAATATAGTTATTAATATTTTGAATTATCATCACCAAAATTCATCACTCTCACCATCAGGACTTTCTTTAAATGAAAATAAATAGTTTGCCAAGTATGAAAGCGATTGACATTCGGACCACGCGCGAAGACCGCGTGCCTTGCCGTGCAAAGGATCACGGTATAAAAACCAAGCCCATCGAAAAATTAAATCATTGTTGCTCCATTAACCGGCCGGGCCGAACGTTTAATTAATCAATCTAATGACAAAGTGAAAAAAAAACAAAATGAAGTGTTTGTGTTTACTCCTGGCTTCCGTCGCAATCGTTCGTGGTTACAGCATCAAGGACAATGAGATTCAAACGGCGCGGTTAGGAACAAGTGATGAGTTGCTCAAGAGTGTGATCAGTGATTGTTTTGAAGCTGAAGCTCCCATGTCATGTCTCAAAGTGAAAGTTCTCTCGTTCCTGGATACCAAACTTGGAGTGAACTCGGAATCTGCAAGGGCTTTCGAAGAGAAGAACATTGACAAAGTGATCTTCGACCGCGTCGGCCGGTACCTGAGCAACCATGAAGTTAAGTTCCAGCTGCCTGAGTTCCTCTTCGACAGTGCTGAGGTTTCCTACAGAGCTGACAGAGGTCTGGATGTGGAATTCCCTAAGACTGACAGTGAAAATGGCGAAGGTAACGAACGACCAAAAACTGATAAAGGAACATAAAGATTAGACGTGAAACTTAATTTCTTTTATTCTTATAGCTCGAGGCATCTTGAAGAAGAAGCTGCTGCTCCCAGTCCTGCTACTCCTGAAACTGAAAATGAAGGCTCTGATGCCCATCCTCGTCGCCATCATCGGCATCAAGTCCATAAAGGCCCTGATCCTCAGCAAACTGGCATTCACTCTTGTCCTCGGATTCCTGATCTACAACTTGATCATGAAGAAAGGAGGTTAGATATCAAACGATGATACTGTATTTTAGTCTATTATCAGAATTTGAATTTCGATGATGATTAATGTTTTGTTCTTTTTTGTTGCCAGCCATGCCCATGATGATGCCGCCTGCAGAAGCCGCCCCTCCCGCACCCCAATACGGTCCCCCGGCCAATCAGTACGGACCACCTTCAACTCCTGCACCTTCCGCGCCTCAGGACTCTTACGGCCCTGCTTGGGAGCCAGCTAGCGGTGGCCCTTACGCCAGAGTTTGGGACCCCTCGCAGCTTGCCTACAACTCCTACTACCCTGGCGACTCCAGCTCGTCAGCAGCCTCCAACCAGTCTCCGAGCTACTCCAGCGTGTCTTCCGTATCCTCATCAGCATCAGGCTCTTCATCTAACTAAACGAATACTACCTCATGTAAATACGCACGGGAAACGCATTGTACATAGTGTTCTAACGCACGCACCAATGAAACGGCTAGGGTCTAGAAGAGTTATTTATTGACGATTTAATTTATTATTATTTATTGAGAAACAATAAAGAAACTGTCGTTTTACTGCTAGTTGATTATTTAAACACTCCCCTTTCGTTATCACGAGACCAAGACCAAAGTCAAAACACCCATAATTCTTTATGGAAGGGCGAAATCCGGGTCATATTTAAAAAAAAGGGAATGGAAAACCATTCTAATGCCCCATCAGAATTCCCTAGGGCTTTAATAGCTTCCGCCGCATGAGCCCCATATAAACCTTTATGCATGTGTTCTGCATTCCTATAAACTTTCACCGATAACCATTACTTATATTAAACAATGCAGTAATGGTTGTCCTGCTTTTCCTGACATCCTTATGATGGGCAGGTCAACCGTTTCGGGGCAGGACATATTAGGCTAAATGGGTATATGTTTTATAGAGGCTTAAAATAGAAAAGCTATATGACCATAAGAGTAGAATTACACAAGTCAATAGAATAAGTCTGCAATGTCCCTCGACATTACATCAGTGAAAACGATGACGAAAAGTTAAAAATGTATGGAATTGACGTAAGCTTTTCGTGTAGCTATTTTCATCATATTGAAAGTTGTCGTAGTAAAACGAACTGCTTTGAAATTCAAATGACCGAAGGGTTCGGAAGGTGAGTAATGGATAGCTCGCCACATGCTCATTGTTTCACACGCGCTTCAAGGAGGTGTCAGACAAACTGACGGCTTCCAATAGGGGCAAATGACTGCTAGTGTCGCCGAACTGTCTTAAAATATTACCGCTGCCGTAGAAAGCAACGGGCAGCTGAACGCACAGGTTGGATACTTCTAAGCATTGATGTCACTTCTTAAATAATTAAACAATGTACCTGAACACCACACTTACGACCACAATTTCAAAGATAAATCCCTTAAGAAAATACTCAAACGCGATCTTGTCACCAAAGCGTAAACATTAGAACACAACGGGTCTAAAACGGCCTCTTAGCAATATTCCTAATGATTCACTTCGTTGCTGGCCATGCACGAAGTGCATCATGAGGATCTGTTACTTAAAGTGGCCGTTTTAAACCCGGTGAACCTCTTCTAAGTTAACCAAATCCACTATGGAGATTATGGTGACCATCTCCTGAGGTCACTGAGGTGTACACACTCAATGTGACGGCACGGTTAGCGCAGTGGCTGAGCGCCTTGGACTGCTGCGCTGCGTGTCGCGGGTTCGATTCCCGTACGGAGCAAATATTTGTATGATCTACAAGTAGTTGTTCCGGGTCTGGGCGTTTGTGTATGAGAGTTTATATGTTTGTAAAACGCACCCACGACACAGGAGAAATTCCTAGTGTGGGGCAACGTTTGTTATTTAAAAAAAAAAAATGTTCAACTCAGTAGACACTACAGGATAATCGAATTGATCGCGAGTCAACACCTTGTCCCTTACTTAGTAGCTAGAACTTTCGCTTATGTAAATAGACAGGCATTATCAAGCTTCGGACAGATTTGTAGGTACTGTTGCACTTGAGCCAAAATTATTGTATATGTATGAAACGAGTTATTTGATGTTACGAATAATTTACTCCTGAACATCTTAAGAAATTACCGCCGTCGTGGAAGGCAAAAATCAATTGGAGGAACAAGGGTATTTTTAGTCAATAACTGCCAAGTCTGGCAGTTCCTTCCACTCCACATAGGGCGAGACGACTCATTTGATGATTTTTCCACCCAAATAAGGGATGGTTTACTGGGTCTCGCCACATATTTGACTAAAATAATCAGAATGGGCGGGGAGAAGTATCCTTGAAAAGCGCAGCAGTTGACTGCTTAACCTCTGCGCCAACCGTGTCAGTGATGATTGTAGTGTACGCATATACTGCCGTCCTCTAACTAAAAGGCCGTTAAGCCACAGTTGCTCGTTTTTCACTTTTTAATGTAGTCTTATACAACTTTCGATGCTCTATCTTTTGGTCTAAGAATCATTTTTCTATGATTAATAGTTTAGGAGATACAGGAAGATTGCTGTGCAGTTAAACCACATAAAATGCATAATAAAAATTAGAAAATGAATTTAAATAAATTTAAATAAATATAAATGAATTAAACATATAACATATTGTGCAATAACACTATGCCTACATATATAATTTGCAGCCTTGTTTCTAGATAGCATACTTTTCAAGAGACATCAATTCACAATTTTAGCGTTTTCTCGAAAACTACTTTTTGCACTTAACGGCCTTTTAGTTAGAGGACGGCAGTATAATGTACCGTACGAATTTCTGTGCCTGCTCTGAAATAAATAATTTCATTCATTCATAATTTTTTCATCAAAAATATTGAGGAATATCTCAAGGGATTCATTTCTAAAGTCAATGTCCCCAACAATTTTAAAAATTAAAATTTTACTGATGTCGAGAGTAAGTGAAAATAAAATACTAAAAAAAAACTTAAAAGGGTAAACTGAAATATCCTCTTATAAAGTAAAAGACGTCTTTTCAATAATATTTTTTCTTTATTTTATTCATTTTAATAACTCGATTAGCACATTATCAGGTGAAAGATTGGAAGTGAAAAAGTTTCATAAGTACACAAACGTGTGGAAAAGTGGAAAAATAGGTAGGTAGGTACGGGTTACAAAGATTGTATTAAGTTCGTAGTATTATTGTCACAAATGTATGGTTTTCGTTACGATAAATTCATAGTTTTTTTTTGGGGATCTAAATTTATGGATTGATATAAAAAGGTAAGATTTTGATTTATTTTTTGTAGGTATAACAATAGTTTTTTTTAGATATTTATGATATTAAAATGTATTCATTATTCATAGTTGTAAGTAAGAGTGTAATAAATACAATTACTTATGACTGTTTGAGTACTTACTTATTTATATTTACTTAAATATAAATAAGATTTTCGATTTTTTTTTACGACTTTTTAAGTTATTTTCCGAGTTTTTCAACAAAAGAAAAACAAATATGAAGAAAAAAATCGGAAGAAATTGGACAGAGTAGGCATCTATAACATTAAAAATGTCACGAATTTAACCACTGTTAATAGCCCGCTAAAATTACTTTGAATTTTACCTTCTTTCTTTTCGTATAGAACACTTACCTATACGACTGTATCAAGATCAAACATCTTTTCGTATAACAACGTTAGGTCGTATTTCGAACTACATTATTATGCTCTTCATATGGAATTCGAGCTACGAGGTAACGTTTTTCCGTACCGACACCGGTCTGAAGATAGTCAAGCCACCCTATTGAAAGAGAGAGAAAATACGATTGACAACGCAGTTTAAACTCTCTGGACGTACCTAAATTTTTTATGATCGTTTTGGTCACCTACAGTAATGCTAGAAGTTTCTGTCGTAAAAATGTATTTATTACACTCCTAACTCATCAAAAATTAAGTTTTCCAATAGCAATGACATTCACAAGTACGAAATATTAAGAAACAGTAGTGCATATACTACAGTGGTTAGGTATATAAATACGGTATAAATGCACTAGATATATAATATATACAAGGACGCTACATACAATAAGTACAGTCAGCAAAAGAGTTAGGTATGCAGACAGCAAGTATTAAACGGGGTTTTGTTATGTATAAGGAGTCTGCATCACAAAAATTTTGGCTGCATGCTACTGTATTAGCATGCATATAGTATACAGGAAAACTGTTTAAAATTTACTGTTCCTAACTCTTTTGCTGACCTTACATAAAAACTTTACCACACTAGAAGAATATGAAGTACATAATATAAATCAATTAAATTAAATGTTATTTGTACTTATAAAACAGGTGAATGATTAAGGAGGAAATTTAACTGTTCAGATGAAAAAATTAAGCAAAATTTACATAATTTTGAAGGCATTATTTATATTTTTGTACACATCTCTCCTACACTACATTATTTTTTTTTCGTGGTAAAATCATCAAATGAGTCCTCCCACCCAGGGCAGAGCGGGAGGGACTGTCACGACTCGTACTGACTAAAATCCACGGTGTCCTTCAATAGCCCTTTACGTTCCGGGGTCACGGTAATTCGTACAGTCCGGCGAACCTCCTACACTACATAAGAACTTATTCGCATTATACTCGCGTTAATCAAATATACACTTGTACAGTCAACAAATTAATTTGGTATGCATACTATACCTACCCAATTACCAGTAACTGGGTTGTTGAAGTCGTACAGGGAGGCAGACGATGCAGTAAAATTACTGGTATTAAGATCAGGCATCAATTTTCCTTTTCTGACTGTACAATGTTGCCTTTGTAAAAGAAAACACAATTACGTTAGGGCCACACTAACGGGAAATGCCGTTATTATCGCGTTAATGGACGTTTATGCGAACATTTAATGTCTTTATCGCGTCAACGGGAAATGTTGTTAGTGTGGCCCGGCTATTACCTATAAGGTAGTCGATAATTGAAGGATTTTTTTTAAACAATTTCATCTGAACAGAACTCAAATATGCTCGTGATATCAACAATGGTAGGTTAAAGCTATATATTTCACAGCCTTCGACTAAGAGGTGCATCGTAAGGTACTCTTTAATAAGAAAACAGACAGAAGAGAGAAGATTTCAATAGGTAGATAGTTTTTATACATAGATATAATTATTTGCTAAACATTTAAATAGTCAGATTAACCGTACCGTGGCAAATCTTCAATTTTCTGTTTTTTTATC
Source organism: Agrotis puta (assembly GCA_943136025.2). Classification (NCBI taxonomy): domain Eukaryota; kingdom Metazoa; phylum Arthropoda; class Insecta; order Lepidoptera; family Noctuidae; genus Agrotis; species Agrotis puta. The sequence continues at coordinate 4,882,628 of OW964190.2, read as the reverse complement.
AGTGACGCTTAAATAGTAGTCGTTTCGCTCACTCATACTTGAAAATCATATCTTACATCTCATGTGATAATGAGTGACATTTCCCAGTACGGTATGGGCTCGTCGAACTATTTAAATCTTTAACATTTATGCGAGTATTGTTTATTCATTTATAGTTAAGTTGGTTAAGTAGATATTACGTAGCTTTACTTCATATTTTGCTGATATATTTAAAGGGCGATGTCGACATAACTTTGAAATCTGCAAAATAAAAAGCAATAAAAAGGTACCTACACTGCGACCGCAACACCACAGAGGCAAATAGTCACAAAACCAGAGACTAGACAAATAAATATCATTTATCATTTACTACCGTGACATTTCTCGTTTTTGTGATGTAAAGTAAACTGGAACTTTGAAATTAATTTGAAGGTAATAATTAGTCTCTCGTTCTTACTCTGGATGCGCCTTTTAATTTTTCCATACAATATAGCCTTTGTCAAACATACAGGCGTCGCGAAGAAAGGAGGCGTTTTTATTTGTAATGTATGGAACTGTTTGAATCCAGTCACATAGAAAAGCGAAAGCGATCCAATAGCGTGACCGAACCGATGCGTAGACGTGGCGAAGGCGTATTTGCTCTGTTTGACGTCGTTCATAAAAAGCCAGCTAATACAACTGCCACGCCTCGGTTCGCTGCACCAAGTTTGACGTCTCGTATCGGTTCGTTATCGGTTCGGACTCGGTCCGGTTCGCTATCGCTTGTCTGTTTGACAAAGGCTAAAACGCAGTAAATACTTCAACTACGCTGTAAATAAAATACAGACTACTTATGATAAGGCTTCTCTACAAAGATTACTGAATAAAAAATGATTTGTTATTATGGCGCCATTGTCTGTTGCAAATCGTATTGTTGCGGTCTATTGAACAAATTCAACTTTTCAGCTACAGTTACCAGTTGAAGTAGCTTTCAAAACTTTACCTTAGTAAGAATACTTTATTTGTATATAGATGTACAATTGTACATAGCAACTAGCAAGTTAAAAGTAGTGAAAAAAACTTATAACATCAATGTATTGTGCGTGTTTTAACAATATCTATTTATAGAAGAAATTTTGACATCGGCAGCCTGATGGATAGCTCAAGAGTCCGCGCCATGACTCAAGTCCATTTGACGCGGCGCTAGTGACTATGTTATTATATCAAATTGAATTAAAAAAATGACGTAAAGGACCTGAAGCCACGCCTAAAACAACTTAAGAAAAAATGCATTAAAAAAATGGAGTACCTACCAGGAATTTTTCGGAGGACTTGAGTCTTGGCGAGGACTATGTAGATTCCAACCAAGCCAATGATTCGACCATACAAAAAAATCATACTATATGGAAGGTAAATTTCTCCTGTCATTATTTTCCTGGATTACGTAAAATTATAAATTGATTATAAATATTTATATTATTAATAAGTAGGTAGATTATTATGTTCGTTTAAGAGCATCTTGTAAGTTTCTAAACGAGTATAGATTGGTGATAGAATGTCGAAGATGGATTAAGTCATAGGAAGTCAAGTGGAAGTATTACAAGTGCATAATTTAATTCACCACTTCTGATGTATAATAGAGGCAAAAGATATAGGAAGGTGGGCGAAAATACGCCGAAACAAACCAGCCGCATACGTTACATTACACGCAAATGGCCGTCATTCAGGCAGGATAGGAGGTATTTTAATGTAATGCTCAAATTCGAATCTGTATGAATGCTCTCCGTGGGTAACACGTTTAGGTATCGTTTAGGCGCTTCGCAAACGCAGACACTTTGTTGCCGAGACAGCACATTATCACAGCTAGGGAGTTAGCAGTAGTTCATGAGTATGTATCATGTTGATGCAACTGGACACAAAAAAGCCTTTGTCAAACAGACTGGCTTGTGCTTGCGAAGCGTGACTTTTTATTTGTAATGTATGGAATTGTTTGAATCCAGTTACATAGAAAATCGAAAGCGATCCGATAGCGTGACAGAACTATCGGACTGACGTCTCGCTTCGGTTCAGAAATCAAAATTAACTGGGAACTTGTATCTGACACAAGACACAAAAGTGTCCTTCGTTTGCGCCCTGCCCTAATGTTCGTGAAAACGGTCATCAAAGAATATTTTTTGCTATATAGTCACAAAAACAAACATCTTTTGCCTATAATATAATCTGAAGTGATGAAATCAGCTCTAACATTTAATAATATGTAATAATATTGTTGTTCTTTAAAACCTACTATTAAATATTTCTCTGGTAACTTTTTCCTAATTCTAAATTTATGGCAATTTTCAATAATCCCCTTTATTGTCATCAGATTGTTTTGTAACAAAAGGTACTCATTGTAATAAAGCTGTCGTAATCAGCAGTAAGGATTATTATAGCTTAAGCAAGGTACAGTCTTCAGAAAAAACAACCTGGCCAATGTCTATTACTCCATTGACAGCCATATACTCTAGAAAAAAAAAAGTTATACACTTTTGATGTTGACTGTACCATAAAAAAAAAACTTCTGCTCTCTATAGGGTCAAATTAAATTACTCAGCAGAACTCACTTAAGTGTGATGGAAATTGACATGTTGATAAAATAAAAAGACATTGATTTACTCATCTCGGCTCCAAGTAACTAAGAGCGAGTAAAAACATGTGCGTACCTACATATTTTATTTGTTGTATCATCATACTAGAATATGGTATTGTCGTTTCTTTTTTTTTATTTAAATATTTTTATAAATTTCTATATGAACATCAGAGGCGTAGCTACCGCCGTATCAGCCGTTTCAATTATACGGGGCCCCCAAGTGGCATGGGCCCCAGACGATTGGAATAAAAATAAAAAATGTTGCTCTTAAATAAAAAGTTAAATCCAATTATCGAACTCTAAAAATCGCTCATTTTTCAAAAGGCTTTATTTTGTTGTCATAAATGCATTCTCAATTTTCTTGAAAATTCTTTGCATGATCAGTACCTAATCGCATTAGTTACAAGAGTCAAGATGCTATTGTCTTTATTATGCAAAACTGTACACTTAGATTAGAAGGGGCCCCAAACAAGTTTTGATACGGGGCCCTTTCTGGCCTAGCTACGCCACTGATGAACATACATAAACATCGATATCCAAATCTCGTCTACAGAGTTCATTTAATTTGACCTTCCTTGCTTGAACGGACTGACGACCACGAAAGCTTTATCACCATATTTTCTTGATACATATATATCATAATGTACGACATACTGGACTTTAGCTCATTAACAATACAATTCCTTGTTTCACAAATAAATAACTGCTGATTTGTAGGCAAAATAATGATCTCCTCTTATTCTACGCGGTGTTACAAACCAATGGAAGATGTATAAGGCACCAGGGTATTACAACACCAATCTAAGCTTTGTTTCTTTATACAAGAGGTTTAGCAGTCTCCAATACATGATTTAAACTGAATTTTGAACTTTATGCTGCTGGTCAGAGAATGTATTTTTCAATATCATATAAAATGCCTTGCTGTCACTCCGTGGTAGGTACTGTGGTGTACCATCCACAAATCAGTTTTAAGACTGGCCGCATACACACGCCTTCCGTAATCATTTTCCTAATGTAGAATTCCGATCCGAAATTCCGTGAGACTACCGCAGATGTTAGCTTTTTTGTATTTTGTATTAGAGCGGCTGAGATTCGAAACGAACGTAAATTTTTTTTTCATTTTGACAATATACGAACGTTTACCTACACCTCGTAGAACACTTTATATGAAATATGTGCAGTCAGGTTTCCGAATTGGAGTTCCACGTTAGGAAAACGAATACGGAATCCGTACATGTGCGGCCAGCTTAATGCATGCGGTCTCCGCAAGAAAACGTTTCGACGAATGAAGGATTTTACGGAGACCATTACATGAGGTCTGCGGCTTATTCCAGTGAGTGAACGAGGTGGCGCTAGACGACTTGTATAGCTCTGTCTCTTTCACTCACAGGAACAAGCCTGGTTTTAAGACGTCGTAATACAGCCCCTTGTCTCCTGTGAAAGAGTGCAATTCAAGGCGATCAGTTTCTTTTCCATGCAATGAACACTTGCTTCACCTTTTGTAAGTCATTTCGAAACCGAAATGTTCGTCCTCGTGGTTATAAGTTAATACTTTTTGTTTGTACTTATTATAGTAATTCTTGGAAAACTGTGTATCAAACTCGACGTTACTGGAAATTGGATTATATTGGCACTTTAATATTTTTATATTCATTCTTTATCTATATATACTTATATATTTATTTTTGTTTAAACTTTACAGAGACTTTATTTAGTTTTTATTATATAACAAAATATTCGATATTTTGATACACAGATCACCAAAATTATTCGACTACACCATCATAATATACGTTCATAACTACTTTTAACTCACGATATTATGAATGTTTATAATTTATATTTTTCTACTAAGGGATAAGGAGAACACAAAATATAAAAAAAAAAACAAAAAAAGTTAAAAAATAACATTTTACTTTCAAATAAATAGGACTAACACTGTCATGCTAGGAATAGAAAACTTAAAACCAGGTTAAACTCGAGTCAATATTTTTGTGGTCGCTCTGATACAATATCTATTATTTACCAAAAATTGAAATAAAGGTTAATTAAAAAAAAAATCGCATAATTCTTTCTCATCATATCATCAGATCATAACTAGCAAACACTAGAAAACTTCCGAAGCAATGCAGCAGCTGGAAAAACAATTTAAAGTGTCTGATTTGACCAAAATTGCAGGTGTTAGGCCTAAAGACCAATTAAAAATTATTAATTACGTTGAAAGATTTTTATAAATGATGTTATAGTTGAAGATGATTGTTAAAGTTCCAACTATTTGTCTTATCAATGGCTATGTAACAAAAAAATTTGACCCGTATTTTTCTTATGTTATAAAACACGAAATTGACGAAGATACGATTTTAATATTGGCAACACGTCACAATTAAGTAAAACTTTTACAGAGTTCTGACGACATGAGTCTCCACTCTCGAGTTTTGACGAGTTATATCTTTGTCAATATTCATTCATTCAATATAAGAAAAAAATACGTGTCCATTATTTTTCAAAACTAAATCTAAATGACAGACTAATTAGGTTTACAATTTATTGATGCTGTCAATATGTCTACTGCATGACCCAATTACAATGATCAATTTAGATTGGCTTCATCTTGAGTTTTCAGACTGGGTTTTATTTACCGTGAGATACATAAGAAGCTCAAAGCGACCACAAAGTTTGGCAGAAAGCATTTTGTTCTACTTTAAACTATGAATTATTTGGCAATGAACACAAAAAGTTAAAAATAATATCAAGGGCGAGACTTAAATGTTGCCTAGTCACTACAACTCCTAGTTATATTTACTTAAAATTGTAACCCGTAAAATAAAGTTCATTAACATTATTTTACGCCTTACAAAAAAAAAAACGATGAGCTAAGTCTTACAAAATATCTAAAATCAAATGATTGTTAGTGTTTCAGTCTGTAAAACATACATAATGATAATTGTTAGAATTTACCTATAATAAATATGTGAATGACATTTTGCTAAAACCACAATTACTCTCTCAAGTAAGGAACTTTTAGCTGAAAATCTAGTTTAAACTTTACACACACTAAAAACACAAAGTATAAAAACAACATTTGATCTTTTTATAACAGGCACAAGGAACAACAACCTACTATTTCATTATCATACAAAGTCATCCACGGCGTTTCGTTCAAAAATTTTGTGCTGAGACAAAATGTGGGTACAAATAAACTACTTAACTTAATTTTAGTCAAAAATTTACAAGCACTTTGGATTAATATTTAGTCACATAAACTAAAGCCATCCATACATGGACTGCTCAAGCAGTTAGCCAGTGAACAATACCGACCGCTGAAGCAGTCAAATTCAATTGCTCAAGCAGTCAAATTCAACTGCTCAAGGAATCCAATTCATCTGATCAAGCAGTCAAATTCAACTGCTCAAGCAGTCCATAAACGGCCAGCCTAATAGAACATAACCCCAGAAGGGGATAAAACAGGGATATTGTTAAATCAGGGGTTTTTTACACACTTTAGTTCATCCCCATATCTGGGACATAATTATTCAGTAAGAAATACATAACAGAGCAAGTAAAGTAATACAATATAATAATAATGCTAACAAATATAATAACTTCATACATCTCAACTGCATTGTATATACCTATTAAATATATTTATGCACTTACAAACTTTAACTTTACATATATAATTTTATATAGCGTATTTATATGTTAATTATGTTTTATATATTAGCAATATTTTAATAGAATTGTTAGTTTTTACGTGTTATTTTTTTGCCTGTATTCAGAGATTTAATTTCAGCTATTTGTCTAGTAGTTTTGTTTGAAGTTTGTCATTTTAATAGCCTCAAGGCGGAGTAATAATAAAAACAATATGTCTTACTCTATATAATATTCTAATACCATATTAGCCCCTATACATGTCAAATTTCAATAACTTCTGTGGATTGGATAGGATTAAACTATTGATATTACTTTTAATAAGCACCAAAATAACTTATATTGTAGGTCGTAATATTTGATAATTTAAAATGAACCCCAAATTGTAAAACATTAAAGTTCAAAATACTTGGGGGAACTTAAATATTTGGTTTCAACTTAACTTTGCTCTTTACTTAAAGATGGAATACTAGTAAATGCATTATAATCTTAATAGCAGGCGTGTATGCTTAAGCATTTTATAATAATGCCAGATAATTGTACAAAAATATGCAAGTAAAGCCTCATTACATGTAAATGGGCCTTAACAATCATGCCACTGTGTCATTAACCAATCCTAAGCTGTTCCAGCTTTATGGCATGCAAGTTACATTATTTTTGTGCAAGTCGCTGGCATGTGAGCCATAAGCATCTTTATACTCATGCCATTAGCTTTGTAGCAAATTACTTGCATACCAATGTGTTGTTCAGAGGTGATATTAGCGCAGACTGGCATACTTCCTCTGGCCCCAGCTAAAACCCACACAATGTGGGGGCATACAGTCATCTTTTTTTAGAAAAACTCATCACATGCGCCTGCGCGTACCTTTTCAGTGCTGCTCATACAATTTTAATTTTAAAAGTCGTGATTATTTGCAACTTTAAAGCAATATAAACCTTACAGCAAATAAATAAAAGGCACAAACTAACGATGAACTGATAAAACTATTCGCTTTTGGAAAACTGTATCTCATATCTTCTTAATTACTGTATCAACAACCTACTACACAACATAAAAGTGTTATAACTTGCATATATATATAGCTTAAGAACACATTTTGTCAAATGTCACAATCCTTTTATCACTATAACTATATAATCCAGGCTCCTCTCTCGTAGCTCGCACTGGACTGCCAATTTCCAATGTCACATACATTTCATGATATATATTTAATCTCTTTTCTCTTATTTATGATGTTGTCACTTATTTTACATAATATAAGCTTGCGTTCACAGACGTGCCGAGGTGGGGAGGAGAGGAGGATTTTGTTTACCTTTTAGCTATTACAATAAATGTATGGAGAGTTTTTATTGCACAGTTACAAATCCATATAGGGCCTGCCATGGTGGATTATGGCCAGACACGAACTCAGGAAGGGATCACCGGGGTCATGGGTAACCCCCTCCTCAACTAAAAGTCTAACTAAACAGTGAAATGGGTATAACATACTGCAATGTCCAACCCGGAAGACCTACCTGAAGAAATTTTCGACCATCCACATAATTCCTGGCTATGTGACCCCCCAAGGATTTTTGACTGTGACCTGCGCCTGAAAACGACCTTCTCCGTCTCACAGACAGGTGCGTGTCCCAGCAGTGGGAACACTATGCCATGCTGAGTCCCAACCCGGCCCATTCACTGAACACAAAGCTTAACACTCTACACACAGTCACTTCACTGTCTTTCATAAACACGTCACTTTGTTCACTGTCCCAGTCTACGTGTAAGCACGTCCCAGGCGGTGGAGACGTAGTGTAGTGACCGCTAGGCGCTCCTCCAGATGTCGGCCTGCACGATGAGCGGGCACAGGCGGGTGAACGTGATGCCGATCACCAGCCCCGTCACCAGGACCGCGCCGCCCAGCATGCCGGCTGGACTCGCATCCTGGGGAGCTACGGTGCTGGAAAAGATAATGTAACAATTAGTATGAGTTGTTTTATTTTAAGAAGTGTTCCCTACAGTAAGAATTTCTCCTGTGTCATTGGAGCTTTTAACACCCATCATCATTTCAGCCTATTGCAGTGCATTGCTGGACATAGCCCACGCCCAAGGAGCGCCATAGCGCACACTCCCCCGCTTCTTTAATCCAACCACTGCCAGCTAGCTTCTTCAGGTTATCTATCCATGTTGCGTTCATCTGGGAGACGTCCCACATTACGTTTACCTGCGCGCAGTCTCCATTCGAGAACCCTCCATCTCCAAGTTTCGTCTTTCGTTTTGTGACAGACATGCCAACACCCAGACCCGGAACAACTACTTGCATATCAAGCAAATATTTGTTACGTGCTGGGATTGAACCCGCGACACGCTACTCAGCAGTCGATCACTCAGCCACTGCACCAACCGTGATGAACCGTGAACCGTGACATTACCACAGAGAGGACAGTTCTTTTCTCAGTGAGATGGAATTGCATTTTATTTTTTTGTTGTATGAAATGTTTATTTAAATGCAATTTGGCGTTGTTTAACAATAGCTTTAGATAAATAAAAATGTAGCAGAACACAATACACACATATTAAATATAAATAAGCATGTTACTTTGTAATGCTATGTTACTGTACCCACTTAAAAAAGTAAGAAACATATTTTATGTATCCTCTGTTGCGTAGTGGGAATCAAAGACAATAGAAAGATTGTATAGATAAAGTTAATAATTTTTATTAAATCCGGAGATTATCCCTTAATATTATGCCGCTAAAGGGATTAGTCAGCGTTAACTTTATTCGATCCAGTACTTCCTGAGAATATCGCGTTCATTCAAACTCTTTAGCTTTATAATATTAGTCTATACTAATAAAGCCGAGACTCAATATTGAAGCCAAGAGGATACCCATTACTAATTGAAAAAAAAAGTTTAATGACGCACCCTCCAATATACATCATGGCAAGCGAGCTACCATGTCCGGAGCTCCAGCCGAGGAGAGCTGACGCGATCCAGAACACCCAGTCGTTGTTCACCAACACCGGCATGGTGCGGTCCAGCGGCTTGTAGTTGCATAGCAGGAAGAATGGGATGAACAGCAGACGGACTGTCGTGAAGATCACTAGCCAGCGGGGACCGGGCTGGGGAGGAAAGAAGGTTTTTTTGTTATTAATGTTGAAGACTTCTTTTTGACTACAATTTAAATGCCCATCAATAATTCTTAGTGTACCAAAACCATCGACCACACAGCCTATAGACTCCTAATAACAGGCGACCGATGTCTGTCAACACATTAGGCAAAAATGTCTTATAACCGTCGTCACTCACCAAGTTCGTATTAGTTTCGACCACTGCTGTGAGCCGTAAACACTTCCGCATTACTCCTTTAAAAAACGAAAAAATAGACATAATATGTTCCCGTATACAATACGTTTGTGTGATAAAAAAGCCGGACTTCAAATTTCCTGAAAGACGGTATCACATTTCATCGGTAACTTAATAGTTCCATAATCTAAATTAGATTAAATTTCTGACAATATTTATCGGGGTTCATCTTATACTGGTCATACTTGATGTCTTTATGATTGCGTCCCTTTCTTTTGCAAGTATTTTTTTCGCCATCTCTTTTCCTCGATTTCAAGTACACATATTAGTGATGTTCCGAATCGTACAACCACCTCTGTTGTCGATAAAGCAAAACAAAAACCTGTAACTATTAATTTATGCAAAAAATATTTTTTCAATAATTAGAAATTACAACAGAACATCTGATAAATTGTGAAACTTTAATTTAAAAATGGATAATTGCAACCAAGCGAGAGAACTGGATCCCATCTACTTAAAGTGTTATATGTTCACGTCATTTTAGCGAAGATTGTTTTATCCTTATGAAAAACCGTCGATGTCTACTAAGTTGAGCAGTACCAACTAAGTATTTGCCTCTTTTGATAAGTTTAATTATTGAACTTTTTTTTCTGTCTCCTAGGCAAAAAGTATAGTTTCGGAATCTTTCTTCTTTTTCTTTTTCGTGTCGCTAGCACAACGGTATTTATATTTTATTGGCCTAAAACCCCGTCATCTCCACCGCGTTGACGGTAGCGGCGAAGAGATCCGTTTGGCTGCATGTTTTTGGGCTAACTCTATAATATCGCGCTGCATTCAATTTGATAGGCCTCACCAAAGACATATAAGAACATAGCTTATAATAATGACGGAAATTTTAAAACATTGTTTTTATTCATTTTTACACTAAAAGAAGGTAATTGAATGCAAGCATATAAAAACATATTTTATTAAATACGATTTAAATATGTCGATACTTTCTTGTTTGATTTAAAACCGTCCCATCCCTAGTGACATGCACTGACCTTGAGTTGACCAATCAGGACGCAGAACCTCGTCCCCCTCGATGACGTCATACCTCAGCAAGTTGGCAGAATAGTTTTAGTGCGTTTTATCGTGTATTAGGTGTCTATAGGCTGTGTGGTCGATGACCAAAACGGATAAATGCACACCAAATCTGAAATTCGCTTTAGCAAGATAACAGGGACATTCCGAAGTTCGGTTTGGTTAGGTTCCTTTAAACCCTAACAGAAAAGAAAATAGGTTAATTTCTAAAGTACTTTACGATACACAATTTGATAAGCATTTATCCATTCCGGCAGGTATTTCAATTTATTGGTTTTAAAATAGGTACTTTTTGGTAGGCGTTTAAACACAAGCCCTTCTTTTTTGGACATTTTTATTTCATGACATCGGTAATCTTCTAACGGTAGAGAGACTTTATATGCTTAAATGTAATATTAAACCCACATTTCTCCCTTTTTTAACAATATACCAAGGACGAAAAATTACTAAAGTTCATCAGCTGCCTGCCGGGGTCGAGGGACTCTCGAATTACCGTGACCGCGGTACGTAAAGGGCTTTTGAAGGACACCGTGGATTTTAGTCCGTCAAGTCTGACAGTCCCTCCCGCCCTGCTCTGGGTGGGAGGACTCATTTGATGATTTTACCACATTAAAAAAAAAGTTCATCTGCTGGTTCCAGTTTCTAACTATTCAGTGTGGAATCCCTAAAAAAAAACTCAAATCAACAGTGTGTGTAGATGTAAATAAAATTGTAATTATTAAAAGAATATTCTGTGTTGAAAGTTTAGATAACAGTTTGGTTCATGAACAATAGATTTTGTTTGTTGCTTTAGTTTTAAATACGAAGAATGTAGCAGAACACAATACACACATATTAAATATAAATAAGCATGTTACTTTGTAATGCGTTACTGTACCCACTTAAAAAAGTAAGAAACATATTTTATGTATCCTCTGTTGCGTAGTGGGAATCAACGTTATTAAAAAGACTAGAGAAAAAGTTTATAATTATACTTTTCAGAGATTATTGGTATTATGCCAACATGTTTAGTTATATCTCAAAAAGATTAGGCAGCATTTACTGTTAAATTTCCCAGACAAATTTTTTTTTAACGTTGTATAATCGTCAAATGAGTTCTCCCACCCAGGGCAGAGCGGGAGGGACTGTCAGACTCGTATTGACTAAAATCCACGGTGTCCTTCAATAGCCCTTTACGTACCGAATAGGTATACTTACAATCTGCCACGTGCTCGCAGTGATGTTACCGAGGGTAGCAGTGAGGTTGAATGTCAGGAAGCAAGTGATGCGCACGAAGTTATCGCCCAGAAATTCTGGATTCACCGCCACCACATCTGTCAAAAAAAAAAGAAAAAAAATGTAAGTTATCGGAACTATTGGAAATACAGTGGGACAATAAGGTGAGGTGTCAATGCTAATGCGGTTTTTATTTTTATTTTACTTTCCTTCGTACATATCTGGACTAAAAATCTAACAACTTGGAATATAGGTACTGACTTTATGATCTAAATTATGTCAAATATTGAAACAACGAGGAATTGAATTAGGAATATCAGGTCCGTACATCATATTGGCTGATTATGATGTACGGACCTGATATTGAATTTAATTTAATTGGGAATTGAATTGAATTGGGGCCTGTGTTCAGCACCAATAAATAATTTGAATTAAATTGTGATTATTTATGGATAATGCTTATGATGAACGAACCTGATATAACGGAGGGGAACACGGCCAGCGTGACGAAGAAGATGATGAACACGTTGTACAGCTGAATGAACGCCTGCTTGAAGATGGTGACGCGTGACGTGGTGCTGGCTTTAGAGGGGCCGTGCTCCGACGTGCGCTGCTGGTTCAACTGGTCGTGGTAGCGGTAGAATTTCTGGAAAAAAAAAAGAATAGTTTGATTTTTTTTTGTGTGGTAACATAAACTAATGAGTCCTCCCGCCCTGGATAGACTGGAAAGGACTTATATATTAAAGGAAATGTATCTAATCCATTTCCTAAGAAAAGTATGTATTTCCTAAAATCTCCCGAAAACATGCTCAACCTAACCAAACCAAACCTCGGGTGCCACTCTGACGTCTACTTTCAAAGGCACCAACAACTCTTGGGTACCCCGAGGTTCGGCTTGGTTAGGTTCCTTTAAACCTTGCAGGCGACAATAGAAGACCCGCACAACGAGACTCGTCTACCTAAACGAGTAAAAAAAAACACTTTTTTATACAATTCCTAAATAGCTTCGGAATTGTATACAATTCCTAGATATCATACGTTTCCGGTTACAACTTGCAACACGTTGTGACTATAATTCTTCTATTCCATCAGTTAGCTTTGCATTCCAGGGACAAGGTTCCCTTAACAGACGGTTGCACGAAATGTAGGTTACAAGTAAAATGAAAAATGTAGCAGAACACAATACACACATTAAATATTAATATGCATGTTACTTTGTAATGCGTTACTGTACCCACTTCAAAAAGTAAGAAACATATTTTATGTATGCTCTGTTGCGTAGTGGGAATAACAGTTATATTTAAGTGTCTTCAGATTACATAATTATTGGTACTTCTGAGCTTAAAATCTTGCGTTTTAAATGGAAACTCGCCTTTGTTAGCTTTTATATTATGCTGTAGTGTTGCAGAAGGCATGTTGCAATCACCAATATATTGCAAATCAATTAAGTTCGTTAGAGCACTGAAAACTGTATACGTATTATGTATTTCTTTTTTATTATTGAATATGGAAAGATAAACGATAAACGCACCAAAACTCGAGAGATCTGCGATTGCGCATGTGCACTAAATATTACACCACGGCATGGCGTATGAATTTTAAAAGCGTCATATCTTCACCATTTTTGCTTTCAAGGGTTCCTTCAGGGATTTTAAACCTGATATTATAAAAATACTCACATTCAATGGCAAAGCGAAGTAGGTATCAATACAGATGAGCAGCACAAACATGCCGCCTATGAAGTAGTAGATGGCAGCCGTGCGCGGACTATCAAAGACTACCGACAGCCAGTTCAAGCCCACGATGAGTAAACCACAAAGGTTGCCGCCGAGTACCACCGCGCCTGTGTAGCTGGCCGGCAGGCACGCTGCTACGCCGAAAACTGAGTTCTGGAAGATCGCGTTGAAACCTGAAACAAGATTTTATGTTTTTTTTTTATGAGTTTTTCGGAAAGTCGTGTACACAAATTTTAAAAAAATTGCGTTCATTTTGAAAAATCAAAATCATTTTTGTTACGGTAGATTGTGTCACTATGCTGACACTCCTTGAGGCGCGCGTGGAACACAACGCGCCGTCGACCCGTGGTCCAAACTAGATAAAGAGTTTATCTCATTAATTTTTTAAAACGTGAAAAGAAAGAATAAGTGGACCACACAAAGACAAACAAAACGTGATATTTTGCTGATAAGACCAAAAATGTTAAGGCCACATGCCTTAACCTTTCTCTGATATATTACATACAGATAACATCACTAACTTAATAATTTAATTAAGCTTTCATTATTAATAAATCAGTAGTTGACATCTCCAATCAAATGACATTTTTTTAATAAGGTGTTGCAGCTATAAATTAATTTTATGTTACAAACAATTGACAGCAGTTAGCTGCTGTGCAGCGTTTCATGGGTTCGATTCCGCACGAAACAAATATTTGTATGACCTACAATTAGTTGTTCTGAGTCTGGGTCTTTGTGTATGTGAGTTTCTATTTAAGACTAAAAGATTTCCACTTGATTGATGCTGTCAGTTTAGAGGCAGGAGGAACGGAGTCGAAAGTTCCTCGATACTCCGGTGAAAAGGAAGATACCTTCCGACGATGTTGACGACGATGTAGACGGTTGTTGTGTCTGGTGGGCTTTCTGCCCGACATTCATTGTCGGAATGTTCTTTGTCTTCTGAACTCGCGGAAGTCCCTCCCATCCCGCCCTGGTTGAAAGGACTCATTCGATGATTTTACCACGTAAAAAAGGCATGTACAGTTACTTTTTTTTTGTAACGTGGTAAAATCATTAATTAAGTCCTCCCACCCAGGGCAGAGCAGGAGGGACTGTCAGACAGTTACTTAGTTATTAATATTCCACGACTTCGACAATATTACTTGAAACTTCTGAAATAAATTGCAGGTGTCGAACTAAAACTGAAATAGCGCAACGAAATTGTATTGACCTAAACAGAAGCGAGGCGAAACTGTGTCAATAGATCTGTAAATAGCTGGAGCTGAATTATTTAAACAATATAAATTAGTTACGGATTTAATGTCTTATATGAGTTTGTTAATGTCCCAAGTGGATTAACGTGGAATTTAAATAGGAATGCTGTGGAAATATCAAGTTTTCTTTTGTTTTATTTTTTTTTACGAGAAAAGTCGATAGATATGTCAAGAGATACTTATTTGGGTCGGAACATTCGTTCGATAGTTTTTGTGGAATAATAAAGCCGACTTGAAGTAACTACTACTCATATTCGGCGGCATTCGTACAGCATCTGCCATCTTCTTGTTTGGTTCGTCATCGTTGGGTTTTGGGGCGGCACATTATGAACTAAACCCATCGACTGTTTACGTATATTTACTTTTATCCTAAGAGCTGCGTAATTTTTTTTAACCAAAACAAACTGACTTGTTCAAAAACTAGACTAGCTTTAATTGAAGGAGTATTGAAAAAGTTTTCAACGTGATTCAAGCAGTTTTTCAAAAATACACACAACTCTCTAGCTATTTGGATAGCCCGACAATGCTAAGCCATGTCATTATTCCGGTCGACAGCGGGTCATGTTCCACGCGCGCCTCAAAGAGCTGTCAGCAAAATGACGGGGCCCCTTAGAGGGCTAAAGCCTGCCGGGGTCGCGGGACTAACAAGCTACCATGACCCCGGAATGGAAAGGGCTATTGAAGGATACCGTGGATTCTATTCAGTACAAGTCTGCAGTAAGGTGGGAGGACTCATTCGATGATTTTACCACGTGAAGAAAAAAAAATCCATCATTAGATCAAAGAGCGCTAAAATTATAATTACGCTTGATGGTTAAAAAGTCAGTAGAATGACATTTTCGACCAAAATGTCGATTAAAGTCGAAATTATTTTCTTTTAGAAGTACCAATATAGCATCAAGTTTCAACGTTCAAAAATTATATTAACTGATCAGAATTGAAACGTAAGAGGAATGCTAATACGTCGTTTAAATTCGGTCGTTGGACTCAATGATCGGGCAATATCTGAGCTCTCTATACGGACATGAAATGTATAATTAATTGATGTAACAATTGGTCGATGAACCCGCTGGGCTGTCATTTAAATGCGACAAAAATTTGATCACTTTACAGAAACCAAATTAAAACTACACATAAATACTTTAATGTTCTGTGTTTTTCAAAATCAACAGGTTAGAATCCTGTTATAAGGTTGAATTTTTCAACTGCGCGTGGATGGCTATATCCGAAATTAGTCTTGTCTTGTCAGTAAAATGACAAGTGCAACTGTCACTGATACAAAAAAGGGTGACCCGCTACAATAGTGATGTTCGGCAATCAATAGACTTAGACATTTAGTCATGCTTTATTTTATTAAGTATCAAAGCGTTTTTTTATTGTAAATATTTAATACATACCGTATTAAATAATACGATTATAGAAATATGGACCTTACCAGCATATTAAAATTTCTCACTACAACATTATTACAAAAGCTAGGGAAAAAGTATAAAGAGATTCAGAGGAATGAACACTAGAAAGTCGGGAAAATACAAATAAATTTATACGTTTTTATTCATTATAATAATATAAAGTTGACATTGATTTAAAAAAAATGTAATCGCGACTAACTTTTAATTGTAAAAACTCGATTCTACCACATCACTATTTATGTGGGACTAAAAACCTGCAACACTGGAAAAGTCATTTTACTGACTGGAATTAATAATCGCACTTTAAGAGGAATATCGAAAAACATTGAATGAAGTCTCGAGGCTGATTTTGACGAAAACTAAATCTGCATCATACGATTTCAGAAAAATCAATAATCCTAGATCAAATTCTGGGAAGTAATGATATCCGGCAAACTTGGAAAGTGCTGTTTTCCTTAAATATTTTTCGTTTTTCCTTATAATTTAAGATTTTATGATCTACGTCCAGATCCGTCCGAAAAAATAACCTTATCAATGAATGAATACTTGTTCGTCCAAGATAATGAAATACAGTTTTATTGCCACGAGCAGTTGTTTATATACAATTAAATAATAACAATGTAGCAGAACACAATACACACATATTAAATATAAATGAGCATGTTACTTTGTAATGCGTTACTGTACCCACTTAAAAAAGTAAGAAACATATTTTATGTATCCTCTGTTGCGTAGTGGGTAATACCTAGTACAAATAGACCTTCTTTATATATATTTTTATAGACACTGCTTACTATAACTCGAGTGAAGTCGCAGGCTGGAGCAAAATCTTATATATTGTAGAGTTTGAGAGAATGGATTGATATTTGTTACTCTTTTACGCAAAAACGGCTTATACACCTTAGATAAAATTTGGCACGCAAATAGTTTATAACTTGGATTAAAACATAGGATACCTTTTATTCCGATATTATGTTCATGTTAATAATTGTGATGTTTCAGGTTATGAAATTTGTACAATAGACAAAGTTGAATTATGACCCACCATAAGCTTATTTTCTAACTGACATTAAAATACAATTAGGTCCACATTCGCATAAACATACATATCCATGATAACGACTTTGATCTTTGTCAAATTGTCGGATTCAAACGATTTTTTTTATCGAAATGGGTCATGATTCAACTTTGTCGATTGTACACAGATTCTTTACACAAAAATACTAGACAGGTGTGTCGGGTTTCGCATAGGCAAAAAATAATGTTGTATGATAAAACATACCGTTTAAGCAGAACACAGATATCATGGTGAGCCAGAAGAAGCCGCCGGGCCAGTCCGAGGTGTCCAGCATCGCCAGGATAATGTTACACACGAAGATGAACACTTCTAGTACCAGTGACCACACGATACGGACTGTTAGGTTACCTCTGAAACAATCAAATTACTTTTGTATTTTTTGTTTTTATTGGAGTGAAAACATTAGGAATTTCTCCTGTGTCGTCGGTGCGTTTACAAACATAGAAACTCACAAACACCCAGACCCGGAACAACTACTTGTAGGTCGTACAAATAATAATTGTTCCGTGCGGGTATCGAACAGGCAACAACCGTGCCGTCAAAAATTAAAATGTATTTAGGATATTCTTAGAATGTGTAGAGGCATACATAAAGCACAGATTATAATTACTTGTGAATTAATCTAACCCTTCATCAAGAGGCGACTGCCCTCCAGCGCGTCTACGAATGGCGCGTGGAGGCGCAGCGCCGGGGCGAATCCCCGCTGCCTCGACAGGTCGAGGCGCGGCGGGAAGAGCTCCGGCGCGATCTCAGGGCAGTATGGAGGGAGCGACTGTCGCAACCGAGGTCCGGGCACGCCGCAATCGCGGCGGTAAGACCCCTCTTTGAGGAGTGGCTGGATAGGCGTCACGGCGTCCTTACCTTCCGCATGACGCAGGTCCTCACCGGACACGGAAGTTTCGGGAGGTTCCTGTGTCTGATAGGGAGGGAAGAAACGCCTGGGTGTCACCACTGCGAGGATCGTCCGGAGGACACGGTGGAGCATACGGTGCAGGACTGCCCCGCTTGGGCAGAGCACCGCCGTGTCCTCACGACGGCGATAGGCGGAGACCTCTCGCGCCCGGCATTGGTCGAGGCCATGCTGCGGGGCGAGACGGAGTGGGAAGCGGTCGCCTCCTTCTGCGAAGCAGTCATGCTCGTGAAGGAGGAGGCGGGCCGCCTGAGGGAGAGGACAGCGTCCTCCCTCCATCCCAGCCGCAGTGGTAGACGCCCACGGCGTCGGACGTCACAGGACGATCTCCGGCCACCGTAGGCGCGGGCATGCGGGCAGCGAGTAATGGGCGACTTGCTGTCCGACCATGGACCATGCCCGGGTCGACGGCGCGTTGTGTTCCACGCGCGCCTCAAGGAGTGTCAGCACATTGACGGGGCCTGTAGAGGGCCAGAGCCTGCCGGGGTCGCGGGACTTACCCATCACCGTAACCCCGGTACGTAAAGGGCTCGTGAAGGACACCGTGGATTTTAGTCAGTACAAGTCTGACAGTCCCTCCCGCCCTGCCCTGGGTGGGAGGACTCATTTGATGATTTTACCACGCAAAAAAAAAAAAAAAAAAAAAAAAAAACCCTTCATCAAATGAGACCTTGGGTGGAACGGAAGGCTCGTCAAACTCTTAGAGACAATACTGTTCCTTCGCGTTCTAGGCCCATGATACCCTGTCTAGACAGTCTCGCGAATCTAAACCTAACCCTTCAGGAATTTCGGGTGTCTATATTGGATTTCAGCAAGATTTCAATACACGCATGTAAAGTCAGCATCAAAAAATTATTGCAGGAGACAAAATAACCATAAGTTTCAAATCGGTTAGTTTACAAATAAATTCCCATGCCAATATTCCAATGAAACGGCTACATAATGACTTAGCCTCCGTCGGAAAACCCATTAGAGTTTATAAATTATGAATGCCCAAGGGATTCTGTATCGGGACGGGGAATGATACATCGTGTTATGTGAACGATATTGTGATAATATTAACATAATGTTTTTGTATGCGATTAAGTTATAATCTACTAGCCGAAGCTGTATGGAGGGAAGGGGATACTACGTATTTTTCTACTCCTCCACTATTATTTTCTGAATAATTTAGTTGCGGGATCCAAGACAGTAAAAATCATTCTCCGGAGCACATCGAGCTTAATCGTCTCGGCACTTTTCTGGAAGATCGCTACTGTTGATTCTGGCTTTCAGAAGTTGCAGTGAAATAGTGCGGAGGGATTCTCCAAAAAAAAGAAAAACATTGCCATAGCCAGCAGCTTCGCCCGCGTTTTCGACGAAAATTATACCACGAGAAAGAAATACTGTGATAAAATGTCTCCTATTCTAGACTGTAACTTATATCTGTACCTAATTTCTTTAAAATTCGTTCAGTAGCTTTTGTGTAAAAGCGCAACAGACATCCATCAATCCTCATAAAATTACGCACTTGTAATATTATTAAGGACTAGTAAGGTAATACATTTGTAGCTAGACTTAGGTGCACACAAGTTTATGGATAGAAACTTGCGTGTGTTTTAGTAAAGCTTTAATTTGCCCACTTTTATAATGTGATCAATCAGATTGAATGCTGAATGTCACTGCGTTGGGTAGTGGGCCCCATATACACTAGCGAGCAAAAGTATGGAAACACTTACTTCAAATTGATCCGGGATAGCTCCTTAAATAATGGCATGATTTGAATGAATTTGGTATAAATTTAAAGTTAACCGTTAACCCTTTAAAATGATACCATTTTTATTATTTTATTTATTTAATAAACATTTAGTACAGCGTTAGCCATTAATACTAAATTAATATATCCTGACACTCTGTCGTCTCACAAAACCGCAAACATTCCAACATGATCGTCTTCCATTCATCAGCAAACAAGTCCAATCCAGGGTTGGTCTCCACGAGCGCGTTGAGAATCGTCAGCATACGCGGTATAGGGGAGGTGGATCGGGCCACGGTGCGACAAAATGGGACATTAAACAAATTATGCTTCCTGGCGCGATTATAATTATTCGGAACAAAAAAAATTATTTTATTATGTTTCACTAGTTATAATGAAAGTAGTGTGTGTAGTGTTTCATTAGTTATACTACTAGTTATTAAGGACTCAAGATCGCGCGGAATCAGTAGTAAGTGATTTCGTACTTGTGCTGGCGAATATAGATCATTTATAACCTACTGGCGGCCTGTTCCATCCTAGCACGGGTTCAAATTTTCGACCGCACTGGATGGAGCGGAACGAACTGTCATTTTCAACTGTGACTGTCTAAAAACTAAGCTTCCTTAAGTTGCCCTGTCAGTTCTATGACCGTGGTAACCGACAATAGGACTTTGTCATCCGTGAACAATGTTTTTGATGATTTCAGAGGAAATTCAACCAATAAATTCCTTTTAAAATTCACTCTTACTAACAAGGTGAAAATTCCGCTACTGTTTTTAAACTTAATACCCATAACTTCGCTACGTTCATAGCAAAAATGTTCACGTGCATAGTTTATAATCATTTTAATCCCGCAGCCTCACGTTTGCGCTTGAAACTTATGCATATATGCTGAAAAATATTCTGCCAAGTAGCGTTGCCAGGCGTTCGGATTAAATCGGACACAGTCAGAATTTTTGGTTGCGTGTCCGGTCAAAAAAGACCGCGTCTGGACAGTCCGGCTGGCTTTTGTTAGGATTATTGAATTTGATAATCTATACTAATATTGTAAAGCTGAAGAGATAGTAGATACTTCTAGTTCAAATTGTTTTTTTTGTGTTTGATAGTTCATTTATCAAGAAAGGGGTAAAATCATCAAATGAGTCCTCCCACCCAGGGCAGGGCGGGAGGGACTGTCAGACTTGAGTGACTAAAATCCACGGTGTCCTTCAATAGCCCTTTACGTACCGGGGTCACGGTCATTCCCGAGTCCCGCGACCCCGGCAGGCGTCGAGAAAGGTATAGCCTTTCTCGACGCCTGCCGGGGTCGCGCTATTTAACATCACGCTACGACTTATAGGAATCAAGCAGCGGGGTTAAACCACGGAGAACAGTTCTTTACATGATTCATATTTTGGTTCTCCCCGCCTCCTTTCAAGTCAGCGAACTAGCTCCAGCCGCACTCGCTTGAGCTGTTGTGCGGCAAACGGGAACCTTGTTGAATCGAATCCGCATTTTCATTTTTTTTTAATGTTTTTGTTATACGGCCTTTTTTTTAACGTGGTAAAATCATCAAATGAGTCCTCCCACCCAGGGCAGAGCGGGAGGGACTGTCAGACTCGTACTGACTAAAATCCACGGTGTCCTTCAATAGTTCTTTACGTTCCGGGGTCACGGTAATTAGTACAGTCCCGCGACCGTTGTTATAAGGCCTAAGGTCAAAAAAAGGTAAAAAAATAAAGGTGCCGGTCTTTTCACCCAAATGTCCGGCTCAACTGACTGGTATGTCCGGGTGTTCAGTTTTAAGACCTGGTAACCCTACTGGCAAGCCAGCCTACCTATCCGGTACTCCAAAGTATGTTTAAGCTCGGGTTAACTTTGATTTATAAACCTCTGGAATGAAGTATGCTTGGAAAGTTTCTAAATAACCGGATTAATCTTTTTTATACATGCTTTAACCTCGTTCTTTACTTACGATAATCATATCTTACAATACATTGAAATACTTTTTGATCTCAAGACATACAAAATTATTTTTAGTATTTATGCGAAACCTGAATTTAGTTTGTACAGAATCAGTTACTAAATCGATTCCAATATTTTTTACACCATGTTATATTTTGTTCAAAAATATTTAAATTAAATTTTATCACTACAGGTTTTAGTACAGGTATATTTTGCCAAACTTTTATTTTTGTTTTTGAACGAAAATTGTTGTTACCTGATTTTTCATGATACAGTTTTGTACATAGATTGCAAAGAAAACGTGTTGCGTGATGTTGTACAGGCAAGATATTTCGACAGAACAGGGGCTGGTCGAATACAATTCGACTCAATCAACACGCGAAGACGCTTTGGAGTTAATACAATTAGAAACCAACTAATACAATAAAACAACCTGAAATATAGGATCACCCCTACCTTTTTTGTCAAACCGTTTGAAGCAAACAGGAGTGATTTTCTTCATATTTGAATTATATTAATTAAGGTCCTATCCCAACATAAAAAAACGCTTATTAAACTAAGTATAGCTCCTCTATATTCAAGTTTGAACAGCCTACGAGGCCTGAGCTATTTGCGGAACCAATTAAAATTTCGTCGACGCCGGTCGACGGTTAAGTACACATAACTCGAGAGCAGCTAATTAAAAACTTTAGACCTGTAATAACACAGATTGGTCGAAATCTTTTACAGCTGTTCACAATATTAATATTTTATTATTATATTAGTACATCTTGATTATACACACTGACTACATCTACTTTACGTATTTGATTTCGAGCGTATAGCACTCGTGGGCTGCAGGCCTGCAACTGAAAATCAGCGTCAGCTAGCAAACTTGGTGTTGCCATCTGGCATTATGCGGAGCTGAGGCCCTTTGGCATTAAATTGTTAAGTTATTATTTCCTCTATTTGTACTACTCTCTTTATAACTTTATTTGTATCGTTTAGTTTTAAGTTTTAGTGCCAATAAACACAATTTTTCTTTTCTTTCTAATAATCCATCTAATTAGAAATGGATAAACTATTTTTATCTCTAGTTTTGCCTTATAGTTAGAAATAGTTTTTAGGAAAGGCAGTTGAAGATTATTCTCCACTAGTGATCAAATCGTTTATTTAAACTAGGTCAATTAGAGGCACTTTTGAATTGCCAAAAGAAAAAATAAAACTAGTACAAAGAAGTTATGGTGCTACCGTCCCAGTCATAAGACAGAATAACTGTGAAAGTAGCGTAGGTGCCCAATGCGTAGAAGAATGAAAAATGAAAGAATGGGCAAGAAACTTCATGGACACTTGTCATATGACTCGTGACACTTGTTATCCCGAATGCGCATGAGTTGTACACTTGACTTGTTCACGGGACTGTCCTATAAGGCAAGACGCAAAGGGCAACTGAAGAAACTGGCTGTTTTTTTAGGAAAAAAGCTCTTTATGAAATACCTAATGGTCTATTACTGTCATAGAACAACAAAAATTCACTCTGCATAGAAAATTCTGTATAGGAAAACATTTGCTAAACTTAAAAAACATGATAAGATCATCATCCTTATCATCATCACCTTTCCGTGACCATACAATAAAAAAAAAACAAGGAAAAATACATACTTGGTCTTAATAAAAACATTGCACCAGCTGAACAAGAGGTTGGGTATCTGGCTGGCCCAGCCCACGTACGCCAGGTAATGTTCCGAGTATACCGGAGCATTGGCCAGCTTATACTTCACGAAGTAGTCCTTGGCCGTGATGAACATGTTCCACGCAGTCAGGGTGCCCAGCCCATGCAGCAGTAACGTCAGGAATATTATGTTCCATTTGTCTTTGGGAGCTTGCAGTTCCATCGCTATACCTGGAAGAGGGGAGGCGAATTAGTTGTGTTAAGAAAAATAATGATGTAGCAAATTGGTTAAAAAAAAAACTTTTTTTTTTTAAGTGAGCTGCATTAGTCCTCCAGCCAAGAGCTTTCAACTTTTACAAACTAAGCGATCAAAATGTGAAGTCTGATTATCAGTAATACTAATATATTCCAACAGTTGTGTTAAATAGTGAACAAAAATCCAAAATTAAAGAAAATATGGCCAATTTACGCATAGTAAGTATATAAGTAATCAAAAATTAATAAGTAGTCAAAAATTTGTAAATTATTTAGTAAAATATTTCAACAACTAAACAAAAACATACAAAAAGTTTTTCCGGTTCTGAGGTTCGAACTCACAACCAACTTCATTGACGGAATGGAAAAACGTCGCAAGTTCGAATCCAAGTTACAAAAGCTCTTTTTGTACATTTAAAATTCGTTTTATAGTTTTATTTCAGCTTGTTAAAAGCTTGTTTTTGTTAATTTTCACTTAGAAATGTCCGTAAGGTTTTCTAGATGTTTTTTTATGAAAGTTTTTTGGATTTTTAGTCGAAAAAGAAATGTCGCAGTACTTAGGTGCACCCAATCTCATAGGAAATTGCGTGTGTTTTAGTTAGCTTTTCTCTACCCACTGAAATTATGATATGACAAGCAGTTATGAGAAACCGATGCCACTGCGTTGCTACATGGGCTAACCTGACGAGCATAGACAGTGTTGAATTTAGCCTTCCCATGCTAACAGCCGTGAAAACTTTACTTGCGCGATTCAGAACCCGATGTTTACGTTATACTCCGCTAGATGGCGTGATTTGATAGTAAGTTGCTCGAGAGGAAAATTAAATAATACTAATTTTATTGTTTGTTAAATAGCACTATTGACTAAAATAGCATGATGCCATTTTAGTACTTTAGTAATTTCAATATTTCATAATGTTCTTTTTCCGGACTTTTGTACTACTAATTTTTAAATAGATTTTGAATATACAGTCAAACATGGTGCTAAGCTCCAATCTGATCGACAGGTTATCGACACCTAGTATCACTCAAAAAACAGCTGAGCGTGGGCAAACCAGAGCTTTCATGGCTTGTTGCATTATCTTATTAATTTATTTTGTGGCATATCATTAAATAACATATATTTATTTTACACAAATATTTATAAAAGGCAGTTTAAACATGCTCGTACAGCGTTATAAAATTAAAACAGTTTTTTCCACTCAACAAGAAGCGAAGGTTGATTTTCCCCTCATATTAACAACCTATCAAATCGAGCATGTCAATTTGACATCCAATCAGAGGACCCTTACTCAATTACGGATCCTACTCACTTGTTCGGCTCGGCACATTCAATAACGCAGCATTTTTATCAAAATTAACCGACCTGAAACGATTTCGACATACGTTACGAAAACATCGTGCAGATAGGTAAAGCCTGTTCGGCATTTTCGGGTAGGCTCGCTGCAAGCTAAGTGACTTCTTCCTGAACGTACAACGAATTTGCTAATTGGCTGTGCCAAATCAAACCGACCCGAAAATCATGTACGTCGCCCCTGACCCTGACCTACTACACCCAGCTTTTTATTGGTAAAACAACTTGAATATTTTCCAAAACACCCTGTGACACAAATCTGATCGTGTTAACAGCAGATTACTTTTCATGTTGAGCGTAAAATTGGACATTTGGCCTGTTGGTCTAGTGGTTAGTGACCCTGACTGCTATGCCGGAGGTCGTGGGTTCGATTCCCACCCAGGACAAATGTTTGTGTGATGAGCACGATCATTTGTTCTGTGTCTGGGTGTAATTTATCTATAATATCTATGTATTTAGAAATATATAAGTATGTTTATCAGTTGTCTAGTACCCATAACACAAGCTCTGCTTAGCATGGGACTAGATGGCGTTGTGTGATGGTTGTGGAATATTTATTTATTTTATTTTATTTATTTATATCCTTCATACACGATGGAACATTCTGATGATGTCAGAAGTAGGTGTTTTGGCCACACCACTAATTTCTACTAACAATCGACCTTGGAGCATTTGAAAAGCCCAAGGTCAGCATTAATGGAAATGACAAACCAAAATTCGTTCTGCTTTTTATTATTCGTGACTTTTAATTCAAGTTAAATGTCACAAGGTGGTTACTTTAAGCTAGGGGATGTGTAAGCTAGCACATAAATATAATTACAACCTTTCTGAAGTACCTGACCAGATATCGCCAACTTTCCATACCACAAGAGAACCGCACTA
This sequence comes from Agrotis puta, assembly GCA_943136025.2. Classification (NCBI taxonomy): domain Eukaryota; kingdom Metazoa; phylum Arthropoda; class Insecta; order Lepidoptera; family Noctuidae; genus Agrotis; species Agrotis puta. The sequence goes on along the minus strand of OW964190.2, from coordinate 4,856,594 downwards.
AGAGGCTAAAGTACAGGTCAGATTGAACAATGAGATGTTGAGGATATTGTTTCTCTAGTTCCGCAGACACTTGTCCTAGGTCACAGTTAACTTTATTGATGTGAAAGAATTTTAGTCGTCACTCATCTAAGAAACATACATGCAATGACCTGATCAGCAGAATGGCGTGAATGTCTTGCAAGTTGCGCTATACCTCCTACGCTATCATGTGATGTCGACAACGCCGTAGAAATGGTGAACTTCTTTTTTTTACCCGACTACGGCAAAGCCAAAAGGAAGGTTATGATAACCTATATTGTCCCACTGCTGGGCAAAGGTATCCCGCACAACCTTCGAGTCTTCCCTTTGTGCGGCTTTCTCCGGCCAATCTCTCATAAACGCGTCGAAATCGTCACGCCAGTAATTTCTAGACCCTCCTCGGCAACGGCTCCCATTCGGCACCCACTGCGTAACCACTCTAGCTCATCGATGCCTATGCATTGCTGCCCTGGCAGTCTTATTGCCCACATCAGTAATTCCAGTTTTGTAGCGTATTGTGGTATTTCTAATTCAATCGCTGAGCTTACGAACTTCTTGGCAACAAAATATGAATACTATCCGTCGGGCCACCCAAAGCACCTACAACTTGAAGAAGGAGACTGTCCCTGTAGTATGTAGTTAAAATTAACAAAAAAAGCAATTCTGACTAATAGAATCATCTTACCTTTCAAGTTGAGAGTGTCATTTGGCAAGTTGTTGCCCTCCCAGGCGGGCGTGAGCTTCACCGGCTCGTTGCGGAGGAACGGCGCCTTCTCGTCCGCCGCCTCCCAACCTGAAGACAAGGAAAAACATGGATCAGTCAATGTGTTGTTTCAAAAACGATGGAGCACTTTTGCATTGAGTTGATGATGAAATATTTGTTTGCCGGATGGAATTATCGCTCTAGCCACTGGTTTTCGTGTTGATTTTGTATTTATTGGTTATTGCCATTTACTCATTGTCCGTTCATGGATGAAGAAACTGATGGATGCTACTGAAGTTGCCAAACTTATGTAAAGTTCTCAACCATTCGAATTAAGATTGCCGTAGCCACGTCAAGACTCTGTGCAGGTCGTAGAATATCACGTTTTTTTGGGCATTTGATAGAAGCACTCAGTGCTTGTTTGAAAAGATAAATTGGTAAATTTCTAGTTTTAACATTGGCAGCCGGCAACAATGGAATCTGGCCCATTATTGCTGGCTGCCAAAGTATAGTTTCAGCAAAAAAGTGACCATGGGACTTCATAAACCTCATGATTTTGCCCTTTCGAAGGCCACCCGTAAGAAACCACCCGTTCTTGCTATTAAAAAGAAACATACTGAGCGCATACATCTAGTTTTTAATTTCCATTGCGTCCAACAAAATTGAATTCATATGTTTGTTTTACAAAAGGGAAAACAAGTAAATTATCCTCCTACCATACGTTCACAAAACCGTTGAAAATATGAAAAGAAAAATATCCCTTTTATGCGAGTTTTGGTACTATTAGGTCAGCTTTGCCTAAATCTCGGTAAAAGCTGGAATAATGGTTTAATGTGGGGTTGTGGTTTGACGTACAGACGGATAGACATCAAGCTATGCAAAAACCAGTATAAGCTGACCGATGAATGTGCGGAAACATCTTACAAAACGAGACCACAATAAGCTGGTTTTGTATGGCTAGATGTGAAGCCGTATTTACAGCAGTAAAAATGCGTAGTAGCGGACTACATGATTCACGCTATAGCAATTGCCTCGTATGACGCTTCAATAACATTTGTTTATCAAGCTGACAATAGACCCACTCGCAAGATAACCCCTCTTGATCTGTGAACCATTAAAATCAATGGTCAAGATAACGTGTGAGGAGAATTTCAACGATCAGAAATCCTGAATGTCTAAGGATTTGCCTGTGCCATTGCATTTGCATTCCTGGTATGAGTAATAATGAAAATGATGAGAGGAAAGTCTTGAAAATGTTAGATGTGGTTACCTTTAGGACCAAAGAAACGATGAAGGGACTGAGGGACTAGGTAAAGTTTGTTACTAAAGATAAAACGATGACAGACGATGCTAAGACGAAAAAGACAAGGCCAGGCTAAAGATGGTCGTTTAAAATTGGAATTTACTTAAATGAAAATATTCAGAAAGCGAAATGCAGGATGTACGTAGTTGCTAACTTTGGCGTTTTATACAGGGTGTCCCAAAACTCAACGTCAAGCCGAAACGGGGTGACAGGATTGATCATAACCATCACGAGAAAAATCTGAAAAAAAATCTATCCCATGCAGTTTGAAAATTATGGGCATTTTAAGAAAAACCTAGAAATTTGATCAAACTGTACCATTTTTCGGTTATTGTGGTTATTCTTTTTTATTTTTGTTCATTTGAACTTTGGAAACGTAATCCTAAATAACATTTCTAGAATCTCAATAAAAAATAATGACACAATTGCCTCAAGTTTCCGAGAATTGAGACTATTTGTAAAACTACGAATTTAAAATTTTCAAGATTCGTCGACTTTGACAGGCCCTCCTATAAAAAAAATGTACTAGAGTGCCTTGGCAAGTGGCATTAAAAGTTGGCGCATTTAATCTGAATTCTAAAATGGTACAATACTTGTTAGTTCCATACAATAGGAAAGAGTAAAAAAATTAAAACCTCAAGTAACCCGATTTTTGCTATCACATTTTACTCAGTTAAAATGTTTTTAATTCGCACAAGCTCTAGGTAGGTTCTTAATTTTAAGACAAAATTATGAGAGAGATGGATAATGGGTATGTTTGCCATGAGTGAGCGAGACAGATAGTGACGCCACGCATTGAGACGGAGATGCGTCGTTTAAACGAGTGCGAATGAAACAGATAGATGCTATGGCATCTATCTGTTTCATTCGCACTAGTTTCAGCCAAGCAAATGGCTACGCTACCAGTCCGACACCAACCAGTTAGTACGTTTCGCTCATTCGTCTACTGCGCACGTTCGTATTCGCTTGTGTTGATTTAGTACTGACAACTTTGGCTTCTCTTTTTGGACTTGAATCTTTGTAAATTGGACTTGTTGATAACATACCGGCAACTTTGGCTTCTCTCTGGACTTTTGTGTTGGCATCCTTTTTATCTACCATGCCTACGCGCTACACTTCACAAGAATATGCGAACATGCACCTCATTTATGGGGAATGCAGATGCAACGCAAGTGCCGCCGCTAGACTTTATCGTGAAAGATATCCAAATTTAGAGCGCTACCCGGATCACCGAGTGTTTGTTAATGTGCACCGTTCACTCACAGAGGGCGGCCATTTCCCGAATCAAATACAGGCTGGAGGTAGACCTGTGTTTCCTTTCCAGGAAGAAGTATTGCAAGAGGTCGCAGGTGACCGAAGTATTTCCGTACGTGGAATTGAAGAAAGAACGGGAATACCCAAAAGCACTGCTCATCGTATTTTACAAAGAAACGAAATGCATCCGTTTCACGTACAACGAGTTCAAAGTCTTCTACCTCGAGATTATCAGGAAAGGATTTCTTTTTGTAGAACAATGCTACAGAGGCATAATGAGAATCCCCAATTCATCCAAAAAATTCTCTGGTCCGATGAATCGACATTTAAAAAAGATGGTTACATGAACTTGCACAATTATCACGAGTGGCATGTGGAGAATCCACATTTAATGCGAGAAGATAGATCCCAGTATCGTTTTAAAGTAAACCTGTGGACCGGAATTTTAAACGGTAAAATTATTGGGCCTATTGAACTGCCTGAGAACTTGAATGGAACTAATTACCTACATTTTTTAAGAGAAGATTTACCAACCCTGTTAGAGGACGTACCACTAGCAGATCTTCGCGACATGTGGTTTCAACAAGATGGCTGCCCAGCGCATTTCGCAGTGCAAGTAAGAGATTTCCTTGACCAGGAATATCCGGGAAGGTGGATTGGACGTTCAGGCACTATCTCGTGGCCCGCCCGTTCACCAGATTTAAATCCCCTGGATTTTTTCTATTGGGGAGTTCTCAAAGAAAAAGTTTACTCAAAGCCCATTGAGAACGTAGCCGACCTGCGTGAACGCATTTCTCAAGCAGCTGAGGCGATCAACTCTCGAAGATATGCCCGACTTATAAGTAGATCTTTTTTAAGAAGATGTAGGGCTTGTATTGAGGCTGATGGTAAACAATTTGAACATTTATTGTAATAAAAAATGTTATTTCTCCATCTGACTTTTATTCCAACAAACCTAATTATTTTACAAATTTTACTAACTTTTTTTCACTTTGATAAAAGTGGCGTCACTATCTGTCTCGCTCACTCATGGCAAACATACCCATTATCCATCTCTCTCATAATTTTGTCTTAAAATTAAGAACCTACCTAGAGCTTGTGCGAATTAAAAACATTTTAACTGAGTAAAATGTGATAGCAAAAATCGGGATACTTGAGGTTTTAATTTTTTTACTCTTTTCTATTGTATGGAACTAACAAGTATTGTACCATTTTAGAATTCTGATTAAATGCGCCAACTTTTAATGCCACTTGCCAAGGCACTCAAGTACATTTTTTTTATAGGAGGGCCTGTCAAAGTCGACGAATCTTGAAAATTTTAAATTCGTAGTTTTACAAATAGTCTCAATTCTCGGAAACTTGAGGCAATTGTGTCATTATTTTTTATTGAGATTCTAGAAATGTTATTTAGGATTACGTTTCCAAAGTTCAAATGAACAAAAATAAAAAAGAATAACCACAATAACCGAAAAATGGTACAGTTTGATCAAATTTCTAGGTTTTTCTTAAAATGCCCATAATTTTCAAACTGCATGGGATAGATTTTTTTTCAGATTTTTCTCGTGATGGTTATGATCAATCCTGTCACCCCGTTTCGGCTTGACGTTGAGTTTTGGGACACCCTGTATAGCTTTTTTTATAGCTTTAATAGTCTTACACACTGAAACTTGAGAAAACTCACTAAGCCACTTAATAGTACCCACATCAAAAAGCAAAAAACGTAATTTAATGTTTCCCGACTTCCTCTGTTACGTAGCAGGTATAAATGAAGTGAAAGTTTTACACGATCTCAAGAATTTTATAATCCTTTGAAAACATCTAAATTAAACATAGAAAAAAAATACATAAGACTGGGCCATGTTGTGACCCTTGTGGAACACCTATGACCAGCGATGAATGTCTTTCAGATATTATTCATTGGATTTTAAAATATCATAATACTTATTATAATAGACTAATGTAAAACACCAGCATTTAATTTAGAACGATTAACGTCTCAAAATTCATCAAATAGCTGAGACAACAAGACAAAAGTCATACACACGAATTCACCAAAGAGAAGTCAATTAAATTGCCATAAATAAACACTCAAACATAAATACTGAACGCCTACATTACTCCCTGTTATTATTGGGAACACGGCTCACGTACCGCGGAACATCCATCTTGCATTACGTTGCTACAATACAAATGAAACGTAGCAAGGTTTATTATTTACAGTATTTTATACATAGGTTGGTAGATTCTTGATGAAGGCGACAGAAAATAATAATGTTGAGGACAAAATGTCTGCAGCACGCGTAGCATGGCGCCATAGAAACAGGTTTTGTCGACGGAAGAAAAGACAAAATGACAGAACGTAGAAACATTTCTACCGTTTTAAGCACGGAAATGTATAAAATATGGAAAAGAAATGTTACTATTCTTCAATGATGTACCAATCGTGTCATACATGTGCAAAAAACCAGTCGATTTGTATACAAACAATGATAAAATGACTTTGTCTATTCTTGATAGAATAGAGATAGGTCATGCTACGCGTGCAGCCATGCAGTGGTTTTTTTTAATTGTTTTTGTTTTTTTTACGGTGTTTATCGCGGAAGGGGACTGTCAGACTCATACTGACAGGTACAGTTACCTGTTAAGACAGTCCCGCGAACAGCCTTGCAGTGCTAGTGTTTAGGAAAATTTAATTATGATAATTTAAAAAGGCAAGATCAAAGATTCAAGGAAAGATTTAAGCATAGTGCTATAAATAATGATCTAGGTTGAGTACATTTAATACTTTGGACAGTATTTGCAATTGAAAAATATTTTTACTTATTTAAATGTCAAGTACTTAAGGCATTTAAAGAAGTTCCAAGAAACCAACCGCTTTACACTTCACAAAGCACTTTCTTACAGTTTTAAAGAATTATTTTTTGCGGCAAAAATAAAGGCTAAAGAAAATTTTACGTCAAGGAATCTACAGGGAGCTCTTTAAAAACAGACAAGTATGTATTGCCTAGCAACCTAACAATTTATTTATTATAATCGATAGAGGACTTGTTTTTCTCTAATAATAGAAATGGAGGTAGCTGGCTTTTATACGGCATCAAGATAAAACGTTTTGGTTGAGGCTCTAAAGCCAGGATTACCTGGCATTTCGAAATAATCTCTACCTCTGGCAAAAAGGAGTTTCTGATTTCCGCTGAGCACAGAGAACAGAGCTGCCTGGTGACGACAAGGATGGGAAAGGTCTTTGTTGAAGAATTAAAAGAAGATATTTCTTTTGCCGAGGCAGAAGAGAATTCACACGTGACAAAAAACCTTTTGTTTCCGAACAAATACAACCCTAATCTCTTCAGAGTTAGAGTGAACTTCGCTTCTTCTGTGTAAGCTCGCTCCATCGTCGACCTTGTCTTAGTCACCGCTGACCTACACTAAGGTCAAGGGCAAATCCATGGTACATGAGAAAAAAATCTATCACGAACCTAGACAGTAAAGTCGTTTACTAAGAGGGTCATGGACAAAGCCTAAAACTTATACCCTTGTAATCCAATACATCTTCATGTCTGGGACGAAGTTGTTTGCACTAAAAGTTACGGCTGGAAGCCTCGGGACAAACAACACGAAATAAATAGTGCCGCTTACGGGAACCGTGTTAAAGTTTCTAGTGGACACAAGGGCTATCTATCTGTTTATCGATGGACCACGAACTATTGATTACTAGTCTGAACGGTTTTGACAACAAAATCACTTGGGACACAGATGGAAAACAAAACAAAATCACACGGGAAAACGTGCGAGTGAATAAATCGTACAAAAATAAATGGATACTACTTCACTACGAATTAATACAAACATTACCCGAAAGCACTTAAAAAAAAAACTCTGATTTATAATATAAAAAACTACAGAAGAAACAGATTGAGATCAGCAAAAATATGATGGTTTAGCGTTGAAAAGATGAAATATGTATAGGTATTTCAGTTTGATACATCAGGCTCAAATGCCTTTCTAGAATGAAAAGCTCTAAAAACAGCGTCATTCAAAAACTCCCCCATTACAACAAAGTAAACCGCATGTAGTTAATACAACAAGCATTTAAAAACTACGGGAGCGCGTGCTATTTACGACACTCGAGTCTCAACGTGGAGGGAGCCGTGTGGTCGTTTGTACCACCCTCTCGACACGAGAGGCGCTTAGCGAAACAACGTTTTTAAATCGCCCTATTTAAAATCAGGGGCTTAATAAAAAGAAAATGTTGAGACTTGAAGGCAAAGATGTAAATCTTATTGAAGGAATACAAATTGTATGAGAAGACATTTGACGTTGATGTCAGATTTTCGTCCTTGCAAAGATTGTTCGTCTTCTTTGAGCGTCGATGGTGAAATAAATTGAGTCTGATCAAAATAAGTACATTATTGTAGGATATTAAGAGAACTACTACTACATGCGATGTTGTTGAATGACACGCATGTGATGGAGAGGAAGAGAAGGTATATGAAAAAGGAGTAAATGATGCCGTGACGTCTGATGAGAGAGAACGAAAACAAAATCATGTTTCAGCCCAAGTAGAATGGGATAAGGGCAAGAAGATGATGATTGAGATTGAGAGCACTAGCGCAAATGAAGATACAATAAAAAATTCTTATCCTTTATCTTATTCCCACCTATCCCAAAATTACACGTTTTGATTATTTAACGCCTGACTGAAGAAAGAAGAATGATAAATAAATTATGCAGCTTACACGGATTTCACTCTTATGATTTACTATTTCGAGGAACAATAGTAAAGCTTGAAAATGATGAAAACCCATTACTTATATTATTACATACTTATAATACCAGAATAATCTATGGATTTTAAACACCCTTGTTTGAATAAGTGAAGAGCCAGTGTTGTTGCGGGTCTGGCTTTTTGTGCCATCATCATCATATTAGAAAATGGGCCTCCCCAATAGCTTTTCCAATAGGTCCAGTTGGAAGCGGCTTGCATCCAGCGCGAATGCTTTTTGTAATGACTTAAAATGTTTGTAAACGCACCCACGACACATGAACAATTTCTAACGTAGAACAAAGCTTAAAAAATCGAACAACTAAATTAAAACCCCATTCCTGATAATGAAAACCACAGTAGCAGAACTTTCCACCACAAATCCGGGCTCAACAAACCAAACTAAACACTCATCCCCTTGCTTATTAAACCTAACCACAACGTGAACTTTCAAGCAATCAACAAGTAGGTCACAAACTTATTATTAGTTAATATGTTAAAGCATTTACCGAACGTTTTGCAAAAAAAAAACAGTTTTTAAACACACTGCGGCACTAATTTCCTCAGTACATGCACGAAACTGGTTTAAAGGCGACTAGAAGTGCTCTAACTACGGTTTTGAATGCATCGATAAACAATGCCAGCGATAATGCAGTTGTAGTAATAAACTTTTCTCATTTTTTTATCGCAGATATGTACTGGTGCGTACAGCCATTCATTTGATTAGATTTTTAATTGATTAGGAGGATTGCAAATGATGGGTTTTGTGAAGGATATGGCTGGTAAGAAGGTGAATGCTGAGATGATGGGTAGTAGGATACTTCCCTAAGAATGATGAAGGAAACGTGCTGCATCTGCTGCTAAAGAATTTGGATAAGGTCCCGAATATGATGAAGCAAAGATTCTTCAGAAGGAAATGAATACAGGACATCATACTTGTCAAAAAAACAACTCATGAAAAAGCAATTACAAGACCATGTCAGCAAAGTTTTCAGATTAACATAATTTTATCAGGCAACTTCAAAATTGCCCCGTGTTACTTTAAGTCATTCCGAGTACTTTACATTTTTTTTCGAGAATTAGGTTAAATATTTTTTTAGTATTACTGAGCCCAGTCATTTCCTTGAATTTCTCTCATTATCTCACTCTATTTTCCTGTGTGATCTTAACATTACCTTGCAAATCATATATGCGTAAATATTCGAACTCTAAGCAAACACTTGTCCGCCATACAAATATTTATCTTATGTAGAACCTTTGGCTTTAACCAAGGAGATGTTCTGATGGCAACCAATTAGATGATCAATCGAGATACGAGGCAAAATGATTGGAAATCTTAGAAATGTGCCTTACAAATGATTGGAAGTCTTGCTCATATATTACTTGATGAGTAAAGGAAAATGGACTATAAATAATCTAATAAGATATACACGTACAAACGCAAGGTTACACACAATACTTAGTGAATAAATTAAATCAATAATAGGTTTTCGCGATAGTGCTTCATTCGTCTCGCTGCAGGAACAATCTTTATCAGTTTGGAATCCATAAGACCAGTTCTAATTGTCAGGCTTTTCTTTTACCGACCTGTCTCCAAGATTTTGGTCTAGTTCCCACAAGCGGATCGGAGAGGAGACGTGCAAAAATCTACCAGTCATCGGAACTCTCATCCCTCCCATTATTGATCCTTCTTGCATGTCTTCGCAACGCTTCGCATGTCTCCGCTTTAATGGAAACCGAGCCTTTGTGTCCCTCGTCCATGTTTCCTGTCATTGACATTATCGACAGTCCTTTTTGGACTCCCCAAAATTTTGCCTTTTATTGATTAGGTATAAAAATGGACTCTTTAACGATCATGCTTTTAATATCGCCGAAAAAACGATTCCCATTATCATTTTAGATTACTTATCTATCACGAACGGCTTTCGAAAGGTCACTATATGCCCTATGGCTGTATTCATTTATTTATAGACTTTATTTCAGTTGAATCTGACCTTTCGCAAACTAAGTTCAAACCAAGTTCAAATCAAGTTGGTGCGAAACTCGATGACGAGATCAATTGTCAAACATTATTATGTTATGAGTGTCGTCTCAAAGTTGTTTTGAAGTTCGGTTTTAGTGTTGACTTGAGGTACAAGTAAGTTTCCGTACCAGTCCGGTTAAACAGGTTGCTCCAAGGTCATAGAGCACTCGTTAGTTACAAAAGAAAATTAACAGATAGAAGTTTTCTTGTACTTGAATCAAAAGGAAACAATTGTTGTATTTAAATAAAATAAAAAAAAAAAAAAAAATATTTGTAAAGATTACTTTTGCTACAGAAGGTACAGAATTTGAGGAAACCGTAAAGTGTTTGAGGAAAGTGATACACTGAGGAAAAAATAACATCGAATGTGTTAAAAATAATCAATTTAAAAAATAATCATACTAATGGAACATTCCGTATTTTTATAACCTCCGCTGCACCGATCATAATTCACGGTTCACAGAACTTACAGAATGTCATTTAAATTCAAATCATACTTTACACGAGCATTTTGTAGATTTAAAATGTTCCTCTTTCGTTCCCCATTGTACTTTGTAATTTTAATAAAAACCGTCCTAGCATTTTACCAAAAAGAATACTTATAGAAAACAATTCATTCGAACCAATTACTTTTATTGCGTAATAAATTGTAAGAGAAATTATGTACAGTGATATATTATTCGTATGGTTTGCTATTTTAGAACGTAGACGTGAATCTATCATAAAATACCGGAAGAAAAAGACTTACTTTTATCGCTATCCTTAGCAAATGTTCCATAGCCGTCCACCATCTTTGTTTTTTACACAAAATTAGTTAATATATTAACGAGCTCACTAAATATTCACAGCACTGTTTCACATTTAGACGTGTTCTCGTTACGAACCGCAAGACGAACTACATAAATAACTGATCTGATGTTGATAACATTAGTTATCTGTTATATTATAATTATATGTAAATTAGACTCCCTTATAATGTTATTGATTTGAGACTGAGCGCCGATTTACAACGTATACACGGCTACACATCAAGGTATACAAAACAAGTTTAAGCTGATCGTTCACTGTACAAAAAGATCCAGTAATGCGAGGCCTAGATTAACTGGTTTTACATAGCTTGATGTGTAACGGATGTACACAAAATTTTCGTGGAATATTTTAGCGTTTGGAAAAAGATACTAAGCACGCCATCATATACTTTATTGTCAGATTCCCATGACTCAGGCAATAACTTGTTAGGTTTTATGTTTAGTACCAAATACTGTCTATAAAAAAATGGAGTAAATTACTGTCTCGATTTGTAGAACTTGGCAAGAGACAGTCCGTCTACGACCGGCCTTAGTGGGTCACTAAGGCCGGTCGTAGACGGACTGTTTGAAGAAGTCAGTATCGACTGCTCGAGCAGTCGCACTGCTTTGGGCGGTCGGTGCTGTCTAAGGCCCGGACTCCACCAAAACGGAAACGAGAGGAGATGTATTTGTATGACCCATCAGATTTCCATTGAACCTAAGCGGAGAGGAGATGTGGATATCTGATTGGTCATTCAAAACACATCTCCTTACGTCTCCGCTTTGGTAGAGGCCGGGCCTAAGGCCCTCTGTACACAACGCGGCGCAAGTCTTCGATACCTTACGACTTTGGTATCCAGTGACGCGTGCCTCTGTACGATTGGATGGATTTTGTATTGCGATAGTCGCCTGGTTACCAAAGTCGGAAGTTATCGGAGATTTGCGTCGCGTTATGTACGAAGGGGCAAACAGTCGCTAGCGATAGAAAAACTGCTCCAGCAGTTGTAACTTGAAGCAGTCGATAGTGACTGCTTCAAGCAATCCGTGTATGGCCAGCCTAACTTAAATTATGGATGTCACGTCTTTCCCAACACACACACAGAATAAAATAAATCCTACTCAGGTGGGTGTTGCCTAATCTCGTAATTCGGCACCAATAAAAAAAAGTTGTTCTGTCAAGTTACGCAATCTTATGTTTTGGATAGTGATAAGTTATTTATATTGCGGTAAGCTCGCCTACAGAGTTTCTTTTGAATTAAAATCTAATTTATATAATTACTCTACTAGGCAAGCATGCAGGGCGAGATAGTGGTTAAAAGCAAAGCTATCTTTAAATAAAATAAAAGTAATACACGAATCGAGGTTTGTAGTTACTAGCACTACTCCGAAACGCCTCGCCTCGATCATTATATGTTTAAAGTATTTTTCACGATACTAACCCCAACCTGTACTGTCCCACAGCTGGGCAAAGGCCTCCCCCTACTTTTTTTTCAAACTTCTTTGTAAAAAAATTGCTCATCAAAATGGACAACGGTCAGAAAGTAATGTATAATAATAATAGAGTACAAAGTGCATAATATGTAGTCTGTAATTTGATAATTGCATATTATTATTATGTATTATGCAGGAAACAAATATAAAATTATGCGGTTTAGACGATTCATGACGTCATTGTGCATAAATAGTAATAAAACCTGTCTTATTGAAACTTTTATTGGTATCGTGTTTTGAATCTTACCAACTTAGTAATCTTTTATTTATTTTACAATTTCCATAATATTACAAATAACAAAAAGAAAGTATGTGAGGATGGATGGATGTTTAACGTAAAAACTATACAACGGACGGTACACAGATATTTTATCATACACCAGGGGCCCGTCCCGGCTTCGCACGGATAGCCCATGTTACTAAGGATGAATGTGGCTTTCTATAGGTGAACAATTTTTAGAAATCGGCGCAGTAGTTTTTGAGTTTATTCATTACTAACATACACACACACACAATAATACAACCTCTTTAAAATATTAGTGTAGATTAGATAAATACATAAATGGATGAGTAACTTAAGTAATGATGTGGTCTCTAAGAGACAAAGCCCTTAAAAATAAATTTAAAAAAAAACTTATGTAAGCATTTCACGTAGTTCAATTTACCAAAATATATTTATCATAAGAAAAATCTTTTCATAAACACCACTTCCTAACACAGCTTACAAGCTAACTACACAATTATGTTAAGCTCAAAAATAACCAGTTAATTTTTAACTAACTATTAAGGTTAATTAACATAAGCTGTTCCATTTATCGTTAAACACTGATTACTTCAGTTAGTCTCGCCCTTATCTCGGGTAAATGCAGTAAGCAAACAATGCGTATGTAGTGGGTTCAAGTAGTTAGGGCTGGGAAAAATAATTTGATGTGTATTTATAAAATAGGAGGCCTTTCCCAGCAGTGGAAAAAAGTAGACTAGCAGTATCAGTATTTATAAAATGTGTTTAAAATATTCAGAAAATTAGTTTATGTAGGCAAAATAAATTCCGAAATTTTTAATGCTATTGTAAATTTTTCATTATCTGTGGTTTGACAACGTGCACACTAGAAAGTATAAAATTAGTTTTTATTTTGCAGTTGATACACAGAAACAATGCAATTTACAAGCATCCAATTTGACAAATTTAACAACTTTCTACGGAAAATGTAGTTTGAAACCACAAATATTAGAAATACTAATTAATATCTTATCAGCGTTTATATTTCAAATATCAATTGAACGTTATCTATATTTAAATGTTATGTTGGTTTGTGTACGCTTCAAAAACTCTAAAAGTTCTGCACCGATTGAGCTGAAATTTTATCATGATATATACATAATCCGTATCAAGGATTGTTTTTATCTATTTTTGCATCAGTCACATAACTTCTCATTCAATCACAATGTGCGACAGCGAAGCGTGGCAGGGTACAGCTAGTAAATTATATTTTAGGAAAGTCGAGAAGTACAAATAACATATATATCATATACAAATAACATACATACAAGTAAATCGAATACTGGACAGCCCTAGTTATAGTTATCGCTAAAGGCGCCATGCCTGACCGAGTTAAGGGGCCGCAAGAAATTCCATCGAATTATGCCGCTCCGGAGTTTTAGGAACCCAGTTTCCTATAACATGTCGTAAAATATGCTCAACTTTCGGTATTCGGGAATAATTTTAGGAAACCTTATATACTTATCAGTGGCGATAAGTTTTCTACAGGCACTAATAAAAAAAAGAATCGTGTTTGTTTTTCCTTATTGTTTTGGTGTACAAAAGCGTTAATTTTTTTTTTTCTAAAAACAAATATTTTAATTTATAATTATAATATTGTAAATTTAAAAGCTATTTTGTAGCTTTGTTTACGATTTTGATGATACTTGATACACAGATAGATCAGACCCTGGAGACTGTTTCAGGCTTCTTTTTGCATAAAACTTAAAGGGGAGAATCGGGGGAGGAAAGGTTTTTGTCATACAAATCTGATTTTCCTACTCTACCACTATTATTTTCTGATTAGTTTCGTTGCAGGATCCAATATAGTTAAATTCATTCCCCAGACTTTGGCCAGCTTCTGTCTCTGTTCTTTTCTGGTGGTCAATTGTTGATCCTGGTTGGAACAACAGTGCAGGTTAGGGAATAGAGCAGTAAGTTTTTTTTTTAAACCTTACCCCACGATAGGAATTTCTCCTGTCGTGGGTGCGTTTACAAACATATAAACTAACATACACAAACGCCCAGACCCGTAACAACTACTTGTAGATCATACAAATATTTTCTCCGTGCGGGAATCGAACCCGCGACACGCAGCGCAGCAGTCCAATCGCTCAGCCACTGCGCTAACCGTTTTGTCAGATTGATCTCATGTTACCTTTGATTATTATTTTTTATTATTGCCATATCTAAACTTAACACTGTATGTAAAGACCCCTCGTTATTTTAATACTAGCAACACCAACAACGGTGTAATAATTACTTTAATGACTTGCACCGTTTATAGTTCACACGCTACCTAGGTAAGTGCATTGACTTTGACTCGATAATGCCTTCATGACAGTTTTATTCCAATAAAAAAAAAATTCATTACTTTGTACTACTTTCAGGATTTAAACAAGGCCAGTTATAGTAACACTTTAGACTGGTAAAATTTGAGTACGTATTGAAATATTTAAAGAGTTTGTGTGTTCTCTTGTTGATCTATCTGGTCGCAGACATACTGCAGATAATGAGCTTCTGGGTTTGATTCCCAAATGTCAACTCCCAGTCCTCCTGCCCTGGGTGGAGCGGAAGGGATTGTCTAGACTCTTACTGACCAAAAAAATCCAACCATTTTCTCCAGTTTCCCTTTAGTCCAAGGATTGTCAATAACAGCATGGAGTCCAACCTCCATGTCTCTGTGCCATGATAGCTATAGACTCGCATTACTTGAAAAAATAAAAATAAAATCAAAAAAATTATTTCACGTAGACCTGTTAAAGACACGGGCATGCGAACGGCGAGTAATGGGCGACTCGCTATCTGATCATGGACCATGCCCGAGTTGGCGCGTCGTGCTCCACGCGCGCCTCAAGGAGCTGTCAGCAAAATGACGAAGGGGGCCCCCCTTAGAGGGCCAAAGCGTGCCGGGGTCTCGGGACTAACGAGTAACCGTGGCCCCGGAACGTAAAGGGCTATTGACGGACACTATGGATTTTATTGAGTACACGTCTGACAGTCCCCCCCGCTCTCTACTCATTCGAAAATTTTACAACGTTAAAAAAAGGCCAGTTAAAGCCACTTTTGAATTTTCAGAAGACATAAAATGCTACACAAATATGGTATTCCAATCCCAGTCACAAAACATAATAACTGTGAAAATACTGAAGATGCCCCATTCCAAGGAGTAGATCTCTATGGAGAAGAACGGGCAAGAAACTCCATGGACTGTCTTTTTCAATCAAGTAATTACTACAACCTTAAATATAACTCGAAATGTTAGTATACCTCTGTCTATTGAAAGACACTTCTGCCTATTTCTTCAGGGATTACAGGCGTAATGTAGTGTTTACGGTTTACTTTATACTCGTAGGTTCATTGACGTCACCCCGATAATGCCCACATGATAGTATTACGTTCCAAATAACACAGTAATCATGGTTCGGTTACCTATCAACTCATTAATTAACGTTTTCACATGTGAATAATCGGTGGTTGGGCGAGATTGATATGGGGGCAAATCGTTGTATGGATTTTTCTGTAATACCTACACAGGTTGTTATGAACTGACAACAACTGGTTCATAATTCGTTATGACTAACAAAATTCAACATATTTTTAATTTATAACCGCCATACGGAAAGAAAGATTAATTATTACTTCTAGCGTAATCAAGATTTAAATTACAAGTACTTAAACCTTATAATTAATCTTAGCCTTCGATCACAAATTAAAAACTTAATACACACAGAGCCTTAAAATGTTATGTATTAACAATGCTCAAGGAGTGTCAGTATAGTGACGGGGCCTGTAGAGGGCCATAGCCTGCCGGGGTCGCGGGACTTTCCCATTACCGTGACCCCGGTTCGTAAAGGGCTAGTGAAGGACACCGAGGATTTTGGCCAGTACAAGTCTGACAGTCCCTCCCGCCCTGCCCTGGGTGGGAGGGCTCATTTGATGATTTTACCACGAAAAAAAATAATATTAACAATGCTCGATGGTAAATACAAATTTAACCTTACAAGCAATTAAAGATGGTACAAACAAAATAGCAATTAAAGGTGCATCAAAATACTCAACGCTCATTTTGGTGCTCATTTTTAACCCCGATGGTGTATTTTTTATTCAATAAAAGAGTTCGTACTATAGTCAATTAAATAAAAAAGGCAACAAATCAACAGTTTACATTTCTACATTAACATTTCCATCGCATTTGGTCGCGGGACTAACGGATTACCGTGACCCCGGTACGTAAAGGGTTATTGAAGGACACCGTGGATTACAGTCAGTTTAACATTTCCATCGTCAATAAAAATGAATGAAAATTTAATCCCCTTTATCCTCAATAGCCTAATAAACATGTTTCCCCTACTTTTCGTATATTTATAGGTCAGTCGGAAAGCGGAAACGAGTTGGTATGAGATAAAGGAGATTGAATAGCTCCGGGAGACAACACTCTGTGAGATATTCATCCACTGACTCAAGGCAGTCGCCTTTGTTTTTCTCATCTGAAGGCACTTGTCCCGTTTTGAAAGTCTAAGTAAGTTTCGCGGTTGTTTTGTGATAAAGGGTATGTGTTAGATTACATTTCATATTCCGTTGGGCCTTGAGGGAGTTCGGGGCTTGTTTTGTTTTATGTTCCAAATCATTGGGTTAGGATCTCGAATTCTGGGAGTATTATTAGTGTGTTTGGAGAAATGTTTCATTGAATTATTTTATGATAGTTTTTTCGTCAAGGAAAATCTCTAAATGCAATTAATGTGACTTCTGAAAATCATAATTAAAGAGTGACTAAACACTAGAAAACCGTCGAAGCAACGAAACTAATAAATAATTATGGGACTAGGTCTAAAAAATGACAAACAAAATCCCTTAAAAAAGTATGTTGGTCTTTCTACCATCCTGTTCAAATAATATTATGACTATAACATCAGAGCCGCCAGTCCGACTCGGTAATCAGATTAAGGAAAGAGATAAAGGATTATGGAGTGAAATCTGATTAACGACTATATCAGATTGAATTATAAAAGTATACTTGAAGGTCTTTATAAAAAATGTAAATGCGATAGGAGGTGGTATGGTGGTGTGGTATGGTGTGCATAATAAAGAATATTCTATCTTCTATCTATCTATCTATAGAAGGGATGGATATTCTTAACTTTATCACGAAAAAACCAAATAACTTTATTTTTTTTAGAAACGTTGCCACACACTAGGAGTTACACTTGTATCGTGTGTGTGTTTACAAATATGGAAACTCACATACACAAACACCCAGACCCAGACCAACTACTTGCAGATTATACAAATATTTGTTTCGTGCGGGGATCGAACCCGCAACACGTTACGCAGCATTCGATCTCTCAGCAACTGCGCCAACTTGCCACTTGATGAAACTTAACACACAGGCAGTTCATAATCTAGATTAATACATAGGACACTTAATTTACCGGTAGTACGATCTAGCTAGACAATTACCGAAGTACACAGAGGCGAAGTCACGGGCATAAGCTAGTATTCCATACTTTATGAATAATTCAATTTTCTACCAAATTAATATTGGTATATACAACCATGCATAAGGCATGAGTACCTAGTAAGGATTGGTACTACATAATTATAGTGTTCATCCGTAGTTTCTGCCCGTCTCCTTGGGGAATAGTTGGGACTCTGGGTGTGTCAATAATGGTAAACACAATATGTAAGACCACAAAAACTTGAGAAAATAAGAAAATCCAATACTCGATGATTAAAACATTTGTGATACTATTGGAAAAAAACCGGCCAAGGGCGCAAGGAAGTAACATAAAATAAAAGTTTTAACTTTTAAATGTAAATTATGGTTAAAAAAAAACATGTTGAATTTAAATTCTGGGGAACCCCCAATATTTTTTTTTATTTTTGTGTGAGAATCCTAATGCGGTTCACATAATACATCTATTTAGCAAGTTTCAACAGATAGCTCTTATACTTTCGAAAAAAAGTGGCTGTGACATACAGACAGACGGACAGACAGACAGACATGACGAATCTATAAGGGTTCGCTTTTTGCCATTTGGCTACGGAACCCGAAAAGGAACAACACAGGTGTAAAGAACATAAGCAAACAATCTGCGAAAAACACAATTCAAATCTGCTATTCCAATTCATATTTAAAAAACTATGCGGGGGGTTCGGAATAATGTACTGAATACGTGGTACCTTGTTTAAAATGCAGGGTTCATTGACACCCACACAAGTACATTGAGATATCGACACGTGCTTACATTAAAACATCTTGCACGTGTCTCTCTTAAATGTTTTTTCTTAACCCGCACAAAGCGTAACTAAAAATATTAATATAGAAGACAATTTGTTTAAAATTAATCCTAACTCAAGTCGTTAGGCTCAGGATATCTATAGGAGGTCGTGGGCCTGACAAATAACGGCACCGCGGTCTACGAACGCAAAGCGCAACTGTAGGACCAGCGTGATGCGCGAATAGTCACCAGTTAGTATATATATAGTCCAAAATAATAAATAAAACTGTAGTCTCAACAATCTGGCATTCGATAACACTGTCTTCCAACCTTAACCTCATTTATTTACTACGTTACTGATACGCATAACACAAATTGGGTCAATGAACAAAATTATATCAAGCAACGATTAGTATTTTCCCCAAAATACATAACATTATATAAGTAAATCACCGCAACATATAATAAACTACAACTTAATAAAGCTACTAAAGTCAAAAAACGATATTAAAACATTTTGATGATAATTTATTAAGAAAATTGCGTGCGTGCGTACGGCAGCGGTAAATCCTAGAAACTAAGTTACGACCAATAAAAATGTATTGCTATATTTATGGTGCTGTGTGGGCCAAATATTAAATACCTGGTTTTCAATTGAAAAAATGTCACCAGAAAAAATGGCTTTAATAAAAGCGAGACTTCGCTTTCTAATTAGTACGAGGTGAGACCGTAGCGTCAAACGTTCTTTATTTTCTGTCTGGGTGTAATTTATCTATAATATGTGTGTATTTAGAAATATATAAGTATGGTTATCAGTTGTCTAGTACCCATAACACAAGCTCTGCTTAACTTGGGACTAGATGGCGTTGTGTGATAGTTGTGGAATATTTATTATTTATTTTGGAAGATGTCCCATGTTCATAGGTTTACATCTAAACTCATATTATAAATAGAAAAAAAAATGAATACAATTTATAATGGATAAATAAAATAAATGTTAAAAAGGTAGGTACATATGTTGTATTTTATTTTGAAACTGCTACCAGTTCCCGATTTCTATACAAAAATGATTTAATTGTAATAGTCTGTGTTCTACCAAAATATGTATGGCTCTGTTCTATACAAAATTTATGGAAAAGTTCAACTGCCATACACCTTTATCTGGAGGCAAAATATGTTTCTGACTACCGTCATCTGTTCATTTTTTTTAACGATCATGCGATGTACAATAGAAAAATGCCTAAAATGCACCTTATTTGAGAGCTCCAGATACCTAAATAAGTTACAAATGCAATTTAAATGTCGATCAATGAATTATGCCACAATTGCCATGAGCCATAACGTATAAGTCATAGACATAAACGTAAACGCGAGACTAAAATAGACTATACAAGCTTATTCTAGGTCTAAATGTAGATGTGAAATTAGCAAGACTGCATGGCACCAGCTTAATGTTCTTGTATTTCTCGCTGGTCATTTATTAAATGGAACAATCGTATAACAGCTCTGCCATTTCAATGTTTGTTAACAACGATGGCGCGTAAAATGATTTTCATTTATCAGGTAACGGTGGCGCCGGAACGTAAAGGGCTTTTGAAGGACACCGTGGATTTTAGTCAGTACAAGACTAAAATCTGACAGTTTCTCACGTCCTCTCCTGGGTGGGAGGACTCATTGGGTGGTTTTACCACGTCAAAAAACATTTGCATTGTAGCGTGATTTGTCTCAGATTTCTTTTTGTTAAAAATTACATTTATTAAACTTACTGCTAGTGAGCTTCTAGAAATTCGTCTTCCAATATAACGATCGCACAGATAACCAAACACATACAAAACAAATATATAAAGCGAAGGAACTAAGATTTACAAGGTATCACAATAAAATATGACAGTTAAACCAGCGACAGCAGACGAAGAGTTGCGCGAAAAAATTCAAAAAGTTCTGTGTTGTCTCTGACCTACTTCAGTAAAACCTTTAAAGATTTATTCGCTCTGGTTTTGGCTGGCTCTCATCCCTGAAATAACGGCTTGCTACAAATGTTGCTTTAAGATTTTTTGTAGAAGAAATCTTATGTTTATCGTCTTATTTTCCGAGACGACAAGAAACATAAGTCCCTGCTTTATTCAAAAAAAAAACCAGGCATGGTAAGTTAAGATTCTATCCGTTTTATTTTAACTTTTCCTCTTTACTGTATTCTTTTTCCATTTTTTTTAACGTGGTAAAATCATCAAATGAGTCCTCCCACCTAGGGCAGAGCGGGAGGGACTGTCAGACTCGTACTGACCAAAATCCACGGTGTCCTCTATAGCCCTTTACGTTACGGGGTCACGGTAATTCGTGAGTCCCGCGACCGTATTCTTTTACCATGGAATACTAAAGCAACAAAAATTTCTTTATCATGATAACCGGCTTAAGAAACTGATTTCTTCAAACAAGTACACTTTTTTCTTTTGAAATTTCATATGATATCATGAAACCGGGGGAGTAATAGAATAAGCTATAAGAGCTCATATCACTTTACAACATGAGACACTGTAGAGTGAGTGATTGGAATGTGCACCGAAAAAAATGAGTGTGATTTACATAAAAATATTCAAAACAACTCTCTATGAGTTAGGGTTGTATTTTGAAATCAGAATAATGTGGAACAATTACAACCCCAGGCCCTGTTTAATCCTCTTGAGCCCAAAGTCTAATGGGTCGGTACACAAACAGGCAGTGGGAATGTTCAACATTTCTGAAGCACGTGACTTTCGACCTTAACCCTTCTGTTCAGGTATTCGACCGAGCCTTAGTGCAAATAACCTCGAATATCTCACGCATGTAATGTGGCATGTTTCCACATTTGCTAAAACAACTTGTTTTTGGACTTTGTTCACGTATTCTCAAGCCTACATTGCCCTTAAGTATTGACAAGCAATAAGTTTTTTTTTAAAAGCTACGCGAGAACTTATTAACGAAACGAATATATATTACTGTGGTCACTGAGGTATTATTGATACGATTATGAATGCTGGCGAGATTTGGACATGAGAGAAATAAAAAGATGGGCAGTTCTCGTCGGACTTAAATAATAACTTTCTGAACGAAATAAAAGTAACGATTATCAAGTGCAATCACCCCCAGCAAAAATATTAAGACGTATATTATCTCGCTGTTGACAACATAAAGATAGAAGAACATAATACTTCGCCTGCTGGGGTCGCCGGATCATCTTCAAAGCTAACTGTGACCCTGGAATCTAAAGGGCAACTGAAGGAACACGGTGGACTTTTAAGTCATAAGTCTGACACTCAAACATTGCCTTCCACCCAGGAGGGCACATTTGATGAATATACCACGTCCAGGGATGATTTTGAGGTGGTGCGAAGTTTGCCGGGTCAGCTAGTAATTTCATAATATAATCAAACTGAAATCTTTCCACTGCAATGACGCAGGACTCCTCTAAAAGTAAGATCCCAATATTACTAATGAATTGTAAACAGTGAACATTACATGCTATTAATATAGGTCGTCCACCCACACATGCTCACATCATAAAGTAAACCCGTCAACTGACGCGGAGTAAGTAAATGTTTATCTAACAACTCGGCCACATGTAGTACTAGGCGATATGTAGTTCATAACTCTCCGCTTCATTGATAACGTCACTGTGTTCATATCACTTGATTTATCACCTAGCCACCTCATTGCTCTATGATTGCATTGTTCAACTGATGTGATCAACCTATGACCTTAGCAATTTGTGGAGTTATTTTCACTACATCGCAATTGCTTGTTTTTTTTTTTCTCCATATCTTTTGACTAGCACTTTTCCCGCGACTTCGTCCGCGTGGGTTACGTACTTTCCTAATTCCCCCTTTTCACCCCCTTAAAGGTTAAATTTCCCAAAACCCCTTCTTAGTGCTCCCCTACATTATAATAGGAAGCCGTGTGCAAAATTTCACATTCCTAGCCCTAGTAGTTTCGGCTGTACGTTGATATGTCAGTCAGTCAGTTCTCCTTTTATATATATAGATAACTATCAGCCATATCTTCGTTAGATGCGAAAGTTGGAGGACATGGTGATGGGGCACAGCCTGGGAGACGCCTATGTCTAGCAGAGGACTACGATAGGCTGAGTTGATGGACGATCCGATGAAGACCATCATCGCTCTGGATGCAAGCCTCTTAAGACCGGTCCTATTAGAAATCTATTGGGGTGGACTATATTCTGTAGTGGACGTCCTACGGATATTTAATGATAATGATATCTGCACCGCAACAAAAGAGTTCTAGTAGTTGTGGCTGGCCAAAGAAAAGAAGACAATGGGACGCCATGATGAAGAAGTCCAAGAGCGAAAGCGGGAGATATAGATAGACCTTTGCCCAAGAGTGGTACATGGTAAGGACTTCCTATTTAAGTAACGATCTTCAAGAATCCTCTCGAATGTTTATATTTGAATTGGTTGTCGAAAGAAGAAATCTCCAAAAAGTTAAAGCCCTGGGGATGCATGATATTGGAATCGTTTCTTTTTCATGACACCTTTCTCTACATTAAAGCTGTTTTTTTTTTTGTAGATCTGATGTGAGTCAATATTGTATAAAAATAGTTTCAAAGGTACTACACTGTTCAAGATGACGCTTGAAGACAGTACTTTTAGAAGAATAAGGGAAAGTTTTTGCCCAACAGGAAGCTATTAAAAAAGGGAACTATAACCTATGTATTTCTGCTACATCAATAATTGTCTATTCGTTATACACGTAGATATTTCAGTTTGTACTTAATAATTAATTATCGTCTTAATAGTTATACCGGGCAGGATAAACAATACATTTCATTGAGATAAACAAAGAATTGTGTTGTATACTTATCGTATTGAACAGTTTTCCCGGAAGCGGTTCCCAGTATCTAAATGAAATCCAGAATTAGCTACAGGAATTGGAATATAAGCAACCAATTTTATATCGTAGGTATTCTGCAAAAATTTTATGTAAACGAATTTAAAATTACTTAGAACCTTACAAAAGGCCCTGGTAACAATTTCTGCGATCTTATTGGAGTAAAACGGATCTACACATTATTACTACGCCTACAGCCACTCAAAGTTCTTCACATTCCTTTAGCATAAAGGAAAACATGTATACGTCGTGAATATCTATGTATATCTCGCACAAAAGCCACTTAGACCTTGTTCACGGTCTCGGGCGATACGACTCGCGACACGAACGACTTTATATACGCGCTCGTCAATTATTTCCAATTATTTCGTGAGTAGTTCCGCTCAGGGAACGAGAGGGCGCTAGACGACTTGTATAGCTCTGTCTCTTTGCCACAGTCTAACTACTCACGCTTTAAGAAGTCATGGTAGACCACCTGAAAGTAAGTACTGTTGCTACAAGTCGTATCTCTGTGTCGTTCCAATCATCCGGACAGAACTCCATGAATCCGAAAATAATAAGGCGTAGGGTCTATTTCCAGGATCGCGGGACTGTCTAACGTTACCCGCCGCCGCCGTCTTGAATGGAACAATGGGCAAATGGAAAAACGGGTTGGTTTTTCTTCCGCTCCAAACAGAATAAAACTCAAAAGAAATGCTGAAGAGCCCATATGTGTCTTCGACGGACTTAGATAGTAAACACCCAGGCAAAAAGAAAACCACACACGAGTTAAGACTCGTGGATGGCAAACTCAACCAACTTATATAAATTGCTTTCCCCTGTCGCAAGACAAGTGTAGATTGTGGCCAAGACATAAAAGAAAGCATACCTACGTCCCATATGTATATGGTAGCTGGAACAAAACCCACTTAGCTTGTACTCCAACCCACGCGGAACATCGACTGACGAAGGTCAGGTACCTACTGTCATCTGTGTAATAAAAAGTTTTGAAGTGAAAACTTCTTTAGCGGCGTTGAGCACTTTTCTGTAATGGGTATAAAATCTTAAACTCGCGTCAGGACACGTGACCCTGACCGAAAAAGCGTAGGACGGCGCAGGGCGCTTGCGTGAATGTTCGTGTGACTTTATTACTTTTAAAGAAGTTTTTTTTTTATAAAACGAACAGTTCAAATTGTTTGAAACAAGTGTTTTTTGTTTTAGGGCTTTATTTCAAGAAAATCAATCTACAGGTCGAATTAATTTGAAAGTATTAAACTATAATTATTATGTTTCATATTAGTTTCATTTCTAGACATCTTTTCAAACTCGCCGTAGTAAATTAGACATTTACATAAAACGGTCATACAATAAATTATTGATTTTATTTAATTATAATGCCAATAGAAGTTCAAAAATATGACATAGCAATAGCATAGACTCAAATGGTCAAGCTATTTAGACTCCTAAATATTATGCCATGTACTTAAAAAACGATTTAAATTCAAAATATTTTAAACATATGTTTTAAAACAACTTGTTTTAATCGTGCCAACACATCTACACCTTTACATTTAATTATAGGATCTTAGTAGCGTCCTCTCTTAATTTAAGTGTCACGCGCATCATGAATTTTGATCTCTGTAATTAATTTTTTTTGGAACTTTATTTCTGTCAGTCAGGCTTATTACTTTCTTGGGACAGTTTTATTTATCTAGTGGAAATTAAAATAGGACATATTTTTCTTTGTGTTAGCTGTTTAGGACAATGGATGATCAAGGATGGATAGTTACTAACAAAAAAGAAAATATTTTCCCAGCAGTAAAATATTTACTTACTTTTTATATTTGGGGAATGAGTTCGGGCCCTGGGTAGGACGGACTGTCAGAATACCTGCTTAACCTCTCGGGAGATTTATAATTGAAAATGATAAAAATCAACGTCCAGTGAGCGACTGTCTGTTATGTACAGACGCGTGTACGTAAGGCGCTGGGGCGTTTTCGCTTATGTACACCCGGGTGTCCGTAACGCGCCCGAGAGGTTAAGAACCACATCGGTCGCCATTTACGTTACAAAATGCCCTGTAGACAGTCCCGCGACTACGTTTAGAGCTGATCCGATCACGAGTGATGATGAAACGTTTATGATGAACTGGTGTTACTGAAAATGATCAGGTGATGTGCTAATTTGTTGATGACGTTACTAACATTTTCGCAAGTAGATGCTAATTCGAGATGGAACGACTAGATTAAAATAACAAAACAAGATTGTTTTAAAGCATACATTTAGCAGAGTATAAAGCTTTATTCCCACGGCGCGTGATATTGTGTACGGATTCAGACCAGCCCGCGACAACGCACCATGGGAAGGGTATCGTTCGTGGTGGCGCTGACACGTCAGTCGAAAACGAATAGAGCTGCGTCGCTATCCGTAGTCGTCAGTCGTACGCGTCCGTACGCAATATCGCGCACCATGGGAATCTAACTTAATGATAAATGGATAACCGGCTCTGGACCCCGGGAATGGAAACAGCAAATACTTCAGCAAGTATTATTATTATTAAGGGTCTTGTCCAGTAACGACTGAACCAGTTTCACCGAAAACTACAAGGGGTTAGTTAAATCCTGATTAAAAGTTGATCACATAGGAGTTGTCACTCGAAACTCAAGTGGATGAAAGAGTATTCTCTTTTTCAATTCGAATTTATTACAAATAGCTGTCAATCTTCTTACAACCAACAGTAGCGATAAACCGACTTACAGAGTATTGTTTTGTGTCGTGCGGATTTTTTTATTCTATTTCGGTAATAGAGGAACAGGTTTTTATTTTCATGTCATGTTGCCCTTCGCGGTCCAGGGCTGCAGTGACCTTTTAATACAGTCCCACATTCCCAGCAGACATTACGTCGCAGCGCATTCGGAGTAACAAGTGTCACGTGTCGACAAACGTGTGATCATAAAAATCAGTTTCAAAAATAAACATCTTTAATAAACGATAACTTTAAGCATGTTTCTAACATACTTAAATTAACGAAATACCTTAAAAATATCTTGTATGTGGAGCCAAGTTCAAGACGGTAAGAAAAACTCGTTTACTCATCTCTATAGTACGCGTGAAACTGAATATGTTGACAATACTCATCCGGCTTGTCTTATTCATTCTCTTGGCTTGCAATCGGTGCAATTGACGTTTTCCAAGTAACACGGAAACATTATAATGAACCATGTGTCGGATTTGCGAATAGTAAATATTACGGTACTGAAACACTCTACGCACTGGCGTTCTTTTGTTGTACACGGGATTTTCAACACATTGCTTTCCTCCGAGAGTGATAAATCGAACAGTGTGCTTTTTTGGCAAATCGTTATGGTACGATTCCACCAAAATTTGTTGCACATTTTTTCGCGCCCTTTAGACCTCTGCCTCGAATCTTGCGGGCAGCGGGGCGGCGGCGGCAGCGGCGCCTCGCTGTTCGCCCCCGCCCCGCTGCCGCGCCGCTGTTTCCGAGGGCCGGTCCATTTGAATGTATGCAAGATTCGAGGCAGAGGCCATAGACTTGCACGTACTAAGCTGTTATTGCTCCTGTGTGGCGTAGGCCTTACATCCTGGCATATTTCTTTCGCACCGTTAACCGAGGTGCATGTTATATCTTTAGGCTTTAAGCCTATAATATCCTTAAATCCAGAACATAGTCTTCGTTATAAATACGAAGTGACTGTCTCATGATCGGGTCTTATGAGCATATGGCTTGTCCGTGGCTAAAGCGGACACTGTGAGACTAATTTGTCACTTGTTTTATCAGCTCTCCTACCTCGCCTCTCCTGTGTGGCTTAGACCTTACAATCGCCATAAGATTTGTGTCGCATCTTTAAAACCGAGGTGCATATTATATCATTAGACTTTAAAGCCTATAATTATAGAGCCCTTAGTCAGAATGTCGTGTTCGTTATACATTTTATTCTTCGTTATATATACTTTATGTTAGCATTTTATTAGCACAGAGTCTCTCTCACCGCTGCTGCAGATCAAAATGAAAACGTATCAGAGTTTTGGATTTTCTGCCTCAACGTAGGCCAAATATAAACAAATAATGAAGAGTACACTACATACAGATATTACTGAGAATGAATGGCAGCTAGAGTCAAAATTTGCTCGACTGGATGCCAATCATTTTAATGTGTTCAAGAGATTTTGCGAAAAAAGGGAAAACAACCGCGATGTTAAAGGAAAAACGACGGGTTGCACTCTGGGAGTGCCGGCAGAAGTGAAAACTTGAATAGTAATTGTTGGAAATATCTTGTGAACAGATTTTAGTAAAACTCGAAAAAATGGTTGACTTTTTTGAAGTGAAAACTTCTTTAGCGGCGTTGAGCACTTTTTCTGTAATGGGTATAAAATCTTAAACTCGCGTCAGGACACGTGACCCTGACCGAAAAAGCGTAGGACGGCGCAGGGCGCTTGCGTGAATGTTCGTGTGACTTTATTACTTTTAAAGAAGTTTGTATGCTGGATACATTCGTTGCAAGGTAACATTGTTTATAAAAGATGTACGTCACATTGGAAAATTATTGAAATAAAAAGTCAACCATTTTTGCGAGTTTTACTAAAATCTATTCACAAGATATTTCCAACAATTACTATTCAAGTTTTCACTTCTGCCGGCACTCCCAGAGTGCAACCCGTCGTTTTTTTTTATTTCAATAATTTTCCAATGTGACGTACATCTTTTATAAACAATGTTACCTAGCAACGAATGTATCCAGCATACAAACTTCTTTAAAAGTAATAAAGTCACACGAACATTCACGCAAGCGCCCTGCGTCGTCCTACGCTTTTTCGGTCAGGGTCACGTGTCCTGACGCGAGTTTAAGATTTTATACCCATTACAGAAAAGTGCTCAACGCCGCTAAAGAAGTTTTCACTTCAAAAACTACCTACGGATTAAGCATTACAAGTTTCCATCGCGCTAAGAAGTCTAAACAACGAGTATCTAATGAATTCTGGAAGTACCGGGAAGACCATTGGTCTCGGCTCAATGAAAGAGGAGGAGACTCCGATCTCTCAAAAGGCGGAATAAGAATAGAAGAAAGAATGGCCACTGCTTTAAATATCTGATTTTCAAATGAACATGAACAGACCATTTAACATCCTAAAATTATTAATACCTCCAGCCTAAAATTATGTCATAAGGTATTCCAATTTTGGCATGCTAGCCGCTCGACAACATAATTTTGCAACAGCGCAATTTCGAACTACGACAAACTCGAGTATACCAACAATTTCTGCATAGTGCATAAAATTAGACCGGATTATAAGCATAAGATCTAGTTGCTTTGAAGTATAATATTCAGATAAGTAAGGAAAATGTGTACGTTATATGAGACTTTCGTAAATAGTGTTTGAACGATGAGCCATTGTTCGGACCACACGTGTAAAGAACATGGGCGGTAAAGTAGCTGATAGAATACGCGAGCGTCTGCAAATGCTATAAAAATAATTTCTTAGGATTTTTCAAGTGAGAATTGAACGAATCTGGAAATCGAACACATTTGATTGAAAATGCAATTGACTAATATGGTTATGAATCTAAGCGATCATGCTCACGAGGCAGTTATTCGCCGTAGCAGCGTCAAACCGGGTCTAAGTTCAATTGTCAGTATTTTACGTGGGTATGTGTTACTTAATTATGTTGCTTCTAACCGTAAAGACGTTCTAGAGTAATTCTGGCTTTGAAGAATGTGGCATCTATCATTCAAACCTATGTATGTTAGTACCTGTTTCCTGTCCGTTGCATTCAATTACTTGCGGGTTCAGGTAGATCTTCAATAAAATCCTGTGGACTGTTCGAGGACTTAAATGAGGTAAATGATAGAGCCTGACTTCGAGGACCCGATAGATTCTAGAAGAACACCACAGAGTGACAGTCTCTAAAGCCCGAAGTGCCAAATGCAAGTCTCTATTTTTTTTTTATCGTGGTGAAATCATCAAATGAGTCCTCCCACCCAGGGCAGAGCAGGAGTGACTGTCGACTCGTACTGACTAAAATCCACGGTGTCCTTCAATAGCCCTTTACGTTCCGGGGTCACGGTAATTCGTACAGTCCCGCGACCAAGTCTCTATAGCAGAAAGAATTCTTGCAGATTAAAGTTAATATAAAACTGATTTCAAAGTAGCAAAGAAAATAAAGGCAGTATTGAATAAAAAAGTTTCTCGACTGCAGTTTTATGTGAAAACTTATATGGATTTTGCATTTTGCTGCAGTCTATTTGTAGCAATTTTAGTTTGGGAACTTTTCGAACGCTAATTCCACGGAAATACGACCATTTATATCGCAACATCATGACTGTATTTCCCCTAAGAATTAGGCATAGGTGTGGTTTTACTAAAGCAAAATTTGTAATACTTATGTTAATAAAAGGGTCAAAATGATAATAGAAAGGGCCATTACGGGGTCAAACTGGTTTCTATGAATCAGCATATTCTTTACAAAACTCCACATATACGACTCAATCAGTACCGTTTCCCCTTAAATTTTTGATAGCATTAAGGTGCTGAAAACTTGAACATTCACTTGTAATGAGCATTCTTGCAAATGTAACATTACAAAAAAACAAACGAGAGTATTTTAGCGAGCATTCTAACGAGCGATCAAGTCTAATAATTAAGAAAAAAAAATTGAAGACATCGACTAGAGCGTTCGCTAGAAAGATCGTGAAAATGTTCGTAGCGATGTTTGGCTCTATGCTCGGTTCTGTTCGTTGTTCAGTTCGGCAAAATTAAAAACGGCGAATGTTCGATGTTCTGTTACATGAGAAAGCTCAAGTCTATCAGCACCTTAACCCATTACCGCCCACCGTACACGCTTGTGTACGCTTCTTTAAACTTAATTTCAAAAAGCATCCACAAATATCAAATTGAATACTTTCTTTAATTTAAATATACATATCCCTTAGAGTTATAAAAAAATTATAAAATTGGCGGGTCGCGTGAAATAAATGTTAGAATCACGACGTTTTCTTGAAAGTTTTTAAAGTAGCTGACATCAATTGTTTAATAAATCAGATTAAGTAAATTAGAGCCGTAATTTTATAGAATTTTACATTCTAATGCTAGTTTATGTTGTTAGTTATTATAAGAAGCAAAAATAATAACAAAAAGTATCATGTAATGTAGCAAAAACTGCTCGACAATGTTGGTGTACACGCTTGTGTACAATGGGCGAATGTGTACTCAAAAAAATATGTTCGCAAAAATTGGTTGATCATTGAAGATGTCGAATAGATGTTGTTTATCTGCTCTAAACGACTTCCTAAAGCTTGAGGAAGCTATCGAGTTTATTATGGCCGCAGAAGATCGAACAGATTCGACCGGAGACCAGCTTGATAGTGGTACTACTTGATCCAGCTGTTGATAGTGATGAAGAAGAAGGCGCAAAAGATGGCCTGGCTTCTTTAACAATTCCAGGCGACGCACCAGGTTTCTCAAGAAGCTATCGAGAAGCTATATGCTATCACTAGCATATATATGGCTATCTAAAAATGAAGAGACAGGGTAAAACAGTAGCGATGATGCGACCTTCTAACGTCGTGAGTCGGTTCTCTCCAAAAACATATACGAAACTAAGTTGCTGAAAACTACTACTTACTACATGTTACCAATTTCTTCTAATGCCTATGAAATCACACAAGTTCTCAACTTTGAACCCAACAATTTTTAGGTCATATCGTTGGAATATTTTCATCTCTTTACGTTTGAAAAAAGCAGAGGGTGGATGGTGTGGATAAATTGGACCAGTATAAGCCTCAATTATGTCAGAATGAGACGAAAAAAAGAGAGGATAATTCGGTATTAACAATAATGAAAAATGTCTTGATCAATAAGCTTTCAGGAGATCTAAGACTGATTATGTTTGCCTAAAAACAAATCAAAGACCTAGTCGTCTATTGTCCATCATCACCATCAAATTTATGGTAAAGCGCGACGGATATAACCCATAAAAATTTTTAAGCCCCTTTCAATATTATTTGTCATACAAAAGGCATTGGCGTTGCGCTACATGTCTGAAAATTCTTGGCTTAACTTTGGGAAATTTCACACTTGATCAGCCCGTTGTACACACCTGTGTACAGGGTATTTTTTTCACTGTTCTAAATATTATTTTTATTTTTTCGGTTTTGTTGGTTAGTTGTACCCCATTTAGTTATAATAACAACAAAAATTCATTGAAATATACGGTACTTTCACGGTGGGCGTTAATGGGTTAATGTAAAAAGAATCTAACCGCAGCTGAACGTGTCTACACTGTGAGTACTTGCTTTCCAATCCCATGTTCGATAGACAGGCGACAGCTGTGCAGCCAACAATTTTTCGATGGACATAGTGAGCTACTAGTAAAGCGGACAGCCCAGTTATAAGCAATTTAAACCCTTTGTCAGAATAACCAAATTTTTTGTCCGACAGTGCACGTTCGTATTTGGTAACTTTCCAATTTAGATACGATACCTTTGCTTTGTCATGAGTCCACGACAATAACGTTTTTTTTCTTCTATTTTCCGCTACTTTCAACCATGAAAGTGAACGCCCTAACTTCGATGCAGTTGTGCAAATAATTAGTTCTCGTGTCTCTAAATGGTTAACTAAACTGTTTGTTAGATGTAGTCTTTGTGAAATAATCGTAATTGTTATTGTAATTTAATAGCTTGGGAACGTTTCATCACCTCTTTTAGTAATTAAGTTTGTGATAAGAACGAGGTCAGCTTAAGACTTTGTACTAATTACATTATTAATCCTAGGAGTCCTAACTGCAAGACAACTAAAGTAATGTTTATGTCATCTCCAAAAACAACAAAAGCATCGACAATTAAGTTATCTTTTTTTTTCATCCATAGTATTTTTGAAGAGCTGTATTATGAAATAGTTCAAAAAAGTCTATGAGACGTGTCTGAATCTATGACTATTAAAACAAATATTCTTAAAACGTTCTTGAGTTCAGATTAGGAAAAGCAAATGATACCGTCAAGGTCAGACCGATACGCATTTAGCACAGTGGTGTGGTTTAATAACCTTAAACTGCTTTTAAAACGATGACTCGTACGTGATTTTATTTTGCCGAGAATTTTTTGGACACTCCTGTACTGAATATCCGACACGTTTTTTGGCAAACATCACGAGACGTGTGACCGCTCATAATATGGTTCATGATTAATGAATGCTGTGTATGTATGATTCATCTTTTCATAAAACTTTGTTGATGATATTATAGTAAGTCGTACGTCATCATTATGATGAACATTTCAAGCAGGAATCACACACGGTTAAGTACAGGCCTTCCCTTCTTTCCGCCAAACTTTCCACTCCTAACAATTCCTCAAACATTTCAATGGTAGAGCAAGCCCACCACACTATTCCCAAATCACTGCAACTCCAGTGTTTCAAAATCAACAGTGGCCACAAAAAAAGCGCTGAACCAAGAAGCTCGGTGTTCTAGAGTATGAATGTAACGGACTCGGATCCCGGAAAGAAATGAGTCAGAAAATAATAGCAGAGAGAAATTAATCAGAAAATAATGGTAAGGGAGTAGTAAAAACATCAACGCCAGTGGTACTGTAACAGGTAACAAACCTAGTATAAGCTGGTCTCAGTGTGGAACCTCCATAAAACAAAAATGTGACTGTCTTGGAAGCCGCAGGAATTAATCAGAAAAGCATAGCAACGGTATAGGAAAAATCATCCGCGTCAGTGGTAACTGGTGACAAACTTAATATAAGCTGGTCCCTCATTGTGTGGAAGCTCCACACTACGCTAGCAGTTCAAAACTGGTACCATGTACGAATGACAGTACTTCGTTAAAATAAATGAGTGCTTGTATTTTCATAAGTTCATGGTCAATGACTTATCAGGGTGGATATATTTCCGGAAAGATAATGGTTAACACTTCAGCCCCGCTTTGTTCAAAATTAGGCAGACAAAATTATATGAAGCTATGTAGTGTGCTGTTGATTTTTCCACGAATTCTAAAGTCATTCAGAACGTTCTAAAGAAAAAATACGTACAGTCTGACAAAAAGTATTGTACTTTTGAATGTCATATTTTTGCTCAGATATCTACAATAAGAAAGGTGTTGCAAGCGTTGATTATTTTTCAGTCATCTATAGAGCTTGTTGATATCATTCTGAATTGAGTATGAGAATTTAGCGAGGAGTTTGGCAAGTAACGTCCACCAAGAATCTGGAAGGATCCATCTCCAAGGTTCCCCCACCTTGTGATGGCAGAGTTTTGATCGAATCATAACACGAAGAATATCAAAAGCTGTAATTCTTAAGTTCTATGTACTCACGTCCTCTCTGCCCCGGCATAACGACGGCGCCCCTGTCCTGTCGCAGAAGGCTTTCGCCCTCCGCCCCTCCTTGGTGTGACATCTCCATGGCAAAGTCACAGGTGCACTCCAAATATCATAAAACTGATACGGGCATCTGTGGTCTTGGTCAGCGCAATCGACGACGGCGTCTGCAAACAAAATAAGATCATTGAACTGCATGTTTGGATCTTGAGATATTCAAGTGTTTCTGCATTTAAATTGTGCATGTGCATTTTGTTTTATAGTCTGATATTATGGATTGGAGTTTAAATAAGGATACTTGATGGCTGTCATGATATAAAGAATCAATCTTCCTAATGAGTCCATTTATCGCAGATAAAGTCATGCGATACCATCTGAACAAGTACACAGTTCCACAGAATTGATAACAGAAGTATCCATGGCTAAAATTGAATGTCTGACGCCATTTGCATGGGAAGAAAATGAGACTACAAATCTTCATGTAAAGGAACCCTCCTTTATATTTCGTCTAGATTTTTCGGGGTGATGTAATCTAATTATAAGTGAAGAGCTTGCTACGAAAATTGTGATACGTGTGAGCCGAGAGTTGCAAGTAGGTACGTGTGAATTAATTTGTGAACAGAGTAACATTTACTTAAGGCCGGAAATAGAATTTCCTTTATAAAAATAATTAAAAAAGAATAAAGAAAGTTTAGTCTGAATTAGTATGGAAAATGAACTAATAAAACTGCTGGTGGCAAAGATTTTTTATTTATTTAGCGATAGTCTCGCGCTTGACATTCCAAGATTTGGGAAAACAGATCCGGTATATTATCTCAGCGATAAAAACTCGCAATAAAGCCTACTGTTGTCATAAGACATACAAGTTAAATACAATTAAACAAAATTCTCCAAAACAATTAAAAAGATAACGCTTGAGTGCTAGCATTACAGCTCAAGTTTATCATTAATACAAGGAGCTAGTTACTAGATAAGCTACATTACATTTCAAGTGTGTTATGTAATTATGTCTTTGTCTAATCTAGCCGCTTTATCGTTGTGTTTATAAATAACAGCGCTTACTACTATCGAATATGTTATAGTAGTATTTTGGTAGTGCCACTGCACGTGATGTAGAATTATCTATGGAAAATGATACTCAGCGGTTTGTTATAGTCTCAGTATTATATTGATTGACTTGACCTATCCCATTCAGTTATATACACGTAGCATGAACAATTTTTTATCTATTTCTACCAAGAATAGGCTATTTCTAGTCTCGCGGGCAAAATTATGGAATCACTTAGGTACTCAGATTCCGCGCGATGTTGAGTATAACGAGTTAAGAATAATAAAAATGGTACCATTTTAAAAGTTTAACTGTTAACTTTAAATTGATACCAAATTCATTTACAAATCACGCTATTATTTGAGGATGGATGGAGAAGGAAGGAGGAGGAGAAGGAGTTTAACTGTTAACTTTAAATTGATACCAAATTCATTTACAAATCACGCTATTATTTGAGGATGGATGGAGAAGGAAGGAGGAGGAGAAGGAGTAAGTGATACCATACTTTTGCTCGCTAGTGTTTTCAATTCGACAATTTTAGTCGGAGTATGGCACGTAGACAACTGTAGTTTTTTTTTGTAGAAAAGTTTCTACCTTCTCTCATTTTGTTTATTCTTTCGTTTAAAAAAAACCTTTTCTACGGCGATATAGGTGCATAGCTTACATCTTTTTGCATATCATCATTGAAACAATCTATTTATAGAAATTTCGTATTCTGTACTAGAGGGGATTTACGTTTTAGTTTGGCTCAGTAAGCGAAGGAAGAGTACTGAATAATTGCAAGTAAAAATTAGGATTTTGCTATATTTTCCTTTGTTATTTCTACACTTTGATATAATTTGTCTACGCTAGTTTCTTGATCAACACGTCCTTTATTTATTTATTTATTTATTTATGGCACACCAACGACTTATTCACTAATACATTTTGGGGTAGTATGACAATTTATCTTAAGTCTAGAGTGAACTTGTCACTTACAGGTATGCACAGCATTTACAGGTTACAACAAATCTGATTATAGTTACAGAGAGTGCACGATAGAAGCTAATGGACATTTAAAAAAGAACTACATGAAAATAAAATTAAAAATTAACAATAAAAAATAAAAGGTAAATCTAAATCTTGTCTTAAAGTAAGTATAGTTATAATGTTACAAATTAAAGGGTCTCGCCGGGTTTCCATATGAAATCTGCACTGGCGTCTTTTTTGACATTGGTGCCTTTAATATGTTGCTATTAGTTTAAAATAATTTTTGGCCAATCATCAGGCCCCTAACTCCATTCGTTTTTGGAAAATGAGGGTTGCAACCCCTAACTTCAAAATTATTTTTCTACGAAAATATGATAGATATTCGCATGAAACCAACGCGATATAAAAGCTCTTAATTAGCTTTACATTCCATATTTTTTTTATAATTTTTTAAATAACTATAGGGCTGCAAAAAAAATATTGAAAAAAGTAGGGGTGGTTTTTAGTAGCTATTTCTTGAGGTACCACGACCAAAAAAAAACCGTATAATCAGTACGTATCCAACTATAATATGTAATAATTACATAGATGTGAGATAGGTGGAACATATTCAAAAAAATAAAAATTTTATGTAAGTGGACACATATTGAATTCTAGCTAATTCAATAAAAGTCACTTAAATTAAAATTAAAACAGCATTTTACATGAAATATTAATCTTTTATTTTCCATATAAAAATATTGAAATAAATATATATATATCTTTGTCACTATTTTCTTCTATAGTTGTAGTGATATTTGTAACATCAAATATATGTTTTAATATTTCAGCGGGCTTGATGATCTTCGATTTTTAACGGCCATGTGACAAATAATAAATTATTGATGCTACATGTGAGCAAAAACCTACATTTGATATGTTAAACATATCAAATGTCACAAGCGGCATTTTACCTCGCTGAGCTGCTGGATAGTGACAACAATATTAATATTGAATACTTAAAAGAAAATGATTATATAATAAGGATGAAAGTTCGTTCTCGACACATCAATAGCAAAACATATCAATGTTTTATTGAATACGAACCAAATATGAACAACTATAAGGGCATAAAGAGATACACCTGTGATTGTGCTAATGGAAATAGGACTATAGGTTGTTGCTCACATGTAGCATCAATAATTTATTATTTGTCACATGGCCGTTACAAATCGAAGATCATCAAGCCCGCTGAAATATTAACACATATATTTGATGTTACAAATATCACTACAACTATAGAAGAAAATAGTGACAAAGATTAAATTATTTCAATATTTTTATATGGAAAATAAAAGATTAATATTTCATGGAAAATGCTGTTTTAATTTTAATTTAAGTGACTTTTATTGAATTAGCTAGAATTCAATATGTGTCCACTTACATAAAAATTTTATTTTTTTGAATATGTTCCACCTATCTCACATCTATGTAATTATTACATATTATAGTTGGATACGTACTGATTATACGGTTTTTTTTTGGTCGTGGTACCTCAAGAAATAGCTGCTAAAAACCACCCCTACTTTTTTCAATATTTTTTTTGCAGCCCTATAGTTATTTAAAAAATTATAAAAAAAATATGGAATGTAAAGCTAATTAAGAGCTTTTATATCGCGTTGGTTTCATGCGAATATCTATCATAGTTTCGTAGAAAAATAATTTTGAAGTTAGGGGTTGCAACCCTCATTTTCCAAAAACGAATGGAGTTAGGGGTTTGATGATTGGCCAAAAATTATTTTAAACTACTAGCAACATATTAAAGGCACCAATGTCAAAAAAGACGCCAGTGCAGATTTCATATGGAAACCCGGCGAGACCCTTTAACTTTGGCCACTGTGGGTCAGTAACAATTGTGTGCGAAATTGCGATAGCTTGTTGGAGAAGATGTCAATGCTATTGGAATGTGTATGGAGCTCATTGTACGTCCTCATCAACCTGTTCATTGGTGCCGAATTTCCGAGGTTAGTTCTTGTCGATTGCGGAGTAAACACATCCAATGTACGTACTAATCTGGGTGAACAATGACGAGGGACCGATATATTTACTTCATCAAGAAGCTTCGGAACTTGTATGTATCCATTAATAATTTTATGGAGCAAAATCAGATCATTATTATGCCTACGCTGTTCCAAAGTTATCATTTTGAAGTGACTTAGTCTTTGCGAGTAGTCAGTGTCCCGATGACAGCTATAAGACTTGTACCGCAGGTAGCGTGTAAAGCTTTTTTGGACCCGTTCTATACGATTCACATGAATACCATAAATTGGATTCCAAACAGGCGAGGCCTTTAATAGTTACTTCTGATTTTAGTCATTTCATTGGTCAGATTCTAAAGAGTCCAGATTCAGTGTTCAAAAAAAAAACTAACTTTTTACGTGAAACCACTTTTTTATAAATGTGCGAGTGAACACCGCGCCCACATTAATGTTGTCCAAGGACATTTTACGTAGGAATCGAACGAAGGAGATAATTTTTCTTCCTTTTTTTTGGCTTCAATTCTCAGTGGCCGGCTACAATTCTGGACATTCTATCATCTACGACCATTACAATAAGGGTTAATTTTGGTCTTTTGCTATCAGAGGTAAACATAATTATGGAATGTAAATAAAGTGTAATCATATTATTAATTATAACATTAGCATAATGGGCATAGACAATGTTTTCTTTAGACTGAACTCCATTGTATGCTTTTGTAAACCCTGAATATTTCATTAAGGCCTCTTCAGCAATATTATATTAACCTTTCCGCACACATGGATGAGCAATAAAATTGCGTATTATGAAAACAAATAATCGACACCAAAAAGGCGTTTTTATTGTGCGAATAAATGATAAAATTGCAATAACAGCAGTCCTTTGGCTTTGTAATACAATTGTAGAATATTTATCCATCAGCATATTAAATTGAATACAGCACACGTTATTTAGTTGATTGAATCATCCACAGTTTGGTCGTTGACCGGGCGTTTCACACGATTTGATTATCGTGTTTGTATTGGCGCAAAATAAAACTTTTTCAAACAGCAAATATGGTAGTCACGCTTTATTAGGTAAATCGATATCGAAACATCATCAACAAAATTTAAAAGAATTGATGTTTTTCTGACTATAAACTAATACCTAAATGCATAACATGAGCATGACTTCCAAATAAATAAATGTGCCACTGACTAATTTAATTTGCCCTTTTTTACCTACGGCTTGTTACTAAGGCATGGTTTAATTAAACACTCGATATTCCCCAATATACCAAAAAAAAAAAACTACAAACGAATATTCCTACATAAATATTCCTATTAGTTTAGTAAAGTGACCACTATCATTATGGATAGTTTTGTAAAGTAATTATGCATAATAATAATAGCGTGCCATATAATAAGGGACTATCGACAAGGTTCAGCCAACTTTACAAATTAATATTTACTGGTAATTTTTGTAGTAAACTGTGTTCAAAAGTGTAAAATGAAATACCTAACAGTTTTTATATTTTATTTTAATTCATATAATTGGAAGCCAGCTGAATTTGGTAAAGCCATGGCATGTATCTTGTTGTCATTCTTTGGCTTGATTTTCATATTAATTTGGCTGGGATGGAACAAAAAGGTAATTTGATATTAAATGTCAACAAAAGCGCCGCGCTTTAAAATCGTTGACGTGATTAAAATGTATTTGTTCAGATTGGCGATTTTTTAACGCCCATAAGAAAGCGCTCGTGTGAATAGGGGCTTAGGCAGAGACCTCACTCTTCCATTACAATCGGGTATATTATAATATACATCATGTGTAATTATTCGTTCCTTACAAGATAAGTCTTGGTTAATGCAGTTATGTCGTATGTACCACTCATCTGGCTATTGTATTCAAAATAGAAACATTATTATTAATGTTATGCTAACGACGCGTTACATTATTCAATTTTTATGTTGTTATAATCGTTTTTATCGCATTTAGTGTGTTTTTTTTTATTATTAAGAACAAAATCTTAAATCTCTGATTTTTAAACTCTTGGCCACAAGTTACAGGTTCAAGCGATATGCGGCAACGACTGAGGAAAAACAAACGAAAGAAAAACGTTTAGAGCATCCCACAAATCCCGCGAAAGAAACAAGTGACGCTAGTGCATTTTACTTGTCGCAGATCGCGTCGAGTCGCATCGCTGGAGGCCGTGAGCCGGTCTTACGTCTTTTACTGGCTGACAGGGCTGACAACTAAAAGACGACCATAAAACTAATACTATTAAGATACAGTGTCGTAAAAAACTACACCCCACGGACAATAAAGACCATGTGACGACCACTGCGATGAATAGCACCCTGCTGCTAACAAACAATTTTATAGACGTTTTATAGCGTAAAGAGGCAAAGACAAAAAGAGAATTGATGCCAACTTTTGATCGTGCGTCAGAATTATCTGAGATAACAGAGTTCAAGCTCAGTACAGACGCGAGCACATTAACCTACCCCAATCTGTCTTCGTTGATAGATTTTCAACTTTATTACAAAGGTTCATATTCGATTATTGACGTGCTGGCGATTGAACATACAATTGAATATAATCAAAAGAAGCATATTATCTGTACATAAAATGCTTTCGGACACTGACCTAGCCTTGACTTACGATGCCGAAGCCATAATGAATTTGTTTTGAGTAAGATTTCAGAAGAAATCAATTCTGTTGGGAACGGCTATGCAGATGAAAGACCCAACTTACTCTTTTACAAAAAAAGGGAAATAATGAAACGTAAGACGAAATTTACTAGAAAACAAAGAAAGTAAAAAGTTTATAAGTAAAAAAAATGTTTTACTTTTTTTAAACTGTCCATTTAATTATGTTTCCTATTTTAGTACCTACTCATTTTATTTATTTACGAAATACCACTTTCATTGCTAATGGTTTAAGGGGATATTATTGTACTGAACAACAATAATAATATGAAAATGACACAGACTACCTGTACTATTAGCCGTTTAAGTAGTTATTTTTTTATCATCAATTAAGGTTTGATGATTAATATCTAATCAAAAGTATGAGTATATTGATTTGGTTATACTTATTAATATTTTCAGATAATTACATAAAACAAAGATTTAATGAATTTTATTTTAATTCAAGATAAGATTAAGATTCAAGGCAATTACTGTCACGTGTTTACTCAAACCAAAATGATGTTTTTTTTTTTTTTTTTTATCGTGGTAAAATCATCAAATGAGTCCTCCCACCCAGGGCAGGGCGGGAGGGACTGTCAGACTTGTACTGACTAAAATCCACGGTGTCCTTCACTAGCCCTTTACGTACTGGGGTCACGGTAATCCCTTGGTCCCGCGACCCCAGCAGGCTTTGGCCCTCTACAGGCCCCGTCACTATGCTGACACTCTTTGAGGCGCGCGTGGAACACAACGCGCCGTCGACCCGGGCATGGTCCATGGTCGGACAGCGAGTCGCCCATTACTCGCTGCCCGCATGAACCAAAATGATGTTGCTATACATTTTATAAAGGGCGCTAGACAAGGCTAAGATACTATAATATTTTAAAATGTTTTATTAGTCTCTATTAGGCCTCCTCTCTGCTCGCTCCACTGAACTGAGTAAGAAAGAAATAAGATTCCTGGTGCGTGTGAGCCAGTCCTATGCTGTGTGTGTCGTTGATTTAAATCTCAACATCCCGTATTAGTATTTTGTATCTTAAGATATTAAGGTAAGAAGTAAGGTAAGTTATCCTTGTATATATTCACTTGTTTTACATAGGAATCGAACAAAGGGGATATTAGTTTTTCCCTTTTTTTTTGGCTTCAATTCTCAGTGGCCTACTAGGAATCTGAACATTCCATAATCTAAGGTTTCTATTAAATTCATTTGAATGTATGCAAAAGGACAATAATTTAAGGTAAAATCAATGTTCAATATTATTTAATTTATTGTAGGTATTATATTAAAGTGGTTTCCTTTTTGCAAAACTTTTAAACCTACATAGTATTTATTAATTCCATACATTCTGCACCACCAAAACAA
Organism: Agrotis puta; assembly: GCA_943136025.2. Taxonomy (NCBI): domain Eukaryota; kingdom Metazoa; phylum Arthropoda; class Insecta; order Lepidoptera; family Noctuidae; genus Agrotis; species Agrotis puta. The sequence goes on along the minus strand of OW964190.2, from coordinate 4,814,511 downwards.
ATGGAGATGTCCTTTCAATAATTTTTTATGTGTTGCACTTACAAAGAAAGTCATTATAATAATAACTGTGAGTCACTCTTCACTCTTTGTGTAAAACATAATAGGCAGGATGTGCGACTGCCTGTGTCAATGCATTAAAAAAAGTGATTTCAATATTTCCTGCTGTATGAATTTTTTATGGCCTTTTTTGTGTTTTTATTGTATTTTATGCGCATAGGTTAATACTCTCTCTCTCTCTCTCTCTCTCTCTCTCCCTTAGATTGATACTCTCTCTATAAACTTGATTTTTTTTTACATTTAGACATAGAATGTCATCTATTTAAAATAAAATGCTTGCTTCCACTTAAATTAATATTATCTATCGTAAATATTTAATTTCATAGATAATAATGTTAATTTCACTTGAATTTTTATTTTAGCTCTAAATTAAAAGTACCTAATTTAAGATGACCCACTGACCGAAGTATCTGTCCATCAAGGTTTATTTATATTTTGGCGATTATTCAGTCTGAACTAGTTATTTCAGAATAATCCAGTATTTTCTAAAAAGAAAGTTTAATTTTTGAAAAAAAAAAACTGGCTGGTTTTATTACAGACCTACTTTTTGCTGCATCAACTTGTTAAATTAAAAACATTCTTATCAAACTAACCTTAGACAAACTGATTGTGTAGTTCAAAAACAAAATTGTCAAATAAATATATATCCAAGAATAAAAAATAACATCTAACTTTCCAAAGCTTTATCAGTGTACGTTGACCCACACGGAGAAAATAAAGAACCGTTCACTTCTAACTTATTAAAAAACACACTGACTTCTAGGACCGCATTCTTACTATGATAAGATACACCTCTATCGCAACCACTCGTTCACTTATCATCTCACATGTTACGAAATAAGACGGTCTCCCAACACTGCCGCACTGACAACTAACTTCTATTTAAATTATTTGAGATTTCATCCCGTTACACACCAAAAAGACAATTTATAAAATGTGCCCCACTGAGCGCGTGGTCGTCATAACATTTAACTCTTAAAACTTACCAAAACATAAATTGCGGACACTACAACTTTAAATTGTTATTCCAAATACGACACTTTATAAACATAAATTAAACTTTTTTATTCATAATAACTGCATTTTAAATAGAATTCAAAACACGTGCAACCGTTCAACACAACCACCCCCGCTGGCGTCGTTCGTTGCACTTAATTTTGTATTGCCAAATATGAAAATACTAACCTCTAACCTAATCATTAACAGAATAAATTATTTCTGAATATTTTATCATAACGTCTACTAAGGATATAAAATGTTTAAAAAAATCTAATTTAGTGCTAAAATATTACTACTTATTAAAATATTATCATTTTAAGCTTTTTACATGGAAAATTACTCGTTTAACATTTAATATCCTAGCAACATTACTTAAACTGTCAAAGTCATTCATTTTTTTTGTCTTCAATCCTGCACCGAGTGTTCTATTTTTAAATAATTCAGGATTTGAAATGAATTAAAAGTTATATTCTTGTGTATTGACACGTGCCTTGCGAAAGTTCCTTTGTTTCTATTAAATTATTTAAATAGTTTGTGGTAGAAACGTCGTCAAAATGGTTAATTCAAGTTTAGCTTATGAAATTCTGCTGTATATAAATTCATTTTATTTTGGTCTGTTCGCGACATGTGAACTGGGCACTCTTGTTCTGAAGTCAGTTTTAATTATTGAGAAGTACACAGTAGACAAGGATCCAACGTTAATAGGAAGAGATTATGGAGTGCTTGTTACCTTGTTCATTATTGAAGGGGCCCGCCTTATATTAGGACGCAAAGGGAGTCTGAGTGAAAAAGGTAAGGTTTTCTTATTTGAAACCCACATTCCTAATAAATATAAGTAGTGTGACAGCAAAATACACCTAAATGTCCAGGAAATAAGTCTTCAATCATTAAGTTATTGTAACATTTAGTGCCCTATTATAATTGTGTGACTTTTTAGTGTACCTACATCAAAGCATATTTCTCTCTTGCAGATTTACCAGTAATATTCTCAGTACTGCTGACGCTGCCATCTATCATGGGTGTGATTTATCTCCTCAGGTTTCAGGTAGTAGTGTTGAGAATAGAGTATATCTGGTGCACCCTAATGCTATCCATTCAGATGCTCGAGTTTGTATTTGCATCCATGTTTATAGTATCTCTTTTCCGAGGACCCTCCTATGACTAAAAAGTACAAGACCAAAGAGTACCTTTTACAAGGGACCGAGTGCCTTTAGCACTAATTTATAGGCCAGTGTTATTAAAAAAGTTTTATAAGAAATGAATGTTTAATAGAATTTCAAAAATGGAAGTCTGTAGAAAAAAATCCTGGTTATCTAATGATATGCTAAATATACTGCCTTCAGTGACAAATAATAATTAAGAAAGTATTTTGCCATCAACTCATCTTAAATAGTGATAACTTTGTTATAAATCTCGTAAAATAAGACCAAAGACATGACTAGATTATAAATAAGGTCTTGTGACATCACTATCTGAATTCCATTATTGCAGTTCCGTTGAAATCTGTGAAGGAATTTATGATTCATAGTTTCAATCAAACATTCATAAAGCATTGAACTGCCCTTCATTTACATTTGTCAGTCATATAAGCCAAATTAGTAAATACCACATCATACATATTTAGACACTGAAAACTAAATTAAATTTAGTAAATTTACTAAAAAGAGGCAGGAGTGATTTTTAGATTATTACACACTGTCTCACCAGTGAGAATATTGAATGTTAAATGTTGGTGTCCACTGTCTTTTTTGATTCAACTTATGACAGAGTGGGCTTAAGTGTAATAGAATAATAATCATTATTTTTGTGAAATGCTAATGCAAGCCTTATGTAAAGGCAATATAAGGGATGCCATGCAATATTTATTATTATAGTTTTAATATGTGTAAGCCTAAGACAAATGACTGGCTAAATCTTTTTAATATAGTATAATTTAAATTTTAATTTAAAATGCTTTTGTGTTGTAGTTTAGCCATGTACTGCTTTAGTCCTGTTATTTGACTAGTCATATTATCATGTACTTATACAATTCTCAATTTACATAATGAAAATTATTGCATTCTTAATACTGTAATGTTCACCCTCGCTACTATTACAATATTTCATCTTAATTTAAAATCAGTCAACCTCAATATGTTTGGAATAAAGAATCTGGTATAAAAATATGGGACACTAGGTTTGAAAAATAGTGTGGTGCACAAAAATTCTCATCATAATATGATTTTGTGTGGTGCACAGACATTTTAAAACACATTGAATTCTTTGACTACTCCTTTTTCTACAGTTGAATAAATTAAAAACCAAATAAAATATTTTGTTACTTATATTAAAAGACTGTTAAAATATTTACTATTTTGAGACACTAGTGTAATATTAAAACGCAAAATGTAATAGGTAGGTAATTATACATGTTACGGCTAAAGGTAGGTGTGAACCTAAACTTAAGATTAGCCGGCTAAACCTAGGTTTATCTTCGACGAAATGTTAATGTTAGTTTGTTCTATCTTTAGCCGGCTAAACTTAGGTGTAGCTGCAGGTCCTTGGCTAAAAATGTAGAAGGAAATGGAAAAGGAAACAATGTAATAATGTTTACTATTTTGACACGAAAACTTTATTACAAAATAATCACTTTCATTACACATGAGCGAGCGAAGCGAGCTCGGGACTCGCTGGCACCCCGACTCGGACAATTTAGGTTAGAAGAGGATGGCGGGGTCTGAAAGACCCCGCCATCCTCTTCGTGGTTATTTTTTGAAGTGAAAACTTCTTTAGCGGCGTTGAGCACTTTTCTGTAATGGGTATAAAATCTTAAACTCGCGTCAGGACACGTGACCCTGACCGAAAAAGCGTAGGACGGCGCAGGGCGCTTGCGTGAATGTTCGTGTGACTTTATTACTTTTAAAGAAGTTTGTATGCTGGATACATTCGTTGCTAGGTAACATTGTTTATAAAAGATGTACGTCACATTGGAACATTATTGAAATAAAAAGTCAACCATTTTTGCGAGTTTTACTAAAATCTGTTCACAAGATATTTCCAACAATTACCATTCAAGTTTTCACTTCTGCCGGCACTCCCAGAGTGCAACCCGTCTTTTTTTTTTAAACCACCCAGAAGTAGGAGCCCCGCGAAGCGGGGCTCCGTCGACATGCTGGGAAGCGTGGACGCCCCGCGAAAGCAAGACCATTCCATTTCCTTCTACATTTTTAGCCAAGGACCTGCAGCTACACCTAAGTTTAGCCGGCTAAAGATAGAACAAACTAACATTAACATTTCGTCGAAGATAAACCTAGGTTTAGCCGGCTAATCTTAAGTTTAGGTTCACACCTACCTTTAGCCGTAACATACATATAAAATAATAAGCATGTATTTGAAAATGTTAACTACTATAAGATTTCTAGTCAGCATCAATTACATATTTTCACATCATTTTACTATCATTATTAAATTAATATCTACTTATCAGATTTCAATTTTTTTACAGTCAGTTTTAGGTTTTCTAAGAATTTCTTATTATCAATATCTCATTCAAAAATACACTTTATGTCAACTCAATGTGTGGATGTTTCATAAAAAAATCGTGCCTGATGTTAACTTTACCTCAATTAATAAATTGTTGCTACTATTCTTCTATCTCTATAATTACTATGTAAAGAAGGGGGACTGATCCCCCACCCCTGCCAAAATCTCCCTATAACTTTGCAGTGCCTTAGTAAGACCGGCTTAACTCCCACCACAGCATAACTTAGTTTTCTTAAATGGTAAGATGTGAAAATACAGACCTGTACCACCCTATCCATAATAAGTTGACTAACTTGAGGTTTAAATGAAAAAAAAGGTTTTTTTAGTAGAGGAATCATTAATTCATTAAATCTGTAATTTTGTTGATTCTCTCATCTGTAATGTTTCTATGGTGGTCATGCTATGCATGCAGGTTAGCCAACTTAATACTACAGGTTAGAATAACTGTTGAAAGACTTTACTAAGGCCAAGGGGACTGTATGGTATTCCTCTTAAATATGTATTTGAAGCCAATATTGTAACCTATGAAACAATATTTTAGGACACCATTAAAGCCTTCCCCATTGTTGTTTGTATCCATCCGTTAAGTGTAACTTAAGTGATAATGTGGCCTTTATTTAGATATTTATACTGAATAGTTACTATCAAAAAATCTTCCATTGTTCAGTAGTTTTATTACACCAAAGATTTATATAAATGTGTGTGACTTTTATTTACAAAAATGTATTAAGTGTTGTCTTTGTGTGTAAACTTTAAAATATAATCCAATATTTATTGCAAAAAAAAATGTATTACTTATATGATCTGTACAAAACTCTAGTCCAATGAAATATTTCATTACATTATTTAAAAATCATTTAAAATAATTGCAAAGTGCATTACAGATTATAATAAACTGTTTTTACAAACACTTATTGTCTAGTTATGAGAATAAATATTTATGCAAAGAACTCATGAGTTTGTTTTGATTAACATTCAAGATAGAAGTTAAAAAATAAAATAGTCATTAAATATTTGTTGACACTGATGAATAGCTAGATTGAAACCTGGTTTAGTACATAGGAAGGAAACTGTAGGATAATTTCCAACCACACAGACTGAACTGAATGTAATTAAATGGGACAAAGCTTTAGTTAATTATAAAAAATCAACCAATTATTGCAGCTGTATATGACATCCGTTAACAGCAACCAACATGTTGGATGTGACTTCATCTTCTTTCCGATATCCAGCTTGCAGATACAATGGCATTCGCCCTTTCGCCTTCTTATCCCTCTTATGTACTCTCACTTCATGTCTCATCAGTGCCTTTCGAGTGCCATACTTATTACCACACATCTTGCAGCCAAACTCCCTGAGACCCACATGATCAGCCTTAAAATGTACATCCATATCCCGCTTAGTATAAAAGCCTCTTCCACATTCAAGACACTTGAAAGGTCTTTCCTTCTCATGAGTTAAAAGATGCCTGTTCAGATTGCTTCTTGTCAAAAAACGTAACTCACACTTGTCACAGGAAAAAGGTTTGTCACCAGTGTGTGTTCTCATGTGAATTTTTAGTGAATCTTTAAAGCGTCCTCTATATGGACAGATCTGACATTTAAATGGCAAATCAAAGCTGTGAAGTTGTAGGTGCCTGGCCAAATTATCTTTACGGTAAAGTTTCCCACATATATCACAAATAAGGTGAGTTGCAGATTGGTGTCTAGCTACATGTTTCTGGTATAACTGAGCTGTAAGTAGTCTGTAGCACAAGGGACAACGAATACGGACTTTTTTATGGGTGCTTGATCTTTTGTGAACCATTAATTGTTCAGAAGACTTGAAATTGAGCTTGCACAGTTTACAACTGTACTCAGATTTATAAACAATTTCTTTAGGTTCAACTAATGGTGACATATTATGAAAGTCAGGATCATTCTCTGCATATATTTCTCCAGAATCCTCAGCTGGAGTCTGACGAAGTTGTGTGTCAATGTCTTGGGCTGATTTCTTAAACGCCACTGAGTTCTGAAGAAAAACGTGGCATTTCGTACACAAGTGCTTAGGGTAATCATCATTTTCATTTACTTGTATGTCCACAAAAGTTTGTATTGCTTCTGCAATGTTGAAAGTGTTATCCGAATTATAAATCTCTACGTTACCCTCTTTCAAACAAAGCCTGCATTTATTGTTACTTCTGTTTATTTCCTCGTCGCTATCTTGGCGATTTATAGTGTTATGGTTTAGCAATTCCCTCTGCTGCTTGATTTTTTTCAGAAATTGCAACATAAAGTAAGAACCCGACATTTTATAGTAATATTTATGAGTGTTACTGTCTTACTGTTAACGTTTTTTATTTATTTAAACAAAACCAGCTGATTTACAGAAACAGAAATGACATTGACAGTGACATTGCTTCAGAAAAAACTTCTTTTTTGTGGGTGCGTTTACAAACATAGAAACTCACATACACAAACGCCCTGACCCGGAACAACTACTTGAAGATCAGAGTTATCATTGCTCAGTCCATTCCTCAAATCTATGAAAAAGCTGCATGGGCCTAAGCCCTTTGCCTATTCCATGTAAATTCTACAAAAAAGTGTTTATACACCCACGATACAGGAGAAATTTTTAGTGTGGGTGCAACGTTTCTTTAAAAAGCTTAGTTCCATAATGAGATATATTTATGTCCTTTCCAATACATAAATATTAATTAAACTATAGAACTATGAAAATACTAAATTAAAATAAAACCTATTATAGAGCATCGAAATTAGTTCATTAGGTTCCTGCAGTAAGTCAATGATTGTAATCTTTCAAAAAAACATATCGACCAAATTGAGAACCTCCTCCTTTTTGAAGTCGGTTAAAAAAGTAATTATGAAGCTGAAGTTATGCTCAGTCCAATCAAATCGATGATCAATAGGATTTTTTTTTTTCTTTGGCAATTGATCAATAGGATTATTTTATGACATGGGTGACGGTCGTCTGACATTATCGATGAGTGCATTTGACATTGAGTTTGACAGGAACCGAAGGAAGAAAGATTTGCCAAGGCGCAAATGTCAGGCGTTCTGTCTGTTTACTTTTTTTAACAAATAAAACAAAATTATTAAATTCTGCGAAAATACTTACACTATAAACGTGCCTAAGTTTAATTCATCAATACCATGTTGACATTGTACTACCTGATGAAAAAGGCGAGAAAAGAAAAACATAAATTAAGTGCTACCGAATATTACAAAATCATACATGAAAATACCAATACTCATTCCAAAACCAAGGGAGTTTTACGATCTAAATGCCGGGTATGTTTACAAGACGGTTGTATGCCGATTTTCGGGACCAAAGACACGAGTTTTATTGTAGAAGCATTACAAGTTCTCTCCAACATAGAGGTGGATGAAGATGACGAATATCCAAAGCTCCTGTGCGACATATGTGACGAGTTTATCAAAGGAGCTATACTGTTCAAAAAAATAGCGAGAAAAACTGAGGACATCCTTAAGAAGCCGGTAAAAGAAGAAACTATTGAAGAACATGATCAATATGATCAGGATTATAGCGACAATAGCGTCTATGATACGAAACAGACAGAAAAGTGGGACATGGAAACTGAAGATGTTGGCTTAATAAAAAGCGAAAAGAAATCAAAAATCAAATATTCACCGAAAGTAACTTGTAATATATGCAATAAAATCATAAACCAATCCTACTATAAGGAGCACATGACTATGCATGACCCTGACCATAAGAAGTATGTTTGTGATGTCTGTGGAAAATCATTCAGATTAAGATGTGCTTACCATAACCATAGTCTGAGACACGGCAATGAATTCCCATACAAATGCCAGTTCTGTCCATACAAAGGAAGATACTCAGAGTTACTTAAAACCCATATGAGAACCCACACAGGGGACTATAGATACATGTGTACTGAATGCCCGGCCAGGTTTTTGTTTAAGAGTAATCTGAACAGCCACACATTGAAGCACAAAGAGCCTCAGCTTCACTGTGACGCTTGTAAAAGAGCATTTCACACCAAACTGTTGTTGCAGAGGCATTATGAGGCCGATCACTTGGGCATCAAGAACCATGTCTGTAATATTTGTGGAAAAGCATTTGGATACCGGAATGCTATGATGAAGCATCAGAGGCATGTTCACAAAAGAGAAAAGCTGTTGTTTGGACGGATGCCAGCTTATTTAGAAGCTGAACATAGAAGCGACAATGTTAGTTAAACTTATGTTCTGAACACCTTGCTGCGATCTGAAATGGCTGTGGATGATTTTGATAAAAAGGGTGCCAGGCTAAAACTGCAAGCAAGAAGACTGCTGGGCACAGAAGTTTTCGATAGATTAATGATATTTTTGTCCCTAGACAAGATGATGTTATGTGGTAGTGCTAGATATAAATTCAAGAAGCCATTTTAGTGACAATGCCCTAATAGTAAATAAAACTACAATAAATAATGTAATACATAGTAAAATTTTAATTTGGAATTTGGAATGATCTAATTAAATAAAATATAGCATAAACAAAGTGGATAAAAAATATGGTAGTAGAAAATCACTTTTGAATATTGATAAGTTTACATTAATTTTATTGCTGTCCAAAAACTATTGGTATGGGGCCGTTCAAGTATTACGTAAGCAGATTTATTACAATTATTTACCCCCCTGTCCCCCTTGTCAGCAAAAGTAAGCAAAGCACTTACCTCCTCCCCCCATGCTTACGTAAACATTTTTCAATTTATAAATAATAAAAAATCATCATCTAGACTCCCCTACCCCCCATGTCATCCAAAATAAGCAAAGCAAAGAAATAGTGCTTACGTAATACTTGAACGGCCCCTATGATTAATTCCAGAAACCAGGTATAACTTCTGTAATTACTTGATGTGTAGAAAATAAAATTTAATAAATCATTTATTTTTCATTTCTGATCACTTATACATCTCTATCACTTATAATTTTTATGTAAGCCTGAATATGATATGATATAGTATTGGTCCAACTAATAACTGACTTCTGTATTTTTTTAATAGCCCACTGAACTGTGTCCCACTGCTGGGCAAAGGCCTTTCCTTCCTCCTTGCAAGCCTCTCATGCTTGCATGAGTTATTTATAGTTATAGTAAAATCATTTGTTTTTTTAATTTTATTTTGCAATCAGTTTTACACCTTTAGCAGACTGTAAAGGTAAAATTTATGATCATTTTCATGTCTCATCAGTTAAAAACTGCTTGTTGAGGCACATAAGGAAGTGTTAATTTACATAAATTACTGTTTTGGATATCTATTACAGTCCAGAGATATAGTCATCATTCAGTTTAAAATCTTAGGACATAGGTTTTTATAAAAATAGTGCCAGGATTTTATTAACAATAAACAAAATACACACATTTTTAAGATTTAATAAAAATATTAAAGATATTGATAATAATATGATTTAATATTAAATAATTATAAGAACCAGTGGGTAGATTAGCCTCAAACAAGTGACCATAAACCATGTATAAGCAATAAATTAGTTTAAATAATATTTGGACAGTATAGATCTGTTTACATGATTACAAAAGGTCTTCTAGTTTATTTAATTCAGCCTCTATATATGCTGGTGTTCTCCCATTCAATTTCTTTTGTCTTTTGTGAACATCAAGCTGATGCCTCATCATCGCCTTTCTATATCCAAATGCTTTACCACAAACATTACAAATATGATTCTTTATTCCTAAATGGTCGGCATCAAAATGTCTTTCCAAAATGAGTTTAGAATGGAAACCTCTGTGGCAGGTATCACACTTGAACATTGGTTCCTTGTGCTTTAGTGCATGCTTATTCAAATTACTCTTAGTTAAGAACCTAGCGGGGCATTCAGTGCACATGTATCTATAATCTCCTGTATGTGTGCGCATATGAACTTTTAAAAGTCCTGAATGACTTCCTCTATAAGGACAAATTGTACATTTATAAGGAAATTCTGAACTGTGCGTAAAGTAATGGTTTCTGTAAGAACATCTCTGGCGAAATGATTTGCCACAAATATCACAAACATATTTGGCCACAGTGTGATTGTGGAGAGCAAAATGCTCCTTGTAATAAGCTCTTGTGATGATTTTGAAGCATATTCTACACTGTACTTTAGGTATCTTTTTCCTGTATCTCACAGGTTTAGAATGATTACTACATTCATTATCACTCTCAATGGATGAGAAGAAATTTTGTAACAGTGATGTAGAATTATCTGTGTTTTCTTTTGCTGTTCCTTCATTGTTTTGATTAAGGGCCTTGCAGGAAGGCTTCCTGCTTTTGGCCGAAGCTTCTTTCAAAATTTTATCAGATGTTTTTGCAGTTTTTCTGAATAGTATAGCAGCATCTAGTAATTTCAAACAAGAATCACATAAAAACTTAGGATGTTCGTCGTCTTCACGAATTTGGATGTCGCCGAATGTACCTATGTCTTCGGAAATATCGGGTCTTTGCTCATTAAAAATGGGGAAACTACCTTTCTTCAAACATATTCTGCATTTTTCCTCGGTTGTTTCAGGTGTAGTAGTACTAACTGGAGTTTCTGTATCTTCTAAACTTCTGTGATATCTTTCGAAAGTAGCTTTCTTAAAAAGTTTTACAATGTGGTACGTTGATACCATTATTTCCAAGTTATAATATATGGGTTTGATAAAAACGTTTGCTTTGATTAGAAATTCGTACCTACACGGAACGCTGTTTATTTATATTGATAAAAATAAAAATGACTTTAACACCAGTGTTACCAACTCTCAGAAATATCCATCCCTTTTAGGGATAGGTCAAAAAACCCCTAAAATAAAATAGCCGTATCTATTTGGAAAACCCCCTAAAAAAAAGAAAACATACCGAAATATATAAAAAAAAGTAATATCTATAATATAAAAATGAATTGCCGAGCAACACACTCAGTCACTAAGCGTAAATCTCTGCGGGGCGAGACGGAGTGGGAAGCGGTCGCCTCCTTCTGCGAAGCAGTCATGCTCGTGAAGCAGGAGGCGGGCCGAATGAGGGAGAGAACAGCGTTCTCCCTCCACCCCAGCCGCAGTGGTAGACGCTCAAGGCGACGGAAATCGCCAGACGATGTCCGGCCACCGTAGGCGCGGGCATGCGGGCAGCGAGTAATGGGCAATTCACTGTCCGACCATGGACCATGCCCAGGTCGACACCGCGTTGTGTTCCACGCGCGCCTCAAAGAGTCAGCAAAATGACGGGGCCTACCTCTAGAGGGCCAAAGCCTGCCGGGGTCGCGGGACTGTACGAATTACCGTGACCCCGGAACGTAAAGGGCTATTGAAGGACACCGTGGATTTTAGTCAGTACGAGTCTGACAGTCCATCCCGCTCTACCCTGGGTGGGAGGACTCATTTGATGATTTTACCACGTAAAAAAAAAAGCGTTAATCTCGAGAGCAGCTGAACCTTTTTCGCGATATCCTTTTTTTTTTTAATAATATTCCTTGAAGAACGAGGACGGTTCTTACGGACAGAACAAAAAAATGCTTGACAATATCTAAAAACAATACTTTTCTATATTCCAATACAAAAGATTCATAATGATACTTAAAAGTCAATTTGAAAAACTGTTCCATAAAGTTTTAGTGTTAGTGGAGGGATTCCGGGATGGCAAAACAATTCAGTGATGTTAGTTATAGGCGGTACGAAGTTTGCCGGGCCACTTAGTTTTCTAATAAAACTGGATGTCTAAAAAATAGAAGAATAAAAAATGATTCCTAAAAATAAAAATCCTGCAGAAAAATCTCAACCCATTTATTTAACCCCTTAATCTGGGGGAAACCCTTTAGGTTGGTAACACTGTTTAACACCAAATTGACATTGACATAATAGTTGAATGTCACTACTAGCAGTCACCGAGTCCATTACCGCCATAGACTTAAAGGATGGACTCAGCAATAGCTGCTGAATAATGGCCTGCTGAATGACGAGAGGCGAACAATTGATTTTCGGGGGGGTTTGCAAAGGCACTGGCAACAGCTAGTCTACACCAATATAATAAAGATATAAAACCTGTTTTTTTTTTGTATGTAGGTGGTAATCTCTGATATAAAAAAATACTGAACTGATTTTAAAAATTCTTTCACCAGTAGAAAGCTGCATAGGACCCGAGTGATATGACACGGAAGAGCGGATGAAGTCACTGGAATGTTAAATCAAAGTGCTTTTGTAATACAAAATATTATATTAAACAACTATAGCTATTACTTGGAAAATAAAATTACAATTTCATATTTTTATATTCATAGTTAATTTATTCTGCTTTTAGATACGAGGGAGTGCGGCCCTTGGGGACTTTGTCTCTCTTGTGCACTCTTAGCTGATGGCTCAACATGCTGTCACGGTGCCCAAATGCTTTACCGCAGACCTCACAAACATGGTTTCTAATTGACATATGATTTGTTATTGTATGGTTTTCAAGATCCCTTTTAGAATAAAAACCTTTGTCACACTCTTCACATTTAAAGCTATAAAGACGGTTATGCCTCCGCAAGTGTTTGGATAAGTTACTTTTTGTTATAAACCGAGCTGGACATTCAGTACATTTGTAATTATAGTCTCCAGTGTGTGTTCTCACATGAATTTTGAGTAGTGCTTGATGTAAACCTCTGTATGGACAGAACTGGCATTTGAATTTTAATTCACCGCCATGTGTCAGGCAATGAGTTTTGAAGGCAGACCGATGTTTGAATACTTTTCCACATTGGTCACAAATGTAACGTCTCAGTGGACCATTGTGTTTCTCAAGGTGTAATTTAAAATCACTTTCTTTGACTTTCCTGTCGCACACTGGACATTTTTTGTAGTTTGTTGGTTGATATTCTCTTTGAACTATTTCGTATTTATTATTGTCTAGTGTAGTAGGATGCATTTTAAAAAGATGATATTTGTAATAATGCTTGTTGAACATTCTGTTACAAATTGTACACTTTATGAACTTTTTAGCTTTCTCTTCAGCAGTACCGTGTAATGTGATCATGTGAATTTTCATGTATGCTTTGCTTACTTGCTTACCACAATATTCACACTTTATTTTACCATACAGTTTGTTAAACTTTTGTTTGTATTTTTCTCTGTGTTCTATTAGATGTTTTCTATATGCATTTCTTTGAACCATGGTATGGCAAACTGGACATTCTCTTTGATGTGGTTGTACATCATTTGTGAGAGATTTTTCATTATGCTCTGTTATTTCTTCATCACTATAGAAAATCATGTTGTCATCATCATCATCATCTTCATTTTGCTTGTATTTTTGTTTATCTTTGTCAGAAACAATAATCATTATTGTTTCACTGTCTGCTTCAGTAACGGAGCCATCATCCTCTTGTTTGACATGGAGCAAATCTGTTTGTGTATCATGACTAACATTGTCTTGATTATATGCTTCAGAAAATGTAGAGTTATAAATTAAAGTCTCATCTTCATTTTCAGGTTTCACCTTATTAAGGTCAAATGATTCTGCTTCAGAATCTGAACAATTAAACTCAAGATATTCTTTTTTAATGTATGTTTCATCTTCGAATTTATAATCTGACTCATCTATATCAACAGAATCCAGTCTTTTGAGAATTTTATCCGATTGTTTAGCAGTTTTTCGGAACAAGATTGCAGCTTCAAGCAACTTATGGCAATCATCACATAAATACTGTGGTAGGTTATCACCTTTACCAATTACAATTTGTCCAAACTCCTTCACATCACCGGAAATATCGTTTGTGCCGAATATAGGTATTTCACCGTCGGCCAAACATATTCTGCACTTTTCACTCGTATATTTCTGGCCATTCGTTCCAAAAGTTAGTGAACTGCTAACATGGGATTTATTACGAGAGAGCATTGTTTACACTATAGCAGTTTAAAATTCCATTTGATTAAAATCACTTCACGTATTTATAAATATTGATTACTTAAACGAATGTAAGCAACGAATTTTTATTTGTAAACGGAGTTGAAACAATAAACATCATGCAATCTTAATCAATAAAATAATAAGGTCACAATTCATGAGCCCCCACGACGATAATGACAGATAATGAAATGAACATGTCAAACAAAAGTCAAAGTCAATGTTGTCAAAAATGTTTTTTATTGCTGAAATAGAACCACAGAAGAAAACATCCGCACTACATAAAAAATAACCCTGTATATTTAAACAGGAGACATTATGGCAATTTTACTAGTATTTGACATTCGAAAGAGAATTCTCGCAGTCCATTTTCTATGACTGGAATAAAAATTAATAAAAAAAATTGTAGGTATGCAACAACTCTCTGCATTCAGCATCGCTAACAGAAGCCTGGTATAGTGTAAAAATGAAACGGCAACTTCGTCAAAAGCATTATTTATTTATGTTCAAATAATAATAAATAATAAACCCAAAACATTCTGTACATAAATAAATCACAGACAAAACTCAGTTTACAGTTTTATATTCAATAGTATTTTAACACAATTCGAATTTAATATAATTGTTGGTCAATGTAAATTAAATAAAAGAATATTTTTAAAACTGTAATTTTCAGATCTTGGTGTTACTATCTCTCCTATGGATAATCGTCACGATTTTATAAATTAAAGGCGCGGTTATTTGTATAGTTGTCATTATCATAATGATGCTAGACTATTGGTATTATAGTATTTTACAGTATTACATATTACGCTCTTACATATTTAACTAGCCATCGCGACCATATAGTTCTAATTTAGACAACATACTTCGGTATAACCCGCCGGCTATGCCATCCCCATGGTGTGTAGGAGCTCAAGATCACTATAACTTGCCACTAAACAAAGATTTAACAGTTACACAAAAATTGACCTATTCATTTTATTTCATTAAATTATTTATCAACAGATTTGTACGCGTTTTGGTATGGTTTTTAGAAGCATTATTTGGAATGGAAGCGTTATAGTTACCCAATTTATACGAAGTTTAATCGAGAACGTATCAGCATGTTCTTAAGAATTTACATATGATAACATTTTATTATAGTGACCACTATAAAAAAATATCACTTTAATTATTGTAAAAGTCATAGATAAAGAGAATGAGAAAGCAATATCTTCAGTCCAGTCTCTATGGTAAAAGTAGATGTTGACGCGTTTCACAGCGATAGTTCATACAAATAAATTTATGATACAATCATTAATTTTCCAATCGATTAAGTAATTGGATCACGTCTGTTTCTTTCTACAGCGCATATTAAAAAGATGTAGTCATATTTAAGATTGTGAACTTTTTTTGTACGGGCATTAAATTATTTATTTAAATAGAACGGCCGAAGCAACGTTGTTTTTTTTTTTAAAAAAAAGCCAATTACACTATTTAATCATACATAATATTATAAGTGCGAATAATGAATCAGGTGTCTCACACAAAATATATGAACACAACTTTCTGAACACGCTGTATTTAAAAGACGTTGGGTTTATCAGTCGAAAGTGCATAAAAAGGTCTCGATGCTCTTTCTATTTCGGTCTAAAATATTTAATTTAGAACTAATTTGTAATTAAAAATTAAGGATAAATTAATTTTTACTAAACAATTTACAATTACGTCACACCAAAATACTTTCTAAGTAGCTCTCCTCTAAATATACAATTTTAACATACATATAGTGCAGCACAATTCTTTTGGCGTTCACAAGAGGGCGCTGTTGGTTAAAATGTATGAAATTGTCTATGGGAAACAAGATGGCGGAGTTAGTTCCGATTATGGCCACGCGCCAAAATAACTTTGCAGCACTGTATCAGCGATTGTAACAATATTATTGTGTAGCGCGCTTAGTATCTAGGTACATTATATTGTTTTTATTTCCTATTTACTCAGCTGTCCTTTAATATGGAAGATAACATGTTATATTGCCGAATACATATACATAGAGCATGGACTGAGCTTTATTTGTATACTGAACATACTCTGTAGAAAGAGAAAAAAAAAATTGTAAGAACATCTATTTCTTTTCTTTACATTGCCAAAAACATTATCTATGTCATACAGGAAAGAAATAGATAAGTCAACAACTGTTTCTCTCTTTTTGACATTTGCTTAGGGAAGGCTCAGTTCATGCGGTAAGTCTATGGCTGTAATGCCTACAAATTTTCTAAAGCCCAAACACAGTACTAAGACTACAACATTCTAGATACTTCCATTCGCTAGTAGCCATCTATCATCATCATCTGCCTAGCCTTTTCCCAACTGTATTGGGGTCGGCTTCCAGTCAGACCAGCTGAATATCAATATTTTACATGATGCGACTGCCTGTCGGACCTCCACAAACCAGTAACTGGGTAATACGATACCCTTGGTAAGACTGGTTGTCAGACATCTATATTAATTTATAAACATTTTCCACTATCAGTCATAAAGCTTATTTGGTCACAAAAGTGAGAAAAACCGGAAAATATTTTTTGGAGATTTTATTCATGGTTTAAATGAAGCGAAAATAATTTGAACCATTTATTAGTAAATATTAATTTAATTGGTAGTTATACAATGTTACTAGAATATATTTTTATTAATTTCACGGTAATTATAAATGATGATAGAAGTAAATAATTGATTAAAAAGAAAGATTTGATTTTGATTATCATGCTAAAATCTGACTAAATTACACAGAACTTTAAACAGTATTTGATTATAACTGCCCGAGTTATGGCTGTATTATCCTACCTGCACGATAAATAACAATAACTATTGGGATCACAATTCGTTCAAAATTTTTATATATTTAAAATCGAAATGAAGTAACTTATAGAACTGCCATAATTATGACTTCAGTATTTCTAGAATATCGCACAGATAACGCTGCCAAAATTAATATTATACCACAACCCCAATCTTTGTCTGTAACTAATCATCGGGTAAGTTTGCCAATGTGGCACTTTGAGAGCCAATCACACGCAGCTGACGAAGATCACGAATCAAGATATCGTAAAATCGTAATACATTATTAATTTCAGTCGTTAATCGACAGGAGAATTAATTGGTTGGATCCCAGCGTGATAGAAAAAGTAAGTTTTTTTTTAAGCAACGGTTTTGTTTTCTTTGATTATAAGGCTAATTTAAAACCCTACGCTGCTAACACTCAACACGACTATACCTTATGTTCCTCAAGCCCATACGACCACTACACGAAGTTAAAAACTCGCTGATTGACGAACAGAAACACTATTCGATGGATGAATGAGTGAAATGCATGTATGACCACATATGCAAAGAAAATGTTATAATCAAAACATAAGCAAAAATATTGAAATGTTTACAATTTTGCTGTCTTAACAATAGCGCAGATTCGTGCAAATTTTGAGTGTACAACGTTTAAGCCTCATTTAGACGACGCAAGAACTCGCACGCGAGTTGCGTTACATTGCGGTCTTTATAGGTGCAACGAATTCAGTTGATCAAATAAATATCGTAATGTAGTGAAACCCGCATGCGAGTTCTTGCTCTGTCTAAATGAGGCTTTATAGATTTCGAATGAGGAATGTGCGCGCTTAAATCATATGCGCAAGAGTTTGAAATATAGTGAAAATTTTTGCGTGAATTAACAGTCGTTTTTTTTCATGCTTATTTTTTAAGGAAGCCCAAATATTTGGATTTGGTAATATATTCGAGATTTACAGAACATTCGTTAATCGAATTTTAAAGCGAATAAATTCGATGATCTTTAAACATTTTACAATTTTTATTTTCTTGTGAGTTATATGCAACGCGTACATTTTTCATTCGAACTAAAGAGGTCACATTGTGACGAACACTATAAAATTAACTATAATAATTACCTACTATTTTAAATACTAAATGGAATTACTAAAATACTATTTAATTCTCACTTTTCCGTTTACAGTAACAAGGAATTTGAGTAATTTTTTAAATGTTTTCTGAATACATTCCTACACTTTTTGAATTGAAAAATATGCATTTTTAAATATGTGGAGACAATTTTTTCACCTGTATTATGATTTTGCTTTTTCTTACCATTTCAAATGTACAAAGAATGTTGTTTGTTACGTCAACAAATGAATTTTCAAATCATAGAAGCCTTATAATGTATGGCATGTGAATTAATGTCTCTAATTAAGAAGTTCATCATTTAAAATTAATTTTGTGCAAGTGAAAAATAGCTCAGATATTTTTTTTGTATAATTTCATAATTATTGTATCAACAATTCCTCGAAAAACAACTAAATCTATGTAGGACTTAATTTATCATAACATTGACTATTCGAAATACATTATTAATAACAATAATTGTCTAATAAATAGATGCAATAATAATTAATGAAACTTAGCGATGCACGATCCTTTACGATATCGATACATCTTCATGCGATTCTTCAATATTTTTTATCGATACAAAAATTTTGGTATTGGGACGAATAAATAGTATCGTAACACATTGTGGACGTGCGCCACTGAAGACGATACAATATTTGGAGAATCGGTGTTAAGTTCTTCGATACGATAAAAAGTATGGATATAAATACAAGTATCGTGCATCTCTAATATGAGTAAGTAGTAACAGAAGTGATGTGACATTTATTATTTAGATAATAAAATAGAATACAAGCTTTTATACTGATTTTTTAATAGAAACTATATTGGCAGTTTATATATGGAGATATTTTTAGTTATAGGTTTCTAGACATGTTTTCAGATAAGTACTGTTTTAATTCAAACTTTTGATTTATAGTTTATAAGAATCCGAAGGTTTAACAAGTCCATTTTATCGTAATTCATATCATGATTCTGCTAACCAGAAGACAATGGAGTCGGTTAAAATTATTTTTACAGATTACAGAACCAAGATTATCATAGGTATATCATGCAATCTGAAAACACGTTTATATTTGACGTAACTTGGCGATTTTATCAGCTTTTTACAACCATTCAATGTCATTACATACTAAACAATTTAAATATATTATAATACTGCATCTCACTATGATTAATTAATCGTACTAGTAGATATACATTAATAAATACAACTACATAAACTATTTCCATAGTATTTGGTGCCAATTGTCAATTTATTCGAAGTGTTTCCAATTCCAACTTATTACTAGGGCAGGGTAACATTTTTCAATAATTACGAACTTGTTTTTTTTTTATTAATATTAAAGTAATCCCTGTGTGCGGCTTTCTCCGGCGAATTTGTCATGAAGGTGTCTAGGTCGTCACGCCAGCGTTTAATAGGCCTCCCTCGGCAACGACGTAGCCGCACACAGCATGTCGTAGAATTCACAATCATTTATAATATTCAATTATTATTGGATTAATAAACATTTATTTCTTGGAAAGCCCCAGTAACATGTAGGTAAAGGTCCAATAAAAAAAAAAAAAACAAGACTTTCAGTGAACTTAAACTCAGTAACTATATCAATTTAATAATAAAACGTTGCCGAGTGTTTTCAAAGAGACATGGCGTTTTAACATCCAGTCTCTTTGAGACTACAAATAACTTTAGGGAAGATAATAGTGGTAGATAATAGTGGAACTAATGGCGCTAGTGTCGTTTGTTCCAAGGCTTGTCATTGGTTGAAAATCTGTCAATGTCAAAATAACTTGACCTCATTGGTCAGATGTCGACTTAGTTACAGTAACGCCATCTACTATAAGCTTTGTCTTTCCCATTGAATAAATATTTGTTTGTAGAGAAAAAGAAAAGTGCATGAATTAACATTATGAATAATTTAACAATATATTAATTCAATACTATATTTACTAGATGAACATTTAATTACGTGTGTTTAGTCAACATTTAATCTCATTAGTTACCTAAATGAGGCCTTAATTAATACTATAATAATTATTATTAATAAAGGAATGTCAATTTTATAAAAGTAGAGAAACGACGCATTTATAATTCGCATTTATTATAAAATTTTAATTCAAACAATATATAGGTTTTTTCTAAAAACTATCAGCTATAAAATGTTGTCGAAACTTCTAATCAGTACAGCTTTATAGTAGACAATTTGCGCTATTTTTTTTTTAATTTATTATATTTTTAAGATAGTTTTAACTTTCTAATGCTCTATGGTTAACATCAAAGCATTTACCCTATATCACATATGCCTGAAAAAATATTCAGAAAATCTTGAATAGATATTCCTGAAGATTTTTTCAGGAAACGGCGATAAATGGGTTAAAATATGTATAAGAAAGTATTCTAAAGTCATTGTAGCTGATAGTTAATAGTTATAAGTGCTCAAAAATTTTAACATCATTACGAAGCCTGGGGTCATACCACCACCTCTTATAAGTATTACTTCAATATCAGAAAGAGACGGAGCTAGACAGGAGGTCCGTCTCTGTCTTACACTAAAGTAATTAACAAAACTAATAAGAGGTCCTGGTAGCTCACCCATTCTAGAATAATACGTATAAAAGTCATGGAAAAACAACGAGGAAATACACCAATATGGAGGTAATCAAAGCTTGAATAATTTTAGGAAGATTTTTGTAGTGGAGGAACGAATACAGCACAATTTAGAGGGAACAACTTGGTCAGATTTGGAAGAGATCTACTCAGTATGAAGACTTGATATTTGAGAAAGAAAAATAAAAAAATCTGCTTGAAAAATTTCAGACAGGAACCCTTCGGGACTCTTTGATTGTGAAGCAATTGAATTGCAACACCAAGTTCAGCAAGGTTGTAAACACAATTGTCATCTCACCGTACTGGGCCTGAACCAAAACGAATTTACAGACAGAAGATGTTGTGGACGTAATAAATTAATTACCCACATATTTGTTATTTTTAAGTACTTGCTGTAGAAGAGCGGGGCCTCCTAACACAGGCTTGATTTGCTTAAAGGGAGACCCCAAACACAACCACCCACTGATGTAACAAATTTCTCAATAAATATTTTTGTATTTGTATTTTGTATTTGTACACTAAATCACGATTGGGCCCCCATATTAGAATATGGCTCACTCGTCTTTGTTCCATCGCTGGCAATTTTATACACCGATTATGATATTGTACGCAACTTCACAAAATCACGCACTTGCCGACCATTTTTGCACGTTATCCCCTCTAAATTTTCAGAACGATTGGATAATATTAAACTGTCTCAAAAACTTCCTAACACTAAAGGACCGTACGTTTCAACCCTGCAAACTATTCGTATCATTAAACATCATAAACTACCCTCAATTAGTTTACTAAATACTGAATGGTTCAACACACATAATACGAGACTAAAAAATCCAACTGTACATTGCAGACTACGTCTACGCTATTAAACATACGAAATTGTGCACACAGAATATTAAATAAATTAAGAGAAATATATCACTGAGTATGCGGCTTCCTTGGACAAAACAACGGAATATTTTTCACCTGGTAACACTGGGGTGGTGTTGGCAACACTGTCATTAGAGCGCGACGAGTCTTGTGTTGCAGCCGCGCCATTTTTCTTGTAGTTTTCTGTGGTCTTCGTATTGTTGTTCTGTTACTTGCTTTACGGCGGGTGCAGCCTAGGAGAATAATTATGTTAGTATTATGACCGTTTGCCATTACTCGTTGGATTTTGTTCCGGCAGTTTAGGGGTCGAAAATTAACAGGGTTTTTGAAGTACAGTACAGTAAACATGAGAAAATACTGACAAACCTAAGACAACCTAAAACGTAATTCTCAAATGTAGATAACAACAAATACATATACAACATTATTTTTTGTTTATGCGAAACCCGATACACCTGTCCAGTATTTTTGTGTAAAGAATCTATGTACAAAATTTTAAAACCGTATCTTAAAAAATCACAAGGTTATAGGTATGTATATTACCTGGTTGTCCGTTCAAAAACATGCTCATTTCGCGGTACACCCGCGTAAACCGCGTCTCCTGTGTTATACAGTCGTGATAATAGCTTGGCAATAGGTACCTAACCGTACGGTAATTGTATTGTAATTAACTGGTAATAAAATTTGATTAAAATATTTTTGAAAAAAAATATATAACATGGTGTAAAAATTATTGGAATCGAATCACTTACTGATTCTGAACAAACTATATTCAGGTTTCGCATATACTAAAAATAATGTTGTATAGTAAATCGCAATCAAGATGCATTTGCTTATATTGTGCTACTATCCTGCAAAAGTTAAACTACACAGGTCACTACATAGTATTGTGTAAGGAAGTTTTGGGACATTGATTAAAATTGCAATTTTTATCTCACCTTAATCTTTCTAGGATCCAAATTAGCTCCAAGATTCTGGACTCCCTTGGCCAACTTGGTCAGCGGTGAGAGTACCATGTCCTTAGTAGCGCTTCCAACGGGACTAGCGATGTTCTTAAACTGCCTTATAGCCGACTCACTGTGCGATTGCGCTATATTCAGCGTGATTTCGTGCTGAGAGTTCGAACGCACGTGGAAATTCACCCCCTCTGATTGGCTATCATCGAAATTCAGCTCGTTGGAACTGTGGGACAGCTTCTGTGTCAGGATTAAGGAGTTAGGAGGAGCTGGCTTCGCGTATGCACCGTCAACCTGGATTTCTGGAGTTCTTGAAGAGTCTATGTTAAACGGATTGATCTTGTTTACGTTACTCGGGGTTTTGGAAGCTTGCTTATCCACGTTTGTCACAATTTCAGACGGAATGAAAACCTGAGTATCATGTGGTTCAATCTTGGAGGAATACAAAGGATTCTGAATAAGTTCGCAGTCATTTTCTGTCTCGCTCTTGGTTCCGGGCTTGCCTAAGTAATGCTGAGTGTTCTCAAAGTTGTCTAGAGTAGGTTCGAAAATGTTGGTTCTATTTTCGTCGTCTGAGGAGTAGTCTGAGCTCATGCCATCAGAAAGGCTGCCTTTCTTCTTATTGTCCTTATTTTGTCCGAGGGTGAAGATCTTCTTGGTGCGAGAAGCGCTCTGGTCAAATTTCAGCTGTAGGCTAGGTCGAGCGCGCGCATTTAGTGAGTGACTCAGTTTGTTCAACTTACTGAATTGTTCCGTCATATTGGTCAGGGCTTTGGTTCCTAGAATAAGATTTTCTCGTTTAAATATGGATGATAACGCATCTGCTAAAACTGCGCGACGGAAAGTTAGGCATGCTAACATCAGCGGGCCTAAAAGGTTTTAAACCTGGTGTAACGTCTTTTGAACTGACGTCAACCCGAAATTGCGTCGCGAAATTTTCGGCAGACGTATAAAAAATTGTTAGAAAAAAGGAATAAAGGACTTATGGATGGAGGGAACAAGTGTCGTTTTTCTATTAACGCGGCTTACCTAACATAAGCCGAATTTTGAAGAAAGCTTGGTTGATTACGGAAATCTTTCTTAGATTCCGATAACCCGGGTTTTTGCAAAGGCCCTAGGATTTTTGCAAAGAGCAGATTTTTTCGATAACCCTACGACACATAATAAAACCACATGGATATGACTCTGATTTATGTGTTAGTTATTTTATTTCAAAGATATTACATTCTCAGGCTATGTCATTTTTATTTTAGGTAACTTTAGATAGCATATCTGGCCTCAGGGTCGATTTCTTACCTAAACAGAACTTATTAAATGGAAATCTTTATCTGATATCTACTATAGGTTTAAGATCTTTGACTAGAACCTACAACTTCAGGCATTCTCCAAGTTAGCAACCTTGCAAATGTTTGTCAAACATTTCGCTCTTTTATTATTTTGTCCAAATTTAAGAAAGATGCATAAAAATGTCTTAAAGTCTCCAAATGCACCCTTTTAGGATTTCGCTGTCATTCGAAAATATTTACCAGTATTTAAGGGTCGTCAGAATGCCCACAACAACTGACGTCATGAAGTTATTTCCTGTCACCGTAGGTGCGGGTATGCGGATGGCAAGTAATGGGCGAGTCGCCGTCCGATCAAGGACCATACCCGAGTCGACGGCGCATTGTGTTCCACGCGTGCCTCAAAAAGCTGTCAGAAATCTGACGGGACCCCCGTAGAGTCCCAATTGCCTGCCTGAGTCGCTGTAATGTCTAAACAGGTAACCGTGACCCTGGAACGTACAGGGCTACTGAAGGAATATCTTGGATTTTAGTCAGTACGAGTCTAACAGTCCCTTTTCTACTCCACTCAGGGCGGGGAGATTCATTTGATGTTACTATCACGACAAAAAGGTCCAAAGGGTAATGTACCAACATACAATTAATCTACATTCTGACAGGCTTGTTGGTCTAGTGGTTAGTGACCCTGACTGCTATGCTACCTGCTACCCACGACCTCCGCGTGGGTTCGATTCCCACCCAGGACAAATGTTTGTGTGATGAGCACAATCATTTGTTCTGTGGTCTGGTGTCTGGGTGTAATTTATCTATAATATGTATGTATTTAGAAATATATTAGTATGTTTATCAGTTGGCTAGTACCCATAACACAAGCTCTGCTTAGCTTGGGACTAGATGGCGTTGTGTGATAGTTGTGGAATATTTATTTATTTATTTATTCTTTGAAACTAACTAAGGTTATGAACTAATTCGGGATCGCAAGACTAACGAATTACCGTGACCAAGCAACATAAAGGGCTATTGAAGGACACCGTGTATATTAGTCAGTACAAGTCTGACAGTCCCTCCTGCCCTGTCCTGGGTGGGAGGTCTCATTTGATGATTTTACCACGATACAAAAAAGGTTATGAACCAACTAACGGTCTGCGATTCACTGTGCGTCCGTTCGCTCGTCGTCGCCACCACGTTGCGATGCATTATGGTCGGTTGAGACACCCTTTTCAACATGCCCTTTAGAAGTCTAATTTTGGAAGAACAGCCGTCTGATAGGATAGAGGGAGAAGGAAAATAATAAGGATAAGATTAAAAGAGAGGGGAAATGATGAAGTATGTCTAGTTGACCTATTTTAACACATGTCATACCTAGTTTAGCGACTAGAGTTTTTTTTTTTTTTTCAATGGCATCTCGCAGGTCAACCTATAAGAGGTTGTGGGCTGCTTAACCGGACTTTTAGCGACTAGAGTAGAAACGCATATATAACTTAAATTGAGGCCTTCTAGCGCCTCAAATCATTTAAGAATTTGATTGGTGGTTTTAAAACTTGATGACTCTTATTTAAGTCAAAGATCTATAGAGCGAACTTCGACTAAGCTCAAACTAAGTACAGTCGCGCTTCATCCGAAAAGAAGTCTTATTTGCATTTATTTAATGCACAAATTCCAATAAGGCTCTGCCATCAAGCTATATAAACATCAAATGACATAGAATCAAGGTTTATTTTTGTACGAAATTATACTGTAAACTTGAGTGAAGTCAAAATTAAAATTCGCTTTACAAATCTGGCTTACGACCCATTCACTTTGGTCTAAGCGGTAAGTTAGGCGACGGGCGACGCGAATAAGAAATTAGTTACTTAGTAAGTACACAAAGTCGCCACAGGCGGGGCTTCGTTGTGTGATTCAAACACTTCTTTACATTTTGATCTTACCACTCGCTGCCCCACGCTAACTCACCGCTTACAGCGGCAATTTCGTGAACGGGCTGTCAGGTTAAAAAAAATATTGTACGAGGTGATTTTTTGCGTAAAATTCGTCTTTAATGTTTCCACAATTGGCTTTTTGACTGAAAAATTATAATTAGTGCGTCACTTAGATTATCAAAAAATATTCGACCCGTATTTTTTCTTTTGTTTCGTAAACCAAAATTAACGAAGATACGACGCTTTCAAAATTGGCAATACGTCAGAATTTAGTACAATTTTTATTAAATTCTGACGTCACTATCGTGACGTCAGAATTTAATAAAAATTGTACGTCACAATTTAGTTCAATGTCTACTGAATTCTGACGTCACGAACCCCCACTCTCGAGTTTCGATGCGTTATATTTTGGTAAATATTCATTGATTTTACAAAAGAAAAAATACGTGTCCGTTATTTTTTAAAACTCTAAATGACGGACTAATTATATTTGTAATTTTTAGCTACTGTCAAATAGCCAATTTTTAAAACAGTGGTACTCGAAGACATGCTTTGCTTATAAATTTAATATGATGTACTCACCCACACTCCTGATGTCAGCCACAAGTTGCGTTTCGCTAACGTTCCTAGTGAGGGTGGGCAGTCGTGACAGGTCCAGGTACATGGACGAGCGGGCACTGCCGGCCTGGCCGGGGGGGACCTGGTACAATTCAAAATAAAGCCTTTGTGAATTACACCAAAGGGTAACCACATCCTTACACGAGAAAGACAGGTATTCCACACTGGGCACCTGACTGGCACCGACGAAAAATTTTGATAGGAGTCGTATGTATTTTTTTTTATTTTTACCATTTGTTAATGCAGCGCCATCTATGAGCGTCGAGCGTCACTAACACACCCATAGATTGGGTGTCGTTCCAACTGGCTCATAGATGGCGCCACGTACAGTAGAATTAAATTATTTTAAGTTCGTATAATCTATGGTAAAAACTTAACTTCATTACAACTTTTTTCTGTACAACGAGAAGGATGAGTTTTATTTTAAAAAACTACCTAGAGGAGAAAATCTCCGACATCAACATCCGGCTGGCTGATACAGACCACACACCCAAACACCATTTAAAACATTGTTTAAAAAAGTCCAGGTACCTTTTGCTCGGGTGCCCAATGTGGAGCGAGTTGTGTATAGGAGTCAACTACAGATGACATCCTTTAAATTAATGATAAAAGGTAATCTATGCGCGCCACACGTTAGTTTATATGACATAAATTAATGTTTGGTGACAAAAAATTGATCAACTCTTCCATAGCACAACTGCTAAGTATTATAAACTTGAATTTTGGACAGTAAATACAGTTTAATAAATAAGGGACCACTAAACTGGGATTTTGCGAAAATCAACCCTTAAGGGGGTGAAAGGGGTTAAAAAAAGTTTTTAAGTATATTCTCTTCTTAAAAGAAAGATAAATGTACCTTAGATTTCTTCTTCTCCAATTTGCCGCCATCATTAAAAGGTATCGGCGACAACTTGGCAACATCACGAGCGACCATTAACGACTCACAGATTGAGTGCAGTGATTCTGAAAATTCAATCGGTAGACGTTTAAGAAATAGTACATTTCGATAAACTGGGGAAAGTTTATTATTGCATTAGAGGCGGAATTGTCAGCGGAGCTGTAGGCGAGGATGATAATGAGCAGAGAACCGAATAAACATTCAGTGCGCTGTTTTTTTTATAGGTACACCTTTTTTTACGAGTTACAATCATCCAACGAGTCCTCCCACTCAGGGCAGCACGGGAAGGACTTGTACTGACTAAAATCCATGGTGTCCTTAATTGCCCTTTACGTTCTGGGGCCACGGTTACCTGATAAGACGGTCCCGCGACCCCGCCAGGCTTTGGCCCTCTAAGGGAGCCCCTCCATATTGCTGTCTGTCAGCTCTCTGAGGCGCGCGTAGAACACGACGCGTCCATAATCGGACGACGAGTAGCTCATTAGTCGCCGTCCGCATGGCCGCGCTATAGCTATATACCTAAAGTGCTTTAAGTATACCTATCATCTCGTCCCGTGTATTGATAACAACGGCCATGTTGTTGAAGAATCGCAGCGACGTGGAGCGGAACATGTGGAAGTAGCCAGTCTCCCCAGCCTGGCTGTAGTTGATGCGGATGCAGTACACCGGCTCTGTACCACTTTTGCGGCTCACGCTGAATAACTGGAGGCAAAACAAGATAAAAGTTAAGATTGGAAGATATTTTTTTGGACAAGGCGACAGTTGGCGTATTGGCTACGACGCTACGTGTCGCGGTTTCGATTACCGAACAGAAAAATAGTTTTATAAGGGCTGCCTGGCTGTTTGTGTGTGTGAGTCTGAATACACGATATTTTATATTTTTTGTAAGCATTTGGAGACATATGAATGGGTTTGGAATCATCAAAAGACTTCCTTCGGTATGAGTGGAGCCGAAAAGAGTGCCAGACTCGTATTGACTAAACCCAGTGGTAACTTTAACAGTTCTTAGTGTTCCAGTGCCGTGATATTTTGAAAATTTCAGCGATCTGGCAAACATTTGTACTATCAGGCCTAATCAGTTGTACTGACAGCTTTTTGAAGCGTGTGTGGATCGCAATGAATCCTTGACCTGAGCTTTAACGGTCAGTGAGCTATTCATGGCTCGAAGTTTACAAGCCCACGCGAACGGTGGTTCTGTGACACGACGCGGCTGCCGAGGCCTGAGTAGGAGGATTATTTCTACTCCTTTGCTAGCATTATTGGACTTGAATATTTGGACCTGACCGGATTATTTAAAAAAATATCATATTTTTATTAATAAAAATTACTATAACTCACCGTAGTACAGTTAGCATCAAAAGGTCCCAGCTCTATGAGCGTGACGTCAGCCAGCGGCACGCGCTGCACGCCCAGCAGTCGGTCGGATGTCTCGTCGTAGTCTGCTACGTAGTACGCGTCGCTCGTTAATACGAGGACGCTGTCCATTTCTGTCTCTTGAGGGTCGCCGGTACTGAGGAAACGCGAAAATACATTATTATTCCTTGTAGATACCATTATCATTTACCAGTTTTTTTACGTGTTAAAATCACCACATGAGTCCTCCCACCCAGGGCAGGGCAGACGGGACTCACGAATTACCGTGACCCCGAAACGTAAAAGGCTTTTGGAGGACACCGTGGATTTAAGTCAGTACAAGTCTGACAGTTCCTCCCGCTCTGCCCTGGGTGGGAGGACTCATTTGATGATTTTACCATGTTAAAAAAAAAACAAATGATGATCAAATTACTAGTGTGATATCTATCTAATAAACCGAATTTCCCTACATTTTTTGGACTGATCGCCGACCGAATGAGATGAGATTGTGAGTTGTCTAAACATTTTGAATCTTAAACAGTTACAAATAGAGTTTAAAACAGTACGATCTAGAAATCATGAGAATTAAGAATTACTATTAATAACTTACTTGGGATCCGCATCAATAAGTCCCCAGGAGCCAAGCACGGGTTCCGTATCAACGAGTAACTTCTTACAGTCGTCTATCAACGACTTGACGTGTTGAGCCATCGCCGCTGTGTCGGGCTCTGATTGGTCCTGTAACACGTTCGTGTGGGACGTTCGATGGATGCAAAAATAGACTTTATTGCACACAATATAAGATGTAAAATGGCGATTGATTGATTACTAAGCATTCGTCTTTGCATCATGTAGTAGGATTCTATAAAGCCTTTATCAAAAAGAAAGGCGTTCGTAAATTGTTTGAATCCAGTTACATAGAAAATCAAAAGCGATCCGATAGCGTTACAGAACTATCGGACTGACGTCTCGGTTCGGAAACGCTTCGCTTTTGCTTGTCTGTTTGATAAAGGCATAAAGATTAGACACAAGAAAGCTTTACGGGCCGTTCCCGACCTTGGCGCTGTAAGCGGTGACTTCGAGTGAGCGGTAAGATCAAATGTATAGGCGAAAACTCGCGCTGTTTACTTCGAATGAATCGCTACAGCGACGCGCAGTTCTTAGACTGGGGGTTACAAAACTATAGTGCGATCCAACAAGAAGGTTACCTTCTTCTGACGTCACACCTGTCAAATCGAAACACTTGTCTAATATTAACGGTACTTTTGAAGTGTCAGTTGACCATAGACACTGACTTTCTTAATGATGATGTCAGTGGCAAGATTTTACCGCGATAAAAAAAAAATGTCATAAACATTAACGCCTGTGTCGCGAATTAAAGACCTCTAGACACCAAAATTGGCGGCATGAACCCGGGTTGGGTTGGTGTTAACCACAATTATCGCGAAACTAGCTTGCGGACTCAACCGCTGGATAAAGCTGGCCTTAAGTGATGATTACTGAAATACCGTTCCGCCATGCTGTTAGCGAAAACAACAAAAAAGTGACAGTGCTTAGCAAAAAGCAACTTTTTTTGCAAGGAATTGCATGCAAGTTTGACTACATAGCGGTATTTGTTTGACCAACCGAATTCACCTTCGCCCCGTCATTCTAGTACTCAAACTTTCTGCTCGTAACTACACGCGACGGTGGCCGTTATTGGCATTTAAAAGTACTTTGAGATGAATTTATGAAAATGTTTACGTTTTTACATATTTTTTTTCTTTTTTTTTAATTCAAAAAAAAAAAAAAATTCTTATGTGTGTTTTCTTTTTTATATTCTAATTTATACTGTTTTTTGCATAATTGTCTCTAAAGGTCCATGCAACTTTTAGTTCATCAATTTTTTTTTTCTTTTCGCCAGTGGTAAATTTAGGCCACAATTATATTACCTAAGAAGTCCTTAGAAAAAAAAAATAAGTTTCTAAACCGTAACCAACCAGAGATATGGCGGTTTTCATTTTGTTCTGATCAGGAGTGATTTACTCTTGATTAGAACAAAATAAAATCCGTTATATCTCTGGTTGGTTACGGCTAAGATTTTTTTCATTATTTTTTACGAAGTTCTTAGGTTGCGGTCTACTAATGACCAACATTTCATTACTGCCGAAAGAAAGAAAAAATTGATGCCAAAAAGTTGCATACCCCTTTGCTAAACAAATAACATGGCCGAGGACGAGGGCCATTATGTACGTCAACAGCGTCCACCCTTGCATGTGATTCAGAACCGCAATTTTTAGTGCTTGATTTACGGGGCGTTTGTCAACTTTTTTTTTGTAGAGTGGTAAAATCATCAAATGAGTCCTCCCACCCAGGGCAGGGCGGGAGGGACTGTCAGACTCGTACTGACTAAAATCCACGGTGTCCTTGACTAGCCCTTTACGTACTAGGGTCAGAGGCGCGCGTGGAACACAACGCGCCGTCGACCCGGGCATGGTCCATGGTCGGACAGCGAGTCGCCCGTTACTCGCCGCCCTCATGCCCGCGCTTACGGTGGCCGGAGATCGTCTTGCAACGTCCGTCACCGTGGGCGTCTACTACTGCGGCTGGGGTGGAAGGAGGACGCTGTCCTCTCCCTCACGCGGCCCGCCTCCTCCTTCGCGAGCATGACTGCTTCGCAGGAGGGCGTGTTGTCCACTAGGGCGTATTACCGAATTTTACCCTACATTAATATACAGTGCTAACAACACTAAGTGAAGCATCACATGCACGCACATTGAACATGAGGACCTTGACGGAGGTGCAGCGGCCGCAGTCCGGCACGATGAGCTGGTCGGGGATGGTGCGGGACTCGCCCGTCATCACGTCGATGGCCACCTGCCGGAGCGCGTCCTTGAACGTGGACAGGTAGTATCTGGAACAACATGGTTATCTAAAATAATTAACTAACAGCCTACGAAAACCTAGCAAAAACCTCGAGCAAGTTAAAAAAAAGTGAGGCATAATTTACTTATTATTTTTTGCTTGATGAAAATAATATGCGGATTAAAGGTAATTTTTTTTTAATTTATTTTATACAGGGTTATTTGTAAAACAATAATAACCTTTCATGGGCTGAAAGTACTTCTTCCATTTTGTATGAAACACCTGTTTTTTTTCAATTTATCAGGGTTGAATTCATGGCAAAAGTTCAATGAAATATAAAATGAAAGCTTGTTAATATTTTAACAGGGCTGCGTCAGCTTCAAGTAATCTTTCAAGCACAAACCACACATTGCAGGACAATGGTTCGGTTAGTGTGGTTTCAAGCCAACAACAATTTATGGCCATAATATTGTTATGACAAACTCAAATACAAACACATATACATTAAAGTCGAAAATCCAACATTAGTTTTAGCCATAGACTTACAGCACAGACAGAGCATTCCCTTTTTCCTTTTTTTTAGCGTGGTAAGATCATTAAATGTGTCCTCCCACCCTGAGCAGGGCAGGAGGGACTGGTCAGACTTGTACTGACAAAAATCCACGGTGTCCTTCAATAACCCTTTACGTTCCGGGGTCACGCTATTCGTTAGTCCTGCGTCCTGGGGGGTCCCCCCATCCCCGTCATAATGCTAACACTCTTTGAGGCGCGAGTGGAATACAACGCGCTGTCGACCTGGGTGGACGCTGTCCTCGCTCCCTCACGCTGCCCGCCTCCTCCTTCACGAGCATGACTGTTTCGCAGAAGGAGGCGACCGCATCCCACTCCGTCTCGCCCGCAGCATGACCTCGGCTGGGCGCGAGAGGTCTCCGCCTATCGCCGTCGTGAGGACACGGCAGTGCTCTGCCCAAGCGGGCAGTCCTGCACCGTATGCTCCACCGTGTCCTCCGGACGATCCTCGCAGTGGTGATACCCAGGCGTTTCTTCTCTCCTCATCAGACACAGGTACCTCCCGAAACATTCGTGTCCGGTGAAGACCTGCGTCATGCGGAAGGTCAGAAAGCCGTGACGCCTGTCCAGCCTCTCCTCGAAGAGGGGACTTACCGCCGCAATTGCGGTGTGCCCGCAGAACTTTCCCTATATAAATGTCAAATAAAATTACCATACTATTTACAAAGAGAGGAAAACAATTGTAGGACCATCTGTCTCTTTACTAGTGTCTATCGACATAATCTACTTCTTACAAGAGACAGATGGTACTGTACTTCTATTTCTCTCCTTTTAGCCAGTATGACAATTTTAGGGAGATAATACTTAGTCCACGCTCTGTGTCTATGGTTTTAGCAATAGGGTGGAAACGGAACGGAAGATTTTTTCGACTTAATAATATAATAGAACTACTCCAGAATTTATGGAAGCCAATATTATTTTTGACAAACACTGTACTCCAATTCACTCAGTTTAGTTTAATTTTAGAAAAATCGTGTAACACTACAGAGAGTTATAAAAACAAAAGCGTTTACAACTTTCTAGAAGTTTGAAGCTTATGTTCATAAGCATTAGTGTTCAATTACAATCACATCTATACGCATGTGTCAGCATTTATTTATTTTTATTTGCTATAGCAAAATACATCATCAAGTCATCAAGACAAGACATGAAAGTTGAATGAAAAATATAAGCCTTAACGCCACATCGCAGATCATATATGTATCGCTTAGTTATATTTTTTTTTGTTTAATATCAACATATTGTACTGGCTCTTCACAATTTTTGAAGAATTGGTGCAGAAATGTTTGAAACAAAAAACTACACACAGGCCAAGTGAAACAAAGCCGTTTAAAAAAAAGAGAAACAGAAGAACGCTGATCCATGCAAGTAGATGTGATTACAACAATTTCAAATATCAGCCAAAGAGTGCCAGCAAACAACATTACGGAGAGGAGGTCAAGAAAAGCCAAACTAATTGATTAGTTATAAAAGAATTCCAATAGACTGACCTCCCCATCCCATACGCTATCTCCGCCCCCGCAAATTCACTAGTCAACCCATGTCCGAAGTAACTCGGCATCATTTCTAACTTAGGTCTCTCTGTATCCAAATTCTCAACCACCATCAACGAAGCAGTCTTAACATCGCGCCAAAAACTGTCAAACGTCTCAACCGTCGCCATATTGACTTCCTGTCCGAGTAAAATGTCTATGGCACATTGCGTTATTTCGTCGTTAAAATGGCGGATGATGAATCTGCAAAAATTGTTTGTGGTTTGTACCCTGAACCCTAAGTTATATGGTTGGGTAAGTTTTGAAGTAAGCTTGTTACCTGTTAGCGGATGCGACGCCATCTTTCATTAGTCCTGTGAATTTTCTCTCGCCAGTTCTTGTGTAATCACCCTGAGGGAAGAATAAATAAAGAAGTTAATATACTATGATGTTGTTGTATAAAAGACTGCCGTTTAAAAAAAACAACAGTTATTATGGGAGATCAGCAACCTTAAAATCTAACGATCAGTCTACTAAAGGTTTAGCCAATCAGCGAGCTTGGCGTGGCGCTACGCTGGCGTGGCGTGTCCTTGGCGTGCTTACTTACTATGAATAATATATGAGTCGTCACACACAACACACCCCGCTATCGCCGACGTTTAGCGGGACGTCGCCGTCGGCAATATTTTCATAGTAAGTCACGGTTATCTGACGAGGCAGTCCCGCGACCCCGGCAGGCTTTGACCCTCTAAGAGGGGCCCCATCATAAATAATAATAATAAATATTCCACAACTATCACACAACGCCATCTAGTCCCAAGCTAAGCAGAGCTTGTGTTATGGGTACTAGACAACTGATAAACATACTTATACAACATTATTTTTAGTATATGCGAAACCTGAATATAGTTTGTTCGGAATCAGTAACTGATTCGATTCCAATAATTTTTACACGTTACAATACAATACAATCACCGTACGGTTAGGTACCTATTGCCAAGCTATTATCACGAGTGTATAACACAGGAGACGCGGTTTACGCGGGTGTACCGCGAAATGAGCATGTTTTTGAACGGACAACCAGGTAATATACAAACTTATAACCTTGTGATTTTTTATGATACGGTTTTAAAATTTTGTACATAGATTCTTCACACAAAAATACTAGACAGGTGTATCGGGTTTCGCATAAACAAAAAATAATGTTGTATATTTCTAAATACATACATATTATAGATAAATTACACCCCTAAATACGATTAGATTGAAAGTTACTCTACATATTGAAGAAAAGTGTAGGCAGATGATTGTTACCTTGAGCGCCTTAGTGCCGGCATACTGTCGGGACACAACGTCTCCGTTGTCCGCCCACATGGTGAGGAAGGCCTGCCGCAGGGAGGGAGGGAGGCCGCAGCCTGGAGTGCCCAGACCGAGGCGACACAGTTGTAGCTCCAGGACGTACTTTGCTATCGCAGTCTGTGGACAGAAATAAACCAATGATATACATGGAAATAATTAGAAAGAAGACGGAAGTTTTGTGGTAAGCGTAAAAGGTTGTTAAGTTCCTGATTCACCTTCGAAAAGAAGGATACCAGACGGTCTAAAATGGCTACTAAGCAATATCTCAAGTTATTTACTTCGTAATGAGTAACCGATGACGTTGCTGGAAATGCACAAAATGAATCATTTAGAGTAACAGTATATTGCTTAAAGTGGCTGTTATAGACCCTTAAGCGGGTATGTCTCTGGCATAGGTATAGGAAAAGGGAGTGCCGGCTGCGTGGTGAGGTGGAAGCTGTCCTCTCCGTCACGCGGCCCGTCTGCTTCTTCGCTAGCGTGACTGCCATGCTAAGCAGAATGCGACGACGATTGCCTCTAATATATGATGATGAGGAATCAATGTTGACGTACCTGCACCACATTGGTCCTATCAAGACAGTCGATGCAGTTGACCCGGAACACGCCATTCTGCGTACAGATGAGACCGCGGTCGTCTCTCCAACAGAACCGCATGTCTCCTATGACGTCAGCGAGCGCGTTGATCAGGATGCTCACGTTCTCATAGTGCATGCCGCGGCTGAGGATACAGGGAAAATCATTTATTTCCCGATGATGAGTTTCTTCGTAAAAATAATTCTTCACTAGTAATAATTCTTGTATCGTTCATGGGTGTGTTTATGAAATAAAATTAAAATAACACAAACACCTAGTCCAGGAACAACTACTTGCAGATCATACAAATATTAGTTCCGTGCGGGGATCGAATCCGCGACACTACACAGGCACTTGATTCCTCAGCCTCTGCGCCAATTTGCGACAAAATTATCCTATATCCATATTTTATTCCATTGTTCAAGCAATAGACTAGAGTATTCCATTAATTAGAGTTACATTATAATTAGAGTTAAAATGGCCTATTTAGAATACCCATTTTTTTATCGTGGTAAAATCATCAAATGAGTCCTCCAACCCAGGGCAGGGCGGGAGGGACTGTCAGACTCGTACTGACTAAAATCCACGGTGTACTTCAATAGCCCTTTACGTACCGGGGTCACGGTAATTCGTGAGTCCCGCGACCCCGGCATGCTTTGGCCCTCACTATGCTGACACTCCTTGAGCCGCGCGTGGAACACAACGCGCCGTCGACCCGGGCATGGTCCATGGTCGGACAGCGAGTCGCCCATTACTCGCCGCCCGCATGCCCGCATTTAGAACCCCATGGTTAATATAATCCACTCACCAGTACTCATGGAAGTCAAAAGTAGCATATATGATATCAGGACTGTTGTACTTCAAGACATGTTCTCCGTACGCCTCCCATATGATCCTCTCCCGACCCTGCTGGTCCACTAAGTTTACTATACACACGTTCTTGTATGTCTTCAGTTCTTCTTCAAAGTGCTTCTTGAAAGCTGTGTGAGATTCTTCTTCGGCTGACGAAGAAAAGAAGATTAAGAAGATTAACCCTTTAACCGCCATGTCATAATTCGCATGGAGTGCCTCTAGCGCCAGCAAACTTTAAGTACAATTTAGCATAATGTTGTAAAATATAGTTATCGATAAACAAACTAATGAAATAAATAAAACTTACTAATTTTTAATCAAAGGTATATTTCTTTATTAAGTAGTACCGCAAATAAATCAGACTTCAAACATACGTTAATCAGTCTTCGAACATACGTTAGGTAATTAGTCTTTGATTGTTAATTCTTCATAAAAATATAATATTCTGGAGATGGACACAGGCTGAAAGTCCCTTGATTTTCCGTATAGTCTTCTGCACGAGCATTACGTATTAAATTTATGATATTCATATACACTTGTGACCGAATTTCGGGTTGAACAGACTCCATTTTCAAATGCTATCAGTGAACCAAAATACTCGTTTCGAAGATCTTGCGGTTTTTGATTTAAAAAATCTTAATTCAGGTAAATTAAATAGGGCCGTACAATTATTTTCTTTCGATTTCACATAACTTTTTTAATATGACTCTGTCTGCGTCGATCCATCGGTGTATTTTTTTCTCTTTTCATATGTGTTTGGTTTGAGAATAGATGGTGATTGCGGAGGAGAATCTTCAGATACTGACATGATGTACGTCCGTTCACTTCGAATGCCAAATACAACTGACGTAGTGACTTAACAAAATCAAGCCAAATTATTACTGAGTAGATAGACATTTAGGTTTCATTATCACTATCCGCTGAACTGCCACTACTACTAATATCATTGTTTGATTGCTGCAATATATTTAATAGTTCTTCGTCGTCGTATAACATCATCGACAACTTCTCGACAGCTTAGAACTAATAATAAAGAGAGTACGGATTATCACGACGACGGCGCTAGCGCAACTGACGTTTGTTCAAAATATGACTTTAGTTGACCTTGAGCCGCTCGTAAAATTACGGCGACGGCGTTCGATGATCGCCTGCACTAGTGACGTTCTGGAATAAGTCGGTATTTTATATTTCTTTGTTGATTTCTACATATTATATCACTTAAGCTTATTGGATTTTGAATAAATAATTAAATCGTTAATAAACTATGAAATTTGAATTAATTTTTAGATGACAGTTTTATTAAAACAGGATCTTTTTTATTAATTTAGCATCATGAGTTTCATATGTGGTACAACACTAGTCTGCGTGAAATCACGGTTTTGGCGGTGTAGGTTGATATTTAGACGTATCACGAACTGAGAAAAATTAATTATTTCAATTAATTAGCGAAAATATGTTTCTAGTACCGTTAAAAATAAAGTAATAACACGAAATATACTAAGATTTAGTAAGCAAATTCAACTTTTATTAAACATTTTTTGAAATGACAGGACTTTTAAGTAATATTCCGACGTGGCGATAGAGGTCATGTTCTTACAACACGTAATATTACGGCGATGGCGGTTAAAGGGTTAAGCAAAGAAGATAATAAAGAAGAAAATAGGAACGAAAAAACAAAGGCACTGCATATTTCTAACTCAATTTTTTGTATGTTTTCAAAAATACACACCGTGTTTGAAAAGTGTTGCAAAAGGTTGAGAATTGCACCAGCCGCAGCATTATTTGTATTGTTAATACATAGTTTATCAAAGTTAAAGTGCGTTTGTAATTTAGTTTCCAATAATGGTAACCTTTTCTTAGTATGTACAATAACTTTAAGATGCAAAGTTAAAGTTAGCAATAGTATTAATCGTTATAAATTCATCATAATTTACATTAGCTTATAGTTGTCATATTTTGTTTAAGAGCAAAAACATTGAACAAATCCAGGTAGATGATTTTTGTAAAGATATACTTACTTCTATCGAGGCGTGGTGGTGGTCGAAATTTGTACTCTGGCTGACTCCAAAATATAGGAACAGAGCCGCGTACCTGTAGGAAAGTATAGCCTTTTTAAGATTAGATAAAAAAAAATATGTGGCGGACCTTCCATGAGATGGAACTTCCATATAGCTCACAAAATGTGGGAAGTCTATAGCTGATAGGTGCAACTACGCCTATTAGTCTAGTGTTGTGAACTTCAGCGCCATTCACATAGCATAGAAAGAATCTTATTTATGTAATGTTCTGACTATTGGGACTCAGGCCTCCACTCTCTGAAGGGGATGCCATAATCAACCATACGGGTTCAGTGTGGATTGGTAGATGTCACTTGTCTTCGAATTTTTGCTTCTAGAACATTTCCTTTTGAGAGCAGAGGTGATTAAATAAATTACAAAAAAAAAGAATACGCCTAGCTGGGTTCGAATCCACGACCAAAAACTCGCCAGTCGGGGCCGATACCACTGAGCCACCAGTAAATACAACCTTTATTTTAATTTACAAAACAAACCTCAGACAGAATTTGCAACATCAAAAAAGGTATAAAAGTACAGTTAGCGCAATACAGGAAAAACGTCATCAGCCACTTAAACCTACCAGAGCATGTCATTTTACTACGTGAACGAAAAGTAACGGTGTAACTAAGTGGATGATTGTAACCATTTGTTATAGGCACTAAAATACAACACTGACTAACATAAATCACAGATTTGTGTATTAAGGAACATATTATTTGGTGGAACATATTTAGGTTTTTTTTTATGTGTGGAAAATCATCGAATAAGTCAACCCGCCTTATGTGGAGCGTATTAAGGACTGCCAGATTCTTACTGACTAATATCATCCTGCTCCGTTTGAGGTTGCCTTCTCTGATACCGCGATACCTTCTGGTTAGATGCGTAGGCGCATACGCATACCTGAAATCGCTACGCCACGTCCAATGCCCAGGGCATCGTCCGTAGCTGCTAGGTCGTGAGGTGGTGGATGTCCTCTCGTAGCGCTTTTTCAGCCACACAAAAAGAGGTCTTTCCGCCCGAAAATGTGTCCCCATTCAACAGTATTTTAACTTACCTGAACAAATGAAGCTCTATGTATGCTGTCTGAGCAAATGATGGAGACGATCTGTTCGGTTTCCACATAGTTAGCAACCTTGCCATCAGGTTCTATACCACGACGATTGTACCTAAGATGAAAAAGCAAGTATTTAATTTTGTAGGTTCTGGTAAATCATAGATTCTCTTGTATTATTACTATTGAACAATTTACAGGTAAAGGATCGGTAGAAGTATTGTCATATGTCAGTTCCGGTCGCAGGACTGTACGAATTACCGTGACCCCGGAACGTAAAGGGCTATTGAAGGACACCGTGGATTTTAGTCAGTACGAGTCTGACAGTCCCTCCCGTTCTGCCCTGTGTGGGAGGACTCATTTGATGATTTTACCACGATAAAAAAAATGTGTCAGTTCTACTACGTTATTTATACTAATATGATAAAGAGGTATGCGAAACTAATGTG
Source organism: Agrotis puta (assembly GCA_943136025.2). Classification (NCBI taxonomy): domain Eukaryota; kingdom Metazoa; phylum Arthropoda; class Insecta; order Lepidoptera; family Noctuidae; genus Agrotis; species Agrotis puta. The sequence goes on along the minus strand of OW964190.2, from coordinate 4,774,397 downwards.
CGCAGTGGCTGACCTGTCAACTGCTGCGCAGCATGTCGCGGGTTCAATCCCCACGTAACAAATATATGTATGACCTAAAAGTAGTTCTTCTGGGATGTTTGTGAATGTGTTTTTATGACTGTAAAGTGTCCTAGTGTGGGCCAATGTTATTTTTCTTGTTCAAAAAAGCAATTGAACAATGTTTTATTGTTGTATATTCGCAGTCGATCGTTCGGACACTGCGCACATTAGTTCCACAGACCTCTTTCATTTTACAACGTAAAGTGGGCGTTTCATTCCAATATGAAACATTCATTGGTTAAGGTAGACATAAGGTTCATTTCCGTATGACAGTAAAGGATTTCTACAAATTCCGTCCTATGAATCAAGGATCATTTACCACGTCCATTTGTGATTAATACGGAAACTGATAATAATAAATGTATAAAACATCCATTTATGTTTATCTCGAGTATGTTAATTTTGTTTATTTTGTACTACAGTGTCAACAACTAGATAAAATAAAATAAGCGATAAAAATTCTGTGAATTTATCACTGATTCATCATATTACGTTGAATGTGAACCGAGTCTGTTGCAAGAACAGAAATCGACAAAATACATTGAGTAATACAAAGAAATAACGCATTTTCATGTACAGTCAGTTTAATCAATTAGTAAAAAGTATGGTTATTGGATGTATAAATCATTTATTAATTTGATGGGTAACGATAAGTCCATTAAAACAAACAAAACTTGATACAAATACCTCGTTTTTTACGTGATAAAATCATCAAATAGAAGTCATTTGGAGCCCACCCAGGTTGGAGCGGAATTCAAGATTCGTACTGATTAAAACAGCTGCTTTAACAGGCTAGTTAAACTACCTCAATCTAAAAACAACTTACCTAGTTCCAGCTTGATACCTCGACCGCCTCGATATAAGCCCCAGCGTGAAGGTCTCATCGCAAGAGTTGCCACTGTTAAGGGACTCTGTATTCAGGGGGTTGGCGTCTGCCGGCTCCACCGCTATTTGGGACAGGTGGACGTAGCCTTGGATGATGGGTAGGACCCATTGGTCGCAGCCTGGACTCTGTTGAAGATGAGGAGTTTTTTCCGTAAAAAAGCCGATGAGTAACGCCCGAAATTATTATTCTATCTTATTCCAAATATCTTTCCTGTGTTTTTGACGGCTGTTTGTGATTGGACATCTTTAATGGTGCATTTTTATTGGCCGTTAACTCGTTCGGTATACAGCATACGGGGAGTCCTCGCAAGCGAGTTAACAACCAATGAAAGTTACAAGTCGATACGTGTTCGTTACACCGAAAAATCTCTCGCACCTGAAATGTGGGCCCTAACAACTAATTAAAGTGCGCTACAAGACTTGGAAAGGAAAGGTCGTTGATTGGTTTTAGACGAAGATCCAACCGAAGATAGTAACCGAGATAGAAAACAACTAACTACTGAATTTCGATATGTTGATTCCCGTTTATCTTTGGAACTTAATTTGTTGTGGTTGGTTAGTACACCGTGCGACAGAGATAACGTTCTACGAAGACAAAAATCTAAGCAAATTATTTATTTTATTTCAACAAGTGATACAGTATTACAAAGTAGGATGACAACTTAGGAATAGTTTACATCTGAGATGAGTAGGTTGTAACAATACAATTTATCAATCTGATGTTTTAGCTAGGTTTGAGGACTATTCAGTACATGTATTGGTAATATCCTTCGCCAATACCTGTACTTTTATGTGAGACTAGCACTTTGCCCGCGACTTCGTCCGCGTGGGTTACGTACTTTCCTAATTCCCCCTTTTCACCCCCTTAAAGGTTAAATTTCCAAAAACCCCTTCTTAGCTCCCCTACATTATAATAGGAAGCCGTGTGCAAAATTTCACATTCCTAGCCCCAGTAGTTTCGGCTGTACATCGATATGTCAGTCCGTCAGTTCTCCTTTTATATATATAGATAGATGTGTGTGTAATTAACCTATACCTAATATAGCCTATTTTTTATTAAGCTTTTATGCATGTCTTTCGCTATCAATTCTGCACATTGAGCCGAGGTATTCACTTCGGCTTTTTCCGCACAGTCTCTGCACATTCTACCCCATTTTTAGGGTTCCGTACGTCTGAATACAAAAACGGAACCCTTATAGGATCACTCGTGTGTCTGTCCGTCTGTCGCTTACAGTCAATTATCTCCGAATCTATTAGACCGATTAAGTTGAAATTTGGCACACATATCAATTCCTGTGACCCAAACACAGAGGTGTGACGTGAGCAGATGAAATCTGTATATGGGGGGTCATTTTTGGGGGGGAAGGGGAAAATTAAAAAAAAAAATTCTGAAAACTGCATCGTGTGTCATATCAAATGAAAGGTCTTGTTGAGAAGATCTTAAATGTATTTTTTTGTAATTTTAAAATAAATAGTTTCCAAGTTATTCAAGAAAATAGACGAAAATTGACCATTCCCCCCCCCTTATCTCCGAAACTACTGAACCTAAAATTTTGAAAAAAATACAGAAATTAGTTTTCTCCTTATAGATTATAGGAAAACCTATAAGAAGTCCATGATATTAAAATAACATGGTAAATCACTCAATATTGTGCGTACCAACTTACATTTTTTTTTAATACGTCATAAATCGTAAACCGCAATTTATCTTTCAAAGTTACAACCAACTTTTATATAATGTTACTTGCTGCTACGGAACCCTTTAAAGGCGAGTCCGACTCGCACTTGGCCGGTTTTTTTTCTTATCTGTTTTATGCCAAGAATAAAAAGGAAAGATTATTTGTTCATAGCTCTTGACAAATCAGCAGACGTAAAAAGATAAAGCATATAGCAACCGAATTTTCATCGTTAAGCGTTTTGTAGCCACTTGAAGTTTTATTGTAGCGGCAAAAGGACTTTTCGGGATTTCTGAAGTGTACTCTGAATATCAAACATCTTACACTTTGCTTTGGAATGTCGCCTGAAATACACTCTTCAAGTGGATGTTGAAGATGAGCACCTACATAGATATACGACATACATATACTTTTTTTTTAAGAATGAATGAAAGCCGAACGCTGATGGATCCAACTGGATCAGAAAAGTTGGAAGTCATGTGGCTTTTGCCACCAGTGAGATCACAAGCTAGTTCTCAAGATGACCTGTAATTTGTTATGTTTGAGGGAACAATAAAAAATCTCAGTTGGTTAATCTAATTTACTCATCTAACACCGAAAAGAGATTATTTATCTTACACCATTTTCAAGCTACTATATCATGGCTAAAGTATTTTATAGGCCAGGCATGAGTACTATTTTATAGGCCTTAATTTTGCATTTATTTCTTTCAACTTTGGTTGAACTAGTTCTAAATACAGTTCCTGCCTTTGGCTCATATTTTCAGGATCTTTAAACGTCCTTCGACAGCTCTGGTCATTCAAAAAAGATGAGATGTCCTGCGACACGTTATCCGGACGATCTCATACGATTTTACTGTTGACATGAGTAGTTCGTAGTAACCTACGACGTTTATATTGAAGTGGATGGGGTTAGCTATGTTTGCAGAATATATCGAGATACTAAAGCTACAGTCGTCACCCAGCGGGAATCAGATAGGCGTCATCGTGGCCAGCTTTAATAAACTGGCGTGATGATTGTGACCCGCCCAAACTGCAGTGCTATTTTCTATAAACACAGCCTTGTGACCGCGCTGCAACAGCGCTCACGCCGCGTTTGGACTAAAGTTTGCTATGGTCCAAGCAACTGACAGCGACACTAACCAATCGGGCGGCTCGAATAGTGAGCTCTCGCGTTTCACTATTGGACGATCTCAAAGCCGTCGTGACAAAGAGCATTACGTAGACTCCAGCGATGTGATTTCTTATTGAGAGTAGCATAGCTGGACTGGACGAGAAAAGTATGGTAGATACCATTCCTGAGCTGTAGGATTACAAATTTACAAAAAACTACAATAAAAATGTTCACTTACCCCAAGCGCAATAATATCCTTCAACATATGCTTGTTCCAAAAGAACCTGTCATCGACATGCTTCCACCACTTCGTGATGTCCACCACCGGTTTCCCAGTCCCTGCTTCTGACTCCAGAATCTTCTCAATCTCATACTGTCTTTGGAGAGTGTTCGTCAGGTCCAAGGTGCGGGAGTAGTAGAAGCTCTCGGAGTCGTCGAAGATCTTGAGCAGTTCATCTGTGAGACGTTTCTCGAAACGCTCGGCGAGTTTCGGATCCCGTTGTTTCTTTACTGATTGTTTTACCTGTTTGGGGACAAAGCATGGTGTCATTTATCTTTGACAACAGTATTTGAGGTAGCGGCCTAGCCACAGTAATGATCAATAGAGTGGAAATTCGTAGTCGTGTTTTTCTCGTAGTTGAAAGTGCAATTAAGTCTTCCGGCTCAGAATGGTGCGGAAGAGAGACTAATACTAGTTAAAAACCATCGTGTTCCTTCAATTGCCCTTTGTGATTACCCTAGTAGTTGACAATTATTGTAGATTGATGTTAAAATGGCCCAATTTTCTATGCCTCATAAACAACATCAACATTTTTGGATGCATCGAAAAATGTACAAATTATAATAGAAAATGTAGTCTCCCACTAGGATTTTACTCTGTATCGTGAGTGCGTTTACAAACATTTAAACTCACATACACAAATGCCCAGGCCAGGAACAATTAGTTGTAGATCATACAAATATTTGCTCGATTTACGGTTAATGCACCATTGACAAATGATCAGCCAAAGTATATCTATTATATCTAGTGTATTAGAGTTATCTATCGATTAACACTTATCCAGAACTTCAGCTGATAGTATTTCTGCGCCAACAGCGTGATGGAGGGATGCTAAACTCCGGTAACGTTTTTTTTACGTGGTAAAATCATAAAATGAGTCCTCCCACCCAGGGCAGAGCGGGAGGGACTGTCAGACTCGTACTGACTAAAATCCACGGTGTCCTTCAATAGCCCTTTACGTTCCGGGGTCACGGTATTTTGTACAGTCCCGCGACCCCGGCAAACTCTGGTAGGTAGCAGATTTTAATTCCTGCCTCTGATCCACTTAACACTAATTGATCCAATTAACTACTAAGCGATGCAAATTAGTAAATAGGTTTACAAAACAACTGGTTTCACGTCAACAGTTTAATGAAAGGTTAAATCCGAGTAATTAATCAAAATGACAATATAATTTGTATGATTTGTTTCTTCTACAGTTTTAATAGATCGCTTTGTTGTTCAGAACCTTTACTTGATTGATGATTATTATGTTCAACTTTTACACGTTGAATATTTATACCTAATAATACATTTGTAAACTCATCTAGAATTCACTGACTACAATTTAAAAGTACTGAAACCGTTAAGTAGGTGTCAAACTCATAATAAGGGTGATAAATTGATTATCAATATCCGGGGTCACCATCATTTTAACGAATTTATTAAAACGATGATGGGGTTACGGTAGCCGAGATATATCATTCTAAGTACTTTTACGTATGTAGTTCGGCTAAAAAATTAGCTCTCCTACCCAGGGCAGGACGAGAGGGACTGTCAGACTTGTACTGACTAAAATCCACGGTGTCCTTCAATAGCCTTTTTACATCCGGGGCCACGATTACCCAATAATCCCGCGACCCAGGCTAATCTGAGGTGCTTTTCTACTTTAAAATAGATGTTTCACTCGACGTCGCGCACTCGTCCTAGCGCCCCTGTGCACGAATGTGCTGAGTAAAGGCAACGTAAATTCAAATCGTTTTTAAAATTGAAAACCTTATTTCGTACCTAATACTTAAGTATTTAGTTTTAAGACATTAATCGTAAAGTTGCTACTTTCTACTAATTGAGATTTTTATAAAATCTAAATCAAAATGTATTTTCTATTGAATCGTTTGAATTTTGGTAACGGTTAGGTAGGGTCTTACGTTGCCCATTTTTTTTATCGTGGTAAAATGATCAAATGATTCCTCTCTCACTAGTTGGAACGGAAGGGACTGTCAGACTTGTACTGGCTAAAATCCACCGTGTTCCTTCAATAGTCCTTTACGTTCTAGGGTTACAATTTCCCGTTCCGACAGTCCCACGACCCGGTAGGAGCAGGTAGGGCTTCGAGTCGCTTTCGACGTAGGCCCCGTTCGGAGAAGCATGAATAAAGTAGTACTTAGCAACTTATCCAAAACCAACCTATATAACCTTAGGTAGGTTATACACCTACCTACACTACCTAGCTACCTAACCTCACCTACGGCTACCTACACTATAAGTACAAACAAAAAATGAACCATACCATTTTCATAGAGTGGAGACTAGTGTGCGTTTCATAAAAATCGTCGCTTGTTCCCGGTATCAACATCTAGTATAGATTTTAATTATTTAATGAGATTTAGGGCCAGCTGTTCAACTATTGTTAAAACAGCATGCATTTTTTAAACAAATTATTAAAAATTTTAGTTGTTTATATAAAGCTATTTTTTGCCTGCTGCTTTCCCCTTATGGGGGTCGGGATTTATGCGCAAGAACTTATTACTGGAGTAGGTACTGGAAGAATCCTATCAACTAACCCTGTCCCTATGACAGAAAGGTCATTGTCTATCCATATCAAAATACTTATCAATTTCATACATATCAATATTCAAATTCGATTGTAATCTAATGTTTTAGGACTTAAAAAACGGCCACTTGAAAATAAACTTAGAATACATCAAGCTAAAGTAAAAAAAATGATATCAGCTAAGCGTGTTTGATAATGATTGTTCAAAACTTGTTCGTTGATAAGGCTGGATGAATGCCAAATCGTGGCTTTATAGTACACACTATTGGATGATCACTAGAGAAAAATGTAGAAGTGCAATGTCACACTTTATGATCGCATTTTGCTGTTGTATGTTGTTGTAGTTCAAGGCAATTTAAATTGGCAATTAACCAAGTTGCTCTAAAAATTCTGAAACTATATCGTCGACATATAGAGGAAAAACTAATTAAGTCAACAAACCCTGCTTTCAGACTTTGAAATTTATTGTAAAAGTTAAAAGTTGAAATACTTATTTCAAACCCTCAAAAGTGATACTTTAGACAAGCAAGCTTCAGCAAGCGATGCTTCAGCGATACTGCAGGCGTCCTTGGTTCACATACACAAATGCTGAGACCCGGTACAACTAATTGTAGATCATACAAATATTTTCTGTACGGAAATCCAACCTGCTTAACTATTAAATATGCTATTTTTATTAATTTAATTTACTAATTAATATGCTACTTTAAGCAAAATAAATATTTATCAATAAATAAATCAAATTCAAATAATTTATTTTTCTTTCGCTAGTAAATTTATTATATTATCTAGTGATTGGAGTCTCCTTTTATACAAAACATTTTTATAATTTTACTAAATTTCTGATCATGGCTTATATAGTTACGAGGTTTTATTGCTCTGGAGCCCTGACAGTCAACAGCCTAAAACCTATTTCAAATACCAGTTGGTTTTTTTGTGTTTTTCCTGAGCAGGCTGATAAATAAAGGGCAGGCTATCCAAACTAATATTATAAATGCGAAAGTAACTCTGTCTGTCTGTCTGTCTGTCTGTCTGTCTTTTCTTCACGCCTAGACTACTGAACCGATTAGTGTTAAATTTGGTACAGACATAGTTTGGAACTTGAGAAAGGACATAGGATAGTTTTTAACCGACTTCAAAAAAAGGAGGACTGCATTTTTTTAAAATGTTTGTTACCGCATTACGACCGACTGGGTGAACCGATTTTCATGATTCTTTTTTTGTTTGAAAGCTGGTGCTTCCCGTGTGGTCCCATTGTCACCAAATCAGGATCTGATGATTGGATCTTGGAGAAATCGAGGGCAACCCTCAAATTTTATAGGCCCACGCATCGTTTTTCGTAAATTTATGAAGTAATTTAAGTACTTGCGTATGGTAATCATCATCTTATGTTGCTTAGCTGATGATGGAAGGTACAACTCCTTAACAGTAAGGAGTAGGCATCGACTGATTCATTGTTCGCATATCTCCAGAACTTCACGTCCGATTTAAATAATTCTTTTTTTTGTGCTAGGTATCGTTCAACTTAGGGAATACTGCAAGTTTCATCAAAATCGGTTCAGAAGTTTTTGAGATAGGGAATTTTATTAGCTTATTGTGTACATGAGGGATGTTATTACCAGTGCTACGGATTATATTATATGTATTTGGTAAGAATTTGGGTTGAATATTTTAACTAAAAAACGAAAAATAAAAAAAAAATCAAAAAAAAAATGTAACCGCCTTCAAAAAGAACCAGAAAAAAGGGTAAAATAATCTACAAAATAACTTTTATTTCGGAAGTCGGTGGCAAAAAAAAACAATGAAATAAAAAATAACAAAGCCATCGACTTCCGAAATAAAAGTTATTTTGTAGATTATTTTACCCTTTTTTGTGGTTCTTTTTAAAGGCGGTTACAGTTTTTTTTGAAAAAGTTTTTTATTATATATATTTTTACGGGTTAAGCTGCGCTTGCCGAGGTTGGTCTGTGGATGGGTAAAAAACACTTGGAAAGCACGTAAAGCCGTTGGTCCCGGCTGTCATTTGAAGATCTTTGACAGTCGTTACTGTCAGAAGCTCTAAAGTCTGACATCCAGTCTTACCATGGGGTATCGTATTACCCAGTTACTGGGTTGTGGAGGTCCGACAGGCAGTCGCTCCATGTAAAATACTGATATCCAGCTGCATCTGGTTTGACTGGAAGCCGACCTCAATATAGTTGGGAAAAACGCTAGGCAGATGATGAACGGAGTATAGATAATTCTATTAGTACTATTTGTCGAGTGGTCCTTATGCTCGATAGATGGCGGTGATCGTGCAATGATGTCGATCGTTACACGAGTTCGATCGTTACACGGGACAAAGAAAGCTACTTTGTTTTATACTATGTAGTGATTAAATGCAAGTATCATTGGTCCGACCTGTTTATTAGTCAGTGTTTAGTAATCCGTTTGTGCTGGATAGGATAATCTCAAGCCCGAGGAAGGACATAGGGCTACTTTTTATAAACACACCATACAGGTAAAGATTGATGAAGAAACCACTGGTAGAATTTTGAAATTTGCAGAGTTCTATTATTATTATTTTTTATCGTGGTAAAATCATCAAATGAGTCCTCCCACCCAGGGCAGGGCGGGAGGGACTGTCAGACTTGACTGACTAAAATCTACGGTGTCCTTCAATAGCCCTTTACGTACCGGGGTCACGGTAATTCGTAAGTCTCGCGACCCCGGCAGGCTTTGGCCCTCTAAAATAATGAGCACTTAGAAAGGAATTCAGATAATTCCACCCTCAAGAGATTCCCTCTAAATATTAGGTATAGGTGTTCAAAGATTGTATGGAAACTAATTTTGAAGTTAGAAATCTGGGATGTAGGTACGATGTGAAGTTACATAAAAAAATATAAGTATTAAAAAAAATGTGACGTAACTTAATGAGGCAGACCAAATTCTACGCGAGCGAAGCCGCGGGCAAAAGCTAGTAAATTATACTTATATTGTGCATATTAGCTGCTGAGCTCTCATAATTTTTGTGAAACATGTAACTAGGGGACCTAAAATTTCACAAAAGGAAAGTTACAGGCAGAGGCTAGTGATAAAACAAAGGTACGTTGACATAATGAGTATGTCTTTTCAACTACATTTGTTCAGTGTAATAGATATTAAAAATGTTTGTGTTTTCCTGTAGTTTGTAATAATATGAGTAATTATAATAGCTATTAGCTGATTTTATGCAGTTTCCTTCCAATAATATTTTCTTGCCTATAATTTCAAATGGTATGACAATGTTATAGTGGCTCTTTTGCCAAATATGGTGTTGTATTTTCAACTTGAAATTAATCATGTAGTTTTGTAATGATTAAGTAGACTTTTTCCTTTATCATTATGACTCCATACTGCTTTCTAATTATTGATGGTAATTTCATAAAACAAAAAATAGCCTTTAAGGTAAAATATTTGAAATAATTATAAAACATATTATAAATTAATTAAACATATTATAAACTAATATCAGCAATGCATGCTAATAGAAAATAGATTGAAAAAAAAATGCCATCAATATAGAAAATGGACTAGAAAATGCAGTAGGCATAAAACTATTATTTCAATATGCATCATAATCAATAATAAGATTGTCATTATTGGTTCATGGACAACAGCACAAGTGGCTGAAAAGAAGTCATATCCAGTTTCAGCACCAGAGAAAAAAAGATTCATGTAAAGAGATGAGAGCTATGCTAGTATGGATTCACTCACAATGACAAAATTTAAAAACTGAATTAGAAGTTGGTTTATTGTTGTAGGACAGATTGCCATGGAGCAGAAAATATTAAAATAAAATAATATTGGTTTATGAATAATATTTTGTGTCCCTTAAGATATTTTCCGATGCACATGCCAGTTACATAATAATTAAGTCTTGAACATACCTGTGTAGCAGCTTGCTGTGTGGTCGTCTTGATGGTGTTGCTAACGTTCTTCACAGCACCAACAGTTTTATTCAGAAATGCTGAGTTTTCAAACAGTCTTGCCCCCATCTTTTTATTCAAAGACTTATTTGAACTTGCTACAGCAGTCATAGACCCATGTTTTGTACAAGCACACAGATCTATCTCTTGATTCACAGGTCCCATATTCAAAAAGCATACTGATTTGATTTTATAGATTGTGTGGTGGAAGTATATTGTACCCACAGGAGCACTCTCTTTTATTATCATTAGACGTGGTTCGAAAATATTGGTGTGCTCCACCTTGCCTACTATCCCATCAGTGATCCCTAGACATTCTATGTCTTCAATATCAGAGAGATCCCATGCTAAAACAAAGGATTATAATCAGAATTTATGAGTCATATTAAATCGGTTATTTAATGAAAATATCACTGGTTAAGTAATAATTTAAACTTTACAACGTTAAATGAATTGCTCTGCATCATGTTTTTAAGAAAAACTAGGTCAAATATCACTGCAGTTGCCAAAAATTTAAAGATTTATTATATTCACCTGATCGAACTGAAAATGCCCCCGTTATCCTGTTCCACCATAAACTTGATTCATTTCTAACGAATATGTAAAACGACTCTGATCTAAATAATTCCATTTTGGCTTGATATATTACACGTTCAATACGTTTCGATTTAATTTCATCGTGTTTATTATTGTTGTATTTTGCACTGATTTGACGTTTATTGAAAGGGGAAGGGGCAGAATCTCGTTTAGTTTTAGAAAGTTGGCATCATCACTTTTTAGTGCGGTCCACTCGCGATAATCGAATTTTTTCACCAGATTTATATAAAAATAGTATTTTGCTATATAATGTGTAAACATGTTTTTGTGACAAATAAATGCCAGAGGAAAGTAAAATGAGTCGAATGAACATTGGTCATACAGGCAGAAGGAACGGAATCTTTGCCGCGCTTTGACAGAATACCACTACGTCATGTTGGTATCACTGTCAAATGTTCAAACTTCCGGTTTGAGAAAACGCTGCATTTTGTTCAGATATTAGCTAAACTTGAAGCTATTACGCCTTTTGTGATACAAAATGGATTGGCAATTAACGTGTCGAGTGTGTTTAGAAACCGGGGACATGGTTTCCCTCTTTGATTGGGACGAAAATAACGAACAACTTGGCGACAAGTACACGTTCTGCTGTGGCGTAGAGGTATGTAAAAATTACCACATCAAAATGGTTGCGATGGCCACCCTATTTGATTTTTTACTACAATAATGTTGCTATATTGGTTTATTTGCAGCAGATTTGGGATTTTTTGCTGACATCCCAGAAGCTTAAAATTATGATGATGTTATTTGACTCGAAAATAATAAAAAGATTGAAATGGTGTTTTACATTTTAGGTGTCGAAAAGTGATAGTTTGCCAACGTTAATATGCTTGAATTGTGTTGATCGGCTAACTTACGCTTATCAATTCAAGCAGCAGTGTTTGACTTCCAACGATACACTGAAAGAATGTTTGGAGGAATTCAAGAAGAGTTCGGAAGCTGTATCTGGAGGTGGCAGTACGTCTAAAGGTTAGCTCATTAATTTTTTATCTTGCTTGTATTTCGGTGCCCCCAATAGATTCCCGCCAAAATATTTCTTTAGTGTCTGACAGACCTGCATTTAAGTGTTACAAATTAATTTTCCAATCAGAAATTTATTATTCCCTCAAAACAGCATTTATAACCTAAAATTGAAAAGTTATCCTTGATAACCCCTGGTCTATGAATTTACTTCTTAATCAAAAGCATAATTTCTTCATCAGCGGATACTGAAACCATCACAATCAAGCAAGAGAATGGCCTGCTGCTGCAGTATGAGTTGCCAGTGGAGCATGACCCCCAGGGTCATTGGACCCGCACCCTGGTCAAGACCCCGAACAGTGCAGTTGTCACTAAAGCCCCAGGACCAAGAAAGAGAGGACGGCCTCGGAAATATCCCAATGAACAGGGCCAGATTGGTATGTAAACAAATGTTATTGTTATATGAATTGGCTTAAAATGCATCAATATTTAGCAAACCCCTACCGGGCATTATAGATAACAGTGATGTAGGCCAACCGCAGTCATCAGAAAAGATAACACACCTCTGGTACCTAAGTAGACAGCATGTTTAATTAAAAGGATTTCAATTGCATGCTATTTGCTGTCTGTATGCACTCTTGGAAAAAGAAATTGATAGATAGACATATTGAAACTTACCAAAAACATTTAAAAAAAATCTGTAACTATATACATCTTTTTGTCAACTATATCAACTTACCGCACATAAGTTGTACTGTAGTTGCTCATTCTCTCAAGAAGGAAGCCTGTCACAGTTATAGGAAATGAATGAAAAGAAAGCCTAATAAATTTTGAAAATATTAAAAGTGACAGTCCTGTCTATTTTGGATAATCCCGTGGTATGTCCAATAGTTTTTTTTTATAATCAGCTTTGTTCATACGTCACTAGAAGGTCATAACTCTAGCTTGCACATCCAGCCCAGAAAACGCAGTTCAGTTTCATTTGACAAATGCATTACATATAATGCACGGACATCTCAGCTAAATCAAAAATGCATTACATGTATTGCATGGACAGTCAACATGTTAAAACATGAAACTGTCACAGACAAAGTCCAGTGGAGTGCTAGTTTACTAAATAACAGCTGTCAACATCATTTTATTATCCATATTCATCTTCTAGAACTGTCTCCATACCAACGCAAGAAGCCCAAGAATGCAGAGAAGGAACCGGAAGCCTTGACCACACTCCTCGCCACTGGCTCCCTGGACTTGAAGCAAGAACCCATTGATGAGGATGACACATTTGGTCACGATGGTGAGGGCCAACAGTATAGCATTGGTAAAAAAATTTTTGTTTTTCTTTTGTTCGTTTAGGTATGTTTTATGTTGGGGTTACTGAAAATTGTATTAATGTACATTCGATTAATGTCAATGTGAAGTCAATTTATTTTAGAAACCAACTTGGTAGTATAAACTTTCTTATTTGTTGTGTTCGAAAAATTGCACATATCACTTCTATCAATATTTTCTTATGTTTTCAGAATTTGGTGGAGATGATGATCCTGACTTTGAGCCTGCACCCGAAGAGGATCATGAATCTGAACCAGACACTAAGGAGATGGTAATTCGAACAGCTTTTTGTATTAACCATGAATATCTTGTTCTTGTTGTTTATAAGTTTGTAGTAAAGAACGCAGCTGTTATCTTGCTGCAGTAGTAAAGCATATTGAATAGAGGATTTACAGTCTACCACAAAATCCATTTCTTCCATCCTTTTCTTCTGTCATTTATACTTAGTCCAGTAACTTAAAACATCAGAGTTTTACCATTTATTTATTATTTATTATTATTTGTATATGATATTAGCCCAATGAATAATTTGAAAAAGTACTACGTACAACTAGTTTGTCGCTTTTTTTGTTTTTCTCTATTTTTGACTACATTGCGTTCGGCACTTGAGTTCACAAACATAGTTTATTCACTGGGGCAACATCTCAAAATTCAGAACTACTGTATTGACACAAACTACCCTGAACTTTCAGGCGACACGAAGTCACTGTACTATTCTATATAGACTCTTGTGTCATAGTAAATTTACACAAGTTTACTTTTTAAATTTAGCACCCACCAGCCCGCAAGCGCGGCAGGCCACGTAAGACGCAGGAGCAGAAATCCAAGCGTAAGAATGAAGATGGAGAAGATGTCCTTCTGAAAGAGACCATCATGGCTTTCTCGGAGCCCATTCCGGAACATATCCTGAACCCCAAGCCTAAGAAGAAGTATTCCTCCAAGAAGAAGTATACTTATGAGAAGACGTGAGTATGTTGGAAATAAGAACAATTTTAAAATAACGGTTTCCTAAGAAACTTCTTTTGATGCTTTTTTTATGTTAATATCATCATATGAGTCCTCCCACCCAGGGCAGGACGGCAAGGACCATCAGACTTGAACTGACTAAAATCCACAGTGTCCTTCAATAGCCCTTTACGTTTTGGGGTCACGGCAGACTTTGGCCGTCTAAGGGGAGCCCCCGTAATTGTGCTGGCACTCTTTGAGGCGCGCGTGGAACACAACTCGCCGTCGATCCGGACATGGTCCATGGTCGGACAGCGAGTCGCCCTTTACTCGCCGCCCGCTTGCCCGGACATGGTCCGCCTTAAAAGACTTCCTCATCCTTGTGTTTGAATCTGAATAGATTTATTTGTAAAACAGTTATTTCATAGTAGTTATTTTAATCTTTTACAGACATACATGCGAGACTTGCGGCGCTTCTTTCACCTCCAATGCGTCGTTACAAGCCCATATCCGACGTCACTTGGGAATTAAGCCGTTTGTCTGCAGGTATGTACTACTTCTGCATTAATCATTCCTTCATTCTACATTAACCCTGGATAGATAGGATTTTCGGACAAGCTTATCAGCGTAGCATGACCAATTCTATTTTTTTTTTACCTGAGTATGGCACGAACCGTAGACAAGTGAAGAATTTTTTTTTGTATTTGAAACATTGCCATGTTTACGATGATTCTACATTCTATTATTTTGTTTATTCTTTCTTCAATAAAATCCGTTTCTTCAGTGTCATGCTACGCGATTTATTCAGATTTTTATTTTTTTAACTTGGTACTCAGCATTATAAAATTGGACCTCTTAAAAAAAAATTATATAGTATTGTGTATGATATGTTTTTTTTTTTTCATTGAATATTCTGTGATTTATTTCATAATTGTTCTACATAACCATTTCAAAAATAATCATATTGTTCACATTTATGTATTTTACGAGATATGGGTGCTGGTGGGGACTCTTTATTTGAATTAAAGTTCAAAATGCTACAAAAATATTTATTTCAAAATCATATAATATTACACCTGCGCCCATGTTTTACCGGCCTTTTCAGCACACGCTGTTTCAATATACAAAAAAAAAAATATGTATATTAACACTAATAAATACGTCAAAAGCATAAAAAAAAAACATGAAAGAACGCACCCGCACCCGCTCTCGATATTTTATTTTATCAAACTTATATTATCTGTATTTTTATACTCTAAATACATTTTTCCTGAACTAGTGGTCGATATGTAGCAAACAGGTTGTTGAACATAATTCTGACTGTTATAATATTCTCCATACCCACTTTATACTCAATTGTATTGACAAAACAAAAGTATGTAAACAAAAAAAAATATATGGATCTTTGAAATCTGAACCGTGTATGAGTAAAATGTGAAGTATTTCCTGGGTTATACATTTTCTTTGCAAATTAAGAAAACATAAGGTGTGTCAGATGACTGAAATAGCGTGAAAACAATGAAAAGTTGTAAATAGTAGCATTAAAACTCAAAACCATTACATATACAATTTGTAATTGTCCCTTAAGCAAATCTCAACCTGATATTGTAGCATTGAAACCCCAAACCATAAAATTTATTATATACAGGGTGTCCCAAAACTCAACGTCAAGCCGAAACGGGGTGACAGGATTGATCATAACCATCACGAGAAAAATCTGAAAAAAAATCTATCCCATGCAGTTTGAAAATTATGGGCATTTTAAGAAAAACCTAGAAATTTGATCAAACTGTACCATTTTTCGGTTATTGTGGTTATTCTTTTTTATTTTTGTTCATTTGAACTTTGGAAACGTAATCCTAAATAACATTTCTAGAATCTCAATAAAAAATAATGACACAATTGCCTCAAGTTTCCGAGAATTGAGACTATTTGTAAAACTACGAATTTAAAATTTTCAAGATTCGTCGACTTTGACAGGCCCTCCTATAAAAAAAATGTACTAGAGTGCCTTGGCAAGTGGCATTAAAAGTTGGCGCATTTAATCAGAATTCTAAAATGGTACAATACTTGTTAGTTCCATACAATAGAAAAGAGTAAAAAAATTAAAACCTCAAGTATCCCGATTTTTGCTATCACATTTTACTCAGTTAAAATGTTTTTAATTCGCACAAGCTCTAGGTAGGTTCTTAATTTTAAGACAAAATTATGAGAGAGATGGATAATGGGTATGTTTGCCATGAGTGAGCGAGACAGATAGTGACGCCACTTTTATCAAAGTGAAAAAAAGTTAGTAAAATTTGTAAAATAATTAGGTTTGTTGGAATAAAAGTCAGATGGAGAAATAACATTTTTTATTACAATAAATGTTCAAATTGTTTACCATCAGCCTCAATACAAGCCCTACATCTTCTTAAAAAAGATCTACTTATAAGTCGGGCATATCTTCGAGAGTTGATCGCCTCAGCTGCTTGAGAAATGCGTTCACGCAGGTCGGCTACGTTCTCAATGGGCTTTGAGTAAACTTTTTCTTTGAGAACTCCCCAATAGAAAAAATCCAGGGGATTTAAATCTGGTGAACGGGCGGGCCACGAGATAGTGCCTGAACGTCCAATCCACCTTCCCGGATATTCCTGGTCAAGGAAATCTCTTACTTGCACTGCGAAATGCGCTGGGCAGCCATCTTGTTGAAACCACATGTCGCGAAGATCTGCTAGTGGTACGTCCTCTAACAGGGTTGGTAAATCTTCTCTTAAAAAATGTAGGTAATTAGTTCCATTCAAGTTCTCAGGCAGTTCAATAGGCCCAATAATTTTACCGTTTAAAATTCCGGTCCACAGGTTTACTTTAAAACGATACTGGGATCTATCTTCTCGCATTAAATGTGGATTCTCCACATGCCACTCGTGATAATTGTGCAAGTTCATGTAACCATCTTTTTTAAATGTCGATTCATCGGACCAGAGAATTTTTTGGATGAATTGGGGATTCTCATTATGCCTCTGTAGCATTGTTCTACAAAAAGAAATCCTTTCCTGATAATCTCGAGGTAGAAGACTTTGAACTCGTTGTACGTGAAACGGATGCATTTCGTTTCTTTGTAAAATACGATGAGCAGTGCTTTTGGGTATTCCCGTTCTTTCTTCAATTCCACGTACGGAAATACTTCGGTCACCTGCGACCTCTTGCAATACTTCTTCCTGGAAAGGAAACACAGGTCTACCTCCAGCCTGTATTTGATTCGGGAAATGGCCGCCCTCTGTGAGTGAACGGTGCACATTAACAAACACTCGGTGATCCGGGTAGCGCTCTAAATTTGGATATCTTTCACGATAAAGTCTAGCGGCGGCACTTGCGTTGCATCTGCATTCCCCATAAATGAGGTGCATGTTCGCATATTCTTGTGAAGTGTAGCGCGTAGGCATGGTAGATAAAAAGGATGCCAACACAAAAGTCCAGAGAGAAGCCAAAGTTGCCGGTATGTTATCAACAAGTCCAATTTACAAAGATTCAAGTCCAAAAAGAGAAGCCAAAGTTGTCAGTACTAAATCAACACAAGCGAATACGAACGTGCGCAGTAGACGAATGAGCGAAACGTACTAACTGGTTGGTGTCGGACTGGTAGCGTAGCCATTTGCTTGGCTGAAACTAGTGCGAATGAAACAGATAGATGCCATAGCATCTATCTGTTTCATTCGCACTCGTTTAAACGACGCATCTCCGTCTCAATGCGTGGCGTCACTATCTGTCTCGCTCACTCATGGCAAACATACCCATTATCCATCTCTCTCATAATTTTGTCTTAAAATTAAGAACCTACCTAGAGCTTGTGCGAATTAAAAACATTTTAACTGAGTAAAATGTGATAGCAAAAATCGGGTTACTTGAGGTTTTAATTTTTTTACTCTTTCCTATTGTATGGAACTAACAAGTATTGTACCATTTTAGAATTCAGATTAAATGCGCCAACTTTTAATGCCACTTGCCAAGGCACTCTAGTACATTTTTTTTATAGGAGGGCCTGTCAAAGTCGACGAATCTTGAAAATTTTAAATTCGTAGTTTTACAAATAGTCTCAATTCTCGGAAACTTGAGGCAATTGTGTCATTATTTTTTATTGAGATTCTAGAAATGTTATTTAGGATTACGTTTCCAAAGTTCAAATGAACAAAAATAAAAAAGAATAACCACAATAACCGAAAAATGGTACAGTTTGATCAAATTTCTAGGTTTTTCTTAAAATGCCCATAATTTTCAAACTGCATGGGATAGATTTTTTTTCAGATTTTTCTCGTGATGGTTATGATCAATCCTGTCACCCCGTTTCGGCTTGACGTTGAGTTTTGGGACACCCTGTATATATAAATAAAAATAATTTATATTATAATTGTACAATAAAATTGTTACTTCCCCTAAAGCCCAAACAAATTTCAACCTTCAACTTTAGCATTAAAACTCAAAATCTACATTGA
This sequence comes from Agrotis puta, assembly GCA_943136025.2. Classification (NCBI taxonomy): domain Eukaryota; kingdom Metazoa; phylum Arthropoda; class Insecta; order Lepidoptera; family Noctuidae; genus Agrotis; species Agrotis puta. The sequence continues at coordinate 4,755,600 of OW964190.2, read as the reverse complement.
ACTCACCCGCTGCATTTTGTACGCAGCGTTTGCGGGTACGCGTGCGTTCTGAACATGGAGTTGCGTCGCCACATGATACGACACACGGGCGTGCGGCCCTACAAGTGCAGGGTGTGCGACCGACGCTTCGGGGACTTCGGGAGTCGACAGAAACATGAGAGGCGAGTTAGATAGAGAGAGATATATGGATTTTTTTTTTCTAATTTTGCACAGCGTGGGGGAATAGTGTGGTCTCGATTGATAAAGTCGTGTTTGGGACTGTTATAGCGTCTTTTGATCGTGGAAAAATTATCACTCTAGATGTTAAGGGAGTTTCCATGACGCGATTCGACCGATTCCAACTACAAATGAAAATCATCCTTATCACTACGACATATGACATGAAACGCGCGATTGTCTATGGGTAGATGAAAAACAAAACACGATCGCCACGACGACGACGTCAAGTCAATCGAATTGTATCATTATATCGTAGTAGCAACGACAATTTTCATTTTTAGTTGGTACAAATTTCAAATTGCACGAATCGCGTCATGGGTCAGCTCCCCAACAGTGATGATCTTTCGTCATTTTTTAATCTATAGTACATCCATGAGATGTGGTCTAAAGATGCCACTTTAGCCGAATCATAATATGAATAGCAATACTATTCATATCATGATAGAATATTATGCAATTCTATTACTAAATCAAAATAGAATATTCTATTGCTCAAGCAATAGAATAGATGATGGATATTATGTAATAATTTTACGTCATTTCATAATATGATTCTGCTAAATTACCGATAACAATTAATGCACACGGGTCTTCAGGAAGAGAACGCTCTATGAAGCCTAAATTAGCCGAAGAACTTTCTAAAGGTTGCTGTGCATTATTTATTGCCCGTACCAGCATAAAACCGCAATAACATTCCCAAACACACATAACAAAATTGAAACAGCGTGTGCAGTTCTTCAAAAGGCGATCGACAAATACATACAAGGTGAACAATACGGTAGAATACAATTTTCTACCTTACCTACAAAGGTATAAGCTCTATTATACGATAGCGTCTGCGGTTTCGCGTGCGTCATGCGGGAGGCGTTGAAGCGTCACATGCAACGTCACACCGGCGAGCGACCTTACAAGTGTCGGATCTGTGACCGACGGTTCGGAGATTATGGGACGAGGCAGAAGCATGAAAGGTATGGGATTTTAGACTTTATTCATGGAGAGATAAGGTTTCAAGATGATACTGCGGTGTTTCGGAAAAGGTAGGATAGCAAGATTTTTACGTTACTTGCTACATAATACCGATGCGACCGTAAAAATGTCGGGTCTGTCGTTCGGAGTCGACACGGCAGAAGTAGATGAGGTAAGAGAATTTGAGCTTTAAAAACTAAGAAATAAGGTTAAAAATTCTTTCAATATTGAAATTAGTGCAGTAGTTTTTGACATGATTATTTACTAACTAAAGATAAAATCAATCTTTGTAATATTAGTGTACATTCCTGAGTTACGTAAAATTCACCACACTGCTCTCTCACAGAGAGGACCTCCTCTCTTCAAGGCTGATGTGTAACAGCCCGTTCACAACTCTAAGGCTGAAGCTACATTAGGCCGCGACGCGATCTGCGACACATGAGCGATTAAAACAAATAAATGAATGCTCACGTATATGGCTACACCGTACATCAGCGATACCACGTGTAATCTGTTTCGCTCTTCCAGTCGCATCGCAAATCGCTGTCTAATGTAGCTTCAGCCTAAGTCGTGCCGTGCCCGGCTAGTTCAGACGGTAAAACATGAAACTCTTCCACGCGCGCCTCAAAATGACGGGCCCCCCCTCTAAAGGGCCAAAGCCTGCCGGGGTCGCGGGACTTATGATTTACCGTGACCCCGGAATGTAAAGTTCTATTGAAGGACACCGTGGATTTTAATTGACCACGCTAAAAAAAAAAGCCATGAGGCAGCGGTGAGAGAGGTGTGAGTAAGACATTAGTTACGTTGTAAGAACGCGAATTTGTCACTGGCGGCGCCTCGTGGCGTGTTTGCAACATTTCTTTACATTAGATCTTATTTCCCCGCGCTATATAAAAGAACGAGTGAAGAGAGAACGCTGTATAGACGGATCATACTTCTAAAATGACCTAGTTCATGTCTAATTCTTCTTTATTATTCACACAGGTTACACATGGGAGTTCGTCCGTACCAGTGTTCTCTATGTGGCAAGTCCTTTACATACTCCTATGTGCTGGCCAACCACATGCTCACGCATACTGGGGAGAAGAAGTACTCGTAAGTATACTAAACACTTTTTTTTATCTTGGTAAAATCATCAAATGAGTCCTCCCACCCGGGCAGAGCAGGAGGGACTGTCTGACTCGTACTGACTAAAATCCACGGTGTCCTTCAATAACCCTTTACGTTCCGGGGTCACGGTAATTCGTACAGTCCCGCGACCTCTATAACAGATTAATTTAGTTCTTTCAATTTATGCAATTTCTTTCCCACAGTTGCGCTCCCTGCAACAAGAAATTCACCAAAGCGCACCACCTGAAGTATCACAACAAGGTGCACCACAAAGAATTGTACATCAAGCAACAAATGGAGCTCGAGGCTAAGAAGATGCGCCAGCAGATCAACGTGTCCGGACTGTCCGGCGTCATCTCCGGACAGATCGTGGACGGCACGCTGCAGCTGATACATGCCGCGTCCGAAGGTGAAGGATACGGTACGTTACAGCTTTGCTCAGCTTTTTAGTTCAGGTTGTTTACGTTTGTCTGTAAACACATCCAAGTACTTACTTGACGGCACGGTTGGCGCAGTGGCTGAGCGATTGGACTGTTGCGCTGCGTGTCGCGGGTTCGATTCCCGCACGGAGCAAATATTTGTATGATCTACAAGTAGTTGTTTCGGGTCTGGGCGTTTGTGTATGTGAGTTTATATGTTTGTAAACGCACCCACGACACAGAGAAATTCCTCGTGTGGGGCAACGATAAAAAAAAAGTAATTAATTCCTAGAGTGGAGCAAGTATTATTTTTATAAAAGAAAAAAATGAATGTTTAAATACAAATACAGAAGTACGAAACGGCCGAAGAAGCTCTAGTTGATTTTCATCCAACATAAAAATTGAATTTATTTTCTCCTTGACGAAAATTATCACAATGACAGCTCTTTCATTTTAAATAATATGATTTATATCATCTTTTGTTAGATGGAGGGGAAGAGACACAGATGCAAGTGGTGGAAGAAGGAGAAGATGAAGATGGCGGCGATGATTCTGAGAAGGAGACCGACCGCGCTGTCGCTGGCATGCAAGGGGTAAGCAACAGCATTAAATAAGTTAAATAAATGGCGCAAGGTGATTCAAGCATGAATTATTTGGCTTTTTGCAAATTATCTTCATACCATTGCTATCGAAACGGTCAATAAAAATGACGTGAAAAAAACCGGCATGTCCTAGAATCTGAAATCGAAGACACGTGGCTACAGCCAACTGTGAAACTCTGCTAACATGATGAATAATAGTCCCCTCACTCGCACAGAAGTCTGTGTCCCAGCAGTGGGAATGTTATAGGTTTGGATGTTTTGATGGATGGATGGATGTTTATAACTCGATTAAGTCAGAGTCGCTAGACGGATCTTGAGATAGTTGACAGTCTTGAATGACTCATAAGATATCTGTCTGTCCCGGTAGGTATAACGTATTGACGACACGGTTAGCGCAGTGATTGAGCAATTGACTGCTACGCTGCGTGTCGCGGGTTCGATTCCCGCACGGAGCAAATATTTGTATGATCTACAAGTAGTTGTTCCGAGTCTGAGCGTTTGTGTATGTGAGTTTATATGTTTGTAAACGCACCCACGACACAGGAGAAATTCCTAGTGTGGGGGGCAACGTTTATAAAAAAAAACCGTCAGATAACTTTCGAGGTACACGAGGGGAAACCCATTGGCACATCTAGAATAAGACTTCTAATAAAGTTATTATTTGTTCCAGGTTGTATTAGACGCAGAGTTCTGCATGGATGAAGATGTTAAAACAGAGTGAGATATATATCACCACTTCACGAATCTAAATGCACTGTAAAGAAGGTCCCAAAAATGACAATTTCAAAATTATAGCACTGCAGAAACATGTATAGAATAGAAAATGTACGTTTTTAGTTACAGAAACTATGTATGCTCTATATAATCACATGATACTGAAAGAAAGCTAGTTTAGGTACATAATGTATAGACTGGTTTTAAAGTAATAATATTATATAAGGTCGTAGTTATAGTATTTTATTATAGAAACTCGTTTTTAATATTTAAAACGCACTAGCGAAATGTGAGTGAACAAGGGGTCATTCGGATATAACGTTAGTACAATTTTAGTATTTTTCCTCCTTGTAACACAACACTTCCCCGTTCCCCTATGCTTAGGTAAATGTTGGTGGGGTTACCTTTCTTTGAATTAAATCTTACTAAGGTTTGGAAAGAAACAGAAATAATATACAGGGTGTAAGAGACATCGACGCATAAACGGATACCATGGGTTCGGGACATGATTCTGGACCCCCCGTGTTGGAATTTTCGTCGGTTTTTTCCTAATTTTCTCATTTTTTTACTTTAGACTGTTTATAATCGTTATTCTTACTTAACCCATCGATATTATTAATAAAAAAATAATTATTTCGCTACTTTAACTAAAAGTAGCAATGTAAATAATACTAGAAATGGGTGTTTTCTCAGCTGTTTATAAAAGTTCAAATAAAAGGTCATCGTATACTTAAATACTGTGTCCAGTGCCGCAGTACCTGTACAATGCACGAAACACTATTTAAAAAAAATATGAAATTGGAAAGAAACCGACGAAAAATTCCAACACGGGGGCGTCCAGAATCATGTCCTGGACCCATGGTAACCGTTTGTACGTCGATCTCTCTTACACCCTGTATATTGGTGATGTAACCAAGATCTAGACACTCCTGACCCCCATTTTATCGCAAGTTAACGAAACATAGACCCACCACCCCCTTTCGTGCTAACGTAATAATTGAATGACCTCCTATATGTAAGCTAAGCTAAGGTAAGCTTCAGAGAAAACTCGTCCCTTTTGGTAGGGCTATCATTAGACAATGGGGTTGAGATTTCTCTGAAGCGCACTGCACTATTCAGTTAGGGATGAAATGATGAAAATGATGATGTTATGTTTGCCAACAAAAACAAGGTAATTAAATAGCAAAAGTGGCATTTATTTAGAATTGGTGTTTGTTAGAAAATTGTAGATAGTAAAAGAATGATTTTTGGCACAATTACAAATCGAAAAAAGAGAAGAAAGTGTATTTTACTGGAAGCTAGGTAATTGGATGAAATCTTGTGAGTTTATAAAGAAAACTGTACTCGTTGTGTGAATAGATGTTGCTATGCCACTTATAGTTTTAAATTCTCGAAATAAAGCAATATTCTTGACTAAGACGCACTTGCGAGAGAAATGTAAACGAGAGAATTTTTATAGTCACTAAAATAATGAAACTATAACATTTGAAAATTATATTCTTGAAATTAATATTCTATCTCGATCCAAATCTCTATCGGTTATCTTTAACGGCTGCTTCTGATTGGAAATCTTTAATATTCAGTTGCTGATTGGTTACAGATATAAGTCCTGGTGGCCTACCATGACCTTTTAAAGCGTTAGTAGTTCCGCTGTGGGAAAGAGACAGAGCTATACAAGTTGTCTAGCTCCATCTCGTTCCCACAGCGGAAATACTCACGCTTTAAGACGCCATGGGCCTACCAGGATTAAGATTACAACCAAGATAGATTATTTATTTCCAGCGATAAGGTTTATATATTGCAAGGGAATATATAAACTTCCTTTCGCCTCGCTTTATAAATGTACTAATGGGGGAAAAAACAATACCTGTAGGTAATATGTTACGTGTTATAAGATTCTTAAGATAATTGTAAATACAAGTTTTAGTTATCAATGCGGTACATTTCCTTGCTTTGACAAAATGTTCTGGGTATTATTATTGAATATCGTCGCTTGAATATCGTAATGCTAAGAATAGTATTTTATCAGTATCAATAAATTGCAAATTGAAAAATAATGGACACGTATTTTTTTATTTTCTTTAATGTATTTATGATCCCATTGAGGGACACCGTGGATTTTAGTCAGTCGAGTCTGACAGTCCCTCCCGCCCTGCCCTCGGTGGGAGGACTCATTTGATGATTTTACCACGATAAAAAAAAGAAAAAATGTATTTATGCTTATCAAAATTCCAGAGTGAGCGCTCGTGACGTTAGAATCGAGCAAAAACTGTACTTGTGACGTGTTGCCAATTTAAAAAGTGTCGTATCTTCGTAAGTTTTGGTTTACTTAACAATAGAAAAAATGCGAGTCAATTATTTCTTGATAATGTAACTAACGGACTTAGGTTTTCTTTTCAGTCAAATTCTCTATTTAACACAGTAATTAAGTTGTAACTGTTACATACTGGGTAAGCAGGAAAGAGCGTCGCACATTGTATACAGGTTTGTAATGAACTATATGTAGTGAACATTTTCAAGTAACAAAAAAGGTAGGGAACAGAGATTTAAAATTAGGTACCTTTTTTTTTTCTTAGGCCCACTTGCACCACAAACCACTAAACAGATTTAGCGCTAAACAGATTTAAAACATCGTTCTGTCTCTGTCAACTTCAAACAATTTGACAGGGATACAGTGATATTCTAAGGCAGTTTAGCGCTAAACCCGTTTAGTGATGTGTGGTGCAAGTGGGCCTTAAACTTCGATGTTCTTTGTGGTTGGTTAGTGCTTCGTACGGAAGAGATAACGCTCTACGAAGCCGAACATAACCGATTATCTCTTTCCAATGGAAGAAGTGAAATGTTTATCGTAGGTTCCACGATAAAAAAAAGGTCTGCATTATTTAAGTGACGAAATATTTTTAGTTAATAATAACAAAGTAAATATTATTAGCCGTTTTTTATTGAGTGTATTGTAATCGTCAAAATTATTAATGTATCTTAATCCCGCTCGCCTAATAGTCGGTTAGAAACAAATCAAAGTCGAATTCGCATAGCTGTCACAAGACTAAGAAAGAGTTGATGAGGCCCCTCTTAGAGGGTCAGCCCTGCCGGGATCGCGGGACTAACGGATACTGTGACCCCGGAACGCAAAGGGCTGTTGAAAGACACCGTGGATTTAAGCTAGTACTTGTCTGACAGTCCCTCCTGCCCTGCCCTGGATGGGAGAACTCATTGATGATTTTACCAAGGAAATAGGGCCATATCTAAACCATAGACAAAGATAATGAACCAAGTGTACAAAAAGTATGGAAGACATAAAGCGATTATACGGCCAGTTGTCGAATATAATTACAGAAAAGAAACAAGCATTGCTTGCACAATCGCTTTCTCTCTTTCTAGAGAGTAATCCGTTTCGTGCAAGATTTTGAATTTAGTTGTGGATTAAGATACAGTATTAATATTTGATGAAAGACCACTAGAAGCTATGCATTGTGAAATGGTTATTATGCCGTTTATTGATATGTTCAGAACATAAAATTATTATGTTTATGTTTTACCAATTCGTTAGAGGACGTTATCTATAATATGAATAAAGATCATGGAACATAAAAATATATATTTTTTTAATTTTACTTCACTATTGTCACAGACAACAAATTCACGCCAGGTTTGGCTAAAACTCAGCGACAATGTTGATACCTATCACGAGTCCGGTCCTGGGATACTACTATCTAAGCACGAAAGCCGTATCTTCGGCTGTAGTTTCGGGCATGTATAATCTATGACATATAGACATAAGATTAGTAACAACATGATGGTCGCGGGACTCACGAATTACTGTGACTCCGGTACGTAAAGGGCTATTGAAGGACACCGTGGATTTTAGTCAGTACGAGTCTGACAGTCCCTCCCGCTCTGCCCTGGGTGGGAGGACTCATGATGATGACTCGTGATGATTTTACCACGAAAAAAAAAATAGGTAACAACATGATTGAACAGTTGTACCGACTCCTGATGTGTTGCCAGACGAATTCAAAACGTGTCCCTGCCTGATACGTGTAGTCACGGACACGTGATCACCAACCGCTTCGATATTTATTAAAAAAATAATATACTCAACTGGTACTATTTGATACTTTAAAACTTCGAGAAATTCGAGTTCGAAGGTGGTACGACGGTAGTCATGCTTACTTTAACAGGACCAACATGAGCGCAGAAAAAGGTGGCATGCTGCAGCTGTTCTAAGTATAAAAAAAATACTGCCCTTTTAAGTGATTCATTTCGTAAAAGAAACAACTGAGTTTGTGTTTAACGAGAAATCAACGATGATAACATTCGCCCAATCATTTAGCAGGACCACGAATTTGCATGTTGATATCAAGGTTTAGGAGCTTGTCGCTGACAAGTCTTGTCGGTCCCAAATCTTCAAAAGTTATAAGGGTGTATTGGTGGCCGATCCAGAATCAGTTTTCCCAGCTTGACCCTTGAAGAACTAGGGCACCTTTTTTTCTTTTTTATCGTGGTAAAACCATCAAATGGGTCTTCCCACACAGGGCAGAGCGGGAGGGACTGTCAGACTCTTACTGACTAAAATCCACGGTGTCTTTCAATAGCCTTTAATGTTCCGGGGTCCGGTAAATCAAATCAAATCAAATCAAAAGCATTTATTTCAAGTAGACCAGTTACAGGCACTTTTGAATTGTCAAAGACATAAAAAATATAATTAAATACTACAAAATTATGGTGCTACAGTCCCAGTCACAAGACATAAAAACTGTGAAAGTACCGTAGATGCCCGTTCCAAGAAGTAGATCTCTATGGAGAAGAACGGGCAAGAAACTCCATGGACACTCTTTTTAGATCGCCAAAATTTTTACAAAACCTTTGTTACATCATTCATTTTTAGATGGTACATTATGTGAGAACGATGTAGCAAGTTAAAAGTGTCCACAGTAAAATACAAAAAAGAGACAATTCAGAAACAAAATAATCAATAATTAAAATAAACCGTGGCAGCTAAGAGATGACCAGTCTCAACTGACAGCGCCCGTTCACGAACATGACACACGTATCAGGTAACTTGTGAGTCCCACGACCCCGGCAGACTTTGGCCCTCTAATGGGCCCCTGTCATTATGCTGACACTCTGAGGCGCGCGTGGAACATAACGCGCCGTCGACCCGGGCATGGTCAATGGTCGGACAGCGAGTCGCCCATTACTCGCCGCCCGCACGCCCGAACTAGGGCACCTAGCTAAAATTTTTCTTTTTAGGTCGTTTTAGAGGTCTTTTTCTACGGAATCACAATCGTGTCTTATTTTTACCCAAATTTTGGGTGTATAATATTTGCCCCGACTTGTGTTGCTTAGTCCAGTTTTCTTTTTGTATAACATTAATTGCTATAATGATTCATTTATTTTTTAATAATAAAATAAATGTGCAAGGGAGTTTGTTTAAAATGCTTTTACGCTGAAACTGCTAAACAGATTTTGATGAATTTTGATACAGAGATAATAGAGATATCTATAAAATCTCGCTCTATCTCTCTTTTTATGTAACCTTGGAGGCATAGAGATAGGCTATACAGAGGTAGAGAGGGGAAGCGAACGAAGCCGCCGTATGCATAATCGAGTTTGTATTTATAAAAGCTTGTACGTAACAAAAGTATCACTATCTAGTACCTACCTAGTATAATAATAATAGTCCTCCTGACCGATTTCCGCCACTGCGGCCAATCTCAATAAATATAGCCATCTACGCGGGACATATTATATTGCAGAAGTGTGTGCGCAGGCAGGTGCAGTCTCTGTTCCTTCAATACCATAGGCCGATGGGACAGCAAGAGATCAGGCGCAGGACAAACGGCTTAACGTGCTTTCCGAGGCACGGGGCTATCATACTGCCAACTTCCAAACTCCGGGCTGCTAGTTACTGAGAAATTCTTATAGAAAAACCCAATAACACTTTAGTCCGACCTGGAACCCAGGACGCTGAGCTGTAGCGCTTGCGACCACAAGACCAACGAACGGGCCAAACTACCTAGTATATTTTTCTAATGCAATTAAAATTAAGAATTAATTCGTTTTTACTAGAAATTTCTGAGTATACAAATCGTAATGCATTGGCAAATGCAATTCAATCTTTGCTAAAACGGCCAGGCACAATAACAAAAAAAAAAGTTTCTCCGATAAAAATAAAATGGCGGTGAGTGGTAGCGCGGGAAATGTGGAAAAATAAAATACTAATGAAAACGACACGGCGAGCACAAGAGGGGACGTTTTTATCTGTTTCGTGTTTGTGGGCTACATCAACTTGGGGTGCTTTACATGCGCTTATTTAGAAATAAATCTAAATTGAGAAACGTAACGAAAGTTTAAAGTTAGATAATACAATGAGTGTGCCTAAATGAAGAGCTAAGAGGATCATCATCAACAGCATATAGCAATTCACTGCTGGAGATAGGCTTCAGACCTATCCAATCGTTTAAACATATGGTAAGCTTCAGAGAAAACTCACCCCTTTTGGCAGTGAAATAACTACCAAAGGGGTGAGATTTCTATAAAGCTGACTGTACTCGTAGGTATGTAGGTACTATGCAGTTCAAAAATGAAGCATAGGTTGCTAACGGCATATTGTCACGTCATGCACCCCTATTTAACACTTTTAAACAAACAATTATCATTAGAAAACTCGACGTTTAGGTTATACACTTTTTTTTTTGTTCCGTGCAAGGATTGAATCCGCCGCACCCGCCCTGCGCAGTTGTTGGTCGCCTATCCACTGGGCCAAAAGTGTTGTTGAAGTATTTTTTATGTGTTTAGAATACCCGTGGGGCTTTTTGAAAAGAATAAATAAAACCTATTTAATAAAACGACCTTTTACAAAATGAATAGCAAAAGAATAAGCTCCGAAACTCTGAATGCTTCACTGAATTATCTTGCCGTTTCATATATCTTTCAAGTAAATCGCTGCTTCCTTAGCGAGGATACATAATAATGAATTTAAAATCCTTCCTGATTGTCTACTTAACTCCGGTTGTAGGCAAAGCTTTATTGTAACTTTCCAATTTATTCTATCCGCGTTAGACGAAATTATCTGTGCGTCGGTATTGCCAGCTGTAAATAAAATAAAAATGTAAATGACGAGAGCTGGCGTGCAGTGTGGATGATTCTTCTACCCAGCCGTTGGATCTCAATGTGTAAGCTTGAAAAATAGAGGATAATTTTAAAACGGTTTTATTTAGAATTAATCCGTATTTTGTTTTTTTTTTAAATGTTATGGAAGCATTTTTCAACCATATGTTCTTAGTGAACCAATTTGTTTTATGATAAAGTTGTAAATCTCGGGTAGCTTGACGTGCTGGCGTCAGTGCAATCATCAAGTTGCTGTGATAATAGGAACTACCTAATTATCTATTTTTGTGCGACATATAAGCTATACACATAAGCATAAGCATCCCGCACTACAGTGTATAGCAATAGTATTTTTTGTATGGGCATAAAAATATATAATAAGTTACCTCTAGACATTAAGAACATTAATTCAATTGCTATTTTTAAAAGGAAGCTAAAAGACTTTCTTATAAAAAAGGCTTATTACTCGATAAGTGAATTCCTAGAAGAACACTAATTTTATTGTTTCAACCTTAATTTTGACTTTTACTATCTATTTAATTCTATTTTAATACCTTAATATTTAATGAAATACTTGTAATTAACCTAACATAATTAATATTATAAAATTAAAATTGTTTTTTTGTTTAGCGTAATGTTGCTTGTATTCTAGTATATATAAAAAAAAACTGTGTAAATTGCAATGCCTAAACAGGCAACTAAGTTCTAAGAACCTACTTAATATTAACACCTACAAACTTTGTATACCTACACTTAGTTCGCAATAAAGATATTTGAATTTGAATATTTGAATTTGAATAAAACAGATAATTAGAATACAGTAGAATACTGTTATGTTCAATTCAGCTTATCTTTCCTTATAAAATATAATTTGAACACACGATTAAACACTCCGCAACATACTCTCCTCAGTTCATTTGCCTAACAAAGAGTATAAAAAAAAAAACTCTCAGACCATAGACAACAATAAAACCTCGTCCATACTTATTTGAAAAGTTTGGGAACCATCAAATTTCCCCCCACTCGTAATAAGCGCATTAAGGGTGGAAAAATTTAAACTCGCCCGCGTCCCAAAACTTTTCGCGTTTTCTTTTTACATTAAGGACAAAAAGAAAGAAGCTTCTACTTAGAAGGGTGGCCCAACTTTTAATATCCTCTAGATATAAGAGCACAAACTATAGACTACAATAAAATTCACTGTATCACCTTATTTCCAAGTCTTAAGGTCCATTTTCGCGTGGCAAGTGATTATGTGAATTGTAAATGCAAAATCGTTTTTTTTTTTATATAAACGCGGTGTTCGTGTGTGACGCTTAGCGAATTTTAAAAGTGATAGAACTAACTCACGGGGGAGTTTTTTGTGTTTAATGAACTGTTGTACGAGTATCTATGTAAAGTATCATGTTATGGCTTTATAGGGTCTGGCCACTAATACTTTAAAAGTTAAAAAAGGATAATAAAGAAGTATAATTATGGTTATGCTTCGTCCAAATAAAACTATGGGCAGGACAAAGATGCTGATTACCTAAGTATTCCGAGTGGGTCCTTAATTTAACAAAGAGTTTGACTCTTAATCATTTTATATTTATGATTTTACAATTTTGATTGCTATAATCAACCTCTTAATTATTGTTTAGTATGCATAGTTAAATCAAATAATGTTGAAAAACCAAAAAAGTGAAATGCGTAAAAACCGATATTTAAATAAAAATAATTAAAAAAAAAATCAAGTCCAGTGGTGGGTCCACTGACATGTGAGGCCAAGAAAGAGGTGGAGACTAAACTGGAGACGACCTAGATGCGTACCTCAAGGGCTGGTTCGAGGAGGCAGAGGATAAGAGTTCTTAGAAGATATTGGGAGAGGCCTTTGCGGAAATATAGCAGTCGTCGGGACAATTTAAGAATATCTGAGCTATGTGTTCAAAATCAATGTTGGTACAAGTCTGGAAGCCGACCCCAAAGTAGGAAGTTTAAGCAGAGAGGATGGACACAATACATTTTAAAACTTACCATACAAAAACATAGATGGCGCCACTCATCTCATTGATACTCCGTCAAATTAATCGTGACCAGCAATCCGCACTGACTTCGCACGGGTTCTTGGCATCTTCCCGATGTATTTTTCGAATATTTTCTAAGAAACAAACCTTGTACTAACAATAACGAACATAACCAAAAAATAATTATAAAATTAATTACAGTTGTTTGGAAGTTATGTGCGTACATGATACACTTCGGCGATAATTTTTTTTTAATTAAAATAGACAAATAGACAGACTAGCAAGTTACCCTGGCTTTTCACAGGTACAATTTGAAAATATATTTTACATGAACATTTACTACATTTTTTTTTCAAATTCTCATTTAAACTCAAGACTAATATAGCTCTCAACTGGTGAAATTATTTTTGAAATCAGTCCAGTAGTTTCCAAGCCTATTCAATACAAATCAAATCAAATAATTTATTTCAACTAGGCCAATTAAATAAAATAGAACTAGTACTAAAAAATGGTTATGGTGCTACAGTCCCAGTCACAAGACATAAAAACTGTGAAAGTACCGTAGGTGCCCATTCCCGGGCACGCCGCAATCACGGCGGTAAGACCCCTCTTTGAGGAGTGGCTGGATAGGCGTCACGGCGTCCTGACCTACCGCATGACGCAGGTCCTCACCGGACACGGAAGTTTCGGGAGGTTCCTGTGTCTGATAGGGAGGGAAGAAACGCGTGGGTGTCACCACTGCGAGGATCGTCCGGAGGACACGGTGGAGCATACGGTGCAGGACTGCCCCGCTTGGGCAGAGCACCGCCGTGTCCTCACGACGGCGATAGGCGGAGACCTCTCGCGCCCGGCATTGGTCGAGGCCATGCTGCGGGGCGAGACGGAGTGGGAAGCGGTCGCCTCCTTCTGCGAAGCAGTCATGCTCGTGAAGGAGGAGGCGGGCCGCCTGAGGGAGAGGACAGTGTCCTCCCTCCACCCCAGCCGCAGTGGTAAACGCCCACGGCGTCGGACGTCGCAAGACGATCTCCGGCCACCGTAGGCGCGGGCATGCGGGCAGCGAGTAATGGGCGACTTGCTGTCCGACCATGGACCTTGCCCGGGTCGACGGCGCGTTGTGTTCCACGCGCGCCTCAAAGAGTGTCAGCATAGTGACGGGGCCTGTAGAGGGCCAAAGCCTGCCGGGGTCGCGGGACCAAGGGATTACCGTGACCCCGGTACGTAAAGGGCTATTGAAGGACACCGTGGATTTTAGTCAGTACAAGTCTGACAGTCCCTCCCGCCCTGCCCTGGGTGGGAGGACTCATTTGATGATTTTACCACGATAAAAAAAAAAAAAAAAAAGGTGCCCATTCCAATGCGATTGCAATCTCTATGGAGAATATCCCGCGCTCGCTTCAGCAACTTTTGAGGAAAAAAGATTGTTTTTTACCAATTTACGATTTTATTTTATCAACTGTTGATGAAATTTGAATTTGACAACTACCACACTTTTGACATAAAATTACTGGATATTGAGATACTATTAAATAAAACATGAAAGAAGACTTGGCTCCAGCCTAACAAATGGTACTGAATTTGAATATATTAAAAGAAGACTTGGCTTACGCCTAACTATTGGTTATTGAAGAAATTTGAAAAAAATAAGACTTGGCTTCGGCCTGACTATTGGACATTGAAGACATTGAAAAAAAATAAGACTTGGCTTCGGCCTGACTATTGAACATTGAAGACATTAAATAAAGAAGACATGGTTTCGGCCTTTTCCATGATATACATAGAAAGACAAGAATGAATAGAAGAATCGGAAGAAAAAAAGAAAACTAAATCAGACTTGGCTGTATGGGCTCAGCTCCCTTTGCCTGTCCCAAAGAGGGACGAAAAGAACCAAAAAAAAAAAATCTCTATGGAGAAGAACGAGCAAGAAACTCCATGGACACTCTTTTTCAATCGCCAAAATTATAACAGAACCTTTGTTTCATCATTCATCTTCAGATGGTACATTATGTGAGAACAATGTAACAAGTTAAAAATGACCATAGGGAATATAAAAAAGACAGTTCAGAAATAAAATAATAATCAAAAATTGAAATTGACCATGGCAGCTTAGAGATGACCAGTCTCAACTGACAGCACCCGTTCACGAACATGACACTTATGTATATCAGCACCATTTAGCTCAACCATTTTGAAGGGAACAACAAACAATCAAATCTTTTCTCTTTATAATATTAAAAACATAAAAAGTAAAGTATAAAAGAATAAATATAGATGGGTGCTGCTTCCTCACAAATTGATAATTTTGCCGGTAAAGCGTTTTACAATTAAGGGTTTGTTTAATTTTCTAAGATTGCTTGCGGAATTTTTATGGCCTGTTACATTCAACCCTTTGCTTGTAAACCAGGATTAAATGTGCTTTTGAATTTGATTTGCATAATTTAAGAGTTCTATTTAATTTTTGAATGATTCAATTTTTTTTTAAACCCTTGTTAAGTTAAATACCTTGTAGGTCGTGTGGTTTTTGAACTTGGAATCTGTAGTGTCTGTAGCAACGGCTCAATGTCAGTTGTCCAACCTCGTCGAGGAATAATCATTTGAGATAAAAAATACGAGTAGTTTAATGTATGTTTCAGTGTCACTACATAGTATAAAACAAAGCCGCTTCCCGCTATCTGTCTGTCTGTCCCTATGTATGGTTTATGTGTATATAACATGCATAATATAGTAGAGATAGCGGTATGCGGAGCCAGGGTGGGTCGCTAGTAATAGATAAAAGACTCCCACCTGTTTGGCAGAAAACAAAGACGATACCAAAAATCTTATTTCTATTTCCAATAAAATACATAATTGCAGGGTTGGACTCAGGAAGGGCCCGAATGGCTTGCCACAAGCCCAGGTCACCGTTCCGAATTACACTACTTTCAATGATGATGATGAATAAAATGTAAAATACTTGTGATAAGGCCTTATTACAAGAATTCTGCATTTTATTTACAGCGTTATTGAAGTATTTATAGCATTTATTGTACGAAAAAAAGGCACCTCTAGTGTACGAGGAAGTATTTATTCCATCAAATTAACGTTAAAGTTCCCATTTATTTGTCACAAAAATGGGAAGTCATGCTCGGGCCTTTGATCTAGTTTTCATGCAGCTGCAATCTATCATGCGTGGTTTTTGATTCTAGGGCGGCAAACCTCGCAAGCTGGGCCGTTGCGCGTTGGGGCCCCGCGCACGTTACTGCAACCTCCTGGCTAGTCCGACGTAACATACTAAAAAAACGATCCCCAATTAACCAACCAGAAACATATCGTATTGATTGACATATTAGTCAAAGTTCGTCTAGTTTAATTCTACTTGTGGACCGCCCCCGGCGGAACAAATGTGGGGCAAAGGAAAACAAACAGACAGACAAAAGTGACGCTGCCCTTTGCGTTTAGAAACGTGACAGCTGTGGTGTATGCGTTTATGGCTTTTGATTAAATTGTTTTTTTTTTTGTTGTCGCTGGCTTTTTGTTATTAATTAGGTACTACTGGAGTAAATTAGCATTGGATATCATTAGTCTGGCTTGTTTATATATGAGGCAAAGTGGAATCAGAGGTCTAAAGTCAGAAAACCAGTCTGGTTTTCGAGCTCCCCAGAATTGGGTTGTGGAGGTTGAATAGATAGTCATTTAATACATTAAAACACATAAAAACAAATAATCATTGTATTCTTCTTGTTCATTTTTTGAAAAATGGCTCCGATGCTAGGAAAATCCTGTGTTATATGGGCCAACAAATTGTCTCGTATTAATGTATCCTCTTCCGACTTTGCAACAATTAAAATACTTGGCAATCAATTCAATTATTATGTTTCTAATTAATCCAGTGACTTCCAAGTTACTTTGTTAAACCATACAACAAAGGTTCACAGAGATTGACTCAACAAAAAGTTACTCGAACCGTACCAATTATGAAATTATACAAATCCGATACAAACGGGAGCAGATTGCCGCGAAATTATTCACAAAGCACCCCGGGCACGCAACTTGATGATATTGTATTAGGTGATCACATACGAATGCGATTTTAATGGATACGGAGAGAGCGCCCCTCATAAACAACCCATCGACCTAACGGCGCAACTAAAAAGAGCCCAATTTCCCCGCCATACCGTTTGACGTTTACTTCGTTTCGCGCGCAAAGTTGGGGCAACCCCAATCTAAATTAAAATCTAAAACCTTGTAAACAAGGCAAGTGCTCACTTTTTCGGGGATTTTAACCCTCGGAATTAACGAGAGATATAAAATAAAAGGGGGCTCGTTTCCGAGTGCGCTGCGGTGGTTTGTCATTGTTTTCGATGCGTGTGCTGACATTAGTTTTTTATTGCGTTGTGTTTGTGAAGTTTTAATTGAAGTTATTGGTGGATACAATAACTAATCTAAAATGCTTTGTAGGTAATATTTATCCTGCAAAGTTGGTCACAGCAAGTTATCACTTCCTTTGCTTTTCTGTATTTCTTTCGGATGTCTCAAGTAATTACTCGTATGTAAGTAAATGTTCTCTTAGTATTTTTTAAATATATATTTTCCTATTATTGATTGATTAGTAAATATACTACAAGAAAAATGAAACTCCTGAACGATTTTCTTTGTTAATATATTAGTAAAAAATAAATACTATATATATAAAATATAAAGAATAAATTAAGTAATATAAATATTCACAGCACGATTTAGTCTTATTTATGGGGAAATAAGTACAAAATATCAGATGATCAAAATGAGAGCTTTTATTTTAAACAGGCTGGGTTTTACGTTTTAGGCTTGTCAGACCCACCCGTGTATTTATTTTAAAGATTGATTAATGCGTAGAAATAAAAATATTTAAAAAAAATCTATTTTGTACATACTTCCAACTAAATAAAAATTTCAGCACGTGTCAATCCATCCACAATGCTTCTTGAGAAGTGTGATGAGCAGTTTTACCATCAAGAGCGCATATGGTGGAGGGTAAATGTGGTTCCTTTCGGCATCTTATGGTAATAGGGAATTGGTGTTTGGGTTTCTCTGTCACATTTTGGTGATGGTAATCTCTCTCGTCGGACTTTTTGTTTCGCGTCAATTCCGCTAAATTGTTCGCTAATTCCGCGGCTGCTTCCCCGTACAAGAGCTGCCCGCGGTGTACCTGTTGAAGATGGAATGTTAATGGTCAGTCCAATGATACAAAACTGACTATTAACGAAAATTTATTTACTTCGGGATTCCTGCATGATAACATCTAACTCTTCTCGGAGGTTCTCGCCGATTGATTGCAGGAACGAACCGATGCAACCGAGGAACATTGGCTTAAGCATAAAACAAAGAGTGAGCGGTTTTTTTTATTATGGATACACAGACCACGAAGTTGCCACAAAGGCCGTTGCTATAAAGGGCAGCGTCAACAATTTCCATACAGACCAAGCTGCATCAGGCCTGCGAAAGACGTAAAAAAATTGATGGATTTGTTACAGGCAGTCCGTACAAGCCCGTCTTTAAACTTGGAGATCCTGGGCACTTTGGGACTTTGGCCCAGAGGGTCAGCTTAAACCGAGACGGCGCGCACATTTCAATAGCGCTACTCAAAATCTAACTCTATTGCCTACACGAAAAGATACACCTTTCGCAAAGCAGCGCGGCGACGCGCTGCATTTTAATTGCGACTTAAAATCTAACTTTATTTAATTCACATTTGCAGTATCGTTGTGTCAGGTCGCGGCGCGTCGCGTCACGGTGTGAACTGACCGTAAGATGTTCAATCAGAAGCAGCCGTCAAAAACAATATAACGGGATTTGGATTGAGATTGAATATTAATTTCGTGCATAAATCGACTGTCTAAATAGCAATTCGACTAGGCTGGGCAACGCAAGCGATACAACTGGTGATTTGAAGCTAAATTAACGTAGTAATTCACCCATGTAAATGGCCCAAAATGCAAAAAATCTTAGCAAATAGCTCAAGAGACCATTACCTCATCTTTCAGCTCCGCCCTCCTACGTGACACCCACTCGATCTGCTCCTGAAGTTTCTTACAATCCGCCTCGTTGTTCTGAAGGTCTGAACGGAGGGAGTCCACTATCTCCCTGTAGCGCACCTTGACATCTTGGTCGATGGCGTGAAGATTCTCGATTTCATTTTGCGTCTCCCGAATCCTGCACTTCGATAAAAGGAGACGACCCTCCTGTGAATAAACGTAGAGGCCGATAACAGAGATTACAATACAGTCCTTTAAAAATAGCATTTTTCTTTTAATCGTGCCTAAATCGTCGTCAAATGAAACCTCCCGCTCAGGGCGGGACAGGATAGACTGCCAGATTCGTACTGACTAAAATCCACGACGATACTTCAATAGTTCACGTTCCAGGGTCACGGTTACCTGACAACAGTCCCGCGGCCCCGGCAGGCTCTGGCCTTCTAAGCCGGCAGCGGCCAGACTAGGGTATGGCTTAGACGAAGAGTCAATGGTTGTCAAAGTGCCCTCTCGCGCAAACTGTTCAGTTCATAAAAAACTGATATTAGTAAGCTCGATACCATTTTTAAAGACCTATTCATAGATACCCCCGATACACGTATGGGCTTGGTGAAAAAATGTTTTTATTTTTTTATTTTTGTGTGAGAATCCTAATGCGGTTCACATAATACATCTACTTACCAAGTTTCAACAGGATAGCTCTTATACTTTCGAAGAAAACTGGCTGTGACATACAGACGGACAGACAGACATGACGAATCTATAAGGGTTCCGTTTTTTTTTGCCATTTGTCTACGGAACCCCAAAGATTTAACCAATTGTGCGAAAACTAAACCTTTTTTTAAACCTGTGAATTAAAATTATCGTCGTTTATTACACGATTTAATAAAAATCAAAGTACCTTGTCAGCGAGTTTCTTGGTCAAGACATCGAGCTGTTCATCGAGGGAGTCTTTCTCATCGAGCTCGTACCGCTGGACCACGTTGTGGTGAGGACACAGGCGGTGGATGATGTGAACGGCGTTGCCGCTGGTGACCGGTTGCAGGCTGGAATCCGGCGCCAGACCCTGGAAGGTCGAAGATATTAAAAAATGTCATTATAGGAACTTCTCCTATATCGCGGTCTTAATGAACAGTCGGACCCGGAACAACGGTGTGGCCATACTAATATTTGTTTCATGCAGGGATTGAACTCGCGCCACGCAGCGCAGCAGCCAGCGAGGTGATTTCCGGCCAACGTAGGCGCGGACATGCGGTCGGTGAGTAATGGCTGAATTGTTCATGGATCATTGGCCAGGTTGACGACGCGTTGTGCTCAACGCGCACCTCAAACAGCTGCCAGCAATCTGACGCCCCCCCTTAGAGGACCAAAGCCTAGCGGGGTCGCGGGACTGTGTTATCGTACGTAACTTACGGAATGTTAAGGGCTGTTGAAGAGTCACCGTGGATTTTAGTCAGTACAAGTCTGACATTCCCTCCCATCCCGCATTAAATGGGAGGACTCATTTGATGAATTTACCACAATAAAAAGCGCAACGCACAATTTCTAAACCACTGTTGGACATATTAAAAGGAACAGCAAAACCTATGGAGTAAATGAAGACTTGAAAAAATATTGTCTATCAATCTTGGTACCGATTGAATTTATCAATCGATGTTGTTCCATCACAGGCAGCTGACAAGGAACGTAGGATCAAGATTAGGATTGAGATACAATATTAATTTAATCCATCTGCTGTTGGACACCTTCTAACTGCTGACATCGCCAAACTTACTAACAATACAATTTCGCGCAGTAATTTAAGGTGGACCGTACACAACACGACGCAAATCCTCGATACCTTATGACTCTGGTATCCACAGACGTATGCCTGTGTACGAACCTCTACGCATTTGTATTGCGATAGTCGCCTGGATGACAAAGACGTAAGGTATCGGAGACTTGCCTCGCGTTGTGTACGACGGGGCTAACACAATGTTTATAACAAAGTCCTAAATGTCAGGAATAAGATCCTTGTAACATTGTCTTTAATATATTGATCTTCTATTTTTGGCATTGATGCCTACGTCTTGTAAAATTACTTGGGCTCCGGGTGGCAGTGTCACTAGCAGTTTTCAAGTTTCAAAGAATGATTTCGAAATTTCATACTCACTAATTTACCAGCTGAAGATTTCCAGCTCCATCTTAGAAAGAGTCCAACCAGGGTAAATAACACCAGGCCAATACCCGCAGCTGTTAGAGGGTTCATCATTTAAACGGATAACATTGTACCACGAGGATAACTACTTTAGATTTAATAGAATCGGCACAGCCATATTTGCCTGTTTTTGATTTTTGACACTGTCACTATTACTTGTCATGTTTGAATTTCGAATGACGTTTTTTTTTCTTTTTTGAATCGGCTTTAAAGGAGTTTCTAATTGTGAGGATCTATGAAGTTGCTACTTAAGTCTTGATTTTTCTCATCCTTTATTTATTAGTCTTCATCCAATTTCAGGACTGGGCAGGACAAAGTACATGTCTGTCGATTGCCGGACAAACTGTGGGCCAAAATAGCTCAAAACTGGAGCCCTGAGACGGTGAGACGGGGTCGCGGCAGGCCCGAACTGGATAAGTTCTATCCGAATGGGAAGGAGGACGCACGGGCTCGTGCGAAATGGAAGGAGTTGAGGGAGGCGTTTGCCCAGGAATGGGACAGAGCAGGCTATTAAAAATTTATATTGACAGGTTAATTCGTTTTGAATTTTATTAATGTTGGGAACTAGCCTATTCTATTGAGGTATTGTGCGGTCTCGGCAGCACGTATAGTGTTACCGCAACAGTTAATGCCACTTCGAATCAAAACAATTAACTAATCAAGTTTCCAAATACATTACAACAAGCCATGCTAATCTAAATTGAATTACCGGGATAACAGAGAGCAGTGCGTTGGGCAAAGGGCCTGGACTGTGGGACACAGAGTAGATACACCCCAGAAGGTTAGCTCCGATCGACTGTTGAAATAAGGTTCACATAAACGCGGTAAAATAAGGGTTATTAGAGGGAAGAGGCTTGTATTCCAGCAGTAGAGACGCTTCAAATTATCCTGAATATGTCTCTGTGCGTAGAATTATCAAGAATCGTAGACATTTTGAGAAGCTTTAGATTTGATAGTACCACACTAAATTAATTTAATTCATTTGTAACTTGACTGAACGGGAAAAATAAAAATAATTATTCACTAAGGAACACTAGACTACATTATAAGTAAAGAAAGAGCAAGCACTCCGGTCACGCGAAGTATCGTCAAGCATACAAAGGTGTTTGTGTATCACAGATACACAAACACCCAGACCCGAAACAACGAATTATCTTAATCCAGGCGGCTATCGCAATACAAATCCATAGAGGTTCATACACAGGCACGCGTCAATGGATACGTAAGGTATTGGAGACTTTACAGCTTAACCAAGCTGAAGACTGAAGAACAATTTCCTCAAGTTAATCAATTTTGACGGCACGGTTGGTTCAGTGGTTGAGCGATCGACTGCTGCGCAGCGTGTCGCGGGTTCGTTCCTAGCACGGAACAAATATTTGTATGATCTATAAGTAGTTGTTTCAGGTCTAAGTAACAAAAGAAGGGGCTAAATACTCGTATGTAAGAACCTTGCCTATGCGTGCGTGTATTCTATAGTCATGACCTTCTGTATTTATCTACTCCGTGTCTCGAATCAGTAGCCTGACATAAATCGTCATCCATCACTCTTGTCAGCAACTCAGGTGGCGAGACGAGGACGATACGATGCCGAAACGTGCCGCTATGGCAATTGAACTGATTTAAAGAAACAGGGTGTAAATCAACCGTGATTTCACTAATTAATTGGTAAGGTTAGATGAATGTTCGAGGACACGGTTAGCACAGCGGCTGAGCGATTGGACTGCTGCGCTGCGTGTCGCGGGTTCGATTTCAGCAATGAGCAAATATTTGTATGATCTACAAGTAGTTGTTCTGGGTCTGGGCGTTTGTCGCGAGTTTATATGTTTGTAAACGCACCCACGACACAGGAGAAATTCCTAGTGTGGGGAACCTTTAAAAAAAAATGTAGGGATTAAAAGAAATGGATGGACGGATGAAGAATGGAAGAAATCTCGATTGGATTCAGTAGTAAGATAAGGTGAATAAACTAAAGCAAAACACAGATCGCACACGCATCAATAGGGCTGTGAACTACTGTGGCCTTTGAACGCAAAGGCCAACCGAAGAAACAAGGTGGACTTTTAGTTAGTAAGAGTCTGACAGTCCCTTCCATACCACTCAGGGCGGGAGGACTCATTGAACGATTGTACAAACGCAAAAATTAAAACAATAAAAAAACGACGGGTTGCACTCTGGGAGTGCCGGCAGAAGTGAAAACTTGAATAGTAATAAACACACACGAACATTGGCGCACGCGCCCTTCGCCGTCTTACGAATATTCGATCAGGTCACGTGTCCTGACGCGAGTTTAACATTTTTTACCCATTCCAAAAAAAGTGCACAACGGCCGCTTAAGAAGTTTTCCCTTCAAAAATGCTGTGATTGTTGTCACGGGAAACTAAAAATTAGATTGCAGACAGGACTAGAATCAGCGACCATCCGATTCAGTACACCGGTGTAATGCAATCGAATTTTTCTGTCCACAAAAAAATCTACGGTACGAGACGCGGGCTTTGTGTTTAGAAAAAAATAAAATTTTCTTAATTTCACCTCACAAAAAAAAAACATGTTGACATTCTCACCACAACAATTCCATAACATCCTAATCCATCATACGAGTAGCACACACTGCAACCTATTTTTATTACACCAAACTTCGTAATACGTCATCAAACCACGATCAACGCAATAGAATGTCCATCAGGATTCACACGTCACACAAATGGTTCCCCGCGCCGCCCCTAGGTGGAGCTGGCAAGGCAATTACCTACCGATGCAGGGAATAATTGAAAGGGGATCGAGTTCTAATTGATTGTTTCTGGACGAATGATTGATATGATAGAACGATTAACGGCCGCGTGACCGTGTGATTTGTGTGTGTTGTAAGTGGGATGGGTGGTTGGTAATTTGATTAGATTGTGTAAGTAGTAGCCAATGGCGACATGATTAGTATTATACATTATACATAGAAGTATGAAAGACAATCCAGTCAGGTCCAGTTGAAAACCAATGTCGGGCATTAAGTATTTGTCTGACCTTTTGCTGATCAGGGGTAAATTTTGATTACTAGTAGTTTTAATATAATTCTATTTTATTTTTATGTGCGTCAAAAAAAAATACTTTCTTTTTCCAAAAGAGAAGAGGGTCTTTGCTGCATGATGCATCAGGCACAATCTCCAGAGGCATTTTTTTTCGTGTCGGGCTGGATAAACCCATTTTAAAATCGGAAACCGTTTTCATAATATTTTTTTATATACAGTTCGGTGTCTAATCTACGTGGTACAAGGCTAATATTATGAATAAGTTTATTTTAATGATTTAAAAAAAAATCTTAAACCCTAAAATCCTGATCGCTCTGGGTTGACCCGACTCCCGATTGAATGAAAAAAATATTTTTTAACTTTTTAATGAGATGATTCATATGAAACAACTTATTTAGATTACATAACAAATAGTTAATCTTCATAGTAATAAAATATTTTAAGTTATATTAACAATACTTTTGCCTCAATTTGAATTTAAAATCGTGACCGGGCATTTTATCTCATCGCTCTGCGCTGAGGTAAAACATCGCCCTCATCCCTAGTTACGCGTTATAGACACTCTATTCCTCTCCCGCTGGGCAGCGCCAGCAGTGGTCTAACCGCCGAGGAGGATACCTGTCTGCCACGTTCCCGCGAAGGTAAGTTTACGAAGGTAAGTTTATGATTGCTCTGGATTTGGTTCTCGAATTTTATGATTACTATGGCTAGTTATTTAAATTAAATAGTAAGCTTGTAAATGTGTTTGCTATGTGAATTAAGAGATCATTATAGTGTTTTTTATGAGACGTAATCACAACTTTCTACTACTTTTAAAATCGGCTAAATTTATGATTTAGTGACTTTTTCTGATCGCTGTGGCTGTGATTGCTCTGTCCAAAAAGACCAGAGTAATGATATTTTGCATTAATTGTACGTTATAAATCTGTTTTAAGTCCGGACTGTAACAATGACAAACGAAGAACTATATGCATATAACCTTTAATTTATATCCTTTTCTGGGTTTCTTTGGATAACCTAAACCCATAAACAGATTTTGACGTATTTTACGATGATGATAAGTATTATTACATTGGCATTTAGCTAACCGCAACTATAAGCTTTTCTTTTCTAAAATTTAATATCAACTATTGTTGCAGATGGAAACCATGCCTCGAAGAAAAACATTTCATAGAGCGGGAAAAGGGGGAGCTAAATTTCGTCAGTGATTTCTTCTCAAGTCATAATAGTAAGCTACATGAGGGAGTTGTATCATAAAGATTCGTGGAAGTCAGCTGTGGTTCCGTTGGTGGGATAAGCAGCAATAGCCGTTCAAACACGTAGAAAAAAAAAATTGTCATTTCCTCCCAACTGAAACCTGGTTTATATTGAAGATTATCTTATATCACGAAGAATAAAACCAATCAGTTGACTGTACCATGGTTGAAAACACGTCAGCTGGTCACCCAAAAATGTAATTTTTTTATTTTATTTTACTTTCAGTAATTTCCTCTCGACTCAAATTTCACCTGATGATAGTTTACATGAAGTTATGGATAAAAACAAACGTCAGCTGGCTGTATCTCGGTGGAAATATCGTCAGCTGATACTTTGAAAATTACAAGCAGGACTAAAGCTCTCAGCCTAAAATGTGCATTCAGTTCAAAGTTTTTAATTCCTCACAACAGAAAACTGGTTTATATTAAAACTTACTCTTAAGAAAACAAAACATTCAGCCAATGTTTACTCGCAGGTATGGTAAAAAATAAAGAGTTATTCTATTGAGTTCGACAACAGAGAGGTATCTGAATCTGTTGATTTTTTAAAGTGCCGAGAAACACAAAATAATGATAAGTATTGCTAGAACCAACGACTTCAAGCAATTAAACATAACAAAACATCACACCTGTAATTCCCGAAGGGTTGGACAGAGGTGTACCTAAGTAAAATGAATTATAATCTCCACCAATAATTATAATATGACCAATTTCCGCTTTCCCCATTTTTGTCTTCCGACACAGCGAAATGAACTTTACATGACAAATAATCCAGATCTATACGGACAATGTTTTGCAAAGTCAAGAGAAAATCACCAAAGGAAAAAAGCTCGAGGCACAGTACTACCAATGCGTGATTTGACTCCAAGCCAGCAAAAGGTTCGTAGGAAGAAAAGTAGGGAAAGTTCGGATAATATAGTCCAAATATAGACACTAAGCAAAAAGTTGTTTTTTATAAGTATGTTAATTTGTTATTTTAAAATTATAATGTAATAGTTTAAAATTATAACGATATTTTTCTAAAATAATACATTTCTCTTTCATCAATCTTGTTATTCGTACACTGAATATGACTGAAAACGGCTAAATAAATAATATTTTATCAATATTAATTTTTTTGTTTCACTGATTTCACCATTTATGATCGCTCTGGCACCAATTATGATTGCTCTGGTCGCGAAATTTTTTGAACTTAAATATTTTCATAACTGTTTGTGTAAATTGAAGGCCAATAGTAAAAATATACTATTTGAATATCATTCTTTTTAATGAGATACATAATTACTATTAAAAATCAATATCTGAAAAGCACCAGAGCGATCACATGAATACGCCCGTTTTGGAGATCCATCCATCAACGAGTCTAGGTGAGTTATGTAGTACCCGCTAATGTCTTAGATAGATATTTCCTTGATTTTTTCACATTTCATCAATTTAGAAAAAACCTTATCAATTTTGAGATTAATGTACCAATGCCAGACACAACACGATTCTAGATCAAAGCTGTATTTATACCACGGGGGAAAGTTATTTCAAATCATCTTTAGCTAAGGATTTAGTGTGCAATAATCAATATACAGTAACGGACGATTAAAAATCAGACAAAGCTGACGCCGTTAACTTTGCAAGCTTAATAGGTGTGCATTTACGACAAACCATATAACACCCATTTCTTGTAAACCATGTATCACCAACGGAATGAAGTCATAAAACTTAAGGGCCGGCGGAATTCCCGCCACATTTGACATTAAACGCTCCGTTCAAAAATCGTTCAGTTCATTCATTCACGTGTCGCGTTCCGTTTCACTTCGTGCGTGATCAAAGCGAGCGCGTTGACGTCGACGCAGTATTCGTGAGATTTACAGCTTACGGAAGCTAATTAGTTTGAATTAGTTGGGAGGAGGGCCCGTATGGCCGGTTGCGCGCCGCGCGTGCATCCGTACGTGACGCTTTCAGGACTGAGAATGATTAGATGGTGCACTTTTGTAGAATGATGGATAAGTACATTTTTGAAAGTACTTTTTAGAATTTAAACGTAAAAAAACGGCTGTGGTTTAAATTAGAAATAATAAAATATATGTGAAGTTCCAGTACGATTCTCGATTGCGCAAAATAAAATAGCATAAGAGATTTTCATTCTTGTAGAATTTTGTATTAAATGTTTGTTCTTAAAGGGCAGTTATGCGTATGGACACTTTTTTGAAACGATGACATAGGTATTTTATTTTGCAAATAAGATTATAATCCTTTTTTACTTCAATGTACCTATAACACCAAACGTTCGATTAATTCTTCTGTCATGACGTTCGTGACTTGCACTTGAAAAGATGATTGATGTGTTGAATGCAAGTTTAGACTACATCCATTACAAAGTCTATGTTTGATCATCTCCAACGTGTTCCGGCACATGATCCATGACTAAGTTCACGCCATTCTCACAGCGAGGGTACGCAGAGGACATACCGGGATGCCAAGAAGTTTTTGTAACATAATTTGTAACTAATTATGAACCAAAAAACCTACGGTGTCTTTGATCAGTAGCGACATATGGCCGCCCTTTTTAGAGCATGTCGTTTACATGTTATATTAATTAATCGTTCGAGAATAATTAGGAATGGAGAGGAATCTCTGTTGGAGTGTTCAGTTATGGCTTTAATTTATTAGGTATTTGTTTAATAGGGAGTGTTTGCTTTGTTTTTGTTAATAATGGGAATAAATATAGGAGGAAGTAGGTGGCAGCCTACAATGGAACAAATTATTTCAGAACGAAAAAGTGTACCTACTAGTAATACTGTTGGTGAAAATTATCAGTTTTGTTACTGCTTGACAACGGCTACGAGTTATAAGTTCAAGTAGGTTATTTGTGTCTTGTGACAAAACTATAGATGAACCAAATGAAAGAATTGCATACAGCATGCCATGATTCACTGCGCCTCGATTTGTGATGCGTAGACAGTCAGTCTAGGGTGATTGTGTGGCGGTTGTTCGGTCGTCTACCACCTTCATCATTATCTAAAATATTTAGCCTGTGCAAAAAAAAACAACACATTTGAAAATCGAACCTACCGTGGGTGGACCATGAAAGGCCATGCTCCTTCGAAGGCCAACTATTAAAATTTCGTAGTTATTGCCATGTGATGACAAATTCCTTCTATCTACATAAACATCCATCGAACTAGAAATCACAGACGCGGCGGCGAATCGCTCGCGCCACTATTTTGGCAGTACGGCCCCTCGCTTCATTGATATCGGAAATCGGCGACGTTAAAATAAGGTGGTGTACCATAGAAGGCCACTCTAATAAATAAACAGTTATTATTCGTTTATTTACTGGATAAATGAAACTAACAAATATTTAAGTAATACTTTGTTTTATTCCGTAATATATAAACCACTTCTTTTTATTGTAGATTTAATCGCTATTTATTAACTTTTAGTGTTAAATGACTGATTTATTATAATGGCCTTCTAAGGAGCCTTGTTCCTAGCAAGGCCATTTGGAAGAGCTTAACAAAACTTAAGTTTAATGAATACTGATTAAAGCTAGGTTAAAAAAAGTGATTTAAATGGTACACAATAAAACAAAGTATTATTTGATAATTTGTTTTTTTCATTTATCCAGTTAATAAACGAATAAAAAGCGTTTACTCGTTAGAGTGGCCTTCCATGGTCCACCCACCTTAATTTGATTTGAGCAACATTCTTTTTTCAAAACAAACACAATTTCCTTCTATATTATCAAATAATCACATAGCAGGGGATCATGTCTCAAAGGACTAAAATAAAAGGAAATTCAAAATGGCCGACAGTGAAAGCAACGGCGCGGTTTCTTTCCGCGTATTACTAACATTACCATACTTCAGGCGGCGAAGCTTATTTAAATGCTCCACCGACTCCATTTAGAGCTTGGAAAAATAAAACTGGGGAACAGATCCCGCGATCTCTCGCTGAGCCGCTTTTGTGGTAAATATGTATAAACTTACCAATTTATATCTGCGTTTTATCAACTTTTTTGCTCACCCATTTCAGTTCTTATTCGTAGAATACCAAGAGACACATAACATTTGTCTCGTGTCTTAAGTAAGTTGGCTCATGTATAAGTATCTACGTTTTGTCGCCGGCATCTTTTTATTTTATCGCATTTTATTTGGGAGCTCAGCTGCCAGTCGTGTTGTTTGCCGCACTCAAGTATATTTCGCTATCTATCTAATATCTACTTAAAATATGTAACGACTCCTGCGAAGTAAAATTCTTCGCAAATACACGCGATATTCCAACTTTTTTATTATATTTTTTTGCTTTTATTTCAAAATGCGCATTAATATTTTAATGAAACGCAAATCGGCGTAGCTTGTTTGAATATAAAACAAAGCAAAAATTAAGTTAAACGATTAAAAAAGAGTCCCCGGAGCGCTCCACTGTTTGAACAATAATTCCATTATCTGAGAACGACGCTACGCTTCCTCTACTCAGACATAAAAGATAAAACTGAATAGCCGCCAATTTTGTTCCATTACTCTCGAGCGCCGCAGAATACATATTATCCGTAAAACGGAACGCAAACAAAGTGAGCGTCGTTTTCCCGCCGACGATAACTTAATTTCAGTCCGCCGTAAGTACGTAATTAGCGAGCCGCTGCCTTATCGGCCGGCGGGTAATTAACCTCTCGGGGGGGTGTCCTCCCTCTCCCCCGGGCCTCCCTTCCTCCCGGTGCACCTTGAATACCTCCTCGGCTCGTAATATTTCCGCCATATTATCCGGGAATCCGCCCACCTCCTCCGCCAATGGCGGCGATTCCCGCGCTTTTGTTTCGCACCGTCACCGCTTCGTTCCGAAACGTTGTAACGTTGGTATGTTTTCTTTGGGAAATTTGGCTGTATTCGTGAGCTGGATGCGGTTTGTTTTCATTGGAGCGCGTTTATTATGCTAACGTTGTCTTCGCTTTTGAAATATCATAACTTGGAGATACTGTTGACTAAATCCGGACTTTGCCTCTTAAGCATAGAGCTGACTTTAGCCTATCTCTTGCTTGTTCGTAGAGGGGTGTCGTCAGTTCATATTTCATGTGTTATCATCTTTTATTGAGTGCGAGTCAGGGCATTGTTTTCGGTTTACTGCGCGGTTATCTCGCGCGGCCGCCGGTGTTTAGCGACGCTTGGCCTGATGAATGGCATATTGGTATGATGTTATAGATGCCGACAGAATCCTGCGAACCTAGTAAGGGGTGTGATGTGAGGGTAGTGAAGGATGTAGCTTCTAAATGTTGTTAGTAAAATGGATGATGTAACGTAGAGTTTGGATAAGATTTTGCATATTCGAGCGTGTTCAAGATCCGACGCTATCTTTATAGATGTATGATAGGTACTACATACATACTATTATTAGTATGTATAATAGAATATTGATAGGAAGACAGTTATACAGATACGTAATTTTATTGGTTCAACAAACTTATGAAAATGTCCTGTGATATCTGTAATCAAATGCTAGGTTAGCAGCGTAGCGGCTTAGGCTTGATGCCGCTACGCTGCTACGGTTTTCGTAGCACTTGACTAGTATGAAAAATAAAATATATTTAAAGTTTTCTGTGAGCTTGGTTTTGTAGCTAGAATTCCTAATGCTTAGTAATTGTTATCTTTGAGGATATTACCACAAACCATAAAAATATGAAACATAATAAACTAATACACTCTCAAACATCTCTCAATAGTTTTATCCATTCAGTCACAACGCCAATTTGCCAATTAGAATACAAAATCGTCCACAACATTTAAACAATACAACAAATAATCGATCACTGTCCACCGAAGCGTGTTTCCGAACGAGCGGTCGTTTGTCAAAATTACGCGGCAGTTGATAAGCCGCATAATTTTTGGCGCGAGTCTCGTCGGCTGTCCTAATTGGGTGGCGTGGCCAGCGCGCCGATAAAGCCCGGTTTACACAGCGTTTTAATTAATAGAGGTCGCCGGCGAGCGTAGGGTTGTCGCGTTTTCACAGGGTTGGGAAATTAATTATGAAATTTGAGAGTCGGCCGAATAGATAAATCGTCTTTGCAGGGTCTATTTTGTGTTTATCAGCCAAAAAGACGGGTACATACGCAATAGTAAGTTAAGGAATGGAAACATTGCAAGAAAACTTTTTTGGAGATGTCACATATTTCATTGCCACTTATTAATTAATTATCAGTTACGTTGCGATTTAAACAGCAGAGTTTGGAGATATTTGAGTCACAAAAGTTTGGATCGATTCGATAGGAACACTGATTAAACTAAAATGTTATTTGTTGCTAGAATAACATTGCTAATTCTATGGTTATAATGGATGGTGGACTTGTCACTAACAATTGTATTTTCTAGACAACCTTTGGATGGCATGTACAAAACGGTACAAATACTGTATTTAAAAAACAAATAGGCTGTAGGCAGTCGAAAAAATAAAGATGAAACCCGTTGGCGTTCACCCCTAATTCTCGCCAACGTCCAAAACACGAGTAGAGTTACCGAAGTAAATCTGCGTTGAAATATAAATCAGGTCAGAATTTAGTTATCTGGCCGGCGACAGATTAGACCTCTTTGAATACACGTAGCGTAGGTGAACTAACTACGAATATTTGAATATTTCGTCTGCCGAAACTGAGTTTACCTGGAGCTATTTTAGATATGAATTGGAAGCTAGTTTTGAGGTGGAATTAATATGAAAACGGGGATTTTGTAGCACACATTTGTAGGGTGAGGTGATTCGAAATAATACAACTAATTTGGCAAAAGAATTCATGATTTGTATGTAAGTTGTAACAGAATGAATTTAATATGCATAAGCAACGATCGCAGGATTGTTTTGAAAGGGTACCGTAGCCCTGAAACTCAAAGGCCAACTGTAGAGACAGGGTGGTTTTTAGTCAGTCTACTGGCAGTCCCTCCCGCTCGACCCAGAGCGAGACTCATTGGATGTTTTTTTTTTCTTAAATGATTGACGCGCTGAACTCAGGTTTTCATTTGAAAATCATCTTTCTCTAATTGGGGCTTAAAATATGCTCACACTTTGACTTTGATATTATTGAGCATGTGCATCATAAAAGTCGATAAAAACACTTAAACATTCAATTCACACCAAGACTTGTTTCGTGCTCATTTCTATACAGCGACACAAAATATAACTTTATTTACTATACGAAAAAATACACATTTCCTGTATCGTCGTAAAGAATAAAATAAAAACAGATTTTCGTGTATCTTTTCATGTATAAGTAGATGGAAATAACGATGTCCCAAATATTTTCATAAAACTTTATCAGTAACAAAAATCTAGCTGTAAATACAAACTTAGAATAAGGGCCTATAATTTCTGGAGACCCTAAAGCGTTACCGTCTGGCTGTCATAAAATTAAACTCATGTTACTCTTGGTCATTATGTAAGTTAGCAAGATGTCTCGCGAACCCTTCGGAAAGTTCTCGAAAGTCTTATCAAAGTTGCCGACGGTAGCTCCGTTAGAATGACTGGTACCGTAATCAACTAGAAGTAGGACCCTTGGAAATGTTGGGAGACAGAACGAGTTGATACAGT
Organism: Agrotis puta; assembly: GCA_943136025.2. Taxonomy (NCBI): domain Eukaryota; kingdom Metazoa; phylum Arthropoda; class Insecta; order Lepidoptera; family Noctuidae; genus Agrotis; species Agrotis puta. The sequence continues at coordinate 4,722,434 of OW964190.2, read as the reverse complement.
TTAGCCTGTAAGTTTTATGCTTATTTCGTAAATTATGGCCAACGTAATACAGAGTTTTATTAGGTTATATTCTATGCCTACGCATCTTGAGAGGTCGTAAAACCATATTTGAGGAAGATTTTTAAGATCTCCAAACAATTTAACTAAAATGCTTTTAAAATGGGGTCTAAAATCGATGAAATGATTTAAGACGTTAAAATAGAACATTCATTCGTTGCTCACATGTACATTTAAACACATGAAAGGGTTATTAGAATTTAAACTTATTATATTAAGCCCAAATTAACGTTTTGACCGCAGAGGGCATGATTAATTTTCCGCCAGATTAATTCCACAGTGCGCTGCTTAAAGCACAAGAACTTAAATTTCTCTTTACCAAATGTTAAAATTAAAGCTTTGAGAGGGATGTACGTCCGAATAATACTCGTACTTTGTAAATCTAGCTTCAGATAAAACAAATAAAATATACATTCAACGAAACAGTAACATAATCTAGATCCACGTCTCAAAGGAACAATTTCTTTGCTAAACCTTTTTTAAAATTTAAAAAAAGTGGAATGAATTTGTGAACGCAGCTAACGGTTGGCGCGCTCACAACTGTCAAGCGGGTGAGCGCAAACTTTTGGCGGGAGACCGACGCAATAAAAACCTTATAAAATTTCTAATGGGAAAACGTACGAAGAGTTTGCCCCGTGAATTATGAATGGTAACGAGCTCAGCAACCGTTCCCCCTTTGTATCGAGTCTGACTCCAAGTTCGTACTTGTTTCTTTTGTAGATTGCGGTCGTGGTTTATGCGATGCGAAAAACAACATTGTTATACTTTGGTGCTGGAGTTGAGTCGCGTTCCGAGTTTACGAGCTGTTTTAATTGCATTTGCGTTTTGTTATTTTAGAGTCTGGAATTAGTAGATAGATTTTATGCAGAGTGCATTTTTATATTTTTAGACCTGGATAGAAAAACATAGATTCCTGAGCTGGATTGAGTCTCTATTAATACAAAATGTTGGCAAAATATAGACTTAAATAATCTGTAAAAATTGTCAATGTGGAGATCTGAGATTATCTAGGGATGAACAGTTAAACCGTTCAAAATGATAAATCGTTTAAAATCGCCTTTGATACGAAACGTCCGGTTGAAAATAACTCCAATTATTTTATGCGTCGTCTCTTAATAATGCATGGAACAGAAAGAGATGGAGACACGGAATGAATGTTTCGAATCTCCATTCGTAATTCAAAAGTAGGATGACCAAGTAGGTAGGAGTTAGAAACCATATTATTATACCGCCTCTTCATTAATTTTCTTTTTATAAGATCTCTTTGGAAAAAATAAAATGAAAGAAGTGAAAAACTATTAGAAAATCCAATAATCAACTGAAGATAAGTAACTGAACGTTTCTTTGAGTAGTTTTAGAACTGTAGTATACTCATATTTACAACTATTATTACTTACTTTAAAAAAAATACTTTAAAAGTCTACTTATTTATTTATTTATCAATTAATAAATCTAAAAGGCCGTATGCTCTAATGGATATTTAATAACTATTTACTGTTATTTAGTAAAACTTTAGATCGATAATTCTAATTGTACACTACACAATTCGGTAAAGCGAACACCTCGTCAAATTTGTAAAGTTGTCGCATATTGACAATTTTATAATATTCTTTTTGCTTGTTTTCTTTCAAAGCCCCCAGATCAACATCTAATAGAAAATAAACATAACAAGAGCCAGGACATTCCCAAAACCTACCAACATCTGGTCACAATACAAGAGTATGGGCGTGTGAAAACGTGCAGTTTTTCGAGACTTAACACAGTCCCTTTTTTGTAGCCGCGGGCGAACGGGACGGGGTATTAAAACTTGTATATCGGATTAGACAAAATTACTAAGTGCTTCAGATAAGAGGGTGCCTCGTTGGACCCAGGAGTCCACCTATTCGATGTGCGAATTAAAAAAGCTTTGCCCGGCAGCTTGTGAGGATTTACGGTCAACTTTATAGGATGTGCTCGCATATTGATTGCATGAAGGAGTATTTATTGTGGCTATACAAAAAGAAGACATATTTTAAGGCCTTTCTGTGACACTGTTACGTATCTTTCATTACAAATGACTGGTATTTGAGAACTTTAACTTTTACTCTGTTATTTGGTCACAAGCAGTACGCATGTTGTGTTGACGACTACAGAAAATGCTAATGAAAGAAATTGGTTAGCGTATACCATAACGAGTCCTCGAGTCCCGACACGCGATTTGCAACACGACGGTACAATATAAAATGAAAGAAAAAAATACACAAATAATTATGTATTTGAAGCAAAGGGCGTTGCAGGAAGTATCACCACAAGTCGTAGATGGGGGTAGAGATACAGTAGAGCATCAAATCATACTGCAAGCAACTTAAATGTTTCCTTTATTTACTGGATTGAGTCTCCATTAACACCTTAGTACTTATTAATTCCACACCTCCAAACTACTCGTCTAGACACACCCCTACACTAAACCTTCCTTATCTGTGGCAACATATTCCAAATTCATACAGATTATGCTCCACATTTCGCGCCATTCGTTCAGGAACCGAGTTCACGCGCTTGAATAAAATATGGCGGACACATGTCTCTAATGCACTCATCAATTATTTGGCGCGCTCGCTCGTCGTGAGCCTCCCTTTAGCGCAACGTTTTGATAACGCCACGAGATTCGGCAGTTACGTTTTCATGTTTTATGTACTGTCTGAACTGTGAAGATGTTGCAGGTTTATGATAGTGGAGGTTCTATTTATATGGCTTGTATATCGTATGAGTATCATTTACCTACTATTGTTTGAAAACTTAAAAGTTAACCTACTTACGACGATTTCACTTGCCATCGAAAAATCTTACTATATTACATATCTGAAGTTGTACCTTTTTTTTTGTCGTGGTAAAATCATCAAATCAGTCCCAGGGCAGAGCGAGAGGGACTGTCAGCTCGTAGTGACTAAAATCCACGGTGTCCTTCAATAGCCCTTTACGTACCGGGGTCACGGTAAATCATAAGTCCCGCGACCCCTACAGGCTTTGGCCCTCTAGAAGGGGCCCCGTCATTTTGCTGACACTCGTTGAGGCGCGCGTGGATCACAACGTGCCGTCGTCGACCAGGGCATGGTTGATAGTCGGACAGCGAGGTGCTGAAGTTGTACCTTAGGAACAGTTCCTAACGAATTCAGCCTTTGCCTGTGCTTATATCTTTATTTTCTCCACATTCTTATTCCTATTTCCTAACCTGGTGTCGATAAAGAATAACTCGAGAGACTCATCTTAGCACTAGACATAACTTAAGGCCAAAATTCCTCTTTTGCTGAAGTCAGTCACGTACGTTGTTTGTACATTGTGTTCTTTAAAGCACCAATTTCAATTGCGACGCTGACGTTAGCAGCGCGTACGTTGCCATCTATTACTCGCTGACGTATGCGACCGACCGTACGCGACCGACATCAGTGAAATAGGAATTCAGGCCTTAGGAAAACGAAGATATGATGAAAACCTTTACCTAGGTATACCTTTCTTCCACTTTCCCACCATACCATCATGAACCAAGAGTTACTTCGTTTTACCAACTAAAAAGAAGATAAAATCCACAATTCCCATTTAAAAACTAATAACTGATCTTCACAATACTGATATGTAAACTAACAAAAATGCGAGATACGATTCTGAACCGAGGGTTCTTTGGCGATCAAACACGACCGGCGAATTGGGTGAGTTCCACCAATTCATGAATTACCTCTCTCGCACACGATTATAAACCCTAACATCTAATAGATAAAGGTGTCACAAAATTGTAAAGATGTGGTCGGTTCTTGTCGAAGCAATTTGTGATACCCCAATACCTAGATTGGTCCTCATTGAAATTGAACGAGCATGTTTGCCTGGCTTTTTAAGAGCGTAAGTATGGGGTTTAGTAAAGGTTCGCATTATTTATTTGTTAAGTACTTTACTTTGTTATTGGAATGGGTTGAAATACTATGGTGATTTTAGTTTTCAAATTTGGAAAAAAAAAACAGAAGTTTCTCAATTGTTTTTTTATGTTATTTAACCGATTTCTCGATGACGCGTTCATTGATTTAGAATATTGGGTTATACTTCACGGATAGTCCCATGTTAATCAGGTCAGGACCTGATGATGGGATCTTGGAGAAATCGAGGGAACACTTCAAAATACATTACTGCAAATCAACGGCAATTGCATCTATCACATGTGTATGCATTGTTTACGTATTTACCCAACAATATATTACCCTGTGCCCACTAAAAAAGGGTAAAAGAGTTTTTGTTTCTACTATTTGAGCTAAAGTATTGTATGTACAATACTTTAGCTCAAAAAATTATAACACACGCAGTACGTTATGCGTTACTTTAGACTGCATTATTTTATTCTACTGCCTTGATGTTATTCTTGAAGTATTACTCATGTCATGTTTAACAAATCTTCAATCTTGTTAGAAGATTAGTTTAATTTATTTGTTGAATTCTGAACCGTGGATCAGAATAGTAATTCAACAAATAAATTCAATCCTTTAACTACTATCTTTAAGCCCCAAAATGTTTGATCACCTAATTCAGCCACAAATTACTTGCTGCGTTGCCATCAGCTATCGGTAGCCAATATTAATAGCGTTCGTTCAGAGACGGAGTGTGGCCCCGAGTGAACAAATAAGACTACACAGCACTACTTATCAACTGGAGCGGAGTGGAGGAGGGGCAGCCTAAAAGCGTGATCCTAGAGGAGGTTATTACGTGTGCGTATGGAAAGTAATGGTCATAGCTATCTATTCTTTACGGTTTAATAGCAATAGTTTTTTGTTTTCGAATGAGATTTTACATAAAAAAATGCAGCAGTGCAGAAATTGTGGTAGGTAGTTTTCACAAGAACGATTTAATTTAAATTCGGCGAAATGTTGTCAATATCAGCACAAACAACCATCAAAGTGATTCAGAAAATTCCTTCTATTTTATTTTTTTGGGGTTTCTTTAATTACTATGCTTTGTATTTTTGTTTCATTGGAATTTTGTTCTTTCCTCTCAATGGTAGCTGAGCTGATATCGACGATTAGGTAAAATTGTGATTAATAGGGTTACGCGCACTAAGTAACATTCGCATTTCGTCCTGTTATCGTAGTAGATCACATTAGCTCTTCGTCTCATTCGCATTTGGTCCCATTCGTGGTTTAATTTAGTCTGTACAAATTACGTCACCTTTTTTAGCATTCACTGGTTCTATAGCCATTAACTACTTTCTATCAGCATTCCTTCATTCCTTCCCTATACGTAATAATGTCCCAGTGTATTCGTTATCTTCGGGTCCGTCTTAATCACGGTTGGGCGACCATCAGTCAGGAGCGAGCTAATTGCCACATTTGTAGGTTCAAACTACCCTGCTACCCACATAGATACCTTTGTTGTATGAAGGAGGGGGTAGGGTGATTGGGAGAGCGGTATTTTGGGGGTTTTTGGGTCAATTTTGTTTTTGTTTAAAGTTATCTTGCTTCTGTATACGATGCTCTAAGATTCTTAATACTGTTATTTTGTAATCCATCTCGCGAGACTGTAAAATCATCAAATCATTTACAATTTAAAGCAGTATGTGTTCTTTTTTTTTAAAAGACCACCTACTATTTTCTCCTGTGCCGTGGGTGCGTTTACAAACATTATTAACATACATAAACAGCCAGTCTGGAACAGAAAAATACTTGTAGACTGTGTTATCATACAAGTATTTTATTGTGTTTTGCTAGCACTGAAATTATCAGATTATTTTCAAATTAACGCAATATTTTTCCATATTTATTTGTGTAACTGTGGACTTGGTTTAATTTACCATGCAACAGATTGTTTTGTTTTGTAGTCCTTCCTCTTTTGTTTAAGCGGACTGTCAGACTCGAACCGACTAAAATCCATCATGTTCCTTCAATTAAACTTTATGTTCCAGGGTCACGGTCACCTACTTAGACAGTCACTCGACAGAACATAGCATACGTCTTAATTGATAATAATAATAATAATAATAAATATTCCACAACTATCACACAACGCCATCTAGTCCCAAGCTAATTAGAGCTTGTGTTATGGGTACTAGACAACTGATAAACATACTTATATATTTCTAAATACATACATATTATAGATAAATTACACCCAGACACAGAACAAATGATCGTGCTCATCACACAGACATTTGTCCGGAGTGGGAATCGAACCCACGACCAAGCAGCAGTCAGGGTTACTAACCACTAGACCATCAGGCCTGCCAAAATTGGTGGAACATTACGCGGAAATCGCTTAGCAGAAACTTGAGCCCGGAATATATATAAAAATTACCGTCAAAACGCTATGTAGTAGAAGTTTCTTCTATCCGCTCCTCTCATGCCAACACACCTACCTAATTTAGGCGCGAGAGGTCTCATTAGACCCGGCTACTGTAAACCTGGACCATTGTTGGCCCCGCAGCGGCTAGTCAATTATGTATTGACAGCACTAGCGAACAGGGTGCCCTAGTGAAGTGACATACTTATTTACAAACGGAGAAATACTCGTAATAACCGAGTCACAAAATTAGTAACTCAGCCACGAATATTACAACTTGGCAACATTTTAGTTTTGAGTGCACCCCGAGGTTCGGTTTGGTTAGGTTCCTTCAAAAGCCGCAGACAGAAATAGAAGTCCTGCGCAGCGGGGCTCCCTCGACTACGCCTTGGCTTGGTTTTTTTTTAATACATTTTGATAATCAATAAATTTATAATTTGATTCGTGCCTGACTTAGTTATTTTGTGGCCGATTTAGTTTTTTTATTAACACCGCCGCTTGAATTAGCACCCTTTCCCATAGTGGTACGAAATAACCATAACATAAGCAAGCCGTTTTCCCACGGTGGTAGGCAGAAACTATAGAGCGCCACCTGCTACGATCCTTGCATACTCTTTTCACCTCGTCCACATTCATACATCTGATCATACAAGCACGCCGATTGCGAGTACTACGCACCCAGCCTTTCTTCAGCAGTAAGGTACGAAATACATATTGTTCATATTAAATGCACATCTGTCTAACACTTTGGTGTGAAGTTATGTATTGTATAAAATTGGCTATCGAAACTTGGACATACTTTCACGTCGCGTAGACGCCAAGAGAAAGCCTATAAACATTTAAATTACATAAAAAGTCGTTGTTTCCCCAATTTGTTCAACATTATAATTACAAGACAAATTTCCGAGTAAAAAGTAAAAAAAATAGAAGTGCTGAGTTAATGGAGTTAGCAATCACTTGACATACTTCGTTAGAGCTGTCAAAACGCGATTCCTATTATTGAAATTAGATGACTAGATAGTTTCGGAGACTACAGCACGTTCTTCTCGAATCTTTCAGTCCGTGCATCACTTGGCCAATGCTTCCTCTAGCTAGCCCTTGATTCTCCCTGGCCATGCTTCTCCCCGCATTTACTTCTCCCTGAACTTGTTTCATCCAGTAAATGCTTCAGTCAGCTCATTCTTTTCCCTACCCGTGCTTCGACCCTCGCGTGTTGCTACCCAACCTTGCTGCTCCATGCTCATATTCCCCATCGATGTTTCTCCATGACTATGCTTCTCGCCGCCTATTCCACTTCCCGCCCTTGCTTCTCCTTCTCTGACTATGCATATCATCATGCGATGCAAGATGGTCATTTACCTAGCTTGAAGTAAAATAAACCACAAATAAATCAAAACAAAAACGTTTCAACCATAATAGCGAAAGTTCCAAACATATTTTACTTTAATGTACTTGGCTGTTGTTAAAACAAGGCAATATTAAAGCACCACACTACGGCGCATTACCACCTTGTAAAATATAGAGGTGGCAACCCCGGCCGACTGAGATTGGCTCATTAATTTAACAGCGTGCAACACTTAAGCCAGGCGTACCAACATTTTCGCAAATGAAGTGGCGGGAATACCTTACCAACTTAACAAAATCGTTACATAACCTCAAAATTTTGAAAAATAAACCTTCCTTCTTTGATATAAGAGCTTTCGTTTAGTTCCTTGTTGGTATTTTAAGGGTGGTTCTACAAAGGGTAGGTATAAGCTTGTATTGTCGTCGCTGTACAGGTAGGGGAATATTCGGGTCTTTGATTTGTGACGTAATCTTTTGCTCGATATTACACCCTTAATTGATGTAGTTAATTTAGATTTAGAATTAAATAAGAGATTCGTTTGTATTTTATGCGTTTGATGCAAAAGTAAACCTTATTGAAGACTTTATTATAAAGTTTTTCGACAAAGTCAATTATTGACAGACAAAGAATTGACTCTTTCTCAAAATGTCACAGCACCTGCTGAGATACCATGCCTTTTGGCCTCATACAGGACCAAATTTGTTGTATTTTAGTTTTATTATTTTCTTTTGTTTCTTTTGTTTTCATTATTTTGTTTAGTTTTAATGTTGTTGTTCTGTACTGTATGTGGCTAATAATAACCTTTTCTTTCTTTCTTTCCTATAATAATAAAATAATCATAAAGCTACAGACAAGAATAAAAAAGATAGGTAATTGTAAAAAAGAAAATATAACAAAATAATTTCATTAAAAAAAACCGGCCAAGAGCGTGTCAGGCCACGCTCAGTGTAGGGTTCCGTAGTTTCCCGTCTTAAATAATGAAATACGTAAACGAAGTTAAAAAAAATGCTTGTATATATGATTAAATAATTGATTATACTACAAACTTAGTCCAGGAATTTTGTACCACCTTCTTGTTTTTTTTGCACAAAAACTGTTCTTTCCATCAAGTTCAAAATAATTTTCCTAGAAAGTCCTTATAAAGTTCTACTTTCCAGATTTTTTTCATATTTTCTAAACTTATGGTTCAAAAGTTAGAGGGGGGGGGACACATTGTTTTTGACTTTAGGAGCGATTATTTCCGGAACTATTGACATCATCAAAAAATGATCTTAGTAAACCCCTATTCATTTTTAAATACCTATCCAACGATATATCACACGTTAGGGTTGAAATTAAAAAAAAAATCACTTTCTATTTTACATATAGGGGGGCTACCCTAAAAAAACATTTTTTTCCAATTTTTATTTTTGCACTTTGTCGGCGTGATTGATATACATATTGGTACCAAATTTCAGCTTTCTAGTGCTAACGGTCACAGAGATTAAGCGAGGACGGACAGACAGACAGACAGACAGACAGACATGGCGAAACTATAAGGGTTCCTAGTTAACTACGGAACCCTAAAAAACAGTAATTTAAATTTTATTGTGGTGTTGAATACACATAGTTTTTCAATTAAATTATAGAACTGAAATTAACTTTTCTTTACATTTTAAACCCAATGCACGTGTATTTATTTAAAATCATTAATCAAGATTGCAATAGTTTACATTTTGTTAATATAAACGTAATCCATGATCATTAATAACGATTAAATACTAGTACAATTATGACCGATAGTTTGTAAGAATTATAAAATGACGAATAATAAAAATATGATCTAACTAAATAGAGATCAAAAAGGGACAAAGAAAGGTAGATCCTCTACTCTGCTCTGATCGAATGACACTTTGTCAAAGGGGACAACACTTTGACAAAGTGTCATTCTATCACCGCCACGGGTAATGATGTTTTTTTTTAAACGTGGTTAAATCATCAAATGAGTCCTCCCACCTAGGGCAGGGCGGGAGGGACTGTCAGACTCGTACTGACTAAAATCCACGGTGTCCTTCAATAGCCCTTTACGTTCCGGGGTCACGGTAACTCGTGAGTCCTGCAACCCCGGCAGGCTTTGGCCTTCTAGAGCCCCCAAATGACGCCCCCCCCCCCGTCATTTTGCTGACACTCTTTGAACCGGTAATGATGATGAAAAATATACCTATATATACAGAGTTAATCCAGTTTAAAGTCATTGTGGAAAATCGAAACGTTTCTCTTTCATGTGGTAGTTTTACTTGGAAAAATTCCCGTTTATGATTAATCGTGTAATTATTTGTGAACTGACACTTTGCTTCCTTACCTACTCAAGTTGGAAAGGAAATAACTTTTTTCTTAAGCCTTTTTTTTGTTGAAAGTACAGTAGGTGCACTTTATAGTACGAGATCCGGTAGAAGAAAGATATACCCTCATATGTTATTTGAAAATGGTATAAAATATACGCTAGATACTCTAAACGGCGATATTTTTATAATAGGTTGTCTTGCTAAACCGCGTACCGTCAATGTTAATTTATAAAATTGTCCTCAATTATTTTCGATCAACTTCCCTCATCTGTTATTTATAATAATTCAGCATTAGCTGATAGAATATACCTCTATGAATCTTAAAAAATATAGGTTGTCCGTGTATACCGGAAATTAGGGGGCAACCTACAGTTGTTGAGTATCTAGCGTATATTACATCATCATTATCATATCAGCCCGGGATCACCCACTGCTGGGTATAGGCCTCCCCCTTTTTATGCCATATCTCTTGGTTATCTGATTCTCTTATCCAACTATTCCCCGCATATTACATACCATTTCCAAATAACATATTAAGAGGGTATATATCGCACCTTTAGAATTAAAGTGGCCTAACTAAAAATTTTAAGAAAATGACTTTTATGCATCGAACGACTTATAAACATGTATTCTATTAGTTTATTAAAAAGAAACCGGCTCTTCTAGCCCAGAAAAGGAAAAACGCACTGTTGCCGTCACTTTCAAATCACGCTCTTACCCCGCGTCACTCCGTATTGAATTAATAAATAACATTTTATCCAAAATCTGGAATTTTGGATTACGCCACTTCTATTCTAAAGGTGCGATATTTCTTAATGGTATTTAAGACTTTACACAGTAAATTATAAGATACTAGCTGGGTACAGCTACGCTGCCACGCTTCGTTGTGGCACAAAAAAACTGTTTTTTCGCGGTCGCGGATATGTGACTGATGCAAAAAATAGATAAAAACAATCCTTGATGCGGATTATATATCATGCTAAAATTTCAGCTCAATCGATGCAGAACTTTTTGAGTTTTTGCGTACACAAACCAACATAACATTTATATATATATATATAGATAAAACTTTTGATTGATCAAAAAACATTTCAAAAACAACACCAACAATTGTCATTCCCTTATCTAATAACTTATAATATCACAAACACCCCAACACCGCCATATGTGATCCTTGTAAACGCCATCATTAAGCATAATAAGGGTGCATTCAGCGCTGCAGGCGCAAGTCTCAGTGGTATCGTTGTTTTTATGGCTTCTCGTTTATATTAATGCCACTAAATAATTGTGAACACTGCCACTAAGTTGTGATTTTGATCATTGTAATTTTTGTACACATGTGACGTTTTTAAATGGATTCGTTTGGTGTTATGTGCAATGGTGGCGGTTATTATATCTTACTGTTCTTGATTCTTGTCTTATCTGTATACTAGCGACCCGCTCCGGCTTCGCACGGGTGCAATCTCTACTTTATTTTGCATGTTATATACTTATAAACCTTCTTTTTGAATCCCTCTATATTTAAAAAACAACCGCATCCAAATCCGTTGCGTAGTTTTAAAGATTTAAACATACATAGGGACAGACAGACAAACAGCGGGAAGTAGCTTTGTTTTATACTACAATCACAACACAGTTGATGAAAGATAAGGCAGTATTTTTCTTTACAAACAAGCATACAACCCGCCTAATGGTGCCCGGGCAAGGAGTGTCAGCATAGTGAAGGGGCTATAGGGGTAGAGGGCCAAAGCCTGCCGGGGTCGCGCGACTCACGAATTACCATGACCCCGGTACGTAAAGGGCTATTGAAGGACACCGTGGATTTTTGTCAGTACGAGTCTGATAGTCCCTCCCGCTCTGGCTTGGGTGGGAGGACGCATATGATGATTTTACCACGTTAAAAAAAGGGATCCTACAACACCACAGGCTTTTGTTGCCGACACTGCAACTTCACGCCGTTTTTAAAGATCTGAAGAAAGTATGAAGGAGCCTTGAGCCAGCAGATAGTTAAAGGAACAATAGTTTCGTTGCAACATCGTGTATTTCTATATCCTCAATAATTCTGTAACAACACGACGCGGTTTAGAGATCCATTTTGAAAAAAAATCCTAAATATGTATAGTCATATTTGTACGTCACATTATGGCAGGATATGTTGGAACCAAACACCTACTGTACCATATTCTAACAAATAATTATTTTTTATTTGATTTTAATTTGCAAAAAAAAGCGAAGCTCTCGGGCATTTGTATTTGCACTCCTGTGCACTAATTGTAATCTCCACTAAGATTGGTTGTCATGACCGGTAGTAATCTAGAAGACTTTTACTATCCTTAAAACGACCATTATATCTTATTACTTTTTTGGGCGAGTTGTTTTATCAGTAGTTAAGTAAACTATTTGTTGTATTTAACTGTTTGATTTTAACAAATAGTCAACTACTGATCAACCAACTCGCCTTTAACAATGCAAGTTTAAAGATAACTTATCGCATAAAAATCGATAAACTCCCATTAATAAACTGCCATTTTTTGCACAAAAAACTGTATCATCATCCCACGCTTTATGTCAGCATATTACATACTCCTTTTATATACAGCGGGCGTTATATACAGAGCGTTTAAATTAAGTTGTCTATTAATGTCGGGCGGCCGGCGTTATCGGGCCAATTATAATTCACCGCGCAAATGACACCGTCATTACGGGCCGTTCATAACCGGCTTTACTGTGTAGCCGGATGCCCGGGTACGGATAGCAGAAAAACACGAGTATACAGGGTGAATTTTCCAATCAAATCCGAAACTATGAGGATTTTTTTTTTGCGTGGTAAAATCATCAAATGAGTCCTCCCACCCAGGGCAGAGCGGGAGGGACTGTCGGTTCTTTCTTTGCTCAATTTTATGAAGTGTTTAGACCTTCAGCCTCTTACACACACAATTTTTTTTTCTTAGCAGGTTAATAACAAGCTAAATAGATTCGGGTACCAAATGGGTAACGAGTTTAACACTCACATATAATAAAATATTTTTTGAATCATAAATTTTTTATTCATTTTACAAATGTATATACTACATTTAAATAATAAAATTGAATGTAAAATATTTACAAAAATGACTAAATTAAATCTAAATATAAATTAACAGGTCGTCAAAAATTTCATCCACATCGCTTTCAATGGGGAAAGTGCCCAGAACGGTGGCAGCATTGCCACGTTGGATGGCAATAATAAAAATAGTTTTATTCCATATCTAACATTATTGACGGGGGCCAAATCCTGCCGGGGTCGCGGGACTCACGAATTACCGTGAGTCCGGTACGTAAAGGGCTATTGAAGGACACCGTGGATTTAAGTCAGCACGAGTCTGACAGTCCCTCCCGCTTTGCCCTGGGTGGGAGGACTCATGTGATGATTTTACCATGTAAAAAAAATCTAACATTATCAAAAGTGGTCTTGTCTATCACACTGGCAAAATCTACCAAAACCCATAAAGAAAAATATGAATAATTATCCGTATCTTATGCTGTCTGTACCACAGGGTGGCAGAAGTGGGTGGTCTACCACCCCCGCCCCCGGTCCCCGCACCCCGTTAAACAAAGCCAAGCCAATTATTATTAAATATTCGCAGCTCAATTTATGTCGCCGGTAATCGTAGCGGCACAATGAGTGCGATAACCGGCTGTAATTAGCGGGCTTAATTAATGGCTTTATCATTATTTTTTGGGCTAAATATGGTTATGAATATGGCTATAATGGGTACTGTTAGTGCAAGAACTTGCTTCAGTTCATCATCTGCCTAGCCTAGCCTTTTCCCAACAATATTGGGGTCGGCTTCCAGTCGAACCAGATGCAGCTGGATATCAGTATTTTACTTGGAGCGACTGCCTGTCGGACCTCCACAACCCAGTAACTGGGTAATACTATACCCCATGGTAAGACTGGTTGTCAGACTTTAGAGTTTCTGACTAACAGTAACGACTGTCAAAGATCTACAAATGACAGCTGGGACCAACGGCTTTACGTGCTTTCCGAGGCACGGAGGAAACTCGCTATGACAGATGGTCACCCATCCACAGACCAACCTCGGCAAGCACGGCTTAACCCGGAAGATCGGTCTGTGCGGCTGTATTTATTTTGCCACGAGCTCCTCAAGCAAGAACTTGCTTCAGTTAAATAGTTAATATATCAATGATTTTCTTTAATAAATTTTGGACATTAAAAACTGATTGGACGTCAAAGACTGATTCTAGTAGTCAAACGGAGTAGATATTTTTCGTCGTAGAAAACTGCAACCAGTACTCGCTAAAATAATAATATTTATTTTAGTTGTTATAATTAATGTGACTAAAAACCCACGGTGTCCTTCAATAGCCCTTTACGTTCCGGGGTCACGGTAAATCGTGAGTCCCGTGACCCCGGCAGGCTGTGGCCCTTTAAAGTGGGACCCTGTCATTATGCTGACACTCATTGAGGCACACCTGGAACACAAGTTTCTGTTTTTTTTTTAAATACCATAATAAGCATTTATTCATTATTAAGTTCATATTGCAAAGTGAGACGATCGGTATCATGCTTTTGAGCCTATAAATCTGTACCATTTTAAAATTATACCTCTCATGAAAAAAGAGGCCAATCCCAAATCCACCTCGCATGACTTGGATTCACTAAAATCCTTTCAAAAAGCGCATCAATTAATACCAATTTAAATATTCTGAATCAGTGACTCCCTGATATTGAACAGGTGTAATACTACAATAGTTTTTGATCCACCCCTGCTAGTTGTCCATGTGTGTGTCGATTGTACTTGTTCAGATATTTTGAGACACGTGTGCGAGGATTAAGCACGTGTCGTTTCGTTGTAAGTATTGGTGTCAACTTTAGTTATAAGATAGAAAAGGATTTCTCAAGTAGGGTAACTTAGCCGGTTTTCGGCCACTCAAGCGAATGTATGACTTTGTGGCGATTTTTCTCCATTAAATTAAAAACGACTTATTTCTTAAATATTTTTGAGCTCAAAATATAACTTAGTTTTGATATTTGTAGACATTTTACACGTCAACGTCGCATTAAAATTACTAAAAATTAAAATGTGTGAAAATAGCGATTTCGCCTGTCCGTCCCGGCCATTATTTTGCTAGCTTTCGGCCACTAATTTGTTATTAGAAAAATGATCTCTATTTGCTAAGTAGTAAGTTCTATAATGGATTAAAAGAAAAAAAAAATACGTATGAATCCAGTATTTTTAATTAAAATATTTAAAACATTAAACATAATTATAGAAACATTTTAAACATACTAGGAAATTTGGTAGGAACTTTGTTCAAAAAGAAAAAAGTACAATATGGCATAACAAAAATAATCTTGATGCTTTTTGACTGGCCGGAAAATAAGATTTATTTAACTGATTTTCGACCATCCCTCCAAACACGGCCGAAAAACAAATTTAAATTAATTAGTTTTCGCCCGGTGATTATCTTGCTTCATTTTCTAACTAGCTAATAAGAAAATTTTTGGGGAAGTCCCTTTATGTCTGTATTGTTCGTGTGAGTGAAGATTTCGATTCAATTAGTTGATTTATTATCTTTAGCTTTTAATGGCCGAGAATCAGTTAGTAAATTATTAATTTTCGGACACATCGATTAGCTTAGGCCGAAAGGTAAATATTAAAATTCTAATTTCCGGCCGTCAAATATACAAAAACTAAAAAGTGCCACATAATTAAGCTCAAAACATGCGGCCGAAATCTGAATAAACAAATGAGAAGCGGTTCTACTTTGTGTACAAATGATTTCTTTTTAAAGAATTCCTAATTTAATAATCAAAATAATCAATTAAATATAAACGATCTTCTTCTAGTTTTCGGCCGGCCGGCCGAAATAAATAAATAGTCCCCCAAATCATTATCTAGTTTCCCGGCCATCAAATTAAAATGTAAATTACATAATCTTTCTTCTATTTTAATTAAAATAACACTAATTTAACTTATCTCCCGTGCACAGAACAACAGTTACATTTATAAAACCGATAAACAACTAACTTACCTTGCAAAAATTTTGGGCGCTCTAATTTTTTCACAAATTTCGACACACGCGTGCTCTGTAAGACTTTTGGAGGGTCACTGATGACACATTTGGATCATTAAAATTCTACAAAATTCAAAAATTGTAGGATTATACCAATACATTTAGTAGGTGTTGTTTTTTGAAATGTGTAGGATAAAGTGTCCTTATTATATTAATATAACAACGTAATGGCCAAAAACCAGAGGTGGCCGGCAAACCGGCTAAACTACTTTTTGAATAAAAACCGTTTCATGTGTTGGTATCTAGTCCATATTGGATAATTACGAGTTACGTAATGTGTTTTATGAAATATAGTTATTTTCAGTTGCGTCACTCGTGTATAATTCTGAAATTAACCCACGGGAACGTATTATCGGGATAAGATACATCTTATGTGTTAACCCAGTTTTTACTGTGAACCAAATTTTATCCTAATTCGTTCAGTAGTTTTTGCGAGAACGAGTAACACGTATATACTCCTAATCTTTCATTTTTATTATAATACTAGTTTTATATCTGCATATTTTTTATTTTGTTTTCTTTTACGTATTTTTTTAATTACATCAAACTCATAAAAATATTGTTAAAGATAGAGTGCGCGCCACTAATGAAGACCGCGGATAATTTGAGGTTCTACATTTTTTAACCCTTTAACCGCCAGAGTCGTAAATATCCGACAAACATTTCCGTGCCCCTATCGCCCGTGTCGTATTTATCCGACAGAGAATATTCACGATTTTTTTTGTTTTGTTCGATTTTATTGCATCTATTCCATATCTCTCTATTTATGTAGATAGATAGATAGAGTACTTTTTATTGTACACCATGATATTTTACAAATCTGAGCTTAGAAGGAGCAGAAAGAGAGGAGAAAAGGAAAGCACGATTCATAGCCGGGCGCTAGGGGCACGGCAACTGATATTTAGCCAAGCGCTTAAAAGGTTTAATGGTTGTAAGTAATGACGTAGAAACTAGAACCCCGCGTCAAATACTTCAATCATGGTGCGGACTCATCGTACTTGTTCCACATTATTGTAAACTTTCAGTCAATCGGGCATGGACAGAATTTGAAAGAAGACAGAAGAAGAAGTCGAACACTTGAACAGACAACATTTACAGAATCTATCAAAGACTGTCCACTAATCGAATAACTGTGCGTTACAGATATATAAAACTAGAAAATATCTACTCGAAAGGAACCGCCATTACACAAAAACAAACAATTACGAACATAATAACCTATACTTACATCTAATATTAATAACTTATTGCCAACACATTTCCATCAAATATAATAATAGTTCACAACCGAACGTAGTCGACGGCATAATATCCTCAAATTATACAATTTCACGGCGAATGGGTGTCATGTAATCCATTCGCCGATTTGCCGCCAATTAAGTGAGTTGCTAGGCAACCGCGCAAAACTGTCATGGTGGATGCTCATAGTTTTCGAAATAAATACGACTGCGAGGCGTTTGTAGGGCTAGATTGGAGCTTTTTCTTTTTGAAAGGATATTTGTGCATTGTAGCATTAAAGATTATCTATTATTGTACATTTTGTGATTTTTTAAAGTGCAGGTTTAGTTAATTTATGATTAATATTTAAGTACTTTTTTTTAGAAAATTAAGACATTAATATTAAAGCATCGATGTCTCCTTTATTCGAATGTTACGCAATGTACCTATTTACTTGGATCTTCAATTATTCTTAACTGGTTTATAGATATTGTATGGTATCAAAAACAAAAGTCATTTATTCATCTATTTCTATATTTAGATTTTTTTTTGCCAGTTCCCCAAAGCGCGCCCCTTTTGACACCTCCTAGTGTTTTGGTATATGATACTGAACCAGCCGAATCTTACCATTTTCCAAAGACTTTATATAATTCTGACGCCCTTTATTAGCCCTCTCACTTATACCACTTCTGCGACATAGTTCATTCAACTCCAGATCGGCTTTTGTCGAGAAGCTAAACCAACTCCCAAAATACTCCAATAATTCATACACCCAATCCCAATGTACACCCACCAAAAAGTTTTTGTGTTCATAAAACCTTTCCCGCGCAGATCATGGCGCGCTAACCGTCGTTTAACTATGCAAAACGTTATTCGGAAAATGGAATCCGGTTCAAAACCGTGCAGCTACCATTTTGTTAATAGTTTAATCTGCAGCGGTGATCCGCGGGCAGCCGCATGGAATAACTACATGTGAATATTTTACTAGGCTGTTCAGTTAACTGCCTTTACCTGCGGCTCGCGCGTTATGTTTTTCTGTCGTTTAAACTGATTCGTTTTTTAAATATTGGTGGAGTTGATCGATATTGTCAGATGTTTATTTTGTCCTCGGAATTAGTATCATAAATATTTTGGTTGCAATTGGACTAAAAAAGGAAAGGAATACTACAAGTTGAACAAAAAAAATAAAAGATATCTATGGCGTAGTAGACCTCTACGGTTACAATTGTGCTATGATTCGTAGCAGCTGCGCTTCGCTGAAGTTACTTGTAAATGTATATATTCCTTATTTAATTACCCATCACAAATATAATAATAATATATAGTATATATATAATTATCAAGAAAGGACACAACACTTATATGATTCCAAACCGAAACCAATGCGTTTTGTAGGAGGTCTGCGATTTCACAGTAGCTACGACGTAGCCATCGTAGACTTGCTACGAAAAACACCAGTTAATATTTTTAAGTCCATTAATTTCACCTTTTTTCTTCTTCTTTGCATGTTGCAGTTCCCTCCCCTCAAAAATCTCCCCTTTCCCTCAAAAAACATCTTTATTAAACAGATGATAGGTAGACTTGTCATTAAATAAGTAAGGTATGAAAAGTTTTGTTAATTGCCTCTCACAATACACAATAATAAAGTATTACCACAGTCTAACTTATTCACCTAATAATAATGATGTTTAGAAGTAAACCTACTGTATGGTAGCGCAGGATTATAACTAATCAATATCGTAGGCGTAGACGCGCTACGGCCACGTAGCTGCTACGAGTTCGTAGCAGCGTAGCACAAAAAAAAATATTTAGAATTTTAGATTGCAGTTGTATTCCAATTAATGGTTTGGTCGAAGACGGCACACAGATAAGGTGGGTGGACCATGAAAGGCCATGCTCCTTCGAAGGCCAATTATTAAAATTTCGTAGTTATTGCCATGTGATGACAAATTCCTTCTATCTACATAAACATCCATCGAACTAGAAATCACAGACGCGGCGGCGAATCGCTCGCACCACTATTTTGGCAGTACGGTCCCTCGCTTCATTGATATCGGAAATCGGCGACGTTAAAATAAGGTGGTGTACCATACAAGGCCACTCTAACAAATAAACAGTTATTATTCGTTTATTTACTGGATAAATGAAACTAACAAATATTTAAGTAATACTTTGTTTTATTCCGTAATATATAAACCACTTCTTTTTATTGTAGATTGAATCGCTATTTATTAACTTTTAGTGTTAAATGACTGATTTATTATAATGGCCTTCTAAGGAGCCTTGTTCCTAGCAAGGCCATTTGGAAGAGCTTAACAAAACTTAAGTTTAATGAATACTGATTAAAGCTAGGTTAAAAAAAAGTGATTTATATGGTACACAATAAAACAAAGTATTATTTGATAATTTGTTTTTTTCATTTATCCAGTTAATAAACGAATAAAAAGCGTTTACTCGTTAGAGTGGCCTTCCATGGTCCACCCACCTTATAATGAATACTATTTACATATTTGACGACACGGTTAGCGCAGTGGCTGAGTGATTGGACTGTTGCGCTGCGTGTCGCGGGTTCGATTCCCGCACGGAGCAAATATTTGTATGAACTACAAGTAGTTGCTTCGGGTCTGGGTGTTTGTGTATGTGAGTTTCTATGTTTGTAAACGCACCCACGACACAGGGGAAATTCCGAGAGTGGGGCAACATTTAAAAAAAAATGGTTACTATGGTTAATAAACAATTAATGGTTAGGTCGAAGACGGCACACACATATAATTAATACTAGCTAAGCTCGGAAATTATTCCACGAAAACGTCACACCGGGATAAAATCATCAGCCTATAACGTTCCCTCTGCCAGGACACAGGCCTCCTCTCTGTGGGAGGAAGTGGGCCATAATCCATTAACACGGCCCGGTGCGGGTTGGTGGATGATACATGTCTTTGAATTTTTGGTTCCAGGACATAAAGTCCGCACCACCACTCATGACCTACCGACGCGGCGCTAGTGTCTATATCATTACATCAAACTGAATTAATAAAATGTAGTACCTTGAATTTTCCTCAGGTCTTGAGTGGTGGCGCAGTCTCTATGACATAGTGCATCATCATCTGCCTAGCCTTTTCCCAACTATATTGGGGTTGGCTTCCAGTCAAACCAGATGCAGCTGGATATCAGTATTTTACATGGAGCGACTGCCTGTCGGACCTCCACAACCCAGTCACTGTTTAATACGATACCCCATGGTAAGACTGGTTGTCAGACTTTAGAGCTTCTGACTAACAGTAACGACTGTCAAAGATCTACAAATGACAGCCGGGACCAACGGCTTTACGTGCTTTCCGAGGCACGGAGGAAACTCGCTATGACAGATGGTCACCCATCCTCAGACCAACCTCGGCAAGCAGATCGACCTGTGCGGCTGTTTTTATTTAGCCACGAGCTCCTCATGCCTCTGTGACATAGTGCATAGTACAAAAAACAAATGACGAAATAATTCCCATTTTGTTCATAAAATGTCGATAAAAAGTATAAATGCGAATCTGCATATAATCGATGTCCGTGGCATGTACTGGGTGCTAAGCAGGCGACATGGATTAGATTCTTTGTAAGCGGATAGTGTGGCGCAAAAAAACGAAGTCGACAGCCTTTTACAGATGCTAGGGCTATTCTGATTCACGATAGTTTTGCGTTATTATCTGGCATTTAGTTGTTCGATATTATGCTGAACTGGGTCTATTTGGCGTAGCCGTAAGTCACACATTCTTTTTTGTTTTGTTCTGCTTTGTTTTTTTTTAGGATTTAATTGTTGTGTGTGCCAGAAACGTTTTTCTTTCTTATTTTATTTTCATGCTACTTTGACCCATAGACAGCTGAGCAGGTGCTGAGATCAAAATCAAAGTAACGTGAACGTTCCTTATAAGAGGTATTTTAGCGATGCGCATTTAGCCCTTGAAACCCTTAAAGATTGATTTCTTTTTCTGTTAATATGCAATCGCTGTTCGTCTGTCTGTCAGCGAGCTGTATCTCATGATCCGTAATAGTTAGACAGTTGAAGTTTTCCAGTTTTCTATGATATTTTATAGGAAAACAAGATCGATTAACGAGCTTCCTGAAAATCATTTTTGAAAAGCTATAAATACGAATACTTCCTGGTGAACACATTCGATATTTCACCAACAATATCGTCTCAGATAGTCCGGGATATGTTTTTAATTTGTCGGCATGCGAGCGCTCTCACATACATTACCGGGGACACAAACAAACGCTGCGGATTAGACCTTCCCCGGAGCGACTGTATACAGGATGCGGGAAAAATGTATAGCAAGAAAAATTGCGGAAATTGCGATAGGTTATTGATTCTGAGATTAAATATGGTCTAAAACACTTGTCTTATTAACAACATCACGGCTGTATTTTCTGAAGGGTTAAGCTGAGGTGTACCTCGCAGCTTACCCACATTTTGCCAGTTATGTTAAAGTCCATAGTAATAGAGAGAGTGTAAGACGCGCGCCGAAATAGGATAGTGAGTTCAAGTTACGAGTTAAAAGTTTCCCGTACCGATATTAATCTGAAAACAAGAGACAGAATAAGATTAACAACGAAACGTTAATTCCATTCAAATTTTTTATTAGACGAAATGAGTAGACCAGTGATAAAAAATCGAGACTTCTAATCAGCCAGTAAATAACTTATATAGAAATCTAGACCCTATTAACTTTAGAATAACACAGAATTCTAGACATTCAACAAATACCTATTCTGACCCAAAATTAACTCCACAAATCCAAATAAAAAATCTCTCTCAACAATACGACGCACCCTGTATACACAGCATCCATTTAAATTGATATAAATTAATCCTTTAGCAATGTGCCCCTCAAGAAAGAAATCCCATTACGTCCAGATTCGATTAACGTTTTACCAGGACCCCTTCGATGGACCCCTTCAGTGGACCCCCTCGCTGAACCCCCTTGCATCTTTTGCTTAAATCTGTCTGGTAAGTAGGTGGGTATGTAAACTATTGGTAATTTGTATGTAGTTTAGTAGTTTTCGGTTAAAAGGTGTTTTAAGTATGTTAATGCAAGTTGGTTTGTGTTTTTAAATGTGGGTAGCCAGTAGGGAGCCAATATTATATTATTAGAATAGTATGACTTGACAGTGCAGTGGCTGAGCGATCAACTGCTGCGATGTGCGTTGTATGATCATCTAAAAGACTACACGTAGTTGTTCCGTTTTTTCGGTGGTATAATCATAAAATGAGTCCTCCTACCGTATAAGGAGTGGAAGGGACTGTCAGACTAGTACTAATTAAAGGTCCTCCTCGCAATCGGTATATCTGTCTACAACAAAAATCTTTATAAAGTATTATAAAAACGACCCACAACTTTAAAAATCGAATCGACCAGACTTAACCGCACTATTGACACGGTCATCCGAGCCTTTTTAAAAACCAATTTCCCTATACAAACAACTAACAACAAACCAAATAGAAGTCCGACATCTTCAATTACACTCTTTTACCATGGACTTAACAAACACTCGACACGGATCGTTGCGAGAATCGAATAGTACATAATTCGACTATTCGAGTCGTGGAATCGATGTTGTCACGTCCCTAGGGAACCCACCCTAGCCGCATAATGTGATTCTATTATACGAGTATCAGTGTCCAATGAGGTTTTCATCAATTGGGAATATGAGGATGTTTGAGGAATTGTTTTGTTTGTTTTTCTTTTTTTTTTGCAATTATTTGTAGAAAGTACTTAGGGGACATAATTATCGGTTTAATATTCAAGGTTATACAAGTCGACTAGTCAAAGAGACAGAGCTATACAACTCGTCTAGCGTCATCTCGTTCACTCACTGGAACAAGACGTCATAATACGACCCCTGAAACCCCTAAGAAATTGTATCCCCATAAGGTAATAAGCAAGAAGCTAGATAAGATAATTGTTAGATCAAAAGTAGTAGCTAGCCTTAATGCGAGTTAGGACCTATTTAAATACTAGGGACTGACTAAAACAGTGCTTCAGTTAATGAAAGGCCGTTCCTTAAGCTGCGAATAAAAAACAATGGTCTCGTAAAGAGGGAAGGAGGATTTATACATAATGTAGTCCAAAAGATTAGTGTAGATACTTTAGGCTCTATTTAGTAGATGTAGCATAATTAGCCTATAAAGTTCCCATTGCTGGAGCACAGGCCACTTCTCTGTGCAGTGTAGTGTGGGAGTAAGCTGTAATCTACTTTACCTCTACTACCACGCGAACCCAGTGCTGATTGGTAGATGTCACACGTCCTGTTATTTTTTGTTCTAGGACATGTCGATTTTCTCGTGGTGTTTTCTTTGGCCTTTTTGAGAGCAGTGGTAATGAAATTGTATCTTTCTTAATACTGACTGATTCGGGGTAAGACCCCTCTTTGAGGAGTGGCTGGATAGGCGTCACGGCGCCCTCACCTACCGCATGACGCTGGTCCTCACCGGACACGTAAGTTTCGGGAGGTACCTGTGTCTAATAAGGACGGAAGAAACGCCTGGGTGTCAGCACTGCGAAGATCGTCCGGAGGACACGTGGAGCATACGGTGCAGGACTGCCCCGCTCGAAGGTACGTTGTGTTCCACGCGCGCCTCAAGGAATGTCAGCATAGTGACGGGGCCCCCCTGTTAACGGACTCACGGATTACCTTGACCTCGGAACGTAAAGGGCTATTGAAGGACACCGTGGATTTTAGTCAGTACGAGTCTCACAGTCTTTCGAAATCTGTCACGAGTGGGAGGACTCATATGATGATTTTACCACGTTAAAAAAATACTGACTGATTCTTTTATATTGGCATACAAAGGGAACAAGTCACACTTGACCAAAAAATAAGTGCATAATGTCAAAATTATTTCATAAAAAGGAGGTGAAGCCTCTTAAAACTTGTATTTTCTGGTACTCATTTGTATTTCCTCCCGCTGTCAAACTTAAAAGAATCACTCTAGGTAAAAACATTAAGTAACTGGTAGTCTTTAATAGCCAATTATAAAAGAAACAAGATATCGCATCAGCAACATTGGAAATAATCAGCTCAAACAGGTGGGCCCTCAATAAATCAATGTTGTCACCATCGTGCATTCGCATCGAGGACCCCTCGTGTTGGCACTGCTGGTAATGTTACGTGATTCGACCCTAATTTGATGATGAAGCTACGGTGAACTTGGGGAATCGTTACCTTGGGTATCGTTAATATTTCGATAATGTAAATCAATTTGCATTGTTTTCTTGGTTTTCAAGCATTTATATATTCTGATTTTTTTGACGGCTGAGAAATTGGTCTACTGCGCTATGTGTCGCGGGTTCGATTCCCGCA
Source organism: Agrotis puta (assembly GCA_943136025.2). Classification (NCBI taxonomy): domain Eukaryota; kingdom Metazoa; phylum Arthropoda; class Insecta; order Lepidoptera; family Noctuidae; genus Agrotis; species Agrotis puta. The sequence continues at coordinate 4,697,771 of OW964190.2, read as the reverse complement.
CGGAACAAATATTTGTATGATCTGCAAGTAGTTGTTTAGGGTGTGGGTGTTTGTGTATGTGAGTTTCTATGTTTGTAAACGTACCCACGGTACAGAAGAAATTCCTAGCGTGGGGCAAAGTTTAAAAAAAAAAGATAAAGAAAGAAAGCTTAGAATAAAAATAAAATATATGAAGTACGAATTGTGTCAAAACAAATGCTCTAGTCAAGAAGTTATTGTTCAGCTGTGTTATTAGATTGCAGTACAACAGAGAACTTATCACAAGATTCTCATATTTTACTTACTTGAAGTATTTACTGCGTTTATTGTATGGAAGAATGGAAAACCGCCTTTTGTGAACGAACGAGGAACTAATTTTTCCTTCCAATTAATGTTCCAGCTAGTTTACATTTCGTGACAAAAATCAGAAAAATCATGATAGGGCAGAACTCTGCCTGCTACGATCTGTACTTTTATCTTGTTCACATTCAAAATTCGAATTTCCAACTTAACTATAGGATCGAACGCCCCGTCCTTACCACGAGTACAGCGCCACGAGGGGATGCGGCATGGCGAGTAGCTCATTGATTCTGCTAATCCTGGGGGAGTCTTAATGCCGACTGGTCAGCAGTGGGGATGTATTAGATGGACACGTGTCAATTCCGCTTTGTAATGAGATCTCTTTAATTTCATGTTGTTTTTTTTTAGAGTATGAAGACTTTTTGGTTCTCTTATGGTGTGTGTTTCGTGGTGATACACACATCAAAAAAGTTTACGATCACTTTGAAAATTCGAAATCTTTTTGGTTACGGTAGATTAATAAAATAACAATTAGTTTTAGTTTTTAATTTCAAACAGGGAATTTCTATGTAAAGGAAACACTCTAACAAAGATTTTTATTTACAAAGTACAATAAAAAAAAAATTACTACTTAGCATAAGTTGTGATCACAAACTTTGATCGATGTTTTTGGCGGTAGCTCTATTTCTTGAAGACCTTTTAGTAGATATCTGTGTTTAAAATAAAGATGGGGAGACATTTTGAGCCGTTAATAATAAACGCGTTTAAGCGTTAATTTATGTTTTCTTTGCTTCACTTTATTGCAAAACAATGACATAATTATCTTAACCAATCTGGACTGTTGCATGCATAACCTGAAAACGGTTGCTGATGTTCATAAACCACGAAATACTTAAATTATAAAATGTCCACTTTCCTTGTGGGCCACTCAGAATTGAAGCCTATAACAAAGGCAGAATTTTCCCCTTCGTTCGGTACCTACGTCACACAGAAATGAAAACATTTAAATGTTTGCGTGGCGCTCACTTACACATATAAAAAGTGGCTTCAAGAAAAACGTTACGTTTTGTTTTGAACACGGAATCTAGAAGTTTTATAATCTAAACCAAATAATATAGATAAAAAAAATCTTCCTTAAAATAAAATAGAAAACCACAATTAGGCTGCAGAGACTACACAATTTACTTCTATTTAATTTAATAAAAAAAAACATCCCACACATTTGACTCAACCGCAAATCATCAACGGACACCACCCGTTTTTCAAAAAAAGAACATAATAGTGTACACCGATCGTCACTAGTTTCGGTCGTTATCGCGACATCGTGTTATAAAAGACCCTATTATATCATCTGACAGTTTGGAGCGCTCCCAAAGGATAGATATTTTACTTTAGCTGATTTATCGCCATTTTGGGACACTAGGTGTTGTGTTTTTGTCTCCTGTGAGGGGTAATTAGACGGTATAGCTTGTCTGGTATATATTTTGGGGGTTGTACGTTAATTTGATGCTGGTATTATGTTGGGTGACTGATTTATTTATTGGCAACATTTTTGCACAGAGACAAAATCCAAGAATAAGTATCCAAGGATCCTAAAAATAATAACGAACGCAGCAGTAAAACTGTATTGACAGTTAAATTAATTCTGTTTGACTTCGTGGAACTTCATTACCTCGGTGCGTTTATCTGGTGGTCTCCACTATTGATTCTGGTGCACAGGAGTTGCAGTGGTTTGGTAATTAAATGTAGCGGGATTATACCTACCAATTTTTGTGTTGCTTTTATGACCACTGTATAACCACTATTCGACATAAAATGTAATTTTGTTGAGAAATAAATAAAATAAATAAATCAAAAAGATGGAGCATTAAGCTATTACATCAACCCATCGTTACACAATCAAACAATACCGAATATATAAAGTTTGTCTAGTGTATATTATTGTATGTACGCAAGTCTGCAACTGTGCATACAAAACTTTAATAACATAATGCTCTATGCAAACCTGCGTTAAACAATAAATCACGTCAAACTCACCAATTAAATGATAATTTTTCACATATGACTGCAGAATTAATTAATTAATACAGCAATTTGTAATAATATAGAAACGTTTGCGAACGAACTTTAAATATGAATGCGTTCATTGGCGCGTGACCGATCTCTCGCTATTCGAAATTTGAATAAAGACGTCGAAACCGCGACGTCAGTAAAGTCAAAATTCGAAATTCGAACGTGCATTAGCGTTAAATCGTTTATTTAGATTTTACACGCAGTTGACTCTGAATGCAAAATACGTCCGAAATGAAATTATAAAATTATCCCTGTTTGTCTAGTTTAGAACACAAAGGAGACGCATGTTTACACGCTATTTAACAATTATTTAAAATTTGATTTGTACACGGACACGTGATTTGAATCTAACTTATTTGCATAATCCCCTTTATTAGGCACAATTACGATTTGACATAGCTATTCGATTGTTAAGTTTTGTGACATTTAATTTATAACTTTATCTGAACTTTCTCTTATTATTAAATTTATTTAAATATAAAGTTTTGAATCAATCTGTGTTTAGTTTCGTAAAGGATTTTTTTTTGATATTTTCTCGTGTGAATAAACGTTGTATAAAGAAATAAGTGTGTGTGTAATGAGAAATAAATATTATTGCACGCGTCTTCACGCGTCATCCTCCGCAATTAGCCGATCAATCATTTGAACGCATCCGAACTAATTCGCGCCAAAACCCATGTTCCCTGTCAAAATATTTTCCACGGAATTTTGAACCTAATAACCAGAGCCAATAAAAGACTTAACTTATAAAATTGCTTACACGATTTTCTTATTTATTTTATTTATGTATTTTATTTCATGCCAAAAAGTGTCGCTGGTAACATGGCGGCCCCATGGGACTTTATTAGTGTCGGCGACCCACCCATTATACATTTTTAAACCGTATCCATATAAATTAATGTCGATATCACCCTAGCGTAATATCAATCTCGTGCCGTAGTTGTTCGCGGATTATATTACAAATAATATCATTTTGTACGGTGATTCGTTATGAATGGTGCTACCTATGGGTTTTACCGTATACGTCTGTTGAACATTCTTGATTATTTTGGTAGATTAGAAGAAGGCAACTCATATATAAAAAAGTAAAGGATGTTTTCATAAAATTAAGAAAGCACAGTGCTCGTACGAAGTAAGATTATGCAAATTTTATTATCGCTGCTACCACATACTCCGCTGAAGTTAATTGAATCTTACTAGCTCATTCATCGTTCAACAATTAACGGATACACAAGATTTTTAATTTTACAATTTATTCATGAGAAATTAATAACAAGACTAAAAACGATTTGTGGAAACAAAATTATTAAGTAAGGTTTGTTTCAATGTCATAAATGATGTTTAAAAAAAATATTCTTTCACTGCCAGTATCAATACCATTCCGTCGAACTTCTCGTCGGATAACGAAGTGTTCCCCTCAACAAGGGAGGCCAGTTTACTGTTTCTTTATTCCATTATGTTTTAAAGAGAATGTCATAGCTATCGGGCAAGTGCAGCGCGGAACGCACCCAAACTGTCGAATTAACGTGGGGCGCGAACAATAGCTCCCGATTTAAATTGCGAACGCAGCCTTTAATTGCGCGCTAATGGGCAGCCAGTTTTTGTTTTAAATTGGCTGTCAAGTTGACAGATAGACTTTTCATTTTATTTCGCTGAATTTTTAAGTACATAATTTATAAAGTTATGTATAAGAGTTTGTTAAGCAAGATATAAATTACTGCTATGCTATTCTTTATAATAAATCTTACCGCTGGACTGTACCATGTGCTCTCCCACGAGGCGGCTTTGAGATCGTCCGATCGTGCAGTGGTGAGCAATAGTATTGCTGTCAGAAGATTAATGAAAAGCAGACCGTTTCTTGAGCGCTGCGGTCGCGCTGCAGCAAGGCTATGTTTATAAGAATAGCTAGCTAATTGCTGTTTAGATTTCTAATCGCTCTCTTTTAAATTATCAGCTGTAAGAAAATACCGCCCATAGCCAAAAGTTGTCACATTCAGTCAGTCCATGTGTGTTTGCATGCAGTTAAATGCCCACTACAGTAATTAAAACATTAAACATCGTCATTTTGGTCAGTTTTATTTTTATATGGACAGCTATGGAATTTTTATGTTTCAGATTGATCACGAGGATTTGTTTTAGATTATCAAAACTTGACATGTCACGATTTCATAAAATTACAATGACTTAGAACTACATAAGATTGTGTGTAAAAAAAATAAAAAATAACCAAAGTGCCATCGATCTATAAAAGCCAATTACCCAAACAATGGTTGTAAAATAATACCCACAAACTGACACCACAGATTAAAATGTTATAACAGATTATTATCATGGTGACACCGTGGGGTGATGCGTCGAAGATATCAAATCACAATTTTGGCCAGAGATTGCGTATTTGCGTCGACAGATCGACGTCCCTTGTTTATTTGATTAGGATGCTTTTTATCGGTGCATCTCCCCTAAACAATTTATTTTTTGTTTGTTTGCGGTTGAAATTATTATTGTGGCTATGAGATATGAATCTGATGACTTTAGGATGTCATATTATTTTCGTATTTTATCTGCTTAGGGATTGCCGAAGTTCAGTGTTGTACTTTGTTATTAGCACGAATAATGTCAAACTAGACTGCTAAAGGGGAATCGTACTACCCATTATTAATTATTTTTTTTAAGATGCTGGTCTTGAAAAGCTACATTCGATAAGACTTCAAGCCTACCTCGGCAAGGTGGACAAAGGTTAGGCAGATGATGACGCTCCGTTTAGTAACTTAAGTTTTCTTTGCTTTTGCCAAGAAAATCGTCAAAAAAGGCTTCTAAAGCTCATCAATAAAAGCAAGACTGTCGTCCTGTATCCTTGTTAGTGCGTCGATTATCTCTACTCCATGCACCATGGATTGATGATTTGAAGGGCAGTGAATAGATGCGGACTTCCTATATCCGGGTGCTGTATCCAAGTAGTTCCATTGTCCAGTTAAATTATGGGACTATTTGACGGCACGGTTAGCGCAGTGGTTGAGCAATTGGACTGCTTTGCTGCGTGTCGCGGGTTGGATTCCCGCACAGAGCAAATATTTGTATGATCTACAAGTAATTGTTTCGGGTCTGGGCGTTTGTGTATGTGAGTTTATGTGTTTGTAAACGCACCCACGACACAGTTTCTATTTAGTATTCCTAGTGTGGAGAAAAGTTAAAAAAAAAAGATTATTTTCTCCCAGTAGTTCTATGGAACTGACGTCCTGTTCATGCAATAACAAATTCATGAATTAAATCGTAACCGGGATGGTTGGCGTTCTTTGGTGAGGCATACGACAAGCAGTAGACGGCAAAGGACTGAAGATAGAGATGCAACTGAAAAAATACTCAAATCTGTTAAAATTTTATGTCTCATTGTATGAAGAACATACTTTTATTTTAACGAGTTTAGGATGAGTCTTTACAAAGTTTTCTGTATATCATCCATACCAAATCATAAATGTACCTAAGTTATAGGTCCCTAACTAATTTAAACACTAGCTCCCACGATTACAGACGCATTCACCACAAAATCGTGAGAACTCATCAAACTCATAACAGAAAAGTTATTTTTAATAAAGATGAATCCGCATAAAATCAACAAAATTCTGTTTTTTCGCCCCCTGGCATTATAACATGCAATCTTAGGCCTATTAGATTAAAACGTTACTCTATTTGAACGTCACGTGCCGAGCATGCGCCGAGCACACGAAGTTTGACAGCTAAACAAACATGGCGGCGATAGCGGAATCAGAATCAAATCTTTATTAATATTATATGAACAAACACATTGTTCTTTATATGGGGTTTTGTGCAAATATAATTTTTGTAATTGGTCTCGTTCCCTTTAAGTAGTTATTTAATGTGAGGGTGGAAATTATGTGTTTAGCAAATAATGGTTTGATTAATTACTACATGTGATTGTTCGTGAACTTAATGTTCTATTAACTGTAATAGAGAGTACTAATGAGGTTTTAAATAATTTAGTTAAGTACTTTTAAGCGTGCTGTTCTTGCATACAGCATGGCTTGGTTGCCATGACGGGGCCTCGTTTTAGAGGGCCACAGCCTGCCGGGGTCGCGGGGCTTATAAATTACCGTGACCCCGGAACGTAAAGGGCTATTGAAGGACACCGTGGATTTTAGTCAGTACGAGTCTTACAGTCCCTCCCGCTCTGTCCAGGGTGGGAGGACTCGTGAGTTGATTTCACTACGATAAAAAAAAAACAATGGCTTGGTTGCCGGTACAGTCATCTCTCTAGTTAGCTTAGGTTATAAGTATCTATTAATAGTAGTAATGAATGACAGTTTTTTGTTAACATTATCAAATGAGTCCTCCTACCGAGGGCGGGACGAGAGGGACTGTCAGATTTGTAATGGTGACCATAAGGTCTGTATTAGCTAGTAAAAGCTTATCAGGTGAATATCTATGTTTAATCTCTTGGCCTTATCCCTTTCCCTAGTCACTTGGCGCAGCATGTTTTCTTCTTTCATGCCTACTTCTCTATTGCTCATCATCTTGCATCAGTTTTTTGGTCTTCGCTTACATAGGTACCAGTCCATATTCATACTCAAACGTACTATCGAGCGAAAAACTACCCTAAAAAAATAATGCTAATTTTCTACATCAAAACAAGCCACTCAACGCTAGTCTATCTAGTTTTAACAAGCACACGTAATTCTCAGAAACGACGTCACAGCAATACAGTAGGAAATATGGAATATTCCAGCAGGCGCAATTCTCGTAAGTTGGGATATTCCAACGGGCGCCTGATATTTACCCACCGTAGAGAGAGAACAGGCTATTAATTTACATAGTAATTTATCTTGTAATTAAGTACGCCGCAAATTGCTATCTCAGCCCTTCATAATCCTTTCGCGCTGTTGCTTGGCGCTTGGCAACGATGATGTTAACGGTGATGCGCTCGGATTTAGAAATTTTTCGTTCACTGGTCCAATCTGATAATGAAATACAATTGGAATAGCCATTGCAATTGTTGATTTTTTAAATCTTTTAATGGACAGGCATTTGCGTCCTTACGGTTTTCCTTAAATTTCTTTTAGTAATAATCGTGGATGCATGACACAGAAAACATGGTGAAATATCTATTTATTTCCTAGGTTTGTTATTTTTTTTTTACAACAGGTTATAATAAATTATCACTTCAGGATAACGTAATGCGATAGTTCAAATGTTTTATCTCACCATGTTTGTTAGTAAATCAGTAACGTTTGCCCCAGAAACCAGAAATAGATGATCGCGTCCCATCCCCTCGTTTCCAACGTCAGCCTGCGGTTGATGTTGACACGCAGCCGACAGACAGGGATTAAGGTTATCTGCATCACAAAGCCTGCACCCTGGATGGCGCCGATTGCCAGACAACCCACCAAGCCGTCAATAGAGATCCGATTTTTGGAATTTCAATGATTTTTCGACCAAGTTTCGGTGTAAAAATTGAAGGAGTTTTGACGTTCTAGTGAGTTCAGGTAATTTAAAAAACTCCAATTTACTTTTAAATACATTTCCGGGTATATTATTATTATTTAGCTTAGTGTGTATTTAAGATAGAGTTTTTCTTAGATTTGAATTTAATTTTCACATCAGAATTCCATAATTTGCTTTTATTTATCTTAAAGAAAAACAACCTTAAAAGATCTTTCTGAAAGTCAATATGTTGATAATGAACGGATGTATACGTAATATTTTTTTGCTTTACCCTTAAAAATATAACACAACAACAAAAACGCGAGCTAAAGCTAGCGACGAATAATCTCAGAATCTTACAACCCCTTCTTAAGAAACAATAACTTTAATATTATAATCCACAACATTAATTGGGAGTCCGCATCCAAAATCAAAACACGCCAAGTCATATTGTTCAACACAGCTTGTTAACAACTTCATCTAAATTGGATTGTTTCTTCAGTTTCAGTGGAGTTCGGACTTGGGGAGTTGCACGGCACTTGGCATCGATCAGGTCAGTATCTGTAGAAATCGGAGTCATACTTCTGCCGGATATATTATTAATTAGGTATTATAATACAAATGCGCTTTTTCTGTGAAAAAATGTTTTTTTTTTTTTGAGGCAGGCTTTGCTTTAATTTTTTTTTTTTTTTTTTAGCATTTGAGTGTGGTCGCGGGACCAAGGGATAACCGTGACCCCGGTACGTAAAGGGCTAGTGAAGGACACCGTGGATTTTAGTCAGTACAAGTCTGACAGTCCCTCCCGCCCTGCCCTGGGTGGGAGGACTCATTTGATGATTTTACCACGATAAAAAAAAAAAGCATTTGAGTGTCTTCAGCGCATTGTTATTTAAAAAAAACGCGGTTAGTGCCGTAAGTTTTGAATACAGCTATGCAAAAAAAAGCATGCAAATTTTGGAAACCTGTAGTTAAAACGTTACAAATATAATTGGCGCCCAGCTTGGGGCAGTTGTCCCATGTTGGGCGCCATTTGAGTCGCTATTATTTTCATTTTTGAGATGTTCTTTGTTTCAGATGGTTTGGAAGACAATTTAGAACCTACCATTTTACACTAGGTTTCGCACAAGTAGGTTTTATCGCTTGAACATCGGCTGTGAAATTACGTTTCTGAATTTTAATAATTAATTGTTTTTGATACTTTTTTTAAATGATGTATTACTAATTTATAAACATAGTTTTACAAATAATTGTGGGTACAGTACAGTACTGTAGCAGTGTATGTATATTTAGCCACTTATAAAAAAACTTTTTCCTTAATTGGATACAAGACTCGAACAAGTACTCACAATCCAAACATCCAAATCAATACAGACGTAGCTTCACAAAGTATCAACCGCTTTCAGAACACGCAATCTGAATGCGTTGTCATCCGACGCTGCGGCAAGTCTATTAATTCCATTCAGTAGAGGGTACAAACCCCTAAATCGATATACGCTAAGAGGGACCCATTTCACGGCTGAACACCCGCGCGACCGACTTGGGTGGAACTCTACGTGATATGGTAAGTGCGTTCGATTCTCTGCTCCTTTATAATATCCTGGTACCTTTGAGGAGTTTAATGGTGTTTTTGGATAGGATTTGCAGTTCATTATTGTGATTTGTTTTGCAGTTTGTTTGAATAATTTATCTTCGTGTCACTATGTTCGTCTCCCAATCCATTTTACTTTCTAAAAGTAAATCTGTTGTCACCTTTATGAAATTTTGGATATGGTGTAATCGAGTAAAGCAGGCATGACTCACTATCAGATAGTTACACAACGGTATAAGAAAAATGTGGTACATACTAACTAAGAGTGACCATTAACATGACCACACTTTCTGATACATTAACTATTAAATTAAATAACCAACGATGTTTTAGTCATTTAATATATCCAAACTAGCGTTACAGAATTTCTTAAAGTTAAATCCAAATCTTTTAATTGTCAAAAAACAATTTAAAACCTCAGCTCATGACCCATTATTATCGTTTTAAATAGCATTTAAAAGCAACAAAGGAAGAGCACGCGGCGCGACGTCCGCCCGCCTCGGCGTCCCGCACGCGATTGCATAATTTTTAATCACGCGACCGAGTAAGCAGCTAATACGGTAGAACGAGATACCGAGGGTAGTTATAGCTAACTGGCGGCAAAGCGGAATTGGCTTTTGTCATCGACAGCGGAACGGATCTTCTTTATTTTTCTGTGCGCCTGGTACGTGCGGTTTTCAAATTGTTTTTTTATAAATGCTTTTTATGTATGGGAAGAATTTTATGGTGAACAGCTAGGCAAGTTAACTTTAGTGGTGTAAGTTTCATATGACGCAAAAGGGTCTTTAATTTGAATTTAAAAAAAAACAAGGCTAAGAATTACGAAAAAATAACAAAATGAGATTCCGACTCGCTAAGATTCATTGCCGTTTAAAAATACGCTGTGTTATTTTATTGTACGGAAACTTTATTTAGACTGGAAATCTTTTTTTTAAACATATAAACTCACATACACTAACGCCCAGATCTTTCTTGTACCTATACTTTTCTACTTAAACTTTGTAATAGGTACTGCCAAGACACAATACAATAGCAAGTGTAACAATCAAGAAAACCAACGACATGTGTACCAAAATCATACTCCATTTACCTTCACACTTGACTAAATTAAAGTGTCAGTTTAAACTATAGTGTCAGTGCCGACCCATCCATTAATCCGCCATTGTCATGGTAAGCAGTCTGTGATCTATATTTTAATAACACGCCTCGATGGACGGCTAATAAGGGCGAAAATTGTGTTAGGGATGACAACGCATAGGGACTAAAGGACGTGGTATGTTTTAATCGTATTTTTATCATTACTAGCTTATATGTTCCCGGCTCCGTTAATGAAGGACACTTTTAATCAGTAAAAGTATGACTGCACAAGTTAAATGAAAAAAAAAGGTAACACATATATTTAAAACTAAAATTAAATGTAATTGCTTAAGGCCCACTTGCAACACAATCACTAAACAGGTTTAGCGCTAAACTGATTTAAAACATCGTTCTGTCTCTGTCAACTTCAAACAATTTGACAGGGATACAGTGATATTCTAAGGCAGTTTAGCGCTAAACCCGTTTAGTGATTGTGGTGCAAGTGGGCCTAAATATCTTACCACCAAAAAACCATACTGATCGATTATACAAAGCACAGTGCGCATTTTAAAAATACATTAGTGAATTATGTAAATGTATATTAGGCGTTCAGAAATGGGAAGTTTTCTTTGAACAAATCGTCGGAAGCAATTTTCTCGTAGGGATTTAATGCGAGATCGTACTGTGCTTGAGCGGTGTACAGGCATAAGCAAAACTGGCTCCTGGCTGTGTCTATTTGATATTTTTCTCGAATTTGTGTTTAACATTTTTGATATTCTTTTTTAAAGTTGAAAGTCGGGGATAATAATATAATCAACCGAATAGATTTTACTTTAATTTAATTGAACTAAATTATTCCTTTACTCTATTGTACCAGTTGAATGCGTGCGCTCCATTCATGTTATGGTAGTTATTCACAAATATGTCATCTCAACTAATTCTCATTTATAAAAACAAATCTATTTGGGTATAAAATAAAGTAGAAACAATTTTTAACACTTATTTTTAATTTACGGTAAGTAAAAATGTATGTGGTCGCGGGACACACGAATTACCGTGACCCCGGAACGTAAAGGGCTATTCAAGGACACCGTGGATTTTAGTCAGTACGAGTCTAACAGCTGCTGCTCTACTCTGGGTGGGAGGACTCATTTGATAGTAAGTAAGTAAGTAAGTAAGTAAGTATTCTTTATTTGCATAAAGAATTTTACCAAGCTCAAAAAACAAAGTAACAATGTGTGTGTGAATGTGCACCAGGAGACACTTTTGCTGTCGGGTGTACGACGCTGTCGCTATGATTCTTTTTAAAAGCTTAAAGCTCATTCAGGACTCGCCTAAATATGCAGCTTTTAAATGAAGTCTTAGATACGACGCGTTTCCATTGATTTGACCTTAAAGATTCTTAAGGAAACATGACTCTACGGTCGTCTTAAGATTTGTGACATTTTTAAGTCAAAGTTTGCTGAAACAAACAAGGAGAACTTTTATCTATGGATTTAGTTCCACAGATCGACATATGGAATCTGTCTTCCTCTTTAACCTGTGCGGCTGAGCGATCCTACAGGCGGTGGTAGGCCTCTCCAGGGGCGCCTGTCTCGCAGCCACCATTCTGTCAGAGATCCGTACTAAACAGTTTTAACTGTAATCGAAACTCCAGCGCACAGGCGCAGGAATTTCAGTTCCTATTTATTTATTTAAACTTCATATACAAACAGTGGTACATAGGCGGACTTAATGCCCCAAGGCTTTCTCTACCTCTGGAGGACACGGTGGAGCATACTTTGCAGGACTGCCCCGCTTGGGCAGGGCACCGCCGTGTCCTCACGACGGCGATAGGCGTAGACTCTCGCGTTCGGCATTGGTCGAGGCCATGCTGCGGGGCGAGACGAAGTGGTAAGCGGTCGCCTCTTTCTGCGAAGCAGTCATGCTCGCGAAGGAGGAGGCAGGCCGCGTGAGGGAGAGAAAAGGGTCCTCCCTCCACCCCAGCCGCAGTGGTAGACGCCCACGGCGACGGACGTCGCAAGACGATCTCCGCCCACCGTATCCGGTACGTAAAGGGCTATTGAAGGACACCCCCTCCCTCCCAGCCCTGGGTGGGAGGACTCATTTGATGACTTTACCGCGATAAAAAAATTAAACAGTCTTTCATTATACAAAAATAAATTGAATAGGTATCCTACTGAAATAAACTTACCCCTTTTTCTCCTGTGCGTAGATTAAAATGATGGGAAATCACACACTTAAGGCAAACTTAACACAATACTAACGTAGCTCAAGCGCCAACAGGTCGCCATTTGCCAGGCCGCTTGCAAATGACGTCCTGATGGCGCTTGCGCTACGTTAGTGTTGTGTTAATTATGCCTAAAATTGTATGTCCCCATTATACCTCGCCCCCGTCTTATACACTGTTCCCCTACAGTATTTAATTATTGTGTAGTTATAGAAAAAAAAAACACGATACGTGATTGGCAGCTCAAACAAACTCGTCACACATACAATGGAAACGCACACGCTCGTGTAAGTTTAAGTCGGATCCGGAGGCAATTTATAAAAGAATTGAATACTCAATTAGTGACGATTTGTGACGTTTAAGTGGCGATTGCGACACGATAAATTGACTCCAAGCCTTCGTACTTAGAACACAATGGATTCGAACACGAACGTCTTAAACTGCCGTATTTTTTTTAAAGTGAATGGGTTTGCATAAGTTCGCAGATCTCCATGCGTAGGTATATATTTAATCGTTTTAATAAATCTAATGTTGGTACTGTGGCTAGATATAATTATGAAAAGGAAATCAAATAATCAGTCCAAGCCCACTTTAACATTACCACCGTTTATTTATTTTATTTTTATTTTATTAAACTTCTTGCACAACTCTGTACAACGGCGGACTTAATGCCTTAGGCATTTTCTGCCAGTCTACCTTGAGGTGATGCAGAGATAAAACATAGCAGGTGCAATAAAAAAAAAAAGTTTATAGTAAGTATACGTATAAAATGCGTCAATATTAAAGCATTTCGTATAAAAAATATCGAAACTCAAACATTTCCACTTCAATAATGTTAAAACTATCCAATAAAGCGGAATCTACAAAATATTTTACGGTCCTGAAAATTTCACAAAATCAACCTTATTTATTTGATGTTTAAGTTTAATCTCGCTTGGGTAGTGTAAAGGTAATTTATTACTGAAACAGTGTTGTAAATAAATAACGTTTTATATAGCAGGTTGGAACATTGAGAGAAACGTACAGTTTGCATTGCAACGATAACTTGGGAAGATAAGTTTAAAGTGATCTTGGATACAAAGTTGGCCATTTGTAGTAAGAAGTGTTAAATTAACATAACATTTTCAGCATACAAGTTATAATAAACTATCTTTTGCCCGTGGCATTGCCCATGAATAGCTGAACTAGCTTTAGCTTATCCTGCCACGGCTGCCGAAGTGGCGATGCCCAATCGACAATGTTTAAACTGAAAAAAAACTAACACTCGTTTTATGGAAGCACGAAACACCGTGTTTTTCGACTGCTTTTTAAGTTTACTGGCAGCAAAAAATAATCTGAGGGAGATCCTAAATACTGAACATATAGCCTACACTTAAGTACTATAAGCTTACATCTTTTACTTGTTTAGTAAATTAATAAGTAATTTAAAAATAAATGTGATCGACGCTGAAAAAACCCAATAAAATCGAGGACAAAGCCATAGCGTATTCGCGCAAGAATCTATTGAAAATAACAATAAATGTTAGACATTTTAAAATTTGAGGTATTTATGTACCAAGTTATTGAGTTTGTCCTGAAACAATCGAATTTTCTGCTTTTAAACCGCAAAATTCTCTCTTATTAGCTTAACGAAATTTGATGATAGGTAGACCTTGTACCGTGACGTCAGAGCATTTTTTTTTAAATTTTAGCGTGGTAAAATCTTCAAATGAGTCCTCCCACCCAGGGCAGGGCGGATGGGTGGGAGGACTCATTTGAAGATGACTGTCAAACTCGTACTGACTAAAATCCACGGTGTCCTTCAATAGCCCTTTACGTTTCGGCGTCACGGTAATTCGTACAGTCCCACGACGTCGTCAGAGCATAGATACCTTACCCCAATCCAGCAAACTCGCAGTAGCAATCGTGGATAAAAGCAAGCATAATTATATCCAGCCAATTGCAATTAGTGTTGAGTTCAGCGGTTTGTAGCTAACCGATTATGATTGCTCTAATTGCGTCCAAATTACCGAACAGGTGGTAATGGGTTGCATGTAATGATGTTGCAGTAGTCTGTGCATTATTAGTTTCTTATACTGTTGTTGCGAAATAGATACTTACCTGTATTCTAAACCAGCTTTAGTTCGCGGCTTTAGACCATTAATTCTGATCACAGATGTGACGGAACGCCCGTACCAGTCTGTTCCGACTTCCGAATCGCTTGTCCAAGGAGAAGGCGATGTACACCGGGACATAAAACAGCGGGACACTAGGTCACCGGAACAACTTGTGACCCACGAATACCCCTCAACTCCGTGATTGGACCCCTCATATTGTATAGATCGGAATGCTGGGCTGTGAAAAAAATTGATGAGAAACGATTGCATGTAGCGGAGATGAGGATGTTGAGATAGATGTGTGGAGTGACCAGAATGGATAAAGTAAGGAATGAATATCTAAATATATTAGGACGTTTGAAAGTGACGCCTGTTACAGAAAAAATAAAGGTAACCGTCTGTCTTGGTATGTGATGAGGAGGGATGACACTCATGTGACTAAGAGAGTGATAAGCATGAATGTTGATGGATGGAGAGGAAGAGGAGGGCCAAAAGAAAAGATGGATGGATTGTCTAGGGAATAATATGAAAGAAAAAGTAGTAAATTATACTGAGACGTCTGACCGGAAAGAATGAAAGAAGAAAACGTGTTGCGCCGACCACAATTCACAAGTAAAATGAGATAAGGACAGGAAGATGATAAGTTAGGGTTAGTTATTTCATGATTGTCACGAAGACCAAGGAAAACCAACAATAACATCCTACCGACGGTTAAAAGGTAGCAAGCAACAAAATTCAAATGGTTTAGTTCATCTTTTATTTCTGGACAATTCGTAACCCAAACCATGTCTGCAGCTTAAATTCATCTAATTTTACATCCACTAATACGAAATATTGAGCATGACAGCGGTTGTCATACTAGCACGCCACCCGACTTGACTCGGTGTGACCGGATCAAAAGACCACACCATTACGATCGTAATGACCGCAAATATACATTTAATTAAACAGAACGTGAATACGGACTCTCAATTTTACATGCGTTTAATATTAAGATGGCTCATTATACTGTTTGTCCTAAAATTAAATATTGTATGTTGAATGGCTGAATGTTTTCTGGCATGATAATATACAAATGCGTCGTTTTCTGGACGCCTTCGTCTGTGTGATAATTTGTGTTAGTAAGAACTTTTTTTAACTGCAAATATTGTTTTTTAAGTAATTCTAATTAAATTTAATTATTTTCAGTTATTACTTCGAATAGGTAACTTTTGACAATGATTTAAAACTAACTTGAAAGATTCTAATTTGAAAAAGAAAAATGGCGGAATCTATCAGTGAGCGTTAAACAATTGATTGAATTAATATAAAAAAGCAAACATTCAACGTATTGCATACGAATGACGTATGATAATAGTTATTTATGCAACTGTTGTATAATCAGGGGTATTAAAACACGAATGTGGGTTTATCACACGAGGCGTAGCCGAGTGTGATAATAGTATCACATGAGTGTTTTAATACCTAATTATAACAGTTGCATACAAGACTTTATCTACAATCATGAATTCTCTATAAAAGATTTTCATACCATAGGGTGTTGTACAGAACTATATGTGAATTCAAGATGGCGGGAAATAACACGATAAGACGAGAATCCGAAATTACGAATTAGTCTACAATTTATTGTTCTTTTTTCAAAATGTTAGCGATCTGGTGGTAAAAATGTCATTGCATGAGAATGTTCTTTTTTTGAAATTCATTATAACACGCGTTTGGATGATATAATGATCATTATAGCATTGAGTGTTTTAATGTTGGCAATAAGCTAATTGTTATAGGTTCTTTTATAGAGGATTAATAGCATGATAGTAGATAAACACTTTTTTTTTTACTCTTTGGAACGCAAAATATAATTCATAAATTCATAACACATACAAAAATAATCAGCCAGCATATTTATGCGCCAAAAAGACAATAATTCAGAAAAAGAACACGTTTAAATAAAAATAAGAAGCGTTTGGCGTGTTCTGACAACCACTATCGTTTGTTAAAAGGGTCGTAATTAATATCAAAAATAAACTTTTACTAAAATATTATTTTAAGAAAACGTTTAAGTGGTTTTGTGAACACGAAAATTTTTCATAATTGTTTTTCTTTTCGACTAGTTGTAGACTGTGGATTTTCTTGGGCTATATTTGAAGTAATAATGAAAAAGATCAACACAAAATTTTGTACATATAGCCGAGGGCCAAATCTGGCTGTAATATTTATATTATTTGGACTGTACTATTGAACCTGGAATGATCTGGACTGAATAAAAGTTCTTCATTATAAATTAGGCTTGTTTCGAAAACACGGAACATCGTAAAATATATTTTAGTGATTTTTAACAGCGAGTTAAAAAACCACTAAACCGTATTTCACAGAAAAACCAACATCGGAACCAACGATGAGTTTACTAACAAAATATATCATTTAATGCATGTCGAAAGAGCATCTTTGCGTATTTTAGTCTCACAAACGACCTATAATAATAATTTACAAAATTGTCTTCGTACACTTTTCTTTGGAACATTTATTGCTTTTTAATGTACTAGACGACATGGCTATACAGCCAGCGGTCACACGTCATAACATTTGCTTTTATCTTTTTTTTATCTGTCATCCGTCAAAAGCTAACGACTAGCAAAAGTGGCAAGCGCCAACAGCCTGCATACCACCTTGTTTATGGCGAAAGGTCTATGGTCCAATTTTAATCGTCACATTTTAAATCTAAACTCAATTAGTGTCGCGTTAATTTAAGATAATCTTTTAATGTTTCTTTTAAATCCATTACAACTGTGATGTTTTTTTAAGCTGAATGTTTTAGGCTGTCAACTATTTATCAAGGTCTTTTAAAAATAAGAACGATTCTTGGTTCTAATTTTAAAACGGTGAGTTTAACCACGGATAACCTACAATTCAGATTATAATCGAAATTAAATAATTATTGCAGATAAATATCTAGATAATAAGGTTATTCAATTTGTACCATTCTATCATTAGAAGCATGTTATTGACAAAATAAGACACAGCGTATAAAACAGGAACTGTATCATAAGAATCTACAAAAAAACTAGTTTAAATAGGCCACCCAACTATTAAAAACTAATTAGAATCACACCACACACAATTTCTGAACTCAAACTTCCATAACCGCGTAAAGAAGGACCAGAGACAAAAATACTTTTTCTTATTCTTTTTTTTAAACTATCACGGTGCTGTCATCATGTGTGAAGTGGCCAGTGAAAAGATCTGAGAGCGGTGTGATGTCTTTGAACGTCTGAAGACACCGTTACAACATGACACGGGAGGACTTATAACTCATACCATTTGTCACTTTTAATTGCCACTTGTTCGTTGTCGAATGTCTGAACGTTATATAAATAGTTTATTGTGAAATAAATGTGTGCAGTAGCTGTGAGTCGGAGATGGATTCTGTGGCGCTTAAAGCGATTTTTAGAAGGGGTTTTTTTTTTTTTGTAGAATTTTGAATATGGTACTATTGGTGCTGTGGCTGAGCGATCGGTTACTACATTATGCGTCGCGGGTTTGATTCACGCATGTGACAAATATTTGTATAGCTAAAGGTGCCACCTACGATACAGGAGAGAACTCAGGAAAATATTGCGTAGGGCAATTTTTACATGACTGTAGAGCACTCACAGTGCCTCATTTACAAAATTCTGTATTTTGCTATATTTTTACTAATACAAATACCTACTTAAGACTATTACCAATTACCTACCAATTAAGCCTTCTATACCTTTTTCTCCCAAGCCAAACAACTCCATCTATCTCACTCCCTCCCATTAATTCCAACAAGACGACAACCCTGCAAATACTTAAAGAAATTAAGACATTAAAATACTCAAACAGTTATGGCGTTCAAAGCGTCCATTAGTACGTCGATGGCTGGTTTTGCTTTGATGTCATATCATCACTTCGTTGACAGCCGGCATTGGACTGTAAACACCTAAACGACATCCTATTCCGGCCAGTTAGGACGATTATTATTGATTCTAAACGGTTTCGGTTTTTGAATCTAACGGAATATGGATGCCGTATGCGGGTTATTGTTTGTGTCTGTGAAAGTGCAGTTTGAATTTCGAACTTTATTTATGAATGGTCATTTTGCCTAAGAATTTAAAAAAGAATGTTTTTGTTACGAATAAATAAAAGTTTAAGGAAATCTTCAACTTCTTCAAATCATCATTTTTTTAACGAGCCACTTTTTTTTGCAGATTAATTAATCTCCAAAAAAAAGTAAAAATTAAAGGCTTTCCTTGTTCGTTCACACTTCTTCTATTTCTCTCAAATCTAGAGCTACTAAGAATCACCTCTTTGTTTAAAGCTCATTTTGACATTTCCGTCTGGATCTGTGCCGCAATGTCATTTGACAACTTAGATCATAAAATGTCCATTCCGTGTTCGAAAAAATACGTTACATACTTATTTACAGTACTCCCAAATTAATAATGCGCATGCAAATCTTCGCTAATTGTCGTATTCCCGGAAACACCCGAATCATTGAATCGGAGAGAGCCCTAAACAATGCACTTACATTTTGCACCTTGTTCGAAAGAAACAGGGGTCAATGTCAAATGTCGAATCATGTGAAACAATTGAAGACAATTCGGGCGGCGGCAGCTGTCGCCGGTCAGTCAAAAGTCCGTCAGTCGTCTTTATATATTGGTGGTGACTGCACGTGTTCTCTCTGTGTGGAATTATATAGAGCTGCTATTACACACCCTTTTTGATTTTGTTTTCAAAGGTGAATTCGTTTTCCTCGCTATTTACTTACATCGAATTATCGAATCAATTTCGTTACTGATAAATTAACATTTATCTCTTTTAGCACAAAACACATAATTCTACTAAATTATGCATGAAGAAAATGCACTTAACCACTCTATATACATATCGTCTTCCGAGGGGAATACGACCATTGCCGAACAGTGACGAAGATTTCTATGTGCATTATTAATTTTGGAGTACTGTAAGTGAAGCCACTTTTTCAATATGTGTGAGTGAGCGACACACATTTTAATGTTTTCCTTGGAAATGATCACTTGTTTTACGTAGGAATCGAACGATGGGGGTAATTTTCTACCATGGTTTTAGTTTCAATTCTTAGTGGCCTTCTAGAATTCTGGATATCATTTTGACAATAGGGGTATATAATCATTCTATAGCTACTCATAACCCAAAAAAAACGACGGGTTGCACTCTGGGAGTACCGGCAGAAGTGAAAACTTCAATAGTAATAAACACACACGAAAATTCGCGCAAGCGCCCTGCGCCGTCTTACGAATTTTCGATCAGGTCACGTGTCGACGGTCGCGAGTTTAACATTTTTACTCATTCCATAAAAAGTGCACAAAGCCGCTAAAGAAGTTTTCACTTCAAAAAATTTCTAAATATCATAAGTTTTGATTATGTTACCTTTTCTACAAACTAGGTGTAACTAATGAAAGAATGAGTAAATCATAATAAATTATCCTAAACATTCTAGCAACAGAACAGTAGCCAAATTCAAATTAGGGTTGCCAATAATAGCTTCGTTTATAACGCAATAAACTAAATATACGTAATGCCTTTTCGTCGGCAAGCCGTCTTAACGCCCCGTTTGACATACAATTAAAAATGACAGATGACTAGCCGCCATTTTGAAACCGCTCAAAGAAGGCCGCATTGAAAAAAAAGCCGTTCAACACATTTTTAGCTAGTTAATATAGAAGGATGGATGTAAAGTTGTCAATCATATGGTTTTGAGCGCGTGAAAGATTCTAGTCGCCGTTGTAACGTGTCAATTATTTATTCTTTGATGTATTTGCCAATTTTGTCAAGGATTGATTTTTTTATTGTTGGTTATACGAAAAGCCTGTAGAAATATTTACACTTTTTCTATATTTTATTTTATGTTGATTCTTTGTTTATCGCACTATCATTTACTATTTCACAATGATATTTTTGTGGTGTTCAAGATCCCAGATCAATAGAATTGTCTGCACATCTTTTTAAATTCTTGAGTACCTCTAGATATTGAAGAAAGCAGTGTTTCATTATAATCTTCATTAAAATTTCTAAGAACTGTACATACATTGGTAGACATTGGTGGTGGTTGCCAAAACTTATATTACCACTTTTTGGGCCTAACCACAAGTAGCACCAGCAACTTATTTGTATCTTCTTAATACATCGAACCTATAAAAACCGGCTAAGTGCGAGACGGACTCGCCCATAAAGGATTCCGTAGCAGTAACATAATATTAAAGTTCTTGTAGTTGGTTGTAACTTTGAAAGGTAAATTGCGGTTTACGATTTATGACGTATTAAAAAAAAAACTAATTACTTGATCTCGTTCAAACCAATTTTTCTCAAATTTCGCTTCATTCTCTTATTTTAGAAGTTATAGGGGGGGGGGGGGGGACATTTTACTACTTTGGAAGTGTCTCTCGCGCAAACTGTGAGAGAAGAAAGAGAATCCTAATGCGGTTCACATAATACTTATCAAGTTTCAACTGGATAGCTCTTATACTTTCGAAGAAAACTGGCTGTGACATACGGACGGACAGACAGACACGACGAATCTATAACGGTTCCGTTTTTTACCATTTGGCTACGGAACCCTAAAAATGATCAAAAACTGGTGTCTGATTAGGCTCGGATGCCATGGCCATTACTTTATAACAAATTGATCCTTTTGACCGAAAACTTGAAATACTACTAGGTACAAGTAATATTTATTCTCATATTGCACTATTTTTCATCTTAAATATTTAAGAAGGTACAATGGTAGTTTCACCCCTTAAAGATGGCTCGAGGCGATACGAGTTCCCCTAGTTCACCCGCCCATGAATTTTATAAATAATAGATGAATGATATCGTGTAAATAAGGACCGAGAAGTGTGTCATAAATATAGAAAGATCTTTATTTAAGAAGGGATGGAATTCGGCTGATGATCCTGGTGTTAAAAATTGAAAAATCTCATATTAGCTCGTAAGCATCCATTGTGTTGAGCATAATGTTATCTTTTTAATAAGTATTCAAGGCCATTTTTAATATGTCTTGATAGTTAGACAACTCAACTTAAATGCTTTTATGAAAAATTAATGGGGGTAAGCAGAAACTACAGAGGGCCACGTGCTATGATCCTTACATACTCCTTTCGCCTCATCCACATTCATACATCTGGTCGTACAAGCACGCCGATTGCGATTACCGGGTGGTAACTCGGATTTTCGGAAGCACTTCGCCAATAAGTATAGTGTATAGTGGTCTTCTAGGGCGTTCCTCCCACCTCTGCTTTATAAATGGTTTCTTTTGTCAGCCTATAAACTTCCCACTGATGCGACACAGGCCTCATCACTGCGAGATGAAGCGGGGTATAATCCACCACGCGGTTAGGCGCAAATTATAACCAAATGTTTAGGATAACTTCTAGGTTTAACTGTTAACTTTAAATTGACACCAAATTCATTCAAATCATGCCATTATTTAAGGTGCTATCCCGGACCAATTCCAAGTGGTCCATAATTTTGCTCGCTAGTGCCCAGGTCAATTTATTCGATTCAAAAGTGGACTACAAGTTTGGTGCCTTCAGAAGCATCCATCAGGATAACTTGCAGTCAAGGATTTTTGTAATGTCTTAAGTTTAACATCAACTACAGTTGCAATTTGTCATTATTAGCATGCTATGCAAGTTTTTTTTTTGAGGGACTATCATACTCGTACTGACTAAAATCCACGGCGTCCTTCAATAGCCCTTTACTTACTGGGATCCAGGTAATTCGTGAGTCTAGCGACGCCTGCAGGCTTTGGCCCTCTACAGGGGGGCCCCGTCATTATGCTGACACTCCTTGAGGCGCGCGTAGAACACAACGCGCCGTCAACCCGGGCTTGGTCCATGGTCGGACAGCGAGTCGCCAATTACTAGCCCCCCGCATGCCCGCGCTTACGGTGGCCGGAGATCGTCTGCCGCCGTGATTAGCGAGTAGGTAGGGTTAACGTTTTGTTCAAATAAAACCAGCATATTATAACTTGAAACTATTTTATATCAACATCGAGTTAATGTAATGGCCGAACTAGTTTAATTTCATATATTTACAGCGTTGAGCATCATATTAGCAAATACTTAAACTATACAGTATTAAAGCATGTTCAGACAAGAGGAAAAACAAAAGAATGAGATAATCTTGGTCTTTTCATTTCGCTAAAAAATGAAGGAACAATGAGTATTTTTGAGTTTTTTTTAAAGAAATGAGATTTTTATCCTATAACATGGATGTGTTTACAAAACATTCAAACTCACATAAGTACATACAGCCAGATCTGAAGCCGAGCAATCAACTCCTGCGCTGCATTTCTAGAGTTTGATTCCCTCACGGATCAATGTAAACGCGGCCCCTTATATATATTCTTTATTGTGCACAAAATTTACAATGAAAACCAAACTTAAATTACATTCACAAAGAAATTCTTAGAGTCGAGACAAAGTTCCTTTATTAAAAAAAAAAACCTTAATTTCTTCATCAGTGGCATGATGATCTTGATTTAATAATTACCTCCGTTAATTAATCATTACATATCACGTGTCCACTCCAATGCCTCAACTAGTCTGACGATGATGTATGATGAGCCGGAAACAACAATCAATGATCGACATACTAACGCCTTTGATCTAATTAAAACAGATTGATTCGGTAGCTATGTTATGGATTATGTCCGGGGTCGCGGGACTCACGAATTACCGTGACACCGGAACGTAAAGGGGTATTGAAGGACACCGTGGATTTTAGTCAGTACAAGTCTGACAGCCCATCCCGCTCTGCCCTGGGTGGGAGGACTCATTTGATGATAAAACCACGTTAAAAAAAGAATGTTATGGTTTGCATATTGATATATTCGCGACGTTACATACCTACATTTTAGCAGGCAGACATACAGGCGTTGATTTCTTAATAAATTGATATTTAACTTTGCTTAGGAGATGATTTTGCTATCACATAATTTTAAAGAGAGTTAAGTATGTACTTATTTTTAACTGTCCTTTTTCTTAATTCTTGCTCTTTCTAGAATATTTTCTACTGGAGGCTAGATATTTGAACTCAAATACATAAATAGACTTATAAACACACCCACACTTACAGCCAGGTCCGGAACAATGGTAATTTCTGAAAATCTTGAGTTTATAATTGATTCTAGTCGTGAAGATTTATATGAAGTTTGTAGAGTATTAAATAAAAACACATTTCAAAAAAGAATAAAGTTGATTTGAAACCTATCTATAATTAAATTAGGTATTGTCTGAACATGCTTCCTGATTCTAGATATATTTGTAGTATGTGATATAAAAAAAAGAATCTGAAAACTAACTTGAAGTTTTACAAAAAGTGTATTTTTTTCTCACTTGCAACTGCCGGGGTTTTTATGCAAAAGTGTAATTAAATGAGCGAAAACAACGATGCCAATAATGATACTAAAATGGCATAAGCTACGGAAAAACTTATCTCAATCATAATGACGTATTTTTACATTGGAGTTAAGATGTTTAATCATACAGTCCGCGCCACCACTCAAGACCTGCGGAAATTTCTGGTACTACATTTTTTTTAATGGAATTTGATGTAATGACATAGACACTAGCGCCGCGTTATAAAAAAAACTTCTGTCGTGGCGCGAACTAACATGTTCCTTTGCTTTAGGTATAGTAAAGTAAAAAAACATTATCTAAGGACGTTTAATAGAAACTTATAATAGTCAATTGAATGCAAAAATTAAAAAAACCACCGGCTGCCTTAAACATCAGATTTTTGTATTTTAAGCGTCTGAAGCTATCAAAAGATAATAATTATGACATAATATAAAAAAATGTATATTTATTTACCTTTATATAAAATTAAGCAAAATACAAAATGGTGAATAATTTACGACTGCTTTTTTTATAAGCAGTGACATAGTACATAGAAATATTCTTAAGTAGATAATGATATATTTACAAAAGGTTTATACATGGCTTATTATTTATTTATTTACATTTCTTATCAATATCGTTTGGTGTTCAATTACAAAAATTAAAATGTTAAAAATATTTTAGTAAAATACGCTATAGGTAGCATTATATACTTTTGGCAGATATGACAAAAATGTGAACCAAAGGACCAAGTTTTAACTTCATAATCGTTGTGCCTGATTCAATTTTATATGGATCCCAAAATTTATTTTATAAATTAAATAATAAATTTAAATAAATTCTTGGTTACTTTTGAAAATTGCTGAATAATTTAAATAATGGTGCTTCATTCCTGGTACAATTATAGGAACATTGAAATTCAATCCGGAAAGTCTTCAAGCTATGAAATAATTTGAGATCATTTTGCGAGAAATTAATAAAATGCAAAGAAATTATAAAAATTTAAAAAGCAGCGATGTTTTCCACGTAAAAATAAAATAATATTGTTATAAAGTAATATCTAATGTTAATCATATAAGATCTTATTATTTGGGATAAGGAGACGCATTTTTTAACACAACAAGGTTGCCAACTAGCAAAAAATTTTTTTCATAGTGTTATATTTACTACAATTACCTTATTTATCTTATTAAATACGTATCACAATCGATTCATAATGTTACCTTAAATAAATTGCACTATTATAATACAGTTTCGACAATTTCCAACTAAACACTGTTCACAAATAGTTCTCATTGTGACATTTAAATTAAGTTTCTTTCAAACACGAAATTTAAATTGCCGTGAGGCTATTAATGCGTGTTATTTAACTTCCATTATTGTTGGGACTGTTAACGTTTAAAATAAACTACAAAAAGTAAATTAAATTCAGGAAGCTGGATTGCATTTTCCAATTTTGTCCGAAAAAATAAACAACACAACTTTCAAAGCTAATTTAATTTAAATTGTCAAATGTTAAACACTATTATGAACAGACTTTAGTGTTCAAAATGTCCGTACACAACACTATTCCTTCCTCAAAGACCACTAATTTGGAAGTCCACAACTGTTTTCATTCTCTTTGTCGACCCGAGGGTCTTGAGACCCTGGGCGCTGCCACAATCACGTGTGAGAGTGTCCCAGGCTACCATGCGAGTGATGGTGATTTGCTGCAAGATGGTGGAAATATGGGGCGTAAGGACCAGGACCCGTAAACGGGTAGGGGACCCCATGGGAGTATAGTAGACCCCCAGGGTAAGGCCCTGATGGAAAGCCCCCGGCTGAAGGTGGCGGAACCGTTGGACTGTTGACGTCCATTCCAGGATTCTGCTTTTTCCATTTTGTGCGACGATTTTGAAACCAGATTTTGACCTGTGGAGAATAGAGTAATTAGAATATCTGTTTTATGTCGATGATTTATTGTAGGCTGATTTATGTTTTCAAGGTTTTGACTTTCTGATTAAATGAAAGTATTATTTGTTTAACAAAATATAACCCGATCATTATTAAATTGCTCAGTTTTCCTTCAGGTTGGTTGATTTAATCTTCTTTTCTATTTTTAACCATGTCTTTGCAAAGCAAAAAAGTAAGTTTTTATTTTTCAATAGAGCTATTAGAAAAGGTTTTTAATAGGTAAAATTAAACTGAGCTATCAAAATTACTAACTCAGCCACGACTATTACAAGTGGTCACCGTTTTTAGTTTTGGCACTCGGAGTTTCGGTTCGGTTAGTTTCTTTTAAACCCTGCAGACAGAAATAAGAGCCCCACACAGCAGGGCTCCGTCGACTACACCTTGACTTTTTTTTACGTGGTAAAATCATCACATGAGTCCTCCCACCCAGGGCAGAGCGGAAGGGACTGTCAGACTCTTACAGACTAAAATCCACGATGTCCTTCAATAGCCCTTTATGTACCGGGGTCACGGTAATTCGAGAGTCCCGCGACCCCGGCAGGCTTTGGCCCTCTACAGGGGGCTTCGTCATACTACACCTTGGCTTGGTCTATTTTTTTACATTTTGCTGATCAATCAATTTATTTTATTCGTAGCTGACTTCGTAATTTTGTGGCCAATGTAGTATTTTAGTGGACAATTATACTATTTAATAGAAGCCGCTTTATGAGTTGAGCTACACGGTAACTGACACATGCTTGCACTGCCTGGACAGGTCCACTTAAATCTGTGTGGTCTTTCTTCTAAAGACCACTTGCATGGTTCTCATATAACTTTATCAATACAAAATTGTCTGGACTTTAAAAGAGACTGTTATCTCTGAATTTATTTCGGATGTTTCTTCTCAGAGTGGTCAGGTACGAAACACTGGCCTCATCTAGTTTAAAAATAGTGTCTTTTTGACGTGTAAAACCAATTTGCTAAATAAAGATCAATTATCATTTATAATACCATAGAGTATTAATATCTTGATAAATATAGTTCACATACCTGCGTCTCCGTCAGACTCAAGCTCAACGCCAGGTTAAGCCTCTCACAGACCGACAAATACCTCGTAGTCTTAAACTTATTCTCCAAAGACACCAACTGCTCATATGTGAAGGCAGTTCTAGCTCTCCTAGGCTTCGTGCCTCCTTTGGAATCCCTAGATGAAGACCCCTTTCCTTTCTTGGAACTTGAGCTGGTCGGGCTTTTGGGGTCACCGTTCTCGTCCAGGTCTGATTGTGTGAGGATGTCATCGTCGAGGTTCGAGGTCTGGTCATCTGTTTCTAGTTCGTCTGCTTCGATGTCCGAGTGTTGGAGATGGTCTTTTACTGTAACAACGAGAGGAGATGAGTTAGAAGAGGTTGGTTTGTATTTGAGCATGGGATATAGGAGAGTGGCCCTGTAATCAGCTGGTTGATTTTTTTACATTTAATGATAGATTCGCGTTTGTCCACTTTCTCGCCTTTTGGTAGTTAAGTGAAGATGTGGTTGAATATTTGCTCCACCTGGCTTTCAGAATTCTTTAAGGTTGTTTTTAATGTCGGTGATAATAGAAAAGTCAATTGGTAAAAAGACGACACGGTTGGCGCAGTGGTTGAGCTATCGACTGTTCCGCAGCGTGTCGTTGTTTCGAACCCCGCACGGAACAAATACCGGGTCTGGGCGTTTGTGTATGTGGGAGTTTCTATGTTTGTAAACGCACCCAGGATACAGGAAGAAATTCCTAGTGCGGGGTAAAGTTTTTTTTTAAAGAGAGCAAGATATTAGGCGTAGGGGACCGTGTATAAGACGGGGACGCGAGGTATGATGGGAAATCACAAACTTAAGGCAAACTTAACACGGTACTAACATAGCGCAAGCGTCAACAGGACGCCATTTCTTAATGGCCGCTTGCAAATTACACCCTGATGGCGCTTGCGCTACGTTAGTGTTGTGTTAAGTATGCCTAAAGAGTGTATGTCCACATTATTCCTCACGTTCCCGCCTAATACACTGTTCCCCTAATTGGTCGTTCTTCAAGTTAATCAAGATTAGCTCAAGCTATTGACATTCTTGGCTGGAAAAATTATATGATCTGTGTCTAGAAGTAAAAAAGGTTGGTTTCAGTAAGATGCAAAGACATCCGGACATCAAACTACACCGACCTCTTAAAATTCTTCTTTCAACTTCTTTCAACTTTATTACAGAAAATAAGGTTCGCTGGAAAAAAAAAAAGAAAAATATGAAGTTTGAAGGTTTTTGTAATAAAACATTTAAACCCATCAAAAAGGAAAATCATCATTAAATAAAATGCATCATTCCTCTTATTTAATTATCCTCTTTTAAATACTCATTTAAGGATTCTGAACTCTTAACAGACGTTATAAATAAAAACATTTTACCGTTTCCTCATAACGCCATTTTCATAAAAATATTCATGTTTTTCAGATGATATAATGGACATTTCCGTTTCCTTCTCAGTTGGCGCGTGTGGCTAGTGTTGCCAATGCGAAATAGTTTTAAAACGCTATTAATTTTTAATGTGGCAACATTGGTAAGAAATTCGAAGTCCGGAAACATTAAAATATAATTTATGATGGGACAGTTTTGTGTTTAGTAAAATGACTAAAATGCGAATTTTAATGGGGTAGAGGATGTATAAATATTAGCGAAATTGGCTATGTGTTTTATATCGTTTAGATTTGAGTTTCGGAAGTCAAAATGGGATCATGATTGGTGTTAAACTGCGGTGATACGGACGATTTACATGAAGAAATAGTTTCAGTAAAGAAACGTTAACAATCTGTTAATATTTTTAGACTTCTGCTGACGACATTACGTTCTGCAAATAGTATAATGGACAATCTACAACAGGAAATGAGTTTCGCGGGAGATAATTTGGAAGTACGTAATTTTATTACCAGTCCTCATTTTAAACCAACAATATTTCATGATTACTTCATAAATATATCGGAACACCCACTACTTGCACCTCGTAAATCAGCGGGCAGTTTTAAAACGGCTATAGAATTAATGAAGCCATAGCTGTCTATTAGTGAACGGTACTTTTTGTGCCGGCAGTCAATTAACAAGGTATGCTGCGCTGGCGCAGACAAATAGTCAACTGGTCATGGACAGACAAATGAGCTCCTTAAACTATGCGCTTTATTTGTTCAAGAATTAGGGCCGCGGTGTAGAGGGTTGGGAGCTACGGTAAGCGAACAGAATAAAGTTGAGCACAAAGTTTTAAATGAATTTTCAACTGTAGCATTTGGTTGAAAGTTAGTCTAAAATGTAGAAAGGAGTGGAAAGCCATTCAGCTATTGGTTTTGATAGAGACCAAAGGTGTTGGCGCAGTGGTTAAGCGATTGATTGCTGCGGTCCGTGTCGCGGGTTCAATTCCCGCAGGGAATAAATATTTGTATGGCCTACAGGTATTCTTGCGGGCCCGACTCTATGACACGATACAAGAGAAATTCTAGTATGGCAACGTTTAAAAAAAACATTGCCGATTTTTGGCGAAAATACATCTGATGAATTATAAGCGATACTGTAAATATCCTTGCCGGTATTTCTTCTTTATTGACTCTTTCAAAATTCACAGATTTATTATTTCACACCATTATTTGATTTATTATTTATCACATATCTTCCACTACTATCCATCCTAACAACACGTATTTAATCCGAACACCGTCCGTCGCACGCGCACTATAATATATCCATCGTCGCGACATCTGCTACTATTTTACCGCTACGAGTCTTGGAACACCAGCTTTATCCAAAACATCTTTAACGACTTCTCCCATACATTGTAATTTAAACTTTAAGCTCAAAGTTTTATTGGTCATTATCGAGTGAAGATTTATGGTGGTTAAGTCTTGTGGTATTGGTAGATTTTCTTATTAGTATATTTTCCAATAGGGTGTTTTATTTGTTTGTTGTTAGATGTGAATGTGTGTGTTTAAATCGATGAAGAGGATGAGCTGAAATAACAGTCATGGGAAATTATGAGTTTTATCTTCTTACTGAACGGATTTTTTGGCTAATTCCGTGATCACATTTGATTGATTTATCAATTGATTTTTGTTTACTTCTGTTACTTTTTCACGTTCGATTTTGATTGCACTTTGCCTGCCAGGGTCGTGGGACTGTCTTATCAGGTAACCGTGGTCCCGGAATGTAAAGCGCTACTGAAGGACACCGTGGATTTTAGTCAGTACAAGTCTGACAGTCCCTGCCGTCCTGCCCAAGCGAAAGCGTTGGAAACAGCTAGTTTGTCTAAATGTTGGTCACAGATACTCGGATTGACGAAGTTAAGTTTTGCTCAACCCAGATCAACCGGTGCTCGACAAGCCCTTGTTTCACTTATACTACGAGTACTACAGTTTTTCCCCAAAAACTATTTTATATACACAACTAAAACCCCACATTTCCCTCACATGCAACATGTAAACACATCGTGTAAATACGAGTGGATTTACAAGCGTGTTCAGGGCACGGCGTAAAGCCTGGCTTTGAGTCCCGCGGTCCCGTAGTTGTCCCGCCACAGTGGGGTGCTAGCGACATGAGTGACGTCATATTGTAGCTAACCACGCTGCATGTGATGACGTGTTGGATTGTTGACGTGTTCAAAGAAGCGTGTTTTTTTTTATATAGTGATAAGGACATGCACTTATAGTGCGACCACGATAAGGGTGAAGCTGTGATGGCACCATATCGTGACGCCATGCTCGACTTTCTAACACTTACGCGCTCTTAAAAAATCAACTGATAATAACATTAACAAGATAATAACGATAAAATAAATATAAGCCCCTGATTCAGAAGGCAGTTCTTCTGGACACGGCGCGTATTGTTATGAGGTTCCTCTCTTAGGAGCCCTGACCACCAGCAGCCCGGACCCTGTTCCCGATGCTAGTGGACTGCAATTTTATATATTTTTAAACGTTTTTATTGTGGTTTTTATAAAAATATTTAAAAATACATATATTAAATAAGTTTAGTAAATAAATAAATATTATTTTGACTTAATTTTCACAATTAACGTCAGACGTCATATTGTTGCCAAACACGCTGCTTGTAATGACGTGTTGGCCTGTTGAAGGTCTGGGACAGCGTGTTTGTTTTTTGCTGTTGCCCTTTACGTACCGGGGTCACGGTTATCTGTTGAGACAGTCCCGCCACCCCAGCAGGCTTTTGCCCTCTAAGGGGGGCCCCGTCATTTTGCTCACGCGCTCCTCAAAGAGTGTTAGCAAAATGACGGGGCCTCTAGAGGGCCAAAGTCTGCCGGAGTCGCGGGACTTACTAATTACCGTGATCCCGGAATCTAAAGGGATATTGAAGGGCATCGTGGATTTTAGTCAGTACGAGTCTGACAGTCCCGCTCTGCTGCGCTCTCTCTGGGAGGACTCATTTGATATGGAGGGCCACGTTAACTGAATATCTCCTTGTAGGATAAGGATGAAGATCAATAAAACTTCTTGTCTACTTGTTATAAAGTACTTAGATTTCAATATACAAGACCAACTCTTCCATAAGGCAGATAAACAGAGATCAGTTACCTATTATCTTAATCACTCTACCAACACTATCAGGAAGAAGTTCTCCCTCGTCCAAGATTGTTATAGTTTTCTATAAGACATAAAGTTTCCACCCCTGACATGGAGACGATTGTTTCATTGATCCCTTTATAAACACGTTTGCATTCCCTTTGAAGATTATGAATCTGAGGCTTTTGCACAGGATTTCTGTATTTTATTTACAGCATACTTTAATTATTTGCGTCGTTTATTGTACGGAAAATGACAAAGCGCCCTAAGTGTACGAAAGATCGATTTTATTTAATTATCGATTTTAGTCAGTACAAGTCTGACAGTCCCTCCCGCCCTGCCCTGGATGAGAGGACTCATTTGATGATTTTACCACGATAAAAAAAAAGTGTGAGTGATGAGGAACTAATTTTGTCCATGAAATTATCGTCAAAGTTCCCGTTTACGCGCTTTATACAAGATACTTAGGAGTGTCAGCATAGTGACGGGGCCTGTAGAGGGCCAAAGCCTGCCGGGGTCGCGGGACTAACGAATTACCGTGACCCCGGTACGTAAAGGGCTAGTGAAGGACACCGTGGATTTTGGTCAGTACAAGTCTGACAGTCCCTCCCGCCCTGCCCTGGGTGGGAGGACTCATTTGATGATTTTACCACAAAAAAAAGCTGTAAATTGTATGCAACTTGAACAAACCTTCATAATTATAAGTTACAAGTAGGTATGTTGACTATTAGATTGTTTTATTTTCCAATTTAAGCATTATGACGTCATATACGTGTATGCAAGACTTGCTAATGGAAACGCTCCTAAAGTCACGAAAACTTAAGAAGTCCTGCTAATGTCTCTGGTTATTTTATGTAATCGAGGTGATTAGTAACAAAAATGAGATTGGTTGGTTAGAATTTTATAATTCTTTTAAATCGTAGCTTATGTTTACTATTAAGTTCGGTTAATTTTTCAACGGGCAAATCATAGTGAGATTAAAACTATCTGTGTACCTGAGTACAAAGAAATATCCATCCATCCATGAATCCATCCATAGTTAGTAAGATAAAGCTAATTTCTATGACTTACTGCACAGACTACAAGTACAGTTTCACTTCAATTGATGTCTCCGTCTGTTCATTTTTAGTTCTTTATTGCTCGTTCGTTAATACTCGTAGTGTTCCCAGTTTTGAACCATTATTTTGTTATACCAATATTTTGCCTCAATCGAAAATATAGCCACCTTAGCTCTTTCAATACAGACATTTAGAAATAAGTTAGTATATCAATAGCCCAATAGGACTCCCTGAAACGTTTATTTTTTATATGTATTTTTCAAATGCAATCTTAGATTTACTACATCGAAAATATATACAATTTCCCCCACTCACGGATGGCAAGGAAAATCAAGAAAAACCCCTAATTAAATAATCATTATTCTGAATGTAACAATATCAATCGTTACCCACTCTAACGTGGAACGAACAAGGGTGCCATATTCCCCCAAACTCCCCAAATCCCGAGGAAAGGCACTTGTAATCGAGAGGGCTTTATTAATTACAAACTTGGACCGCAACCACCCCACTCTCCTCACACCCCAACCACCCAAAAACCAACGCATTACCATCCTTAATACCTGTTTACTAAGGTTAAAAATCCCATAACGGATCTCTATTAACCCAACCCAATCTTATCTCTTGGGCGTAAGCGTCAACAGTGAGGTGGATTTAATTCGGTGGATTTTGAACTTAATATTGTGAGTTGTAGGATCGTTTTTCGGTTGGGAGCAAAGCCCATCAATTTGTTAAATGAAGAAAATGGAGATGTGTAATTTGGGAAGGATCTTGGTCTGGTGCCTTGCAATGTGTGCCGTGTTCGCAGTTATGTCCGTGACGTGAAACATTTGTACTCAACTAGCTTCTACTTTGAACGTCTCATGAGGATTTTAAACGATCCTGTTTGGTGTCTATGTCTAGGACATATTATTGCGTAATTTTTCTTTATGATTGACAGTTTTAGATCTGAAAGCAAGCGAAAAAGAAGTACTAGTTTCACAGAAATTAATTAAGTATTTGAATTAATGTAACTATTTGTGAATTACCTTATTAAGATACAATTAAAGACTCAAATTAAAAAAAAAAACAAAAGAAATTAAAAAAAGTTTCACAGATCATTGACCAGAGTCACGTGACGTGACCATGTACTTGGTACTTTGGTGATGGTACAGTTTTGAGATGATCTAGAGGTAGTTAATGTTAAGAATAGACTAGTATTTGTACTACTTTAGTCCAGGGAACCAAATTCCTATAAGCAGATCGACAGCGTCAATTCAAAACTAATTAGACCATCAGCTAGAGTTTCGAAAAACAACGGACATTTTTTTTTGTTTTTCGAATGCAAATAAAGATAACAATTCAATAAAAAAATTACTACGTGTATTATTGGCAATACGTTGTGACGTTTTGTAAATTTTGAAATCATCGTGTCTCCGTCAATTTTGGTTTACAATGACGGAAGAAAAAATACGCGTCAATTATTTTTTGACAATCTGACGAACTTTTTTTTTTATCGTGGTAAAATCATTAAATGAGTCCTCCCACCCAGGGCAGGGCGGGAGGGACTGTCAGACTTGTACTGACTAAAATCCACGGTGTCCTTCAATAGCCCTTTACGTACCGGGGTCACGGTAATTAACTGACGAACTAACTAATAAGATTTTTTCAGTCAAATAGCCAATAGACGCGAATGAAGCCGCGGGCAAAACCTAGTATAAAACAATAATAAAGGCACCCCTTTACTTAATATTCACAACAAGCTCCAGGCATTCGCACGTAATTCCAGTGCCTCAATTAAAAAGTCAACGAAGCAGTGTTGCCAACATTAAGCCCCTCGTTAACACTCGCTACACTTCCGGTTACACCGGAAACATGGCTGCTGTAATAATTTTCAATGTTTCCGCACGGAAGAGGTACCTAATTGATTTTTGAAAAATTCTGTGCTTTATGAAGAATTTATGATATGTCAGGCGTATTACTACATGTCTATCTGTCCCTATGTATGCTTAGATCTTTAAAACTACGCAACGGATTTTGATGCGGTTTTTTTAATAGATAGAGTGATTCAAGAGGAAGGTTTCTATGTATGTAACATTCGTAATTTTTAATAGAGATTGCACCAGTGCGGAGCCGGGGTGGGTCGCTAGTTCTCTATAGGTACCTATATACCTGTATTTTCTGCTTTTGAAATGATTATTACGAGGCTGCTATTTCATAGAATGACTGATAAGAAAATGTTGTGATAAGAAGCATGACTTCATTTTTAATGAAACTTACATCAAGTATAAGTCATGGCCCATTTTTTTTATCGTGGTAAAATTATCAAATGAGTCCTCCCACCCAGGGCAGAGCGGGAGGGACTGTTAGACTCGTACTGACTAAAATCCACGGTGTCTTTCAATAGCCCTTTACGTACCGGGGTCAAGGTAATTCATGAGTCCCGCGACCAACTTATGGCCCATTGGAATCAGTTCCGACTTACGAGTTGTAGACTTCGGGTTCGAGGCCAGCAAATAAGTCTTTTAAATAATTTACTCGTATTTTACGAGTATCATCGCTTCTCTTAAAACGGTGATAATTGTTTTTCAATGTTTGCTACATTGTAAAATAAAACAATCTTAGAATAGACTTTATATCAGTTCTATACACTTTTTTTTTTTGTTTTGCGTGGTAAAATCATCAAATGAGTCCTCCCACCCAGGGCAGGGCGGGAGGGACTGTCAGACTTGTACTGACTAAAATCCACGGTGTCCTTCAATAGCCCTTTACGTACCGGGGTCGCGGTAATTCGTGAATCCCGCGACCAAGTTATGGCCCATTGGAATCAGTTCCGACTTACGAGTTGTAGGCTTTGTGTTCGAGGCCAGCAAATAAGTCTTTTAAATAATTTACTTTACGATCATCATCGCTGCTCTTAAAAAGATGATAATATCTTTTTCAATGTTTGCTACATTGTAAAATAAAACAATCTTAGAATAGACTTTATATCAGTTCTATACACTTTTTTTTTTGTTTTGCGTGGTAAAATCATCAAATCAGTCCTCCCACCCAGGGCAGGGCGGGAGGGACTGTCAGACTTGTACTGACTAAAATCCACGGTGTCCTTCACGAGCCCTTTACGTACCGGGGTCACGGTAATTGGTAAGTCCCGCGACCCCGGCAGTTCTATACACTTGCCATAATATAGCACTTCGCATATTAGGCATCGTTATACTGCTGAAAACCATTATAATAGTTGTTGCAGCGGTGTTGTCATCGAATCTCTGTTTCGAACTGTCCCACATTTAACAGGCAATTTTAAATTAAAAATCAACTATAAATTCTCTGCAATACTTTTCTCCGGTCAATTAACTTTCGTGCAAATTGCACGTAGCTATTTAAACTGCCAATTCACTTCTAAAGACAGTAATCTTCGTTTTATTACTGTTTTACGCTGTACAAAAACTTAAGAGGCGTTTTTATAGATCTCTGACGATGAAACAGGCAAAAAATTACTTTAGACTTAGTTATAATATCCAGAGTTGATTAAAAAAACTAAGACTTTTTTGTTATTTGTAAGCTTTTGCTAATTTTTGCTATTGCAACTCTTTTAAAACAAATCTCGCTATGGAAAGTTTGTGGAACTGCAAAATAACACAAAAATATTTTATGTTTAAATGGGATTCCCTTTTACTACAGCAATACAAGCTTATTTTGATCGTCTTAGAATTGATCAATTCCCCTTCGAAGGCCAAAGCCTGCCGGGGTCGCGGGACTGTCTCTGTGACCCTGGAACGTAAAGGGCTATTGAAGAATCACCGTGGATTTTAGTTAGTACTAGTCTGACAGTTATAATTGTGATATCTCAAATCAAATCAAATAATTTATTTTGTAAAACATATGTAGATTACAGATAGTAAAATGTCAAAAATATGTGCACTATGTTTTGCCAAGAAATGGCGTACATAATCAAATGAAGGTAAACAATTATAATTAAGGCAGGATGTCAAAAGATTAAATTTAAAAAGTTTGAAATATCTGTATTTGTAGGTTGTGCATTACAAAGAGTATCCTATCTATCCCCTATGGTCGCGGGGCTATCGGGAAACCAAGGCCCCGGAACGTAAAGAGCTATTGAAGGACACCGTGGATTTTAGTCAGTACAAGTCTGACATTCCCTCCCGTCCTGCCCTGTGTAGGCGGGGACTCATTTGATAATTTTACCACGTAAAAATTCAAAACTCTTCTACCCTTCAATTTGGAATAGAATCTTGCTACATTTAAGACGTAGATCTTATCTACTTGAACAAAAGCATTGACTTAGCCACTTTTATTAAAATTTCCAACAACTTACTGTTAATCGCTTGACTACCAACGATAATGGCCTCCCAAAATACTCCTGTCCCTCATTCACATATTCATAGCCAAGTAAATCTCCAAAATAAATGACACCGTTATAATGTGACATGGACGCGTTCATCTGCACTGTCCGAACTTCCGAAGCGTCCACCCGGACTTAAAGGCCCGAAAAATAAGCCAATCCTAACCCTAAACGCTTCCAAAATTTATGTCCGCCTCTTGACCCTCGCAACGCCTTATTCACCTTTTATTTTTATTTGAGTGAGCAAGGAACAAATCTTAGCGTAAAAGGGATAATAAAATAATCGTTAGATTCGTTTAGACGACTCTAATTTCACGGATTGCTGCGCAAAGGGACGTTGGCAATGTAGGGTTGAGTTTGTCTCGCTCTCTCTCGGTGGGGGTGGTATGTCTGTCCCTGTCCCTCCCCGTCCAATTGCCGGGAGTGAGTTGCACAAGTTGCAGACTCGCTCTTCTCTTATTTTGCCTTGTTTGCGGGTTTGTGTTGGAAGTTATTTTTTCGCGGTGGAAATGTTTTCGTGGATATCCGAGTTTATTTATTTTTTACAACTTCGTTCGATGTCGGATATTTTTATTTAGGAGTTTTTGTCGTCTTTTGAATACTTATTGGAATCAGAATTTTGTGTATTAAGTCGCATTTCAGAGTCTTGATAGTAGCAACAAAATTGGGGGCGCGGGACTGTCTCATCAGTAACCGTGACCCTGGAACGTAAAGGGCTATTGAAGAGACACCGTCGATGATAGTAATTACGAGTCTAACAGTCCCTCCCGTCCTGGCCTGGACGGGAGGACTCATTTAAAAAGCCCGTCTCAAATAGGTAACGAAGAAAATACATAATCAAAGCTTTTTTCACTATTTCAAGCAAATACAACTGAAGGAACTTAGATAAAATAAGGTACACAGGAAATTTATAACCTGCATAAACACATAGGATAACTAGATTACGCAGATTACCATAACCCTTTTAGTTATGTATGGTATCAGGTTTAATGTACAAGCCAAAATACAAAGTGTATGAAGGTTCCGTCAGTTTTCAACCCCACTTTACATCAAGCGCAAAATTCGCGAGCGTGGACTTTAAGACCGATTTGATAGCCATTCTATTTAGATGAGATGGCTGATATACATTGATGTATTGTGTACTTTGACCGGCTCTTACGCGATTTGCGCGGACGCTGTTGATAACGAGAAGTACCTAGCCGATTTGTGCACTCGGATGAACAATCGGTTGAGCAGCGAGAGGGTTTGGTACGCCATGTACTACATTTAAGATATGAAGGATGACTATTATCATTATGATAAACCTAGTAACGCCGGTAGCTCTGCCCGCGTGGAATTAGGTAATCACATACACGTTTTAAGCTATCTGAGTAACAAACATTTATTCATAGACTAGCTTTTGCAAGCGGCGTCAGCGTGGCCTGTTTACTCAACACCAATGCAGCTTTCTACTGGTCAAAATTTTTTTTAAATCGGTTTAATACTTCTTCTTTTTCATGGTATTAAGTATAGATATTTACAAACTTTTTAAGACATATTTTTAGTATTATAATGATTCATCTTTACCGTAACAGTATTAACGAAAGTTACAGCTGCTTCAAGCTGTTTTTATACAATCTCAAATATTGTTTAATGACTAAAACGAAATGAAATCGCCTCTGAACCCCGGTCAGTGAGGAAGCAATCAAACTGTCATCACACCGCAGCTGTGGCGACCTCTGCTGCGGACAAACTGATTTATGTGCACTGTGATATACAACTCGGGCATCAGTCCCACTGACAGCGAGGAAACGACTAACTTACGTTTTGTTCGCTCAAGAAACTTGCGAAATTGAAGAAATAAGAGTGTTTCTAAAAGTTGAAGTTTATAAATTACGCCTATTACAGAAAAAAAGAGGAGTCGCCTGTCTTGGTCGCTGACTGTCGCTGACACGCATTATGACTAAGAGAGTAATGGGTATGAATGTAGATGGGTGGAGAGGAAGAAGAACACAAAAGAAAATACGGATAGATTGTGTAAGGAACATGAAAATATGCGCTGACCTCAAGTAAAATGGGATAAGGGCAGAAAGATGATATAGAAACCGGTGGAAGTCCCATGTTGGATGATCATCATCTCGCTTGCCCTTTTTTGAGTTGGGTTCGACTTCCTGTCGATAGTTTAACAGCTTTATAACAGCATTTTACATGGAGTGGCTATTCTGTCCTCCACAACTCAGTAAGTGGGTAATAAGATCCCAGTACAATAGCATAAGTAACAGCCAGTGACCCCAATATAGTTTGGAAAAGGCTAGGCAGTTGATGATTAATACTCTCTTATCGCTTTTCACTGGCAGTGGGACAGTGCTTTACCCGCTTCTAATCGTACCAAAGCCCGTCTCAAGTCTGTCTGGCATAAAAATATTGTTTCCTTTGCTTTATAAAATTAATAGATTTGTTTATATTACATGAATTAAATGTTTTAAATACTTTGTCGTAAGGTGGGTGGACCATGGAAGGCCACTCTAACGAGTAAACGCTTTTTATTCGTTTATTAACTGGATAAATGAAAAAAAAACAAATTATCAAATAATACTTTGTTTTATTGTGTACCATATAAATCACTTTTTTTTAACCTAGCTTTAATCAGTATTCATTAAACTTAAGTTTTGTTAAGCTCTTCCAAATGGCCTTGCTAGGAACAAGGCTCCTTAGAAGGCCATTATAATAAATCAGTCATTTAACACTAAAAGTTAATAAATAGCGATTAAATCTACAATAAAAAGAAGTGGTTTATATATTACGGAATAAAACAAAGTATTACTTAAATATTTGTTAGTTTCATTTATCCAGTAAATAAACGAATAATAACTGTTTATTTGTTAGAGTGGCCTTCTATGGTACACCACCATAATTTAACGTCGCCGATTTCCGATATCAATGAAGCGAGGGACCGTACTGCCAAAATAGTGGCGCGAGCGATTCGCCGCCGCGTCTGTGATTTCTAGTTCGATGGATGTTTATGTAGATAGAAGGAATTTGTCATCACATGGCAATAACTACGAAATTTTAATAATTGGCCTTCGAAGGAGCATGGCCTTTCATGGTCCACCCACCTTATTTTAGTTCAATGTTTTAAGTTTTAAGAGGTGTTGTATATGAGTTAGGTGGTTATGTTGCTAATTCCGAAATTATTATTTTAAAAATAGTTCGATAGGTAGCTACTTAGTCTGGGCAATTCATGATAGTTCGGATGAAGTAACATTTTTTTTTATCGTGGTAAAATCATCAGTGGGAGGGACTGTCAGACTCGTACTGACTAAAATCCACGGTGTTCTTCAATAGCCCTTTACGTTCCGAGGTCGTAAGTCCCGCGACCCGGGCGAAGTAACTAACGAAAAACATTTGAAATATTCACTATTCTAATAGATATCTGAGCTACAGAAAAATAAGGAATGCACCAATTTAACAATAGCTTAAATAATAACTACGCTATTGACGGACCACAACACTTTTGTCACATACAAATGGAGTCACATTCTTATCACGCAACTTTCTTGGAATCGATTCCACTTTTCATTTCTAATCCGATAATCGATTTCGATATCCGATTTGTTGGACAGTGAACTACTGGATTAATTTAAGTAGTTTTGGGGCCGTATTATGACGTCTTAAAACCAGGCTTGTTCCAGTGAGTGAAAGAGACAGAGCTATACAAGTCGTCTAGCGCCACCTCGTTCACTCACTGGAACAAGCCGGGTTTTAAGGTGTGGTTACGGCCGCTGGTTGACTAACTGAATTTGCATAGTAGGTACCTAATTAACTGATGTTAAAGATTCTGGAGAAAGATCAGCAATATATAAAAAAAAAAAACAATTTTAGTAATTTACAACTGTGTTGCACGAGCTAGTATCCTCCCATATTAAAAAGGACATACTTTTATTGTTTCATGACAACAGAAAAAAAAAACAATTTAAATTGAATTACACTTTCGATGTTGGTAAATCTAGTTTTGTTATAATAACCTATTTTCTAACAAAACTGAGATTATAAGTTGGGCATCAAGAATTTAATTAGCTCTACTTTTATTATCTGCAGAAATCAAAATTAAATAAATAAAAAAAGTGTAAATTGAAACTGCACAATCTTCTAGAAAACCCGTAAGCAAAAAAAAAACGACGGGTTGCACTCTGGGAGTGCCGGCAGAAGTGAAAACTTGAAAAGTAATAAACAATGTTCGTGTAACATTCGCGCAAGCGCCCTGAGCCGTCTTACGAATTTTCGATCAGGTCACGTGTCCTGACGCGAGTTTAACATTTTTTACTCATTCCAAAAAAAGTGCACAACGCCGCTAAAGAAGTTTTCACTTCAAAAAAGACTATAGAAATAAATCTTGTCCTATAGACTGGATTGCAATCACTTACTTAAATATTGAAGCTTTTATAAAATAATTTATTCACGCAACAAAATATGAAATTAAAGCTTTGTAAAATACAAGAAAAATAATGCCAACATCATTTAAATAACCATTTAAACAACAAATACAAAGCGTCGTGATCCGACGATATGAGTAATACACTTTTTTTCATAAAATAGGTAATTAAGAAACCCAGGAAAGAAACAGACACATTCACCTTAACAACCATTTTTATCCATTTTGTCACTTATTATCTTTTTGATTGACTACGTGACTTCAAACTTGACAAACAATATTTACCGTCGATAAACCTCATTATGTACCTTATTACAGTACAATAAAAGTTATAACGGCAAGTTTTTTTTTTAATGAACTGCAATATCATGTTTGCTTTTTTGACGTTTGATGGCTAAATTAAGTCAGTCGGTATAAGTCATGTTTTATTATTTTAAAAGTCCGTTTGATTTGATTGAAAATTTAAATTGATATGTTAAATCCGGTGTATTGTTACCCTGTTATTAGTTTATAGGCATTCGTAACATAAAAGATAATTAAGTAGGTGCTAACTAATGAATAATCATTTGTTATAAAATAAAAACAACTTTATTTAATATTGCTTGTAATTGGTTCGTGTTTACTTTGAGGTCAAAACTGTCGTTATAATGTCTTTATTTAAATAGACGGAGGTCCGTTATCAGACAATGTGTTTTTATTTCAGTTTTTTTATTACTCTTTTTGGTTCAGATCATTTTATTATTCACTGCAAATTCTTGTCATATAAATTTTTCTTACATGCGCACTAGAATTTCTCTTTTTTGAAGTTTGTTATAAAAATCGTATTTATTTTGTTTTTGAAGTGAAAACT
Source organism: Agrotis puta (assembly GCA_943136025.2). Lineage (NCBI taxonomy): Eukaryota > Metazoa > Arthropoda > Insecta > Lepidoptera > Noctuidae > Agrotis > Agrotis puta. Next base: position 4,655,428 of record OW964190.2, on the reverse strand, counting down.
TCTTTAGCGGCGTTGAGCACTTTTCTGTAATGGGTATAAAATCTTAAACTCGCGTCAGGACACGTGACCCTGACCGAAAAAGCGTAGGACGGCGCAGGGCGCTTGCGTGAATGTTCGTTGCTAGGTAACATTGTTTATAAAAGATGTACGTCACATTGGAAAATTATTGAAATAAAAAGTCAACCATTTTTGCGAGTTTTACTAAAATCTGTTCACAAGATATTTCCAACAATTACTATTCAAGTTTTCACTTCCGCCGGCACTCCCAGAGTGCAACCCGTCGTTTTTTTTTTTTAAATTAATTGACAGTGTTTTTAGACCGTTTTTCGGTAGCCACAACGGTTACTATTTAAAAATGATATACCTAAAGAGGCCACTAAAAAAAAATAATTATTATTTTTGTGCTCTACTTTCGTATTTAAAGATGCTTGAGGTCGTGATTCTGTTGATTGAGTCATTTATATAAAGAAAATAAGAAACCTAGAGTAAATAGGTAATATTATGCTGTCTTGGAAGCACGTCGCATATAAGCTCCGTGACTGTTTCCGTATAAAAAAACGATAATTTCCGATCGAAATTCACACTATTAAACTTTTAAAGTGGTATTTTCATATGCGTGACCACAAAGTTGAAAAGAAGCGTCGGGCAGGCCAGGCTGCACACAAAAATAATAAAACCTCTTTTCAAATATCACAAGATGGTTTTTTTTTACAGAAATTAAAAAGAAATTAAATGACCTTGTTCTAGAATGAAGACATAATAATTTTGTGAAAATATAGCGGTCAAACGCGTGCCTTTAAGCTAAAATAACAAGAAACCATACGATCCACCATGTCACAGGAAACACGGTCTGTAAAAACCACAGAAATCTTAATAATAAGGCAATTGCCTTATTATTAAGATTTCTGTGGTCAAAACTAACACTGGTAGTATAAAACCGGTATTTTAATTCGTCCAACAGAGATCCATATTGTATTAGAACAAATAACTTTTACATATGTACTAGTTTACTGTTAGCCTTATTTGCGGACATTGATGGCGTTTTTTTAATAGATAGAGTTATTCAAGGGGAAGGTTTATATGTAAGTCTTATATAAAATGCATAATATAGTAGAGATTGTACCGCCAGTGTTGATTTTGCGAAGCCGGGGCGGGTCGCTAGTAAAACAATAAAAAAGTTCAATTGTTTTTCCATTAAAATAAAAACAGCTTATGCTAGTGATCACCGGTCACTCCGCAATCGCGGCGGTAAGACCCCTCTTTGAGGAGTGGCTGGATAGGCCCCACGGCTTGGGCAGAGCACCGCCGTGTCCTCACGACGACGATAGAGGAGACCTCTCGCGCCCGGCATTGGTCGGAAGCGGTCGCCTCCTTCTGCGAAGCAGTTATGCTAGCGAAGGAGGTGGTGCGCCACGTCAGAGAGAGGACAGTGTCCTCCCTCCACCCAAGCCGCAGTGGTAGGCGTCCACGGTGACAGACATCGGCAGACGATCTTCGTCCACCGTAGGCGCAGGCATGCGGACGGCGAGTAATGGGCGACTCGCTGTCCGACCATGGACCATGCCCGGGTCGACGGCGCGTTGTGTTCCACGCGCGCCTCAAGGAGTGTCAGCATAATGACGGGCCCCCTGTAGAGGGCCAGAGCCTGCCGGGGTCGCGGGACTCACGAATTACCGTGACCCCGGATCGTTAAGAGCTATTGAAGGACACCGTGGATTTTAGTCAGTACGAGTCTGACAGTCCATCCCGCTCTGTCCTGGGTGGGAGGACTCATTTGATGATTTAACCACTTAAAAAAATAAAAATGCTAGTGATCACAAACTTTTTAGATGACTGTGTGTATGAGGAGCATTACTTCTGAAAAAGTTAAATACTGGCTGGCTTTAGTTACTTGATTCCATGTCAAAACAACCGCAAAACCACACAACAGCTCATTTAGTTCAACATTTTCACCAACAACAAGCAATTACAGTTTCAGTTAGTCCACTTTAGTGCTGCGTACAATTATTTTACCGCGGGTTTAATGCCCGTCAATTTGTCACACCGCTTGCCAATGAATGGATACAAAATCCTAGTTAAAAAACAGGCCAAGTGCGAAAGGACAACAACACAACAGGTTCCGTACCATTATCATTATCCCGTACATATTAATTTTATCTGTTTTTTTAATTTTATTTTGCCTGGTGACAGATGGACAAACAAACGGACGGACAGGCAGCGGAGTCTTACCAATAGGGTCCCGTTTTACCTTTTAGGTACAGAACCCCTAAAACAAGACAAGTGCGAGTCGGACACTCACTTCAAGAGTTCCGTATTAAAGTGCAACAAAAACGCCGAAAAAGAAGAAAGAAAGCTATTATCTAATTTCATGTTTAAAAAGTAAGCTGTGTCTATAAATAATTACAGCCTGTAAGTAAAATTTACGCAACAAACAAGAAAAGTTTTCAAAAAAAGGCAAGAAATTGTACCATACGTTATGAAAACTATTGTAAAAATTTCAAGAATTTATTAAAGATTTTTTGTAGCCTTTTATTTTTTTATACCAGCGATAGTACTCACATTTTGAGAAAATTTCAAGTGATTATTATGATTGAAAAGACAAACTGAGTTTTAGTAACACCTAGAGCCTTGTTGGCACCCTTGACTACAGAACCCTAAAAATGTATGCCAAGTTATGGAGAAATAAAACAATTTACGACACAAACTATCAATAAGTAGACGCTTCTTACACACACAGGTATTTTTAAATAAATTAATGTCTGTATAACATTATGTGTTAACAAAAACTCCTCATTTTGTCAATGAATCGCTGATTTCTTCAATCTCGTGAAACTGTAATGAGAATGGCCGCTTTTCTTTTTTTTTCGTGGTCATTGTTACTAAACATTTTGCTTTTAAAGATATTTGAAAAATGAATTTGCGTTCTGTTTTACTTTTTTATTTAAAGTTTAAAAGTATAAAAAGAACGCACACTTTTAATAATGCATTGAGTGGATAGACAACATTATCTATACATATAAATAAAATTGGAGTGTCTGTCTGTAATATTGAAATAACCGTTTTTTCTTACTTGCATATGAATATATATACGGTACATACACCAAAATAACATTTTTTAAAATTTTTGTCTGTCTGTCTGTCTGTCTGTTTGTAATCGCTAATCTCTGAAATGGCTTGACCGATTTTGACGGGACTTTTATTGGCAGGTAGCTGATGTAATAAGGAGTAACATAGGCTACTTTTATTTTACAAAAATTCATTTATTTAAAAAAAAAATGGATTATGTGCACTTGGTATCACAACTTCACGTAACTTTTATACGCAACAATATGTGAGTCAATTGAAGTAACATTAAGTTTTTTGTTTAATCGTAATCAGTTCACATCTTAAAAAAATGTAAATTAATAAAAATTAAAACAATGTTTCCGGAGTATAACATTAAATCAGCGCCATCTATCGAGAGATCTAGATCAACTGCGTGCGGTATTGATTATAGACGCATGCGATAGATGGCGTTGCGCGTGTGACGTCATTCCCTGAATCGCGGTGTTAAGATAATTAATAAAAATAACTAAAAATAAATTTAAAAAAAAAAAAAAAATTAAATTAAAAATGCAAAAACCAAAAAAAAAAACTAAATAATCATATAAACCAGGTTTCAGTTGGGAGGAAATGACTAAAATGTCGCAGCTGACTTTCACGAATCTTTATGATACGACTCCCTTATGTAGTCTACTAATTAATTATGGCTTGAGAAAAATAAAAGAAATCACTGACGAAATTTTGACTTGGCTCCCGGTCTTTATTTACTTCGTAGTTTGAAAATTAGTCTTTATTCTCATTTTGAAAGTTCGTGTTGTTGTAAATTTTTGATTTATTTGGTTAAATATTTTTTTGATTGGTTCAGTCTTTTTTTTGAAAATGCTGCTTTGTTAAGTTCCGACATCCACGCGAACGAAGTCGCGGGCACAGCTAGTTTAAAAATAAAGAAGATAGTAATAGAAAGTAGTAAGTACGAATGGTTGCCAAAATAGTTTTGTTTTATCGTGGTAAAATCATCAAATGAGTCCTCCCACCCAGGGCAGGGCAAGAGGGACTGTCAGACTTATACTGACTAAAATTCACGGTGTCCTTCAATAGCCCTTTACGTACCGGGGTCACGGTAATTCGTTAGTCCCGCGACCCCGGCAGGCTTTGGCCCTCTACAGGCCCCGTCACTATGCTGACACTCTTTGAAGCGCGCGTGGAACACAACGCGCCGTCGACCTGGGTGCCAATTTTCAAAGAACTAGGTATTTTGCTGTACAATACATTAATTTATTAGGTACCTAATTAAATTATACACATTTAATGTATTGTACTTCATCGTCTTCCTAATGCGACGTTTATTCTATATTTAGTTAGATTATGGTTAAATTGAATCTCAAACTAAAATTAACGAATTAAGTTTTCAAACGGGCGCGTTGCGTACACCCGGGTGTACATAAGCGAAAACGCCCCAGCGCCTTACGTACACACGTCTGTACATAACAGACAGTCGCTCATTGGACGTTGATTTTTATCATTTTCAATAAAATAAAAAATTTTCAATAAATAAATCGCCCGAGAGGTTAAAGCTACAAAACAAAAACCGTTGACACTAATATTACAGTATTGTTATTATTTTTAAAATAAAAACAAAATCGTTATACATATACCAATGATAGGTAAAAAACTAAAAATAATAAACATGGTTACGGACAAGTGAGTACCGACATGACATTGAAACATCACAGGAATAAACTTTGAACTTATTGCCAAATAAACTTTTTTCATCATAAAATGTATCAAGGAAGGAATCCATGCAAGGTATGGTGAGCGACAGACATACAATTATGAAAGATGAATTTGTAAACAAAAAAAAAAATACGTGTGGCACTCGGGGACTGCCGCGGTAAAGCTATTGCATACCATTTTTATCAACTTATTTAATAATAATTAGTTGTATATTTTATTTATGAAAAAAAAAAGACAACAATTTTCGCCTACCGCGAATAGTTACCGAGAATATAATCCCATCGTTGCTCTATGGGAAGTTACTCTACTATTAAGGCTATGGTCAGCCACTTCAAGAAAAAAAATCATTCATTCAAACTTTATTCATAAACGTTGATATCACAGATGTGACATTGACGCTGTTAGGTTTATTTTCGTTACGGAATTTCTTGATTCGGTCGCCACGCTCAAAGCCCGCAATAAAGGATACGCAATCGCTTAAAAATGAAAGATAGTTGGTGTCCGTGGTTACATTCACCGCTCAAAAGTCGGTTATCAAATGAAAAAAAAGTCATAGCCAACTATTGGTTCTAGAGATTAACATGCTCAAACAAACAAAAAAATACTTCAGCGTCATAATATTACCAGTAACAACTTATAGATTGAAATGTGACATTTTGACCTATATGCAAAGAGTAAAACAAAGTATAAAACTTGAATTTATGACCGAATTCCTGAAAGAAGGGTTTAATCTATAATGTTATTAAAATAATGCGACGGCGGCGATGACGACAGACGCGAAACTTTTATTCCAACCGAAACGCGAAATTCTAGTTCGTGATTAAGGTTTAAGTATTTGAAAGCGTATTTGAAACTGTAGCAATATCTCTAACAATATACTTTAGGGCAGAAAACGTGATAAACTTAAATAAAACTGTTAAATCAGATTTTTAGTAGGTAGTTCTGAAATCATTAAATAGTAAGATCATTGAGTTATCTAATTAGTGATGTCACAATTTGCTATTGTCATACTAAAGCTATGGGAGAATTGCATTTTTACAGCTTATAAAAAGTATGTCAATTGATTGGTTATTAAGGCTGACGTGACGGCACACACGAAAAAATGTAACGGTTTGTTCGAAAATCACCAGCCCTAAACAAAATACAATAAATCGAATGTCTTCGCTAGTCTTACGGAATTTAAAACGGAAATTCAAAATTAGAAAATCGAATTAGGAAAACGTGTTTATGCGACCAGAATTAAATACCTAATAATTAGAAAAGCGTGCAAGACATCACAATATTTTGTTATTGTGTTGGTTAATATTGTACACCACAGTACTGCGTACAGTATTGTATCTCTTTCTTTCAAATCCATCCAAAGTGTGTCTTGAAAAAGTCGCTTTAGCGACGTCAGCGACGTTTAGCTATGTCATAAGATATATTGTTGCCTGTTGGTCTAGTGGTTAGTGACTCCTGACTCCTATGCCGGAGGTCGTGGGTTCGATTCCTACCCAGGACAAATGTTTGTGTGATTAGCACGATCATTTGTTCTGTGTCTGGGTGTAATTTATCTATAATATGTATGTATTTAGAAAATATATAAGTATGTTTATCAATTGTCTAGTACCCATAACACAAGCTCTGCTTAGCTTGGGACTAGATGGCGTCGTGTGATAGTTGTGGAATATTTATTTATTTATTATTTATTTATTTATCTGTAAACACCCGTAATTTGTAAGGTGTGCTTATCAAAGAGTATTGTATCTAAGTATCTACTCTATGGCGTCATCAATTCTTCCTTTTCTATCACAACACTACATAGTATAAAACAAAGTCGCTTCCAGCTGTCTCTCTGTCTGTCCCTATGTATTCTTAGATCTTTAAAAGTACGCAACGGACATTGATGCGGTTTTTTTAATAGATAGAGTTATTCAAAAGGAAGGTTTGTATGTTTCAGAATATAGTAAAGGCCGCCTTGGCTCCGCACGGGTACAATACCCGTGCGGAGCCAAGGCGGGTCGCTAGTCTATACTTCTATACTTTACTTATAATATTATAAAGAGGAAACCTTTGTATTTTTGTATGTTTGTATTGAATAGGCTCAAAATCTACTGGACCGATTTCAAAATTTCTTTTACCATTACTTAGAGGGATTCTTCCAAATCCGTATAGGCTATATTTTATGCCGGAAAATAGATAGGATTTTTCGTGGTAGTGAAAATTGTGGAGTAAGGCGTCGAAAAAACTGCCGTACGTTAACGATTCTCGCGAACGCTGCCTAAATGGTTAAAGATGTATGGTTGACTTCTATAGAAAAGTTGTAGAACTCAATAATGCCTACAAAAAAGACCGCGATAGTATAAACCAAACATTTATATTTTAGCCATTACAACCTGTTTTCCATAGAATAAAAGTAATTAAAATTATTAGCCTATGTTTGTTGATCATATTATCGTCAAATACTAATCCTTATCCAAATAATTTTACTATTTATTGAGCAAGATTGTTTCAATAGCTATAAATTACTTTTTAATTTATTCCAATCGGACAATCCATTCAAAAGATATTACGAATTTAAAATTGTGAGAGAGCTTAAAAAATAAATGTCCACCCGTGCGAAGCCGAGGCAGGTCACTAGTAATACATACAATTCTTCCTCACCCAGTTACTCCAAACAATAAACATTCAATAATCAGGTACCTAAAGCTTGGGAAGAGAGCCAACCCTGAGCCGTCGGCTTCATAGAGGCTTAACTGAGCTATGTAGCCCAACCCCTCGACTGCTACCCTAATACCTACTGATGTGTTAGACTGTTTGGAGTTTTCATAGGTTAAGTTGGTATGGAGCTGAAAGTAGGTTAGTTTTTGGAGATGGCATTGTTTAATGCTAAATCTTAATGATTTTCAGCAGATATTTTGAGCTAGTTTAATATTAGCTGCTGAAAACTTAGTACCTAAATACGATTGTCATAATAGAACTGTTGTTTACGGGGCTTAATGTTATGAAACAGCTATAAAAAAAGTGGACTAAAAGCAAAATAAATGTTTAAAGAAATATCAATTTAATATGCACTGAGTCTTGGAAGGAAAACAATACAGAGTAGATAATGTGTGTCTTTTATTTCAAAATACTTATTAGTAAGTAGATATATTTCACACGAATTTGCATATCAAAACAAAACAATCTTAACTAAGTATGTTAAACATAGTGGGTACCGCAAAAAATATTACTCGTTTTTAATTCACCGTTAAACCTCACAGTTTATTTCACTTATCCCACAAGTCAACTACAGCTATTTATTTATTTATCAAACTTATCTACATTCTTATTAGAGTCCAATTAAATTCAATCCAAACCAAATTTGAACTAGAATCTTCAAAACAACATCTATCACTCCTTTAGACCAGAAAGAGGGAGATTGAACTATGTAGAAAACAAATGTACACAACAAGGAACGACCTACTCACCGGAATCACTGTCATCCCTGTCATAATGTGGTCTCCAATACTGCTCATCATATCTTAGAGGCACCTCAGACCGGCCAGTGAACTTCGTGGGGTCCAGAATGTTCTCCACGGAGAACGCTATAGCTGGCCTGTCGGGGGGCCTCGTCAACCCCAGTCTTCTCGTAAGGTCCACCGGCGCAGCCTCCTCCACCCCGACGACATCAACCTCCCCGTTGGCCTCCGTCTCCCCCTCGGCCTCTTCTTCGGCCTTGTCTCGACGCTCCTCCGATCCTCGCGCCATCGCAAGCATCGTCATAGCAAGGCCTATTTTATTAAAATTTTTACTAGAAACATTTGAATGTTCAATTAAACATCTCAGTTTTTAACACTATCACTGCACACGAGTCTTTAAAAAAGTACTCAGTAAAGTCCTAGAAGTTCAATTAGCACTGACTGTCAGTTCAGTTCGCACGGGTAAGCGCGTGCGTGCGAGCCAGTGGACAGTGAGGACACGTTCGTCCCAGCCCAACATCCGATTATCACAACTCGCTATCAACTGAACCCGGGGAGGACAGAAACGGGCGGGCACATGAAAGGAGGGGACGGGCCCAAAGTGGGGGCCAAAGTGGAATCTCGTCACCCGATTGGCGGTGGGAAACGAGGCGTGCCCGGGGTGGAGAAACGTAATCGAGCAATAAGGTTTAAACAATTTCGTTTAATACGTTGAATTATGTAAGAGAGCGGCGGGCAAGTAATCGCGCACAAGCGATAAGGCCATTTGCGCTACTTCGTTACGTATTAATGGGGCAGGAAATTGACTTATGAATATTAGAGGTCGCGGCGAGCTGAAGATCGGGCTAAAGCGGCCCCGGGCGGCCGCGCGCGCTTATTTTCCTAGTTAAGCGCTGAAACAATGATGTTTATTGAGTTTTGAACTTAATGGGTTTGGGCGCGAGCCGCGGGCCATTTGCGCCATTAGCTCGGTTTGTTTAGTCGACAACGTAACGACTTTTCGTGGAAACGGTTTCGACGAATTACGTTTCAGTTTCAGCTTTTGTTTTGATGGAAAATATAATTGCAAATAATCTGCGGCCTAAATAAATATGACGAGTAATATAACAATCAAATGATCACTGATATCTTGGATCACATTGTGTAATGGTAAATTCCATAATACGTTTCTACTTATCTTATTAAATCACTTTTATGGCAGCTTCTAAATATTATGACGGTTATTTAATCTCAATTAAGTAGGTAGGTTATTTCTAATTCCCGTAAGTTATGTGAAATTAAATTAACTTATAAATTAATGATCGGCATTCTTGCAGAGTAACTTCTATATTTGTGCATAACTATTACTACCGCGTCACAAAATAATGTTGCAGGCAACACCATTGCAGTAAATACCTCATTGCTAGGTCACAAGTCTACTCTCAATATGAATCATCAATTCATCTTACTAAGAGTATGTTGTCATTTAATTTATTACTTACTATTTTTTTTTTGAGACTGAAAAGAAGGATACCCTTTGCCAGTTCTTGTACACTTGAACACATAATAATTGATGATTGGTTCAGGGGTATGGACGTAAAAAGATAACAAACAATCCTACATTCGCATTATAATATTAAATTAGATTTAAAACTAAGTACCTACCAAATTAATATGAAAACATTCTTGGTCCTAATTTTGTTACATATTTATTGAAGTCTAACTAGCGTTATGAAATGTTGCCTTCTATAAAACCCAAAATTATAAGAAAGCAATTAGAACCTAGTGCCCTACCATGATGTTTTAACCTGAGAGTATTTCAAATGTAGGAAGGAGATGGCGCTAGATGACTTGTATAGCTCTGTCTCTTTCCCACACTGGAATTACTCACGACTCTCTTTAAGACGTCATCGTAAGGTAGGCAACCAGAAATAACTAGCTTCATCGAACTTTAAGTTACATCTCGTAGAATTTAGGTTGCGTTACGTCGCGTCCGCGTCGCTTAGCGTAGCCTGCGATCCTGCGAAGAGGAATCGCGTAGCCGTAGCATCGCGTAGTCTCGTGTAGCTTATCGTAGCGTTGGCGTAGTCGGGTAGTACGTACAAACTGCCTGCCTAAATGACGTAGCGTCGCGTAGTGTTAACCTGCGTAGCCTTGCGTAGCAGTGCAGCTTGACATATACCACAAATATCAGCGATGAAATAAGTATTTTTATTACAGGAACCGGCCATAAATAATGCACATCGATCATGAAAGAGATAGAATAGTTTTAGATTTGTAGATAACTAGTTCAATTAGATGACGTTATTATTATTTTAGCTGTTGTTGTCCCAACAGCAAAACAGCTCCTTTGCTCCAATACCCCGATATCTCGCAACCCTTTCTCGTCACTACAGACGCAAGTAATTACGCCGTAGGTGCAGTTTTTTAAAGACAATCAGCGGCTGCCACCTAACATTGGTGAAATAAAAGTACCAAAATTACATGTACATATGCCTTAGAACTTGTGTGCCCGTAATTCTGTGTCGTGGTGAATAAAAGTGGTTCCAGTAGAAACATTGTTTTTTTTTAAAGACAAACGGCTTAGTAATAATTGGTATTGGTATAGTATAATTTTCGTAAAGGCCTCCGAAATATCCTTCCAAGTGCTCTTTTTAGTGCCAATTTACTAACGAACCAGCCATCAAGGTAAGCATCTAGTTGGTCCCGTCACCTCTTTTTGGGTCGGCATCGGCGCCCTTCCTCAGGCTGACGTTAGTAAGAAAGATAATTTCACCTTTCACTCTCTAAAATGCTTTAGAGATCTCTGCCTTTTAAAACTAAAATCTTTTTCGCTCAAACCCTAATTCAGACTATAGATCCCACTGGTGGCTTACCATGACGTTAAGCGTGAGTAGTTCAGCTGTGGGAACGAGATGGCGCTAGATGACTTTTATAGCTCGCTTTCGCTTTCTCTCAGTGGAACTCATGGTAGGCCAGCTGATCATGCTATTGCGGAGCTCTTAAATAAACTTAAGAGGCTGCACTTGTATAGGTTTCCGTATTCCTCAAGTAGCTCCCAAACCATCATCTCCATGCTCGCAGGAACACGTGGATAATATGTCTCCTGTTCAACATTCAACATTAATCCTTTTGCCCCGTCCTAATTGCGGGATCGTTTTTCCTATTCCCGGTCACCAGACTCCTTCCGCATAATATAACATCATTCATCTTTTATTTAGCGTGCTAAAATCATCAAATGAGCCTGCCTCCGCTACGTCTCCAGGTCCGAGGTCGCCACTCAAGAACTTTTCTTCCCCATCGATTATCAGTTCTAGGAGCGACTGATTTAACAAAAGATTAAATACGTGTCCATTATGTTTTCAATCTCTAGCTGACGGGTTAATTAAATTTGCAATTTATTAACGCTGCCAACATGCCTATTATATCAATGGTAAACACAGTAAGTTAGAGCATTTTCACAGCGTGCCTAACACAGTTCACCACTACTTAGCCTCCGAGGTTCAAGTCGCAGTTTTGCTCCATTTTGTATTTACACGGCTAATCGCAGCCAAAGATCTAACATTTAGAGCCACCAATGACATGCACGATCTTGGCTGTTCGACACGCTACTCCAATCAAACCAGATGGTACTACAGGATGTGTTTTAAGATGAAGATTCTTGGGGAATTTTAAAGGTGACGTTCATGATTATATAAAATCGAAAGAAAAATTTAGATATTGTTCTTTTCATTGTATTTTGACTTTTAAATTTTAATAAATTCGAAAGAACAATTTAGATATTGTTCTTTTCATTGTATTTTGATTTTAAATCTTTTTAATTATATAAATGTGCTAAACTTTAAATATGCTTAAACGTTGAGAGATAAGATCTAGCAAACTTTGGGAATGAACACACTAAGCACGTCAATTCCACTCAAGCAGAGCAGATGAAGATTTCAAACATATGAAACACAAACACTTTCTGTCACATTACAAAGGAATTCCAAGAAAATTCCTACAAAAATTCTTATTCAAACCAGACATCCTAAGAATTGCAATTTTCTGCTTTAAGACCGGAAAATTGATAGGGAATAGTATTTGGTACAATTTGAGCTCAGTCATGTGTTTTGTCCAAAACTGTAGTAAGCTGAAGTGGCAGTGGACTGGTCATTTCTGCCGCAGAACCGACGAATGGTGGAGTAGGAAGTTTCTCGAATAGAGACCGCGTCGAGCTAAACGTAGGTTGGGACGCTCCCCGTCAAGGTGGACCGATGACCTGAAGAAGATAGCTGGCAGTAACTGGATGCCAAAAGTGGGAGATCGTGCGCTGTGTCGCTCCCTGGGACAGACCTATGTCAAGCAGTTGACTGTATAAGGCTTAAACGATGATGTGTTAAAAAAAACGACGGGTTGCACTCTGGGAGTACCGGCAGAAGTGAAAACTTGAATAGTAATAAACACACACGAACATTCGCGCAAGCGCCCTGCGCCGTCTTACGAATTTTCGATCAGGTCACGTGTCCTGACGTGAGTTTAAATTTTTTTATCCCATTCCAGAAAAAGTGCACAACGCCGCTAAAGAAGTTTTCACTTCAATAAAAGTTCTGCCATCGTATTTCAACGAACTTTAAAACAACACCCCGTATAAATGTCGAAATCTCAACAAAAAAGTGTCAAATTCCATCTCGTAGCGTTTTATCTGTGAATGATTGGTGGCGCGACGGGGGCCATTGTGTACACAATTGACCCACGATGCCTCCCCGACTATTACTGACTCTTTAAATGGTTAGAAACTCTTAAAAAAATAAAAGAGTAACCATGGAATTTCTTGCCGGTTCTTATTCAAGAAAACGATCTACTAGAACCGTGCCAATTTATTGACGTTTTATAAGTGCCTATTGAGGCCCATGTGAAATCAAATATTTTGATTTTAAAAAATCATTTTTACTCTGAATATTTTCTGCTGTAATACTAAACACTCCTTAGCACACACTTGTAACTTAAAGCTCGTTTTTATAATGACAGCTATTTCTTACTGGATTCAATTTAATGAAGTTTGGTTTGTAAAAGAATTCTATGTTACATTCTTGAACATATCTTCACTTCTAGATTACTAGCTACTGCCAGCAACTTCTCCCGCTATATCTCGAAAATTATCCCATGGGAAGATAAAATCAGGATAAAAGATATCATTTAAGTAAATCCTGATTAATTATCCATTTTTAAAGCATTTTTTATCATATTCTTGACAGCTTCAAAGTTAATTGAAACTTTCAAACATTATCCGTACCTCACGAAGAGTGCGATTCATTTCACGAGACTCCAGATCCTGTCAACCACAACCAGTCATAACCACACCAAAACATAATATGTATCACTATCCAACGCTCCACTTGAAACATATGCCCAACCACCTAACAACACAGTGTCATCAGTTGGAAAACGTTCAAACACTCGACTGCACCAACAAACAACACTCGTAACTATTTGATTTGCGCGCAGCAGGCGAGCTTTGTGTCAGGACACCGTGTCAGATCACGCTGCGAACAGTTTACAACTCCACGGGAGCTGTCTGTGGTACTAATGGCGGTTAAAATCACTAATTGTATTTATTGTAACGAAAATGGTGTTTTGTATGATTGTAATCTTCTGATGGATGAAATTGTAATGAAGTCCGGATCTTGAGAACGATCTGGATGAAAAAATGGTGTTATACTTACTATATAAGCACACTTTGATTTGTTTATTTTTGGGAATGTAAAATACTATGCATGTTAAACCTACCTAAGCTTAACGTCGGATTTCTAGTATTTTTTCTTTTTTTAAATTGTCAACAACGAGTAGTACTTATGTTAAGCAGTCTAAAATGATTTTCTTATACCAATTTGAAGTCATCAAATCCAATTAAGACGGATCTATATTGTCAAGCCAAATTAATTCACCACTGTCTTTACTGAACCAAAAAAAATAAAATGATAATTATTAATCAGTACTTCCATCTTCAACTTTCAGACAAGGCGAAATTCTGAATTTAAAAATGTTCATCATTAGTACCATAAACAAGTGACGCCGTAAAACAGCTGTCCGTTCCACTGGAGATATTAATTAAAAAGTTTTTTACGCGAAAAAAAATGGACGTCGGAGCCACGCCTCTGCTCCAATTAAAATTCTAGCCGGATTCATTACGATACTTTATTTTTTAAGTGTTCGTTAACGAATTCTGTCAAAACAAACGTAAATTAATTTGAATATTTTATCACGAATTTCTTTGATGTTATCTGGCGTCAACATTTTTAGAAAAGTATGTGGTAAGCAAAAGTATTATCTGGTAGTTTTATTGTCTGTGGCATTATAATGACATCTCAATGCGATAATCATGAAATTTCGTAAAAAAAAAAAGTAAATAAGCCGCTTTTATCTTGCCAAGAAATACAATAAGCTTAAGTGGAGTAGTAAAATTGCAAATTAATGGAGTCAGATTTTAATTAAATAGTTGAACTTTATTATCATTAAACTGTTATCATGATTTGTTTTAAAATCATCGTTACCACATCACAAAGTTACATATTTCCTCTACACTTCTTTTTGTTAATGTGTCGTCTAGTAATCTTCATAAATACTTATATTTTATAGAAAGCAAAAATTGTAGATTAGAGTTAAAATTGCCTACAATATATTTAAATTGTCTTCACTACTAATAGAAATAGAAAAATGTGTGTTTCAGTGTGGGATGTAGAACAGATCTGTTAAAACTCAATAATTTTCCCGCGGATTACATTTATTTTGACGCTTTGATCCTTGTTTTTGTGTTCAAAAGATTTGAACGATATATCAATCCTATTTGATTCAACTGAATGATCTGAGAGACTATACGTGAAGACAGCATGTTTTGATGTAAGTTATTTGAATAAACATGATTGGCTTTGAAAATATGTGAGGGCCAAACTTGTAAATGCATTTTAGCGATTTTGTACATTTTTTGTTATAACGTTGATCCTTTTATTATTTCATAGCATAATGTGATTTTAGATTTACATACTTTTGAACAAACTGGTTACTTTGCATCTTTTGAAAAACATTCATGTTTTTTTTTCCTTTAGGTAAGTACCAGATAGTGCTATATCCTTCCTAAACTTTTTTCCAAAGTGTCCTAAAGTTGACGGGGCCCGCCGGGGTCGCGGGACTCACGAATTACCGTGACCCCGGTTCGTAAAGGGCTATTGAAGGCCACCGTGGATTTTAGTCAGTACGAGTCTGACAATCCCTCCCGCTCTGCCCTGGGAGGGAGGACTCACGTGATGATTTTACCACTTAAAAAAAAGTGTCCTACAGTCATTTCTCATGCAACCTCCATTAAAGCATTATTTGAGATCCATCTTGCAATGTTTTTACCTGTAATCGGTCTAAAATAGAGCTGGTTTAAAACCCGTTAAAAAACCATATTTACCTATAGCTTTCTCTTTATCCCTTCCTTCGTTCCTACCGGTGTTAATATTTTGTTCATTTTCTTTTTTATTCTCTGTAAATTGTGTTTCTCAAAATTGTATTGCACAACATCTAATATAGAAAATATTTAAAATAAATTACATAAAAATGCCTCTCTCATCTTAAGTAACACAAAATAAGACTAAACCACAACAAAAGATAAAAATACGTCTCAATTTATTAAGACAATCAACAAAAAATAATACGCGCACCTAATAGCTGCAATAATCACCGTTGAATATGACAATATAAATGTAGCGAAATAAAAAGCAATAAATATAAGTAAATGAGGTGCAGTAGCGATGCCGCCGATCGTCGTGTCATGCGTAA
This sequence comes from Agrotis puta, assembly GCA_943136025.2. Lineage (NCBI taxonomy): Eukaryota > Metazoa > Arthropoda > Insecta > Lepidoptera > Noctuidae > Agrotis > Agrotis puta. Next base: position 4,639,436 of record OW964190.2, on the reverse strand, counting down.
CGCACGCCAAGAATTTTAATAACCAATTTGTATTTAACAAATCTGTTTCGAGACAACACGCTGCTTTGGGGTTCCGTAGTTCCGAAAGTAGGGATTATATTAGAATTTCCAGATGGTAAGAGGGCTGAAATAGAGGCATGCAAGAAGAAAATATACTAAACTAGAATTGAATTAGAACTACGTCAGTAGTGAAATTGTTTTAGAACTTCAACATGGTGAAAAGACTGAAATGGAGGCAGGCAAAAATGAAGAAAGAAATTAGAATATTAAATACTACTACACTAGGATGTTGAAATAGATTTCCATATTCGAATTTACCCTACGCCACAAATGGTGTTAAAGAGACAAGGTGGAATAGAGCCTCAACGGAGTAGTTACCTATCGTTTAGAAGAAAGAGCGTTGGCAAACCAAAAGCCAGGTGTATGGCAGTATGGACGACCTATAAAAAGTTGCAGGGGAGTTCAAAAGAAGACTCGGATATATCAAGGAAGCGTTCACAAAAGTACCTGAATATTGGTTAATAATAATGATTGATTATATGTATCGAAGACCGAGGACATCGTAGAGTACATACGGGTGAAGACTAACTGGATTTAGAGAGTGGAGAAGTTGGAGGCCTGAATTTCAAGTCAATCGATATGCTTATTTTAGGGGACGATCAAAGAAACGATGATAATAGATGGATTGTAAGAAGTAAGTATGGCTAGAGAGTAAATAACTGTTCAGATGATGAGTAGGTAAAAGAGAAATTTGGAAGAAAAATACATGTTGGCCGACTCTGGTTGTTCTACGGAACCACAGCTGGAAATAAAATTCACGTCACCCAACTTTTCCTCTAGAGCTAAATTACAAACGGCGTCTTCCTCAGCTAATTGAATGTTCCTTGGATAAATCAGAATTAATATGCGCGTTCCGAAACCGGATTGGATTGTTATTGCTCTGTTAGCCCGTCTTTGATGCGTTTGAGTAATGGAACGCACGCGCGCTCGTATGTCGCGACCATAGTGATTACCGCGCTTTTCTCTTTTTTTTAATGCACAGATAAAAATACCAGGTGGATTGTTTTCATTTTTTTGTATCATTAGCTAAATTAATGGTTTGGTGTTTCGGTCTATAGTTTATGTTTGTTTAGGTTGTAATATTAACAACAATGAAACTACGCGTAACTGGGTGATAATTTACAAAATGAATATTTTAGAAAAGATACAACTTTTTCTTCTACTTGTAAATGTGATCAATGCGATTATGAAGGTACGTTTCAACCATCAACTTCCCTTCATTCCGGATTCACGAGATTGGTTTCGATTTTACAAAAGGCTCAAAAATATAGCAACTTTTTGCAACGGGTAGGATTTCAGTCAATGATTTTTAGTGGGCATTTATGAATGAATAACTGATTCATAGACCCTAATCGCTTCATAAAGCTTGTATATTTATAATTGACATAATTAATCTATTCATATTATTCCGAAATAGTTATCACAAGCTCCCCTCTAGATCGTAAAGGTAATTTGTCACATACACCCAACCAGACACGTCACGGTCCCAAATGATTTATTGTCGTTCGAACAGACAAAGACTTCTCCAAATAGGCCCCCCTCGGAAGGCAAACACTCAATTTGAAAGTAATTACTAAAGGAAAATAACCTCTAAATTGTACGTGCAAAAAGTTTATTTTCCCGCCAAAAAGTTTGACGTAAGCCAACTGTCAACGGGTACGGATGCGTTCGGATGCATTCCTCGACTAATTGTATGTATCGCACCGCACAAAACACATTTGTCAATTGTCGCCCGCCTCCCTTATAACGGAACGTAATTAGTTAGTCAACTATTTCTGGAACGCTTTGACGGCTTATTAAGATTTCAAATTGAACACAAATTAGGTGTCATGGCTAACTGATTAGTAACCTACGATTTGTTTTCGTGTTTCATCGGGACATTGAAAAATTTGTGTGTCGACACGTCGACAATCTCGTTTTCCGGACATCAAAAAGCTATCTTTTAAATGGGAATGGGATTAAAGAATTGATTGGGAAGTTGGATTTTAGAATGCACTTTCAAAGAAAGTTATTTCGTAAATTGTGATTTTTAAAACGGTAACCGAAATTCTAGTATATGTAGCGTGTAGACCCAACCAATTAAGAACATATATTTAAATGTTAGTTATTGTCCGAATAAGACCAAAGAGTAAGCTTTTAGCATTTGATGATATTGCCTATGATATTGCGTCACACGTTCAGTACTAACTACTCGTATTATCGAGAAAAAATACTTATTGTATCGAGATTACTCTCATATTTTACGTCCAAGTAGCCTAATAAACCATTTTACCAAACCATCTACATCACGTTCCCCAAATAACTCCATGTTTACACATGTTACAGCCACCGAAATCTAATTAAAACATAATAATGGATTTAAATTGACTCAATCTCGCCACATGTTTAAATTATCGCCCAACTAATCAGGGAGCGTCATTGATCGATTCAACTCGATTCTTTCCCAAGCAGTGCCATCTGTGAACGAACGAGAGATCGACGGGTGACAGCCATGGAAATCGATTCGACACACCGACTTTTTCTAGAGATGCGCGATTGTTGTGAAAACGAATCGATTTGTGTTCAGGATGGAACGAAGTATCCGATTTTTCATTCGATAATTCGTTTTTTTTTATTCTTCGGATGCCTGTGTATTTGGTTTAAATTACTTAAATTTTGAAATAGTTTAGGTTGATTTTAATGTTGTAGTTAATTTTCCTAATTTGAACCAGCTACTGCAGCGATCAATGATCTGTACTGAAGTTATGCTACGTAGTAAAGCTGGTCACTGTGTAATGGTACATAACGTAATTAACTATACAGATTGCTTTCAATTTCACGAAGAATTTCTGTCGTTTCTTTTGCTGAACTAATCTCAAGAATATTAACAACATCATAGCCGCAAGACGTCTACCACTGGACACAGAGGGCTCCCTCAAATGTCCTCACAACATTCGACCAGCCCTTGTATAATTAAAATCTTAAAAACACCAAAGAACTTTACAGCTCACTGCTAATAACTGCAGCGATTAAAACCGCCTTTCTAAAGATATCACAATATCTCAAAAACAAACCACAACTATTTTTCCACCGCACAAATTGCATTTGGTGCACCCCTAGCCAGTTTTTTAATCCGATGCCTTTTCACGAACACACCGCATCGAATCCGAACTCCGGGCCATCAATTAGTGAGTGCTCTCACAACATCGCGTTCAGTTTTTTCAAAAACATACGGCTTTACCGATACAAAACAAAACGAGGAAGAAGCGATCGTTTGCTGGAGGTGACGAAAAAAATAAAAATAGCCATAGACACTCCGGAAATCGTTACAGCGTTTTGATTGCGAACGTTTGTGATCCATTCGATCTGATTGAAAAGATTGAATTTTTGTCTATGCTTTTGAAATGGATTCGTTGATTAATTTGTTTATGCTTTAATTTTGCATGAGGTTTTAATGATGAAAAAATTTCTAAACGTTTTATTTCACAATTCGACGAGAGAAGACTTCGGACAGTTTTACGATGATGTTTTTCAACATTTTTATTATTTTTCGGTTGTTTAAAAACTCTCGTTGACTACCTAAGTACTTATTGCCTGGGCATGTGGACGGCGAGTAATCGGTCGACTTGCCTTCCGATCATGGAACATGGTCGGTGGTGCGTCGTGCTCCCCGCGCGCCTCAAAGAGCTGTCAGCAATCTGTCGGCGTTCCCTTAGAGGACTAGAGCCTGCCGGGATGGCGGTACTGTCTTATAAGGTAACTGTGACCCTGGAACGTAAGACTGTATACAGAAAGAAAGCTGGAAACTTATAAGCGCTTACCGACGCTTGACAATGCTGGTCCGTTCTACACAAAGGAAGCAGTTTGAAGCAGACCAAGTAAGTTGGTTATTAATTTTAAATGGCAGCGCCCAGCGCTGACCAGCGCGTGTTGAAGCTTGTCGGAACTTGTCGGCACCGTTCAGTGCTTATCGGCGTGCGTTCATAGGTATATTTTCCTGCGCTTATAAGTTTCCAGCTTTCTTTCTGTATACGGTTTAAAGGACTAATGAAGGGTCACCGTGGATTTTAGTCAATACGAGTCTGATGTACCCTCGCGTCCCGCCCTGTGTGGGAGGATTACCATGTATATTTGTAGCATTTTACACCCTGTTTTTCACTGTGATCTTCTGTCGCCATAACATAACATCACGCCTGTAATCGCCGAAATATATTGTAAAGACGTACTTAATAGAACACTCTCATTTTTACCCGACTACGGCAAAGCCAAAAGGAGGATATTGATTTTGACCGGTATGTTAATAAATCCTAACTAATTCCTAACTAATATTATAAATGCGAAAGTAACTCTGTCTGTCTGTCTGTCTGTCTTTTCTTCACGCCTAAACTACTGAACCGATTTGTGTGAAATTTGGTACAGACATAGTTTGGAACTTGAGAAAGGACATAGGATAGTTTTTATTACAAAAAAATAAAAACAAAAAATAAAATTTATGAAGTGCTCTAACGGAGTATAGATAATTCCTTAAACTGTCAATAGATGGCAGTGATCGTGCAATGGTGTCGATCGTTACACGAGTTCGAATCATGTTATTATTTTAATTCATCGGAAAAAGTAAATAAATAGTAAAAAGGTATGAAAAAAATAATATCAAAATAATAAAACTTTTAGTACAAAGAAAATGCCCGAACGGAGTTTAGATAAATAATGCGAGATGTCACTATGGATTGATAGATGGCGTTGGTTTCAAAATTGTATTGTCGGTTGTATGATAGTTTATGTGGACTGGTCCTGTTTCGTAAATTTTAATTTGTTCCGTTGTATAATTGGTGTTCCTGTGATGCTTATGAGAAACTATATAACTAGATCCACCAAGACTATATAACGGCATACGGTTACAAATAACCTATTTAGGACGGAATGTCATTAAAGCCGTTATTATGACTAGAATGGCAAAAGGCGAAACTTTTCCCCCCGTATTCCGTAACCCCGTATTCCCATCATTCCAACTGATTTGCCATTCCAATTCAAAAGAGTTCAGTTTCCGCTGTAAACTGGCTGCGTTTGCAATGACCATAAATAAAGCCCAAGGGCAAACGCTAAAAGTTGCGGGGGTACATCTTGAAAAAGACTGTTTCTCCCATGGACAACTCTACGTTGCGTGCTCAAGAGTGTCGAAACCACAAAACCTTTATATTTTTGCAAAGGATGGCAAAACTAAAAACGTGGTAAACAAAAATGTCTTGGTGTAAGAAACTTTCATAATCTCTTAAGCCTAAAATAATAGAACATTTGTCAAGGGAGAAACAGTCTTTTTTCCTTTTGGACTGAAATGCCAAATCAGTAGAATGATGAGAAAAAAAGGGAAAAATAACATTTTCGCCTTTTTCGATCGGCAAAACGGCTTTAATGCCCTAAATGAGTATAAGTACATCTCCTAAATTCAAACGCAGAACTCATTATGTTGATTTTTGAAGAGTTCCCTAGAATATCGTCTACATTTCATTTTTAAAGAGATCCCGCGAGATCGGGAACTATCAAATCAAATTAAAAGCAATTTATTTCAAGTAGACCAGTTACAGGCACTTTTGAATTGTCAAAGACATAAAAAATATAATTAAATACTACAAAATTATGGTGCTACAGTCACAAAACATAAAAACTGTGAAAGTACCGTAGATGCCCGTACCAAGAAGTAGATCTCTATAGAGAAGAACGGGCAAGAAACTCCATGGACACTCTTTTTAGATCGCCAAAATTATTACAAAACCTTTGTTACATCATTCATTTTTAGATGGTACATTATGATGGTAAAACACCACTATGTGGGTAAAACCAAAAATCTGCTGGAAGTCACTATTCCACGCGAACGAAGTCGCGGGCAAAAGCTAGTAATAAATATTCCACAACTATCACACAACGCCATCTAGTCCCAAGCTAAGCAGAGCTTGTGTTATGGGTACTAGACAACTGATAAACATAATTATATATTTCTAAATACATACAAATTATAGATAAATTACACAAAATTACATTAAATGATCGTGCTCATCACACAAACATTTGTCCTGGGTGGGAATCGAACCCACGACCTCCGGCATAGCAGTCAGGGTCACTAACCACTAGACCATCACGCCTGTCGAATGTATGTTTGTTTGTTTGTTCCCTCATAACTTCTAAACTACTTATCATTATGTCAATTATGTTTGGTCTCATTGTAATAGAGGTTGAGACTATTAACATGAAAGGGCACAAATCCAGAGATCGTGACTGCTTCTACTTTAATTCCTAACCCAAACGCACATAGACTTACGTTTGACCTGGGAATCGAACCCAGAACCTCAGCATACGATACGGTTATGTGAAAATAAATGTGGTGCTCTATAAACGACTGCACACTTCATATCTAGGTACATAGACAGTCCTGTAGATTTATTGTTTCAGGAACTGATAGACGCTTCTGGTATTTTGCAGCAATGACAAGCTATAGTCAAATTCCGCATTGTTATTATAATATCGTATTAAGCTTTCAAAACTGTCCGTAGAAGTGTAGTCGCTTGTAAAACCAAGCGTACTCAGCGACATCTGTCCGCAAATAGTACAAACGAGAGCATCAAGGGCAAATAGCAAGCGATCAATTGAGCAGAGAATGGCGTCTACGAGAAAACCACAGCCTTCAAGTTATTGCGAACGTATTTATTAAAAATAGATGGCACTGTTGTTTGTTATAGTACCTTTACCATGCAAGCAATGCATCTTGCATTATTGCAGAACCCTGTTGCAGTACCTATAGGTTTAGGATAGGATAGGCATTCGCATCATACAGAAATTAATCTTTTGTAAAAATGTGATCACAATCGAATAAAAACTAAAATTAATTGGATGGAAACTATTTTTAAAAATAGTTTCCATCCAAAATCCAAAAAAAATGACGCTAGCATTCAAAATGGCGGCTTTCCCTAGGATTTCGCGCGTAAAAGGCTCGACAAATAACAACGGCTAATTGGGCTCAGTTTACATATTGTCACCCAGCTTTATAGTGCTTCGGTTGAAAAATATTTGAGCTAAGATTTTTGCTTTTCCGTTTCTAGACTAAATTATAGAGAGAGGATTTTTGCTATTGATTCATTCGGAACGATTACCGCTGCCCTTAAAGACTGTGTTTAAATAGATGCTAACAATGCTGTTTAATTTGCATAAATCATGACCAGGTGCAAATTATAGTTTATCTCAGTTATAAATTCCAATTAGTGATGTGATCTTAACGGAGTATTTTTTAGCGTGTAAATTATAAAATAAAAAATTATTTTCTTTTACATAATCCCTTCTATTTATGATGTCTGTGTGCAGTCGATAACTCAGCTGCTGCGCCAATCGAAAACCAATAAGGCAAGGTTGTCCCTCAAACGTTGGAACACTATAGATAGTGTCCCTTCAGTCATTTATATTGCACGTCACATGAGCTGATGGACGCTACTGAAGTTATCAAAACCTTCACCTTTTGATCCGATCTTACTTAGATTACAACCGATGACATAGTTTTGTTATACTCCTAATGTTAGATAGAGTCCAGTAGCGTAGCTAGGCCAAGCGCCGTATTATGACGTCTTAAAACCAGGCTTGTTCCAGTGAGTGAACGAGGTGGCGCTAGACGACTTGTATAGCTTTGTCTCTTTCACTCACTGACACAAGCCTGGTTCTAAGACGTCATAATACGGCCACAGAACGGGCCACATACCAGAACTAGTTTGGAGCCCTTCCAATCTAAATAAGTGATTTTGCAGTATGGAGACAATAGCATCCTGACTCGTGTAACTAATGTTATTACTGATGTCATTAAGAGAATTTTGAAGGGTGCTAGAAAATTGAGAATGGTGATCGAGTGATCGTAACTCATTCATGACAACTGTTTAAAACCTTTTTGTAAACTAAACTTTGTTAGGAGTTCGATAATTGGAGCTTTATGGCCGCGATAAGTTTTCATTTAAGAGCGACATTTTATGATTTTATTTTTATTCCAATCATTGTGGACCCGTGAAACTTGGTTGCCTCGTATAATTGATACGGCGGTAGCTACGCTTCTGATAGAGTCATCGAAACAGCTCTATTCTTAAGATAAAATACTCAATCAGCATCACTAGACTACCCACTGCTAAAGTAATCATCTATATCGTGACTCAATTATTCCGATTTAATAAACATAATTCAGAAAACTAGTTTTTTGCATTAATTGTGTTTACAGTTTTAGTTGAAGTCAGATTTATTAGATCATAATACAATAGATTCAAAGACTTCTCATTGTTTATATTCTCTTAAGTATCTTCCTGTGTGGGGTGCTAAGACAGGAAACTTCCACGTGCGCCCGTGGACTGGAGCGGGCCGGTGCACCCTGGGATGCGGGCAAAAACTCTTCCTTAGGCACTGTGTGCCTAAGGGGCTGCGGAGTGGGCTTGCGGACGGTGAGTAATGGGTAAGCTCGCCGTCCAACCAAGGACCAAGCCCGGGTCGTTGGCGCGTCGTGTTTCACGCGTCACCGACGGGCGTCACGACCAAATGCCTGCTGGGGATTTTTTCTCAATCCAGTATAATACCGCGGCCCTGGAACGTAAAGGGCATCCGAAGAAACACGGGTGGATTTTAGTCAGTAAGAGTCTGACAGTCCCTTCCGCCCCACCCAGGGCGGGAGGACTCATTTGATGATTTTGCCACCTTAAAAAAAACAAAAAAAGTGTAATAAAAGGTAATAAAAACTGCCATCATCTTCGTAACCTGTTCTTTTCCACACTATGTTGTGGTCTGCTTCCAGTCTATCAAAGCAGCTAAATGACAATGTGTAGAAAGAACAACTGCCTCATCATCATCATCATAACAGATGTAGGACGTCCACTGCTGAACATAGGCCTTCCCCATTGATTTCCAATAGGACCTGTTGAAAGCGGCTTGCATCCAGCGCGATCCTGTGATTTTCATCAGATCGTCTGCCCACCTTGATGGTGGAAATCTCACGCTGCGCTTGCCGGTGCGTGGTCTCCATTCAAGAACCTTTCGGCCCCATCGGTCATCAGTTCTGCGTGCTATGTGGCCTGCCCAATGCCATTTCAACTTGCTAATTCGTTGGGTTATGTCGGCAACTTTAGTTCGACTACGAATCTCCTCATTTCATCATGCAGAGAGACTCCTAGCATAGCCTTCTCCAACTGCCTATCTGACCACAACAACCCAGAACAGTTACTGGTGAAAACGAAACGACTTTCAAGCTTATAAAGAACAATATCTTGTTTTGACAAACGACGTATTTTTTTTTACGTGGTAATATTATAACATGAGTCCTCCAACCCAGGGTAGAGCGGGAGGGACTGTCAGACTCGTACTGACTAAAATCCACGGTGTCCTTCAATAGCCCTTTACGTACCGGGGTCACGGTAACTCGTGGGTCCCGCAACCCCGGCAGGCACAATCGGCGTATAGTTTAAACATGTGTCGTATAACTTATATAAAGTCCAACTTTCGCTTCCCATTCTACTATGTACCCAAAACGTTATTTTGGGGTTTTAAGTAATTCTTTGATTTATCTATCAAGTCTTCTAACGATTGGGAGACAGGTCAGACAGAACTAGGTGGAGTAACGACCTTCGCATGGTGATCGGTAACAGCTGGATGAGAGTAGCCGAGTAGCCGGTGATCGAGTAAAATGGCGGGCGATTGGAGAATGTCGTATGTCCTCAGTGGACTGCTATAGGCTGATGATGATGATGAGTTTTCAAAATTTAATGGCTACAGCCATCTGCGCGACCTAGCTTACTTCAATGTCGACGCTCTAGACATCCCACTGTTACTAACCCAAGATGTTTTCTACTCGTAAGCATAAGAAGACAAAATTAAATTAGTCAATAGACTCAACATAGATTTAGAGTAAGACTTGTTTTGTATCTGTGTTAATTTAGTATTTGTACTCCTTTATTATTTATCAATCTTATAAATAAAGTATGGTTCCTGACAGGGTTCATGACAAGTTCTGGCAAAATTGTTCAACATCTTGTAACACCACATGAATGCAATAAATGTTTTAGTTTGAGTTTATCATATCCTCGTAAGGCCTAACGTCCTAATTTAATGACAAAAATAAGTAGGCATTCCGGCCCAAGACAGTTTTTAAAATCAATAAATTACGGCCCAGCGACCTAAAATTATGACATGTCATTCAAATCCTATAATTAACTATATTTTTTTAGTTTAAATAAACCCGCCAATTTAAATCTGTCATACAAAATGTTTTACATACATACATACTTTTGCATGAAAGAGTTAACTTTAGTTATAGGAAATACCCCTTAAATTAAGCCAAAAGCGAAAAAAGTTCATTTAAACACTTTTTTACTTGATCAAAGTTCTGGGCCGCAACTACTTGTACCTATTTTTAGTACATTGGGTCATTATTTACAGCGACCTAAATTTAGGTTGGGCCTTACGAGGATATGCCATGTGTATGACACTTCCCAGTGGCGGCCTTAGGGGGTGGCGAACGGGGCAATCGCCCGGGACCTCGCTCCTACAGGGGCCTCGCGCAAAAACCCAAGAAAATTTTAAAAAATATATTTTTTTTAAATAATTTCTTTTTATTTTAAACTTTTGATTTTGATCCTTAATTACATATTAAGGTTATAACATAACCGTTAATTAAAATTAAGTTAGTTATCTAATTCATTCATTCAAAACATAATTCAAAAATCCATTATGTACACTGAGAGATTTTTTTCGATAACCGTGAGTACAAAAAATGACAAGTACGCGATTCGAAGTTTATAAGTACAAATGTGTGTAAACAGAAGTAAACTTTGGGTTATTGTTACCATAAGATGTACTTTATTCTATATTTTTCTTAATCTTAGTACAGTTTTACTTATCATAACCCAAAATTAACTACAATCCACGTACATTTTCACTTGTTAACTTTGAATCGCGGACTTGTCACGTTTTGTGCTTGCGGTTATCGAAAAAAATCTCTCAGTGTAGTACTTGAATATCGCGCCTCGAAACACTTGAAGATCGGTTTTTTAATCGCATAAACACTCGTGAGTCAGGACATAATGTTCTGCTCTTTTATCGCAATATATTCAGCCCTCGCTATTCTTTCAATCGCTTTAATTAAAGATTTTAGTCTTAGGAAAAGCCGCAAACATCAATTGTAAAATTTATCATCCCTATATTTGTTAATTTTGTAATCTTTCAATTTTAAAATATTTTAAAACCAAAATTTGATTTATTTGTATAATTTAAGCATCATCATCTGCCTAGCCTATTCCCAACTATATTGCGGTAGGCTTACAGTCAAACTAGATGCTGCTGAATATCAGTATTTTACATGGAGCGACTGCCTGTCGGACCTCCACAACCCAGTAACTGGGTAATACGATACCCCATGGTAAGGCTGGTTGTCAGACTTTAGAACTTCTGACTAACAGTAACGACTGTCAAAGATCTACAAATGACAACCGGGACCAACGGCTTTACATGCTTTCCGAGGCACGGAGGAAACTCGCTATGATAGATGGTCACCCATCCAGAGACCAACCTCGGCAAGCGCGGCTTAACCCGGAAGATCGGCCTGCAGTTTAAGCATTTTTCCTTAAACATGACAAATACCTAAACCAAACAACCAGACCTACTTTCGCATCACATACTTTTCACGAAGGACAAAGGGCCTCGCAAAGACCTGCCGCCCGGAGCCTCGCAATGGGTAAGGCCGCCTCTGACACTTCCCATTGGTCAATTTTCTTGTTAATTCCTTTGTTTGTGCTAGTCAATAAGGCTGTTTATCAGAAATAAACCCTTCTATTCTAAAAGTAGATTTTAATTCATCAATTACTCACCTATTACAGTAAATTATCCTTGATAATGTCAGTACAAAAGTCCTTTATATTCGCCTCTTTCTAAACTAAACTTTAAATATGAAACTTCAAAGTTGAATTTACAACGAAGTGGTTTTGTGATAGTAATGTTCCATAGATATGGTCTACTGATTTCTATAATTGTTTTCGTTTGTTTTTTGTCAAAGTTCATTAAGTTTCCTATTGTTGTGCTTATTAGAGAATTGAGACGATTTACTTTTAATAGGCAATCTTTGTGATTAGTTACATATGGTTTATTTAGAGCTTTAGTAAGGTTTAATACTTATATGGGTTAATTCTTTAGTCGCAATGTTCAACAAATGCTTGAAAATGTTCTTAGTAGGTATAAAATGGTTTATAAACGAATAAAGAAAAAAACGAAAAAAAGTATTTTACGCATACTTTTTATTTGGTCTTCTATGAAGCAAGGGATATTACGTATTGGTTTCTCTTTAATAATGTTGAATTAACTAAAAATAGATAGGTACCAACTTTTATTATTTAGGGGTAATTTTAAAATGAACATACACGTTATTAATTTAGTAATTATTATTTATGAGATCTATACACTAGAAAGAAGAAAAAAATAAGAAGAAATATAGTGGCTAAGCGAATGGACTGCTGCGCTGCGTGTCGCGGGTTCGTTTCCCGCACGGATAAAATATATTTGTATGACCTACAAGTAGTTTTTCTGGGTCTGGGTGTTTTTATATGTGAGTATCTAAGTTTCTATGTTTGTAAAAGCACCCATGACACAGGAGTAATTCCTAGTGCGGGGCAACGTTTATTTTTCAACAAAAAAAAATCACGTGTAAAACATGTTCGTGGATAAAAATAGATGTTTCCAAATTCAAATAGTTAAATGAAAGTCAAATGACCAAATATATAAACACTTTCTAAAACACTGCCAATCCTTTCATGAAGACCGGCCTTCATCTTGACCTTACAAAAACAATCACACTATCACTGATTAAAAAGACAATTAACTTCGCGGATATTCTCTTTTTTAACTTATAGAAAAAATGTGAAGGGAATTTGCACGTTCGCTGAGTAATTGGTATATCACATTAAATCGATATGGCTGACTGTTTAGACGTCTTTGCCTATTGAATTCTTTTAAATAAATTAGTTTGTCTCTGGTTGTGATTTAAAAAGTGATTTTTTGTCTTTGGAAAGGGGTAGTGTGGAGATAGTTCTTTTTTTAAATTGTGGTGTAGTATGTTCGCTAATTTGAAAGAGCATTTAAAAATAAAATGGCGCCAATACTTAGCAGCATCGTTAGGTGAGTATTCCTATAATAAATATGAATGTGGATGAAAGGATGTATGTAAGGATAGTTATATTGATTAACTGTAAATTAATTAAGTTTGAAGTTAAGAATGACTAAAATTGTATCGGACGACTACATTGTATACAAATGATGACTGTCATCGATACTTGAGCATAAATTAAATGTCAGTAATATTTTTATGAAAGTAACTGAAAGTACAGCACGAAATAAATCGGAATTTAAATAAATGTAAACTTTAAAATATTCGACGATACCATTAGGTGTTAAGTAAGAGTCAGTACACACGGAGAAGCGACGCGATGCGGCGTGACGCGAGTTTAGTGGAAATGTGTGTCTTTCCGTGTAGTAAATAAAGTTAGATTTTGATTCGCTATGAGAACGAGCTCGCGGTGTCGCTTTGCGCCGCGTTGCGCTGCGTCATCGGTGAAATGTGTATCTTTTTTTTATCGTGATAAAATCATCAAATGAGTCCTCCCACCCAGGGCAGAGCGGGAGGGACTGTCAGACTCGTACTGACTAAAATCCACGGTGTCCTTCAATAGCCCTTTACGTACCGGGGTCACGGTAATTCGTGAGTCCCGCGACCCCGGCAGGTTTTGGCCCTCTACAGGCCCCGTCACTATGCTGACACTCCTTGAGGCGCGCGTGGAACACAACGCGCCGTCGACCTGGAAATGTGTATCTTAGTGTAACAAATAAAGTTCGATTTTAAGTCTCGCGTCGCTCGCGTCTCGATGTGAATTGACCCTAAGCGTAAATGGTAAATTATTCTGTTTTAAATGATTTACAACATAGGGTCTGCAAGACCAGCTGTGGAATGCGGACTTGAGATTCCAGGAGTCGATCACTTTATATATTTATAACATAGCAAGGTATTTTATTTAGCATAAACTTAGAGAAGCATGTTTCTGAATTCTACGAATTACGAATTACCATAGTAAAACTATAATGTTTTGTTATGCTTATCGGGCCAACTTTAATCAACAAAATTAATTAAAAATATTATAAATAGAGATAAAAAGAGAACTTCACTATCAGTTTTTTAAGTATAAAGGTTTAAATGTAATGTAATGTAATTTTAAATGAAAGAAAGCTTTAATTTTTTGAACACGTCCGCGCACTCAAAACTTCGTTTAAATACAAGACCAGAACCAGGTTTTTCTCAAATGCCCAATTAGGAATAGATAATCTCTGATTAATTATAAGAAAATGCGGCTATTGCTTTAATATTTTTTTCTGTTTATACACAAACTTTCAACTTTGCTCTACAAAAAGTAACTTTAGTGTAGATTCGCCCTAACATAACTGTCGTAAATAATCGAAATTACACTCTACGTCGCAAAAGAACAAAAAAATACATTTTATTATATGTTTAATAATGTCGACAATACATAGCAAGTATATGGTTGTATTTATACATTATGAAGTACACGCACAGAGCAACCTTGTAAATAATGAATATAAACTTGTTAACTGCCTGTATTAGAATTAATCAGTGGTTCTCAAGCTTACAAACGTTAAAAGTGTGATTGATCAATCATAATAGATAGGTAATTCTTGGTAGATATGATTATAGATCTAGCTGTAGAGCTATCCTTTTCTCTAAGTCGTCAACGAATCTACGGTGTATATTTTATAGATATTCAACTTAATGCTGCATCCTTTTTTTTACGTGGTAAAATCATCTTATGAGTCCTCCTACCTAGGGCAGAGCGGGAGGGACTGTCAAACTCGTAGTGACTAAAATCCACGGTGTCCTTCAATAGCCCTTTACGTTCTGGGGTCACGGTAATTCGTACAGTCCCGCGACCCCGGCAGGCTTTGGCCGTCACTCTGCTGACCCTCTTCGAGGCGCGCGTGGAACACAACGCGCTGTCGACCCGGGCATGGCCCATGGTCGGACAGCGAGTTGCCCATTACTCGCTGCCCGCATGCCCAATACCTGCACCCTTAAGACTTGTACAGCAAATACAGTTCAGAATCAGAATCTTTATTTTTAATTGCGGTTTTGCATCGGCTCCATCTCAGCTTACGAACATGTTTTTTTAAATAAATTCTAAGGTAAGATTGCACACCGGTTTTATTGTGCATTATCCATCATGATTATGGAGGCAGAAGTGGTTGACAATCCCTGCACTCGTGACAATGCAAATTAGGAAGTACTATTATAGTCAGAGCCCTAATAATAAGGTTAAATCATGGAAACTAGAAATCATCATCATCTAACAGATTAGATGGTACTTCAAAAAAAGAAAATACTTATTCAAATTACGCAGAGACAGCACATTCGTCCAAATAAAATATACATATATGCACTTATCTGTCGGCCCCAAAACCTAAACCCTCGTCACCACTACTAATTTTTGCAGATTTATTGAATAAAAGTGTAAGGAAAAATCAGCTTAATACCTTTGTCAAACAGAGAGGCGAGTCCGAAGCGATACCGAACCGATACGAGACATCAGTCCGATAGTTCTGTCACACTATCAGATCGCTTTCGCTTTTCCATGTGACTGGATTCAAACAATTCCATACATTACAAATAAAAACGTCACGCTTCGCATTCACCACGCCCTGTCTGTTTGACAAAGGCTTACAAAACATAGTTAAAAACATACTTTTACTAAAAGTTGTTAGAGTCACGAGCAAAAATATGGAATCGCTTACTTGGAATTGATCGGGGTCCTTAAATAATGGTAAATGGAACCATTTTTATAATTCTCAACTATTCGAGGTCGCGCGGAATCGGAGTAAGTAATTCCATACTGTTGCTCGCTAGTATAGATGGATAAGATGTTTTGTTTCCACCACCAGCAAGCTACGGGAGTCTGTGTACGGGAATGTCAATGGGCTGGACGTCTCCCGTACTTCCACAGCTGCAGCGGCTCGAAAGTTCGCCACTGCCCCAAGTGCCGACACTGCAGCAGGAGTCCTGGGTAGCCTCGCTGCTAGTGCTCGGAGGACTCTTGGGTAAGAAATATCTACTGTTACTACTTCCCCAGTACCCCAAGAAAAAACCTTTTTTCACTCTAGAAATTTATCCTGTATCATGTACACCCAGACCTGGACCAACTGCTATTTCCAGCCTTCTATTGCTTTTCTGGCTTATTCGTCAATCGCCATATTGGAACCTGGATAGCTTTGGTGGCCCAAAATCAGCTTGTCGGCACCTTTATGTTGCTGATTTTGACCCCGAAGTGTACTTATTATCTCAGGACATTGTTATTTGGACGTCTGACGGTTTGATGACAGCAGATCAAAGGCTCCACACAGTTCCTGAATATTTGTTCATCTGTTCCAACAATCGGGAAACCTATTACACTCTAAATATTAGAAATCACTCCAAAACGACGTCCATTACTACTTACTTCCTAGAGTTTTAGCTGTTAAATGAAGAGAAGAATAAGAAACTTTAAAGCTCACGGCAAACCAATTTTTGTACCCATTACGCGAAATAATAGAATAAGGTTTGAAGACTACACAATCACCTTGCCGGATTGCTGCTCTGGGATCTGGAGGCGACTGCCCTCCAGCGCGTCTATGAATGGCGCGTGGAGGCGCAGAGCCGGGGCGAATCCCCACTTCCTCGACAAGTCGAGGCGCGGCGGGAAGAGCTCCGGCGCGATCTTAGGGCAGTATGGAGGGAGCGACTGTCGCAACCGAGGTCCGGTCACGCCGCAATCGCGGCGGTAAGACCTCTATTTGAGGAGTGGCTGGATAGGCGTCACGGCTTCCTTACCTACCGCATGACGCAGGTCCTCACCGGACACGGAAGTTTCAGGAGGTATCTGTGTCTGATAAGGAGGGAAGAAACGCCTGGGTGTCTCCACTACGAGGATCGTCCGGAGGACACGGTGGAGCATACAGTGCAGGACTGCCCCGCTTGGGCAGAGCACCGCCGTGTCCTCACGACGGCGGTAGGCGGAGACCTCTCGCGCCCGGCATTGGTCGAGGCCATGCTGCGGGCCGAGACGGAGTGAAAAGCGGTCGCCTCCTTCTGCGAAGCAGTCATGCTCGCGAAGGAGGAGGCGGGCCGCGTGAGGGAGAGAAACACGAAAAAAAAAAAGACTACATATACACACAGAAGCGACTTAGCATGGTAACCATGAATGCACCAGCTGAAAAAGAACAATAGGATATCCACCACCATGTCGGAGTCCGTCGCCCAAAATTTTTACTGTCTTACGTCGGTGCGCAGGAGTTCTACTTCCTTCTGGGTGAGCTCGCTCCATCTTAGACCTCTTTACCTTTGTGCTAGAATGAGTTCAAAAGCAAACCCGTTCCAAATAATCAGTCTACAGCCAGCCTCTCTTTCTAAAACCCGCCTTCACCCGCAGGTCCTCTAATAACCGTCCCGCTGTCCCGCCACGTGGGGCGGCGCTGGATAATCATGGGCGCCAACATCCCCCTGCTGCTGGGCTGGCTGCTGGCCGGCGTCGCCACTGACCTGCCCACCCTGTACGTGGCTAGGGTTATGTGGGGCTGTGCTACTGGAATGATGTTTGCTACTGTGCCTATTTATATTGGGGAGATTGCTGAGGTACGATATTTATTCATAACGATATCGAATTATTGATACAGGAGAAATTGCTAGAGTAATGCAAAAAAATGGTGCATGTATAATTGAAAAGGTTGTATTGTCTTTTTTTTTGCGCAATGAAAAAGCAAATGCGTCCTTCCAACTAGGACATGACGGGAGGGACTGTCAGACTTATACTGACTAAAGTCCAGTGTCCTTCAATAGCCATTTACGTATTTTATCAGCTACATTCCGCTTCATCACCTACCCTATTCGTCAGTGAAACAAAAATTCTTCTCCAGGACAAAATCCGTGGCGCTCTAAGCGCGTTTTTTCTGCTATTCATCAACGTGGGCTTCTTATTGGCGTATGCCATCGGTCCCTTCACCTCGTACTGGGGCCTGACAGCCACTGGCGGCATCCTGTCACTGCTGTATCTGCCCTGCACCTGGTTCATACCGGAGACGCCTTTCTACTTGGTGTATAAAGGTAAGACTGAGGTTTAACCTTCCTTGCACCAGGTGGGGTTTGATAAACCCCAGTGCTTCAACATTCGCAAAATTTTTTTTTGGTTCTTTAAAAAAATAAATACTTTAATACATACTTTTTACTGCGGGTTTTACTTAAATCTAATTATTATAGTGTATTTAAAATTCGAACTGCATTAAAATATTATGCCGCATGCCCAATGAGCTGTGGGCCAAAATCACCACTTTGTGGAGCCCTGACACAGGCAGAAGGCGTCGCGGCAGACCTCGTAGAAGATGGCGGGACGAGCTTGACAAAACCGATGACCAGTGGCCCACTTTGGCCCTGGATCGTGAAAACTGGAAGTCATGGGGAGAGGCCTTTGCCCAGCAGTGGGATGATGTAGGCTAACAGTATCAGTATCAGTATTAAAATATTAACAAATTCCTTAGGCAAAATGGAAGAAGCATCAAAGATCCTCCAATCTCTTCGCGGCACCACTAAGGAAGGTGTTCAGCCCGAACTGGAAGGCTTGCAGGCGATCGTATCGAGAGAGTATAAGGAACCGCCCAAGATACAGGATCTTTGGGCCACCAGAGGAAATGTTAAAGCTTTGGGTAAGGAACCAACTTTGTAAATATGTTTATTTATGTGCTTTTTCAAACGTAAAGGTAAAGTCATCAAATTCCTCCTTCCAGGATGAAGCGACAGAGACAATCAGACTCGTACTGATTAAAATCCACGGTATTTTTTCAATAGCCCTTTACGTTCGGGGTCACGGTAATTAGTTAGTCCCGCGACCCCGGCAGACTTTGGCCCACGCGTGGGACACAACGCTGGAATACGATACCCCATGGTAAAACTGGTTGTCAGACTTTAAGAGCTTCTGACTAACAGTAACGACTGTCAAAGATCTACAAATGACAGCCGGAACCAACAGCTTTACGTGCTTTCCGAGACACGGAGGAAACTGGTCACCCATTCACAGACCAACCTCGGCAAGCACGGCTTAACCCGAATCATCGGACTGTGCGGCTATAATTATTTAGCCACGAGCTTGTCCTAAATAACTGGATAATCGTAAATAGGAATAAAAAAAACGAATTTAATCACTAACTTTTATTTTCCAACCGCCAGGTATCTGCGTATTCCTGGCGATGCTCCTGCAGCTGTCTGGCATCGACGTGCTGCTGTTCTACATGGAGGAGCTGCTGGCCAAGGTCGGCACCAACCTGTCGCCCTCGGACGGCACCATCATCATGGGAGTCGTGCAGGTCAGCTCACTTACTACAAGATATTATGGTTCGAAAGGGTCATGACTGGGCGCTAATCTCTAAGCACAAAACCCGTAGTTTAGTACTTATTTACGGATATTTTGACAACGAGCCCAAACTGAGAATTAATGATATATTACAGACAGACATGACAGTTTTTTTCCATTTGGCTACTAAAGCGTGAAATAACTTTTCTTCCGAAAGTCGGTGGCTTTTGTTTTTTATTTTACAGGCCTGTTGGTCTAGTGGTTAGTGACCCTGACTGCTATGCCGGAGGTCGTGGGTTCGATTCCCACCCAGGACAAATGTTTGTGTGATGAGCACGATCATTTGTTCTGTGTCTGGGTGTTATTTATCTATAATATGTATGTATTTAGAAATATATAAGTATGTTTATCAGTTGTCTAGTGCCCATAACACAAGCTCTGCTTAGCTTGGGACTAGATGGCGTTGTGTGATAGTTGTGGAATATTTATTTATCGACTTGCCACCGACTTCCGAAACGAAAGTTATTTAACGTTTATTTTGTATTTATTTTTGAAGTCGGTTCTTTTTTAAAGAAAGTTTTCTTATAACCCCTTTAGTTCAGATATTCTACAAAAATCTTCGTGTAATCGGCGGTTTTGAAAATGTACAATCCAAGTTAGCAAAGAACCTACTGTTAAAAAGTTGGTTAAAAACGGATCCATGCGGACAACGGAATATCCATTATTGTTTTATACTTAAACCTTCTCTAGAATGTAACAAACACTTCAAAATCGGTTCAGCCAAACGCGAGATAATCGCGGACAAACATACATACGTACACTGAGAACCTATTTTTTTAAGTCAGTTAAAAAATATAATTCCTCCGCTAAAACTCGCATGAGTATGAACACCTTTATAACATAGGCTTTATTTTTCCAAAACTTGAGAAATCAATTTCCTGAATTCAAGTTGTTACTCAGGTGGTGACCAGCTGTATCACTCCGCTGGTAGTAGACCGTCTCGGAAGGAAGTTGCTTATGTGGACCACGTCACTAGGTCTCACAATATTCTTGGTAAGTTTTTTCTAGTGTATAAGACGGGGACACCAGTTATGATGAGAAATTACACTCTTAAGGCAAACTTAACAACTACCCTGTCCCCATACAACTCATTATGATAATGCCCTACGTCCACAGGTATTACGTATTGTTACGCTTATTAGCTTTTTTGAGTCACATGTGACTCACGAACGTAGGGCGTTAATTTTTCTTTACCACGTTTAATGAGTCATATGTGAACAAACATATACATACAATAAAATTGTATAAAAAAGTTTTTATAAAATAAAATTGTATAAAGAAATGAGTCACCTGTGACTCATGAACTTATTCTAGTACGTCATATATGACTCATTGGACAGGGAAGTTGTTAACACAATGCTAACGTAGCGCAAGCGCCAACAGGACGCCATTTGTTAATGGCCGCTTGCAAATGACGTTAATGTTAAGTATGCCTACAGAGTTTATGGCCCCATTATACCTCGCGTCCCCGTCTTATACACTGTTCCCTTACTACATTTAGGTAGGTATCCTACCAGTAACAAATTTTGCAAATCGATCTTTAGAAAGAGACAATCGACAGTTTCAGCTGTATGAGGCATTATATTCCTATGTGTATAATGGCGTTTCTTTCTTGCTTGCTTTGGGCGACAGAGACAACGCTCTAAGAAGCAGAAACTAGCCGATTATATCTTATTTTCTCTTCTCCATCCGTATTTATCGGCAGTATCTGTCTTTTCTTTAAGTAAAGTAGGGTACTTTGAATATCCATTCATCCATATGTCCATCACTCGTTATCACCTTTCTAACTTAATCTCGCCACATACCATGTTTTTTTCTTCTAATTCCTTGTATGTTGACAGACATTGATCGGCGTATACGCACTGATGGACTCGTATTACAAATATGACGTCACATCGATTGCGTTCCTGCCGCTCTTATGTCTCATCGTTTACATGATACTCTTCACTTTGGGTGAGTTCATTACGTTTTCTACTACCTTATTCATTGTTATAATGCCTCTAGTCTGAGAAATAATACCTATATCTATACATATAATAAATCTGTAGGTCAATTCTTTACATTGAACATATTGAAAAAATAAATAGCGGGGGATGTTGCTGGATCGATACCAAACCCAAATATGTGATTTAAAAAAAATTTTGTCCGTCTGTCTGTATATGCAAGCATCACGTGAAAACTAACGGTTCGATTTCGATGAAACTTGGTATAATTATACCTTATTATCCTGGGCATAAAATGGGTTACTCTTTATCCTGGAAAATTACGTAGAAAAAAAAAACTTATTTTTCAGTTACTACAGAACGCGAGCTCAACAGCAGTAGCTCAATAGAGGGATCTCATTAATTATTAAAGGCTTAGTCGTATTTGGGTCCAATAGATATTTATAAGATGTCATTGTCAGAGTTACTCAAAATGGAGAAATAAACCATCTACGCGAAGACCGACATCCGCGCGGACGGAGTCGCGGGCGGTAGCTAGTCTTAAATAAATACATACCAGCCCTCACAGTATGAGTCCAAGTCGTCTCGCCTCCTCTTTCTGGGTTGGCCTCAACGTCGCCCTCTATCTCTGATGGTGAGCTGGCGCTGGGCTTGGAGACTTGGTGAGGCCTTTGCCCAGCAGTGGAATAGCCTGGTATACATAAAAACAAAATACTTGCAATGTGGACTCCCAGTATGTGAAATGCGGTATATCATCCGGCTCGAAGGACTAAGATTTTTAATCGAAACTTACCTAAATAGAATTATGAAATGTTTATTCCAGGCGTGGGTCCAGTCCCATGGATCCTGGTGGCGGAGATGTTCCCGGTGAAGACCAAGTGCCTGGCCGGCGGGATCTGCTCCTTCATGTGCTGGCTCGCTGGCTTCGTATGGACTTTGTAAGACAACAGGCTTTTTTACTCGAACAAAAAGCTAGTCCAAAATTTAGATTATCAAAAAATATTTGACCCGTACTGTTTCTTATCTTACGTAAACCAAAAACGACGAAGATACAACGCTTCTAAAAATCACATAACGTCACGCGGTCGGTCAGTATAATTTTACAGGCGTTTTCGAATTTTATCTTTATTTGTTACGTTTTTCATTGATTTAGGCCCACTTGCACCACAATCACTAAACGAGTTTAGCGCTAAAATGCCCTAGAATATCACTGTATCCCTGTCAAATTGTTTGAAGTTGACAGAGACAGAACGATGTTTTAAACCAGTTTAGCGCTAAACCTGTTTAGTGATTGTGGTGCAAGTGGGCCTTAATAAATAAAAAATACGTGTCCATTTTTTTTCAATACTTTAACTGACAGATAGAGTTTTTCAATTTATTTATTCAGTAAGCTACCCTATTCTGTTGTTTGTTTAAAATGTGGTTGGTGACGGTTTTGAAAATTATTTCGAAATTAAAATAGCTTTGTATTAAGACCACATATGGGTCGGAGAAATATGAGAAAACAGGCAATTGGGTGCACAATCTTATTGAAATAGCTGGTAGATACTGTATTCAGTATCTACCAGCTATTTCAATAAAATTGTGCACCCAATTGCCTGTTTAACATAAAACCGTCAAAAATTTAGAGATTTGTAAGACATATTCAGCAATGCCAATGGGTGGCTAAATGTTGTAAAAGAGAGAAAGAACTATGTTTTTTTTTTAGTTTTTATAAACCTTTCACTTTAGCTCCATCTTCCATTTTTTTTTAATTTAATTTAGTTTTTTTATATCCTCAACTCTTGTCTGTTTTATTCAAAGCTTCTTTAGTGAAAACAGCCGATAATAATTTTATTACTTTTATATTGAACCATGATACTCATCACTTCCATAAACTTTCGCCTCTCATAAACTTTCGTCATTTAAAACTACCCTCCATCTCATCATTTTCCTTCATAACCAGATTCTTCCGCGACGTGGCAGCCTCATACGGCATCTACACAGCATTCTGGATCCTCGCAGTCTGCTGTGGCATTGGCTTCATATTCTCCGCCACACTACTCCCGGAGACGAAGGGCAAGACCTTCGATGAGATACAGGATATGCTTAATAATAGGTCGGTAAGATCTTTACATTAGTTGTAGCTTTAGACTCCAGTCTTTTCAGCCCAGTTTCTAGACGAAGACAATAGAATATAGGACTAAAAAAACCTATCCGTCAGTTAGATTACCAAAAAATATATGTCACGAATTATTTTTTTACGTAAACCAAAATTGACGAAGATACAACACTTTTAAATTTGGCAATACGACACAAGCAAGTAGTTTTTACTGGCTTCTGACGTCACGAGCCCCCACTCTCGAATTTTGATGCGTTATATCTTTGTAATTATGCATTGGTTTAAAGAAAAAAAAAGTGACCGTTATTTTTCGAAACTCTATCTGATGGATTAATTAGAAATTCGATTTCAAATCCTATTAGTTCGTCAGATTCGACTTTGAATTAGATTCGAAAGATCCTTATTTTATTGGGTGGTATTAGAGAAATTCTGAGAACAATTAAAGCTATAAAAGAATTTATTGTTGTTTCATCTGTTTAAATGACAATATATAACATCACTAATTATAATATGTACATGTCTATAATAAGTTTACTTCTTTTCAGAACTAAGGAAGTCAAGCCGGTAGATGTATAGAAAAAATAAAGAAGAAAGAAAATAATTTGTAAAAATAGTTTTAAGTATACTTTCAAATCAGCTGTTATTCGAAATAAATTATTACAAAAAAAAAACGTGATACAATACTTTATTCTATAATCTTACACAATAATTTCATTATTATTAATTATATAAGGTAAAGTCATAGTTTATCTCTGGAACTGTAGGGGGCAGATTCTTAATCCGAGGACATCTTTGCCTATTTCCGCAACGCCACAAACTGGGCAAAGTTTGCCTTTATGTTCGGGCAAGAAACTAGCGCCGCAAAGAGAGCACTTTTCTTCGGGTTTTCCTCTGTAGATTGGCTTATAACTTATACCGCAGATATTGAAGGGATTATGTTCATCATAAAGGAGTTGATGTTCGTCTGTGAGCGATTTTTCACAAGCCTGAAGGATCTTTCTCGCTTGCTGCGCGACCTCGGGTCTAGGTCCGAGTTCCAGGAGTCGTCTCGCGAAAGAAGCTGCTGTTCTGTAGTTCTTCAGCTTGAAGAACATGTTGAGAGCTGTTCTGAGGGTCAGGATCTGGTGGACCGGTTGCAACTTGCAGTGAGTGAAGTAAGCTGCCATCTCGCATGTGCGCTTTTGCTCGTCTAGTGTGTTTTTGGGCATAGCTGTGGGGATAATGCAATAAAAGTTAATATAGGACAACGTTAGCGGCAGAAAAAGGGACATGTTGATATATTTTCAAAACATAACATGACTCTAATCTACGAAAGGATAGACAGAAGTTTCCTAGTGTAACAGAGGCCGGGATTGTCTGGTACGTTAATATGCATGGCAAAACTCAGTAGTGAGGGTATCTGACGTCAGAACTAAGTAAAAATTAAGAGATCTCATCAAAGAGATAAGCTCACGTTTGTGAATGTAATTTTAAGTTTGGTTTTCATTGTAAATTTTGTGCACAATAAAAATTACACCGAGAAGCGACGTATTTCGCGATACCCACGCGCAACGCGCGCCTCCTGTGTGCCACACTCACTGATAATTGGTAATAAGTACCAAACCGTACGGTGATTGTATTGTAATTAACTGGTGATAAAATTTAATTAATTTTTTTGGGAAAAAATATAAAAAAGATGCAAAATTATTGGAATCGAATCAGTTACTGATTCTGAACAAACTACATTCTGGTTTCGCATATACACATACCTTTTCTAGCGGTCTCCATCTGCAATCCCAGTAGATATTCCCTCGCTATGTTCAGCAGTTGTTGTGCCTCAGTGAGTTCAGGTTTGGTGTCCACATGTAGCAGAGGCACGGACTGTACGATACGTTGTAGGCGTTCTACCGCTTCGGTGAACTTGCCGGCTGTGGTTAGCTGGTAGCATTGTTGGAGCTGGGAGACTAGATCGTTCAGTTTTGTTGCTGGAAAGACGAGAATTCAAATAATAAATAAATATTCCACAACTATCACACAACGCCATCTAGTCCCAAGCTAAGCAGAGCTTGTGTTATGGGTACTAGACGACTGATAAACATACTTATATATTTCTAAATACATACATATTATAGATAAATTACACCCAGACACAGGACAAATGATCGTGCTCATCACACAATCATTTGTCCTGGGTGGGAATCGAACCCACGACCTCCGGTATGGCAGTCAGGGTCACTAACCACTAGACCAACAGGCCTGATGAAAATGAATGTTTTTCGGTTTCTCTGCTAAGATGTAAATGTTTCGATAAAGGCTGTATAATTGCTGTTCGTTAAACTCGAGAATGGCTGGACCGATTTGGCTAATTTTTGTTTGGAGTTATTGTTGGAAGTCCAGGGAAGCTTTAAAAGTAAATATGTCGAACGGATCCAGTCGCGTTACTTAGTGTAATTTATTTCGTGATGAAATGCTCTCAAAACGGTGAATGAAAATAATGTGAGAAAACCGGCATGTCCTAGAGCCAAAAAATATGAAGACATGTGACGTCTACCATCCCGAATTAGGCCCGCGTGGTGGATTATAGCCAACTCCCACTCAGAGGAAAGAGGCCTGTGTCCCAGCAGTGGGACACAGGCCTCTCAACATTATAGACTGATGATAGCGAATAATAATTATTGGATTTAGATGAAAGGAAGACCAATCATGAATGTCTAAAATGTAATCGCAACTTGAGATATTTTTTAACGACAAAAATTACATTTATGAAGGAAAAGGAGGAATTTTGATAATAATATTGGAACAGAGGTTATAGAATGTGACCATCTTAGTTGGAAAAGGCTTATTTTTCTAGCCATTTGAAACTTGATCAATGATACTCCCTCATTGGAATATTCACATTAGTTAATCTATACATATAAAAATCTGTAGAAGGGTCAATTCTGTACATTGAAAATATTGAAAAAATAAATAGCGGGGGGTGTTGCTGGATCGATACCAAACCCAAATATGTGATTAAAAAAAATTTTGTCTGTCTGTATATGCAGGCATCACGTGAAAACTAACGGTTCGATTTCGATGAAACTTGGTATAATTATACCTTATTATCCTGGGCATAAAATGAGAAACTTTTTATCCTGGAAAAATACGTAGAAAAAAAAATCTACCATCCACGCGAAGAACGACATCCGCGCGGACGGAGTCGCGGTCGGAAGCTAGTTACAAATAAGGTTTATTTTCGGTGTCAATATAAAACACTCACTTATAACAGGCAGTAGATCCTTCCCGCTGGCTTCCTTCCAGTTCCGGTGCAGATGTGCGTTGAGCGGCGGCAGTGACGTCAGCGCGCCGAACGTGAGCCGCGCGCGACCGAACATGTTCACGAACGTGTCCAGGTACGGCTCGAAGTTCACGATGCCTACTTGTTCGTTTAGTAGTCTGTGAATATAAAAATAGATACATTTTTTATCCTACTAATATTATAAATGCGAAAGTTTGTGAGGATGGATGTTTTGTTTGTTACTCTTTCACACAAAAACTACTGAACAGTTTTGGATGAAATTTGGTACACAGATAGTTTATCATCTGGATTAACACATAGGATAGTTTTTAACCGACTTTCCCGTGGGATAGTTTTCAAGTTGTAGCGGGTGAAACTGCTGGCAACAGCTAGTAATATATAATGTTGTATTACTATGTCTTAAGTTTAGGTAGAGCTTTTCCCCTACGAGAGACAAAATAGTAAAAGTAGGTATTTTAAAATCTTGACTTTTTTTACTTAAAAAATTGACACGTGTAACATAACCCAACCTTTACTGTCAGACTTGTACTGACTAAAATCCACGGTGTCCTTCACTAGCCCTTTACGTACCGGGGTCACGGTAATTCGTAAGTCCCGCGACCAACTTGTTGGATAATTTGCTATTTTCATTCCAAACTCAAAGCTCTAACTAGTAATGGAACAACACTAGTTCCAATATTTCCTAAAAAACGCCTTTAAACCTTTTTTTTTCAATTATGTCAATATATTTTTTTTTTTATCGTGGTAAAATCATCAAATGAGTCCTCCCACCCAGGGCAGGGCGGGAGGGACTGTCAGACTTGTACTGACTAAAATCCACGGTGTCCTTCAATAGCCCTTTACGTACTAGGGTCACGGTAATCCCTTGGTCCCGCGACCCCAGCAGGCTTTGGCCCTCTACAGGCCCCGTCACTATGCTGACACTCTTTGAGGCGCGCGTGGAACACAACGCGCCGTCGACCCGGGCATGGTCCATGGTCGGACAGCGAGTCGCCCATTACTCGCTGCCCGCATGCCCGCGCCTACGGTGGCCGGAGATCGTCCTGCGACGTCCGACGCCGTGGGCGTCTACCACTGCGGCTGGGGTGGAGGGAGGACGCTGTCCTCTCCCTCAGGCGGCCCGCCTCCTCCTTCACGAGCATGACTGCTTCGCAGAAGGAGGCGACCGCTTCCCACTCCGTCTCGCCCCGCAGCATGGCCTCAACCAATGCCGGGCGCGACAGGTCTCCGCCTATCGCCGTCGTGAGGTCACGGCGGTGCTCTGCCCAAGCGGGACAGTCCTGCACCGTTTGCACCACCGTGTCCTCCGGACGATCCTCGCAGTGGTGACACCCAGGCGTTTCTTCCCTCCCTATCAGACACAGGAACCTCCCGAAACTTCCGTGTCCGGTGAGGACCTGCGTCATGCGGTAGGTCAGGACGCCGTGACGCCTATCCAGCCACTCCTCAAAGAGGGGTCTTACCGCCGCGATTGCGGCGTGCCCGGACCTCGGTTGCGACAGTCGCTCCCTCCATACTGCCCTGAGATCGCGCCGGACCTCTTCCCGCCGCGCCTCGACTTGTCGAGGCAGCGGGGATTCGCCCCGACGCTGCGCCTCCACGCGCCATTCATAGACGCGCTGGAGGGCAGTCGCCTCCAGATCCCAGGGCAGCAATCCGGCAAGGAGGTTGGCTGATTCGCCGGCGATCGTGCGGTATCCCCGGATCATCCGGATAGCCATGACCCTCTGGCATGCGACCAGCTTGAGTGGTCGCGTCCGGATGCTTGGGGCCCACACAGGGGCCCCGTAGAGGGCCATGGACCGCACGACACCGGCGTACAGCCTCCGGCAGGAGGCATTTGGCCCGCCGAGATTGGGCAGGAGTCGCTTGAGAGCGGCTGCTGCCCGGTTCAGCCTTGGGGCCAAATGCAGGAAATGCTCCCTGAAGTTCCATCGGCTGTCGAGGACGAGTCCCAGGTACTTCATCGTCCTCCCAACGCCGATGCGAACCCCCTCCACCGTAATGTGGGACTCTGAACGTGGCGCGTTCAGACGGCCATGAAAACACATGGCCTCTGTTTTGTGCAGCGCCACGTCGAGTCCCAACTGCCGGATCCTGTTAGCGACTGTCGCTACCGCAATTATGTCAATATTAGCGCACAAATTGTACCGGTGGGGCAGTACAGGCTCACTTATAGTAATAACGATCTTTTAACTAATTTATAACAGATGACCGTATATAAATGAACAATACCAACCTGAGAGCAATCTCAAACTGTCCAGTAGCGACATGATCGTGTGCAGTCCTGAGCTTCCCGGACAGAGCGACCGGTGCACCGCGGGTGGGGGCCACGAAGTAGTCTGTGTTCTCATCGCCACCGTCGATATCAGCTGAAAAACGAAAATGTTATGTTAGTTTGTGTACGCTTCAAAAATTCAAAAAGTTCTGCACCGATTGAGCTGAAATTTTAGCATGATATATAATCTGTATCAAGGATTGTTTTTATCTATATAAAGAAAACGACGATTCACGATTCGATTTACCAGATATGCTTATATTTTAACATCGAAAAACCAAACTGCTAATGACTTTATAAAACTAACAACGAAAGTGACAGAAAGTAACGATATAGGAACAATACTAACGGACCAATACCCTGGCATTAATTCAAAAGAGTTTAAAAATTTTTTGAAGATGAAACAAATTAAGATGATTTTTACGGCCGTAGACGCCCCATTCTCAAATGGGCTTAATGAAAGATTGAACCAAACCCTGGTGAATAAAATAAGATGCAAAATAAACGAGAACAAAAATAACAAAGCATGGACGGCAATAGCTCAGGAATGTGTTAGAAGATACAACGAAACGGAGCACACGGTTACTGGATTCGCTCCGAAATACTTAATGGAAGGTGAAAGTGTCAATATTTTGCCCCACGAATTGAAGACAAATTGTACAAATGAAGACCTAGAAAAAGATCGGAAATTAGCGTATGAAAACACCAAGAAGTCCCATACTCAAAATGCAGAACGTTACAACAAACACAGGAAAGAAATTACATTGGATGCCGGAGACTTAGTGTATGTGGAAAATGGGAACCGCCTCAACAGGAAAAAGCTGGATGAAATAAGAATCGGACCATATAAAATCCTACAGAAGATCTCCAATTCAATCTATGAGGTTGATACCGGACACAAGAAAACAGAATCAAATCTTTTTCATATAACAAAATTAACTCCGATAGCTGACCACACGACGAACAATCACACAGATGTTATGTGATTGTTCTCCTCCTAGGGGGGGAGATATAAAGAAAACGACGATTCTCATTTACTCGAGACGTCACTTCCTTTTTGAATCTGCCGCGTTCCCGACAGCGTTATAGACTCCATTATAGAAACATACTCTGTGGTAATTTTGCTCTGTGGTCTGTCTGAATATTCAGCATCGAAGATTATAATTTGTGCTAGAAATAAACAATAAGTTGTAAACCACCTGAAGTAAAAACTTTTAATGTTGTTTTCTGTTTTTATTGCAGAAACCCAACTGAGTTTTTATTTCAAAAAGGAGTATTAACAAAGATTATTATATCTATTTTTTGCATCAGTCACATATCCGCGACCGCGAAAAAACAGTTTTTTTAACGATCAGCCGTACCAGTGACCGCGCCATCTACCGGAAGCGAGAAAAATTAAACTTATATGAAATGTATTGAAGAAAGAAAGAAAGAAAGAAAGAAAAAACGTTTATTGACACATGTCATAAGTACACACAACATTAACAAAGAAATATTTAAAAAGAAAACTTAGAACTAAACAATAAATATTGTGTGACTCATGGCTGCGCCAAATAGGCCCAGTTCAGCAAATGCCGGACAACTAGTGCCCGACGCTGGTTTTCAACTGAGCCTACGTGAGTGCACGGATGAAAATCAGTTTGATAATGAGGAAAATATAAAATAAAAATATTAATAATAAATGTAAAAAAAAAAGTAAAATAATATGTTAAAAAAATAATAATAATAATAAAAGGTATTCTTTGTTTTGTTTCTCATTTCTCAACCATTCAATTGCAATGTGCCACAGCGAAGCGTGGCAGGGTACAGCTAGTAAGTTTTTTTATATTCAAAAGTACCTATTATTAGCTTTTATTATTTTAGTTTTGTTTGAAAGGGTAAGTAAAATATTGTTAGAATACCAGAAACTGGCGCGAGTTCCTCCGGCAGCTCCAAGTCTTCATCACCGACATCCCATCCGCCGTCATCACACGCGTCCTCCATCACTTCTTCACCTTCATCACCCGCTCCCTGCATACAAATATGTTAATATGAGAAGATATTCCATGATATACTTTATAAACAGTTGGTCGAATGGAATTAGACAAAAATTAAAGGCGGAACGAAGTTTATAGTAGTGTGATTCTTATGACGCGCAAAGGCGCATCCTTTGCGCGTTGCAGTCGTGCGTGTTCACGAAGAACTTTGTCACTAGAAATAATAGCGACCGCCGCGCGCTTTTATTTTGTTACAAAGAGCCAATGCAAAACAATTGGCTATTTGACCGAAAAATTCTAATTAGTCCGTCACTTAGATTTTCAAAAAATATTCGACCCGTATTTTTTCTTTTGTTTCGTAAACCATAATTTACACGCTAGATAGACGACGAGATAAGACGCTTTCAAAATTTGCAAAACGTCACAATTTAGTACAACTTTTATTGAATTCTGACGTCAGGAGCCCCCACTCTCGAGTTTTGATGCGTTGTTATTTGGTGAATATTCATTGATATTACAAAAAAAAAATACGTGTCCGTTATTTTTTAAAACTGTAAATGACGGACTAATTATATTTATAATTTATAGCTACTGTCAAATAGCCAACATTAATTTACACGAGTTTTGGCAAGTATGTATTCAGCTAAGCAGCTAACCACAGAGTGAGTCAAGTTATTAAAATCTATCAACAGTAATCTACACTATCATGATTTAAACAGAAATGTACCTACAACTTCCTTGAACATATTTATATTCAAGTGTCTTTAGATTGTTGCGGGACTCACGAATGACCGTGACCCCGGTACGCTATTGAAGGACACCGTGGATTTTAATCAGTACGAGTCCGATAGTCCCTCCCGCTCTGCCCTGGGTGGGAGGACTCATTTGATGATTTTACCACGTAATAAAAAATGTTTAGGTCTCCTATATTTTATCTTTATAGCGCTCAGAACGGGTCCCTATATTATGTGCTAAGTCTCACAACTCACGCTTATAATGCGTTCCAACTATGAAGGATAGTTGATGACGCCATAATGTGACCTCATGCAACTTTTAAACCTTTGCACGGTTTTAAATAAACAATTATCATTTGAAAATAAGTCTAACGAGATAATAAAGATAATATAAACTATTAAAAATTAATTAGCACAGAGCATTTTATTGCTAAACGTTATTTTCAAATGACTGTTGACCATAGAGACTATCCTTAGTTGAATCGCACTGTACCTTCTCCTCCAGCACATCATCATCATCTCCCCACGCGCCGCTAGCCTCCAGCGGCTCCACATCATCAGCAGCGGCTGCCACTCCAGCGGCCGCGCCTCCTGCACGAGCTCCTCCCGCTACCTCGAAGAAACTCCTGGGGACAACATTAGTTTTGTTAAGTTATTGATCGACTCGCTCGCGACCACTTATTCGCCTGATGGTAAGCTGTTATTATGCATATAGATTAACTTGAGGTTTTCGAATCTTGTGATCTATTGAATGACACAATCTATTTAAAAAAATCTTAATACCCCTATCTTCCCCTCTTACATAAACCTTAATCGTTTCTAACGTTTTATCTATGTACCAAAACTCATTAAAAACGATTCAGCTGTGAAAACGAAACATTCATACAAAAAATTCCACTTACGCATTTATATTACAATTTAAAAAAAAAAAAAATTGTAAATTGAAAATTATATATCATATTATTAAGTCAAATATTCCCTGAAATCTTTTATTCTAGAAACATTTCAGCAAAATTGAATTACTAGAATTTTTTTAAGTATCTCACTTTTTTTTTATCGTGGTATAATCATCAAATGAGTCCTCCCATCCAGGGCAGGGCGGGAGGGACTGTCAGACTTGACTGACTAAAATCCACGCTGTCCTTCAATAACCCTTTACGTACCGGGGTCACGGTAATTCCTTGGTCCCGCGACCCCGGCTTACACAATCCATAGTCTCATAACTACAACTTACTTCGAAACTGCCAACAGCGGCCAATTAGGCTGCATGTTATGCACAGGTAGCGGAGGTCGCAGCAGCTTGGCGTCGGGGTTCGGTTCCGGGATGGGCAGGCCTCCAGCTTCCAGCATGCCCTTCAGTTGGTCGGCCTCCTCGTACTGCTTGTGGTTGATAGCTGTCAGGTACGCCAGGGATGTCTGAAATGGAAAAAATTACGTTAATTTTCTGAATTTCTGAATATTATCTTGATGTCGTCTGGGATCAAATTCAACCGCAACTATTTTTACAAGCTTTTATTTAACTTGCAATGTTTGTATGTTTGTTTAGATCAAATCTTGCAAGTCAAATTAGAATCACTTCTCATTACTCAATCGATCTGAAACTTGGTATTAATATGGAACCCCGATGACAATGCAATAATATGGTGACAGCGACCTGGTGGTGCAGCCAGGATCGTCTGCTCACGAGAGAACTCCTCAATGGTTAATAGTACACAACTAAAACTTGAAATATATATGGAAACCAGGTAACAATGCAATAATATGATAAGTGCGATCTGGTGGTGCAGCCATGATCGTCTGCTCACGAGAGAACTCTTCAATGGTTAATAGCACACAACTAAAACTTGAAATATATATGGAAACCCGGTAACAATGCAATAATATGATGATAACAACCTGTTGGTGCAGCCAGGGACATCTGCTTACGAGAGAACTCCTCAATGTTTAATAGTACCGAGCTATAACATTGAACATCATATATGGCAACCCAAATAATAATACAATAATATGGTGACAGTGTCTTGGTCGTGCAGCCAGGATCAGCTGCTCCCGATAGAATATGGTCCCAACGACAATGAAATCTGTTTAGGCTATTAATAAAATTAATTATTATATTAATCTATTTTGTCGTGCCCTGGGATCTGGAGGCGACTGCCCTCCAGCGTGTCTATGAGTAGCGCGTGGAGGAGCAGCGTCGGGGCGAATCCCCGCTGAAGAGGGAACCCCGGGGGAAGAGCTCCGGCGTGATCTCAGGGCAGTATGGAGGGAGCGACTGTCGCAACCAAGGTCCGGGCACGCCGCAATCGCGGCGGTAAGACCCCTCTTTGAGGAGTGGCTGGATAGGCGTCACGGCGTCCTGACCTACCGCATGACGCAGGTCCTCACCGGACACGGAAGTTTCGGGAGGTTCCTGTGTCTGATAGGGAGGGAAGAAACGCCTGGGTGTCACCACTGCGAGGTTCGTCCGGAGGACACGGTGGAGCATACGGTGCAGGACTGCCCCGCTTGGGCAGAGCACCACCGTGTCC
This sequence comes from Agrotis puta, assembly GCA_943136025.2. Taxonomy (NCBI): domain Eukaryota; kingdom Metazoa; phylum Arthropoda; class Insecta; order Lepidoptera; family Noctuidae; genus Agrotis; species Agrotis puta. Next base: position 4,605,073 of record OW964190.2, on the reverse strand, counting down.
TCACGACGGCGATAGGCGGAGACCTCTCGCGCCCGGCATTGGTCGAGGCCATGCTGAGCATGGCGAGACGAAGTGGGAAGCGATCGCCTCCTTCTGCGAAGCAGTAATGCTCGTGAAGGAGGAGGCGGGCCGCGTGAGGCAGAGGACAGCGTCCTCCCTCCACCCCAGCCGCAGTGGTAGACGCCCACGGCGTCAGACGTCGCCAGACGTCTCCGGCCACCGTAGGCGCGGGCATGCGGGCAGCGAGTAATGGGCGATTCGCTGTCCGACCATGGACCATGCCCGGGTCGACGGCGCGTTGTGTTCCACGCGCGCCTCTAAGAGTGTCAGCATAGTGACGGGGCCTGTAGAGGGCCATAGCCTGCCGGGGTCGCGGGACTAACGGATTACCGCGACCCCGGTACGTAAAGGGCTATTGAAGGACACCGTGGATTTTAGTCAGTACAAGTCTGACAGTAATGGGTGGGAGGACTAAAAAAAAAAACTTTTTTGTTGTCTATCTAGACTCAACGCTGTTCGCTGCTGGCCAAGCATACGTGGCCTTAAGTAACTTGACTGTACGAAATTAACAGGTAAACGACCATGCAACAATGACGCACTAAATGAAATGGAAAGACTGCGAAATATGTCCAACAAAAACTAAAAATTTAAAAATAAAATAATAGTAAAAAAACAATTTTAAAAACAAGCTTTTATTTAAATGCTCTAAAAAGGACAAAATAAACTTTAAATTAAATCAAACATATAACTTAAGTATAATATAAAAGCTTGTCGCGAGATTTACTTGTCACAAACAAAACAAACAAATAATTCAACGACAAAATGTATGTATCATAACATACTGTACACAGGTAAATCTCGCGACAAGCTTTTATATATTATACTTAAGTTATATGTTTGATTTAATTTAAAGTTTATTTTGTCCTTTTTAGAGCATTTAAATAAAAGCTTGTTTTTAAAATTGTTTTTTTACTATTATTTTATTTATTATATAACCGAAAGTTGGCGATTGACTGCTGTCTCGCTTAATGGTAAGCAATAATGTGGTAGTCTATTCACTGTTAATTTAAAAACAAGGTTAAATTAAACATTTTATTTACTCTACCCTACACTAAGAATTTCTCCTGTATCGTAGGTGCGTTTACAAACATTTAAACAAACACACACTTAAGCCTTTGTCAAACAGACAGGCGTGACGAATGCGAAGCGTGACGTTTTTATTTGTAATGTATGGAATTGTTTGAATCCGGTCACATAGAAAAGCGAAAGCGATCCGATAGCGTGATAGAACTATCAGACTGACGTCTCGCTTCGGTTCGGTATCGCTTCGGAAACGCTTCGCTTTCGCCTGTCTGTTTGACAAAGGCATTACACCCAGACCCATGCAGGAATCGAACCCGCGACACGCAGCGCAGCAGTCCATGGCTAAAGCACTGCACTGTTCATTTTTGAATTAAGTAGTTTACTGAGTAGTGACGGAATAATTATCTATATATATAAAAGGAGAACTGACTGACTGACATATCAACGTACAGCCGAAACTACTGGGGCTAGGAATGTGAAATTTTCCACACGGCTTCCTATTATAATGTAGGGGAGCACTAAGAAGGGGTTTTTGGAAATTTAACCTTTAAGGGGGTGAAAAGGGGGAAAGTACGAAACCCACGCGGACGAAGTCGCGGGCAAAGTGCTAGTGAATTATATGACACAAGTACATACTGTGATATATCCATCCGTATTTGTTAGTGTTAATTTAGAATTTGAAATTCTATTTGGCAAGTCTTAAACGTGATTTTTAATCCCACTGTAATAATCCTTTTTTCCGGGATGTAAGGTATTCCATGTCCGTTTTTGTAGTTCAGTAGATCTAAAATGGCCTCTTAATGATATCCCAAATGATTCACCTTCGTGAATGAATAGCCAATGGCGTTGCGGGAAATGCACGAACTTTGTGCTTTTCAAGTGATTTCAAGCAACGTCATTGGCTATCCTTGTATTATTCATTCACGAAATAAATCATTTAGAATATTGGTATGTGGCCGTTTTAGACCCTCTGTCAACGTATTTGTAAAATTAATCATGATAAGTTCAGTGCCAATGGTATTGACGTGAACAAATAAACTTACTTAGATATTTATAATATTTAATCAAATGCATTTATTTCAAGTAGACCAGTTACAGGCACTTTTGAATTGTCAAAGACATAAAAAATATAATTTAATACTACAAAATGATGGTGCTACAATCCCAGTCACAAGACATAAAAACTGTGAAAGTACCGTATGCCCATTCCAAGGAGTAGATCTCTATGGAGAAGAACGGACAAGAAACTCCACGGAAACTCTTTTTAGATCGCCAAAATTATTACAAAGCCTTTGTTACATCATTCATTTTGAGATGGTACATTATGTGAGAACGATGTAGCAAGTTAAAAGAGTCCACAGTAAAATATTAGGTTATTATTAATACTATCATTATCGCCTCGTAACTGAAAACACTAAAAACTTAACTTCAATGAAAGAATTATAGAAAAAGAGAAAATAAAAGCTATATTCTCACTTGTCCAGCATTCTTCAGTAGCCTGATGGTCTCTCGGGTGTCTCCCAGCAGCAAGGCACCCTGGAACTGTGCGGACACATCCTTGCGGATCTCGGCGATCTTCATCATCTTGCGCAGCTTGTCCAAGTTTCCGGTGATGAGGTACAGGAAGGAAAGCTTGTCGAAGTTTTTAGTGCGCTGGTAGCACATCTCTACGATCTGTGGAGACAAGGTGATATTGAATAGGGCTTTGATGGTGATCCGGCCATAATGAACTGGTGAAATCGTTGGCTTACCAGACTCTTGGCAGCCTCCAGCGTGAGTCAATGTTCATGACATACCTGATGGTTGCCAGTAGCGAGCGCGGCGTTGGCCAGTTTGTCCCAGGCGCTGGGCTCGTCCAGACTCTTGGCAGCCTCCAGCGTGAGTCAATGTTCATGACATACCTGATGGTTGCCAGTAGCGAGCGCGGCGTTGGCCAGTTTGTCCCAGGCGCTGGGCTCGTCCAGACTCTTGGCAGCCTCCAGCGTGAGTCAATGTTCATGACATACCTGATGGTTGCCAGTAGCGAGCGCGGCGTTGGCCAGTTTGTCCCAGGCGCTGGGCTCGTCCAGACTCTTGGCAGCCTCCAGCGTGAGTCAATGTTCATGACATACCTGATGGTTGCCAGTAGCGAGCGCGGCGTTGGCCAGTTTGTCCCAGGCGCTGGGCTCGTCCAGACTCTTGGCAGCCTCCAGCGTGAGTCAATGTTCATGACATACCTGATGGTTGCCAGTAGCGAGCGCGGCGTTGGCCAGTTTGTCCCAGGCGCTGGGCTCGTCCAGACTCTTGGCAGCCTCCAGCGCCACGTCAATGTTCCCACACTGTAGTGCCAGCGACAGTCGAGTGCGGGCGTCCTTCACGAAGTGCAGGGCCACTTCCGGGTAACCTGGTATGCGAAAATAACCTCTACAGTAAGATGTTTAAAACTGAAAATCTGTAAGCATCTTGAAAAAGAGGGTATCAGTTCCCGTAGGACAGAACTGTCTCTTTTGAAGTTAAAGCTGACACTATCCGTCTTATTACAAAAAGAGGTTTAACTATAAACCCAGGTTTAAGTCTCGCAAAACCATGGTTTACACAAAAACGTTATTACAAAACGTGGTTTTGCGTTAAACCATGGTCTAAAGTATGGTCTAACACTAAACCACGCCGCCCCCTAGTTTAGCACTGGTCTAAGTCGTATCTGTCAAAGGTGTGTCAGTTTCTCACAGCATCTTTTTCATTGTGTTGTTGTATTTGTGGTATTTTTACCCAAAAACATGTTCGATTTAATTGATAATGAGGATATTGAAGCCGGCGAGTTTTTTGAAACGCTACGGCGACACAACAGAATCGTGTTCGAGTCAGTTTTACAGATAAGCCTGAACTTCATAGGCCAGGTCTAAAGCAAGGTTTATCTCATTTTTTGTAATAAGACGGTATGGGTCCAGTTACATAAGCCACTGACATCGGTGGATGTCAGTGGCTTATGTAATTGGACCCATAACTAATATTTGTCATAATTAAGCCCTCATTGGATCAAATCACATCAGAACAATTTCAATAAAATTTCATGAATGTAGTTGGTTCCTGCTCGAAATATAGGTTTATTTTGAACCCGGTAGGTGGCGCTGTTATTTGGAAAGTCAAATGAGACGGCCTTTATGGAGCAGAAGACTGTCAGTTTCGTACTGACTTAAAACAATACTGTTTCTTCACTTGCCTTTTGCGTTCCAGAGCCACAGGACACCTCTGCAAATCTGGGGCGCTTAGCTAGTAATATTATAATAAGTGAAAAACGTAAGTTTACCTTTCTCCTGCAAGTAGGCGATGATACTCTGTCCCACTAGTTTGGCGGTGCGGACCATGTGCAGCACCTGGTCGTATTGACGCGTCACCAGTGCCAACTTGAACCTGTAGAAAAAAAACGATAGGTTCTGTGACGTTCTACATAATATTAAGCATGCTGTAATACACGGAGAAGATTCGGAAGATTTTATTACCATAAGGCTACCTATACACGGACTGCTCGAACAATGTATGCCAGGCGACTGCTTGACCGCATCGACGGCCCGAAACAGGTCAACTGCTTGCGATGCAGTCGCAGCTTTTCGGTAGTGACTGCTTCAATCAGTCCATGTATTGCCGGCCTATGTTGTAGAACACTTTTTCAAGTGGTGATGATTTTTTTTGTTATGTCAAAATTACATCTTGTATGACGACACTGCATTTTTATTCATTTGTGATCCAAACGTTAAGAAAAGGGAGCCAAAAGTTCCATCACATCACATAACACCGTTCTGTTCTAGTCTGTGACGTTGGACCTCAGATGAGAACGGAAGGGTGATGTGAGCAACAAACATGTTTGAATCAGAAGGAATGTATGAGCTACAATGGCAGCTTTCACATGACACGGCAACCGTGTCGGCACGTGAAAACTTACTAGCCATAGGCCAGGTGGTTACGATAATTTACAGTTACACGTAATTATGAGGATAAATTAAATAAACTAGCAAAACTCTACAGACCTGATGGACACATTCTTGATTAGATAATCTAAAAATTAAGATTAATTTTGTGGTTGCAGTGGTGTGTTGAACATGAAATACTGACCTGTACTCCGTAGGGTCAATGTTGAGCACCTTGGGTCGACACTCGCGGTCCAGACACACCACGCGCGCGCCGCCCTCACTCGCCAGCACCTTCACCGCGTACACTGGCACGTCCAGGGTGCGGATTATGCCGTAGTCACTGCAGGAGAGAAAAATGAGTTTGTAAAAAAAATTACCCATTTTGTGGGTAGATTACTTATAAGATTGGTAGGATATCGTCCCTTTAATGCGATCAAGACAGACTGCAGAATTCAAGGAAGAGCATACCCTTTGGACAGTGGCGGTACCTTCATATAAGCCCAAAAGCCCGGCATGCCTTACTAAAACGCTCAATAGAGAATCAATATCAAACCCGAACTATTTAAAAGTTCGCGCGCTTAATTCTTATCAAAATAACACAAACTAGTATCTACCTATGCTACACATCGCGATGGTTCGCGCGCAGTTTCGCATTTGAAGCATCAACATATAGCTATCTCGCCTACACTCGACCGGCTTTTACCGGGCTTTCAAATACTATCTTTCTGTCACTTTCGCACTTATAGCGATGTGCCGTATAACGAGTTAACCTTGTGCGTCTACAAATCGTTTTTTAAGGAAGGTTTAAGCCGTGATTGCCTATGAAGTTGTATACGTATGCGTGACTTGCCAACTCTGCAGTGTTGTCATTTTAGCGACGTTATGAGATCTTGGAGATTTTTAACGAGCCTGGAGACTTTTTTAAATTTTGTATCAATAAAAACTAGCGACTTTTTAAAATAACGAAATTAAATATTCAAGAAATATCTCAAAAATAAAAAAAATGCGACATCTAGCTAGGTTTTTCATATACTGGGCGACTTTTTTTTGCCGAAATGACAACACTGCACTCGCAACTCACTTCAGTTTTATTTTTGCTTGAGTACGAAAAGTTTTGTTGTTAAAGTTTTTTGTGTGTTTTCTTAGATTTTCTCAGTGATACAATTGTTTTGGTGACTTAGTTATTGTACCTTGTGAGGATTTAAAATGCGTTCATGTTTTGATTGGCGAATATAAGGTAAAATCTTTAAACTTTGCTCAGAAAAAACAGTTAATTTCTTAATTAAAACCGTCGCCTAATCTGTGTATTTCTCAGACTAGTAAATCGCATAAACGAAAATTTAATAGATCAGTGTATATGAAAGTTCGTAATGTTTTCGAATTAATTGATTTCATTCATGAGAATAACCTCGAAGATGCCATGCCCGAGCTGTTAAAGTTAGCGTTTCTTGTTGTGACTATTCCGGCTACAAGTTCTTCCGCGGAACGTGCTTTTTCGTCTCTTAAATCTATCCAAATCTATCTGAGAAATACACAAGGTTAAGAGCGTCTTTCCGAGTGATCAATGATAGCTATTGAAAAAGAGTTGTTGGTAGAATTAACACGATCACCAACATTTTACTCTGATGTAAATAATACATTTCTTAAGAAAGATAGATGATTCCAATTAGTATATAAATAATTTATTTAAATTCCTTATTTCATTCTATCTAGCTATTTTTTACTTTCGTTTTGTAACTTTCTGTTTTGTTTTTTTTTTGTCTGTAACCTATTACGAAGCAAGCAATTACTCTCTATAACTTTGTTCTCTCAAGCAATGAAGCAAACCAGACGGCTTTTTTCAAAGCCACCGGAGTTATGATAGGTATGTTTATTATATTCAATCCAGCACTAGCGTGCCTTCAGTGAGCTTTGGTTACCTCATTCCACACGACAAGCAAGAGTGAAATTGAAAAAAGAAGAGGAAAGAAGAAGATGGATGAATTCACTTTTAATTTATTGTACCTAACCAGTAGTTTATGAGAAAATTGCGATGATACATACGTAGGTACCTACATACTCAGTCGAAAACTGACCTTTCTTTTTTTGAAATCGGTTAAAATTTTATTGGGCTTGCCTTATTTTGAAACCCTAGGCACGCCACTGCCTTTGGAAATCATCGGAAATACTAACTAGCTATAATGAGATCTAATATAGAGCTGTTATACTACCACCAATGGAAGTAATTTGTTGCTTATTTGATATTACAATGATTTCAAAATGACACACTAACTCTTTATTTCTACTTTTTCTTTTTGAAGTGAAAACTTCTTTAGCGGCGTTGAGCACTTCTTTGGAATGGGTAAAAAATGTTAAACTCGCGTCAGGACAGGTGACCTGATCGAAAAGTGCTGATAAATCAGCTTAATTTAAATAAATGACTTTTGATTTTTTAGAAGGTTCAACAATGCTTAGAAACTTTGCCTCCGTTTAATTTTACGTTCGTGCTAATTCGGAAACCCGAAAATAACCGAAGTGCATTATTTTCCCAGTTCAATATGAAACTCACCCGTCTCTACAGCAGTACTTGATATGGTTAGCGGTGGTGTATATGAAGACTGGCTGCGGAGTGGAGTCGTCGAAGGCACCGGACTTGACCCTCGCTCCTTCCGTCACAGTACACAGCTGTTCCAGCTTCTTGGTGCAGAGAGTCACGCTGTGTTTGCCCAGTAAGGCAACTAGAGACATGTCCGCGTTCCAGATGGCGTAACGGCATTTCGCGATTTTTACCTGGGTAAAAGAAGATAGTTAATTTGACAAACCATAGCTTCAGTTGTAGTAGTGTCCAATAGATTACATTATCAATAAATATCTGACCACTATTCTTACGTAAACCAAGATTGAAGAACCTTTATCAGATTATACCTTACACTTGATTATCCTGAAGAAATTACAAACTCAAAAGCATTTATTTCAATTTGACTGTCACAGGCACTATTGAATTGTCAAAAAAAAAACATGGAATGAAGTCGTCTACAATTTTCACTGGTAAAAAACTGTAGTTGTCCATTCCAAATCGTATGGAGAAGAATGGACAAGAAACTCCTCACACACGTATGTATTGAAGCCCCATGATACTCACAGAAGCAATGGTCCTCTTCTGCTGTACATCCAGCAGCTGCACAGCATCAGCCTCTCTCAGCAGCAACATGCCGGTGCCCGCGTACATGATCTCCTCACAAGTTGGAGTCGAGATCTTTTTTGATACTTCGTTCTTCAGGTTTTTGATGACGAGCTGTGAAAAATAAAAATATATTAGTATTTTATTGTTATTGAAATTCTTACAAAAATAAGTACTGTTTTAGTTTTATATAATTCTGGTGAAGTAACTATACTATGCTAGTTAGAATGTTTTGTTTTATCGTCGTAAAATCATCAAATGAGTCCTCCCACCCATCGCAGGACGGGAAGGACTGTCAGACTTGTACTGAAATAGCCCTTTACGTACCGGGGTCAAGGTAATCCGTTAGTCCCGCGACCCCGGCAGGCTTTGGCCCTCTACAGGCCCGTCACTATGCTGACACTCTTTGAGGCGCGCGTGGAACATAACGCGCCGTCGACCCGGGCATGGTCCATGGTCGGACAGCGAGTCGCCCATTACTCGCTGCCCGCATGCCCGCGCCTACGGTGGCCGGAGATCGTCTGGCGACGTCCGACGCCGTGGGCGTCTACCACTGCGGCTGGGGTGGAGGGAGGACGCTGTCCTCTGCCTCACGCGGCCCGCCTCCTCCTTCACGATACTATGCTAGTTAGAATGATTTTTTTTATCGTCGTAATATCTTCATATGGGTCCTCCCACAGGACTGCAAGGGCTGTCAGACTTGTACTGACAAAAATCTACGGTGTCCTTCAATAGCCCTTTACGTTCCGGGCCATGTTTACCTGCTAAGAGAGTCCCGTGACCTCGTAAGGCTTTTGGCTCTTTAAGAGGGGCCCGGTCAATAAGGAGGGCCATGAGGTCACAATATGGCGTCAGCGACTCTCCTTAGTTGAACTGTATAGCACAGTAGGAATTGGTAAAAAACAGCAAGGTTTTCTTAAAATGGCTGTACTAACCTGGTTATTTTTCTCCAGCGCCGCGAACCTATTCCGTGCCACCCACACGGCGGTGGTGGCCTGTCCCCGCGCGGGGTCCCCGCCGGGGGCCTCCGCTCCGTCCCGCGGCGCCGCGTACAGCTCGTACGAACTGTTGTCACCCACACGCCAGTTCACCAGGACACACCATTCCGCGTGGTTCAGGGACATGCTGCAAGAAACCGATGTAATGGGAACGAGAATATAAGATGTGTGCACGATGCCTTCTAGTGACCACATGACCACATTATTGGGGGCTATGTCTGCCAATTCTTGCCAACCAGATTTTTTAATAAACTTTATATTAAACTTGACACGTGTCACTCCGCGGGTGTCCCCAATTAGTTCACATCTCTGCCACATTGCGCGCTGCTATCCATTTGATAGTCCTCCACTGACGTTTTGCCACAAAATGGGAACGAATCCAGAAAGAGAATTCCTGATGGAAAAATTCAATAACACCTAGGCTCTCGCCAAAGGAGCCTAAAATTTTGAGTTGTGAGTCGCGTTATTTCTGTCAGTTTCGTAGAAAAATCTTTCGTGACTCAAAATAAATGGTCTGCACTGTACCAGCACACAAAACTACGCGACTCACGACTCACAATCTTCAGCCTTAACTAAACGTGGGGATTGAAATGACAAGCTCGAAAAAAAAACATACAATCTGCTTGAAAACACAAAAAAAATGCCTCTAGCGAGGAGGGGAAATGCCAAATACAATTATATTCTAAAAGACTACAGTTGTAAGAAGTGTTAACTTTACCTATAAGGTTGGTTCCTGCCACCTCCCTTGATCTGCATGACAGGTGCATCGCGATTGGTCGCCATATCCAACTTGCGAAGTTGTCTATAAAAATAATTAAATCTTTAGTCATTTTATATAAGAATATAATAAATCTGTAGAAGGGTCAATTCTGTACATTGAAAATATTGAAAAAATAAATAGCGGGGGGTGTTGCTGGATCGATACCAAACGCAAATATGTGATTAAAAAAAATTTTGTCTGTCTGTCTGACTGTATATGCAGGTATCACGTGAAAACTAACGGTTCGATTTCGATGAAACTTGGTATAATTATACCTTATTATCCTGGGCATAACATAGGATACTTTTTATCCTGGAAAAATACGTAGAAAAAAAAATCTTATTTTTCAGTTTTATTCATAGACGTTGTTCTGTAGAACCGCGAATCTCCTTAATTATTATAGGCTTAGCCGTATTTGGGTCCAATAGATATTTATAAGATGTCATTGTCAGAGTTACTCAAAATGGAAAAATAAACCATCCACGCGAAGACCGACATCCGCGCGGACGGAGTCGCGGGCGGAAGCTAGTTTTATATAAGAATATGTACGAAAGGTGAATTCATGTTATGTTTTATATTTTTATTCCGCAATAACCTTACATAACATCATGCCTGTGTGGGTGACCTAATTATGTTAACGCCCATGTTACATGGGTCGAGCCATGGGCGCTAATGGAAACATTTCAATAACACTGCCCAATCTGGGAACTCAAGTTCTGCAGTCGAGCTGGCGACCACTAGACCAACAAAATAAAAACTTACCTGTCCTTGATATAGAAGAGCATGTTATTATGCACGGCATAGGCAGGCCTCTCTCGCTGCAGCTTGAACAGAATCATACCGGCGTCGTGACCCGCGGCGAACAGGTTCAGTGTAGGATGGGCGGCTAATACCCAGTATCTGTTAATAAAATAGAAAAAATGTTCTCTTTTGTTTGTTTTCGAAGAAAAGCAGAAGATGCAGTTTCTGTGCATTTCCCTCAAAAACTGCTCGAGTTGACCGTCATCGCTTACTAGTACATTTTCAACTGCGTTCGTAAACACATAAAAATACCGCACCGTATACGCACATTGTACAGTTGTTTCTTGTAAAAACAGTAGTGTAATGATGAAACGAAACGATGTTTATTTTTGCAAGTAAGTCTGAGAAGCAACAGCCGAAACTAACTCAGAGGTCACGGTCTCTTTTAAGTCCAGACATTGTTTTGCAATGGTCCTACGGGTGTCTGAGATGGTATTTTGAGAAAAAAACACACAGATTTGAGTAGACCTGTCCAGTCAGTCCAAGCATTTGTTAATTATCGTGTAGCTCGACACATAACTCAAGGAGCTCAACGACACGACAAACAATACCAAAGAAAGGACATTTATGTAGGCCGGATAAGTTACCCAAATTGTCAGACAATCAATATAAGTGAACTGGAAAAAGCAGTTTGCTACAATATTTACTGCAATAGTTACTTACTAAAACTTTATAAATAATGGAATCAGTTACCATAAACATGAAATTATGAGTATAATACTTCATTTGTTATCACCGGCTTAGCTGTACTTAGTTCTTACCTCTCATGCTCCCTCCGGAAGGAGTGCAAACAAGTCCTCTTAGTCATGTCCCAGACTCGAATGAACTTGTCCTCACTGTTAGACAGGATGAGCTCGTGTCTCGCGTGGAACAGCACGCAGGATACGTTGTTGTAGTGGCCACGGCAGGTGTCCACCTCCCATGCCTGGGGAAGTTAATGGATTAGTGGGAACTTTTGATAGTTGTACATTTAGTAACTTAGTTTTTATATCCCCAAATTTTCTTAAGACACGCTCACGCATACAAAGAAATATCAGACCATAAATCTATACATTTTAAAGAAAAGTTAATTTTCTAAACGAAATCTCATAATTGGCCTACGATTGAAGAGGGAAGGTCTTTGCCCTGTAGTGGGACAGCATAGAATCCAAAAAATAATAATTTCATCATTTGACATAATCATCATCTGCACGCCTTCTCTTAACTATATTGAGGTCGGCTTCCAGTCGAACCAGATGCAGCTGAATATCAGTATTTTACATGGAGCGACTGCCCATCGGACCTCCACAACCCAGTAACTGAGGAATACGATACCCCATGGTAAGACTTTTTGTCAGGCTTATGAGCTTTCGGTCGCGGGACTTACCCATTACCGTGACCCCGGTACGTAAAGGGCTCGTGAAGGACACCGTGGATTTTAGTCAGTACAAGTCTGACAGTCCCTCCCGCCCTGCCCTGGGTGGGAGGACTCATTTGATGATTTTACCACGCAAAAAAAAAAGGCTTATGAGCTTGTGACTCTTTAATAAAATTTACAAAAGGTCAAATCATGGCAACAATTAATGTTGTCTGTTATGGTAAAAGACTACTATGGCCTTAAGAAATTTCGGGTAAATAAAAACTAAGAATGCATTATTAGGAATTCCCAAAATCACAATGACATTTGTATGAAATTTCCCTGATTATACATTGAAGTAGAAGTTTGTTATTGCATGCTGGTTATTTTCCAGACACGAAAATATTCTATTAGTTTTTTTAATTAAATATTATAACAATTTTGCTTACCTTACATTGTTCCTCCTAATTAATAGAAATGATTGATTTTAATTTACAAAATAAAGTACAATATTACCCAAACCATTGAAGAGACAGACCACCAATAAAGTTTTGAAATTGAAGGAAAGTATGAAATTATAGAAAAAGGATGACACAAAGAGATCAGTCAAGAAAACTTTGGCTTAAAAGATAAGACAGGACAAAACTGCCTTACGCTCGAATTTTATATTCTATCTCGATCAAAATCTCGATCCGTTGTCTTTGACGGTTGCTTCTGATTGGACATCTTAAGACTCAGATAGGCTTATTCATTCGTTAATTGGTGGACAGGCCGAGATCAAGATAGCAACTAAGATAGATTATTAATTTCAAGCTAATCACTTCGAGTTTAAGAAAATGTCCACTCCACTGTCTGTTTCTTAAGCTCGATTTGTCATTTTCAACTTTTTTTACAATTGGGTACAGATTGTCAAAAAAAGTATGCGCTTCAGCAGTTATATTAGAATGAGGATTATAAGCTTTGCGATAAAATGATTAAATGATGTTTAATCGTTTAGCTTTTAATCTGGATTTTGCAAACACTTTTACGTCAAAAATGCTGTGAGGAGAAAACTCCAAGCGACGTTAGTACAAATTCAGAAACACGAAGATTAGTGAAGCGCATACATTTTCTGGTTTTACTAGTACATGGTTATACAAGTGTAAAGAATGAAACCACGGATTATTAACAGAACATCCTCAAAACCTCATAAACGAAGCAAAGACATGAAAACCCAATCTGAAATGAGTAGTAAACATGATCCAGCTGTGAAAAGACCATCATCCTTGAATCCTCCAGGTACCTTAGCATCGTTCATCCTCCATAGTTTGACCTGCCTGTCATCAGCTGCAGATACAATGAGGGGGAGGGTGGGGTGGAACGCTGCCCAGTTGACTCCTCGGTCGTGGCCCTCCAAGACGTGTTTGACAACAGCGTCAGCCTGCAAGATCAGTTGCTTTCAGCAACATTGGTGATGTGTTATAACATCAATATTATACATACATATTTATAGTTTGTTTTTAATGTTTGCAAAATTAGTTTTTGTTCACTTTATAAACCTCAACGTTAGGTTAGAGATTATTGCTCTCAGCTATATATTGAGACTTGAGACCAACCTTATACATAGGAAAAATAATAATCAGCTGGCCCCAAACATTTATTTATTTATTTTGTTCATCACATAATTATCAAAATTTAAGAAACAACAATTTTTGACAATTATGTAATTATTTTTAACACTGTAAATGTTGATCATAATGATTAGTTAGATCCCTTAAGAGGTTTGAGTTAACAAAAACTAAGGATTTATATTTTTTAAGTGTGTGTGTGTGTGTGATGTGTGTTATAATTCTTATATTTTATTTACTAATTTATATAATTTAAATAAGAGAAAAGCAATGGGAAATCAACTGAGCTATTTCTACAACTACATAATGTTCATTGCACCACAACTCTAAGTAAAGCATTGAAATGTAAGCTTTGAAACGTAACAAACAAAGCAACAATTTAAAAAGCGACAGTAATTGATTTCATATATTATACTTTCAGTTCAGTTTTTAAGAGATATCTAAAACTACTTTCAAATTAAAAAATAAAGTATACCTTTAATATAACTTTTTTTAACTAGAAAAATACAATTGATTGTAAAATAAAGTTGCAGTAAATAAAATCTATAAGTACTGCGGGTATGCCATGCCAACTAGCTACAAAATATTTTAAAAAATGGTAGATTTTTATGGCTTTTTATCCTTATCTTTACTTCACATCTAAACCACAAACAAATTCTTTCTGCAAAGTAATAATAATTTCTAGTTCCTAATTGTTTTGCTGAAAGCAATAATTAATCACAAAACCTGTAAAGGATTACAGGTTTGTGCAACATGTTCTTTCTTTTAATTTATTTTAAATTTAAAAAAAAAAAAAACCTATTGAAAATGGTGCCTATTTTGTAATAAAAATTTAAAAAAGCAGCAAACATAAAAAACACACACAACACCTAAAAAATGTTTATTATACCTGTCCGAATAAGTCCGTAGCCTGAGGGTTCCGCAAATGCTCAGCTAAACCTGTAGGTCCAGGAGCCACACTCTTCTTCCTTAATCCGGAGAAGTCCCATACTCGTACGGACTGATCCAAGGAGGCGGATACAAGGAGGTCCTCGGTAGGGTGGAATTGTGCGCACATAACATAGTGGTTGTGACCTGTTAGCACGCTGATGCACTGTCTGGACTGCCAGTTCCATATTCTGATTGTCTGGGAAACAATATTAAAGTATAATTAAATTAAGTTGTATTTAAAATTTGTATTTTTTAAATGTTATGTTTTCATTCCCTTAATAAAACCATACATTATTAGCTCAATGCACAAAGTGAAGATGGCCAAACAGAAAATTAACAAAAGGACTTTAGAAAACAAAACAAAACTGTATCTATTGAAAAAAAACTACTAATGCCTGCTAATGATGGCGATTAATGACTATTACAGCTACATCAAACATTCTCTGATGACAAAAACCACTTACAATATTTAAATGGTTATGACAGAAATTATTAGCGAGCTGCCCGAGCTAATGAAACACAATTAACAAATATATTTTGATAAAAGTGTGTAAAAAATCATAAAAAATAGGTACCTGATCATCAGAAGCACTCAAAATCCATGGGTACTCATGGTGGAAGAATGTTGTGCGGATGTAGTCCAGGTGGCCCAGAAGTGTGAACAGACACCGTCTCTGCTTGTAGTTCCAAACCTACAATAATAAAGGAGGTATTAAAACTCTTTAAAGTGAATTGGCTGTGTAAAAATAAAATCAGGCTGCATGGTCTAGATCCCATTGCCTTACCAAAAGGGTTATAATATGTTAAAATATAGACATATGACTAGGCAGTCAGGTCTAAACCTACAGAGTTTACAATATAGCTTTCTAAACAGGGTTAATAAAAAAAAGGAAATAGGAATAATCTGGATTTTAGATTCTTTCTTATTGGAAATACTATAATGCTGTATTTCGTTTTATAGATATATAGAATAGATCACACATAATTATCTGTGTAACTTTAAGGCTAAGAACTAACGAGTATTTCTATATGAATGTTTTTACTTTTTACAGATTTCTGGAAATAGTGTCAAGTTGTATGGACCTTATATTGGATACTACTATGTTCATACATAGAGATATGTGCATACAAACACTTCTACGTGAATTTATTATAAGTGGAAGCTACAATTGATACGCCAGCTACGATATACGTGTCATAAACATGATGAAACATACATGGTAAAGATATATCTAAAGTGAACTTCTTGAGTACAAACCTTGATCTTATAATCGTCTCCACCGGATACAAAGAGCGGCTGTTGAATGTGGAAGCAGATGCCACGCACAGGACCATCGTGTTCATCAAATTTCTCCAGCAATGTACACATACGATAATCCCATAGCTGAATCACGCCATTGTGTAAACTAGCCAAAACCCATGGCCGCTTCGCATGAAAGGATATACCTTTCACCCGCGCCGATTTAGTTTCAAACTTTGTAAGCATATCTCTCGTATAATTTCGAGATATTCACGCAAAATCCCATAAAACAGAATTGCTCCACACAATCAAATGTCACTTGAACCGGCTGACGTGACACGTCCAACAAAACTAGAGGTGATCCTGATGGTTGCTTACTAAACAGTCTAAAGCAGGGGTAGGACAATTCCATAGAATGACAGATTAGAGGTTTTCTTTTTCAAAATGCGACATCTGTTATCGCCATCCAAAACAAATAGTTGCTTTATGTAATTACAGGTGGCGCTACCATCGACTTAAAATATTATAAAACAAAAAAAATAATATATTACATATTAATTTCATGATCTATTAATTTTATTTAGCTCGTATTACAATTATTTTTATTTTTGCATATAAGCTGGATAATAATTACTATAGCAACACAATGAATTGATTTCATATTGATTGTCAATAGAGATGCGCAAAATGTGTCAGCACAAAGAAATGAATGAAGTATATCTTTTCGCTTAACGAAGTAGTCCACTCATTTAGTTCAGTACTTCATTTAGTTCAGCAAATCAGAACGAGTTCCTGACTGATAATGAGACTGAGATGGTTGACAAAAGGATGCATTTCACTAGTTCAGTTCTAAATGTATGTCGATTTTCCTCCATACTTTAAACAGAATTAGGGCTGCCAACCTAGAAATATAATAGAAGGTCTTGTTTTTACTAAAATAACGAAAAAAAAGTCTATGGAATTATTATTTGCTGTGTGTACCGCAAAAAGGTCTGATCTGATTGCAGTTGATACAATAATAAATTATATTTGGCGATTGAAAAAGAGTGTCCATGGAGTTTCTTGCTCATTCTTCTCCATAGAGATCTACGCTTTGGAATGAGCACCTACGGTACTTTCACAGTTTTTATGTCTTGTGACTGGGACTGTAGCACCATAACTATTTTTGTACTAGTTTTATTTTGTCTCTTGACAATTCAAAAGTGCCTGTAATTGGCCTAATTGAAATAAACGATTTGATTTGATTTGATTATTTCATTAACGTACTTCTGTTTTGGTTTACGTATACTGTTGTAAGTGAAATAAGACTGTATACCTTTAAAAATAAATTTCATATCATTAGACTAAATACGGTTGTCGCTCGTTACTTTTGCCAGCCGAACTTCGAACATGTACGTCGTACATTCAAATGTGTCTCTACTTCAGTTAGTTCAATCGGCTCACTCGGACAGTGAGTGAGACAAAGAATGATTGAACTAAGTGAAGTAGAGACACATTTGAATGGTTACTGATTGAGTGATAAGTTTATTTAGGGTAGTGAAGTAGTTCATTTCCTTCAATCGTTCGCGAACTACCCATGTCTAATTGTCAAACTGTCAGCTCACAAATATGTCACTGTTCCTTGCGTTTGCGCTTGTTTGTAGTTTCGTTCCATGTTTGTGCTGTTCTTCGTGAAATTATCCGCCGATCCGCGTTGAATTGAGTCCTCTCCTCCGCAGTGAAGTGTACGAATTTCCCGAAGTTATTGTTTGAGTTGAGCTTTTAGTTTCTCTACCATTTCGTCGTCGAGTCGTTTTTCGCGACCCGAACGCTACGTTTGTTCTGTTTATTTGCGATATAGACGCTCATGATTTGTTTTTATCATGCCTAAACGCTGTGCATTGGGATGTTCAAACAGTAAGTATAGTCTTCATATAGTTATCTCTGCTATTTTGCCTACTCCATAGATTTCCATTAAAGTCAGGTGAACTTCAACTTACATGCTTAATCTAAATAATATGTAAACAGGATATGATTCCCAGGTTGGGACTTAATTAAGTTGCCAAATGTGGGTGTACTTACTATGTGTACAGTACGGCCTACAAATCTTAGACTGCGAATTTTAACGCTCAAAATAAGCGCGTAAAATAAATGATTTATAAAAATAAATGCCAATAACAGTTGTTAACAGCAATAACAACTGCTATTGGCATTTATTTTTTCAAACCATTTATTTTTTTACGAGTGCACCAGCGCTAAGTTCGCAGAGCCTAACTTCAAACGCACCAACTGTACACTGTTTCTGCTGTCTGTCTATTGTAGAACTGTTTCGTTTACCGAAATAGGTTGACATCTGAAATTATTCATAGAATATGAATTTCTATGGTCAAAAAATAAAAATAAATTAAGTAAAATGCTTGGCTGCTTGTTTATGTTATCAGTTGGCTAAGATGACAATATTGTTGTGTGGCATATAAGTTGAGTTAGTTACATACAGCCCCCCACTTCGATTAAGACCTGAAAATCGGTTCAAGTTCAACCTCCATGATGGTTCAACTTGTGTGAAGAGAATTTTACACATAATTATTTAGGAAAAACTAGTTTAGGTCTTGAAACTTGTCAAGATTAAAATTAAAAGTGATCTTTCTTTTTTTTTCAGAGAACTACCATCAATTTCCACATCCAGAAAAGAATCCGGACCGTTTCAAGGCCTGGGTTCATATATCCGTCAAAAGAAATAGAAAAAAGTTTAATTGAAGTGCAAAATTTAGTAAAGGAGATTTTAAAGAAAGATGTTCCCAAAAAAGGACTAAAACAAAAAATAAATATGTTCACGGACATATTTGTTGACTACCCATTTAGTTGTGAAAAACAAAACAACACTAAAATAATATTTTGAAAATATAGTAATTAATGTAATTGTTTATAGTTGGTGCCGTTCAATAAACCGGATTTTGTCTGGCAAAATTACGTATGATGGTGACGACGAAATTAAAACAGCAGCTCAAATTTATAAAAATAAGCATTAACATATAATAAATAAATAATATTGTATAAAATAAAAGTTGTTTTTATTTGTCTCCACTCACTTTTTAAAATTGATGCTTTCTTACTATTTTACTTGTATTCAAGTTGATAAAGTTTTGCTATGATTTTATTAATAAAGAGAAAACAAAATTAAGTAAAACTTTATCAACTTGAATACAAGTAAAATAGTAAGAAGCTGAAGTTTAAACAATTGTATAGGTAGGTATAGTACCTATAGCTATATATATCACAAGCTTGTGGATGGCGATAATAGATGGCGCTATTTATCTTATCAATTGACATTAGCGGTCTTCAACAAATTCTGCGAGGGGGCTCTCTATACCCGATATATTATTTTCCTCTATGGTCTAAAGAATTCAAAGAAATGTTATTTATCAATATATTTATCATTCTTTTCATAAATAAATGCTCCAAACATATTGTGTTTAATTGAATGGACGTCTTCCTTCAGTATGCTGCCTTAATTATGAAACATTCCTCTCTAGTGTAAAAAAAAAATGTAACTGAATTATTTATTTAAAATCTGGCTTTCCTGTAATAACGCATTGCATTCTTTACATAGTTTTGAGTATTTCTTGTACAATGTTAATCATCAAACGGGCCTGAACGCCTATAGTAAAAGCGCTTTATCGTTTGTCGCATTCAGAAATAATGTAAAAGAAGAAACTGATTGACCGCTGCACAAACGTTGCTCAAATATACCATTTTTGTCCCACCTCTAATAAGCCATTTTCACACATAATGTTCCGAGCATAGACTACAGAAAACGAAAAAACACATTGTATTTATCGTGGTTTTTATACACCAAAATGAGAACGTCAAAATTTGTTTGTCAACAAAGCACTTTGTAATTTTAAAAAAAAATGTCGTAATTTATCAGTTTTGTTAAGTGTAACTGATGTTTTTATCCATAAAAGCCTAATATTAAAGAGATTCACACAAGTGCCGAAGACATTGTGAAAATATTACATTTTAACATAACCTCCAAAACACATCATGGTTCCACTGGATAAAGAAAAGTTAAAAGAAATGGGAAAGTTATGCATTCCCGGTATGCGATTAAGTTTGTCAAATAAAGAATATGTTGCCGGACCCGGGACATATGAGCTTAGGGGATATATCTATGCCACTTTGTGTGGAACACTGAAAATGGAAAAGGATGAAAATGAGGTTAGTAAATAATGCTTTAACGGCCTGTTTAAGTTATTTTACACAAAAAAAGCATTCTGCGAAATTTATTTAAGCATGATTCAAAATTTGATACCTGAATTTAGTCGTTAAAGTCTAGTTTTTAAATACATAATAATTCATAAACATTTTTTTTTTGGTTCTTTTCGTCCCTCTTTGAGACAGGCAATAATTCATAAACAATCAAAAAAATAACAACTGTTTTTCAGGTAACAATAGTATCAGTAGAAAGCCCAAGGACACCCAGTATTCTGCCTAGAACTGGTGACATAGTGACAGCTAAGGTGACAGTGGTGAACCCGAGAATGGTACAATGTGTAATATTGTGTGTAGGTTCATCAGTTCTGGTGAGGCCTTATAGAGGGATCCTGAAGAAAGAAGATATAAAAGCTACAGAGAAAGATAGAGTGGACCCATATAAGTGTTACAGACCTGGAGATGTCATATTGGCAAGAGTTGTATCCTTTTTTGAACAAATCATGTTAAGAATTGTGTTATAATGAAGAAAATGGCATGTCCTAGCACCAAGACATTTCTAAGACATTTGACATCCACCAACCTACACGGGGAATGCAAATATGCATGGTGGATATGTCCTAGTCCCCTCACAGAGACAAAGCTTGTTCTGTTTGCATGTAGTAGCAACAGTGAAGACTGATTATATTACAGAATTTAGTTTAGATAAAAATGTAGTATGAATTTATCAACCCAAATGAACTGTATACATGGATTTAATATTTTTATTTGCTTGTTTTCAAAATTATTATTTCCTTAACCCCAAATTTAGCTCCCAATGACAGAAATCCATTGGTACCACGTTTCAACAGCAGAAAATGAACTAGGGGTTGTGATAGCTACAGCTGAAGGCTCCCCTCAAGGCATCAGTATGGTGCCTATAAGCTGGTCAGAAATGCAGTGCCCCAAGACATTAGTTAAAGAACCAAGGAAAGTGGCCAGGGTCATTCCAGAAAATATAAACCAGGCCCTTTTCCCAGTCCGAGATAACTCCACAAGTGAATTAGAAGTTGAAGGAGATAAATAGTTTTTTTATATTGTGTTTGTCTTTCATTTTGATAATAATCTTTTTAACAAGTGTTAATTAGTTTATCCTATAGTTTGTGGTTTATCCCTTATGAGCGTACACAGACTGCTAGAGCAGTTAGCCTGGGATTGGCTACGTTAAGGACTCCGACCGCCCAAAGTAATTCAACTGCTCGAGTGGTTCCGTGTGTAAAGATCACTAGTTTGCTATACAGTCTCTATTGACTGCTAAGAAGCCGTGTATGGCCGAGTGACATAAGCTTGTGGGACATTCTCCAACGTTGAGGATAAAACGATTCCGGCCGTAGTATTCTGACTAATAAAACTACAATAGGAGAAAACCGAATGATTTCCGATACTTTTACTACTAGTGCAACTATCCATTGACAAAAAACAAATATAAAAATTATTTTAATTACATTTTTAAACAAATAATTACTCGAATCGTCATTAACTCCTGTGTCCCACACGCCTGTTTCCTGCTATTTGGTGGTCACATAAAATATTCAAATACAAATAAAAATATTTAAAAAAAATGCGAAGTTGACTTCAAAGATCTAATATCTTCAATACTAATCATTTTAAACTTTTCACTTAATAAACAAGTAAAAAAATCAGCCTGTTAAAAATTGTTACAAAAAAATCATCATTATTAAAACAGAATATGTTTGCAATTTATCTACGTTCCGAAAACTCAAACTAAGTCAGTTCAGTGCCTGCGGGGTTCCCCTGCGCGCCCCTCAGTTGAGCCACACTCTTTGAACGGACTGCACGTGTCGGATTTCTCAAAAAAGTAAGTTTGAATTTGATTCTCCAAAATGTGATTTTTTAAAGTCATTATCCTTTTTTAGCATATCGTAGCAATTAACTATTGTGCTTATCATAATTTCTGCTTTCATTTTATATCTTTAAAGGGTTTAAATCCCTCTTGAGGTGTTTTAAGCAAGATCGTTTCATTTTCGACAAGTTACGACATGTTTTCTTGTAATCGTCATTATTGATAATATCATTATCCTGAAAACATATGTAAAGTATAATGACGGATGGATTAGATTAATGACGTCCATGTTATTAACAATGACAACTTATTAGGTTAATGACGCGGGGTATTGATATTGTTGTAAACATCACACTTAATTAAGTATCAACACTTCTTTACCTAAAAAAGTTCAAAAGACAAGCGGCAGTGTATAATTATTGGGTAGGTACTACTATCTCGTACGTAAATATAAACGTAAAATATGACTGTTTTGCATTCCAACAAAACAGGTATTATGTGACATGTGTTGAATAAGACACACAGCGTTGCTTTGAAGAATGTTGTTGTAAATTCGCCTTACCTTGGTTGTCTATGGTTAAAACTTACCAAATTGTCCCTGGTTTTATACCTGTCTCTTTCTTTCACCAGCGTGCGTCCTTTTCTAATCGTGAAGGATGCTTGACAGGCAAGCTGTCAACTTCATAGAGTCTTCAAGGTACCAGCAAGAGACTTGCTGCAACGCTGTGTGTCTTATTCAACACACACAGCGTTGCTTTGAAGACCTGTTTGGTATCTGCTGGTGATAAATACAAACGCTATGATGAATTAATTATAATACTGTTTTAAAGCATAAATAGGTTTAAAGATAGATTAAAAACCTTTTTTTTTTAAACCTTCTGTAACAAAAATTGTAACATTCCTTTCTAATTAGTAACTTCTTCAGAAATCAAAATAATAATTAAATGATAGAGATACCTGGTACAAGGAGATAAATCTAAATTAAATATTTATCTAGGAATAGGATAAAGTTATGTCTTCTAAGGGTACAACCTTTTGAAGATATAATTATTTAGCTAATTAATATTGCATAAATCTAACTGCAATAAATAAGCATTGGAGTTGGTGTCATTAATCTTGTTTACTGGTGGACAGTAAAACTTCTGAAAATGTTTTATTACTCTTTCACGTTCCCCGGTCAAGCATTTCTTGAACTAGTATTTTTTACAACTAGCTTCTAGGGGCTATAATAGCTTACTTGTTATAGCTGCCCAGTGGGGCACCAATATTTGCATCTTTAAAAACAATGCTATGTTTCCAACTTGTGCAGAAGCTGGTTTTAATTTTCCTGATAGAGAAAGTGACTGTGTTGTACAGACAACACAGTCACAGGCTTATTCTATTTTCAGACATTTCTAACAGGGTAGACATGGTCTCGGTGTTTCCGCAACAACGAACCTTGCCGTCTTTGTAATTTTGATTCTGTTTTTAAATCAAAATTTCGGACAAAGACTGATTTCATATTTCAAAAAATAAGATTTTCATCTAATTTTTTGAAAAATAAATAAATAAAGGAAATAGATTTTCAGGACTATTTTCAATACTCAATACTTTATTGCATTCCATTATGTTAAATAAAACAGTATGTTAAAACATTGTATCAATAATGGACCCTGTCGGGCACAGCATAGGCAAATTAACTGGTAATAATAATCTCCATTAGATGTGAGATCACGAATTCTTTAACCTGAGGGAAGCAATAGTATTAGAGCTATAGAGCTATTCGCCTAGCTATCTCAAACAAAGAACCTGGATATTCAGAGTTCTTTAGTGTATTAAAAAACAAAGTAATATTGTAGTGTACCCTATTGGAAGTTTTTGTACTGCAAGCTTTAGCAAGTGAAATAGTTACTAGAACTTTCTAAATGAAAGAATGTTTTGAGATATCTACTTCAGATGTTGCTCAGTAAGTTGAGATAGCAGTTTTATGCAGGAGAATACTTCTATAACCTAGATTGTTTTCTCAAAACAATCTAGCCTGAAATCTAGCAACATGTACATCTATAGGTGTTTTAGGGTTAATTTGATTGGTATCACACCAGGATCACCATCTTTTAATTGGGGCTTTATTTGTTATAAAAGTAGATGTCCGCCAGCTACCTTTTTTAACAAGTCTTGTTCTGCTAGAGTTTAGGAAGAGACTTGGTCAGCGCCCACCCTTCATTTTCCAGGCTAGGGGGAAAACTTGTCCACCTGTGCCAAGCACTTGCCTGTAGTCTTATCTGTTAAGACTTTCCACAGGGTCTTTATCGGAAATTTGTCCGCCTGTGCAAGGCACTTGCCTGTAATCCGATCTAAGACCTTCCGCAGGTTCTTTATCGGAAGTGGCTCTCTCTCTCACTTGAAGATCGAGTAGTCAGAAGCATTTGGCGCACTCTGGCGTTAGTAGAATGTACTATCAACAAATTTGAAGTATGACCCGTTTTGACAATTCGTCGTTTGAATCTGTCAAAATAACCAGGATCTACATAATCAGGTTTATACAACTGTGGAGCTAATTGTATTTGAATATCTGTAAGAAAATAATGCTTCTGGTGGGTCATAATTCGATTGTACAATTGTGCCTTGTACTTGTATTAAGCTGGGTGGGGGAGTGCCCAGCCCAGCTGATAGTCCCATTATCGGCTGAAAACGTCGCAGATAACTGCGTAAGGTTTTGGAACCTAATGTTACGTACTTTGGTACGAAAGCCGTTTCTGTTGACGTGATTAGATCTACGTCTGGGACGCCCCATATCTTTAACATGGCCTCCGCGGCTTGGGGTAGAAGACGCCACTCTGGTACTTTGCGACCCCTTGAGAGGCGATTCGCAATTTCGTTTAAACTCCCCGAGAGTAAGTGGCTAAGAGAGATAAATGCAACTGCTCTGCAAGTTTTTGGAACCTGTTTGTCAGGCTTAGTAGTGCAAGGGAATGTATCCTTCCGGACTTAATATGTATATGTGCACTATGTGAATATTTATAGCTGCAAATACAGCATATGTATTGGAAAGGAAATCTGAGAGCCAGGGTATCTGGAATGGAGCCCACCTTACAGCTATCTGTAATCATCACTTACCTATGTAAGTGATGTTTAATTGGGCTCCCTACCCCAAGTTGGGTGTATCCGTGGTCAAGAAGTGAGTTACACTTTTCTTAACTCTCGGTATTGAGATGTACTCTGTGGCTTTAACCACCCTTGTTGAACAGGCAGAGGAAACTTACTTCTCTCTAGTAACCTGTTTTGATTGAACAATTTTCGAAACAGTTGCATTCTGTGAAAATGTAGTTCTTTTGATACTGCATAATTATCATAATTCAGTAAAACTTAAGTCCGAGTTTTTTGCAGACAACTGCTTCCATTGCTCTATCTTGTTAAAGATGAGTAAAATCTCTATTATTATTGAAAAAAGGTTTTACCCAGTTCTGCTGGGTGTTCCATACTAGACCAATATATTCTGCTTGAAGAGAGGGTTCTAGCAGACTTGTGATACCCCAAGATTTCCAATATTCTCAGCGTTTCCGCAACCAGAGAAACCAATACTGTATGATCCTGATTTACCAGGAACAACCGTGCAGGTATACAATTATACAGAAACATTGTTCTCACAGGATTTCCGCAATCCAGTTGTACTTTGGCAAACATAATTGGGGCCATTGATAGCCCAAAAAACAAATGCTGTTAACAGCGGTACTTGTTATAGATCACAAGGAGAAGCCTCCTGTGTGTTTCTGCAATTTGTAAATGAAAATAAGCATAGACCACTTGTTTGTGAACCTATACTGGGTTAAATTTCCTTATTAATTTAATTGGAAATGTTTCACTGGCATTATGAGTCGAGACCTCCGCGGTCAAATACGGGACCTAACCCGCAGATCAATTTTTTTTTTTTTTTTACAATAAATTCGACGTAGTAAACTCGAATTAGGTATATGGTCAGTGGGTCAAAGGTTTAACTAAAAGATCATGAGTGCTATGTCTCTTGTTGTTGGGGTTGCAAACTTTTCTAAAGCATGTTTCACTAGATACCAGGGGAGGTTCCTTTATAAAGAAAATGCCACAAGCTGTTATTAATTTCAAAAATGCAATGCTTGCTGCCCTGAGTGGGCATGGTCCTCTAGACAACCCCCTCTAAATGTTCTGAGTGGTCAAATAGATTTTTCTTTATACTTGTTTAATCGGCTGGACCTTAATTCCACCTAAAGAAGCTTTGATAGGGTGCAAAACCTCTTGGCTAAACAGCTAATTGTGAGTCCACAGTCGGTGGACCATTAATAATAGAAATCTTTTCGAACCATGTGCTATAATGAAAATAATTAGGGTAGCCGATACCCGGTTAAGCAAATCCTGTAATGTTAATATTAACAGTTGTTTCAATTCCAAAATATTGTTGGATAACTGCTCAGTTGAAACAAATGAATCCTTGGTCTTGTTAAAATGATACAACTCATCATTAACTTTAAGACTTATAAAACAAGGAATTGTAAGGGGTTTTTGTAAAAAGTGTCAAATAAAATTGATTATATTTTAGATTTGCCTGTTCTTGTGATCTTTCTTTGAAAGTGTGTGGAATACTTGTTTTTCATAAAGCTTCATACTAAAACTTCACCTAAATACACAATGAAGTTTGTTGTTGTTTTCAGACGACCCACTGACCAAAATTTATGTGGGTGGAGTCAGATACCCTTCTCGTTGTTAGAGGAGGTAAGTTAGTTCAATAACTAGAATTAAACCCCTCATCATGAATTTGTGACTCTACACGCGGGTCCCAACAAGTTTGGACTTGTTTGTACTTACGTGACTTTGCGTCTTCAGTTGGGCGGATGTGAAGCTATGCTCTCGTCGTTCGAGGATCACGATGATGTTGACCAGTCATCAGGTCTCATCCTATTTGAATGCTGATCTCCCCCCGGAGCGTCAACATTCAACCTCGTGAAATCACACCACACTTACCCGTTCAATTTAGTCCGTAATCCTTTTAAAACACTAATTCACAAAAGAAAAACGTGTCACGTACTCTAAATAAACGCTGTGTGCTAATTTAATACAATTAATTATTGTATTTTAACACTTTTTTGACTTTGGAAATTTTTTCGATGTTTTCGCGGCAAAATTTACAAACGCTATGAAGTTGACAGCTTGCCTGTCAAGCATCCTTCACGATTAGAAAAGGACGCACGCTGGTGAAAGAAAGAGACAGGTATAAAACCAGGGACATTTTGGTAAGTTTTAACCATAGACAACCAAGGTAAGGCGAATTTACAACAGCATTCTTCAAAGCAACGCTGTGTGTCTTAGGAAAGCACATAATAACAAAATGTGACCATATTTTACGAATTTTTTACACGACTTGCTTTGAGTACCTTCCTGTTTCAGCTGTTCTTTACATAATTTTTTATGCTTGATTAAATTTAATTGTAATATTTTAAGATAAAACATCGACATGCCTAGGAAGAAGCAATCTGAAGAAAGTCGTAAAGCAAAACAGAGATTCTGTCAGAAGCGCAGATATCAAGAAATTAAAAATGATCCAGAGCTTTTGGCTATAGAACAAGAAAAAAGGCGCAACAAATATAAAAAAAGAAAAGAAGAGGGTAAACTGAAGCCAATTACCAAATTAACTCCTCGTACCCAACGTGAACAAAGAAAAAAATGGAAGGAGAATTCTAAGAGGTAGGTACATACAATGTATATCTTATATTATGTTCTTGACATCGAACAAAACATAAATTCATATATCATTACATAATCAGTAAACACATATAGGTTTGACAGAAGCATTTAAATATAAAATATTATGCATTATTTTAGATACAGACTACGTAAAAAGGGAGAAAAAGAGAAGAAACCTACATTTGATGCTGTAGCTATAGAACCAATAGCAGCAGAAGAGTCTAGTGTTGATTTTACAGAACAGAAAGAAGATCCTTTACATGAAAATTCTTCAGCCCTGAAGGAGGCGATAAGAAAAATTAGGAACATAGAACGTAAAAAGAGAAGTAAACTAATTAGCATTATTAATAAATATAAAAAGAAAATTGAAAACCAAAGGAAAATTATACAAAGATTAAATAAAACTATTAATAAGCAACAAACAAATAACGACAATTATTGTATGCCAGTTTTGCGTAAGTCAAAAACAAAAGTTGGCATAGAAGCGGAAGAGAAATGACTATGTGGAAAAAGTTAGCTAATGATGCAAATAGCAGTATCGCTGCCGGTAAGAAAGAATTTGTTACGAAAAACAAAATAAAGATGCAGAAACGCTATCTTAATGCACCTTTAGAAACACTATATTCCAAATTTCGATCTGAGAGCAACATAAGAATAAGTTACTCCTATTTCTGCAAATTAAGGCCTTTTTGGACAGTGTTTCCAAAACCGATAAATAGGGATACCTGTTTATGTTCTCGTCATTGTAATCAGGGTTGGGCAGTATTTGAATTACTTGTAATTAAAATACGTAATTAAAATACAAATACGTATTTGGTATTTGTATTTCAATTACTTCCTTAAAATGTAATTTGTAATTCGTATTTCAAATACCTGACGACGAAGTATTTTGTAATTAGTATTTCAAATACTTGAGGCTTCAAAATACATTTTAACATTAAAATACATTTAAACTTCATTTAGCGATCGTGAGTGTCAGAGTGTGAGTGCGAGGCGAGAGTGCAATGATAATAAAGCAGCTATTAGAGTTGGCAACACTGCACTTGTTATTTAAGCTGAACGTTTTTGAACGAAATTGGCCAACAAAACGCAAAAAAAATGTGTAGTCTTTTAGCCACTACAGATATGAATCATTTTATCAAAGCTTCTCGTGTTAGCAGAGTTCACTATTCAGCAATTGCTAAATGTACTTTGTTATGGAATATGCCCAGAAGACCCAAATCGGCTGAAGTCATAAAAGAATGTCTTGGACATCAGTTAATATATCTCTGTCCCACAAGATGGAACTCTCTTTATGTTCTGTAGCGCAGCTAATGAGATGCAAATCAACATTAAATGACCTATTTGATAAGTTGGATAAGAATAACACTTTCTCTGCCATAGAACTAGAACACTTGGAGGAATTCATTGAAGTATTGAAACCAATTGCTACAGCTCTAGATTACATTCAGGGCAACAATTGTTACTATGGCAAACTTCTGCCTACTTTAATGTCTCTTAGAACCAGATTAGATCGACTGCGGGATAGCAATTTGAGGCATTTTACTCTCATTGTACCACAACTAAAAGGGAGCTTGGAAAAAAGATTTGATAAGTTTTTTAAACTGTCCCCTGAAGTAAATAGAGCCATATTGGCGTCATGCTACCACCCTCGTTATAAAATGCGTTGGTTACCAGAAAGCATCACAGTAGAGGAGAGGCAAAGAATTCAAAATCTTGGCATTCATGCCTTAGAGACAAGTAACAAAAAGCATGAAATAATAGATGGAAGCAGCAGGAGTAGCACCACTAGTAAAGAAGATGATGAATTTATTGTTTTTGAGAACAGAGACAGTGATCAACCACAGACACTACACTAAAACGGAGTTAGAATTGGTCAGCTTCCTAAATGATAGAAGCAAAGAGCTTTCAATTCTTGAGCGCTATCCAAATATAAAAAAATGTGTTCATACAATTTAACACAAGTTTGTGCTCATCAGGACCTGTAGAAAGATTGTTTTCTTTGGCAGGTTTTATTCATTCTCCAACAAGAGGCTGTATATCTGACAGTACATTTAAAAATCTAGTGTTCATGAAAGGAAACTCTGGTTTTATTGATTAATTAATTTCTGTTGATGATATTCTGTATATTATATATAGATTCTTGTTTTCCTCAACTTTTCAGCTCATGCTGGTCTAGATTACTTATTTTTAACAGACTGAAATAAAAGGAGGAGGTTCTCAATTCGGATTTTTTTGTTTGTTTGCGCATAACTCCGTCGCTTGCAAACCGATTTGAAAAATTCTTTTTTTGTTGAAAAGGGGTTACTTTCCAAATGGTGTCTTATAAAACTTTAACGAAATCGGAAAAGCGGTTTTTGAAAAATCAACAAAATTAAAATTTCATTCACTTGGTTCAGTATTTTTTATGTTATGAATGAGCATTTTTCGCTTATTGTTTACGTGAATGATGTTACTACCGGTAATAACATAGTCCAAGTAGACAAAGATTTCTATTAATATTCTAATTCTAGTGCACATGTAAGAAAATTAGGTATTGACAAGAATTTGGGTTAAATTTTTGAACTAACAAAGGGTAAAAATGTTGGTTATTTTGTTTTTAAGTCATTCATCATTCATTCTTTGGTGGTTTTTGAAGGCGGGATTTTTTTAAATAGTTTTAGTAATTATGTAAATTGTATTTGGTATTTTGTATTTCAATTAAAAATGCCTAAAATACTGTATTTTGTATTTTATATTTCAAATACCTTACCTAAAGATATTTTGTATTTTGCATTTTAATTACTTGTGATACTGTATTTTGTAATTTGTATTTCAATTAAAGCAAAGCATGTATTTTGCCCAGCCCTGATTGTAATATAGATTTATTGATAAAAGCTCTTCATAAAGCTGGCATAATAAATGTAAAATCTAGTGATGAGGTACTATCCAAGCTATGCTGTGACCCTAGGCGTTCGGCTTGTTTAAACAGAGCCTGTAATATTTGCGCATTAAATAAGCTCGAATATTTTAACATTTCTGGTGGCAATGTTACCTTTTACGAATGGAAAAAATCAGTAAAAGAAGTTGTACTTCAAAACGGAGGCAAAAAAAAACAACAGCTAACACAAAAATTTAAGGACACTATTAGTATTTCAGCAGCTATAAAGAAACTTGAAGCAGATTTGACACCTTTTTATAATCACGTTTTTAAAATTGTTTCACAATATAATTCCATTAAAACGCTTAAACAGAACCTTACGCTTCAGGATGCTTGTCTTCATGTAGATTTTTCGGAAAATTATTCCTTGAAATTTGCTGCTGAAGTACAGTCGTTCCATTTCGGGGGCAGTCGCCAGCAAGTTTCCCTACACACTTCGGTTATGTATACCCACAATTTTAGTTCAGGCTTTGTAACTCCTATATCAGCTTGCACAATCAGTGATTGTTTGCGTCATGACGCACCAGCTATTTGGGCTCATTTGGTGCCCTTATTACAGCACGTTCTTGAAATAAATCCCTTTATAGACACGTTAAGCTTCTTATCCGATTCTCCGTCGTCCCAATACAGGAACAAATACATGTTTTTATAATAAGTCAAATACGTAAGGATTTTCCTCAAATCGTTAAAATAACATGGAACTATTCTGAAGCTGGACATGGAAAGGGTGCTCCGGATGGCGTGGGAGCAGTCCTTAAAAGGACTGCCGACCGTATGGTTCTTTATGGTCAAGATATTGACACATATGATCAATTTTATGAGATGTTAATAAATACAGTTGAAAATATTACTATTAAAAAAGTGGATGAAAGTGAGATCATAACAAAAGAAAGCTTGATTCCAACTAACTTGAAACCATTTAAGGGCACCCTTTCCGTGTATCAGGTCCTTTGGGATGTAACAGTCCCACAAACAGTTTTAAGAACACTAAGTTGCTTTGATTGCAATGCTGATAAAAAATGTATTCATGGGTACGATTTAGGTCGTATCACAAATAATAATCATGAATATGTTGAAAATATTGATCCTGATTATGTTGCTCCGATGTCCAGGACCAATCATCACACGTATAATCCAAAAAAAAATAAACATCCTCTCTGATGTAACAATAAAACACGGTAACACAGTTATCGATCCTTTCAAAGATCCTAAACCATCAACATCAAAGACATTTTGATTTTTTTTATTATTAATTATGTTTCTCTTTTATTAATAATTATGTAAAACTAGCTGTGATTGTGCAGACCCCAACACATCAACCTACCCCTCCTATCTGTCAATTTTCTGTAGCAGATTTACAAGTAAGATTAATTGTTTTGTTGGGTTTTTTTGTTTCAATTATTCAAGTTATTCATGTGTGTTAGGGAAGGATTGGGGTAAGTTCATGTGAGGGCGTGTGTAACCGAAAATATTATGACTGTTAGAAAATATATTATGTTTATGAATAAATAATAAGAAAGGCTACATTAATTAACATTTTTTAGGTAGGTAACTAATTTAAAAACTACCTAATAACTGTTTGTTTTCTAATTACATTTATAAAAAGACAGTATATAAAGTGGATAAATAAACATATAAGTGGAAAAATCCATAAACATATTATTCGTTGAAATAAAAGGTAGACTGCTGGTGTGGAGTGTTGATAAATAAGTTTAGCTTTATTTGAAATGTTTGCCACGATTAATATTGTTGTGATTGGTATTGTGAAACAAGAATGTCCATTTGTATTCGAAGTATAATCTATATTTTTTTATTACTAGCGGGTGAGAATAATATATTAATAATGGTCTTTTGACATATGTATCTACGTACAATTTATATCAAACTATCTAAATTTTGACAATATCAAACGACCATTGTTCAATCTTGTGTAATAATTCCAGTATTAATATACCTATAAAAAGTTATATGAATCAAACATTGGATATAATTGAAAAACCTGTGATTTTACTATTAAAATTATGTTGATTGTTAATTTTGTGTTTGATTTATTTATTTGGACGTTTTTTACCCCCTCAATTAACATTAGAAGTCATTGTTCATAACATTAGTCATTTATCCTCATTTTTATCAACACATGGTCATTATTCTCAACACGCATTTTTGAAAAACCTTGATATATTCCCAAAATAATAACGTTACAATGGTGCTTCTTACATAGATGTCGTTATTATGAATCAAGTAATGATGTAAGCACTAAATAATTGCTTTGCCAAAAGGTTTATTAGCTTTCGTCAAAAACCGGCCAAAATATATTCCGATCAAAGAATAGCGGGCCATCCACTAACGTTCATTCCTGCCGGAATCTACAATCCTTAAGGAATGAACGCCAGTGGATTTGCAAGAGCGAGAAAGAATGACGGTGTTAAAACCCCGCCACTCCTCCCGTCGCGAAGGACGCGACGCGCTCTGTGATCAAGTTAGTGCCTGTTTATTTGCCCGGCGTGATTGAGCGTTCGTTTGATCATTTTGTCAGGCCTGTTGGTCTAGTGGTTAGTGACCCTGACTGCTATGCCGGAGGTCGTGGGTTCGATTCCCACCCAGGACAAAGGTTTGTGTGATGAGCACGATCATTTGTTCTGTGTCTGGGTGTAATTAATCTATAATATGTATGTATTTAGAAATATAGTATGTTTATCAGTTGTCTAGTACCCATAACACAAGCTCTGCTTAGCTTGGGACTAGATGGCGTTGTGTGATAGTTGTGGAATATTTATTATTATTATTTTGTGTTCGTCTTCGTCCCGGAAGGATAAAATGGATTCCCAAGAAATAGACGATAAAGGTGACATTAGAAATGTGCCCAAGCACATAATAAAGGAATTAATAAGTACCTACAAAATTTGTAGGTACTTATTAATTCTTAAGATTTGTAGTACAAATCTCACCCTGCCTTATGGCAAATAAAAAATAAAGATTTGTACGGCAACAGGACTTTAAAGTACAAAGGGCATCAAGCTTTCATCAAAATGAAAATAATCCATAAAGATAATTCAAAATGACGAGCATTCCTTTTAAATGACAACAATCTTTATAAAATGATAGGATTATTATTGGATTATTACCATCCACAGAGACGCAATCCCTCGGTATGACTGACAAGATGCACACTGACAGGAATGTACCTAAACGTGTGTATGGTCACTGAAGGATTGTTTTTCCTGTCGAACTGGCGTGTCGTGATAAAGTCAGGGGAAAGAACGTAGGATTGTGGTTTAATTAGTGGCTTCAACGGTTTTATTTTATCCCATCGCTTTTCTGTACAGTTTGCACAACGGGACAAGTCGGAAGAAATGAACGTTAGTGGATGGCCCGCTATTGTCCCTTGTAACAAAATTTTTGTCAATTTCTGAACGATTTATTTGATGTCGATTGACATTGACACCTGTGCCACGAATTGATTGGTAAGGAATAGCTGTCAATATTTAATAATCGACTAAAGTATTCACTTAAAAGTAAATATTTAATTTAAATCATTCATCTAAAATAAAAAGAAAAAAAAATCATCCTAAAATAAAAAGAGCAATGCGTATAAACAGGATTATGTGTATGTGTCCCCTTTTTTCAAAATTTTGACCCAGTTTGGAAGTGATTCTTGGGTTCCCTTTAAATAAAACCCACTTATTTCTTCATTATCATAATTATTTATTTTACCACTTTGTAGTGCAGCACAAACACTTTTGATAAAACAGTTACAACTCTTCGAAAAATAACAATAACTAGCAATTACCCACCTTAACTTAAGAAAAACGTTTTTTCATATTTTATATTTAAAATCATGTCTTAAAGATAATTTACAAAAAGGAGGTTTTCACGATGAAATCTATAAAATTCTCCTACAACATCTTTGACATCTTTTAATTTTATTAATTGTTATAAATCACTAAATCGCCTAAAGTTCTAACACGCAATCGACTACGATCCTAGAAGAGCAAATGGTGGCACAACACGTTTTCAACGTCTTGTCTTGTGTCATTCTTTCAGATGATCCGAAGAAACAGTCCATCGCTTTTTTATGGAAAAATTAAAACACAAAGATTAAAATTTGCTCATAAATATTACCGTATCATTCCAGTGTTTACTCAAATATATAGACTCAGTGCAATGAGGTCACCATTACTAGTTATCACAAAGTAAACCTAGTTTGTCCGTGAAAAACGATTTATGTTGAATATTGTGAACTATAGTTAGTGTTTAAGAGTTGTTTTAACGACAAAGTCGTGTTGTAAGCTCCTAAGATGAAGTTCGCGGAGCACTTGAGTGCGCATATTACGCCTGAGTGGCGTAAACAATACATAAACTATGAGGCAAGTATTATTGGTACTCCATAAAATTGCAGATAAGGGCATAATAATAATAATTTACGCATTGCTTTATGTACTGTCTACCCTCTTTTATATAAGTGTATGATTCCTGTATTGAGAACTAGCAAATTGTAGATTATTTTGAGTTTCTTACATGTTTTGGTACAAAAAATAACAATTTAACTTACAAAATTGTTTGAAATATAAGTACCTCTAAGTTATCATTATTTTATATTTAAGGGCTTTTATAAGTATAGAATCAGGTTAAGATTAGGTTAGGACTAATAAATTATGACTGAAAATAAATTGAATTCATTGCCAATATTGTAAAAACAGGGCCAAGGAAAGACATTAAAAATAAATACCATGTTGTCCTTGACTAATATTAAAACTGCTTAGACAACTGTTTTGTTTCAATGAAATACATTTGCAAATCTATTACTGCACAATAAAAAAATTGAAAAGGATTTCAAATTCTGTTATATTTCAGTCTTTTGAATTTAATTAGTTTGTGTATTTAGGCAAAGTTTCTGCCATACTGGGCGATTTATTGAAAGTGGTATTTTTTTTTATTAATGTTTCAACATAATCATTGCAATTCAAAGTCAACCATTGCACACACTACAGGCATACTTTAATTAACATAATTTTCAAATAGCTCCGGTAATTATAAAAGATGCCAACCCCAATATAGTTGGGAAAAGGCTAGGCAGATGATGAAATATAAAAGATGCTGGGCATCATTTGAACCAATGGTACAGATTTAATAAAAATCATGATAAAAGTGGGAAGACCTACTTAGCTCTCCTAGGTGGTAGATCTCTCTATAACTTTGCTGTTATACAATGCCCTCGAATTTTTTTATCAAGTCCACACATTTGCCAAAATGCCATTATCAATGTCAGCTATAAAGATAATGTAAACATGTTTTATATTTAAAATAACTAGATTTTCATTCATTAACTTTAACTAATCTAATCCATAAATTAGTCTGCATACATAAGGACTATTTGACTGGAAAAATGAGTAAGTCCCTCAATTAGATTATCTACAAATATTTATCATGTATTCTTTCTTTTGTTACGTAAATCAAAATTGACTACGATACACCCCTTCAAAAATTGCTAATTTGATTAGTAAAGTTTTTACTTGCTACTGAAGTGACAAGCCCAACTCTCGCATTTTGATGCGATGTGTGTCCATTATTTTCTAAAACTTACTGGCGGACTAATTTCATTTGCAATTTATTGCAACATGCCTATTTTCTAAGTCAGTAGAAGCCCTTCCAACTAGTTTCAACTATACCTAATGCTGTCTTGCCTGATATAATGCGCCACGTGCTCTCCCACTCTTCCACGAGTGCCATCCAACATAACCAAAATAGGGTGCAGCGCATTGCGTAGTACTACGCTCCATGTGAAGTGAGCATGGGAACTATGCTACAAAAAAAATCTGAAGCCGTTAAGGAGGAAAATAATTATCAAAATCAGCCAAACCATTTACAAGTAGAAGAATTACAAACATATACACATTAGAATTTTATATATTAAGAATAAACATATATATTTTGATTAGTTCATAGCCTATTTCCTACCTATTTTGCTCAATGTCCTTTAATTTGTGCGACACTAATATTTTGGGAAGGTCATTTTTATAGTACTTAATTTGATAATGTGCCTCATGTCAATCAGTTGCTAAATATAATAAACATCATGTTTAAATATAAATCATGTTACTTTAGCATGCTCATCATTCTTATAAAATATGCTGATGTAGTATGAGTAAGCTTGTTCTGTAAATTATGGTTTGAATCAATATTTGAGGTGGGATCTTGATTTATTAATTTGTGGTAGATATTATATAGTATGTAATAATACTGAAACCGCAGAGTTCTAAAGAAAGGCTTAAGTACAAATAAGGTGTTAATGCATGAAACAATGCCAGCCCTTATCCTTTTACTAATTTCATTTTTAAATAGCTTTTAATGTTAAATGTGGCAGAATTATGATTATAGCTAATTTAGTCATTTATTTACACCACAGAGTAGGTAGTACAATTTTTTGTGTTAGTATTGTTAAATAAAAATTGTTTTTTATTTCCCTATGCCACATTTTCCCATTATCCTTCTCCAAAAAGTGATGAACTAGGCACCTACCTTAAAAAATAGCCCAAAAGGCAAATACCATTACAGGGTGTTTGTGTATGTGAGTTTCTGGTGTTTGTAAATGCACCTATGATACAGGAGAAATTCGTAGTGTGGGGGCCAACTTTTTAAAAGAATATAAAAAGAAAAAACCATATGACATATCATGTAGAATATAGAGGGATAAAACTAAGAAATTGTGAACTGACTTTATTCAGAGCAATAATAGCTGTTAGTAGACCTTTATTTCAAAACCTCATCAGGTATACACATACCATCACACAAAAAGTTTCATATAGTTATTTATAACTATAGTCTGTGGGTCTAAAAAGGCTACTATAGCAAGATCACAATATGCATTGCGCTAAAATTCGTAAAATGGAATATTCTATTCTATTGCTCAAGTAATAGAGTAGATAATTGACAAAGAACAATTGTATCGCAATTCTAAAGGCAGCATTACCAAAGTAGTGTTTTTATGTTCCCTGAAACTACTAACTAGTTCCTATAAGAAAACGAGAAAATCAAATCATTTATTTCAAGTAGGCCAGTTACAGCCACTTTTGAATTGTGTAAAGATAAAAGTAAAATAAAATAGTTTATAAAATACTTATGGTGCTACAGTCCCAGTCACAAGACATAATAACTGTGAAAGCACTGTAGATGCCCATTCCAAAGCATAGATCTCTATGGAGAAGAATGGGCAAGAAACTCCATGGACACTCTTTTTCAATCTTTGATGAGAGATGAGATTTTTCTATGTTTACAGAAAATCCTGTTCTTATAAATATAATGCTCCATTGTAATTGTCTATTTTGCCAACAGGAAATGAAGGCTATGTTATACACAGCGGTGGAGGAAGCGCCATCCGCTGAGAATGTTGAGCCAGAGGTGCTTTCCCGCCATTTCGCTAACTTCGACGAAACATTCTTCCATTACTGTGATCAGGAACTTAAGAAAATTAACACTTTTTATTCAGGTAAGAAGGTTTATTCTGCTATATGAGTGTGTACGCCATACGGCAATACATACAAATTTTCAAGTAACTTATTTCTCTAAATAATTGAACCAATATAAATTAAATTTCAGCTCAGTAATACTACATATTTCAAAGTCTTCCAGCTCTCATATAACCAAATAGTTTAAGGAACATAATCTTCAACTCTAGTTCCTACAAGTACCTATATCTAATCCCAAAATTTCAGAAAAGCTCGCCGAAGCTACACGCAAATTCGCCACACTACAGAGCGAATTAAAATCACATTTTGAAACAATCAAGCCCAAAGGGAGCGGCGATAGTAAAAAGGCGATACCCCGGAGAAAAGTACAAGAATTAAAACTAGCCTTTAGTGAATTCTACTTAAGCCTCATTCTCCTTCAAAACTATCAGAATCTAAATTACACAGGCTTCAGAAAAATATTGAAGAAACACGATAAGGTAAGTTGTGCTAACGTTCTCTTATCTATTTATTTTAAATAGGAGATAATCCTGAATATACAGTGGTTAAATGATATCACCGTATCAGTTAACTTCCTTATGTTTACACTTTTTTATAAGTTAGGTTTGATGGTGTAATATGTACACGACTGTTATGAACTCTGATATTTTCCGAGATATAAGTAATAATAATGCTTGAAAGTTCAGAAAAAATATAATTTTCTAAGATGACCCACTGACCCATAGGTATATCACGCCTGTAACACGAAGTGTAAGGCCCTCTGCCGTACTATACTTCCAAATTTTTCCAGTTAAAATACACAAAACCAGACTTTAGTCTTCTAATGAACAATTCCTACCGGAAAATCCCTATAAAACTAACATGGAAATCGAACCCAAGTCCTCATGCTCTGCATTCACGATTGCAACCACTAGACCAATTAAAAAATATTAATTATAAAAATATTATATTAGTATTTTTTAATTAAATAAAAATAAATAAATAAATAAATATTCCACAACTATCACACAACGCCATCTAGTCCCAAGCTAAGCAGAGCTTGTGTTATGGGTACTAGACAACTGATAAACATACTTATATATTTCTAAATACAGACATATTATAGATAAATTACACCCAGACACAGAACAAATGATCGTGCTCATCACACAAACATTTGTCCTGGGTGGGAATCGAACCCACGACCTCCGGCATAGCAGTCAGGGTCACTAACCACTAGACCAACAGGCCTGTCAATTGTGTCAATTGTGAATATATTTTTTTATTTTTTATATAGTGAATATATTTAATATATAAAAATATTAAATATATTCACTTTTCAATTACTTTACAGAAAGTATTTTATATTCCTGTGTTAAATCATTTTGTCACAAACCAACATTGTTCTTGTATTTCATCTGCTGTAGTCCTTTAAAAAAAAAAGTTGTCTGTTACCGTCCGTACCGACCGTCTTATGGCAACTATGTTAGGGTCGGCTTCCAGACTAATTAATACATTGGATGCCGATGCCGCCTAATATTACCAGTATTTTTATAGAGCATTATTTTTTGTTTATGTGAAACCCGATACACCTGTCTAGTTTTTTTGTGCAAAGAATCTATGTACAAAATTTTAAAACCGTTTCATAAAAAATCACAAGGTTATAAGTTTGTATATAACCTGGTTGTCCGTTCAAAAACATGCTCATTTCGCGGTACACCCGTGTTAACCGCTTCTCCTGTGTTATACTCTCGTGATAATAGCTTGGCAATAGGTACCTAACTGTACGGTGATTGTATTGTAATTAACTGGTAATAAAATGTAATTAACATATTTTTGAAAAAAAAATATAACATCATCATCTGCCTAGCCTTTTCCCAACTATATTGGGGTCGGCTTCCAGTCAAACCAGATGCAGCTGGATATCAGTATTAAAAAATAAAAAATATAACATGGTGTAAAAATTATTGGAATCGAATCAGTTACTGATTCTCAACAAACTATATTCAGGTTTCGCATATACTAAAAATAATGTTGTATAAAAAACAACGTTCTAAAACGTACAAGTATGCGTCATTTATTTACAAGATAAGTTACCCTGTTATTTTCCTTTATTCAAATTAAATCATAAAATGTAAAAGCACGTTTGCTTCATGACTTGAATTTGCGATCATATAATGTGCCATCGTCAATCTAATAGCAAAAAACGTCATAATTACTTTACAAAAAAACATATACGGGTCGAATCGTGAACCTCTTTTTTCGGTTATGAAATGATTAAAATATAATTTTCCTCATCTAATAGGTAATCGGTAAGCGAGCAAAGAACGATACGCAGAGAAACGAGTTAAATGTACCTACTGAGATTCTCTCTTGGGAAATCCCTTGGTCGTCTTGAGTTTAAACACTTCCTCATATCGGTTCCAACCTTTTTTTTATCGTGGTAAAATCATCAAATGAGTCCTCCCACCCAGGGCAGAGCTGGCGGGACTGTCAGACTCGTACTGACTAAAATCCACGGTGTCCTTCAATAGCCCTTTACGTACCGGGATGACGGTAATTCGTGAGTCCCGCGACCATCGCTTCCAACCCTAGGGCGAGTTGTTTGATTAATACTTAAGCAAACTATTTGTTAAAATCCTATACCCACAATCGTATATTTCAACCATTAATTAGTGTTGGGGAGCACACGCACCCATGAGGCTTTACACACCCCAGTAAATCTTCAGAGTTTATAACTTTTCAATTTCTGAATTTTTGTGGAGCGTTTAAACGGTAACCCATTAGCTTAAAAAAATACATGTCAATTATGATAAAGTATCGACCATGTTCGAGTAACACGCACCCCACGGTTTATGTAAGTTTTCAGGCGCGGTCAAATAAGCATTTATTTCACAAGACCATAGTGGCTGATTGTCCAAATTGTACACGACATAAGTACAAACTTATTGAAATGATGCAGATTTCTCCTCCCCCACCCAGGGCAGAGCGGGAGGGACTGTCAGACTCGTACTGACTAAAATCCACGGTGTCCTTCAATAGCCCTTTACGTACCGGGGTCACGGTAATTCGTGAGTCCCGCGACCCCGGCAGGCTTTGGCCCTCTACAGGGGGCCCCGTCACTATGCTGACACTCCTTGATGCGCGCGTGGACACAACGCGCCGTCACCCGGGCATGGTCCATGGTCGGGCAGCGAGTTGGGTTATTCTTATTTTTAGTGTCATGGAAAAAAAAATACAGTGATTTGTAATTATTATGTAAGTTTTATTTCAAATCGTTAGATAACATATCAAATACTTCGTTTATTAGGTTTGCCGGGCTTAAATTGTAGAAAAACACAAAAAAAATTGTTTTAGTACTGCCACGGTCGCGGTGTTTATTTAACCACTATTTTTTTAAATCTTTTTCTCAGATTTTCGTTTTTCTCGACGCTGTTTTAAATACCTATATAAAGTTAACTAAGTTAATATTTATATATTTATAAAATAGTAACTGTAAAAAAAGTAACGACCATGACTAATTGTCACAACCATGGTATCATATACTATGGTTGTGACTCCTATGGTTGTGACAATTTTGAATCGTGGCTCACATAACATCAAACCGGCTCGGTCTATAATGTTGATTAAATCACTGTAAGTACGCCTCACCCTGACTAATTAATACATGCAAAATATAAAGGTATATATAAATATTTTAATTGAAAATTGTAAACACGGTTTTGACGCTTATGTTCGACCAAACTCAATAAATGTATGAAGAAATAACTCTCACAAAAACTCTAAGCCACCATCTTGACAGAACTGATTAACGTTTGATAGTATTGCTAGGCCTAAAATAAAAAATAGTGTTGCCAGAATTAAACCATAAATTACACCGATTTTACACACGATTGAGTTACGAGCCATGGCCGTGACAAAAAAATTGATCACAATTTTCAAATGTAGTATTTATTGAAAAAAAATCACAGCACAATATAAAAATAAATGGAGTAGTCTTCGTTGACATTCCATAAAATTAATAAAACTGAAATCTTACGTATAAACGAGATGTTTAAAGTACAAAAAATAATTTACTACTAAATGACATACATCTCACATGCCACGTCGCGTGACTTTTCATTATATTTTAATTTATTAATATTATACCTTAACAACATCATAATTATTTTTATTTGTTTTATGAATAGATAAGTGATACTTTCATTGTTGCATAATAATTTTAGCATATTATGAGTAAATAGGGTATTTAAAATGCTTGAAACAGTTTTTTCAGTAAGAATAAGAATAACCCAGTTGCCCATTACAAATATAAAACACTAAAGAATTTTATATAAGTAGGTCTGTGTGTCACAACTTCAAT
This sequence comes from Agrotis puta, assembly GCA_943136025.2. Lineage (NCBI taxonomy): Eukaryota > Metazoa > Arthropoda > Insecta > Lepidoptera > Noctuidae > Agrotis > Agrotis puta. The sequence goes on along the minus strand of OW964190.2, from coordinate 4,562,818 downwards.
ACTAATAATAATATTTATAATTTTAAAACCATAAAAACCTTTGCTCTTCTGTCAGACACTTATATGGTGTGGTTTTCCTTATCATGTTTCCGTCAACAACTCATTTGCCGTTAGCTGGTGTTAGGTAAACAGTCGTTAAATACATCGATGACGTTTTTATTAGAAACCAATCACCACAAGAATGCTGTCCTTATTCGAACTTTGATTGTTAGTTAACAAGTTACAGATGAATAATGTTGACCCTTAATGGTCGCGCCTAAAAGTTACGTCAATGGTTACGTCGGGTGCGCGACACTGCTCTCATGTAAATCAAATGCGAAATATTTCCATATCACTCTACATATAGGTATTTGATCGTAAAGGTCGCTTGTTTTTTATGAACCTGGCGGAAACTATAATGAGTGCAAAATACAAAATTATAAAATTTGAAACGCGGCGTGATGTTTTTTTAATCCCCAAATCATCATCATCATCATCTTGCTGCCCTCTGCCCTTATCCCATTTTACTTGGGGTCGGCGCAACACGTTTTTTTCTTCCATTTTCCTCTATCAAACGTCACAGTATCATTTACTCCTTTTTCTTCCATTTCATTCCTTAGACAATCCATCCATCTTTTCTTTGGCCTTCCTCTTCTTCTCCATCCATCAACAAATCCGAAGTTTTAATCCCCAAATAGAAGTAGAATTCACTCTTATCACAAATCTCTTATAATGGGGATGAGCATTTATAACCATTAACGATAAACATTTTTGTGTGAACTCTAGTTATACCACTATAATGCGTAATTCGGCACACTTTTCTATACTTTGTCATAGAACTGGCCTAGTATCATGGCCAAGTATCATTGAAGAATTTATTGGCTACAATTTGTGTGAGACATTCAATTCTGTTGGTATTTTGACCATGACCCTTTATATTATGTTGTGGAAAGTAATTATACGCTGGAATATTAACTTTGATCGCGTTTTTATGGTAAATCAGAAGTTTTGATCTGCTTTTCCTGTTATCGAAGGTTTCGAATACCTACGCTAAGTTTTATTATTTAAAGCAATTAATATATTTATATATATGGCACATAGTATGTGAAGCAAATTTTATAAGTTGACTAAAGATACTCTGGGCCATGTCAAATCCCACAACATCTTACTAAGAGGGGTAATTTCCAGCCCCATCCCTTTTTTTAGATTGTAAATTCGTAAAAAATAAAAAAGTGAGTCCTCCCGGTTTGGGTAGAACGGATGGGACTGCCAAACTCGAACTGACTAAAATCCTGAGTGTTCCTTCAATTGCCCTTTACGTTTCAGGTTCACATTAACCCCGCGAAAATCACCTGACATAATTAATGAAGGGATATTGTTGTTTACAACCCAAAATACGTCCACATCTGCAACCCAAACCCCATAAAATTCTACCGAAAACATATACCAAACTAACAATCAGTCTTTCGCAGTTACTAAACTTAAGCAACGGTGCACAATGGCGGGCGGAACACGTGGAAACGTCACACTTCTACACCAACAAGGACATCGACAGATTAATAAGTGATACAGAGGCTACAGTCACCAACGACCTGGAGGGAGGAGACAGACAGAAGGCTATGAAGAAGCTGAGAGTCCCACCGCTTGGAGAACAACAGAGTCCGTGGACCACTTTCAAAGTGGGACTGTTCTCTGGGTCCTTCATTGTGTTGGCCATCACTGTTGTTTTGTCTGGTGAGTTTGTTTTTTTTATATTTGTCGTCTTTTTTGAGGGAAATGGTGTTTTTACAAAGGAACAGGTTGTCGGTACCGACAGGTACGTATACGTTCTGATCGGTGCGAGTAAAACCCGTATAATCTGTCTAAAGTAACCACCGACTTGCGATTCGTTGGACAACAATTTTTCACTTGCCAAGCAAGGTAATACATGATTTTTTTCAACAATGCCACTCTGTAAATTTCTCCGGTATCGTGGGTGCGTTTATAAACATTTGAACGCTCAAAACACAGATCTGAAACTACTACTTGTAGGCCGTACAAATATTTGTTCTGATGTAAATTTAAATAATATTTTTTTTAATGCCTATCATGTCTTTCCCTGGATGATGTTACTACAAAAAAAAAACGACGGGTTGCACTCTGGGAGTGCCGGTAGAAGTGAAAACTTGAATAGTGATAAACACACACAAACATTCGCGCAAGCGCCCTGCGCCTTCTTACGAATTTTCGATCAGGTCACGTGTCTTGACGCGAGTTTAAAATTTTTTACCCATTCCAAAAAAAGTGCATAACGCCGCTAAAGAAGTTTTCACTTCAAAAAAATTTACTCCACCGACTTCGCACATAGTACATACATTCTGACTAGGATTTACGGTGTTCAAATTTACTGTATAATGATTTCGTGAAGCATTAAACCGCAACCACAAACAGTCCTAGTGGGAAATTCATTGAGTCATCAACTTATGGAAATTGGCAAACGTCGAATAAGGTATTCCTAGAGATTCAAGACTTCCTTTTTAATCTCTGAGATGTTAAAAATCTATAATCTTTTTGAAAATTAACCTTTTAAAGATGAACTCTTTTTATGGGAATTTTGTTATTAATTGCTAAGGCTCTCTTTAATTTTGAGGCTTTCAGATCTCTTTCTTTAGAGGTTCAACAACATGTATGTAGCTTTTCAAAAGCGTGGAAAAAATCTCTATGTTTGGCAACACGCAAGCGATTCCTCTGGAGTTGGCATCTATAGGCTTTACGGTGATCGCGCACCATCAGGGAACCGTTTGATTTTTTGTCGGCTATATAGTCTTAACTAGCGACCCGCCCCGGCTCCGCACGGGTGCAATGTCTACTATATTATGCATGTTATATACATATAAACCTTCCTCGTGAATCACTCACACTTTTTATGTCTTGTGTCTGGGACTGTAGCACCATCATTTTGTAGTATTCAATTATATTTTTTATGTCTTTGACTGTAAGTTACAGGCACTTTTGAATTGTTAAAATTTATTTCAAGTAGACCAGTTGGTCCACTTGAAATAAATTCTAACTCTATCTATTAAAAAAAAACCGCATCAAAATCCGTTGCGTAGTTTTAAAGATCTAAGCATACATAGGGACAGACAGACAGATAGCGGGAAGCGACTTTGTTTTAAACTATTTAGTGATAAGTCAGATATTTGTAGACACTGCACTATGTCACTTAACTGCCCTATTGGTCTCCATGTCTCAGGCGCAACTGCTGAGCATGGACTTGGAGTCCAATTCCCGGATCGAGCGAAAATAATTATTCAGTTTTTCTTTCAAGAATTTCCCGGTAGCAGAGTTTAGAACTTGGCAGTATGATATCACCGTGGCTGTTAAAAATGGCAATGACATCAGAATAGATAACGGTTTCAATTCAATAGAAATACTCTCAGATACTGGGGGCAATATTGCAAGTCTTATCCATATCCGTACAGTATTACTCGGAACAATACATTATTGTTATCTTTGAGATAAGATAACTGTTTCTACCTATAAAGATTTTGCTAATAGTAGATAACACAATTCCTCGTCGTCGAAGCTCGTGGCTAAATAATACCTACAGGTCAATCTTTGAGGTTAAGCCGCGCTTGCCGAGGTTTGTCTGTGGATGGGTAACCATTTATCATAGCGAGTTTCCTCTGTGCCTCGGAAAGCAGGTAAATCCGTTGATCCCGGTTGTCATTTGTAGACCTTTGACAGTCGTTAATCACAATCTGTCGAAAGTCTGACAACCTTATTTGATACCAAACTGTAACAATAACATTGTAAAAGCAAATATTTTTAAAAGAGTAACCATGGAGTTTCTTGCCGGTTCTTCTCCATGGAATCGACCAACCCGAACCGTGCTAAATTTTTTTTCTTCTCGACCTTTCATAAATGCCCATTGAGGCCCGTGTAAAATAAAATACTTTATTTTTGAACCAGTCTTGACAAGGGGTATCGTATTACCCAGTTACTGGGCTGTGGAGGTCCCATAGGCAGTCGCGCTTTGTAAAGTACTAATATTCAACTGCATTCGATTTGACTGGAAGCCGCCCAAACATAATTTGGAAAAGCTAGGAAAATGAGATGAGATATAACAATTCCTTATACTCGTAATGTCAGATGTATTAATTTACTAAAGTCCCGACCGGGCATCGCACTAGTGTTATTTTCGAATTAGTTAAAAATTCAGAGGCTTAGGAAATTCAGGCAAAAGATGTTTGATAAATTATCTCCTAGAATCATCGCTAGAAAACCTGCTTCATAAAACGACGGCAGAATTGGCGCAATGGGCATGCGGACGGCGAGTAATGGGTGACTTGCCGTCGGCGTCATGCGCGTCGTATTCCATGCGCGCCTCAGAGCTGTTTGCAATCTGACGGGGCCCCCTTCGAGGGCCAAAGCCTGCCGGGGTCGCGGGACTGTCTTATCAGGTAACCGTGACCCTGGAACGTGGAGGGCTATTGTATTGTATTGTACAAGTCTGACAGTTCCTCCCATGCCGTCCTGGGTGGGAGAACTCATTTGATGTTTTTACCAATATTGAACTTAAAAAAAAAAGGTTTCGCATACACTAAAAATGCGTAAAATCGCGATAAAAACTGTCATTATGTGTTAATCCAGGTTATAAACTATCTGTGTGCCAAAAACAAACATCACACATCAAAAAAGAGTATGTGTTCAATAGCATAAGCTTATAAAAAAACGAAACTAAGAAATCATAAATGATCTACCGTAACAAAAAAGATTTCGATTTTTTTTTTTATATGACCTCAACCTTTTTTTGATGTATGTACGTACATGCTTACTAACTTTCGCATAATAGTAAGAAGAAAGATTAAGGTATTGCAATGTTTAATAATACTTATTCCTTTCTTCTTTTTTAAAAACGTTGTCTCACACTTTTTTTTTTTTTTTGGTGGCAAAATCATCAAATGAGTCCTCCCGCCCTGGGTGGGGCGGGAGGGACTGTCAGACTCTTACTGACTAAAATCCACCCGTGTTTCTTCGGATGCCCTTTACGTTCCGGGGCCGCGGTAACCTGGATTAAGAAAAAATCCGCGACCCCAGCAGGCATTTGGCCCCGTAAGGGGCCCCGTCGGTGACCCGTGAAACACGACGCGCCACCGACCTGGGCTTGGTCCTTGGTCGGACGGCGGGCTTACCTATTACTCGCCGTCCGCAAGCCCGCTCCGCCGCTGTGCCCTCTGCTATTCAGAGGGACACGCGTTGGAGCATCCACCCGACAGGCTATTCGCATACGGGCAAAGAGACCCCTCAGGCACACAGTGCCTAAGGAAGTGTTTTGCCCGTATCCCAGGGTGCACCGGTCCGAAAAACTGGTCTTCCCCACGGACGTATCCGAGAGGGAACTCCAGTCCTCGGGCGCACGTGGAGGTTTCCTGTCTTAGCACCCCTTTCCTGTCTTAGCACCCCGTTGTCTCACACTAGGAATTTCTCCTGTGTTTACAAACATTGAAACTCACATACACAACCACCCAGACCCGGAACAACTACTAGTAGGTCATACAAATATTTGTTCCATGTGGGAATCGAACCCGCGAAATGCAGCGGAGCAGTCCAATTGCTAAGCCACTGCGCTAACCGTACCGTTGAGTACCTATCTAATCAAATCTGGAAAATCCAATGCGTATCAAACAGCTCTAATGCTAATAGTTAACAAAATGATTCACATACATAACTAGTTTTAATATTTCTTAGAAATGTTTTTCATGTTTTAGGCGCTAAGTTATTACGGGGAATTAAATTAATCATTGTTTTTAATATAAAATAATAATACTTTGATAAAAATGATAATGAGTTGAATTGATTGAAATTAATTAATGTACAACGCTGATTGATTGTACGCTTGACTGACTGATTGATTGATTGATGGATGAGGTCAGTGAACTATTGTCTCGTCATTCAGCATGTAATATTCCCACCTCTGGGACACTGGCCTCTTTTTAACCGACTTCCAAAAATGAGGAGGTTCTCTTCTCAATTTATCTGTATGTTCTTTTTTTGTTTGTTACTCGATTTCTCAGACGCCTGGACCCTTGTGGCAAATTTTCTCTTCTTCTCTTTTTTGTTTGAAAGGATATACTTCTCAGGTAGTCTCCTGATCATCAGGTCAGGATCTGATCATGGGATCTTGAGGAAATCTACGGACCTCATCAAATTAATGACGGTAAATCAACCGCGATTGCAGCTATCGCATTTCTATGTATGATTTTCGCAATGACACGGCACAATATCAGGAATGTACCGACGAGGACGAAAATGGGTAAAATATTTTTTTTTAATAGTAACCATCTTCTAAAACAAAACAAAAAAGTGTAAAATTACTTTTCGTTCGGAAATTGTTCGCACAACAGTCAATAAAATAAATAAAAAACACTGTCAAAGAGAATGAGCCGTAACGCCACCACGGTCTCAGTGCACAGACGCACGGTAACCTCCTTCAACATTTTAAGTACCTATAGAGAGCAAGAAAAATACTTTAATATAGTTATTTTTCGACAGTCCCTAGGCAATGCTGTTATGAAAATGTTTAGTAGTTAAAAAGGTAACTTATTCAGTACTTTTAAGTACCGCTACTCAATGAGACTTTATGACTTTATAACCCAATAGATCTAATTTATGACTGTATTAGGAGTTTCATATTTTTATCCGCCTACGTTGAAGACCGATAAAAATAAATATAACTTAATGACAATACGACGTTTTCACTACACTCACCAACAAAATTAGGGAATCAATTACTCCGATTCCGCGCGATCTTGAGTACTTAATAACTAGTTAAGAATAATAAAAATGGTACCATTTCAAAGGTTTTACTGTAACCTTTAAATTGTTACCAGATTCATTCAAATTACGCCATTATTTAAAGAGCTATCCCGGATCAGTTCCAAGTATGTGATTCCATACTTTTGCTCGCAAGTGTATATAATAATATTCAAGGGCAATCAAAAATATTTTATGTTGGATTTTTATAATCTATACATATAATAAATCTGTAGAGGGGTCAATTCTGTACATTGAAAATATTGAAAAAATAAATAGCGGGGGGTGTTGCTGGATCGATACCAAACCCAAATATGTGATTAAAAAAAAATTGTCTGTCTGTCTGTATATGCAGGCATCACGTGAAAACTAACGGTTCGATTTCGATGAAACTTGGTATAATTATACCTTATTATCCTGGGCATAAAATAGGATACTTTTTATCCTGGAAAAATACGTAGAAAAAAAAATCTACCATCCACGCGAAGACCGACATCCGCGCGGACGGAGTCGCGGGCGGAAGCTAGTCAGCAATAAATCCATTAAATCTCTACAATACCTACAATATATTACACAATATCTTCACCTAATCTTTGTTATCACAAGATTCTGTAATATTTTTCCAGCAGATATACAGAAATCCTGGTTAAACATTGTGTAACTTTATCTTTTACTGACCACATTATAAGCAAAGATAAAGATTACTCTAAGTTACTTACCGTGAGTCAACAAGCTTAAGTAATAAATGTTTTGTAATTGTCTATTTATGGATTAAAAGAAATGATATCATATTATTGGGAACTCCTTCGGACTTTTTCATGCAAACGTATTCAACTGTTTTCATTGTGTATAATGCCCCTAGAGCAATGATTTTTTTTTTTTGTGAAAAATCTAAACCTTGTTACTACGTGCTCCTATCATTTCATTTTTCCAAAACATAATCAGTAAAGAAAATATGACAAACCAAAAACTCAAAAAATGGTCCGTTCTTACCACCATGTTCAGACACTTCTTAGAGAAATTCAGTACATTTTTATCAAAATAAAAATAAATAATAGAAGCATACTTGTCCTCTAAATTTTGATATCAAATTTATTTTTGGTGAACGATGTTGTATACAAAATCAGCCCGAGCTGCAATTGTCCCTTTCGCACACAACCCGCTTAGTAGGCGCAGCGCGACGGCAACAGTTCCTCCAAATACCTACATTTCAAATTCCTCTCAAAGTTCTAAAATAGAAAAGAGTTTAAGAAGCTTCTATGAGGCAACTAGCACTCCGCCCGCGACGTGGCCTGCGTGATTTTCGAATTTTGTGTTTGTGAATTTCTATTCCCGGTAATCAATATCCAAAAAATATTCTATCAACCCGCAATAACCCGTCTTAAATAAAACCTACGTCTTACTACTCTTACTCCCATGCAAAATTTGGGACGCCTAACTACACACATCAAAAGTGTCTAGGGATCAAGCATTTTTATGCGGATTTCTTGAGATTGAGATGTGGCTTTGTAATAAATTTATGATTTTATAAATTTATATGGATCCTTTTTCGTGCATTTCATAATTTGAATCAGGAACTGTGAATCAAATTCGAGTAAAAGATGAAAATCAGCTGTCAATATTTTCCCTATAAAAACATACAACGCATTGAAGACATTATTAGTGCTACTGTTTCCCTACTACTGATTAAAACCAACGTTATTATGGAGCGGCGACGTCATTTAAGCAGGGAAGAAATGCTCAGAGCCGTGGGAATGATAGAAGCTGGTTCCCGGCAACGTACTGTGGCTTTAGCTCTGAATACAAGTCAGAGTATTATCAGTCGACTTTGGACACGTTACCGAAGCACTGGTACCGTGGCTGAGCGCCATGGAGGACGGTATCGCTGCACCACACTGAGACAAGACCGATACATTCAAATCTTAACTCGAAGAGCTCCAACAATAACCGCCATGATGTTAGCCGTGAGGCTTCATCACTCTTCAGGGAACTTAATTAGCGACCAAACAGTCAGAAACCGCTTGCATGAAGTGAACCTTCATTCCCGAAGACCGCTACGGGTACCACCTATAGCAATGCACAATCGTAGGATTCGATTTCAATGGGCTCTTGAACACAGAAATTGGGCAGAAGAACAATGGCGTTTCGTGTGCTTTTCTGATGAGTCTCGTTTTGGTATGAGACCGGATACAAGACGTATACGACACTGGAGAAGCCCTGGACGCCAACAGCTATTAAAATCCTGCCAGGAAGTCCATCCTTATAGTGGTGGAACCATCATGGTATGGGCGGGTATTTGGATCGGCGGAAGAACTGAGTTGATTTGGATCAGAGGCAACCTCAACGCTCAAATTTATGCTGAGACGATTGTATCAGACGTCATCGTTCCTCTACAAGTGCAAATCGGTCCCTTATTTCAGTTAATGCATGATAATGCACGACCGCACACCGCAAGAGTTGTAAGACAGACTCTCGCCGCAGCTAACATCAATGTCCTGCCCTGGCCAGCTCAGTCGCCAGACTTGAATCCGATTGAGCATGCATGGGATATGCTACAGAGAAGAGCTCTGCCAAATATGGAGGGTATCCAGTCGCAAGAAGACCTTTTTTTGTTGTTGCAACGAACATGGGCGGCCATTCCACAGCGTGATTTGGATGAACTCATTTTGAGTATGCCAAACCGATGTTCTTGTGTTGTTAGTGTTCGCGGTAGAAACACGGATTATTAATTGTTTAAGTTACCCAATAAAATTTTAAAGAAAACTGTTATTTCAGTCTTTTTTTCGAACTTTTGTGTTAGTGGTTCAAATGTCAAAAATCCCTTTATTAGGAAAATGGCAAATTTCTTTATTAATGCAAAGGTGACTTGGTTTATCGTTACTGTGACAATCGAAAACACTTTATTTGATGAATCCTTAAAAAATTTTTTAATTAATATCAATCAGGAGAAAAGTTATTGCAAAAATATATGTTGATCCCTAGACACTTTTGATGTGTGTATCAACCCCAAAGGCAACCCCTTAGGGGTCGATTTTCAAAAATCCCGTTTTAGTGTGCACATACGTCCTAAAAAGAAACCCCATGCGAAAGGAACTCCTTGCACTTGTAGTAACGAAGGCTTAAACAAACTGTCAACCCCAGAAACAACCCCTCAGGGGTTGAATTTCGCAAAATACTGTCTTGGTGAGCATTCACGTCCTAAAAAGAAACCCTATGCAAAATTTTAAACTCCTGGCATTTGCAGTAACGAAGTTTCATACAAACCATCAACCCCAAAAACAACCCTTTAGGGGTCGAATCCCGCAAAATACGTTCTTAGTGCACGCCTACGTCATATAAAAAACGCTTATGCAAAATTTCATGGTTCTAGGCCCAGCGGTTTTGGCTGTGTGTTCATCGATCAGTCAGACAGTCAGTTTTGAATTTTAAATATAGGTAAGTATAGATAGATTTAAAAAGTTGCATTTTCCAATCGTTATCAAGTATCTCCAATGAATTATACTCCAAAATATTGATAAATTCCCTTTTAGAAATTGATTAAACAAAAAAGAAACTTCAAAGCACAAACTTGGGGCTATATCCATCTTATTCACAGTTTTAAGGCGAGGAACACTAAATATGGGCCTTCCAATAAAATAACAATGTCTGTGTTCGCCTTAAATAAAATGGCAAAGTTACTTTCTATACAAAATAAAGATGTAATCGAAAGAGATGGCCGTCTTTGACTTTGGCCGACTAGTCGGACAAGTCGGTTAATTTTGTCGGTAGAGTTTGAGTTTGAGACGTTTCGTATACAGCTTCTTCTTTGCGTGTCGATGGACTAAAATTGTATCTGACCATTTAGCTGATTCCTGCAGTTTCAACCCCTCTGCTCGGCTCCTAGTAGTGGTAGCGTGATAATATATAGCTTTCCTCGATAAATGGACTAACCAAAAAGCATTAGCTCTGCGCCCTCGGTTTAGGTCCGACAAAATTTCATAATTTCCACAATGATTTGATTTTCAGTTTTCATTATTAGTTTTTTTTTTGTATTTGTGATATCCAAAAATCTTGAAACACATATCGTCAATTTGATTGAAAAGTCTACATCCAAAAAAAAGAATAAAAAAAAAAAGATTTTTTTGTGTGTGAATGTGGATATAAAGTAAGTGAAAATGTGTCTTCAAGCTCTCGGCTTTCAGCATTGAACTATTGGTTCAAGGACCTCTTGTTTTAAAAACCTATGGGAGGTTTATTTGAAATAAAACCAAAAAGTTTAACATGCGAATATAAACATTATATTGTTAATGTTACAACAAAGTTTAAAAACAAAGATTGAGTGGAATCCAGCATCTTAAAACTAGACTGTCCAAGTAGGAACGAGGCAACGGGCCTATGGAATACGTCGCGCACTGACTCTACCTTCTGGCCAGATAACATAGGAAAAATTGACTTACGGTACCGTGGTCACACACACACTCCGTCACATATTGCTACCGAAGCAATAATTGGTTCCCCACGAAGATGGTAAACCAGGCGTTCACCTGGGCACTGCTTGACAGTGTCCGTCGAAGCCTGGACTCGCTGAGGATACTGGAAGACCCCTCCAACACACCTAGCAAAGGTGTGCGGAAGCTGGCACGGGTTGCTGGCGGCGGAGACGGATGGCGCACACGGTGAGCAGTCCTTGAAATCGTCTACCACGCATAGCTGGTGGCAGGCACTAGCGCTGGTACAAAGTCCCACGGATGTGGCACTTCCCCATGAAGCCGGTCAGATGAAACGATGAACCAATGACGTTCAAAGGCTCTGCAGGTTGCCCTTGAGGTGATGGCGGCGTTAATGTCCTCTTGGAGTCGCCCGTTGCTTAGAAATGACAACGGACACAGCCTCGCCGTTAAGGCTGTCCTACGAGAAAGTCACTATTACGCAGATAGCTTTACGGATTCACACTCACGCATAACTTTAATGTTAATACATTGCTTCTAAGTTAAATAAAAAAACCGTGGACCGAAGTCCGACGCAAAGAAAAACAAAACACGCGCGCACGTGGCGCTGGCTACGTTAGACGTCACATGTGTCTTTGTTTAAATGTCAAAATTGTGAGCCTGAGCGAACGCGGGCGTACGTTCCCGCTGTCGAAAACAGACTGTCATGACATGCCAGAATCGACCGCTTCGATACATCAATAATTCGTTCTATGCAGAATGTTGACATGGAGAATATATTAACTATTTTTAATATCTGTAGATTTAAAACAGTATTGATTAATCAATAGATTACCACATCCCACACAAGAACACAATTCATTCGTTCGCGTTTATGTAGTTTTTGCAAAAAGAACGTATATTCAAGTGTCACCAAATAATCACTAAGTGTGACGTGTACGAATTGACAGCCGCATGAAACGAAACGCAAATTGTATTTTATAATTAAGGTTATGAAAAAAACTAAAGTTGTAATAAATCTAAAAACTATTATTATATTTGAAAAGATCGTGCAATGACGATTCCAAAAAGTAGTAATATGTATCCAATCCGTGCAATAGTTATCGAGTATTTCGCATACCAATATTGCCGGTATTGTTAAATTGTTTTTACGCTATTATGAGATAAATACAGGGTCTTATTTCAAAGTACTCGCTGTTTAAGGTTACTTAGTACCTAATATCTTATACACAATGAATGCTAATCATTCCCTATCGTAATTCATGTTCCTGGCTTTCATTGTAAAACTAACCCTAAATGTCAATTGTAATTTATGTTAATTGGGTTGTTGTGAGATAAGTAGCAGGCTATGTAATATCTCTGCTACAATACCCCCCTTCGCGGAAAAAAGGCTAACCCTGTTAGCCGACACAGCCGGTTTAACCAGAGAAAAGCATTGCAATACATGTTAATTTTTCTTAAAACTACTGTTCAACGCTGTATCCTGTTAAGATGCAGTTGAATCAGGCATGCTAGACTAAGTAAATACTAGGCTACATTTCTATGAAAATATAAGATTAGGTAACTAAACTATTGACTTATGATGTATTGCCTTAAGAACTATCTTATATGAAGTATTAATACCTAATAGCGAAACTGAGCTACTTACAATATTATTTTGTAAGTGTCTCCTATTATCTAATAATCCTATTATCTAAACAATAAATTATTGTTTTCAAAACATAGTAACCACAGTGCTGACCTAGGAACAGTACTGGGAAACATATTTAATATGTCACTGAAATGACAGACAATGCTGCTAATGAATATGAGTCGTCACCCAATTCAAAGCGAGCAATGTGAAAATGAGTTTGTGAGTCAATGTTCTAACTCAATACTCCAAAAAAAAACTTGTTTTCAATTGTTTTGAAAAAAGTAATGAACTGATTTTGAAAAAATAAACCGGATCAGGGCTATCAAAGGCCACTGATACAGGAACAATTCAGTTCAAAGAAAAAAAATAGTTTTTTCTGAAATGAAAAAAAAACTTTTTTTCAATTGTTTTGAAAAAAGTACTGCACTGATTTTGAAAAAATAGTGTTGATCAGGGCTATCTAGAGCCACTGATACAAGAACAATTCAGTCCAGTGAAAAAAAATATTTTCTTCCGAAATGGAAAAAAATTTTTTTTCAATTGTTTTGAAAAAAGTACTGAACTGATTTTGAAAAAATAATGTTGATCAGGGCTATCTAGAGCCACTGATACGAGAACAATTCAGTCCAGTGAAAAAAAATAGTTTCTTCCGAAATGGAAAAAAACTTTCTTTCAATTGTTTTGAAAAAAGTACTGAACTGATTTTGAAAAAATAATGTTGATCAGGGCTATCTGGAACCACTGATACAAGAACAATTCAGTCCAGTGAAAAAAAAATAGTTTCTTCCGAAATGGAAAAAAACTTTTCTTCAATTGTTTTGAAAAAAGTACTGAACTGATTCTGAAAAAATAATGTTGATCAGGGCTATCTAGAGCCACTGATACAAGAACAATTCAGTCCAGTGAAAAAAAATAGTTTCCTCCGAAATGGAAAAAACTTTTTTTCAATTGTTTTGAAAAAAGTACTGGACTGATTTCGAAAAAATAAACGGGGTCAGGGCCAACAAGGGCCGCTGATACTGAAGCAATTCAGTTCAGTAAACAAAATTGTTTTTACCAAAAGGGAAAAATAATGTGCAAGTGCAACATTTTCTAACCTACTGAAATCCAAGCATAAAAAACAACACCATTCACTCACATTGGCACTTTTATGAATGTCATCAACTGAATGTGGTGCATTGCCCCTCTAGGTATGCAGTGCACCGTCAGAGATGATTTCACGGCCTCTGGCGGGAAAATATGGTGTGCATCCAGTTGCTAGATTTACAGTAGTGTTCATAAATAGCTGAATTTGAGGAAGGAACCTAGACCAATTTCTCTGATCCTCCTCTACTAACATTGCTAAGCAAGTTTGAACAGTTAAATTGTAACGTTAATGCAATGCAGTCACTAATCCGCAAGGAAAAATCCCCTATGCTTGAGTCTCCGGTAAACCTCAAATTCCACGACTTGAAATTGTCGTCACGTACTATATAGGTTACGACATTCGAGTGGTGTGGTGGTACCGATTGACTAAGTGATGGTCGAAAATTATGTTTCGTGTCATGGGATGTGGCTGACATTGGTGGCTGTAATGCTACTTTATGTCTATGCGTTACATTATGCGAGACATCATCATCATCTGATGCGTCATGCATGTGTTCCGCATCTTCTGTATCTTGGAACTTTTCTAATGGATCTGCCATTTTGATAACTAAACTCAAAAACAATGATTAGTAAATAAACAGTGCTTAACAATTGACTATAGTGTCTATTTATTGAAGTTATTCTTGCAAGTACATAAATATTGTTATAATTTTATGTTTGCAATTGCGATGACACTAGCAAGGAATGTTGCTTTACCAATAATTATACTGACAAAAATGCAAACATGAATTCACTGTTTATATACCTCTCTTAATGGTATGTGTAACTAGACATAACCTCTAAGACTGTTACATGTAAAATACATTGGAGAATGTCAAAAATTAAATGTATAACTGAAATAACTATTGAAAGAATTATTTCAAATAAATCCCATAGATTATAAGTATAATAAAATGTTCGGGCGCCATTGTAACGGTGTAAAAAAAAAGAATAAAAAAAAAAAAGATTTTTTTGTGTGTGAATGTGGATATAAAGTAAGTGAAAATGTGTCTTCAAGCTCTCGGCTTTCAGCATTGAACTATTGGTTCAAGGACCTCTTGTTTTAAAAACCTATGGGAGGTTTATTTGAAATAAAACCAAAAAGTTTAACATGCGAATATAAACATTATATTGTTAATGTTACAACAAAGTTTAAAAAACAAAGATTGAGTGGAATCCAGCATCTTAAAACTAGACTGTCCAAGTAGGAACGAGGCAACGGGCCTATGGAATACGTCGCGCACTGACTCTAACTTCTGGCCAGATAACATAGGAAAAATTGACTTACGGTACCGTGGTCACACACACACTCCGTCACATATTGCTACCGAAGCAATAATTGGTTCCCCACGAAGATGGTAAACCAGGCGTTCACCTGGGCACTGCTTGACAGTGTCCGTCGAAGCCTGGACTCGCTGAGGATACTGGAAGACCCCTCCAACACACCTAGCAAAGGTGTGCGGAAGCTGGCACGGGTTGCTGGCGGCGGAGACGGATGGCGCACACGGTGAGCAGTCCTTGAAATCGTCTACCACGCATAGCTGGTGGCAGGCACTAGCGCTGGTACAAAGTCCCACGGATGTGGCACTTCCCCATGAAGCCGGTCAGATGAAACGATGAACCAATGACGTTCAAAGGCTCTGCAGGTTGCCCTTGAGGTGATGGCGGCGTTAATGTCCTCTTGGAGTCGCCCGTTGCTTAGAAATGACAACGGACACAGCCTCGCCGTTAAGGCTGTCCTACGAGAAAGTCACTATTACGCAGATAGCTTTACGGATTCACACTCACGCATAACTTTAATGTTAATACATTGCTTCTAAGTTAAATAAAAAAACCGTGGACCGAAGTCCGACGCAAAGAAAAACAAAACACGCGCGCACGTGGCGCTGGCTACGTTAGACGTCACATGTGTCTTTGTTTAAATGTCAAAATTGTGAGCCTGAGCGAACGCGGGCGTACGTTCCCGCTGTCGAAAACAGACTGTCATGACATGCCAGAATCGACCGCTTCGATACATCAATAATTCGTTCTATGCAGAATGTTGACATGGAGAATATATTAACTATTTTTAATATCTGTAGATTTAAAACAGTATTGATTAATCAATAGATTACCACATCCCACACAAGAACACAATTCATTCGTTCGCGTTTATGTAGTTTTTGCAAAAAGAACGTATATTCAAGTGTCACCAAATAATCACTAAGTGTGACGTGTACGAATTGACAGCCGCATGAAACGAAACGCAAATTGTATTTTATAATTAAGGTTATGAAAAAAACTAAAGTTGTAATAAATCTAAAAACTATTATTATATTTGAAAAGATCGTGCAATGACGATTCCAAAAAGTATTAATATGTATCCAATCCGTGCAATAGTTATCGAGTATTTCGCATACCAATATTGCCGGTATTGTTAAATTGTTTTTACGCTATTATGAGATAAATACAGGGTCTTATTTCAAAGTACTCGCTGTTTAAGGTTACTTAGTACCTAAATATCTTATACACAATGAATGCTAATCATTCCCTATCGTAATTCATGTTCCTGGCTTTCATTGTAAAACTAACCCTAAATGTCAATTGTAATTTATGTTAATTGGGTTGTTGTGAGATAAGTAGCAGGCTATGTAATATCTCTGCTACAGTTTATAGTAAATTGTATGAATTTGAATTTATTTTCATACAAACTCTCATAACATTTTTGACTCCCTAACAGGAATGAATTTCGAAAAATCCATTCTTAATGCGCACTTACGTCATTTAAGGAAAACTTGTGCAAAAGTTCATGTTTGTAGACCCAGCCGTTTGACCCAGTGCGTTGATCGTAACTTTAGTCAGCCAGTCAGTTTCTTTCTCCTTATAAATAGAGGGTCTAAAACGGCCACTTAGCAATATTCCAAATGATTCGTCTCGTGAATGAATAGCGATTGATTTTGCTGGAAATGCACGAAGTGAATCATTTGTAATATTGCTTAACGTGGTCGTTTTTGACGCTAAGATAAACTGTAAGGTTGAAACGAAGTACAAAACATTAATAAGAAAGGTTCATTTTCGAATCTACCCAGCCGACTAGTCAGCGACCGATGAGCGCCGATGACCGACTTGTCGGCACATCTCTAATAGTAATCAACCATGAAGTGATTGACCTCAATATCCGAAAAGGCGTTTAAAAAAAAATAACGTTTTCGAATTTCAAATGAATGTACGTTTTTTAATTTCGAAAATACATAAAAGCAGTAGCTTTTATCTTGGAGTAATTACCCGTTTACCAAAATGATAATAAAATAAAAGAAACTGGTTTTAGACTGCGTCTGCGCTTGGTGGTCTGAATCGGAAATAATCCCACGTATAGTTACTATCTCCTTAGATAAAATGTATCCATATCCTAAAGTTCAGGGTCGAATACCTCATCGCAATCGGTACAGCCTGTCTGGATTTTGAAAGACAGATAGACAGACGGACAAAGAGACAGACTTACTATCTCATGCAAATTAATCTATACTAATATTATAAAGTTTAAGAGTTTGTTTGGTTGAACGCGCTAGTCTCAGGAACTACTGATTCGAATCGAAAAAATGTTTTTGTGTTGGATAGTCCATTTATTGGGGAAGGCTATATAAAATCACGCTACGACGAAAAGGAGCCAAACAGCGTAGGTGAAATCGCGGGAAACAGCTAGTATTATTATAAATGCGAAATTAAGTTTGTTTGTTACCTTTCACGCCCAAACTACTGGACCAATCATCGTGAAACTTTGCATATACGTTGTCCTGGTCCTATTTCACATAGGGTAGGTTACCTATCGTCTAAAACAAAAAAATTGTTCCCTGAGAAAAACAACAGTAACGTTCATATGATAATTTAAAATAGATGGCGCCACATGTACTATCGCGGACACTCCCGCCTGACCACCACTAAGCTCATTTTTGCTTGCACTTACAATATAGAAACGCTCTCTAGCCCCGCCCCGTTTCCTTTGTGTAGAAATATGAATGAAATACAATACTGATCGGCTGAGCGCACTGACGACGCACGCCAAACGAGTTTTTTTTTAATCTGCTATTTGAATTATAAAAATACTTTAAATTAAACTGGCCTGCGTTACTGATGATAAGTATGTGAGTGTGTTTTTTTTAACTTTGTTGAAACTGGCTTACGTAACGTTATGTGTTTGCGTGTGTCGGAAATTCGGAATTCACCGATTTCTGTAATTATCTTTTAATATATTATAGTATTCTTATAAAATCCTATAACATTGACAGGCAATATGTAACCTTTTTTTAGCGTTGTAAAATCGTCAAATGAGTCCTCCCACCCAGGGCAGAGCGGGAGGGAGTGTCAGACTCGTACTGACTAAAATCCACGGTGTCTTTCAATAGCCCTTTACGTTCCGGGGTCACGGTAATTCGTGAGTCCCGCGACCCCCCCGCAGGCTTTGGCCCTCTGGGGGGCCCCGTCATTTTGCTGACACTCTTTGAGGCGCGCGTGGAAAACAACGCGCCGTCGACCCGGGCATGGTCCATGATCGGACAGCGAGTTGCCCATTACTCACTGTCCGCATGCCCGCGCCTACGGTGGTTAGAGATCGTCTGCCGACGTCTGTCGCCGTGGGCGTCTACCACTGCGGCTGGGGTGTAGGGAGGACACTGTCCTTTGCCTCACGCAGCCTGCCTCCTCCTTCGCGAGCATGACTGCTTCGCAGAAGGAGGCGACCGCTTCCCATTAGTCTCGCCCTAATTTTACATAAAGTAAATAAAACAAACAGATATTCGTTAAATATTTATTAGGTTCAATAAAGGAACAGAATCAGTAAAAATAGGTTAAACTCTGGTGTTATTTATGTGTAGATAATAAAAATGCGGCTTGGGCCCGTTTTTTTTGTCGTATTATAGATATATCGCACCTTTAGAATTAAAGTGGCCTAACTAAAAATTTTAAGAAAATGACTTTAATGCATCGAACGACTTATAAACATATATTCTATTAGTTTATTAAAAATAAACCGACTCAGAAAAGAAAAAACGCACTGTTTCCGTGTCTTTCAAATCACGCTCTTTCCCCGCGTCCCTCGGTATTGAATTAATAAATAACATTTTTAGCGTTTCCCAAAACACTGGAATTTTGGATTACGCCACTTTTATTCTAAAGGTGCGATATTATAGAACAAAGCATGTTCTTATTTCGGCATGCAATTTGACACAAAGAAAATAGTTACGCAAACAAAGGGCGGGCGCCTTTTGTTTATATTTTTTTGCAAAAAAAATAAATAAAACCACAAACATAATAGATAATGCGCTTTGTTAAGACTCTTTAAACTTTTTCGGCAAGGATTAAAATTCCTTTGATGCGTTCTGCTATTTTTAATTGCTTTGTTATACTAAGGTAAAATAAAGGAAGCTCGGATTTGTCCGAGATATTAATTTCATTTTCCATTTAAACTAATCTGAAGCTCATTCGAAATAGATACGAATGATCTTTTTTTTCTACAGGCATTAAAAAATATAAGACTTATAATTTAGTTTCTTTCTGTTTGGACACAACAAGCAAAGTTGTGTCCGGGTTAGCACCATAAGTTTTAAACAAGATTATGATATTAACTAATGAAATACCTAATAACTAATGGATTACTTATAAGATACAGTGGCAAAGATTGTTCTTTTAAAATCAACAACAGAAATAAAAAAGCGTGTTAAAAAAAACAGATGAGATATTAGTGCGTGTCTTGGCGAGAAAAGGGAAAATAAGTATTTGAGTTCGCGAAGTAATATTCTATTTGTTTCTAGTTTAATCATATTTATCAAATACTTTTACTCTTTATATAACGAGCTAAATAGTTTATAATTATTTACACAAGATGATTATTATTTGCATGAAACACTTTAAATCGTTTGTATTAAAAAAAAAAACTTTGAAAATAACAAAATGTATCATAATAATAATTATTAATAATTATTACCTTTTTTTTATTAATAATAATTATTAATAATTATTTAATCAAAGGCCAGGTAAACAGAGCAATGGTCAATATTCAAAAGGTCCGGTGAGCGCGCCAAACTTGGCGCGTAAAATTCGCAAAAAAGTGTACAGAGGACACGTCAGTAACCTGCGTAGAGCAGATTGCAACTAATAACGTTGACTCTTTCCTAATAGGCCGATACTGTAAGGGGGCGTGGCTCGGCGCCTCCGCATGATTTAAGCGAAAAAAATTTTAACTGGTCAGGCGGAAAAGTCCGCGATAGTACATACGATACGATACGAATTGATTATCAAATTAAAATTCGCTAACCGCAGGCAAAAACTAGTTTTAAATATAAGTATAAATATGAACTTCTTTACTTAAATAACACATTTAATATAATATCATTTAAAACTTGAGTCACCAATTTGTATATTTTAGATAGGGGAAGCCCAAAGCCCGCATCTTTATATTATGGCGCTTAGTTGTAGGTCGTTACGTCAATGACCGAGCCGCCAAAAAAAACAGCCAGTTACTTTTGTATGACAGGCTTTTGAACTTCGAAACTTTCTATATCGGGCATAGTCTATGTTTGTTGTTTTTTTTTAGGAGTGGCGTACATCAGTACTAATAAAACCGCCGTTTTATTTTTGTTACTTTCTATTTTAAAACAATTTGGTTTTTCAAAAAGTTGGGCACCGGGCAAAAATCCAAACTCCATTTGAGCTACTAAGTGATTCCTGATGCAAAAACCCAATTACACTTTTTTTTTATCGTAGTTTAATCATCAAATGAGTCTTTCCACCCAGGGCAGAGCGGGAGGGACTGTCAGACTCGTACTGACAAATCCACGGTGACCTTCAATAACCCTTTTCGTTCCGGGGTCACGGTAATTCGTAAGTCCCGCGACCAACCCCATTACGCTTTGCCCAATTTGACGCCTCATGCTCAGCAGACGCTTGTGCAACCACTAGACCAATGAGTCAGTCAAGCAAGCTTACTATCTCACTGTTAAGCAAGTCTTTCTTTGTACTTTCCTGGATTTGATCTCGTAATATCATGCATGAGGGTTGGCATATCACCCTCTACGCCATCACGACACTATCATAACAGTCTAGAAGTTGGCCCTCGAGGTCTCAAACTTGGATTATTCATTGGGTCAACATCATAAAAAAGTCTGCAATAATTTAGAACTACCGGATTTGACGCAAACACAACCTGTTTTACTACAATAAAGTTAAACAGCTGTTGAGCATTGGTCGAAAAATCTGTCAACTGCAAAATGGCATTTGACGTTGATATAAGGGTCGTTTTGTTTAACTCTTCGTGGTAAGGCGGAATATGTTTAAAGTTACTGGAATATAAACTATACCTGAAAATGAATAAGTAGAAAGGACAATAGGCACTTACGTATGAGTTACGTCGCAAGTACCTAACTCAATTAAAATCAAATCACGGGTAATGTATGCATTGTTGACGGTTTACGATTTTTCAGTGATTTATTAGTTAATTAGTGTGGATATAGTGCAGTGCGATGCGCGCTCGAATACGGACGTGTTGTAACAGTTGTACGCACAGTGCGCGGCTTTAGCCGCTGCCTGATATTTCGCAATGAGTTCGCAACAACTTATCGCAAACGAGCTGTTGGCATTTATACAGAATGCCATCGATACTATGGACGAGGTGAGCATCATGCAGATATGCAAGTCGAGCTTCAAAGAAGATGAGATTAGCAGAGGCAAGATGTTACTGTTCCAGACGACTGGGAAGCTCAGTGAAATGCCATCTCGGAGGAGAGATGGTACAGAGAAGAGTGTCCAAGACATCATCACCTTTTTAAAGGTGACCGACCCTGACGACGTGCCGACTTTCGTAGCGAAAGAGCTACATAAGTTACCGCCCGTCACATTCGATCACGTAGATGTCACCAGGCTCCTAAAGGATATTACATCTCTCAAGTCAAGCCTGGCCGAAGTGCAGTGTAAGTTGGAGAAGTCAGAAGATACCATCCAAGAACTACGTGCCGAGATGGTGTTGCTACGCAGTACTGTTTCGGAAAGTAGGTCAAATGACGGAGTCAACGTACACGAGAATTTTGCATCGGCGAAATTGGATTCGTCGGCGATTGCAAATATGAAGGGCGATGCACCGAGCCCCGCTGCCCCCTGCCCCTCTGCAGAGAACACGACCCGCGTAGCTATGTCGAACCCCAAACTAGCTTACGCCGCAATTGCTGCCTCAAACAAACCTGCTAAAGGGGGAAAGCAGAACCGTCGCTATGAAATCCTTCGTAGCAATCCAACCCAGCCCTGTTCAGTGAAGCAAGTGTGTGATGAGGATGGCTTCATCAAAGTTCAGAAGAAGAAGAAGAAGCCTACTTGTCGCAATCAATGCGGTACTGGACTGACAGGACCAAATATGCTGCTACGTCCAGCGATACCTACGACGTTGCTGTATGTGTCCCGACTACATCACTCCACGAAGGTTGAGGAGATCGTGGAGTATGTAAAACTGAAGACCAACTGGACCTTGAGGGTCGTGAAATTGGAGCCGCATAGTATCACTAACTTCAACTCATTTGTGGTGCGGGTCCCAACACAGCATCTCGACACGTACCTCAAGGAAGAGTTTTGGCCGAAGGGAGTAGTCTACCGACGTTTTCGCGGCAGGCTACGCGACACCGTGCAGTGTAACACGACACCGTCACTTCGTGTGCATTAGTTTAAGTTATTGTTATGTTGTTATATGTATTAGTATATTGTTTATATTTATTTTTTGTATTATATTTTATATGGGCCTCTGATGCCTGAAATAAATGAAATAATAATAATAAATAAATAAATAAATAGGACCCATTATAAGTAAATTAAGTTTACATTTTTCAATACCTACTGGGTTAATTTTGTCCAAAAATAAGTGATTTTTATAATTTCTTGGTATAACTGCTAAAAAGTGTGTTTGAAAACTAGCCTTTTAAACGTCCACTGCGAGCTTCTTTAACTGCGCCCTGGACTGGCCAATTATGGTGCTAGTGTGTGTGGCCAATTATGGCCCTGGTCTGGACAATTATGGCCGATGTTTGGACAATTATGGCCCTGGTCTGGACAATTATGGCCCTGGTCTGGACAATTACGGTCCTGGTCTGGACAATTATGGCCCTGGTCTGGACAATTATGGCCCATGTTTGGACAATTATGGCCCTGGTCTGGACAATTACGGTCCTGGTCTCGCCAATCATAGTCCTGTTGGTCTAGCCAATTATGATCCTGGTCTGACCAATTATGGCCATGCTTTGGCCAATTCTGCCCCTCCAGGGTCTGCGCCCTGTACCTGGACACACCCCTATTTCCGGCACTGTTGAAAAACAGAGCATTACCCAAATTGCAAAAAATGCTGCTATTTTCTGACAACTAACATTATTTAATTTTGTTCCAGCACTATTCCACGAAGGAGGCACAGAAAACTTCAAGTCAGCCTTCAGACTGTACCGAGGCCCATTCCTATTAGTAGAATTCATATTCCTCATCGGTATAAACGTATACGGATGGCGGTCTTCGGGTGTCAACCACGTACTGATTTTCGAGTTAGACCCCCGGAATCACCTGTCAGAACAACACTTAATGGAGCTGGCGGCCATTTTTGGTGTTATATGGGCTTTAAGCATATTAAGTTTTATATATAGTGCTAGTTTGAGTATACCGCCGTTCGTAAACCCGTTAGCGCTTGTGATAATTATGGTGGCCTTTCTCATGAACCCGCTGAAGGTTTTTCGTCATGAAGCACGGTTTTGGTTTCTCAGGATATGTGTGAGTATTATAAAAAATAACCTTCTTTTTATTTATTTTTTCAACTAATGCATTTGCGACGGTCGCGGGACTCACGGATTACCGTGACCCCGGTACGTAAAGGGCTATTGAAGGACACCGTGGATTTTAGTCAGTACAAGTCTGACAGTCCCTCCCGCCCTGCCCTGGGTGGGAGGACTCATCTGATGATTTTACCACGATAAAAAAATATATATATGCATCTGCGACAATAACAGGCGAACGTGTCGATATCTACAGAAGTGTTTTTGTAGAATTACGTAGAAATCAGTCTTGTCGCTAGCTCCCTATGGTCTGTCATTACTATTATACGACATTAACGCTTATTAAGTTTCAATCGCCTTCGACAAATTACTTTTATGTTTATAAGCTTGTCTTTTTAGTATGTGGATTTTATAACACTACACCAAAAGTTTTAGGTGGTCAGTAGAAATAAAATCTATATATATAAAAATGTTATGTTGGTTTGTGTACGCTTCACAAACTCAAAAAGTTCAGCACCGAGTGACCTGAAATTTTAGCATGATATATATTTAGCAGTTTTTTTGTGCCACAGCGAAGCGTGGCAGGGTACAACTTGTAATTTATAATTTTTGTTAGGATTTGTTTTTTTTTATAATTTTTCAGGTTTATTTTTTGTCCTACGTGAATCATATAAATACTCAATTTTCTTTCTTTATGACGACATTAATAAGAACACTACCGTGGATTGTGGAAGCACAATACCCACAATTCAGTCACCCTCGTAATTGGCATCTACCTCGTCAACAAATCATACAGTGACTCGTTTCTCACAACGTAAACTATATTAATGTGACATCTGGAAATCATAATGAAAATCCAGTTGCGAGATTAGCTTTACATTCGTAGTTAAAGGTTAGACTAATAAATCATGTTAAATATAAATCTAGTCCGAATTATCCAACGAATATTATAGACATTAAAGTTTGTGAGGATGTTTGTAACTCTTTCACGCAAAAACGACTGAACGGATTTGGATATGGTGCACAGATGGTTTATAACCTGGATTTACATGTAGCGTACATAACCGTCAGCAAAAAGTACACTAGCGCCATCTATGCAACGACGAAAGAACTAAGATGTCTACATCGCGCAATCGAAGTTATCAGCGAGTTTAGAAGACATAGAACATTCCGACAATGAATGTCGGGCAGAAAGCCCACCAGCCACAACACCTGTCTGGTCGGAAGGTACCTTCCTTTTCACCGTAGTAGTGAAGAATTTTCCACTCTGTTCCTCCTACAGGAACTTTCCACTCTGTTCCTCCTACCCTCACATAAGATAGTTTTGATCCCGATTTTATAATCTCGTGTTATTATTTTCGAGTTCGTTCGGGTGAAGCCGCTGGAAACAACTAGTTCGTCATCTATCTATACTATAATAAATCTGTAGAAGGGTCAATTCTCTACATTGAAAATATTGAAAAAAATAAATAGCGGGGGTTGTTGCTGGATCGATACCAAACCCAAATGTATGATTAAAAAATTTTTTGTCTGTCTGTCTGTCTGTCTGTTTGTGCAGGCATCACGTGAAAACTAACGGTTCGATTTCGATGAAACTTGGTATAATTATTCCTTATTATCCTGGGCATAACATAGGATTCTTTTTATCCTGGAAAAATACGTAGAAAAAATCTTATTTTTCAGTTTTATTCATAGACGATGTTTTGTAGAACCGCGAACACACGTTGCATTACCCGCAGTGGATTCAGCGCCGTAATACTTATAAGATGTCATTATCAGAGTGACTCAAAATGGGGAAATAAACCATCCACGCGAAGACCGACATCCGCGCGGACGGAGTCGCGGGCGGAAGCTAGTAAATAATAAGATTGGTGTCGTGTCTAATCTATTGGCCAAACTTGATTTTCCAGTGATATTTTCAGTTTTTACCTCATGCTCTTAACCTTATCAAAAATGCAACTATGTATTAACTGATTTGATGCGTTTTTTATTACGTCATACTTTTTTCTTTTTCTATTTTATCGTGATAAAATCATCAAATGAGTCCTCCCTCCCAGGGCAGAGCGGAATGGACTGTCAGACTCGTACTGACTAAAATCCACGGTGTCCCTCAATAGCCCTTTACGTTCCGGTGTCACGGTAATTCGTAAGTCCCGCGTCCCCGGTAGGCTTTGACCCTCTAGAGGGGTCATTTTGCTGACACTCTTTGAGGGGCGCGTGGAAAACAACGCGCCGTCGACCCGGGCATGGTCCATGGTTGGACAGCGAGTTCCCCATTACTCGCCGCCCGCATGCCCGCGAGGGTTACCTCATACTTGGATTTTTTTTCTGATGGGGTGATTAATGATACTTTTATAATAATTCTGATATAGCAAAGAGTAACTAATAAAATGATCATCACATTCGATATCAAGCACCCCACGCTTTTTCACTTTATTTGAATTTTTGTTAATATCTTAATATTTATATTAATCTTATTCTAAATTAATTATGATAATTGATTCTCGGATTTTATATTGCAGTAACACAAGATCTCTTATACTTAAAAATTATTTTCTACTTTTTAGTTCAATTGCTATTAAAGCGTGTTTTTTTAGTTTTTTTTTTCCCAATAATTTTCGCGTCAGCTTCCAGTCTATTCGCAGCGTCTGTATTTTACGTGAAATTACACCACCAAAAACGTTGCTTCAACATTCATGTATCTTGTTCCAGGGACGTATCCTAGCGGCTCCATTCATGCCGGTGCTATTCGCTGACTTCTGGCTGGCTGATCAGTGGAACTCTTTCGTAGCGGCCTTCTTAGATTTTCACTATCTCATCGCCTTCTATACTACTGGTAGTGACTGGTTTAATGTTAATGGTAAGTGACATATTGTATTTGGTAAATAGTAATGAATCGTTATTTACTTGTGTTGAATTTAACGAATAGGTTACTTCTGAGCTGTCAAAAACAAAAAGATGGAATTAATAGTCTCAGAGGCAGTAAAATTGACAGGGGTATCGTATTACCGTATTACCTAGTTACTGGGTTGTGGAGGTCCGACAGGCAGTCGCTTCATGTAAAATACTTATATCCAGCTGCATCTGGTTCGACTGGAAGCCGACCCCAATATAGTTGAAAAAAGGCTAGGCAGATGATGAGTGGCAGTAAAATTGGCGACACGGTTGGCGCAGTGACTGATACATATCGCGGGTTCGATTACCACACTAAACAATTTGTATGACCCAGAAATAGTTGTTCCGGGTCTGTTTGCGTTTGTGAGTTTAAATGTTTGTAAACGCACCCATGATATAGGACAGCGTTTCTTTAAAAAAAATAACTACAATAATTTTCCTTTCCAGTAACATTCGAGACAACCCAATGGTTTATTATTACCAGGGCACTGGTGAACGTGGTCCCGGCGTGGACGCGTTTCTTCCAATGTCTGCGGCGGTACCGGGACAGTAAAGAGGCCTTTCCGCATCTTGTGAACGCCGGGAAGTACTCCACCACATTCTTTGTGGTGCTCTTCGCGACGCTTCGGACGATTTATAGTGGTCAGTATCAATATGTGTACATTTCTTTGTGATCAACTAGTTCTTGCCAGCGGCTTCGCTCGTGTGTTTCTCGAAAATTATCCTACGGGGACGTAATATACTATGTGTTAATCCAGGTTATAAACTATGTACCTACCAAATGTCATCTAAATCGGTTCAGTAATTTTTGCGTGAAAGGAAATCAAATATTTTTATTTCACATAGGCCCAAACATCCTTACATCATCACAAACTTTGGCATTTATTATATTAGTCTATAGTTTATTGGTAATCTTAGTAAGATTTATTTTTCTCTAGCCTGCTCTGTCACGGGGTCGCGGGACTTTCCCATTACCGTGACCCCGGTACATAAAGGGCTAGTGAAGGACACCGTGCCGTGCATTTTAGTCAGTACAAGTTTGACAGTCCTTCCCGCCCTGCCCTGGGTGGGAGGACTCATGTGATGATTTTACCACGATAAAAAAAAAGCCTGCTCTGTCCCACTCCTGGACAAAAGTCTCCCTCCACTCTGTCCACCTTTCGCGACACTCTGCGTCCTCCTTTCTTTTCGGACGGAACCTGTCCAGTTCGTCCCGCCATCTCCTATTTGGCTATTTTTTTTTAAAGTTACAAACAAAACATAAAAGAAGTAGATTTCTGTTGATGGATATAATTATGACATCTTTCGAGGCATAAAAATGTCAATTCTTGATTGACTTTTTTTTACGTGGTTAAATCATCAAATAAGACCTCCTCACCCATACTGTCAGACTTGTACTGACTATAATCCACGGTGCCCTTCAATAGCCGTTTACGTTACTGATAATACAGTCCCGCGACCCCGGCAGGTTTTGCCCTCCCTCTAAAGGCATACTTAAAATCCTCATTTCTGTTTCAGGTAGCTACCCAGACTCGTACGACAATCCGTTCCTCTACGCGTGGTTCGCGTGCCAGCTGGTGTCCTCGCTGTACACCTACACCTGGGACGTCAAGATGGACTGGGGGCTGTTCAGCTGCGGGCCCAACGCTGAGAACAAGTTCCTCAGGGAGGAGATCGTCTATAGTCCTGGGGTGAGTAGAAGTATCATGATTCCCTATCATGATACTTCTCCGACTCCGTCCTCTTAGATTGGATTATAAAATGTCCAGATTCCGTGTTCGAAACAAAACATAACGTTTTAGTGAAGTAATTTTTTTATAAATATGTGTGAGTGAGCGCCACTCACACATTTAAATGTTTTCCTTGGAGATTTTTATTTGTTTTACGTAGGAATCCAACGACGGGGTTATTTTTCTACTGTGGTTTTTGGCTTCAATTATCAGTGGCCGACTAGGATTTTTCATTTTATACGCGTCAACGCATCCGTTACACACAGCAAAAGTTATCTGTGTAAAGAAAAAATCGACCGCGAGCAGGATTTACCTCTGCAATCTCCGGATTCAGTACATCCGACGCTCTTACCAACCGAGCCACCGAGGTCCGTTCTACAAGAGTCAAATAGGCAATTTGAAAGCAACAATAAATTGCAAATTTAATTAGTACGACAGCTACAGTTTAAAAAAAAATTGCACACCTATTTTTTCTTTCGTTAAACCGAACATAATAACGCATCAAAATTCGAGAGTGGAGGCTCGTGACGTCAGAAGCAAGTAAGCACTGTACTTGCTTGTGACGTTTTGCCAATTTTAAAAGTGCCGTAGCTTCGTCAATTTTGATTTACGAAGCAAAAGAAAAAATATATGTCAAATATTTTTTAATGATATAAATGACGGACTAATTACATTTTTTCAATCAAATACGATGTTGTAGGATCTGGCGCTTGTAGGTAACTTTTTTTTAAAATAATTAATTATAATTGTTTTGTCTTTCAGTTCTACTACTTCGCGATAGTGGAGGACTTCGTGCTGCGCTTCATCTGGACCATCTCGTTCGTACTGACGGAGCACAACTACGTCGGGGCGGAGACCATGACCTCCATACTGGCGCCGCTTGAAGTGTTCCGGTAAATACATTTCACTTTTTATGAGAAAGCGTATCATACAATTAAGACCATTCATTAAATGTGAATAAGGTTCATTTTCGAAAGCGTCTTAGCTATGTTGGAAAGTCTTAGGCTGAGGTTATATTAGGCAGCGATTTACGATGCGACTGGAAGAGTCACACCTGGCATCGCTGATGTACGATATAGCCATATACGTGAGCATACATTTATTAGTTTATTCATTCTATGTCGCAGATCGCTGCGCGGCCTAATGTATCCTCGGCCTATAGGCAGTGATACTTTTTTTTTATCGTGGTAAAATCATCAAATGAGTCCTCCCACCCAGGGCAGGATGGGAGGGACTGTCAGACTTGACTGACTAAAATTCACGGTGTCCTTCAATAGCCCTTTACGTACCGGGGTCACGGTAATTTGTGAGTCCCGCGACCCCGGCAGGCTTTGGCCCTCTACAGGGGGTCCCGTCGAAAGGCAGTGATACTTACGTGTCGTGACGCGCCAGAACCATTCGGTTTCATACATTTAAAGTCGCGCTTCACGACACGCCACGCCATTTAATTGTATTCTAACAATACTAAATGTATAAAACTGATATGCTTTTGGAGTGCCGCAATATACCATGAAGTTAATAATCTATCTCGGTTGGAACGTTATCTGAATACTAAGCAACGACCGAATTTGTCTATCTGAGTTTTTAAGATGTCCAATCAAAAGCATCCGTCAAGTTGTTGTTGTTAAACAAAGGATTGAAATTGAATATTAATTTCGGCCTAAATTCGCTCTCTACTAAACTAGTTCACAAAATACGTGGCTATTTTGCTCAAATAATGTTGCCAGTTGGCGGGTTTCAAAGTTTTATTTCTACTACCTATTTAATATAAATACTTTTGCATATTGCAGACGTTTCATCTGGAACTTCTTCCGCCTGGAGAACGAACATCTGAACAACTGCGGCAAGTTCAGAGCGGTGCGGGACATCTCCGTGGCGCCGCTGGACTCCTCCGACCAGGCAGACATCATACGGATGATGGATCACCCTGATGGGGTCATCAATAGGTGAGTCATCTGCCTTGCTTGTTCCCAAGCTCTACTATTCCTAATCAGCTAGCCTTGACGACACGATTGGCGCAGTAACAGAGCATTCGACTGCTGTGCATCTTGTCGCGGATTAGATTCCCGCACGGAATAAATATTTGTATGATTTACAAGTAGTTGTTTGTTTATGTAAGTTTCTATGTTGTAATCCCACCCACACCCAAAAATCTCTTTTCAAGATTTATACTGATAAAGTGGAGAAACATCCTAAAAGTAGGATGATCCAACTTTGACAACAATGACCTGTCATAATAAGACTAGGATGTCATCCCTTATCGTATCTTTCACGTTATCAGATAAATATATCTTTAAATATTTGTTACAGATCAACGAAAAATAAGAAAAACGCAAAAAAGACAAAAGAGAGTGATCGCAAACCTTTACTGAAGAAGGAGTCGATACAAGACATGCAACTGGAACTGGACCTCTCCTCCAAGATGCTGTAACCAACTGTGATACCCGTACTTATACTTTAGATAATTATTGTTATAGTATTATACGAAATATATTTATAGCCAATTCTTATAAAAATGTTTTTTATTTATGTGGTAACACTTTTGTTTTTTTCTTATCGTGGTAAAATCATCAAATAAGTCCTCCTACCCAAGGCAGAGCGGGAGGGACTGTCAGACTCGTACTGACTAAAATCCACGGTGTCCTTCAATAGCCCTTTACGTACCGGGGTCACGGTAATTTGTGAGTCCCGCAACCCCGGCAGGCTTTGGCCCTCTACAGGCCCCGTCACTATGCTGACACTCCTTGAGGCGCGCGTGGAACACAATGCGCCATCGACCCGGGATGTGGTAACACTAGGGGAGATTGGTTGGATGTGGCAACACTGAGGTAGTGGAGAGTTTATGGGAGTTTGAGATTAGGATTGTATTTATTTACTACATTCTCAAACCACTTCAACTCCTGAAAGCCAAAATCAACAATAGCGACCTCCAGAAATGTGCCGAGAATATGAAACTCGTCCATAATTAATTTTAGGCGGTTATCCCACTAGCGGCGGTGTCTCTCCAACGTCTGCGCAGCGCCAACGCTGAGCAGACGCGACGTTGACATCGCATGGTCGCGTGGCAAGCGTTAACGTCCGCTGAACGCGACGTTAACGTTGCGAGGTCGCAAGGCGAACGCTTGCCACTAGAGAATCGCGGCGTCAACGTCGCCTCTGCGCAACATTAATGTTGAAGAGACGCCAACACTCGTAAAACGCCAGTGGGATAGCAGCCTAATGGTCTTAGGTCCTGCAAAGAAGTAATTTTAACAAATATTAAAAGAAAAAAAAACGATGCAAGGTCAGTTTAACCCTATAAAACTTTTTAACGTTAAAACAATGGGCCAATAGTTTGTTTTTTGTTGTTTGAGTAACCGTGACCGACCGACCGTGAACCGTGTAATGTGGGCTATTAAAGGACATCGTGGATTTTAGTCAGTACACTTCTGATAGTCCCTCGTCCCGCCCTGAGTTTTTTTTTTATGGTTGTAAAATCATCAAATGAGTCCTCCCACCCAGGGCAGGGCGGGAGAGACTGTCAGACTTGTACTGACTAAAATCCACGGTATCCTTCACTAGCCCTTTACGTACCGGGGTCACGGTAATTCGTTAATCCCGCGACTCGCCCTGAGTGGTAGGACTCGTTTCATGAATTTACCACGCTAAAAAATAACCAACACCAGCAAGATATTTTTTTTCATAGGCGGGGTCTCAATCAGCTGTTCAATGTCAAATCAATATCATCGTTGATAACAAATCAGTATAACAGATACAAAGATACGTATATGGCAATGACCCTCCTTTTGCACTCATCATCCTTCCAAACCGTTATCAGTACTTGACTTTGAAGATTCAGTAACCGTTATCAATATCTAAAAACCAACAGTAATGACCTCTCAGACGGTTTTCGGTCATGGCGGGTAATCTCAACGTAAATTAGTAAAGGACAGGTGCATCATTGTTTTTTGTTACTCTCGTAGTCAGATGGGACGGCAAGAGGGATCATGCACACTTGCACAGGATCAGACTGATTCAAGCTATGCCACTGATGAGATCAGGGGGCCTACTATGACCTAAAATTGAGAGTATTTCCACTGTGGGAAAGAGACAGAGCTATACAAGTCGTCTATCGCCATCTCGTTTCCACAGTGGAACTACTCTCGCTGTAAGACGTTATGCTAGGCCACCAGTGGCGTAGCTTGGCTAGAATCAAAATTGTTTGTTGCTCTTATAACCGTAAATATGACGGGCCTCCCTTAGAGGACCAAAGCCTGCCGGGGTCACGGGACAAACGAGTAACGGAACGTAAAGGGCTATTGAAGGACACCGTGGATTTTAGTCAGTACAAGTCTGACAGTCCCTCCTGTTCTGCCCTGGGTGGGAGAACTCATTCGATGACTATACCACCTAAAAAAGGCTAGATCGAAGCCAATAGCAAACCCTTGTTCAATAATAAAAAAAAAACAAAAGTTTAATAATAGTTAGTGCTTTTATTTAAATACTAATAACTGAAGTAGACATATAAACAACTTGATCTAAGCTCAGCGCTTACCGAACAATTCTCTAGCGAATAGAAAAGCTATAAAATAATAAGAATTATTATTATATCACAACTGAACTTAAAACGTTAATAATGCACAAATTGTACGTAAAGGTGAGATGAGTTACAAATTAAAATGACCTTTATAAGCTTTAAAATAAGGTTATCATTGAGGATGGCACTGATGCTCATTTTACATTGCCATGGAATAGAAGTGCATTTTTGTATCGAAAGCTTACAAAGCAGAATGAACTTTATGTTTATTGTGTAACGTATACAATAGAAACGAGCTGAAAAAATGTCGCAAGTCTTCTGGAGAACTCTCGCGTATTCTCGGGAATCTTAGCAGTTAGGATCACCTATGTAGTTCAAAGATTTCACATTACATTTTTTATTAGTATTAGGAAGCCCTCTATTGCGTACAACTGTTACAATAAGCACAAAAATCCTTTAAAAAAAAACGACGGGTTGCACTCTGGGAGTGCCGGCAGAAGTGAAAACTTGGATAGTAATAAACACACAGGAACACACACATTCGCGCAAGCGCCCTGCGCCGTCTTACGAATTTTCGATCAGGTCACGTGTCCTGACGCGAGTTTAACATTTCTTACCCATTCCAAAAGAAGTGCACAACGCCGCTAAAGAAGTTTTCACTTCAAAAATGATTTTAAAAATCTCTCAGCTTTACACATCAACTCTATAATAACCGTTTACATAGTGACAGACGCAGTCATAGCAAGAGGGAGCGAGATGACACGAGATTCAGAATGACCAGGGGGTTAGGTAGAAGAGTGCCCAGGGTCGGATCTAGGGGGGGCAAGAGGCAAGGGCAGGAGTGGCAAGTGCCCTGGACGCCAAAATAAAAAAAAATACTTGCACAATATTATTCTGGTCTGTCGCCTATTGCTTCGTTTGCTCTTTCACACTGAATAATCTCAAGCAGTTCTTAAATGCTCGACATTAGTAAACTAAGTTAATCCTCTTCTTGAATCAACAGAAAAGGTGTATCACTCTCTATAATCGTCAAAAGGTTGAACTGGCTTCATGCTATTGCTTCTTACGTACGTTCTCTTAAATATAAACAGTTCTGAATCACCCCCTCGCGACATTTAACTCCTGGCTCGTTCACAAGTCATTTCAAACAAAAATCTATTGATCAGCACGCGTAGCATGGTGCCGTAAAAACAGGTTTTGTCGACAGACGAAAAGACAAAATGACAGAACATAGAAAGATTTTTTAGGTTTAAGAATAACTTTATTTCTCATAAGAATTACATTGATAATTCACTCACTGAGAAACATATCTAAAATTAATAAAGATTAATAAAGAGCGCACAGAAATGTGGGTAACCAGAAAATAATAACATAAACTCGTTCGTAAGTTTAACCAAGTACAACATTGATGCGTGAATTTAATTTTTACTAGATGTGGCATTGATGGCATAGTCTATTACATATTAGCAGGTTTGTTACTATTTTGTTAAACGATATTATTTTTAGTTTATTAAAAAGTATTTTGAGTATTAGATTTTATTTGCTTTTATTTAATTTAAGATTTTTGTATTGAAGTATAAAATTTAATTAAAGTTTTTTTTTTTTTTTTTTTTTTTTTTTCACTTATATGTATTAATTGTGTGGGTTTCTAGTAGCTTTTTGAACCGGACATAGCTTTGTTCTCCCTTTATTACTGACGGTAATTTATTATAGATTGTAACACCCTCAAACTCTAAATTTCTTCTTCCATAGTTAGTTCTAGGAGGGCGGGTCACTAAGTAACTAGCACGTCTTAAGTTAATTTTTCGTGTTTGTTGTTTTGTTACAAATTTTAAGTTCGACTGAATTTCCTTATTTAATATTTTACGTATTAGAATACATGTGTAGTATATGTATGTTTGTTTTATATTCATTATTTTTGTTTCCTCGTATATCTTTTCAGTTGGTGTCCGAAATTTATAGTTAAATAAAGTTTTAATTAATCTATTCTGAACTCGTTGAATGGGATCTATATTAGTCTTCGCTGCTGTACCCCAGATTTCAATGAGGTAGTCGGTATGAGGCTTAACCAGAGAATTATAAATAAGATATCGCACTTTTCGAGGGAGACAATTTTTTATATTGTGTAGTGCCCCTGTGAGTGGTCTTAGTTTAAGTTTAATTTTTTCTAGATGTGGTTTCCAATTTAGATTACTGTCTAAGATAAGTCCGAGATATTTTTCTTTAGGTTTTCGTTCAAGTATTTTACCGTCGATTTTAAGTTCGAAATTGTTAGTAAATTTTTTATTTATTGCTGCAAAAATTACATAATTTGTTTTTGAAATATTAATTGTTAAAAGATTTGACTGAAACCACTCATTTAATAGATTAAGATCATTTTGAGCGTCGGCTATTATAGCTTCGACCGAGTGTCCAAAGTAAAAGAGACTTGTGTCGTCTGCATACAGGGATATGTCTCCTTTGAGGCCCAGTTCACTGATGCTATTAATATAAATAAGGAACATGAGGGGGCCTAATATTGATCCCTGGGGGACGCCAAAATTCAGGACGCAGGGGTTGCTTTCATATTTATCTATTTTTACTATTTGTTTACGGTTCTCCATATATGATTTGAAAATTTCAAGTGCTTTGCCTGTAACACCGGTGAGTTCTAGCTTCTGTAATAATTTTTCATGACTGATGGTATCAAAGGCTTTTTTAAGATCAATAAATATACCTAAGGCAATTTGTTTTTGATCAATTTTATTTTTTATTTTAGTTACGAGGTCAATTGTAGCAGCGAGAGTATTTGACTGAGGTCTAAATCCATACTGTTTATCGTAAAAGAAATTTTTTGAATTAAGAAATGACTCTAATCGGTTATAAATAATCTTCTCAAAAACTTTAGAAATCACCGGAAGAACTGACACGGGGCGGTAATTGCACGGGTCAAATTTACTGCCGGATTTATGAATTGGTACAACTTTTGCAACTTTTAACTCATTGGGAAAAGTACCTCGTGCCATATGATAGTTAATGCAAACTGTAAGTTCCGTGGCAATAATGTCTTTTGCGTATTTAATTGATTTTGTACTGACACCATCAATGCCAGATGCAGTATTACAGTCCAAATTTTTAATTATGGTAACAATTTCCTTCGTGTTTGCTGGTTTCAGAAACTGCAATTCTGTTTTATCAGTTAGTCCGCACTCTCCTAAAATTTGACTTGCGTGTGATCTTTCGGAAATCATATCTGCTAGAGTTGAGCCAATCGTCGAAAAATATGAGTTAAAACTTTCGCATATTTCTGTTTGATCCGTTATAGTTCCAGCTGCCGTTTCAAGTTTGTCCGGTCCAGTTCTGTCACGCAGTTTGTTTTTCGACAAATCGTTTATGAGTTGCCACATTTTTCGTGGTTTACTAGAACTTTCTTCAAACCTTTTTAGGTAATAATCACTTTTCGCTTTTCTTATGTTGTGTGATACCCTGGCTTTTATATGTTCATACTCTGCTTTTAATTCCGTGTCCGTTGCATTTGTCTTATATTTTTGCCATAGTATGTTCTTGTTATTTATCTCTTCTAATAGTTCTTTTTTAATCCAGTCTTGGCGCGGAGGATTCAAGATTTTAGATTTTGTGATTGTGCACTTATTTAGACAGAAGTGCAGTTTGGCTGCCAATTTATCATATTCTAAATCTTCATGATCCTTAGGATATTCATCCAGGCATCGACGAAATTTATTGAAGTCTACTGAGTTGTATTTCTGTTTTAAGATAGGTGGTGGTTGGTATTGCTTTACCTCTAAAAATATTTGTCTGTGATCAGACATTGAAGATTCCATAGTGACAAAATGAAAATTATTTTCACTTAAATTACAAGAAACATGGTCTAACATTGTCTTCGTTGAGGTTGTTTCACGGGTACAATGTTTTGGACTTATTTTGTTCAGAATTTTGTAGTTGTTCTCTTTTAAAGTGTTCTTATACTTCCGTGTCGCTAAGTCCGGATTGAGTAAGTCCAGGTTGTAATCGCCGAAAACTATTGTTCGTTTTAGTTTGCGTAATTGTTGTGAATATATATCGAGAAAGCTGTCCATATTCATTTTATTGGGCTTATAGATAGCACCGATATTTAAAGAGAATTTTTTAACGTATACCCAGAGATAATGTGTATCATCCACGCATTGTTCTTCAACAAGATGATGTTTGAGATTGTTGTGCACAAATATTGACACTCCACCTCCCCTTTTGTTATGTCTATAATTATAATAGTGGGTATAGGAGGGTATCTGGAGCATTTTTGCCTCATCTTCATTTTTAATCCATGTTTCCGAAAGTATAATAATATGTACAATTACTTGTAGGGAAGCGATAATACATCTAAGCTCATCGAATTTTCCAGGCTTCACAATACTGCGAGCATTGGCGTAGAAACATTTCAGGGATTTTTTGGTAAAAATAACATCTGAGTAATTGTTGGTTATTTGGTAAGTTATTTTCTCTTTGCAAGATGCCGTCGTTAGTTTTTTGGAGAGTCCTTTGTTGTTGTTTCTTGCGTTTCTTTGGGTGTGACTATTTTGGGAATGCCCCTAATATACTTAATGTTAAGGCCACTTTCTCCATTTGAGGTGCGTTGCTTAAGTTCTTCTTTTAAATTTTGAAGGTATTTCCGTTGATATGGCGTTTGATCCGAAAATATTTTTATGTGTTCCTTGTCTATTTTATTCCTATTACGTAGTATATTTTTAGCGGTGTCTTCAGACGAGAAACATACTTTTATTGCACGAGTTTTCTCTGATTTATATTTTCCAAGACGAAATATTCCAGTAGGTTGAGGGCAGCCATTATGTAAAAGCCCAGTTATTCGCAATATTTCTATCTTATCAGAATCTTGCCGACCGGTTGTAGTACCTTTTTGTGGTTCAGGAATTCCGACAACTATAATATTTTTAGCTCGAATGTTTCGTTCTACGATTTCGGTGAAGATTTCATCATGCGTGGTAGTTGTTTGGGCAGAAGTTGAAGGTGGCATATTTTTTAAGTTATTGACATCAGCTTCGAGAACCTCCACTTTTTTTTCTGTATTTTCGGTAGTAACAGATAGTCTTGAGAGTTGGTCTTTCAATTTTTTATTTTCCAAGACAACATCTTGCATAGTACTACTAATACTGCCGACCTCGGCTTTGATAGCAGCAACATTTAGGGAGAGCTTATTTATACTTTCAGTTTGTTCAATCTTGGAGGATTTTAGCAGTTCCAGCATTTCAGACATCTGCTTTTTTATTTCAGCAATGTCAGACTTTGTCGCTTCATTATCGTCGAGTAACTTTCGTTTATTACGAAGAGTAATCTGTGGTGTAGATTCTTTATGCGACTCAGACAAATTTGGATAAGATCCGCTGCGTTCCGCACACAGGCCACTTCTAGGCGGCGAGCGTGGTACACTCATTGTAGATCTATGTACTTAATAACTCACGTGGGTGTTGCGTGTGCGCCGCCGTCAGGTGCGTACGGCGCGGAGATACAGCGGTAGATATTCCGTCCTTGTTACTCGAGGGGGTGAAGAGCGGTTACCGCGTCGATGCCGCGTTCTTCACTTGTCGCTCAAAATAGTTACGGTGTATGTCACTCGCGCTCGATTTTGCAAAAATTGGTTGTTATTAGTTGTCGTAAGGTTCGTAATTGGCTAACTAACTTTTATGTATTTATTAAAATAAACAGTAACACGTCCGCTCTGTGCGCTCGTCCGTCCGTCATTTTACCATTTTAAGCATGGCAATGTTTAAAATATAGAAAATGAATGTTACTATTCTTCAATTATGTACTAATAGTGTCATACTTGTACAAAAAAACAGTCGATTTGTTACTAAGTGTACCATAGCACAACTACATTTCGCTAGCTATGTTTTAGGCTAGCTGCTCACTGATAACTTTATTTCCAATTTTGTGTTAAGATTTTAAAGGTACAATTTTTTTTTGTGATTTATATTAATATCAAAAGAAAGTATATTTTAATAAGAAAACATAAAATAGATCGCTGCAGTGCGTATACTAATAGCGATCCCTAGTTAGTAATAGAAGAATACTATAAGTGCGTTCTCTAGATACACTTAATTCACGTTAAAATTCCACAAAATGCATGTGTGTTCTACAATAGTAGAACGCGCGACTAAATGGAGTGTTAATATTATAAAATATTCTCCGTCTCCCTCACACGTTGTAAAACCGCAACTGTCACAAATGTTTGCTATTACAATAAAACATTACAATAAAATTATTATCCGTTGTAAATCTCTCGTACAACCGTACAAACTTAATTACATACATACACAACAATTATTTACATTGTTCTTTAAGGCATTTTGTCGACCCGCTGATGGCTTTGAAAATAGCCTTCCCGATTCTTGTCTCTGACACATTGGTGCGTATCTGTAAAAGAAAAAAGTATATTGATTACGTTTTTCGTATCAAAAACGTATATAATGTAGTGTTTTAAACCACTACTTCTTGTAATTTCCAAGCTAAAACAATTAGATAGATTTATCGATATATAATCTTTATTGTACACAATGTAAATCACTGAATTGTCAGAGATAAAACGCTTCAAAATTTGGGAGTGGAAGCTTGTGACGTCATAAAGCTTGTACAATTGTAGAAACCGCTTGACGTTTTGTGATTATTTTTTTTCAGTAAAACAGCTTATTGATAACATAAGATAACCTGACCACATGTTAACGTTTGAGGCCAGGGTTGGACATGATACGTCCATTTCTTTTTTCTTATTTTTTTTTGTCTTTAAAAATCCGTTTATTTTTAAGTTTAACGTTTTATTTACTCACTATTGAAGACACGGGCACACTCTTGTTTTTTTCTCTCTCTTTATTTTTGGATTTTATCACACAGTGATAATGTTACCCAAAAGGCACACTCTGATTTAATGCATTCCATTATTTATTTTTTACAAATTACCCCACACTAGGAATTTCTCCTGTTTCGTGGGTGCGTTTACAAACACATAAACTCACATACACAAACATCCAGACCCGGAACAACTACTTGTAGATCATACAAATATTTGTCCCGCGCGGGTTTCTTACCCGCGACTGGTTGCGCAGCAGTCGATCGTTAAGCCACTGAGCCAACCGTGCCACATGACTCTAATGACTGTACTGATAATGTGTGACTTTTCTTAAAACTGATTTAATATAAAACCACGCGGGGATCACGCGTATAATCTTATATTTTGATTAAGTTATTGCATTCTACCTACACATGACTCATAAAACAAGACTTAATGAATTCATTAACCTTACAACCTTTTAATTGGCTCAAGAATTCCGTAATTACTAGGTAACTGGTTCAGAAATAGCGCACTCTGATAATATTTAACCTAATTAGGTAAGTTATCTTAAGTACTGCTTATGTAAAATAATTAGGTAAGTTATCTTCTGCTTATGTAAAATGTACATACTGTTACACTATACATATAGAGATATAATAATTTTCAATTTGTTTTATTACTTTTGGTAAACTATCAGTTTCTCTCTTCGTCTAAAAAAAAACCGGTCGGGTGCGGGTGAGAACTCGTGGTCGAAAGGTATCCGTGATCTTGATGTTTGCTATATCTTAGTATATCTATAGTCTTTAAATGTTCGTGAAAACGTTCCATTATCGCGAAAATTAACGGCATTTCCCTTTAATGTAGCCTTAGTGCTATAGTCATAGCGACAACAGAAATACATAACCTGTAAATATTTCAACTGTCTCAATATCACGTTTCATGACACACAGCCTGGAGACAGACAAACGGACATCGAAGTCATGGTAATAAGGTCCCGTTTTACGTCAACTAACACGTTACCAACAAAAATACGCCTAACGATCAGTTCACACCGAGATGCGACGCAACACGACGTCACGTAACGATACTCCAAATGTGTATCTTTTCGTGTAGTAAATAAAGTTGATTTTGAGTCGCTATTAAAACGCAGCGCTGCGTTGCGAAAGGTGTCTTTTCCTGTAGTAAATAGAGTTAGATTTTGAGTAGCTCTATTGAAATGTGCGCGCAGCGTCCCGTCTTGATGTGAACTGACCGTAAATTGTTAAGATTAAAAAAGAGCTAAGTTTTCTTAAGATAACTTTCCAGTATTCCTTATAGAGTGAGGTTTAAAAAATTGTTAGTAAGTTATATACATGGTGAATTTTCTAACATGGCGTGGATGTCTATATTCGAAACTATGCGGAATATCGAAAAATACTAAAAAAGGAGGCAGCTCTCCGACCTGCCTTCAAACTGAACGCGATGGAACTGGCGGGATGAGTCAGTTTATGACAAATATGCAATATTTAAAATAAAAATATAACCATACCTGTGAGTAAATCGTCCGTTAATCTAAGATCTAAGCGCCTCTAGTCTAGATGCCATCTCATCAAGTTCACTCTCGGTGGGTTCTGGTACATCCTCCTCTTCCTTGCTGGTGGAGGGAGCCGCCACGGCTGTGGGAGGCGCCGGCGCTTCGCCCAGCTTGCCTTGTGTTAGCTCCCATAGCACCTGGGTAAAAAATAAGGCGTCAAATTCAAAAAAAGGGTTTCAAAAATAATCACGAACCCCTTTCTAACCTAACCTGTCTGAGTCAGGTTCCAAGTACTACAATAGTATACAAGACTCCAGGGGGTGGATGAAACTATTTTTTCTATGCCCTGTCCTCCCAAAGGTGTGGCCCATTGAGAGGACAGGAGCAGAGGGGTGTATGGGACCAAGTCCTATAACCTGTGCCATTCAAACCGTTTCATGCAGATGACGACACAATTTATCCCATTAAGCCCGTTGCCAGGGTGGGCCACGACTAATAACTCGTAGTTCGGGACTATTTCCACTGGGCCACCACTGCTGTCAGAGAAGCTAGAGCATTATATAACAATAAAACAGTAATCGCTTACCTTATCCACCTCACTCTGCGCCGCTTCCTCCATTTCTTCCTCGTCTTCCATGCTGGACATGGTCTCATCAAGCATCTCCTCAATGATACCCGCTCTCATCATCTCTTTGCTGAGCTCCTGCATTGTTGCTGCCACTTCTGGGAGGCGGACCAGCGCCTGCATTGCTTGCATTACCTGGGATATTAAGAAATGATGAAAGTCCTGTCTAGTGTTGCACGAAAAATGAGGTTTTTAAAGAACATATAGTATAGTATATTATGCAATTAGTGATTAAGGGATGGATTTAAGGCGAGGGCCATAGATAAATCACGAGGAAGTGAAGGATTCTAACGACTAACTTCATGATTAAATCACGAGCGTAGCAAGAGATTCAAATCC
The DNA here is from genome assembly GCA_943136025.2 of Agrotis puta. Classification (NCBI taxonomy): domain Eukaryota; kingdom Metazoa; phylum Arthropoda; class Insecta; order Lepidoptera; family Noctuidae; genus Agrotis; species Agrotis puta. Next base: position 4,520,654 of record OW964190.2, on the reverse strand, counting down.
TGAGCGACACAAGTGATTCATGGCCCTCGATTTAAATCCCTTTTATTTAAGAATTGCATACTATACTTTGATTCCCTCTCACTTCTACACACGATTGCAGATTAAACATCTGTAGCATTGATGATTGACTATGGCAAATCAATAAAAACATACCTCAGTTGATTTCTGCAATGATCCCGCAACTCTTAATGTAGCTGCAAACACACAAGATCAATTGAAATTTGATTCCATTTCTGGCAATCACAGAAAGTTGTGGTGGCTTTTGCTAAATCAACATTAATTTGACTGCTTACTATGAAAAGTGAAAGAGAAGTGTTCTTTTCTATTTACTCACTGTTGAAGACACAGGCAAACTCTTATTTAATGCATTTCATTAATGATCTTTTTTTAATACCCGTACTCTAGGTATTTCTCCTGTGTCGTGGGTGGTTTACAAACATTTAAACTCACATACACAAAAACCCGAGCCTGAACAACTACTTGTAGATCATATTTGCTCCATGCGGGACCTCAACATGCAGTCCAATCATCACCATGAAATGAATTAAAAACAATATTTACCTAGCTGATTCTTCATCTGCATCTGTACCGAGTTGAGGTGCGCTTTGCTAGTGTATATTTTACTAATTGCCTTCCGAGACCTGATGATCTCCTTAGCTAATATTGTGCACACTTGTTTGTCACTCTTTGCCGCAGCTTCTTTTAGGGACCGCTTTATTTTATCCTCTTCTCTTTGAATTGCTGTGAAAGAAATGTGATGATCATGAGGAAACAAAGGTATTGCTGATCAACTGGTACAAACCCTCAGCACTACGAGAAGCCCGTGAACGTCTCTGGGGACTTCTGAGTTTCTAGAAGGAGCTGGATTGGCTCATGTAGTTATCCATCTTACCTCACGCATAATACCGGAGTCTAAATGTGGGAAAGGGAGTCAATAACAATAATTAATGATACTGGTATAATTTTAGAAAAATTGTTTTGGGAAATTAATTGCTATTACTCACTTTAGCATTTTGACTGTCTCGATCATAATTTAATCAAGGTAGGGAAGATATATCATCCCAGTTATCGCCAAATTAGCATACGCATCGAACAGCATTTTTACAGGAGAAGGATTATTTTTACTGTCATGAATGCAATTCAATTGAAGTATAACATGTGATAATGATTTACGAAGACTTTAAAATTAGAATAGTAATGGTTTCATATTAAGAATGTTTCAAAGTACAAAAAAAAGTGCAATTTCTCTATCCAATTTCTACATAAGCTTTCATTGTTAACATTAATAAGTTTATTATATTATTAAATTATGTTTCAATAGCATACTTTTCTAAATTCAACTGATCAAGTTAATAACAACTGATCAGTTGAACTGATCAAGCTAACAGTGATCATGAAATATATTCATAATTAAGTCATGGTCTAGTGGTTAGTGACCCTGACTGCTATGCTGGAGGTCGTGGGTTTGATTCCCACCCAGGACAAATGTTTGTGTTATGAGCACGATCATTTGTTCTGTATCTGGGTGTAATTTATCTATAATAAGTATGTATTTAAAAATATATAAGCAAGTTTATCAGTTGTCTAGTGCCCATAACACAAGCTCTGCTTAGGACTAGATGGCGTTGTGTGATAGGTGTGGAATATTTATTTATTTAAACCAATCATTACAACTTAAAACAGTATATTTACAATGTTTTTTATTTGTTTTAAGTACTCAATTTTGGACACTTAGAAATAATTAAGTAAAGTTATTGGAAGTGGGTGATCCAAATAAATAATATCTATTAGCAAGTTCTAATACTTAGATATAGTTTGTAAAGAAAAGCTATGATAATTAAATAAAATGAGATAAAATTTTCTGAAATGTTTAATCAGCAATTCTACAGATGTGCTTATTTAAATGAGGCTTTTGACCTTGGCTCGATGGACTCCATAAACGAGTCTTTGGCATTCCTATCAAGGCGTGAATGTATGTTCCACTCTGTTGTAACACTTTTTGACTATTGCTACGCTTATAAGTAACTCAGATCTTTAGCATACCTCTTATTTGTCTATCTAGGTTGTATCCTTCTTTTCGTATTTTATGAGACCACTCGTTTACCTAAAAAATAAGCGATATTTTTAGAAAATCACATATGTTACTTGATACAGAATTAAAGACAATTCTTCATAGGTTTCATAATTTGGTTATTAGACGTACCATTTCCTTTGGATTTCTCTCAGGAGATTTTCCAAAAAGACCCATTTTGTACAGTTAGAACTGATTTTATTTTATATTTTGGAATCAAAATGAATTTGTTTTGACGTGAATAAGACAAATTCTGACAGACGATGACTTCATCATTAGAACGTTCCATTATAACTCCTAGTAATTGCATAACATTTGTTCAAAAGTAGTTTACGAATGTTTTAATTGAAAATGGAAATTTTGATGAATATTTGAATAATACACATATAAATCGATCGTTGTTGTAAACCTGTAAGTCTAATTTATCATTATGATGTTAACGGCAAAACTATAAATAATTCATCTGAAGACAAGAAAGCATGAAATGGAGCGTGGTAAACTATTTTCGTATTCACGCAGAAAATATCCGAATACGGAAAGAAAAACAAATAGAGACATCATCACGAGATCTTTTTATTATTTAAAGATAAACATATCAAACGAAAAACTTATTCGATTAGTATCGAGGGCGATTGTGCACTACAAGGAATTTTACTGTCCGGCAGTCCGATTTTTTACGGTCCGAAGTAACATGAAAAAAACGGATGATGGGCTTGTGCACTTGTCCGTCTTTACTCGGATGATACGCCTCAGTTTAGGGTAAATCTGTCTTTGAAACTACAAGCTAGCCACGCGAAATTACTGTGAACGATAACCGTTCCGGAATGGGGAAAAGTAAAATGTCGGACGGTAAAATTACGAATAGTGCACAAACTAGTATATACATTATATGGCGTGTCATATCGGACCGTAAAAAATCAGACTGCCGGACAGTAAAATTCCTTGTAGTGCACAATCCTTAACTGTTTCGTCTCACAAAAGTTAGCCAGAAATTCTACGTGAAATGGACTGGTTGAAATTATGATTTTTGACATGACAAGTAATGTTACCAAAGTAAATAAATAATAGTTTCGTGGAGAATACATTAGTCCAAAACACAATCCAAAAATCTTGTTAAGAAAAATTTTGTTAGTTTTCACAGAGATCTTTCCATATTATTTCAGTAAATAAAACTTTAAGAAATATTTTCCGAGAAAATTAAAGAAATAGAAATCAGTGGCATTCGGTATTAATAAAACTTGCAATACTGACATTTTCAGTTACACAAATATTTTGTTGTCGGTGCGAAATTTGAAAGGAATTTCTTTTTTTCACATACAATTAACTTGATGTGGCTTCATGTTAAATAATTCCAAATAAAGTAAAAGGTGAAGTGATTTTGTTGACGTCATAAACGGAAAGGTAAGTGTATTTTCTATCCTAAAAAACCCGGTAATATGCATGTCTTTTTATAGACGTTCTATATTTGTGATAATCTTTCAGATGCAACAAATGCTGACCTTAGCCTGTTTAATTCAGCATCTGTTACATTGTTGCGTTAGGAATCGGTAGTAAATAACGTTATTGTTAATTTTGAGGTTATTTGAAAACTTAATTTATTCGTTTTCCGCAGCCGTGACAATCAAAGCATGGGATGTACCCTTGACTCTGAAGCATTGTTTAACAGTCAGTAAATTATCATACGATGCTTATATAGCCGGTTTTGTGTTCTTTTTATCACTTTGGTGTTCATAAAATATGTTGTTACACTCTTTCGTATTTATAAAAACCTTTGTTGTCGGCGAAAAAACAACAACAATTGAAAAGCAAGCATGCACATGTGATGCTTGATGATACAATTTATTGAGTTACCTACATACTTAATATTGTAACAAATAATTATGTCCTAGACTCAGTAGCCAGATTTGAAAAAAATACTATACTTATTAACATTTATAGTATTGATTAAATATTGAAATAGACAACAAAAAACGAACTGGACAAGTGCGAGTCTTACTCGCACACGAGGGTTCTGTAACATTATCTTCCAAGATAATGTTACAGAACCCAGGGCCAAAAAAATGTTTGTTGTATGGGAGCCCCCTTAAATATTCATTTTATTCTGTTTTTAACCCCAGTGTGGTGAAATTTAGTATTATTGGCAACAGAAATACATCATCTGTGAAAATTTCAAGTGTCTAACTATCTCAGTTCATGAGATATTGCCTATTGTCAGATGGACAGACAGCCGAGTCTTAATAATATGGTCCTGTTTTATTGTTTTTGGGTATGCAACCCTAAAAATATATAAAAATAAAATTACTCAAAAGACTCAAAAATGAGGTCATCTGTCTAGTAAAATCCTGTAATACATTAGGTAAAAGAAATTTAAGAACAATTACATAAAAAATGGAGCCTTCTTCATTTAAATGTAGTCCAACAACCTGATAAAACAAGATATGTTGTAACAGCAGCTCCCTGTGGTTTCACCTACTGCTCGGTTCCTTTTGGTCATTGTGTAATGTTATATAGCCTATAGCCTTCCTCTATAAATGGGCTATGCAACACAAAAATAAATTTTCAACTCAAACCAGTAGTTTCTGAGATTAGCGTCTTTAACCAAGCAAACTCTTTAGCTTTATAATATTAGTTTAGATTATTAAGTTTATGTGTTGTGGAGGACAGATAGGCAGTCATTACTTATTATGTAGATCAAGAAACTCACAAACATGAAATTTGAAAACAAAACACTCCTTTTTGGGCAATCTTGAAAATATACTAGTTTTATGTTTTGAGAATTTATTAAATGAGTCGTAATTTAGAGGAACGGAGTGTCAGACTCATACCTACTAGAATTTACTCTGTTATTAAATTTAAATAACAATTGATTGACGGCACGGTTGGTGCAGTGGCTGAGCGATTGGACTGTTGCACAATGTGTTGTGGGTTTGATTCCCATACAAGTAATTGTTGCAGGTCTGGGTGTTTATGTATATGAATTTCTGTTTGTAAACGCACCCATGACTCAGGAGAGACTCCTAGTGTGACTATCTGTGACGTATCAATGCCACAGTAACTAGACATTTTTTTTTTCTTAAATTCCTTCTGCTGTTCTTGACCCCAATCCCTCCTTATGCAATGCTGATTATGATGCTAGAATTTAAGTCCATTATAATCAAATTTGCAGTAAGTATCATAATCCCAAGTTGATGCAATAAATTAATTGTTATCCACAGCTCTTGAAGAAGTCATATGTCCATAAAGATAAATCATGATGCACACAATGCATGTTCATGCTTATTGTAGAAAACATTCATTTTTATTTGTTTTACATAGAATTTACACAGCTTGTTTCTAGAATGGATACATTTTGTCTAAAAAGCGACCACGGCTCAGTATGTCTTTAGTCTTAGATTATAGATTGTGCAGACTCCTAGTTGGCAACTGCGAATTTTTAGAAGAGGATGGCGCCATCCTCTTCGTGTGATATTTAATAACATCACTAAGGAAAACATTTAAATTTAAATGTGTAGTGTGCGTGGCGCTCACTCACACATTTATAAAAAAATGGCTTAGTTACGTATTACGTTTTAAAAACACACAAACAGTAACACAAAAGTAGACTAATAATAAATTATAATGTCATTAATGGTGTTCTTACATGTCCGCTTTGTGTTTGGAGCTTTAAGGCAAAAGTTGGAAGTGAGTCACTGGAGAGCACATGAAAGGGCACATCAAAGCTCTTACCCACGTAAGAGCGTTGATGTGCCATAAGCTTCTTCGTACACAGGGCGACGCAAGTCTCCGATACCTTACGACTTTGGTGTCCAGGCGACTATCGCAATACACTTCCATAGAGGTTCGTACACAGGTTACGCGTCAAAGGATACCAAAGTCGCAAGGAATCGGAGACTTGCATTGCCTTGAGTACGAAGGGGCTAAAAGCCATCGATTGCAGTCGCTGTGGCCGAAATCGGCTGGATGGCATCATCATCATCATCATCAAATGGCCAAAACATTACAATAAGTAGCTTGCCCTTCACCTCCTTATTCGCATAGGATCCAAAACAGTCTACCACTTAAATCCCTTTACAAATTCCGAGAAACAACTTTAATTAGATAAAGATAAGCGCAGGAAGTATTTGGTGTAAGTGGCAATGGCGGCGGTAATTGAAGATCACGCGATCACGATTGTCAGTCATCAGTCATCTCATGGACTCGAGTTGTCGGTCATTTTGATGAGATGTACCATGGAGGTCAACTTCTTTGTTTTATTTTTTTTAAATAAAGCTAGTGAATCCTGATAATGCCCGTACGGCAGGTGTGGCCAGAAATCTCCCAAAACCTGGGCGTTAAAAGGACATGCCTACATGATCATGACATGGTGTTCACGTAACTGAATTATAGGCACTGAAGAGAGTAACACGCTATGAAGACCACCTCAAAACTTAAAGGGGCTGTTGTCTATAAAATCATCTCAGATAAAAATCTGATTTGATCTGAGAAAATCATGATATTAGTGCGCCATCATTTATAAATGGTGCTTGAGCATTCCTCGACATTTGCATTACCGCAATTAATTAGCTTGTTAACTCGGAAACGGTTCAACACTTTCGATACGTTCCGTTGACTTTAAACAGGACAAGCCTCGGAGTGATAAAAATGATACGCCCCCGGCGAAAAACAACTGGCACTACGCTAATTAATTTCTTTCAGCACATCCACCCTGTATTGTCAGCCCTACTTTTTGAGTTATTGTTCCTCCATGAGATATATTAGTATTGTGATATGTTATATTATACGAGATTTAATTCGTGCCAAAAAATGATTAACTACATTAAAATGGTGACGTAGCTCTGGTCTGTAAACTTCCGTCATACGGACATCGTCGGCGATGGCGATAATTCCTGGATCATCAACTTATAAAGCTCGTTCAATGAATTAACTCGGGTTACCTCTTTATCCATTAACGAACATCCGGGCCTCTCCCAAGTTGCTCCACAATACTCCATCTTCCACCTTAATGCATCCAATCTAACAAAGCCAAGTATTTAAGTTCCTCTGTCGAAACTCGAACTTGATTCTAACTGCCACTATAAAATAAAAGGATGATATAATAGCACCATTATCAAATTAAGTACTAGCAAATAGTATGAATCAATCAAAACAATGTAATCATAAATTGTGTCAATATTGACTGAACATTGAACCCTAAGGTACTTATTTGTTGTACAACATGCTCTCCGCGTATGTAGGTCCTTTATCGTGGGTCAAGCATGCGTACCCCTCGTGTCAGTATTCCTCTGCTATATGACGCAAATATTTTATCTAACTAGAGATCTGCACAGTAGTATAGTTCTACATTATTTCTATTTTAATTATAGCAATGTTTGTACGGCCTATTTTTTTTAAATTTTATGCGTAATATGATAATGTTGTTGAAAAAATGAAGTGTTTTGCAAGGTGGTCTACTTTTGCGCCTTCTGTTTTAATTTTATTCTCTTGAAAAGTTGGTCGTATTGTCAGTCTTTGTAACTCTGTAAATTCTTATTGCATCTTTGTTGGACTCCAATTACTTGAATTATGAAGCCTTGCCCCCGTCATCGCCATATTCATAATTCTCATCATCTAAATATCATTCGTCTCTAAAATATGTTCCGGATTAGAAAAATATCTTACCCATAGGGTATTCATAAGTTTATTTTTTTGCGTTTAAGTTCATTATCTGACCCCCACATCACATTCAGTAATTAGTTATGAATTCTTTATGTGTGAAGTTCAGGGCCATTAATTATACTTAACTGTAGTAGAAGTTATGTAAATGCAAGCCATACTTTGTATAATAGGAGAGATACCGTATAAAAAGTACTGTTGCCTAATTCGACATTGTGCATAATGCTTTGGTAACAGAAGTTTCTAGTGTAAACCTGCTTATTAAACACACATACATATATAAATGAACTCTCGCCTTCCCATGGTATAGCACCAGCGAATAAATTACAGAGCGCCACCTGCTATTAACTTTAGATACTCCTTTTGTTTCCTCCATGTTCATACGTCTGGTCATTCATACACACGTATTGGGAGTACTAGAAGTGTGAGTATTCTGAAGAACATCACCAATAAGGATGCTTTTTGAATAAATCATAATAAGAAACATTGTTTTGCTTCTATGTTGTATATCATTTTGTCCACGACGCCACCAAACAGTTGCCGTCATTTTTCTAGATCTGTTTCAATTTTTCTTCTCAACTGCAGCATATTTTGTTCCACTGCTTTGCAAAGACTTCTCTCCATTCCTTCTAACCATCAGTATTGTGCGTTATTTCTTTCCAATTCTCAAGGAAAATATCCAGTTAGTCGCGCCATCGCCATCTGCTTCGTGGTCTTCTGCAACCCCGTGTTGCTGTGACACCTCTTGGTGTTAAAATACCATCGTCTTTATGAGAATGAATGGATAATGACTTGTAGAACTACATTCAATGCATTGTCAAAATTACAAATAAGCTAGTTGGACTTCGATCAAGATAATTATACTGATTATATGTTATTTTCTACATGGATTAAAATTTAATCATACTTAAATGTTATGCCCAGGTTGATTAATTGGGTAACAGACTAATAACCTTCCAATAGTTTGATTATTCGTTTCGGACGACCGAACTTTAAGGTTCAAAGAAATACGTCTGGAATTCCGGATAAAGGGATTTCCAAAACAAATAGCTTCTATCTTTGATGAAATCTCGTGCAGACCGATCGACCTGCCAAAAGGTTTAAGAATCCAGGCTAAACCAGGTTCTAGCCGAAGCACAAGTGGCTGGATAGGCGTCACGGCGTCCTGACCTACCGCATGACGCAGGTCCTCACCGGATACGGAAGTTTCGGGAGGTTCCTGTGTCTGATAGGGAGGGAAGAAACGCCTGGGTGTCACCACTGCGAGGATCGTCCGGAGGACACGGTGGAGCATACGGTGCAGGACTGCCCCGCTTGGGCAGAGCACCGCCGTGTCCTCACGACGGCGATAGGCGGAGACCTCTCGCGCCCGGCATTGGTCGAGGCCATGCTGCGGGGCGAGACGGAGTGGGAAGCGGTCGCCTCCTTCTGCGAAGCAGTCATGCTCGTGAAGGAGGAGGCGGGCCGCCTGAGGGAGAGGACAGCGTCCTCCCTCCACCCCAGCCGCAGTGGTAGACGCCCACGGCGTCGGACGTCGCAAGACGATATCCGGCCACCGTAGGCGCGGGCATGCGGGCAGCGAGTAATGGGCGACTCGCTGTCCGACCATGGACCATGCCCGGGTCGACGGCGCGTTGTGTTCCACGCGCGCCTCAAAGAGTGTCAGCATAGTGACGGGGCCTGTAGAGGGCCAAAGCCTGCCGGGGTCGCGGGACCAAGGGATTACCGTTACCCCGGTACGTAAAGGGCTATTGAAGGACACCGTGGATTTTAGTCAGTACAAGTCTGACAGTCCCTGTCGCCCTGCCCTGGGTGGGAGGACTCATTTGATGATTTTACCACGATAAAAAAAAAAAAAAAGGCGAAGCACAAACAAGTTTTATTAAACGCAAGGATTTGTAAAGACCACAAATGAGAGAAAACGGAGATTGTGACTAAATCATAGACTAGGCTGATGTTGATCATTTAAAACATTTGCGGATCATGTAGATTCAGAAGTACTACTTGCGTTTTCCAATAGATCTTAAATTGGGATAAATTGGCAACTCATCTGTTAATATACATCATGTCATAGGAATGTACGTTTGTCGGATGCTGTAATTAAATTACCCCGTGAAGGTCGAATTTTCAATAAAGAATCTATCGGACTTCTAAGCCCCTCGATATCGAGGCACAGCGACTGAATAGCAAAGGTTAGCCCTGTCACCAAAAATGGCATATGTTGTTTTCCTTCTCCCAATAAATCTATTTAGTAGTTCGATAGATTCCACTGCCAAAATTAAGGCATTCTAATTGCACCCCACCTAAATACCCCCACCTAAATCGAATCACTTGGATATGGTAATTTCCTCTCGAAAGCATATAAACCTGATGACGGGGCCTGTCTTGTCAGGTAAACATTGCCCCGGAACGTAAAGGGCTATTGACACTGTGCATTCTAGTCCCGTCCTGCCCTGGGAGGTCCATTTGATGATTTTACCACGTAAAAAAAAAAGCATATAAAACTGCGGTGATCATCTACATCTACATAGAACTTATCAACAAGTGTGAGGTATATTTCCTATTGTTTTGTCAACTAGCATTATTCATAGCGATTGCTTATTAACTTACACAATCTGCATGACAATGGCTACAGGGTTATGCTGGGCTTACGTTAGATCGAAATGTCCCAGTTCGTTGATGATATTGGAGTTTTGAACTCCTTCTTGAGGCTTTAAAAATAGTTTTAGATTGCATAAGTTAAAATTCTGATCAACAAGAAAATATTTTCTTAAATTTTGTTGATCTTTATTACCGTACCTTTATTTTTCAGTGCATTGATTGGCAAACTAACTCTATGATGATGTATTTTTTGAAGTGAAAACTTCTTTGGAATGGGTAAAAAATGTTAAACTCGCGTCAGGACACGTGACCTGATCGAAAATTCGTAAGACGGCGCAGGGCGCTTGCGCGAATGTTTGTGTGTTTATTACTATTCAAGTTTTCACTCCTGCCGGCACTCCCAGAGTGCAACCCTTTTTCATGATATATTTTTATACATTCTCTTCGATGGTATATTCATTGTGTGATTACCGATCAGAAAAAAATTCCGTACATATGAAGCAATATTAGTTTCAGTAACCGAAATGAGATAAGTCAAATTTTACTCTTTTTCTCCCAACTGAACAAGTTGGTGTTGGTCAAGCAACAGGCATCCCTAACGCACTTCACCATACGAATCGCGCGACATGTAAGCAGCACTACGTTTCACAATACGCCGGTGCAAAGCGGAAGATTGCGGCGTACGCCTACCGCGATCGTTTGCAAAACACTCGCTAATGTTGCACCGTAATATGTCTTGCATGACAACATCGTGAGTCATGTGTCTTCCTTGATTTTTGTCATCCCTGAATAGTTTACAATCTTTGACAATTTCATGCAAGTCAGCTTATATATTTTTCTTTCCATTGCACAAACAAAACACCTATAACGACCGTTACCAATCTTTCTATTCTTTTTTTGCTTCGTCCACATCATCATTGACAGTCTTGAGTTCTGAGTATAGGCTTTTTCTCTTTTGTGCCATCATTAATGTAATTATCTGGTCGCTCAATCAGCAGATAAATCCAACAGCTCTTACCACTTTGCCAATTGACTGATCCGTTGATCACAAGTACGACTGCTCAATTTGGGGCAAGATCCCAAACTGGCACACTAAATCGATCCCCAAGCGGCAGTAGGCCGTTCTCTATTACACTTGCCGAAATGTAAGTCTACAAAACACTGTCTAACGTGGAAACCTATTGTTGTTTGTCAGTCGATGAAACGGAATACTAATCAGCAACCATGGCATAGTCTTCAATTTACATGACAAGGTGAAGGTCTTTGGGTTATACCAACTTTTCGGACCTTAGCTGACCATTATCGAACACTTCCTCTTTATTTTCCTTCAACCTTCGTATTATTCGACTTAAAAAGGATTCGTTGTTTACTTTTCCTCCTTATTTGGATTCCAAAAACAATACAGCATAAACCAAAGACGCAGTATTACTATCTATGTCACCTGAATACTTAGTGTCTTGTAGTTCATTCGTCTTGCTCAATTTCGAAACAATAGTCTATTGACTATGTATGAAAGTTCAGTCTTAATTTGTGATGTAATACCCAATTTGAATCAATAATTAAACTACTTAATAATTATATCAAATTTCAAAATACCAATGAAATTCTGGCAACTTGCGAAATATTGATCTAGCTTTGAGTTACTGGGGAAGCAGAACACGTGAATACCTGGAAAAAAATTGAAAGATTGCCAAAAGTTTAGCTTTTTGTGTTTTACTGCATTCGTATAATTGCAATTTCATTACTTGTTGGGATGAGACTGCTGCTGTCTGCATCGTTTCTTGAAATAGCACACATGGCAACGAAAGCGAAATGTATGGTTGCTTTCTTTTTGTGTTTGCTTTTAGCATCAGCTGAACCTATAGAACTTTATGCTGAGCACCAAAGTTTCTTTTGTAGTACTTCATAAGATCATGATAATTTACGAGTGCGATCGATACACGCGCACTGGATGTAAACATACAGCTGTTTACTTTGATAAATTGTATCGTGCCACATACATCGGTATTGCTGTTGTTACGTGCCATACTCGTATGTGTGGGTGTAATATCAGGTGATTTCACGTTGACGATCAGAATTTTAGTTTGTTTACAGATTTCTTCTGTCGTTGTCTTTTTTTTTGGTGACTGGTTTAGCTTTTCGTCAGGAGGATCGAGTACCATATTGATCAATGCTTTCTGGAAAAAAATTAAGGATTATGTTAGTAATCCACTGGAAAACATGTTTACTGTTTTGGAACACCGCTGCAAGGTGCATTTCAAAACGTAACTCGTGAATTAACATTACTACTCCATACTTTATTCACCTGCATCCTGTTCGACTGGGAGCCGACCCCGATATAGGAAATGTCTAGGCAGATGATGATTCCTGCCTCAAAAGAAGATATAAGTTAAAAGAAATATAATAGCACCTCGATATTAGAATACAGGCTTAGTTGCACACTACCTTTTTTTTATCGTGGTAAAATCATCAAATGAGTCCTCCCACCCAGGGCAGAGCGGGAGGGACTGTCAGACTCGTACTGACTAGAATCCACGGTGTCCTTCAATAGCCCTTTAAGTTTCGGGGTCACGGTAATTCGCACAGTCCCGCGACCGTTGCAAACTACCTAGCAAAAAGTTACGTTTAACAATGCCCAAAATGGTGATGATGATACACTTAATCAGGTGCTAACATAGGTAGATCACATAATATACCCAGTACACTGGAAATATTATGTTCCGACAAAATTCCGCGAGAAAAAGATAAAAATATCACTAGACGTCATTCCGCATAGACATTACGAAATATATTTTGTAGACAGTTTATTTTTAAGTTGTTTTCAGTCTGTCTATTAACTGCTGATACTTTTTTTTCTATTCCTTCGTTACAATATTTATCTTCCTTTTCTGCATCTATTTGGAGTCTGACCTTCCCAAATAGTTGCCACCATCTCGAGTTCCCTTTCTTGTCCATATTATCGACTCGTTCAATCTTTTCTTTAGTCCCGTCCTTTTTTATTTCTTTTTCATCATCATATCAGCTGTAGGTCGTCCACTGCTGAACATAAGCCTTCCCCTATAGATTTCCAGTAGGACCGATTGGATGAGGCTTGCATCCTGCGCGATCCTGTGATTTTCATCAGATCGTCTGTCCAACTTGCAGGTGGACGTCTCACGCTGCGCTTGCCGGTGCGTGGTCTCCATTCGAGAACCTTACGGCCCCATCGGCCATCAGTTCTGCGTGCTATGTGGTCTGCCCACTGCCACTTGCTTATTTGCTGGGCTATGTCGGCAACATCTTTATATTTTTTAATAATACAATGTTTTATGTTAATTATTTTTACCTATAGGTATTATTATTCGTGACTTTTGAACTTGACTTTTAAAATTACATGGCCAAAGATTATCTACTTGTGTTCAGTTTAAATTATTTTGTATTCTCATTGTATGCAATGTAACCAAAGAAAAAACTCGATCTTTGTCAAGATTATCGTGACATGATTCTAGAATGCTTCGAATAGTCATAATATCTTATGATTTATTACTGAACGTTTTGTTGCTAAACTTGATTTGTTGAAAAGTCGCATAGTTCAGTTCATATTGTGGATAAAAGAACAAAAAGCAAGCGTAAGAAAATCTTGCTTGTTGTCATTTTATTTCCTTTTCTTGTAGATACGTAACGTACTGTGCCATCTTCCTGTCCTACATACCTTGCTACTAGTGTAGACCCAAAATGTTTTCTTCACCATTGCCATCCACTCCCTTTTCTATCATTTTCATGCAATATACACTTTTTTTTATTTTAATTCTTTCATCTCACTCTTCTTCCATCTCTTTTTCCGCCTTCATCTTTCCCTGTTTCTGAATTTGGTGAAAATATTGGAAGTGGTCGACAACGAGACCGACTTACCAGCGGCAGACATTATTTTATGTACTACAATATATATTAGCACAATAATTAATAACTATCTAATAATATTTATTGAATTCGAAACATTGTTGATATCAAAACTTGGTTTTGCAAACACTGCAGTTGTAACCATGAACTGCCAAGATAAACCGAGAACCCTGCAAACATTGATTTGATGGAAATGATGAAATATTACTGCCAATGCGTTAAGTAGATAAATAAAGCAATTTATCTCAAACTATCTAAACAGATATGATCAGATGTTGAATTATCTTTCAGCATGAATATTTACTTTTTGACTGTTTGTTATTGTTATGTTTCTAATGCACTTAATTTCCATTATGAACGGAATTTCGAAGTCTTAAAGAAGGTTATCAATTAGAACCGCATTTTGTCAGAATTACAAAATAATTTACATTTTTTTCTGGCTATGAATTTTGTTGATGGAATTCTAAAGATAATATACAATATGTTATGGAATATGAAAATGATCACGCACTGTAAAGCGCTTACCAGCCAGACAGAGCGACCGGTCTCAGTGGCGTACATTGGGAGAGACCTGTGTCCAGCAGTGGACGAATACAGGCATAATGATGATGGTGATAATAATTATCTAAACAAAATTGAGAACAGAGATAAAGCTCAAGGATGAAACTTAAAGCCCCGATTGATAAAGGAGAAAATAAAGTTGATATATTCCATAAAAATACGAATAAAACGTAGTTCTTTAACCTGCGCAATAGATGGTTATTATCAAAATGTAATGTCGTATGTAGCACTTTAGATTAGAACTAATATTGTACGTAATATTTATGGCCCCATGTAGAAGTACGTGGGAGTTCGCGATTGCCCAATATCCTTCTATCAAATTCATAGTTAAGTAGCGAACCCTTTACTTTTACTCGTTGGAACCATAGCATGAATATTATTATGCTGAAATGTCATAGCTATAAAGTGCACAAAATATTACAGCTCATGGCGGTAGCTGTACTGTGATACTGTCTACCTATTTCGCTGATTCATCTGGGCAGTTGTCGGTCTGAATCTAAATTTAAAGATAGGTATTAAATTAATTTCTAGTAAAGTATCCTGTTCATGTAAATCCTCTCCGTTCTCTCCCTAATTTTCTACTTCTGTTTTAGTCGTCTGTTATAGGTATATTTCTATCGTTACGACGGGATATTTACCATGTTTATCGTTTGAGTGTCCGATATTTCGGCACTGTCATTTACAAAACTTATGTCTGCAATATTTATTTATTTATTCCTCCAATGAATGCATATCGGAAGTGGAACGAAATTATCGAGCAAGTTTCGTGTGTTATCCTTTTGTTTCACTATGCTCTACATACATTTATTGGCTTTACCAATAGGTATTCTCTACTGATCTTTATCACTATTTTCTTCAGCTCAGCGCAGAATGGCTTCTTTTACCGGGTATATCACAATATACTACTATCATAATTATACACCACATTACCACAACTTTTAACACACATAACTTAGCCATATTCATGAAGTATTATCATATTCAGTCTAAAATGTTCCCACTTCTGGACAGATCTGCTCTCTGCAAGAGGGAGTGAGCTCTAATCCACCACGCGGCCCAGTGCAGGTTCCGTAGATGTAACAATAAAAATAGATGTTAATAGAATAAGATGTCTAATAGTAGTTTTTGGTTCTACGATATGCCGGTTTCCTTACGATGTTTTTCAACGTTTTGAGAGCAGTTGTGATGAAATAAATGACGGAAAGTAATGTTGGGTTCTCGTAAGATACGGCGTGGCTACCACTGCTCTCACTTCTACATTCAGAAAACACAAAACTTTTCAGCCAACCTTTGTTGTTGCCGGAGGAAACTGCAGAGATTAACCTAAATACTAATGACAATCAGCCGTTAATTTTACACAAGATGTCTTCCTGCTCACTACACTACAGTTCATTAGTACGCAGAGTGCGAACAGTCATACTATTTTGGAAGTTAGGAGTATTCGTTCCGTCTTGTTGTACTTCGGTCAACTCAATGTCGATCCAATAGTGACCAAAGTCCAGTCAATTATGGAATTGAGATAAGTTTTATGAATTCTCAAATAAAACTATAAGAGCGTTTTTCCCAAATACAGGTATTTCTATAAAAAATGTAAGAAATAGAATTGTTAAATCCTTCTAATTACAAATAAAGGAAGCATACGGTTGAGGTAATAAAAAAAAAACCTATTGAATTCCTTCAAGGTTCAGTTAACCGATGCCGATGGTTTGTTCATGCGCGTTGGGATTTGGTCATTTTTGAAGTGAAAACTTCTTTAGCGGCGTTGAGCACTTTTCTGTAATGGGTATAAAATCTTAAACTCGCGTCAGGACACGTGACCCTGACCGAAAAAGCGTAGGACGGCGCAGGGCGCTTGCGTGAATGTTCATGTGACTTTATTACTTTTAAAGAAGTTTGTATGCTGGATACATTCGTTGCTAGGTAACATTGTTTATAAAAGATGTACGTCACATTGGAAAATTATTGAAATAAAAAGTCAACCATTTTTGCGAGTTTTACTAAAATCTGTTCACAAGATATTCCTACAATTACTATTCAAGTTTTCACTTCTGCCGGCACTCCCAGAGTGCAACCCGTCGTTTTTTTTTTTTATCGTGGTAAAATCATCAAATGAGTTCTCCCACCCATGGCAGGGCGGGAGGGACTGTCAGACTTGTACTGACTAAAATCCACGGTGTCCTTCAATAGCCCTTTACGTACTAGGGTCACGGTAATCCCTTGGTCCCGCGACCCCAGCAGGCTTTGGCCCTCTACAGGCCCCGTCACTATGCTGACACTCTGAGGGATTTGGTCATAGCAATATTTTATTGAATCAACCGGGAATAACCCATCCCAAGATAATGTACAATGGCCGGTATTATAACTTTCACTATCTTAATATCAAATAATCTTATCAAAACTTTTACCTCAGGGTAAGTACAATGAAAGGCAAGTCTCATGCAAGTCGGCACGTTGACCGTTGTTTCCAAACAACACGTTTGACGTCAACTAATCCACGTTTATCTAGAAATTGTTTATGTTATTAATAAAATTATTCCTATTTATCACATGTCAGTCTTTGATAATTATGTTAATCGCACTTAATCCCCTAGAGATAGGATAATAGCTCAGCAGGATCAAAATTGAATGAACTTAATCATTGTTAAAATTTTGACTTGGACTTTTGACTTAGCTTACGAACCGGACATTTCAAAGTTATTTGAGATTAAAACTCATAAGTCGTTATTGTCGAGGGATTTGAGTATGTCGATAGACAGAACCAGGTATGTCTCACTGTGCGTGGGATCCTCATCCACAACTATGACAAACTTGGAAGATAACCGATAGATAACTGTGTTTCTAATGTTGATTTCAAATTTATTTGCAATTGCTTCTAGAACTTCACCAAAGATCTCAGTCAGTCTATCTAAAGATATTATCCCAAGAGTCGCATTGGCAGACCGCATCACTAACTACTTTATTGAAACAGTACACGCTTCCATTATATTTTCAGCATTTTCACTTCAATTGCCTTTACTATACAACTGTTTACCCTTATCTTTTTGGGCTTATTGTAAAATCATCAGATTAGGCGCCCTGGGTTAAGCGGGACATTTTGTCACTTTCTTAATGACCAAAAGTCTACACAGTTCCTTTCTTAAACCCTTACAGCGGATATCCCTAGCGGCAAGATTAGGTTCAAGTTTATAGGGACGTTGATTACCATCCTCATCCTTAGCATTTTTTCTCAAGATACAATCGACCTGGACTGGTTTACCACCTGCCTTCAGTATCTGGACTAGTTCGAAGATATACTTCGGCCGGATACATGTGTTATAAAAGATTCGTTGTTTTTAGATGAAGGATATAGATAGTATAATGGTATATGGTCTAACTACTGCTAATTAGATTATTAATAGCGTTTACACTAGGTATCTAATATCTAAGTTAGCGCTTGGATACTAATTAAAGACTTAGTGCTAATCTAGTTAACGCCCTATGATATGAAAAAGTTTATCGTAAGTACATATTTTGAACAAATTGTTGTTTCGTCAATAGGTGAAATCAAGGGTATACTAAATGATACTAATGATTATAATAATGGCTCAGTTAGCATCGTAGGTGCTGTGCTCGTAACTACTATGAGATGAACATTAGAATCGTCTGCTAGGATAGAAATTATAAAATGTAACGAAACGACAACGCTCTAGCAGAGTCACACAATGTTTTCCTTGTTGAATTCCCCCTTAATTCCCGAAAATCAGCCAGTATTTTTTGAAATCACCCTGATTATTGAAATCAACTAACTTCGTGGAATTGTTTTTTACTTTTCCCAAATAGTTTTACCTTCTTCCTGCACCCTATTGCATGTTTTTTTTATAATTGCTTCCAAGTCAACCAACACGCCATCATTTACCAAATAGTGTACTATGATCATTATAAAACGATAGAGTTCATATCTTAGTTGCCAAGGGCATAATTATCCGCTATCCTCCGGCCTCCCAGGAGTAATAGCCTCAATAATAGTGTACTGTATAAACCTGTCCTCTTTAGATTTACAAGTTTTATTTAACATCCACCTGTGGTTTGTATTCGCACGTTTTATATTAACAAAGATAGGTTTGTTGTTTATTTCAAATGGTTCTGAAGGTTCTTTTTTCCTTGCAACATTTTTGCGTCAAATTTTATTTTATTGTTTATTTTTTAATTCAGACTTGATTATTTTGTCCATATATTGATAGTTACAAAGGTCTTAGAAAACTATGTTAGTCGTCAATCACAAAAATCAATACAATAGCCAATGTCTAAAAATACAAATCAATATTGTCATTCATTCAATTACTAATGTCAAGAAATAAAATCAGTGTTATCTAGTCACATGTAATCGAATAAGCCTACCCAGCACTGCAGACTGGTCTCTCAGAGATTATTATTAGGATTCCGTTGACGCTCCCACGAATCCTTCGCATCAGACGGCTCTGATGCAGGCAGTAGGCTCTGAAAAGTGTTGATAATGCCTACATCACGATTACTATTTAAAATTTTCTTTTTGTGTTTGACGCCTACTGTTTTTAGGGTTCCGTACCTCAAAAGGAAAAAAACGGAACCCTTATAGGATCACTTTGTTGTCCGTCTGTCCGTCCGTCTGTCAAGACCCTTTTTCTCAGGAACGCGTGGAGGTATGAAGCTGAAATTTATATCAATTACTCAGGTCTACTGTCCCTTGAAGCTGTGAAAAAATCAAACTTCTAAGCCAACGCAATCAAAAGATACAGCCGTTTATGCCGCAAATTTTCGACACTTGCAAGGGAATCAAAACCTACAGGGTGCTTCCCGTGAACTCAGAATCTTGAAATTTGGTACGAAGCAACGTCTTATAGCATAGACAAAGAAAAAATTACGAAAACCATAAATTTTTAGTTACATCACATAATATATATTTTTAAAATAATTTTAAACTTACTACCCATTTCCTCATAAACGCGTAGAGGTATTAAATTGAAATTCATACCAAATACTCAGGTCTATAATACCTTTAAGCTGTAACAAAATCAAACTTCTATGTCAACGCAATCAAAAGAAACAGCAATTTAAGCTGCATATTTTGAAACTCGCAAGTACTCGCAAGGGAATCAAAACCTAAAGGGTACTTCCAGTCGACCTTGCAGGTTTGTACGGAACCCTCGGTGCGCGAGTCCGACTCGCACTTGGCCGGTTTTTTTTTTTATCATGGTAAAATCATCAAATGAGTCCTCCCACCCTGGGCAGGGCGGGAGGGACTGTCAGAATTGTACTGACTTAAATCC
This sequence comes from Agrotis puta, assembly GCA_943136025.2. NCBI lineage: Eukaryota > Metazoa > Arthropoda > Insecta > Lepidoptera > Noctuidae > Agrotis > Agrotis puta. The sequence goes on along the minus strand of OW964190.2, from coordinate 4,500,605 downwards.
ACGGTGTCCTTCACTAGCCCTTTACGTACCGGGGTCACGGTAATGGAAAAGTCCCGCGACCCGTATTACTATGTTGTCAATATCGTGACCTATTCCAATCTACTTATTGTTGTTATTGAAGTTTATTTTATTAGAATTTCCCGACTCTGTACTTCCTTTCATTTTTTACTTGCATTGACAACAAACTGATAGCGTGAAAATATTTATGTTATGAATATAAAAACAGGGTTTATGTATGTTAACTTACAACTGGTAAAATCCAAATCCACTTTGCCTGAATTTAATTAAATCGAATCACCAATGATGAATGATGTAACTCGACTGTAAGAAGTCAGTATGTAAGGAGTCATAATATATCTTTGGAGGTATTAGTCAAAACGAATAGAGAATTGTTACATCTTCTCCAAGGAACGCTAAAAAGCCCAAAGGTGCCAATTTAACATCATTAGACACAGTGGCTCTGTTACACCACATGCTAGCAATTATTCAGTTTCGCAAAACCGCACACACCATTCTGGTCCTTAAACTACAGCGATTAAAGACGATGACGCCGTGAAAGTACCGTGACTCCGGTGGTGAAGTAATTGCAGTGTCATTAACCGTTTATTTTCTTTTAGTTATACGTGGGAAAATAGAAAAGGTGCTAGTCTAATGGGGGATTGATATCTAAGTCCTTTTGGGAAAGCAGGCTATTCAAATTAGTGTATGACAAGTTTTGTCTTGTACGATGAACATGTTCGCACATTGCTTAGTAACTTCCCTAATCTCATCATCTGACCTTGCTACCTGTTTTTCAGTGACCTGCGGTATTCCACTCGATTATTTGGCTTAACGAAACTTATAGGTATAATTACGAGTATATATATACGATAGTGCACAATGCTTAAATATTTAATATGCACTTTTACGTCACACAGCATTTCTTTATCTTCAAGATAGAATAATATGGTACTCATGTGATTAATCAATAATTTATTTTTGGTAAGCTGTTACCCGGTGGAAACTTGCAAAGAGTCGACTAGAGGATTTTTGTGTTGCAATGAAAGATTTTGTCTAGTTCTGTCTTTAGCATTGTTTCAGTTTGGTTTTTCAATAAATTAGTCACATTATCTTCCTCTTCTTGTCTTATATTTCTTGGGATCGATACAAAAGGTTTTATTTTTTCCATTACATATCCACCTTAATATAGATTCACCTTCTTATAGCTTGGCTTGGGCACATGTGGCAAGTCCTACTGCTCTCCGACTTAAATTTTCTCGTTCATCATTGTTAAAGATACCTGTAGCTACGACACTCGCGAATCCATCTATCCTCAAGTTCCTATAATCCATACCAATCATCCAACATTATCCCACAATGTATAATGTGCTTAATATCAGTCAGCCCTCGATGTTGCATGACGGGAATGGTCGAGACCACCAATTATGCCAGTGTGTGGCAATTGCGAGTCCATTGGAAGCCGACATGACAATTGTACACCATTTATGGCCACTTGCAAGGCATCCCTGGAAATTGAAAGGATTAAATGCTTTATGATGTTGCTAATATTGTGCCTATAGAAATTGACCATTTTGGACTTGTTCATTGTTAGGTAACCTAGATTCTCCCATTTGTAGAAAATGCTCCATTGTCAGTGAGTCGATTTATCTTGTAAATTGAAAGGATTATGGGTTATGGAGAAGATTATGTGTTGAGGAAGCGCCAGAACTTCCGGGAAAATCGGTTCCTGGGATTGCTACATTATAGGTGAATACTTCGGACGAAGTGCCTTTATGATGGTGTTAACATTATGCCTACAGATAATGATTGTTTTGGAGACCGTATTATTGACCTTCTATGGATATTTAACCCGTATGTGCTCTATTACTACTTTATTATCAAACTAGTTGTTTTAGGAAACCACTTTTATGTTTATCAAATGTGAACTGTGGTACTTTTGTAGTAGAAGTATTGTTTTATTCATTTGTGTCATATATAAATCTTCTCGAGCTTATTTTTACGATGAAGCGTTTCTAAATTGATCTATTCATTTGGATTTAGTTCTTTTTGCATGTTTAATATTATGTTCATTCCACCATATACGGTCAGGTGCACTCGTTGCTAGTCGGACACAAAGTCCACTGATAAAGGTGCACGCTTAAGTTCATTTGTTTTTAGCTTTGTTTGTATTTATTTATCTTTATAGCACATGGACACTCCAGTACTGACTGATTAAGTAATGCCAATATTAAAGTTTTAGTGAAGAGGTAACGTCTTGGATTAGATCTGGAGGGTCTATTGGTCCTATTAATGTTATTTATTTGTGGCTTACCTCCTGGTGTATGACACCGTAGAGACGGGTTATGCGACGCAAGAATAGACAAAATTGCAGAAACATAAATATTTCTATCGTCCTGATCATGGCAATATGTAAAATAAATGTTCCTGTTCTTCAGTCTACGGCTCAATGGTGGTGTATGGTGTATGAACGTGGACGAGGTCTAAGTAAGTAGTAAGCAAGGATCATAGCTGGTGGCGTTGTGTTGTTACTAAAGGAAAATGATGTGAAAAAATATATGGTTAGTTGATGTATGATTGGTAGACCACTCACAGACACTGGAGGTAGAAATATACAATTAAAATTTCCAAAGAAAGGCTCTTAAGATGAAATAAGAATGCAGTTTCCAGATTCTGTGGAATAATCAAGCGGGGTTAATGCAAATGAAGACACAATTACTTTTTTAAAACCAAATTACAATCATTAAACAATCAACACATAAAATAAGACGCACAAGTAAGATATTTAATAATTCCATGACCTTGTACATAACCATGAGAAAAACAAGTCCGGACTGTAGTCCGAAGATACGAAAGGTTAATAGCGTAAGTAAATACTGGCTTACATAACTGCAAGCTCAAATGACTGGGATTACGACGTACAAGCAACTATCGACCTAAGTGTCCTGTATATCGTTGAGCTGCAGGAAGAAGTGCCGATGATAATGTTCAAATTGCATGGTCGATTTAATTTCCTAGGGTCAAGAACGTTGGTTTATGGTGTAACTTCAAGCGGGAAGATCCCGGAGACTACGTTTGTACCCGGTTGATAGCATAAGTTCGGGCATGAGACGGAAGCATAACTGTCAATTTTTTTCGTTTAATATACTATAAGGGTACCTTTTTCCTAACACTAATTTTCAAGCGAGATTTAATTTCAAGCGGGACTCAATCGCCGCAGTAATAAAAGTTTAAAACGAATCAGTCGCCGTTGAAGAAGAATTTGATGAAAATAATGTTTAAAACGATACAATCTTTTAATTTACAGCAAGCAAACTCTTCGAATGAATGATCAATCTGCAAAATATCAAGCTCAAACCAGAAAATTGGTCATAAAACATTCAATGAAAACTCGTGGCCAGTCACCCAGTCCCAAAAATAGATCATCATAATTTATAATGGACAATACCGACCTAGATCAACCGGAAGAGACGACGACAGTTGAAGTTCGTAATTTTATCTCATTGACCCATTGTGGTGGTGCCGTGGCTAAAGACAAGCGCATTATTGGTCTATTTGAGCAGTAGTGAGCTACGTTTGGTTTCTATCAATCAATCAATCAACGAGGTGACAAGATGTTTGACGTAGACGAAGCGAAAGGATATAAAAATTAGAACACGTGGTGTTTTTACTGTTTCTGCCAGCATAGAACAAAATGGTGTCAGTTTATTTTGTAGTAAGCGGCAATCTCAAGTCAGTAATAGACAAAAAATAATAATAAATAATATTTTAAGGAAATGGACAATTTCATTTAATATTCTCTCTCTCGTTTTCTAATATTTTTGAACTAAAATTTAAACAACAATATTTGCCAGTAGTTTTCCTTTGATCAGTATTTAAAGAAAGAAAAAACGTTTATTGAAACAAGAACTTACAGCTAAACAAGAAATATTGTGTGACTCACGGCTGCGCCTAATAGGCTGTTAATTTCTAGATACAACGTTTCTCATCACATTTAAGTTCAAGAAAACTTGTATTGTTAAGTTTAATGTGTATACTTATTTCATAAACTTTATTACCATAAAACTACACGCACTGAATAATTAATGTTACGGACTTCGTTATCGTAGAAGTTTTCTCGGTCATCGGCATTGTCAAGGTCTTTCTAATTGAAAAGTATGTTAGGTGAACTTAACGTATTTGAATTGTCTTTGCGAAGATATTTATTATTTCAGCTTCGAAATACCCATTTCTGTAGTGCCTTTTCCTATCTGCATGCTTCTAAGTTCTGTGGGACCCTGATTCAATGTCTTCTCAGTTCTATTTTACCCGAAACTTTTGTTATATCCTCGGCTAATATTGTCATCAAAATCTGAATTGACATGAGCTAAAGTGTTGTTTTGTGATCAACACTGGTTCCTCTTCATTTCATTGACATTTGCGTCTTCTAGTGGTAATCTGTCAAATAATCAAAGCTTGTTTTGGAAGAGCTTTGCTTATTTGACAGATTACCACTAGAAGACGCAAATGTGTTTGCATTCCAAGATACCTTGTTTTTTCTTCATGTTATTATTGTCCTACATGTGTCAGTCGACGATAAGAAACGTTATTGTCGACATTGTTTACTTTTTTATGCTAATCAGTTATTTTATAATCGTACCAAATTTACAGATAGATTAACATGCTTAGCCCCAAATCCGATGGATAAAACGCTTATAACACAGATAACTTACAGTAACCGCAATGTCAAATATGAATAGAAAACAAATTATCTGAATAGGAATCACTTTCACAATAACTGAATGTTTGACGGCCAGTTGTTAGAAGGGGCGTGAAACGGATCCTCTTGATATTAGCATACCTATTTTTAATACTGTTATCCGGTAGATTCGAACTGGGTTGTGGAGATCATATAGCTCTAGAATACTCTTATATGTAAATGTGGTACTGTTTCAAAATTGGTTGCTCATCGAGAAGTGACAACCGCTACCATTGGAACTTAAAACGGAATGTTTACCACGTTTGCCACTGAAAGTGTCTTGAACTAACCCAGCTAGGGGCTAAGGGTCTAGTACGAGTCTAACAGTCCCGCTTTGATGATCTTAAAAAAAGCTTCGATTTAAAGTGGCCTTTTATTTCCCCAGTTCTGTGATGACTCAATTTAAATTGCTATCTACTGCCTTACAAACAAGAGGAATTTAATCTTTGAAAGAAGTAGCCTCACAATTTTAAAACATGATATTATTTTTACTGGTCTGGTTTCTAGTTGGAAACACTTGGTAAAGCAATTCAGACTGAAATGTTTCTGTTTCAACAACTAGGCCGGTGCACGCGTGTTAGTGTTCCCATTATTATCCAAGCAATGTTTTCTCAACACAGTGTAAACATTCGACTCCTCTTCGTTATATTTGCTCGATGCAGTAGATTCTTCGTCTGTACCATTTTGAAACAAAACGATTCATAAAATATATTTGGGAGTAGTCTCCTATTCATTTCTGGTTGATCTGTGTCGACCCCTCTTATAGACACGAACTGTAAGACAGGTAAGCATCGTCGCCATGGCAACAATATTCATCAGCTAAGCAAGACAGCGTCAAGATGTGGTCCCCCCTCCCCCCTCTCCCCCCCCGAAAGCGGATTGTATCTTCAAGGGTGTATTCCCATCGTGACGCTATCTGTACCTTGTTAACGATCCTAGATTTACCTGACTAGAATAACTAAATCATCATAGTCAGCCTGTATTCATTCACTGCTGAGTTGAGCTGATCCAGTCCTGAGCTTTCCTCATACAGTTTCTGCTGGCTGACTTTCGCATCGCTACACCTCACAGGCGGGGGCCCTAAACTACGTTTGCATCCCTTATGGGAGCGATTTCCCGGTAAAACACACTGTAGGTAAACAACCGAAATAGTCTTGTATCTAGGCACAATTGAATCCGAATCTGGGAGTAAAAGTTTCTTGTGTATTATGAAATTCTTTTGGCAATAAAAGTAGCATAAAATCAAATCTAATCGTATCGTCAAATAACATTTCCTAGTAAATTCTATCATACATGCATTTGATAATAATCCTTGAACACCTCCATTAGTGTAACTTTTATTTGGTTAACATCATCCTTCGATTACTTATCATCAATCACAAGGTGTATCAGAAACTATTTGCGAATCATACGATGTTTAATTTTGACTATGTCAAGAGATAAAAGAGTAAGGGTTCAAAGTTCGGATTAAACCAGTTTTTTTTTATTGTCTCCAATTATATCAAAATCGCTGTCTGGTTTTTATGCCCATGTTTCTATGAGATAATTTGATAACAATGGATATTATTTTTTCTACTTAACCAGGCCAGATTAAGATAAACTTTGATGAAAAATACCTGTTCCACACAAAAAAAACACTATTTAAATTAAAATCATTGATTTTGTCATGGCTACTGGCATAATAAAGAAATAAGAACAAATATAAATGTCGCTGATAAATAAAGAAGCAGGCCAAAGTAATGGATTGGTATGAAAAATGATATTATGATGGCTAAGGATGAAGTGCATACTGAAATATCTAAAAGCAAAAGTGCGCTGCCCCTAAACAAATTAGGATTAGTTCAGGAGGATGATGACCACCATGAAAAAACAGAGGGTCGGGCTGTTTGGCTCTCATTTCTTTTCTAACTCAATCACTGTTACTACTGTAATAGATCGGTGGCGCGTCCGTGACGTGCGCATGCGGCGTCTTTCTCGGTGTCGGCCTCAGTATTGCGTCGTCCGTGCGCGTGACTACACGTACCGCGTCCGCGAACCCTTTAATGTTCGATCACGATTGTGTTATATAAAAAATCGCATTATTTCGCCTTTTGTTACAATTACCAACAGTGCACCAAAAATATAAAATTCTTAACAAAATCTTCTTACATTCCAAAGCGTAACGTTATATTTTTTGAGGAAAAATATTCGGTAAAGTATCCAAAAGCATTTTTTTGCAATGAAAACAACCTATAAAGTTTTTCACAACACTAGTATTCGCGAGCATTCATGCTTGCATGTCGATTTCACTTTCTGTGCCAACGTCGGAGCTGTTATTTGGAATTGTTAAATGACACCCCTTCAGTCAGCTAGTTGGTTTTGTAAACGATATTGTTACCAGGTTACCTGTCCAATGCTTGCTGGAAATGGTTATTTGAGAACTGAATGATAATAGTAACCAGACCGCATGATACTCATACATTAGTTTCGACCTGATTGCTTCGTTTTACCTCAGTCTTATAGATGCATAGAATTCGAGCAGTTATATCGTTCAAACGATTTGTTTACTGAAGTGTGAAATGATTACAATATCTTCTATTATTAACGTGCGCTCCTTTCTCTTGTGGGGGAAACTGAACCCATGGTGTTAATAAGAAGTGTATACAGTGAGCAGCTAATTTTGTGTTCTCATTTTATTCAAATTTAGCCGGAAACCATATAACCTGCCTATATAACCTGTCATCTGAAAACACCGCAGTTATCCAATCCTTAGTTGACCAAATACTGATCCTGAACTGTTCCATTTCCTTTGAAACCTCATGGCACTCTATGTATTCCAATTACTGTGACCGCTTCCGTAGAATTTTCGCTTTCTTGATCAACAATTATTTATGCATTCATTACATGACCGTAGCGTTGTGCGGTGTGTGAAATTTTAACGATACTACATACCGATTCAGTGCGGTTTGATAAAACATTTCAACAAACTTCTAATGTAGAATAACGATGAAGATAGAAAGATTGATTGATGAACATGAGGGTACTATTAAAGAAATTGTGGTACTAAGTAATGCTACTGTGTCAACTACTTATAATTCTGCACAGGTTGTTGAAGTGTCATCAAAGGATAATGGCTTATTAATGTAGGAGCGGACAGAAAAATGAGAACCGGATTGTTGAGTCAAGTTAAAAGACCTCCTTATAGTCAACAAAACAGATGCGATGTCTGTATAAGGTTGCACTTCCATTGCCATTTTTCTTGCTTGTGCAATTTTGGGTCCTTCTGATCTTTAAAGAGAGGATACTTGACAAACACAGCGCGTATTTATCTGTTTTTTCAAGATTATGCTGCATTTGCCCTTGCTGTGATCATCTTGATTCAAGTCATGTATTTTTAAGCAAGAATTCCTTGCGTCTGATTTGCATTCAACTTAGGAATTTAGAACAACAAATAACACGCCATGTGCTTTTTTCTTTTGATTGCTAGATACGTTATCTTATTTTGAACATTTTTATTCATTTTATAAAACGTGATAGCATTAGTTGATAACAAATATAAACTTGTCTCGACCTTGTTAGATACACTAAAGTATTTTAGGTTGTCATAACTCATAGTGTAACGATGCCGTTTCGTCTCGCTGATTCTTTTTGGCAATTGAAATGTTTCGCAAAACGCGAATAAACATTCTCAAATTCTCAGTGTTTTCCTCATATATTGCAAAAGAATCTTTTTTTTTCAGTTACTAAACGATTTGTTGATGGATAGCTGTAGAGGAAATCCAATTTGACCCATAAACATGATTGCATCAAATCGGACGATCTGTACAAATTGTAATTTGCGTACAATGACTGATTCATTCTATTGTGCTAACACTAAGTGAGCAGCTAATGTAATGCTTTCGTTTACTATTTCAATTTACACCTACGATCGTCAGTCTTGTTTCATATAACATACAATGCGCCTTTAAGTTCAAAGTATAGAACGGGCAAAGACTTATTCCAGACCAAGGTCCCATCTTCACTGATTATTACGAATCGTTCAATGGTCGGTCAATTGTATTATTATTAATCAATAAAGGTTTTGGTGACTCCATCGAAATCTTTATTCTAAAACGTCCACACTTCAAACATCAAAGATTTATTACTTGGAGGTTTTGGTTATTATCTGTTAAATTACTTCCTACAATATTAACATAAGACAACGCTTATTATAACGAAAAGGTTGAAAGCCAAAAGATATAAAAGGGCTTGGCCTAATATCGTTACATGCAAAAATAGCGTGTTAGGTTAGATAAAAGTTCAACATTGTTAAGAAGCTTATCAATAAAGAGTTCATAGATGAGTCTATTAACATGCGAAATATAATTAGATGATTATTCTCTAATGATTATCAATTCAAATGTAATTTAGATGAGAACCTCCTTTCTTTCTTTTCTTCTGGTGACCTGCCAATGAGCAAACGTTGGCCATAAACACCATATATATCTTCCCATTGAGGTGAAATAGCTCAGATTCCCTATAGACACCATATATCCCACTTAAACGATCAAAATTGGTAGGTAATTACCAAGCCAGTTTACATCATACGACCACTATTACAATAATATACGCATAACATAGAAATTAATCATGTGTTTAATATTGAAATTACTATTTCAGAATTCAGTTAATTGATAGACAATTCTGTTGATCTAGAAATAGTTAAACGGTTATGCAATGAGGTGACAGTACTTAATAATCGTGTTCCAAATTATTCACTGATTATTTACATGGAAGTATGTAATGTAAAAGCAGTTAGAAAAACAAATTGCCAAATTGTTTGACAAAATTCGAATGCATTCCAGAAAGGTGTAGGTAGCTGATACATTCAACCACACAGAAGGTCAAGTTCACTGGAGTCGTGATTAGTCATTTAAAGGCGATATTTCCGAGACACAAATTGAAATTGAAAGATCTCGTGATTCTTGATTGTTGCTCATCTTAAAAGTTATTTGTTTATAGTCTTTTTGACACTTGATTAAACATTATCACGCATCAGACGATGTACATGCGATGGAAGTTATCTTCCACGGTCGAATCCACTTGTTTTCTTCTAAAGAAGTATTTGAGCACCTGAATTTTTTGCTTCTGGCTCGACCTTCCATCTCACGGACCGGTTTGTTGTGTCAGGCTCAGTACACACCTTGCGCCTTCAAATTAATTTACAAGTAATCATTCCTTAGTAAAAGTGCTCGGCTCCTGATTACTTTTATATTTCCTTAATCGATTTTGTCATTAGTATCAACACTTTGTTCTGGAATCATCTGTTTGATAACATACAATCTATCATCACCATACGTAATATTTATCTAGCACTGAAGTGCTGTATCAGTTTTATTTGTCCGATCCCCACAGCCACACCATTTGTCCCCCTTCATTGTCCTTTAAGTATTCGCTCCCTATCGGTTGGTTGCCAGCACGAAATTTGCCATCCGTATCAATCGTGATCTCCTTCACGCGCTTACTTTGCCCGCTCACAGTTCATGAGTTTATCACCAAGCAATTAGGTCGTTATTAATTACTGTTTTCATATCAATATCGCATGGTAAGCTATGTGCTGTCGATATCTATCACGTTAGTGCAAACGCTTCGGGCAAATCAACGGACATAGGTCAACAGAGTGCACATTGTGACATCTGAACAGCGACACTGTCAATACAATTCCGACTTTCGAGGAGGTAACACGTATTACCTCCGTCCGCAAAGAAATTGAAATCGATAATTTGATATCTTTTTAGAACTCGATAAAGAAAATAGTTGCGTTAATCTCCGAGGTTTTTAGTGAAATCTATAAATTGAGAAATATAATTAGTGAAGATTTCGTCCAAAATTGTGGAAGTAAGTGCGTTGTGGAACTGGACGGCTGGTGATGTAGTGTCGGTGCACAACAGCAGCGAGATGGATACGATGATAAGCGTGTGGACGATGGTGGAGCATGTGCGGGTGGCCAGCGGGGCCGCCGAGCTCGCCATCTTCACCGCTATTCTCTACTGGTTCTTCACGTCCAGGTGTGTATTCTTCATCAATAGCTTCTTATATTCGGGAATAACCTCAAGTGCAGTCTGAACATCCTAAATTTTATTATTATATCAAATACTTTGTCCCTTGACAGTCTGCATAAAGAAACAAATTCTGAACAATTTTTCTCAAATAGAATTGTGCTTATGCAACATTAAATTAATTTACAAGACAATTATTTTAAAAAGGAGACCTTCATTTGAGCCGAATGTTGTAATTTAAGAAGCCGTAAATAAACACTTTACTGCGTGAAACAATAGTCAGAAGGACATGTGAAACTAAAATAATAAAAAAAAACTTCGTAAAAGTTACAATCGCATGTAAGCGGAAACTTTAGTTCAGGTAATAAAGCGTTATATTTTATAGTCCTTTTTAAACTAAAAAGGACAATAAAAAATGACAGTCGAATCGTGCTCCCTCATTCATTAATGCAATAGCATTAAAAAAAAATCAGTCGTTTCATAAATATGAAATCTTATGTTGACTGATAGCTGAAAATATCAAAATCAATCTTAAAAATAACAATAATCAATGAACAGAAACTTAAATTTTCCAATGACTGAAATTGGTGTGATGACAAAAAGACCTTTAAACCAATAATTAACTTGCAAAAAGAATGCTACCTACTGGTGTTTTTAATAAGAGTGGAATTTGACCAGCTGGTCTCCACATCTGTTAAAGTAAATTACATACACACTTAATTTCAATTTTGTAACTATGCAATCTTTTCATCCTACTTCTCCATTTAATTGTACACTGTGTAAAATAACTAGCTAAACCACTACGTGGACACAATGTAATACATGGCTTGCTATATACTCTGGTCCAGACTTCTAATAATTGTGATTTAATCGAAAGTTGGTCTACTCTCTCTTGAAACCTACCCACGATCGTTCAAAGCGATTGCCGTCTTTACTGCTACACAATTTATTTAATTAAAAACTAGATAATTGCCTGTATTCACTGATACAGTCTTGTAGCGGGTACACTAATTGGTTTATCAAAAGGTCTATCATGGTCAAACAGTTATAATTCCGCGCAAATTCATGTCGTTGATAGCGTTCGCGTGAGATTCTTCTTTTCCTGGATCTGGAGTATTTGACATTCTTCAGTACATTCTTCCATTGTGGTTTTCTTTGAATGTACTTGTTTTAAAGGCTTGAAATTAATAGTTTATTTTACTTCGATACTACTTTTCCTAACTACCTAAATATTCCTTTTTAGTTTCTTCTCATCTTCGAATTTTCTTCCTTAAAGGGGTATGACAAGATTTGGCCCGATTCATGTTGTGAATTATGATGTGAATTTCTAAATAATAATAGATAATTCATAACATAAAACAATAAAACAAAAAGTAACAAGAGAATAAAATGCAAAAAATCATGAATTTAATTAAAAAGTTTCTTTTATGTTAACATTAAAGTTAAAACCGTTGACTGCTCTATACGTCTAAATTTATTTTCGGTGTACTTATGGAAAACTAATTATACCATCAAATTCTAATGATGTAGTTCACCTTTGTTGGGTTTATGGGCCGAGGCTTCCAGGGAAACTTGGCAATATCTTTTCAAAATTTATCTGTTGGTTGGCGACTCCATGTGCTGTTTCTATTATTTTCTTGACATAGCTCATTAATTGTCACTTGATAACAATTGTTTTTATAACATTAGAAACACAATCTAGATATGAAAACAATATTAAAAGAATTCGTTGATGTTAATGAACTCGATTTTGTTTCAAACTTTATTTATAAACATAGTCTGCTTCATGATATAAAAACAAAGAATCGCGTGTTTGAAAAAATACTGGAGGAAGAAAAAACGGGTGACTTAGGAAAAATGCGTAGTAGACAAGATAATTTACAATGTAGATATAATATTGCCGTTCATTGTGCGAATAAAATTGAAACAAACAATACTAATCAGTGAATTGATAAAATGCATATTAGGCACAGATTGTGTATACGATTATCATGCTTACAGAAATATTCGTAGTATTAACGTTTTTTTTAATAAATCGGATGATTTACGATAATGCTGAGGTATTTATGATTCCACAGATAGAGAGGCTTATGAAATTTTCTACATATTTTACTCAAACACCTAAGTCATCGAAATCGACGTAATTTTGTACGTACGGTCTTCAACAAACCTCTTAAAATCGCCTGCTCTTTTGAATACTTGCTTTTGGACATGTGTTTCTCTTGAACTGTTCCTAGCCATAAATTGATCGACCATGCCCGGGTCGACGGCGCGTTGTGTTCCACGCGCGCCTCAAAGAGTGTCAGCATAGTGACGGGGCCCCCTTTAGAGGGCCAAATCCTGCCTGGGTCGCGGGACTGTACGAATTACCGTGACCCCGAAACGTAAAGGGCTATTGAAAGACACCCTGGATTTTAGTCAGTATGAGTCTGACAGTCCCTCCTGCTCTGCCCTGGGTGTGAAGACTCATGTGATGATTTTACCACGTAAAAAAAAAGCTTTAAATTCCCTGTAATCATCTTCCTGCCGTCACCTCGTTCTACTTGGGGTCGGTGCAATACTACAATTTTTTCTTACATTCTTCCCTATCAGATATCACTGAATCATTTACTTCTTTTACTTCAAATCATTTCTTACGCAATGCCCCCAAGATGGGAGATTTCTTCCGGGAAAGATTCCTTGGTATCGATCATATTTCTATTCTTTGACTGAATAAATTCCAAGTTTGCTTCGTTATAGTCCAAAGCCTAAATAGATAACACTACATTAATGTATTCGTTAACTACAATGAATGTACTATTATCATAAACTATTACAGTTCAAGTGTCGTTCGAATGCTCAGTATCATTGATCATGTCATATATTACGAGAATATCTGCTAGTCTACCTATGTGTATTAAGTTTTCATTGTGCCTTGAGTGTGGTTATGGTACATTAACTTTAATTTATTCTTGAAAGAAATAACAAAGACTTTTTGTAATGTAAATATAGTTTGTCTGTGCATTATTAGCAATGTCTATAGTTATTATGATAAACTTTCTCGGATGTGTTGAAATTGAAATTAAACTCGATGATACTAGGTATTGAATTCCTTTTGCTCAAACAACATCCATTTTTTAAACAATGCCGTTGCTATCTCCAGGAAAGCTTTGAATAGATTATTAAACTGATTTTAATCTAAGACGCCAAGAAATAATCTTTCTCTGTGTTTTAAGTTCTAAGTATGTAGACTGTGCCAGAGATAAAACTGTAACCACGATGCTCTATTATTTAAATAGCAACTGTATTCTCGTAACTTTATAGTTTTTATGGCGTACGCCATTTATATTTTTACGAGCTGGAAAGGAAAGAAATAAAGTTAATGAAGTCATCTGGTTATTTTCTTTGTCTTCCTGAGGTTATAAATGTCTATTTGTATTTCTGTGAGATCTAGCGTTGATGGTGGTTCCTGTTAAGATCCATGTTGTGTTGAAGAAAAACAGAACATGTTCTATGTTTTACGAAGGATGTCCAGATTATCTCCCTTGATATTATTAACTTCGACTCAACGTTAATGTCTTTGTTTTGATTTTCTTTTAGTTGTGTCATTAACTCACTAGTTTAGTTTTGACAATAGCCTGTGTCAACAGTCGGTCGAATACGTCCATGTTTTGTAACAGTCGCACCGATATTTTGATTATGAAGACAAATGGTGACATACTTTTGAACTCTGAAAACAAACATATTGAAAGACTGGATAATTATTACATCAACATGTACAATGTAGTTTTTGATGCCTTCATAGTCATTTCTTTCTAATTATTCATCATTTTCTTGCCTTTATCTCATTTTACTTGTGGTCGGCACAACACGTTTTCTTCTTCCGTTCTCCCCTATCAGACGTCACAGTTTCATTGGCTACTTTTTCTTCCATATCATTCCTTAGACAATTCATCCATCTTTTCTTTAGCTTTCCTCTCCATCCATCAACATTCATACCCATCACTCTCTTAGTCATATGATTGTCATCCCTCCTCATCTTTCATTCTTTCTAAAGATTAATTGAGTTATGTAAATCTGCTTAACTCATTTATTGTAAAAGAATTTACCCTTTTATAAGACAGATAAAATACCAAACTATTAACTTTTTCATCTTATCATTGGCACGACATTATAATAATATTTAATTGAGCCGAAATATCGCCATTGCTTTCTTCGTGAGTAGCAGCTTCTTGCATGTAATTATAAGCATTGAACACCGTGAACCCGTAAACACTATTCAGTTGATTATACCTATCTCCTTCATAATATTATCGTTCTTTAGTTGTTAGCCACAAGACTGAGAAAAAAGCAAGTCTGAACAATGCTTCAAGATTACAAAAGGGTGACGTTGTGAATCGTATATGGATGTATAGGTTTGTTGTACTAAGACTAAGTACAACAAACCTATACATCCTATACATCCATGTTCAAGAGTATAGATACCTACCTACTGCTAACTTCAGAAAAAATAAATGAAAGTTTATTATGTGCATCTATAAAGATGGAACGCCTATACAAAGTTTCGTGTTCGTGCTTTTAACCGTTGAGGAGTTCCCTCGCGTGGAGACCTGGGTGCAAGACCATTTTATGTTTATCATAAAAACGTATTGTCATCAAAAAGGCGTGTGCAAAATTTCAGCTCAATTGGCTGTCGAGAACTGGTTTCAATTTCTGTTACAAGATTTGACACATAAATTCTAGCAGGGAAAGTTAATGAATATACATAAATATTATCATTTTTATAAAAATGTTATCATCAAAAATCACGTGTTGCATTCCGATTACTGATTTAAACCTTAACTGATAAACATTCGGAAGAGATTATCAAAACGACACGTGTTTGTAAAATATTGAAATCATATTTGCAGAATGATAAGTTAACTAGCGGTTACGTCACTTAAGATAAGGGTTATTGACGTTTCAAGTTTAGAAAACCGGATCGGAAGACCAAGGCGAACTTGTAAACGATTCACGTCTTTCTAAAACTGGAAATCAAGTAAATACTATTTTTATTAAACAGATCCTGACTAACTTTTACTTTAAAGACTTTCAGAACTGCGTGAATGTCTTAAGAGATGGCAATTGTTGTCACCTACAGACGCAAAGAACAATTGAAGGCGGGAACAGGGTGGAGTTTAGTAAGTCAACTCTGATAGTCCCTTCCCTCTCGATGCTTCCCATCCCCCAAAAAAATGTACATCAAAGATTAGTTTTGAAAGGTCAATGCAAAGGTATACCTAGTATCCTAACCTTGCCATTTATTGTGATTAAGTTTAATGGAATCAGATTCTGCAATCGAGAATATGGAAGGCTCGACCGTAGTGTAGGCGTGGCATTTCTTGTCGAGTCAAATGACTAACTCAACTTAGTAGCCAAAAAAATAAAACCAAAAACAAATGTACCGTTGCATTGAAGCACCATTTTTAAATGATCGAACTTCTGACATAACAGATAAATGTGTTTTTGCGGAGTATTTCGCCTTATTGCCTCTCTCACTAAAATACTAAGAAGCGGCGATGGCGGCGGTTAAAGAGACCTCAAAGATCGATTGACGAAATTAACAATAAAAACTAAATATGCAAATTAAATAATGCAACACCGTAATGCTGTGGGCGTAACTGTTCCTAACAATTTGAGTCATTATCGAAGACAAATGACTCAACTTAGAAGCTGAAAAACAAATGCTCGATACCGTTGTCCTCATGTCACTAAAACGACGATAACCTAAAAGCTAGCCTCCTGCAAATATAACTAGCTGGTGCCAGCGGTTTTACTCGCTACAACTCGAAAATTATCCCATGGAAACATTAAATCGGAATAATAAGTATCTTATTCAGGTTATAAACTACTGTGTACCAATTTTCATCCAAATCCGTTCAGAAGTTTATGCGTGAAAGAGTAAAAACATCCATATCTATCTATATATATAAAAGGAGAACTGACTGACTGACATATCAACGTACAGCCGAAACTACTGGGGCTAGGAATGTGAAATTTTGCACACGGCTTCCTATTATAATGTAGGGGAGCACTAAGAAGGGGTTTTTGGAAATTTAACCTTTAAGGGGGTGAAAAGGGGGAATTAGGAAAGTACGTAACCCACGCGGACGAAGTCGCGGGAAAAGTGCTAGTCCATCCATATTAGTAGTACATATCCGCTTTGAACTCGGAATTTTTCGGTATAAGTTGGATAAGCGAGTCATTGGAGAACATTTGGAAGGACAGCATACTAAAGCTCTCGACCACTAAAGCCATCGATTGCTGTTGCTGTGGCCTAAAACGGCTAGATAGCTTCATTATCTGAAACTGACATGGTCTCTCAAATTATCATTAGAACGTACAAGCAAGCGGCATGTTTTTTGAGTTTAGTATTTAGTTTGCTGGTGCAAAATTTCACCAACTCCACACCATGAAATGATTTGTTTTTTTTTCTTAATGAATCTGTTTCCTTGTCCACAGCCGCGTAGCCGACATGCTGGAGGTGGTTGGCGAACGCGTCGGAGGATGGTGCGGCCGAGACACAAGCAGCTCGCTCAGACAAGCGGTGCGCGCGCGCAAACGACAGTCCGAACCTTATGCCAAGTTTGAAAGTGAAATCATTGTGAGTTGCTTTGCTTACCTTCATAACATTTGCACCATCTTATATACTACTCTCGCTGAATGTGCATCTTCTAATAATGTATAGTCTCTCAAAAGCATGATAAAGTATTTGTGTTTGCCTATCAGACTTATACAGATTTGGCTATATTTTTGGGGTTGATGATGGGGTGAACAATCAAGGCTCACATAATATTACATTTTGTGGTAATGATTGTGAGTGCCACAGATCTTTCTCTAGCATTAATTTGTTTCAGCGTTGCGTTTCTTCTACCATGTTGATAAACATTGATTCACTTTTCTTGCCATACACATTTCAAAAAGTCCATTCATATCCGTTTCATCGGCCACGCAGATATGATTGACTGTCAGTCAAAATTTTGCACCAGATTTAGTTTATCATTAAAGTTAAATCATTCGAGGCAATATACGTAAAATAAACTTAACATTATAGATATTTGACTAACTGCTTCCGTTGAAGCAACCTTCCTCGCTGTAAGAGTATTAGTATTCAATCCATAGTTTCCGCTTTCCTTTATAATGATATATTAAAAACTCGTTGTTTATCAAAACTGACTGTTTTAAACGTAAACTAAGTAAAATACAGTAGCCTAACCGTGCGATGTTTGAAACAAAATTGTATTAATACTCGAAGATATCTGTTGTATGATGTAACTGCTCAACTAACTATGCTTTTGAAATCAGATTACAACGTCCTTACTACTAAGACACAGGTCCTACACTCTGTGAGAGGGAGCGGGCCCAGTAGGTGTTGGTCCTATGTAGTAACTAAGATTAGTTTCAAATTCTCATGAATTATTTTTGCCTGTTTTCAATCCATCATTCTCTTTCATCATCATCAGCATTTAATGGTTGTGCTTTTCGCTGCTCCAATCCAATGCTCACTTTTCTCGTCGTCTTACTCTTATGCTTTGCGTCACCTATCTATTTGGAAATCTTCGTCAAGGAATTCTGTTTTATCATCATCAGTTGCAGTTTCTCTGTACTGCAATTTCTAAACCTTCTCACAACTTATATCTCGATCAACAAATTTTTGTAATGCCTTTTTGCATCTACAGTCTTAGTTTTTGCCACTAATGTGGCAATGGTCATCAGTGAACTCAAACGACTTTGTCATTGAGTGGCTCATATATGTTACGTTAACCACTTGTTACGAGTGAAGAAACATTGATATTATTATATTAATTATTTTTATTATCATACCGACGCTGTCACGAAATGTTTAAACACGAACAATTTTAGGATTATTTCGAAATAATTCTGCAATAATGTTTAAAATCACGCTTATTATTTTTAACCCACATTCTATCACGTGTATTTTAACGCTGTTTATTTTCGGCATTTAAGTCTGAGGCGAGAAACGTTTCATTTGTGACGTCCTCGCGTTCAGATTCTTTCGAAATAGAAGCGACTTCTTTAGACAGAATTATTTTGACTGTAAACAAGTTATGATTTCGTTCATTTGCATGTTTGTTAGTCATAGTATTGTTTGATTTTAACTAGTCACGTTTTTCTCTGATTCTTTGAAAATTTTCATGTGTAAGTTTCATATTGGTAACTGGTAAGAATATATACAGAAATGAGTCAGATTCAACGACGATGTTTATTTTGATGCGTTCCATTATTGAAACGGAATGGAAGTCCCTTTTATTAAATTAAGATTAATGGCTACTTGGCTGCTTTCAATTCAAAAGTGCCTATAACATTTCCTGCTCAACTCATGTTTGCTAATGACAATTAATAAATGAAAGAAAAATATTTGCATCCTCTTGATGTAATATAATTGTTCTGCTTCAATGGAGTTACCTTGATAGATAACTTGTGATATATTTATTGTACCGGACAACTGCTTCCGATGATATAGCAAATGATATTTTTTCCACGTCATCTTGTATAATAGTACCACATTGAATTATAAATATTTTATTTCACACCAACGTTCATAGGAATTATAAAACTTGATAATAATAATAAAGGGCACGGTCAATATTTAAAAAATATTTGTTGTCTCCCTCCATTCATTTAATTATTCGTGATCCCACACTTCCCCTTTGAAGGTAGAATCAGAACAATGAATAATAAAACAATTATTTCCACAGTGCCGCAGATCCTCGCTGTTCAGAATAAAGGAAGGTCCTATAGTGCCAACTCCTACACCACAGTCCAGACCGCCAGCGGGACTGGCTTGTGGAAGATGTGCACCTGTTTCCAGGGTAAGTTTGTTACTGATTTTTGATTTGTTATGATTTCTGGAGCCAAGTGATAAACACTTGGCTCCAGAAATTATATCTCTCTTTCTGTTTCACTTTTGTTCAACTTTTATGCTTCCATAGTTGTGTAGGGCTCTTGCAAATGTCCTTTGGATCTACCTTTGGATGGATATTATGAAATATTATCTATAATAATTATTTTTGAGACAATAATACACGATTATGTGTTTTGACAATAACAGGAAACAAATATTATTTAAATATACTATAGATGGAACAACGCAAATAAATAAAATTGTTATCTACTGATAATTACTAAGTAACGTGTTTAAATTACCAATTATTACATTTTACTTGAAAACATCGTTGTATTCATTATGGGATCATATTTTGTCAATCACAGTTTTTCTGAAAACCTCTCTAACGCTGAAAATTAGTAATCTATCTCGGTTGCTATCTTCGGTTGGATCTTTGTTAACCAATCAACAACCGAATTTGTCTATCCGAGTTTTTAAGATGTCCAATCAGACGCAGCCGTCAAAAACAAATGAACGGGATCTGGATTTACATTTAATTACTAATTAATATTGAGCGAAATATTAATTTCAAGAAACATATTACTTGTTATATCATCTCAAATATAAGATTGAAGTGAGATGCTGTGCGATTTACAACGATCATAATATTTATTTAATAATTTTATATTTGACTAAATAAATACAACCTACTTACCGTTCTCTTATGTATCTACATTTTGCCCATCTATTTACCTTTCGTCGTAAGCCTTGACCGTAATATTTTTAATCGCAACTGTTTATTTAGTAACATTGAAAAATCTAGAAATTGTCTGCAGTTTTAATGAATTTTTCAGACAGTTTAAACTATGTAATCGTATATTAATTACTAAGGTTACTTATTGTTTAAGCATAACATAGCAATTTTAAATGTTTATTTATTTCACTTTACTTTCAGCATGTATTTTGCATTTTTAACATTGAAAGATAATATCGGTGACTGAAAAAGTGCAATTTTAAATTGTTAACATTATCACATAATTACAATTTGCGTGTCATCAAAACAACAATGTAATGAAGGTTATTCTTACATGTGAACAAATAGTAATTTGCACCTTTATTCTATAAAATGTCTAGTACCTAAATTAAACTGATGTACAATTCAACAAGGTTGCAATTTGCTCCTACAGCCCTGATAAATTCTAATGAAGTTTGTCCTTCGAGCCGGATCCTTACCAGTGATTAATTACCTTTTGTTTTTAGTTTTTTAAATAGGTCACGGAATAATTGACTTTTTAATTAATGCACTCGTTTTCTTATGGACTTAGACACGAGCAATTTTTGACAAATCATTTACATTTTCTTTATGTATTTATTTTAAAAGCCTTCAATTGTTAAAAATAAAAGAACACAATGTACAGATGCCAGCACATCAACCTACCTCAATCTGTTAAATTTCTTTAATAGATTTTCACCCTCAACACAATGATGGAAGGTTAATGTTCGATTGGTAAAATTTTACAGATTGAGGTAGGTTGACCTTCTGGCGTCTGTATAATGCAATACATTTTCAAACAAAGACTTCCATATGGGCTGATTAATTAAATACGCAGTACGAAGGTTCGTTATCAGTACCAAGGCGCAAAGAGCAATGTCTTCCGCACTGAGTGTGTTTTTTGTTCAATCGTCCATAATGTAAAACACGAACTGCGCAATATTAGTAGGTTGACTTGATACTGGAGCCTTTTGTGCTACTAACACATAATAATGAATATTTTAATCAATCTTCTTTAATTTCACCCAACTGGCTTGTACTAGAAATAAAAAATCGAAGATATAATGACATTCACCAATCTGCCTTTTTTTAACGTGGTAAAATCATCAAATGAGTCCTCCCACACAGGGCAGAGCGGGAGGGACTATCAGACTCGTACTGACTAAAATCTATGGTGTCCTACAATAGCCCTTTACGTACCGGGGTCACGGTAAATCATAAGTCCCGCGACCCACCAATCTGCCTTGGGTCCATGTGGTGGATTTGCAGTCTTTCTCAAAGAGAGAAGTCTCCTTGAAGTAGAAACGTTAGTTGGTAAATTGATTAGCATTAATAAATTGACTTTATTGAAGGCAGAATTTGTGTCTGAACTTTTTAGATAAATAAACAACAAACCAGGGGCCGTATTATGACGTCTTAAAACCAGGCTTGTTCCAGTGAGTGAACGAGGTGGCGCTAGACGACATGTATAGCGCTGTCTCTTTCACTCACCGGAACAAGCCTGATTTTAAGACGTCATAATACGGCCGCTGTTCAATTTGTCTTGTAAAACATGACATCATCTGGCTTCTTGAAGTTTGAATTGAAGATTTTTTTTTTATTTGAAGGATACTAATAATGTAGAAGTATTTATTTGACGGCACGTTTGGCGCAGTGGTTGAAAAATTGGACTCCTGCGCTATGTGTGGCGGGTTCGATTCCCGCACGGAACAAATATTTTTATGATCTGCAAGTAGTTGTTCCGGGTCTGGGTGTTTGTGTATCTGAGTTTCAATGTTTGTAAACGCACCCACAATACAGGAGAAATTCCTAGTGTGGGGCAAATTTAAAAAAAAAAAAATGTTAGGCTCTCATATAAAAACATCCTGGACAAAATAATAAAATAAGAGTAGAAAATTATTAAAAGTATAAAAGATTATGTGCCCGGGGCACATAAAATGATCATCAAACGCCTGAGAACCATACCGATCACTTTAAAAACGCTGGAAGAAAATCGGTCTTTCGGAGCTACGATGCCCCAGAGAGATAGCAACGGCTCATTCCCTAATGTAGAAAGAAGAGAAGAGGACTTAAGTCCCGTATAAGATATCTTCTGATCTCAAAATGCAAATCACACTGGCCTCTATGGCGATCATGAATCGACAACAATGTATTGATATGCATATGTATGTCCGAGTGAGGACGCAATGACACATATCATACAATATGAAGGACTTTTCCTTTGATCATTCATTTTAAAACCTTAGCCTATATCGATCAGTATTATATCCCCTTTGATGGCTGGCGAATCTAGCATGATATCCTAGAAAATAGACAAAAAAAACACAATGTATTAATATTTCTATCGTACGGTAAGCTTCAGACAAAACTAACCCCCCGTTGGTAGTAACATCACCCCGTCAGCTAAGCATGGACGATATTATAATTCAAAAAAAATATGCTTGTCACTTTTCTTCAATGTCTGTGGGTCGTTTCATAACCAGGCAAAAAAAAACGAATAGTTTTGAAATACTTGTGTCCGTTCGTGGTAGAATAGAGATAGAATAATATTATAATTTTAATAGTACTGTACTAGCAAATATAATATAGTTGACAGCAAATGCAATACTAATGACATCTATAAAGTAAACGAAACACTAAAATCAAATCCTGCATCTTGATATTAAATTTCTACGCGATATTAGAAGAAAAACCAACTAGAAGAGTTGAGCAGAAGCCCACCAGGCACAATACCCATTAGTTTGGACCCTCAAAAAAACAAAGAAGACAGTATAAAACATAGCGAAAATCGTCTTTTCTGAAGATCATCAGTAATAAGGTCGTTGTATGCCCTTCAAGTGCGCCTCAACTCGGCCTTTTGCACTCGCATCTGCCTTGTTTATAAATAAATAAATGCAAGCCTGAACAATACACAATATACATTCCATTACAGCTAAACAACATCGTGATATAAGAAAGGCAATTAAAAATGGTGACAGAATGTTTATGAGTATGCTTAGGAGCAATATAGGTGTGTACTGTAGATCTCTGTTTGATATTTTACAAAACGTCGCTGTTTTTCATTTTATAGATGACAAGCGAATTGCACTCGCTACGCTCAGGTGCTATTTGATAATTTCGCTTGAAGTTTCCTATATCACTCAGTAATAATGTAGCTATCTACAGGTGAAAGAATTCTTCAAATCGGTTCAGTAGTTCCAGATTACTTTCTACAAACAAACTCTTTCAAAATATTAAGGATAACACCTCGGATTAACAAAGATGCAGTTCACCAGTAACAGCCAGCTATCGTATCTTTAAAACAGGAACCAAACTTGAAATCATTAGTTGGTATAAGATCATTTTAGCATAATTCTAACTAACATCATTCACTCTGGTAATGCTCTTTTGATGACGCATATTCAAATGAGTATACTTCTGAATCCATCAGAAGTCTTAACACGTCTTCTAGTGCCACATGTCACATAATTTTACGAATCTCTCATACAAATCACGCGACTTTTTTCTTGACTAACTTGGCTTGTGCATTGTCCTTAGATTATTTTATCTCTGATTTTGCAGGATTGTAATCTTTATTGTCTATTGCATTAGGGTTTTGTTAGAATTAAAATAACTGTGGAAGATATTTCAATGGTGTTCAGCTGCGTAGCGTTTTCCCAACCATGTTGGATTCGGCTTCCAGTCTAACCAGATGCAACTGAATATCAGGATTTACATGGAACGTCTGCCTAACTGACACCCACAACCCGTTAGTACTGGTTTAAAATATTTTTCTTGGTAAGACTGCCTGTCAAATTTTCGGTACCTGTAACGACCTGTCAAAAATTCAAAGCATAACGTGTTTGTTAAGGCTCGGAGGAAACACAGTTTGTAATGAATATTTCCCATCCACGGACTGACCATCTTCACCCGTTGGAAAAGGAGGGGCAGATAAGACTCGACTGACTAAAACATACGGTGTCCTCCTCTGCCTTATGCCGAAGCGCCGAAGTGTGGGTTTGCTCATTCAATAGCCACTCCACGAACTAACCTAGGCAAGTACAGCTTATTCTTGAAGTCCGACGAGCAGAAGGTGCCAATTGTCATGTAATTACTCCGAGGTTAATAAAGGGAACAGTACCGTCCCTGTGATCAGCCGGAACAAATACTCGCTGTGGATCTATTTTAGTTAAAGGTTATCCGACTTCTTGACCTAGAATTTGTAGTATGTGTGACGTTTGACGCTGAATTTAAATTTATACTATCGGGTACTTTTAATATTGTCGTTACACCTGATCTTTTTGTGTTATACAGTTCATCATCATCTGCCTAACCTAATTAAATCTTTTCCCAATATGTTGGGGTCGGCTTCAAGTCGAATTGGATGCAACTAAAGACCAGTATTCTTTCAAGTTCTAAACAGTTACTTGAAAAAAAATGTTTTGATTGCCTCGTTTGTCAAACTCGCCCATTGTGTCCACCATTATTTTCTGATTAATTTCTTGGCGGGATCCAAGATAGTTAAATTCACTCTCCGGGACTTCGTCAAACATTTCCTCGGCACTTTTCTGGTGGTCGCCACTGTTTATTTTGGCTTTTAAGAGTTGCAGAGGTCTGGGAATATTTTAAAGGGGTTGTCCAAAATAGGCGCTCCTGCTCTTGAATTTGATTCCCCAGTAGAAAAGTGTTATTGAGTATTTTAATCAGAGATTTCTCAGTAGTCAAGATTTGTGATGGCAATAAACTCATCTCCATTGGCCTGAAGCTAATGAAATCTGGATGTACTACTTATGGACCCCCCTCTGTGTATATGTGCGTTCGATTTTCCATGAAAGATTTCTCAGTAGTTGTCCTCAGTCTAGATTTGTGTTAACAATAAACTCCCCTCCATTCGTCAAAAGAAAAAGTCTTGGCAACTAAAAAATGAAAGGTTACGTCAACATTTAAAAGTATCCTTCGAAGACGGTATAATTTATTTCGATTACTCCTCGCAGTGCCCATTTAAGGTTCCTGGTGATATCACGGCTGTCCTTTTAGTTCGTCTTTCAATGTTGAGAAGATATTTTTCAATATTAATTTTGGTAACGCGATGCACTTTTTAGCTTGTAAATTTTTAAGGTATGGCCGCCGAGGTTGACTGACTGTTCGAGGGAGCAGATAGGCCCTTACCTCAGCAGCAATCTAGTTTATGGCTCTATATGGACTGCTCCCTCGAACAGTCTGTTTATACCTGGCAAGTGCTTGACCGCACCGACCGCCCAAAACATTTTGACTGCTTCAGCGCAGTTACAATGCAGTCGCAGCTTGAAGCAGTCTGCTTCAAGCAATGCTTGCATAATCAGACAATGGAGGAAGAAATTGAACAAATACTTTGCAACCATTTGCCAAACTGGTATTTTTGTTGATTTCAACTCAAGTCTTGGTTGAATCCTAGTGAATTTATGTAAATGATAGGTTTCTACAACGATCAACTTAATTATTATCCCACAGCCCACAATAAATATTTTATTTTTTGTTGTAATGGCATAAAAAACTTACGGTAGGTAATTATAGAAACAAGTTAATACGTAAATAGCTTTGGACTTTAAAAGAACAATGGGAACAAAAAAAAATAATTTTATAGAATAACGTCAATGTTTTACAACAACAATCTTTTTTATCTTTGTAAGTTTACAGAAATAAAATAACTATTAATCTTTAACTTGTGTTCGGAGACTTAATAAAAATATAATTAGTAGTTATCTTGTTGACATGTTTAAAATATTGCTACTACTTCCTTGGAAACCTTTTAAACCTATGACGTCAATACTTTTATTTGGGTTATCCTTCCATTTTTATATGGGCTGTAGACAGCCACATCTAGACTAGAGTCCATATCTCTAAAGCTCAAAACAGATGTGAGCATCAAGAAACTCTGAGAACACCAGAGAAGCATGAAAAATTTAATACATCTTTTATCTTTTCTTGAACGAGTTCAAAATTATCACCGTCTTGTAACTGAGATTCACTTGCATTTCCTGTGGTTTTTAACATGACTTTGCTAATACTTACTTTTTGATGATTTTCATACAGTCTAAACCATAAACCATTTACGTTACTGGCGTTATTTCAGCATCTTTCTTCTTTTTTTCAAATAAGTATGAATTGTATGTATCAAAATAGTTAACTGCTTGAATGTTTCCAAAGACTGTCAATGGCAGATTCCATTGTTTTGATAGTAGACAGCTGAAACAATCTGTCATTGGTTATATTCTCTATGATCTCTGCTAAGCAGTCATATTGTTGGGCATGCGGGCGGCGAGTAATGGGCAACTCGCTGTCCGACCATGGACCATGCCCGGGTCGACGGCGCATTGTGTTCCACGCGCGCCTCAAAGAGTGTCAGGAAAATGACGGGGCCCCTCTCTAGAGGGCCAAAGCCTGCCGGGGTCGCGGGACTCACGAATTACCGTGACCCCAGTACATAAAGGGCTATTGAA
The DNA here is from genome assembly GCA_943136025.2 of Agrotis puta. Lineage (NCBI taxonomy): Eukaryota > Metazoa > Arthropoda > Insecta > Lepidoptera > Noctuidae > Agrotis > Agrotis puta. Next base: position 4,473,757 of record OW964190.2, on the reverse strand, counting down.
GGACACCGTGGATTTTAGTCAGTACGAGTCTGACAGTCCCTCCCGCTCTGGGTGGGAGAACTCATGTGATGATATTACCCAGTAAAAAAAAAGCAGTCATATTGTTTCATTTATTTCACGTTCTGAAGTATCTCTTGCTTTAATTGAATACGGATGTATTTGATATTTATCTATCGAACTTTGTACAACAGATAGCAACGTTTTGCTCCCAATATTGGCACATGTTTTGTTATTGTGTTTTTTATTGGAAGATTTTCTGATGTTTGTGTCCGATTACAATGTTTCCGTTTGGCATACTGTGTAATATCATTATCATTTGACTGTACCTATTGCTATGGGTGAGTAAGAAGTTTTTTTTTTTTTAATTGGTAAAATCATCCTTTTCCGGTTCCTTGTGTTTCGGAAAGCATTTAAGATGTTGGTTCCGGCTATCATTTGGACTTCTTTGACAATCGTTACAGTTAATCCATGCCTCGCAACGGGTCTTACTAAAATGTATCGTATGAATCAGTACTAATTTAATTTTACATGGGACAGTAGATGGTATTATTTCTATACAAAAACTCAAAAAACAATCTATGTTTTATCGCAAATGTTTGCCGATTATTTCCTTGGTATGCCTATCTACGTTTTGCCAAATTATTGGCTTGCGGTTGAGGTCATTGACTCTAGTTTATGGCAACATTCGGCTTGTTTTTCTACATACACGTGACGGAATTACTTAGAATTGGCTGGTCGGTCAAATTACTTTGGACAAGTATATTTAAAAAAAAAATCAATGGTTTCTTAATTGTATATAATTTGGAATAAAAATTAGGTAGGTACCTCCCGAACAAGTCAGAAATGGTAGAAAAAGAAACGAAACTCGTTTTTAACTTTTTAATATAATATAACTTTTATTTACATAATAGTGGTCTAAATTCGGCCAACATTACTTTAAAAAATATAGCTTTAAAAAAATATTTTGCCTGGCTTAATCATTACCCTGGCTTTTCGTATAATCAATACCAATATTATAAAGCTGGAGAGTGTGTTTGTTTGGTTGAGCGCGCTAATTTCAAGAACTAGTGGTTCGAAAAAATGTTTGTGTGTTTCGTACCTAGTTAATTTGTCGGGGAAGGCTTTAACATACATTATGCAATGATGAGCAGAGGAGCGGGCTTGAAACCACCGAACATTAATTCAAGTGAATTTGGCAAAATCCGATAGAGAAAAAGATGATAAACCTATTATGTAGATATGTTTTTAAAGAAGGTAAGTATGAGATTATAATTAATAAGATAGGTCCGTATTCTAGAATTATGTTTTTTCTTTAGTATAAGACCGAGTCATGTGATGACTTGAGCTTCGTCCTCAACAGGGTCTAATCTTAATTCCAACTCAATCAGTAATTATAATAAAATTAATACCTACATTTCTCTTAGAGATAACCTCTAGATATCAAACGATGCGGGTACAAAGGTACTTTTTACAATATCTCGAAATTATAATTCCAAATTTAAAAATTACTTTTCTTTCGGAAGTCAATGACTTGGCTTTTTCTTGAATTTTGCGTCACCGGCTACGACTTCTGAAAGAAAAGTTACTCTGTTAGAAGTTCGTTATTACATTTAACCCTTTTGTAGAGGATTCAGGCGTCATATTATGTTGTGTGATTGCGTAAACAATGCAAAGATATGCGTTAGCGTTTGATTTGCTGTCATTTTTGAAGAGTTCCCTCGATTTCTACATGATTTCATCAGCAGATCCTGGCCTAATGATCACCTGGGAAAAATACCCTTTCAAACAAATCCAAACGGTCCCGTTGTGTCTGAGAAATCGAGTCAAAACATACAGAAGAATTGAGAATCACCCCCTTTTTAGATCTGTTAAAAATTGGAATACAGTCACAAATTTTTAAACTTCGCGTGTTAAGGCCCGTTTACACGCTGCAAGAACTTGCATGCAAGTTTGACTACGGGGATATTTGTTTTATCAACTGAATTTATTGTCCACTAGCGACCGGCCCCGGCTTCGCACGGGTGGACATTTATTTTTTAAGCTCTCTGAAAAAAAAAATTTCCGTGATAAAATATAGCCTATACGGATTCGGAAGAATCCCTCTAAGTAATGGTAAAAGAAATTTTGAAATCGGTCCAGTAGTTTTTGAGCCTATTCAATACAAACATACAAAAATACAAAGGTTTCCTCTTTATAATATTAGTATAGATTAATAGTACGCATTTTAGTCAAACGTATATGCAACTCGGATAGAATTTCTTGTAACGTGAAAATGAGCCTTTCTTTGTAACCACGTTCAGATGGCCGTCCATGACGTCTTAACTTACGTGAGTAGTTCAGCTGTGGGAACGAGATGGCGCTAAACGACTTGTATAGCTCTGTCGCTTTCCCTCAGCGGAACCACTCACGCTTTAAGACTTCAGAATTTTGTAGGTGGCAACTGAATAGGATGTAATAATTACGTTATCTAAGGATTAATGATTTTAATCTAGATAATTAACCTAGGTGGTAATAAAATAGATCGCACATCGAATGCGCTAAAATGATTAGATTATGAACGCTAAGTACACGAGTTTTTGAACAGGAATCTTTTCTATTATCTTTAATATTTCTTGACGGTGATTGATCTTTCTTAAAATCCTCAAGTGTACCTAGTTCGTAATTAGGTATTGCATAATGTTAATTAAAATATCTGATAAGTAAGATCCAAATGCGTTTAGTCATGCCTGGTATTATGTATGACGAGGTTAATTTAGAGAAATAAGCCTTCTCAATTGTAAAAAGAAATTTTACAAAATACTTTTTTTTAGTAAATTGACAATGAATTCAGTTGAACAAACAAAAATACCGCAATGTAATGAAACTTCTATGCAAGTTCTTGCATTGTGTAAATGGGACTTTAGAATTTAATCAAAGACTTTTTCTTCGCCATAATAGGGCTAAACTTTGAAATAGACAAGTCTGTCATAAGTTCTAAAAACACCACGACATTCTCTAAATACGACGGTGTATTTATTTTATTTTGTATGCTATTTATTTTGTATGCTATTTATTTTGTATGCTATTTATTTTGTATGCTATTTATTTTGTATGCTATTTATTTTGTATGTTCAACGTTTCTACGCCTAGTTCTTTATTAAAACGCCTTCCATTGTAACGGCGGATATAATATTTATCTTATCGTATACAATGTTATTGTAAACAGCCTTAAACAGGTCATTGACATCAGTAAAATGTCCTTTATTCAACTTTGTCTCGCGTCCTCACTTTTCTTTGCACATTTACATACAAAGAAATTACTTATTTTTCAAAGTCAAGAAAACACATTAATCGCGATATTAATTAATTAAATCAAGTAGGTTCGGAGGATATTGACCGCGGAGGGTGGACAGACGGACACACGAGTGATCATAAAAGGGTTATTTTTTTAATTGGGTACGGAATCTTAAAAAAAAAATTAAATTAATCATTCTTAATAAAAAAAAATTACGTTGTCTTCATCCGTACTTCTCTACAATGCCAGGTCAGCTTATACTGAACATTTTGGTAAGATACATAATAATGGTGCCCTATGTACATTTAAACTAATCATTGCTCGAAGTAATTGGTGTAACCAGGGTTTACAGCATCCAATGCCGTCTGCAATTGTAAAGGCAAAAGTGATTTTTACGGTTTTAAAACGTTCACTGTGCTGTAGATTTTCAAAGAGAGCCATGAAAATGGGTCACTAAACAATTTGTTAAAATTCTATACATTTTTAACCTTTTGTTAAGTATAGGATTTTAACTAATAGTTAGCTTAACTACTGATTAAATAACTGGCAAAGAGGAGGTGATACGCGTAATTATGATAGCGAGGATCTTATCTTGAACCGGGTCATATTTTTTTTAATTCGACAAAAAATAGTTTTAAAGTGTTCTTGAACTGCAAATAGTTTCAGAATGAACGTAAATATTTTCCATTATACGAGTAACACTAAAAAAATAATGCTAATTATAAGTAATTCGCAACACTTATAAATAATTAGCATTATTTTTTTAAATCTTTTGTTGCGAATTCACAGCATATTTTATGTTACAATGTATGTATAACAATATAATAAATGCTATAAATCATTAAAAAATCTCATCGAGATTTTATCCACAATGCAAATAAGCATATAATTTTAAGTTTAACAAGATTAAAACGAAAGATAATGGAGCGCATATAAATTTGTGTTAATTATGAAGAACCTAAACGTCCGGGACTTAACATAGATAATACTAAGTTATAATATTGTAGGCACAAAGTTAATCTATTACTTAGTTTGTAGGCCTCGTATTTCGAGGTCTTTATTCGCAGAGCAGTGCATAACTTCACAACGTATCACAGAAAATGAAAATGTCCAGAAGCCTCAGAGAAAACAATAATTTAGTCCATAGTGACCATGCCGGTCGCGGGACTCACGAATTACCGTGACCCCGGAACGTAATGGGCTATTGAAGGACAGTATGAGTCTGACAGTCCCTCCCGCTCTGCCCTGGGTGGGAGGACTCAATTGATGATTTTACCACCCTAAAAAAAATGGTGGCCATGCCAATATTAGCTTTTATTAAACTTATCCTGATCGAAAGCAATACTATAACGATATTTATGACTGCCTTGCAATAGATATTGTGCTTTGTATTATGAATCCCGAATGCCTGGATTTGAGCTGATTCTAACTCCATCATTTGGGTAATCACTAACTAAAGCCTATGTTGATGGATGGAGAGGAAAAAGGCCAAAGAAAAGATGGAAGGATTCTGTGAGAAATGATATGAAAGATAGATAAAGTAGAATGATGCTGCGGCGTCAAACAGGGGAGAATGAAAGAAGAAAACGTGTTGCGACGACCCCAAATTGGGATAATGGCAGGAAGATAACTTACTCAACTTCAACACAACAACAACACTCTGCCTTTGTTTTTCCGATTTCTATCCTTGTTTAAACCTCCTTCTTCATTACTGTACAAAGTGGTCCCTCCATTCTATTATCTTTGTATTACTCTTTGTAATTTACAAATGTACAACCGACCTTACGGTACTCCCTGCGGCCGTGCGTGTTGTGCATGCTAGAGTGGCGACCCGCTTCGTCTTCGCACCAAAGACAAGGCCCCATGGTACACGGTACACCTCTATTATTGGCTGATAACTTTCTAGTTGAGTTATTTGAACAGTAGAATTTAGTAATATTAAGATAACTCCGTATCTCAGCAATGAAATGTTTTGTCTTTTATCACACACTAGTCTTTGATCTAAACTATCCCTCGAAGAGTTTTCCCACTTTTCCCGAGATAAACGATGTTCTTAAGTGTTATTTTAGATATCTATATATCTCTCCCATTCATTCAGATCTATTCTGACTTGATTGATTAGGATACCGTCTAAACTTTCTCATATAAGTAAACAAGTAGGATTACTAAGATAATGTCTACGATATCATACACTCTGCTTTTGTAGTTCTTGCCCAAAAATTGGGCCTATTCTAGCTACGTCCGTCACTGCATACAATTCAATGGCGTTGTTTAAATTTCCCGGAAAGGGGTGGTACGATCCTTTCTTTGAGTCAGAGGGTTCTTCCTTGCCACCCCATTCTTTATCCATTCTTGGGTGAGCTTGCTCAATCAATATTCTGGTGATCAGGAATACAAAATGATTAAAGACCTTTTGTCAAACGCATTTCTTAGCTGATATCACACATAATGGTGTTTTAATTGCAGCTAACTAACTGACTGTCTAATTTGATTATCTCCTGACCTCGATTTCGTTTATCATATGTAATTAAATCATTGTTATGTAACTTTTGATGCTAGGTAGGTATATACCCGCATAATAGAGAAACAACTGCACCAAATTGGATATTTTGAGGACGCAAAGTTTTACTGTAAAATAGTTTTCGGAAAAACAGGATTGAAAATTTTAATCCGGTCGAAGTCGATTGCTAGTACCATAAAAAAAACTATGCAGATAAAAAATACTTTCCGCATTAACACACAGTTCAAATTACGTTTATATTTGTTTTCAAACAACTAAAACATATTGCATAAAATTCATACATGTTACATTTCTATGGATTTGTATTTCTATGGATTTGTATGGATAAGTAAGTAGATACCAGTCTCCCAAGACATGAAGACAAATTGACACACTGTTTATATTTCGGGTATGAGTTTACACAAACTTGAAGTGCTGCGTCTTCTAGGCAAGCGTGCTTCACCGTCGACCACATCATCGCTTACCATCAGGCAAGATAGTGGTCAAACGCGAACCTATCTTTGAATAAAAATACGGTTTAATAAATGATCTACAATAGGCCATCGTAGTAATGAGATTGCTCCGCTCAAAACCGCATACAATACAATATCCAGTTCAAGTACAATTCACACATTGTTATGTCATCTAATTTTAGAACGTCGGTCTTCATAACTAGCGTTCATTTTGAAACTAAACACTTTATGAACCATGCGATTATATTGAGAAAGATACTTTATGAATCATACAGATGTATTGAGAAATAAATTGATGTTGTTCGTCTGCGACAACCCACTGCCGGGTTTTCGGTTATTTGGTAAAGCAAATCAATTAGCATAATGATGGCGCTTTCGTCGTGTAAACAATGCGCTCCGCGTAATTTTTATTCGGAAAAATGTTTAATGTCGTAATTTTGCAATTAATGTATTGTCAAATTAAAGTAGACAGTATAATAAGTGTCTGAAAACGTTATCTCAACCGTACTCTCTCGGTGCATCTCATAATGATGTTTTAAAGTTGTGTACTGTAAATGGTGTCATTACCAATGTGTTTGTGATGAAAAAGTGACTATTAAGAATATAAAACTTTAATATTAACCATATAACCTGATGAACAGTGATTTTCCTAAAGCATAATACCATTAAAAAGTAATTTCAAAGTAAACAAACAATCAACCTCAGTGTCGGTTTTTTTTCCAAAATTTTAAAAATAGACGCTTAGAACTGAGTTTAACGAACTTTGCATTAAATTCATTTAAAGTGAACCTTAATTTCACCTAGTTTTGTATAATCACAGTTGGCGACGTTTGAATACGTCTAGACTTCGGTTCACCGGTGCTCGAGTTCGCATCCCACTAAATGCTTCACTTTTTGTGAATGTTTTTTTCCATTTGTTTAGTTATAATTCGATGGACATTAATATAAAAGCCAAAAATACAATGTTTTACACAAAATATAAAAGTTTTAAAATTTGTTAGAAGACAAAAAAAAAGTTCAAACATGCCTACTACACGTACACCGCCGTCCTCACCGACGCTACCTGTAGGACCAGCGACCTCTACTGGGAATATATGCGCTACTTCTTCAACTCGCTCTCCTGTAGCCGTGAATAAAGCTCGTAGTAATAACGTAATGACGCAACAAGGATCGCAATGTGATAATTGCAAGATTATTGTCAATGAATTATTGACTTTTGTAAGCAATAAAGTAGACACTTTGCCTGAAACAGGAATAATTCAGATATGTCTTAGTGCCTACTCATTTGAAGAGATTGAATCCGCCCGATCAATTGCTTTTAAAATGTTAGCACCCACTAAAAAGTTCTTAAGGCGAAAAGAAGGAACAGAACAGAAAAGTATTCGAGAAATTATTAAGCTCATTAAGGAATTTGAACCTGACAGTCTGCCATACTTTGTAGCCAAAGATCTTAATAAATTACCAGCGGTGTCGTTCGATCATGTAGATGTGACAACTTTTCTAAAAGAAATGGCCCTACTTAAACGTGAGGTGGCTTGCTTGAAAGAAAGGCCTATGGGGACCGTGGAATCTGCATCGTTGTCTTTAGATTTTATCTCGATTAGGAAAGAGATAGAAGATATCAAAAACATGTTTGCAAAGTTTCAAGGAACTCCAAGTCCTCATACTAATAAACAATACGGATCTTTTCCAATCTCCCACCAGGAAAATAATGCAAATAAGAATTCATCTCTGTCACTTAATAACGTGGATATTGGTGAGTATGAACGTTTTTCAACCTGCATGACCTTGACCACTTTACAAGAGACGGAACAGAGAGGGGGGATGGAAGAGGAAAGCAGCTACATCACCCCTCCGCCTGGACCTAAACGGCGAATGGTGCCGCTGGTTTCAACTCTGCCCACAAGACAGTCAGCGCTGCCGGTACCATGTGCCCAAGCATGCGCAGCTGGAGTGTCAGCAAACTGACGGGGCCTGTAGAGGGCCAGAGCCTGCCGGGGTCGCGGGTCTTACCCATCACCGTAACCCCGGTACGTAAAGGGCTCGTGAAGGACACCGTGGATTTTAGTCAGTACAAGTCTGACAGTCCCTCCCGCCCTGCCCTGGGTGGGAGGACTCATTTGATGATTTTACCACGCAAAAAAAAAAAAAAAAAGCATGCGCAGCTACCCAACTATCACGGCAACCTTTGGGTGCTTCCAATGAAATTCCCTACGTACCCACATATAGAGATGTAGCTTGTAGGTCTCAAAATAATCCAAGTACTGAAATAGATAACAATGGTTTTACTGAGGTGCGGAATAAAAAACCTAGTTTATACAAATACAGAAATGCCCGTGGTACTCTGCAGGCATCAAGCAAATTACAAGCAGCTGATTCATTTGCGAGTATTTATTTATCTCGTACTAAAAAACACATAACGGAGGAAGATATTAGAGAGTATGTCAAGGATATGCAGGAGGAATGTTCAGCAATCGAATTACTGACCCAATCACGAGAAACTAACTTCAACTCTTTTAAGATAACAGTGCCTACAGCAAAACTAAATACTTTTTTGCAAAAGGATTTCTGGCCAGTAGGACTGGTATTCAGACTATTCAGACAACCACGTTCTGACAAGACTAGTGTACGTACATCTAACAACTAAATAATGGATGCACAAAATAATGATACAATTAAAGTTGTTTCGTACAACTGTAAATCCATTAAACGATCAGTGCAACATGTAAGAGACCTGTGCAAGATTGCGGATGTCATTGCACTTCAGGAAACTTGGCTGTTGCCACACGACCTTGGTTTCATGAACGAGATAGATGAGAAATTTAGTTGTTATGCTAAATCTTCGGTAGACACCTCGGCCGGAGTGCTACGTGGGAGGCCCTACGGTGGAACCGCGCTTATGTGGCGATCGAGTGTATTCACAAAAGCTGAGATAGTGCAATGCAGTAGTGATAGATTAGCGGCTGTGCGGTTATATCACGGTGATCGTAACCTTCTTGTGTTCAGCGTATATATGCCTGTAGATTGCGAAGATAATTTACCTGAATTTACACAATGCCTTGGTGCTATTAGTGCGGTCATTGAAAGTTTTGATGTTGAGTGTGTAATGGTGCTAGGAGACTTTAACGCACACCCTGGGACTCTATTTGGAAAAGAGCTAGTAGATTATTGCTCCGATCAATCGCTTATTTGTTTAGACTTAGATAGGTTAGATTCCAACTCTTATACATTTATTAGTGAGGCACACGGGACGTGTCGATGGCTCGACCACTGCGTGGTGACAGCCGCTGCGGCCTGCCTCGTTACCAGTGTTTATGTGAAATATGACTCATTCTGGTCGGATCACTTTCCTCTTGTGATGCATTGTAATTTAAATTTAATTAAGCGTAAAGAAATCTCTAAAGAACCCTTGAACAATAATATAAAATACCTGTGGGGTAACAGACAACCAGAACAAATAGATAAGTATTCCAGTTTCTGTGATAGTAAATTAAGTGACATAATAAGTAGATATAATATTGTAACTATAGATAATTCTAAAGAGATAATATTTGATGACCGAATAGATAGAAGATATATTGAGGATTTATATAAAGATATTGTAAGTTCACTGCGTGCAGCTGCAGAATATACTTATGATAAGAAGTGCAAAAAGGGAAGGAAAGTTATAGGATGGAATTTTCATGTCAGGAGCGCACATGTAAAAGCTCGAGAGAACTTTATACAGTGGATTGAAGTCGGGAGGCCATGCTCGGGATATTACTATGAGAATATGGTTGCTTCACGTAGAGAGTTCAAATCCGCGCTTAAGTACGTACAAGCTAATCAAAGCAAGATCAAGATGGATGTTTTAGGGCGACTTCGAGGTACTGGAAATTTTATTGATTTCTGGAAAGAAACAAAAAAACTTGACGGTAAAAGTTGCTTACCAGTTAACATAGAAGGTGAACCAAATAAGAAAAATATCGCAAATCTTTTTCGGAAACATTTTAATGGAGATAATGTGTCGGTTATAAGCAAAAACAATATATCACGAGTTAGTGTTAAGCAGAAAACAAAGAAGCACGTAACAATCTCTCCTAAGCAGCTAGCATCCATCTTGATGAATATGAAGAGAGGCAAGTCCCCGGGGCACGACTGCCTTAGCATTGAACATCTTTTGTTTGCGGGTAAGCATATATGTGTAGTTCTGGCGTGGCTTTTCACACTCTGCGTAAGACATTGCTATTTGCCATCAGAACTTATTAAAACTATAGTTGTTCCTATAACTAAGAACAAAACTGGAGATATCTCGAGCATGGGAAATTATAGACCTATTTCCCTGGCTACTGTAGTGGCCAAGGTATTTAAACGAGTTATTCAGTCTCATTTTACAAAAGTAAATATTGATGACGGACAGTTCGGCTTTCGCCCAAAGATTTCCACCGACATGGCAATATTCGGATTAAAACAAGTTGTCGGATATTACAAACAGCACAAAACCACTGTGTATGCCTGTTTTTTAGATTTAAGTCGTGCATTTGATACACTTAAGCACGACTTATTGTGGAGAAAATTACGCGACACGACTGTCCCCGCTGAGGTTGTTGGTGTTCTCGAGTACTGGTACCAAAACCAGACCAATAACGTCAGATGGGGCGCTGAATTATCTGATAGCTATCGTCTCCCATGTGGCGTTAGACAAGGTGGCCTCACTTCTCCCGATCTATTCAATATATATATGAATGACTTGATCGTGGAGCTGAGCAACACTCCGGTGGGGCTCAGGATGGATGACAGATATGTCAACAGCTTGAGTTACGCAGACGACATGGTGTTGCTCAGCCCTTCGATTAAGGGTTTGAAAAGACTAATTAACATCTGTGAAAGATATGCCGCAGAGCATAATCTTATATATAATGTGAAGAAAACTGAAATGGTAGTATTTAGATCGGGAAAAGGACCGCAGAATATTCCCGATATTCATATCAATGGTCAGCTTGTTAAAACTGTCGAGAGCTTCAAGTACCTTGGTCATATAGTAAATTCAAGTCTTAAAGACGATGCAGATGTTGAAAGACAACGAAGGGCTCTATGCGTCGTGGGGAATATGATTATCAGAAAGTTCTCCAAGTCTACTCATGACGTGAAGATTACACTCTTCAAATCTTTCTGTCAGAGTTTCTATACTTGTCAACTCTGGACTGATTACACAAAACGGGCTCACGATGGCATTCGAGTCGCCTACAATAACATCTTCAGGCAACTGATAGGCCTGGAGCGCTATTGCAGCGCTTCAGAAATGTATACTTCAGCCAGAGTCGACTCGTTTAATGCCATCCAAAGGAAAAGGATAGCGTCATTCATGTCCAGAGTTGATAAGTGTAAAAATACTATTATTAGCGGATTGGCTGACAGGCTTGTGACAACCGCTGCGTATGGCAGATGGGTACAGATAACTCATACATGATCGGTCCTTGCCTGTATTTAACTTTGTGTTCGTTGTACTTTATTTTAATTTTTATGTGTAATGTGTTTTTTTCTATGTGTATTTTATGTGTAATGTGTTTTTTTTTTCTATGTGTATTTTATGTGTAGTCTTTAAGTTAAAAATATGGATCTTTGTGTCTGAAATAAAGTTATATTATTAATCATAGCTATAGCCTATTTCTACTTTATATAGAAGCTAAAAATACATAAATATAAAAATTCATCCTCAACGCTTTCAGCTGGTAATGTGCCCAAGAGACTGGCGGCGTTGCCTCTTTGTATGGCAATACTTAGCCTCTGGCCAATCAATAACTTGTAGGTCTAAACCTAGGAGAACCCAAAACCCAAAGTAGTTTCGAAATTCTTCTTGAGTTTTTAAGAAATAAATTACGAATGCGACTACACTCTACAGAGTATTGAAGTCTCCTTCGCAAAATGGATGAAGTTTATTATTTTTTAACTTTGCCCCACACTAGGAATTTCTCCTGTCAAACGCCCAGACCCGAAACAACTACTTGTAGATCATACAAATGTTTGCTCTGTGCGGGAAACGATCCCGCGACACCCAGCGCAGCAGTCGTAATCGCTCAGCCACTGCGGTAACCGTGCCGTGTTGCAGTTACCTTTGATATTGGACCTATAAAAACTATTATTCTTCTCTGATGCAATATTTCTTGAATATTACTAATCTTTTTATTTCTTGGCGACGCGACGATCCTTCGTGATGTGTGTTTCTCAGTCTTTCCGTCACTGTCAGCTTTTTGCAATTCTGTTTCTTATACTATACACTATATCTAAACTATCTTGCTTTTTTACTCGACTACGGCAAAGCCAAAAGGAGGGTTATGATTTTGACCAGTATGTATGTATGTTTGTATATAGGTTTGTTTGTATGTATGTATGATTGTTTGTTCCCTCATAACTTCTGATGAGGTGTCGTTAGAAGCGTCTCAGTTGGTTGATTGGTGGTCACCTAGCCAATAAAGATTGTCTTAAACAACCAGAGGTTGGCACACGACCACGGCTATTACTTAAAATATCGGTCATATAAATATTGTTCTTGTTTCATACTTTTCCGTACGCGATGTTTTCGTAGACTGGTTTTAGTTATTTTTAACTTATTTTTATAGTAATCATCATCATCATCATCCATAGCTCGACTTCACCCACCGCTAGAAATATATACTTCTCTCTGTTACACGTTACTGCATTTTATATCTACCTTCTACTTTCATATTTTCATTTACCCACAAGTAAATGTCCACAAAAACATCTTTCCGACTCAACAGGTTTCCACAAAAGTTCACAAGATAATGCTTATTTATATTTATTAGCAGACAATCAAGCATCTATGAATAATTCGACTACCGTTATTCAGACACGCCCACTTTGCGCGCGATTTCGTACATTGACCTCAGGCAGGCTATGAAGAGTGAAGGGATATTTGCACTTTTTTTTTGAGTACAAATAGTTTGTGGCCAGTATTCACGTTTTAAAGAGGTTTGAGGTGTGATAAACTCCTTTGTTTTTCAACGACTTAGTTCTAGTAGAAAGCTAGGGAGGGTAAGGAATACAAAAAGACAAGTTATATGGAAGGATTTTATGATACCGTGAAGCTGAGATTATAAGGACAAAACATATTGCGCAGACTACAAGTAAAATGGAATATTAAACTGAAAAATAATAAACACATGGTCCAAAACGGCCACTTTACGCAGTATTTCTTAAATACACTTTGCACTGTCATTGGCTATTCTTTTATTATTCATTCACCATGTATATCATGAGCAATATTGCTAATTGGCCGTTTTTATACATACAAGTACGGAAGTCTTCGTGCGCACTGTTTGGTTGATTTTGTTTTATTCATATACTGTCTGGAATATTTCCACATAAATACAAAACTCGGCATTACATAAATTAATAAATGATACGGAAAACTGCCGCCCTTGACACTCGGGATATCAGAGTGATTGAACAGATCAAATAACAACACATGTGTGTCAAAATCAGTCAAGTAGTTTATGAGCTATGAGGGGACGTCCGGAGGCACACAGATATAGAAATAATTCCTTTTTACGACCTCCAAACGTTCGAGTTAAGTACCGAAATTATATGGTACTGGCAAACATGTATTTTGTACCCACCGCAGCTGTAATTATGAACTGTTCTCAAGACGTACCTAAGATTCGAAGCCCAAAAAAAAAAAACATTCTTTAAAACTCTTGCGCCACATTTAAAACACCTGTTTATTTTTGTGCCCAAATGAGGACATTTTGGGATGTTCTCGCCGTCCTTAATTAGGAACATCCCATGACCTGATGGTTCATGTTGCAGTCGCACACCACCCATATTGACAAGGTTAACACTACATGCGACATTTTTCCAGTTGTGTGTGATTCCAGTTCGCGATTTTGCACATTTTTGCGACGTAGGTAAACGGGGACTTTGATGTTAATTTGATTGATTAAATTAGTTCCTATTTCGAACTTTAGAGGTACCTTTTCATTTTCAATGCAAGAAGAGCTCGTTGCTAAATAATTACAGCCACACAGGCCGATCTTCCGAGTTATGCCGCGCTTGCCGTGGTTGGTCTGTGGATGGGTGACCATCTGTTATAGCTTGTTTCCTGAGTGCCTCAGACAGCACGTACAGCCGTTGGTCCCGGCTGTCATTTGTAGATCTTTGACATTCGTTACTGTTAGACAGAAGCTCAGAAGTCTGACAACCAGTCTTACCATGGGGTATCGTATTGTCCAGTTACTGGGTTGTGGAGGTCCGATAGGCAGTCGCTCAGCTACATCTGGTTCGAATGGAAACCCAAATATAGTTGGGAAAATATAGCTAGGCAGATGATAACGTCATAATACTTCAAGTACGCTGTACGGTAAAATACGGAAATCTGTGCTAAGGCCTCTAGTAGTCCAATTACTGTGAACTTGAGCTCTGTTTTGTGAGAAAGAATTTGTCAATTGAATATACTGTTTTCTTGACAATCATTAAAATGTTCCCACAGAACATACAGTTTATACAAACCTGCCAAACACATTACCCTCCTCGGCACGCCGCAGTCGGGCAAGAGTCAGTTTTCTTGGTATAACTTAATGTGTTAAACCGTACTCGTCCAATGCTATTTGAACAGTTCCTTATTTTTTCTTTTGATGTGTCATCGTTCCTATAGAATCTGTCCAATTTCGATTTGAAATGGAACAGAAGTGGGACAGGATTGGTCAAATCATTGCCTAATGAGCGCGCGATGGTAGATTGAGCTTTTGCTGAGGTATGTTTTCGGATAAATCTTTTGTCTCAAAGTCAAGGCAAAAACTCCATCTAACCCTTTTGAGATGACGGCGAGTTATGGGTGTTTCGTCGTCAGTCATGGACCATGCTCAAGTCGACGACGGCGCGTCGTGTTCCACGCGCGCCTCAAAAAGATGTCAGCAATCCTTACGACCCAAGTCTCTGATACCTTACGACTTCCGGGCGACTATCGCAATACAAATCCATAGGGGTTCGTATACGGGCACGCGTTAATGGATACCAAAATCGTAAGGTATCAGAGACTTAAGTGTGAACGAAGGGCTGTACGGGGCCAGCCCCATCAAGAGCTTTGGCTCTTGATGGGGCTGGCCCCGTAAAGCTTAAACGCTTGCCGCGGTTGCGGGACTGTCTAAACTGATAACCGGGATCCTGGAACGGCTATTGAAAGTACACCGTGGATTTTAGTTAGTACGAGTCTGATAGTTCCTTCAGCTCCACCCAGGATGGGAGGACTTACACACCCAGGATGCACAATTTTATGATTTTACCACGCAAAAAGACTCTTTGGGGTTACATGCGTGATGTTATGTTATCGATACAATATTTGTTGAACATAAAAATAATACGTGTGTGAATCAGAGAATTCACAAAGGATGTGTTTCCGTGTAAAACAAAGATGTAAATTAAACAATATGTTTCCTTTACAAAACGCTTTGTTGCTTATATTTGTTTACGTTGTTCTTTGGTCCTTGACACGTAGCTTTGTACGATAAATATATAATAATGATAGCTTAAAAAAGGTTGAGTTTTTTTTTCCTTTTATACTATCTATACTAAAACTAATATTATAAAACAGAAGAGTTTGTTTGTTAGGTTGAACGCGCTAATTTCAGGAACTACTGATTCGAATTTAAAGTGTACTTTGTATTATTCTTAACTAGTTATTAAGTACTCGAGACCACTCGGAATTGGACTAATTCCATACTTTTTCTCGTGAGTGTAGTTGTAAAGATGTTTGAACGTCGTTCGTCGATATAAGCACGATATTTTATAAGTATTTTCTCTGCAAATAACATCTTATACATAATATTTGCTTCAATAATAACCTGCTGTCAACAAAGTATTACCTGAAATTAGTACTTATTACCAAATCATAGAGATATTATTCAAGGGTACGCAATTTGTCGGGTCCAAAGACCGCAACGTTTTTTATCGACCTCGCGATAACGAGTTATGTAAATGGCAGTCTTAACTGCAAATGATATTAATTAATTGGTCAAAGTCCAGTCATATAATCTGGAAAATATATTATTAATATAATTTAGAACATAAGTACTAGCGGCGCGTCCCGGCTTCGCACGGATTCAAACTTTCGGGACACAGCGGTATAACTCGACCCAATTACCTTTTGAATAGGTCGACTGGACCCACTGCCCAATTTAATTATTGGTACACTATTATTTTTAAATAAAAGTCTTTTTATTGGAACTTAAACCGAATATTTACCATGTCTTTGTTTTGATTTTCCGATATTTTGGCACTGTTGTAACGAACTTATTTTTTTTATAATATGTCGTATATGGATGTATGGTATGTTTATTTATTAATTAGGATGTCCAACAACAATTACACGGAGGATTCTTTTATGGGTGCTCTTTCACTTTTAGGAAACCACAGCATGCAGCATCTAGGTGTAAACAAAGTTTAAATACAGAGAAAAGACAGATAATTAGTTGAGATTTAAAACAGAAAAAATAAATAAAAACATACTAAACATTTTCAATTCAAGAGAACGTTGTCAAGTTAATTCGCAGGTCCAATTGACAACAATCGTAGGTTAAAAGTACACCATTCAAGTATAACAAGCCAAGACACACAACTCACAGCAACATGTTATGTAAAAGTTACAAAAAACAATACAAAAGTGTAACGATTACATAATGCACCTGCTGTTTGGCGTACAGTGGCAAATGCAATACGCATTGTGGTTTATTTTTAAAGAAACATGTCAAAATTAATAGAGACGATAGAAAGAATGTTGGCAGAACAATACAGCGTTGAGTGAATGACATTCTGGAAAAACAAATAGGACTTCAGGGTCTAGCTAGTACAACAGGGGGCCACGATCAGGTCTTCAAAGAGGAAACCGGGCCTCCTCTCATGCGCTGATGGTGACCACCGGGGTGGTTTTAGTGGTCTTATCCACAAAGTCCGGTAGCCTTTTGAAGGTTACCTTTAACAAAAAAAAAACGTACAGTCGTTCGCGGCACTGTTTTTATGGAACCACGGGATGGCTAATGATAACTGAAGTAACTGGGCGATTTTAGTCAGTCAAGTCTGACAGTCCCTTCCTGTCCATCCAGAGCTGGACAAAATTGATGATTTTTCACCCCCTTAAAAAAAACGGAGGAGAACTTTTCTGGGCAGCTCAACTATTGTCATTGACGACTTAGAAAAGTGATGAACATAATTAGTTGCGATCTGTTTAGAATCAATAGGCGTTGCCGTATGTTTGTTTAAGATTAGAAAATAATTATGATATTATTAATTAAGCCTCAAAGATATGACAGGTCAAACTATCAAGTAATTTTCCCGCCTCCAGAATCATAAACGTGAACCTAACTCACGTTTCTGAATGACGTACAAAAGATAAGGGACGCATGTAAAGTGAACTAAATTATCGTAATATCAGTAGCCATCGC
Source organism: Agrotis puta (assembly GCA_943136025.2). Lineage (NCBI taxonomy): Eukaryota > Metazoa > Arthropoda > Insecta > Lepidoptera > Noctuidae > Agrotis > Agrotis puta. The sequence continues at coordinate 4,456,078 of OW964190.2, read as the reverse complement.
ATTACGGTCGGATTATTTTCATTATAATTATTAACATCTTGGATTAAAGGATTCGGTGAGCTATGCGAATTTTATTGGCTCAAATTTATGCATACGAAAACGTATGAAGGAATATCTAGGTGATAAGAATAGGCATCATCATCTTTCTACATTTGTTCTTTGTTGTCAGCGCAATACGTTTTCTTCTTCCATTCTCCCCTTATTAACTGTCACTCCATCTTTCACCCATTTTTCTTAAATATTATTTGTCACATTGTTGTTAGAGGAGAGAAAGACAGAAGAAATAGTGGATAGATTGCCATCCACTATTTCTTCTGTCTTCCACTCCTTTCGTTTACATGTAACCATGTACAGATCTATTATCGCTCTTTTATTCAAACGCTTAACATTCATCCTCATCACAATGCAAAACAATGTAGACTATTGAATCTACAAATAGTTATTTATGCAACTGTTGTATAATCAGGGGTATTAAAACACGAATGTGGGTTTATCACACGAGGCGTAGCCGAGTGTGATAATAGTATCACATGAGTGTTTTAATACCTAATTATAACAGTTGCATACAAGACTTTATCTACAATCATGATGTGAATTCTCTATAAAAGATTTTCATACCATAGGGTGTTGTACAGAACTATGTGAATTCAAGATGGCGGGAAATAACACGATAAGACGAGAATCCGAAATTACGAATTAGTCTACAATTTATTGTTCTTTTTTCAAAATGTTAGCGATCTGGTGGTAAAAATGTCATTGCATGAGAATGTTCTTTTTTTGAAATTCATTATAACACGCGTTTGGATGATATAATGATCATTATAGCATTGAGTGTTTTAATGTTGGCAATAAGCTAATTGTTATAGGTTCTTTTATAGAGGATTAATAGCATGATAGTAGATAAATAAACATAAATAACGTGGTTCCTCATTTACGATGTCCATAAATAAATTCGTGCACGCTGCATCTTTCATCAAATCAAATGCATCAGGCACTAAAACCATATCCTCTTTATTGTTATGTAATCCGTATAAAAAACGGTAAAAAAAAACATATCGTCTAGATAGGTTTAAGTCAATAACATCTTTTTTTTTCAATGGGTTTGCTCTTGACCTTAGTCTAGGTCAGGAGTGACTAAGACAAGATCGAGGAGTTAGAGGTCAAGAAGTTAGAGGGAAGGCTTCTTCTGGGTAAAAGAAGCCTTCACTCTAACTTTGAAGAGATTAGGGTTGTATGCGTTCGGAAACATAGTCGCAGGCAGAGAGTTCCGCTCTGATTTATTTATAACGAGCAATAAATCCAATAATCACGTTTCTTATCCAGTGCAAAGTGGAAATAAACGAGTTCTAATAATCGTAAAAATAAAACCGTATCTGTATCAAAGTATTAATGCAGGTGCAAGCTCAAAAGCTATCGACTGCGAAGCAAAGTTACTAGCGGACAAGGTCGGGTCACGGTCGTAACCTTGGAGAAATAACATGGAGAGCGGTGAAGCTTATGTCAATCGTAGATGCGGAGTTTATCGGCTTACTGAGACCGGCTAAAGTTACGACGATTTGATGCAAGTTAAGTATGGAATAGGATTCTGATGTTAAATGCTTTGGTTGGCTAGTATGGAAATGAACCGTAAGATGAATTGAAAAGAGATGTATGGAATTAAAAAGCGTTGGTTATTCGTCAACTAGAAATAATTGGCAATATCATGATATTCACAGCAGGAAAAATTGATGATGCTCCTGGGAGGTCACATAAAAGCCTTCTTAGTGAGGGGTTCTAAATCCAGCACACGGTACGGTTAGCTTAGTTCATTTTTATTTACAGGACAGGGATGAAGTATTCCTGTCCTGTAAATATATTTTACAAAAACTAAAGTGTCTGTCTGAGTCCTTCGAACCGGATACCTACCAATATTAGTCACGTTTCTATTGAAAATATTGACTTATCTCTAGATCTATACCAGTTTGTCCCCAAAGGTCGTAGCTAGTCAATATTCTACACAAGTCACATCAAGGCTTGAAAACTGAGAACAATTGTTCTTAATTTTTCCTTCTAACGCTTCCTCTATCTATCAACTACTTCGAGGTTAGTTGATAATTAGAATGTTTTCTATTGGAGAATGATAATCTTCTTGAGGTTAACATGGATTGGAAATACAATAAGGAAATGGGAGTTCCAAGTAAATTAGTACGGAAATGATAAAGAATATCTTGTGTTGGAGATCTCCCACAATTTTAATCTTGCCAAATTTTTCACACGCAATATCCGGAAGAGTGCTAAAAAGAGTTTCTTGTCCCTTTGGTTTACTCATTTATTCAAAGCGAACGCGTTTGGTCAGGCCTGGCTCACTCCGCGGTGTAGGTATAAAACTGCAAGTACCGGCGGGGGCCCCTTCGTCACGGCCATTTAGTCGGTTGTCGCGCGCCGCCCACTACGCACGCGCTTACTTAAATAATATTTAAGTTTGGTGTTAGGTTGTATTTACGCATAAGTTTAAAAAAATATATTCATGATGAAGAAAAGAAAATACTGCATAACGTTTGGTTGTTTAAATAATGACAGTGATAGGAGCCTCACGTGATTTCGAAAGGTAAGGAAAAAAGTGAATATTTATCTATGTAGTACATATTTAATAATGATCAAAAAACTATCTACCTGCTTGTGGTGTGCTTATTAATGTCATTCAAGTACCGGCTAGTAATCATGATCAGTATGATTAGGTAGGTTACAAATTTGGCCTACAAGACGACCAAGATAAATAAAATAGACGAATATCAAACCTGACATCACTCTCACTCACCTAAGCTGAATACGTAGGTAGGTCGAATTATGATCGGTAGAAAGTAGGAAGATGTTTACGTTATTGTTTAGACACGTTCAAACTCAGAAAATGGCTACACTACGCATTCAAGGTCAGCGATCGTATTTCTCTTCGCGACTTTTTTACCTACTTACCTACAAAGACACGCAACACGGGGCCTGTGACAATGAAATGAATGAAATGATAAGGACTAGTTACCTATTTTGCCGTAAACGATAACAATCGATCTTTAAAGTTATGACTACAACTTGGCCAGAACGGATTGAAACGGAACTAATCTTTTTGTTTCTGACAACGTTTTAAAATCTTTGATATTTGATGTAAACAAAGACCGCAGGTTTGTTAGATTTATTATTGTGCCACAAAACTAACGTAATAAGAGAATTAAACAATGCATAAATAATGTAATTAAACAATGCATAAAATACGCCAGTGCCCAAACTCGCGAGTCGCAACCCTATTGAGCTTGACCGACAGTAACCTTTTAATGTCGTTGGCGTCAGATAAACTAAAATGAACTCTCGCGCGTCACTATTCAGTTCATTTTTGCTTGCGCACGGGAAGTTTAGGCTATTATAAAAGTAGGTGAGTGATGCGGCTGCAAGTAAAAATGGACTCTATTCTTTCGTGCATAGATTTTACATTTGTTTGTTTTCTTTTTGGGAGTTACACTTCTGTACCTTTAGGTACTATTGTGTATTCTGGGGTTTGGTTTTATGCGTTTTTTGACGTTTTCTTTCTTACTGGAAAATCCTGAGAGTTTTTAATCCCTAGGGTTTAAAAATAGTTAAAACTACGACGAGAATCTGTCTGCTTGCTGAAAATATTTCATTGTCTGCTGTATTTTAATGATGGCGAGGAGTATGACTGAAAGGCTTGCGCTAGCTGTGGGCTAGGATGGAATCAGTTAACTGACGATTGTGTGTTAAATCATACATTGTACTGCTCTCACAAGTGTCAGATATTAGCAATACTCACACGAGGTGACATCATATTTCTCACGAGTTAAAATCAAACAAAGTCTAAACAACACGTGTTTTTAAACGTGGAGTTAAACTAGGATTGAAAGAGCTTTCAATTAACATTTCACATCAAATTCTACAGAGCATAGACACAGCTATTGGTTTCCTCATAAATTTTATTAAAAGACAGCTGACTCATAGCAACGAGATACGAAATCAGCTGATAACCTTTTAATTCTTCCACTGACAGATGACCGAATACCTTACATATAAAAGAAGTAGATAACAGAAGTATGACAACAACAAGAAACTTCAATGTTGTCAATGTTCATTCATTCATCGGATCGAGTGCCTCTTTAAAATGGCCGCTTTATATTCCAAATTTAAACACAAAGGAGACGGGTGGCGTGACTCGCGGCGACCAACCGGCGTGCGGCGCCCGCGCGGCTAGTGCGTCGACCTCTCCCCTACGATGCGATTAAACAATCGAATCATTTATCGATACTCTATGAAGACGCTTTTTATTCGGTTATTCGAGCCTCTGAAACACCTTATCTGTTTATCCGATAAGTAGGTATTAGTGACATATTTTCGCCTCTTGATGTTGACAATGGAATATCTTTCCGTTTAGTTCAGAATACACTTGATGAATACAGCTGTTTTAATAATTAACTTCAGTTTGAATTACAGCTACTAAAGTTTTTAATTGTATGTAATTGGGTCCCTTGTCCTTAGCACAATCAAGGGCCCAAGCTACTCCCTAGAAAATTCCTTTTAAGTAATTAAAAATGATGAAAGCCGCCTGGTGTTTGACATAAATTAATCTGTGACAACGTTACCCTTTTAAAACTGAAGTAATTTCGTCATAGCGCACACTCCATTACCCAACCCATTGTTCAGTAAAATACATTATAATTATAAATTGTTATTTCTTGAGGCACCCTGTATACACATGCCTCCTTATCTAGCTCACACGTGTACGTATAACTTGTCTCAGTTTATTTATATACGTGATAAACAATTTAGTTGCCCGACCACCTGATCTTTCATTTATACATATGAATTTTCCCCTATTTCTTATATGTGTCGTATCTGTACTGTCACATACGTCATTTTTGCTAAACCAATGTTTGCAGTTACGACATTTCCGACATCATCTTTTACTGCGTGTCTTTCTTTTTTTAGTCCGCGACATTGAGAGATGTATGATGTAATGTAGATTTTAATTGTTTCATCACGTTTATTGATATTATAATGTTCCCAGCGCTGGGACCCAGGACTTCTCACTGTGAGAGAGAGTGGGATGTAATCAAGACAAGGGCTCAATGTGGGTTGGTAGATGTCACATGGCTTCGAATTTTTGGTTCTAGGAAATGACGTTTACGAAGTTTTCCTACACCGTTTTGAAACCAATGTTGATAAATAAATACAAAAAAAGCCCTTGGCTGGTTTAGCGACCGATTTTTTTAAAAACTTGCAAACATCATTCATTGGATAATAATTTTCTCATGTTTTTATAATTTTGTTCTAAAGTGACATTTTTAAAGCAGCGCGCGCGCGCCGTGTTAATTTGAAAATTTGCAATGTATGTTACTCTGTCTCAAGACATGAAGTCAAGGACAGGTCGATAACCCATAGCGTATGGCTTTAGTGACACGTTTTCTCTTTGGTATTTTTAGTGTTTGCGTGGCTTAATAACTTCTTGTAGTGCAGCATGGTTCTTTTTGCGAATTAATGAAAGAAAGGCTCTGTTAGTTTATGAAATTGTCTGTGGTAAATAAAAATATGGTGGCGTCGCTAGGACCTGTTACATCAGCAATTAAACTAACATTTTGTTAAAATCCTTCACATTTTTAAACATTTGTTAAAAAAAATGGCGTTTCCGATGAAAGCTCACAGGCGACTTGTCTTTTTCCGACATTTTCTACTAATATGGTCATATTCCAGATAATTTATACAAAACGTTTATAAAGAATACACTTAAACCTTTCTCAGAGTGAGATCTATAGTCATCATCATCATCATCATCATCATCATATCAGCCAGCCCCTTTTAATGCCATATCTGTCTATAGTAACAACCACATACTATCCGTTCAGTAGTTTACAGGTTTCTCGCGAACAGACACACAGACGTCACAGAGTCAAAATCAAACGTAAATGAACATACGATTACTTTTACACGGAAAAATGAAAAATCTTATCATCTCAAGATTCTATTATTAGTCGAAAGATACTATCACGGTGCGATTTGACAAAATCTCGTGTCGTCATTAACAAGATTATAAATCTATGTCATTGTCGGACCATTTTACTTTATTATTAAAACGTGGCATGTGAAAATTATGGTGATGTCTGATATTCGACCTTTGTGTGGTTCGTAACACAGTTAATGCTATTTATTCAACTGTTTAACAAAGGCTCAGCATTATGAATTCATTCTGTTACTAAATGGGTCCGTCTGCAGTTTATCGTAAACGAATGTTTAATACCGAATTATAGTAAAAATCTTTCTTGTTTCTGATTCTATTTACATACTGAGGCCTTGTCACAAGATTTCTGTATTTTATTTACAGCGTACTTGAAGTATTTACTGCGTTTATTGTATGGAAAATTAAAAAGCGCCTCTAGTGTATAAACGAGGAACTAATTTTTTTCCATCAAATTAACATCAAAGTTCCAGTTTAGTTTACGTCACAAAACCGAGAAAAGACGTGTGAAAGGGCCTTCTTAGAGTCCGAAAGAAGAACGTTTTTTAATTAAATCTTTGGCATCCTTGTTCCTACTGCACTGCTAAATGTAGGCATCACTTGCCTAGAAGTAACCTATTCACTCTTGACTTGAAGATGAAGACCCCAAGGTTGTACCTATCAGGAAACACAGACCGCTGCAGGGAATTCCACTCTTTAGCTGTGCGCACAATAAAAGTATTGTGAAAACTGTCTAGCAATCATATTTCGCGGGCATGCGGGCGGCGAGTAAGAGGCGACTCGCTGTCTGATCATGAACCATGCCCGGATCGACGTCGTGTTTCACGCGCACCTCAAAGAGTGTCAGCACAATGACGGGGCCAAAGCCTGCCAGGGTCGCAGGACCAACGAATTACCGTGACCCCGGTACGTAATGGAGTTTGGAAGGGCACCGTGGCTTTTAGTCAGTAAAAATCTGACAGTCCCTCCTACCCTGCCCTGGGTGGGAGGACTCATTCGATGATTTTACCACTCTCAAAAAAAAAAGCCATCGTATTTGATCACCGCAGCGCAGTGTTACTATTTTCCATTGTTCTAATAAAGAGTTACTAACACTAGAAACGTGTTTTCTCATAAATCAGATATTTTATACGCACATTTGGCATCTGAACTGCAATGCTATTGGCAATGCTGCGTTTGTGTAAAGCCAACTATCAACTTAGGTAACGTTAGGTCAGTGCTTAGTCGAGTGGACGAACTTGTGCGTTTACAGCTGATTTTCATGACTCTAACATTTCGAATAAAAAAGGGTTATTTGGTTGATTTAGAAGGTTCGATCTCTATGGAAATACTGGTTTTCGTGTTTTCATTTACACTGAAAGCCAACTTCGACATAGTTGGGAGAAGACAAAGCAAGCGGTTTAAAAACACCACTGTAGCAGAATCATATTACAAGCTTTTATTTTTGTAAATTGTGATAAGATTATTCTGTACTTATTGATAATCTATTCTAATAATTGAGATATTGCATAGAATATTCCACTTTTATCGAAATTCTACTAAAATTACATTTTTAGACCCCTAGATTATGACTTTACGGCGCAATCTGACTTTACATTAAAAAAAGAACAAGAAATGTGTGATGAAATATTCCAAATAACAAATTATCACCCAAGTTGAAACAATCGGGGATTGTGTTTAATACTTAGGGAATTTAAATAAAATCAAAACAAATAATTGATCTGACAAATAATTCCAATCGTTGACGGCGCATATTTCTGAACAATAATATATGATTCACTCAGGTATTCGATACGATTATTGTAACTCGAAACTGAGTTATTTTGGCGCGCATTCATATAATATTTGTGCCAACCTAAGAGGAAATGACAACTAGAGTGTTGCCAAACTCATTTATGTGTTGTCAGTGCAAATATTAAACACTGTTATAGCAATAATTTATTTAAATGTCTAGCGATTGCAAGAGCCACTGCTAGGCAGCCTCCCCCTATTACTTGGGACTTAAAAACAACTAGCGAAATGTTTGAGTGTTTTATTATGTACAGTCACGAACAATAAGATGAAAACACTTAACAAAATTCAAATGCGATTTTCTCGTGAAATACTGGTTTCTTCTTTAAAATATGACCCATTTCGTAATAGCATGGCTTTCTAATAAATAGAAGGCTAAAAAAAAAGTTGTTTTCAATATGGAAGGAGAATATCGCTTTTTCATTCTGCTAAGTGTGTACATATTATTGCTCGTGACTGTACGCATCTGCCTAATCACTGGTGTTAAGTTGTTATAAAATTTCTAAAAAAATATTTGTCACCCACTATAATTTCTACTGTATTGTGGATGCGTTTACAAACATTAAGGCCTACTTGCATCACACTCACTAAACGGGTTTTGCGCTAAACTGCCTTAGAATATCACTGTATCCCTGTCAAATTGTTTGAAGTTGACAGAGACAAAACGATGTTTTAAATCAGTTTAGCGCTAAACCTGTTTAGTGATTGTGGTGCAAGTGGGCCTAAAACTCATATGTATATACAAAAAGACCCAAAAATATAAAACTGACGTACCCTTTCTTTTGTCCACAGGAATCATGGCAGGAGCCGAAAGCCAAAGACACGGGTGCAGTCATCAATATCCTGGATATTGGACGTCAGAACTTTGCAAATGGCGGCGTGGTATCCCGCTACCTCTGCGACCTGGCGCAGTGCTGCAACCTGTTCAGTTATGACTACAAAGATGTTGTTCCTAAGGTGAGTTGCTATCATTTGGCGTAGCTTTAAACAAGGGCCACCGTAGGCGCGGCCATGCGGGCAGCGAGTAATGGGCAACTCGCTGTCCGACCATGGACCATGCCCGGGTCAAACAGTGTCAGCAAAGTGACGGGGCCCCCCTCTAGAGGGCCAAAGCCTGCCGGGGTCGCGGGACTGTACGAATCATCATACAGTCGTAAGTATCGTGACCCCGGAACGTAAAGGGCTATTGAAGGACACCGTGGATTTTAGTCAGTACAAATCTGACAGTCCCTCCCGCTCTGCACTGGGCGGGAGGACTCATTTGATGATTTTACCACGATAAAAAAAAAGAAGCTCTAAACAAGACAAATTCCGGTAACATGTTATGCTGTGTGTCAACATTAAGTAGCCTTCAAATATATACCCAACTCCGTACAACAGCACGTCAGGCTACCTGTAAACTGCGGTGACAGTTGAGCGATCCCAAATGGAACTGGTGGTGGTAGCACACGCTTAAACCTTGAACTTTATTATTTTGACAAGAATGGATAAAGTAAGGGATGAGTTTATAAGGGGAAGGTTGAAAGTGGTGCCTGTTGCAGAATAAATTAAAGGGAATCGTCTGTCTTTGTATGGACATATGATGAGGAGGGATGACACTCATGTGACTAAGAGTGTGATGAGTATGAATGTTGATGGAAGGAGAGGAAGAGGTAGGCCAAAGAAATGATGAATGAAGTGGAGTAAATGATACTGTGACGTCTGATAAGGAAGAATGGAAGAAACAAACGTGTTGCGCCGACCACCAGTAAAATGGGATAAGGGCAGGAGGATGATGATGATGTGAGTTTCCGATACTTCGGCACTGTTGCAAGCGCCTTGGTAGCGGATTAGTTGATGAACAGACAGTTTGAAAACTTATACAAGCAAGTAGCTTATACCATCGTAAATTCATTAACCATCTTTATTTTAAAGTAAGGCATTAAGACCTGGCCAACGTCACCATGAGACGTTATGATTGATTAGAAAAAAACGACTTTTGTGAGCATGACCGCGATTGCTTAGTTGGAGCGTCTGAATCTTGCACGCAGACAATTTTTTTTCTTTTTACAAAAAAGCTTTAGCTATAAAATTAATTCTATATTTCATAATTTCCAGGTGGTAAAAGACGTTACCGTTCAGCAAGCTATAGAAGAAGCTACGCAGGAGGAGCTGAGGAAAGCCAAAGAGAGCGGTCAAACGGGCGCTGAATACACCAGCATACGGCAGAGGGTGGAGGCGCGCGCCTTGAAGGTGGTACAGGACATCAGCTCCGCCATGTCTAATAATGTGCTCAAGTAAGTTCATCACAATTTTTTTTTTGGGACAAATCCACCACTCTATTTCCAAACCACTGCAACTCCTGAAAGCCAGAATCAACAGTGGCAACCACCAGAAAAGCGCCGAGACAATGAAGCTCGACGTGTCCTGGAGAATGAATTTACGGCTCCTGAAGGACACCGTGGATTTTAGTCAGTACAAGTCTCTGTCCCTCCTGCCCTGCACTGGGTGGAAGTAGGTTGAATTATGTTAATTACAGTGGCACCCTTTTTATTGCTTTTTTTTTCGCTTCTTATTATTGTATTGTATTTACTACACTAAATAAACCTTTATCTATCTATCTTATTCCAGATTCGTAGCCTGGGCATGTCACAAAGCAGTCCGTAGAGTGGCAGGCGGTGGCTGCGGGACCCGCGTGGCCGGCGTGGAGCGTCTCCGCAAGGCCAACGCGGCGGGCCTGCCGCTCGTGTTCGTGCCGCTGCACAGATCTCACTTCGACTACATCCTCATGACGTTCACATTGTACCTGACTGGTATCCGACCACCTCTAGTAGCAGCTGGTGATAATATGAGAATACCATTCTTTGGGTAAGTTGTTTTTTGAAGTGAAAACTTCTTTAGCGGTGTTGTGCACTTTTTTTGGAATGGGTAAAAAATGTTAAACTCGCGTCTAGACACGTGACCTGATCGAAAATTCGTAAGACGGCGCAGGGCGCTTGCGCGAATGTTCGTGTGTGTTTATTACTATTCAAGTTTTCACTTCTACCGGCCACTCCCAGAGTGCAACCCGTCGTTTTTTTTCGTTGTTCATCATCTGCCATGACGAGTTTCTTGTGTGTCTAAGAGAGTAGATTAAGCCGATCCTGGCTGTCATTTGTAGAATTTTGACAGTCGTCACTGTTAGTGAGAAGTTCATAAGTCTGACAACCAGTCTTACCATGGGGTATCGTTTTCCCCAGTTACTGGGTTGTGGAGGTCCGATAGGCGGTCGTTCCGTGTACCATTATATTCAACTGCATCTAGTAATACTGAAAGCCATTCCCGGCATAGTGGGAAAAGGTTAGACAGATGATGATAATTATCTAAGACATAGGAGGCAAGAGCTCCAGAAGAACGCCGAAATGCGGTATCCACAAGATGGCAGCGCAATTATGATGCCTCTAGTAGTTTTACCAGCCCAGAGAAAATCTAAGATTGCATCGTAGAAGAATACGTTCAAAGACATTTTGTATACCTCAAGGAAAAACCATAACACAGTGACAGCATTTTCTGTGTCTTGTGATGAGTAATAATTCGTTTATTTTCAGTTGGTTCCTGCGAGGCTGTGGTGCGTTCTACATCAGACGAAGAGTGGAAGGATCAGAGTACCACGGCGACCCCACATACAAGTCAGCTCTTAGGTAAGCAGATTTTTTAAATGCCTTTTTATAATATCATTCATTATTACAATGACATCATCGTTGGTCTGAAGATCTGAACAAAGGTTCATCCAGCATTTTTTCCCCGTCAGAAATTAGAGTTATAAATAAAATGACCAGTAATAAAATTTATATTCTTTGTTAGTTCAAGTACAACTTTTTCTGTACGAGCAAATATGTGTTCTTAGACAATTAACTTCAATCGTAATAATAGCAAAACTGCCGTCATGAGGCAAGCTGTTTCTTTCTATTAATACAATCAAACATTCTCGAAAGCAAAGAAATGTAAAAAAACTGGCCATGTGCGAGTCGGTTGGTCCCGTGCTATAATCTATAAAAACGGCGTTTGCTGAAAACCTCCTAAATTTTTATTTTATTCTGTTTTTAGTATTTGTTGTTATAGCGGCAACAGAAATACATAACCTGTCTAACCATCACGGTTCATGACATAAAGCCTCGTGACAGACACACGAAAAGACAGACAGCGAAGAAATAGCGTCTCGTTTTATTTTTTGGATACGTAACCCTAAAAACTAAGTAGTACTAGTTGTGTGAATCATTTGCCAACAACTTACTGTATACTATCGTCAAAAGTGAAAAACCCTAACAATGTTCATGTATCTTAATAAAAATTTTCTTCGTTTCAGGGCATATATCCTGAACAGTTTATCAGCCGGTAACAATTTGGAGTTCTTCATCGAAGGAGGACGTACAAGGACAGGAAAACCACAAACTCCTAAAGGTAACAATATTACTAACTTACACGACAAACAATTTCGGAACGAACGTAAATAATCTGGTAACTGTAAACTCGTATATACCTCCATTTTGGTGTTCTAAAGAAATATGGATGCATACGAGTATATTCCGAGTAAAGTTTCCATATTTTTTGTCCCTGAAAACTTTCTCAGACTGTTGCGGAAACTTTAAAAAAAAAACTTGGGTCTATTGGTCAAACCATAGCAAAGTGATAATTCGTCGCTTGTCAAAGAAAATCATTTTTTTGTTTATTTGTAAATATTTTAGTGTAAGATAATGCCAATGTGAATTTTTACCCTTATTTTAAATTAATATATTTGAATGTTCTTGCGTACTTGGATCAATTATATGCAGGAATTATGGGTATGTTTCTACATCAACACAAATATTAGTATGACGTCATGTGATTTATTTCTCTTGTTGTTAGTTGTAGTGATTATAAGGGTGTTTTTTTTTCAGATATTCAATAGTTTTTTTCTAAATTTAATTGTAAAATAGGCTATGTTTAGTTTGGACGTATCGCTATCTTCATCATAACAATATAAATAATTTTATAACTTCTTGAATTTTCTGAAACTGATCTCTTTTGAACGCAGTTTTGATATATTAATCACGTTTAATTTTACTTGTAAATGCTCGCTATTGCTAACTGTCATTTAATTCATTTTCACTGCCAAGAACTTCTTTCACCAAAAAAAATAAAATATATTCGCACTTATAATTTAAACTAGTTTAAATCTTATATAGAGCAGTGGTACTGTGGTATCGCCTCGAGCATTAGGTCGAAGGTTCGAACCCAGACTCATTACTTTGTATAATTTATTTCATCACCACTGCTCTCAAAACGGTGAAGGAAAACATCGTGAGGAAACCGGCATGTCCTAACTAAAAATTCGACGACATGTGACATCTACCAACACGCACTGGGTCAGCATGGTGGATTATGGCTCACTATCTCTCACCAGGTGTGGGAACGAGATGGCGCTAGACGACTTGTATAGCTCTGTCTCTTTCTCAATGTCCTAACTAAAAATTCAACGACATGTGCCATCTACCAACAGGCACTGGGTCAGCATGGTGGATTATGGCTCACTAGCTCTCACCAGGTGTGGGAACGAGATGGCGCTAGACGACTTGTATAGCTCTGTCTCTTTCTCAAAGTGGCGCCGATTTGTATAGCTCTGTCTCTTTCCCACAGTGGATTACTCTCGCTTTAATTCGTCATAGCAGGCCATCTGGCCTGTGTCTCAGTAGTGAGGCTGATGTTGATGAGACCTTATGCTAACTAACATAAGTACTATTTTCCCTCAGCTGGCATACTCTCAGTGATAATGGACGCGTACCTCGACGGTACTATCGAGGACGCCCTGCTGGTGCCTGCGACCCTGAATTATGATAAGCTGGTGGACGGGAACTTCGTGAGAGAACAGCTCGGCATGCCCAAGCAGATGGAGACCTTCTGGTCGGCGCTCAGGGGTATCTGGAGGACCCTCAACACCAACCATGGCAGCATAAGAGTGGACTTCAATCAGCCTATCTCGCTAAAGGTGAGTTTTTGACTAGGGACTTTTTTTATCTTTTTTTTTAAACGTGGTTAACTTATACACACACTAGGATTTCACCTGTATCGTGGGTGTGTTTACAAACATACACAAACATCCAGACTTGAAACTACTTTTAGGTCATCCAAATATTTGTTTCGTGCGGGAATCTAACCCGCAACACGCTGATCGCTGATCGCTCAGCCACCGCAGCAAACAGCCGTGATTTCAAAATTTCAGTAAGCAAAGCCGTAGAAGTAATTTTTATAGAACAAACTAACATTTACCTGCGCCGTCACTCCCGTGTTCTAGTATAATTATCGCACTGGAACGTAATACCGGAAAAAATAACGTCGTAGTAATTAAGCTACGTTTTAAACTATCTGTGAACCAAATTTCATCCAAGTCGGTTCAGCAGGACTCACGAATTACCGTGACCCCGGTACGTAAAGGGCTATTGAAGGATACCGTGGATTTTAGTCAGTACGAGTCTGACAGTCCCTCCCGCTCTGCCCTGGGTGGGAGGACTCGTATTGTTTCATTTATTTCACGTTCTGAAGTATTTCTTGCTTTAATTGAATACGGATGTATTTGATATTTATCTATCGAACTTTGTACAACAGATAGCAACGGTTTGCTCCCAATATTGGCACATGTTTTGTTATTGTATTTTTATTGGAAGATTTTCTGATGTCTGTGTCCGATTACAATGTTTCAACGGTTCAGCAGTTTTTGTGTGATGGAGTAAACCTTTATAATGTTATTAAGATTATAATTTAAATGATCTCTTCCCCAGGAACTAGTAACATCATTCCAGAAGTACCAACACTACAAATCACCAATCGAGACCCCTCTGTCCCCTCCGAACAACAACCTGGCCGTGAACCTGGACCGACAGATCCTGTACAACCACAGCCACTCCAGTCTGTACGGAGCTGACGTCAGCACCGACCACAAGATGATGGTCGAGGCCGTCGGCAGACATCTAGTGTATGGTGAGTACTTCTTTATTTATTTTATTGAAGTGAAAACTTCTTTAGCGGCGTTGTGCACTTTTTTTGGAATGGGTAAAAAATGTCAAACTCGCGTCAGGACACGTGACCTGATCGAAAATTCGTAAGACGGCCCAGGGCGCTTGCACGAATGTTCGTGTGTGTTTATTACTATTTAAGTTTTCACTTCTGCCGGCACTCCCAGAGTGCAACCCATCGTTTTATTTTTTTGTGAGACCGCGGGTAAGTCTACATAAGTACCTCTTTTCTTTTCATTTTTTTCGTGTAAGAACACGACTTTTGTATGGCAAAGTCATTAAATGTGTCCACCCTCAAAACTGGAATAGAAAGGGTAGTCAGACCAGTAGCGTGCAGTGGTTCCAGACTAAGGGTAGGCCAGGAAAAAAAAAAAACTACATTCTCAATACTGACGATGCGAATGGAAGAAAGCTTCGGCCCACTTCAAAACTTATAATTTAAAACACTCACCACATTCTTCACGTAAGATTAATAATCACGATATTCTGACGATTCAAATAGAAGATCTGTCACCTCAAATATCTTTCCAAGTGGGTGATAGTTACAAAGCACGTCACTTGCAAGAATAACTCTCGAAGATTGAAATTGTTGGATTAATTCTCGTAACATTTAGACAAAACTTGACATTTAAACGAAAATATTAGTAGTTCTTCATAAGAGTTGTGAAAAATAAGTTTTCACAACTATCGTAATCAGTATAAACGCACATTGTCAGCACAAGTCACACAAACTAGGACCATTTTAAGTAAACAAACGAATCTTCTTTAATATTTACACTACTTTTTGTTTCAAAATGTATTACTTATAGCTAAATATGATTAAATAAAAACAAAAGTGCAAAACAATAACTAATTTTAGCCGGCATAAACTGACACTTGCACACGGAGTTGCCAGTATTAATTTACACAATTCCCCAAAAACCAAATTCGAAATAAAATTCTTACACTTTTTAATTATTATAATTGGTCTTTGCTATTCCTTAAAATATAACATTTAATTTGAAATGTATAGATTTGACAATACTACTCTGTTTTTTTAATTGTCTTTATTAGTCTTTTACGAAATTGTCGTTTCTGTGTGTAATCTGTTTCCGGAATTGGCAACTCTGTTTATTTTACCCGTGCGTTTTCATTCATAAAACGCGTACTCGTCAGCTACAGCGTAAGGAGCTGCGTAGTAATTTATACATGTGTGCGGTTTCATATACACGAAAATATGAACACGGATGCATACATATGCATGAATTATTGAATGAATTTTAGAATTTTTGAGACCACAGGACCGCTTGCCTTCGGTTATAGTAATCTGGACGTGATGACGTCACACGGCGGCCGCGCGGAAATTTGCTAATGCATTATGTGAGACGTTATGTTTTATATTTTTGTTTTATTTTATTACAAGGTTACAATAAATGCGTTTGTTTTATTTATGCGATTTTATGGTAGGGTAGGCTTGGCCTAAATCAGTACTATGAGAGACCGCCCCTGAGTCAGACAGTCGTGGGACTTACGAATTACCGTGACCCCGGTACGTAAAGGGCTATTGAAGGACACCGTGGATTTTAGTCAGTACGAGTCTGACAGCTTCCGTTCTGCCCTGGGGAGGACTCATTTGAAAAAAAAAGGGTTATTCAGACTCTTATTGACTAAAAATCCATACTGTTTTTTCAGCTGCTCTTTGCGTTCCAGGGGCACGGTTACCTTTACAAGCGGTCCCGCGACCCCGATGGGCGTTTGGCTCTATAGGGTTCTGTCAGTACCCCACATCTAACATGACTTTTAGACTTACATTAATTATGGCTACGAGTATTTGTCTTTTCTAAATCATTCATGCTCATGCTCATTCGCTTTCACCGCGTCACTTGGAAGGGCATGCGCATTTTTTTTACTCAATTTTTTTTTTTTTTTATAGTTTAGTAAAACCATAAAATGAGTCCTCCTGCTCAGAGCGGGGTGTACAGACCAAAGTCAACGATGTTCCGTCAATAGCCCTCTACGTTCCGGGGTCACGTTAATCTGTTTAGACTGTCCCGTGACCTCGTATTCTCTCACCTAATAGACGACGTCGCCATCGTTACCGATTCAGTGGTTTGATAGAATGTTTTTTTCTTCACACAACTTTAACACAACTCCTTTGTCCAACAGACGCAGCTCAAGCGACAGCCCTGATGTGCACCAACGTGGTGTCGTACGTGCTGCTGACGGAGGCCAGGCGCGGGGCCAGCCTGGCCGCCGTGACCTCCAGCGTGGCCGCCCGCCAGGCCGCGCTGGCCAGCGAGGGCCGCGACCTGGGCTACAGCGGGGAGGCGCGCCAGGCCGTCAAACATGCCGTGAGTACCAGCTGGACACACTAACTAGATTGAAGTCGACTTCCAGTCTAAGGCTGCTTATTTAAAGAAGCAGACCAGTACGAGTCAGTACTAAATAAATATTCCACAACTATCACACAACGCCATCTAGTCCCAAGCTAAGCACAGCTTGTGATATGGGTACTAGACAACTGATAAACATACTTATATATTTCTAAATACATACATATTATAGATAAATTACACTCAAACACAGAACAAATGATCGTGCTCATCGCAACATTTGTCCTGGGTGGGAATCGAACCACGACCTCCGGCATAGCAGTCAGGGTCACTTACCACTAGACCAATAGGCCTGTCTACTGATCGGTACGAGTAAAATTTCTCAAGAGGAATCATCTGACAAATCTCAACCCGTGTATTATGAGGTTTAATTAAGAAGGAGAACGTCAATGATCTCCATCTGTCAACTATTAGGGAGCTTCCCCATGACGCAATGCGACGCAATTCGACCGATTCCAACTAAAAGTGAAAATCATCCTTACCACTACGACATATGACATAAAGCGTGCTGTTGTTTACGGGTAGATGAAAAAAAAACACGCGCGTCACGACGACGTCAAGTCAATCTAATTGCATCGTTACATCGTAGTAATAAAGACGATTTTCAATTTTAGTTAGTAGTAATTATAAATCACACGGATCGCGTACTTGAAAATTGTGTTTAGCAATAAAATGTGACTACGTAACCAATGTTAAAGATTTGTAAATATCAGCTGAGACTTACATCTTAACATGCATTCCGAGGTACTTGAAAACTCGGTAATTAATGATTGTCAATCCTCAGATCAGCCCAGGCGAGTTTATATAATCTATATATATATAAAAATGTTATGTTGGTTTGTGTATGCTTTAAAAACTCAAAAAGTTCTGCACCGATTGAGCTGAAATTTTAGCATGATATATAATCCGCATCAAGGATTGTTTTTATCTATTTTTGCATCACTCACATATCCGCGACCGCGAAAAAATAGTTTTTTTTGTGCCACAGCAAAGCGTGGCAGGGTATAGCTAGTTTAATATAAATACCAACTGAATTGAGACTCATTTTTTTAATCTGTTAAAAATTTACTTGATGGCGCAGTGACTGAATGATCGACTACGGGGCGGCTGCCTATCGCGGGTTCAATAGTTGCACGGAACATGTATTATCCATAAGTAGTTGTTCCGGGTTTGGCTTTTTTGCATATGATTATAATTATGTTGGTTTGTGTACGTTTCAAAAACTCAAATAGTTCTGAACCGATTTAGCTGAAATTTTAGCATGATATATAATCCGCATCAAGGATTGTTTTTATCAATTTTTTGCATCAGTCACATATCCGCGACCGCGAAAAAATAGTTTTTTTAACGATCAGCTGTGTACCAGTGACTGCGCCATGTACCGCAATCGAGGAAATTTAAACTTATATGAAATGTGGTCAATACTCAATACTCAATACTCAATTCGTTTATTGCATTCCACAATGTGAACTTAGGTGGTAGGTACATAAAGATACATACAATAGTTTTGGAGCATTGTGGGCCCTGTCGGGCATAACAACATAAAAATTTGGAGGAGGGCTATTATAAATATTTGTTTACAACTTCAATTAATATAATGTAGGTAGGTGGGCTTATAATTAAATGTATCACATAATTTTTGCGACTTAAATATTGAATCTATGCATCAATAACTATTTAATTTATACATGTTTTATTATTATTTGTATTATAGATTATTATTGCGTTTTTCGGTATTATTATTTATTAATTAAATTTATCATTGAAATATTCATGTACATTATAATAACATTTACGGATTAGAAATTGTTTTAATTTATTTATAAAGATATTAAATTTTTGTTCATTTTTAATGTCATCTGGTAATTTATTATATATTTTAACTGACATTACTAAAGTGCTTGTGGAGTGTATTTTTAGTTTAGAACCTGGCTGGTTTAGTCTATTTTTGTGTCGTAGTGTGTAGTGGGCCTGTATGTTTTCTCGTGTAGTGAAGAGCTTTTCATTATTTTTAACAAATTTACACATTTCCAAGATATAAATACAAGGTAGGGTTAGAAGTTTATATTCTTGAAAATGGGGTTTGCAGCTGTCTGTGTTATCTATATTGGCTAGTATTCTAATCAGTCGTTTTTGTAGTATGAAAAGTGTTGATGCGTCTGTGCTATTTCCCCATAATATTACGCCGTAGCTTAACCATGCGTATGCATAGGCATAGTAGGTAACCTAGGTCTTGGTTTTGTTTCTCATTTCTCAACCATTTCATCACAATGTGCCACAGCGAAGCGTGGCAACCCCAGCTAGTTGTTTATAAGCACATCCAAGACTGGAAAAATTCCGAGTATGGGACAACCTTTTTTTTTTAATAATTGTCTTGATGAATGTATTTCTCCCTCCCCAGCTGGACATGTTAGGTCGCGGCCTGGTCCGTCGCGAGGGCAGCGGTGAACGTCTGACAGTCCGTCCTCACACGTCCATCGCGGCGTCGCTGGAGCTGGCGTACTACGCCAACGCCGTCGTAGCGCACTACGCACCGCTCGCTATTGTTGGTTAGTACACTTATCTGTACTTTTATTATTTGTTATATTATTTTATTGAACTTCATGTTTCCTTGAGAATTATAAAAGAGATTGAATAATTCAAAGTTCCTCATACCTCTTACCTTTAAAATCATTTACAATGTATGTAATTCTACCTTGATTTCTTGAAACATTTTAAAATTAAAAAATAACAAATAATAAAAACTAAATATTTACAAAGAAAGACTAAATTAATACAAAACTTCACATAATTAAATAAAACGAAGACGAACTTTTATATTTAAACTTTTTTTTTATTAGCCTGCACTGTCCCACTGCTGAGCAAAGCCCAATTCCTTCCAGGAACCCTTTTCCTGGGCAAATTTAAACTTAAAATGAGAAAATAACCTACCATGTTTATTAATTCGAATATTACTGAAATAATAGCCTGCTATGTCAGATTATAAAAGTATGACTCTGAGGATATATTATCATGGATAGACACTTTTAAAACAAACACTTCTTCTTTCCAGCCACCGCCCTAGAGAGTCTGGTATGCTCCTCATCATCATCAGAAGTCCGTCAGTCTGATCTCCTGTCGGCGTCCCTGGAACTGTGCGAGGTGTTGTCTCACGAGTTCATCGTGTGCGCACCGTGCCAGCGGATACAGGACCGGATGCTGGACGCGATCGATGCACTGGAAGTGCACGAAGTTATACTCAAAGATAAGGTAAACATGTCTCATACTTATAAAACAAGAACAGTCGCACGGGTCGACGATCCCTCACCGCCCCTGATGATCCCACCATCATCCTACAGGAAAGTAATAGGGACACCAGTACCGTAAACAAATACAAGAACAAACAAAAAACAAAAACCGACTCCGTCCTTCTGACCTCGCCGCAGAGGTCGTCTGCCGCGACGTCTAAGTCAATGACCCCCCTGACCCTTGCAGAGCCAGCCCGCTAGCTGAGCTATTAGTTACAAAATTTGCCCCTAAATAATCCATTGAGATCCAGCCTGTCCCTTGCTGCCACAGCCCCCCCCCCCCCCAGGGACGTCCTAAGTTGAGGTCCGTACCGCACAGGGGGCGGAGGAAAAACTCTATCATTGTCATTGGTCATTGGTCACACATGTATGAAGAAGGTAGCTGGCAGTGAGTGCATGAAAAAAGCGGTAGATCTGCTAGGAGAGGCCTATGTCTGAAATGATGAGATGGTCACCCATCCACAGACCTACCAAACCAAGGGTGGCTTAACCTTGAAGATCGACCTACTGTTATTATTTAACCACGAGCTCTAAATGAATTAGATAATAAATATTATTGTAAAATAGTGTGTTTTTACTAAATATTATAAAATAAATTAACGTAAACAAATAAAATGACTATATTAAGTTTTCTATGTTTTACAGACTGCGGTAGAATTAGAAGAAGAAAACTGGTCCCGTAGAGTGGCGCATCGCATTGAAGTGGAGGATTACGACTTTGAGCGACCAGACCCCGCGTCACGTATCCGGTACACTGTGTCCGATAAACCTGAGGCCATCGCAGAGAGGTAACCCATTTTCTACCATAACACCTAAGGATTAGGTGGAGTTTCGAACATAAGGACAGCGAGTAAAGGGTGACTCGCCGTCCGATATGGACCATGTCAGTCGCGACTGTTATCATTTAGCCATTAATCCCTCCTTTTTGTAGCCTAACATTCATTTGTTTTCCAGACGAAGACTCCTGCTGACCCTCCGCCCCGTGCTGGAGGCCTACGCGGCGACCTGCCGGCAGCTGGCCCCGGGCGCCATGAAGGAGGTCGTCAAGAACACTCTCGACTCACTCACAGAGGACTTCACTCACAACAAGATGGTTTACGGTACGATCAACTATTATTAAAAAAGTTCCCCCATAAAACTTGCGGAAGCGGAAATACAAATTCGACTGTGAGCAGGACTCGAACCTACGTCCTTCTAGATAAGTCCTCAGCATTTACTATCTACCCACAGACAATCGCATGACAAGGCAAACATTGATCTCCTGAGAGATTACTGGTAACATAAACTAAGCGACTCGACGCCGACGGCTCATAGGGTTAAACGTCTGCCGGGGTCGCGGGACAGTCTGCAAAGGTAACGGTGACCCTAGAACACAAAGGGCAACTGATGGAACAGGGTTGATTTTTAGTCAATAATAGTCTGGACATTCTTTTCGTTCCGCACGGGGCGGAAATACACATTTGAGGATTTTACCACCCCTAAACAAAGAAAAAAGAACGTAAACAATTTAATTTGTGTTTCCAGGCGAAGCCGTATCAACGGACGCCATCAACAACTGTTTGCGACTGCTGCGTCAGTGGGGCGTGCTGGACATGTTCACGCAGCAGCGCACGCGCATGCTGCGCCTGGCCGCGCCATACGACACTCCCGACGCGCTGCACGACGTGTGCCACAACGTCTACAAATTCAACATGAACACACCGCTATTGAACACCAAGTGAAAGTGATTGTGAACTTAGAAGCCAGTGAATTAAGTGCTTATACAGTGAATTGGTGAAAAACAACGTTTCTGCAAAACAATTTGCAAAGAGTGTGTAAATAAGGTTCTAGGCCGCCGGGTGTATCTATCGTCGCATTTTCGTATGACAAAATTTAGTTTATTTTTTAAGTTTTCAATGTTTCTAAGTATACTTGTCAAAGAAAAGTTGTTTACACAAAAGTTACTGTTTATAGAGACATGAATGCTCTCGTTATTGTGTTTAATTAGCAACAACATAAGTGGTCAAAATAACTGATAGTAGGCTGTTGTTAAGCCTCGTATACACAAGAAGAGTTACTTGTCATGAAAAACAAGGTTTATGAGAGTGTTAAAACATCACTTTTCTTTTTATTCCTGACCAAAGATATACTTTGTAGTTTCATACAAACATTTCAGCTAAACTTTCAATTTGAAAGTAGTACAATATTTATTGGAGTATGATTTGATTGTTATCAAAATGTTGTAGTTTTGACATCCTGGGTGTATTAGCTCGGGTATAGTTGGTGACGACATTTGTTCCTATCAAGGATTCTTAAGAAAAAAAATCAAGTTATTAAATGCTTGCAACATAATGTACTGTAACTTGTTTCCAGTACTGATCAGTGTTATGAGCCTAATATAAAAATGCAGCAATGATGGCACGTTTGGTGGCACAAATAAGTTACAAAACATATTGATAGGGGCAAGTTGTTCTATATTATAGTAAATGGTTTACTTCTGCCAGGGTAAAAACGACATATTATTATGTTATTTCAACGTGATAATGATATTTATACCGTTTCGTTACATCTTCACGAGTTTTTTTGTGGAATGGAAAATTCGAACTACGAGTAGGATTTTGACCTGCGATCTCCGGATTCAGTATGTTCGGAGCTCTTGCCAACCGAGCCACCGAGTTCTTGCCTGCAAGCATCATTCCACAAAAAAAAATCTTTGAAATACGCGACGCATGCGTTAATGAGTATTTTAAAATATCTTCACGAGTTTTCAATACAAATTGTAATTTAGTAGGTATCTTTTTCGTTTTGTATGATATGAAAGCTGCTCAAAGATTAGAAAATTAACTTGTTGTGGTTATATTTTGGTGTGTTATTTGACGATGGTACGTTAACTTGACAATTTTTATGTTACCTCCACAACCTAATTGGTACTTAGACGCACTTTCACGGCGAATTGCAGCGCAATAAAATTGGTTATATCAGTCACTTGAGGGCACACCAGCAATGTCCTCAATAAGCAGATCCAAGTCGCTGTGGCCAAAATCGGCCAGGAGGATCATTTGTATTACGAATCTGGGGAACTAAAAGTACCACTGTAGCAGTCTTACAATAGGATAATAAGTTAAAGAGCTAAATTTTTTTATAAATAACTATTCATAATATTGACTATGTTCACAACAATTTTACAAATTTTATCCTACTATGTTTCTGCTGTCAAAACGGTGGATGAAAACTTTCTGTGGAAACCTTTGATCAAAAATTCGACATTTGACAGCTGACTCCTTTTCCCAGAGAGGAGGCCTGTGTCCCAGCAGTGGGAACTTCTTGCTAGCGTTTTCAGGTCATCTTGGTTATAAATACCATCATTAAATACCACACCAGTACCATACAAATTGATCTGTGATGCGACAGCGATTAAAAACGAATGTTTTTGTATATATTGTGACTTTTAAATTATCATTATAAATATGAGGTTGTAATGAATGTTTGTAAATTGTGATCTTATTGATTGCAATATGAACGCTTGTGTGCACACTTTTTGTAATAGTCAGTTGCTGATTTAATTATAAATATAATTATGCCAAAAATTGTTGACAAAGCAACAAGAGAACGTTTCTGCATACTCCCACGGAGAAAGGTGTAATGTGTTTAGAATTGTAAACACAAAACCTTTTTAATCTATACACGAACTTTACTAAATATCTTTTAACCAACTTTCATGTAAAGACCAAAAAAAAGCGATTTAAATCATCAACTGAGTCTACAGAGGGCCAAACGCCGGGGTCGCGAGACTGTCTAAACAGGTATCCGTAACTCTAACTAGGTGGAACGTAAAGGGCTATTGAAACGTGGATTTTAGTCAGTACAAGTCCCTTCTGTTCCAGCCCAGGGACTGGGAACTCATTTGATGGTTTTACCAGGTTAAAAAAAAAAGATATCAAGTGACACGCAAAAAGTGTGTATACAAGTGTTTCCTACATAGCATTTGTTTGTATCTGAGGTGAACAAGTGTGGCTGGCCATCACCCGACTCTACAGAGTCTTATGCCGAGACCTATAAACTTTACTTGCATGTTTTTTTTTTAAGGTGACGTCACTGTAGCCCACGAAATTAATAGTCGCATGTTCTATAAAAATTTTAGGTCAGTTTAAAGTTGCATAACGATAGATTTGCGATTGTAACAAATATGTGTTTACATAATATTAATAATTAGCATTATAACTTTATTGCTCTTAAGTTTGTGATAACCAAAAATTACAGAAAAATGTTTATTGTGATAATGAAGGCAGGGATTTTTTATTTATAATTTTAATTATTATTAAATATATATTTTACTTTACTTTACTTTTAAATATATATACCTACTTGTAAAACACATTTTTATCGGTCGCAATCAATCAATCAATGTTCAACTTGTTACTGATTTGTTTTTTTTTTTTAATGTGACAAAAACGTTAAAGACGCGGGCCACACTGACTTTACGCCAAAACGGACATACCTATTCCCGTTTCTATCTTGCATTTTTGTAGTTTGATGATTGTGTCATAAGCTCAGTTCATACTAGCGCATCGAAGCGTCAAATTTTCTCCAATGATAGCGAAACTGCACGTTTAGACTAATCAGCGTTGGTCGCACTTTTTTATCTGTGAAGAAATATGTGCATTATATTGTAGAGATAAGTGTGAATTTTCAATGTTAAGTTTCCGATCGCCGCTTGGCCTCGGCGCTAGTTTGAATTGACCCATAAACACGGGAATAAGACAAAATATTATGCCAAGTAGTTTATATGTCTCGGCCTTAAAGTTATTCCTTTTTGTACTGCGTTATCTTAAGTTGACAAATAGTATATAGACTTTATTTACTTTGTTACCCATATAATGATAAAAGGGGGCAAAGCTAAGATTGATTAAACAATCTTGAAATTATTTTGTTTTTATTTTTTGTTAAATTCATTCAATTTTCGGCGCTGTTACAGCGCTGAATTAGAATTCGCTATGCAGGCTATTAGTTATAATAATCAGCCAAATGAAACAACAACTTAAATAAATTGTATGTATTAATTAAAACAGTAATTAAAATTAGTGAAACTTAATAAAAAAGAAGATTAAAATAAATGACACGGAGAAAATACAGAATAGAAAAGCAAGCAATTCAATGACAATCATGATTAGATTAAAAACGAATTAAAAACTTAAAATATAGTAGTAGGATTAAAAGATAGTAGTTCTCTGTGGGAAAGAGACAGAGTTATACAAGTCGTCTAGCGTCATCTCGCTCCTACAGTTGAACTACTCTCGCTTTATGACTCGGTAAGCTTGGTAACTTAGACATGATCTCTTGTCATGCATGTAGAGAAGTGCTCTTTTTCACGGCCGGTTTATTCACCCTGCCCTGCCGCCACGATAGCTGGCGTTCTTGAAGCACTAGAAGCAGGTGTACGTGTAATATGTAACGGCTTAAACCGATCGTGAATAAGAGCAGTAATAGTGAGAAATTAAGCATAAAAATGATTAAATTTATTACAGTCAAAAAAGAATTAAATTTAATAGCACTTCGTGGACAAAGGGCCGGTGTTGTCGGTTTTTTATCCGACTTGCATAGTCACCCAACCATAATTTTGAGATTTTTTTTAAAGTAGCTGCAGACGATAATGTACTTACACTTCAGAAATGTTGAAAACTATTTTATAGAACAAAAAATAAGTAATGAAATTGGATGTCAAATTTCAGTCAAGTTCGAAGTTATCATCAATTGAAGATACGAAGAAAATTCATCATGGCAATTGCTTCCATTTGTTCTTCGAACTTGAATCTCCGCAAGTTAGGCAAATGGAACACCAGTCGTCTTTCCCAAGTGGTTCTAGTATCCATGTGGTCGGAACAATCCAGATGCTGCTTCATGTCGGTCCATCCCGAGACTACAAGATTGCAATAACCGCAGTGGAACAAACCTGGTCGGACCTGTAACATTTCAGACGACATAGGAACAAAAATTAATAATCAAAAAACATCGGCGAGTCCGGAAGAGACTCGTAATTTTTTTTAATAATATTTCTGGCATGGTATGATCCCTATACTTTCCATACTTGAACAAAAATTACTATATTAAAAGGTAATGGTTATTAAAAAAAAAGTTCACTCTCACCTCTCTTATAAGTTCGTCTTTCTCCGATGTAATGACAGGTACTGCTAGCCATTTCATGTTGTGCTGTCTCATCTTAAAATGGTCTTCAATATCCGATAACATTGGAGATAAGTTCACTTCGCACAGAATACACCTCATTCTTGAACCGATTGTTGAAATTAACTGAAAACTACTCTGGAAAATACAGAACTCTTCGTTAATGATACTGGCGGTGTATAATAGTCCTTGTACTCTATAGGCTGAATCAACAAAGTCTTTTGTGGACATCTTAGCCAGATTTGTAGGACTTTTTGGTTTGGTTACAATGGGACCTGCGTGTTTTTTGTGGTTCGCTCCATCCACGTGCTCTTTCAAGGACCTAAAAGAAGCCGGCACATGTACTTTACAAACACGGCAATAAGATTGGTTGTTGCCGCTGTTGAATGTTATTTTATTTGCTTTAGCAAAGCTCCCCGCCTCTTCTTCTTGGCTACATTTTTCGAAGTTTTTTACCGAAGGAATGTAGTCACTTGGGCATGTCGAGTCTGTATCAGCGTCTTCATCATTCGAGGCATTATTTTCTTCATGTGAGGTACCATTTTGGACTTTATCTCGACAAGCTTTTACGAAGTCATTTACATCCTCTGTATTTCCTTTATCATCGGACGATTTTGTAGTTTTGTCATTTATATCGACTCGGTTCAAGTTATGATCCAGGGTAGAAGGATAAAGTAAATCAGAGTCTGTAGCTACGCCTAAATGATTTTCCATGTGGTTTTCTATCTCCAGGAAATCAAATACTACAGGTTTGGAACATTTTTTGCAGAAAGCTGTTTCTGTTTCCAAGTTGATGTTGATTCCTTTACTTTGGTACCTTGCAATGGATTCAAGAATTTTAGATTTGTCTTTCGTCGGTGTTTTTTCTTGTTTCTCACAGTCGCTGATCTTCGACGTCTTCGATTTGTCTTCGTTTTTGGTGGTTAAAGCCCCGTTGGTTGTTTTTTCTTGAGTTTCATTTTCTTGAGTGGTTGCTTTAGCTTCCTTTCCTTGACAGTTTTCTTTATTTCCAAGATCAACCACATTAGTTACGCGACTTTTCGCGTAAAGTTCTTGATGCTCCGTTTCGTCAAAATGTTTGATCAATCTGCCAGGGGCTAGCAGCTTGTTGCATGTGAGGCATTGGACAGCTGTGTCGTCTAACTGAAATACAGAAATAAACACTTTGAAGAATAGATCCAAAAACATGGGGCTCAGAACCGGCAGGCCAAGAAATCTATCCTATCACAGCCTACTGCTGGATATAGGCTTCTCTCTGTTGCACCATTACGTCCTGTTCTCCACCTCCTGAAGTCACCCTGCCTATTATTTAAATCGAACAGCATTTATGTAAGTAGTTTGTCGTGACGCAAAGCTACTAGCCTGGCTAGAAAACCAGGAACTTAAGGTGCTAAATTACTAAACAGCCTTCATTTCCACAGAATACTTTATATTATTATAAGAATAAAAAGTAGTGTACACTTACATGACGGAAAATAGCATTATCTGCTCCAAACTGAATAGGTTTCAGAACTAAATTCAAAGAGTGGCTGGCATCAGCTTTATGTTCATTTTCATCTTCAAACTCCGCGTTACAGAGGGAGCAGACACCTTCGATGAGACCGTGCCAAGCCTTATCTTCAATGACAGTATGATTGAACGCCACAACATCGCCTCCCAAAGGTTTTAGGAGAAGAATTCCTTTGTTGTGTTTGTGTTCATCTTCAGTGATGTGTACATTGACTTTGGAGGCGATTGGCATCAGAACATTGCAGAATTCGCAATAGTAGCCTCCTTTAAACTGAAAAAAAAATATGTTATTTTATAAAACTGGAATTACCCCGGCTCCGCACGGGTGCAATCTCTACCTGTTCAAAAAGCCGCATTAAAATCCGTTGCGTAGTTTCAAAGTTCTAAGCACACATAGGGACAGACGGACAGCGGGAAATGACTTTGTTTTATACTATGTAGTGATTAAATATACACAAATTAGTAGAAAGGCGGACTTTATACCTTTGCATTCTCTTCCAGTCCACCTTAGGGTGATGCAGAGAAAAAAATGCCCGCAATAGAGTACTATTGCGGGCATTTTTTTCTCTGCATCACCCTAAGGTTGACTGTGTTTACTAAATAAATAAATTGAAAATCCGGTTAAAATAATGAACAATTTTTTTTGTTTTTTTAAAACAATGAATATTGACAAAACGCTTCAAAATTCGGGAGTGGTTTACGTAACAAAAGAAAAAATCGGGTCAAATATTGATAATCTATCTTTCGGACAATTTTTTTTTTTGAATAAAATAGTCTATATCATAAAGTGGAGGATAAAATTATTTTGATTGAACCCTCATTCATTATTTTACCTTCTTAATATGTTCCAGTTGAAACTTGTCGGAATACGGCACTGCATCCAATTTGTTCTTGTGCTCCGATGTGACGATATGGTCATCAGCTATCTGCTGGCAGTTCAAGAAGACTTCGCAAGCCAGACAGAAGGAATTCAAGGAGCCAGTGATGACCCCGTTCCTGTGTAATTTGTACGTCATATTGTCCTGAAAATTATTATAAAAATTATTTTTTAAAAAAAGGTAAATAAAAAAATTATTGGTAAAATGCTGTATCCTGGGTGCGTTTACAAAACAGAAACTCACACATACACAAACACCCAGACAGACCCAGAACAAGTACAGTAGTAGGTTTGTAGGTTGTGTGGTTATGACCATATAATTTTTTTTTTCTTCGTGCAGAAATCGAACCAGAAATCACAAAACAAGTTTCAAGATCGAACGGGAAAATTTTAAGTCTTGAGATAGGTTGATGAGCTGGCGTATGTAAGAACTGTACATTAGGTAGGATTTATTGCTGTAAATTAATATTAGGGACGGCGAGTAATGGGTGACTCGATGTCTGATCATGGACTATGCCCGGGTCGACGACGCGTCGTGTACCACTCCTCAAAGAGCTGTCAGCAATCTGACAGGGGCTTCCAGAGGACCAAAGCCTACCTGGGTCCGAGACTCCGGAATGTAAAGGATAATTGAAGAGACCTCGTGGATTTTATTCAGTACAAGTCTGACAGTCCTACCCTGAGCTGGAGGACTCTAGGACTAAAAAAAAGGTCGCGTAGTTATCTTCTAAAATATAAAAAAGATACAAAACAACACTCATATGTTATTTGCCGGGCCCCGTTAGGCTGTACGCGTGAAGAGAGCCCCTGGTATACAATATGCGGGGCCCATATTATTATTTACGAGTAGCTACTCCTGTTACTGTGTTAATTCGGCACTGGTTTTATACGTTACTCAATCTTTGTTTAGCCATAAACTGAGCTCTTTGTATCCTACAACGCCCACTTCTAGGAAGCACTTTTGCTAATGTTATGTGTTTGAGTTTAAACAATGAATTAATTCATTCTGATTAGCTACCTATTATGTAGGTACGGCTAGTTAATCTTATACATCCGTTTCTCTTATCAGTTTGGGCATAGAACAATATGTTTGCTGCTGACAAAATAACGCGACATTTTGTTGATTTTTAGGGTTCCTAGACATAATGAGAAAAAAAGGAAAAAAAAAATATATATAAAAAAAGGTTGGTCGGTTGCCCTTTGCGTTCTAGGGCTACGGTATGCTGCTTAGGCGGTCCCGCGATTGGGAGGCCCGTACCTTGGACTAATTAGAGGTTTCATAAATAATTATATGGTCTTCACATTTTAATAAATAAATAAAAGAAACGGGTAGGTATTTAAGAAATCACTTATGAATTTAATAACCTTATTTTTATTTAATTACCTTAACTTTATATATCATGCAGGAATCGAACCCGCGACACGCAGCGCAGCAGTCCAATCGCTCAGCCACTGCGCTAAACGTGCCGTCAAAAGTTAGCAACAATTTGGACGTAGAAATAATCATAGTTTTTTTTTTAATTCCACAGCATTTCACAAAGCAGTTGAAAATTTGTATGAAAGTCCACCACCGGACGATGGATAGGCAAGTGTCGTTAGAGTTGCGGGACCCCTCTCAAGAATTTACCGCGGCCCTGGAACGAAAAGGCCAACCGTAGGAACAGGGTCAGTAGTCTGAGAGTAGTCCCTTCCACTCCACTTACTTTTATTGCGGTGGGTATTATTAAATAGGTTTGATAATTATGTGGAAAAAAATTGTCGTTAGTAAATTATATAAAGTCGTGCTAACGATAACAACAATATAGATATCAATTTATACTGCATACTGAAATTAACTTTGAGTCATATAACCTAAGTGTCCACTCTATGTGCACTTGTAGTTTTTAAGAATGACGTGGGTTACAATTTTCTTATCAAACGCGCTTTAAATATACTTTGCTATGGCTTAAAAACAACGTAGGCATAATTTGCTGAAGGTACCTGTTTATTGACTTTTACGAAAACAAATAACAAAGCACAAACAAAAACAAAGCTATCAAAACTTTAAAGAAATGTAAACGACTTCAAAAACAAAACACGTAATAAAGTTTTGTTTTAGATATTAGATATTTAATGCCAATTCTCGTCATTAATGTTTTTTTTTAATGCGCTCTCGAGTAATTGCATCATCCACATAGTAATATTAGGTGGATGATGCAAAAAAGACACACAAATTAAAAACTACTCAACGAAACTGATTGAAAAAAAAAACAAACAACAATATACTGCATACATATATGTATAAAAATAATCACATAAATCAGAACAGAAATCTCGGAGTAATCGGTATACAAACAAAAACAAATACCGAACGAAGTGAGAACCCGCTCCCGTGTGAAATCGGTTAAAAACTGATAAAACAATGTGATTACGATAAAAACTGGTTCAATCAAATATTAAATTCAATTTAATTATTTGTAAATTGTATTAAATAAATCAATCAACTTTTTAAACCAATAAGTAAATATCAAACAACAAAATATTTAACATCATATCAAAGATTTTTATCTACTTACCGCTTTCCACTTGGAATGTATTTCTTGTATCTCTCGTTGAAAGCTGAATTGCGAATGAACGTTCCTTTTGGCCGCCCACACGCAGGATATGCACACACAAATATTCTAGAAAACCCCAACCATAGACACAGAGAGTACCACAATGAACGATTTTCGAGATATGGATGCGTTCTTAGATATCGAAATAGGTGATTTTATTTATGACACCGTTTCACGTTAATTTTTCGCACAAAACAGTACAACATAAAGATGTGTTTGGATTATTTATCTTTTTATATTATTCAACAAAATAATCATGCATCGGTAAGGTGTGGTTTATTGCAGTACGTTTTACAGGAAGGAAATTATGGACTAGTTAATCGTTTTCTTTATCTCTACACGGAAGTCAATTTCATACAGGAAATTCTGGGCCGGCTGGATATTTGTGCGTCCGAAGACGCCGTCTGAACTACCGTGCACATTGTTAAGCCGCGTCTCTCAGCCGCGGCAGACGGACGCGTCCGATAATTTGTACTCAGCTGGATGAATCGCAATTTTTATTTAATCCTCCAGCTTCAATCCTCTTCAGGAATCATTGTGTTCATCATAATTCATAAAGAACAGATAAGCAGCTATTGCGCAGTCCATTCTTTAAAGCTATGGTCTGTATACAGACCATACAATAATAATAATAATTAAGCTGTTAGTACCTACCTAGGAAGCAGTCACCGCAATGCGCCTCTACTGAATAAAAACAGAATTGTGGAAATCCCCCAGTAATCACGGGTAAAAAACTTACCACCGTATTTCCATTTCCGGTATAAGCTTATTTAATACCTACGTCTAGGTCTAATATGGGGATCTCCCCGAAATATAATATGCATAGCAAATAGGTTTATTGAAAATGCTTATCTTTAAATAAACATTAATTTGACTTGACCGTTATTCGAAGCTTATTTAATTGAGATAGGCCCTGCGTTTCCCGCTCTCTGTATTTCTATATATCTGTCTCTTTCTAGTACGTCACTTCCGCTTGGCAGTGGTAGGGAGGCTCGTTAAGCGAGACGCGCCATTTGATTTCATTGGCGTCTTGTTTCTCGCCGTGAACGGTCGTGTCCTACCGACACTTACCTACCTTAAAGTATTATAAAATAATTTAAAAGTGCACAAGTGCGTGATAAAAATCCTAACGGTTTTTATTCGAATTAAAAAGTAAATAAAGTTTAATCTTTCGATATTTAGTATGGAAAATTCGTGTGAAAACCCCGATAGGGCGATTAGTGATGTGGTTCCAGGACCTTCTTCGCCGCAGAAGCGGCGAGCTCGGTCAAGTAGTTCCAGTAGCTCGAGTTCTAGTAGCTCGAGTTCCAGTAATAGCTCCTCGTCTAGCGGAGGCAACCCAAAGAGAAGTCGCCGTAAAAAGAAAAGGGGAGGCAAACACAAGCGGCGTTCTAAACGTAAGGTTCGGAAATTAGCCAAAGAGGTACGTAGCCTTCGACGGCAAATGTTTTGCAACGGTACCGGTCAACACGTGAGTACTAATTTGGATTATGATGCTATCTCACTACTGTCAGGTGTTAGTGAAAATCGTTACGAACAAATGCTTGATGTTGAACCTGATAATGTTAGTGCACGTGGTGATCAAGAATTTACCTTAACTTTTGAAACTAAGCTTAAGGAGCCTACGGTGCCTAAGACTTCCGAGAATTATTTGAAGTTGCTATGTGATTTGCAACATTTAGACAAAAGTGACTGGAATGAAATTAGGTATTCTGAAACCCAAAAATTGTACAATTATTCGCCGGGTTATACAGATATTGAAATGAACGAGGAAGTTAAAGTATACGAGTCCCCTCGTCACCTCGTGCTCATGCTGATAAGGCTTTCGCAGCCTTGACCATGTGTGTGCTCAAACAAAGGGAGGTTTTACAAGGAACTCTTCAGGAACTGTTACTATGGGCAAGGAATAATGACTCTGTCAATTCTGACACTCTGCTTCAAAAAGTAAATGACCTTTTTTCCACAGGGGATTTTAATAAGTGTTCTTCAGACTTATTACAGATTGTTTGTGGACATCGTGCTGAGATTCTCCAAATGAGGAGAGATTGTGTTATTAAACAAGCAAAGGACCCTTTGATGAAGGCGAGCTTAAAGAAAATTCCACCGACATGTACCAACCTGTTCAATGCTGAAAAGTTTACTGCTGCTGTAGAAAAAGCTGGTGGCGTAAGAAAATGTTTTTGGCCATTGCAAAAGGCTCATACAACTTCTACCTCGCAGGTGGATACAAAAAAGTTTCGTGGCCCCTCGCAGGGGTCAAAGTCATACAATAAGTCCTCGCAGGGCTTTGCTCATACAGCTCAGGCTTGCCAACATAATAATGCACATTCGCAATGTGCTAGCAGTAACCCACCTACGCAAGGTGGTTGCAGCAGCGGTAACCCACCTCCGCAAGGTGGCTGTAACGCTTATGGTCATGCTGGTCAATATAATTCGGTCGCACCGAATAATCGCAATAGCTTTCGAGGCCGATCGAATGCGCGGCAAAACAATCAACCAAGGCATGGGCGAAGGCGCGCGTCATCGCCTCCCCAGCACAATAAGGACAACAAACGACGTAAGTATTGACTCGTTCAGAGCAGGCCGTCTCCTTCAGTTTCGAGGCCAATGGGAACAAATGAATGCACCAAGTTACATTCTAAAAATAATAACAGGGTATCGCATACCCTTTTGCCAGAAACCACCGCTTTTACATCCAAGCGTGGTCAGAACCAACCTAAACGTTCCAGAATCTGCCGTAATGACATCTGTCATAAACAAAATGATAGAACAGGGTGTTCTGGAGCGAGCTGTTGTTTCGCCAAGCTTCCTTTCATCGATGTTTCTTGTCCCCAAAGGCGACGGCTCAAATCGGCCAGTATTCAATTTGAAAGCTCTGAATTCTAACGTCATAACAGATCGATTCAAGCTAATAAATGCTTATCGCATTCCCGATTTTCTACAACCACAGGATTGGTTGTGCAAAATCGACCTTTCGCAGGCGTATTTTCATTTACCTGTGGCTCGCAGCCACAGAAGGTTTCTGCGCCTAATTTATCGCAACGAATTGCTAGAAATGACCTGCTTACCCTTTGGCCTGAGCACAGCGCCCAAGACCTTTGC
Source organism: Agrotis puta (assembly GCA_943136025.2). NCBI lineage: Eukaryota > Metazoa > Arthropoda > Insecta > Lepidoptera > Noctuidae > Agrotis > Agrotis puta. Next base: position 4,421,391 of record OW964190.2, on the reverse strand, counting down.
TGCACTTACAAATTGGATAGCTCAGACACTCAGGTAACGAGGTGTCAGGATAGTAGTTTTTCTCGACGATTTCTTGATCGCTCACCAGAACGAAGACCAGCTTCAGAGTCATGTGAAAATTGTGCTCGACACTCTAGAAAGGTTAGGTTGGCTGATCAATTACAGAAAGTCAATAATCACACCGTCAAAAAACATAGTCTTCCTAGGAATTCATTGGGATCCATGGGCGAATCAGAAGCGCCTTCCCGAAGAGAAGATTCCGGGTCTTTCAGACAAAATCGATCATTTATTGTGGAAGCAGAGCACGACGCTCAAAGAGCTCCAGAGCCTAGTTGGTCTACTCAATTTTGCCAGCTTTGTAGTTCCGAGAGGAAGACTCAACTTTCGAGCGCTTCTGAACCTTCTGAACGAAATCTTGAAGTCAGACCACAGGCTACCACACATTTTACCTCGTGCGGCCATAGACAATCTGATATGGTGGAGCCAGAATTGTCAGCTTCCGTCGGCCATACACATGTCGCCTCCTGCTCATTTCCTCACAACAGATGCATCAGACATCGCTTGGGGAGCTCGCCTGGACAATCTCTCTCTCTCAGGTCTGTGGACAGAAGCCGAGAAAGATCTTCATTGCAACCAAAAGGAAATGTTAGCAATCCTAAGAGTTTTGGAAGATCAGTTTCGGCTCCTAAGACACAAGACAGTTTTGATTCAGAGCGACAACAAGTCGGTAGTTGCATATCTCCGTTACGAGGGCGGCACCAAGTCGACTCCTCTCCTGGACTTAACCTACAGAGTCTTCCAAATAACGGAGAACTATCAAATTCACCTGAACGCCTTTTATATACCAGGTATATACAACGGCCACGCGGATCACTTGTCGAGGTTTCGTCTGACTCCAGAGTGGCATCTTTCTGTAGAATGCACGAACAAAATATTCTCCAAATGGGGAGTTCCACTGATCGACCTATTTGCGTCCAACCGAGCACATGTAGTGACGAATTACGTGTCCTTGGACCAAAACGACGACCAAGCCCTGTTTTGCGACGCGTTCTCCCAGGTATGGAATTACAACCTAGCGTGGGTGTTCCCTCCACCTTTTCTGATTCCCAAGGTCCTAGGCTATCTCAATCAAGCACAGGGAACGTACCTGCTAATAGTTCCACGATGGGAGCGAGTATTTTGGCGACCCGACATCAAATTGCGTGCCCTAGCAGCCCCATTTACGCTATATCACCTAGACAAAGTCCTGATCGACACGACGACAGGACTGCCACCACCGAATGTCCACGACATGACTCTGGAAGTGTGGAAATGTGGGGGTGGTCTGGGATGCTAACATCCTGGAATAGTAGTCAATTAGAACTTCTTGGGAAGTCATGGCGTCCCTCAACACGTAAAGTTTATAACGGTGCGTGGAAGAAATGGCTAGTTTGGTGCGAAAGGCACCAAGTTAACTCCTCAACTCCGGTAGGGAGCGATTTGGCTAGATTTTTGTCTGATCTCCATTTAATTAATAACTTATCGTACAATTCGATTTTGTTACACAAATCTGTGGTCGCAACCCTTTGCAACCCAGAATCATCCGGCCAGTTAAGCTCAAATGTCCTAGTAAAACATGTTCTAAAATCTATCGCGTTACATAAACCGGTCAGCAATATCAAACCCCCTGTTTGGAACATAAACGACCTTGCCAATTTCCTGGAGAGTAAACGCATTGATGAAAATAACATTTTTCAAGTGCAGAGACATACAGCTGCTCTACTTCTGTTATGTTCCGGGAGAAGAATCCATGATTTAACTTTGCTTAGAGTTGATTCTAATAATTATTGTGATCAAAATGATACTTTAGTGTTTTGGCCGATTTTTGGATCAAAAACTGATTCTGCAGATTACAGACAATCTGGTTGGAGGTTTATTTCTAATGAAGATAACAAAAACTTAGACCCGGTCTTCTGGGCCAAGCACACGATCTCACTTCTTGAGAATCGTAGAAATGCTGCAAAATGTAGTAATTTGTTTATTAACATTAGAGGTGAACCTAAACCTGCATCGAAAACCTTGATTGCTGGCTGGATCAAGTCCTTATTAGTAGAAGCCGGTATTAAGGCATCTCCTGGGAGTTTTAGGTCAGCGGTGGCCTCAAAAAATTGGGTAGATAATTATCCCCTTCAGGAGATTCTTGCCAGAGGTAACTGGCGATCACAAAATACGTTTTGTAAATTTTATAGACGTGAGGTTAGACCGACTGTTAATCATATTTCTGTGACCGCTTTATTTAATCCATTTGATTAGAAATTATTTCTTGATAATTAATTAACTGATTTTACTGTTATTATTACCTCAAGGGTGCTTTTGTTTGGATCAATTTTCTTTATTTTAATTAAATAAATATCTACAAATCTCTGTATGCATTTGAGATACAAGTAACTGTTTTACTAAATCATACCTACAATACATTTTATTAATAGTCATACTAGCTCACATTGGCGTCTTCGTCACTTCCACCAGGCGATAACAAACACGTCTCAATTAAATAAGCTTCGAATAACGGTCAAGTCAAATTAATAGAAGCGTTTTACCTCACAATAAAACGCATATTAATTTACTTACCTTATTCGAAGCTTATGTTTAAACTCTGCCTGGTAATTAGACTCAATGAAATCAAATGGCACGTCTCGCTTAACGAGCCTCCCTACCACTGCCAAGCGGAAGTGACGTACTAGAAAGAGACAGATATATAGAAATACAGAGAGCGGGAAACGCAGGGCCTATCTCAATTAAATAAGCTTCGAATAAGGTAAGTAAATTAATATGCGTTTTATTGTGAGGTAAAACGCTTCTATTTACAAAAATAAAGTACTCGTAATAAGTACTTATGAAAGTGGCACTTCTATGAAAAACGTAACGACCGACGTTAATCAATAAGTAATTTACACTGCACTATTCAATTATACTGCCCACACAAAAATTAAAACATAATCTCGTTTGGCAGTTGGAACTGTGAAATGAATTTATCACATAAATAAATATAGGAGGGTAAAATAATATCTTGTACAGTCCGATGAAATAAAATCATAACTACCCAACCTAAAATGCATATTGATAGTTTAGTGCAAAATGCATATTCTCATGGAATATAGAACAACAGCCTCTGCGCTGTATTTTTTTTTACGAAATATAAAAAAAAGCATTAATGAAAATCAGTAAGGGGTGACGTGACATTATCACTGTGTTTTTTTTCTCAGCGTCCCCCAAGTCTTTCCAAGTATCCTTGTCCAGCGCATCTTTGAACCAGCCCTCACGGTACGAGTTCAACTCATCTTTCTGCATCAGCCGGCCCGGCTTCGGCGGCGGGCACCCACTGTGTGACGGCCTTCGCCATCGCCAGCGGTCAACGTTCATGGGGCTGATGAAATCACTATGTGATAAAACCCAAAAAATAAAGAGAAAAAGAATAAAAATAAATCACTAGTAAAGTAATGAATCAAGTCGAAAATGTTTATAAAAAACTACCTTTGCCCCCCATTTCCCATAACCGTCTCAAGAATTTCTTCTATCACTGTACAAGTATCACCAAAATCAGTTTAGCCGTTTTTACTACAAAAAACTTACATACACTTTCATATCACTACATAGTTTAAAACATCGACCACACAGTGTGGTCGATGGTTTAAAACAATGTCATTTTCCGCTATGTCTGTCCCTATGTATGCTTATATCTTTAAAACTATGCAACGGATTTTGATGCATTGCATTTTTTAAAAAAGGTAGAGTGATTCAAGAAGATGGTTTATAAATGACTAAATTAAAAATACATTTAATAAATGTTATGTTTATAATAAATTTAGGATTCAATTTGTTTAATATTCAAATAGTTAATAACTTATGGAGTCATTAAGAGGCCTCTTACAGTCCACTAGCGCCGCCAATCGAAAAAATGTCATAACTCGTAAATAGAATCAAAAATACAAAATGTGGTCTGTAATTACTGTAGAAAAGGCAATAATAACGTAATTTTATAACACATTGTCAACACTTGAAATATAGCTGTTTAGCTAAATCGTGCATTCTAAACATAAACGGCCGTTTTTGTTACAAAGTGGAAGTGAAAGTGGGTGCAGGAAATGAAATCATACCAAATATTATTATTTCAATTTTTATTTACAAAATGTAAATAAATACTTTTTGAACGTCATGTTTACAAAAGAGATCAATTTTAAAACAATGTCTTAGTGCTGGAAGAGACTTTTTCTTGAAGCTGTTTTACCACTTTGCAGTCTGTTTTGACACAATTTCTCTATTACTCTTTTAAATAGTTAAAGTTGAAAAAATAGATATAAATAAAGAAAAATATCTTCTTGTTCTTGCTTCAGCGTGCTGGAAAATAATAACATTTAAATTTACTAAAATTAAACGTAAAATATTTACAAAAATGACTAAATTAAAACTAAAATTTTATAGGATATCAAAAATTTCATCCACATCGCTGTCAATGGGGAAAGTGTCCAGAACGCTGCCAGTATTACTGCATTCGATGGTAATGCTGATCCTTTGACCAAGAAATAGGCCAGCCCTCTGGTCACGCGAACACTCGACTGTATGCTTGGCGATGTATTTGAAAACTTGGTGGGCACTGGGACCCCATGGCCAAACCAAGTGTTTCAACCCGGGGCGACTCAAATACATAGCTAACAGTCAAGCTATGTATGGTACTATGGTACTTATAGTATACCCCTAATTGATCTGAGCCTACCACTAATAAAATCAAATGGCAAGTAATTATTGTAGCTTACAGTCATCCTGGCTTATCCAACAACTATGAAATTGAGGGTTGGAGATGTTTCGAGTTAGTGTTCTTAAAATTTGTCAATCTTAAATTGGACAAATTGTTTTCTAAAATCCAAATGATACTTCCATTCCAAAAACAGCACCACAAAAAACAGATTACGGACTCAGTTACGGGTTGTGAAAGAAAACGAATTTTCATTGGAGATTTGCAATATTTAATTTTATTTTCATTTTCGCAAAATAAATAATTTGCAGCAATGCGAATTTTGTTTATGGTCGGTCACGTTTTTTTTTAATATTCCTGGCATGACTTCAGGGCCTTTGTGCCTTGCCAGGTCATGTCATAATGCAATTCTCAGGTTAGTTATACGTTCCAACTGAGAAGGATAGTTGATGACGCCATATTGTGTTGACATGCAACACTTTTAAACCCTTGCACGGTGTTAAATAAACAATTATCATCGAAACGCTTTCCACAAAATAAACGTATCATGTAGAATAATAACGTCAATGGCCCATGGATGCCGTGAATTGATGGGCCACGCCTGGACTATTGACGTATGCCTAATCTATCTAAAATGTCGATTAGTATTATTCAAAATTCAAACTTTCTTGAAAGAGGGAAATCACAGGGTCCTTTGAATAGGTATTTTTCTCTATTTCTAGAGAGTTCCTTGGTCCATGCTTTATATCTATGGGTTCACACCTACACTACCATGAAATTCTATCTATAAGCCTATAAAAAAAGATGGACTGCGCCTTCCCTAGCCAACTGACAGATACAATTGGCTATACTCTATAAGGAGAGCCACTACCTATCAATTTCCTGTAAAAGAAACATAAGACCCGCTCTTCGATTCCTATCTTTCTAGTTGAGTGGGGTCAATTTTAGGCTGCTAATGCGCAGTCCATACTTTAAGTCTATGGCTTACACCGTATAGATATTTTTAGTCTGTGTTGTTTGGCTGTATGGGCTCAGCTCCCTTTGCCTGTCCCAAAGAGGGACGAAAAGAACCAAAAAAAAAAAAAAGTCTGTGTTGTGTATTGACGTCTGTCGGCAGACTGTCATTTTACTTTGTATTTTTTGTTTCAAAGCAAGCTCTGCTTGTGCTCGATGTGGTCCAGTGTTTATTGAATGATGTGTAGTGCCTTGTTGCTTGGACATAATGCAACTTATTTCTAAGTAACATGTTTATTTTCTAGCTCGGTTAGCTAGTATTGTTTCAGCAATGTTCCAAAAAACTTTTAGTGTGAAAATGTTTAGTGATAATGTTTGTGTTATGTGCGTGGTGCATTTATTAATATTATTAGCGCTGACAAAGGGCACTGCGGAAGCTCAGGAGCTAAGTAAGTATTAAATTTTCTATATAAATTGATAGCCGGGGATCAATACTTATTAAGTTTTCAGATGTAACTGTAAGTTAAAGTTATGCTGAATATTGATCACCAACCTACTTGTTTGTTGTCGTTATTAGTACCAAACTTCTACCTTGAGGTGGGGCTTCTATGGTTGAATGAATTCTTTATAAACAAATACTACAATATCATTAATAATGAAAATGAAATATTAAAAACAAATATGAAAACAATAGAATTATCTTTTTTCAAATACCTATCCTGTGTATTTTATAGAAACTTAATTTTAACAGTTTATGTTAAATATTGTATATTATTTGAATAGTGTGAAACAAATTGGTCAGCGGGTCGTCTTAGATTATTTAAAAAATTAGACATCAATTTTGTCTTAAATGTAAAAGCTCTTGGATAACTTCAAATATGCATCTCCTTGCAGTGTGTAATGTTTTTGTATTAGAAAATACCATACCATACCATAGTATTATCCAAAGTCTGCTTTTTTAAAGGTGACAAAAATGTTATGGTATTTTATCAACATTGTTAATGGTTTTTATAATAACTAAGTTTTCTAAGAGCTGTATTAAAAAAACTGACAAGGACTAATTAAAGTTTTCGAAATATTTCAGTTTTGAATTAATGACAAAGTTTTATTTTTAAATATAAGTTTTAAATTAACATAAAAGGATTTGGCCGCTCATCATGTTGTATTTAGTGAATGCTGGTCAACTTCGTAGTTAATAGGAACCTTTTTAAGTAATTTTAGGTGTTAATTTTTTTTATTGTGTGATAATTTTAAACCTACCATAATATTTTCCAATCAACCTTAATATCCGTATTTTTAAGCATTGCCGCAGAACAATTATTCTACATTATGGATGCAGAATGTCAACTCATATAATATGAAAACTACGAATGCCTTAAAAATTACCTGCAGACCATAGATATTAACATATGTCCCATGTGGGAATCAAACCGGCAACACTAAACATAGCAGTCAATACCTCAGACACACAACAGAATTGTGATTTAAGTACATAAGTTCGCACACACATCACAAGTGCCTGACATTCATTTTAAGTGTCCCTTAGCAGTTGACACTCTACATAATCACTATTGACACTTGCGGCATCTGGTTACCCTAATGCTGTTGCTCACATTCCTTGCTTGAGGAAAGTTACTGTTGTCATAAAAAAAATATGAAAAAGACACTAACAACTGCTATCTGAAATCCAGGACAGAAAACAGTATTTAATCAAGCCAATCCTGTGTCCAAGCATGGATCTATTTTCTTGTTTTTATTTTTTGGAATAATTATAGAAAGTATTGAACTAAACATAAGTTACTTCTTCTAACTTTGAAACTGGTTCATTTAGAATATTACCACAGAGACAGACAGACAAAAATGTTTTAAACTTGATTAAATTGGGTTAAAAGTTGAATGCACAACAACAAAGTTAAGTGTTGGTAAAAGCTGTATCATCGGACTTCCGGCGTCCGGTTCCTTTGTTGCGAAGTTTCACGCAACATAATTAGGGTACGATAAAAAATATGCGACACTAATAAACGTTTTTAATAAAACAAGGCGATGCTTAGATTGATACTCTTCATATCTGACTGTTCGTTAGTCTGGCTAAAACTCAAAACTGGCCAAGTGAGAGCAATCTATGAAAACGGCCAAAAAATTACGTATGGGAGGGCCTCTTAAATATTAATTTTCGTCGCTACAGTTATGGTTCCGTGCCGTATACGAGTTAGTTCTATATTTTCCGTGGTACCTACGAGTTTTTTTTTTAGAAAGATTCAACATGATGTCGTGCCAATGTCGAGGGCACTACTCATCAGCGGTTGGACGACACGTCGTCCTGCGATCGTAATCGTATAGTTGATAGACGTATCGCTAGCTGCGGAGGGTACCTATTTTAAAGGAACTGCCGCAGCGTCACGTCGACTGCTGGTGCTGTCTGCAGTCGTCCACTAAATCGTACCTTAAGTTGGGGCAGATACTACGATACAAACCGGAAGGCACATTTTATTCCGCCACAAAGTTTATTAACCCGAACCCTTAAAAGTCTGCTCGCTAAACTCATAAATTATTATGTCCCGCCATGGTAATCGTTTGCATGCTGCCTATTACAAGGGGAAGCTCATATCTGACCATCTGACGTTCGCCATAAGTTTTTCGAACGCCTAATAAAGTATAGGTTGTACTGTTGGAAGCATGCGTTTTCCTGCTGTCCCCAGAGTGGTACAGTAACGGGAATTGATCAATCGGGACTGTAGGAACTTTTTTTTTTTAATTCGCTTTTCACTGTCCCCATTGATAGAGACAAATGTAATGTGGACAGCGGCCCGTATACCACACACAACCTCAGAGCATTTGTCATGGACCTACTTAGAAGAAAACTTGTGATTTCCCTGTCCTAACCTCAGTTTATTAAGGGTCGCCGCAAAATTGTTTTTTCTTCCATTTTCTGTGACTAATCATTTCAATCAATGAGTCACTTCTTTTGTAGACTTATTTCACGCAGTCCAGAAATCGATATTTCTTGAAAAAAGAAATCTTGCAATACGCGTCCAAGAGAGCTTAGTGTAATCAAGAAACGAAAGCACAGTCTATGCTTCGCATAAATAAGTAGTTGTGAGTTCTGCGGATGTGTTTAATAGACATTTTATTTTTCATTCTGCACAACCTCTGCTCATCATAGTGAATCATGGACGGTTTCCGACTGATTCATTGGCAATACATATGCTAATTTGTCTACTGTTGTATGATACCACTTATTATTCAATACTAGCCACCATTTCTTCTTGTTCCTCATTATTTTGAGGACTTCAATTTCTGCTTGGACGTTACTTCATGACGTCTTTTTCCGGTAGTCGGAATCTGCAGAACGCCGCCTGCTAGGGTCCTTAATTTTTTCGTAAATCTGGTCATACAAACACAACAGGACGCGTAGCATGGCACCGTAGAAACGGTGTCTGTCGATGGAAAAAAAGATAATGACAAAAAAGTAGAAAGATTTTTGGCATAGCCTCGTGCAAAAAATAGTAACATCATACATAAAAATGACATTAATAACCATTAAATAACTTTGTCTTTTCTTTGAAGAATAGAGATAGAATTGGTGGAATGGTACGCATGCAGGTAAGAGTGCATATTATGTAAATCTAACATTCAAACTAAGTACATAATGTCTCACCACTAAATATCCCAAAACATCTGAAAAAAAAACAATTACCTAAAATTAAAATTGAAAATTGGAACGCCATGCCATGCACCAATCATGCGTTAGTTTACATCAGAACATATGCGCGTGAGTCGTGTACACATTGATCGGATCCCCTGTTTGTTTTTTTTAAGTAACTTTTTATAGTTATTGCTCGTCGTAGACTTTTATGGGCATGGGCCGGTGACTGATGCACTTATGTCGTTTTGACTAGTAAAATGGAAGGACGCGCATGGAAACAGTAAAATTTTAATGTTATCTGTTCTTGGGAGGATAAAAAAAAATTACTATCAGTTAAAAACGTCTTAGTTATGTTCAAAACATAAAAATATTAAATCAACGTAGATTTTCAGTCACAGTTTTAATAGGCCAGATTTCTTCCAGATTCATTAATACTTGACTTTTCCTAACTAATTACAATCGTCGACTCGGTAGCTTGGACATGCAATTTCTTGAGTTTCCCCGATAGTTAGAATCCGGCTCAAAGGACCAGTTTGGTTGGTCCTAAGAGATAAATATCGTTGCGGAAATGTAACTACTTTCTTGGCAGATCTAGGTAATATCAATACGATTTGAATACGCGTTTTCTCATTAAGATTGTAGAACATGTTTAAAAAAGTAATAATCTCTGTTTATTTACTCGAGCCACCCTACCAACTCATTGTTCCTTCCCCACACATTATTTAATTATTCCCGACATTTATTTGTTCCAAAACTCATTTAATTAAAATCCAACGAAGTCTGGCACTGACAAATAAAAATACTTAAAAGGAGACGCTCTTCGTCAACAGCTGTTTTTAGAACCGACCATTTTTCGTTGATCTTTTAATCCAATTCTTCTCGTAAGTTTCGAAGGACGAGGTTATGTTGGAAGTGTATATTTCTGGATGTAACTGTGTTAGAGACGATATGGGAATGATGACTTCCACGCCAGGACACGGTGCGTTTCCTCCCGGTGACGTCACGTCCGATAGAACATGAGTTTTATGAAATTACTGCGTCTTTATTGTCAACATTGGTTTTGTAATGTGACTACCAAATGTTTGTGGATGTGGTTTGGTAAATATTTTTTATGGATGGAGTTTCTGGAATCAAATGTACTTAAAATCATATTATTTAAAAGCCTTCCTGGTCATTTCAATGTTGAAAAAAAGGTATCATGCACAGTTTTATAACTGGTAAGGCAGATTTTGATTTAAGTCCCTTTAGGAATAAATGCAATTTTTTTACACTTCATCGTGAGGTAATGTTTAGATGTAGGGGGCAGTTTGATGGCAATAAGCTTGACCCCTATTACATAGAAATTAAACATAAATGTAGGTGTCCTAGTTTTTTGTTATTATATCTTAGCCTCTTAGAGGGTCAAAGCCTACCGGGGTCGAGGGAATGACGAATTACCGTGAACCCGGATCGTAAAGGGCTATTGAAGGACACCGTGGGTTTTAGTCGGTACACGTCTGACAGTCCCTCCTTCCCTGCCCTGGGTTCCAGGATTCATTTGATGATTTTACCATGCTAAAAAAAACGCCTAACTTATCAGGAACGCATCTTGGACACTTCTGAGGCGATGTCGCAGCCAAAACCTATTATAAGATACAATAACTGCATGAACATGACAAATAGGGTAACCTATGTAACCAAACTTACTTGCCAAAACTTTCCTTAGTAAATTCTTTCCCAGCTTCGTCCGCTCATTAATAAAGTCCCTATTAGCGAAATAGCGAAATATTCCGAACAATACAGACTACGATAAAAGCTGAACACTAGCTCGACCCGAATATCACAAACTAGGATACCAGTAATAAACGAGCTAGGCGAAAACAATCATAATAAATACCGCCGGTCGTTCGCACCACTCGTGACCTACTCAGCAGTTTAATAACCGACAAAACCGGCAAGTATGAATAAACAATGGATAATGTGTAACCTAATTTAACTTTCATTCATTTTACAGTCTGTACATTTTTTATTTATTTTTTAACGTGGTAAAATCATCAAATGAGTCCTCCCACCCAGGGCAGAGCGGGAGGGACTGTCAGACTCGTACTGACTAAAATCCACGGTGTCCTTCAATAGTTCTACGTTCCGGGGTCACGGTAATTCGTGAGTCCCACGACCTGCAGTCTGTACATGGAGAAATTAGAAAGAGTCTTGCTGATTTTTTAAAAGTATCTTGATTTGTTTAGAAAACTGGTCTTGCCTCACGGTGACACTTCATAGGAGAGTTATCGTGTTTGATAATTTGGCATAGCCTTCAGTCCGACAAAAAGTCCTTTCAGTCCTTGCAATTAAGGTGAAAACGACGTCATTCGTCTCGTATCAGTTTGGATGCGACTGAACACCCTTAGACTGTTCTCGGGAGGCCTAGATTTTAAGACCGTAGTCTTTACCATCTCCTTGTTGCGGTCGTTCGTAAAGAAAATCTTCTGGAAAGAGATATACTTAAAAGCTATTTAACAGTAGAAATCACTTGTCCCCCAGAGCTAGAAAACGTCTGGCAGTCACCTCGAATTCGAGGACCCGTTTGGGAATTTTCTAATTCCAAACAGAAAGAAAAGGACTGTGTAGTATGCCCATTTCCAATTTCACTTTTACTCACGAGTGACGTAATATTATGGCAACGGTTAAGTATTTTTCACTGCATTGTTAATTCTCCGTATTGTCTATCTGTTTTCTCTCTTTCTCTATTCTTAAGTAGTCTGATGATACATTAGTTATTTAAAACCAGTAAACGTTTGTCTTTACAATAAAATGATTCATAAAATAAAAAGTGTTGGTGTAATATACTATACATGACTCATGTGCACGTTTGTCTTTGGCAAACTCTGCATTTCGACAGACACCGGTTCACAGACGTGTTACAAATACTACTACTGCTAGTAAAATTGTTATAACGTACGTCTAGTTGAGTTCACGTGGGCGATTATGCGGTATTTATTAATTAAACAAGTGATAATGTATGTCGGCCACACAGCGTCTTGTTGCCAGTAATTATAAGGATTAATCAGACGTACTTGCCAGTAAGTTGAAGTAATCTAATGGCTGGATTAAAATTTGTATCTCGTAATATTGGAAAGGAAAAGAAAATATGTTAAAGAATTTACTCCCGCGCATGTTTGACGTCACTTAAGAATCCTGTTGGAAAGGAAAAAGAAAAGTGGAATAGCGGATATCTTTTTTTTTTTTTTTTTTTATCGTGGTAAAATCATCAAATGAGTCCTCCCACCCAGGGCAGGGCGGGAGGGACTGTCAGACTTGTACTGACTAAAATCCACGGTGTCCTTCAATAGCCCTCTACGTACCGGGGTCACGGTAATCCCTTGGTCCCGCGATCCCGGCAGGCTTTGGCCCTCAACAGGCCCATAGCGGATATCTTGGAAAATGTTTTGAATATTCCAAATACTAATAATAGGCATTTGTTTGATCGAAACATTCGAGCTCTTTTACAAGTACTAAAATGTTTTTAAAATTACATTGACTCTGTTCATGAGATGACAAGATCATAAGATAATATTAAAACCAAATATGGGGACCACCGCTTATGCTTAGATCTCATTCGTATCTGCATACATTTGACAAAACTAAAAATACACACCTACTCGATTAATCTGAGAGTCACAAGAAACAAGTTGATTGTCAACCAGTATCTTCATCTGGAATTCTGACGATTTTTATGAAGAAAGTCACGAGACAATACAATGTTGATAATAAAAGTCCCCTATTCACACGTACTGCTGACATTGCCCTATAAACTACGTCACAAATGTTCGCGAAAACATATGGCTTGGCATTTTGCGTACACATGTAATGCGTGACCTCGCCGAGGAAGGACCAAGAATGCACTTAAGACTTTATGTACGTGAAAATAATCGAGTTTGAACGATCTTAGCAGCTGATGGTTTTGCGACAGATATGGATTTGTTATGTACGAAAGTTCTGATCAAAAGATAAAAAACTTGATGCAAGAGGTGGGAAGAGCCCACGGAAGAAAGTAACTAACTACTTTCTTCCTTGGCGTTTTGCAAGATGCATCTGGCCACCGACTGTATGATCAATCGATCTTTTCTTTATAACCACTTAAAAATAATAACAGAAAAGCTTTACCTGAAGTCGACATTAACTAAAGTCATTTCAGAGGACGCAGAAAAAGGTAAAAACATTGACCTTAAAACCGGTCCTTTGAGCCGGATACTTAAAAAAAAACCTAAACAGTAATAGCTAAAGTCGTAGTAATGTGGCTTGATTTGGTTCTAACGGCTCGCAATCCGGTTTACAATTCATTTACTATGGAGGACACCTAGATTAGGCGAGAGGCTGTGACTTACAGACATGCGTACTAGTGCACTTAAAATATTGAAGTTCTAAATAAGTCAATGTCTGCCTTATCTGAGGTTAGAACTAATTGGTGTTAAGTTTGATATTTCTGCCTGTGAAATTGATTACTAGTTTACATTTACAGTAACGCTAAGCGATAGCAAAATTAATGCCTAAATGTTTTGTTGAAACTACAACTTTGGACGATAACATAAACGTTTCCAATAGTACAGTTAGTGACAGCAAACCTAATTTTCCTGTTTAAATTGGCTAGTCATAAATTGCATATTTACAAGAATAAATGTTTCAGTCCATAAAACAAAGGTTAAACAATATATAAATAACTTCTCCATGTTTCCTGGAAAAACGATATGAACTCTGAAACAATTGAGATCAGTAAATAAATAAATTACCAAAGGACGGCAAACCAATTCGGTCAGCGAACTGGCGCCAAGCTTCTTTCAATTAGCTACTGAGTGATGTCATTTGGGAATGTATTTTTGGTCCTTCTAGTTTTTATTATAAAGTTCTAATTTGCTTGGAATTTTCTGCAAAACTTGCCTTGTAAGTGCTTTGTACTTCAAGTACGTTTGGGCTAAAGTATGAGGGACGAGTAAAAGAAAAGGATGGCGCGAGGAGGATGACGCTTAAAAAACTGGAAGACAGCGACAGACAAGCAGTATTAGTGGAAAGAAATACTCTTATAAAAACCTCCTAGCCTTTCACCCCGGTCAATGGCACGACCTGTAACCTGCGGTGACCACTGAGCTATCTCACTGACTGTGGCATACCTCGCCAGAGTCACCTGCCTTGTAACCTCCTGATACAGTCCGGCGCCAAATAGTTTTTACTGTGTTCCGTTGGTGCGCAGGAGTTTCAGTTAGATTTGGGTTAGCTCGCTCAGACTCGCTCCATTTTGACCTCATCTATGTTTCTAAGCTAAATTGAGGGGAAAAGTAAATCCATTGTTTTTAAGAACACTTTTCTTACTTGCCTTACAGTTTACAAAGAAAAAACCTGTTTTATTAACAGTACAAGAACCATAATAACGGCGATAGGCATAAGTAACGAAATAATTTCTGTAATTAGAGCGTGGTGGCACGGTTATTAATTCTACTTAGAAATCACAGCTAGCATTTAGTCATTGGTTTTATACAAATACTTAATTTTTACTAGTTTCCTTATGCAAAATCAAGTTTACCCAAGTTTTCCTGTATGTAGACTCTAATATAATACATCGTTTTTTTTACTAATTCAATATGTTTCATTTAACAAATAAATAAGAATGTTTTAGAAACTATACTGTTCAGCGGCCGTATTATGACGTCTTAAACCAGGCTTGTTTCAGTGAGTGAAAGAGACAGAGCTATACAAGTCGTCTAGCGCCACCTCGTTCACTCACTGGAACAAGCCTGGTTTTAAGACGTCATAATACGGCCCATCTCACGTTTTGAACACTAAATATAATATTATTTAGTGAATATCCAATATTGCAATATTTCTCAGACTAATAATAACATACTTCTTTATTTGACAAAATGAAATAATGGTCCAACTTAGTCTACAGAGCATACAAAACAAATTCTTCTTTGTTTTAGAATCTATGCGAAACTTCAACTCAGGCGCACGTGCAAGTGTTGCCATTGCTCAAGAGCATTCAACAATGAAAATGGATATAACTGTTATACTAGGACAAGAGATTATTAGTCTGTTATATCATTGCTTTTAGTTTCATGCTGTAGTTAGATTCTTTAATTTAAAAATATACGCTCTAGGTTTATTTATTCTTCATCTAATGGCAAAATAATCACTGTCTCGGATGTGCATTTGATAAAAAACAGATTTAGAAACTCCTTTATTATAGGGTTTGCAAAAAATAATTATATGTCACGGTTTTTTACTCCCGTTCTCCACTAGCTCAGTAATTTTTTATTTAGGTACTTAATCCACATCAACCTTGGTAAAAACTAATTAAAAGTTCTATGACTCAAATGTTCTAGAACAAAATAGGATAGTGTTACCATAATTAATAATTCTACTTCGAAATAAAAGGCCAAGCCCACAAGAGATAGATTCCATTACTTAGAAACATAATTTAGGTGAAAAATATGGATGTAAACGATGGCCAATTAGCCAAATTGATAGCTAATGGTGGCTAAGTAAAAATGTTTTTGCTGCGGGCTGTAAATTACACCTGAAAATGAGGACTTGAAGCAACTTTTAGCTCGAAGAGGTTCTGCACGCGATGGTTCAGTTATTTATGTTCCACCTTGTTTTGACTGGATTGGTCTATTTTAGGTATTATTCGCATTTGATCCTTATCCATAATTCGCAGTATGGCGTAGTTGGTCCTAATCCTAAATTCTTAAAAAAAAATATGGAGTAGTGTTGAGGAATCAAAAAAGAAGTGAAAGTTTTTGCCATTGTACAAAGAATGTATGTTCTGGATATTATAATTTTTTTATTTCTATGTTTTAAGGAGTAAGTTAATAAATGTATCTTAATCTTATATGTCGGTATTTTTCAATACTCTGCTTTATGTCCAAATACAATTTATTTACCTTTGGTATCTGAGTACAGTTTACTAATAAACATTTATCTTGAAATTGCAAACATACTTGATTTATTTCGAAATAAGTACTTAAAACTTTGACCAATCCTGGCTGCTCGCCATTCTGCGATAACAAAGCACTCAATGACTCACAATTGTACTGATAAAATGGCAATGTATCAACAAATTGTATTTAATGAAAAGTTACCTTTTAACTCAATAAACTTTTCTCAACAATCTTCAGTACTTTATAGTAGTAACGAGATTACGAGAATAGTAATAGTAAAACAAGAAAAAAATCCGGAAGTTTGTAAGACTTGCAAAACAGTGGTACTCCTTGGCTTTCTGCCAAACTTAGGCAACCAGTGTTTAATGGGTAAACAAAGATCCATTACATAGATACTGAAATAAACATCGTTCATTGATCTCCTAGCCTGCACTATTATTTTAGCATGATTTACTGTACATCTAGGCTTAAGGATGGAGATGCAAAGTCCCGGGGGTCGCTGAACTAGATGAATATTTTTAGTACTATTTTTATTCAGCTGAGAATAATCCCGTGGGTGTTGTGAGGTGACTAAGCGATCTTAGACAATAATCTGAACCTGCTTGCAATATCATATCCAAATGGTTTCCGTAAGTATTAGAACAGAACATTCTTATCGCGGAAACATAAACTTCAAGGAGTAGGGTCGTGTTTTAAAATGTTGGTCCTTCGAACCGGATTCTGATATTTTTCCAGGACAACTCAGTTTGAAAATATTTATTTCGTATTTTCTTAAAAGCCTAAAAGCGTATAGTTTTAACCTGAAAAATCAAACAAAGTGTGTGGTTTTGTATCTCGGCATCGCAAAAGAACTTTAAAGGTCAGCCATTTAAAATTTTGTCCGCGTTGTAAAACCGTGCTCTTTTAACGGTTTTTTTTTGCGGTTTACTATTTTTCTCGTCGTGCAGAATCTGGGCAACCGGAATGTTCGGTTTTTGCAGCAACAGAAGAAAAATAAATCTATTTTTATACCTGTTATGCATTATTGATACTGCGTCTAGGCTTCTCTAGAGGTCTTAGAAGTACAAATCAACTGTTTTTTTCCCCGCTGGAAACATTTAAGCATTTTAACTAAGCACTAAGTGATAATTCTTTTTCCTGTTTGTCATGTTATTCTTAAGTTCAATGCACTTGGGCTATCAAAGGATATTTCAAATACTTCCAAGTAAGTCATTTAAATTCGTAGTTTCTTCATTAAATTACCTTATTTAGTCAAAATTAACTCCAAGTTTCGACGCAATGGTGGCCAATGTTCGGCCAGGGCTGCCCAAAAGCCCGCCCTAAAATCGTACGCAAAGAACTGAGAAGCATGGCAGAAAAAGGGAGAGACCTGATAGGATTGTTGAAGAACAGGCTGAATTTTAGGCAGTACAAATCTGAGACTCCCCTCGACTCCACCCAGAGCAAAAGGAGACATATGACGGTTTTTCAGCTCCAAAAAAACATGTTGGTTGTTATAAAAACTTGTTAAAATACAGTATTTTTAGTCATTCAGCTTCTAAAATAAAATAAGTATTTCACAGTTCTCAACTATTAAAAAGTTGTAGCGTATCAATTTTTTTATTCTATTAACCTTGATGAAATACGTTATTGCAGTGGCCCTTCGTATTAATCTTGCCTTTTGACATATTAAATGATAGGTAGCGGTAGATTAGGGCACATCCGACTGGCCTGGAGTTCCCAAAGGGTTTGGGATGTGTACCTGTACCTACAATAGGATATGCTGATGATAAATGGTGTTACCGTTATCTATAATGACTCCAGTTTATACTTGATTACCATTGTAAACAGACTACTCTGAGTGTGGAGCATTTAGAAAACACTTATTGTTTTTTTTCCAATAAGGTGTAATCTTATCCTTCCTGAGTGCTACAGGCTTTATATTATATTTATATCATGCATATTAGCCAAGCTATCACAATTTTTGTCTTTCAAGAAAAAGTAAAAGCGCGGTCAGGCGATGGGATGAGACACGGTGATCGTCAGCCAAAACTTCACGTGTACTAAGTCGCAGGCAGAAGGATGCTAGTTTATAATAGAGGGGTTGAGGTTTTAGCAAGAAAAACTCAGAGCGCTTAAACGGCGGTCAAAAACTGTCAATGTCATAGTTTTATTGCAATGATGACACTGATAGGTCTTGAACGCAGTTTAAGTGTATCAACTGATCGGTTTCATTCGCAATTTGTCAAGTTTCATAATTACATGTCTTATTTTTGAAAGTACCTAATTAATAATCCCTTTGTATATCTCATGTTTGTTGATGTTACAAAATTGGTTTTACTATTAACGGCTTTTAAAACTCAAATTACGAAACTAATCTAGTTATGACTTGCATGTGGATCGTCCAAGATCTTCAAACGAGTATGAGTTGCAAAATATAAATTGCAATTAGCACGACTTTTAATTTTTCGCTGCGTAATCCTCGATTAAATCCAGGTCATGAAAGGTCAATCGATACTATAAGGTCAAAAGCCCGAAAATAATTAAGTATTTAAAGAAAAGAAAACTACAATTCTTTTTAATACAATTTGATGTTTTTTACAGCCCAAAAAATAACTTCATTACTTACTGCTGAATACTTTGTATTACTAACTTGGCATCAGTTCATTATTTTGACTCTAATGCCAACGTTTACACTTCAAAAACATTAGAGGTGAAACGAATTAGAACGTAATTACGCCTATGCGAACTAACGCGGATTTTAGCAAAATGGCACGTTTGTTCTTGCAATAATTAGCGTTATTAGTCATTAGAACGTGTAAGGAAGGTGATCGGATCGCCATAGAAGTTGGACTTGGTCGGTAGTTTGCAATAAGGGCATAGTGGCTTTGTATTTATGGATTTCCGTCTTGCACGACTGAGGATTGTAACAATTTGCTTGAACTTTGATAGGGCCTGTGGTATAAGGTTCATTTTGACCTGACAGTTGGATAGAAGGTGATTTTGCTTTACGGGCGATATTATGGTTCCATCGGCCTATTAAAATAAATAAACAAATGAATGTGCACCTGTGTTTGCACACACATTTGGGAACTATCACATCTGCCGATCAATAGCTAGTTTCGAGATTTGTCGCTATGACCGAAACCAGTCAGAAAGATATGGTGACATCTCTGGTGAACTGAGTCTCATATGGAACCTAAAATTTTCGGGTTAGATTCGGATCAAATTGTAGGTCCCATATGAGCAAACGCCTGCATCAGTTGGACAGTTCATCAATCATCCTTCCTTTTAGATCCAAACAATTTAAAAATGATGAATTAATAAACAACACACTGATAAACTTTATTATGTCTTCAATTTCAATACTAATATTAGATACTCTATGTAATCATGTAGATACCGCGACCAGACGAGTACTAATACTATAATCCTGCGTATGTTGTAATACTCATCTGAGATAAACTGGTACAGCGGTACAGCCATAATGCGGTCTGCCTGACTTGCTCGTAAAGTAGATAGATACAGTAGGTATGCTTACTTCATTGTACATTACAATTGTAGGAAGTATAGTAGGTAAGTGTGCTTTTTATGCGTGTAAAAGTCATCAAATTAGGCTTTCCTTCACTTACTGACTAGTACCCACCCAGTCCTTTTGCCCTCACAGGCAGGTCTTTAGTCCTAACCTATAGTATGCCTAGACGCAATTGTAGTCATAGATCTACATAACATCACGTCTGTAATCCACGAAGGGGACATAGGTGTGCCTTGTAGTACACCCACATTTGGTCAGTCATGTTAAGTCCAATGTAATAGGAGACGAGCCAATTGTCATCAACCGGGCATAAATTTTCCTTGACTGTTGCTGAGGAATACATGATGGAAATTCCCAACAATTGTCTTTTGAATTTTGTCACCTATACACATAATATTATTCATGCTATGACTATCCTTTAGGAGGAAAAGTGATGGCCTACCGGTAACGGCCTACATTTCCTGGTTTGAAGACCAGGTCCTGGTTAAACGGTCGAGCGTTCTTTTCAGGCGTTTAGACCTATGGGGACTCCGTAGGGTATACCCTAAAATCAAAAAATGTGACATCTATTAATCATTTATATGTACTTGTAATTGTTGACCAACGATCCCTTTTCTCAGTTCTTTTTCCTTCCAGGGAAAGGCTTGTACGTAAGTAATTGGAATATTCTAGGCTGGTTCTATACTAAAATAAAATAAATAAATTAACGAGCGTAGAAACACTACATTTCTCTGCAACTTGTTGAACTATTAAGGACCAGTCTAGAACTCAGTTTAAGATTAACGATAAGCTTTAAAAAATCTAATCTCCGCATTTTAATTACCACAGCTTTCTGCTTAAGTGAATGGTAATGTTTCTGGCTACGATGTAGATCATAATCTATCAACTGGCCTTGTAGCTGTTCCAACGTATGGTAAATACAGGCAATTTAAAACAAGTGTGATTTAGTTCAGTTCAATATGTTCTCAATGTTCACCAGCCAATAAATACAGTCGGCATGAAATGTTTTAAGTGGTTGTCATGTTGATATGTACTACATGTGGAAGGGCCATTAAAATTTATTGAAACCAGATAAAAAGCTCCTCAAACCATTAATGTTGCCATGGTTGAAATTTCTCATGTAAATACTCTAGTAGCATTCAAAATTAGTGCCCAGATTTCGTATTGGCAGTCAAGAAAAGAGACCGTCAAACACTATTCTAATTTTGAAACACTAAGATGTCAGATGGAAAGCATTTCTAAATTTAAAACTGCGTAGCGCGTCTGAGCATGCTGCGTTGCCATGTTCAAGAAGTGCATTCACTTTAGAGTTTGCGAAGCTTATTATAACTTGCCATATAAAATAAAAATTAATTGGTGCCTTGAATTTATATATTTAGACACACCTGCCTTTGTTAATTGTGTTAGCGCAGGTGTGTAATGAAATAAAACAAGCACTACATAATGCTTTTAACTTTATTACAGTTGTTAAAAGTCCGAATCCGCTGACTGATGGAAATAAATTGTTTGTTTATAATTATTAACTTCAAACTTCCGTGTGCCGAGGTAATGCGCTTATTAATATTTTATAAATTTGTTTTTCTTAGGCCATGTTTGTTTTCCTTCCCGTTAGATGGTTTTATTACCCGACTACGGCAAAGCCAAAAGGAGGGTTATGATTTTGACCGGTATGTATGTTTGTATGTATGTATGTATGTATGTATGTATGTATGTATGTTTGTTTGTTCCCTCATAACTTCTGAACTATTTATCATATCATGACAAATGAGGTCTCGTTAGAAGCGTCTCAGTTGTCCGCTGGTTATAGGGTAGGTGACGTGTTACCAAATCCAATATGGCGCCCTCTAGGGGATGAGAAGTCGTTACCGAAAAAAAAAAAAAATTCGTACAATATCGACATGGGTATCAAATTAAAGGGCTTGATGAGCACATTTGAAATATATATACATTATATAGCTTTTACTAGCAAATTTTCTGTTTTTAACAGTGTCAACATGGGAATCAAATGATAAATCTTAAATTCACAACTCAGAAACTATACATATAACATAAATTACTATGAATAATATAACCCCAAAATAGTGTAAATAAAAAATAAGTTAAAAATAACTAAAACCCGACTACGAAAAAATCGCGCACTGAAAAGTATAAAACAAGAACAAGCCGTGGTCGTATGCCACCTAGCCAATAAAGATTGTGTGAAACAACCGCAGGTGGCATACGACCACGGCTTGTTCTTGTTTTATACTTTTCAGTGCGCGATTTTTTCGTAGTCGGGTTTTAGTTATTTTTAACTTATTTTTTATTTACACTATTTTTCCGTAACATGGTAATAAATTTAATGTGGTAAAAGAACCAAGATCTAAATATCAGAACATGCTTTCAAGATTTCTAAAAATAAGGCCAATCTATAAAAAGGTTTTATCGCACAAAAAAGAAACCAGCAGATGCCACAAACTAAATATTCAAAGGTGCGAAGGTTCTCAAATGACATGGGTATCCTAAAAAAATAAGCAAACAAACTTGCGGGCAAAACAAGGCATTCGGTGAACTTCGTGGATGTGAAAGGGACGGAAGATGTGCAGATGCGAGAGTGGCATCACTACCGAGCCGTTATCTTTCTAAATGGACTGTCGAAATTAGTGCAAGATTTGAAGCAGCTGCCTTTTGAAGGCCTCACATTCATCGAAATGTTCCATCCTTTATTGTGCAAGGGAATTTTTAAGTAAGAAACGACAACTTTGGGTGCCAAAAGGACATGAAAAGTTGTAGTACCTTAGTCTATAATGACATAACGACGATGAAGAGTCAATAAATAATAACTACAAAAACGCAACTTTACAGGAGGCGTAAAAAACGTTTCAAGTCCGTTTAATTATTTTTTTAGTATATTTGATTTTTTAAATGTTTTATGTAAACTGACTACAACATTATGCTTATGACTACAATATTAATATATTAATCAATGATTTTATTAGTTTTTAGATATATTTTAGATAGATTTTATTAGTATTTGTTGCCATCGTAAATGACGTAACACCACTTAGTATATATTGCAATAATTGTTTATCTTGCAAAATTAATAAGAAACAGACCTAAGATCTTTGCCAGCATGTGCATTACTCTATTCTACAATAAATAATGCAATAAAACAAAAATGGCCAAAATGTTAGATATTATATATTGACTCTTCATCGTCGATAACACAAACACCATGCGAGTGCCATTTTGAGATAACAGCTCCTGCTTGCGACTTCTTCTAACTCTGAACCATATCCTATAGCACTCAGTAATGCGACGGCCATGCCACACTAACGGAAAATGCCGTTAATTTTCGTAACAATCGTTTTTAAATGTTCGTATTAACGTCTACTAACGAGATTATCAGCGGCATTTCCCGTTTGTGTGGCCTTATCATCATAGTTAAACTTCTTACCTTTCCAAGATTTTTTAAATCGGATCAGGGGTTTTGGAGATTATCTTTTACATCAGAACTGCACGAGAATTCATTATGGTATAAGATTCATTAGAAAAGTAGAGAAAGAACGTTTTTTGCGACATTTTAGTGCGCAAATGTGACAGATAGCGTATGTCAACTTACAACTAAAGAAATGTTTACACGGTTGAATAGTATTTGTAACCAGATACGGTTCTAAAGATACTCATTCTTAAATTTCATTCAACTATTTTTTGCTTAGCTGACATTTTTTGTTGATGTAAAATAAAACCGAATCAAATCTATTATGATAATTTTAATTGCATTTTAATGTAACTGTTATTTCGAACAGCAACAAGGCTCTTTTAAATATTTGCTCTATTTCTTATATTGCATCATTTTCAATTAATGAAAATAGTGGTCTGGCCTTATTATAACATAGGCGGTTCTCACCTAAATTATACGCATTTTAATAACGTGTTTATTATATAAACAAGAACCGGTTAGGCGCGATTACTTCGCGGAATTTTTAAGGCGACAAAAACTGGCGGCCATGATAAAATTAACGGCTAATTTGAACTTGGAAGTGAAAAGTGACGCCATCTTTGAAGTTTTTTGGGAAGAAATAAGACAGTTCCAGATTTGAAACGATCGTTGTTGAAATTAAATATAGCTGGCTGAATTAGGCTGATTAGAAACTTTACTAAGTTTAAAAAAGATAAAAAAAGCTTTTACTTTGCCTCAGAATTTCATTTAGGAATGTTTGAGTTCTGAAAGCAATAATAATAACCTTGGGCGCTACAGTAATGAATTTCTCGCTA
This sequence comes from Agrotis puta, assembly GCA_943136025.2. Lineage (NCBI taxonomy): Eukaryota > Metazoa > Arthropoda > Insecta > Lepidoptera > Noctuidae > Agrotis > Agrotis puta. The sequence goes on along the minus strand of OW964190.2, from coordinate 4,397,377 downwards.
GAGAAGGAATGCAAGCAATCAGCACAGCTACATTAGTTTGAAAACAAACAACCAAAATTACTGTGAGGCATGAAGCGTGGAGCGTAAACTGGGCTCACTCGAAACAATAGACGAACAGAAAATCTATGCCATTGAATCGTCTCTTCCAAAGAATACGGGTCTGTAACGCGGCGGTTTGCGTTAAATTGAGACTTCCTCTTGTCCTAGTCTCGGTAAAACAAGAGACTATCAAGGGCTGAAGTCTGCTGCAAAGGGAAGTGGACAATTTAAAATTAAGCAACTGTTCTACCTTTGTCCTTACAGCACTTGTACCAATTAGTCTGGTCTTTGGACCGTGGAATAATTGGACCAAGACGATTGCAAGGAATAAGACGAAAACTAACCCGCTCTTGAATTTCAACTAAAAAAGACCCATTCTAACAAGTCCCCTAAAAAACGATGATTTAAGCGGTAAACACATTTTGTGATTGCTGTCAAAATATGAAATGTCAATTTAGATTGAAACATAAAAAAAAATAACCGTAGTATTACCAAGCGATACAGTAGTGCTACTAAATCGCTTCGTAATACTACGGTCATTTTTTTTTGCAGTTTTGAGGATATTTTCAAAATTGTATAAGTTTAAAATGTAACAATTGAAGCTATACAAAACGGTATTTTGCAGCACAGCAATGGCAGGTTGCCTGAAGTTCTATATTTAGTTGTTGATATCACAATTCACAATTGAAAACAGTTCATGGCCGGTCGTAGACCTCACGAAATAAGAAAATGGTGGGTACACATCTAGGTTATTAACTGATCTCGGTGATCAACCTGTTACAAAGAATTTTGCTACTGTAGAATGCTTACTATCGTCGAGTAGACAAAAAAGTTTTCTTTTTTTAAAACTTCGTTTCGAATTCGGCTACGAATTCCAAAAACTGACCTAGTCTAGTTGAGTACTACTGGGTCAATATTACAGCAAGCTACAATACATACATAATTAAATCGTTCAAAGCCCTTTAATTGTAAAGATTTAAAGGCCAAGCCAATGTTTTAAGTTCATATTGAAAGTAATGCCAGTAGACTTAACTGACTTAAAAAAAAAACGATGAGACACTGTCACGATATCATCCTGTAACCCTCGAAGGGTTAGGCAAAGGTGTGCTTAATAGTATTCCCACATTTCGCCAGTTACATTAAGTCTCATGTAATAGGGGGGTGCCTATTGCCATCACCCGGGCAGAGATCCACATTCCGTGACTGCTACTCAGAAATTCCTAATGATAAAACCTAATAACGTTTTGCCAGATCTCTGAATCCAATCAGTGAATTGAAAGCTCAGCAGACAGAATTTGATACTGATTATCCAATTTCAAATCGAAAACTTATCTGATGCGGGTAGTAGTAACAAGACAGTTGAGTTTCTGCCACACTAAAACATTTACACCTCCTGAAGTAAAAGAGAAAAAAATACAGGTTTAAGACGCGTTATACGGGTATTCAGCTAATCAACATACCCGGATGAAAGTACGCCTTCGGTAGTAAAATGATCGTAAAGGAAAAGGAAAGAAAAATATTTCTCTGGTATTCTAAGGTGAATCATAGTCTGTCGAAATTGTTTACGCAATTGTAGGCCGTATAAACAACAAATTAAAGTTTATAATTCTCCTTTGTTTGAAGAAAAACAGTCACTGACCTGGGTAGTTAGGGCTTTCAAGAAGTCTGTGTCATGTCAGGATTGTTATTGTGCTTTGAGCTGTGAAATGATTGTTTTTGCCTGAATACGTGTCGAAGTATAAAGTACCTATTCGATTTGTAAAGATACTGGATTTTTTGTTTTGATTTTGATTCACTATCGCCTAAAAATGTTCACTACTTAGCGCCCTTTTATTCGAAGATCAATTTCAACGCATCTTATGTCACTATTGTCAGAAAAAAACGCGGATCCGTAAAGTGTTGTTAGGGTATCGAACTTCCAGTTTAAAAAAAAATCCCGATGATTAAAAAATATTAAATTTAATCAAAATGGGGAGCAACACAGGGACACTCCGATTGCTTCACCGATTGCTGACAAGGTATTATAATAACCATGCAAAGTCCTGATTGGTTACTTGCCACTTTGAGCAAAACTTTGACAGTAACCGGTCAAGCGCGAGTCAACTCGAGTGACTAGTGCTTATAGTTTTAAAACAGTTTCTGCTTGACAAGTGTCCCGAGAAAATTGCTAACGGACCGTGTTAATGTTTGAAAATAGTACTTTGTAACTATTAAAGCATTATTGTTTTTCGCTTGAAACTTATTGACAGCTTGTCATGCCTCAAAGAACTTTCGTCAGCATAATTGACCGGGCTTAACGTCTGCTAAGGATACAGGATATTTCAAAAGAGTTACAACAGTTCTGTGAAATAATCAAATGACTTCTCCGGTTGTTGGTGGAGAGTAAGTGTCAGACTCATTCTGACTAAAACCCACTTTGTTCCTTTAAACACCCTTTCGGTTCCAGAGACGCGTAACTTTTAAGAATACTCCCACAACCCATTCTAGCTCTAACTTCTCCTTCAACTTTCAATGCTTAATAAGAATTCATCCACCCTTCGCTGAAGACGTTTTAAACAAACACTGACACGGACCTTCAAAGCTCCGGACAGCCCCGATATAGGAAAACACCGACAGATAACTAAAACGTTTTAATTGCAAAGTAAATGAAGTTGTTAAAGCCCAAGTATTATTGCTGGGCATTAACCTCTTCAATGCCCGTACAAAGTTACTATTCAGAAGGTTAAAATTCCCACCCATACCCCGCTAAGGAGCTCGATTAACAGCACCCAGTCGTATCCGATGTCTCACAGTAGGAGCCCCAGAACCAACCCCTGTGCAAGACCGCACAAAATCTCTAGCAACCGGTCTCATCTCGGCTGAGTCTCTCCCAAGGGGATAGATGATGTCCAGAGCACATCCCCGATACTACACCATAGTAGGGTATTAAAGGCATTGGTGATTTATGTTTGTAAGATGTGATGAGACTCGTGTCTGTTTATAGGCCAAGATAAGGACCATGATACTCCACGCAACCTTCATGAATGGTAAACAAAGTCAGGGCCTAGATTAAATAAATCCGGGAAACTGAAACAGATTACAGACAGCAACAGTAACTACCTACGCGGATATTCCGGAATAATATTGCATACAGGATAATTTTATCGAAGGATGTACACGAGGAAAATATTTAGTATTTGAGCAGATAGTGATTTTTAAGCGTGTTTATTTCCCCAAATAACGCCCCCTGGATTAGGCAATACAAATTCTTTATTATCACGTTTTTCTTGCTGAACCATTTTGCTAATTTTGGTTTTACAGTATCTTAACCCCACAAGCGTTACGAGAAAGAGCACAGATTCAATCAATAGGGAAATCTAATTTCCGGAAAAACCAGGTCACAGTTTACCGAAACCGCCATTTAATCCGCTACACCGCTTTCCATCAATCAGGTCTTCAAACTTTCTTTCGTATCTAATTTGACGTGAAAAAGCGAACATCTTGTGCTATATCACTTCGCACGATGTGAATTGATTCTCGCAACCTCAATGGAGGTTAGGTAAGAATGCATCGCACACGTAACTGTTAAGTAATGTGGAATCAAGTTAACTGTTCACTTGCAGTCTTGGGAAGTGACCACAATTAATGGTTTATGTGGTGCGGCTCCACAAACGATGGCACACTTACTATTGTGTCCTGCGTGTTCTGTATATTACAGGTATTGATGGTTGCTTCCTAAGATGCAAAACTCGTAGCTCAGTTCCGGGTTCACCTAATTTAGTTTTTTTCTTTTTGGGACAAACACACCTCACTTTTCCCAGAACACTGCAACTCCTGAAAACCAGAATAAACAGTGGCAACCACCAGAAAAGCGCCGAGACAATGAAGCTCGACGTGTCCCGGAGAATGAATTTACCTGTCTTGGATCCTGCAAGTGGAAATATTTTTTTCCAACTCCTCTACTATTCTTTTCTAATTTAGTTTGCCATTGATACGCTAAGAAAAAGTCTACTTAAGCCATTTGGAGTTTCATGTCCATAGCCTATACCATGAAAGATCCTTTTCCGAGTCCGACATGGAACCGAGTCGCATCATCGGACTGAAACGAGACTTGGCGTCGTTTTCACTTTATCGCTATGAGAATAAAGCTGGACACGTTTCGATTCCATGTCTACAAGTGTGGTCACTTCCTTGCCCGATTTACAAGTTCATGTTATGGTGTTCCTTATATTATACTTATGGTATTGAAATGTTCCTTTAGAAAAGGCATTGGTATTTACCAAGAGACAATTGTATTATTCCATTTATTTGTTTCATTATAAACTTACGATTATCATCTCATCATCTGATGATGATCAATACTGCAGTCGTAGGCGATGCGCGCTGTTCAATAAGTGCTATTCAATCGAGACCTAAACATTCTCTGTCAAGTAGCAGTTTCTTTAAATTTTCTCGTCCGAACTTATCGGACGAGAAAAAAAGGAACTGCTTCTTTAAGAGTGCAATATATACTGGGCAAAAAGTATTTATTCTAAGGTTTGCACCCCAAGACATTTAACATAGTACATCATCATCATTACCAAAACTTTTCCCATTTACGTTATGGTTGACTTCAATTCGAACCGGATGCATTTGAGTACCAGTAATTTACATGGAGCTTAGCTTACCTCCCAGTAATTGGGTAATACGATATTCTCTGGTAAGACTGATTTCCCAGTGCGAGCTTCTTTAATTGCGCCTAGTCTGGCCATTTCTGCGCCCTATGCTATTGGCACACCCCTATTTTCGGCGGATTATGTTTTAAATGCATTGCCAATAAATAACTTGTGGGTCCTCTTTAAACATTCAGACAGACTGCAAAATAACTCCCAAGATGCCAATCACGTAATTACTTTGACTTTTTCGTCCAAGTCATACATCGTTGCTTAAACAGCACTTAAAGGTCGCTCGTGGTGATGCAACTGACTGCACTCTAGATGGGTATGCTGCAAATTGTGGAGAAAGTCAATCTTGTTCTGCCTTGTTCCAAGATATATCGTCTTCATCGTTTATTATCAGATTGTTCTCATTATTTTTTAAACGAACTTGAAAAATGTTCGTATTTTCCGCAAGTAGTCAGTTTTTTTGGGGTTGAGAATTGTTAAATAAATCTCGCTTTTAAAGCGAAAAGGACTGTCAGACTCGTTCTTACAATTACCATTGCGTTCTACAGCCGCGGTAACCTATTAAGTTGTTCCCAAGTCCCTGACAGGCATTTGGCCCTATCAGGACACGTCAGTTTGCTGACAACTGCGTAGTGCCCACGCAAAGTCCAGCATTTAGGTTTTCTCGAAACAGTCTGTTCTGCCAGATCTCAATTAAAGGCATTTAAACCGTTCAACATTTCAGGCGATTTGCCTAAAAGAAGTGAGTCTTTCCATCTATCTGTGAGCGTGTACACTGAGTTCTCTGCGGAGCTGAATTTTGGTGCTAACATATTGACCCTTAAACATGTACACAATTTTAACTTCTGAACGAAAAAGCACAGAGATTAAACCTTTCATAATATAAAAAAAAATATCACACGTTATTTCTAGTGAACCCAAGAGTTTACAGACACAAATTGCTGTAACGAACGGAATGTTTAAGCAAATCAAATTAATTAGCCGGCTGATGAGTAAGTAGGTCAAATAGGGGAGTTCCAGATTTACGGAAATCACTGCGCATTAATTATCCTTGTCTATTATGTTTAGACGTAATTTGATTTATGGTTTCTTTATAAGGAAATTAGAGATAATTTTGTAAATTGCATCAGTCTTCCCTTCGTGTAATCTAACCGCCTCACAGTGGGGCCGATGACATCAAAACTTGGCAATTAATATTTTATGCTGGTTTTACTTTTAAAATAAGTTAAACACAAAGATTATGTCATAATTTGATTTAAGGAAACAAAAAAAACACAAAATATTTTATAAATGTATATATTTATTCACATTGATTCGGTTTATCCCTCACTACAATCAGTTGATTCTTCATCGCTGTCTTCAGTGTATGTCACCTCATCGGTTGATGAAGCCGCAGATGTATTTAAATCTGGACAGTCCAGTAATTGGATTGTATCTGGATCAAAACTTGATTTCCGCTTTATCGGTTGATGCATACTTGAAATGAGAGGATCCGATGATATCAAAAGTCGATATAAAATATCAGCATTGGTTTTTTCGCGAGAACTTTTCCGTGAAAATCTCTCTCTGTACCTTTTAAACATTTTGTTATTTGCTTCTTGCGCTTCTTCACTCAGTTGTCCTATAGGCAGTAATGCATTTTCTATAATAATAGGCCCATGGATCAGTACCTTATGTATCGTAGGAGGCATTGAGTACCAGGAGTATTTTTCAACAAATAGGTATGCTGTTTCCAAAGCATAAGCTTTGAATCGGTTTACGTTTATATCAAACCCACTAGCTATGGCTTTTAAAATTGTGCGAAATCTTTTTATAATATCAATATCAATCCCTGTTATTCTGGCAGATGTATCAGCATTCTCGAAAAAACGCCTTGCGGTGTTCCCATCATTACTACTCCCGTAACCTGGTTTCGGTTTGTCTATAATCAGTCCAAGTTCACTCTTAAATTCCTCACATATTCTCTTTTTGTTGGCATCAACAATTTTTTGATTTTCTTTTCCTCGAGCTTGCCAGGTTTTTATTGGTAATTTGTAGGCTACTTTCAGAAGACATTCGAAGAATCTAATCCATGCATGGAGCGTTGACATTCCAAATTGTAGTCTAGATTCGTCTACTGTAGCTTCCACACATTTCGAAATATTGTTAAACTTTTTTGATGTTAATCCGCAGAGATAACATTTCATTGCCGAACTGGTATCAGTCAATGCATTGCATATTTTCCCGTCAACCATTGTGAACAAAAGTTTGTGACGTATTACAATACTGCGACCATTTATTTCGTATGCAGTTGGTATCAAGTTAAGAATTTGTGTATTAATATGGTCATGTTCTTTTTTAGCGAGTTCAGTGGTCTCATGAGCAAATTGAAATTTAATAGGGCGACAATATCTTGTGGATGAAGGCCTCGGGTTACTCCAATACACAACTTGTTCTTTTACTGGGCCCTCGGGATCGCCAGATATAAGTCTCAGAGGTACAACTGATGACAAAAAAATGCTTGCATCACTGGCTACCCCACTTGCAAATGTTTGCTTATATTCGGAATGCCCAGATGAACCATCAAATCCCCATTTATAAATTAATAATAATTCAAAAACATCGTTTTGATCTTCGAAAACAATCTTTTGAGATTGCATAACGCGAGAGGCTGTGTGATCTAGAAGTGCTTGAAGATTTATTTCAGCTGAAAGATCAGTAATTGATATAAATTGTCTGTCAGGGTAACAATTCTTTTTAGCCTTTTGAATAATTTTATACGAAGGAAATCGCGCCTTGTCTTTATTTCTAAATATGTTGTACTGATGCCTCGTCACTTGAGCGTCTATAAATGTACTTAAAGCTTCTTCTGCTGAAAGCTGGGTTATTTGTCGATCAGTGCTTATTTTATAAGCTGCTTTGTAACGAGTGGCACGTTTGGGTGATGTTTGGGTAACTTCTTTGACTATTGTTGCCGCATCAGTTGCCCCTGAAGACCTTAAACTCATTTGTGCTGCATAGCACAATTCTGCAGTATTACGTGTAGACCTTAAATCTTGAGTTTTTAGTCTCTTAGTCCTCTCTGAAGCGGCTTTGAAGTCAATATTGGGTCTTCCCTTTTTTTTGGAAATTTCTGTGTTGATACAGTCCTCATAATTCCGAAAATTTATTGACTTTTCTAGCCAAGCAGCGTTTTTATCTAAAAATCGATGCTTCATCCTTTGAGAACTTGACCATCTCTTCTTAAAATCAGAAACGAAGTACGAAATTTTGTTGTGTAATTCAGCTAATTTCAATTTAGGACACCTTGTTCGCTTTTCTAAGTATTTTGTTAAAAATAACACTTTTTCTTCTAATTTAGAATGGCCAGACTCATTCATTTTCTCATATAAAAACTTTCTGGACAAGAATATATCAGTACTACTCGAACCTAATACAAAAGAAAAATAAAAATGTATTTTCTTTAATTTTACATAAAAAAATACCATATATTATAGGTTCGGTTTAGAGCTTTTAATTAAAAAAGGTGCAAATTGGTGCAAGATTTCTTTTTTTAGATTTGAAGAATATACTTTTATACATAATATAAAACTATAAAACAAACACCTATGGCTACCTAGTGTAACTAAAACTCTATGGGTTTAAAAAGATAATTTAAAAAAATGATGAACTCGCTTCCCATTTTATTCAGATGTTTTTTACTAACTTACACTCCATAAAATATACGTTTTATGCTAAAATAAGACCACTTACCTCCTGCCAATGATGCCATATCAGCGGGTTTTGATGAACACTTCGATATTTAATTACAAATATATAAAGAAAGCAACAGTTTAAAAACACAGTTCTCGGCACTAACAAACAATCCGTACGAAGGTCAAGTTTCGACTGTTCACTGTTACGTCCCCTCGCGCCACACGGGTTGACAAAAACCGGTTTCAGGTAGGCTGGTTACCCATCTAACGATAACGAATAATGTAACAACAATGTGATGCATTTAGACTTTATGAGTTTCTGCCATGTTTTTATATGATCGGCCCCACAGTGCGCCTGTTCATGGCCTTGCTACTGTGAGCGGTCGGAACATCCCACGACGTGCTGTCGATCATGATCAGACGGTGAGTCAACCATTACTCGTCGCCCTCACAAAGTTACCGCTTACTCCAACTATTAGATAATCAAAAAATACGGCCTACTTTTCAAAACTTCTCACAGTATGAACATAATCTTCTCATACAATGTCGCGAGTCACCAGCCGGTTCATTGTCAAATCATTCACAGGTGTTTACAATCCATTGTACACACAACTACAATAGTGTTAGGCGTCACGACCGTACCTTCTTCAGATTCAATGGGCCATGCTAACGATACTTGTACATCCATTGCTTCTTTCAATCATTGAAATATCGTCGATTTAGGTTAAAGCCTTCAATGTACTACATTCACATTCAAGGTACGGTTGCATTCTATCAAAATATGCAATCAATAAAAACATATGGGACCCCCTTAAATATTTATTTTATTCTGTTTTTTTAGTATTGTATTGCTATGGTGGCAAAAAAAAATATCGTCTGTGAAAAAAATTAAAACAGTTGTATCACGATTCATGTGATAAAGCCTGGTGACAGACGAACAGACAGATAGACAGACGGACAGCAGAGTCGTAGTAATTGGCTCTAAAAATATTAGTATAGATTACTTTCCATTGCTTGGTTTGTTTAGTCCAGTATCTATCAAAGTTAGTCAGATACATCGATGTACGAAGAATTCTAACCTTAAATATTCAATAACAAGTTTCCATACACGGATGTCGTATTATTTGTATGTATTGTTGATGATTCGGTCACATGATTAGATTTTATTGAATGGACTCATGTGATTTGATTGTTGAGGCACCGAAATTTAGGCGCCGTCGGATGAGGCAGTTGATTTTTCGTTTACGAGGCCCTTGCTAACGGTTTTATAATTGGAATCGATGGCTGAGAGAAAAGTAGGTGGAATCAATTTACTTCTTCATCTTGATAATAACTATTAACAGAGCAATTCTTTTTGTATACTCTTGAGAGGTCCGAGGTGAGGGAACGAATTGGCGCTAGACGACTTGTATAGCTCTGTCTCTTTCCCACACTGGAACTACTCTGGCTTTTAGACGTCATGATAGGCCACCAGGTACTGTTCTGTGAGAGACGTAAAAGAAACAGAAAGATAATAAATGTATCTACTTAATGGTACGCCAAAATAAATAAAAAATGTAAAGCCAAAGATATTTTATCAATGTCTCAATCTTTGCACTCACTTACATAAAAAAATGCTCTATTGTGGTAATGACGTTTATGCAAATGTCAATGAAAAATATACAAAATGGCGACTATGATTCATCTTCGAACATAATCAACTTAGAATGACCAGTAAAGATAAATATAAAAATTGAAAATGGGAAATTACTGACGACGTCATTTATTGCGCATTTCGGCAAAAATGGAGTTTTAGTGACGTAAGTGTAGTATATTACTTTGTATTATTTTTATAATATTACTTTATTAAGGAAAACGGGTATGCAAAACAAAATCAATACCTATGGAAAATACGAGTTTGAACACGGTGTTTGATTTTATAATTATAAGTTACCTATCAAAAAATAATTAAAAATGGGTGTAGACAATTATAATTCATATTCGTATAGCTATTCATATTTTTATCAGATGTAGCTTATTATAATTATGTATAGAACTAGCTTATGTCTGCAGCTTCAAATCGGTTGTTTTAGAGATTAGCCACAACAAATAGACAGACAGTGAAAATATAGTAAACAGCTGTTATTTTAGCATTTCAATTCAGATCAGATTCACATTGATCGAGCTTACAAGTTCCTCGGATCCGTTTAAAACCAACGTGTTCTGATTGCTAATCAATGGTAGCTCCAGCCATTATAATTCCCCGGAACAATACTTAGACATAGAGTGCTAATTATAGACGTTTCCGACACGATATCCGGCCATTAAGATTCAAGCATGAGTAATCTTAACCGCGAAAGTGTTTAATTAATTAAGCTTGGCGCACACACCTATGCTTAGCATCAGCAAGCATAGAGAGCAAAGAGGTTCTTATTTTCTGATGGTGCCATGATTCAGAAGTCCTCTATCCGAATTTACTTGCGATTGGCGCAGCGCGACATCTTCCATACTTCTCTTGGTTGAGTCATTCGCACGGTAACATTGTTTGCGTTTACAGGTTTTTTTTTACGTGGTAAAATCATCACATGAGTCCTCCCACCCAGGTCAGAGCGGGAGGGACTGTCAGACTCGTACTGACGAAAATCCACGGTGTCCTTCAATAGCCCTTTACGTACCGGGGTCACGGTAATTCGTGAGTCCCGCCGTGAAACGCACGGGGCGTTTACAGGTTACGTAAAGTTTGTTCCCAAACGGTTGCTTTGTAGAAAACTTAGCAAATATTATCTGGCAACACGAAGTAAATGAGACTAATCGTAGGTTTGCGATCGCTTGTATCGGCTTTAAGACTTCTGTCAGGATGTCTCAATGAATTTCGGGAAGGGTAGACACACATGCAAGTTTTTCATCCTACTTATAAGCAATATTTTGTACGAACTTCTTTGCTTAACGCCATCAATGATAGATACCTAACGCTTTCATAATATTATGTTTTCTTAAAAGCATTGTCTACAAAAATCGTCATTCTTGCTCTTTTCAACAAGAATCGTGTGCGTCGGCCATATAGGAAAGTGTACGGTATTGTACTTTTCTATCAGTGAAAGCTATGTTGACTGAAGCCACGGTCTTTGACTGTTTAAATTTGGCTTACTTGTAATTATTATATAGTTTCCCTGGTCTACTCGTAATGTCCGCTTTGTTTGGAACTGGCTAATTGGAAACTAAAAACTTAATAGTACTTTTGCTCTATGCTTACAGCTTATGCTTAATTCGAGGTTTAGTGCTAGTCAGTCTTTGATAAATCGGACATCTATTTTGATAGACAGTACGGATTGCTTAGGTCGTGGATTCCTCTCGTGTTCCAAAAAAAACCGCTCTTAAAATCTTGAGCTTTTTACCGACTTTTTTTGTTCGATTTGTACGTTTATTAGTGTTTTCTAGTCAGTATTTTATTGTAGATGGATACTGCTACAGTTGATAGCCCGCTCATTAAATCTAAAAGCATCTGCGAAAAAGAACATATCTTAAACGGGTCAGATTACTGTACTTAGTTTTTTTCTAAGCACAGCAGAGAAAATAATACCTTAGTCAGACAAGGACATACTTTTACTCAAACGTTTCACTCCAGTCTCGAGATCTAGTTTTTTTTGAATGCCCTGAGAATACTAATTTCTATGCACAGCAATTTTGTCTAGCATTTATGTGGTCACTTACACAAATACATTAAAACTTTTGTGTGAGAAAAATGTCTGAGTAACCTACTTGCGGATGGACTAAATTTTTCCAGAATTCCGTAGTTTAAAACTGCTTAAGGAATTTTGGTCTGTATATGATGGTCCTAGGTTTCACAATCCAAAAACTATAAGTATCGTTGTTGTTAAAGATATTCCAAATGCATACGACGATCTTATCGAAGCAGTTGTGTCTTTAGTAGAAGTATCTGTTATCAAACGCGAACTTAAGCGGCGTTTAAGTCTGGTGACCTAGATGTCCTAATGTCTATCGTAGTCACATGACGCAATAGATTAATCAAAACTTAAAATTAAAATGTTTCTTGACTTCATAACGAATGCTAATGTAGGAAAAGAAGAAATATACCGGTTTGAAAGACTGCTGGTGTTTTATAAGTTCATAACGAATGCTAATCCAGTAATAGAAAAGAATACCGGTTCAAAAGATTATTACGATGCAGTTAAATAAGTTTATAGCTCTACATTCTCAGCCACTGTTCTGATAGACGACTTTTATAACGAGATCAACTCAGAAGTTATTGCAGTAAAATTCAGGTTGGTTAAAAGCCAAAATTAAATTGTGGTCTCCAGGGGATCTAAAGAAATACGTCTGTCTCATAATTCTGTGCTTTCTACATATAATCCTGTGCGTTTCCTGGGAAAAAGCCTCCCTATATCCTCCCAAGAACTCTTTTGAACGCCATCTCGAACCAGCCATCACAGTGCGTGTCCAGGTCATACCGACACCTTTTTTTACGGCCGGCTTCCGCGGCGTCGTCCATCCTCGGTTGTTCATTGTGTGGAAACTAAATCTTCATGGAAGTCGAGACTATATAATGAATATTGAAGATCATAATATAAGAGTAGCGTAGACCGGTCCAACCAGGCATTTCTACATTTCACAGAACATAAAACGTCTAGCCAATGAGTGTCCTTTACAACTGTAATGCGAGCTGACTTAATCCTGCGACAATCTTAAGCACTTTACCGTCTGCAACAGCTTGCCAGGATGAGCATTTAGTGCTCGATTTTGCAACACGATCTTTATCAATACCAGTCTTAAATTATTAAAGTGAATTTGTCTCTAACAGCTGTTCGTAAGCGAAACCACAAATAATAACGGGAGGTCAAGAATTTACGTCTAGTCGTATTGAACGCTGAGTCACTACTGACTTGTATTTGACGGAACGTCATATCTACTCTTAAAGCCAGTACAATATCAACCTTATTGTCTTTGTAGAAGAACTGATTTTGTTAAGCCATAGCGCGTATAGTCATGTCAGAGCTTAATGCTGGCACACAATTAGTTGCATTCGCGATGTAGTTACAGTTAAAAGTGGCGTTGAATCAAACAGTCTTGAGTTCACGAGTATCGTTGGATGGGTTTGTTTCGTCGATAAAGTTGATTACACACACTTGTGGCGTTGCATGGGAAGCAACTGTGTAGACTGGCTTAGCGAGACCAGTGGTTTGTTATTGTCATTAGATTTGACTATGTTTAATGTTATGCATACACATGTTATTTTTTGTAATATATTTGTTTCGTTCTACTTCTTTTATGACAGGCCAAAACCGCTTTCGGTGATACAGTAATTTATATGCTAACGCGTTTTATGTTTGTCACTTTGGTGTTTCCATAGGCTCCATCCGTATTTTTATCAGGTCTAGATAGCGTATAATTTCCACCTTTTACTGCAAAATAATATCACGTATTATCTCAAAATCGGTCAAGAAAATAAATAAGATCAGCCACCTACTTCCATTACCTAGATTTTTTGTCCGATAGCGTACTACTGAATCGATTCGGCCCACTACAAAGGCTTGTACTCATTCATTCTACGTTTCAATTTCGAAGGTAACCGTTTTTGCGACCAGCTTTCCCTTTAGTGGGTTGATAGTGTTGATTGTGCGAATTTCGCAAGTCTGCGTCAAACCCAGACCGAGATACATACTTTTAGGACACATTTTTTGAGGAAAATGGATGCGTTCAGGAAATCTATGTCACAAGAGCTTTCATATTTGTGGATTGGCATTGGTTAAGAACACTAGGAAACCTTTCAAATGCTTTTTCTACTCAAACTATTGTACAAAATCGAATCCAGTCTTGCAATGCATAAAAATTATAATCCATATTTTTGCCATGCAACTTAGAAAGATATTCCATTGTACCTTTTAGTAATATTGATTAAAATCTTAACAATATATTTGCGGCGTGCCCAACTTCCAAAATTCGTCCTCCAAAACGCGGTTACGATGTTCTGATCGCGATTAATTGATCGGGACCGTCGATTAATGAATAAACAGTAGCAACCGCTTGCTCAAACAAAGTAAGTGGCCTGTTCTTTGGAGACGAAGTATTAATGGGAGATTCAACAGAGATTAATATAGCAGTTGACGATATAGAAGTGATGTCATGGGCGACATGTGGGCGCGTTACAGAAATGTTCTGCCTACTCCTTAGTGATGTACAGGGGTGACAGTTAAAATTGGCGTCTCGAAAAAAAATGGAAGTTTTGTTACGCTAAGACGCTTGCATTTGGCTTCAACTTGCCCGATCTTTATTTTTCTTCTAAATATGTGACCCTGGCCACTCTCTGGTGGCAGAGTTCATTCAGCCACAGCTGCGAAACTCATATGCCTCTGACATGGGTTCCTCACGATGTTTTCTTACACCGATATCAGTGATGTCCAAGATAAACTTGGAAATTACATATCAAGACACACTAGTACTTGCCCGATTTTGAACTCACTACCTAATGCATGAAAGACGAGGTTTTCACGTCTGTTCTATTTTGCCTGATGTAAAGCTATGATGCTGCCTAGGGTGGAGCATGCTTGCCCAGAAGAAACCGATTCGCTCGATTTTGAAGAGGTTTTTGAAAAACTTGGCATTCCACTATATTCACAATAGACCGCAGAAACTAATTAACATTGATCTGAAACACAGCATTTCCGTTAAGAACCAGAGCGTGAAGATAAGTATCTAGATACTAGGTAATTTCGCAAATGCTAGACCTCAATGAAACGTGTCTTTCGAAACGCCACCGCGTTGATTGTAAGCGCCGCCTACGCACATCCTGTGATCTCCATTGATTCATTAGTTCAGTGGTACTCAACCTGTTGCATGCCTTCCATTGTATTGTCATGTTCTTTGTATAAGATTGTCCATTCAGAAAATCTTTATGCTCCTGCCGCATTTATCCCAATTTATATGGGATTGGTGTAACAGATCTTCGTTGTAATTCTCTATAAGCCGCTTCCATCAATGACTTTGTGGAAGTAGCAAAATTCTAGGCTAACAAAATGTTTATCAGTCATATTTGACGTCTGACGCAGTGTCTGAGCATTTGGACTCCTGCGCTTTGTGTCGCGGGTTCGATTCCCGCACGGAACAAATATTTATATGATCTGCAAGTAGTAGTTCCGGGTTTGGGTGTTTCTGTGTGTGAGTTTCTATGTTTGTAAACGCATTCACGATATAGGGGAAATTCCTAGTGTGGGGCAACTCTTTTTTTTTTAATGTTAGTTATATTCTAGACATTCAATCCAAACAATAATGTTATAAATAGTAGCCAATCTCTAGGCAGTATTAATTATTTACTTCGGCGTTTTTAAGTTGTCAGTCAAGACTGGTACTTCTCAATACTTACCAAAGAAAATTAAAAATTAAAAAATCGAGAAAAACGAAAAATAAACGAAGAAAAATACAGATATACTTACAGATATAGTCATTCCAAATAACATATCCTGTTCGTGTTCTTTTGCTCCTAAAAGATGTGCTAGTTTACTTAAAGCGCAGAACAATGTTGAGTACCGCTGCATTAACTGGTTGATTCATCCTGCGTTTGTTCTAAAGACGTGCACCGAATGTTGACAGGTGGCTTTGTGTAACGGGGCCGAGGAAATTCATCTGCTTCACTAGGTTATCAGTTATGTTGGCCTAGTCTAGTTTGCAAAGATTAGACTGTGAAATAGGATCTGTATGATGGTCTTGTTTTTTTTTTCTTTTGGGGGGAAAGGAGGATGCATTTGCAGATATAATATAATTATGAAAAATTACTCCAGAAAAATCTGTATTTTCATTAACTAATGACTTTCAGAAGATGGAACGAACGTAATTCCTGATAGCATTATTTATATTTATTAAAATGATTAAGATTAATAAGTCTTTATCCACCTAATAAAAACTCTAGTAAACGAATTAAAAATACAAAGCTGATAAGCAAAAAAGTTCCAGTAAAATACCTAACAAAACATAGCGATAAAACTAATTACAAGGAAATTAGTAAGTTAACAAAAATAATTAGCTTCTTTATGTAAATTAAATGTATAAAATGATACATAACATTGCGCTTGATAACCCGTGATAACACGAGAACAATACTACTGTATCGTTTGGTGATAAATCGGTATGGTATACTTTGTTATTTTATGTAATGTACGAATGAGTCATTCTTCGTATAAAAAAATATATGAGAATTTATGCATAGTTAGTAGAACTTAAAAATACATCGTCTACATAGCAAATCGAATTTGTTTTTCAATCACACAGGCAAAACTTTTATTTGTAACTTTGCAAATATCTTTGCTAGTCTTTTCCTTTATAATTCTATAAGTAAGTTATTTCAATCTTCATCCATCTGCTTTCATAATCCTTCCTGCGTTTATAAACATAAACTTGTATTTGATTGAAACCTTATGTCGTTCCATCATGGACTTACTGTCAACCAAAAACTAAATAATTATCAATCAATTATTTATAATTCACGGGAATTTATCACTTTTTGATATCATAATAATATTTACTGGGTTCTCAATTAAAAATTTACTCAAATTAACGTTATAAAACTGAATCACTTGTTCCTGTTAGTTAGTAATTTACCTGTTGTAGTGCATCGGGACAACCACAGACCTAAAGTTTTATAAGGAAAACAACTTAATTACGTCAAATTATAGCTGAATCCAGGAATTTGTGACAATTATGATCAAATAAAACACAAATAACTCATGTGGTGACCAATATTTATGGACCAACATGTCTGATGTCGATGTCAATTGCTCGGTGTCGTGAAGAGTGGAAATATTTGAAGGAGGTTTACACCAGGATGTTAGAAAGAGACTGAAGAAGAAGAAAGAGAAAAATGTACAAGACAATTTGTTTATCATGTTTAGAGCAAAATGGACTGTTACTTCGGAAATGTAAAACTCATGAGATAATGTTGTGTTCAAACTAGAGTAAGCCATCAATTCAAAACACCGTTTCCACTTTACAATCTTTAAGTTTAGTGCAAAAAGGACAATAACTGCATAATTAGAATCTTCTCATGCCAAATAGGTATTCATTTAACTACAAAAACAACAAAAGAAGGTCATCTACAATAACAAAGCCTCCTCACTTACATAATGACTACAAACTGACGCCTTTGTCACATCTCAACAGATACGTTAGAAAAAAAAACGATCGTCGGTAATGGCGGGAAAAATCTGTGACTCATTCTCATTCATTCATAAAATATAGCTCAACGTGTTTTATTACTACAGGTGTTAATTTGTTTGCTGATAGTCATCTTATAATAGCTTTACTATTTACTAAGAAGTTTACGCGGTCTTGTTGACATTGACGTTGAATTTGGCGCCAAATGCGTAATTTATTGCCTCTGATCGTGATCGAACAAGGAGGTCATGAATTGGGTTAATGGCTGGGATGTCAGACCTCTTTATTGGTGACCTTAATTCATGTTTTTGGTTGTGAAAGATCTTTGGAAGGCCTGAAATCAAATCAGTATCTCGGAAGTAAAAGGTTTGCGTCCAATCTAATATGAGTCATGTTGTCCCTAGACATCGAGTAACGGAACTAAAGGATACGATGACCAATTTATCACCTTCATTTTTCATTCAAGCATGACGAATGTAGTGTCTTAGTAAGACTTGAAGTAGGTTATTGTCATTAGAGGCAAGAAGTGACTTAAGGCTATGATTACCAGGGAAATGTTTAACGAGAAACAGTCTATGCTTCTCAAATAACTTGGTCTTAGAAAAATTTGAATCGTAGTAAGGACTAATTTCTCGATTTAAACTGAACTCAGCCAGTCAACACACTTAAAACGCGTTCAAGAGCTGTCACTGTCATAATTGCTTTTGAATGTCGTTTTAATGATCTCGATCTCGTTTAGTTTCTTTGGTCAAAGTGGACAAATATTACAGGAAATAAGTATTCAAGGGACACTTGTAAGAAAATCCCTAGTAATATTATTTGATAAGCTTGAAAAACGATCACGACACTCCCTAAAGTTCGTGATACGTACAAAAAAAAATACAAAACTACTAATAAATCTCAGCAGATGGCGACACTAGCGACTGTTCCAGTTTCGTTCGCGATAAGAGAAATGGAGAAAGTGTTTTACCAATGTAATTTCTATTCAATATACTTTTCCATTAAAATCAGAATAGGTTCATCAAATTTTCTCATTTCATGCTTTAATTAAAAAATAAAAACTAGTAAAGGCTGCAATTTAATCACCATCGCAACTTATTAGGGGTCGGCAGTACAAAAGTATGTCTCTTTGCATTCTTTTCTATTAATCAACATCTCAGTTAACATTCCCTTTTTCGTAGTCTTAAAATATTTAAACGTATTCTATCAATAAAATTCTTCTATCCTTTTTCAAACTCATAACTTCAAAGAAAATACCTAGATAATTCTCAACTGTAACGTACAATTTAATATTAATTCCATGTAATTAGCAGTTTAGTATCTTCATCGATTATCAAACGTGACCAAGACATTGGAATAAACAACCTCGTTTTTAAAACAATACTGCCATAGGCACGATGCAGCGAAATCGTGAACTGTACGCATCGAATTAGCATTGTGAATCGATTAAATACGCCCAGTTGTCACACAAGCCTCGTGATATCCGAACGCAAATTACATTTGTTCGTTTGACAGGTGCACTATGCGTACGTTCAGAAATAAACGTCTGCGACTGTAATGGATTTTGTCTTTTGATGACTTCGTACTTATTACGAGTTTCTGGATACTTTTAACGAAAAGTTTGAAGTTAATTGAAATCACGTACCCACGTCTCTTCCAGCTTCCTGCAGCGATAGGCATTTTTTTTAACATAATGTACATTCCCATTGATGTGTTATTCTTATTGATTATTATTCAAACAATAACCTATTTTAAAACAAAATAAATGTGCCGATGTTGGTTGACTTTGGTTGAATTTTTATTCTAAGGATTTAAAACTAAAAGCTTTAAAAACCGGTACAAATAAATAGATTTGGCTCACGTAACTTTGCACGAATACTCGTACCTATTATTTGAGCCTACTCTAGTTTTGGGGGTCACTATGTTAATGACATAGACATTAATGGCTAAAATTTTACATTACCTTATGTAAAAACACTTGCATTACTTAATTTAAATAAAGTTTTATATTACTTATAATTTATGCGTCATAATTTTTTGAAACAGTCAAATAAATATTAGTCTAGCCTAACTTCAACATAATAATAAATATTTCCCTAATTGTACTCTACTGTAGAACAATATTACCACATTTATATTTTTTTCGCTACTCGTTAATTGTGGCAAGGTCGTCCAGTTGGTCAGTTTACTTTCTCTCATATTACGTAAATTACGACCTATAGCACTGGACCTGTACTGCTTTAATAACAGGATTGTATTACTGTGTTTATAAGGTAAATGACAGGAAAATATGGAAGCTGGTAGACTGGTAAAAAAAACTTGTTTTGTTAGTGGCCAGTGTTGTCCAGTCTAGTAAGTCAAATTTCTGAACGAAAGATTAAAATAATCGGGGTTTTGGTTTTAAATTTTGAATTGCTACAACACAAAAAAAATCTCTTGACATTTGATTTGAAATTCATAGACTTATGTTAACAATGTAGTACGAGTTTATCGAGAAAATATTCGAAGCTTACACGATTAAGTTTTTTTTTTTGTATTTGACAGAAAAAAAAAATATATTAACATATTTTGAAGACAATCTGACAGATAACTCATTCAATCACATGAATATCATAAATGCTAATAGTGTGTGACTTTGCTCCGTTTTCACGTCCAAACGGCTGAATTTCTTATGAATTTTGGTGCATAGATGGGACTATAGGCATAGATACGGTTAGAAGCTATAAAGGAGAAGGGGCGGGGGTAACAGCTAGTACACCATAAAACAAAAAAGCTATTATGGCAACACCATGAGAATGGTGACAGTATGATGTAAGTTGTATTGCATATCGTGAACACGGGTACAGGAACAATAATCGTGGGTATGACTGCAAATCGGTTACTAAACTTACGATAAAACTTCTCATAATATTATAAAAGAAATTATACGTATGATTAACGTTTTATTTTCTAGATAGAATATCAATTTGAATTTATGACTGTCCATTATGAATTCTAACGTATTGTGAATATTAATACGCTTTGTGAATATTATTTTTAGCGTATCTATTTTTTCACTAGTAATGGAATTATGAAGGAGTTTTTAAATTCTTCTTCGTTTTAAAACTTGTATTTTCCTCAAGGATTCGAGTTTAGATGCATCGTTCAGTTGCACAGGACATAAATAGGTTGTCACTTATTTTTTTGACTGCCGTATTAGGCCAAGCTCGAACTGGCTTCAGAGATATTCTCACAATGGAAGGAAGTTCACAGACCGTGCGTCATCGCGCGTAAAAAAAGAACGTTGTGATTATACTCTGTGGTAAAAAAAGTTAAAAAAGGCTCGAACGCATTTGATATTTTATGTTTTTCAAGGCACTGGCTGGGTGGACTACTCAAAAAAGCATGTGTTGCATTCGAAATTCGAATAGTCCAAACATAGATATTGTTTGTTTTTAAAGATGTGTTTTATTTGCGTTTCAATAGCTCTATGGTCGTTATATTTTGGTTATGGGCGTTGCTCGATGAATAATGTTATGGTACTGCAATTATGAATGATTATATTTGAATATTTTAACATATTGTAGCAGATAAATTAAATATGGCGTCTTGATTACGCATTTTTGGCATAACTCAACTAAAATATAAGCTTTTTGATACATTTTCAAATGAAAATCTAGTTTGGACCTAGCATTCATGATAATCCTTTATACTGAATACCGTACATTACTCTAGTTTTGTTGTCTATATTACAGTTTATATGTCAGCATGTTTACAACGCGTATGAATAGAGTTCTAAAAGTCGCATGTCACTGACCTATCGGACGGCACCCTAACAACGTTACATCTTCACACACCTTAATCTTTAAAACAAAGGTGCAAAGTTCAGAATCGTTTGAATCAAATGTATCGTCTGAAGGCTGTTAAGGTTGGCTGGCTGTCAAAAGTCCGGGACAATAGCGTTTCGCGTCACACAAATGCATTGGAGGGTTCCGGATCGTTGCATGTCATTATTATGTAAAATAACCCTCGAATGCGTTTGGGAGACTCGGTATTTCCACCACCAACTTTTATCAGACGGACCAACGTTGAGATATTATGAGTTAGGGAAATCCGTTTCATTATTTGGTCATCATAAATTTAAAAATATAAAAAAGAATCAGCGGGCCTAAGCAACATTGATACGAGCGGGAAATAAATCTAGATAGGTACTTATGTAAAATCAATTTCTTAATACTATTTTAAACACTTCCGCAATTCAGACTATTTCTCTTCATTTACAGTTTGTCATATTCATGAATTTAAATCTCCTTGAATGATGCTAATAAATTCAAAGTCAATTGGTATTCTTATTTTAATGACTTAATTGTAGATTTACGTCCATCGATATGCTAGGATTAACAAATATCTTGCATTTTCTTTACAACCATTCATTATAACGTTTCCCGACGAGTTCAGAAGAATTTTACATCTCCAAATAAAGTTCTCGCATAAAATAAAATAAGGCAATTGAATTCGAAGATAGACGTGCGAACTACAAAGGAAGTTAGAAGCTATTTCATACAACTAATCGTCCGTAGAAATGTTATTGACCGTAATTCATATTCAATGCCCATAGTCTGGAATTGATCATTTCTTCGTACCAGAGATAAGATATTAAGATGTCTATGGTCCTATCTGGTGAGGATTTTTTATCTGTGGAACTGTCATGGCCGTCGTTTCCCGCTACTTGCAGGAGAAACCTATTGACATTAAAGAAAGCGGGCCCTAGGCAGATTTACACGATATCTATTTTTAAGAAAAATGAACGTGTTAGTTACTGTTTTAACTAAAATGAAGTAACAGTCATGCTTGCATAATACAAAACATCCGCTCGTGTAGATTTTGTATTACTCATAAGTTATAATACATTTCTTAGAATTTGTAATACTGCAGTTTACAGCTTAGCGGGTGAGGTTTCTGCAGCTGCCTGGCCACAAGGTATACGCGTGTTGCGTCTAATGAAAAACTGTATTTTATTGTTATATTGTCACGGTGACGATGACGCCCCGTCGCGATGCCGATTTTATGCACGCGAAGGAAAGGAAAGTGATTCGTGCGTGTGACGCAAGTCGCATTTTCTGAGGTCGTGAACGGATCTTTAGCAGACGAACGCAGGAAGTTTATTTATTATATTGCAGAGCTCCATTGGTATAATTCTAGTTTAGAGTTTCAGATATACAATTTTAGTTAGCGATGTAGGACCAAAACACGAAGGCACAGAAAAGTTTACACTGACACATGTTTTGTCAAACTCTTAAATTAAATTCAGAAAATCTGTGACATATGTCTTCTCAAAACTGACAAAAGTGTCAGTGTCAGGATAAGCAAGGTTCAATATTAGTTTAGTATTCATAATAGCTACTCCAAACATTTAGTGTTCCGTGGTTTCCGGCAAGGATGACGCATCCAACGGAAGTGCGTTGATGTTAATCTTTGTTACGATAGCCAATTCGAAATATGTTAATTTTTATTTAACGCATTCATGAATTCGCGCGTGTATTTTTAATGGAAGTGGAAATTGCACATCACTATAATGGTTAAAATATTTTTTTGAATGGGGTAATTCTGGTGAATGCACAAATGTTTTTATGTTCTCCGATCCCGTGGTGTCATGAAATTACCTAGAACACCTATTCTTCTTCATCTTTTGTATTGGCAGTAGAACTGAAAAGTCATTTGTAAAAAGGCTTAATATTTTTTTAAAGGGGCTTCATCATCAAAAAACAATTTCTCTATAACGGCCTTAAGTCCTCACATCTCGGAGGGTAAACCTTTTTTATTAATTGAAATAATTTAAACGTTTCCCCTCCCCACACAACGAACTTCTCGAGTACCTATCGTGAGAGCGTTTACAAACATTTAAATTCACATAGGTACAAACTCAATTTTTAAACAACACTTTTTGCCAACTGTGGAGGATATTAATGCAATCTAACCAATTTCAATCCAGCAAAATGGATAGTTATCTAAGTACACGTCGATTAGAACATTTAACTTCTAAACAAATCAGCAACTAAGATCCACCATGTTTGTTTTGATTTAGTACATGAAACCGAAATGTAGCAGAACAACTGTCATTAATTTTGCGTATTCGAGGAACCGGCTGTCATTTTGTGAATAAATATAGATTTGGTGTGGAGGGTCGCGTAGTTTCTTACTAAGAATAGATAGATCCCTTCCCGTGTGTTGAGAGACGTTATTGATATGGATTTAACAGATAAATAGCTACGATAAATCCCGTATCTACAGTAATAATATGTATTTCTGAATAAGAGAGAGAGAGAGAGAGAGAAGACCCTGATTGAGAAGACTGAGATTTGACACAATCTACAAAAAACCGTACAAATATATGTATAGACCTAAACCGTCGTTATGAATCAACATCTGACTGCCTTTTCCTAACTATATTGGGTTCCAGTCAAACCAGATGCAGCTGGATATCAGTATTTTACAAGAAGCGACTGCCTGTCGGACCTCCACAACCCAGTAACTGGGTAATACGATACCCCATGGTAAGACTGGTTGTCAGACTTTAGAGCTTCTGACTAACAGTAACGACTGTCAAAAATTTACTAATGACAGCCGGGACCAATGGCTTTACGTGCTTTCCGAGGCACGGAGGAAACTCACTATGACAGATGGTCACCCATCCACAGACCAACCTCGGCAAGCGCGGCTTAACCCGGAAGATCGGCCTGTGCGGCTGTATTTATTTCGCCACGAGCTCCTTCGTTATGAATCACTCGATCAATTAGTTAAAACTGCATAAAAATCGGTTCAGTAGTTTTTGTGTTTACTGCGAACAGAGAGAACAGGCGGACGCGGCGGAGAACTATGTTTTATAATTTTGTAATACCAATACCACCACTTCATTATATTCAGATCTTTTTCGTGACTACATGTTTGATGTATGTAAAAAAGCACGTTTTTAACTGAACTAAACTTTTGATCTGTATAGCCTTGTCTGCCATTCCAGCCATTGAAAACATGCATATCTCACTTTACTTTTGCAATAAAACCAAGTGATTTGTCTTTGACATTAATATTTTATTGATGTTTGTTGCGATTTTATTGCCCTTCACATGCGATCTGTTGCTGCCATGTCTGGCCAATAAAAATCAGAAAACAGACGTAAATATTGCCAGTTTAAAAAATAAAAGGCGTAAACAGTGAAAAAACTTGTTGGCAATATAGCAGTTTCAAACTGCTATATTGCCAACAAGTTTTTTCACTGTTTCTTATTCGCTCCAGATGATTCTTAACTAATTAACTGGCTTTTAAACCGACTCCAAAAAGAAAGAACTTCTCAATTGGTAACACAGTGTCGTCTGTAAGCTCATAACTTCGGAACGACTGCATCAAATCTTATAATAATATATATTGTTGTTGTTTCCGTTTATATCAGGACCAGGTTTTCATGTACGAAAGTTTTGGGTACAACCACTGGAAAAGTCGAAACTTTAAGTTCGTGCTAGGCTTAGCACTAGACATTGAATACTAGTGGCTACTAGTATTCAATAAAAAATCAAGTTTAAAGAATAAACTTCCCTCATAGTATGATCAATTCATCTCTACTCTACCTAGAGTACCTGTACAGATTAATTTCTATACAATTTGGCTGTTTTTTTGCACCAGTATTGCACTATTTCACCATCTAATTTTCACTAGTATGAAACATTTCTTTTCTATTAAAATATACATTGCCATGCTTAAAACGGTAAAATCTTTCTACGTTCTGTCATTTTGTCTTTACTTCTGTCGACAATACCAGTTTCTATGGTGTACGCTACGCATGCTGACGTCCTCATATAGGTTGTATCTGTTTCTCATTGTCCTTTACTCAGTATATTTCTTAAAAATTTAAAACAAACGTAATACCAGCTGATTGTATGTCTCCATAAGATTTATTATTAATACTGAACATTAAAGGCTACATAATCAACGACCAGTTAGCTAATATTATGGCAATCTTGCGCAGAATGTTGATTGCACGCTAGTTGGTGACTGAGAACGCAAGTATTTCTGTCTTTGTTTGTACCAACCCTGTTATGGTTGTCCAAGTTGGAGACGGCTTTCCGTAAATAATAATGTAATTTGATTTCAGATCGATCGTAATAAGCCATAGTGTCGAACGTAATAAGCTACTGCGGGGATTTTTGACAATCGCGGAAATGTCTTGAAAATCAAAGGGCAATTTATCAAATGCCCTTCGACAACGGACGGTCGGACGAACAGGGTGGTTTTTAATCGTCCGACAGTTCTTTCACATACAACCAAAGAAGTGGGACTAATTTATACTTTTAACCTCCCAAAAAAAATGATAATTTGACAAAGGACATAAAATTTACAGAAGGGCGTTGTTGTTGTTGCTAATTAAATATTTCGGAAATTTTATAAGAGAAACAATATGGTGGCGAAGTCATAATTTTGGTCCCGTACGCGATAAGAGATCCATGTTTTGTTTCTTATTCACACTCTTAATAAAGTTAACCGTTATGCGCTTGGTTATTGTGCCTTTTTTTTGAATAATGGCTTTAAAAGAATTGTTAATTGTTTAACATTTTTATATGCATAGGGGTTGTTTGATAAGATGTGACGATGCTGCGGGCTTAACAATGTATATTCTTATTACAGAAACATGCGTTTTTAAAGCCCCTCTTGCACTTGCTATGGTATTGAAAAATCTTCGGTTTCTGTCAATAGTTTGAAGAAAACAGTGACAGATTGCTATTTTCAACATAATTTGCGCGCTTGGCTAAGTTTATTATAACTGAGAGTGTAAGACTAGCTAAATGCTATTCTCTTAAAGACAATTTTTAAGCTTTACGCTACGTCGAACTCGTCGTCAAGACAGAGCCTTGAGATAGTGTCTCGATACGCCGTTATCAGTAGCTTTGTGAAAACCAATCTGTAGTTTTGACGCTGAGGCAGCGTTGCACACAATGCTGAGAGAATAATAGTCCTTAGAGAATAGTATTGCACATTTATGAACATGGGTGTAGGAAAAAGGCCAAGTTTATATGTCTTGTAGTCTTTTGCATAGGAATGTGATTATATTGTTCAGTTCAAAACAATACACGAATGCCATCATTAATATTATGAAGTTTAAAATGATTTGAATAGGAATGCAGAATTAATAAATTATGCAAGGTGATAAATATTCACGGATATGAATTATAATATAATCTGATTTATATTATTAAATTAAATATTAAAAGGCATACCTACGTACGCCTCATGCTTATTTTCTTTATAATGCGGAAAATATTATTTAAAACGTTTTAATTTATTTTAATTCCATAGAAAATCTATTTATATGAATTGTTATGGTTTTCAACGCAGTAGATATATTTCGTTTTACCATACAAAAGTGCAAGGAACGGCAAATTAGATTATGAAGCCAAAGGACTATCGAATATGACTGCGATTTACATAGTCTGGCACGCAAGCTCTTCAATTTTGAGCTTTATTTTCCAAGTCCAAAGTTTCACATTGCAGATACTTTTGGCCATTAATTTTGGATTGGAAATTCGTATTTTAAAAATGTGCTTTTGAAATTCGAACGCACATATTTATGGGTTTTCATTTTCTTTTATTTTTTTGTATCATCATTGAACGTTTTTGCAATTGTATTAAGGTCGTTAACCCTTATACCATACAATACAGGCTTATGCTCGCGGCTTCTTCCGCGTGATTTTCCGTAATCATCAGGAAAGGCCGTACCGGTATAAAAAGTATCCAGTTTATAAACTATCTATGTACTTAACAACTCCATTCCAATCCGTTCAGAAGTTTTGTTGTGTAAGAGTAAAAAATATCCGTCCATCCATTCGTCCTCACGAACTTTCGCATATAAAAAACTAAAGAACAAAATAACGTGATGAGCTTTAAAATTACTAGGTATTTGGTTTTTAGCGAATTTCGCATACGCGATGACTGCCGACTCACAACAAGACAAAACAAAACAAAAGTTCATTGTCTTTATTATATTATTAAAAAACTGATTGTATCTATTGTCCACATTAACCGCGGTCGTTAACCTCTAATCTGCTGTTGTTATTCGAAGTATTAGTTTAGAAAACATAAAATGATTAGGGCCACAGTTCCTATTATGAATCGTCATCCTATGACAATTTTATCGCAATTCATATTCTTATCCAATTGGCTATTTGACAGTAGCTGAAAATCACAAATATCCGTCCGTCATTTAGAGTATTAAAAATTACGGACACGTGTTTTTTCTTTTGTAAAATCAATGAATATTCACCAAAATATAACGCATCAAAACTGAGAGTGGGGACCCGTGACGTGGGAATTCAGTAAAATTGTGACGTATTGCCAATTTTGAAAGCGTCGTATCTTCGTTAAACAAAAACAAAAGAAAAAATACGGGTCGAATATTTTTTGATAATCTAAGTGACGGACTAATTATAATTTTTCAGTCAAATAGCCAATTATGACCATGCTTTTTAGGCTTCCGAGTCCAAATTTTTTACCCTTTGAATTCGGACCCTTTGGCTACTACTAAGACTGCTGTCTGTGTTTCTGTGTCACCAGGCTGTATCTCATGAAACGTGATAGTTAGACAGTTGATATTTTCACAGATGGTATAATCTTCAAATGAGTCTTTGCGCTCTGGGTGAAGCGGAAAGGACTGTTAGACTCTTACTGACTAAAATGCACTCCTGCAATTGCCTTTTACGTTCCATGGTCACGAAACCCGCTTAGACAGTCGTGCGATCCATTATGATTATGCCAAAGTGGCTTTTTAGGCCTTCACTTGGCTATATTCATCATCCAAATGATTTACTCCGTGAATGAATAGCCAGTAACCATGTTACTGGAAATGCACGAAGTGAATCATTAGGAATAAGGCTTAAAGTGGCCGTTTTAGGTCCGCAGGTCTCTTAAGATTTTGCCAGTCTAATTAATTTGACCCCGCGATTATACCGTCGCCATTTGCCTTGCAGTTCATCACATTCCAAGATTTACAACAAGACACCGAATAACCCATTAAGCTCAAGTCTTCACACGTTTTACTTCGCTATTAATCTCTTTAAATCTGTTAAGGTGTGACAACAAGCGATAACATTTGATTTATGTTGAACAGGATGTGGAACAGCCTTTATCTTTCTTTGACGGCGCTTTGTAGATTGGATGTGTGTGGCGAAAATATGGAGAACGCTTTTGTCAGGGAAAAAAATTTCTGAAACATTCGTTAGTTTTTGGGGTTGAAATAATTCCTCCCGGTCTGAATAGCGTGGAAGGGACTGTCAAACTTGACTGACTAAAATCCACTATATTCCTTATGGTGTCCTTGGGCTGGTTTGTTTTTTGGGGTTTGAAAATCAAATAATTCCTCCCGCTGAGCTGTGGATGGATCGGAAGAGATGTCAGACTTGACTAACTAAAACCCGCGCTTCAGAAATCTAAAACGGCCACTTTGCAATATCCCAAAATATTCACCTTCGTGAATGAATAGCCGATGGCGTTGCGGGAAATGCTCGAACAAAGTTGCCTTTTGGCAGACAGTCCAAAAACAACTAATTTGTATCAATCAAACTTCGGGGATATGAGAAACAGGGTGTTAAGTGAATCTAGGTCCATTGGAAAGGGTGGGTTTCTGCCCAAGATTTTCTCGATTCAATTGGTTCTCATTATAATTAGCGGACAACTACAAGCGACTAGCAGCCTGCCCCGGTTTTGCACAGGTTAAAATTTTCAAACTACCCTGTGAATTTTCCGAAAACGTGCTCAAGAACAAACATTTTTCTGGCAATAATGAACAAAGTACAGTTCTTCGGAAGTCGTGCACATACAGACAGACTTAAGCGACTTTGTTTTATGAAGGCCATACACGTTAGGGTTTGTTGCATGATTGTTTTAACCTTGCATGCAAAACCGACAGGTAAGCCCTAACGTGTATATTATGTTAAAACTGTACAGTTGTCGGTACATTTATCGGTAATGCGTGCGGTCGGTTATGCGTGCACAGTAGAAACCATCATGCAAATCCTAACGTATATGGCCTCCATTATACTATGCAAAGTTATTTTATACTGTGTCCTTAACTCTGACAGGTCAGATAAAAGGTCTAAAAGTAAAATAAATACTAGCTTTTAAACAAAAGCTCACAGGCTCATTTGCAACACAATTCCATTAATAACTTTCTGTCACCCGCTTCCTGATTGGCTCTCCAGTCTTGATAATATTTGTTTACGTCCTTGTCTTATAAGGAGGTCGTTATGAATGCTCTACCTGCCTTATCTCTAGCAAGTATTCCGGTGGGAACAATAACAGTGCGCTGATCCCAGCCGCGACCGGCGGGCTCTGCTGACCAAGCATTCCCGATATTGCCAGAGTGTAACTCTAAACGCTAGATATTAAGTGAATGTGTATCCTGTTGTTAGTTAAGATAGAATAGTCAGTCTGAAATAAACGGTCGTCAAGTAAAGTTGTGCCTTTTAAAAACCCTCCGAGACTCCCCGGTAACTTAAGTGGCGCAGCCGGTAGGATACCCAAAATTTAGCCTGTGCTTCGAAGGACACTAAATCGGTTCTGTGCGCGCGGTATTGGGTAAACTCGAACCAAACAAATTCCTGTCAACCGGGTGCCGAGGGTTCCTGTTTCTACGATTGCAGCTCTACGGGAAGGCATGGGAACGAGCGAACTGTAAGTAGACCTCCTTACGATTCCTGTCTTGTCCTTGTTATTTCCTGTGGCTACGAAAGTAGATATATATCGTGATTTTCGAACTAAAATCGTCGAAAGTTATTTGACTTCGTATTTGTTAATTAGGTAATTATTTTAAGTGTGAAGTGCTTGAGCATTATTTTCGGAATTTTATTATTTGTTATACCGTACTTAGAATTTTATATTAATAATTTTAATAATGGCAGACCGAGTACAAGTTATTCCAAAAGAATTGCTCTCCCTTATCCCTAAGTTTGATGGGGACCAAAATATGTTAAATTTATTTATAAAAAAGTGTGAATATATATTGAGAAATTTTAATGGACCAGAAAATGCGACACAATCAACATACGTATTTCATTCTATTACTAGCCGATTATGCGGTAGAGCGGCAACTCTACTAAGTGAAAGAGACGACATTAATTCTTGGGAACAATTGAAAAATATTCTCATACAGCATTTTGGAGACCCTAGATCAGAGGAGTGCGTAGCGATTGAGCTCGAAAATTTAAAAATTAAAAATGATGAAACTTACTTACAATTTTGCAACAGAATTCAACAAACGCGTAGCACCCTCTTCTCTAAGGTAAACTTGCTCGCGGACGAAGGTTTAAAAGCTGCTAAAATGATAATTTATAATAGTATGTGTCTTAATGTGTTTTTATACAATCTTCCGGAGGATCTGATTAGAATCGTACGTTTGAGAAACTCTAATACTTTAGAAAGTGCACTTAGCATTGTCATGGAGGAAGTTAATTTTCAATATCAGTACAAAAATAAAAACAAAGCTCAGAAACAAACTTCATTACCTAATCCTAATAATTTTGTAGACCCCAGATCGCCTAAACAAAACCTTTTATCGCCCAACAGCCAGCCTTTTAAATTTGGTATCCCGCAACAAACGCAAAATAATAATAGGCCTGGTTTTAATAATTCTAATCGATTCGGCACACCACAGTTCACACCAACAAATTTTAAGTTTGGTATTCCAATAGTTCCTCAGCAAGGTTTTAAGCCCAACTTACCTGGTCAACAAAATTTTAGATTTAGATTCGTTCCTCAGCAAGGTTATAATAATACTCCAAATCAGGCCAAGCCAGTTTTCAATGCACCAAATCAACAATTTAAATTTGGCATACCCCCACAAAATCAACCACAACGTAATCCACCACAGTTACAGGAAAGTGATGTCTCTATGCGTACAGCTCGCCCGATGAGACAAAACATGTTAAATATTTTACTCGATGACGATAATAATCTATTCTACAACATTGAACCCGTAGAGACCCCGTCAGAACAATCCAATCAAAATGTCAGTTATTATGTAGAAAATTATGCTTATAATTTAGAAATGCCTGAAACCCAAATTTACAATGAACCTTGCGAAAAGAAAAATGATGAAAAACCAATCGATGCTGAAAATTTTCAGGTACAAGCCTCCAATTTTCACCCGAAGTAATTCAGTTGAATTGTGATTCACTCCTAAAACTCCCGCACATAGAAATTCCCGAAATCAAGGCCCGTTTCATGATAGATACTGGAAGTACACGGTCTTTCATAAGTCCTGTCAAAGCAAATGAATATTTTTCAAAATATAAATTATACGAACCGTTTGAGGTCATAAGTACACACGCGCGTAG
This sequence comes from Agrotis puta, assembly GCA_943136025.2. NCBI lineage: Eukaryota > Metazoa > Arthropoda > Insecta > Lepidoptera > Noctuidae > Agrotis > Agrotis puta. The sequence continues at coordinate 4,365,526 of OW964190.2, read as the reverse complement.
TCAACATACTGAAGTAATTTATATACCACTTTTAAAGACCTTTAAAACTTTAGGTAAACATAAGTTTTACGTATATGACGTAGATAAAAAATATGATGGTTTAATAGGCTCAGACTTATTAAAACAATTAGAAGCCTCTATTGATATGAAAAACCAAATATTACGTACGCCCACAACAGACATTCGTATATTATATAACCCGCCATACGAGGTCACATTAGAACCAAGGTCAGAGTCGCGAGTTAAAGTTCCGACCGATATAAAAAATGGAGATGCTATATTAAACTATACAGATTTCGGACAGGGTGTTAGAATGCCGAGTGCTCTCGTGAAATGTATCGATTCATTTGCAACTACAGTTATACAGAATGTTTCAGAAAATAGCGTCACATTAACGTTTCGGCAACCCTTGATTACATGTAAATTAAATGACAATACTTGTGAGATAAATATGACAAATAACGAACCATTGAGCAACTTTGAAATCGATGATTTACTTAAAAATAATTTAACTAAATTACGATTAGACCACACCAATGCAGAAGAACGTGAGGCTATAACCAAATTATGTTTTGAATACAGAGACATATTCCATTGTGATGAACTTCCTCTTACTTTTAGCAATCAGGTAAAGCATCAGATTAGAACTAAAAATGAAGATCCCATTTATGTCCGCCCCTATAGACTTCCACCGTCGCAGAATATAGAAGTACAAAAACAAGTTGAAAAATTATTGCAAAATGACGTCATTCAGGAATCATTTTCGCCTTGGAGTTCACCCGTACATCTTGTACCAAAAAAAATGGACGCCTCGGGTGAACAAAAATATAGGATGGTTATAGACTATCGACGCTTGAATGACATAACTACGGACGACAAATATCCCTTACCTAACATAAACGACTTATTTGACAAATTAGGGAAATCCACCTACTTTACGACACTAGACCTCGCAAGTGGCTACCACCAGCTGGAAATAGATAAACAAGATAGACCCAAAACTGCGTTCACTACCCCATCAGGGCACTTTGAATTCACCCGCATGCCCTTTGGCCTTAAGACCGCACCTGCAACTTTTCAACGCGCAATGGATAACGTGTTGAGGGGATTGCAAGGTATCCATTGCCTGGTTTACCTAGACGATATAATAGTCTTTTCAAATAGCTTGCAGGAACATATAGATAAACTTAGGAAAGTTTTTGATCGACTTAGACAAACCAACTTGAAGGTGACGCTTGACAAATGCGAATTTTTACGTACAGAAGTACTTTATTTAGGACACAAAATTACCAAAGACGGGCTAGAACCCAACAATGACAAAATAAAAGCAGTACTAGACTTTCCGTTACCGAGAACGCCCACTGAAATAAAAAGTTTCTTGGGGTTAGTCGGCTATTACCGTAAATTTATAAAAGACTTTGCTAAAATCACGCAACCACTTACCTCTTGTTTAAAAAAACGAAACAAAGTACAGATCAGCCAATCCTTTATCGATGCCTTTAATAAGTGTAAAGAGTTGCTAGTAAACGCGCCTATTCTTCAGTTCCCCGATTTCTCCAAACCTTTTGTCTTAACTACGGATGCCTCTAATTATGCTCTGGGAGCAGTCCTTTCACAAGGCTCTATTGGAAGTGACAAGCCCATAGCCTACGCGAGCCGCACTTTAAATGACCCGGAGACACGTTACAGTACAGTAGAGAAAGAAATGCTAGCCATTATTTGGGCAACAAAACATTTTCGTCCGTACCTATATGGGCGAAAATTCACTATCTACACGGACCATCGTCCTCTAGCCTGGCTTACCTCATTTAAAGAGCCTGACAGTAAGCTCACTCGATGGAAGCTTAGATTGGCTGAATTCGATTTCGATATCATTTACAAAAATGGGAAACAGAACAGTAACGCGGATGCCTTGTCACGTATAAAATTAAATATACTTACCAATAATAATGATAACGAATCCATGCAGTGTAACGCAAGTGACACGAACAAAGATAACGATACTATAGTCATCTCCGATTCATCGGAAACGATTAGTGCGCCTTCGCTTACCTCTTATCCAGTCGGCTCTCCAACATCTAGTACTATTACAGCCTCGTCATTGCCTGAAACAATTCACTCTGCCAAGGATGTTGATACCGACGGAATCCCCATATTAAACGAAGCAGTAGATACGAAGCCCCACCAAGTTCTTGTCTTTGCCTGGAACAGAAACCAGACATCAGTTAAAGATTTATCACGAGATAAACAAAAAGTTTTAGAGGTTCACTTACCTGTTGATAATCCCACTTTAGTTAAAAACTTCCTACTAGAATACATAAAACCTAAAACTAAATATTTCTTTTATTTCGAAGATAAAATACACAGAAGTCAGTTTACGGACGCCGCTACTAGATTATTTAAAAAGAATACAGTTAAAATTTATGAATGCACTAAAAGAGTGGTATACATCGAAGACGAGGACGAGCAACGCGCAGTTATACTTACGTATCATCGCGGTAAAACATGTCACCGCGGAATTAAAGAAACGCTCATGCACCTTAAACGGACATATTACTGGCCAAATATGGATATAACTGTTGCGACAGTAATTAATTCTTGTGACATCTGTAAGACAATGAAATATGACCGCAAACCCATTAAACCGCAGTTACAGCTTACTCAAACCCAAACCAAACCATTTGCCGAAATCTTCATAGACCTGTATTCCATTGAAGGGAAATACTTTCTTACCATAGTTGACGCATTCAGTAAACTAGGACAAGCCTTTGAACTATCCAATCGCTCGACTCCTGAGGTAGTTCGCGCACTTATCAAATATTTCTCATTTTATGGCGTACCAAATAAAATCAGTGCTGACCCTGGGTCAGAATTCAACAACATTTTATTAAAGGAAACTCTACAATTCTATAAAATAGACTTGCACATAGGCACTGCACATAATCCCAATTCCATGGGAATAATAGAGCGTTTCCATTCTACTATAGCAGAGATATATCGTAGCGCTAAATATGAACATAAAATAACGGACGCAGCCAACGTCTTGACATATGCGATTATGGCCTACAATCAAAGTATTCATTCCACGACAGGTCTTACACCCTTTGAAGTTGTCTTTGGCCATACCGAATCTAATAGTACTTTTGCCGTAAATTTCGAGAAACAATACACACAACAGTTAGTGAAAGATCATGTTCAGCGAACGAAATATCTCTATAAACAGCTAACAGATAAAATAATACAAAATAAGGAAAAGGTAAAAGAAAAACGTGGCGGAGAGACGTCATTTGATGTACAAGAAGGGGATGATATATACATAAAAGGGGTAAACATCAGACGTAGCAAAGATAAACCTCGCTACCAAAAAGCTACAGTAACTGGAGATATTACTAGGAACACTTGTCCAGTAAAAATCAAAACCCGCGATACCAAAGTACCTATTAAGGACATTAAACGACCTACACGGGTGCCACCTCGTGCTCCTGATCCTGACCTTCAGGACCCAGGCCCTTCAACTGCACATAATTAATAAGAATCCAGGAGTGATTCTTACGAAGCAAGGTCAAGCTAGTGTAAGTTATGATAAGTGGAATATTATTAAGGTTTTAGATTTAAGTTCGATGCGAGAAGACTTAGAGCTGAATATAAAAATATATATATATATATATACAAGTCAGGAGTTACTTTGGAAATAAAACATTCAATCAAAAATTGATGGATGTGAAGTTTCAAACCGATTATGTCATGAATTCCAGCATAGAAAAATTCAATCAGTTAGCTCCATCGATTAGAATTAAGCGAGGGATGTTTAACCCTCTAGGATCTATCATTAAGATAATTAGTGGTAATTTAGACTATGACGATGCTATCAGGTACGAACAATTGATTGGGATATAAAAACACGTCAAGATACTTTAAATAAAAAGTAATCGTTATTTCAGAAATGTTCAGATCGCTGATTAACGTGGCGAATTCTACTATGAATAATTTCATCCACATAAATGTAGTTATGGGAAATGCGAAATTTGATACACCAAACTAATATTTAAACTTGTATATCTAGTTAATTACGGTAATCTAGTAGAATTAGAACAGTGTATAAGTATAAAAGCAAAAGGAAGTCAAATAACATTCGTTTTAGATATACCTATAGTAAAAATGATATATATAACTACTACCGAGCGATCCCGATTCCTACAACTAATCCTTCTAACCAAACTACGCTCATAATTCCCAAATATCCTTACCTGCTAGTAAGAGGGTCGAAAATGGTCTCGCTCTCCCAGCCATGCACCGAACTCTATGAGGAGACATGAGGTTATGATGCCGTTCGTGGAGGAAGATACTTGTATAGCCGCTTTGATGAAATTCTCCGACAACATTAGTTCCTGCAATTCGGTTCCAGTCGAAATCAATAACCTAAAGATCCAGCCTGTGGGGAAAGACCGATGGATACTCTACAGTAAAGCGGAAACCATCCTATCAAAGATCTGCTAAAATAATGAAATTACCAAAGATAAGATACGAGGTAGTTACTACTTGATGTTAGACGATAACTGCAATGTCCATATTGGCGAAATGGCTCTTAAAACCCGCTACAGCACCACGAGTAACTTGAACCTGCCGAAACTGCCTATCATTAATCTTCCTGAAATCGTGCTCTCCGAATCTCAGATGCAGCGAAAACCTATTAATTTGAATACAAGTGATTTAGTGAATTTACAACAACTTAATGGCCTGTTAAAAATCAGTGAAAGTGAAGTGGAAAATAACCGTGACGCGTTGATAAATGTAAAAACTGTTAGCATCGGAACTCTATTATTACATATAATCATAATTTTAAGCATTTCTGTAACTCTGATATATAAGTACTGTAATTTCAAATTTCAAAATAATCCGAGCGATAAAAGTCCCTCGGATAATTTTGAAGCTGCGGGGGGAGGCGTTATGAATGCTCTACCTGCCTTATCTCTAGCAAGTATTCCGGTGGGAACAATAACAGTGCGCTGATCCCAGCCGCGACCGGCGGGCTCTGCTGACCAAGCATTCCCGATATTGCCAGAGTGTAACTCTAAACGCTAGATATTAAGTGAATGTGTATCCTGTTGTTAGTTAAGATAGAATAGTCAGTCTGAAATAAACGGTCGTCAAGTAAAGTTGTGCCTTTTAAAAACCCTCCGAGACTCCCCGGTAACTTAAGTAGGTACTTGTCTGATCTACTTTATTAATTTATATGTTCTCTGAGTAGAACAAATAATATAAACAAATGTTGCGATCTTGCCTGATGGAAGAAGTCTACGATGGAATAAATTTCTCCAGAAGATGCCTGTTCACTTTTACTTACTTTTACGTTGACAGAGTAATCTATAATTTTACTAAAGTTAAAAATATATGTGAATCCTTGTCAGGAAATTGTTATTAATTTTACTGGAAACAGGATCACGGTACAGTGTTGAATAATAGGAAACTCAAAACAAATAATGAACTTGGAGATATCTTGTTTAAATTTCTTTAATGATAGGCTTCTTCTGGGTAAGCTCTCTCCATCGTCGACTTTGTCTCTCTCACTCATAACCTAGACTACAGTTAAGAGCAAAGCCACCTTAAACAAAAAAATAGTAACCTTGTCAGTTTAAACAACATAAGTATACCACTGCTCTTTGGGCTTTACCAAAAACACTCAAAAGTATAATGACATTAATGGCAATTTGAGCATTTTATAGTGCCAAACATTAGTGCTAAAATGTCTGACCAACTTATAACACGCTAATGTTATAAAGAATCGCACATATTTGGCACAATTGATCAATTTGCACAGTTTAGCAGTTTAAACGTCAAAGACCTTTTTTGTAGTCATTTTTCCAAGAACGCAGCCAATTTTGGTGAGAACAGCCAAAATAACATGATTATTTTCACTGTCGTCACCAAAATTGGTTTTCTACATTTCTGGTGGCAAAAACATTGTTCTGTCGAAAATTCTATGTCAGAAATTTCATTGTCATGTCAACCAAGGGAATAGTTTTGTTAACACATCACGCTATTTTGTGGAATTCTATAAATAATATTTAACTGGGCCAACCCAAAACCGGCGGGAGCGCAATGCGTGTGGTATTCCGCTATTAGTCCATTTAGGACATAGTTAGCTAAGTCTTAATTAGTAGCGACAAATAAGTCCTATAAAATGTACGTATATTTGCTAGACGCTATGTCGAGAACCCTTTATTTCAACGAGCAGTCCGACCAACCGTGAATTGTATGAGTTTACGGGTCTGAATTCTATCTTGTCTTCACCTTCTATATGTTTACTTCAACTTTTAGTTTTGCTTTTTAGCTCGAGGTACTAGTCTGTAGTACAAGGTACTGTTGAAGTTCTTCTGGAAAGTGAACAGCTTCTTTCTGAATAAATTCTTATTCTAAGATGAACCAAACTGCGAAAACTGACAGGCTTTTATTTCCTGATACTTAGTTGTATGGAGGGTGTGGTGTGCCATTTCGTGGGCATTTTTGAACCACGGGAGTTTCTCGCTCATTCTTCTCCATAGAGATTTACGCTTTATAAAGGGCAACTACCAACGACAGTAATTTGACAAGTTATTATGCCTTATAACTGGAACTGTAATTGCAAAGTGTCTGTGTAATTGCCTGTGCCTCATTATTATCATAAGCCGGAAGATGTCCACTGCTGATCATAGGCCTCCCCCGAGTGTGTCTAGTGTCTGTGCCTGCATCATTAAAATTGCAATAAATCCTTTAAGTTTGAACTTATCCTTTTGTTCATTGCAGTTACTTTCTACTGATAATGTAAGCATCATCCAATGGAAGCAAATGCTCTGTTTTTACCACAAAATCTATGAAATCAAACAAATAATATGAATCCTCCCGTCCATGAAGAATAAAGTGTCTTGCTCTCAACGCAGGACATCCTATAGTTTCCATATCTGTTATGATATCATAATTAAGATCTCAAGGCCAACATAGCTTCCACTTAGACATTAATTATTATAATTAATGTGTCCAAGTCGATTTCCTTTTGTTCTGACGCTGTCATTTCCGGTCCAATTATTGCGATCTTGATCTTAATGCAACTGGATTAATTTAATGTACAATACTTATCTCGTTAACTAAAATTGATATGGCATAATCAAAAGGCCTATAAAGACCGCTTGGTTTGATGGGAAGTGGAAATTACATATTTTCCTGCTACTCGCGTATTTTTTTTCTGATTTTGTTGCTGAATCGGTGTTTTTCTGGTGGTCGCAACTGTAGATTCTAGCTTTCAGGAGTTGCAGTGGTTTCGGAATAGTGCAATGGGAATGTCCGTAAAGTCTGTATTATTGTGTTAGGTACATACGCATCGTTTAAAACACTTTCTGAAAGACTTTGGAATTCGTTCGCCTCTAAGCAAGATGCCATACTAATACAACACCTTGGGAGCTTTTTTTTTTTCTTCGTGGTAAAATCATCAAATGAGTCCTCCCACCAGACTTGTACTGACTAAAATCCACGGTGTCCTTCAATAGCCCTTTACGTCAGGGTCACGGTAATCCCTTGGTCCCGCGACCCCAGCAGGCTTTGGCCCTCTACAGGCCCCGTCATTATGCTGACACTCTTTGAGGCGCGCGTGGAACACAACGCGCCGTCGACCCGGGCATGGTCCATGTTCGGACAGCGAGTCGCCCATTACTCGCTGCCCGCATGCCCGCGCCTACGGTGGCCGGAGATCGTCCTACGACGTCCGACGTGGGCGTCTACCACTGCGGCTGGGGTGGAGGGAGGACGCTGTCCTCTCCCTCAGGCGGCCCGCCTCCTCCTTCACGAGCATGACTACTTCGCAGAAGGAGGCGACCGCTTCCCACTCCGTCTCGCCCCGCAGCATGGCCTCGACCAAAGCCGGGCGCGAGAGGTCTCCGCCTATCGCCGTCGTGAGGACACGGCGGTGCTCTGCCCAAGCGGGGCAGTCCTGCACCGTATGCTCCACGGTGTCCTCCGGACGAACACCTTGGGAGCTTGTGATAAAAGTCTGTCGTTTTTTACGTATATCATCATGTCAGCTTGGAATTCACATACCACTGCTGGGTATATGCCTCCCGCTTTTTATTTATATTTGTCGGTACTGTGCGTCTTGAACCTGCTTCATGAAATAGAATTAGAAAAACCAAGATTCTAGCCTTCGATAACTATCAGAACAAGGTTAAAAGCCTATCTGTATCTTCTACGGTTATAACACGCTTCTTAGTTTAAAACGACGCGATAAAATCCACAAAGAAGTGCCCAAACACTGTAACTGACACCATTTAAGTCGACAACAATGTGTCTTTGTGTCCAAGGTGAGGTGCGCAGGCGACGATGTTTTTGTTGCTATGTTCATAGAGCACAGTCTGTTAGGTATCTAGGGAGACTGGGAGGAGGGAAGACATAAAGATGGTGGTTTTTATATATTTATTTTAATACATAAAAACCACCATCATAATGAATGAACTGTCTGAAAAATGACGTGGCCAGTAAGACTACAGCGATGATGAGTGACACCGTCGATTGTCTACTTCTCCAATGGGAGAAGTAGACGATCGGCGGTGTCCCCAAATATGTAGATTGGGATGAGGATAGGAGAATCTTCCTGCCCTTTTTTCGTGGTAAAATCATCAAATGAGTCCTCCCACCCTGGGTGGAGAAGAACGGGACTGTAACAGTACTCGTACTTACCCCATTTTACTTGGGGGTCGCGTTCGGCGTAACACGTTTTCTTCTTCCATTCTCTTCTATCAGACGTCCATCCTTCAACATTCATACCCATCACTTTCTTAGCCACATGAGTGTCATCCTTCCTCGTCACATGTCCATACCAAGGTAGACGATGAAGATGATGACCGAGTGACTAAATGCTAAAAGGCTTCATGGCAGGCAAAGGCAAAGATGGTGGATGAACTGGAGTCGTATCTGCCGACATTAGCATTCATAAGACAAAATTGTTTGGCGAAGGATTTAACAGCTGTGGAATAATAAGTTTAGTTTATTATACACTCTGCCTACTGCCATCATCATCAGCCAGTATTCCTCCACGGGTGATATATAGGCCTCTCATGATGTACGCTACTATGCCCGATCCTGAGCTTTGCTAAGTGCTTGAGTACCATCAATGTTCAAACAAATGTGGGTCTAAAGTAAGAGTGACTCCATGCAGTGCAAAAAAACCGGATTAAAACGGTTTCATTTGTAAAACATAACTATTATAATGCGCTAGACCGACAAAAAACTAAATACAATTTACCATCGCCATTTTGCATATGACAGCTCCAAAAATTACGCATGTCCGTCCGAGTAATTAATTTGTTTAATTGTATTTTTTTTGCATCAAATTAAATATTCGCAGCACATGTTCATTCATCCGTGTCTGACGTAGTAATAAAAGCCGGTCGTTGATCTAGCTACAATTTGGCTGGCACGTGATTGTTCGACGCTTTGTGCGCGCGCGCAGTATTGTGCACTTGATGAGGGAACCTGTCGCGATACATATGTAGGTACATAAATTCACGCCTTTTTTCCATTGGGTTGGCAGAGACTTCAGAACACGACACGTAAGCCTTGTTGGCTTTAATTATTATGTTTTACGCAAAAGGTTTGGGATAAAATAAAATAAAAATTTAAGCAAAGAGTAATTCTCGCACGGTTTTATATTATCGACAAACCCGGTGGATATTCCGAAACTTTTATTAGATAAAAATTGTGTCTTAATAAACTGAATACAACAAAAAGATAAATATCCAATTTGACGCAGTCGTTTCAAAGTTACAGCGCAAAAAGTATCTGGAGACTTCGTTTTATATTATGAAAATATTACATAAGGGTTATGTATCAGTTATATCTCAGTTAAAACAGAGATATATAATTCTAAATAAAATTATTGACGTATATGAGCACTTTCTAAACACTTTAAGAATTACTCAAAGTCGACAGAATAAATAGTTAAAATAATATCTGACTCTTTTCAAATAATTATGCGTTTCAAACGATGCTAATTCCAGAAGTGCATAAATTAGAAAGAAAAAATAAGTTAAAAATAACTGAAACCCGACTACGAAAAAATCGCGCACTGAAAAGTATAAAACAAGAACAAGCCGTGGTCGTATGCCACCGAGCCAATGAAGATTGTGTGAAACAACCGCAGGTGTTTAGCAACTTATTTTTTATTTACACTATTTTGGGGTTTTATTATTTGAAGTAAGTAATTTATGTTATATGTATCGTTTCTGAGTTGTGAATTTAAGATTTATCATTTGATACCCATGTTGACACTGTTAGAAACAGAAAATTAGCTAGTAAAAGCTATATAATGTATATATATTTCAAATGTGCTCATCAAGCCCTTTAATTTGATACCCATGTCGATACTGTGCAAAAATTTTTTTTTTCGGTAACGACTTCTCATCCCCTAGAGGGCGCCATATTGGATTTGATGACAAGTCACCTACCCTATAACCAGCGGACAACTGAGACGCTTCTAACGAGACCTCATTTGTCATGTACTGATAAGTAGTTTAGAAGTTATGAGGGAACAAACAAACATACATACATACATACAAACATACATACATACATACAAACAAACATACATACCGGTCAAAATCATAACCCTCCTTTTGGCTTTGCCGTAGTCGGGTAAAAACTGCATGCCGATATTATCCATAGGGTTGCCACCTTATCGGCTTTATCAATAAATAAACTAGATTTGACATTTCACGCGGCATTCTCATTTATTTTCGTTGATATATCCCTTTCGGGAATGGCAAAGTGATCGAGGTCATACAGCCTTGTCTGACGTATAGGTTAACCAAACCTTACGTTTAATATTATTAAGCACTCTGTGCCTGTGGATACCGTCTCATAAGTACTCCTAACCCATAACGAGCCAGTAACAATCAGTTTTACGTAAAATAGAGTATTTTATCATACTTTATTTAAGAGTACGGGTACTTAGTACTATTAAATATTCCGTGGTACGGGTGGCAACCCTAATTATCCACCATTCCTTCACGGTTTTAAAACAAAGACTTCGCGGTAACGGTACAATGGTGTATGCAAATTAAAATTCTTCTAATGAATCATTTTATTGGCGAAGTGAATGTGTTTCCTTTACCTTTTGATGTTATCTTCCATCTTGCCTTCGTGTTCGGACATGGGGGAACGGGAAGCATATGTATAATTAAAATCTGAGATAATTATCAAACCATGTTTACTTTCCGGTTATGAACTAGCTACTTCCACATTTTCCGTATGAAGTGTTACCATGTCATAATTTGGACTAATGAAGTCCAAATTAAGCAGTTTCCTGCCTATTGTTTTGGTTACTACCAAGGAGAATATAATATGCTATCAAGTATTTTCACAACCTTATTTTCCCTTCTGCTCCACCCATGGTAGAACGACCCATTGGATGATTTTACAACGTTAAAAAAAAGAGACGACTTAGATGCTTATTATGAGGTCTGGTTCGAAGCGGCCCACGAAAAGAATTTCTGGAAGGAATTGAGGCTAGCTTTTGGTCAGCAGTGGGACAGTTCAGCTAAGGAAAAAAAAACTGATACAGGTGATGGATGATATGATGAAAACCTCAAATTCGTATGACTCAGTTCTAACGTCATGTTGTCATTGTTTCAGAATCACCGGCCTTAGACTTCAATAAACACAGACTAGTTCAGCCTATTGTACATCATGGGAGGACGAAAAGAGAGATCTCAACGACGAGAGATACGGTAAGAAATGCAGACATTTTTCATATACTATGTATGCTGTAGGATTTATTTGGTTTGAGCTCATTATTCAGGTCCTAAGATGGTGGGTTTTTGAGGTTTGAAATCAACAATCATAAGTTGATTCCTCCCGTCAGTGATATGTGAGTTTGTATGTTTGTAAACGCACCCTTGACACAGGAGAAATTCCTAGTGTGGGGCAACGCACAATCGTAGATTTTGAAAGACTTTCAGTTCCAAGCTAGGAAGACTCCCTCTTTAGGAAGGCCCCGGTAGGGCCAAAGCCTGCCGAGCGTGCTTGACCGTCGACCACATCATTGCTTGCCATCAGACGAGACGGTGGTCAAGCGAAAGCCTACTGTAGAAAAAAAAATAGTTATCGCATTTTTTTCTCTTGACTAGATTTATTAACTCTGGTGTTACCAAAAGCCTTTATGTCATTTACAATTTTGTATTTTAATCCTAATGTTTTAATCCTGATCCGTCAGCTCTCGAAATCAGCACCGAAGAAATGAGTTATGTTATGTCTACTTTAATAATGGAGTTGATTTGAAAACTTTAGTTCTCGGGTAAACATGTCAGCTCCGAGCTATTTCTAGTTTTAGAACCATAAATATTGTTCTGAATGCCATAAATCTTGACTCATAGTCTCGAACTGCGAAAATGTATGTAGATTTTGTTTTTAATTACTGGTGGATTGATTCGGTTATTAGCTTATTGATTTGGATTGATTTTTGATGGGGCCCCATATTTGTGGGATAAACGCCAGCCGGGGGGGTAGCGGGACTGTGTAAACAGGTAACCGTGGATTCTAGTCTGGCTGCACCTTCCGCTTAGGGTTACCATATCTCAGGATTTGTCCTGAAGTTTCAGGAGTTGTGGACTCTTCTCAGGATTGCGGCCGGATTTTACAAATCTCAGGATTTTTACAATTTTCAATAAAATACAGCTTACAATTTAAAGATCACTTTAATAAAAAGTTAAACAAGCTAAAAATAACATTTTTAAGTACGTTTGACAAAAAAATTTGAAACTGTAAAAAATCTCAGGATTTTTCAATGGAAATCAGGCTTCTACTTCCGCTACACCCCGGGCTGGGAGGACTCATTTGATGACTTTACCAGACCAAAAAAGGTGGTGTGTTTTCATATCATCCAAATGTGCGCTGAAAGTATTTATAATCTTCAAGATTAAATGATTGCGAAGTTTCGAGGGATCCTTCAGTTTTTGCCAGGGTTATCTACTTCAGTTTAAAGCGGAACAAAAATTTGAAAAGCGCCCTTGGAAGTTGTTAAAAAAAGTTTTTATGAAACCTTCTGCTTTCTGTGGCACAGAAAATAAGGCACTATGTGTTAACTAAAAAAACTCAATGCTAAGCGTACCAATTACCATAAATGGTAAGCTCACACTACCTTCACACATGCATAGCGTGTAACATTGTAGAAAAAAAATCTATTACAATAAAATAAAACTATGGAACGGTCAACGGAAGTTAGCTACGCTATCGACCTCTAGCTCAAGCTGTTCAACGGCAAAATTGCTGTTTTCTAACGGTTCCATTGAAATTACTTGATTGTTGGCCATTATTTCGTGGTGACTAATAATTTAGTCTGTTTGATGGCTCGTGGTTATTGCTGAGACGCTTGGCATTGGACTACCAATCTTCGCAGAAAATGATTCCGTCATCTTCGGCTCCATGCACGCCTCAAGGAGATGTCAGCAAACTGACGGGACTTAATGCCTGCAGGGATTTAGTCCCGTTTAGGAGGGACCGTTTTAAAAGGACAGCGTGACCTTGGAACGTAAATGGCAACCACAGGACCATGGTAGACTTTTCGCCAGTAAGAATCTGACAGACACTTCTGCTTCACAGAGATTTTATCAACCTAAGAATGATTCAGTTTGTGTATCGTGGTAATGGTTCCCAAAAGCAAGGGGTATTGTGATCTAAGTTTTTAAATGATCTACCTGTTGAGATACTCTTTCAATTCACAATGTCAATAAATATGTCGCGACAAGCAAGCAGTTGTAAAACCAAAAGTAGGTAAAATCTACAATACTAGTCTGTTTGCACCACATTATGACTTGAGAGCTCTGACCTAGATCTACAATTTTATTAGCCATTTTTTATATAACCGTTATCTTTTGAAGGTGAAAGAATTCATGTTTAGAGGCTCCAAGATGTAACTCACTTCAAACAATTATATGGCTCATGTTTAATGTTTGCGACCATGGACGTAGGCAGGTCCCGGGCTAAGGGGGCAAATTGATTTTATCGACCAATTTTTCTAGAACACCATACCTTATGCTTATTAAAATCTCATTTTGTGTTTTTGGGGATGAACCCTCATACACTGAGCATTATTTTGCCCCTTTTCGTAATAATAACAGTAAATAGTAGGGAGGTATACGAAAGACGAGGGGGTACGCCCCTGTTTTTCCAACCATCCGTCTGCCATCAACTGACAATTTCTAATCCATTTTTACTCCAACATCATATTCTGTTTCAGAGCGGTGCACATCATTCAGAGGTGACAGTGACGGTCCCCATAGACGGCCAGGAGTACGTGCTGGACCTCAGACTGAACCACGACCTAGTCACCGACAACCATGTACTTAGGTACCAGAAGAACGGCAAGACTGTTGTATATAAACCTACGAAAGAGGCGAGTTTGTCTATGATTTTTATGTTTCTAGATTGGAGACTGCAGGGATGGACTGGTCATAGATTAGAGGGGGCGTTTTCCAACCGGGACCTCCACGGTTCGGGTAGGATCGGGAGTCCCAGAGCTCTTCCGACCTAAATGTGAATACGACCTAGTGTGTGCACTTGTGGCGTGTGCCAATAAGCGTCTTTTCTTTCTGTTTTTAGATCAGATAGTTTGTTCATACAATTAGAGAGAAATTCAATAGAAAACATATAGTAATGGTCGAACCTCACCAGACCATATCTGAAATTAGAACTCGGGCTTATGGAACCTTTTCAACTCAGTCTGTCTCGGGATATCGAGAATCGACAGGTGTTTTCTGGAACTCCACAAAGCCCATGTCAGTAGTGACTTGCGACATCCATTACAAATCCAAGGTGTCGATACTGATGTCTGTCGAAGGACTCTTGGTACAAAAAAGTCCTGAAAGAGAAATTATATCATTACCAAATAATGTCGTAGTGATAACGACGACGACGACGACGACGACGAAAATACTACGGGTAGTATGACATGAAGCCGTAACTTAAAGTCAGAATGAAGATCAATGTAATGAGATCCTACGAAAATATAAATTAACCCATAAACAAATTGTCTTGTAAGACCAGTGGCAAAGCTTAATGTTCCGAAGCGTCTACCGACTGCTAAACACACCAATTATTTTGATGATTTCGCCGTGGATAATCATTATCATGGTTGCCGTAAGAATCGCTCACCTGTGAACTTGCGACATCAATTTGTGACCAGCCAAGGTTTCTAAATGATGACCTTGAAAGTGTCCCTTCGTTTTTGATTTCCCTTTCAATGATGGCTTTTAAGGCTGTGAGAAAATTTTAATGGCAGTTCTTTTGAGCAACGGAGACTGAAAATGCCAAACGTTATAGGCTAAGGAAGTGATGACATTCATCTGGTTTTTGGTAGCTGCAGATTTAGAGACTTTGAATATCGTCTTATATGATGCGAGATTGAAGAGTCCTTAATCTAGCAGTCAGTGGAGTGCTATTTTTTGTTGCTGCTCATGGTGATGATTGAGGTTTTTCTCAGATTCTTTATTCAATTTTCACTTAACGTTACCAAACGTTTGATTCTTACCTTTATCTAACTCCATCATTTTATATTTCAGGAAGTAGACTTATGTCAATACTCAGGGAAGGTGAGAGGCAAGCCTGACTCATGGGTGGCGGTGTCCACCTGTCATGGCGTCCGGGGCATCGTCTTCGATGGAGAGCGGATGAGATATATCGAGCCTGCTGAAGGTATGGTAGAACTGATGAATAACTTGAATTTATATAGTGTTATTGGGTTTTTTAATAGGGAACATCGATTTTGGAACTGGGAACATTAAATTACGTAGTACTTAAATGTAAATTATTGGTAGAGAACTTTTGGCCCAGTGCAAAGTCAAATGATAAAGGACTGCTGTAGGTTTACTAGTACTAGTTTTAAGTCGTCGGTTCGAACCTAGCCAGGCGCATTATTTTGTGTAATTTATGTCATCGCGATTGCTCTAAAAATGGCAAAGAAAATGTAGTGAGGAAACCTAATCGCAAATTCTGGTGGTTGCGACTGTTGATTCTGGCTTTCAGGAATTGCAGTGGTTTGGAAATAGTTTGGTGGGTTTGACCCACAAAAAAAATATCCTTAAAGGAAAAAATGAAAGAAATGTGTAGTTTTTTCTAACACAGGTTGTTAGATGTCATATAACTTCGACTTTATGGGTATTGGGCCCGCCTTGTGGAAACGTCAGACTCCCTCTCACAGGGAGGAGACCTGTGTCCAAAGAATTATAGGCGAATCATAACCGCATACTCTTTCCCCAGGATCTGCCATCCAATCGAACCACTACATCTACGACCATGCGGACTTGAACACCAACTACCACTGCGGCTATGTCGGCGGAGTCACACACAACGCCAGCTATGATCCGCATCTCTACAAGAAGTACCACAGCGAACAGGAGAGGCAGAAGAGTAGGATCAGTCGGGTAAGTTTCAATTACCTTTTCTTACTTTTTTTTTTTAAGCCTTTGAGTCGGGAAAGTAAATAATTACACTTTACAAAACATCAGAGCTTTAAAAGAGCCACATTTTTTTTTTATGCGCGGTCGATTCCTGGCCAGGGTTATTGATTTTTCTAAAATCCAATAATGCCGTTTTAGTTTTCGTAAAAAACGACCTCGAGACTTCTTTCAGTGTATTTCTATATTTCTCATAGTTTCGCATATAGCCAGCCCCGCCCTGTTGGAAAATTCACACGGTATATACCCCTTCCTATATGGGAATATCCCCTATATACCTTCTATAGGGAACATACATATATTCAAGTAGGTACATAATATGAAATAGTTCCCGCTTGAATCACCATAAAGCTAAAGTTCAATTGAACTCTTTAACGAGATAATTAAGTATGTCGCAAGGTGTCATCTTTGAGATTAATTAGTGCATGTAGGAGTTGCATTCTCTAAGAATTCATTTGTTTAGAGGGCTTGGTCACATAAGTTAAATTTTTGCACACACATCGCCTGTTTATTAGAATATGTTTCTAAAAAAAAAACGTAATATGAGAAGATACGGCCCTTTGTGCTCCGTTTTGCCGCACATTTTTACGCTCGCGACGGAATCAAAACCTTTGGAAAGAAGTGACAACTTACAGTACAAATCTATATATAAAAATAAATTGCTGTACGGAACTCTCGCTAAAACTCGAGAACGGGTCGAACGATTTGGCTAATTTTGGTTTTGAATTATTTTTGGAATTACAGGGATTGTTTATAAGGTTAGTAAATATCATAAAAATATTAGGAATTTAGAAAAACCCTACCTGTCAAATATTTGATCACGTCGTTCAGAAATTAACTACATTAAAAAGTTGTTCAGAAATCAAATTCTGAGGCGGTACGAAGTTTGCTGGGGTCAGCTTGTAAAGGAATATATTTGAAAATTATTTTTGTCATCTCACAGAAAAAAACCTAGACTATTATTTGTTTGTACGAAACTATCGGTATGGGAGTGCGACTCGCAAATTACATTTTTTTTTAAATTAGCCTTCAATTAAGGGATATCTGAAGATAGGATTAAGACGGTTATGGGTTTTGAGGGCCTCAGAATATGCTATTTAAATTTTAAATGTGTTATTTGGATTCATACCACGTATCATTGATTGACAATAAAACTGTATGGATAAATAGGTATATTGAACCATGGTGTCTTGGTGTGTTGATGTTAACCGACGGTCAGACTCGTACTGACAAAATCCACCGTGTTTCTTTAAATGCCTTTTACGTTCCAGGATGACTTTTACCTGTTCAGATAGTCTCGCCAACCTGGCTTTTGGCCCTCTAACCCTTGGCAGGCAGGCCTCCCACTAGGTGGATCGATGACATCGTGAGAGTAACCGATGGATGCCACTGGCTTAATGTAGTAGTAGTCGAAGACGTCCACTGTTGAACAATACTTAAACCTTTTTTTTAACATAATAGTGAATGGAAGAAAGCCTGCCCAGCGGTGACAGTTACAGCGCTGTGACTTTTTTAAATGTTACATGAGTGAGATAGAGAACCTCTTTGGCCTCGTACGGGACATTGTATTTGTTTTTTTTTTAATTGTTCATACTTTTTTATTACTGTTGTTCTGTGTGAGCCAAATTAATTAATTTTAGTTAATACTGCCAAATTATTATTATTATCTACCTTTCCAGTACAAAAGATACGCCACAGACGACACGGAAGTCCGTGGTCCATACAACGCCAACAAGTTGTCTCGCTACGTGGAGCTGGTGCTGGTGGCAGACAACCGCGAGTTCAAGGCCAATGGGGAGCACGTGCAGACCGTGTACCGACAGATGAAGGACGTCGCTAATATTATTAATTCTGTAAGTTTTCATTTGCCATATTTTTAATGGAGTTCAAAGAAGGAGGTGGTTCACAATTCGACTGTATGGTTTTTTGTTTTCGTATGATTGTTACTCGATTTCTTATACCTGTAGAGCGATTAGGAAAATTCTTCTTTTATTTGAAAGAGTATACTTCCTAGGTGGTCCCATGATCATCGGTCAGGATCTAATGATGGGATCCTGAAAATATAAAAAAAAAAATCTTATCAAAAAATTACAGCAAACCAATTGCGATCGCCATTATAGCTAATCTTTGCACTGTTTATTCAATCACACGACGTAATATTATCACGCCTATAGTTACTAAAAAGGCTAATTTGTCATAGAATTGACTACTTTTAGACGAACCACGAACTGATGACAGAAGTCACATACCGAATCGACTACGATAAAATTAAAACTATGAAGGCGCTGTATTGTATACGTCATGTAGACTTTTCTAACACGTACACGCGGTCTTAGACGATAATAAACAATATTGACATAAGAAGGTGACTGGGACAGACTGGATGCGGAAGGCAGAGGACAGGGTGATGTGTCGCAGTCTGGTAGAGGCCTTTGTCCAGCAATGTACTACGATAAGCTGAGTTGATTGATTGAAAATAATATCGGCAACCCAAGTACTTTTCTTACCTAGAAACCCTTCTTTTTTTGCAAACAAAATAATCGGTGTTCCGGAACGCATAAAACCCGAATCTCTTCAGAGTGAACAGGCTTCTTCTGGGTATGCTCGCACTATCGTAGGATTTGTATCAGTCATGTTTGACCTGGACAAGAGTGAAGTGCAAACTCATCCAATAATAAAATAAACTTGATCTTACAGGTATACTCCCCTCTAAACATCTTCATAGCCCTGGTGGGAGTGGTGGTGTGGACTGAGACGGACGAGATCAGTCTGGAGGAGAACGGAGACACGACCCTGAACAATTTCCTCGGCTACAGGAAGTCTGTTCTCGCCAGGGATATACCCAATGATAATGCACAGTTGTTAACGTGAGTTGCCTTATTGTACATACTACCTAGTTTGATACACGTGGACATTTGTTACTGCTGTTATCGGCTACTAAGCAGCCTCGCCTAGGGCTCGGTTGACAATATTCTCCCTAATGTCAACTATATGTGAAGTACATATGTTTTTTTTTTTAATTTGGCTATCACGTGTTAATGTTGAGTACACTGACGTACGAACATAGTATGCACGTAATAATGTGTAAAATTCAGTGATTAAGATTTAATTTTCTTCTCATTAGCCACTATGCCAATAAATATCATGCAAAAGGAACAGAAAATCTAATATCTAATTTACCTTTCAGTCGCCAAAAATTTAACGATGGCGTCGTCGGCAAAGCGTTGAAGGGACCAATCTGTACCTACGAATTCTCCGGTGGGGTGGCCACAAACCATTCCGAAGTGATTGGCCTAGTGGCCACCACTATCGCCCACGAGATGGGCCACAACTTCGGCATGGAACACGATACTGATGACCTGTGTGAATGTCCGGACGCGAAGTGTATCATGAGTCCGTCTAGTACTGCGGTCACGCCAATACATTGGTCGTCTTGCAGTCTTAACTCTTTGGCGCTCGCCTTTGAGAGGGGCATGGATTATTGTTTGAGGTGAGTTGTTTAAGGATTTTCACTCTTATTGACAATTAAATTAGGTGGCGTTTTGTAGTTTCTACGATCCCTATGTAATCCTGACGACCCGTCCACGTTATACATCAAATGTTATCTATGAGTTCTTCGAAGAGCTTCAGAAAGTTGAAAATCAACGAAAGACACTGTCTTTAGAGATTAGCGCTAATTCTCATATATGAAGTCGAAACTAGCCGACGATCTCTTCCAAAGATCGATGTGCAATAAAAATAATTCACTTTATTATATTTTAGGGGCACCTAAAATAGCTCATTTCGTAATACTTTATGCAGAGGAAATATTTATTTATTTAAAATATAGAGGATAATTACATACAGATAAAAGAGCACGAAGATACTGCGTATTATTAGCATTTAAATAATAATTAATCAAAAACGGGGATTTTGCGGCTTATTACCTATTAATTATTTCAAGTACAATGTCTGGCAAGTAATAAATATCGAGTTACTTGTAACTATGATTAATCAAAAATGACTTATATAAAGTGCATTGTTGCACCTGAAATGTCGGATCCAATTATGTATTTGAATGCCTACTACACTTTAGGCGAACGACGACACTCAAGCCAACTTCAGTCGCGCTCTGTCCGAAAGTGACTCTTATTCGCATAAGGATAATTTTATTAATTTATACGCAGTCGCCTTACCAATAAGGTTTATTTCCGGATGAAGCTTGACGTGAGTTAAGAGTAAATTCGCCTGATAGATTTGGGGCTAAGAACTGTCCCAACAGGTGAATCATTATCTGCTTAGTCTTTTCCCAATTATGTTCGGGTCGACTTTCAATCGGACGAGATGTAGCGAAATATTATTTCACATAGAGCGACTGCCTGTCTAAACTCCACAACCCAGTAACAGGGAAATGCGTTACAATTAAGGTGATCACACATTTATCAGAACGGACGAGCCGTACGCGCCGTACGCACGTTATTTTAGAATTCGTTGTATGAAATCATATGTAACCTCACACATTTCTCCGCACCTTACGTGGCTCACACGCCAAAAAATACTATCAGCATCTGAATATGTAAATGAAAACACAGTAACTTCAAAGACTGTGTAACTTAAGTTACTGTGTTTTCATTTACGACGACAGCAATGACGTTATACACCTTTTTTTTACCTGGTAATATCATCAAATGAATCCTCCCACCCAGGGCAGAGCGGTAGGGATTGACAGACTGGTACTGACTAAAATCCACGGTGTACTTCAATAGCCCTTTATGTACAGAGGTCACGGTAATTCACGAGTCCAGCGACAACGGCAAGCTTTGGCCCACTAGAGGGGGGCCCTGTCATTACGTCATATACCTAGGTAACACGCAAACGGTGCTGAAAAATATGCGATCACCTTTAGTTTATATCTTTGTTTATTTACTTCTTCTAAATATCTTTCTTTTACAGAAACAAACCTAAGCGCCTGTTCGACTCCCCGACGTGCGGCAACGGCTTCACGGAGCCCGGCGAGCAGTGTGACTGCGGGACCATGGCTGACCCGAAGGCCTACAACCCGTGTCACACGTGCTGCGACCCTGACACTTGTATGTTACGACGGAACGCCACTTGTGGGGCGGGGATGTGCTGCGATTTACAGGTAAAACATACATGCATATATATATACACCGTGACTTTTTAGTCGTCTCACAACGGCAGCCCAGTTCATGTATCCAATGACTAGTAAACGTTCATAATAAAAAAATGGTATTTATGAGATAAGGATAATTCAAAAATAAAAATATTATTCATTATTATGACACAAGGTGTAGTTAGAAACACCCTTGTCTCGTAGAAAATGGAGATGGTATGATCTGCTCGACTCGTGCGCTGCCTAGGCATACTCTACAGTTTGATACGTAAACATTTTAACAGGCCTGTTCATATTTCTGATGTACCTATTTATTAATGATAAAAAAATTATTAATGATAAAAAAAATTATAATCGGGCCTAGAGTTATTTTACGTCGGATACAAATACAAAAAAGTCACGGTATATATATATATATAATAATAATAATAATATATGCATTTTAACTTACATGTATACATTTTTGTGATATAATTAACGCTTCAAAAAAAATCTATCTCGGTTTCTACCTTCGGTTCGATTTTTATCTGTCGATAAACGCCCGAATTTGCCTATCTGAGTTTTTAAGACGTCCAATTAGAAGTAACCGTCAAAACCAAAGGAATGGATTTTGGATGGAGATTAAATATTGATTTCGGGCGGGCCGAAATGAATTAAAATAAACAAAGCCGACTTCCGAAAGATAAGTTATTTTACACTTTTTTGTGGTTGTTTTTTGAAGGCGGCTCTTTTCAGTTCAAATATTCAACCCAAATTCTTGTCAAATACGTATTCTCTAGGGTATTGTATAATTGGATGATGATGTAATAACATCAAACTTTAACCTAACCTAACGCAATTCATTTGGGATCAGCACACCCATAATATCTTCTTTTTTCATGCTTCCTTATAAATCGTCATCCACCTCGTCTCTTTCCCAACCATTTTATATTTCACACATGACATCCATAATTTTTAGTCTTCCCCTACAGATATTAAATTCAAAACTTGACTTTCTTTCCAGACGTGCCGACCGAAGTCGGCGGGTACGGTGTGTCGGTCGGCAGACCGCGAGTGTGACCTGCCCGAGTTCTGCACGGGACACTCCGAGTACTGTCCCGACGACTTCTTCAAGATGGACACCACGCCCTGCGGGAAGGATGGAGAGGTATGTGTACTCTGCTAACTATACTTTTTACGCGACCCAGCTCTTAGGCTGAGGCTACATTAGACAGCGATTTGCGATGCGACTGGAAGAGCGGAACAGATTACACGTGGTATCGCTGATGTACGGTGTAGCCATATACGTGAGCATTCATTTATTTGTTTTAATCACTCCTGTGTCGCAGATCGCGTCGCGGCCTAATGTAGCTTCAGCCTTAAAACAAAGATGTCTAGTACCACAATCTCACAGTTTTAAAGGGTTATTTTGGTTGGTGAAGTCCTCCCACTTGTCAGACTGTAACTGACTGAAAATTTACCCTGTTGTCTTCAGTTGCTTTTTGCGTTTCAGAATCATAGTCACCTTTACAGACGTTCTGGCGACCCTGAATTTTAAATTACGAAAATGCACTATGAGTAAATTTCGATTAAATTAAACTAAAGTAAACTTTGTGTCAATTCTCGTAAGATTCATTTCCACAAAGAGAGCAATTTCGTTTACGAAACATATTAAGTTATCGCATTATGTACCTTAAATCCATCAGTCATAAAGTTGTCACTTGTCCGCAGTCGGCGTACTGCGTGCGTGGCTCGTGTCGCTCGCACAGCGACCAGTGTCGCCTGCTGTGGGGCAGCACCGGGGAGAGCTCACACGACAAGTGCTACGTCAGCACCAATGTTAAAGGAAACAAGTTAGTATTTATTTTTATTTATAACTAGCTTTTGCTAGCGGCTTCGTCCGTTCACCTCCCACCCCCCTATTACCTTTGTCACAGGGAGCAGCTTTTCATTTTTGAAATCGGACCAGTAGTTTTGGAGCCAATATAAACAAACCGTGAAATCATTTCTCTTTATACTATTAGGCCCACTTGCACCACAATCACTAAACAGGTTTAGCGCTAAACTGATTTAAAACATCGTTCTGTCTCTGTCAAATTGTTATTAAAGTAGTGTTATTATTGTTGATAAAGCACGTTTGACCCAGAAGTATCCTGAATAGGTCAAGAAGGTGATCTGAAATCAAGAGTGCATTCTCTTGACTAAAAAACCTCAAGGTTGTAGCTATCAGGTAACACAGACTCCGGCACGGCACTACTTTGCTGTGCGTCCTTTCGAAAAAAATATGAAAAAATAACAAGTTTTTATCGGCTTTTACAGTAACAGAAACTATATCTGAAAAATATAGTTTTTAACCTACTGTAAAACGTAACGTTTCGATTTGCCCATAAGTTTTCTATCAGTATCAAATAATAAGAAAAAAAAAAACACGAAATCGCCTCCAAATATTGGGACGAAACCATTTTACTCCTACATTTTTTACAAAAGTGTTTAAAATATCTTTTGGTTTGTACTACAAAAGAAAATGATTTTGTTTTGTTATTTTTCCCTATTATGTCTTATTTTAATTATAATATAAATATATTAATTTAAACTATGTCACCCCCCCCCCCTTGTCCCTTTCTCCTGTCGTTTCGTCGTAAGTTAATCCAAACTAATATTATAAATGCGAAAGTAACTCTGTCTGTCTGTCTGTCTTTTCTTCACGCCTAAACTACTGAACCGATTTGTGTGAAATTTGGTACAGACATAGTTTGGAACTTTAGAAAGGAGATAGGATAGTTTTTATTACAAAAAATAAAATTTATTAATTTTTGAAGAGATCCCGCGAGATCGGGAACTATGTGGGTAAAACAAAAAATCTGCCGGAAGTCACTATTCCACGCTAACGAAGTCGCGGGCAAAAGCTAGTACGGGACTAAATGCTCAAGGTCGCTGAATGAAAACAAACCTTAAGTTAAACCGTTTTAACTTGCTTTTGTTTACAAAAAATATCATCAATTCCAGGAGCGGTAACTGTGGCTACGATCGTCTGAACCAACGCTACAAGCCGTGCGCGCAACAGAACGCGATGTGTGGCACGTTACAGTGCAGACATCTCAACGAGAGACTCGAGTTCGGGATGGAGTCTGTAGCCACACTGTCTGCTGTTTTCATCAATAATAATGGTATGATATATTATATTTTTAAATGTTTTTTATTGCTTTTTTTTGTAAAAATATTTAAAACTAGCTGTACCCTGGCACGCTTCGCTGTGGCACATTGTGATTGAATGGTTGAGAAATGAGAAACAAAACAAAAAATACATTTCATATACAGCTCGCGCCAAACTTTGTGGCCGTTCCGAAACTAGGCTCATTTCATTGCGTAGAACACAATATCAGGTATTAGCGGGACGCACAAGAGCTTGGGGGCAGGGCCACACCCCGCGCGCCCGCACCGCTCACCCGCGACGCGCGCTGGCACCCACGTCTTAGTGTGAGTGCTACGTCCGTACACGAACCACGACTTGTTGAGCTCTGAGAGTACCGTCGCGTTCAGAATTCATTCGATCGTTTCGTTAATTTGTTGTTATAGTTTTTAGTTGTTGTTATTGTTACTTGTTGTTATTGTTACTTGTTGTTATTGTTACTTGTTGTTATTGTTACTCGTTGTTATTTGTTTATAAACATGCCTCCCGGACGTTGTAATGTTTTACGACGCCAGGCTCGTAAAATGGTCTACGATGTTTATAAATTTATGAAGAAAGAAGCTGAAGAAGGCCTTAAATACGATTTGAAGGCAGTACATAAACGGACTGCAGCCGCTACAGGAGTATCAGAAAAAACTGTACGACGTATTATATCGGTAGCTAATGAACCAAGTTCCGATTTATTAGCAGTTTTTCGTACACCCGGAAAGAAGAGGCAAGGGGTAAAAAAGGTAACCGGAATTGACAATTTTGATCAAAGTGTCATCAAAAGATGTATCCACAATTTTCATTTAACTCAGAAAGAGTTGCCGACAATTGCTCAACTTTTAAAAAAATTAAAAGAAGATATAAATTTTGAAGGATCCGCAACGAGTTTGAGGAGAATTATAAATGAAATGGGATTTAAATGGAAAAAAAACTGAAGACAATCGCAAATTATTAATTGAAAATACAAATATTCGCTGTAAGCGAATTGAATATTTGCGTGCAATAACGAAATATCGCGCAGAAGGAAGACCGATAGTTTACACTGACGAATCGTATGTCGATTCATCGCATACCACTTCGAAGGCCTGGAGTGACGGTAGCACTAAAGGTTTAAAAAAATATATATCAAAAGGTCAACGTCTCGTCATTGTACATGCTGGATCCAAATCAGGATTTGTACCCAACGGCCTTTTGATGTTTAAAGCAGGTACGAAAACCGGAGATTACCATGATAATATGAATTATAATAATTATGAAAAATGGATACGCACACAACTTTTGCCGAATCTCCCACCGAGATCGGTGATGGTAATAGATAATGCACCCTATCATAACAAATTAGAGGATGCAGCGCCGACGTCAAATAGCAAAAAGGCAGATATGGTGGCATGGCTTACGGCAAAAAATATCCCTTGCAGTTCTGACATGCTGAAACCAGAACTGTATAAATTAATTTCTATAAATAAAGAAAAATTCAAAAAATTTAATATTGATAAAATTTTAGAAGAGCATAATCACACAATATTACGGCTTCCACCTTACCATCCCGACTTGAACCCCATAGAAATGGCTTGGGCATCCATAAAAGGTTACGTGGCGAAAAAAAATGTCACAAATAATATAACTGACATTATGAAACTAGTGGAGGAAAAAGTAAATAGCATGGGTGAACAGGAGTGGACTGCACTATGCGACAAAGTAATTAATATTGAGGAAGAATATAAGAAAAGTGATGTCATCATAGATGACCTAACTGAAAAAATTATAATTCACTTAAGCGATACTGAATCAGATGAAGAAGATTCGGATATTTTTTGGTAAGAGAGTGATTCGGATGCGGAACCATCCACTAGTCAGGGAGATGTTTTTATGGAAGGTGTGGCCCCATTGTGAATATAGTTTTTATTTACATTAATGTTTTTTATTTACATTTATCCTATTATTACCTAACCTATATGTGTTACAAATAACACATACATTGTATATTAAATTAAATAAAATAACCTATGAAATAAACACGAACTTTATAATCAACAAATAAAAATAAATTGACATGATATAATAATTATTAAAAATGTTAAAAAACGAAAATTGTTTGGTTGATTACGTATTGCCCACTCGACTGTACCATGCGCAAGTTCGGACTCGTGACTATACTCAAGGCGGTCACAAAGTTTGGCGCGGGCTGTAAGTTGCAAATTTTTCTGTAAATAAACAATACAATTGGGAACGAATATTGTTTCTCATGTGACTGCGCCATTACTACTGCGGTTGTCAGCGAGTGCTTTCCTCGCTTCCGGTAGATGGCGCGGTCACTGGTACAGTCGGCCAAGAAAGTGGTGTACCACCCTAAGGTTGAATATCGCTTGCAGATTCATAGGTGATAAAGATTAGTTTCGCTTGCAGATCAATCTGACAACTTCTATTGCTGTCTTTATCTGATTATTGATAACGACTATTACTGTTTGTAACGTGACAGCTGTTCTTAGTTTGAACTTGATGGAACCAATGACGTCGTAAAATCAACGGCGGGGGGCTGTAGATTTTGATGACAAAATTGTATCTACAAATTCAGAATTGTAATCAACAAGTTACATAAAATTGTAAAGGCACAAGGCGAATCCACAAACCTACAATTTCTGTAAACTTGTAATTACAATATCAATAAAAAACAAGCTAAAAATAGATTTATCCTTTTATTAAATTTCTACAATTAATTTTAAAATACTTATAACAAACAAAAACATAGCATATATAGTAATATTTAGAAGATATTGAAAATTATTAAAAATTAGAAACGGGTGTAACCGCCGTTGGCCTCTATAACCTCTAAAAGACGAGACCTCATTGAACCAACAAGCCGTGAGCAAATATGGGTTCCCCGCATTTCCTCCCAAATATAATTACAGTGACTAATAAGAGCTTGTTTGGTTCTTTCATTTTGATGCGACCATCGTTGGACCATAAGGCCCCAAAGATTTTCTATCGGGTTGAGGTCCGGCTATCTTGAGGGCCACTGAATTACCCTTACGTCAGTGTGTGAACGAAACCAGGCTCTTACGATCCTCGCATTATGAATTGAACAATTATCTTGAACAAAATCAAATTGTGGCACTTCGTTCTCCGGGTAAACATTACGGACTGTCGGTAGCATTGCATTCTGAAGCACGTCGATATAATTTACAGCCGTCGCTCGAGGAGGTAGAGAACACAATTCTCCTACACCATCCGCACTCATCCAGCCCCAAATATTTACGGAAATTCGACCTGATTCTCTATTTGGGATTACATGATCATCTTTATACCGTGTTGAATTATATCGCCAAAGGTGAAGACGTCCATGCTGACTGGATTTAAACGTTTTTTCATCACAAAACACTGTATTAGACCAATCAAACTCGTAAGTGCTCTCTGGCGAAGTTCAGACGAGCAAGTCTGTGAGCATCCGTCAAATATATTTTCTTGGCGTAATGACTGTGGTGCAACCCCATGTAATGTAGATGATTCCTTATTGTTTGGGCACTCACATCGAACATCTCCGCAAAATGTTTTGTGGGCTTAAAACCATTGATTTCATATTCCCGTCTCATGAATTCTCTATCGTTATTGGAGAGTGCAGGCCGGCGACCACTTCTTTTGTGATCCAACAAACTTCCCTCCTCTCCTTCACGACGAATCCAAAAGCGGACAGAACGCCTCGATATATTCAAATTCCTGGATATCGCACTGATACTGCTTCCCTCATTAAATTGGGCAATTATTTGTGCTCTTTCGGCAATGGTCAAGTTGGCAGGCATTGAGATGATTTTATATGCAGTTGATTGAAAAATAACACGGAAAATATATCGATTTTTTGCATATATTTGACAAAATGTCAATTGTCAGTTTTCTTTTTCAAATGGAATTCGGTTGTCTATTTAAATAGTTTTTATTACTTTTGTTTGGAAACATTTCAATTGCTTTGTAGAAACTAATGTCCTTTTCATTTATACTAAAGGTTAAAATGTCATGTACTTATATGTGACATATGACGTATGAATACTAAATACATAGGTTTACGTCATGATAATGTTGTCTCTTTCAGTAATATCTTTTTATAACGAATCTTGTTGTAATTTTCGATGACCGGGAAACTAAATCAAAACTGGTACACCACTTTCTTGGCTGACCGTACACAGCTGATCGTTAAACAAAAATTGTTTTTCGCGGTCGCGGATATGTGACTGATGCAAAAAATAGATAAAAACAATCTTTGATGCGGATTATATATATCATGCTACAATTTCAGCTTAATCGGTGAAGAACTTTTTTAATTTTTGATTTGCCTGCCGGGGTCGCGGGCCTCACGAATTGCCGTGACCCCGGAACGTAAAGGGCTATTGAAGAACACCGTGGATTTTAGTCAGTACGAGTTTGACAGTCCCTTCCGCTCTGCCCTGGGTGGGAGGACTCATTTGACGATTTTACCACGTAAAAATAAAAAAAAAAACAAAGGCGCTGCCAACTTAGTGGGTCGAAATGGACTGTCATAACTTTACTCACTAAAAATCCATCCTGTTGCTTCAGTTTTCCTTTGCTTTCCAGGTTCACCGTTACCTTTACAGGTTCCGCGACCCCGGCAAGCAAAGGAGTCACGAACTGCTTTAGATATTCAACCATTAGTCTTAGAAACTAATTTTAAGCTAATCTGTTGTACAGGTACAATCATACCGTGTCGGACAGCCATCATAGATTTGGGATTGAGTGATGTGGACCCCGGTCTGGTGCCGGACGGCGCGAAGTGTGGCGATGAAATGGTATGTATTAGTAAATAAATTCTTCATTGCATCAGGCCAAAAAGTTCCAGTTATTAAAGGAAGTTAAATATTTTATTAATTTATTTATGTACACAGAACACATAGGTACAAGATAAAAGAGCACAAAGGCACTTTTAAATTGATTACCAAAAGTTTGGCTACAAATACACTCGAAAAAACAATGTAGTTTCTTACCGGTTCTTCTCCATAGACCAACCTGAACCGTGCCAATTTTTAGACATTTATAAGTACCATTAAGGCCCATGTGAAATAAAATATTTTGATTATTAATCAAAAGATAACGGTGGTTAGAATTCATATAATTAACACTGGAAATTAATAATCTATCTCAGATGTTAGAGCATGCGGACAGCGAGTAATGGTGCAACTCGCTGTCCGACCATGGACCATGCCCGGATCGACGGCGCGTTGTGTTCCACGCGCGCCTCAAAGAGTGTCAGCAAAGGGACGGGGCCCCCCTCTAGAGGACCAAAGCCTGCCGGGGTCGCGGGACTTACTAATTGCCGTGACCCCGGAACGTAAAGGGCTATTGAAGGACACCGTGGATTTTAGTCAGTACGAGTCTGACAGTCCCTCCCGCTCTGCCCGAGGTGGGAGAATTCATTTGAGATTATACCACGATAAAAAAAAAACTTCGGTTGGATCTTTGTCTGTTACCAATCAACAACCGAATTTGCCCATCCGAGTCTTTAAGATGTCCAATCAAAAGTAGCCATTAAATCAAAGGAACGGGATTTGGACTAAGATAGAATATTAATATCGGCACAATTCGACAAAAACATCTTTTCAAAAAATTTAAAGATAACCTTTTCTCAACAGATGTGTTTGAGACAACAATGCGTCCCTGTATCAGCTGTGAGGGAAACTATAGCTAGGTTGGAGACGTCTGTCTGTCCGTCTAACTGTTCCGGACATGGAGTATGTAATTCTGCGGGTAAGAAATTATTATCAATACATTTTAAATCCAATAAGTCCGTTAGTAAGACTTAAAAAAATAAAGGACCCGTCATTTTTTTTACCAATGAATATTGACAAAGATATAACTCATCAAAACTCGGGAGTCGGGGCTTGTGACGTCAGAACTATGAAAAAATTATACCTAGAAGTTACGTATTGTGAATTTTAAAAAGCGCCGTATTTCTTCAATGTTGGATTAAAAACACAGTTCAAATTATGTTTGGTCATCTAATTGGCTATTTGACAGTATCAATAAATTACAATTCTAATTAGTTCACAATTTATAGTTTTGAAAAATAACGGACACGAATTTTTTATTTTGTAAATCTAATGAATATTTACCAAGATTAGCGCACCAAAACTCAAGACTGGGGTTCGTGACGTGAGAATTCAATAAAAGTTATACTAAATTGCGACGTATTGCCAATTTTGAAAGCATCGCATCTCCGTCAATTTTGGTTTAAGTAACAAAAGAAAAAATACGGGTCGAATATTTTTTGATAATCTTACTCTTACTAGAACTTACTCTTACTACTACTTTTCAGTCAAATAGCCTTTTGCAGACTAATTCGATTTTTCCAGTCATCTTGCCTATTCCCTACCAGTACTCGTATCTTTTCGGAAATGTCATATAGTTTTCCTTATGCAATTTTTCCTATATATCAAGCAGAACCTTTAATATTTTATTCTATTTATAGGTCACTGTCACTGTGAGCCGGGCTTCGCCCCTCCAGTGTGTGCTCTCCCGGGACCGGGAGGCTCCGACGACTCCGGACCGGCCACTGATCCTACTGGTAAGTGCCTTTTTTATCAACAAAATATCTCACCGGGAACATCGTACCGGATTCAAAAGTTTCCATGCCCCATACGAGAGCGGCACTGAAAATTTCGGGAATCAAGGAAGTGACACTACATTACTATTTAAAAATGTATTTATTGTTTTTCGAAGTATTCTCCGCTAAATTTTACAAATTTTTCCATACGATGGATTCAATCATTGAAGCAACCATTCCACCCAGGACAAATGTTTGTGTGATGAGCACGATCATTTGTTCTGTGTCTGGGTGTAATTTATCTATAATATGTATGTTTTTAGAAATATATAAGTATGTTTATCAGTTATCTAGTACCCATAACACAAACTCTGCTTAGCTTGGGACTAGATGGCGTTGTGTGATAGTTGTGGAATATTTATTTATTATTTATTATTTATTATTCGGAGGTTGGGGTCTCCAAAATGGCCGTTTTGAAAGTTCCTAAGTTACTACTAACTGTGCGAGCTACCTTACTCTGAGCTTAATAGGAAACTGGCATGTCCTAGAAGCAAAAACTCACTATAATCACAGGTTACAAATCTAAAGCGATAGCTAAGAATACTTGTAATAATTATTAACTATTTAAAATAACATCTATTACTAACAATTACACTACAAAATTACTTAAAACTAAAACGATACAACCTTATAATTAATTATAATAATGTAATCTTCACTCAAAATTTACTATACAATGAATATAAATATACAATAATAACTTAAAGACATGTGACATCTACCAACCCGCGCTGGGCCATCGTGGTAAAGAGAGGAAGCCTGTGTCCCAGAAGTGGGATCATTTATAGGCTGATGATGACTCAAAATATGTGTAAACTAACTTCAATTCTCTCATCCAGTTCAACGCAACTTTATGGTGGCGATGTACGTGATATTCCTGGGCATCATACCCTCGATCCTGCTGGTCCTGTTCCTCATCTACTACTCGCGACACAACGTCCTGCTCTGGTGGAAGAAACCGAGGAAATCGTACGTAAACAACATATGTAATGGATGCACTAAACCTAATACTAAGAGGCTGTTCGCTGGCAAATTCGCTAAGTTCCAAGAAAGTACGAGCTCTCTAAGAAATCTTTTGAGCTTCAAAAGAAATGATAGCACACATTCTACAACTGATATCTACACGGATCCCCCACAGCAAGAAGGTCCTGTTTACTCTAATCTACAGGAATTGAAAGCAACTGAAAAACCTAGACCATTTATTTCTTTGCCAGACAAAAATGTACCTAAAGTGATTATAAAAAATGCGGCTAGCACGGATCCACCGCAGCCGGATGGTCCAATTTATTCGAATGCACAGAAATTACATAGTACTGTCAAACCTAGTCAACCTTTTTGTTTGCCAAGCAATAATCTACCTAGAGTAACTTTAAAAAATACAGCAACCACGGTTCCACCACAGCCAGAAGGTCCAATTTACTCTAACACACAGGACTTACATTCCACTGACAAACCTAGTCAACCTATTTGTTTGCCAGGCAAAAATCTACCTAAAGTAACTTTAAAAAATACTGTGGTTGAAGAAGTTAAAGCGACTGAAAAGCCTGTTTCAATGCTAGAGAAAAATCATGCAAAAGTACCGCTTAAGAAACCTGTGAAAAAAATTAACAAAGATGATATACAAATCGCGAATCCGGCGGATATTAAAATAAATAGGCCGCCGGTCAAGCCTAAACCTGTGAATACCTCGCCACAGGGTAATAAACCTAATGTGGTTATAATAAAGCAGGGTTTGGCTTCTACGACGAATGAAATGCTAGCGAACAGTCAACATAGAATGCATAATGTTGGTAATGAAAGTAGTTTACATGGTAATGTTGGTAAACTTGGCAATAATGGTAATGTTGCCAGGTTTAAAAAGTAAAACAGAATTATAGACACTATCCTTCTTACTACGAAAATGTTAAACACCTGTTAAACACTTGTCTAGAAAAACTGTCAACTTCGAAACGGCATTTAAGGTTTATAAAAGGGTCGTTTTGCAGTTACACTTTCTTTAGTTAAGTGTTAAGAGATGTTTAACTTTTTGTAGTAAGAAAGTATGTATCAGAAAGTTATGGTCATATTAAATTTTTAAGGTGTTGTAAAGACCATCAAGCTGGACAAATTTCTCCATGGGGATATTTGTCAGCTGTCTCATCTGTTTTCACACCTTTTATCAGCACTACTTTCTGATACATTCATTTGCATGGAAAAATCGCACGATTTTGTGGGTAATTGTAAATGTTTTCAATGTTTTGTTTGCCTTATTCAGTTTTGAAGCACGAATCACCAAAGTATGGTTAGCGCTAGAATTATACATGTAGAGCTATAATTTGGGTTAATTCATACAAGTTCAGAGTCGAAGCGCAGCGTTGTGGCGTAGTTGTAGCGTCAATCTGAAACTTAATATAGTAAATTCATCCTTATCTCCACAGTGTAATGCAAGTGTATTGCAATAATATTGCGCTTTGACCTCGCTAGTGTGTCTCGACCCTTAGAGCTTTGCATTCCTCATTATTTTCTATTAAAACTTTAATTGATGGAGGCTAAAATCTCGATATAAGATTTAATTAATTATTTTAGTGTAATTTGTTTATAGCTTAGAAATCTCGTTCATTCGCGATATATAAAAAAAAATTGAGGCGACATGATACAGTTTTACTGAAAGAGATTTGTATTATATAATATTATTTTTAAACTGTGATACCTTCGGCCTGTGTATATTAATTAAATTAATATTAACAAAATGGGAATTTAAAAATACTAATTTAGATCTAATACAGATATAAAAGTTAATTTTACTTTTAACTTTAAAAATTATAATACATGATTTATGCTAAGGTGGCGCTAGAAGTACCACGGTATAAATCATATAGCATGATTCTTTTAGCGTGTGGCCACAATAAGAAGCCAACATTATGATTTACCGAAATTATAAATCGAATGTAAGGCGATCACTCCGCTCGTCTGTGAAGACGGGTATTAAAGTGAATCTCACGACACATTGATTCAAATAAACTTCATTGATCCTTATCACACGTACACCACCCGATCACACCATTAGCCGCATCCACACATACGGCGCACGAAGTCGCGCGCCTGCCTCGCGAGCCAAACGCTCATTCGGTGTGAACATGCCTCGGGGCCATTTAGGTGCACGGTAATTCGGCCCCAAGCCAATGACTTGGGGCCGAATTATCAGCTGTTGGAAAACGGTATGCGCTCAAAAGAGCCTCAGTGTGCGCTTTTCGTTCGGTGAGGACGTTGTTCTAGAGTTGTGCTGTCCATTTTGGATGGCTGAGGACTTTTGAGGCTCGGCCTGCCTCGCGAGCAGCTCGAGTTTTCGAGCAAAATACTGAGGCTGCCTGCCGCACTGTGCCCGGTGTGGACGCGACTATTGTCACAAATTCCTTTCCATTGCGGATGAGAGGTGTCGAATGAGAATTGCTAAAAGAAACATGCTGCACTATGCTCAAAGTTTTGCACAAAATTTAATGCTCAAGTCACAAATGTCAGCCTTATGTCACAATGTCATCTTTAAGTCACAATTTCACCTTCTGTAATATTTTCTTTTTCTTTTTTTGTTGTAAGTATTCACTTTTCTTTCTATGTTGATGTTAATTTCATGTTTTTTCAACCTACGGTTTCTGAAAGCCCATTTCACGTAAAAATTTTGTCGAACCAATGTAACCATAGGTTCACAATATTAATATTGTAACAAACAAAATTAACTATGTACAGCACATCAAGCTACCACAATCTGTCAAATTTCTTTAATAGATTTTCAACCTTGTCACAATAGTGGAAAGTTTATGTTCGATTGGTAAAATTTTGACAGATTCGGGTAGGGTGACCTGCTGGCGTCTGTTCATTACTAAAATAAAATTAATTACAATAATCATTAATCGACTTAAAAACAAAGATGGTTGCATATTATTTCGTGTTTACAAAGCTTTATGAAACCGATGGTACCTTTATAAGACATTTTCATTCAACTATTAATATTAACTGAAATAATTTATAATAAACTAAGCACTCTAAAAATGTCTTCAAGAGGATCAAACTCATCAATTACTTTGTAATATAGATTAACTAGTAGTTAGTTTAACTGTAGTTAGATTTTACGCACTGTTTAATAAAATACTCTTTTTTCATTCTCTTAGTTGCTTGTTTGATTATCTCTTCTTTTCTTTGCACGAAGTGTCGCCAGTTTTAAAATTAAATAATCTAATTATTAATTTGTACAAGTTTTGAACTGAGAATTGACATAATTCATATTGATATCAGCTTTAAATAATTAAAATTCAGTAATAACTCAAAGTTTAACGTTATTATAGTACGTATAGCAGTGGTAGTAGCAGTATGACCTAACGTGCTTATAG
The DNA here is from genome assembly GCA_943136025.2 of Agrotis puta. Classification (NCBI taxonomy): domain Eukaryota; kingdom Metazoa; phylum Arthropoda; class Insecta; order Lepidoptera; family Noctuidae; genus Agrotis; species Agrotis puta. The sequence continues at coordinate 4,329,813 of OW964190.2, read as the reverse complement.
TGGGTCGACGGCGCATTGTGTTCCACGCGTGCCTCAAGGAGTGTCAACATACTGACGGGGCCTGTAGAGGGCCAAAGCCTGCCGGGGTCGCGGGACTCAGAATTTACCGTAACCCCGGTACATAAAGGGCTATTGAAGGACACCGTGGATTTTAGTCAGTCAAGTCTGACAGTCCCTCCCGCCCTGCCCTGGGTGGGAGGACTCATTTGATGATTTTACCACGCTAAAAAAAAAAGTGCTTATAGTAGTAACGTAAGGAGTTCACATAATCAGTCCAAAATATCCCCACTCTTGGGGCACAGGCCTCCTCTCTACTTAGGAGACCGGGCCACTATTCACCATGTTGGGCCAGTGTTGTTTGAACATAATAGTTTTATTTTAGAAGAATTCACTTCACCCCTTATCCAATTCTACATGGGATTTCTGCAATATTTTTTTTCATCTATTCTCTCCTATCAGACAACACGGCACCATTTATATTTACGTATTACTAAAAAAAAAAAAACCCACTATAATTTAAATTAAATTAATTTTAATGCTGGCAACACTCTCACACATATAACCTCTTTACAAGGTGTTGTCTCTGCATTGTTCGGGTGAGTCATTTGCTCTGGTTTCGCTTTAAATTAACATTGCATGGCGTTTTAGTATTAAGTGCATGTTTTTGGGCATTAATTGCATGGTTTTGGCAAGCATTTTAATGTTTTTATTGCATGTGTATTGTACTAGGCCCATTTGATCCACTATTTATTAAATTCGTTTACAACTAAACGTAGTTTAATAATCGTTTTGTTAATCTCAGTTGTTGAACGCGCATTCTATAAGATGTGATGCAAGTGGGCCTTTTGCATGTGGCCATTGGAAATATATTTATAGAATATTTTAGACAATTTCTAGTAGGACTAAGTAGATAATGTTTTTGAAATGAATTTATGATGTAATTTTATTATAATATCTTTAATAAGATAGTACAAGATTCATTTTGTGGTTACGTAAATCGTCGTAATGTAGGTAACAGCAAAATTTTAACATAGTTGCTCCCTTATTATTAATAAATTATGAGCAAAATTATGATTCTGGTATAAAAAAAAATTAAGGTTGTAGATAATACTACTATGATTAGTTACGATATTGAATCAAGCAAGATAGACGTATACATCTTAACAGGCAGAATTTAATGATGATTTTGATGAAGTGTAGATTTTCAAATGAGGGAATGGTGCATGTCGCAAGGAAATAGAATTTGCATGAAAGCATGATTGCAAAATTTATCTATTTAAGTTTCTATCCGGCTTCAATAAAAATCAATTTCCACATTCCAATCACACTATTCATCTAAAATCTTTTGTTCACAGGGCCCCATCGCCAAAGAAAGCAAGCTTACAACATCGACTCTCGCGCAGTGCGAGCAAATTCGCGGCGAACTTCCAAAATAATACACAAAATAATGCTCAACCTGTCAACGTCCACACGTTATCCAACCCTGATGATATGAGCTCTAGTCTACTCCGGAGTGACTCGGACCGAAGTCCGCCAGGCAACATCAACCCCTCCGTCAATTTCTTTGGCAATTTCAAAGGGTTCTCTCTAACCCCTATAGAAAAAGCTGCCAATGAGAAAGAAGAAACTGAAGTACCAATAAAGAATAAACCAGTTAAAAGTATAGCAGAAAGTTTAAATAAAAGCGCGAAAATCACCCCAGTACATCGAAGTGGGAGTAATAGCCAGAATGTTGTGCCACAAAATGTCTTGAAACCGGTAATGAGAAGTGCTCCACCCCTACCCGTCGTTCCAAATACAGCTAAAACTAGCCCAAAGACCAGCCCTTCTGTTAAACGAACGAATAGTACAGTCCAGAACAAAATTAAAGCTTTGATGAGCAATGAAAAAACAGAGGAAGTGACACCACCAGCTGGAGCAAATCCACCATCAAGACCAGTCATTTCAAGTCCCATTCTGGAAGCTTCAACCTGTACAGCGAAAGAACTGATATCACCCCTACAAGGGTCGAAGACTTTAGGACCTATTAGAGCAGCTCCAACAGTCCCTATGTCCCCAGATTTCCCCAAAAGACCGTTAAGCATGCATTCCGCTGGTGTACCCCAAAAACCTTTGCCTGAAGAACCTAAGAAGGTCAAGGAAGGGATTTCTCTGAACCGTATAGCTTCGTTCCTAAAACATGATAAGCCGAAAGAGAAGGAACGAAATCCGGTAGAACGAAGTCACTCTTTACCTAAGAACCCAAATCATCAGGTCAAAGTCGCCAAAAACGACAAAGTGGCTTTAAGGAATTTACAGATATCCAACCCTATTCTCCAGAAAGAGATTGAGTTACCTGTCAAATCTGTGCCAGTAGTGTCTGACTCTGAAGATGCAGAGGACCCTAAAGCTTTTGTGAATCGTGCGCAGAGTATGAGAGCACCAGCAAGCCAAAAGCCGGCTTTGCAAAGCTTTGGGTCTATGAGACAAGCGCCAGCCGCTCCCAGGCCTTTATCCGTGGTTGGAAGACCGACAGCGCCACCACCGCCCTTACCGAGTCATTCAGACCCAGTTCCACCACCAAACCCGAAGCCACAGCCTGAAACTAAGTCAGTGGATTACGTGGACTGTATAGAAGAGAAACAGGCACCCTTAGCTCATATCGCTGAAGAGTCTGCAGACAATATCTATGCGGTTATAGAGGAGAGCCCCGAGAAACACTCGAAACCTCTACCAGGAGTACCTCCTCCCATCAAAACGATCCCTCAACCGCCTCCCGAAGGATACAACACTCCAAAAGTCGTCCCATCAAACTCGGGCAGTACCGAAAGCATGGGTTTACTAGGAGAAATCGTTAACGAAATACAGAATCGTAACTTCGAATCTATATACTCGGCCTCAACTCTTTCTAGAAAGAAAGAGAAGGAGAGGAAAGCTAAAGCTGCAGCGGAAAAGAGAGAGAATAATAGAGATAGTACGTACATGAACTCGGAACATTATAAGACGCCTGAAAGTGTTTACAGCAATTCTGGAGCGAAATCTAATGTATCTACAACTAGCAGTGGGTACTTGCACCCTTCAGCAGTCAACGTACCCACGTATTTGAAGAAAAATGAACCAAAGGAGGAAGATAAAGCCCCACCACTACCGGGGCCTAATTCTAAGATTCCAACATTCTCAAGACAAGTCACCCCGCCCAATCTCAAAAACACTTCCACATTCAGAAATGTACCCCAATCACCAAAAGTAACTAAAAACGGAAATTTAACACCGAAAATTATGAACAGTCCAGATGTAGTGTCCAGTTGTACAGTACCAGACGCGAAGAATGTGAAACCTCCGGATGTCATTAATAACAATAAGCTACCGAATGATACTAAGGTATCGAAACCCGCGGTGACCGCTAAACCGAATGACAACCGACCGCCGTTCAGACCCGCGCCCGCAGAACCTAAAAAACCGAACAAAGTGACACCACCACTTAAACCAGTCAGTTCAAACTCTAACTTAAACAAAGTGACAGATAAAACTCCGCCCACGAACCGTGCCATGTCAAAAGTAGACTCCGTAAAAGCAATAGCAGATAATCTTAATAAAAATAAGCCTAAAGTTGTACCAAAACCTCCCACAGTCACCAAGACAGATAATAAGCCTAACACAAAACTGACAGCCAAACCATCGAATGTTGCCAGTTTACAGCAGAAATTTGAAAATAGAAAGTCGTTAGGCAAAGAGGTTGCCGTTACAAAAAAATAAAAGTAATATTTCTACAAATGGCGTCGTGTAATTTAATTGAGTTATCTAGTCTGTAAATATATTTAAAATGGCCATTAGCACAGAAGACTTGGTTTTGTAACAAAGTATGTAAGGATCTGATTTTACAAAGCATTTTTATGTGATTGACGAATTCGTATGTTGATGGATTTTTTGAATTTGGTTTAGTTGGTCAATGGCTGGATAGGATTGTAAGAAGCTTGTTCAAAAGAGTGTTTAATCAAGGTAAAATATGGCGTGAAAAAAAATTGTGTAATCTGGCATCTAGGCTTTTGAGCCATACTCGACTGCTGCTTGGTTAGTTACATGTAGGTACTCAACGCGTGAAAAGAATGTTCAAAATATAAAATAAGGTTAAAAGAACGAAAGCAAAGAAATTATTTTTTATTAATTATTCTGCTTCTTACGAACATAGGCATAAAACGAAAGTGTTCATATTTTGTAATGAAACGCAATTTTGACGTTAAGAAATATCTGTACATATTATGTAGAGTATATTTCTAAATATTTGTATGTATTTTACTTAAAAAAATGGTAAGATCATAATTATTGAGGTTGTAGCACACTTATGAGATTGGCACCGTCATCAATCATTTTGTCGGTGTAAGGGATGTATTCATTAAATAATTGAGGATAACTGAGTAACTTATTCAATAGATACATTCCTATCAGGTTTAATATAAATATTTAAAAAAAAACATCAAAACACGCTATTAATATAATATAATGGCCAGTTTGAGGTTTCAGAGGTTCTCTGACAGCTATTGACGTGTCAATATTATATATTCAACTTTTCCTCAATTATGTAAGTGCGATATTATGTATAAAATCGCAAAATTAATGTCTACTTAAAATGCTTGCATCGGTGTAAAATATGCACTTGCGGATGTGATGGAAGATAAGGTGCCAAGCTCAAACGTGTGCAATTACCCCTAAACAATTGATTAAAATATAACTAAGAGATCTCTGTAAATATAATTAGGTTAGTTTTTATTTCCCTAAAGTTAATAATGATGAAGAGAAGTGTCTTATGGTACATAATGCTTAATTCGTATTTTTATAAAGACTATAGTGTTTGAGATTTATAGAGAAAATTGTGCCTTTGCTACGTTTTTAATGTCGCCGTTTAAAATGGGAAATATTTTCATATTAATAAAGAAAATTAGTGTGTTTTTTCTAGCATAATACAATGTCTAAAGATAGTTAAAAAATATCTACAATTTATGACTGTTTTGAATGATTTCGCTGTTAATTTTTCAATTGTAGGCTTTAAGTCTAAAGTTGATAATTCTGCAGCGCTCTTGCCTTTCTTCTTATCCAATAATTACATGATATCTTTCATAGCTATTAAATAACCATTTTCATCTGTTATATTCCAATTTTATCTACCTCTCTTATAGGCATTTTTTTTCAGTGTGGTCAAATAAGTTCTTCAGCCTTTTGTGGAACGGAAGAATCCACGGTATTGCTTCCATAGCCCTTTATGTTCCAGGGTCACGGTTACCTGTTTAGACAGTCTCGCGACCCCGGATCTTAAAGGGCAGTTTGCGGCTTTGGAATTTTAGCTCATTTACATTATAGATGCATTTATACTTCGAAATCTTTTAAGCACACATATTTCTATACACAAATCTCCCATTTTACATTTTAAACGGCGACCAGCAAAGGCACATCTAGTTAGTTTTGAGTGTTGATGCTTTACGATATAATAAATAATTTATATAAAACCGTTCTTATTCCACTATATAAATGGTGCTACAGCGAATCAACTTGCTTACTGAAAATAGTTTATTAAAAACGTATTTTTGTAATATTAAAAGAATCAGATAATTTTGATGTAATTGTGGTAGAGTCATGGACAGGATTTTTGAAGACAGCTGTTATTGTATGTGTTGTGTGTCTGTATGTGTGTTACCGTTGACGACTAAAATCGCTTGTCACAATAATATGTAACTGTTAGTACCGGATAGCTATAGCGTGAGAATTGTTGAGAAAATTTAGATTATGCTTCAAATATTTTTGGTTTGTTGAAGAAATAAGCCGACCCGAAGTAATAACTAAATACAGTCAGCTTTCATTCGGCTAGTGCCGATCGGCATACGCCGTTCCGCCCGACGTCATTTGATTTATGCCTAGCGGTATTTTGAATTATGCCTACCGTGACATGTATGTAACTTCCCGAGATGTAACTCTTAAGATTTACATAGTATAACTTTGAGAGATATGAATTTATTTAAAATTCTACCCATGACCCTGCCAATAATATGCTTTAATCAGATTAATGCAATAATTTATAAATAAATTGATGCATAATAATTGTCGTCCATAGTCGTAATCACTGCCACAGCTTGGTACAAAATATAATGGTGCTGGATCGTCGCAATCAAACCTCAATATTGTATATTATTGTCCAAGTTTGTTGATAAGTAAGTAAGCAATAGTTTTTATTTGGCAATTTTTGCAGGAAAATAGACTTTCTTCTTTATAGAATAAAGTACATTAATGGAAATCACAGAACAGTAAGGAATACGGGGAAAGTTATTCTGAAACTAGTGGCGCTAGTGGGGCTTATACCAAGCATCGTCATTGGTTGAAATCTGTCAATGTCATTAATATTTTAAATTAACTTGACCTCATTGCTCACATAGCTACTTAGCTATGGACACGCCATCTTTAATAAACTTTGATGAACTTTCTCCAATAACAAGCATTGAATATATTTATTTAAGGGCTTTAAATTTGGAATGGCAGGTGAGTCCTGGTGTCCTCGTCTGCTTGGAAGCCATTGGGCCAGTGATGCTAAAAGCACTATTTAGGTCCTATTTTCCTGCTCTGTGGTTTTCATTGTGAAAACATTCAATAAAAAGATATTTGATATTGATTAAATTCATATCATATGATTGACTGTAATAAATATTGTAAGAATGAAAGCTTCACAACGAAATTAATAGATTGAAAAGCGGTGTGGTTTGGTTTAAGGTGTGAAATTGATATTTTTTATATGTGACTGTTATATTTTCGCTGGATGGTTGATTTGAATTAGAAAAGGACAAAACAACTTTGGGCCTTGTACAGATTGGCTAATAGTGGTCCAGCTTGAATGTCCACTAAGGGCCATTCTGTACAAAAACACATATTTTCTTATATTTACTTCGGCTGTCATCATTTTTTTTGCAGCTTGGTAACTTGTACCTACTTAGTTCATTTAAAACTGATTCATTTTAATATTTGCGTACTGGAGTTAAAAATAAAACTATAACGATTGGCTCTTTCACGATCATATTTATTTATTTTGTCTTTTGCAAATAAGTCGCTATAATAATACCTAGTTGTGATAATTTAAGTAAGTTTTTTAAATGAAAAGTACATAAATATTTGTAAATATAACCAAAGAAATTTATGTAAGTGTAGTCCCGGTACGCATCTTAGCTTGTTCCTGTATGAATATTAAAAAGTTTACGTAATATGTTGCAAGTGGAAAAAAACTAATGTTGAATGAAAATGGCAATGTCTATTATTAAAATTAGCCTTTATTTTTATTCCAAGACTGTGAATTATAAGTATATTTAATTATTATATCAAAATTAGTTACTAAAAGCTAGTTGAATACTTCATTTTTTTTCTTACTATTACAGAAAAAAAAAAAAAAATATTTCATGAATTAATTTTGTTTGATTTTGTTGAAATACACCTCTACCATAAACTAGAATCAGGATAAATTACCAACAGCATTTTGCAAATGATTGCTTCCCGCCATGACTCCCATCCCATGGATCCCGTCCCATCCAGGCTCTGGGTGCGAGTAGTGATGGGAAGAGCTTAAATCATTTTTTTAATTTTTATCATGTATGTACATACTAACATAGTACATATCGGGGTCACGGTAATCCGTGTCTTGTCCCGCGACCCCGGCGGGCTTTGGCCTTCTACAGGCCCGGTCACTATGCTGACACTCCTTGAGGCGCCCGTGGAACACAACGCGCCGTCAACCCGGGCATGGTCCATGGTCAGACAGCGAGTCGCCCATTACTCGCTGCCCGCATGCCCGCGCCTACGGTGGCCGGAGATCGTCTGGCGACGTCCGACGCCGTGGGCGCCTACCACTGCGGCTGGGGTGGAGTTTAGTGGTAGTAACAAATTTTTTACTAACACCAAGTTGGCCATGTAGGCGCTTCATATGCAACCACGTACGAGCATTTGATTCGCTTATAAGCTCGACTAACAATCGATATATTTCCGGAATCCATATTGCTACTGACCTCTTCCCAGTTGAAAACAGAGAACTGCTAACTTTCGGTAAAGAGAACCGAACCACCCATTTGAAGTTAACCTGTTTTTGCATGGCACGACGCGTTGATCAAATGCTAATGTGTTGACTGACCACAGTTGCTTACGAAGGCAGAGCTACGAGAGATTTTTTTATTGTCAGTCCGTTACTTCACTGCTTATGAGCGAAGTGTGAAGAAACACAATTCTTATCACTCTGTCCACGCTTTGGAAATACTAAGCCGCTATACGCACGAGCGTTTTTTATGGGCGCTAAAAATCGCTGAATTGGGACACTGAATTGAATTAATGTTAAAAATCACCACCCAGCACTTAAAATCAAATGCAGTTCGAAAAAAACCGCTGACGTGTGAACATATACATGTGAATGCAATATTTTGTTCTAAAAAAGCACTCATGCGTCCTCATGAAAAAAGTGTGTGAAAATATTACTGGCAGTTTCAGACTTTGTTAGAATCTCAGCTGTCCCAAAAGACTGTTGTCCAGGTAGCACAAAACAAAACAGTAAATTAAAAAACAACTTGGCGTTGTCGTTGCCGTGTTGTCTATGGTTGTGTGTGATTGTTGAAATTCGCGTTTTTTGTTGATTTCTCTTTGATAAACTAGAATTATACCACTACAAGATGTAAGTAAAACGCCTATTAATACCAAAACACTCGTGTGCTACAGTAGAAAGACTTTTCTTTATGAAAAACATGTATTTCCAGGGCAACAACATCAAAGCCACGCTCGGAGATGACTTTGGAGGAATTATCGAAAATTGAAGAGGAAGAATTCAGTACGGGCCCTCTTTCAGTACTAACGCAATCAGTAAAGAACAATACACAAGTTCTAATCAACTGCCGAAATAACAAAAAGCTGTTGGGACGCGTCAAGGCGTTTGACCGGCATTGCAACATGGTTCTTGAGAATGTCAAAGAAATGTGGACTGAGGTTCCAAGGCTAGGGAAAGGCAAGAAGGTATATTTTACATTGATATTACTTAAAATCTTCACTTTCACACATTTTTTTCTCGTAAACTTTTCGTACAAACAACGAATTTAGAGGTTATCTATTGATTACCAACCAGAAGCTATAGTTATGATGCTCAAAGATTTCGTTATTTTGACTGTAACGTTGTTTTGCAGATTATGTTTTCACTTGCACACATATCACCTTTTGGTTACCCTACAGTTGTATTTGTTTGTTTTGGTTAAAGCATAAACAAAGCGGTTATTGGATGTATTGATAATATAAAACCTTATTTTCAATATTCAAACCTTGGCTATAGGTTATTGATAATGATGTGATGAAGTCCATTGTTGAGAATAAACTTTGAAACCTCTCATCACTGACAAACAATAAAAAGAAAATAATCTATTGTATATGCCCATTTTAAATTGTGAATACAATTACTCCACTAGGTATTACCAAATGCCCATAAAAAAAAACTTTATGCTACTGCCATTGACTTGGTCATCTAAGAAACAGAATATTGGCAGTCTCTTCATAGAAAGTGCATTAAGTTTTTATTTAACTTGCAAATTTTTTGTCACGCTGATTTAGAAACACTATAAGTATAACTGCATTTCAGAACTGTGTAAAAAAAACACCTTTCACACCAAAGCTCTGCAAGGATTGGAACTGTCCCATTATATAATTTCCGACTGTTAAATGTCATGTTAATGTCAACAACTTTTTCAATTTCAGGGTAAAGCTGTCAACAAGGATAGGTTTATTTCAAAAATGTTCCTTCGCGGAGACTCAGTGATCTTAGTATTAAGAAACCCACTGGCTACGGCTGCTGGTAAATAAAAAAACAGTCTACAGAGAATATACCAGGCTCTCAAAATGGCACATTGATTTTAGGTAAAAGTTGGCCTCAATAACTGTGCCAGTCTTAATGGCGTAATTATAGTTCGTTGTTTGCTGCTATGCTCCTGGTCCTACTTAATTGTATTGTACCGCAAGTGTAATTATACCAAATAAGGTGATTCAGCAGTATTGATTGATCAAGACAGTGGATCTGAAGCCATTACCGCAGATGTTATTTTATCTCCCAACGCTGAATGATGTATGGGCCACCTCGGTCAGTAGGAATATTGCTAATTGAAGGATATGCGCCTTTCTAAAAGTCAATGTGCCATTGTATTCCGCCTGGGACTGTCTTAATAACTAAAAGTGTTCTCCAAAACCTTAGTCCTAAGCTTGCGGTATGGATCCAATGCATCGCTTTTGTATGTTGGTGTGTTGATTATAATAAAATAAATAACAGATAAGATTAACTTTTGCTTTTCATTTTCTATATTTATTTCTCTATAAAATAAAAAAAAAACTCTTTAATTCGGATATGTAACATCCATAATGGGTTAGTAAACAAGAATCTTATAACTATGTTAGTAATGATAAAACAACCAAAAATCAAAATAAATATTACAATTTTGTGACCAGCTGGCTATGAGAGATACATCTCCTCATAAGGTCACAAATTATGGGAGAATCATATCTCTCTGCTATGATGTTCATGATTGAGTTGGAGCTCCCCCGCAATCTACATAGCAATGAGGCAGATTTTTGCCTGATGATGGCATGAAATCCATCAACGCAACACTCTGTAAACATGCCAGAGGCACTGCAGAAGCGGGGCAAACCCAACAGCATCCTGAACCCATTATTATATTGTACTCTTCTATAGAGACAAAGTGTGACCTAATGATGGAATGTTTATCTACCACATAAATTGACGGTCCTTACGTACAAATGGACATGTCAAAAACTGGAGGTTTACAGGAGAGGATCGTCGAAATATAGCCAACAATAATGGTATCTGCTGAGGGCCACAATGTTTGTCTCAAGCCCATACCTTAATCTTTCGTTCTTTTGTAATCATTAGTCATTACTTCTTAAGATCTAGAACTGGAGAATATTTAACAAAGGGAATTCGTTTGACATGGTCTCGGGGCCATGAAAGTCGAATCTGTTGAGTAGAACTTGTGAAAATGAAGCTTTTCGAGTTTGTGTGCTTGTTTAGCACCAAAGATAGATAAGAATTTTGCAGGATCTTCGTACCGTATTATTTACTCATTGTTCTGAGGTGATTGGTAATCAAAAAGTTCGAAGAACGCCGCACATGGTCCGGAAAATTTACTTCATTAGCTCAGTAAACACCTCATAGATGGCGCTGATACCAAAGTTTGACATTACTGTCTCCGTTCAATAGCCTTTGATAATAAATAACCTCGGACGTTCGCGCCAGAACCGCATTCATAACACGATATTGTTTACGCACTGTCGTTTATTCAATCCTTGTGATCACACGCGCATTACGTTTGTGTAACGAGTGTATAAACTATCAAAACTTTAAAGAAAACTGTGTTTTTGTGCATCATGTCGGCTTGAACTTGAAAGTGCGACGGACTTGTTTTTTTTCCCGCCGTTTTTCTTTTTTTTTTTCTGAGGAAAATGTGCATTGTAATTTTGTGTTGATTCGGTTTTCGTAGCAAAGGAATTTCGTTAACATCCACTGAGGTAAGTTCTTACAGTTATATTTTCATTTTATGGTTTGTGAATAAAAAATTGTTTAGCTCTAGCGACACCACGCAAAATATCTAGTGACCTACATAACAGCGAGGTGTTTGTAAATAAAAATGAGTACCCTTATCATTCGTAGTCCCAAAATAAATACGACACTACTTTTATCTAGAACTGGGATACGATTTGTAAATACAAAGGTGGATTTGATAGAAAAGCCGTACTTAAAATACCATAAAATATTTGGGAATTGTGGTTCTTCGGGTACCTACCACAAATTGTCTATAAACATAGCTTTGGACGTAACATATATATTCTTTAGGTAAATAACTACCTAAAAAATAAGAGCAAATGAATCGCATGATGATTTGGACATTAAGTTTACCAAGATGTGTAAAGAGACCCTGTTCTATGCGCCCTCTTTACTTGTTGAATGCGCCCTTTGGATGTGGAGATGAAACCCCGTTGCCCTGTCTATAGTCTAATTAGATTCCACATCGCATTCTAAAAATAACGTAAATGGCAACACAATCTATGCTGTTTCCGCACAAATGCATCTGATCTTCATACGAGAATTCATTATGGTTTTGCGGTATGCCAAGAAGTTTTGGTACCTACCTAGGTACCTACTTCGCCTTGAAAACTTGATCAAATAACTGGGAAAATAAATCGGACTTTTAGTGCCATGCATGCAGGATAATTAAAAAAGTAAGATGTCATTGGTAGTGACGTAATTAGAATAATTTAACTAGTCGTAAAACCCAGTTTGGTAAGAAAACGACACCTTTTTGCGAGCGACAAACATAACTCTGCTTTTTTTTTTTAAATAAAAAGTGGTGTGTTTTTCGCATCATCAACATGATATTTCACTAAATTATGAAAGCCCGATAATGATCAGGCGACTAATCTTTCATTAGCTGTTTTGACTGCGCGGGCAGCGAGTAATGGGCAACTTGACGGCGCGTTGTGTTCCACGCGCGCCTCAAAGAGTGTCAGCAAAAATGACCCCCTCTAGAGGGCCAAAGCCTGCTGGGGTCACGGGACTTACGAATTACCGTGACCCCGGAACGTAAAGGGCTATTGAAGGACACCGTGAATTTTAGTCAGTACGAGTCTGACAGTCCCTCCCGCTCTGCCCTGGGTGGGAGGACTCATTTGATGATTTTACCACGATAAAAAAATAAAAAAAGCTGTTTTGACTCGGTGACCGGTGACCAAAATAACAACTGGGTAAAGGCAATCAACTTCAAGTAGGTTAATTTAAAATTGGAATACATCAGCTGTTTTCCAATGGTCTCTGAAAAGATCAACACGCGACGGTTAAAATGGAATAAGCGAAAATAACGTTTTCGACAACGGGAAACCAGAACATTATAAGTTCCAAAATGTCGCAATATAGAAAATTGTGAAACTCCGTGATTTCGTTATCTAACCCTTTATAACTTTGCTGATTGCAATGTGTACCTACTATTAACAATTTTATTTTATCTATAAATGGATTCTATAAATAGTGCAATAAGGTTCTTAGGCGCCTGAATTACACTATCAAGAGAAAGCTGTAGGTAACACATAAGAAAATTGTCTGTGGAAATTTTACTGAAAAAAAACAAAATAGTCTCCTTAGTTCCATTTTTTTTTTCTTTTTTGATCACACGCCAATAAAACTATGTAGCAACATTTTGATGTCTTCAAAAACTGTCGTACTTATGCCAAACTACCCATGAGTTTGCTCAGTGCAACTTCAGTCCACGGCATTACTAGTTGGCGAACTTTGTAATCGTCAGAAACTTGGGCATTCCTGAAACATGTTGCATGTTGATGTTGTTGCATTTGCAATTTGTGTGGCGGTTGCAACTTTAGAAGTTGCCGTCTGAAACGTATGCGTTTTCTTGGGGTTTTAGACTTGGAGGTCCTGAAGGTGTAATTAAAAGGGGGAGAAATTATGATTTTTGGACATCAACACATTTTTGTGTATCTAGCCTTTATTGACCCAAGGTCAAAGCCGGCGGAATCTAGATGGTGCAAGCTCAAGACTGATCTCAGTGGCTAAAACAGGCATGTTGACAGTATCAGGAAACGTAGTTTTTCTTTTGTTAAATCAACGCATATTCATAAAGATATAATACTTCAAAAGTCGAGAGTGGAGGCAAATGACGTCAGCAGCAAGTAAAAACGGTACTTGCGTCTGACGTATCGGCAGTTTTAAAAGCGTATCGCGGATTCGATCCCCACACGGAATAAATACATATTTGTATGATCTGCAAGTAGTTTTTCTGGGTCTAGGTGTTAGTGTATGTGAGTTTATATTCTTGTTAAGGCACTCATGATACAGGAGATTTTCCTAGCGCGGGGCAATGTTTATCTTAAGTAATAATTAAATAGCCTTCGATAAGGTCGAGAGACTTGAATTCTAGCTCTACCTCGCTTACTATGGCACGTACAATCATTATTTTATTGTAGGTAGCATGAGTATTGAGTAGTTTTTTTTTACGTAATTCATACTTCCATGCTAAAGTCCTAGAAAAACTAATATTTATTTTAATAATCTTAGGTTTTCTAATCATTTATTTTAAGAAGCTAAAAATACATAAATATAAAAATACTGAGGTGAAAATAAAACTAAACTGTTATAGAGCATCGAAAAATTCATCCTCGACGCTGTCAGCTCTGCTCTGCTGGCGCTGCTGCTGCGGTTGCTGAGAACCTCAAGCGGCGTAAATAAAGCAACCTTAGTGGTAACTATATTTTTGAGCCGTTTGGGGTGGAAACTATAGGGCCATGGGGTCCGAGTGCTCTCAGCCTCTTCAAAGACATTTCTAAAAGACTTGTTGACGCTTCCCGTGACCCAAGAGCTGGCTTTTACCTTGGCTAGTCTCTTGGGCACATTACCCAGAAAAAAAATTCTTTAGGACACATTTTGATGAATTTACGTGTGTAACGGAAGGGACTGTCAGACTGACAACATTCCACAGTGTTCTTTCAAAATAGTCCCGCGGTCCTATATCCTATCCACCTAATCGGAGGAAACCGCGGGAAAAAGCAAGTTAGTATTTAATTTGCTATTTCAATAAAAAGATGCTAATAATACCTTTTTAAGTTGTTTGCCATTATAGACGTAAGAACTAAGGGGATTTTTTGAAAACAAACACGTGGATTTTTAACGCAAGACGTAAGACTTTAAAAAACACTGTTTATAGTTTTTACAGCTAGTTTTACAGATTATTTCTACTGTGAAAATATTATTTCAATTATTGATGTAACGTTCACGACCTCATTTCACCGAAGTGAGCGCACAATCGAACTCCTTGTGTCACAGTTAGCATCGTAGATTCTGAACGAGTTATTAAAACAAATTCTCTAAACGTCACGTTTGAAATTCGAACGGTATATTAAAAAATGACTTCGATTGTGCGTGAGCGCGGAAGTCAGTGTCATCGAAGGAAAAAGTGATGTTTTATTACTTCGTTTAAGTTTTGTCATCGCTTGCGTTACACCAAACGATGACAAAACATTTGGTTTCCCTGGGATTTTTCAGTGACGGCGTTTTATGACTTTTCCTGTTGTTGATATTGAACCTTATTTAGGTATATTTTTTTTAAACTGGCCTGGACGCGGCTTTGAAGTTATTAATCACTAATTTTAAAGTTACTAGGATCTCTTTATGCCTCGGAAAAAACCAAAAATGAAAAACAAACGGCGGCGCTAGTTCCAATTTTGGTCACGCGCCAATAGATCTTTGTACAATGATACTTTTATAAATGCAACATCGCTGGAAATTAATAATCTATCTCGGTTGCTATCGCTATCCCGATCTTAGTATTTAACCAATGAAAGGCCGAATTTGCCTATCCAAGTCTTAGAGATGTAGAAGCAGCTGTAAAAAACAAAGCAACGGAATTTAGATAGAATATTAAGTATCTATTTAAATTTAAAATGTCGGGTGTCAGAATCTAGCAAAATCTAAAAAAATTGTATACATCCTTCGATCAATAATAGTACTATTATTGATCGAAGTATACATCAGAAGAAACTAGACAAAGGTGACCCTTTAACTACCTCTTCAGACATAAATATGTCATTTTAAGGACTTCAACCATGGAGCGACGCGATTGCAATTTGACCGATTCCAACTAAAAGTGAAAATCAACCTTGCTACTACAATATAATGACGCAATTCGATTGACTTGACGTCGACGTGTGGCGATCGTGTTTTATTTTTCATCTACCCGCATACAACCGAATTTTATGTCATATGCCGTAGTGGTAAGGTTGATTTTCACTAGTAGTTGGAATCGGTCGAATCGCGTCGCATCGCGCTATGGGTAAGCTCCCTAACTCCTAAATCAAAGTACACCGACAGCGGCAAAACAAAAGATCATAAGAATAAGTAGTAAATTATCAAAGAACGTAGTTCCGCCACGGTCTCCTGCGCAGACACAAAACGTGGGTGCGTTTGTTTGTCGCAAATTGATCTATTATAAAGACGTTTGGTAGAAACGACTTGACTAATCGCGATTGTATTTCGTCATTGTAGTTGACTTGATGGCATGATATAGCATCCGTTTACTGGATTAAGTCATGTTTTATTAGGTCTATCCCAGGTATGCGCTTAGGTCCCGCGGTCCGAAAGAGGGTAGTATTCCACGCGCGCCTCAAAGAGCTTTTCGCAATCTGACGGGGCACCCTTAGAGAGCCAATGGCTGACGGGGTCGCGGGACTGTCTTATCAAGAAACCGTGAACCCGGAACGTAAAGGGCTATTGAAAGAACACCATGGATTTTAGTCACTACGAGGCTTAGTGCCTCCCGTCCCGCCCTGAGCGGGAGGATTCTATTGATCTAATTTTCAATTTTTTTTTTCTAATCCTCTCTCCTAATTTTTGCGTGCCCGACAGGGTCCATATTTGATCTTGTACCTTTTTATTTTTTACCATCTTAAGTAACATATGGAATGCAATAAAGAATTGAGTATTGATAATTTTACATAGTAAAAAAAGAAATGCTCTTAGACCATAAACCATCTATCTAGGTTAAATATTCTATTCTCTTCTTAAATTCTATATTATTGATAGGGCAGCTTGTGGCATGTTCTTACCAAGAAGTCTATAGCAATCGCAAGCCCGACAGCAGATCATGAGCTCCTGGGTTCTATTGCTAAGTTGAGCAAAGGGGTATAAAAATCAAGAATATCTTGTAGCAGCCACTCAGTCTGTACCCCTTTTTTATCGTGGTAAAATCATCAAATGAGTCCTCCCACCTAGGGCAGAGCGGGAGGGACTGTCAGACTCGTACTGACTAAAATCCACGGTGTTCTTCAAAAGACCTTTACGTTCCGGGATCACGGTAATTCGTACAGTCACGCGACCAGTCTGTACCCCTAACACGTCGAGCTTCATTATCTCAGCGCTTCTCTGGATGCCACTATTGATTCTAGCTTTCAGGAGTTGCAGTGTTCTGGTAATAGTGCGCTGGGATTGTTCCCTCTCAGGGCCATAGTTAGGGCTGAATTTAAGGTAGTGATGGTTAAAGATAGGAAGTTAAAAAGACCAGAAGTGAATGATTGTGACAACTGATTCATTAATATGTCGCCGCTACTCTAGTTGTATTTTAGCGTCATCCAAACTTATACTATAAATGCGAAAGTAACTTTGTCTGTCTGTCTGTCTTTTATTCACGCCTAAACTACTGAACCAATTTGTGTGAAATTTGGTACAGACATAATTTGGAACTTGAGAAAGGATATAGGATAGTTTTTATTACAAAAAATAAAAATAAAAACAAAAATCTGCCGGAAGTCACTATTCCACGCTAACGAATTCGCGGGCAAAAGCTAGTATTGTATATTACAAACATTATAATATTTTTCGTTTTTTATTAAGGCATTGGCATTGATATCTTAAGGAAGAACATTGCCCCACGATGCCCTTCCCTAGCTACGGTCCTGCTCCATCCTGCCAAAATATTACAAGAAAATCCGAAGTGGAAAGTAATCCAAATATATTTTTCCTAGTAACAAAACACCTCCCGGGTCGACGGCGCGTTGTGTTCCACGCGCGCCTCAAGGAGTGTCAGCATAGTGACGAGGGCCCCTGTAGAGGGCCAAAGCCTGTCGGGGTCGCAGGTCTCACGAAGTACCGTGACCCCGGCACGTAAAGGGCTACTGAAGGACACCGTGGATTTTAGTCAGTACGAGTCTGACAGTCCCTCCCGCTCTGCCCTGGGTGGGAGGACTCATGTGATGATTTTACCACGTAAAAAAAGTAACAAAACACCTGCAGTTCTACTCGTAATCAACAAACGTCGTTAGACCTTGACCATAACCAAAACAAAACCTGCTTTTAATGACCTAATTAATGTCAATATTTTGGTTGCAAAAAAATTAAGTTGGCCTAAACCAGAAAAACCCGTTTTAATCTACAATCATGTTTGTATGATCACGTTTAATATATTTTTTTCGTTTTTATATCCTTCCTTATGTACTTCCTCCGCCTGGGGAAGATGGGGCATGTCAGACTCGACTAAATATTAAAAAACAACTTTATCGAAAAGAAAAGAAAGCCAATTGACTAGATGCCGTAAAAAATATTAATAGACTTCTAAAACAACACGATATAGTGCTTAATAAGTTTTGGAATTCGGTGAAAAAAGGCTATAAGCTATAAAACACCACGCTACGCCCAATAAGAGCCTAGCAGCGGGGGTGAAACCACAGGGTACAGCTAGTTCTCTATAAAATTTGGCGCTGAATTTACGGCTTGTCTTCAATAGACTTTCAACTTTATGCTTAAAAATTTAGATCATAAAGTTGAAATAACTTATAGAGCTGGTCGGGCAGCTGACTGCCCCAAGTCACGTTTCCCAAACTATAGTCGCGTTGAACTGTTTAATTGTAACCGGAAAGAACTAGATTGAGCCGGTATTTACTGGTTGGAACCGGTAACTGATTAATTGTTGCAATTTTCATCGATTGTTGGTTTAATGAACAATTGTACTGAGAATCATTTTGTGTTGGACTCTTTCAATTAAGCACATTGTGAAGATTTGTGTGCAGTCTTTTGTCTGTAAGTAGGCTACGATCGCATACAAAGTTTAATTCCAGTTAGACTGTCAATGTTCAGTCTACTATTCTAAATGCGAAAGTTAAGAGGATGGACGTATAAAAATACGTCTTTCCTTCAAGCAATATTATTGAACGAAGTCTTTTTCACACAAAATCGGATTTGGATATTTGAAACGCAGTTATATAACCTGGATTTTTAGGGTTCCGCAGCTTAAAGGTGAAGGAACCCTTCCCTTATAACTTTGTTGATAGAATAATGTATGTCCGTCTGTCTAGAATCTCTTTCTTTGAAACGCGCGGAGATATCAAGCTGAAATAAAATGAAAGGCTCTGGTATTTTTTTTTATCGTGGTAAAATCATCAAATCGCTCCTCGCGGGACGGGAGGGACTGTCAGACTCGTTCTGACTAAAATCAACGATGTTTCTTTAATAGCTCTGAACATTCCAGGTGTAAAAAAGGTCGCCGGAAGACGCTGGATGCAGGTCGCTTCCAACCGGTATATGTGGAGATCTAAAGGGGAGGCCTATGTTCAGCAGTGGACGTCCTATGGCTGAGATGATGATGATGATGATGATGATTCCAGGTGTAATGTAATGGTGACCATTAAATGCTTATGTCTGCAATGAAAAATCAAACTGACGGCACGGTTAGCGCAGTGGCTGAGTGATTGGACTGCTGCGCTGCGTGTCGCGGGTTCGATTCCCGCACGGAGCAAATATTTGAATGATCTACAAGTATTTGCTTCGGGTCTGGGTGGTTGTGTATGTGAGTTTATATGTTTGTAAACGCACCCACGACACAGGAGAAATTCCTAGTGTGGGGCAAAGTTTAAAAAAAAAAACTTCTAAGTCAACGCAATCGAAGGATGCTTATGCGTGTACGTTACTCCAGCAAGAAAGTATCTCCTAGAGTTATATGAGTAGAACGTATAGTTTGTGCCTTATCTGTTGTAAATGTGCCCCCACATAAAAAATGTGTGCCCCCCTGACGTTTCGAAAAAAAAACGAAAAAACGATTCTTGCTGGGGTAACGTTTTTCTAGCAGGAAAATTCTAAACGAATGATCGGAGAGAGAAAAACTGTGCATGGCCAGATAGCTTATATGTGTGCCAAAATGTGCCCCCAAAAATAAAATCTGTGCCCCTTCAGATTTTCGAGATATTGCATTTCCTGCTGGAGTAACGTTTTGATGAATAGTATATCTCTAAAACCATTGCATGTGCCCCTGTAGAATAAACATACGCGAGTAGCTCTTAATGTGTGCCCCTTTGTGCCCCAATTAGATTTTAGAAAATATTTATAGTTTTCAAGTTATCGCGGTTTTATGAAAACCCGAAAAAACATCGCAGCGCCTAAATGAGACAAGGCATAACTTCGCTGAAAACTGTATTCGGTCCTTCTTGACGCTAATAATAACCATACAAAGTTTCAAAAATGTTCATGCATGCGTTTTTGAATAATCTTGCTAAAAGTAAAAACGATGGTGTCATAACTTTGACGGCAAAATACAAGGAACTGGCACAATCCCAGATGTGTAGGTGTAAACCAAAATCTTGTGCCTTTAGTAAAAAATATATGGTGAAAATATTGAGCTTCAAATGTTACGCATTAAGTAAATATAAACAAAAAACCAAAATATGTAAACAACGGCTGGTTATCCGACCAAATCTGAATGACTACTAAAAAGCGACGGATTCATACATATCGATGACCTTCTTTATTGGACGTATTAAGTAACATTTGAAGCTCAATATTTTCACCATATATTTTTTACTAAAGGCACAAGATTTTGGTTTACACCTACACATCTGGGATTGTGCCAGTTCCTTGTATTTTGCCGTCAAAGTTATGACACCATCGTTTTTACTTTTAGCAAGATTATTCAAAAACGCATGCATGAACATTTTTGAAACTTTGTATGGTTATTATTAGCGTCAAGAAGGACCGAATACAGTTTTCAGCGAAGTTATGCCTTGTCTCATTTAGGCGCTGCGATGTTTTTTCGGGTTTTCATAAAACCGCGATAACTTGAAAACTATAAATATTTTCTAAAATCTAATTGGGGCACAAAGGGGCACACATTAAGAGCTACTCGCGTATGTTTATTCTACAGGGGCACATGCAATGGTTTTAGAGATATACTATTCATCAAAACGTTACTCCAGCAGGAAAAGCAATATCTCGAAAATCTGAAGGGGCACAGATTTTATTTTTGGGGGCACATTTTGGCACACATATAAGCTATCTGGCCATGCACAGTTTTTCTCTCTCCGATCATTCGTTTAGAATTTTCCTGCTAGAAAAACGTTACCCCAGCAAGAATCGTTTTTTCGATTTTTTTTCGAAACGTCAGGGGGCACACATTTTTTATGTGGGGGCACATTTACAACAGATAAGGCACAAACTATACGTTCTACTCATATAACTCTAGGAGATACTTTCTTGTTGGGGTAACGCACACTGCTTATGCTCGGTTAATTGTTTTAATAAATAATTTGTTTTAAATTCTGTTCACTTTGAAACCAACATCATGATTTCATGAGGAAAGAAAGAACCTAAACCCATTTTTCATGAGAAGCTAAACCACTATTACCACAAAGCTGTTTTTTTAAACGTTGTCCCACACTTGGAATTTCTCCTGTGTCGTGGGTGCGTTGACAAACAACTACCAGAACATCCAAATATTTGCTCCGTGCGGGAATCGAACCCGCGACACGCAGCGCAGTAATCCAATCGCTCAGCCACTGCGCCAATCGTGTGTAATTAATTTGGGTTTCCAAAAATAGATCGTTCATCAGTACGACTAGCTTACTGATCGATAAATAGATAAGTAGATATCTAAAAACTATATTTTATCGCATGTGATTGTTTTTACGGTTCGCAAGTTTGGTTGGCTAACCTTAATTTATATTCCTTTAATCTATAATTGACATCCTGTATTACTTTCCACTGAAAGCTACCTTAATGATTAATTCTCATACAAATACTTAACTAGCTTATGGTTGCACCTTCGCCTGCGAGAGTTTCAGTAACTGAGTACCACGGGAGCGTCCTACCAGGATTTAACTATCTATATAGAATGTTATCCAAGTCTGTTCAGTAGTTTTTGTTTTAAAGAGTGACAGACATTCAATCATAGTGACAAACTTTCGAAAAATTTTACAATTTCTAATAGTAAGATGTGCAAGAAACGAGCATATCGGATTAGAATTTCAAACTATCTAACCCCACCTTTTTTATACCTTTTTTGCACTAACATCACTTAGTATTGTACCTGCTATACCATACTAATTTTATTTGTTCTGTCCTGTGTGTGTCAATAAATCTCTTTTCTATCTTTCTTTACTAAATTCTTTTGTAGGTCAGTAAACACCTATGCTAAATATGCCAAACCACCTATGCCATAAAAACTCACAGCAGCATTGTCATAAATCTCCGGACCCCATGCATGACACTCGGTGTCATATCTTGCACATAATCTACAAATCATCATCATTATGCCCCTCTTGCTAGCATGACGTTGTTGCAGTTTCTACCGACAATCTGCCAAAGTTATCTTGAATCTGTGATTTTTTTTAAATACAGCACTACTTTTGAATACAGCGACAAGAGGCTCTATCATTACCTTAAGAACGTTATTTTCGATAAAAAATGGGTGTAAGTGAATTGAAGTATCATTTACAATCAGTGAAACCGGGCATTGATCTTTAGCGTAAATAATTGACATATAAAAACGCGTCTATGTACACTTGTATTATACTGACTATACAATGTAAACCAGACCATATACTGAACTATAAATTATCGAATACCTATAACCAAGTACATAGAATCAACCGTGATATAAAATGGTATTGTACCTGAGATTCCTGCCATTAATTGCAATTCTAGGCTCTAGGTTAGACCCTGTAAAGGTAAAACAAGTGTAATAAAATCGCTTCCGTCAGCCGTTTGTACCTAGATTGATTTATTTATCTGTGTCTGGGTTAAAGAATTATTATTTTATTTATTTACATTGTAAACCACAACTGTGAATAATTGTTAAAATTAATAGCGTTAGTGTAGCTTGTTCCAAACATCTTAAATTCTGTCCTTTCATTTATACGTCAAAATAGTTTCACCTCATGGGTTAAAATAGCTCAGCGTTGACAGGTCTTCCCCAATATTACTTGTTGAATTGCATCATGGTCTTTTGGCGTGTGATACATACATTGATAAGATGGCGGCAATGTTGGTAAACCTCTGTGAAATTGTTTGCAAAAAAAAGATGGTGGTTTTATTAGTTCAAAGTCAAATTATTTATTTCAACAAGGCCATTAAAGAGGCACTTTTGAACGTCGAACATTAAAATTAAAGGAAATGGAATGGGATTGATTCTACACCCATTCGCAAGGGTAGGTTCGTGTGGAGAAGAATGGGCAAGAATCTCTAATTCTGGACACTCATAAAAAGTGTCTTTGTACAGCTAAACATAGTATTATCTTTGGTCGTAATTTTTCTGCATTTGAAACTACTTACAACTGTTTTAATTGCTGTCCTTGTTGAGCATGAATCACTTCACAGATGGTTGCAAATGGCGCCTAAAGCTAGACGGCCGCCATTTTATAAAAGTTTGCGTTACATAATTTATATTGTAGCGAACGTCAAACAGTTACAATGACGTTAATTAGCAATTAAAACTGTTAGCTGTCTTTAATTAAAGATCATCATCTCTTTTTGTCTGCTTTGTTACTATCCAAAGTTAATTGTCATGGTTAAAAAACGGAGAACCTTATTAATTTTGATACCTCATAATTGAGAAATTAACTCTACATGTCTGTGTCTAACCTTCAACAAATGTCGCATAGAAACTCTTTTTAATAGAGCCTGCCTAATTTTCTGTCATTTTGAAAATAGAATAAAATGACTTAAAGTTACTTACGATTTGGCACACAGACAGACCATAATCGTCTTACTAAAATAAGCTAAAAACAGTTGAAAACTTGTGTAAAAAAATAAGTTAAAATAACTAAAACCCGACTACGAAAACATCGCGCACTGAAAAGTATAAAACAAGAACAAGCCGTGGTCGTATGCCACCTGCGGTTGTTTCACACAATCTTTATTGGCTTGGTGGCATACGACCACGGCTTGTTCTTGTTTTATACTTTTCAGTGCGCGATGTTTTCGTAGTCGGGTTTTAGTTATTTTAACTTATTTTTTATTTACACTATTTTGGGGTTATATTATTTGAAGTAAGTAATTTATGTTATATGTATAGTTTCTGAGTTGTGAATTTAAGATTTATCATTTGAGACCCATGTTGACACTGTTAGAAACAGAAAATTAGCTAGTAAAAGCTATATAATGTATATATATTTCGAATGTGCTCATCAAGCCCTTTAATTTGATACCCATGTCGAACTGTGCAAAAATATTTTTTTTTCGGTAACGTCTTCTCGTCCCCTAGAGGGCGCCATATTGGATTTGGTGACACGTCACCTACCCTATAACCAGCGGACAACTGAGACGCTTCTAACGAGACCTCATTTGTCATGTAATGATAAGTAGTTTAGAAGTTATAAGGGAACAAACAAACATACATACATACATACAAACATACATACATACAAACCGGTCAAAATCATAACCCTCCTTTTGGCTTTGCCGTAGTCGGGTAAAAAGTGTACCTAATTACAAAACGACCCTTATATCAACATCAAATGCCATTTTGAAGTTGACAGTTTTTGTTGAAAATGTTTAACAGATGCTTAACTTATTGGTAGTATGTGTAACTTATACCTAGTCCTTTTATTCCGATAGTACGTTCATTTGATGTACGGTCCATTACCCTTCACAACGCGGGCAAAGTCGTTAACAAAAATCTATAACAGATCAATCAATCCAGCATACCTACGCGACGTCTCCTTTAAACCTTGATCCAAATCCAGTCACTTAGACCTACTTTAACCGACTTTGCCTCCAAGTGTCCTTCTAACGCTTCCGCGTTTTGTTTGCAGACAATCTAGGTAGGTAGTTTGTGTAAGTAATTACCGTGGTTTTACAAGACGTGACGACTTGTCGCCGTGTGACGGTGTTGGCGCCATTAGTGAGAAAATGGCGGCTAATGTGGATGTATTTTATGATCCAGATGCGTTTTTGGAGTCTTTTATACCGTTCGAAGCTACTGAGAGAGCTGTGTTTGCGTTTCCTATGAGTTTTGTTCTGGGACTTACGGAAATTTTAGTATTTTCTCCAGATGCCCTGACTGGCTGTCTAAAATAAATTATTTATTGATGAAATGCGTTTTTTGTCTTTTTTACAGTGACAGATGCGTTTGTTGTGGGACTTAGGAAGGTTTTCAGTATTTTCTGCAGTTCCTTGACTAGTTGATGGCTAACATAGATGATTTAATTACACAGCCACACTACTATGTGTTTTTGGCGTCGCGGAATCTGAATCCGGGGTCATTTTCATTCCAGCACGTCTGGGTTCGACCCCAAAAACACATAGTACCCATTTTCAGGCCCCTAAGTCAGAAACTTCGTTATTGGGTTTAAGGTTTATGTTGGTAAGGGGTTATAAGGTCATGTAGTTATGGGACTATGGGTTATGTAGTTATTTAAGCAAGAGATCATCGACTACTGTAATATAGGTTTTAGGTTTTAAAGGAATACATACGGTTAGCAGTTTAACCAAATATAGCAAATTTGAGGGTATATTTTGAGGTTATGGCTGAACCCAGATGTGCTGGTATAAAACTGACCAGATTCGGATTCAGCGACCCCAAAAACATATAGTACACATAGTGAGACCTCCAGGTCAAAAAAAACTTTTTTTTTGTGTGGCTGTGTTATCAGATGCGTTTCGGAGAGTCATTTTATAACTTCTTAAGACTCTAGACCCGCGGATTGCAACCTGTTTGATCGGTGACTAAAAATATGAGTATATTTGAAGCTTTTGACTCTTTTTTGTGTTAGTTAATCATCAAATGAGTCCTCCCGCTCATGGTGGAAATTGCTCCTCGAATAGTGAGTGGTTGCGAGTCAGGATGACAATGATTACAGCGGCAACATCTTTTAAAAATCCCTACTTAATACCGCCTGCGTACCGTATTAGGGTCGTTTAGGGTTAAGAGACGCTACTCCAGAGAACCGTATCATTTGCTATTTTTAAGTTCTGTTCCAGGACTGGGAAAATTTCCAGTCTTTTCTGCAGTTCGCTGACTGCCAAAGTCTGCAAGCAATTAGCTACAGGCAGGATATTTCTACTTGTTTCTTAGATCAGAAATTTACTATATGCAACTGTAGTAAGTGGAAGTTCTCAACAGTTTAAACTGATTTACAAAGAAGGTGGTTATGGAGAGTTATGTTTTCTATGAGTTTTTCTTAATACGCACTACACTACAGAATATTTTTTCCACTCCAATGACTGCTCGTGTTTAGATTTACAAATCATTTGCAATTTGCAACTAATCTACATCTCAGGAAGTGCATTCGAGGCCTGTAAGTGCAATAAAACGTGCTTGCACTTCAGTTATTTTCTGTTATAAAGTAAATTAAATCTCAGGGCGGAACTATCATGTTTGGCAACGAGCCATGCACTGCAATCTTCAATGCGTTCTGTTTGCAGATTGGAATAATCATGAATTGATTGATATAGACTTCGCTTTGGTTAGCGTTTGATCTTGATTGTTTCCTTCCTTCGTTACGATTTACTGATGGTGATTGTTCAATGTCTTCGATGTGGCCAGGGCCAAAATGGTCCACTGGTCGTTCATTACGATGGTCCTAGTTTATGATTTTGTGGCTTCTAGTTACAACGTGTACGTAATTTCAAATTGATGTATAATATTAATGTTCTGTTCTTCTAACCGTGCAAACAGATGTTTTGCTAGGGAGTTTTTTCCGCCACTTCTTCTTCCCAGCCAATACAGGAAGTTTCTTCTTCTTCTTCCCAGCCAATCAGAAGAAGGGGGGCGCTTTGGGGGACTGTCTTGTGTACAATTGACCTTGAAAAAGTGCTGATAAGTCAGTCTATTTTGAATAAATGGATTTTGACTGTCCATCTAATCCCGTCATCTACGAAATCCGCTGTTACGTCTTCTGGCTATGTCAGGGGTTCAGAAAGTGTTTCTTTTATGAGCCCTGTGCGCACAGGGCTCATTGGGCATGCAGGAAGCATAGCGGGCCCAGACCCACTTCAACTTAGTGGATTTTTGAGCAATAACGTCAGCAATTTATGCCATGCGATTTTTGGAGGAATTATTGCTATAAATTCTCCTATCAACGTTTAATGAATTGTTTCCCGAAATCACAATACGGGATTGAGACAAGACAATAAAACAATATGGTAGTTTACTGTATAAATAAATTGAAAATCTGTATAGTTCGTCAGATACCTACAGTATTGAAAAAAAAATTGTTGAGTAAAATAGCCAAATGAAGATTGCAGGAGATCAAAAAGCATTTTCACGTCAAATCGTTGCTTTCAGGCTTCATCTCTTAGCCTTTAGATGGAGAGGATTCCAAAAGATTTTATCTGCCTGTTTAGAAATTCTTATTGTAACTCTCGAAGGTTGAATAATTGAAGAGCTTTTTCAAGGGCCATTAACGGATTTTGATAGCACAGTTGGCTGAATAGAACTAATTTTTGCTAGCGGCTTCACTCGCTCAGCCCCCAGAGTTACATAGATGATAAGTGGGGGGGGGGCTTATTGCCTATGTAACTCAGGATCAAAGCGGGTTTCAACTGATTAAAGAAATCAATCGGTCCAGTAGTTTCGGAGCCTAATGAATACAAACAAACAAACAACAGTGGCGAAAATAGGAGTGTGCCAACTGGGCCCAGGCACAGGACGCAGACCCTGGAGGGGCGCCGAAATGTAGAACGTAGAACAAACCCCAGGCTTAAACGGAAACTGAATTATCAGAACCAATACTAATATTATAAAGCTGTAAAGTTTATTCAGTTGAACGCGCTAATCTCAGGAACTGATGTTTCGAATTCCAAAAATATTTTTGTCTTGGATAGTCCATTTATTGAGGAAGTTTCATCACAAATCGATTCCGTCATTTCATCCTCGCCGCCGAGGCCCGTCGCGACGTCCTAATCAATGCCCCCCCGACACTTGTTCGAGCCAGTCGTGATGCTGAAACAGTAAATTCGCCGCTAAATAATGGTATCATTCAGATTCAGCCTGTCCCTTGCTGTCCTCCCTCAGTGACGCCCTAAGCAGAGGTTCGTACCCCACAGGGGGTGCCCTTAGCGTGGGGTCACTTGGTTTGTAAATGTAGTTGTGAAACCCTGGCTGGAGGCCATAGGCCCGTGTTGCAGAACGTCTATCAGGACTCAATCATTACTTAAAGTTTCGACCAATCAAATAGCTTGAGTGTTTAGTAATGCTTGAGTATTGAGCGACGTTCTGCAACACGGGACTTTTTTTTTACGTAGTAAAATCATCACATGAGTCCAACCAGCGCAGAGCGGGAGGGACTGTCAGACTCGTACTGACTAAAATCCACGGTGTCCTTCAATAGGACTTTACGTACTGGGGTCACGGTAATTCGTGAGTCCCGCAACCCCGGGTAATAGGGGACTTAGAGTAATTTAAGGCACAGAAAAGTCCTGTTAACCAGCTCACAACCACCTTTAGGTTGACCTGCGAGATGCCACCTAAAAAAAAGGCTATAAATCACTAAACGCTACGACCAATAGGAGTCGAGCGGGGGAGAAACCACGGGGCACAGCTAGTATAACATAAATACTTTCAACGTAATCTCCTGTCACCCACACCCATAGTTATGACGGACGCGAACGGTGCAATTTGGAGCGGAAGGTCACTAGACACGTGCCTGCCCACGTGAACAGTCGCGTGGCGTCAGCAGCGTGGCTGTCAAGTAAAGTGGCGTGCGACGAAGCCTGTTATTGGATTGGTGGGCGAGCGAGTGTTTTTGAACGGAATATTTCTGTTATTCTGGAACAAATTATTATACGATAATCGATGTTTTTGTAAGGTTTTTTTTTCTTTAACTTGTCTTTTGTTACTGTAGTATTGGAGTTTTCTTACTTTATTGAATGTTGACGTGGTGGCTTACCATGGCGCCTTAAAGCGAGAGTAATTCCAGTGTGGGAAAGAGACAGAGCTATACAAGTCGTCTAGCGTCACCTCGTTCCCACACTGGAACTGGTAGGCCACTTGTTTTTTTTATATTTCTACCTATGAACTTAAATATTTTATTTTTACGTGATAATGTCAGACCTGTACTGACTAAAATCCACGGTGTCCTTCAATAATCGTTTACGTTCTGGGTCACGGTTACCTCTAACAGTTCTGCGACCCCGGCAAGTAACTTAAAGTTAGGTTAACCGTAATATTGGCTATTTTGGACCATGGCAGTTTGCCGACAGTACGATGATCCCTAGGTATGCTTCTGTAGGCACCATAAAAAATTCATAATCCAAAGTCTAAACATTGAACTCTAGCCTCGTGGCCTCTGGAGCTTGTGGCTAAATAATTAAAGGCGCACAGGCCGATCTTCTGGATTAAGCCGCGCTTGTCAAGGTTGGTCTGTGGATGGGTGACATCTTTGATAACGAGTTTCCTCCGTGGTTCAGAATAGCCGTTGTTCCCGGCTGTCATTTGTGGATCTTCGATCTTCATTATTGTTAGTCAGAAGCTCTAAAGTCTGACAACCAATCTTACCACGGGGTATCGTATTACCCAGTTACTGGGTTGTGGAGGTTCGATAGGCAGTCGCTCCATGTAAAATACTGATATTCAGCTGCATCCAGTTTGACGGGAAGGCGACCCCAATATTGTTGGGAAAAGGCTAGGCAGATGATGATGAACTCTTGCCTTCAGAACCTTGTCTTAATTCTAATAAGTCTTCAACCTGGATACAATTACTTAAATGATCTCAAACATTAATTACAAGTTGATTACAGGCTCCTTGTCACGTAGGCACACGCACATTTAATGAGAAGCCATTAAAAATCAATTAATAAAAATTAAATAAATAAAAAATTGACCCAGTTATCGATAATCTAGAAATAGGATTGATAATCTAGAAATAGCATTGGATGAAATCTTTGTCTGTGTTTTACCACGGGCAAATTAAAATTTCCCGTGGTAGTACTAGATCGCTTGGTACTACGGCTAATTTTTTCCCGTGGTACCACTGGTAGTACAACGAGTAGTACCACGGGTAATAAACGAATATTTCTGAGTTTCAATTTCTATTCTCTCTTATGCAACTATGCTTTTCTCTGTAATAAATCGAATCGGTAGACTCTACGACGTGCTCTTCAACGAAGCGGCTTTGAGATCGTTCAATCGCGAAGCACGAGCGCTCACCGTTCGCGCCGCACGATAGGATAGTGTCGCTGGTAGCTTAGAGCATAGCAAACTTAAGTCCCAGCGCGGCGAGAGCGCTGCGGCCGCGACGTCACAAGGCTGTGTTTGTAGAGAATAGCATCACTGACCTTTCTGAAGAAGGTTCAATAAACTCAGGTTTTTTTTACCGCAAGTTCTTTGATAGGCATATTTACAAACAGTTTAATAAAATCTCAGAGTAAACAGAACTGATATTAAGTTATTCCTTTGTACACTTTAATAACGCTGTTTCTATTAACTGTACTTTCACCTGTCGACGACTTTATTATTCTTATTTACATTTTTTAAATGCCAACGTTGAATGACAGGATATATCATTTACCTTCAGGGGTATAAAAGACGTTGATCTTTATTTATTTTACCCGTAGGACTTCCTTTTCAAATTTGTAGGGATATAATTTTATAAATGCTTGATAGAAATTGGGACACGAGCCTTTCATCTTTAATTATTGAATAAAAAAAAAGCTTTTAAAAATAGAAGAAGAAAAAGAAGAAAGTTTTTTTTTTAATTCATTTATTACAACGAACAATGGAGTGGAGTATATTGGTGTTAAATTATAAACTCGCGTTCAAAACAAAATTAATGTGCTACAAAAAAATACATTATAGATGACGTGACTCCAGAAGGCTGCCCCTGCTCAGCTGAAATGGAATTCAGTAGGACATATTTGTCGCATGACGGACAAACCGTGGGCCAAAACAGCTCGAAAATGGTGTCCTGAGATAGTGAGGCGGGGTCGCGGGCAAGCCACAAAGGAGATGACGGAACGAACTGTATAGGTTCCGACGAAATTGGAAGGAGGACGCAGGTTCGCGATAAGTAAGAGGTGGAGGGAGGCTTTCGCCCAGGATTGGAACAAAAATTTATTTAACAAATGACAAGACCGGACAAAGTCCTGATACAGTAGAAAAAAGCCTGACGAATCAGGACAGATAGTAACCCTACAATTAGGGTGCTTGATATATATAGATATAGGTAGATCTGAGCTGGGTTTTCTCTACTCGAAACAGGTTTCTAGCCGATAATACATGTTATTTTTGCATTGCGCCGTGAGGTTTTCCGACCTCGTGACCAAGCACTCATAGATTGTCATACTTGACCGTGATGTGTTGGCGTTTGGCGCAGTCATGGCCAAACTGGACATGATGCAAAATGAACGAGCGCTGCCGTTGTCCAAACGCCTCCATAATGCGTCATACGTAACCGTCGACCAGCTATCCTATTCTCTAACAAATTCTACGACGAGCTCGTTAACGAGCTTGTCAAAAAAATAACCGTAGCTGAGTCTCATACGCGTAGCATGTTACCAATTCAATCTCTATGCTATGCTACCAAGAACTGACAAAGTGCTTGTTATCGAACTCTACATTGCTCTTGTACAACTATGGCACGACACGTAGACGACTGAAATGAAATTTAAAAAAAATTTTTTTTCAACATCGCCATGCTTAGGACGATATAAATCTTTCTACGTTCTGTCATTTTGTGTATTCTTCTGTCGACTAAACTTTTTTCTGCGGTGTACGGCCCTGGTCAAGAAAATACCTTTTATTTTGGAGGTCGTGGTCGAGGCCTTTTATTTGGGAGTCGTCAAATGACTTCTGGAACGGAAGGGATATTAGATCTTACTGACTAAAACCCACCTGACCCATCAATTGCCCTTTACGTTCTTGGGTCGCGATAATAGTTACGAATAATTCCTCACATCTGGGACGCCCAGTCAGTGAGCAAAAGCCTCTACGATGTCGTTGACTCCTGAAATATGACCAACTTTGATGAATAAATTCACCTAGATAGAGGTAATAAAACGATCAAGAATTTGAAACCTGAAAGTTTATTGGATTGAAATCGTTGATACAATTGAAGGGTATTATTACGAATTCTTTAACTTTGTTGACTATTTCGTTCAGCAATATTGGTCGCATTCAAATAATTGATATCTGATAGATAATTTAAGTGAGTAAGAACAGTTTTTGAATAGCTAGCAGAGGAAAGCTTTTTTTTTTTTTTTTATCGTGGTAAAATCATCAAATGAGTCCTCCCACCCAGGGCAGGGCGGGAGGGACTGTCAGACTTGTACTGACCAAAATCCACGGTGTCCTTCACTAGCCCTTTACGTACCGGGGTCACGGTAATCCCTTGGTCCCGCGACCCCGGCAGGCTTTGGCCCTCTACAGGCCCCGTCTCTATGCTGACACTCTTTGAGGCGCGCGTGGAACACAACGCGCCGTCGACCCGGGCATGGTCCATGGTCGGACAGAGAGTCGCCCATTACTCGCTGCCCGCATGCCCGCGCCTACGGTGGCCGGAGATCGTCTTGCGACGTCCGACGCCGTGGGCGTCTACCACTGCGGCTGGGGTGGAGGGAGGACGCTGTCCTCTCCCTCAGGCGGCCCGCCTCCTCCTTCACGAGCATGACTGCTTCGCAGAAGGAGGCGACCGCCCCCCACTCCGTCTCGCCCCGCAGCATGGCCTCGACCAATGCCGGGCGCGAGAGGTCTCCGCCTATCGCCGTCGTGAGGACACGGCGGTGCTCTGCCCAAGCGGGGCAGTCCTGCACCGTATGCTCCACCGTGTCCTCCGGACGATCCTCGCAGTGGTGACACCCAGGCGTTTCTTCCCTCCCTATCAGACACAGGAACCTCCCGAAACTTCCGTTTCCGGTGAGGACCTGAGCAGAGGAAAGCTAAAAAAAATATAGATGAAAATGGGATCGTGTTGGAATGACGAATTTATAAAAATGGCAGAAGTGGGCCCATGTTGTCGTCACAATGATCCCTCAAAATCTGAAGAATATAAGAACAAAGGTTTGTTGTTAGAACATTCTAGATTTCTAGAGGCTACCTTAAATACGACAAAAACAATGGATAGGTCCTAAATGCATCATGAGATCATAAGATATTGAAATTGATATTTTTTGTGACCTATTGTGTGGCGGTCGCCAAAATTGAACAATGACATCATAACATAACAAATCATAGCATACGTTATGATCACCTATTCACTTGCTAAGGAGAGTCAAGCAAAGAGAATTATAACTTGTATTTTTTAATGACACTACTGTTAAAAGATCGACATTTATAGATAGATATTAAGAATACACTTTATTGTGCACACCGTACAAATTACAGGTATTTATAAAGTTAATCTTTATCAAGTGACACAATGGGCGGTCTTATCGCTCAAAAGCGATATTTTCATGACAGCCTTTGGATGGATTTGAAGAAGAGGGAGAGTCAATACTCTCAGTAGTAAGTATTTTTTTTGGGACAAACCCACCACACTATTCCCAAACCACTGCAACTCCTGAAAGCCAGAATCAACAGTGGCAACCACCAGAAAAGCGCAGAGACAATGAAGATCGACGTGTCCCGGAGAATTAATTTACCTGTCTTGGATCCTGCAACGAAATTATTCAGAAAAGAATAGTGGAGGAGTAGGAAAAACACGTAGTAACACTACTCTCATTAGTAGGTATGATGAAAAAAATACAAAAAAAAAAATTAACACCGAGTTACTACACGGTTTTTTTTCTGAATGGCCTTTAATTCTACTATGACCCGTTCCAAGGTTGGTTCATTCATTACTGGACACCCTGTATACAAACAAATTAAACATAAATATGTTAATTAAGCAAACTAAAAATACCTTATACGAGTACAAAACATGATACATATTTTATGAGACTACTGTATGGCTAGCTATTTTTTTCCTGAAGACTATACGCACGATCTGAGATTTTATACTTACGAAGTAATTACATATGTAGTATTTAATATCTGTGATTAAACGCACTGACTGATTAACAAGACAAGTAGTAGGTGTCATAATAATATATCAACAGAAAAGTTGAAAAAATGAATCACTCAATATTTTTTGTGCACACAATCTTGATTGTAAGCAAAACGTTGATCACTTGTTAAGTCGTTATTTACTTCGTGACAAGGTTGACTAGTCAGCAACCTTGTGCAAGACAAACAAACAGTAATAAACATACTGTTTTATATTAACTTGGATACCTGAGGAGTTCCGTGTTGAAGATCCGCTATAGAAGAAAAGAAAGAAAGAAATACGTTTATTTGACGCAGGCAAGGCACATAATATTCAAGAAAAAAAAAGGGGGAGAAACACAAAAGGTACTCAACGTCTCACGGCTGTGCCAAAGAGGCTCAGTTCAGCAGAAAAACCAGGCCACTAGGTGGGTTGGGTAGGTAGGTGTAGGATCTTGTTAAGGGACGTGTCCGTTGGTCGCGGGACTGTACGAATTACCGTGACCCCGGTACGTAAAGGGCTACTGAAGGACACCGTGGATTATAGTCAGTACAAGTCTGACAGTCCCTCCCGCTCTGCCCTGGGTGGGAGGACTCATTTGATGATTTTACCACGTAAAAAAAAGGGACGAGTCCGCTAAAATATGCTTTTCTCTAAAGTACTTTTTCTAGGCTGTAGTCTACAATGAGCTCGTCGTCGAGTCAGAGGCTTGAGATAGTGTCAGGACACGTCGTTGTCAATAGTTTATTGAATACCAAACTGCAGTTGCATAAAAGGCTGTATTCTTAGAAAATAGCACTGTTGTGGTTGACCAATGGTAACAGCCTTGACTTACCAACTTACGAGTACTACGCAGTTGACCTATCTGTGGTCAACCTTACCAATAAGGTCAGTTCAGGTTCTCCTAGGACGTCTCCTCGGCCCCCTGTTTTTCACTATTCCTTAGTTAAGCATAAATTAGTAACAGAATAATTAGATAACTTGAATTTCATCCCTAAAGTTTTCAAGTAGGTGACCCAATCATACATTTATAATAACCCTGCCTAGTATACTATTTTGACCTCATTTTCATAATAAGTAGGTTTTAAAACTAAGGATTTTATTAAAAGTTACTTCTGGAACATTTTAATCTATTATTAACTGAGATTGTTACATAAATCTAAGAAAATGAAAAGGTTTTTCAAACGTTTTATCTCTGCCACAGATTATAGAGCCCAGAGTGGTCTCGGACTCTAAAGCAGCGGACTGGACAGCCTATAATATTCCCACAGCTGGGACACAGGCCTCCTCTCTGTGAAACGGAGTGGGCCATAATACATCTTGCGGCACAATGCGCGTTAGTACCAGATGTCACTTATCTTCGAATTTGTGGTTCTAGGACATGCTGGCCGGTTTCCTCACGATGTTTTCCTTCTGCGCTTTGAGAGTAATGGTGATTAAATAAATTACACAAAGGGACTCACGAATTACTGTGACCCTGGTACGTAAAGGACTATTGAAGGACACCGTGGATTTTAGTCAGTACAAGTCTGTCAGTCGCTCCCGCTCTGCCCTGGGTGGGAGGACTCATGTGATGATTTTACCACGTTAAAAAAAAAGTAATGCGCCAAACAATCTTTTTTATTCGGTAAGATTACGTGTTTAAAAGTTACTTTTTTATTAAAGTTAGCAACCAGTTTCTAAAGCAGTTTCCTCAATCGTTTTTACGAGCAAAGTAGGTTACGCAATATAAGAAAAATAAACATGATATATTATTGAATTAGAAAATGGCGCTGCCAACCCTTACGGCGGTTCTAGAGATTCTTGGAATTCTCCTTTTTATCTAGAGTAAAATATACTGTCTGTGTAAATTATTATCTAAACATTATCCCGGTATCTTTCTGAGTTTTGTTCTAACCAGTATTTTACTATAAAAGCTTTTTAATCTATAAATTAAAAGCTTTTCTTTGAGGGTAGTCTTCGTTTGTCTTTTGAACCCTCACTTTTGAACAATTTTGAACCGTCTATCCCATTTTATGGTTACTGGTTATAGGTGTCCGGTGGATATAATTCATTTAAATTTTAATTGAAACCCTTTGATTATAAAATGTCCAGATTCTTAGTAAGCTACTGAAAATTGAAGCCATAAATAAACACGCAAGAAAAATTACCCCTGTCGTCGTTCATACGCAAAATAAGTGAATATCTCCAAGGCAAAAATGAAATGTGTGCAGTGCAGGTCGTGCAGTGTGTGGGCAAGACTGCTGCGCTGCAGGTTTGATTTGCACACGGATGAGATATTTGTATGCAGAAACTATATAGATGTATCTACAGATACAACTACATAGTTGCTGCTTGTGTTTGTAGTATGTGAGTTTATATATGTATTTGTAATTTCACCCACGACACAGGAGAAATATAGTCCTCCTTACCGATTTCGGCCATGGCGGCCAATCTCAATGAAAAATTAGCCACCTGCTCGGGACATATTATAGTGCACAAGTGTGTGCTCAGGCACAGGTGCACTCTCTAAGGCCTTTTTTTTTTTTTTTTTTATCGTGGTAAAATCATCAAATGAGTCCTCCCACCCAGGGCAGGGCGGGAGGGACTGTCAGACTTGTACTGACTAAAATCCACGGTGTCCTTCACTAGCCCTTTACGTACCGGGGTCACGGTAATCCCTTGGTCCCGCGACCCCGGACTCTCTAATTATTGCATTTATTTAATATTAACAGCAAGAAAACGGAAACGCAAGCAGTATTGGGTTCATCCATTAACAGCAATGAGAGCAATGAAGGATTTTTTCTATATGAGATGTAATGTGTTGCGGCGACAACATTCTTCCGCCATGGCTCGATCGATTTTTCTGCCGCAGTGCGCGGGGTTGCATACAAGTTCATTGGATGCAAAAAAACCGTGCGGCGCCGCACCGCAAGAAATCTGTAGCAAGTCACAGATTTTTTAGCCGCATATGGTTGAACAGCCGCAGTGCGCGTACCTCCACTGTAGTTCATACATCACAGATTTTTGCGGGAGCAAACCGCACCGGTTGCTGCCGCAATGCGCGCTAGGCCTAATAGCTCCGATGAGACGGCAATCAAACACGACCGGAGAGAGATCAGGCACAGGACCAACGGCTTAACGTGCTTTCCGAGGCACGGGGATATTATACCGCCAACTTCCAAACTCTGGGCAGCTGCCCGGAATTTGGCTACTAAGAAATTCGTTTTAGAAAACCCCAATAGTACTTTTTGCCCGACCAGGGAATCCAACCCAGGTCCCCACGCTCAGCAGTCGTCCTTGTGACCACGAGACCAACGGGACAGTTAAAGCACAGGAGAAATACTTAGTGTGAGACAACGTTTAAAGAAAAACTTCTAATTGGTGACAACCTTTAGCCACGTGACTTCATAAAGGTCACTTTTATAACCTCCCTCCCCCTTGCTATCTCCATCTATAAATCCTCTGATTTGGATACCCCTCGGGGCCTCCAGAATCACGTGTATTTTTGTGATTGAAAAGATAATAATGGTTTTAAAATATGAATAAATAATTTAAAAAATCGTTTTTTTTACAAACATTTTTGCTAGCTGGGGTTTTTACGTGGCCGCACAATTTTGTCCGATTTATTATATGTAAAAAATATTTTACGTGACGCAACAAATTATATGTTTGTGTCGTCACAAAAAAACAGTTCAGTATTATAAAGTCCAGTTCTTCTGTAACTGGTTTGTGGAGGTCAGATAGGCAGATCAGTGGCTCTTGTGAAGTACTGGTGGCCTTCTATCACGTCTTAAAGCGAGAGTAATTCCACTGTGGGAAGGAGATGGCAAGAGACGACTTGTATAGCTCTGTCTCTTTCGTACACTGGAATAACTCTCACTGACGCCATGGTAGGTCACCTGGTATTAAAAGCAAATGGATAAAAAATACTATAAGCAAATGGCTATTATCTAATTTTTTTCAGAATTGTAGTATCAGATTTTTTGTCTTATTTACTTGAATAATCCTGAAAGTCCTGAAACGAATTCCTTTTGACACAGCACTCGTGTAGGTTTAAACTTAGGTTTATTTAGTTTTTGTAATAAGGCTGAATAACAATAAATATCCGCATCATGAAATACAATACGTGTAACAACACGTAATTTACGATCTCGGCTATTTCCCCCTGACCTCACGAGTCTGAGATGTGATGAGACCAGTCCGATATTAATGCAGGTGCAATGTCAAGGTCAGATCACGAAGGAGGATTTATTACGGACGGATATAAACGTGGAATCGATATGTCGATGGTCAGACTCAGACTAATATTTTCCGTATCTGGGCCCAGTAACTGCAATTCAAAGGTAACTTTATTTGAACTATAATAAAGATCAATTTGATTTGATGTGACTTGTTAGTGGTTAGGGACCCAATTGCAAACAGAAAAGCTTTAACCGAAAGATATTCGAACATGGTCAGGATCTTTGTTTGCTTTTTTATTCACGGTGTTCTTCAATAGTCCTTTACGTTCCGGGGTCACGGTAATTCATACAGTCCCACGACCTGACTTAAAGGTACAAATAGTTTGAAGTTTAAACGCATTTTTTTTCTGGGCGCGTCTACTGGGCCCCTAGTCCAAGGCCGTAAGATTTAGGGTTAATCCGGCCCTGTCTTCGAAGAGTAAATAAAATAGCCACGCAATTTCTAACTGAATTCGCCAGATTTTCAAAAAGGTCGAGGTTTTCCAACAGGGGTTTCCTTCTCACTTAATTACAATTGTTTTTCCTTGTAAAATATAAACTAGAAACCTTTTTAGTAGAATAACTTCAGTAAAGTACTTCCATTATTAATTTGGTAGGTTTCGCCCGCAGCTCCTTCTACGTAGAATTCATAAATTAATACCACTGGGACATGGGATAAAAAGTATCCTGTGTCCTTACTATGCGTTTCAACTAAGAAAAGGAAAGCCACGGCGCCATATTGTGATGAAAATTATATTTAGCATAAAAATTCTTTGTGCAAATTAATTTTCAATAATGTACCTATAGGTACTATTTTTTTAGGGTTCCATACCCTAAGGGTAAAACGGGGACTAAGACTCCGCTGTGTGTTCGTCTGTCACCAGGTTGTATCTCAAGAATCGATGGTTCAATAATTACAATTTTCCCAGATGATGCATTTATGTTACCGCTATTACAAATTACAAATACTAAAAAACAGAATAAAATGTATGTTTAAGGATATACATCAGATATACGAGAACAACAGACATGTTTAATTTTGCCGTTTTTGTAGATAAATGGTACGGAACCCGTGCGTTTAGAAAATTTTGAACTTATCCAAACCCGGAACAACTTATTTTAAATCATACTAATATTTTGTTCCATGCGAAGATTCGAAACCGCGACACGCAGCGTAGCATCCGATCGTTCAACCACTATGCCAACCATGTCGATATTCCACAATCGATGTTTATATTTTTATGAAAGAAGTTTTCTTTTGATAATGTTTTGTTCATTTTCTTTTCCTCGTGAAGTAAACAGTCGATCAGGCGGGACTAGACTCGTACTTCCGGTTAAGTTACTACGCTTCCGGCAAGTAAAACCGGTTATATCAGTATGTTTATTAGATACGTTTGTGCGAACGAGTAATATTTATGATAACGGCAATCTTTTTTATAATTTACATATTTTATTTATTGTTTTATTTTAATGATGACATTATAGCACGTAGAAATTTATTATGTTACCTACTATGTTCTTTATTCTTTTTTACTTATTACTTATTACATTTACAGACATTCTTCCAAAAAAACATTATAATACTATCCAAGATGCCTTATCTTACCTTATGTCCTTATTTATTTTCTGCGTCTCTAATAACATTTTTAAATATGTTCATAAACTATATTATACTTTTTTTACGTGGTAAAATCATCACATGAGTCCTCCCACCCAGGGCAGAGCGGGGACTGTCAGACTCGTACTGACTAAAATCCACGGTGTAGTTCAATAGACCTTTACGTACCGGGGTCACGGTAATTTGTGAGTCCCGCGACCCCGGCAGGCTTCGGCCCTCTACAGGGGGCCCCGTCACTATGCTGACACTCCTTGAGGCGCGCGTGGAAAGGAACGCGCCGTCGGCCCATA
Source organism: Agrotis puta (assembly GCA_943136025.2). Lineage (NCBI taxonomy): Eukaryota > Metazoa > Arthropoda > Insecta > Lepidoptera > Noctuidae > Agrotis > Agrotis puta. Next base: position 4,289,947 of record OW964190.2, on the reverse strand, counting down.
GTTAAAAAAAAACATTTAAAAATATAATAAATAGCAGTCCACCAGCATCGGGAACAGGATCCGGATCCGACCTACTATTATTATTATAGCGGAAGATTGTGGGAATACCTAATCCCGTATGGATGGATGGATAAATGTATTTTTGTAACTCATTCACGCAAAAACCTATAAGTGAATCAAAAATACAAAACGTTCCAGCCGTTTTTCGTGATTGAGTGAAAACATCCGAAAATACAAACTTTCACATTCATAATATTATTAGTAGGTTTTTGATCTCGCGACCTAAATAAATATGATTGGAATTTCAATTCTGGGTGCTAAGCCTAACGATGAAAAACTAAATGTGCTAAAGAAGCACTTAAGAATTCATTTGATTGTCGAGTTAGCAAAGAGGGGCTTTAAGACATTATTTATGTAGGGACAGACAGCAGCACATCAACGCTAAATAAACCCAATCAATTTTTTTAAAATTAGTATTTCAACTTGTGAAAGCACAAAGAAAATGCAAAGTAGTTAATAAGGCGAGGTGAGTGGTAACTCCGGGAGGGAACGACCCTACCCGAGGAAGACCTACACTGACCTTATTGATGAAGTGCTCCAGAAAGTCCGGGTGCGTAGTACTCGCAATCGGCGTGCGTGTGTGATCAGATGGATGAGGTGAAAGGAGTATGTAGGAATCATAGTAGCGTGGGTATGCGGATGGCGAGTAATGGGTGACTCGCCGTCCGATCATGAACCATGCCCGAGGCGCGTGTAGAACATGACGCGCCGTCGATCCGGGCATGGTCCATGATGACCATGGACGGCGAGGCACCCATTACTCGCCATCCGCGTGCCCAAGTACTTTATTTTTAATAATCATCAAATGAGTCTAGGATAGTTACTTACGCGACTTTGAGATAGACCCGTTAATCGTGAAACCGTAGGCGAAATATCTTTCTTTATTGATATTCGTGTGATTGACAACTTCAAAGGATTATACATCAAAGGAGGGTAGTTGTTTGACATGTAGCAATATAGCGTTTGCTTGCGGCCACGAGATTTTCTGGGATCAAAATCGTTTGTAATCGAAACTTGTTGTTAGGCTACGGATATCATACAAATCGGTTTAATTTTCACTATTTCATGTTTGTTATAGGCAAAAGTTCTCAATGCCGAATGATAGATTACTGTGACAAAAAAAACACTGGCAGAAATAAAGATTTCCATGAAACTGAATATTTTGCAGCAGCGAAAAAATTGTTAAAAGCTTTCCATTTCATTTTCTAAAAGAAAATCGTTAAAATGTGTGAAGTCCCAGCTGGGCGCCAATAGTTACGCTTTCAGTCGAAGAATAAAAAAGGTACCATATGCACCTTGGGAGTCGTGTTTATGTCTACAATACATTGGTTTAAGGTCGAAAGAATTGGAAGTCATGAGGAGAAGCTTTTGCGGATCAGTTGGATGTAGTCAGAGGACATAAAATTGAGTCTAAAGCCATATCGTAGTCGCGGAACTGTCTCATGAGGTAACTGTGATCCGGGAACGTAAAGAGCTATTGAAGGATCACTATGGATTTTAGTTAGTACAAGTCTGACAGTCCCTCCCGTCCCGCCCTGGGTGGGAGGACTCATTTGATGATTTTATTACGATAAAAAGAGTCCATATCACAAGATTTCGGTATTTAATTTAAAGCGTACCTGAAGTATTTACGATGCGTTTATTGTATGGAAAATGATAAAGTGCATCTGGTAAACGAGGAACAATTTTTCTCCATCAAATTAACGCCAAATTTAAGTTTCCGTTTTCGTCACAAAAACGTGAAAAATCATGCTAGAGATTCTTAAATCTTTTCATCAACATAATCTTGTATTCTTATGACACTACAAACATACAAGTTACTGTCCTAACGTATATCTTCTTCTATATATATAAAAGGAGAACTGACTGACTGACATATCAACGTACAGCCGAAACTACTGGGGCTAGGTATGTGAAATTTTGCACACGGCTTCCTATTATAATGTAGGGGAGCACTAAGAAGGGGTTTTTGGAAATTTAACCTTTAAGGGGGTGAAAAGGGGGAATAAGGAAAGTACGTAACCCACGCGGACGAAGTCGCGGGCAAAGTGCTAGTATTTAATAAAGGCACAAGGACAGTCTCGTCAATAAGAAATGTCTTAATACCGACATATAATATTACTGATATTACCAGTTAGATTATGTTTGATAGGTTGATAGGTAGATAACTATCTATGCATGGAGGTCAAGTTTAACGATCGATTAAAGGCTGAGTAGATAATAGAGGCTTGCATTAGTTAAAAGATGACGGGAAAATCCGTTGTGCGAAGTTAGGTAATTTTTCATGGGGAATAACAATTATAATAATAATGGAATGTGAGCTCGGCTATCATTGTGCCGATAGTCGTTACGGCCAATGGCCTGATAGCCAAGAGCCTCGACGAACACTTATCGAGGCTCTCCCCAGGTGGTTGAGTTGAGTTGGTCAAGGGCCTGATTCAGAAGGCAGTGCTCCTCGATACGGCTCGCATTGTGAGGAGGTTCCTGTCTCTGGAGCCCTAACCACTGGTAGCTTGGACCCTGCTCCCATACCGGCGGATCTCTATTTTTATATTTTTAAATGTTTTATATTCTTTACTTTTTTTATTTAAAATATTTAAAAATGTTATTAATATGAATGTAAAATGAATAAACGAAATAATAATAAACACCACAACTCACATGGATATGTATTTTATATATTAATATTATACACATTAACGCATGCGTCGCGAATTTCAAAGATTTTTCTAATAGAAAGAAATGTCACGGTGAGGCGTTTTTTTATCGTTGTAAAATTATCAAATGAGTCCACCCACCCAGGGCAGAGCAGGAGGGACTGTCAGACTCGTACTGATGAAAATCCACGGTGTCCTTCAATAGCCCTTTACATTCCGGGGTCACGGTAATTCGTAAGTCCCGCGACGACGCTGTAGGCAGGAACCTCGGTTTCTCGTTCGGTAAGAGCATCGGCTGTACTGAATCCGGAGGTCGCAGGTTCAGATCCTGGGGATGTGTTAAACTACTTATTAAATTAAATTAGTCCTCCGGCCCTGTGTGCAGCTGCCGATGTCTAGAATGAATCTTTAAACATGATGATGATGATAGAATAATTCAAGGTTTACTCCGATGTTTTCCTTTACCAATGTCAAGATGTCTAAGAACTTAGAAAAAAAAAAGAAGACACATTGGTACTTACTCACCCTCACAAGTTCACAACCTTGTACATAATGAGAAGCGAAGAGTCATTGCACAACAAATAATTTGTATCGAGTATTTCTAAGATTTTATTATCTTAGTTATCTAAAAAATAAATAACATTTCTTGTAGCAAAGCTCTTAGTAACCTTTTCCATGAAACCCATGAAACGCTTCTTTCTTCACAAAGTTTATCTTCAAATTCGTGGAAACAGAAAAGGGGTCAAATTGTTATTAAATGTCGGCTCTTATTAAAATGTTATATAATTATAGTTAGCGTACATTCACATGGATCACAACGCAGTGACAAAAAAGCGGTCGAACTGCTTTTTGCAGTTGCGTTGTGGTTAGTAGTTGCGATTTGGTTGCCTTAACGCAACTTTGTTACAGTAATGTGGTCAAAGCGCAGGTTTGCGGTGTAGCTCGTGGTTGTATTACGGTCGCGATGTGTTTCTGCGGATGCAGCGTTGACGCAGCGTGCAACATGGTTGCGATGCATTCAGTAACACCTACCTACGTGGTCGATGGTGACGACAAAATGTGGCACGTCCGTGTGAATAGAGCCTTAGATATTATTTAATTTATTATGCTAGACTTAGACTAGCACTCATTCAAACTCGTTGAATTAGCTGACAAAGAATGAATTTCACTGTTTAAATTAATGATTTCAACAACTAAATAAAGCGTACATAATCTATTGCATAATGTTTATTAATTTATCAAATAAAATATCATCAAAAAACTCGTAGTTATTACGATTTTAGTCAAAACAAAATTCACACGCAGATTTCAAAAACAATGTCAATTTAAAAAAAGTAAACGAGAGACTCCATTTTACAAGTGTCAGCTAACAAAATGGCGGCGGACACGCGCTAAAAAAATGGCTGGACAGTTGTCTAAGCTTCTTAATAGCATATTTTCTATTCTCCTTCTTTCTATGCAAGTCTATTAAAACCCTTAGCTTTGACGCATTTGTCCAAGGCTTCCATCAGATCAATGGTCTCGGCATGACAAGTTTCAGCGGTGTACAGTAACTTTGTAGTAACCCTCTTAGAACATGTCTTTAATAATTCAAAAATAGGTTTCACGTGGCAATCTGTAAAAGAAGAGGAGATTCAAATATATTGATTAGATGGTAGAAAAGTTAAAATTATTCCCCCATATCCTTCCACGTGGTCGCGGAACTCACGAATTACCGTGACCCCAGTACGTAAAGGGCTATTGAAGGACACCGTGGATTTTAGTCAGTCAAGTCTGACAGTCCCTCCCTCCCTGCCCTGGGTAGGAGGACTCATTTGATGATTTTACCACGATAAAAAAAAATCCTTCCACGTGTTGCTTTCTAGTGTAACTTCGGACCATCCATGAAGGTGCGCGTCTAGATCGTCCGGTGCTATTATCTATTAACACAGCCTTGCGACCGCGCAGCCGTAGCAAAATTTGCTATGCTCTAAGCTACTGACAGCGACACTAACCAATAGTGTGGCGCGAACGGTGAGCACTCGCGCTTCGCGATTGGACGATCTCAAAGCTGGCGTCGAAGAGCACTTCAGCCCAGCGATGAGACTTTTTTATTGAGAATAAAATAGTTGCTATCGCTTTTTGGGCCGGCCTCAGCGGCATCGTCCATCGTCACGCATATTAAGTGCATATTTTTGCGCAACGATTATAATAATTATTGTGCATGCAAATTACGTGACCCGCACAATTCCATTTGAGTCTGACAGCCTTTTTACTATCTTAGTTCCTATTCAGTCAGCTGTTGAAGATCTAGAATCAATCATAATCGAGTATGTTGCCAGGTTTTCTCTTGGTCTGAATCTAGTCCAGAAGCAAAGATGAGGCATCAAAATGAACGAGTTTACCCAGAAGGAACTAAAACTTCTGCGTACCTACTGACGCAGATGGTGATCGCGAGCCAGGCGGGCCCGGAGAAGCCACCTGTTCCGGGTCTGGTTGTTTCAACGTTTTTTAAAAAAGAAAAAGAAGTGGGATCGCCCAGGCATCACCGCATGTTATGAGTAGCCTCTGTTGCCGTTGTCCCGGGGTAAACCGCTAAGGAGTTGAATCACACCCACTACAAAGTCAAGAGACAAGCGACAAGTCGCAAGAAAACAATACACTTTTGTGTTGAAAACTTTTTAATTTCCTCTTATAAATATTTGTTTACTTTGGAACCGCTAAAGAAAATCATTTCAGTCTGCGAAAACTTGGGATGTTGTTAGATACCAGAGACAATATTATAAATTCTTGAGAAACTGTCAGAACTAGATGTTTATTGATGGTTATTTTAAATACTTTAGGGGGCAATTTAGGGGAAGAATATTCTAGTGTAATTCTTGCTTTGCAGTAGGACATTTATTTCGACTACGAAAAAGATGTTGATGGATAGGAAAACCAAAGGTGGATTAGATATGAATGAAAATCATCTAAATGGTGAAGATGGTGACGGTTGAAAGGGTCTGGATTTTGGATGTTGAGGGTAATCTTCAGAAAGTCCACTAATTGTGCCTATCGATGACGTACATTCAAACAGTGATGGCCCAGTGATAGCGGCCACGACTTACGAGTCACGAGTTCGAACCCACCGAGGCGCATTACCCTGTGTTATTTTCATCATCACTCCAAAACAGAGAAGAAAACTTCGTGAGGAAACCGGCATGTCCCAAAACCGCTTCGGCTTCTACCAATCCGCACCGAGCATGGTGGATTATAAAAAGCCCTCCCTCTCACAGAGAGAAGGCCTGTGACCTAGCAACGTTATAGGCTGATCATGAATGTGTCCAACTGTCCGTGGGTTGCAGTGGAACCAATCATAAATAATTTATATTTTCTGCAAAGGGAAGCTTGACACACTTGCGAAGCCTCTCCGTGGCGGAACAGCGGTTTTAAGTTATGAAATAAAATGATATATATTTTTGCATTTACGAATCACCGTGACCCCTTAACGTAAAGTACGACTCTGACAGTCCCTCCCGCTCTGCTCTGGGTGGGAGGACACATTTGATGATTTTACCACGATAACAAAATGTAGGTTAATATAATAAACACTTTTACACGTCGTCTTCTTATAAACTAGACGAGGCCGGTGTCTCGTACTTGACTACTCTGAGAAGAAACAGCCGAAACAAACTCAGAGGTCACTGTCTCTTTTAAAGTCCAGACATTATATTGGTCCAGTCATACGAGGTACGCAATCGTAAGAAAACCACGAGAAAGGGTATTCCTAGACGTTTTTAAGGGTACTTTTAAGGGTAAGGGCTAAGGTACTAGATTTAAAAAAAAATACTTTATAAAAACGTACCCTCTAGACACTTCGCTCGTTCATCAATTATTGGGTCGGGTGACCCCTGAAAACCAAAAAAAAGGTTAATAAAAATGAACATTAAAGACATAATATGGGATATAATGTTTGTCCTACTCCTTTGCAATTACCTATTGATCTGATCTCATTAATTTAATTCATGTCTCTAATACAGTTGTTTCTCTGTTTCAATTACAGTCTAAAGGACTTCTTGAAGAAAGTTCCTCTACAGCGTAAACATTGAAATGAATTTTCTTTAACGACAAACATACATCAATTCACACTCTTCCTCCGATGGGGGGGTACAGGGGAGGCAGAAACCACAGATGCCACGCTACCTGCTACGATCTTTACATACTCTTTACGCCTCGTCCATTTTCAAATACGCTCGCCGCATTGCGAGCACAACGCACTTGACCTTTTTGGAGAACTTCGAAAATGAGGTCAGTTTATGTCCTACTAGGATTTCCCCTACGTTATCACTAAATAGTATAAAACAAAGTCGCTTCCCGCTTCCCGTCTGTCTGTCCCTGTGTATACTTAGATCTTTACAACTACGCAATGGATTTTGATGCAGTTTTTTTTAATAGTTAATTTAATAGAGTGATTCAAGAGGAAGGTTTATATGTATAAAACATGCATAATATAGTAGAGATTGCATCCGTGCGGAACCGGGGCGGGTCGCTACCTAGTTGAAATATGAAAAAAAATGTTTAGCATCATAAGTAAAAAAGCAATATAATAAGTGTTTTAAGCAACACATGTATGCACTAGTGACATTCAAACCTTTGTACCTACGTACAAAATACGGTTCAATTCATAACAATTATTATTGATGCACATCAAATGAGTCCTCCTACCCAGGGCGGGGCGGGAGGGACTGTCAGACTTGGACTAACTAAAATCCATGGTGATCCTTCAATAGCCCTTAACGTTCTAGGGTCACGGTTTGAGACAGTCCCGCGACCCCGGCAGGCTAAATTGATGATCGAAACTAGCTTATTAAACGGAGTGGAATGCTATTGGTATTAGGACAATTTCTTTTTCGGTTTCACGGATCAAATTCATTCAAGCTATTTTCGTAGGTCGCGGGACTGTACGAATTACCGTGACCCCGTAACGTAAAGGGCTATTGAAGGACACCGTGGATTTTAGTCAGTACGAGTCTAACAGTCCCTCCCGCTCTGCCCTGGGTGGGAGGACTCATAAGATGATTTTACCACGTAAAAAAAAGCTATTTTCGTAGTCTGAAAAATGCAATGAGTGCCCGAATTGGAGTGGTCTTTCGAGCTCCCGAATACGGGTTAACGATTTATAATTACGTACGGCATAAAAGGTGGGTATAATGTCTGCAGTACTATATTGGTAGAACCTTTAAAAGTCACGGTTCCAAGGAGGTCATAAGTTACAAAGAAGTCATCAACTTGAAAAACTTTACTATTAAACTTAAACAAACTTACTCTAATCTTAAAAACACAGCATTAAAATTCAAAGCCAATTACAAATTCAAGAAACTTCATATCAAAAAGAAAGACAAACATAAAAATGAAAGGCGTGGGTACATTCATTGTTGTAATAAAACAATGGCGCGGACATGTGTTATTTATGTTCTGTGGTTATTATATTCACTTATTCAGTATATTGTATGTCATTACAGCCATAAATGGAGCATTCAGGTCAATGTGCAATTCAAATGTTAGGGTTTACACCTGGGGCACGCCAATCACGATGGTGAGATCCCTCTGAGGACGGGTTGGAGAGGTACCAAGCGTTCTCACCGAATAAGGTTGCTTCAGGAGGTCCCTGTGTCGAATTCAGCGGGCGGATACACCCAGTTGTTGCCACGGCAGCAGGGATTTCTTGCGTCCGGCCCCAGCTTAGGCTCTTACGGAGCAAGATAAAATGGAAACCATGTCACCTCCTTCTGCGAAACAGCTCGCTAAGTAGGAGACGGAATACATAAAGAAGAGGAAAGGAAGATGCTGATTCCGACGTGATTGCTTAAAGTGATGATGAGATTGTGCGGGCAGAGGGAAATGTCTTGCGCGGCTCGGCTTAAACACGCCTTAATGCTCGTACGAGCTGTTTGTGTGTGCTAAAAGGCGCTTCTGATGTGTAGTCAGAAAATTATTTGAAACTTTTCGAAAACTTCGGTCAGCCCTACCCAAAAGGGGCGATCTATGGACCGTGGTAATTGTTAGAGTCCTTACAGGGTGGCGTTTGACATTGTTGAATTATTCGTACCTCTAAACACTTTAACAACCTCCTGTGGTGGTCTAACCCGAGATTAATCTAGTGAAAATGTTTGAGTAAGGTCTTTGCCCTTCTCGAATGTATTTCAACTTCGATCCTAATTTCTTTTAATGGTTTCAGGTTCATGAACTTTTTGTTTGTTTGGTTTTCTTTACATATCTTTCGACTTAATTATTCTCACCCCACTTTTTGATACAAATAACGGAGTTACTTTTTTCAGTAGCCTTTTTTTACGCTCATGTTAATCGTGGGTATCATAGGGAACACCAATTTATTAGCGTGGCCTGCCTGGGGCGCGGGACTTACGAATTACCGTGTCCCCGGAACGTAAAGGGCTATTGAAGGACACTGTGGATTTTAGTCAGTACAAGTCTGACAGACCCTCCTACCCAGTCCTTAGTGGGAGGACTCATTTGATGATTTTACCACGATACTAAAAAATCTCCTTATTTATCTCAATATAATTGAATAAATTATTTTTAATAGCTTCTTTAAATTAGACATTTCGATATTCTTTAAATACCACTTTACGTTCCTGGGTCACCTGTTAAGACTGACCCGCGACCCCTTCGCAGTCCATTGGTGGAAATTCAAGTGAGATTGTATGTTATATTTTAATTAATTCATGTTTGTTCAATACGTAGACTTCTATAACAACGTTGATTCAAGATTCAATTCAGAACATTTGCGTTTCATTTGGTACTAAAATAACTGCCGTAGACAAGTCACCGACATTTCATCGGTTGCAGGAAAATTCTGGAACTTCAGAATTTCATAAACTAGTAATCAAATAGTGAATTTGTTTTACAAGAAAAATGAATGAATAATAGTCGCATATAAGACATGGATCTAACTAATATTACTATAACTAATTATTACCAAGTGGACTAACGAATCACCGTGACCCCGGTACGTAAAGGGCTAGTGAAGGACACCGTGGATTTTAGTCAGTACAAGTCTGACAGTCCCTCCCGCCCTGCCCTGGGTGAGAGGACTCATCTGATGATTTTACACGATAAAAAAAAAGAGCATACTTACCTACTTGAAGTATTTACTACGTTTATTGTATGGAAAAATGAGACAGCGGCTCGTACGAACGAGGATCATTTTTTTTCCGTCATGTTCCAGTTTACGTCAAAAAACGGTAAAAGTTAAGACAGACGGCCATAATTTCACAAAAAGCTGATATGTAGGTTTAGGAATTGATTAAGCGGTAAAATGTACGGTTTTTAAATCTGCAATAAGTAAATAGAAAAAAAATCAGCCAAGTGCGAGTCGGACTCGCTCATAAAGGGTTCCGTAGCAGCAAGTAACATAATATAAAAGTTCTTGTAGTTGGTTGTAAGTGTAACTTTGAAAGGTAAATTGCGGTTTACGATTTATGACGTATTAAAAAAAACTAATTACTTGATCTCTTTCAAACCAATTTTCGCTGGTAGTTGCATGGTAGTGTACATCATATATTTTTTTTTAGTTTTATCATTCTCTTATTTTAGAAGTTACAGGGGAGGGGGGCACACACATTTTACCATTTCGGAAGTAAAAAAAATAAAATAAAAAAAAGTTTTTTTTTTTAAATTTCAATTCTAAGTATGGGGGACCCCCAAATATTTTTATTTTATTTTTTTGTGTGAGAATCCTAATGTGGTTCACATAGTACATTTACTTACCAAGTTTCAACAGGATAACTCTTCTACTTTCGAAGTAAAGTGGCTGTGACATACGGACGGACAGACAGACAGACATGACGAATCTATAAGGGTTCCGTTTTTTGCCATTTGGCTACGGAACCCTAAAAATGTGTACCTACGCCATTTCATATAGTTAAAACCGGTTCACATTGACGTCAACTCTAGGGTTTTTTATATGTTTGCGCGTTTTAATGCTTCAGGAGATCGGAACGTGATGTGACGATCCCAATTACAATAGGTTAAGGGCAAGAGGACGATGTATATATCTATACTGAATATTATAAAGCTGGAGAGTTTGTTTGTTTGGACGTGCTAATCTCAGGAACCACTGATTCGAATTAAAAAATTATATTTGTGATGTAGGCTGAAGCTACATTAGGCCGCGACGCGATCTGCGACACATGAGCGATTAAAACAAATAAATGAATGCTCACTTATATGGCTACACCGTACATCAGCGGTACCACGTGTAATCTGTTTCGCTCTTCCAGTCGCATCGCAAATCGCTGTCTAATGTAGCCTCAGCCGGCTATGAAACATAATGTTATGACCAGCTAGTGTTTTTTATAATGACGGCACGGTTGGCGCAATGGCTGAGCGATTGGACTGCTACGCTACGTGTCGATTTGATTCCCGCACGGAGCATATATATGTATGATCTACAAGTAGTTCTAGGTCTGGGCGTTTGTTTATGTTAGTTTATATATTTGTAAACTTATAAAATTCGAAAATTATACCACGGGAACGTTATAACCGAGACAAAAAGTATCTAATGTTATAATCCATGTTATAAACTACTTGTGTACCAAATTTCACATAAATCCGCTCAATAGTTTTCGTTTGAAAGAGTTACAAACATCCATCATTGCAAAATTTCGTGTTAAGTAGTAAGATACTCGCAAGACGATCTCCGGCCACCGTAGGCGCGGGCATGCGGGCGGCGAGTAATGGGCGATTCGCTGTCCGACCATGGACCATGCCCGAGTCGACGGCGTGTTGTGTTCCACGCGCGCCTCAAGGAGTGTCAGCATAGTGACGGGGCCTGTAGAGGGCAAAGCCTGCCGGTCGCGGGACTTACCCATTATCGTGACCCCGGTACGTAAAGGGCTAGTGAAGGACACCGTGGATTTTAGTCAGTACAAGTCTGACAGTCCCTCCCGCCCTGCCCTGGGTGGGAGGAGTCCTCCCAACCAGACTACTAGTAGTACTAGTAAGATACTCGTATTGGCCATAATCCTTGATTTTAGTATGACAGTTCAATAGCCTAAATACATATATCTATGTATAATTACGTTTCTATTCAACATCTACTTACACTTAAACAACCAAAATTAATGGAACTGGGATGTAGTAACGACGGGGCGTCATATTAAACACATGCCTACTTTATAGGCATTGGTTGAAATACCCCAACAGGCTACCAAAAACAACTTATATTACAAAAACATGTTTTTATGTCGTGGTAGCCTAGTGGTTAAGGCATCACCTCTCATACTCGAGGTTGTGGCATCAAACGCGAGGTTTAACATTCTTAGTCAGCAACTTTGTACCGGGTTAAAAAGTATCCTATGTGTTAATTCAGCCCCGGGGTAGCGGGACTCACGATTTACCGCGACTCCGGAACGTAAGAGGCCACCCTTCAATGGCCTTTTACGTTCCCGGGTCACCGTGAATTTTAGTCAGTACAGACAGCCCCTTAGGCTCTGCCTTGGGTGGGAGGACTCAATTGACGATTTTCCTTCGCCAGAATTAAAAAAGAAAATTGTTAATTCAGTTTAAGATATTATGTGTATCTATACCAGTTTGGAGCCTTTCTTTAGGACATGTCCCACCCAACACAAACCACCTGCACCTTTCAGGTTTTGAACGAGGGAAACAACAGATTGTGCAGGTGGCTACGAATTGGTTAAATACCGTTTGAGTCTTTCAGCACGCAAAGGAAAACATCTATCTATGTGCTGAAGTTAAAGAGTAATAAACATCCATCCATCCTCTAAAAGGCTCAGTCGCAAAATGTCCCTTTCGCAAAATGCCCCTTTCGCAGAATGTACCCTTCTTCAAATAGGCAAAGGCATTTTGCATCAGAGAAAAAACTGGACAAACTTCAAAGAAAGACAGAAAGAAAGATAGGTAGTAGTATAAGGTAGTTGAAGTGATATTAACAGCCAAGTGTGTCACCGAAGTTTAGTTTGAAGTACCAGGGCATCATATATTCACAGAATAGTCCATTACTTCACTCGAAGAATCAATGCATTTGACCCAATTAACTACTAGAGCACAAGATGATACATGCAATCGTACAAAATTCTCCAATTCAAACGCGTCTCTATAACACGAACGTGGGAATTAGTCACTTTATTAATACAAAAGTGTAGTTTCCTTGAATTTGGGCCAAAACTCCGTTGTGTATGCTTTCGTTTGATAATGATCATCGCGTCTGCCAACCTTGTTCTGGTTAACATGTTTACAGTGTCATCGTCTTAATCTTTGTGATTATTTTCTGTTTAAATTTCATAAGTCGTTTGACACATTTCTTCTTGCCCTAATTTCGGACTACGCAGGTGGAATGAAAGATTACGTATTTTTGGGATTTGTTGCTGTAGTTTTTGAAAGATAGCTAGCTAGCTAGCTTTTTTTTTTAAATAGTACGTCTTCAATTTTTTTGAGTGAGCTCGCTCTTTCTTAGAACTCATCTTGAGTTAGTCTTGCTAAATCTCGAGTCTAGGGAAGGTTTAAAAGGTGTGTAAATATAATTTTTAAAAAGTGATTCTGAGGCGGTACGAAATTTGCCGGGTCAGCTAGTTAGTTATAAATAATAATAAAAAATGTGAAGAACCACCAATTTGGAGCCTATTATCCTATTTCTTCAACTCAAAACCTGCGCTTAATCTCTTTTGATCCAGGTCCAAATACTTGAGTTACTCGATTCCAATTCCATCAAAATGTTAGTTACAACCTTTCTGATTAACTTTTGGTCACGTAAAACAATATCGCCTTAATCTATCCAGTTATAATATACTACAACGCGACATACCGCTCGTTAGTCGCGTGCAAAACCAATAATAACCCATTGGTCACAACTCCTCCGGGAAATCATCCAACTAACAGCGGTTTAGACGTAAACAAACAACTTGCTGATGAATTAATATCAGCTGATCGAATTACATTTATTTCCGTATTGCGTGTCTAGTAGGACGAGACTGTATTAGTAAATAATAGAGTACTACGTCTAGTGGCACTCCCAGTAGTCAAACAGCTGGATAGGGTATGGTCGTCTCTTTCCTTTTATAGATTAGAATGGTATAGGTACATAGACGACTCTTTGATATAGCAATTGCGTATTGGCCAAATCCAATTCATTTGCCAGGAAGTCTTTGATCAGCGGGGTTTCCGTCAATTGCAGTGAGAACATTCACTATATGGCGCCATTAATCAACAATATTTATTAGGTTGTTTACGTTGTGACGTAGATAAAATTTTCCAAATTTTGAAACAATGGATTAAAAATCTCTTTTGCAATCCTTGAAGGGACATTTTTTCTGTCTAAATTCCAAGTATTTGATTGATATTTAGCCAAATCTGAGAGCAGGACAAAGACCTCACTTCACTTTTTCAATGTTTGTCTGTCTGCGGCTATTTAGTCCAAAAATACCATTTTAAAATTAAAGTCTGTCAGTGTATTGGTGCACTTAAAATGCATAAGATTCCAATGACACCTATTAATAATATTCTATGCACGCCAATTTTCTTGTTGTATGTCTATTCAAATCAAATCTGTGCCAAAATCTGTCAGCCGTGTAACTGTTAGACACATTGGACATGTTTCACCGCCTTTTTGAGTACTTATGTGTCTCATCTCCTGGAGTTAATAACTATTTGGATAAGGATCTTCATGGCCATGTCATCGCTACCTATGAGGTACGTGAGTGCTAGATTATCCTGAAGGAATCTCACTATTATTTCTTTGTCAATCGCATCTGTTGTTTGTGTATTGTTTTCTTTTGTACTATTGATTGCAAATTGTTTACTTGTTAATTTATACTCACTGGAATGCTGCATAGCACATCGTACTTCTTCTATATTATTTTTCTATTATAATTTGAGTTTATTGACACTTGTAGTGAAACATTCATCTTTTTTGGTGTTTTGTTCATCAGATTCTAACTTCTCAATTTGTTCTTTTCAATAGACTTTCTTTTGTCCATTTTGTAGTAAAACTAAGTGCATCAGTCTCAGATCTTGTTTTCGACGAATGAAGGTCATTATTTTCACACGAAACAATGGCTTGCCTTTCTTTTTTTTATAAATATAAATATGTCTTTAAATAAAGCGACAGAAATAAAATGTTAAATAAACCTTATTACGTCTGTAGACCCATTAAAAATCTCGAGCAATTTGAAGAGTAAACTTTATTCTGAACTGGTGTAAACAGAGACTGATCTTTAATGAAGCTAGGAGGCACTTTCCGAAATAGCGTTATACCTTTTTCTGTGGCGTTAAATAAAAAAAAAAACTTGAAAACCCTACGGATTTGAAAAATGATTTTGCATTTGATAGCCCGATTATTGGCGAAGGTTTCGGGCTATTCGTTGCCGAGCAGCAAGTGAAGACGCGGCGAACAGCTCAGTGTAACATTTATATACATCCTTTTCGTAAAAGCGTGTGTAAACATGGTATAACTGCACTTAATGGAGTCATCACGAATGTTTGCAATATTATTTAAACTGTAGCAAAATATTATTCCGTGCGAACCGCTGTTTGCACTTCTCATTATCGAATGGATAAAGGTTTACCAATAAAATATATTTTCACACATTCCTGTCGGCTGAAAATTTTCCACTAATAACCTTACAATACTAACGATAGGTACCTAATCATGTTCGAGGTGTGAAAACCCATCTTTTGGAAGCATACCACATTTTTTCTTGTAAATGATTAGTAGATACTTCTCAGAAAATCTTCCGGTGTTTCTGTGAGCATAACAATTCTATTTTTCTAATAGCTGTTAGACAAGAATAGCCGATAATTTAATCAAATGACGAAAAGAGTGAAAGGCTTCTGTCCAACATGTGATGAAAAATCATGTCGAACAAAATACTAGACCGAGATCTATAAACGATGATAAGCATGTGATACTTACTCTCAATTTATATTGCCGCAACAATTAACCTTATATCGATTGTGTAAACGTGCTTACTATACGACCTGCTACCTGCCTGCAGAAATTCCCGAGAATGTACGCGAATACTTCTGAATTCGCACGGCCAAGCTTTTGGGTCGTGTGCATAATCTAAGTTACCCTTATCCATGTTTCTGTCTTTATCCGCATATGTAGTTTCAAAGATTTACTATATATAAACGCTGAGCCAAATTACGTGCTTTGCCACTTAACGTTTACAGATCCTGGCCATCATGGGCGTAGCCAGGTTTTAGTATTTGGTTCAAGAAAATGAAACGACTAAAAGTGTATACAATAATCGTAATATTCAGTGGTAAATAAATGAAAAATATAAAAAGCTTAAGATTCCTTTGATGACATACTCGTACGCATTACAGAATTAATCTTCTGTTTTTTAGAGTCCCGTGACTCGACAGGAAAAATCGGAACCCTTATTAGGATCGCTTTGTGGTCCGTCCGTCTATTAAGACACTTTTTCTCAGGAACGAGTGGAGGTAGATTGTAACACACCAGATAGTGCGGATACTACTTTACGGTGTTTCGTAAACCTTGTTTTAACAATATGAATGTTAATATCTTAACTTTTCGAGGGTTTGAACCCCCAAAACCCCTGGCTACGCCCGTGCTGGCCATAACGTACGAAATAATCCAGTTCCACACTGCATTTGTGTAATTCTATCCAGTTTAAGCTAGCTTTCATCAATTACTAAGTAGTTACTGAAATGATGATTAGAAGGTCATTGAATGGTACAAGTCAATTATATCATTGACATTGTATTCAATTCTCCCATTAGACACAAATCATCAGGTCCAGAAATAGAAATGGGTAACGAGTATCAATTTTTAATTGAGAACTGCAACGATTAAGAGCATATTGTACGTGTATTACTGCGTTGGATGTTTGTTGAATGATTTATTTTACAGAATGTCAGATTCCTAGTAGAGCGCTCTTAATGCATGTCTAATCATTGTCGCTCTTAATTCATGGGGCCTTTTTTATCGTGGTAAAATCATCAAATGAGTCCTCCCACCCAGGGCAGAGCGGGAGGGACTGTCAGACTCGTACTGACTAAAATCCACGGTGTCCTTCAATAGCCGTTTACGTTCCGGAGTCACTGTAATTCGTAAGTCCCGCGATCCCGGCAAGCTTTGGCCCTCTAAACGACACTCTTTGAGACGCGCGTAAACGCAGCGCGCCATCGACCCCGGTCCATGGCGGACCCATTACTCGCGGAGAAATTTTGCAAAGACACTTGTGATCTCTTTAACATAGGAAAATTCTTTGTCCACAGATTGTATGCGTCATGGTGCTATGACAATATGGCCACCACCACGATGGTAGTGTCACCGTTAGCCACCCAGCCATCACCAAAGAACAAGAGGCGCTTATTTGCCGAAGCCAGGCAGAACAGCCTGCAGAAGTTGAGCATCATTTTCGATCACGGAAATAAAAACGGTAAGTTGAGAAGACGAATGGCTTGTGTGAGGAGTTATATGAAAGAAAGAGAAGTACCTATATGATAGAATCACGGTTGGTAGAGGAGAATGAGAGACAATACCTAATTATTGCGCCGACCCAAAATAACACGAGAAGATCAAGACATAAGCATGTTGAAGTACAAAAGATCCCTTAAAATCGTTATTAACCTTGCAAGGTTCACTATTTTCCACAGGGAAGTGGCTATGTCGCTTTTGCTTAAAACACAGTTACAAAATGTCTTAGTAGGTAAGTCCAAATACACAATTCTATTGTACGGGACTCAACAGGTCGGTCCTTTACATGAGGAATATGGTAAAGGGTTCACCTTTGCAAATTAAATACCCTTTTATTATTTAGCATAGTTGGCACAATTTGAATAAGGGAAAAAGCAATTTATAGCTACGAGAATTGTCAACGAAAAATATTTAGCTAAAAGGCTAGATATTGAACTAAAAACTAACGAGGTTGTGAGACAGGGAGCGCCATCTAGTTATTTATTCTTGTTTCGAGGAACTCTACAAGTGAGAACAAACAACAAAGGAGAATGAATACAAGATTGCTTGTGAGAAACAATTGCAATTATTTATTATAAAATGTATTTTTATGTAAAAACATTATTTTGCTTTTTTTCTCACGAAACTGTCAGGTTTTCATTTAAATCCTGTTCGAGAAATCTACGTCATTAACTACATAATTATTAAAATCAGCGATTAATCATGTTTGCACCATTAAAAAAAAAACATATTTAATTTATACCATATCCGGTAAACATGGTTAAAAAAAAAAACAAATTGTTTCAAAGAAGTGTTTTTTTTTGTGTCTTGTATTATTTCAAACTAATTCGACCTTTATGTCGACGTCTAAACTTATAAATAAATTATATTATGTTTCATTTCTAGACTACATCTTTTCAAATTCGCCGTTTGTAAGGAAATATTTACAAAAAATTATCAATGGATATAAAACATGGCATAGACTCAAATGGTTTTATGTCAAGCTATTTAGACTCCTGAATATTAATTTATTTTAATTTTATATCCATTCATCCGCCATGAAAAGTAGTCAAAACGTGTGATTATAAAACGCTGTGTTTTACACACTGTTATGAAACAACTTATTTTAACCATGCCAACCCTGCCGGTAAATAAATAATTCTGTCACCAGACAAAATACCTACCTATTATTATTTTTGCAGTTCGATGAGGCGCTGCTTACAATGGGAAAACGACAATTTCTATAACCGCTCAGTTGCTTGTGGTAACGATAGTTACCAAAACTGAACACCCTTGATTGCTTCTGGTAACTATTGTTACCAACGACCAGTTTTTAATAAATGACTTTAAACCTTATTTTGTAGTGCTTAAAGTCCTCGTGAAACATTTTTAAACCATAGACTAATAGATTATCCGACCTTCAAATACAAGTTGGCAACATAATAAAACTAATTTTTAATACACGAGACGAAATAAAGCTTGACGTCGCCATTTTGTGTTCTGCTAAGTGAGCGTCAGTGTGTGCTAGAAGAAAAAATGCCGTAAGTACTTTAATATATTGTTAGTTAATAAAGTTGAGGTATTATATTAATCTAGAAGGACTATTCTTTCATATTTTAATATTTCTATACAATACTTTAAGTTTCGTGAAACAAAAATCGAATGATCCGAACACATTCACGCTGCCGTCGCGTGGTTACATATTTTGAAGAGGATAATTGTCTCTTTTATTCAAAAACACGTAAAACCTTGCATGACATATATAGTTTAGACATTATTTTAACTGTAATATGTTCTAAAATCCTAAAACATTTTATAGACATCCTGGATTACTCGAATTTATGCGACCCGTGAGTATGTACAAAACAGAGAAGTGTTTTGGTAACAATCGTTGCCACAAGCAAAGTAAGTTTTGCTCTCAGGGCTGGCACCTAGCACGCGCCTCACGTTTGCATTTTTCATTTTATTAGGACCATATGTGTTGGTGGCTGGATTTTTTTTTTGCTGTTTTTAGGTGTTTGTGGTTTTTATGCTTTGGTTAACGGCAAACTAATTTACTCGATTTTTTTTTTCGACTAAGGCTTTCATTACTCATTTCATAAAGCTTTGGCGGTACTTAACTATTTATTTATTGAAGTAAATACTATACATATTTTTTATTTTATTTATTTATTATTAATAATATTTTTAATTTGTAGTAATGTTCAAGAAGCATCTGGTTTGGCTAGTGGAGGAAGAGGTCAAAGGGGAAGGGGGGGCAGAGGAAGTGGTCAAAGTGGTAGGAGTGGGAGAGGAAGTGTTCAAAGTGGTAGGGGGGGGGGGGAGAGGAAGAGGTAGAGGAGGTGAAAATGTAACAGGGGCGAGACGAAGCAGCAGTGAAATAGAACCTGTTCCTGGGCCAAGTACAAGGTATTGTATTATTTCACAAAATATTTTGAAATATCGAATGTATATTTTTATTTATTTTTGTCTTCCCAACTTCAGAAGCTATGAAGAAGAAATGGAATTGATGCGGAAAGCGAAAACAAAGACTAAGAAAGCATTGTCCAAGCTCGAACCGGGAGTGCAAAAAGAGCTCGATGCACGAAAACGATTAAAGCAACTTTCGCGATCGCTTCTACCTGATGCACCGCCGCGAAAGAGACAAAGGTTAGTAAATATAGGATATATTTATAAATTATTAATATATAGGTATATGACATAAAAATACTATTCGGACGTGTAATAAAATCAATCAAATTTTAGAAAAATATCTCCTGAACGAGTCCATTGCCGATTGACTTCGGGAACTCCTACTACGCCGCCAGCGCCTAAGCTACAGCCTTGGGAAATACGGTATGTATGGTACGGTACAATATTTAAAAAATTAAGTACAATCGCAAACTCATCTTGTATTGTTTTCAGCAAGCAGCAAGTTGACGCCGCAAAAGCGTCAAACCAAGAGTTAGAAGGCCATGTATTGGCGAGGCCGGATTCGTGTCCTACTCCAAACAGGTATATCGTAACTTAAGGATTTACTTGACCTTTGTCACTACTGTGATTATATGACTGATAAAATTTTCAGCACTACAAGCGCTGCCGAAAGCTCAGTCGTAGGTGAACTCGCGGTAGATTTCACAAGTGGATTGTTAAGTAAGTAAATAAATTATTTTATTAATTTTAAATATTCTATTGAACATATAATGATCTTACTTTATCTTTCAGAAAGTGATACGCAAAATTGGCTTTGCTTGCCTACTTCTGAAACAGAAAATCTGTCTGGTGGGTTATATAGTGTAAAATTTTATGTAAACAGATTTTTACAATTTAAACGAATTTTAACAATAAAAATTGATTTCAGGTTCAGCTATAAACTCCCCGGCGGCGGCGGTGAAAGTGAATAAGGCACCACCGGCAAACGCCCAGAAAATAAACCTGGGTAGTTATATATATGTTAAGTCCAGGTTTCCTCACGATGTTTTCCCAGCTACAGCAACAAAAGTTAGCTCATCATAGTATTCTGGGTATTGGGCGTTGCTCCAGCAGTGCTTCCCAGCTACAGCAACTTTTGTATTTGGCCTGATTATGGTTAAACTTAGTTGGTACAACTCAGCCTTACAAAGTGTTTGTTTCAGGTTCCTATACCGAAAAAACCGAAGCAGATCTGAAAATGTGGTTGGATAGCGTGGACTCGGACGAAGACGAGGTGGACATGGTGGATGTGGCAAATGTCGAACCGACTAACATATTACCACATCAAATGACGACTGCATACGACTTTGACGAGATCACGGCAGACTTACATACCTGGCTGACAAACGACGACCGAGAATCTGATCGAGTTTTGACAGAAATGATTCCGACTGACCATTTATCTTTTGACTGGGTTCACGACCATAACTCTTTCCGGGGGAAACGTGAACCATTTACTGGAACTTCAGGACCGACCTTCACAGTGACTGAAAATATGACCCCACTCGACATTTTCTTGAAATTTTTCGACGACGATCTTTTTGACCTCATAGTAACACAGACAAATAAATACGCGACTAAAAAGATAGTCGGAAATTGTACACCTCACTCACGACTTAATTATTTTAAAAATGTGGACAGAGATGAGATAGCCAAATTCCTCGCAATCCTTATCTTGCAGGGTTTGTTCCCGAATCCTGTCGAGAAAAATTATTGGGGGGAAAATGGCTATCTCACACTTAAATATTTCGGTGACATAATGACATACAACAGATTTGTGTTACTAAAACGACTTATACACTTTAGTGACCCGACTGACGACCAAACTTTGACGAATGACGAAAAAAAGTTGCAGAAGATACAGCCAGTGTTGAATCACTTGCAAAAGAAGTTCCGCTCGCTGTATCTTCCGCGACAGGAGATCGCTATAGATGAATCTCTCCTCAAATGGCAAGGTCGTCTGTCATTCGCACAAAAAATCGCTACCAAAGCTGCGAAAGTAGGAGTAAAATCCTACGAGTTGTGCGAATCAGAGACCGGCTATTTGTGGAGATTTTTCATCTATACTGGAAAGAAAGACGGACATACAAATGAGGTCACAGACAGACAGACAGACTTGACTGAAGAATCGAGAGACGCAGTAACAGACTTGACTGAAGAATCGAGAGACGTAGTGACAGACTTGCCTGAAGAATCGATAGACGCAGTGATAGATTTGACTGAAGAACCGAAAGACATGCCACCACTACCCACCAACGCTACCGCCAGAATTGTCCATGATCTGGTGAAGCCCTTGTATAACCTAGGGCACACTTTGGTCATGGACAATTTTTATAACTCGCCTTTACTTGCCCGTTTCCTAAAATCTAAGAAGACAGACTGCTTCGGAACTCTTCGAGTAAATAGAGAGTTTGTCCCCGAAGCCATCAAGAACCTGCAAAAGCACGAGCTTAGGGAGGGCGAGATCGTCAGTAGCTACACTGAAGATTTGAGTGTCGTGTTGTGGCGTGATTCGAACATAGTGTCACTGATATCAACTTATCATGATGGTGTTGTTGGGGGAGCGGAGAAATATGGCCGGTTTAAGTACAAGCCTAATGTCGTGCTTGACTACAATCGCTCTATGGGGGGTGTCGATAGGAAGGATCAACTCCTATCGGCATTCCCAATAGAGCGAGTACGAAATAGTGTTTGGTATAAAAAGGTCTTCCGCCGCCTTGTTAATGTCACGTTGATGAACGCGCATATTATATATTCAACTCGCCTATCATGCAGTGCGCGAGATTTTAGGAGACAGGTGGCTGAAAGACTTGTAAAAGTTTTTCAGCCAGCTGAAATTGGACGATCTGTACAATCCATACAAACCATAAAGACGATACAGGCACCAAAAAAAAATAAAATACGGCCCATTTTAAGTGGGAACCATTTTATTTGCCAAGGACCAAGTAAGGTGGCACGGTGTGTGTGGTGCAAAAAAAGTCGCACAAGGTACATTTGTGAACAATGCCAAGTTTCCCTGTGCCTCGAAATATGTTACAAAGAATACCACACCGTGCCATGACAAACTTTTACTATCTATCTATATATATAAAAGGAGAACTGACTGACTGACATATCAACGTACAGCCGAAACTACTGGGGCTAGGAATGTGAAATTTTGCACACGGCTTCCTATTATAATGTAGGGGAGCACTAAGAAGGGGTTTTTGGAAATTTAACCTTTAAGGGGGTGAAAAGGGGGAATTTTGTTTGTATGGAAAAGTACGTAACCCACGCGGACGAAGTCGCGGGCAAAGTGCTAGTTTTTTAATCACAATCAAATCATTTATTTCAACTAGGTCAATTACAGGCACTTTTGAATTGTCAAAAGACATAAAATAAAACTAGTACAAAAATAGTTATGGTGCTACAGTCCCAGTCACAAGACATAAAAACTGTGAAAGTACCGTAGGTGCTCATTCCAAAGCGTAGATCTCTATGGAGAAGAATGAGCAAGAAACTCCATGGACACTCTTTTTCAATCTCCAAAATTTTTACAAAATTTTTTTACATCATTCATCGTGAGATGGTATGTGAGAACGATGTGGCAAGTTAATAGTGTCCATAGTAAATATAAAAAAAGACAATTCAAAAATAAAGTTTGTATTAATTAAAATAGACCGGGGCAGCTAAGAGATGACCAGTCCCAACTGACAGTGCCCGTTCACGAACATGACACATATATCAGCACCATTCAGCTCAACCATTTTGAAGGGAACTAAATGATCCGACACACACGCCACCATCAGCGAGACTTTTGAGTGAGCATGACATATTCTCAACCGCCAGAGTCATTCAAGTCAATGAAAGACGTAGGTTTCTAGTCAAAGATAGCTCTGAAGTACATGGTACTCACACAATGCTGAATTTATGTTTTTGGTGGGATATCATTATTTTTTGTAAAGAAAACTAGGCTGGTATTGAGAATTAATGTTTTTTCTTGCGTTTCCGCTGTATGGTTTTCTTTTTTATGCTATTTTCTTTTTTCTCCTGAATGTTAAAATTTACAAGTTTTTGTATGGGGATCCCCCCTATTTTCTACCTTTTTTATTTTTAGATTTTTTCCTACGCTAACACAATTACCAAGCTGGATTCCAAATTTCATCCTTCTAGGTCATCTGGAAGTAGGAAGTACATATATTTTTTTTGTAAATAAACATAATATATTTTTATATAAAACTTAGTCTAATTAAAATAATTATTTTTTAAGAAACTAATAAATAAATGTTATACATTTTCTTTGTATTTTATTTCACGCCAAAGGCGCGACAACCCTAGCTCTAATGGCCGCCATCTTTGCGATATGTCACGTGACGTCATTAGCCATCAGCGGATTTGGTCTATTTATTTGCTTTTAGTTTTAATTTTTATTAATTTTATATGAATACATTAACAACCAGTATTGTACTTTTTTAATTTTTGATTATTATACATATTTAATGTAAAGATTTGATTGATTGAAAGATTGGTCATAATTTCTAAATTAGCAAATAAAACACAGTATGCGAATTGACTAAAAAACGCGCTGTTTATTTTTAATTTGTAAATATTGACTCGAATTCACATTAAAGTTTATAAACTTTACATTTAAAACAAAGATAATGAAATGTCCTTTACATACATACTTTTATTTTTGTTCTATGTATTATAGTTTTTTTACAAAGTCGCATGGAAGTTACGTAAATATTTAGCGGTAAATTACTCAGCCAGCGCATTTTACGCTAGGATTCCCTTAATGTTTTAAATATTTTATTCCACATAAAATATATCGATGTGTGATTAAATGTGTCTAGTAATTAATCTAGTTTATGAATAAAATAAGAAACAATGCTCTTGTCGATCTAAATTTTTACTAAAACGCATTTTTCCATACAAGTAGCTAATATTTTGGGTAGTTAAAAGTTTCAAGGTAATTGAAAAATACGGAATCAAGATCTATTAAAAAAACAAACACAGTGTTTAAGCTTGTTTTATTGCCTATTCAGAACAGTTAAAACATTTCAAGTGCGCCTCAGGAGCGAGTCACAATCAGAGTTCTATTACGGCGCGTCGTACGCCCAGATGCGGTCAAAAGTCGTAAGCAATCGAGACCCTTTTTTTTTTGCGCGTAAGCAACTGAGCGGATAAAACAATTATGGCTTGCCGCGCGAACTTCGTTGCACCTGTCAGAACACCATTTTGTAAAAAAAAACTTGCCAGACGCAGCAAAGGTGTGCGTTTATGCAGCCGGCGTTTACGATTTATTTTTAACCGAACAGAGTTAGTTTTGCTGACGAAAACTATTATAATTGTGACTGGGTACATAGATACTGTTAGAAGCTCAGATCAAAAAAAATAGGCAGATAGAGCGCTCAGAACACGCGAGTGTGTCGACCAAAGATAATACAAAATCCAAGGATAATACAAACTCGCGACAGTACCAAGCTACGCATCGTCTCGCTCACACGTCACTAGTGATTTGCCATTTTAAGTCAAAACATGCCGTCTTGTGTGTTTAAACACTGCAAAAAATGTTCACAAAAACAAAGAAAACAAGATGGAATATCTTTCCACAGGTAACTCTTGTTATTTTTATTGTTTTGGTATTTATTTTCCATAAAATATTTTCGGCTCACTTGAAACACAAAACCTTAACAGTAAATCGTCTGTGTTGCTAGTTTAGGACGGGTAAATTACCCTGAATTAGGGGAATGTGTATTGTGCATAAAAAATAACAATCAAATACGTCAATACAACTGCACAGTTGTAATCTATAGTACCTATACAACATTCGTTACTGCTTATGCGAAACCTGAAACACGTGTCTAGTATTTTTTTCACGATCACTTATCAGATACACACTAAACTATTTCGCGTATCGCGTTGTGTCATAGGCGCGTGCGACTGTTACAACCGGACGACTGAAGACACAAGCGGGGGGCGGGGAACACAACCCCGACCGGGTTGTGTTCCCCGTCCCCCGCTGCCTGTGCGCTGCCGCCGCACGCGACTTCAGCTGATCGCTATGATCTGCCGTAACCTCTGTAGTGCTCGCGTATGATTGCGGATAGGTGTCCAACTCCTAATTTTTTTAAATAAACCTGTCCTTAAATAGCTTATTAATCAAATTACTAAAAAGCGTTATGAAGTGTTATCCGTTTTGATATAAATTAATTAAATAGGTAGTAAGTAATTACGCACATTAACTTTTATTCCTTATTATTATTCTGTTAAATAATAAATACTACACGCTTTTGCTCTCTGGGTATAACCATAAAGCAAAATCGCGTTTCCAATTTAAAAAATAGTGGTACAATATTGAGAACAATTTAACTGAACAAAATGTGGGAGTATTTGTCAATTTCTGGCAACCGTAAACGCACACAGATGCACGTGTTCGTACACGGCGCGCCATATTTGCCGCGCACACTAAAATAAAAACCGGCTTCACTTTGTTGTTCGCGCACGTTCTATCTGCCTATTTTTCTTGATCTGAGGTTAGAAGCATAACCGATATGCCTAATTGCCTACCCAGCAACGAATTATGAAGCAGGTGTTCCAGTCTTAGGCCTGTAGTACTATTCTCTATATATACAGTCTTGTAACAGCGTGGCCGCAGCGCTAACATCACGCTGGCTTAGCCTAAAGTTTGCTATTCAATAAGCAACAACTAGCCCTACGCTCGCACTGCACGATCGGACGATCTCAAAGCCGCCTCGTCGTGGAGCACATCGTAGGGTCCAGCGATGAGATTTCTTATAGAGAATAGCATCATGGCAGTTTTCCACCAAGAGTAGGAGAGCGGCTAGCGGGACTTTAATACAAGCCAAAAAGTCGTAGTAAGTAGTAAGATGTTTACCACTTCTAGCAGATTGGCGATACAAATCAGTTGAATTGTATTGACTTTCGCAGTAACCAGATTGGTCTCCTAGAAAACGAGTTGGTTTTTAAATTATCAACTACTTATGTCCTTGGCAGTGTACTTAACACTGCCAAGGACATAAGTAGTTGATAATTTTTAAATATCTTACCAGTGTGAAATACGTCCTTTCCACATACTCCGGTGGCGAGGGTTCTACACATTCTGGCTCGTCTTTATCAACAACCTTAACCTTTTTTTGTTTGCACTTTTTGGGTTCCTCAGGTTCACAGTCTCTTTTTCCGAACATTTTAAATGATTGCCTTTACCTAAAAAGAAATCTTTTTCAAAAATTATGTCATGAAATTCTTTCAGTTGCTTGAACTTTTTGACAATTTCACAGGACAATTTGACAATGTTGACATTCGTTAAATTCAAAGTTCTCAAAAATTTTATGCCGTATCCCGGAAAACGGAAATACCTTAACGTCTTTCTGTCGCTTGTTTAATACAAATGTTAAAAGAAAAGTTTACAAAACGTAACGATATGTAATGATTTAATATTGATTTACGACTGAGTGTTTGATAAGTAAAACATTTTTTACCGTCATCAAAATAAAATGTTGGAACAAATCACACGAAGTCATGTGTCGGTTAAACAGGACTTAGATCATTACATTGCTACTAGATGGCAGCACAGTGAGCAAATGAAATGCGCGCTTTTCCATGACTGTTTTTTTCTCCTAACGTCCACTTTGACATTTAAAGTCACGGTGTTGCTACTTTGGTAAAATTCTACCATCGGAATAGTTATGTAGATACATCAACTGATTGCAGTGTTTCAATCAACTAACAAAATCTGTTATATTAAATTATTTAATCATCGAGTAAATATAGTTCCCCTCAGTCGTAAAAAATGCACTTAGTTAATAAAAACAAAATAGTTTTAAAATAGAAATTCTTTCGGTACTCGGTGGCTTTTTTTTTTACTTCATTGTTTTTTTTGCTATCATCGACTTGACAAGTACAGTTATTTTACATTTACTTACTACAGATCGTTTGGTAAGTGCAAGACATAAATGAATCTCAATTTAATTATTTAAGACGTTTGTTAAATATCTTCCTGTGTCCCAAAAAAAATCGCACTTTTTGACTGCTCTACTCAATTGTTGTGATAAATCGCCTCGCCATCCTCATAAGAAGCCATTCTTTTTTATTTCACCAGTTTTTTTATATGTAGATGGAATGATGATATGTATACAAATATGAACATATCTCTATATCATCATCCCATATACATATAAAAAAACTGGAGATATAGAAAAATAAAATGAGGGCTCTTTTATTTTACTCAATGTCCCAAGTGAAACAGGCTTACAAGGTTCGCATGAAAACATGGACGAATTCAGATGTATCAGTCATGTTTACGTGGGATGTCAAAGTGTGAAGTGAAGATCAAAGTCACAGTCGATCGAAATTGATTGCCGAAAACAAGTTACTTTTCGAGCACATGAAATCTGAGTTTAACTCTAATAAAATCTACCACCACTTCTGTGGTCGCGATTATTGATTTCAAAATATTTATATGTAGTTTATTCAATACTTTTATATTTTTTCTAATATGATAAGCTTTTCGGATAACAATTTATTCAAACATTTATGACATTAAAGTGGTTTTTTATGTTATTTAGTTTTATTACAAGGCAAGGACGTCCGAGAACGCGTCTCAACGGTTCGTTGGTTATTTGCAGTAGCTGTTAGTAGAATTTGTAAGTGTCGGTATGGCAACACTAAATTCTGCAGTAATTATTTGTGTGTATTTCTCAGCGCCATTACTTTTTACCGATGTAATGTTGAAATGATTCTAATCCGTTTTAATCGGCAAATCTGTGTGATGTTTTAACAAAACACTGAAGTGATTGTGTACTAAAACTATCGAACTTCTTAAAGTTTTTGTGCTGGGCTTTGTCATGGCCGGTAAGTGGTGACTTTTTGCGCCCGCTAGTCAAGGGCGAAATCGGAATCGGGAATCGCAATAAGTCGAAGATGTTTTATCGTTCGAACTCCGACGGTAAATGCAATGTTATTGTCATTAGTTTGGTTTTTAGTATTTAGTGTTTACATCTTGTGACGATAGCTTGTTTGGATTAATGTTTGGTTATCATTACTTACGCCGATAGTTTTAACCTTTTGCTCTCTGAATTCACTATTGCTAGAGATGTAGATGTGAGGAAGTTCTCGCAACGGTCTTTCGGCGTCTGTTTTCGAATAAATAACTTCATTGTTACATAAAAAATGCGGGCAAGCAGGAATGTTTGCGAGAACATATGATTGTAATTCGTTGCGGTTGTGTATTTAGCGATACTTAGCCTAATATCGTTAGAACAGTATCTAGAGACGTTATTATACACCCAGGGGCTCATTATAATCAAGAAAACTCGTTAGTCTAATGAAGTTAAATTCAGGTAAGCGTTTTTTTTTGTAACTTCGTATTTTGCAAATTTTCGAGGTCTGTAATCAGTTATACCTTAACCGTTGTCAACAATTGCCTTGTTGTTAAATAATTTGTTACAATACAGTCATTACTTTATTGATATATTACTCAAATTCTTAAATCTCTACCCTCTAAATATATTAGGAACATTTATATTCATTAAGTCAGATGTCCCTCTCTAATTTGCGTTTGAACAGCTGTGCGGGAAAGAGATGGTTAGATACTGTTTCTTAGTGGATCATACATCCAGAAGGTCACATTTCTCATTAATTTGCAAAAACATTAATGAACAATATTGAGCACAAACAAAACAAACTATGAAAATAACCTACAAATTGCAGTCTTTTTGCCTAATCATGGTAGGCTCTGTTGTATCATCAATTCATATGTATAATTTGCTAAACTCTATTACTCGGCAGATTTTAACAGGCAGATCATAAAGTTTTCTCTTGAACATAGATTCAGGTCATACTCGCTATACTTTTATTGGTCATAAACAGAGTAATAATAGTTGTTGTCTTCTAAAGATGGTAAAGGCAAAGATTTTATAGGCAGAATGTGTTATTCTACAAGGAGGTCAAGTAAAAAGTTTCTAATTCTCCTGTATGATGATGGCTTGTTGAGTTGCAATGACAGAAACAACCAATGAATTGAAAATAAATTGCACAGTTTTATTATAACAACAGACTATTCTATTCTTATCTATTTGATAAAGATAGGAATCTATTTAAATACTTAGCTACAGCATTAAGAAAAGCTGACTGACTTGTCTCTGGTATCATTTATCTTCATTTCCTATGCCCCCATCCCTATTTTAGCTTTCAATCAAATGCAAACATATAATTGCTGGTCATTTATAATTATTTAATTATACAAATCTCAGGTTTTCCATTATTATTATCAGTCTGAAGCAGTTCATTATTGGACTTAGGCTTTGTCAATCACACACCATTCAATTTGATATCCAACAATTCTCATTTGCCCACCACTAGGTAACTGTAAGGTCTAAATTCCCCCTTTTAGGTATTGGTACATGCATATTTCTCTGAATTTTGAAAATAGAACAGATTAACTTACTCAAAGGGCTAGTTGTCGACTAATGTTCTCAATTTAATACTTCAGGCATTAACCCTTTAACCGCCAGAGTCGTATATATCCGACAAACATTTTCGTGCCCCTATCGCCCGTGTCGTATTTATCCGACAGAGAATATTCACGATTTTTGTTGTTTTGTTCGATTTTATTGCATCTATTCTATTTCTCTCTCTTTATGTAGATAGACAGATATAATACTTTTAATTGTACACCATGATATTTTACAAATCGGAGCTTAAAAGGAGCAGAAAGGGAGGAGAAGAGGAAAGCACCATTCGTAGCCGGGCGCTAGGGGCACGGCAATTGATATTTAGACAAGTGCTTAAAAGGTTAACAATTTATAGAACTTTATTCAGTAATAATTCCGCTTGTTAGAAACCACTCAAAGGCTACTAATTTGCCTGCCAGGGTCGCGGGGCTGTCTCAACAGGTAAACGTGACCTTGAAACGTTAAGGGTTATTGAACGATCACTGTAGATTTTAGTCAGTACACGTATGACAGTTTCTTTTTGTCACATCCTGGATGGCAGGACTCATTTAATGATTTTACCACAATAAAAAAAAGGCTACTAATTTCAACTTCTTGCATTTCATACTTAATGACCTTTATTTGAGGGTTGATATGATTGCTAGTATCACTAATATCAAGATCTCTACAGTAGCTTCATGAGTAGGTTTAACAATTTATAATAAGATCAGAACTTTCCTCTTAATGACATCTTTGTACTGATCCCTTTTCCTTGTTAGAGCCGTACTAATATAACTTAGTCTTACTTGTAATAAGTAGTGTTTAGGATTAAAGTATGAATCAATGAAGTACTGTGATAATTCTATTGACAGTTATTCAATATCTGCTCTAATTGCTATTTGGCACAGCTTTGCCTAACCCTTTTAAGACCAATAAGTGAGTAGGGATGCAGATATTCTCAATAAAATAAAGACTAGGAAGATTTCCATTTTCAAATAAATATTTTTGTAAAAACATACTAGTTAAAAATTAAGATTAAAAGTTTCCCAACCAAATATTACTATTATTTGTAAACCATTTTAGTCATTTTGACCAACTTTTAAGTAGAAACAGGTTCTCAATATTCTATATATTAATATCTCTCATTCACTACTGGGTAAAGGCTTTCCTGTACCCTTTTGCTAACAGTACAGTTTTAATAGAAAGAACACAGTTTTGTCCGAGTAAACTGTTTTTATTCAGTAATAGAATGGCTTTGTTGCAAGCAATCAACGGTACTACAAAAGAGGTCTTATAGTATAATCTATGGACACAATGCTACAAAATAAAAGAGTTCACTGTATCTTAAAGGTAACAATACACCTCTATACATTGTGGTATCAGTTTCCTCATATATTGTCAACACAGACAAGGAAAATAGACAAATTGTTCAGATAAGACTGTACCTTAACCAATGTGGTTGTACAACTCATTTACATAAAGAAGATCGGTGATGAATACACAATTACATTTTGCAATATATTAGGTAATTTAGCTGTTTTATGCTGTGATATTATATTGAAAATAAGTCATAATTTTCAGCGTAAGTTATTTCCTTTTTCAAAACCACTGCTTTGATGGTAGATAATTCACATAGTATGCAAATGGATAGTGTAAATTGCTAAATAAACTAACCAAACATGTATTTAAAGGAAAAATATGTTAGTTATATTGGCCATTTTTTATGTAACAGATTTTCCAAAATGCTTTAATATATACTATCCTCTTTCTGAGAGGATCTTTCTGAGATGCATACATACAAATAAATGTTTGTAAGTTCTCACATTCTTATATCACAAATACTTAAAAAGTTTTTAATTACTTTCAATTTAGGACTGTACTGTCAAATAAGGAATTATGTGAAGGTTCCATTGTCAATTGCAGTAATTAATACTCATGAATGTGTTTATGTGCCTGGTATCAATTTAAATGGGTGGTCTGTCATTAAATAGGGACTGATTATGGCCAGTTGTAATGATTAAAAACTGGTTTTGCATAAAGAAAATGTTTTTAGGTTGGTATCTGTTATTGGTTTTGGCTAATCCTTTTTATGGTAAAATAGTAAAGATGAATAGACTGACTATTCAACAAAATAGAATAAAAATAGTGTGTGAGACTGATAGCCAAAGGTTAGCAACAGTTAACAGTGGCTGAGATACTGACTGCTGCGCTGTGTGTCACATATTCGATTCCCGCATGGAACAAATAATTGTATGACCTACAAGTAGTTGTTTCGAGTCTTGGTGTTTGTGTATATGAGTTTAAATGTTAATTGGAACAATATGCCAATTTTTTTTACAAATAAATTACATGTCTTCACATATTAAAAAGAATAAATTGGTGAAAAGATGATGTGAACAACACTGCATTGCAGCTCTGAAACGGCCACTTAGCAATATTTCAAATGATTCATTAAAGTGGCTGTTTTAGACCCTCTGTCCACAAAAATAACTGAGCAACATCGAAACCAAACCTAAATTAATTGGGATGGAACAGGAGCTCCATGCTTTAAATTAGCTACAGTCATAAAAATTAAGTTGTATGAGGCGAAACGGTATTATACATTCTAGTTTTACAGGTACCTACTGTGTGCTTGATGATAGATGAATCATTTTAATATGAACAAATGAAGTATTATAGTCATAGTTATCATCTATTTATGTGTCATGGTGAAAAGCAAGATTGAGGCATGGTTTATCAGTCTTTGTTCTAATGTAACTTTTATGTTACTCATGGTATTTGGGTTGTTTTCCACAAGTACTGACATTATGACTAAGTATGGATAAAGACAAAACAGCGGCAATTTTAGTTAATTTTTAGTACCGTCCCCCTTTGTCAGCTTAACATTAGCAAGAAATGCTTATGTAAATACCGTTATTTTTAAGGGACTGAAGGTTCCGACAGACTATCTTAGTTCTTTAAAATATTTTTAGAATATTCTCCAGAAATGTCACTTGTATCATGGGTGCCTTTAAAAACGTTTACACTCACATACACTAGCGCCCAGACCCGAAATAACTACCTGTAGATCCTACAAATATTCGCTCCGTGCAGGAATCGTACCCGCGACACGCAGCGCAGTCCTATCACTCAGCCACTGCGCAAATCTGAATAATTCTGAATTTATGTAAATATTGTCAAAAAATACATGTTTTAGTTGACAAAACAAAACACTATGTCAGTGATAATTAAACCTGAGGCATTTATTATTACATTTTCATGCCTAGGTACTGATAATGATACGTGTGTGTTTTATCTATGATATTAAATGTTGATATCAAGGTAAATTAGTCGGTCTGGATCATTTGAGTAAGCTAGTTTCATTCAAATGGTTTTTGCCATAGCTCTACGCTTATTCCCCAGAAGAGGCTGTTAGTTATTCTAGTAAATTCTTGTGCTTCAGGCATGGAACACAATAATCCTATGATTTTTATCATCTCTCCCCGGGACTCCCAAACCCTGGGAACACCTGGTTCAAGAGGTTTCCTAAGCAACCTATAAGTCGCGGTGCACTTATAGGCTTAGTGTTGTATTTCGGCGCCCTGGCTTGTTACCTACCAGGTTGCAACTACTTTCAAACGTCCTGATTGAAAACGACACCCAATTAGAACATGTGGATCTTTGACTTTGTGACCATCTTCTTTCTGGTGCGTTTTGTGCAAAGAAATAACAGTGTAATCACGCAAATTCTATCGTGAGAATGGTAGGACCCTCTCCATGCATCACTGTTAGTCACGCGTTTTAATGCAAGCTCAATAATGTCCCACTACACAGCCAAAGCCACATATCACACACAAAGAGGGCTCAAACCTTTTTTTAGGTGGTAAAAATCATCAATTAAGGCCTCTCTCTCTGGAGTGGAGGGACTGTCATACTCTTGCTTATTAAACTCCACCATGTTTCTAATTTCCCTTTAAATTTCAGGGTCACTGTAGCCTTTCTAAACAGACCCGCGACCCCGGTTGCTGTTGAGACACAACCCATGGGTGAAAACTCTTAACAGATGGTGTTCTAAAATCAACTTACAAAAGAGATTATCATTAATAAAATCCATTTATCCACCAATTAATACATCACAATGTATTATACGCTACTTAAAATGACACAAGGAAAATGATGTATGCTCTAAGACCTGTGCTGATTTGGCATCACCCCAACTATGGATTAGTACTGGAATTTTAAGTGAAACCTGGCCTTGTTTGACATTTTATATCATGTGTAAGTAGGTTAAGTGACAAAAGAGGTGATAATCAAATTAAGATTATGAGATTTTCCAATGTTAGTTTAATCACTTGTATACAACTGCTATTACATTAGTATTACGGATACCAAAAAGGCTGTCTGTGATTTATTAGACCATGATCATGATTTTTAGATGAGCTGCCTGTTTGTTTGTTATTATCATGAAAATAAACAGGCAATTGGTTAAAGTTTAAAAGGATGTGCCTTAAAATTATGAATATGATACATACACAATTATGTTGTTATATAAAGGATATTATCCTAGAATGGTTCTAATAAAATATGTTAAAAAGTAAACCAGTTACAAGCTTAGAATACTAAAATAACTGATGATATAACAAAGCAGTTTTACTAGAGCTACCTATTCTATTACAAACAGAATTTTATCTACATATTGATAACAAGATAAAATCTATTGTGAAGGCAGCAAAATTGATAATATCAGATGGTGCTTAGAAAAATTAGAGAGATAACAACATTATTTGATTTAAGTATAACATGCAAATAGCAAAATTGCCCGAAAGTAAAAAAAAAAATTGTATAAGAAGTGTCAGCAAATAAGTTCCTCCCGTTTTGAGTGGAATGGAAAGGACTGTCAGACTTGACTGACTAAAAACCTCCCTGTTCCTTTAAATATCCTTTGCGTTTTAGAGCCACGGTGTCTTTTTAAGGTTGTCCCTAAAAATACCCATATTCTGAGGTTAAGATATTTAGATGAATATGAAAGAAAAGGCAACATAAGTTGCTCTAATGTTTTCCTTCTCTAACTTAAGTTCATATAATTTCCACAAGGCTTAAATCGTTAACGTTTTGGTAGCAAAACCGATAATTTTAGGGAAAAAACATCTCATGCCTGGCCTAGTTACCACCCAACACATTTCAACTTAGTTATCCTCATCTATACAAATATTATAAAGCTAATGAGTTTGTTTCCTTGAACGCGCTAATCTCAGGAACTACTGTTTCAAATACAAATAATATTTTTGTGTTGGATAGCTCAGTTATCGAGGGAAGCTTTAGACTATAGAACGTGGGTGGGACAAGGGGTTACGCGACCAGGAATAACTATGCTAGATAATGTCGTCACCTGCCTTCCCATGGCCGAACGAGGAAGTCTGACGTGCGTACAGATATAAATATGTAAATAAACATGACTGTGTTTGCTCTCTGATAACAGTATGCCACTCAAATGACCTTGAACTTACTGATGACCCGACACAGTATCTTGATTTGAAAGCGTTTATATCAAGAAATTGATATAGGACTCAGTATGGCTTCGTGGAATCTTTGGTGAAGAAATTGATAGACTGTATTTGTATGGCTTGAAGTTTCGGTTTCGAAGGTTTTCAACCCTTCTCGTTCTTGTTATCTTGAATGTAATCGATCTATCATTATCGCCCTGACCCTGAGATAGGCTTCTACCCTTTTGTGTAATTCTTCCTTGGGACCTTACTTTTCAATAAATGTGTGAGTGCATGCCACACACACTTTTTAATGATTTTCTTGGTCATGTTCAGTTGTTTTACGTAGGAACCGAATGAAGGGGATAATTTTTCTGGCTTCAATTGTCAGTGGCCTAGGAGTCTGGACATTCTATAATTTAAGACTGGTGGCTTTAAAATTACAGGCATGAAAGGCAGATCCCCATAATCTCGTTACTGAGTGATTTTGAATACGACCAGCATCTACTTTTCCCAAACTTTCCCTAACTATTTTCGGGTCTTCTTTCTAGTCTAAACCGAAACACCTAAATGAAGTCTGATTTTGAAACTCCTCAATAATACAGGATTCTTATCATATGCAACAGCTAGCTCAATATCTTATCATACCTAAGTTACCATGTCACCCCGAAAGTAAAGAACTGGGATCTAAAAACGCCACTTTAGCATTGTTGCTAATAGAACTTCGTTAAATTAGTTCGTTTTTCAATTATTACTCTATTGCTTGAGAAACAGTTTAGAGACATTGCTAGTATATGACCTGTTTAGATCCGACCTAAGTAGGGAGCTACCTACAAGGGCTTCAGGCATTGAATATTAATTTAAGACAAGCTAACATTCTAATTTTAGGGCCCTAACGACCCTTTTTTCCTGAAATTTTTCTGCTGGTTTATCAATTTTTCCTATTAAGCCAACTCAGCCATAAGACGTATTGGAAAGTCTACTTCAACTCTTCCATCCGTCGTTTTTATGTCGATCCTAAATTGTGACGACGAAATTTTCGTCTATAGGTATATCATTAGATCATGTACAAATCGAGACAGTCAGTCGATAACTTTGGCGGCTGCTGCGTCACCAACTTCGTCACTTATCGAGTGAGTGACGTTGGTTTTGATGGGTTAAGTGTTTATTCAGTCACCCTTTTGTATTAGATATGAATTCAAATTAGGGTAAAAGCTGGCCTTTGAGTAAAGAGGTTATATAAAGACGCCCCCAGCATAAAGAATACTTCGATAAACACTTGTGGATAATAGTGTAGCACTTATTTTGCTGGACATGACAGTCAGACATGTTTAAATGTAAGCGAAAATGCGAAATAACAGGTTCTAGAATGTAATTTGCGCCCCATAGTAAAAAATATCGGCAGTTTTTCCCAGTATTTCTATAGAACTATCTTCGTGGCAGACACGCAACTGCCAGTACTAATTATCATTGCGACGCTATTTATATCTTTCAATTACGTAGTACACATGTACAAGGTGCTTCCTCTAATTGTTACGCGTCAAGCCTTGTGGGCCCATTGTCTGAAACCACCCTAACAAAGGCTCAAAAGAAAGGTGTAGTGTTACCAAACCACTGTCCCTATTCACGGGTATAACGTTACTCTTCTACGTTCAAAAAACAGGTTCCAAAATCAAACTTTTCCGCCATTTACAGTCGGGACATGTCACAGGACTGTACTGTTTAACGTTTTTTTTTTCTTAAATTGGTAAAATGCGTGGTTATTTACTTTTTTGTAAGCTTATTTAGTGTAGAGATGTTGAAAAAGAAGGAAGTACCGTGGTATTCAAATCATCGCATCAGGATCCAGGATAATTTCGCCAATTGGAGACATCATTCGTGTCGGGTGCACTGGAACACGACTTGTGATTGTACGTACATTTGATAAATGGGTCAATTTTCAATCGTTCCATTGCCGTTCACGTATAATTTGGTCGGCGCCAGATATATTTTTATACAGCTGACTGGAGACAGGTCAATCTATTATAACATATTAATTTTGGGCTCGTATAAATTACTTGAAGAACTGCTGATGTAAGACTGATTTATTTATAAAAGTTTGTATAAAAATAATGTTATCAGAAAAAGCGAAAATGATGTAACGACCGTCCAAATTCATGCTGTTATTTTAATCGGATTGAAAGACCATTGAGAGAACAATAATTACATTATTTACTTTAAGATAACGTAGTTTAGTTTACTATGGATAATTCAGATTTTTTTAATAACCACTAAACTATTGATAACAACGGAATGATAATATTTTTTTACGCTCGCTATCTTGACGTAACGTTTGTTTCTCTACTGTATAATACATTGCATTTACGACTTTATATGCTCCTTGTTTACTAACATTTTCTTTCTGTAATATTAATTTGTGTGTTGACTAACAATATTTTATTGTGTTTTTTCTTTTTTGACACCTTAGTGTTTCTGAAGAGTTTTGTCTTTTCTTTCCAGTTATAACTGGAAGTGTGACTGTTTTCGGACTAACTTCTGAGGTTAAGGAGTGTTGATTCTTAACATAACAAAACGAACAATATTAAGTTTTTTTGTTAAAAAGTTTTGGCTCAAGAATAATAATTGGCAACAACCGGCTTTAACCGACTCAAACATCGAGATCACTCTAGCTAGGGCTATGATCAGCCTCAAACGTCACTGCTGGAATACAGGCTTCCATTTTGGAAAAAAAAAGAATACCTAGTTTAATAAAGAGAATGGAGTACAATATCCACCGAGCCACTTTTATTCGGGCACGTTGGCAATAGGATCCTGTTACTACCCAAAACTACAATCAGAGCACTTAGATTTATAACGAGATTTCTTTGAGAAACATTAAATATACTAAAAGTCAATATAGGGGATACTGAAGTGAAACTAATTGAAATTCAGTATCGGGTGAAAATTGAAATTAAGTATTAGAATCGATGCTGAAATGTCGCTTAGCTACTAAACTGCGATGTAAGGAAACCATACAAAATTGGGTTGAGCCAAATATGACAGACAATGTTTTGTGGAGCGATACAAATATATTTTAGTTGGTACTTTATCTCTACCTTATTTGTGCCTCGGAAAGCACGTTATGCCGTTGGTTCCGGCTGGCCTGAAGCTGAAAAGTCTGACAACTAGTCTTACCAAGAGGTATCGTAAAACCCAGTCAGATAGACAGTCGCTCCATCAAGTACTGTTTATTCAGCTGCATCCGGTTCGACTGGAAGCCTACCCCGATATAGTTGGGAAAAGGCTAGGCAGATGACGATGACTTTATCCTGCCTTGGAGTCATCATCTTCCTGACATTATCCCATTTTACTAGGGGTCGGCGCAACATGTTTTTTTCTTCCACTCTCCCCTATCAGACATTTACCTACCAATTTTATAAGTTTTGTATAAAATTGGTAGGTTAAAAGTATTTGGTCCAGTAAAATTGTAATTAAAAACCATTTTAACGTCTAGCATAGATGGTTTTGTCACCTAGTCGCTAAAATTTCGTTTCAAACTGGATTAAATTGCGTAATATTGTTTGTAATCTGATGTTTTAGAACTAAAACCGGTTTTGACTCTTATAAGACACAATGTTGAGCTTTTAAGACTCACATGTATCTAAACAAGGTTACACGAATAAATTAATATTTCGCCAGCCCAAATCAAAAGATTTAATATGGGAATGTCGAAATATCTTTATCCAGTCACAAAGCATCCAGTACAATCTAGTACCCAAATGAAACGTCAAATTGGAGCCAGAAATATTTTTTCTACCTAAACAAATCCTTTCTGCCCTCGTTCTATAATTCTTGGTACTTGTGTAACACGATCCACCGTTTAAAAATTATCCAAAATAAAATTTAAGCTTTGAAAATGAGGCACATTTATCACCAACATTTCTTGGCGTAAGCCGTTCTTCTGAAGGCGTATGCGCATTTGGAATCGTCGAATCCCTCGCCGATCAAAACGTCCTTATAAACATGGGCTAACGATTGGATATAATAATGTAGTTCAAAGTTTTAATAGTATTCGATTCCAGTTAAGGCGAATGTTTTATACCTTAGCTTCAATACTATTACCCGAGGTGATGCTTATAAATCTTGAAATGAGGAATAGTGGTAATATATTCGTTGTGGGATATGTTTGAAGTAACCCATGCCCAATGAGCCAGAAATCATACAAAACTGGTCTTGTCTTTTAAAGATGCCTTGAAATGATAGATGCGATGGGCCTTGCGTTTTGGGGCATATTTGTTTATCTAAACTAATATTATAAATGCGAAAGTAACTCTGTCTGTCTGTCTGTCTTTTCTTCACGCCTAAACTACTGATCCGATTTGTGTGAAATTTGGTACAGACATAGTTTGGAACTTGAGAAAGGACATAGGATAGTTTTTATTACAAAAAATAAAAAAAAAGAGTAAAATCTGCCGGAAGTCACTATTCCATGCGAACGAAGTCGCGGGCAAAAGCTAGTTTTACATAAAAGCTCAACGGTTGGGCTTAACACTGATCAATTACCAGTATTTCGTATCATTAGTTCTCATTTACCGGATACATTTTTCAGGCAATGGTGGCGAGACGACATGGTGTTTCAGCCAGGTGAAGGGCACCTTGGAGGACGACGTCACGGAAGCTGACCTCATCTCCTGCGTGGAGTTCAACCATGACGGGGAACTGCTCGCTACAGGAGACAAGGGAGGCAGAGTTGTTATATTTCAGGTTAGTTTTATTATTAAGCTTGGTTTATGGCAGGATGAGAAAGCCTTTCGTTTAAAGCACAGCTGATATTGAATGCCACCCTCATGGGTACCCCTTTTTTTAGGGTGATAAAATAATCAAATGAATCCTATCGCTCTGAGTCTATGGGTCTGTCAGAATCTTATTGAATATCCGTCCTGTTCCTTCGCATACCCCCTAAAGGGCCTTATGACCTTTAAATTTAGCCCCGGAGTGTCTTTTAAGTCAGTCCAGTGGTGGTCTTTTAAGACAGTTTCGCAACACAGGAAGAGTACTACAGATCCTAAGGGCGTCTGTAGTTTTTCCAAATGGGAGACGCGAGTTTGTGACGCGCCCATTTTGGCGGATTGACGCCTTAAGTTTCTACCAATTAAAACGCATCAATATTACTGGTCCATAATGTTATGGATACAATTTTTCTTGTCTTAAAAGAATGGAGATTAAGAGCCATAGGTGCTGACGGCATTATATCCAAAGCCAACATTCAGATATAACTTAGAATAAATTCTACCAAAGAATTCTCGAACATAATAAACTACACTACGAGGCGTCGTATCAATGCGACGTTAATTTGATATGAGCACGTCACGTGTGACGGTAGTGCGACGTCGATTCGACGTCAAGTAGCACCTGATGAGAATTGGCCTTATGAATCATACGATTCCGTCGTGTGTTAGTCACGTCACTCCGTCCCACCTGTTGATGTGGCCAAATACTTCTACTACAACATAGTTCTACTGCCTATAGAGTGGTTCATTGCACAAACATTGTATAGGATTTGGATGATACAAAAAAATTACAAAAGTATTTAAACTTTTCCCCCAAAATGATGTACTTAGAAGGTTCAGAAAACGCTCATTATGGAAGGTAACTGAAAGAAACTACATACAAAACAACATGTTTCGTCTTCAGAACAAAATCTACTAATGTCTTACGCTGGAAATTAATAACCTATCTCGATTGATATCTTCGTTTGAATCTTTGTCTGTAACCAATCAACGACCGAATTTGCCTATCCGAGAATTTAAGATACGGTCCAATCAGAAGCAGCCGATTCTTTGTTTTTGACAGCTTGTTTTCATTGTGATTAAATATTAATTACGGACTTTAATATTTTAACTTAGCAATGGATACGCCATCTCTCGTGTTGATCGACTTCTTTATTCCGAAAACCCCTTGGCAGACCGTAATACTCTAGAGAGACGAACTGCACTTCGACTGCACTTTGACCGCAATTTTTTTTACACAAACACCCAACCCGGAACATCGATCGAACCCGCGACACACAATAGCAGCTCAGTGTGGATTTGGCATGCAGTTCAAACGACAGAAAGCTTATTGCACGGTCGACGTGCAATTCAAATGTCACAGTGAACCGAGCAGCTAGCTTGCAGTTGAGATGCAGTCCATCTGTCTAAAGCCAGAAAGTTATCGTAGCTGTTCCTAATGGTTATTACCCCCGCTGCTCGGCTCCTATTGGTTATAACTTGATGTTTAATAGGCTGAAGCTTTCCGCGATAAATGGGCTTTTTTTTTCAATTCGAACTAGTAGTTCTTGAGATTACCGCGTTCACCCAAAAAAACTCTTCAGCCTTTATAAAAGGTAGTATAGATACATAAACTTACCTAAAATATGTCCATATCCATTCCAGAGGGACCCAGCTTCAAAGCAATGCGTACCGAAAAAGGGAGAGTACAACGTGTACTCCACATTCCAATCACATGAACCAGAGTTCGACTACCTGAAGTCCTTAGAGATCGAGGAGAAGATTAACAAGATACGGTGGCTCAAGAGAAAGAACCAGGCCCACTTCCTCCTCTCCACTAATGACAAGACCATCAAATTGTGGAAGGTTAGTCTTGTATGTATTCCAGCTTTTTATTATTTTTATTCTTTAGTTTTAAGGCTTTTTTTTTTCTTAATATTTTGGTCTTTTGACTGCCATGCCTGATCTAATTATTCCCTATTTAACCAGCGGGTCTAAAATACCACTTTAGCAACGTCATAATATGCATTGCGATAAAGTTCGTAAAATGGAATAATTTATTGCTTAGCTATACCGTCAAGTTTTTACCGCACGTCGCTACTAGCGCGGTTTAAACTTGGCAGTTAATTGGATCTTGTATGTCTGACATAAAGTGAGAAATCGGCAGTGGCGGTCAAAAGATTAAACAATATATTGCAAAGCGAATTTATTACTGGGTACACTTGCCACAGTTACTTGACTGTTGGGTTCGATTCCCATATTTGTTTGTAAAAGTGATTGAAATAAATTATTCTTGAAAATACGTTAGAATTGGCTTCGTAAAC
Source organism: Agrotis puta (assembly GCA_943136025.2). Lineage (NCBI taxonomy): Eukaryota > Metazoa > Arthropoda > Insecta > Lepidoptera > Noctuidae > Agrotis > Agrotis puta. The sequence continues at coordinate 4,247,393 of OW964190.2, read as the reverse complement.
GTTCGACTTTCAACATAAGCTTGCATCTTATTGCGTGTAGGGACGCACTATAAGATGCAAAGGTGCCAGCTGCAAGCTGCACCTTTGCATCTTATAGCAGCAATTGTCTGAAGAGTGTTGGGGGTTTGATTCCCGCACGAAATACATGTGTATGGCTTATAGGGAGTTGTTAGAACTCAGCTGGTTGTTTATGTGAGTTAAAATGTTTATAAGTGCCCCTAAAAGAGGACGAATGAAAACTTACATGATAATTTAGTCTCATTCCCTATACTTAATAAGAATCCCCTGAGCCTCTGAAAAAATGGCCATATAATTGGACTCAAACATTCCACAGTACATTATGATCTTACGATCTCCGAACTCGTTTACGATCATGTGCCTCGCTTTATTGACTATCGCCATTTGACGTCAATGGCTATAGATAGGAATCTAATGTGTCCAGTATGCATTGTTTCTAACGTTTATAGGTATATTTTTATAGCTTTTGTTTACCTGTTGATTGAACTAGATATCTATATCGGAGGTTCAAGTGTACTGGAACTAGTGATATTTTATCACTAGTTGCAGTTTTTTACGTTTTCTATTAGACGATAACGACATCCTGCTGGGGTCGCGGGTCTCACGAATTACCGTGACCCTGGTACGTAAAGGGCTATTGAAGGACACCGTGGATTTTAGTCACTACGAGTCTGACAGTCCCTCCCGCTCTGCCCTGTGTGGGAGGACTCGTGTGATGTATTTACCACGTAAAAAAAAAGACGATAACGACATGATATCGGCGGGGTTGGTAGTTTCATACTTTTTACAGGTAAAATGAGTGAGAGGGGACGATGTGCCAGTGTCGTGTGGTTATCTTTACGTGTTGTGTGTAAGCGCCCTTTGGTTTGGGATTTCGTGAAAGAATATTGCCATAATAAGTCGCTGTGTTTGAGTGAAATGGATGAAATGGTCTGAATTTAATAGAAGATCTTCTGCTAAACAAAGATTATTCTATAACCCTCTAGGATATAAGATTATTCTATAAACCTAGCGAATTGTCATAGCTAACATACTGAACTGCTGAAACGCTCAATATTAAGGAATTAATCTAACTAATACAGAAAACTGACTGAAAGAAGGAAGGGTTCGTGGCCTTCACCTAGCTGTTGGACAATCTGGGTTAATAATGCTTCGTTGGTCCAGTCCTAGTAAAATAGACCAAACTGAATTTCTCAGTACCAACTTATGGTGCCTGGATTTTCTCCAGTTGCTGATAACAGGTTCGGCCCCTCATAAGGAGTAACTGGCGATTTGTGGGTGTATCATTTTATATGGTACTAGCTTTTGCCCGCGACTTCGTTCGCGTGGAATAGTGACTTCTGGCAGATTTTTGGTTTTACCCACATAGTTTCCGATCTCGCGGGATCTCTGCAAAAATTAATTTATTTTATTTTTTATCTTTATTTTTTGTAATAAAAACTATTCTATGTCCTTTCTCAAGTTCCAAACTATGTCTGTACCAAATTTCACACAAATCGGTTCAGTAGTTTAGGCGTGAAGAAAAGACAGACAGACAGACAGAGTTACTTTCGCATTTATAATATTAGTTTGGATTACTTAGACATAGTAACATTGTTGAGTTTATGACTCTACATCTCTTCTGTATGTTCCTATGTTTACTAATTCCTCACCTTTTGTTCTAGGGACCACTTCCTACCAACGACAGAGACAACACATACTAATGCTCGAACATTTGCAGGTGTCGGAGCGAGACAAGCGTGTGACGGGATACAACACACGCGAGGAGGGCGGGCGACCTCGTGACCCGGCGCGCATCACTCAGCTGAGAGTGCCCACCGTGCGGCCGGCCGAGCTTATGGTGGAGGCGTCTCCGAGGTACCTACCACTTAGTTTTTCTTATCCCCAATCACTGCTGGGGTCGCGGGACTAACGGATTACCGTGACCCCTGTACGTAAAGGGCTATTGAAGGACACCGTGGATTTTAGTCAGTACAAGTCTGACAGTCCCTCCCGCTCTGCCCTGGTAGGAGGACTCATATGATGATCAGGATCAGGAAGGCTCCGTGATTTTGATGACACTCCTTGAGGCGCGCGTGGAACACAACGCGCCGTCGACCCGGGCATGGTCCATGGTCGGACAGCGAGTTGCCCATTACTCGCTGCCCGCATGCTCACGCCTACGGTGGCCGGAGATCGTCTGCCGGAACAACCCCACTTAAAACTCGTTATCAACATATTGCAAAAGAGAGCTTTAATATCGAAACGCAGTGTTTGTCCCGCGATAAGCAACGACGATGTAATTTAATTAATATGTAGACATATTTACCTTTACACTTATGTTAGGCGGTGGATTATGAGTATTATGACACGTTTTTAATATGTTTTTTATCTGACGGCTGGTTTTATAAGCCTGGTTATCTGTGGGGAAAAAGTAGGTTAACGGTAGCCGGTTTATATTATAGGTTTAGGGGAAAACTTTAGGTTTTAATGGCTTAGAGATATTGCTTTATTTTAATAGTAAAAAAAAAACGAATTAAAATCTTTGATCGGAGGCTAACGTGAGTGCTTGAAATTAAATATCAGTTTTGGACCGAAAATACAATGTATTCTTTAGGTCAAAAAATAGATCAAAATTTTAATAGATTAAACAATGTGACGGTTCGGTTAGCGCAGTGGCTGAGCGATTGTACTGCTACGCTGCGAGTTGCAGGTTCGATTCTCGCACGGAGCAAATATTTGTATGATCTACAAGTAGTTGTTACGGATCTGGGCATTTTTGTATGTGAGTTTATATGCTTGTAAACGCACCCACGACCCAGGAGAAATTCTTATGCGGGGCAACGTTTTTTTTTTATATTATCTTTTTGTCGAAAACATAATCATTACTAGTATTTCTCAAAGACATAAAAAGAAATCCATAGCATTGAGTAATCGAGTGGTTTAACTGTATAACGCCGAAAATGAATAATGTATCTTGGTCGTAATCTTGATCTCTATCTTTGTCTGTAGCCAAGCAACAGCCGAATTTGCCAACCAAGTCTTCTAGTTGTCACACAAGCAGCTGTCAAATTATCAGGATTTGGATTGATATACAATATTAATTTAGGGCGTACTACCATCATCATCTTCCTGCCCTTATCCCATTTTACTTGGGGTCGGCGCAACACTTTTTTTTCTTCCATTCTCTATCAAACGTCACAGTATCATTTACTCCTTTTTCTTCCATATCATTTTTTTATTTATTCCACAACTATCACACAACGCCATCTAGTCCCAAGCTAAGCAGAGCTTGTGTTATGGGTACTAGACAACTGATAAACATACTTATATATTTCTAAATACATACATATTATAGATAAATTACACCCAGACACAGAACAAATGATCGTGCTCATCACACAAAAATTTGTCCTGGGTGGGAATCGAACCCACGACCTCCAGCATTCCTTAGATAATCCATCCATCTTTTCTTTGGCCTTCCTCTTCCTCTCCATCCATCAACATTTATACTTATCACTCTCTTACTCACATGAGTGTCATCATAATTTCGGGCGTACTACCAAACCTTTAATGAATCAGTTCATCCATCCTTTTTTTTTTTTTTTTATCGTGGTAAAATCATCAAATGAGTCCTCCCACCCAGGGCAGGGCGGCAGGGACTGTCAGACTTGTACTGACTAAAATCCACGGTGTCCTTCACGAGCCCTTTACGTACCGGGGTTACGGTGATGGGTAAGTCCCGCGACCCCGGCAGGCTCTGGCCCTCTACAGGCCCCGTCAATTTGCTGACACTCTTTGAGGCGCGCGTGGAACACAACGCGCCGTCGACCCGGGCGTGGTCCATGGTCGGACAGCAAGTCGCCCATTACTCGCTGCCCGCATGCCCGCGCCTACGGTGGCCGGAGATCGTCCTGTGACGTCCGACGCCGTGGGCGTCTACCACTGCGGCTGGGATGGAGGGAGGACGCTGTCCTCTCCCTCAGGCGGCCCGCCTCCTCCTTCACGAGCATGACTGCTTCGCAGAAGGAGGCGACCGCTTCCCACTCCGTCTCGCCCCGCAGCATGGCCTCGACCAATGCCGGGCGCGAGAGGTCTCCGCCTATCGCCGTCGTGAGGACACGGCGGTGCTCTGCCCAAGCGGGGCAGTCCTGCACCGTATGCTCCACCGTGTCCTCCGGACGATCCTCGCAGTGGTGACACCCAGGCGTTTCTTCCCTCCCTATCAGACACAGGAACCTCCCGAAACTTCCGTGTCCGGTGAGGACCTGCGTCATGCGGAAGGTAAGGACGCCGTGACGCCTATCCAGCCACTCCTCAAAGAGGGGTCTTACCGCCGCGATTGCGGCGTGCCCGAGTTCATCCATCCTACTTGATGTTTGAACTACATAGTTTGCCGATTAGCACTCTGCCAAGGAAACATAGATTTCAGCTTAGTAGCTGAAATAGATCCTTAGATACCGCGTGAAACGTGATTATTTAATTATAGGTAACTCTTCTATGTGCTAATCTCAATAGTCAATATGTTTATGTATGTGAACTATATATATGAACGCTCAATGATCTTTAAACCTATTAAGAGATATTACGGAACGTGATTTTATTCTGACGTACGGTTTGTTTATTTTTTAACGTGGTAAAACTATCAAATGACTCGTACTGATTATAATCCACGGTGTCCTTCACTAGCCCTTTACGTACCGGGGTCACGGTAATTCGTAAGTCCCGCGACCCCGGCAGGCTTTGGCCTTCTACAGGCCCCGTCACTATGCTGACACTCCTTGAGGCGCGCGTGGAACACAACACGCCGTCGACCCGGGCATGGTCCATGGTCGGACAGCGAATCGCCCATTACTCGCCGCCCGCATGCCCGCGCAAACAACAACATCTTAGATATTTTATTATAATTCTAAACGCGAGGACTGGTAATTAGCTTTCTGGTGACTTTTAACCCCTTTTTTGTTATGATTTTGTTAGTAGTAAGTCTTCCATGTAATAAAATTATAAAATAAACATTGTCTTGCCAACAGGAGGATATTCGCGAACGCCCACACCTACCACATAAACTCCATATCGTTGAACTCTGACCAGGAGACCTACCTCTCTGCGGATGACCTCCGTATCAACCTGTGGCACCTGGAGATCACGGACCAGAGCTTCAACATTGTTGATATTAAACCTGCCAATATGGAAGAGCTTACAGAGGTATGTAGACTTTCACATTTTCAAGCTTAACCACGATCAAAAGAATAGGGTAGTTTACTGTATAAAAAAAAAATGAAAATTGTTTGGTCCGTCAGTTAGAGTATTGAAAAATGTTGGACACGTATTTTTTTTAATTAATGCGTATTGTCAAAGATAAAACGCTTAGAAATACCGCAATGGGGGGCTTGTGACGTCATTACGTCTGTAAAATTAAACCGACTGAGTGACGTTTTGTGATTTTTAGAAGCGTTGTGTCTTCAAAAGAAAAAATACTGGCCAAATATTTTTTTAAAACGTAACTTTCCGACTAATTATTATTTTTGTGTGAAATAGCCTATTTGTACGACACCGTTATAGAAAGAACACAGAAAGAACCTAAGATACTTTGGTAACACAAAGCAATCAGGTTACAGAAGATAATAAAAATAATTATAACTGCATTTGCCAGGTTTCTATCCCTATGCAAGATTATACACCATCTGTTACATAAGTTGATACATAGACATTAATTAGTTTAGCTGCACTAAGACGTTCCAATAAATCAAGACTTACATAAACAAATCGATAAATAAATAAACAGAAGTTAATCAGACTGATAGTGATAAGACACGAGTATGATAACGATATCAGGAAACGTAATCAGTGTAGCTAAGTTATACGATATATATTACTACCGAACGCTCTAGTCTTTTTTTTTACGTGGTAAAATCATCACATGAGTCCTCCCACCCAGGGCAGAGCGGGAGGGACTGTCAGACTCGTACTGACCAAAATCCACGGTGTCCTTTAATAGCCCTTTACGTACCGGGGTCACGGTAATTCGTGAGTTCCGCGACCCCGGAACGCTCTAGTCTAGGGGCTCTCAAACTTTTTCAGCTCGAGACGCACATACAAGTTTATAATTTTTTCTCGGCGACATACTTGATACCAGGTAAATAATAAAACAATAATACCTGGTTCCGAACTCCACGACATCAATGCACGTGAATCTGGGTTCGTAGCTTCAAAAGAGATCAATGAGACTATCCTCTCCTTTCTGGTGGATATTTTATACATATAGGATCTTGGTTCCAAGCAATATCAGTTCAGAGAATGGTCGACGTACCAGGGCGTCGCGACGCACAGTTTGGGAACCCGAGCTCTAGTCGATGGTCGTCAAAAAATGTCAGACTTAACAGTCGGCTCGGCGAAGAGCTCACCAGAACGTTCGTTAGCATGTTCGCTAAAACGCTCTCGTTTGTTTTTTTGTAATGTAACATTTGCTAGAATACTCATTACAAGTGAATCAACACCTTTAGCGCACTTGCTTATGACGGTTCGTGCTATTTGCAATTCCGACTTACTAAGAATTTAATTCGTCCTTGCTACTACGACATAATGATGCAATTCGAGTGACTTACATCGTCGTGGCAAGCCTGTTTTGTTTATAGACAACCGCAAGTTTTAAATTAGCAACGCCCTTATATCGTAGTAGTAAGAATGATTATTGTATATTTGATCGGCGACATAAATCGATCGAATAGGCTATTTTACTCAAAAAAAAACATCAGTGCGAAAGATAGATTATCCAAAAATATTTGACCCGTATTTTTTATTTTGTTACGTAAACCAAAATTTTACAGTGCATTTTTACAGTGGTTATAACGTCACAAGCCCCCACTCCCGAATTTCAGAGTTTTATCTTTGTCGATATTAATCGATTTATAAAACAAAAAATACGGGTTCATTATTTTTCAATACTCTAACTGACGGACTGAACAGATTTTCAATCATCTATGCAGTAAACTACCCTTTTGCGTCACATCGTCATAAGCATGCGCGCTTACACGCCGAAACACAACCCGCGACTTGCATCCAGCGATTGAACTATCAATGAACAGACCACATCACTCGTAGAAATGACAATCGATGGGCTAGAAAATATCTCGAGTGGAATATTATACACCACAAACTGAAAGACACAGAGTAGGCAGACTTCCTACTTGGTTGAACTCGAGGGCCTATCTAAACCAGATACTGTGGCTTTAAAACATAAAGAGTAATCGAAAGGTGGATTTTGTAAGTCATTCCACCAGTGTGGACATATTTTGCCAATGAAGGGCCGACCACTAAATTCATTAAGTTATAAAGCTTTTATTAATTTTGTTAATGGTATGTTTTTGTTGTTTCAGGTCATAACCGCGGCGGAGTTTCATCCGACTGAATGCAATCTCTTTGTTTATTCTAGTAGTAAGGGTGAGTACAACAATACTTTGAATTAGTCGGAAAAATAGAGAGAAGGACAGTTTGTCTACACGTCATTTATTCTTTTATAGTTTCCAATATCGAAATAATTAAGTTAGCAAAAGCTTAAAATCTAAATGATTGTGAAAACAGATTTGAAGAAAAATGTGGTTATCCGACCTTTTATCACAAATCTTAATCTCTTTATCGTGTTAATTGAGCTCACATAATCCGAAACCAGTTGTATCTGGATTTTTTTGTCCACAACTGAGGTCGGAATTATTATTATGAATAGTGAGCGATTACAGCACCTCCTAGATTATCTTGGAGATAATCTTCTCTGGGGAGATTTGTAAATTCTTGGCTACTGAATATTTTGATAAACATTTTAAGCATATAAAACTTGACACACGTAGCTCTCGAGTCCCGAGTTATTTCTTATTTCTGCCACATCGCGCGCTGCGATCGTTTTACTTAGACCTGGCTCTGTTTGAAAACGCACCTTAATCGAGTAATCGAATACTTGTAGAATGTTTAACATTAATTTGTCACATTTAATTTTTGTTTTTTTAATGAAGCGCTGACAGACTGGGTAAAGCTTGAACTAAATCTAAGCTTACTACAGATGTTCGCGGGACTTACGAATTACCGTGACCCCGGATCGTAAAGGTTATTGAAGTACACGGTGGATACTCGTTAGTACGAGTTTGACAGTCCCTCCCGCTCTGCCCTGGGTGGGAGGACTCATTTGATAATTTTACGACGTTAAAAAAAAGAGCTTACTACAGATCTCAGCTTTAGTATGAAGCCAACATCTCTTCTGATTACAAGCGACCATAACCCTCATCCCTCGTCCCTCAGGTACAATAAGGCTGTGCGACATGCGCGCGGCCGCTCTGTGCGACCGGCACGCCAAGCTGTTCGAGGAGCCCGAGGACCCGCACGCCAGGTCCTTCTTCTCAGAGATCATATCCTCCATCAGCGATGTTAAGCTTAGTAATTCTGGAAGGTAAGTCATGCTAAATGCAAATTGAAGTATTCTCAACATTCTGTCGTCTCATCACTAGAGAGAGATACTTTAAATCCTATCCTACTTACTACAAATGATTATAAACGCGAAAGTTTGTTTGGATGGATGGATGGATGTTACTCTTTCACGCAAAAGTCATTGAATGGATTTGGATGAAATTTGGTACACACATTTGATAACCTGGATTAAAATATAGGATGGTTTTCATTCCGATTTTATGTTCCTATGGGAAAATGTTTGGTGTTGAAACTGCTGGCAACAGCTAGTGTTACATACAGTCAGAAAACCAGTCACCATGAGGAATACAAATGATAGTACAACTGATTACGTTTAGTTTACATTGATAGAGCTTTGGTATTTCCATGTTTCATTCGTAGTTGTGCTTTTAAATTTACAGTTTGCAAAGTTATGGGTCGAGTTATTCATCAGCAATTGGGCAAAGATGTGCTTGAAAATGTTACTCAGTTGTTATGAAAGCAGAAAACATTGATATTTTTACTTGTTCTCTGAGTGAGTTCACAAAAACTACAATGTACATTTTATGTTATAGGTAGTAAATAAAACTGTAATATTGCGAGCACACTATTGAATTAGGAAAATCCTGTAATGATAGTGATGATGTGTTAATAAATAAGTTCTAGACATAAAAGTTTAACATAGGCCATGCTGAACATGTCAGCAAGTTGAACATAGGCCAGTTTCACTTTACAGTCATTATCACTGTGAATGTGGGCGACTGCACATTGCCGTCTTTTGAATTTCATGATTCGTTGTCAGTCACCGCTGTCTGACATGAACTGAACAGATAGTGACTCTGTCAGGCACCGGTGACCGACATGTTAGGATTTAAAAAACCCAGATATTTAACTCTTGTTCTATTAACAACCAAGGCAATGATTAATAATTTCCGATACCTTTCCAGATACATGATGTCACGCGACTACCTAGGTTTAAAAGTGTGGGACCTCCGCATGGAGAGCAAGCCGGTGGAGACGTACCCGGTGCACGAGTACCTCCGCTCCAAGCTGTGCTCGCTGTACGAGAACGACTGCATCTTCGACAAGTTCGAGTGCTGCTGGAGCGGAGACGACCAGCGGCTCATGACTGGCTCTTATAATGGATTCTTTAGGTGAGTGTGTATTAATATAAATGCGAAAGTAAGTTTGTTTGTGATTTTTCAGTACGATTTTCCGATCACCCGGATTTTTTTATATAAACAGCTGATGTAACTCATCAAAGTATTATACCTTTCTTCCCTAAAAAAGTACTGTTTTTGAGGAAACCAATGATAATGCTCTAAGATGCTGACACGTGTGTGTGTGTGCGCTTAATCATTTTGAAGGGAACTAAATGATTCGACACTCGCGCCACCTTAAGCGAGACATGTGAGGGAGCATGTCATACTTCCAACCGCCAGTGTACATTTAAGTCAACGAGCCAGTCCCGCCTTCACCCCTAAACCACTGAATCGGTCACCCTGAATTGTTTTATCTAAACGGCTATTGCTCGCTGCGTTTTTTTACATAGAAATATCTGTAGTTGCTTTTCACATTGTGCACTGCGGCGCCACACCGGTTTTCAATCGATGCAATCATCGAGACGAGCCGGAGAGGGGGAAATGCGATGCCGGAGCGGCAACACGTTGCCATTCCGTCGCCGCAGCACACCGTGTGCCCGGCTATGCCGTGAACTTCGCAACGTGTTGTGTGCTCGTGTCGTTACACCGGACGTCGACTTCTTTACTAATAAACATGTTTCTCTCGTTAGGATATTCGAGCGCGGCGGCTGCGGCGGCGGCGGCTGCGGCGGCGCGCGGCGCGGGGAGCTGACGCTGGAGGCGGCGCGGGACGCGGCCGCGCGGCCCCGCCAGCCGCTCAGGGCCAGGAGGGTCGCTACCACCGCCAAGAGGAAGAAGGTAGCACTACGACATTTTTACAACATTTTTGTGACTTTCAGCCTCAAAAAATAGACCCGACTATAAAAACGCGTCCTCAACCATCTCTCTCTTTTCCCTCTCTTTTTCTCCCTCTCTTTTCCCTCTCTTTTTCACCTTCTCTCGCTTTCTCTCTCTATCGTACTTTCTCTATCTCTAACTCTACCTCTCTTTTTCTATTTCTCCCTTTCTCTATCTTGAACCGACCGTAATCTACCCTATAGACCAAATCATGCTGGTAATCCTACAAAACAAAGCAATCTTCTAAACTCAAAATAAATGTTCATTATCCTTATTAACACTGACATAACCATTCTGTATTATTTTATTTTGTTACGTGCATACGCATCATATGTATCAATTTATTATGGCCTTCCTATTAACCACAAGCAAAGCTGGGTCTACCAAATAGTATTTTTTAAACAAAATACAATAAAACATTTTCATTTGATCCCCAGGACGAGATAAGCGTAGACTGCCTGGACTTCAACAAGAAAATCTTGCATACAGCATGGCACCCACACGAGAGTATAATCGCCGTCGCAGCCACCAACAACCTGTTCATCTTCCAAGACAAGTTCTAGCAGCCGCCTGCCGCCTAGCGCCACGCACCGGGACACACCACGCACGTAGGCAGGGACTGCCGGGGTATGCACTAGTGTTGATGGTACAGGTGCAACTGAGAGGCCTGCATATTGATAAAGAAAACTGTATCCGAATCGATCGAAAAATTTTAGGAGGTATTTGGAATGTTTTTTTGCACATACATACATATGTAACCACTCAAACTGCTAGTATACTAGTACAATGACCTCTAAAATTTAAATTCACGGTTGTAACAGAATTGATAGATAAAAATGAGGTTTTAAATTGCAGATTTTGCCGTGTACGTCCCCAGTTGACTATATTGCCAAATCCATTCAAAAACTGAACATAAACATAATGAATGTTCCATCAATTGTTCCTTTACTGGATTGATACAAGGATTTTGAAGTTATAAAACCAACAGTGTCATATTAGCTGGACATATTCTAAAGCACTGATTTACTTTGAACCGGAAACCTATATTAACCCCACACTAAACGAAAATAGCTTATAAAAGTATCGTAACACAGTCTTTAATCGGTTGCACCTCTGCCAAACGACTTGCAAAGTATTGTCGGCATTGTCCTATTATAGCCAATCGGTGGCCAGGGCTTTTGAGCGTCCCATCTACTTACCATGTGGACTAAATAGTATGCGATACGCAAATATAGCAATAATTTTGTTTTATATACTGTGGATGTTGTTATTGTGGATCTGTGCTGCATGCAATGTTATATACACTCATAAATTGATTCAAGGTATGCGTAGACGCGACTTTTTTCGCGAGTTATCGCTTTTGACGAATTGTGCGGAGACACTTCGATTCGAACCGAACATGATTCAGTATTGGTATTAGCCAAACGGCTTCAGTAAAAGCCGATAACGTGTAGGAATTGCTTCGAATCGGATTCAGATCCAAATAGTGGTTTCAAGATTAGCGACATTTCGAGCGAAAAGTCGCGTCTATGTGCAACAGCGTTTACTTGGTTAAAAGTCGGTTTCACAAATACTTTAAATCTCACAAAATCGCATGCGAACTAAAATAGTTATAACAATTTCATATTTAGTGGGTTTCCTTTACAAGAAATAGGTTCATACTAACACAGTGCTCAATTCTTTCACTACAATAAAAGCTCATTTAAATACAGATAAAATACATAGGCATTATGAGCGTTACCTCGGTGCGTCAGGCGTCAGAATATTAACTTGTTAAAACAAACAAGGCGGCTTTCACGGCCTTTGATATCGCTGCATCACAATTTTTTGTTTAGCGTTGTTTTGAGTCGCTGCTAAAGAAGATCACGTCAATTTTTTTTGTGTATATGACAAATCAGGTTCGAAAAAGCGTTTGTTGGGAATTTGGGATGCTGTTAAACGTGAGTGCCGTTGAATATTCAATGTTGAGTTAAACGCTGTAAAGTTGAAGTTTGAACGACAACGTCAATGTCACTAAGGTTACTCATTCCACTACTCCCATTTGGCCACATTTTTGAACCACGGTGTGTCATTTTAACGTTTGGGTACTGTAGGAATGGTAAGACCAATGTTAAGTCATGAATCTAGATTAAAAACTAGCTTTGAGTCTAGTATCAAACAATAAAACCGAGATTTTTGATAGCATTGAGGTCAAGTTTGAGATTAATATAGGTCTGAAAATTTTTCAATGAAAAATATAATTTGTTCTCATACTTATTTTAGTCGAAATGATTGTTACTTTGTTTAAAATAAAATCTAATTCATAGTGGTCATGCCATTACAGGAAATGGCTGTCAGGATTTTAATGTGTAAGAAAATAAATTAATGTCCATGTACCGAGCGTAAAGCGCGACTGCTTTTAAAATTAGAGTCGTTGAAAGCCGCCCTTTTTTCAAGTTGTGTCGTATTGCGTAGAGGGAAATATGATTTAAAAATTAAATACCCCGATTCTTTTGTAAGTTGCGAGCGAATCAGCATTTAGATACCAGCAGACAGAAAAATAACAGCACAAGACAAATATCAAATGCTCAAATGAACGCGTTCATTTGAACCATCTCATTCACTTCATGCAATAATTTAGCATTTTTTCCGCTCAATACAATGTTCTCAGCATTAAAACTCGTTACCAGTGACTCCATACAATTTGTATGTTCCCATACAATACGACACAACATAGGTAGATAGGAACTAAGTCCGTTAATTCAAATTTTCTGAGAAAAAAAATAATTTATACGCTTTTCTTACTTAAGGTTCTAAGCGGTAATTAAGTATTTATTGTTTTAACATAAAAATCCTTTTTTAAGGAATGGACACATCCGTTGTATGAGATTAGTTAGGTGTAACGAATGTCTTTAAGGAGTGGAGGACGGAATGTATGAGATCGGTAGACTAAGGGTCTCATTCATATGTCATTTAAATTTTGTATGAGAGATGTATGGGATTTCCCTTTCATTGTCGGCGATACGAGTATATCATTTATGTGTAGATGTATTGTAGTAGATTTTCTATCATGGAGTAAAATAAGGGATAATGAAACAAAAAATAGGGTTGGTCTGCAAATATCCAACTTATGAATAATTTAAATCTTATGAATAAATTTGAACACTAAACAGAATCAAACTTCATCAAAATAGGTACAGTAGTTTCCGATAATCTCGAATACAGAGCACATTTACAATACACGTACATATCTTTGAGTTATGTGCGCGGGGTAGGCAGAATGATCTCTTGACATTTGATTAGATCTCATACATTTTTAGTACTGCGCTCAGAAAGGTATCAAACTCATAGTAATGATAACCGAAAAGGTTTTACTTGAAAGAATCCACCGCCATATTGAAATGGTCTGTTTGTACTGTAACTGAGTCATATATAAAATAATCCTTGTGTTCAAGAGATTATGTCTCTATTTTAAACATCACAAATAAATTGTTTTTAATCGAATTGTTATTGAATTTTAATTAACTCATGTTTGCTCACGTTTTTTTGTTCTTCATAGTACTGATTTTAAAAAATCGAATTCGCTCAATACTTATATTGTGATACTGTCTTCTCACATTGGGAAACTTTAGATAGAATATCATAATATCATGGTCACTGCCAATCTTTCATTTGCCATTTTGAATTTCCATTTTTATCCATGTTGCCAACCTAATGTGCAGAGCTCTAACTACTAAGGCTAAAAGTTTGTATATCACGAAGATATCCGAAGTGGATTGTATCTCCTTTGGTGGTCTAAAAAGGCCGCTTAAGCAGGATAATAATGCGAATTGTATATTCTATTCTATTGCTCAGGTAATAGAGAGTATGATTCTGCCTTTAGACCCACATGCGTAGGCGCAGTTACAGTACAAACATAGATAAAATACATACGTAATTAAACTTCAGCGTAATATCGCCGTTCCAAGTTTTCAGGCAATGTGCCTTACGCTAGAAGTTGTTGATATAGTATACTTTATTTATTTATTTACATATATATAATATTATGTATTTTTATAAGTTACTTTGTGATTATGTTTTTACAATCATTGGCGATTAACGTTTTCTTGTTGCGATTATGGTTTAATTTAAATTTGTTTTTTTTTTGTGGTCTTGGTGAGTAAGGCGGTGTATTCTTATCTTACATTAGGCATGTATTTTGTATTATAACGATAAAGTATCGCAATAAATTACCTTTTTTATAGTATCAGTAAAAGCGTGTGTTCTTTTTGTATAATTATTGATAATGGAATCGCTCGCTGTTGAGAACTCAAGTCTTCCCATTTTTTATGTAGCTTTAAACTTTTACATGATACTTTTTATCATGATTCTGGAATGTTTCACAAGGATTGCCATCATCATTTCACCATAGTTCTTCACAAATCTTTAAGTTCTTGCCACGCCCGCCAAACTCACCAAGACTTATACCGTTATTTTGTAATTTCGGCAAATATTACTTATTGAAAAATTGTGATTCGAAGCTTGAACAGTATGGTTATTATAAATGTAAATACGTAGTGTTGTATGGAGGCCTGAACAGATGCGTCACAACTGTACAGTTAATAATATTATATGTATTTTGTGTAAAGCTTGGAAATTATGTTCGACTATACGATATGAATTTGTTTTTAACTTTGTGTCTAGTTATACGTTAACAGCTAGCGTTTAATATATACATACTTTTGTAACTGAAAAAAAAAATTGTTTTAAATAATATGTAAATCGAGGCTTTAAACCAACGTTGCATCGAGCGGAATCTTCCTAGAAATACATGATTATTCTGTGTTAATAGTTAAAGGTAGTGTTTATGAAAAGCTAGCCACTTTTGAGATAAGTTGAAGTCATGTCGCTCGATAGAACGTCGCCTGAATGGTGTCTGTTTCTGCAAAACTTATAAGTCTGCATGAAAAATATCAATAGGATTTTGGAGTTGAAACAAACCTTTACAAGGCCTAGTGTAGTCCACAATAATCGTACGTCGTATAAATCATCTGTATGTGATCGCTAGCAAACCTAACTTGTCCAATTTTGTACATAAGTAACTTGTCCCGAATATGTGATAGTTTTGCAAGGCGGACCCCACATAATTTGGTTCTGTACATAGACACGTGAAACGGCTAACATTTATTTTAATATTCGGCTGTATTCAGGCCCTCTCCATAATCTCCACAACATTTTTTTTTATGTTCATCGATTTGTATAGGAACTGCGTTAAGTTTTAGTTTTTTTTTTCTCGTCTATTTTGTAAGGGGCCCGGTCAATTCCTTCTAGATGTTCCGATGATAGCTGAACACGCTGTTTCGCTATGTAATTTAAAAAAATGTGTGATATTTAAAAATATGCCTATGCAGCTTCTACTGCTTTCTGTTATAAACGTTTGTAGATAACGTGTGGACGTTCTCTAAGACGGTTGTAAGGGGAAGAGTGTTATTTTTAAAATATATAATTGCTTCAAAAGCAATAAATAGTATAGGAATTGACTGTCCCCCGTGAGATCCAATGTAAAAATATGTCGCTCTGTAGAATAAATGCAAAGACATCTTGTATAGAGTGTGGTTGCGAAGCGAGAATGCGAGCGAAATAGGTGATGAGTGAGCTATAATTTAAGTACTAGTTTATAGTTAGGCGAAAAACTGTGAAAACACAGAATTAAAAAAAAAACCGTTTTTTTTTCCTGTATCGAGGGATCAACAGATAAATGCTTGATAAATGTGATAATGTCGCAATAAGCGGTGTGTTGTGGTCTGCGGACGAAGTGATGAAGTGGATAGACTTTTTTTTTTCTTTTTGATGTACCGTTTTGCGCTGTGAGGAACCTCGGACGGTTGGCTGACAACGAAACCTCGTGCTGTCAGTGTGAGCGCTCGCGTCCTTGCGCAGACGCACATTTACGAAGTTCAACCACCGGAAGAATGTTGACGTTAAATCCTGGTACTGAACACGCAAATACTGTCTTCGTAAATTGTAATACACGGTTAGAATCATTTTGATATCGCGAACTTCATTGATCTTGTTACTGATGCCTTATCGGGAATGAAGAAGCCGTGAGCAAGCATTGTCCATACAAGTCGAGAGTTAATACCAATGTGCCATGATCTTCGTCAGCTCGGTGGCGCGGGCGCTTCATACGGAAAGAGTTGTTGTTAAATCAAAATATTTCCTATAAATAATAAAATTTTTATATCTGAATTTTTGTTTTTATTTTTTTTTCATCCTTCAAGACCATACTAACTCTCGAAAAACATTTCCCAGGGTTTCTCAAACTTTCGGCTCCACGAAACGGAATGAAAATAACAAAATGTTGAAGAAAATAAGGTTTTCATTTGAATTTTTGTATTTAGTTGCGTGCAGCACCATGGTTATCAAGCCACCATTACGTAATCATAATCTTGTCGCGAACCCCCTGCCGTCGAATGGCGAACCCCTAGGGGTTCGCGTACCCCTCTTTGAGAAACCCTGAATTAGACAATTACAGGTACTTCTGAATTGTTCAAAATCTACAGTTACTGAAGCTACAGTCGCAGTCACAAGTAATTAGAACTTGTGAAAGTATTATAGTTGCCCATTCCAAAGCCATTTCTCTATGTTTTAGAAGAATAGGGAAGAAACTCTATGGAAACAGCCTCCTTTTTTCGTTGAAAACTAAATAAATTATCCACCGCGTCTGTATGTTTGCGATAAACCTAAAAACTACTGCTCCGATTCTCATACTGTTTTCACCAATGGATAGTGATTCTCGAGGATGGTTTTAGTATATAAATTCTTCCCAAGCGAAGCCGGGGAAGGTCGCGCTAGTTAAAAATAAAACTACTTGCGTATTAGAACAAAATCTTTATTCATAAATAGGTACCCAAATCACATGGTATCACGTCACCATATCGGCAAAGTTCTCTATACGAGAAGAAATAACAAATAATATCTAAAATACGTACCAACTATACAATAAAAATGCGTTTACACAAATACTTTTTCAGTATTTTCGTATCATTTGTAAAGTGCCAAACTAACAGTGGTTTGTTTAAAGTTACGATACAATATTAATCATAAGAATATAGTAAATAATTCTACTTACTGGTAGGTAAGAAAATACACTTTTATCAATCAAACCGTTAGGTTCAATTTGCATTGTCGCGGCATGGAATGGAAGCGATCTTTTGTATCGAAAGCTTGCAGGTAAAATAAACTTTATGCTTACAGAATAGAAAAGATCCGAAATACAAAAAGAAAACTCGAAAGAAAACCCGATTTTGTTTTCCCATCTCGGGAATTTTCACAGGATCAAGATCTAGTTTGCAAGTTCATTCTACTTTGTAAGCTAAGATGCAAAAAAACGTTTCCATTCAATTCCACGGCAATATAAAATTGAGCCTAATGGACAAAATAAATGACGCGACTTCGGGCCCGGATCCCTCCATACAAATTTTTACTATTGTAAACTATTGTATGTCCGCGATATGTCCATACCGATTTTCCGATACTAGGTAGGTATACAAATACCATAACCTAGATTTGTAAGTGTATTGCAATTACAAAAATATATTTTTCTAAAAGATTTCTTAATTTATAATTAAACAATACATTTGAGCACTTCATTAAATAAACACTATCCATATTTTTAAATCACTTGTCATGATTTACCTCCAAAAAACTTTCTAGCAGTAATATACTGCCAGTACCACAATGCGAAGTTCTCCTAGCTAATTTCTTTTAACCCCTGTATATTTTACAGAATATTTTAGAAGATAATTATCACACATTCTGCAATCCCAGAGAGACATAAAAATATAATAATAGCTATGTACAAACTACCCGATTCGTTTTTTCACAATTTCTAGAAACAAATTTTAAACGTAACTACCAATTTTACCTAAGATTTTGTTTGTGATAAATACCACTTAACCGAAAATATAGATTTATTCGCAAGTTTACGACCGGTGACAAGGATCGATTCACACTTACCGCCTTACTACAAAAAAGGTAAGAAAAAATGTCTAAAAAAACTGTCAACTTGCTAAACAAAGCATTTAACGTTGACATAAGGGTCGTTTTGCAGTTACACTTTTTTTAGACAGATGTCCAACAGATGTTTAACTTTTTGTGGTACGACGGTGAAAGTTTTAATATTGGCAATATAATTATATTAGTTATGAATTATAAAGCCCAAGTGAATAGAAAATTTAAATATTTAAAATGCGTGTAGCAAATAACTTCAATTATAATCGATTCTCATAGTTTATCCCCTATTTAACCCCTTTAGGGAAAAAATATTAAGAATCATTAATTGATACTTATCTTCTTCATATTACTATGTTTGGTGCATAATTTCATGCTCGGCCCTTGCCCATTTAAAGACACGAGTTACATTTTATTCGCCACCAGATGTCGCTTCTGTCGACATGTCTCCATCCCAAACCATATTTTAGATGCAATCATATGTCAATGCAAATAAAGTATTAAAAGTTCATTAAATCTTAATTAATAAATTATTTGTAGCATTTCACCACTGAATCCGATTTCACACCAGTTTCAGCACAATTACTGTAACACGTACAGTTGATGAGTGAATCGACCTTAATATTAAGATCCTACGACAATGCACATTTCATTTTGTATTTATTAATATTTGCTGTCATACAGATGACTGATATTTTAGATTGCTTGTGTAAGTTTCTATGTAGTAAAATCCAAAAATAGATAATTAATTAGGTTTTCATAGCAAAAGTGCTAACCTATTCGCGCGAATATATGCGAACGTCAATCTCCCTCATTCGTTCAAATTCGGCGTACAAAATGAACGTGACACATGCTCGCGTGACGTTCGCTATGGCTAGGACATGGCCTAACAGCGTATAGGGTAAAAAGTTTGAAAATTCTAGGTCACTCATTACCCAGTTTCTTATGTGAATCTAAAAACTTGCAAGAGCAAACATTATCAACCAATAGTTAACTCCAACAACATACATTTCTATTATTACATAAAAGTCTTCAATAACCAGTTCTACCTACCTACGTTTTCTTCAGCTTCAATCGCAGGTATATTAAAGCTAATGTAATGGCTATCCACGCTATGGTGGTGAGGAATCCGTAGATGACTGACAGGTCTGTGATGGTGGCTCCCTTCTCCATGATATCCCGGAGGGATTTGGAGGGAATTGTGAATGGGAGGGTGAGGGCTATGATACGCAGGGTGTATGACATGCCTTCTAGGGGCCAGAGGATACCTGAAAAAAGAAGAAAAAAGTGTGTTAAAAAATCTAATCAGTGTATTTTTTTTACACTGTGTTGCCAATAACAGATTCAATATTCTGTTTGTTATAATAAACTCATGATAATTTTGGCAACACTGTTAAAAATTGATCATAACACACATTTTGTTTTTAAACCTTGCCCCACCCTAGGAACTTCTCCTGTGTCGTGGGTGCGTTTACAAACATAGAAACTCACATACACAAACGCCCAGACCCGGAACAACTACTTGTAGATCAAACAAATATTTGCTCCGTGCGGGAATCGAACCCGCGACACACAGCGCAGTAGTCTAATCGCTCAGCCACTACACTAACACTTGGGTGACAAACTTTCAATAAACTTATTTTAAGACCAAGTTAAACCGTCGTAGTAGAATATCCATTAAAATTAAAGATTCACATTAAAATAAAAGATTCAACATCAAGTACAGAAACAGTTAAGATAAAAAATAGTACTACAGGAATTTTAACAGAGAAAATCTCTCGCCCGAATCGGATTGAATCTAGAGACGCAATAGTCACCCATTAGACACCACTTTACTCGAAAATCACCAATTTTTCCTCCATTAGAGCCCGTAGACTTTTATCATGATATCTACATTTTTTTTCACTATTTCCAAAATCTTTTAAACTCACCACACAACAAAATCATAGGATAGAAGCTGCCAGTAGCCACGAAGAAGGACAACGTATGACTGGGGCAGTACACTGACAGCAGGAACCCGTAGCACATGCCGCAGATACCTTGCAGGAACAGTAGGAGACCACACACCAGCTTGGAGCCTATCGAGGGGATCCCGTAGCCTATGAACGCTAGGGCCATCATCTCCATTGTCTGGAATTGAGAGAAAAATAGTCAGGTTTTATTTTACAGGATTTATTAACACTTTTTGAAGGTCAGTTTTTACAAAAGACGGTCCCTCCTTCGACACGAGTGTTTTGTTTGGGTAGAAGTGGCGGAACAAACTCCCCAGCAACACACCTGTCTGTACGATTAGAGGAACAGAATTTTAGCGACTTTTAGATGAGTAGTTACTGTTACTCAGAAGCTCGAAAGTCTGTTAGTTAGTATTATTACATTACCCAGTGGTTGGGTTGTTAAGGTCAGATCAGTCAGTCGCTCCATGTAAAATACTGAAAAACTTAATCCGGTTTTACTAGCTGACCTCAACATTGTTGGGGAAAGGATAGGCAGATAATGATGCTGAGAGTTTTACAGGGGCCTTATTATGACGTCTTAAGACCAGACTTGTTCCAGTGAGTGAACGAGGTGGCGCTAGACGACTTGTATAGCTCTGTCTCTTTCACTCACTGGAACAAGCCTGGTTTTAAGACGTCAATTTTAGCACAAACAAACTTGACAGGCCTGTTGGTCTAGTGGGTAGTGACCCTGACTGCTATGCCGGAGGTCGTGGGTTTGATTCCCACCCAGGACAAATGTTTGTGTGATGAGCACGATCATTTTTTCTGTGTCTGGGTGTAATTATCTATAATATGTATGTATTTAGAAAATATATAAGTATGTTTATCAGTTGTCTAGTACCCATAACACAAGCTCTGCTTAGCTTGGGACTAGATGGCGTTGTGTGATAGTTGTGGAATATTTATTATTTATTTATTATTATTTATTTACAAACATAGATGGTTAGAGGCTATAGAGGGGCATCAGATTATAATGTACTCACTGCTGCGACACAGGCCCTCTCTCTGTGAGAGGTGAAAGGGAGTGGGATATAATCTACCACGCTTGCCCAGTGCAGGTTGGTAAACGGCAGGTCGGTTCTAGGACCTGCTGGTTCCCTCACGATGTTAACCTTTACCAAAGCTGAGGGGAAAACATAAAACCAAGAAGCTAACCTGGAACAGAATTACAGTAGACTGCAGCGTGATGTGCACGTTGAGCATCTCCTTGGGCTTGACGCCAGCCACGGCCGAGCGCTCCCACACGCCCTCCAGACGGTCCGTGATCATCAGCGTCGAAGTCACGATGGCCGACAGGAAGAAGATTATGCTGGAACGTGGATAAATGCCGAGGTTAAAGACAAAAATAACACCCAAAAAGTTCCCTTACACGCTTCAAGAAATTACGAGTTGCTTACGACATTTCAAACAAATATCCAAGTGCTTATATTCAAAATCACTGAACTGATTTTAATGAAACTTCTTACGCATAAGCAGGATACAAACATAGCTCTAAAAAGTTATCAGAGAACATTTTCGAAATGTTTTATTAAAAAAAGATAATTCGGAATCTCCGTTTGTATGGAAAATTTAAAATCAGTCTAATTTAGGGGTAACACTGGGTAACACTTGCTTGCTACAATGCGGTATTTGCTTGATTTTTGGGATTCATTGGGTTATGTTTTTTTTTTTTATTTTGTATTAACGCCGTTTAGTTTCGAAAGGAACTTTAGATTATTTCCATTTGGAAAATCTACGAACGTGTGCGCCTCCGCCAGGTTTATAAATACGGAAAATGAATTCGGAAAAATACGGAAAACTTGTTTTCCATATTCGTTTTTCTAATGTGGAATTCTGATTCTGAATGAAAGTGTTCTATATGGCGCACACGTTCGTTTTTTTTTCAAATTGCAAAAATCTAACGTTCATTTCAAAAAACAAAAAAACCCAACGTCTGAGCTAGTCTCACGGAATTTCGAATTGGAATTTCAAATTAGGAAAACGTGTGTATGCGGCCAGCTTAAGTTATTAGGATTGTGCACCGTGATTGGCAATACAGCATCGATGCAAACACAATGAAGCATTTCTACCTTTGCAAATGCAACTAACAAAATGTAGCGATGCAGACGCGCTTTCATGGAACATGTACTGCTACAAAAATACACTTTTAGCGATCACATATAGATTCTAATATTTCAGTAGAACGGACATATGAGCTGCTAGTGAGATAAGACTTGAAAAGACCATTTTAATAACTTACGTGATGAGAATCCCGGGCGCCATGAAGCTGACGACTTGTGGCTCACTCTTACCGAACACCGGCTTCTCAAAGTGCACTGGAATCTGATCCACACAACATTATATTAGATATAGGTTGAATATAAATGAAAGTACAGATACCATGTCGCCTTACAGCGAGACTAATTCCACTGTGGGAACGAGACAGAGATATACAAGTCGTCTAGCGCCATCTCGTTCCCACACTGGAATTATTCTCTTTTTAAGACGTCGTGGTAGACTTCTAGTACTTATAGTTTTTGAAGAATAACTAGAGAAGCATTGACACTACACTCCTGTAATTCATTATTATAGTGAATAAAATAAATAATTAAGTGAAAGATAAATTGAAAAATTGGATTGTGGTAAAAAAATCTTTCATATATTTTATTTTATCGAAAGTTTATTGAAAAACGTTCGATACAAATGGAGACAGATCGTACAAGAGGCGGAATTTTCGTGATAAGAAGCCGAGATTAAGAAAAGTAATTTAATACACTGAAATGTACTATTTCTTAAGCCATCTTACATGAAGAAAATTAAAACGAAAATAAAAGCTTGAGTAGAAGACACATACGTCAGACACAATCGTGACAAGTAGTAGCGAAATAGTTAATTTATTGAAGGATCGTTTAAAGGTCTTGGCGATGATAAAGTTACATTAAAATTTGGCGATTAGTACAGTTGGTAGCTCGTCGACGAAGCTCGTCGCCGACGACTTAGAGAATAGCAAAAGCAATGGATTGTACTTACTCGTATCGTACTTAATATGGTGATGTTGGTGATCGAATAAGAAAATATCTGAAGCAGTGGGTGCATAAATGATGACAAAAAAAGCAATTAAGGACAAATTTCACCAATAAACACCGTAAATCGCGTTCAAGGGCTGTCTGACTCAATATGCTCATACTTTAAACGCGATTACGCATTGGTGAAATCCGCTATTAATTAGTAAAGTTTTGGCCAGAAAAAAATTGGCCACAAATGCTTAAAATTTCACAAGATATGTAGGTACTTTGAAATGCAGATGGATTGAAATGATAAGTATTCAAAAAATAATTCTAATCAAATCATTAAAAAGTTATGAATAGTAAGTAGCTGGTGCATGGTTTGAAAAGACTTATTTTAATGAACATTTTTAAGTTAACCCAGAGTGTAATAATTAAATATAATTGGTTTCTGTAAAATAATTTAAAAATGTAACAAAGAATAAGTGAATAAAAGTAAATAAATATGACATGCAATGTAATATTTATAAGATAAAAATATTATTAATACATATAAATACAATTAATGTAAATAATACACAAGAGAAACAGTAATTTTAAAATCATACCTGCACTAAATTCTCAGGTCTGCCGCATCCAATCATGGCACGTCTCGTGAAGCTCTCATACGCCTTGTGGAGTTGAGTCTTCATGAAGTTGGAGATTTGATGATCTGGAACAATAAAATGTCATGAAAATACGGTGTGGATTTTGCTCCACCTATTTTCTCCACCTGTGTGGAGCACGGGACCTACCCAAGAGTTTTGGTCCGTGCTCCAACTGATGATCCGTACAGTCAAGTTATTTTTTTTTACCCAGGGCAGAGAGGGAGGCACTGTCAGACTCGTATGGACTAAAATCCACGGTGTCCTTCAATAGGCCTTTACGTACCGGGGTCACGGTAATTCGTGAGTCCCGCGACCCCGGCAGGCTTTGGCCCTCTACAGTGGGCCCCGGCACTATGCTGACACTCCTTGAGGCGCGCGTAGAACACAACGCGCCGTACAGTCAAGTAATTAAGAAAAATGTAAGCACATCTTCAAGTAATCTATCTAAATTATGTAAAATTCAAAACTGACTAGCTGACTGATGGATCGATAAAATCACTGATTAAACAATGGTTTAAAAGCATGACATTTTGCATGAGAGTTCCTTATAATTGGCTATTTGACAGTAGCTATAAATTACAAATATAATTAGTCCGTCATTTAGAGTTTTAAATAATAACGGACACGTATTTTTTCTTTTGTAAAATCAATGAATATTTACCAAAATATAACGCATCGAAACTCGAGAGTGGGGTGGGTGCTCGTGACGTCAGAATTCAATAATAAATGTACTAAATTGTGACGTTTTGCCAATTTTGAAAGTATTGTATCTCCGTCAATTTTGGTTTACGAAAGAAAAAATACGGGTCGAATATTTTTTGATAAAGTAAGTGAAAGGCTAATTATAATTTTTCAGTCAAATAGCCAATTATGACATATTATATACATAAGTTCTTTCCAATGTGTGAACAAGAAATAATTCCTTTATCTGGGCTTTTTAACGCAAAGGGCAACTATAGGACAGTCCTTTCCGATCCACCTCCCGGCCCGCCCTGCGCGGAAGGACTCATTTGATGATTTTACCAAGATAAAAAAGGATCACGGTATCCTGTTTATACAGTCCCGCGAACACGGTACCAAGGCCCTTGAGCGCAAAGAGCAATTTGGAACAGACCCTTTCATTTCACCCAAGGAGAGAGGACTCACTTGATGTTTTTCCAACATACAACACAACAATACGGCACGTTAACGTGGTGGCTAAGCGATTGCGTGTCGCGGGTTCGATTCCCGCACGGAACAAATATTTGTACGACCTATAAATAGTTGTTCCGGGTCTGGGTATTTGTGTATGTGAGTTTTTATGTTTGTAAACGGACCCACGACATAGGAGAAATTCCTGGTGTGAGCGAAGTTTAAAAAAAAATTATATGTATAATTGTATATTACGTACTTGTCATATCCAGCCACACGCTGACACTGCTATCTTCCACAATATCGTCGTCCACCTCTCCGTCCGCGACCCTCCTGCTGAGGGCGGCGCTGAAGTTCCTCGCGAAGTGCAGCGCGCCGTACAGCTTGCCCGTAGAGACAGCTTCTTTAGCTTCTTCGCTAGTGTTGAATGGCGTCTGAAAAGTAGAATAGAATTTTAAGCTTTTGTATCTATTTGTTTCTGAAAGTTTTGTTAGGCCTTTTATTCTTCAGGGGTTTGCCTTAAAAAGCACTAAACATGAAATGGAAACCTGACCTGTTAGACCCTGTTCAGTTGCCCAACATGACGCGATATCGACTAGGGTCAGGTCCTTAATCGGTCGGCGAGCTACCCATTACTCGCTGTCCACTAGCATACCCACTTTTTTTTGGGTATGTAACACCATCAGAAGAGCCCTCCCGCCCTGGGTAAAACAGAAGGGACTCGTAGACTCTTACTGATTGAAAAAACACCCTGTTCACCAGTTTAGACACTGGGAGGGTGGTGGAGTGACAACATATTTGACGATTTTGTCCTGCAATAGACTATGACAAGCAATGTGAAAGGTCTACATACCTGGAACAGCATCCGTTTCTCCATTTCTTCTAAGAACCAGCAGCTCAGCATGTAGAAGTCACAGGTATCGTCTTCGTTTAGGATCGTCGTTACTAGACTCGAGTTTCTGCATATGTCTAGTCCCACTGGAAATATGGAAGTGGAGACAATTACTACTAAGTCAAGCCAATGCAACCAGCCTTTGATGTGCCCAGTATGAGCTTTTTTAATTACGCCTTGGTCTGGACAATTCTGGTCCTGGCCATTTCTGCGTCCCTCCAGGGTGTACGCCCTGTGTCTGGGCAGAAATACCATGCTACTATTTTCAGCACTGAGTGCATCAAAGACACCAACAAGCAAAGGCCTGTTTATTTTCTTCAAAAACTTATGGTGAAAAAGAATAAAATAACATAAATGATGCTTATAATCCCTGGGGAAGTAGGCAATGGAAATAGGCGAATAAAGTACGTATTTCTACACTTCGCCATTAATAATAAACCCGACTTAAGACTCGAACTTAAGAGGCTAGATCAAGACAGTCGAGACGCCCCAACACATTACCAGTAAATCAACATTGGATCGGAAATTAAATAGATACTTACTTGGCGACAAAGCGGCTTCCTCATTGACTACTCCGATGTGCAGATCTCTCGGGTCATGGCCCACTGCGGCGAAGAACGCTACCACTTGGATGATGGGGAACAGGACTGAGAAGATAAGGCCACTGGAACAGAAAATAATTTGTAAATTGGGTTTACCAATTATATCTCGCCTGATGGTAAGCAGTGATGTGGTCGATGGTGAAGCATGTTTGCCCAGAATTAACTACTCTAGACTTGAAAACCCCAAGAATGTAGTTATCAAGAAATAAAGACTCCGGTAGGGAATTCAAATCTAAGATCATAGTGGATATTTCATGCTTATCATGCAGTTTTTGGTCTTTGACTGCTGGCCTTTAAGAGAGACTAAGACTCACTCAACGAGCAATGGAGAGAGCTATGATCGGAGTTTCTTTGCAAGCATATTCGTCTGAGAATCAGAATCATTGACATAGCTCTTAAAAGCAGTTGATGTGGCAATGGGTAGGTCAAAACTGATGACCAATGGGGTAGGAAAGATCTCGAGAGCCGACGACAGGCACCGTAAGCAGGCTTCCCACTAAATGAACTGACAACGTGAGAGTCGCGGGCAATCAGCGGATTCAAGATTGACGTTCGGCGTGTTGGTCTAAAGGTCTTTGTTCAGTAGAAGCGTGTTCCGGCTGATGATGATGATCTAGGTTAATTTTCCCAGCAATTTCGTACTTTATTATGTTTGTCGAAACAACAAGAAATTGAAGATTTATGGTTGCACCTAAGCCATAAGTTTCAAGTACCTATTTGGTTAGTAATCTAATTTTGATTCTAGAATATGTGACTCACCCCGGATGCCTTGAGAACTGCTGTATACTCTTGATGAAGACTGCCTTATACCTTGACTTTGTTAATCTCTTACTGTCCTTTGGGCTTTTCTCCTTCTTCGTGAGCACCTGGAACATGGTGTTTTAGAAGTTAAAGAAAAGGAAAGACAAAGTGGAACCATACAAATCTTTGCTAGATCTGATGATCGCCCTGGGATCTGGAGGCGACTGCCCTCCAGCGCGTCTACGAATGGCGCGTGGAGGCGCAGCGCCGGGGCGAATCCCCGCTGCCTCGACAGGTCGAGGCGCGGCGGGAAGAGCTCCGGCGCGATCTCAGGGCAGTATGGAGGGAGCGACTGTCGCAACCGAGGTCCGGGCACGCCGCAAACGCGGCGGTAAGACCCCTCTTTGAGGAGTGGCTGGATAGGCGTCACGGCGTCCTTACCTTCCGCATGACGCAGGTTCTCACCGGACACGGAAGTTTCGGGAGGTTCCTGTGTCTGATAAGGAGGGAGGAAACGCCTGGGTGTCACCACTGCGAGGACCGCCCTGAGGACACGGTGGAGCATACGGTGCAGGACTGCCCCGCTTGGGCAGAGCACCGCCGCGACGGCGCGTTGTGTTCCACGCGCGCCTCAAGGAGTGTCAGCAAACTGACGGGGCCTGTAGAGGGCCAGAGCCTGCCGGGGTCGCGGGTCTTACCCATCACCGTAACCCCGGTACGTAAAGGGCTCGTGAAGGACACCGTGGATTTTAGTCAGTACAAGTCTGACAGTCCCTCCCGCCCTGCCCTGGGTGGGAGGACTCATTTGATGATTTTACCACGCAAAAAAAAAAAAAAAAAAAGATCTGATGATCGAACCATGGAAGTTGTTTGTTATTTAGCGGTAAAGATCAGTAATATCATGGTAAATTGACTTCATTGAAGCAATCTAAGTGAAAAAGTATTGGAAGCATATACCGAAGAGAAAAAATGGAGCTCCAAAGAAAGTTAAATAAATTCATAGATTAAATGATTCATCAAAAGTCCATTACAAACACGATACTCAGTCCACAAAATAAGGACAGCTTGTTTTTTATGGTCAGGGGGTCTAAGAAAGCTACTTAAGTTTAATCATAGTATGAATTGCGATTAAATTCATAAAATTGGTCGCAGACACAATTAACGTTATGAATGGTCAATCTACGAGTATGACATTTACTACAATATTACTTGTCAAGGCTATATCTGTGGTGGTGGTACTCACATCAGTGCTCGTGGTGATCGTGGGGAAGTCGTCTCGCGAGTGGTAGCGGCTGTCTACTCCCGTGCAGATGCTGCTGTCCGGGATCACGTCAGGGGATGCTGTCAGTGCTGCAAGGGTAATAATAAAATAATTAGAAAATGGACATCGTGTAAAAGAGTATCGTGATCCTCGGTAACTAGGTGAATTCAGTCATGCTGAACGCCGACCTCGACATGGAAGGGAAACAGCTACATAGATGATGATAATCCTTCCGAGCGATTAATTTGTACACAATGTAGATACGTAAGGTAAGAACTCCACGCCATGATGAGCTCTCTTAGGATTGAATTGTAGGTAATTAGAAATACCCTTTTAAAAGATTTTTTTTTTATAGAATCAGGCGTTGCTTTGAGGAAATATATGACATTAACTGATATGAAATATATCTAGTTTTAATTCCGCGACAAAAATCAAAGTTTGGGTGCAGGATGCAGTCCCACCCTCATGTTTCCTGCATGTGCATATTTTATATAACATTTAATATTAGGACTTACAACAGTTTTACTTATCAATTTTGAATTAACAAAGCAACCTTCAAACCCTAGACAAATCCAAGAAAGATAACAACTGATAGATAGAAGACTGATAGAAAACGTATCGACAGAATCACACGGTCTTAGATGCAATGTCTAGATTCCTGGCAGTTAGGTCACTTAGAATTGAAACCAAAAACACGGTACAAATTAACCCCGTCGTTCGATTCCTACGTAAAACAAGTGAACATCTCCAAGGAACACATTAAAATGTGTGCGTGGCACTCACACATTTCTAAAAAAGTGGTTTCACTGAAAACGTTACGTTTTTTTTCGAACACGGAATCTAGACATTTTATGATCTAAGCACAAGGTATTTAGTAGACAGTTCTAAAACAGTTATGTGAGTATCTTTTTATACTTACTAGACCGCCGCCTCGGCATCTCATGTTGCCTCATCGCCAGTTTCAAGAACGCCTCTTCGAGCGTATCACAGTCGAACTTCCTCAGGAGATCCTCTGGGGAATCCTCGGCTAGGAGTTGACCGTCGCGGAGTAGACCAATCTGCGGAAGAGGTAGGTATTTTTTTTACATTCTACGGAATAGTTATTCACAATAATAATATTGCAGTCGAGGTGTTAACGAGTCGACGGAAAGCATACGATTTTGAAATAATCCTAACGTCGCAGGATCTACGGTCGCGGGACTTACGAATTACCGTGACCCCATTGAAGGACACCGTGGATTTTAGTCAGTACGAGTCTGACAGTCCCTCCCGCTCTGCCCTGGGTGGGAGGACTCATTTGATGATTTTACCACGAAAGCATAAAAGCTCTTTCTTGTTCACAATTGTCGTGTTTCTTGTCTTACCAACCAAATTACGTTTGGTTAAACGATCTAACAAAACTATCTTTTGATAAATAATTATTCAGACGATGATGAGTTAAACAATGATGAGATTAACCTAAACAACCATGGGGTTAGGTTCGCACGGTGATTCAAATTGTTGGGGTTAGTGATACTTTATTCCAACTCGGAATAGCTAATTAAAATCGAATCCGATTAAAAACACTTAAACAGCAATTAATCCTAGTGGTTGCGTTACATTCATCCATTGTAACAGTATGTCAATAATGAGCTGTTATCCAGTATAATTGCTTACACAACCTTGAATACTTTTCTGCCATGGAAGTTTTTTTTGTGACGGTTTCAACATGATAGCGTTTGTTCGTTGACTAGTAATTATGGCACTGATTTCATCAGTGGAACATCAGCTATCTGTCTATTAATCTTCAAATTCAAAGCATTTATTCCATTTACGTTATTTTTAACGATTTTTATCAACAGGACCAGAACCTGACATGACCCCTTCAAGGAAATTTTATAGTTGCTTACTTCAATACTTAGGACAGTAATAAAAGTAGTACTTACCACGTAAGTCACAAAAAATACATTCTATATCTAATAAAAATGTAAAGTATGTGAGTTTGTAGTAAGTAATCTCTGGAATTGTTGAAAAGGTTTGGAAACTATCGCCAGTAGAAAACTTAATTATATTTTTAAAATCCTGTGTGAAGCGCGGGACTTAATTATTATTTGTTAGAATTATTTTTAGATGTATAGAATGAGAAAAAGAAAAAAATACAAGTATTGTATAATAGTTGTTTGAAGCATAAGTATTACGAACGTTTAACGAGGAACATGGCATTAATACGTATACTTGAATTTCCTTATTATCTACCACGCGAACTTAGTGCGAATGGTGGTTGTCTATAATGTATTTTTGCAGAAAAAATTCTTAGAGCCTTCCTGACAAATTCTAAACTACCGTTGGGTAAAAAGGGGTGCTTCTATCAAGCTCTATACGTAGCTTCAGCAACATTTTGAGAGACTTTCCCAGAAACCGCTGCTAGTGACGACGATGGTGCAAGATCTGACCGTGGAACTTCTCCTTAATTTATGAGTCATTGACTATTTGAAAAAGTAGATTAGTTTACTCACCTTGTGTGCTTGTTTCGTCTCATCTATGTAATGTGTGGTGATGATGACCGTCGTGCCACGTCGAGCTTGCTCGGCAAGGAAGTCCCAGATCCTGAGGACAATGAGATAAAACCCGTTTTTAAAACGTTTACGGAGCTACTTCTCTACTTAAAACCTAAAGAAAGATTAATGTAAACAATGTTGTCGGTCTTTGAAAGCTGACTCAGATGGGAAAGCTACTTTTTTTTCAAACCCAACACTTTTTGACTTTCTACCATCCCTCGCATTGCTTTTGTTGATAAAACGTCAGTGCCAAAGATGTCAAGATCGCAAGTAGCACATTATGTAAATGTGTCAACAAAACAACAGTTAGGTAAAAAACTGTCCATGTTTTTTGTCGAAAATACAACTGATGTCGGTTGCATTTCTGTTATTATGTTTTCTTTCCGTGCATGACGATTGAAATTATTTGACTTTTAGTAGGTTCTGTTGGATATTAAGTTCTTAAGGCTTTTTGATTTTTGTTATTTGATGTAGGTACTCGTATTTTTGTCCCCCTTGAGACTTTTTTCTTTCATTTAAATGTTACTTTTACCCCGTTCGAAATATGAATCTGGTTCTCTCTTATTGTGGGACTTACGTGTGAACGCGGCGCTTCATAGGGAGAGGCGACGCGTCTTGCACGCACACATTCTCATTAGCAAGAACGACCTCATACGCCGCCGCATACCCGTTTTAGGCGGGCTACCCATCTTAGGCTTACCTCCCCTACGTCAGTTGCTCATGTGTGGAGTGAATAGATATTTTCATCATGTTCCATTAAACTTTTATCCCCATATCGTGGCTAGCCGGGCTGTTATCTCATATATTAGATCTTTCGTCCCTTAACTTTTATTAAAACATTTTTGAGAAAAAAAAACTCACTTCTAAGTCAAACACCATAGAGTGCTAAATTTTGTTTTGGAAATCGGTGAATTTCTTTTTCATTTCATTGACTTTCTTGAAGTCAATAAAGATTAAAAGCATAAAATAATCGAGGTTAACAAATGCAGGTTAATGCAGAAGACAATGAAAGAAGTCAGTGGGAAATATAACGTTGCATAATGATCTGAATTAAATATTATTCAATAGTGCTATGGGAACTGGAGCGGCTGATAAAAATATTGACTGTTCCAAACTAGGTTAGGTTGGCAATATTATTAAATCATCGTCATACTTAATCAGTTAAACCTTAAATAGGTTGAAATGATTAATATAATCGAATATTGATTAAAGTGACGTCACCCTAATAAAACGTTCAAATACTATTTCTTCAACATCGCACAAGGTGTCATTGGAATCTTCTGCAATCTTTCTAAGGCGTTCGATTGCATAAACCATGATATATTTCTGCTGAAATTGAAGTACTGTGTGATAAGAAATCAGCTTTTCACACTAAAATCTTACCTAAAAGATAGAGAGGTTAAAGTTCTGATAAACGGTATAGACTCACTATAGTCTGTTATGATAATGAGTGTTCGTCAGGGTTCGATGTTAGGTCCATTTCTCTTTTTAATTTGCTCCTATTACTCCAAGCAACTGAAGATGGTATTAAACTATGGATGGATAGTGTGATCTATGAAATGTGGTATGCATAGAAAGGAAGTAGATGCATGGAAGAAGAAGCAGATATACTGCACAAGCTCTAAATAAATAAGAGAACCATAACCTTGTGATATTCTGAGACGGTATACATAATAACATAAGTAAAGTAATACTTCTACACGTGATACTACACTAATGTCTTGTTTGAAGAGTAAATGCACAAGTAACGCATAACCACGACTTATTAGCTATATGTTATTGACTTACTATTAAATAATACATGTGCTAAGTTCATACTTTGTTTATGACTAACTAATGAGCACAGAGACTACAGAAGTCCGACCTTAGGCCAAATCTTAGCTCAAGTTTAGTCGAGTTAAGCATCATCCGAAAATATACCTTATAAAAAATGAGTTGCATATACCTTCAGATTATAATGACAAAGCTTATCAAACTAAATAAGATCGTATATTCTAGGCAAGTAAGGTACATTTTCGGATGAAGCACGACTGAATTGCGGTTAAGCTAGATTAATCATAGATTTGGGCCTTATACTTAAATTTTGAAGATAAATAATCATCATCGTGTTTTTGCCCTTCCATGGTTCTGCGCCATTCGTTTTTTGAAGATATAATTTATATTGTATAGCAATGTAGGCAATGGTCAGGAGTTTGCTTCGCCACTTTTCTTAAGATGAAACATTTAAATAAATTATTTTTCTTTCATCTTGGTTGGGTATTTTGTTTGAGGGACCGTCTTATGTAAACTTAAGTAAAAAGATTAGTTTTAGAGCATGGGTCTGAAAAATATTCAATGTACATATGCATAATTATGTACTTACGTTTAGGTACTTTATTTAATGTTAAACACAAAGTATATATTTAATTAGCAACTACATTATATTTTATAGTTATTTGCACTTAATCAAATGTATATACTGACATGATTATATATATTTGCTTTTACGACTTCTGCTCAAAGTCCCCTACCACATGAAAGATAAAAAATCTTTCGGACTTAATAATTTTATGAGTAAAATGGCCTATTGTGAAATCAATGATAGACCATTTTGACACTATTGTAATAGCATGTAGTGAGACTTGAGGCCCTGTGCGGCAGTTATTCTTTAGCCACTACCTCCTCTTTTTGATGGTTTGTTGTGACGGTATAAAATCGTAATTAAAAACTACCACTTTACTTTTTCACGATCAAAATGATTGGTAATCTTCATAGAACCAAAAAAAGAGACTAGATCACATCGGCGCCATTTGCTAACGGATTGCGATCAGAGTGACGAGATTGTCTATGATTTGGCAACAATGTCTGCCGTGCATCAGTGAGCACCTTACAGCACCTAAATATTACAACGCAATAAGAGTAACTGCTGTTAAATAAGTAAACATAGATGAGTATTGCACTTAGGAGACTAAAGCACCTTCGTACACAACGCGACGCAAGTCTCCGATACCTTACGACTTTGGTATTCATTGACGCGTACCTCTGTACGAACCTCTATGGATTTATACTGCGACTAGCACTTTGCCCGCGACTTCGTCCGCGTGGGTTACGTACTTTCCTAATTTCCCCTTTTCACCCCCTTAAAGGTTAAATTTCCAAAAACCCCTTCTTAGTGCTCCCCTACATTATAATAGGAAGCCGTGTGCAAAATTTCACATTCCTAGCCCCAGTAGTTTCGGCTGTACGTTGATATGTCAGTCAGTCAGTTCTCCTTTTATATATATAGATAGATGCCTGGATATCAAAGTCGTAAGGTATCGGAGACTTGCGTCGCGTTCTGTATCAAGGAGCTAATAGTTCCTTTGTACAAAAAAGTTGCAAAAGTGTAAAAGCTAAGCTATGAAATTATGTGACCGTTTCCACTGATGCTGTGTAGCGGAGCGAATAAGATGTGCTATGTAGATGCGCCGTCTCAAGTTGTGAAAGGAAGATGTGCTGTGTGTGTAGCTAAAGCTATGCGATATCTGGACAAGCCTACACAGCTAAATCACTTGTGACCATCCAAAGCTCATCATACTCTGTGTGTGCGATGACAATGCCTCCAGCTTTATGTCGCACAATAATTTGTCAGCCAATTGAATTGAATTGGTTTGATTTTCATTAAAAAATAAATTAAATAAAAGAAAGTACTTAAAAAGCTTGTGGTGTCTATTAGATACGTATCTCATCTCTGACTTCACACATAGAAATTGCAGCATGATGGGACTAATGGGATGGAATAAACAATTGACTGTTGCATGATGAGAGTGGATCTACAAAAGTCTTATTGACGCGGCTCTAGCGTGTATGACATCAAAAATGTAGTACCACGAATTATCCACACGGCGCGGACTCTAGGACAGTTTCCAATTTTTTTTTGATACACAAGAATAAAAAAATTGTCATTTGACTTTTTGGACATATTAGACATTTAAAAAGTTCATTCAGGCCAGCTGCCACACCGAGTCTGTAAGTCATGGCCGTTTTAAACAAAATAACAAAGAAATTAAATCCTCTTTAGGTGGAACGTTACTGTGTTTTATGACATGTGAAGTGAATTGAATTGTGAAATCGTTTCGTCGCACATAAGGGTCAACCATGTTGGTTTCTCTTGACATTGATTCAACACAAGGATGATAAATGATATTTATTTTGCAAATTGGTTTTAACAAACTCTTTTACACGTAAAAAAATCTTTATTTTTTAAATTAGATGAGGCTGGTGTTTCGTACCTGACCACTCTGAGAAGAAACAACCGAAACAAACTCAGAGATTACAGTCTCTTTTAATGTCCAGACATTTTGTATTGGTAAAATCTTACGAAAACCATGCAGGTGTCTGACGTGGTCTTTTGAAGAAAGAACTATCTAGTTTGAGTGGACCTGCCAGTCACTGGAAGCATTTGTTGGTTTTCGTGTAGCTCGACTCCTAACTCAAGGAGCTCAAATATTTATCTTGTATCTTTTATAAGCTGTTTATATGTGACCAGAATATTCAAACCGGTGGCTTTTAAGGTATTCTATTTCGTATTTATTTTCGCGGAGGTTACTTCCGATTCCGAGGTAAGTAAGTGTTATTTTGATTAGTTCAAGACTAAAGAGGTCATATTTTAGAGGTTACTTAATAAAATGTTGATTGATCGCACGGCGAGGAATAAAAGAAAAATATAACTTGCCTCCGCTGTTCACGCGAGGCGTTGTTGTAAGATGACTTTGTTCTCCCAAATCATATATACCAAATGTGATTGTGATGTGCTTCGATCAATAATAGCTCTAGATTAAGGATCAGGAACAAATAGGAGTCGCATGAGCGGCCACATTTGCACACACGTAAACATCTACATTTCATAAAAAATGTTCAATAGTATTAACAACTTCAGTTTATTATAAACCTTAACACTCAAACATACAGTTTAATTACCATTGCAAAATGTATTAGGTTTAACGCAAACAATTTAAAAATGTTTCTTGAAGATAAAATGTCATCAGTACAAAAGTACACATTCTAAAATGATATTTAAGATCTAAGCAACAAGGATTCGAAATACCGTCACAAAACCTTTTGTGGCGTTATTTCGGGCCGTTTTTGAGGCGCTCATCGGGAATCTAGTATAATTATTAATTGAAGGCGATGTGACAGCGACATCAGCTTTGCGAGGCTTCTTGGAATCTTTCAGTTCCCAGTAACAAATAAAACGAAAAGTTTTGCAAAATAGGGCCTCGCGCTAGTAGTGGAGGAGCTTGACATTTAATATACGAGTACGTTCCCACTTATTAGACACCAGAAGAATATACTTGTAGGTCATGTTACTTTCTTGGTAGATGTTAAGCACTACTTAACTGACCGGTGATCGTCTTTGTCAAGATTTTTTTATTTTAGGTGCGAGGCTGGGGCTGGGGTACGCTTCGCCCCCGATTGGCTACGCCCATGGATTTTAGTGATTACGAGTCTGGTAGTCCCTATTACAAAGGGGCCTCCTCAACTAAAAATGACTTAAAATAGATCCGGTCTTAATTAAAAAAAAATTGTTTGAATTTGTCTTTGAATTTGATGAGCTTACTCAAGTAGTAAGTAGATCTGTTAGAGACTTATGTTTAATTTATAGTGGTAAAATCATCAAATTAGTTCTGGGAACCTAGGACAGAGCGGGAGGGACTGTAAGACACGTACTGACTAAAAGCCACGGTGTCCTTCAATAGCCATTTACGTTCCGGAGTCATGGTAATTCGTAAGTTCCGCGATCCGGGCAGGCTTTGGCCCTTGGGTATTTTCATGTTATTGTGTACCTACATCAATAAATACATACTTACCCTTGGCAGTAAGAACTGTTTATTTTTGTCATTTCAAAATGTTTTGGTGGCCTTGTCAGGAAAAAGGCCATTGTGCATGTAAAATACATAAATAAAAGACGCGCGAAATTATTATGAGTGCTAAAAGTTATTTATGTCATTGTCATATTATGAGAATATTTTAAACAGTTTTCTTTTCACACATATTTTAAAAGTTAAAAGGGGTTTGAAGGTTTTGGCCCTATAATTTTCCCGCCATTTTATTTTTCTTTTATAAAATGGCGGTGCATAACGAAATTTGTTTTTTTTCGTATCGTCGTGCACAACGAAAGTTATATAAATATTTAGATAGAGGACACTTAAACAAATTAAAAATATTATGGACATAATGCCCTAAGTATCAGGTTTCAGAGTTATTCGCCAAAATATAAGTCGAAAACTGAACCTTGAAAAAATAACTTATTTGTCTTTTTTCTCCCTGCAGGCATACATATTGAATTATTACAACTTATTTGCACAAACGCACGTAAAATAATATTTGTACGATTTACAAGTAGTTGTTCAAACTCTGGGGCCATTTAAATGTTTGTAAAAAACACAGGAGAAATTCTACTCTTTTGTCGATTGGACCCGTTCACTTAAAAAAACTACCAGTTATTCTCTTAAATCTGAACTCTCCTCATAAAACATTCGGTTTTATGCCGTGCCTGTAGTTACTAATACTGAAATTGGGCCGTGGGTCTACTCGATCTATTCTTAACATGATTGGGTTCAGTGATCCCGCGGGTCCAGTGAAAAAAGACTCGGGGTTTAGTTTTTTTTAAATAAAATAAGTTAGGAGCTAAACTCGCGTAGCTGGCGGGCTCGTGGCTTAATTATAATAATTAGCTATGAGCTCCTATTAAACTTAGTAGACCTATTCAAAATGTTTGTTATTGAGTTGAGTGAACCAACGGGTTCATTTCGAATGGGTCAATTTGAAAAAAGACGGGGTGTTACTAAAAAAAAAAAAACAGAAAATTAGTACCTAAGGAGCTTGCTTTTATCTTATTAGTCAAGAGCTCCTTCTATTCCTACATTTGCTCCATCAATGTCCGCTCAGTTTCCACACCAACCTTGGCTTTCAGACAAGTTCTTTCGCCACATGATACGTTAATGATAACTTCATAAGGTGTGCAATCATGACGGAGCTCTTTGCTGCTACTTACAATATTGGCTTTCGTTACAAAATTTGTAATATCCAAAAACTTACCGGTCTGATTGCTGTAACTAAAAAAAAGTTTATAATATTGTAATTTTGTTGTATGACCCTGTGGTTTACTATTTACTTTAAAGTTTTATATACTTTTTTTGATTATAAAATATTTTAAGAATTTTAAGAATAATAATTTAATCTCTTTTTTTTAATTTTTAGTTTTTAATATTTGTAGATTTTTAGTTATAAAAAATATTGAGCAATTAAAAATTTAACAATAATTATATGTTTAATATTTATGAAGTTCTAGTTGACCCGGCAAACTTCGTACCACTTATTTGATTTCTGAAAGTCGCGACGCGACGGGGCGATACCTATACAATTATTAAGGAAGTAAATTGTCTACTGGCACTAAATAAAGTTTAATTGCATGTAAACCGTACGTGACTGAAAATACATAAACATCAAATTTAAATCATAGAATACATGGTTATTTCGTAAAATTAAAGGACTTCTTTTCTTTTATTGACGGCACGGATAGTGCTGAGCGATTGGACTGCTGCGCTGCGTGTCGCGGGTTCGATTCCCGCACGGAGCAAATATTTGTATGATCTACAAGTAGTTGTTCCGTGTCTGGGCGTTTGTGTATGTAAGTTTCTATGCTTGTAAACGCACGCACGACACAGGAGAAATTCCTAGTGTGGGGTAACGTTTTAAAAAAAGAAAAAAACCAAGAAAGTCGCTACAACCTTGTCATACACTTCCAAAAGAAATTCAATGCCTTGTCTGACGTAACAATTATCTTCTGACTGGCAAAAGATGGCTATCAGTAATCGAACTTGAGTCATTGTGATATAAAACAATGGGCATCCGTGGTTACTTAGTCAGACAATACTTTATTATGTTATTTGGGCTGTGTTATTAAGTATTGTTGTTTTGGGACAGTAGTGTTTTCGACTCGTTATAATTTTAAGCTTTCTTGTGGATGGAAAAAAAATACTGCGAGCAGAATTTGACAACAATGTTTTAGTCAGTTGCCAGTCGAATTTAATTAAGCTGAATAACAGTATTTTACATGGAGCGACTGCCTATCTGTTACTGATAAACTCTTGGTAAGACTGGTTTTCAGGTCGCGGGACTCACGAATTACTGTGACCCCGGTACGTCAAGGGCTATTGAAGAGCACCGTGGATTTTAGTTAGTCAAGTCTGACAGTATGGGTGGGAGGACTCATTTGATGATTTTACCACGCTACAAAAAAAGCATAAAAATATTGTGAACAAAAAAGACATAATATTTTAGATGTTGCAAATTATGAAACTTCAACTAACATCAGTGAATGGTAAGTAATTCTAGAATTTGTTTAGTCATGAAAATTTCAATTTTGACATCGTCTAAGAATCTCCTGAATAATTGATGCTGCAAGTCTAGGCAACTTTTTATTTTTATTACTAATGTAATTTTATTCCGAATTTTTTTTTAATGGTTATTAACATGTTATTGTTGTGGAAAAATACCTTGAAATGTTACTTACTTATTCTGATAAATCTACATGACAATTCACACGTCATGTAAGATGACACGTTTTACTTAGGATTGCGTAATTTATGAATAGTAAGGTAAAGTTTGATCTGCGCTGGTGAGTTCCGTATGTATGTGCACATGCAGTGGCGTAGCAGGACCGAATCTAGGAGGGGGCAAGACACATATACGAGGCCCTTTTCTTTCAGGAGAAAAATATGACTTGCCTCCGCTGCTCACGCGAGGCCCAGGTCTTGTAAGATGAAGAAGAATCAAGATTTTTTTTTACTCTAAGCGCGAGACTCCGCGTAGTGGGAGGCGGGCCGCGTGGGGGAGAGGACAGCGTCCTCCCTCCACCCCAGCCGCAGTGGTAGACGCCCAGGGCTTGGGACGTCGCCAGACGATCAATGGCCACCGTAGGCGCAGGCATGCGGGCGGCGAGTATTGGACAACTCGCTGTCCGACCATGGACCATGCCCGGGTCGACGGCGCGTTCTGTTCCACACGGCCCTCAAAGAGTGTCAATAAAGGTTGCCGGGATCACGGGACTTACGAATTATCGTGACCCCGGAACGTAAAGGGCTATTGAAGGACACCGTGGATATTAGTCAGTACGAGTCTGACAGCCCCCTCGCTCTGCCCTGGTTCTGAGGACTCATTTGATGATTTTACAACGATAAAACAGACATATCTATGACTAAGTGCGTCATCAAATGACATGCCTAGATACTTAAGAGTCCATAAGATGTTTAGCTTTTTTGCACAATTACCTATTGACTGCGTTCGTTAATCATGCTTTAAAAATGTAAAAAAAAAACATCACGTGATCATCAATTTTATTACTCAGTGATAATTTGTATTTCCTTTTGACATAATAGCATTATGTGGTGTCAAATTGTCGCTAAAATTAGGAAATTAGCGTCTAAATGTTGTCATTTGTAATTTTAATGTGAATAGGCATTATTTACACAAAAAATATTATAATTCTTTGTACGAAGGTTTGAAATTGACAGCCTTTTTTTACTAACATTGATCATGTCGCTTGAAGATATATTAAAAAAATATTAATCTTGATGATTCTATGTAGATAGATATCTAATTAGTATGGAGTATTTTGCTTATTCGGAAAGGCTTCCTAATGGGTGTATAATTAATCTTATCTCCTCTATTTTTAACACGCGATGTTCAAAAGAGCCTGTATGATGGTTTTACTAAAATGAATGATGTGTCGATTTTCGTTTTCCACAAAATTGGTAGTCGTTCAGTCCTTTACACGTTTCGTTAAGTATTTAAAACTTATTTGTTTAGTGAAAATTTGATAGAAATTTGGAACATTGAGAGTTTTTCTGGATTTTCAACTTTAAGATCTAAGCCGAATGTTTCAAATGCAAATAGCACTCAAAAATTCTTACAACATTTCTATCAGTGTCATTTCCTTACCGTCGTTTTATAACAAGTATTAAAATGTTCTCCACTCAAAACCACTCATTAAAATATTGATCGGTGCTCAAATGGGAACACCTTTGGTGCTCTTAACATATGTGCTCTAAAATTCGGTGCGCAAACAGGAATACTTCTGAAATAACTACAGAAAAAACATCATCAAATAAAAAAAAAAACTGACTTACTTTTCTCTTAAGACCGGATCCAAGCCGACAGTCGGCTCATCCAAGATTAGCAGTTCTGGCTCATGGACCAGTGCAGCGGCCAATGAGACCCTCCTTTGCTGGCCTCCAGACAGGGTCTTGATGAGTCGGCTCCCACTGGGCAGATCCAGCAGGTTCAAGAGGAACTCGAAGCGTTCCACCATCTTTGCCATCGGCATACCGTAGATTCGACCGAAGTAGTATATGGCGTCGCGGACTGTGAATTCTCCGACTAAAGCTATGTCCTGGGGAGGAAAGTTATCGTATGTCAGGTTTATTTATTAGGTAAGACTTAGAAGATAAACTTTCAAGATTTCAGTAAGCCCTTTTCAGTAAGCCCCTTCGTACACTAGGCGACATAAGTCTCCGATACCTTACGAGTTTGGTATCCAGGTGACCATCGTAATAAAAATCCATAGAGGTTCGTACACAGGCACGCGTCATTGGATACATAAGAGATACTGAAAAGGAACAATCTTGAAAGAAAGGTTGGTAAGATGCTTCAATATGATGAGTATGCTTCACTACTTTGGTCTAAGCGGTAGCCGGTGCGACAGACGGCGCGAGAGACGCCGTGGCGTGTGTCAAACATTTCTATACATTTGATCTTATGCCTTTGTCATACAGACGCGCAGGTCCGAAGCGAGACGTCAGTTCGATAGTTCTGTCACGCTATCGGATCGCTTTCGTTTTTCTATGTGACTGGATTCAAACAATTCCATACATTACAAATAAAAACGTCACGCTTCGCATTCGCCACGCCAGTCTGTTTGACAAAGGCTTTAGTGTAAGGGCAGATAGATTACTCAGTAACTGGGATATGAAAAGCAGATAAGTAGTTATTTCCTGGTTAGTAGAATGCTGATATTCAAATTACGTGTATCCATAAATGGCTTCTATTTTTCAGGCCTAGTCCTTGATTGGATGGCAAGCACCCCAGGCCAAAAGTCTATCCGTAATAATTATCATCGAAGTCCAAAATAATGTAGGTAGCTTGCAAAACGCTTACAGTCAAGAGATAATGAAAGAAAAGTAGAATTCATACCTGAGGCATATACCCAACCCTGGGTCCAGGAACACCACTGCCCTTCTCTCCAGGTCTTCCACCGAGGACCCAGACGTTGCCACTGTCCAGTTTCCTCCTCCCAACTATGCAGGACAGTAAAGTGGTCTTCCCACATCCTGATGGGCCGAGTAGACCGTATCTGTGGAAAAGAGATGATTTTAGTACTGATTCCAAATTAAAGAAAGAAAGAAAATAGACTTATTGAAAGCAGCTAAGTTTGTTACTGGGGTATCCAATTGGTGAAGCCCACAGTACACAAAAAAATGTGTATCCCATGGCTCCGCCAAATAGCAGTTCAACAAAATGCAGTACTTGTACAGCTTCTGCTGTTACTGCTGAACATGACAGGCCCTAGGTTTAATTCCTAGTTCGTGCAAAGGGTTGTGTGTGTGTGTGCAAGAAAGCAGTAGAGTCTAGATTTGTGCCAAATTCCTGGCAATAAGCTCACCCTCTTTTTATGGGACATACAAATAGATTCAATTGGCAAATTGACAAATTAATGTGGGTTAACTTTCGTTACACCTCTACCTTTTTGGTCTCGTGGTCACAACCGCAACTGCTGAGCTTATCTATCTTACGTTAGATGTTCCGGGTTGGCAAAAAAGTTGCGATTCGGATTTTCTATTAGTATTTCTCAGTATCTAGCAGCTGGGGTTTAGAAGTTGGCGGTATGATACCCCCGCGTCTCAGAAAGTACGTTAAGCCGTTAGTCCTGCGCCTAACCTCTCGTGTTGTATTGCCGTCCCGTTTTAAAGAAACAGAGAGTGTATTCTGTGACTGCTCACAAACTTGTGCACTGTAATATCTTCTGCGAAGATGGCTAACCTCTTCCGAGAGTGGCCGTCATGGCCCAAGTCGATCAGGATGACTAGGTTACTGAGTTCTCCTGTCATCATAGTACTTACATGATTCCTTTATCCACAACCATGTCCATATCCTTGAGGACTGGCTTGAAGTCTGGCTTGTCAGGCCTGCCATAGTATTTGTTGGCCTTCTCGATGATCACCGCGGCCGAGCAGACCGCCATTTTGGATGTTGTGTGCGCTGTTCTCGTTTAGAATGATGACATCTTTTTTCTGTTGACAAGGAGAATATTTGGATTAGAACTGATTTTTAAAATTATATTTATTACGAAACTTTTTCACCACTCTTGAATCCAAATCCCGATCCAATTTCTTTGACGCCTACTTCTGATTGGACATGAACAAAATAGCGTAAATAGAGATTTGGAGTTATGCCACTGACTTCTGACCCGA
The DNA here is from genome assembly GCA_943136025.2 of Agrotis puta. NCBI lineage: Eukaryota > Metazoa > Arthropoda > Insecta > Lepidoptera > Noctuidae > Agrotis > Agrotis puta. The sequence goes on along the minus strand of OW964190.2, from coordinate 4,203,730 downwards.
TGATAAAGCCTATGTCGTAATCCCGTTAATAATTACATTTGGATCGATTATGTAATGAATTTTAGTGTACTAGGACAGCTGATTATTCTTACTTCTATTAATAATAATTATAAGTTCGTGAGACTGGATGGATGAATGTTATTGAACTCGGTGATAGGTTTTATAGCGGTATTACGTTCTCATAGTATAATTTCCAAGTCACACGTAAGCGAAACCGCTGACAACACTTATTCTTTTTTTTTATAAAAACTGTAGGAATAGCCCAAAATTTTATGGCCTATCTGAGTCCCACTGCTGGGCAAAGGCCTCCCCTTTCCCCAACTTTCAAACCTGTCTATTTTGGGCATTTTCTGGCCGTGTCTACCTCGCGAAAACAAACCGATGCCCTCCCACAGCCGTCCAGTCAGTGACGATCTTTGCCCACCTCTCCAGTTGCATTCGTTCAACGTGTCACGCCTTCTTCCACTTCAGTTTTGGCTGCTTTTACTCCTATATCAGTTTCTTTGGTAATGGAAATAATCGAAATTAATATTTTAAATTCAATCGAAAACCTAGACAAAGATCGAGAGTCGTTAACCTCGGTTAGGTGATTTATTGATGACTAGAACTGTGACTAACATGGTAAATCCGATGGACCTTGTATGTAATTAATATTAATCTATTGAGTTATCTTGCTACGTCTGGCATACAAGATTGATTTTAGTGAATTCTTTATTAGACTTCAATGAAGTGCAATCTGTTAAGTGACAAATATTGCCTAAAGGAAGAACCCTCATCTGGCAGTTTTAGCAAGAGGTATAGCATTACTCAGGAATTGGGTTGCAGAGGGCAGAAAGGCAGTCGCTTCAGGTAAAATACTGGCTTTTAAGATGCATCATGTCAGACTGGCAGTCACCGCAAAATTTTGGGAAAGGCTAAGTGGAATGATGAAGATAATTGTGATCCTCCAACGCCCGCCCGATGACGATCAGGGCTCAAGGTAGTGCTGATTAGGGCTCCTGAAACATGTTCCGCCCAATAATTATAATATCGATGAGTCCTGCTTTTTGAATCAGACCCTTGATCCAACCACCTAATGAGAGGCTCGAAAGATGTTCATGAAGGCTCTTAGCTATCAAGCCATTGTCCGTTACGACAATCGGCATAATGTTATCCATAGAGCTCACATTCCACATGACGTCTTCTGCATCTGGATAAGAGTTGAAGTGGTTTCGGAACAGTTCAGTGGGATTGTCCCCAGACTTATGAGTCAATACAGAATACTGGCTGGCCGCTGGCGCTGCTGCTGCGGTTGCCGAGAACCTCAAGCGACGTAAATATAATATATGCAACCTTATTGTTAACTATATTTTTGAGCCGTTTGGGGTTGAAACTATAGGGCTGTGGGATCTCAGTGCTCACAGCCTCTACAGAGGCATTTCTAAAAGACTTGTTGACGCTTCCTGTGACTCAAGAGCTGGCTTTTACCTTGGTCAGAGGCTAAGTATTGCCATTCAAAGAAGCAACGCCGCCAGTCTTGGGCACATTAACAGCTGACAGCAGCTGAAGTTGAGGATAAATTTTACGATGCTCTTTACTAGTTTAGTAAAGCTTTTTTTTTTCTTTTATCTTTTAATCGTGATTTACAGGAAGCGAGCAATTTGTGCACACATAAAAACGTGCAATTATACAAGTTCCAAGGTTTCTCTAGTATTTAACTATTATTTGGTGAATTATACCGCTCGTGGTTAATTCTCCAACGTGTTTTATAAGCGGGTTATTAAAAGTGTTGATTATAATTATGGTTTACGTTTATAGTTACTTAGAAGTTAGATTTTTATCTTGGGTTAAGTTATGGCGTTGTTCATGACACAGCATTATGTTTGTAATCTTTAAAGGGTTAGGCAGCGTACTAAACATTTTACCAGTAGAAATGAAATAATGGTATATTTCTACAAGTTATGTCAATACTTTTACACGTCTTTTTACAACCTAGAAGAGGTCGATGTTTTGTACCTGATTAATCTGAGACGAAACAGCCGAAACAAACTCAGAAGTCATTCTTTTAAAATCCAGAGTTCCAGACATAAATAGATCAGCCCCCCCAGCCAAGTCGCAATCGATAATCGTAAACACTCGGTACTCCCCAATTGATTTTTAACATTATACCGCAGAGCCTAAAGTTGAAAATCTATTAAAGATTTCTAAGCGTTAGCGATTAGAAAGAACGATAACGCTATGCAATCTTCTCTAGATCTTCAACTTTATTTAAAATCACATAAAGTTGAAAATCAATTAAAGCCTACTCAGCGTTTGCGGTTATTGTTTGTTACATGGCTACAGGCCCAGGTTATACGAAGACCATACAGGTTAGTGTCTGAGATGGTCTTTTGAAGAAAGAATCAAACAGATTTGACAGTTATGTTTAAAGCCTTTGTCAAACAGACAGGCGTGGCGAATGCGAAGCGAGGCGTTCTTACTTGTAATGTATGGGATTGTTTGAATCCAGTCACATAGAAAAGCGAAGGCGAATCTGATAACGTGATCGAAGCGACGCGAAGCCGTGGCGAAGGCGTATTTGCTCTGTTTGACGTCGTTCATAAAAAGCCAGATAAGATAATACAACTGCCACGCCTCGGTTCGCTGCACCCAGTTTGACGTCTCGTATTGGTTCGTTATCACCTCGGATTCGGACCGGTTCGCTATCGCCTGTCTGTTTGACAAAGGCTTAAGACTTACGACCTATGTACGAGTCCTAGTATTTCAGGTTGATTGATGTAATTATAATTATGACACAATCTTAATTATTATGTTCCTCACGAATGATAGTATTGATGTTTGTATGAATATTAATTAATTAGTAATAATTTTAATTAATGATGTTACATCGTTAACAATCTGAAATGATTAGTATTACAAATAACATTCTTTAACAATGATGAAGATACGTATATATCGTGGTAAATTGCATAATTAATAAATTTTGTAACAATAGCTTTTGCTCTCAACTTTACCTGTCCGGTTTTTTTTAACGTGGTAAAATCATTAAATGAGTCCTCCCACCCAGGGCAGAGCGGAAGGGACTGTGAGACCCGTACTGACTAAAATCCACGGTGTCCTTCAATAGCCCTTTACGTTCCGGGGTCACGGTAATTCGTGAGTCCCGCCACCACCAGGTTAGATATTATTTCAGAGGAATGTATTTTAATCCTGACTAATCTTACTAATAAGTAAACGCGAAGTTTGTGAGTATGTGTGTTTGTTCGTTTGTTCGTTACTCTTTCACGACAAAAAAAATACTGGACAGATTTGGATGAAAATAGTTTATAACCTGGATTTTATGTTACGGTGGTTTTTAGGGCTTTTTAACACTAAATTGGGATTACTAAAATCAAAAAGAAAATATTGTAAACATTTAAATATAAACGTTATTATGGATTACGAAATCAGAAACTCTTGTAACAGTAAATAAACTTAAATAAATTAAAAGCAATAGCAAAAAAAAAATCGCTGAGGACAGGATTCGAACCTGCGCGGGTATAACCCATTGGATTTCAAGTCCAACTCCTTAACCACTCGGACACCTCAGCTGTGTGATTCATGGTTCAAATTGTTGAATAACTGGCACTAATGACGGTAGTAAGACTGCAGTCAACAGGTTATATATTTAAACAGTTGTAGATAGGTTTGCCATCTCTAAAATTTAGAAACCAGGACAAGATGCGTGAAAACCCCGGATTTTAGAGTCCAGAACCCGGACATGAGACGTACGTGGCAACTGCGTCAGGAGGGGTGGGGGGGACGGTGAAGTGTGCGAGTGCGCGGGCGGCCCAAGACTTTAAATTTAAAACCCGGACTTCAAATGAAGCCCCCCCGGACGCTCCCCGGATGCCCTCTAAACTAGGACACCCGGACGGATGGCAACCCTAGTTGTAGATAACATCCGTTAAAACATTATATTAACGTATTTACTGATATGAATGTACTACGAAAAGTATATTCCATGTTAGGGGAGCCGACCACTACATAGAGAGGCAAAGGCTTTTTTTTTATCGTGGTAAAGTCATCAAATGACTCCTCCCACCCAGGGCAGGGCGGGAGGGACTGTCAAACTTGACTGACTAAAATCCACGGTGTCCTTCAATAGCCCTTTATGTACCGGGGTTACAGTAATTTCTGAGTTCTGAGTCCCGCGACCCCGGTAGGAAAAGGCTAGGCAGATGATGAATGTGCTTGACTGAGTTCGAACCCTCGAGTTACAACTTGGAAGTCAGAATCGTCACTAGAAAATCACTGCTTTGTCGTTTATGTAGAAACTAGCTGTTCCCCGCGATTTTACCCGCTGCTCGGCTCCTTTTGATCGTACCGTAATGTTATATAGACTATCCGATACAAAAATAATTATTAAATTTGATATAGTAGTTCGTGAGATCAGCGCATTCAACCAAACAAATATTGTTACTCAGGGTCAATGTAGTTTACTAAAGGTGAAAAATTTTTTGAAATCGACACAGTAGTTTTTGAATTTTTTCATTACAAACATACACATAAAAATACAAGCCTTTCCTCTTTATTAAATTACTGTAGATAAGTATAGATTAAAATATTTTATTAAGTAGAAGTAGAATAAATGAGATTGCGTTGATATCCATTCTTAAACATTCCATAATCGTTTGTCGCGAATAATCCAGAAAGAGTCGACGACATTTTTGGTGTCGCTGATTCATTATGACGCCAAAACGTCAGCGTCGGTGAGTGCGAGCCCTTATAAAAGAATGGGGCTTATTTACATTAATTAGAAGGAAACTATTGATTGCAATTTGATTGTTGTCTACGCACGATTGCGTCAATGAATTGATAGGAAGCGTTATGACTTCGCCACCGCGAGCTACACGCTATGAGCTGGTACGCGCGTTTGGAGGACACAGACTTGCAACCGCGCGCTCTCTTTTGGATTTAAAACGCGCGTTAGAAAAGCGTGCGTCCAAAAAATCGACGCTCCAAGCGAATTCGCCTTGTGTTTCAAGCGTCAGCGTCGAGCGCTGCAAAGTAGAGCTGCAAGCAGCAGCGAAGTTTGGTAATGTTCGCGGAAGATGCACATTTATTTCGTTTTTGATACTCGACGCCGGCGCTTGCAGAACAAGGTGTATTGGAACGTCGCATTTCGTGGCCCTCGCGTAAAGTAGAGAAAACAAAGGAAATAATTACAAAACAAAGTAGTTTAAACAATAAAATTTAAATACGCGCGTTTAGCTAATTATATCAGATAATACAAAGTAGTTCAAACAATTAAAATACGCGCGTTTAGCTATATCAGATAATTAATTACTCGTATTAAAGAAAAACTTGAATTTTTTTGAACTTATACTGAAATAAGTAAACAGGTTAAGAAGCGAAGGATATCTAGAGTTTTCAGCGATGGAACAGAAAATCTTCTGATTCTAGATATTTGGTGAAAGGACTTGATGACATGGACAAACCGATGCTCTAGCTAGCACAACTGACGTAAAGTTGTGAACTTTGACGTTAATTTGGTGGATTAAATTAGTTCCTTTTCTTTTTTAATTTTTCGTACAATTTACGTCGTTGGTTCAAGTAAGATCAAATACGTAGAATTCGTGCTAAGGCCTCCGAAGTCGTCCGAACATTTAATCAGCGAAAACGATTACAAAAAGGTCAATAAATGTCTGTAGATTTATTTAATTTACATAATAAAATTATTAGCTATCAAAAAACTTATATTAATTCTATTAAGAGAGAAGTAGAGCCATATACTCGTATAATAAATGTCTTACCAGTCAAACGACTCGAAGATCGCGTCATGGTGTTATCATGTTATGAATTATGTAATTAAGTTATGCATACATTAACTACTTATTATACATTTTTATGATCTGCTGTGTAATATCGTGTCGTTTAAATATATGCGGATTATCTTACTAATATTGTACACGTGAAAGTTTGGGAGAATAAATGTATGTTTGTTACTCTGTTTTTTTTTAGCGTGGTAAAATCATCAAATGAGTCCTCGCACCCAGGGCAGGGCGGGAGGGACTGTCAGACTTGTACTGACTAAAATCCACGGTGTCCTTCAATAGCCCTTTACGTACCGGGGTCACGGTAATTCGTTAGTCCCGCGACCATGTTTGTTACTCTGTAACGCAAAAACTACTGAACAGAGTCGAATGAAAGAAACTCAGATAGTTTATTACCTAGATTTTATGTTACCGTGGCATTATTTCGAGTTTTACCGGGCAAAGCCGTTGGCAGCAGCTAGTATAGGTAGGTATTAAAACAATAAATATGAACTAATACATAATTTTAAACTTATAAATACAAGAAGTCACAGCGTCGATGGGACGATAAGGTTCTCGAATGGAATCCACGCATCGGCAAGCTCAGCGTGGGACATCCATTTACAAGGTAGACAGATGATCTCATGAAGACCACAGGGTCGCGCTGGATGCAAGCCGCTTCCAACCGGTCTTAGGGAATGCCTATGTTGAGTAGTGGACGTCTTACGAAATAATGATGATGAGTGTCAATAATATTATGACAGGGAAAATTCGTGGTACTACATTTATTAAACTTTGACTGTAATTATTATATTTTGTGACTGGGACTGTAGCACCATAATGATTTTTGTACTATGTAGTTTTATTTTATGTGTTTTGACGATATAAAGTATTTGATTTTAATGCAATTTGATGTAATGACATCGACACTAACGCCGCGTCAGGTCAGGAATGGTGGCGCGGACTCTAGTATGATAGCGAATAATAAACTCAAAACTAAACTAGGTCAATGATTTAAATGTCAGAGAAAAAATAAGGAAATCACTTCAAAATTCAAAAAATTAATTAGCAGATAAGAACAATCGCTGTCAATGCAAGTTTGTACGAAAACGGGGTCGTATCCATAGTCCGACGTTGAAACCTGTTCGTTTGGCCCACTGAACTCTTTAGTACGCACACAAATACGACCGTGTTAATGTACGACGAGCCTTTATTTAATGAGTACGCGTGTGTGCGTGCGATTGAGGTGATTGTCCAATGTAACACGTGTCGACTTTTTTTGTACACGGTTTTTTTTGTGATGAAGTGAAGTGTGACTTGAAGTGTAATTGATAATGTAGACTATATTTTTTTGTTGGTGGTATTCAGTTTAGGAACTCATTTGGATGTTATATTGTTATATTTGACACTGAGAAAAACCTTTCAAATTAGGGGATGAGTAAGTTTAGATGTCTACGATATATGAAATAATAATATTTTCTCTTATACATTTCTTGTTTAAACAACAACGACTTGAGAAGAAATCTAAAGTTGTTCATATCGTAAGTAAATTATAAGACTTCACACTTAGATGAAAAAGTAGTTATAACACAGGAATTAATTACCATCACAAAGTCAGTAAATTAATTTATTTGACAGACATCTCAAAAACGTTCCAAGAATTCTTTTAATGCTTGGTCAAAGACCAAAAGTTATCATCGATGTTACATACATAATAATATCATGGTCATGTGATCACAAGACTTATTTATAATACCTATCCATTGTCTTTTAATTTTTTTCTAGAGATAAAGCGATGTCTATTACATCGAAATGAAGATTTGAAGTTAATTAGTATTCTAAAAACATCATACATTTGAATGAAGAACACAATAACGCTTATTTTATTAACACATTTGTAGGTATAACTTGGTAATGATTATAAAAAAAAAAAATGTCAAATGGTTTAAAACAACCGTACCTTTTTATAATTACATATTACAATAATCGTCATTGTCAAATTAATTACGCATGCATGTCCAGGTGCTTTGTTTGATATTCTAGTCATGCGTGCGTAACAAAATATTTTATTTAATAGTGGACGAATAATTGAACGTGAAGTTTTGTTTAGGTTGGTCTTAAAGTCATCTTAATAATAAGTCTTTCTTCCGACATTAAATAAAATTATCGACACATCAAATAATTCACACCTAAAAAAACAGATGTGTCGTCAAAATCGAGTCGGCATCAATGGAAACGCGCCCCACTCGTAGATACTTGATGCAACGCGTTACGTGTGATCTCGGATGACCGGAACAGTGTGCCAACCTTAGTTATGTCATCGACCTCGTATCTTAGTAAATTGTCGACACAAGTGGATAACGACATTTTTGTTAATCAGTGGCCCAGTGTCGAGGTCCTTGGTCTAGGGTGGGGTGGGAAAGTGAAAACTGGGATGGCGCGATCAGCTATTTTTTTAAAGTCGTCGGTGTTTAAGTCGTTTGGGTATCTATTCTCAGTAAATGAAGAGGGAAATGCTATTTCGTAAGCTTTCTTCTGGCACTCACATAGAGATTTGTCCTCCTATCTATCTGAGCGAGAGGGCTAAACGCTACCATAGGTTTTTGTGGATGTCACATGTCTTAGAATATTTACTTCTTGGGACATGGCGGTTTTTATGATTATTGTACCGAATTGAAAGAAGCAATATTTTATTATATTTTGCGAATTATGCCCTTCCTGACTGGTATTATTCTATTCAAATTGTAGTCCAGGGGCTAGTTGTATGATGAAATCCTATATATTTTTGTACAATTGGTTATAAAATGTATAGGATTTAACAAATAGTTTAACTACCGATCAAACTACTGGCCTTTGGTCGAAAGACTCTTCTTCACACGAACGAATGAAGTCCTGCACGCCTAGCATGACCAATTCTATTTCTATTCTACCTAAACGAGACTAAGTTGTTTGAAAGTTATTTCTATACGATTCGTGTGTTTTTTTTTGCACGTCTATGGTATAATCCGTAAACTATAGAAGAATAAAAACATTTTATTTCTGTAGTTTAAAGATTGCCATGCTTAAAATGGTCAAAATCTGGTCACGTTCTGTCATTTTGTCTCTTCTTCCGTCGACAACCACGTCTCTACGGCGGCGTCAAGTTACGCGTGCTGCTCGTCGTAGTTTTGGTAACGAAGGCCTTTACCCACTGAGCGCGATCCGTTTCGGTGATCCAGTTTTGCGATCCGATCTGAACCCATGCGATATCTGCAACCTATATGTGCTTTCTCACTGCCGGCGTCTCGCATCGCGTTCTGTCTTTAAACGCAAACCGTTTCGCTCTATGTCAAATGTTAGTTTATGTATTTTAACTTTGCGTAACTGCTAAATGAGTTCGTTCTGTTTTTTATTTAGTTTAAGTAGACCATTTTACGCCGTTCATAATGTATATTTTTTTTTTGTTATTATTAAAACATCCTCGGAAAATAACTTGATTATTAAATATATAAATTACAGCAACTTGCCATAATAGCAATTTGATACTATTATAGTCATTTTATGCAACTGACTTCTGTGATAAGATTTACTGTCAATTAAAGTAATTTGCACACTCACTGTTAAGCCGTCTTAACAGTATGCAAATTATTTTAGTTAAATAAAATTAGTTTAGTACGAGACTTGCAGCACTATGCATTTTATATTCAACGTCTTTTAACGTACCATGCCTAAATTGTTATAGAATGTCCAGATTCCCAGATTCCTAGGAGGCCACTGAAAATTGAAGCCAAAAACACGGTAGAAAAATTACTCACGTCGTAAAACAAGTGAACATCTCTTTTTTTTTTGCGTGGTAAAATCATCAAATGAGTCCTCCCACCCAGGGCAGGGCGGGAGGGACTGTCAGACTTGTACTGACTAAAATCCACGGTGTCCTTCACGAGCCCTTTACGTACCGGGGTCACGGTAATGGGTAAGTCCCGCGACCCCGGCAGGCAAGTGAACATCTCTAAGACAAATATATGTATAAAGTTGTGCGTGGCGCTCGCTCACACGTTTTGTTTCGAACACGGAATCTAGACATTTTAAAATCTAGGTACCGTGTAAATGTAGCAATAAATAAAAACTTAATTTCTTAAACAGTTTATTTTCTAGACTATAGATAGATACTTAGATACCATTATCGGTATTAACATTTTATATGCCTTTGTCAAACAGACAAACAGAAGCGATACCGAACCGAAGCGAGACGTCAGTCCGATAGTTCGGTCACGCTATCGGATCGCTTTCGCTTTTCTATGTGTCTGGATTCAAACAATTCCACACATTACAAATAAAGACGTCACGCTTCGCATTCGCCACGCCTGTCTGTTTGACAAAGGCTTTAAGCAAAGTTTCGGTATGCCACAAAATATGGAAAAAAAAAGAAAAATAAACAACAGATGATGTATCGCAACTCATTTAACAAAAGATTGACGTAGTACATTATAATAATAAATCTTACATAAATAATTGAAATGTCACACAGTCACACCGTGTGATGAGTGAAAGTGACAGCCATGGTGGCTCGTTACGGTGTGATAGGCAGCCAGTGAACAGGGACGACTGAATACGTGATTAGGGGATTGTTCGCTACTGTGTGAGTGTCTTCCTATACAGTTTACGTTGGAAGTGACGTACGGAAATGGCTTAATTTAGGGGCCTACCAAGGTATATAGATTTCTAAAGCGAAATAACAGCTTTAGTTCATTATCAACTCTCTCTCCAGGGTCGTGGTCGCAAGCGTAACTGCTGAGCGTGCCCTGGGTTCGATTTCCGGGTCGGGGAAAAGGTGCTTTTGGGTTTTTCTATAAAAAAATCTCAGTAACTAGCAGCCCGGAGTTTAGAAATAGGCGGTATGATACCCCCGTGCCTAGCAAAGGGTCCTGCGCCTGATCCCTCTCCGGTCGTGTCGGATTGCCGTCCCATCGAACTATGAGAGTAAAGGAACATAGAGTGCACCTGTGCCTGCGCACACACTTGTGCACTACAATATCTCCCGCGCAGATGGCGATCTCCGTTGAGAATGGCCGTCATGGCCGAAATCGGTCAGGAGGACTATTACAATATTATAAAAAAAAAAATGACTCCAATTTTTCTTTCCTTGACCAAATAGATACGACTACTGACATACATAATGCAAGCAGTTGTCTAGTCATCAGCTTGCACTGTGTAAACAATGCATGAGTGTAGCTTGTGCCTAAAAAGTAAAACTAACACATTAGCCACTACAATTGTTTATAATATGACGGCACGGTTAGCGCAGTGGCTGAGCGATTGGACTGCTGCGCTACATGTTGCGGGTTCGATTCGCGCACGGAGTAAATATTTGTATGATCTACAAGTTGTTGCTTCGGGTCTGGGCGTTTGTGTATGTCTATATATATAAAAATGTTATGTTGGTTTGTGTATGCTTTAAAAACTCAAAAAGTACTGCACTGATTGAGTTGAAACTTTAGCATGATATGTAATCCGCATCAAGGATTGTTTTTATCTATTTTTTGCATCAGTACCATATCCGCAACCGCGAAAAAACAGTTTTTTTAACGATCAGCTCTGTACCAGTGACCGCGCCATCTACCGGAAGCGAGGATAACACTCGCTGACAACCGCAGTCGTAATGACGCAGTCACATGAGAAGAAATTTTAGCATGATATATAATCCGCATCAAGGATTGTTTTTATCAATTTTTTTTTTGTTGAAAAATCAGTTTTTTGTGCCGCAGCGAAGCGGGGCAGGGTACAGCTAGTGTGTTTATATTTTTGTAAACGCACCCACAACACAGGAGAAATACCTAGTGTGGGGCAACGTTTAAAAAAAAAGACTGATAATGTAGTAATATAAGAAAATGTTAAAAGTTGTTTGTATGTAAGGTGTAATCTCCGGGACTGATGATACAGTTCTGAAAAAAAAAACTTAGTAATAAGCTGGCGAAATAGTAATAGCACGCGCGAGTGATGGAATGCGACCTTATGGGTCAGGGGCCAAAATATCATCCGATAAGCCGCGAACAGAAGCTAGTAAAGAATAAAAAAAAATTAGATCAGCAATTTGATTTCGAAATCTATAAACCTAGTTGGAATGGAGTAGTAAAAAACATTAATCGTAACTGCATCGATATCCTTTTTTTATCGTGGTAAAATCATCAAATGAGTCCTCCCACCCAGGGCAGAGCGGGAGGGACTGTCAGACTAAAATCCACGGTGTCCTTCAATAGCCCTTTACGTACCGGGGTCACGGTAATTCGTGAGTCCCGCGACCCCGGCAGGCTTTGACCCTCTACAGGCCTCGTCACTATGCTGACACTCCTTGAGGTACAATAGCTACCTACCAAAAATAACGTAAGGTTATTCTCAAACCAAAGTGACCAGTTATGTGCAATGTGTTACCTAACACGTATTATGTATCTTTATATGTGCGTGTGGGGAGGCTCGAAAGTTGACATGAACACTTTCAATGTCATTTTGGTGCAAACGAACTTATACTATACTGCAAAATACTTTTTTAGTGCGTATCCGTAATCGGAGTAAGATTTACCATCTTTTTTTTTTTAATCGCGGTAAAATCATCAAATTAATGATTCCTCCCACCCAGGGCAGGGCGGGAGGGACTGTCAGACTTGACTGACTAAAATCCACGGTGTCCTTCAATAGCCCTTTACGTAGCGGGGTCACGGTAATCCCTTGGTCCCGCGACCCCGGCTGCCCTACACTAGGATTTTTTTCTGTATCATGGGTACATTTACAAACATTTAAATTCACATACACATAATACTTGTAAGTCGTGCAACAACATGCATGATGAATGATGTACATCATCATCACCATCATCATCATGGCATGGCATGATGCAAGCTGGGCAATGCTCTGCTCTATACTCGTCTTCAAAGTTAAGCCGTGCTTGCCGGGATTGGTTTGTAAATGGGTGACCATCAATCATAGCGAATTTCAAAAAACCCGTTGGTACCGGTTACCATTTGTGGATCTTAAACAGTCGTTACTGCCAGAAACTCGAAAGTTTGACAATCAGTCTTACGATGGGGTATCGTATTACCCAGTTACTGGGTTGTTGAGTTCAGACAATCAGTGGCTACATGTAAAATATTGATATTCTGACTGGAAGCCGGCTAAAACATAGTTGGTAAAAGGCTAAACAGATGATGATGCTCTTTTTTTATTTTGGTAAAATCATCAAATGAGTCCTACCCAGGGCAGAGCGGGAAGGACTGTCGGACTCTTACTGACTAAAATCCACGGTGTCCTTCAACAGCGAAATAGCAAGGGCTGACGATTTAATAACCAAGTAATAATTAATAAAGCAAATAATACAGCCTTTTCAAAGTAAAGATGAAGAAAATTAAGTTAATTAACACTTACGAAGCACACATAATAACAAACTGTTTTTTGGGGATGTGCTAATTTAAAATGATAATACCTTTAGTAAAGATATTTAAGGAAAAAAAAAATTCAGCTGCTGGTGGGACATTACAAAAACGTGACGCAGGCGTTATTTTTTGCGTTTAAATATATAATAAACATTAGTCACCATAAAAAGTGTAAGAAACCATAAGTGTGGTTTACCTAATGGTTTCTATGTATTTTAATGTTCTCGTAGCACTCAAAAAACTTTACAGGACTTATTAAAGACAAATGTTGCCGTGACAGTGCGGTGCAGTATTAGATAATTTAATTTCAAAGAAATAATCCCGACCATTTCCATTAAGAAGGAACAAAAGCTGTGTTAAATAATATCTTATCTGACTAATATTCGTGGGTAAATAATTACACACAGGACGATCTTCCGGGTTAGGCCGCGCACACAAAAACTGCTGAACGGATTTTGAAATTTAGTGCCTGCACAGATGGTTTATAACCTAGATTAACACATAGCATAGTTTTTATCTCGATTTTATCAAATCTCAAATGAATATTGTACAAAAATGGGTAAGTTGCGTCGAATACACGCAAATCGGCTGTACTGTATAATGTTGTGGCATTAAAATTGAGATCGCGGCAAAGTATGGTGCTGGCAATACTCTGTTTCGTAATGATTCTTACTTATTAAAATAATATGATTCACTTCGTGAATGAATAATAGAAGAATAGCCGATGAAGTTGCTGGAAATGCATAAAGATAATCATTAGGAAGATTGGTTAAAATGATCTCGTGTAGTCGTTGCAACTGTGCGTTGACCTATACGACTCGTAGACATAATAAATTATATTATCATCAAGATAATAAGGTGTAATACGTATAAAAGTAATCAATCTTGACAACAGTCTTGCAGGCATAAACATAGCATATTGGGCATATTAAATTTACGATCAAATAAATTTTCGGTCAATGGGCAATTGGGCAAAAAAACGAATAACATTGTTTAGTAAAAAATAAGCAGAAACTTAAATGGGCAAAAAGCCCAGGAAAAAGGCATTTATTGGGCTTTTAGGGGCTTGTATCGGGCATTTATTCAATACGCCTTATATGTCCAGGCATAAACACATCTCGAATCGTAGCACTATTTCATTTGATCACCAATCTATATTTAGCATTGAAATAATTTTTAACATTGGTGTTTCCTTCCGTGTGAGCAAAATGGCGACTGTTCAAATTCTGACCACGTTTTAATACAAAGGAAGTGTTCAGGTCCGACGATTAGTTATAGTATAGTCAAAAAAAAAAGATAAAAGAATATATTCCGTATATAAGTGCACACCGCATGGTGTTAAAAATATTAGTAAATATTTTCAGTTACTATTTTTAAATACTTTTGTTCACATTTGCCGTCAGTGTAGGAACACTCTAAATACCTATTTAAAAATTGTAACAGAATCCGAAAAAGTGTAACAATTTTTCATAGTGTTAATCTTTTTTTACTTTTTCCAATTTAGCAAAAAAACAGAATATAACAATTCAGGCACCAAATGACAAAAGGGACAATAGAAGGGGGTAACCTGGCCGAAGCTGACTCCAACCTCCAAAATTCTTCAGAAAAGGCTACATAGATTACGATACTTACGTAGCGCAAGCGCCAACATGTCGCCATTTGTTAATGACCGCTTGCAAATGACGTCCTGATGGCGCTTGCGCTACGTTAGTGTTGTGATAAGTACGAGTATACCTAAAAAGTGTACGTCCCCAATACCTCGCGTCCCCGTCTTATACACTGTTCCCCCATGTCAGGGCAACAAGGAATAAAAATAATAATTTATGAATATTTTTATTGCATATTAGCTGAAATGCCAATGCCACGTTTAAAAATAAATGACCTACACTAAAACTTATAAGTGTTTTAATGAACATTAATATTTTATAGATAATTAAATAGTGCACTAACAATGTGCACGCGTTTATCTTGGCCTCTCATTGCATGATATTTCCGCACAATGAACGGTCAGTTTATACTGGTTTTGCATAACTAAAGAAGCCTTGTATACTTATCTTTGAAATAAACTTTGACTATTAAATACCATAGATAATAGTACAGTTATTACATAATTAACAAAATGTCACTAAAGGACGTCCGGATAATATTAAAGTGGCAAAATTAACGTTCAGGAGGTCAACAAACATACGATAAAAACGGGGTCACATCACTAGTTTATTAATTTATCAATTATTCATGAGAAAAATTTAGATTGCCGCTCAAGTTGGGTAATGCACTGCCTTAAAGTTGCCAGAGTTGCCAGTACAAATAAATGTTTGTAAAACTTTCAAATAATGTTGCAATCTGTTATTTTTAAATAAATATTTTAAATTATTGATAGAGGCCAGTTTTTGGGGCATTCACCTCTGGTTATTCCGGTTTCGAAAAGGTACTTAAATTATTTTATTTTAGGGTTCCGTAACCAAAGGGCTCCCATATCACAAACATGATTTTTTGCGTTTTTATACATAAAGGTACGGGACCTTTCGTGTACGAATTCGACTCGTACTTAGCTGGTATTTTTTTTTAATGACGGACTATACCTACAGATTTCCTAGAAACTGAGTTATGGAGGTTAGATAGGCTGCTCATGTAATATCTTGGTATTTAGCTGCATCCGGTTAGACTGGAAGCCGACCCTGACATAGTTGGGGAAAACCTCAGCTGATGATGATGAGGAGAAATTGGGCCGTTTAAGGTTATCGTATTCGATGGCGCAGTGACTGAGCGATTGATTGCTGCCCTGTGTATCGCGGGTTAGATAGCCGCACGAAACAAAAATTTCTATGGTTACAATAGTCTTTCCCAAAGTGGGCGATAACGCCACCTTGTGGGCGCTGCAGGCCTAAAGGGGGTGGTAAGAGGCCTAGAAAAAAAATGGGGGCGTTGTGTAGAGGCTTCGGGGGGCGAATCGTAATTTCATCTAGCTAGGAGGACTCTCAGACACCGACTGAGCTCTCGACTCTCGGCTACAGCTTGTGAACACCAACTAATATTAATTAAGAAATTGCTCAAAGTCGGTTCGATATTTCTCTCCGCGTAGTTCATGTATCTGTCCTGTTTTATACAATAAATAGAAGAAAAATCATGTCAATCGCTCGCTCCGTTTCGAAATGAAATTACACAAACAAATAAAAAGGCAATAGACACACTTTCGCATTTTAATAGTTATTATTATCCCTAGATACTTTTAGAATGAATGTTTAATCTCCGCTTATATAGCTCACAACAATTAATTAATTTAATTTGAAGTTATAGTGGTTTTTAAGTAGGTAAAAAAATGGGTGCGCTAAAAATTAATTTATTCTCAAAGTGGGCAGTAGGCAAAATAAGTTTGGGAACCCCTGGTCTACAAGTAGTTTTTTCGGGTCTGGCTGTTTGTGACTAAAGCTTTATTTTTATCGTGGTAAAATCATCGAGTCCCCCACCCAGGGCAGAGCGGGAGGGACTGTCAGACTCGTACTGACTAAAATCCACGGTGTCCTTCAATAGCCCTTTACGTTCCAAGGTCATGGTAATTCGTGAGTCCCGCGACCCCGGCAGGCGTTGGCCATCTAAAGGGGGCCCCCGTCATAATATATATATTTATTTATTAACTCTAACCATGGTGTCCATTTTGTTAGTAACAATGCTCTTATAGACTAGTGTTAGTAAAACTTAGGCTACACAACAAGACATAAAAATGGATGCAAACACTACAATCACCGCTGTGCCATCCCATGACAAATGGAGCAGCAGTGACTGATGTAACTGCAGTCCAGCCGACTAGCGATCATGCTATGGAAGCTGTTGGCGCTGCCACGTACTCTATGCACCAGGGAGGCACATCTTTTCCGCATTGTGGCGTAAAAGCAGTCGATGCGATTTTCAGCAAACATCCCAGATGCACTACAGAATCGCCGCAGCCCCATCAGCACCCTGAACGCATTATTAAATTGGACTCGGAGGGCACCGTAAGACTTTTGAGTATAGTCGGCCCACAGGCTGCACGTGTAGAAGAGAGCGGAAAAGTGTAATTTTGACTTCTGTCGAACAACGTGCAAACCTTCGGGCTATCATGTTTGCTCGCGCTGGCCAGTGCCCTCCGTTCCCTCTCGATGTCCTCATTGTCCTTGAGGTCAGAGGTAAGTACATGTCCTAGGTACTTGAATTTGGACACCCTACGCAAGGCTGTGCCATTCAGCATAATGTTGGGAAACACGATACATGTGCTGTTTCGTCTAGCCTCAAAGACCATGACTTCACTTTTGAGTGGATTATATGCTAATCCATGTTGCTCAGCATAAGCTTCACAAATGGCAAGCAGTTTTCTGATTCCACACACCGATGCACTCAGTAGCACCATGTCATCGGCATAGCTTATGTCGTTGCACTCTTTGAGGCGCACGTGGAACACAACGTGACTACAAAGAGTTTAAATAATTTTTAATCGCACTCACGATAGAGGAATAATCCTGTATCGTTTTGTTTTCGCTCTTAAGGTGACATCATTCTAATAAAAAATCAGTAATTTTATTCAAGTTAAAACCAACGAACAGATAATTGGACCAATTACATACGCAAAACAGGTTAGATTTCGTTTAAAAATTGATAATAGTTTTTTTTAATCTTTAAATCCGTGATTATTGGTACACGTTTGGGATAGATCAGTAAGGGGTAGACTACCAGGGGTCTTGAACCTACCGATATTTATGTATTTCTATGGATATGGGACCGGTTCTACCGAGACATGGATATACTAGCTTCTGCCCGCGACTTCGTACGCGGATCCTGTTGCTTTTGCCAGCGACAACGGGGTCGTCAAAATTGAACTTCTGAAACGTCTGATGTCGAATTCTAAGGGCCCGGGGACGGAAAAACAACGGGATGCGCGAGACGTTTCGAGACGTTTCAGACCTTTCATTTTTGTAAGTGAACAGGAAATGACCATCAGACTAAACAAGTTTTATTAAGACGTCATTCCTATAAATAAAATAATAATAATAAATAAATATTCCACAACTATCACACAACGCCATCTAGTCCCAAGCTAAGCAGAGCTTGTGTTATGGGTACTAGACAACTGGTAAACATACTTATATATTTCTAAATACATACATATTATAGATAAATTACACCCAGACACAGAACAAATGATCGTGCTCATCACACAAACATTTGTCCTGGGTGGGAATCGAACCCACGACCTCCGGCATAGCAGTCAGGGTCACTGACCACTAGACCATCAGGCCTGTCAAATATAAATGCAATATATATGCTATATATGCTATAGTATCGCTGGGCGTTTGGAATTACACGACAGGTATTCTAGATCTTCAATTTTTATACGTCAACAGAGAGTGCTCATCAGGCTGAACAGCTCTTGTTAAGACGTCATTCCTATATATGTTATTCTCGTAGTGTCGCTGGGCTCTTGGAGTTCCACATCAGGTGTTTCAGATCTTCGATTTTTATACGTCAACAGAGATAAAGAAAGAAAGAAAGAAGAAAAATAGAAGTTTATTCCGGACATACATATTTATTCCTAGCATTTTATTCATGTACTCGTATATCGACTGTTTAGATTTTACTACGATGTTTGAATAGGTATAATATTTTCCCGATTTGTACCTATCGGCTTTTGTCCATGGGTCACCCCGAATTACTTCTGAGAATAAAAGAGACACAGATTCCCATCTATCTCTTTTCCCCCGACCTTTACTCAAGTCAACCCGCGATACTGAGCCAGTAGTTTTAAATTCGGTCCTAAATAATAATATCACTGATCCAGCCTGTTCCTTGCTGTCCTCCCTCAGTGTCGCCCTAAGCAGAGGTTCGTACCCCACAGGGGGTACCCTTAGCGTGTGGTCACTTAGTTGTAGTACTCGTATTTTAGTTGTAAGCCCCTGACTGGAGGCCTTAGAGTCATTTAAGGTACGAGTATCTATCGTGTTTCGGGTTCTGACACTAGTGCTTCATTAAAGCCTTTGTCAAACTGACAGGCGATAGCGAACCGGACCGATACTGAAGCGATACGAGACGTCAAACTGGATGCAGCGAACCGAGGCGTGACAGTTGTATTAGCTGACTTTTTATGAACAACGTCAAAGAGAGCAAATACGCCTTCGCCACGTCTTTGCATCGGTTCAGTCACGCTATCGGATCGCTTTTGCTTTTCTATGTGATTGGATTCAAACAATTCCATACATTACAAATAAAAACGCCTCGCTTCGTATTCGCCACGCCTGTCTGTTTGACAAAGGCTTAAAAGTTACTAATTTATAATCTATTGACACTACAGTATCAATAGAAAAAATCGGTCAAGCAGCTCACAACAACCTCTGGGTTGACCTGCTCGATGCCACCCATAAAAAAAAACTCACATTTGCATTTTAATAATTAGGACTTAGTATTTTCCACGTAATAAATAAAGTGAATTAGAATAAAAATGTAAATTGATTTGATAGAATATCGTTTTATTATCTAGTTTTGATAATAAATCTTACGATTTGATCGATGTTAGGAGCAACTTTTATTTGCCGTTAATTTATGAATAGTGATTATGGCCCGTTTATTTCGCTATAATCTTTGTTATAATCTGAATCACGTGTTTGGTTTTAAGTATCTATATCACGTGTTTAGGTAAGGTTTTTTATGTAAAAAGCTGCTCCTATGTAGGAGTTAGTAGAAGTTTAATGCGTAGATTCAATTTTTTTTAGCACCTGGTTCTGGTTGGTCTTTGCACGCGTGGTTGAATACAACATTTTAAATAACTTCGTTAATTCAAAGTCATTTTAATTTAAATTCATTTTTTATTTGTTTTTAAATAAAAACTTTGCCCTGGGTATCGTGGGTGCGTTTACAAACATAGAAACTCACATGCACAAACACCTAGACCAGAAACAACTACTTGCAGATCATACAAATATTTGTCTCGTGTGAGATTCGAACCCGCGACACTCAACCACTCGATCGCTCAGCCACTACGCCAACCGTGTCGTCAATTAAAAAATAAATTAAATTAATTAATACATGAATAACATTTTCTTAGAAACGTTTTTAAACAAAATTATGTTTTGTCAAATATAATTTAATAAAATTTATTGTACAGAGTTAAAAAATCACACGTTTTGTTTTTGTGATTATGTTATTAAATTAGCAAATTGGCTCATAAAATAAAAATTAATGAGTTAGATTATGTCTGTTAAATTAAAAAAAAAAAACTGCGTCATATGGATATAATGGGTTAGTCCTAATGTTAATTTCGCGAGAATTTCCTGTTTTCATTCTTTGTGTTGTTGGTTTTTTCCAACAGATATGTCGCAGTTGCAGCCGCGGCATTGGATTTATTTTTCTTTACAATCATCATCTGCCTAGCCTTTTCCCAACTACATATATTGGGGTCGGCTTCCAGTCGAACCAGATGCAGCTAAATATCAGTATTTTACATGGAGCGACTGCCTATCGGACCTTCACAACCCAGTAACTGGGTAATACGATACTCCATGGTAAGACTGGTTGTCAGACTTAGAGCTTCTGACTAACAGTAACGACTGTCAAAGATCTACAAATGACAGC
Source organism: Agrotis puta (assembly GCA_943136025.2). Classification (NCBI taxonomy): domain Eukaryota; kingdom Metazoa; phylum Arthropoda; class Insecta; order Lepidoptera; family Noctuidae; genus Agrotis; species Agrotis puta. The sequence goes on along the minus strand of OW964190.2, from coordinate 4,182,957 downwards.
CGGGACCAAAGTCTTCACGTGCTTTCCGAAGAACGGTGGAAACTCGCTACGACAGATGGTCACCCATCCACAGACCAACCTCGGCCTGTGCGGCTGTAATTATTTAGCCACGAGCTCCTCACATTTTTCTTTACAATAAATGCAGTAAATTAAATACAGAAATCATGCTATGGACTCTGTTTTTTACAAGTCAGGTGGTCCACCATGACGTGAGTAGTTAGGTTGTGGAAAAGAGACAGAGCTATACATCTAGCGCCATCTCGTTCCCTGAGGTGAACCTATTTAGTTATCCTACTTTATTATTATAAATGCCAAAGTGTGTATGTTTGCATGTTAATGTTCTAAGTTTGAATGTTCCGTAACGGTTGAACCTAGTTTGATGAATTTTGGTACAGAGATAGATGGGAACCTGGAAACGGTTATAGGCCGCATGAGGAGCAGGATTGTTTGAATCCGCGGGCAACAGCTAGAAATTTTATAAAGGAAGAAAGAGAGGTTAAAAAAAGATCATCATACCTAAAGATGTACATTTATAGGTCGGTAAGATGACTCAATCCGACTCAATCCATCGACAAGAAAATGTGACGTGACGTAATATGTCATGACGCGTCAGTTGTTTATTGTCAAGCCGAAGAATAAAAACTTCTACTGGTTTCTCTCTGGCCGATTGTGAAACTCCTTGTTGGTTTTGCTCAGTTCCTTGTCTGTGGACTGTATTCTAGAACTTCACTTCACTCTAGGCGAGCGTGCTTCATCGTCGACCACATCTGCTTACCAACAGGCAAGATAGAGGTCAAACGCGAACCTATTATTAATTAATTCAAATCAAATAGTTTTATCTCTGAGGCCTGTATTCTAGAACTTCTTCATCTTCGTAAACGCGCTTCTAACACACAGAACTGTTTATAGATCATCCGATTTTAAAAATTCATTTAAAATATAAAAGTGCTTAAAAAGTGGCATAATATTGCATAAAAACATTTTTCTATTACGAGTGTACAATATTGATTGACTGATTGCATCAAAAAGTGATTATAAACAATATTATAATTGTAGAAACGAAGACTGTGAAAGTGCAAAATCACTGTGACTCAACGGGCGCTACGCGCAGTGTACAGGACCATCACGGTTATATGGTCGGCATAAGTACGAAATCAGCGCGCAACGCAGGACAGTGACGCATCGTCTGTGAGTTCCGAACCAAGTTGCTTTTGACATAATATTCGTCAGGATTTAGATAATGTCAGGATTTAGCCGCGTTGACCCAGTCCACGGCCGAAATAAAGAATGAAATCCATTCTCTTCACTCGGAACAATCTACTATAAAACAGCGTATTGATGAACATGATAAGAATTATAATGAAATATCTCTTGAGCTTGCGGAGTTGAAAAAATCGACGCAATATTACTCGGATCAACAAACCGACATTCAAAAGCAAGTCGATATAATTTTTAAACAAAGCGATAATGTTGCTGTTTTGCAAAATACAGTTGTTGGACTTGTAGCGAAAATTGATTCGATGGAACAAAGCGCCAGACAATGTAATATTGAACTGTGCAATATACCTGAAAAGCGCAACGAAAATCTGTTGTCTATCTTGGAGAATATTGGCTGTAAAATTAATTACACTATCAGTCAAAAGGATATCGTCGCTATTCATCGCGTTCCGCACGCTCACCAAGAAAACGCTAAACCCAAAAATATAATTGTTAAATTTACATCGCGTATACTTCGGGACAACATCCTTAGTGCCTGTAGATTGTCTAAAGATTTGAATGCAGAAACGCTGGGGTTTCCTAATTCATCACTGCCTATACGCATACATGAGCACTTGACATTAAAAACCAAACAGTTATTTCGGGAATGTAAGGCTGAGGCTGCCAAATACAATTATAAGTTCGTGTGGGTTAAACATGGGACTATTTTGGTTAGAGAGAAGGAGGGAGCCCGGGCGATTGCTATCAGATCTCATGAGCAGGTGGAGAAAATCAGGCCAAAATCCTTGTCACCAAAGGCACTGTCACCATTACCCACTACTGAAAATCTTTAAATTTACCAGAATTATTTATGAGTTTCAAAATTCAGTACTATATAATTCAATTTTTATTAAATATTATGCTTGTTTTTGTAACAATATAATATGTATATATTTTAAAATATTTCTGTGCGACATAGCTAGATACCAATTAAGAAATCTCGATGTACTTGTAGCGAGGAAATCAAGACTTTCCAATTTATATTATTATTATTACTGTATCTTTTTCAATCAAACATGTTCACGAAAATTATATCTATCACAGCTTGCGCTTTATACTGAAGTATGTTTAAAAAAAAACAACAGCCTACTATTAAATTTTGCTGCTTCTGTACCCTTTCTTCTGCTGGTTTCATATAACGAATATATCACATTAATATGTAGATCACAATACAGTAATGTGCGATAACCATTTAACAATGTACTATCAAAATTGTAGGGGAGTCCGCACCAAACTCGGTATTCTATATATGAATATTCTTTCTAATTGCTATGATATAATTGTGCTCACGGAAACATGGTTAATGCCTAACATATTAGACTCAGAATTCATTGACGATCGTTATATTGTGTATAGATGTGACCGTGACCCTGTAGCCACTGGCAAGAAAGACGGAGGTGGGACTTTGGTTGCAGTATTGAGGGGCTTACACTTGACTCTAATAGTACCCCATGTTACATTACATGCAAACATTGAACATATCCTTCTGCGAATACCTAGTTCGAACAAAGGCCGATACCATTATATTAGTGCAGTATATATACCACCTAAAACTCCCGAAAATGTTTATGAGATGTATTTTGATATGTTGAGCATCTGCCTTAGTAATTCAGACGTAGAAAATTTATATTTAATAGGAGATTATAATCTACCAGATATCGAATGGGTCACAGACACACGTTCATCCTCGGGGAAGTTCTGTGCAGGAAGATCCGCAGTTTGTACAATGTTGAGTTCTTTTTTATCAGCTCATAATGCTCTTCAATATAATACATTTAAAAATATTACAACTAAAATCCTCGATCTCTTCATCAGTGATAATGATGACTGTGTCTTACATATGGCAACCAATGAATTATTGCCTTCTGATGTATACCATCCACCATTTTATATTATGATTCCGTGTTCATTGAAGATTAATACAATGAATCGTAATTTAGTAAAAAGGTATAATTATTTCAAAGCTGACTTTGAAAAAATTAATGAAGAATTTTCACAAGTCGACTGGGAAGGCTTATTTGTAAATAATTCGGTAGATGAATCAGTAGATATTTTTTATAATATTGTATTTGGAATAATTAAAACTCATGTCCCCTTAACAACAGTAAAATCATCTAAATTTCCTGTATGGTTCTCATCAGCTCTGATACATATCTTCAAAAATAAATCAAAAGCCTGGATAAAATGGAAGAAATATAAAAATTTATCGGATTATGAACAATTCTCAATTTATAGAAGCAGATTTCAAGTAGAATGTAGAAATTGTTACTCAAGACACATAAATGCCGTCGAGGATAGTATCAAAAATAACGTTAAATATTTCTGGAAATTTGTCAGTAGTCGTAAATCATCAAACGGCTATCCTGCGACTATGCATTTTAAAGATCAGTCTACTAATAATCCTGATGAAATCTGTAATCTGTTTTCAATATTTTTTAAATCTGTCTATGAAACTTCTACATTTAAATATGATGAGTTGTCTTTTTCCAGTGAATACACGGATAACTCTCCGCTTATAAACAAACTTAAATTCACGTTAAAACAGATTATGAACGCAATACAGTCCCTTGATGTTACAAAAGGCCCGGGACCAGATGCACTTCCTGTTTTGTTTCTTAAAAAAACGGCTAAGAACATATGTATTCCTTTACAGATCATATTTAATCGATCGTTACAGGAGGGTATATTTCCTAGTCTATGGAAACAAGCAAATATAACACCAGTTCATAAATCGGGGCCTAAGAACGATGTAGAAAATTATCGCCCAATATCTATACTGTCGGCTTTGGCGAAGCTCTTTGAAAGACTAGTACACAGTGAAATATATCCTCTTCTTCATAGTATTATTGCCAAAGAACAACACGGTTTCGTTCAAAGAAGATCTACTGTGACCAATCTCATAGCATATACTGATTATTTATTTAACAGTATGGATTCTGGTACTCAAGTGGATTCTGTTTATACTGACTTTCGAAAGGCTTTCGATAAGGTTGACCATGTACTGCTAATGAACAAACTTGCTTACAATGGTATCCGTGGGGATTTGTTGAGATGGTTTGCTTCATACGTCATAAATAGAACACAAAAAGTTGTAGTGAATGGCTATCAGTCCTCTTCTATATCCGTGACATCAGGCGTACCGCAGGGATCAATTTTAGGACCTCTTCTTTTTATACTCTTTGTAAATGATATTGATGGCTGTTTTCGTAACTCAAAATTTCTTATGTATGCCGACGACTTGAAAATTTATAGATCAATTAGAGACACCAATGACTGCTACAAACTTCAAGATGACTTAAATCGATTTAGCCAATATTGTATTAATAATAAACTTCAATTAAGCATCTCCAAATGCTGTTGTATAAGCTTTACTAAAAATAAAATAAACCTGAAATATCCTTACTCTCTAAATGATATAACATTAAACAGAGTAAGTTTGATCCGTGATCTTGGTGTGGTTATTGACGATAAGCTACATCTCAACACACACATTAATACGATCGTCAATAACGCCTGGCGTATGTTTGGTTTTGTTCTCAGATCTTCGACTGATTTTGTGCGTCCACAAACATACTTACATTTGTATAAGTCATTAATAAGGTCACAGTTGGAATACGCAGTTGCGGTGTGGAATCCTCTATACAATAAATATTCGGATTGTATAGAGAGGGTTCAGAAAAAGTTTTTGAAAGCCTTGCAATATACATGCTCTCGTACCTATCTTTCCTATCCCGATTTACTGAAAAAGTATAACCTGCTGTCATTATATAGTCGACGAATTTTCCTTGAGACTATGCTCTTGTACGACTTTTGTAATAGTACATATGACTGTTTGGACATCTGCAATAGAATATGTTACGCAGTACCTAGAAGCGCCCAAACAAGAGCAGTGCGTAAGCAGTCACTCTTTGCTGTGTCATCGAGTCGTACAAATGCTGGCATGCGAGCTCCTCTACGACGCCTTACTAATAATTATAATAAGCATTTTAGTAATATAGACTTATTCTGTTTGTCACATGGTAAATGTAAAAAAGCTATCCTTGAAGTACTTAATCAACCATTCTAATTTTCTGTTTGTTTAAATTAATATTTTTTACATATAGCTACTGTAATTCTTCTTTAATATTTTTGTTATTGTTACACCAATATTGTTAAAACAACTTCTTTAATATTTTTGTTATTGTTACACCAATTGTAAAACTTACATTTCACTAAGCATTTTGAACTTTACATTAATATTTATTTTCTTTTCCTTAAACTTTATTTTCTAGCGTAAAAATGTATAACGTCAGTAAAACCATGGACGAATTCGTCCTTGGTAAAAAGTATCCTGTGAATAACGCAGTGGATTACATAATTATTATTTTTAAGTCTCACTGTTTGTATAATTTTATTATGTAATTGTTAGTTGTTCCAAATAAAATAAAATAATAAAAATTCTTAATTCAAATCAAATAGTTTTTGTCTGTGGCCTCTATTCTAGAACTTATTAATTCAAACCAAATAGTTCCTTGTCAGTGATTTGTATTCTAGAACTTTTTAATTCAAATCAAATAATTTCTTGTCAGTGACCTGTATTCTAGAACTTCTTATTTCAAATCAAATAGTTCTTTGTCTGTGGCCTGTATTCTAGAATTTCTAAATTCAAATGAAATAGTTTTTTGTCTGTGGCCGTATTCTAGAACTTCTTAATTCAAATCAAATAGTTCCTTTTCTGTGGCCTGTATTCTGGAACTTCTTAATTCAAATCATATGGTATTATTAAGGCCAGGCGCTGATTGCAATTTTTTGTTGAGGTGATTTTCTGTCATCGAGATTAGCTAGATCTAGAAACTATTTGTCACCACATTTTATTTTATTTTTATTAATTAGTTTGGGAAAACCAACAGTCACACACTAAAACAGTAGGTAGACATAATACATAATTATAAGTCTGTAACTCAACTACGTTATCCTCAGTTTATATATTCAGCGCATTCGACGAGGAAACAAAAAAAACACATTCACAGCAGCACTAAATGCCATTTTTTTTTTTTTTTTATTGGGACAAACCCACCACACTATTCCCTAACCACTGCAACTCCTGTGCGCCAGAATCAACAGTGGCAACCAACCAGAAAAGGGCCGAGACAATGAAGCTCGACGTGTCCCGGAGAATGAATTTACCTGTCTTGGATCCTGCAACGAAATTAATCAGAAAAGAATAGTGGAGGAGTAGGAAAAAATATATGTTTCCACTTCCCTCCCTGCAAGCAGGAGACAGAACAAAACAAGGCCAATAGGCACAAAGGGACATTACAACTGGGAGAAGCCCAGTTGCCTAGCACCACGGGTAAAATGACTATTATTATTAATGGGTCCTAAATTGTGGGCTGCTAAATTTGATTCCAATAATAGGTATGGCAAAAACGCTAAATGCCAGTGGGCGGCTAGCCTAAAGCTTGGAGCAGTCTGTGATCGATTGGATCGCACGTTCGATACCCGCACGGAGTTAATATTTGTATGACCTACCGGTAGTTGTTCCGGATCTCGCTGTCTACAGACTTAGGACGAAACTTATTATTGGATTCTCTGTTCGTAAATGTGTTATTTTTGAGTTTTGACTAATTAAGGTGCATCGATTCGAATAATTATATGACCTTAGTGGCAATTATGTAAAAGATCAATGCGTGAGAGTTATTCATACTTCAAGAGCAGTTAGTCGAATTTGGTTTTATTATATGTATAGAAAAGACCGGAAAATATCGGGAATAAACCTTCATGTCCTAAAATTAAAAAAAATCGGAGACATGTGACATCTTCCAATCTGCAATGGACTTTGCATAGAGTGAGGTGCCCTTATCCCAGCTGTGGGCCCCTTTATGGATGGTTTGTCACTTGTTACGCATCCCGGAAAACATCAACCCGTACCAGGATTGGAAGGTTTTTGTATGAAGCCTGACTAAGTTCATGCATTTAAAAACATAAATCTATATATATAAAAGAACAGGGTTTTTTATTAAGACTCGACTACAGCCGAAACCGCTAAACGCACTAACTTGAATTTGGGACAGCAGTTGCAGTCTACCATGTAGGGGGGCAATAAGACGGGATTTTGCGAAAGTCCTCCTCTAAGGGGGTGAAAAGGGGTGAAAACTGTTGTATGAAAAATCTTATTCCTTGGGTTTATAAACTTGAAACTTGGTACGAATATGAGTATAAGTAAATAAAAAGGATTGGCACCATTATTTTTTTAAACTACCCTCCATTGGTAATCTAGACGATGTTAAAGTTTGTATGGGAAAATCATAACGCGCGAACCGATGAATTTGAAAATCAGTATTCAAATACTAGATCAGAAATAATTAAACACGTGTCTTTGGATTTTTCGAAAATCACCCCCCAAGTTTATGAAAAGGGGTATTCAAGTTTCAAGGTAAGAATATTAAACGCTAAACGTAGAAAGCTGACTTTTGGGTGGTAGTTGCCGTTAATTATGTAGGTGAGAATTAAGAAGGGATTTTGCGAAAATCCACCTCTAAGAGGGTGAAAAGGGGTGAAAACCTTTGTTTGTAAAACCTTATGCCTTGGGTTTATAAATTTGGAACTTGGCAGAAATACGAACGTAAGTAAATAAAAAAGATTGGCATTATTAGTTTTTTAAAACTACCCTCCTCTGGTGATTTAGATGATGTAAAAGTTTGTATGGGAAAATCATAACGCGCTGATGAACTTGAAACTCAGTATACATATAGAAATTAGATCAAAACTAAACAAACACGTGTTTTTGGGTTTTTGAAAATCACCCCATAAGATGGTGAAAAGGTGATTAAAATTTTAAGGGAAGGATTTTACTGCTTGCTTCGATAGACTCAAAACTTGGCACAAATAGTTTCCCAATTGAATAAAGGATGCGTAATTATCTATATTTCAAAAATCAACCTAGCGGGCGAACAACTACAATAATATTTCGAGTTCAAAGTTAGAAACAAACGCTGACGAAGTCGCGGGCGGAGTGCTAGTTTATAATAATCAATTAAAAAATAATGAATCAATAAGTTTAAAATAAAGAATTAATTAATAAGTTTAATCATACATATCCTGAAACGTGATGCCATTAAAAATATGTTATTTCATCCAAAACTTGTTTGATAATTTTGATTTATAAACGTTTAAGTTCAACAGCATCATATTAAATGTTAAGGTGATTGCGTCGTAATAGCTCTCGTAATTCAAATTTTCTTGTGTCTTGAATTTGAATGGACCAAATGTTTTGATCATTGTTATATTTCAAACTAGCACTTTGCCCGCGACTTCGTCCGCGTGGGTTACGTACTTTCCTAATTCCCCCTTTTCACCCCCTTAAAGGTTAAATTTCCAAAAACCCTTTCTTAGTGCTCCCCTACATTATAATAGGAAGCCGTGTGCAAAATTTCACATTCCTAGCCCCAGTAGTTTCGGCTGTACGTTGATATGTCAGTCAGTCAGTTCTCCTTTTATATATATAGATTATACTTGTTAATGTCGCGAATCATATTTTGATCAAGTACCTTGTCACTGATATGCAAATTGCAAAAAACACAAGAAAATTTGAATTACGAGGGCTACTACGACGCACCTCAAGTAAAATATTTAGTTTTATTTTGCGTCACAAAAAAAAACAAGGAAGGAATACTGATTTTTTTTATGAGTTGGCGCCATTTTGATATTACTCGTACTATAAAATGGCGGATGTTGTCCGATCATGGACCGTGCCCGGGTCGACGGCGTGTCGTGTCCGACCAACGCTACGCCCCAAAGAGCTGTCAACATTCTTATGGGGCCCTCACAGGCGGATAAACGCCTGTCGGGGTAGTGCGCCTGTCTAAACAGGTACCCGTGACCCTTTGAACTTAAAGGGTTATTAAAGGAATACCGTGAATTTTTGTCAGTACGAGTCTTACAGTCCCTTACACTCCACCCAGGGGGGTAAGACTCTAATGATTTGACCAGGGACCCAAATAAAAAAATACGGCCTAAATAATTCAAACCTCTTTCAAATATTGACAAAACGGTAACAAAATCGATCATTATTAATAACTTATGGACATGCCTCCGAGATTCCGGGAATTTGAAGAGATTTTACCGGAATCTTAAAATAGTTAGGAACCTAGGATTAAGATATACAGGGTATAAGCTATTTTTATTTCAAATCTCAGCCAAATCGATTAAAAATCCCGTAAGTACTGAAATGAAATCCCGGGAAAAAGGCTTATCCATGTTATGATTTCTATGACAGCTTGTGGTACAGGTACATAAAATCATTCCACCTATTTCGGACTAATAACAGTCTTGTTAGCAATGTTTACAAAAGCAACTTGCGCGTACGACGAATTTCTAATGTATACTCAATGCACAGTTAGAGGATCGGGGTCATTGGACCGCTGACAGTTAGTTATGACAATTCTATAATGTGCAAGTCTATTGAGTAGCTACGTGTGTCAAAGTACGAATTTAATTTTTATATGATTAAAAACAAAATTCGTTTAAAATGTTTTTCGTCCAACTTCTAAATATAATAAGAGTTGAAGAGAATTTCATTTGCAACATATTGTGTCTTAGTTGGACACAGACACTTTGCCCTTGGTAACGTCAGTTAACTTGGCATGGGCAAAAATGGCCATGAATTAATAGAATGCATAACAGTAGAATTTTGTTGTTCCTCAAGCTTAAAACAATGTTGATTTAGGCTCGTTTCCCTGGTCGCGGGACTAACAAATTACCGTGACCCCGGTAAGTAATTGGCTATTGAAGGACACCGTGGATTTTAGTCAATACGAGTCTGACAGTCCCTTCCGCCCTGCCCTGGGTGGGAGGACTCATTTGATGATTTTACCACGATAAAAAAAGGCTCTTTTCCCAGGATTAAAGCTCTTATTTACCACCTGTTTGTACTAACCAGTATTACAGAACAAAGTCGTTCTAGAAGCTTCGCAGTGAACGTAAACCTACTTCAAATGATTGACGTAAAGTAAAATATTTTTAGACTTATTAAAATACTAGCACTTGTCAAGGTTTATTAGCTACCTGTATAATTATTACTACTGCAATTTTAACTAAGACAAAATTGTTGCTTAGCACGCGAATACCGATCTTAAACCGGCTTCTCACGGTGCGTGATATCATAAATCACACTAAAGCGTCTCCACGAGCGAGTACAAGTCACATCGTGCATTAAGGGCTTAAAGGCTTTGCCATACAGCGAGCTCGGCATGACGAGACTATAGTGTGGCGTGTCCTGAGCGAGCTTTCTTACTTCATGGAAATATACCTATGTAAGACGTCATACTAAACACGCCACGTTAGCGCCGACACTCGGCGTATCGTCGGCGCTATTTTCACGCCACATCGGGCCCACTGTTTAGCAAAGCCTCTAGGCGTCAGCCCAAGTCGAGCCTTCACTGAGCGTGTTGCACCCGCGTGGCGTGGTTCGGCGCGTCTCGTGACAACACGCGTCTTGAGAACCCAGCATTACGCGAGCGGGTGCGACATGACTGTGATAATACGCGCTGTGTGTAGTCAGCTTTAGGTACAGGTATTTAGTTTTTGCCAGCTGCTTAAAGTTTTTATAAAGTGTATCCCATGCATTTAAGAGTATGATTTACTAATGGTCCTCGAATGCAAATCATCGTCGTTAAACAATTGAAATAATGAATGCAGGTATAAAAACGATTCGGAAACATTTTGTATAAGAGTATCTCTGGAGTTTTTGTCCATAGTTTTTCATACGTAACGATTTTACTAATGTGCAACTACACAGAGCAGTAAAAACAGTGCAACTATTTAGAACCAATTGTTATTTTTTTCCTTGTGAAGTTGGCCATTCAAAAGTTAAACTGAAAAAAGTAATGACGGGCGATCATGTCTTACAGGATGATCATAACCCAATGAATAGTTAGCACGAGACCTCTTAGATGTTTTTTTTACGTGGTAACGTAAAAAAACATCTAAAAGGTCTCGTCGTTTTGGAGATCTACCCATATGAGTCCTCCCACCCAGGGCAAAGCGGAAGGGAGTGTCAGAATCGTACTGACTAAAATCCACAGTGTCCTTCAATAGCCCTTTACGTTCCGGGGTCACGGTAATTCGTAAGTCCCGCGACCCCGGTAGGCTGTCTGTCATTTTGCTGACACTCTTTGAGGCGCGCGTGGAACACAACGCGCCGTCGACCCGGGCATGGTCCATGGTCGGACAGCGAGTTGGGCGGTTCCTCACAACCTCCTTACAAGTTCGAAGCCTGCCTAGGTCGTGGTACTATCGGGTAACCGTGGTACTAAAGGGCTATTTAAGGACACCATGGATGTTAGTCAGTACAAGTCTGACTGTTCCTCCTGTCCTGTTTTGGGTGGAAGGACTCATACATGATGATTTACCCTCGTAAAAAAAACCCTTTAAGAAATGAGATAAGGCCTGAATCAAGAAGAAGAATCTCCATTAAGTGTTGGGGATTTCTGGAAACCGAATTTCTCGGTAGAAACCGGAGTTAGGACTTGTACCTGGTTACTGGCAGTAGGCTCTCTGCCAATTCAATGGAATTTTAACATAACTAGATAAATATATTGTAGTAAAGTTACAGGCATGTTACGTCTTTTTTTAACGGAACAAAGTCCAATCTTCAGCTAAGCGAGACGATTAAATAGTTTACGAGCATGCAACACTATAGCTTAAACCATTGGTACTCAATCTTTCGACCACCTTCTATAGTAAACTAGAACCAAAGTTAAATTAAACTCCTAATTACATGTAATAATAATTAACAACAATATTGAAAAAAATGACTTGCTATATAACCTAGAAGTGAGTCGTATTCATCGAAACAGTTAAAAGAAAAAGGTATTTCAAAGTCACAACAACTAACAGCGGCTGTATTATCACGCCTTAAAACCAGGCTTATTCCAGTGAGTGAAAGAGACAGAGCTATACAAGTCGTCTAGCGACACCTCGTTCTAATACGTTCGTCTTTCAACCAGGCTTGTTCCAATGAGTGAACGAGGTGGCGCTCGACAACTTGTATAGCTCTGTCTCTTTCACTCACTGGAACAAGCCTGGTTTTAAGGCGTCATAATACGGCCGGTGGTCTCGAAAAAACAGTTCCTGCTTTTTCGCCTGTTCCACAAACAATCTACTACAGGTACCCTATCTGGAACAGTTCAAAACATTTGCTCTTAACTCTTCTGCTTTATTGTAATTGAAAGAGATAGCATCTGTTCTCTCAAACAAGCTCTTTTCTCTTCTGACTTCTTGTGATAGAAAGAGATAGCAACTGTTCTCTGTCTGTCACTGTCACCCATCAACGAGTCATTGGTTCCAATGTAACAGGTTATTTTTTTTGGAACAGGATTTTGGAACTGTTTTTTCCTTGAAATTGGTACTGGTGAAACGGGTTCCTAAATTCAGCTGTCCCAGCCCACCGCTAACGTAGCCCTCTTATTCTGTTTCATAATTTAACGTGCCTGACTTGGTTCTTAGTGAGCATTTAATTTGTTTTAATACCTATACTATAAAAATGATATATGAAATTGCACAAGGGGTCATTTCTAGAATTGCTCTAAATAGTTATTTGTTACTGTTAACTGTTGTTTTGTAAAATTTTCGATTTTATTAAAAGTTTTAAGACAACTGTAAATTTTTCTTGACAGCCAGGAACCACTTTGATTTCTCTTTTGTTTTTAAAACAAGGGTGCTTCTGTTAGTGACGGGGCCTGTAGAGAGCCAAAGCCTGCCGGGGTCGCGGGACTTACCCATTACCGTGACCCCGGTACGTAAAGGGCTTGAGAAGGACACCGTGGATTTTAGTCAGTACAAGTCTGACAGTCTCTCCCGCCCTGCCCTGGGTGGGAGAACTCATTTGATGATTTTACCACGATAAAAAAAGGGTGCTTCTGTGCTGGTTTGAAGGCATTTTAATATATTTACTTTTGAGTCTTATTTGTTATATCTTTAAAAATGTAAAAATTATGTTGAAAAGATGAATAAAGCACTTTTTACTATGGTACCTACATCTTGCAGAGATATGTTGCTTGACTTTTACAAGAAGTATCCGCGCGACTCTGTAGGCCAAAGTCGCTCGACATTTGTATTGTTCACACTACGACAAAAACTACTAGGGTCGAATTACGACAAGTCCCGCGACCCGTAGATGTCGCAAGTGATGTCGGGCGAGATCATGCCCTAGTGAAAATGCGGCTTTAATCAAAGCAGTCCCTAGACAAAAAAGTTTGGGAGCCACTGGTCCCAACGCACTCAACCATGCCGCGATTACTGTCATGGCGTCGTAACTGGCACATCTGACGTTTAATTGACACGCAATCTCATTGTCTATGAGTTTATTTTGGGAGAGAAAATTAAAAATAGATTTTTGGTTAGTTATGGTTTTGGTAAAGTCCAGTTTTAGAGATGGTAGCGCCATATTTTCATCTTACCACCAACGGACTGAAATGATGATGAGGGCGGGTGACAAATTGACAGTACAATAAGACGAAAATGGCATTTGCAATGGCAATTGAGCCGCGCCACAACTGAAATCCTTTTGACGCGGAACCACATTCTTTGTTTTTTACGTGGTAAAATCATCAAATGAGTCCTGGAGGACTCGTGAGACTCGCCGGGGTCACGGTAATTCGTACAGTTCCGCGAACAGAACTGTTACCGTTAATGCTCCGTTTAGGGCGCATATTTTAACACAAGTCAAAGTCCATTTCATACAAAATTAGTGCATTCATACGCTCGCAAAACTTTAAAATCGTAAGTTGATACGGAACCCTCGCCTAGGTGCGCAAGTCCGACTCGTACTTGAACGTTTTTTTTGCTTCATCACGTTAATAAGTAGTCATAAGTAATCTACTTTTTACTCGAAAGCCTACAGTAATTTCAGTTAAGTTGAATAAACCATAAGTAGGTAAATGACGCACATTTACTTACACATACATCTTAGCCCAAATTATAGCTCTTCGTTGGATTTTCAACTCTCGACTCAGCGCTAAAAGTCGACATTCCAAGCGTGAAATAACTCAAATAAAAAATAGTCACAAGAAGTAGATGGTCAAGTTTTTTTGAGTTATTAGTTTAATTAACGAATGTCTGAATTTTTATGCATATTCTGTTTCTGTTTTTACGTGGTAAAATCATCAAGTGAGTCCTCACATCCAGGGCAGGACGGGAGGATCTGTCAGACTTGTACTGACTAAAATCTACGGTGTCCTTCAATACCCCTTTGTGTTTCGGGGCCACGGCCTGCGACCCCGGCAGGCTTCGGCCATCTAAGGGCCCCGTCATATTGCTGACAGCTCTTTGAGGCGCGCCGGGCATGATCCATGATCGGACGGCGAGTCGCCCATTACTCGCCGTCCGCGAGTAATATATATATATATATTACTCGCGGACTAATAACTAACTAACTAACTCGAATTATTATATATATGTATATTTATGCATCTACAAAAAATAAGATTACATTAGTAGTATTATTTTTTACATCTGTATTGTGAGCCAGTTGCGCTTTCGGCGATTATTGTATCGATTATATGACAAGTCTTGTACTTTACTGTATTTACAATATCGCACGATCGTTTCTCATCCTATTGGAAATCTATAGAAGAAGTCTATGTTCAGCACACCCAAACGTCACCCAAAATGTCACCGCAGCTGTCAATTCTGACTGAACTGCATTGTGCAATTTTGTTGACGTTTGTTATTTTCCCGTTGGCTTGGGGGCAAAAGTTTCCAGTTGTCTTTAAGAACTTTTTTGACAGGTATGACATGTATCGACGTTGGGGACAAAAAGCCCTTTTGGCGTTCAAGTGACTGTGTGTTCAGCAGCGGACGGTTCCCCTGGCCGGAAGCCTTACATACAGGTTCACTTGTAAGCGGTGGATTTTCACCCACAAAAAATAACATCACAATATGTCTTAAAACTTTGGATGTAGAGTGTTTTGAGAGGCGTAGCAATAAAATTAAACCCTTTTTTGCTCAACTATCTACTCAAATAATCCTTTTCAGCAAACGCAAGTAACCCAAGGGTGCTGATAACCTTGAACATTCACTTGTAATGAAAATTCTTGCGAATGTTACATTACAGAAGAACAGACGAGAGCGCTTTAGCGAGCATTCTGGCTAGCTTTTTGTCAAGCCGACAGACAATAAAAGAAATATCCGACTAGCGCGTCAGAAACTATCATAGACAAACAACAGACCAGAGACCTCAAAAAAAAGTCTCTTTCAACAAACATTACGGTAACCTCAATGGCTGACACACTGCTCCCTACCAACCGGTTAAAGCGACCTACAGACGAGACGTAACACGTTACGTCATGGAATGCAATCAATTATGTCTTGTGTTTATGTATACGTGGGTTATGTTGGGTAGGATGGAATGTCTGGGTTGGTCTTTAGATTTGGTGTTTCTTTTTTTACGTGGTAAAATCATCCAATGAATCCTCCTACCTAGGGCAGGACGAGAGGGACTGTTAGACGTGTACTAACTAAACAGCTTTTGTCTGCGGTAATACCTGCGTGGAAGTTCAGGATAAAGGTGTTAAACCAATGTGGAACATCAGGATGGTTTAGTCAGTCGAGTCTGACATGCCCGAAGAAGTCCATAAGAATTTCCTCCCCTTTTGTTTTTTTTTTTTATCGTGGTAAAATCATCAAATGAGTCCTCCCACCCAGGGCAGAGCGGGAGGGACTGTCAGACTTGTACTGACTAAAATCCGCGGTGTCCTTCAACAGCCCTTTACGTACCGGGGTCACGGTAATGACCGGGGTCACGGTAATAATTTCCTCCCCTGGTTTTTGCGTGAAAGAGGATCAAACATCCAATCATCCATATTTATATCTGGTGGGAAACAGAATGTAAGAGTGTGCAAAAGGGTTGAGTATATCAGAAGAGAGAGAGAGAAGAATGATGCAGAAGATGGCGGTTGATTCAAAAAACGAAGACGTGTTGCAGTTTTGATTACGAAAATGAATTCAGTTGTGTTATAAAAAAGCAGTTTTACCAATACTCTGAGCTCACATTCCCACATATATATTATCGCTAAATTACGCATTAAAATATCAGGAAGATTTTAGTTCCTTAACTGGTTTTGTATACTTAAACAGTATTATAAGACCTGATGTCTTCGTCGTCTATGCTGGCATCATTTTTTTATTCGCTTGAAGGTTTCCAGGGGATGAAACTTCGTGAAATCGTCAGTAAAAGACTTTGCTGCCATTCCTTGGGGAAATGAAATTGATCGAATGATTTGTTCTGGGAACCTAGAGGGCTAAAACGGCCATATAGCAATATCGGAAAAACAGCCAATGATGCGAAGTGTATCATAAGGAATATTGCTTAAGGTCGCCGTTTTACACCCTCTGTACATACGCGTTTTACTTTTAACTCGGAGTTCGCAACTCCAAGTGATACAAACCAACATTACCGTGATACAAAACAAAGATCTACAATTTCCGTAGATTAGTTTAACTACGCGGGAATGCGGGCGGCGAGTAATGGGCGACTCGCTGTCCGACCATGGACCATGCCCGGGTCGCCGGCGCGTTGTGTTCCACGCGCGCATCAAGGAGTGTCAGCACAGTGACGGGGCCCCCTGTAGAGGGCCAAAGCCTGCTGGGATCGCGGGACTCAGAAATTACCGTAACCCCGGTACATAAAGGGCTATTGAAGGACACCGTGAATTTTAGTCAGTACGAGTTTGACAGTCCCTCCCGCTCTGCCCTGGGTGGGAGAACTCATTGATGATTTTACCACGTAAAAAAAAAGATTAGTTTTGCTTGGCTAACCATCCATCCATCATTTGCTTTAATAAACGCGATATGATCAATTACCATGCCAGCTTGCTATTACTCCGATATCAAAGATTGGCCCAGTTTTTTTTATTAGATAATAGTTTTGACGGTTTTCTCTAGCAAATCGGTCTGTTCCGATTGATGCAGATGTTATAGCAATATGGCGGAACTAAAAAAATGGGGGCGTTCTTGTGTAGGGACTTCGGAAATAAGTTGTTCACACAGAATAGTTTCAATCGTCATTTATATACATGGCGCTGAAATTTAAGTTTAGTATGACATGGTATTGGACTCAAAATCAATTGCTTCAGAAGTGGCTTCCTTTGCGTGAAGATCTGGTCCCCGACTCGACACCACGTTGCAACCCATTGCCAAAGCCTGCTGGGGTCGCGGGACTCACGAATTACCGTGACCCCGGTACGTAATGGGCTATCGAAGGACACCGTGGATTTTAATCAATCAAGTCTGACAGGAGGGATGGGAGGACTCATTTGATGTTTTTACCACGATGAAAGAAAAAGCTTGTTACCAGAAAAAATAATTGGGTCATTATTTCGGATATAACCCCTACATTATAACCTTTTATAATATTGATAAAGGTGATCGTCTCTATTTAATCACTTACTAACAGTGCACCTCATCAACATCATCTCAAACCTCATAACATTAGAAAGATGCCGTAAAAAGAGTGCAGGCCTTCAAACGAGGCATTATTGATCCTGTGCAATGCAGTTGACCTAAATATCTCCTCAAAACTTCTTCCAAAAACGATTACAAAACATGCAATCGACGCCAAACAACAAGACTAGTTGTAATAAATCGAGCATCTGACTGATTCAGAATAAGACATATCAACTTTCACTGAGAGGAATTCCGGTTGCGTTCATAACACACTCATCACACGCGAAATATTAACGTTTTGCTAACACATAAGAACATGTAAGATCTTGTAACGTATTTTTTTCATCTTAGATAAATTTTTGACGTTTTCTGTTTTTTGGAGAGATAGCGGGTTCTGTACGTTCTTTTTTTTTAACTTGGTAAAATCATCAAATGAGTCCTTCCACCCAGGGCGGAGCGGGAGGGACTGTCAGACTCGTACTGACTAAAATCCACGGTGTCCTTCAATAGCCCTTTACGTAGCGGGGTCACGGTAAATCATAAGTCCCGCGACCGGGTTCTGTACGTTCTTGGCTAAATAATAGCAGCCGGGCCGATCAATCTTTAAGGTTAAGCCGCATTTTTCTAGCTTAGTCCTTGGATGGGTGACCATCTTTCTTTTAGATAATTATATTAAGCAGTAAAACTCCTTTCGCATTAAATAATAAACCTTACAGGTGACTGCGAAGAAGCCTACGATGGGTCCAGCTTACCTAGCAGTAGCGTGTTCACTTTAACCTCTGAAGAGATTACCATACATTTAAACTAAAAATATGAAGGCTATGTCAGACTCGTACTTACTAAAAACATACTGTGCCTTTGATTGCCCTGGATTTCCACAACTGAGGCAAGGCATTCGTGGGGAGAATGGAGATGTCTGCAAGTTTTGGACTGGAAAAAAATCTGCACCACGATGGAGTTTTTATAAGAAAATGCGAAGGAACAGATTAATTTTTAGTTAGTAAGTCTGATGGTCCCTTATACTTGACTCGAAAGAGTTTTTGTTCTTCCGAACACAGAACAGTGAAGAATTTATAAATAAAATTATTAACATACAAATCGTTCTATTCAAGTGAGCTTCGACTGTGGTCTTCTATTCTAATCCCACTTAGTCACAGGGTCCATTGCCAAACTATTTACCATTGTTACCAATACCTACGTGTCCTGATTTGCCAAAGTCTGAAAATATTTGGAGCTTAAACAAACATTCATAAGCAGAAGAATCAAGTATTGTATTGGCATTGTCGTTATGTTTTTTTATGGGCCGTGTAAGTCATTAAATGAGTCCTCCCATCCAGGGCAGGGCAGGAGGAACTGTTTAACTTGAACTGACTAAAATCCACGGTGTCCTTCAATAGCCCTTTACGTTTCCGGGGTCACGGTAGGCTTTGGCTCTCTAAGGGGGGGCACGTCATTGTGCTGATACTCTTTGAGGCGCCCGTGGAACACAACAACCCAAGCCTTAGTAAGAGGGTCCCGTTTTACCCTTTGGGTACGGAATCCTAACAATCCGTTTTATCCATTAGAGGAAGTGTGTCGTACCAGGGATCCGATTTATGCTCTGAATTTTAATGAGAATGTTTGATGTTAATATTGATCCAATACCCAGGTAATATGGTTTTAGTTTTAGGTTTCTGGACGCGGCAGTTACGATGTATAAGTGCTCAAACAAACTGCGAGTGTAGCGCAGTGGCGGGCGGCGCGGGGGCGAGTGCGGTAATATCAAACATAATTATGAAATCGCCGCTCGTGGCCATACTGAAGTGACTGAGGCGGGAGCCTAGCGCAGTGGCTATGAGCGGGATTGCAAGCCTATCGCGTTGCTAGACAACAAGCGATGCAACGGGCTGGTAGCAGATGTATCAAACCTTTTTGGTCTTATAGTCAGAGCCATCTAGTTACCAAGACATCAGATATATTCTGTAGTGCCAACGTCAATGCTTATGAGATGTTTGTCTCGTCGTATTACACATCCGATATGCGCCGGAGTTTCCTAGCGATTACGTAACACTGACGTTTGTTATGAATATGATACATTTGCAATTGACACCAAGTGCTTTTTTTATGGTAAAATCATCAAATGAGTCCTCCCGCCCAGGATGGGACGGGAGGGACTGTCAGATTCGTACTGACTAAAATCCATGATGATCCTTCAACAGCCCTTTACGTTCCAGGGCCACGGTTACTTGATGATACAGTCCTGCGACCCCGACACCAAGTGCTGACGCAGTGAATGATTATTGTTTTGATTTTTAATTCAATTGACAAAACTCTATCAGTCGGAATCCGTGATTGCGACTATTGGACTAAAGACGCTGGGCTAAACTATCTACTTAATTATAATATTATTATTGAATAATACAAAATCCGAGTTTAAAAAATACTTTAAAAAAAATTGCTACCTATCGGGTTTGATACCCGCACGGAACAAATATTAGTATGAACTACAAGTTCTTGTTCCGGGTCTGGGTGTTTGTGTATGTGAGTTTAACCGTCTTACTACAAAAAAGTTAAGCATCTGTTGAACACTTTTCTAAAAGAACTGTTGACTTCAAAACGGCATTTAACGTTAATATAATTTCATTCGTTATGCAGTTACACTTTTTTAAGACAAGTGTTCAATATGTTTGTAAATGCAACCACGACACAGGCGAAATTCCTAGTGTCGGGACACTAGGATTTAAGCCTTTGTCAAATAGACTGGCGTGGCGAATGCGAAGCGTGACGTGCGTGACGAAATAAATATTTGTAATGTGTGGAATTGTTTGAATCTAATCACATAGAACGCGATCCGATAGCGTGACAGAACTATCGCACTGACGTCTCGCTGACCTCTCGCTTCGGAAACGCTTCGCTTTCGCCGGTCTGTTTGACAAACGCATTAGGAATATCCCCTGACGACGTTAGAAAAAAAAAGATAACAGGTATTCTAAAAACTACTGTTTCATCCATCATCACGTTTGTTATTTCTTTTTTAATACGAATGCAATAAACCAAATCATAAATTAATAAGTAAACAACTAATTGGTCGTGTAATACGTGCCATAGTTTAAACAATTATGCTAATAACTATTGTTTTATCAAACAATTGAATTGTCTATGTTAGTGTTTATACGATGTATTTTTTTTCTGCGTAATGTCAGCATTGCCGTGTTTGGCTGGCGCGGCGTAATGATGTTGTGTATCATTACTAGCATTTTAAAAACATTTATGTTTTTTAGTATTTTTTTTTAATTGATCAGTTTATCAAATTCCTGATTGCAAATAATCTACCGAAGTTATAAACTTAAACAGAAAAACTTAAACAACAAAAACGTGTCGTTATAACTGTTTGTTATAATATCACTTATTTTTGGAAATTCAATGTAAAAAAAAATACACAAGTCTTAACTAAGTAATAAGAAAATCTAAGCAAAGTAGATTCAGAAATATTGCTTTTATTAGAAAAGAATAATAATTCTTAACTATCATCCCCTATTTAAACTTAAAAAAAACTTAACTCACACTTACCTATTATGTTTATAAACAGTGCAGGTTCAGTTGTTGGTGGTTACTTTGCCTGCAAAAAACAGAAACATAATTAGTACTACAGAAAAAGTTAAATTAGTTCTTAAACATCGGCTGTAGTCTTTAAGAGTTTCATTTTTTTTATCTTAGAGGATTTTTTTTTATTGATTTTACGCATTAATTATTTCTATCCTATTTTTGAGATCACTATTTGAACATTTTTCAATCTTGTCTTCTCGTCTTATACCCACCCCGAACGTAGAAAACGTTCGGGGTGGGTATAAGACGTTACACACTTTTGTTATTTTGTGTAATTCAGAAAAAAAAAAATTAATTAAAAATAACAAACATTTTCATAATTTGCTTTTATAAAATAGTCATCACGTGTCTATTTGAAAACCGTTGACACATTATACAACATTGTTTCAAGTAATTGATGGTTGAATTATAAACAATTAATTTATTATGTGTCTGTTATAATGCTTGCCGACCCTAAAGTAATTGTTTTGACATTACCGCCGTAATCATTATAAAGGCGCCGCTACACAGCAGGTCACAACTAAGCAACGGAAGTTGGTTTCGCTTTATACTTATCATCAACTTAGCCTTTTTTCCCAACTTTCTTAAGTTTGACTTCCAGATTACCTAGATGCAGCTAAATCCTGGCCCTAGAACGCAAAGCACAACTGAAGGATCAGAGTGGTTTTTGTCAATCAGTTAAGTCTGACAGTACCCTTGTGAGTACGTTCCACCCAGAGGATGATTTGACGTTTTTGGACCAAAAAATGAAGAAGAGAGAGAGAAATGAATATCGCAGCTGATTTGGCACCGGGCCGTGGGATTATCAGGTAACCGCTGACCTTGGAACGTAAAGGGCCATTGAAGGACACCGTGGATTTTAGTCCATAGGGCAACGTCATTTGTTAATTTGTTGATAGCCGAGTGGTACGACCGTTGGACTGCCAAGTCAGAGGTCGCAGGTTCGAACCCCGGCACGCACCAATGTCTTTCAGAATTCATGTGCGTATTATAAATTAATTATCACTTGCTAAAAACGGTGAAGGAAAACATCGTGAGGAAACCAGCACACCTGAGATTTTTCAACGGTGTGTGAAGCCATGTCAGAGGCCTACGGGCGGCTTAAACTCTGACACCAGGTTGTTCATCAACCATACGATAAGAAGAAGAAGAAGAATTTGTTAATGGCCGCTTGCAAATGCGTCCTGTGGGCGCTTACGCTACGTTAGTGTTGAAATGAAATGAAATGAAATGATGTTTATTTATGCAAGTAGGTTATATCAACACTTTTACACGTCTTTTTATAAAACTAGAAGGGGCCGGTGTTTCGTACCTGACTACTCTGAGAAGAAACAGCCGAAACAAACTCAGAGGTCGCAGTCTCTTTTGAAGTCCAGACATTATATGTAAATCAGGCTATACGAGGACCATGCAGGTCAGTGTCTGAAATGGTCTTTTGAAGAAAGAACCACATAAATTCGAGTGGACCTGTCCAGTCAGTGCAAGCATTTGTCAGTTATCGTGTAGCTCGACTCATAACTCAAGGAGCTCAACGACACGACGAACAATACCAAAGAAAGGACACTTGTGTAGGCCGCTTAAGTTACTCAAACTGTCAGACAATCACTATGATTATAAAAAAAACCAGCTTGACTCGCATGGGTCCTCGCATTCACAAAGAATAGAAATAGAATGTATATATATATATGAAAAAATAATAATAATTATTATGTCAGTTTGTATAAACATAAAAAAAAACATACATGTCAGATTGTAAAAAATAAATAAATTCGTACATGTCAGATTGTATAATAAAAACAAAAAAAAATATAGTAAAAAAAAATATGAATAAATAATGATCTAACAATCGGAAAATTGTTTCGTCAACACCTGTGAGGACCATGTAGGTTCTCGCCTGAGATGGTCTTTTTAAGAAAGAACTACAAAGAAAACTTTTAGTGGACCTGTTCAGTCAGTGCAAGCAGGAGGCAGAGAAAGGAAGCTCAACTCAGTACGTAAGGAGCTTAACGACCTTTGAAACCACATATTCCTCACATTTTCAGAGAATTAAAAAACAGATACACATCCAATCTAAAACAAAAAAAAAATTGAAGCATGAGGGTGCATTGGGGCAGCTTACTCCCAGGCCATTTTGTCATCAAGGTATTCTTTGATTTTATAGTAACTTTTTTTACATAGTTGCTGTTTAATAACTGATTTAAATTTGTTTAGGCTTAGTTCTTTAACACGGTTTGGGAGTTTGTTGTAGAAACGTACACTTTGGCATTTAAATGAATTACTAATTTTATGGAGTCTACTCGCGGGCACTTTTAGCATGTCCTTGTTTCTTGTATTTATGCTATGAATATCGCTATATTTTGTGTAAAGATTAATATTCTTTTTAACAAAAATCAAATTTTCATACACATATTGAGATGCAACTGTCATTATATTTATTTCTTTAAATTTATCCTTCAGTGAATGCCTGCTACCTAGGTTATAAATTGCTCGAATGGCTCTTTTCTGCAGCACAAATATAGCCTGGATGTCGGCCGCATTTCCCCACAGCAAAATGCCATACGACATAACACTATGAAAATAACTAAAATATACTAAACGGGCTGTTTCTACGTCGGTTAAATGACGAATTTTATATACCGCGTATGCTGCAGAGCTGAGCCGTTTCGACAATTTTGTAATATGAGGGCCCCATTGCAGCTTCGAGTCCAGAGTAATACCCAAAAACACAGTGGTGTCCACAAGATTCAATTCAGCACCATTTACTAGTACACTGGTTTCCACCTGCTTAACGTTAGGTGTCAGAAATCTTACACATTTAGTCTTTTTCTCATTTAAAAGTAAATTATTAACACTAAACCAATGCACTATTTTAGAGAGAGCGGTATTTACCTCATCAGTAACGGGCTGTTGACGTTTAAGTTTAAATAAAAGTGATGTGTCATCTGCAAATAACACTATATCATGATTTCTCTTTATAAGGCAAGGAAGATCATTGATATATAAAAGAAATAAAAAGGGGCCAAGAATTGAGCCCTGTGGAACTCCCATGGTGACAATAGAACCCGGAGATCGTTTACCATTAACGTCCACTCTTTGAATCCTATTATCCAAATAAGAAATAAGAAGATCCAAAGCAGTATTTCTAACACCATAGTGATGTAATTTCCTGATTAATGTGTCATGAGAAACGCAATCGAATGCCTTAGACAAGTCGCAAAAAATACCCAAGGCATCCCGTGAATTTTCCCACGCTTCAAAAATATGTGTAAGTAGCTCAACACCAGCATCGGTTGTCGAGCGACCCCTCGTGAAACCGAATTGTTTACTATTAAGTAGTTTATATTTAGTAAAATGTCTTTGCAGTTGATCTAGCATCAATTTTTCGAATATTTTACTAAATGTGGGAAGCACAGAAATTGGTCTAAAATTTGTGGGGTCTGATGTGCTACCCGATTTAAACAATGGTTGTGTTGTATTTGCCTTAAGAGCGAGTCCCTCTCGTCCCGCCCTGGGTGGGAGGACTCATTTGATGAGTCTACCACTTAAAAAAACACATTTGGCAAACTTCTCTATGCAAGTTCTATGCTTGTGGATGACTCACATAATTGTAACACTTATCTTGTGCATTTAAAATCATCATCACAGCTTCTTTCTTATCTTTGCAATCAGCGATTATCCTAACTACCTATTGCTCAATTTGATTTTATCTAAGTATAATTTGATCTTTACAGTAGGATCAACTATTCAACTACGTGTAGGTATGCGGGACTTTAAAAAAATACTTTAAAGCTTTTAAACTTTCAAACAGTTTGTCTAACTATCAATTTAACAAATTTTGTTGATAGATAGAATATACCTGCCTAAATTAATCTACACTAAACTAGAAGGTGATACAAGCGCGCAAGCGCAGATCCAGGGTGGTCATGGGGGTCGTACCTGTGCCTTCTGGATAAGTATTCCAGACGTCTTACCAATTAGGCTGTCGCAACCACAACGTTTAAAAACAAGGGAATGAGAAATTCAGCTTCGAGAGCAGTGGCGTCTGGAGTAATTCCAGAAGACGCAGGTTCGAGCCCCGTTCGCAGCAGAATTTTTCATTCCTCAAAATATCTTTGCGATGATGCGACGCAAGCTTTATTGCGTATAAATATATATTAATAGAATGGAGTTTCCCAGTCAAATAGTAAATAAAAGGGCCATACTCTCGTAAAACGAGAGTAAAAAAGGAAGACGCAGTCCAACATTTTCCGCACAATAAAATAAACATCTGTTGAACGCTTTTCTAGAAAAAGTGTAACTGCTTAAACTTATATCAACGTGAAATATCGTTTTGACGTTGACAGTTTTTTAGACAAGACGTTGAACATGTTTATCTTAATGTGGTAAGGCGGTTTAAGTCTTTTTTTTACGTGGTAAAATCATCAAATGAGTCCTCCCACCCAGGGCGGAGCGGGAGGAACTGTCAGACTCGTACTGACTAATATCCACGGTGTCCTTCAATAGCCTTTTACGTTCCGGTGTCACGGTAATTCGTACAGTCCCGCGACCAAGGCGGTTTAAATCTATGGGAATTTATTGCTATACTTAAGTCTGTTGTATGTCTGTGATTGTGTTTGTTAAAAATTTAGATTGACAAAAAAATTTGAACGTAAACGATGCGTTAATATTATGATGTTTTAGTAATTAACACGATGAATAAAATAACCTTCACTCAAACAGGTTTTTGCTAGTTATTTAATTAAATGGCATACCTACCTTCGTGGGCTCAATAATTAATATGATTAACACTGAAGGAAAAATCCTCACGCCAGTTCCTTTTGTATCGCAAATTAATATTCAATAGTTACTCACTAATTAACAAAAACAACATAAAATTATTTGCTTAGTACAAAAACTAACAGGGCCTTAATAAATTACTGCCCTTGATAAATCTCGCTAATATTTTAAATAAATAGTATGCATGTATTAGTATTTATTTCAAGGCATTATTGAGTTTACAACTTGCCATGATTATTCATTATGACCTTGATTTGTCAACTGTCAGCTTTACGGATTACTTATTTTAATTTTTAACCGATTTAAAAAAAAATGAGTTTCGTAATTTTACCCGGATGAAATAAAAAACAAAGCCACTTCAGAAAGAAAATTTATTTTGCACATTTTCGAGATTGTCATTGAAGTTGGAACCGACTTCTTTACATTTTTTTTTAAATCTTACATTTGATTCGATTTTCAAACACAGACATACGTAACCGGCCTGTGTGACCAACTTCCGAAAGAAAAGTTATTTTACAGTTTTGTGGTTGTTTTTGAAGTCGATCCAATTTTTCATTGGAGTTTTTATTCGACCCTTTTTTAGTTCGAATATTCAACCCAAATTTATTTTATATATGTACATGTACATACTTACATAATTTTCTTACATGCACACTATAATTTTGGAACGTCCGTATTGAGAACCTCTTCCTTTCAGAAGTCGGTTAAAGATAGTTAATACTAGATTTTAAGTACGTATAGATGAGTTAGCTATTGCTAGGTACAAGAAAGAAAATAACATTATGCTGACATTAGCACAGTTTTCCGTTTCCTATACGTTTTGCTGAGCAGATGATTTCCGTACGTCGCGGGTCTCTTGTGGAGAAAGCGCGTTGAATCATTTTAAAGAGGATGCTCCACTATCTACAGCAATATAAAACATATGTGTAGTGTAGACTGTTATTATTTTAGAAATTCGTGAAAATAACATTCCGGTATTTCATGATCTGGCCATCACACACATAGAGTTTTAAAATTAAGTTAGTTGTCTTTAGTGGATACTAAACCGCACTATCGACGGAGTCCCGTTACGCGGGGCCCATAATATGTCGATGTCGATCTTCGTTTTTCATCCGAGGCCCTACTATGATGGGGCTCCCTTTGAGGGCCAAAGCCTGCCGGGGACGAGGGACTACTGGGTAACCATGGCCCCGAAACGTAAAGGTCCATTGAAGGACACCGTGGATTTTAGTCAGTACATGTCTGGCAGTCTCTCCCATCTTGACCCCTGTGTGGGAACTTACTTTACTACGCAAAAAAAAGGCAGCCACCACTCTTCGCCACTTCTTGTTAAATAAACTAGACTTCTAGAGACGATTCGAGACGTTGACGTAGATTTTTCTACACATACTACCCATCTATCATTGTATGTCATTGTCGACACAGTCTCACAAATTGTAAAGCAAAACAAACAATGGTTGCACCTTACGTCCTACAAACGCCGACAGAATATTAATAGGACGGACACTTAACTAATTAAAGTTTGATCAATGCAAGGAAGATGAGGTAGGTATGCCAATACGGAAATACGAGCGTCCTTTATACTGAAAACTGTTTTATTTAAAAACTTGAGGAATGAGGAATATAGTAGCAGAAAGGACATGGTTGGTCGACCATGCGACCCAAAAGACAATTGCAGATATATGTTAGTTTTAGTACAAGTCTGATAGTTAGCCTGACACCTACGGTGGGGGGACTCATTTGACGAATTTAAAACTTGAAAAAAAGGGGGAACATTAGTGAAATTCGCGAAGACTAGAGGCAGAATTATACAAAAGAAATGATGGCTCAGCAGTCGACGCGATGAAAAAAGGATGACACAAATGATACTGGACAAACAAGCCCTAAATTCCATCCACGTTTTTGGAGAAAACCTTTTGTGATATGCACAAAGTATCTTAGTATAACAATAAACCTTTAACACAAATTCCTGATCATAACGTACAAATAATTGTAAGGAAAAATAATTAAAAAGTTAATTGGTATTGGTTAGACGAATTCAAAAGATTGCGACTAGATAAGTGAGGTATGACGCAAAAGTGAGAAGACTAAACTATTCTTTAAAGTCACAACCCTTTTTTTTTTTTTTTTTTGCGTGGTAAAATCATCAAATGAGTCCTCCCACCCAGGGCAGGGCGGGAGGGACTGCCAGACTTGTACTGACTAAAATCCACGGTGTCCTTCACGAGCCCTTTACGTACCGGGGTTACGGTGATGGGTAAGTCCCGCGACCCCGGCAGGCTCTGACCCTCTACAGGCCCCGTCAATGTGCTGACACTTCTTGAGGCGCGCGTGGAACACAACGCGCCGTCGACCCGGGCATGGTCCATGGTCGGACAGCAAGTCGCCCATTACTCGCTGCCCGCATGCCCGCGCCTACGGTGGCCGGAGATCGTCCTGTGACGTCCGACGCCGTGGGCGTCTACCACTGCGGCTGGGATGGAGGGAGGACGCTGTCCTCTCCCTCAGGCGGCCCGCCTCCTCCTTCACGAGCATGACTGCTTCGCAGAAGGAGGCGACCGCTTCCCACTCCGTCTCGCCCCGCAGCATGGCCTCGACCAATGCCGGGCGCAAGAGGTCTCCGCCTATCGCCGTCGTGAGGACACGGCGGTGCTCTGCCCAAGCGGGGCAGTCCTGCACCGTATGCTCCACCGTGTCCTCCGGACGATCCTCGCAGTGGTGACACCCAGGCGTTTCTTCCCTCCCTATCAGACACAGGAACCTCCCGAAACTTCCGTGTCCGGTGAGGACCTGCGTCATGCGGAAGGTAAGGACGCCGTGACGCCTATCCAGCCACTCCTCAAAGAGGGGTCTTACCGCCGCGATTGCGGCGTGCCCGGACCTCGGTTGCGACAGTCGCTCCCTCCATACTGCCCTGAGATCGCGCCGGAGCTCTTCCCGCCGCGCCTCGACCTGTCGAGGCAGCGGGGATTCGCCCCGGCGCTGCGCCTCCACGCGCCATTCGTAGACGCGCTGGAGGGCAGTCGCCTCCAGATCCCAGGGCAGCAATCCTGCTAGGAGGTTGAAAGTCACAACCCTGGGGGCAAATAGATTTTCAACTTTATGATTAGAGCTTAAATTTGATTTCTGCGACGCGTTACTGATGCACTCAACAAAGGGTGGAACAAAGCTGATAATAATGATCTTGAATCTGTATTCACAGTGCCGAAAATAGGGGTGAGTCAACGGTGTCCAGGAACAGGACTCAGACCCTGGAGAGGCGTAGAAATCGCTAGATCAGGACCACAATTTACCAGATCAGAGTGCAGTTAAAGAAGCTCGCACTGGACTCATAAAAGGCTAGTTATGGCACTGTGTATATGTTCCCGGATCACCGTCGACCGTCGTATCTCAGAAAATTCACCCTATATTCCTGGAGGTCAGTACTTAACAAGAGAGGTCAGGGACTTCTGTATTGTTAACACAGTCATGTTATTATTGTGACACTCGTAAATATTGCAATAAAACTCAAGTACAGCAGTTCAATTGACTGTAAATTAAAAATTATCTTATTTTTCTCAAGACAGTTAAAATACGAGTAATTTTGCAATTTCCTGTTTTATTTATAGAATATTTTTCTTAGTCTTACGATTTTTTTTTTAAAGTCTTCAATAGTCTTAAAGGTCTCCACTAATAGACCTATCGTATCTATATCTTTATCAGCCTATAATGTTCCCTCTGCTGGGACACAGGCCTCCTCTTTGTGAGAGAGGATGGGCCATAATCTACCATGCGGGCCCAAGGCACATGTCTTCGAATTGTTGATTTAAGGACATGCCTGTTTCCTCACGAAGTTTTCCTTCACCGTTTTGAGAGGAGTGCTACAAAAAAATGTACCTGGCTGTGTTCTAACCCACGACCTACTATTCGTAAGTCGGAGCCGATACCACTGGGCCACCACTGTTCCCTAACCATATCTAAAAAACCAGGACCAGAAGCAGAAACCAGGGAAAAGACCAGACCAAATGGAACCTGGACCAAACAGAATGACATTGTTGCTCTCGCGAGTATATCTTCGATGATCCTCGCACAGGAACGTGGGCTTTGGCATAAGCAGAGAAAAGATGAGATCGGCTATTGTATGGATCGATGGAACTGAAACTAGTTCGGAAGGATGATTAGTATTAGGCCAAACTGATTCATCATCACCTTCTTGCCCCTATCCCATTTTACATGGGGTCAGTACAACACGTTTTCTTCTTACATTCACCGATCAGATGTCACAGTATCATTTACTCCTTTTTCTTTTATATCCATTTCGTACACAATTCATCTATCTTTTCTTTAGACATCCTCTTCCTCGCCATCGCATGGATAGATCCATGCAGATTCAAACCCATCATTTTCTTTAGTCATGTATGTTAGGTCCGTTAAGCCAAACTACTACTAACCGAAACTGCTACACCGCTCCAAAACGGTAGATCTTACACACAATCTCAGTTGGCACATCATCCACAATTACTCTTTTGCACAAGAACCGAAGCACACACATATATATCCGCACTTTAGTCGGCTCAAGGGCGGGTTACACCGTGGTACGTGAGTTGCATCAGTTAAACCAAGGTTAATTTCACTGGCGGTGGTCGTTGAATACCGTATGCTACATTTTTGAGGCAGCCCAACGGTTTAATGACACTTGTGGAGTCGTGATTTGCATGGTAAAGTTGGGCTGTTCTGTTTATTCATGAGGTTTTGACTAGGTTTGAAGTTATGGGCTGTTTTGTTAATACCAGTGCTTAGTTGGAGTTTTATGTGAGTTTTTTTTTAGCGTAGTAAAATCATCAAATGAGTCCTCCCACCCAGGGCAGGGCGGGAGGGACTGTCAGACTTGTACTGATTAAAATCCACGGTGTCCTTCAATAGCCCTTTACGTTCCGGGGTCACGGCAATTCGTACGGTCCCGCGACCGCGAGGCGCCACTAAAAAAGAAAAACGAACCGGGGTCACGGTAATTCGTTAGTCCCGCGACCCCGGCAGGCTTTGGCCCTCTACAAGCCCCGTCACTATGCTGACACTCTTTGAGGCTATGTGCCACCCTGGTACTTTTCAAAACAACAAAGGATTCAATTTCTAAACAGCATTGACTAGCAGCTATGTATTTGAGCCGTTTGGGTTGAAACACTGGAGCCATGGGGTCCAAGTTCCCACCAAGTTTTTAAAGAACTGGCTAAACGTATATACATAAAGTCTTCGCGTGACCAGAGGGCTGGCCAATTTCTTGGTCAAAGAATCAGCATTGCCAACCAACGTGGCAATGCTGCCAAGGTTCTGGGCACTTATACCGTTGACAACGTTTTGTATGAATATTGAGACTCTCTTTAATTTTTGGATTAGTTAATTAAATAAAAGTAAATATTTGTGAAAAAACAATTCAAAATCTTACGCAAGTACGAGTAGTAAGTCGTTTAAGCACCTTGTTCCATATCATTTCTGCTTCCCTGGAGTTTTAATAAACAAAAAATTTGGACAGTTGAATTTTAAACGCCTATCAATAAATAATTTATTACTACAAATCCGTCATGCTATTTTTTCTCTATGTTTCAAATTCAATTTTATTAGTAGCTTTATCAAAATGCGTACGTGCATTTCTAAACTTTCTTTTTTTTGTCGTGGCTTACCGCCTTACCACAAAATATAAACATCTGTTAAAGGCTTGTCAAAAACAAGTCTAACTGCAAAACGACCTTTATATCAACGTGAAATGTCATTTTGACTGACAGTTTTTGTTAACAAGTGTTCAATAGATGTTTATCATTCTTGTAACACGGATTTTGAAATCAACACCGAATCCACCCTGTAAGAATATATTCTTTTGCAAAACTATGGTGCCGAATGGAATAGTGAACTTCTTTTTCGTAAAATCGTCTAAAGAGTCCTCCCGCCCTGGGTGGGACTTTAGGGACTGGCGGGGGACTCTTACGGACTAAACATCCTTTTGTCCCAAGAACCTGATGAACTTCTGAAGTGCATGTACAAGTATGTACATTGAAGTATTTCCACTCATGAAAGTTATGCTTCCGCCTTGCGACACTAAAATTGTTCATGATAAGAATCAGATAAGCAATCTTTTATACTAAAAGGTCTGCCTTTGTTATGATAACTTAATGAATTGTCTAAGTAATCAGGAAGATTTTAATAGCCTGTTGCATTTTTTAATTACCCTGATAATTCTATTAATTAGAGAAAAATATGTTGCAAATACCTAGACACGTTATTTAAAAGTTAAAGTCATTGTTTACAAGTAAAAGATGTTTTACGTTTCATAATTTCCTGTATGTCCTTTTTTTTTTTTATCGTGGTAAAATCATCAAATGAGTCCTCCCACCCAGGGCAGGGCGGGAGGGACTGTCAGACTTGTACTGACTAAAATCCACGGTGTCCTTCAATAGCCCTTTACGTACTGGGGTCACGGTAATCCCTTGGTCCCGCGACCCCGGCAGGCTTTGGCCCTCTACAGGCCCCGTCACTATGCTGACACTCTTTGAGGCGCGCGTGGAACACAACGCGCCGTCGACCCGGGCATGGTCCATGGTCGGACAGCAAGTCGCCCATTACTCGCTGCCCGCATGCCCGCGCCTACGGTGGCCGGAGATCGTCTTGCGACGTCCGACGCCGTGGGCGTCTACCACTGCGGCTGGGGTGGAGGGAGGACGCAGTCCTCTCCCTCAGGCGGCCGGCCTCCTCCTTCACGAGCATTACTGCTTCGCAGAAGGAGGCGACCGCTTCCCACTCCGTCTCGCCCCGCAGCATGGCCTCGACCAATGCCGGGCGCGAGAGGTCTCCGCCTATCGCCGTCGTGAGGACACGGCGGTGCTCTGCCCAAGCGGGGCAGTCCTGCACCGTATGCTCCACCGTGTCCTCCGGACGATCCTCGCAGTGGTGACACCCAGGCGTTTCTTCCCTCCCTATCAGACACAGGAACCTCCCGAAACTTCCTGTATGTCCTAGGATAAAAAAAAAAGCTAATATAATAGATATGTGGGAATGTGGGATCAGAGTCAAACAGCTTTATATTAAACTCTTAATTAATTTATTTTCAAAAACTAAAATACGACACGTCTTCCTTTTGAATCAAAAACCGCCATCTTCCTCTTCATTCTTCGCTCTCGCTCTCACCTCCTATATCCATCCCTTTCGTACACTCTTACATTCCGTTTCCCACATTTTCGGCCTTCCTGCTTTCTTGTCTGTCCTCAGACACTGCTTACCTCGTACATTAAAAAAATAACAAACAAAAATATAAAACTTATACTTAGAACATTGAGAAACTTAGAACATTATAACGTCTAGCACACCATTCATCACCATAAATAACATACTAATTATTCAAAGTGACTTCCATCCGGCCATTTCTTCGTTTGATCAGCTGAACTGGAAGTGCGATTGGGACCTTCAGTCGCACTATCAACCTTTTCCATATCATAACGGTCATTTGGATGAAGTTTGGTAATTTGATACGGTCCTAAGTACTTAGCCTTCAGCTTTAGTCCTGCACCACATTGAGTTCTTTTTATAGCCACTAAGTCACCGACCTGGTACTTATGACTCGGTCTCCTTTTCTTATTGTAGTAGTCTTGACATATTAATAAATCCTTCATTTTTCTCTTTGAAAAATGTCCTTTGCCATGAACTCGCATATTAATCTCCTTCTCAAAACTTTTTGGTATAAACAACAATTTTCTAGTACCCTTGTAAAGTATGTCTCCGTCTGTAAAATAATCTTTGTAAGATCTGTCTTTTAATACTTCCTTAATCGCTTTCACGCCGTCGTCTTGGTCCTGCGCCTGCTTTACTGATGGACTGCTGATATGCTCTAAAAGAGATTCTGTAAAACCTGTAAAGCAATTGACTTTATTTATCCACTCACTTTCATCTCTGAATATAGACACACATCCATCGCTCATTAACACCGTAACACTTTTCAAAAACTCGTGACCTATTATTATGTCATAAGGCATACAGTCTCTAGGTATAATGTGAAACGTAACATCATTGTAACACTGTCCATCAATGTTGATTCCCGTCGTAATTCTACCTAAAGACTTCACTTTTGAACGGCCTAAACCCGTTAGCGTTAGCCCGCCAACGTTAAACTCCACACTAAATAGTTTAGAGCATAGCTCTGCCGATATAAGATTCACATCACTTCCAGAGTCGATTAACGCATTAAAACTGTCATTACCCGCTAATTTTATAGTCTTCATCGGTTTTCTTTCGTTTTTGGTAGATAAGTCTTTGTTTTTATTTATTTGCATAACCTCTATGTTTGACACTATTGACACTGTGTTTGACGTGTCAATTAAATCTCCACTGTCATGGCCGCTCGTACACGCACACTGATTGGTTGGACCCACCGCCCCGAACATAGCATCTTTCGTCGAACGCTGTTTTACCGACTGCCCCGCACCCGCTGTTTCTCGACTGTATCCAGCTTCACGCACTGGCGACTGTTTTACCGACGTGTTTCCGCCAATGGTAGGGCACTGTCTGCCAATATGGCCAAATTCGTTACATCGGAAACATTTGATTCCGCTGGTGCATTGACTGGATAAATGGCTCTTCTCTCCACAGTTGTAACAACGGCGTAAATCATGCGTGGATGCATCCTTCCTCCTTTCAGATACCGAGTCAGCCCGCTCTTCCTCCTTGTTTTTACTTCCTTTCATCTTTTCGTAAATTGCTAATTTTTCCTTGAGTGCGCCATACGTCGTAACGCCGTACAATACAGCTTTGTATATTTGATGATCTTCGATGCCGTCTATTATATATTGGATAGCCACGTAGTCAGGGAATTTCGCTCTTTTGCCCAACTCTTTCATTATGAGCATGTATTGGTAATAGCTCTCATCTCGCCGTTTCTTACGCGCTGCCATCAATTCGTGCATTTCTTTAGAATTTATCGCTTCAGGAAATTCTTTCACTAGAGCCGCTTTGAGTTCTTCATACGTCCTGAATACTTTTTCCGACTTAAGCCACAACCCCGCTGTGCCGATGAGTGACCGCCGCGCGATTATCAACTTTTGCTGCGCTGTCCAGTTGAACACTTCTGCATTATCTTCTATATCTTGGGCCCATTTGGTGGAGGAATACGTCTTATCCTCGCCGTCAAATTGGGCGATACCGCCGTCGACATTGTAAAACATGGCTGCCGCCGCTGCCGATGCCTGTGAGCCCGTGCCACCACTTTTGCCACCGTCCTCCATGCTTCTCGTCTTCGTCTTGGTATTGGTAGGCGGGTTATCCGCCGCCGTGTCGTAGAAAATTTCGTCTTCCGTCTTATTTCGTCTTCCGTCTTATGGTTTGTCGAACACCGTGCGTGCACCACACCACGTGCACTCCGTCGTCTGTCGTCTTCGTGACTCTGAGCCGCACAGATCCCGGACGAGCCCCCAAAATTTGTGGGAATGTGGGATCAGAGTCAAACAGCTTTATATTAAACTCTTAATTAATTTATTTTCAAAAACTAAAATACGACACGTCTTCCTTTTGAATCAAAAACCGCCATCTTCCTCTTCATTCTTCGCTCTCGCTCTCACCTCCTATATCCATCCCTTTCGTACACTCTTACATTCCGTTTCCCACATTTTTATGATAAATAGATATAATTATGACATCTACCAACTCTCACTATGCCAGCGTTGTGGATTACAGCCTTCCTCCTTCCCTCCCTCCACTCCCTCTCATGTAGAGGAGGAAATCAATGTGACTCATTATGCTGTTATCCAAGCCTTTTTTTATTAGGATGGTAAAAACATCAGATGAGTCCTCGCACACTGGCTGTAGCAGAAGAGACTGTTAGACTCTTACTGAATGAAAATCCACCGTGTTCCTTCAATTGCCTTTTACGTTCCATGGTCACGGGAACTTGCTTAAACAGTACCGCAACCCGTGGCTCTGTCAGTTTTCTGACAGCTCTTTGAAGCGCGCGTGGAATGCGACGGGCTGTCGACCCGGCCCGGGTACTACTCTCTAAGCACGAAAGCCGTAGTTTTGATCGAAGTTTCGGGAACTTTCTAATACACATGACTTACAGACAAAAGATAAGTTATTACGACCAAAAAAAATTGGTAGCAAATATCATTTTTATCTCATTTTATTTTCTTGTTCTCACACATTACTGTCTACATTTCGTTTTTCACTCTTCCTGTCGCAGGTCTGCTGGTAGAAATTTCTAATGAAATAAGCAGTGCCTTTGTACTTTTAAGTTTTGGTATGTCCTTTATTTTATATTGTGTGTACATAAATGATTAAATAAAATAAAATAAATAAATAAATTGGACACTTGCCGGGACTCCCAGAGGGTTGTCAGAACTTACAACAAAAAAACTTTCGATGTACTTTCGTACGGGCCCGTATCTTCGTTGACGGACTTAGAGAGTAGACCCCCTGATCCTTGATTGGGCGGCAAGCTCTGCTATTCAGGCCTTATACCAATCAAGTGCCTTATGTGACGTTATGTTAATCAAGTTAAAAAAGGTGGGTTTTTCCTGTTCACCAAAAACCTAAGTTTAGCTAACTCAGTTCACTAATTCGTGACAGACATACCGACAAGACGACTTCCTTTACGAAGCACAGACAGATGTTCTGTTAAGATAATACTTGTTCAGAATAATAAATTGAATGGATACCGTGTTGCTGATTCATGTGGGATTAGGAAGCTACTTTTTTTTTGACTTGGTAAAATCATCACATGAGTCCTCCCACCTAGGGCAGAGCGGAAGGGACTGTCAATCTCTTACTGATTAAAATCCACGGTGTCCTTTAATAGCCCTTTACGTACCGGGGTTGCGGTATTTCATGAGTCCCGCGACCCCGGCAGGCTTTGGCCCTCTACAAGGGGCCCCGTCACTATGCTGACACTTCTTGAGGCTCGCGTGGAACACAACGCGTCGTCGACCCATTAGGAAGCCACTTTGTTGAATTTTTTACACTTCAGCAAACATCCGAATCTTTGTATTCTTTTTCGTGTAAGGATGTAGTCACTATCTGGTATCAGAGTTAATTACAAGTACAATGAACGCATCAGGGCCAGTTTTCTTTTTAATTTAATATGGCTTTGAGGGACCCCCCTCTGAGGGGGGTCCCTCTGTATCAAGAGCAAAGCCATATTAAATTAAAAAGAAAACTGGCCCTGATGCGTTCATTGTACTTGTAATTTATGAATGACTTATATTTTGAGGTTGATTTCCAAATCGGAAAAATATGATGTATAGAAATAGAAAATACAGTATTTTCATTTATTTTGCTGATTTATATTATCCCAGAGTAGAGCAAGGGTAGCCCAGTTGTATCAGCTCCGATTTACGCGGGTTTGAGCCCAAACAGGGCAATTCTACTGCTCTCTAAAACGGTGAAGGAAGAACATTGTCAGGAAAGCGGCATGTCCTATAGAACGAAAACAAAAATACGAAAACATGTGACATCTACCAAACCGCACTGGGCCCGCGTGGTGGATAACATTATAGGCTGATCACGAATGTAGACATCTATTTCTTTTTCTCGGTTGGTAAGACCAGTAGTAAAAGATAGTCTTGTTCTTATTATAAACGTTGCTACTTTTATTGCTAATGAAATAGTTAGTCAGCTTGCAACATCAGCATTTGGTGAAGCCGTTATGAAGACATCTGCTACTTAAAATCAAGGTGAAGTGACTGACAGTGAGTACCGGAACAGAACCGAACACCCATTCGTCGTGTGTGTGTGTTAATGGCAATAATAGGGTGTTTTACAGCATAAATAAATAGAAAAACTGTTTAGTTTGAGTATTGAAAAATAATGGACAAGTATTTTTTTTATATAAATGTGTACACTGTACAGCATAATTAAGGTTACCGTAACAAAATTAAAAAAGAAACAGTTCAGTAACTAATATGTTTTTGCGGTAACTTTTTGCTGTCCGTTGGTACTAACACGTATACATGACTATAAAAAGTCACTGTGAGGTCAGCCAGACGTTAGAACATACACATAGAATTTGACCGATAACGAATTAGGCTATTCTCATACAACACCGAACATCCGCGCGGTCGGTCCGCGCGAAGAGGCGGTGAGTACCGCTCGTCCGCGCGGTTAAGCGGAA
This sequence comes from Agrotis puta, assembly GCA_943136025.2. Classification (NCBI taxonomy): domain Eukaryota; kingdom Metazoa; phylum Arthropoda; class Insecta; order Lepidoptera; family Noctuidae; genus Agrotis; species Agrotis puta. The sequence continues at coordinate 4,144,796 of OW964190.2, read as the reverse complement.
TAATCTGGATTACACATTCGGTGCGGCGCTTGGGACTTCATGACGCATCGGGTTTTCTTTGGGACAAACCCGCCACAACTTGTGAAAGTTTTCGGTTGACCTCTCTCTACTTAAGGTGAAAAGTGATTGACTACTTAATGGGTTGTACAGCATAGCAAGGAAGAGTTAGATATTTGCAAAACAATCAATGTACTCGTAGATCAGGCACTCAGTATAGGCAGTTCAGTCTTTATTGTTCTAGAACCAATTTTATTCAATAACTATTAAATAAAAAATCTTATGTAGATATTTAATTGGACAATGATAAACCTCAGAGACGTAGGGCGTAAGCACAGCAAATTGAAACGTATGAATCATAAGGTCCGATACGACGGGGACAAACGTCAAATATTTGACAGGTAGGATGTAGGTGTTGCTTTTACTATATTCCTAATATTTTTATTATATTTACTCACCTTTTAAACCTTCCCTGGACTAACAAAAATAATTCAAAACCAAAATTAGTCAAATCGGTACAGCCGTTCTCGACTTTTAGCGAGACTAACGATCAGCAATTGATTTTTATATATATAAAAATCAATTGCTGAATGACGAAGTGTTACGAAAACCCACGTCACCAAACCACAGTAATTAGTAAGTGAGTACAACAAGATATTTCTGAGGTTCATTCACACGAATTTAGTTTTTATAAGGCCACATGATAAGTGTTAATATTGAGTGACTTTAGATTCTATTATTATGACGTGGTTTTTGCTGAAACTTTTTGCTACTAACTCATGTAAATGTTGCTCCACAAAAAGTAATCACGAGATTGTCTGAAACAAAGACGTGAGGTTTTTTTCCATCGTGGTTAAATCATCAAGTGAGTCCTCCCAGGCAGACCGGGACGGGAGGGACTGTCAGACTCGTACTGACTAAAATCCAAGGTGATCCTTCAATAGCCCTTTACGTTCCAGGGTCACGGTTACCTGATGAGGCAGTCCCGCCTCAATAAAAACCCATCATTACGATAAAAGGGTATTTAACAGCATAAATAGATTGAACATCTGTTTAATCCGTATTAAAAAATTATGAACACTAATTTTTTTTTAATCAGTGCATTTTGACAAAGATTAAACGTTTCGAAATTCGGGAGTGGAGGCTTGTGACGTCATAACGCCTGTTAAATTAACCTCTCGGGCGCGTTACGTACACCCGGGTGTACATAAGCGAAAACGCCCCAGCGCCTTACGTACACACGTCTGTACATAACAGACAGTCGCTCATTGGACGTTGATTTTTATCATTTTCAATTATAAATCGCCCGAGAGGTTAACCCACCGAGTGATGTTTTTTTGATTTTGAGAAGCGTTGTATCTTCGTCAATTTTGGGTTACGTAACAAAAGAAAAAATACGAGTTAATTCTTTTTGATAATCTATTTTTCGGACTTATTAAGTTTAGCGAGTAAAATAGTTTTTTCATTACCCGTTAGTGTGGTCGTGGCATAAGAAAATCCCATACAAATACTGAATATCGCGTGTCCAGCCAATATAAACAAAACAAGATCGGCCATATTTATAACGGAAAAACAATGGACAATGCTCTTAACGGTAATGAGAAATTGATTAACAAAGAAGTGCCAATGTCTATTGTTTATTTTATGCTGACATAAGTAGTTTATGTAAAGGAAAAACACAGCATCTGATTGATATTGTCCCGTAATAAGTATTTCATAATAGACTGAAAAAATTACTGAAAATATGTTATTAGTTCAACGATTTATATGTTAACTTATGAAAGATTATCAAATAACATTTGAACCGTATTCGACCTATCTTCTGGGTTAAGCCGCATTTGTCAAGGTTGGTCTTTGTATGGGTGATCATCTGTCAAAGCGAGTTTCCTGCGTGCTTTGGAAAGTACAAGCAGTCTTACCACGGGGTATCGTATTACCCAGTAACTGGGTTGTGGAGGTCTGATAGGCAGTCGCTCCATGTAAAATACTGATATTCAGCTGCGTCTGGTTCGACTGGAAGCTGACCCCAGTATAGTTGGGAAAAGGCTAGACAGATGATGACGACGCTTGTAAAATTTACAATGCAAGAAGGTATTTTTTGCTGCGGTCTTAACGGTCACGTCGTTTAGAGCCCCTGTGGAGATGCAATCTTCGATCAATACTATGATTGATCGAAGGCCCCTATGCTGCGGGGAGAGGGGGAATGGGAAGCAAGCACCTCTTTTAGCGAAGCAGTAATGCTATTGAAGAAGGAGGCGAGATGCGTGAGGGAGAGGAAATCCTCGGTCCTACACCTCACGCACCAGCCGCCGTGGGAGATGTCCAGGGCGTGAGAGGTTGCGAAGCGAATTTCAGCCACCACCGTAGGCGCGGGTTAAAAACCGAAGTATTTACTTGAAGTTTACGTCGCGCAAAAAAAAAAGTAATGGTGATGTAAAAATTCTTGTTATAAAGTAGGTTGGTAAAGTGATAAAACGATGGTTTAGGGGTGAGTAATACGCATAATAAGCATTTTTTGTGTCTGAATCATGCTGATGTGTTAAACGCGAAACTGTGTGTTTTTCCTTATTTTAAATTTTTTACTTTAGAAATTTTGACCAGGTAGGTATATAATCTAAAACATAATACAATGTTTCGTCCTCTGAATTCGACGAATTTTTACCTTAAAGACGAGGGCAAAAAATGCGGTCTTCGTATGTTTATTTAAAGTGTCCTTACAGTTTGTCGGAGTCGTCGGGTGGCCCTGGAACGTATAGGTCTATTGAAGGATCACCTTAGACGTTAGGAGTCTGAAAGTCCCTCCCGGCTTGGGTGAGAGGAAAACTTTAAAGATTTTACCACGATACAAAATACTCTCTATTTATCAATTCAAGCATACATACACACTTTCTTATTTATAGTATTAGTAGGGGTAGGAATATTAAGGATGTTTCGTCTTTAGAAATTTTACAAATAGCAAACCTAACCTTAAGAAAATTAGATTCACATTTCATACTCATTACTAAAGATATTTCAACTTGACCTTAATGCTTTCTGAAGTCTAAAACTATGAGAAAGTTTTCACGAGGAATACCATAGAAAGTATTGTACGACGTTTTTGGTATATTACAGTAATTTCGGTAATTTAGAACTGTTTTGTATTGTAGCTTCACCTCACTTTTTTTTGGGTAGTATAATCAACGAGTGGAAGGGAGAGGGACTAAAGCCTGGACGCGAAGCAGAAGGAATTTCGTACCGTCCTTACCAGTCTCTCTACAGTTTTTTGGTATTTATCTCGCTCGCACAGAGCCGCATGTGTGAGCGAGATAAATTCCAAAAAAAACTTGAAATAATGGTTTCTTAAAAATATATTTTATTCAGTAAAAGAATTTTTAGAAGACGTGCAATCAATTTAAATATTAGTTACACACACATAAATTATTATATTCATGCCAAACTTGTTATTTCTGTATTTTATTTTATTTGATGTTTGTTTTTACTTAGTTTAATATTGTGCTGTTTTTATTTTTGTTACACGCTATGTTTTGTATTGGAAAAATAATATAGGTATAATTTAGGTATAATATAGGTATAATGGTTATAAAATGTATCTTGTAAATATTCGTATGCCGCTTTGTGCGGTGGATATGATGATCCAAATGATTGTAACATCTCTGTCCCTACCATATTCAACGAATAAATGTTTTTGTCTTTCTCTTTGAGACCCATTATATTTACGCGGGAGTGACAGAGACGGGTAATGACAGGTTAAAGTACGGAATTCCTCCTGCTTCACGTCCGGACTTTATCAGACTCTTACTCACTAAAAATCCACCCTGTTTCTTCTATTACCTGTTGAATTTCTTTTCCATAAAGCTAAGGGTTAAGCTGCGCTTGCCGAGGTTGGTCTATGGGTGACCATCTGCCATAGCGAGTTTCCTCCGTGCCTCAGAAAGCACGTAAAGCCATTGGTCCCGGTTGTCATTTGTAGATCTTTGACAGTCGTTACTTTTAGTCAGAAGCTCTAAAGTCTGACAACCAGTCTTACCATGGAGTATCGTATTACCCCGTTACTAGGTTGTGGAGGTGCGATAGGCAGTCGCTCCATGTAAAATACTGATATCCAGCTGCATCTGGTTTGACTGGAAGCCGACCCCAATATAGTTGGGAAAAGGCTAGGCAGATGATGGTCACGGTAATCCGTTTGGACAGTTCAGCGACCCCCAGCTTTCACCCCTTGGTATCTAATATTTGCAGTTTGTTCCCAAAGGTTCACGAAGTTCATACTAACCTACATAGTTCTTTTTTTGCTTAAGATAATCGTGAAAATAAAATCTAATACCTATTTGTAGTTTGTTTCCAAAGGTCTTGTTCTCGAAAAACGAAAGTTCCTAACGTGTCCAAAACATTTAAAATTATTAAATATTTTTATTCCTATTGGGTCCATGAATTGAAAAATGCCGTCGCTTTTAATTAATTTTGACCTTGCGGATTATTTTTATTACTGACCGTCAAAATGATTAGTTGCTAATATTTTATACACTTTTGACCGTAACCTTTAGTTTGCTGACCTTATTTATTTATGTATATGTAATATCTTTATGTATAGAACATACAGGAAATTATAAATACATAAAAGATCAAGTAGATAATGCTTATTTCACTAAGAAATTTCTTTCAGCAGACCAACGAAAGAAGAGAACTTACTTCTAAAAATAAATAAACAAGAAAGTGTTAGGGTGAGTGGGGGTAAGATGAAAAATGGAGAAAGATAAAAAAAAATACTCCGAATGTCTAGAAATTATTTTAATGCTGGCAACATCGTTGTAGACAGCATTTTATCTGGCCCCGCCCCGCAGTCTGAATCAGTAGCTAAGTGAGAGCACTCGTGTGTTTTTTGACATTTTCCGTACGGACACATTTACCCACGTAAAAGTGGGATTTTGATCTTACCCCGCTTGATGCATGACTAAACATTTAAGTCACTATTTCATTACCATAAAGACGCATTTCAGCATTATAGAAACAACTTGACCATACATTTTTACCCAAAATATCATTTTATCCCTTTGTTTGACAAGTTTCAAATCAACACTGTTCATGTAATCAAATTTTCATTCCGACTTAGTTTTTCAGTCCGTTCTCTATGCTGACACTCTTTGAGGCGAGCGTGGAACACAACGCGCCGTCGACCCGGACATGGTCCATGGTCGGACAGCGAGTCGCCCATTACTCGCCGCCCGTATGCCCGCGCCTACGGTGGCCGGAGATCGTCTGCCGACCCCCCCCCCCACTCACCCTAACTAACTTTTCTTTCAGAAGTCCGTGAATTTTTTTACAAGTCGTTTATTATTTCCAAATCGGTCTTTTGAGAAATCTAGTACCTAAAATTCAAACAAAAAATAGAATCATGTCTACAGATTTTACATGTTATAAGATTCAATGCATCCAACGTTCTTACGAGCCACCGAGTTTCTTACTTACTAACTACTACAAATTCTTCACTCCATTGCTAATGTCTTGGCCTCTTCGTACATAAGGCGACGAAAGTCTCTGATACCTTACGACTTTGGCATCCATTGACGCGTGCCTGTGAACGAACTTCTATGGATTTTGTATTGCGATAGTTGCTTGGATACCAAAGTCGTAAGGTATCGCAGACTGGCGTCTCGCTTTGTGTACGAAGGGTCTTAGTTTGCCGTTCTTTTCATTAAAATCTTTAAAATTCGCGACGCATGCGTATCATATTTCAAAATAATTCCTTCAAAGCTCTTTAACAGTTAGTTAAATGTAATAATGTTACCAAAAAGAGTATTAACTGACAAAGTATGTCTGACTGATTTTTAGTAAAACAGTAAAACATAGCATTTGTTATACAATTATAAAATAATCATCTAGTTATCTATTACTGATAGAGTTGATTAATCGTAATAATCACCTTTGTTCATAATTATGCGGATAAGACATTAATGTACAGTCGGTAACATAAGTTCTTTGGCGTTTAAAAAAACCTGTTGAAATCTAATATCTACTCGTTGGTGACCATAAAGTAATATAGAAAAAAGCTTGTTATCAGGCTCTTATATCGAGGATAAAATTTACATAAAAAAATCTAGACACAATTTTTGATCTCTACAAAGAAAAAAAAATGTTAGTAGACATCAGAAGGTACTAGAAACCGAGAAACAAAGTGTAATAATTCCTCTTCCCCGCTGCTAAGGTTCCTTTCCTTTCCTAAGGAAGGTTCCTTCGACCAGACGGGAATTGTATTGTTTTTTGCCCAACTAGGTACAACTGTCATTTTTTAAAATACGTACGTTATTTTTATTGTTTCTTGTAATTTGTATATGATTTATTTTAAACGGTTTCACTCGCACTGCTCGCCTCTTATTGATCGTAGCGTGATAGTATATAGCAGGGGTGGCCAACTTCATTAGACATAAGATCTACTGTTTACTAACGAAACCCTGTGCGATCTACCAATTAGGTACATACTTCTTGAAATCTTAAATGAAACAGCATGGTTTAACAGAACAGTTTTAGGAGTTCCTTTTCATATCACATGTGAGATTGTTTCCTTAAATTTACTTAAAACTTTGGAATGGAAGTCTGAGTTGATGATGTTTTATCAACATAATATAGGTCCACGATCGACTGGACTAATAGTCGCGATCGACCGGTTGGCCACCCCTGGTATATAGCCTATAGCCTTCCTCGATAAATGGACTATCCAACACAGAAAGATTTTTTCAAATCGGTTCAGTAGTTTCGGAGCCTATTCGATACAAACAAACAATAAAATCTTTCCTCTTTATAATATTAGTGTAGGAAAACCGTTTGGCAAATTATTATGTGTCAAACGGATATAATATGGAAAAGAAACGCTTGCTTATCAATGTAGTTTTTATTTGACGTGATATAATCATCAAATGAGTCCTCCCACCCAGGGCAGAGCGGGAGGGACTGTCAGACTCGTACTGACTAAAATTCACGGTGTCCTTCAATAGCCCTTTACGTTCCGGGGTCACGATAATTCGTACAGTCTCGCGACCTTATCAATGCAGTAAGTAATTTATTGTTTCAGCTGCTTATACAGTTATGAGCAGTATTTTATAAACACAAAGCTAAATTCAATACCTTACCTCGTTTTTTTCGTGCAGTTACGAGTGCTCGTTTGAGATAAGGCCAATTTTATGAAGTGTGTGTAGCAGAAAATTGCAATCAACACAATGAAAAATTCGCTTTTAGTTGCCAGCTAGTTTAAACCGGGCACGCCGCAATCGCGGCGGTAAGACCCCTCTTTGAGGAGTGGCTGGATAGGCGTCACGGCGTCCTGACCTACCGCATGACGCAGGTCCTCACCGGACACGGAAGTTTCGGGAGGTTCCTGTGTCTGATAGGGAGGGAAGAAACGCCTGGGTGTCACCACTGCGAGGATCGTCCGGAGGACACGGTGGAGCATACGGTGCAGGACTGCCCCGCATGGGCAGAGCACCGCCGTGTCCTTACGACGGCGATAGGCGGAGACCTCTCGCGCCCGGCATTGGTCGAGGCCATGCTGCGGGGTGAGACGGAGTGGTAGGCGGTCGCCTCCTTCTGCGAAGCAGTCATGCTCGTGAAGGAGGAGGCGGGCCGCCTGAGGGAGAGGACAGCGTCCTCCCTCCACCCCAGCCGCAGCGGTAGACGCCCACGGCGTCGGACGTCGCAAGACGATCTCCGGCCACCGTAGGCGCGGGCATGCGGGCAACGAGTAATGGGCGACTCGCTGTCCGACCATGGACCATGCCCGGGTCGACGGCGCGTTGTGTTCCACGCGCGCCTCAAAGAGTGTCAGCATAGTGACGGGGCCTGTAGAGGGCCAAAGCCTGCCGGGGTCGCGGGACCAAGGGATTACCGTGACCCCGGTACGTAAAGGGCTATTGAAGGACACCGTGGATTTTAGTCAGTACAAGTCTGACAGTCCCTCCTGCCCTGCCCTGGGTGGGAGGACTCATTTGATGATTTTACCACGATAAAAAATAAAAAAAAAAAAAAAAAGCTACTTTAAACACAATCTTCCCACTGCTAGGACACAGGCTCTATAAGAGGAAATAAACGCAATAATTCAACGCAGGAGCCGAATTAGTTTCGGTAGATCTTACAGTTTCTTAGATTTCCTGGAGTCGTGGGACTCACAAATTACCGTAACCCCGGTACGTTAAGCAATACTGAAGGACACCGTGGATTTTTTAGTCAGTCAAGTCTGACAGTCCCTTCCGCCCTACCCTGGGTGGGAGGACTCATTTGATTATTTTACCACGATAAAAAAAGGGGTCGAACAAGTTTCGGTAGATATCACAAATCTTCGAATTTTTGCTTTTAGGACAAGTCCGTTTCCTCATTATCGTTTTCCTTCACCGTTTTGTGAACAGTGATGATGAAATAAATTACATAAAGTAACGTTCGAACCCAAGACCTTGCCACTGGGCCACCAATGCATGTTAAATATTCAATAGTTGCTAAGTTGCATACACCCATAAAAAAAGTTTGTAACCACTATCATAAACTGATTTTTTTTTGTTAAATTGAACTTTATCAAGAAAAAGTCCTTATTGTGAGTTTTCTTTATATAGAAACACCCTGTTTGAAATTAAAAAAAAAACAATGTCTTATTATTTAATCCACCGTAATAAAAAAGTTTTTTTTTTTTAATGATCGCAAACCTCTTTACATGTGTGTACAGTGTACACTGTATAGGTGTACTAGTGTATGTACGTCATATCAGTGTTCGTGACTGTACATCGATAAAACAAATAGAATTACCTACGATTTGCCATGTTGACTAAGAAAATAATTTAGCTAATTTGACAATTATGTGTTTAGATATATAATTGCGAAAGTAATTAAAGTTCTTTAGAGTCATGAAAGAAAACCAGTGGTTACGGGAGAGTTGGGTAATTAAGATGCTAAGGCATTTTTTTTTTTTTGCGTGGTAAAATCATCAAATGAGTCCTCCCCCCCAGGGCAGGGCGGGAGGGACTGTCAGACTTGTACTGACTAAAATCCACGGTGTCCTTCACGAGCCCTTTACGTACCGGGGTCACGGTAATGGGTAAGTCCCGCGACCAAGATGCTAAGGCATGCAATGGAATTGGTGGTTTATTAAAAAAAAAAAAATGTATTATGCGAAATATTACACTGAGTTTAGTATATCTCTTGTATTTATTGTTAAACTGCCCGTCTGTTATGATAAAGACTTTTAAACTTAGAGTACAGTCAACAGCAAAAGTAGATGATTAAAATCAGATATTCAATACTAAAGAACGGAGTTCGCGTTAGAACTGTGTCGCGTCGAAGTGATTCAAAAGTATGCGATTGTAATTTACCAAACATTTACTACTAGTTCATCTAAGCAGTTCTGACGGGAACTCCGTTCATTAGTATTGAATTTCTGACTTTCATCATCTACTTTTGTTGCTGACTGTACGTAATGATATTGTTATTTTAATTATTCCTACATCTCTATATTAAAAATGTATATCGCAATATTAAAGAGAAATAATAGACTCATTAGATATTTACATATAAGTAGGCAACTCTTCATTCCAGTTTGCTGAAAATTTCATTCGATGATAATAATTTAAAATACATAATTATGTATTCTCACTTTCTTGTGTGAGTAAATGAAGCTTCGACATTTAAAATATGTCAACGAATGCTACATAATATTACACGATTCATATTATGATTCTTGCAAAACACAGGTGCTCAGAAATGGTACCGGAAATCTTCATAAAAAAAGATGAAAAAATAAATAATTATTCGGCCTGGTATTGTGAAAATTAATCACACTGAAAGATTTGAATGCATTGCATTTTTACGTGATTTTCATTTGTAGAGGTAATTAAATCCATTATTTATGGAGATAACGAATCTAATTACTGGAAAATTAGGTTTCATAACCATGCCAGAAGAAGTAGAATGATATATTTTTTTTTAAATATTCAGCCTACTTTTTAGGCAATACATTCAAAATATATAACTAAATTAATTCTGGGCGTTACTTTCAAATTATAATTGTATTCTTAAATGCTAAAGTATCAATGTACACATAGTAAAATAATATTACATAAAAAAAAATGAGAACGTTCAAACAACTCACCGAAAAAGTAACAAACGTTTCACCTCCTTTTACTTTCGTACAACACACTTACACTTTAAAAAATAAAATACCACGTTAAATAAAAAAAATACAACAATACTACACTTTTATTTTTATCAAAATATAAAAAAGGTGGCGATAAGCAAAATATTTACGAAAACCCCGCGCGATTTGACAGCGATTCGAAAAAGGAATACGTTTATTTTTTAAACGTGGCGCGGGAACCGAGACCGAGAACGCACTGGCAGCTAGCACAAGCAGATCGCTCTCTCTGAAGTTGATGTAGTATCATAAACTGAGAGAGGGGACGTCTTTATTTTTTTTAATCATTGTTAAATGCTTGATAAGTCCTCATGTTTATTTAGTAAGTTATGTTATTATGATGCTATTGTTGTCTTGTCTTTTGACGGCTTGAGAACAGAGATTTGTTACTAGACATGGTAACAGAGATTTAACTCTGTTTAAATAGGATGCAGTATATTTTCAGCGCGACCTTCAAGTTAATATTATTGTGTTTGTGTGTTGTTATCTAATAAAACTAAATGAACATTTTAGTATTACAAACAATGATAAGAAACAACAGATTAAGATTACATTGACCTTTGTGAAGAAATAAATAATTTTAGTATTCTTGAAGTATTTTATTGGTCTGTATTATGAACAAAGAAATAATTAAATCGTGATTATTCTAAAATACGGGTATACGTTATGGCTGTTATTAGCGCGAATTAATTTTGCTCAGGCATCAATTTAGTCATGCATTCGCATGTGTATTACCGAAATATTAATGGTCTTCAAAGATTAGGAAACTAGGAAGAGACTTCCTCTTCAAAAGTAATTTCGTTTAGATTATTTATATTAGAACGAAAAAAATGTTACTAAACGATGTATTTTATTTTTTCTACAAATAACAGTACTTTTTCGGAACACTCTCAACGTATAAGCAACTAGCACGTTTCCCGCGACTTCGTCCGCGTGGGTTACGTACTTTCCTAATTCCCCCTTTTCACCCCCTTAAAGGTTAAATTTCCAAAAACCCCTTCTTAGTGCTCCTCTACATTATAATAGGAAGCCGTGTGCAAAATTTCACATTCCTAGCCCTAGTAGTTTCGGCTGTACGTTGATATGTCAGTCAGTCAGTTCTCCTTTTATATATATATATAGATATAGATAAAAAATAATACATTTTTTTACTCTCTTACATACAAACCTTGTCGTGATAATTAGGAACACATATAAAATAATGATCCAATTTGTTGCAGTCGTTTCGGTGATCCATTTTTATATACATATAGCTGTTTCCCGCGGTTTCACCCGCTATTCGTAGCGGTGATGTTACATAGCTTTCCACTATAAATAGATTATCTGACACAAAAATAATTTTCCAATCTGTAAGTACCATTAGTTCCTGAGATTAGAGCGTTCAGCCAAAGAAACTCTTCAGCTTTACAATATTAGTAAAAATATAGATTTTCTAAACATACTGTACATACTTAAAATGTATTAAATACAATATAAGATTTATTATGTTATTAAGAATGTACGTTTCTACAAAGACTTTTACACGTATTTTTTTTGTAATTTTACATGCATGCGTTATTCCGTCCACCTCTAAACCTTCATAGCTCTACATGCACCGTGACAACGAAAGTGACGTCACAAGAAATAAGACACCTTTCTCTATGTATATCGGCGCGGGCGCACCGATACCAGGGAATGTAATGAACCAATTGATATTATTGTAAGTGACTTTTATGACATAGATTGCGGTCTTTTACCTTGAGTGACCTACATTCCTTGGCTTAGTGGTTGTAAGCTCGACTCTTGAGCACGAGGTCTCGGATTCGAATCCCGGGTCGGGCAAACTGTTATTGGGTGTTTCTATCAGGAATTTCTTAGTAGTAGGTAATTAATCACAGAGTCTGGAATTATGCCCAATTAAAGGTAGATATTTAAGTTAAATACGCCCCCCATTTTTTTAGGTTGTAAATCAAATGAGTCTACCACCCTGGGTGGGTCGAAATGACTGTCAGACTCCTACTGACATGAATCCACCGATCCTTCAATTGCCATTTACGTTCCAGAGTCACTCTAACCTGCTTGACAGTCCCGCGGCCCCGACAGGCGAGGTTTGCCCCATTACATGGGACTTAAAAACAAAACTCTCAAAACGTAGGTGTGAAGTTAGACTCACCTCTGCCTAGTCCTTCGTTGATTTCAGGCGTGATGTATAGGTTACAAAAAAGTCTTGTCACGGCACTATAGGAGACTGCTCCTAGCAGCTGCAGCCATTGGGCTGATCTATTTAATTGATACTTGCACTGCGTGTCACGGGTTCGATTGCCGTACGGAACAAATATTAGTATGGATTTTTTTTTTCTTTCTCGGTCTATACATATTTAGTTCTTCCATCTCTGGCCGTTTGGTCGTGGGACTCGACCCTTTACGTTCCGGGGTCACGGTCATTCGTACAGTCCCACGACCGCGAGGCGCCACTAAAAAAGAAAAATTTATATGGCCCTACCAACCAATTTTTTTGTATGGTAGGGCCACCTGATGGCATTTTGTTTTCCCTTGGTTTTACGTTCCTGTGAGATAATCCTCGAATTGTGGCGGGCGGAACCGCTGGTAACAGCTAGTAATAACAATAGTTTTGAGTATCATTATAAAAATATGAAAGTATTTAATTTCTGTTATTGATTGCCTTCTCGTATTAGATCTGAAACAGTCTGTACAGAGGCCAGCACATCAAGCTACCACAATCTTTCAAAGTTAATGTATGATCGGTAAAATTTGACAGATTCGGATAGGTTCACCTGTTGGCGTCTGTAAATAACTACGTAATTTACGTTTTTATCGTTAGGATTCGTCATTTGCTATGATATTTTTGCCTAGGTGTTATTTAGAATGTTGTGTTACAAACAGAATTCAAAATGCTTGCTCAGCATAAGTATGTACAAATTGACACGGTTGGCGCAGTGTCTGAGCGATCGACCGCTGTGCAGCGTGCCGCGGGTTCGATTCCCGCACGCAATTAGTTGCCTGTTTCGGGCTATGGTCGGGCCCGGTACTGTCTAGCACAAAATTCATCTTCAATTTGAACTTAAGACATGAAATTGTCCATTGAATATTTGCTTAACCAGGAATCGTATGTATAAATAACATGCGTAAGCGCATACATATGTACATGATAATAACCAGTACATTGGCTTGTACATTAACATTGAGTGCTCATTTTAAGTTCATTGTAAACAGTTTACATATTACAAAGCTCAAGTTTTATGTTTCTGGTGATTAACAGTATTTTTATGATGAATGTGTTGAATATTTTTAGGGCTCCGCATAACATGCAAGCAGTAAAATAATTAGTTCTAAATAATTTATATTATTCCATATGTTCCTAAAATTGTTGTGTTATGTTTATGTTATAACCAGTGTTAATCTATATTTAATAAGCTTTCAAAGGCGATTTGCTAGCCTAATAAAGTGCCGTAATGTTTAGTGTGTTAATGTATCTTAGGGTAAGTGCATTTTTGTTGATTGTTTTTATGCCTAATAAAGTTTATCGAAAATGAAATGAAATTTAGGGCTCCGCACCCAAGAAGCCCCGCTACTAAAGCCCCAGTATCCGCCTTCTATAATAATTATTTTGACCGGCGAAGGTGTGTTCCTTTTTTTCCAAAATGAGGCCCCGAAACGCAAAGGGCTATTGAAGGACACCGTGGATTTTAGTCAGTACAAGTCTGACAGTCCCTCTCGCTCTGCCCTGGGTGGGAGGACTCATTTGATGATTTCAGCACCTAAAAAAAAAGAAAAGTCTAGCTCACTTGGCTACGGGCACGCCGCAATCGCGGCGGTAAGACCCCTCTTTGAGGAGTGGCTGGATAGGCGTCACGGCGTCCTGACCTACCGCATGACGCAGGTCCTCACCGGACACGGAAGTTTCGGGAGGTACCTGTATCGGATAGGGAGGGAAGAAACGTCTGGTTGACCGTCGTGGCCGAAATTGGTCAGAAGGATTATCATTAGGATGAACCAATACAACCGCCATTTCGTCCACGGTTGATTTGATTAGAGAACTTTTCGTATGGACTCCGACTCGCCCCTGACCAGGTTTTTACTCGCTCTTTTAACTAAAGTTGTTATTTTCAAGAGACAAGATTAAAGTTTTTATTATATAGGTACTTTAAACCCTTGTTGAGAACAAAGTGTCAGTCTGTATAAAAAACAAAACTTTGATTAGTGGGGTCATGTTATTTTACACGATAAAAATGTTAAAATTATTTAATATTCTTGTTTGAAAATATGTATTTAAATAAAGAGTTATGATGTTGATTTTAGGTATAAAACAAAAGATTAAACTAAAAATACAGACATTAAGTAAATAAATAAAGTAAATTTTACACCCGAATTCTTGTAATTTGTTTTACCTTCTTTTTGTGATAAATCGTCAAACGAGTACTAGGAAAAAAACGGAAGAGACTTTCAAAATCATACTGAATAAAAGCCACGCTGTTTTTAGATCGCTCTTTGCGCTCCAGGGGCGGTATCCCTTTTAGTACCTGAGAGTTAAGGTCTGTGTTTCCTTAGACACAATTTAGATCTTATTGAGAAGTTTAAGGTTGAGCTTGAGGCCTTGAGCTCATTCTATGTTAGGCGTCATCTTTCCGGGGTCAGACTGTTCCGGGGTCGCGGGACTGTCTCATCAGTAAGCCGTGACCCTCGGACGTAAAGGGCTATCGAAGGATCACTGCGGATTTTAGTCGGTACAAGCGTGACAGTCCCTCCCGCCCCGCCTTGGATGGGAGGACTCATTTGATGATTTTACCACGACAAAAAAAAAGAAAAAAGGCCTCATCTTTGTCTCTAGGCTAAATTGAGGCCAAGAGCAATGCACATATTTTAAAAAATACTGGTTTTTAGCTGCACTTCCTATCAGATAATTTTAGAGACAAAATCGTCAAATAGTCATGCAATATCTTACATCTTTAAAAGCGTGACTTTACATATACTTAAGTGTTTAGTCCTTGTAAAGGACTTAATGTTTATTATTCTTTGACGATGAAATATGTACCTAAGTTTTATGTGAAATAAATGAATGCACATAATATTAGTAGCCTTAGTTACTTTTGGTCGACCTTGGTGACATTGATACAGGTTTTGTCTGAAAATGTTTAGTACGAAATTTCTTTTTTTTTGTTTAGGTATGTCCCAGTTATGTCGGGGTCGGCTTGGCTTTCAGTCGAACCGGATGAAGCTGATATATAATAAGTATTTTCCAAGGACCAACTGTATCTGACTTTCACAACCCAGTTATTTGGTAATACTATACACCTTGTCAAGACTGCTTGTTAGAATTTCAAGCTTCTGACTAACAGTAATGACTATTGAAGATACACAAATACCAGTCGGGACCAACGACTTTACCTGCTTTCCGAGGTACTACACCTCGTCCAAAAGACGACCTGCTTATCCCTCCTTGTCATGAGCTGCCTTGGCCGACCTGTAAGTCTTTAACCAGACTCCATACCCGGATAGGCCAAAGCAAAGAAAATCTGCTCAGGTGGATTCTTTGACAACTCTGTTCTGGAGTATAAATGTGGTGCCACTCCACAAACGATGAGGCACGTGACATTGTGCCTTGCCGATTGTTCGTTGCTGGAGCTGATGGACGCTTCTGGAGGCGCTAAGCTCATTATCGACAAGTTTAGAAGAAGAAGCACGCCGGTCATCTAGTACTACGCACCCGACATGGGCCTATCCAGGTTCTGGGCCAGAGAGGGCCAAGGGGGTAACAAATGTTATCAAGCCAAGTCTCCTACTTAAAAATTCCATAAAGCTGTGCAGGCAAGCTTTGACGTTATAGACGAATTTTGCTCTTACTAGGACACCTCACCACATAATTATTATGTTTATTAAAATAGTATTTCTAAGGAAGTACCTATATTGAACATTTTACCCGATTTCATAATAACAACAGTAGATAGTAAGCAGGTAGGTATTTGTAATCCAAGAGGGCATCTGCCCTCCCTCCCCTGCCCTAGGCATGCTCATGGCACTCGATCTTTCTGAAGGATCTCACCAATAAGGTCAGAGCAGGTCTTCCGAGAGCGTCCCCTCCTGGTGTCCCCCCTTCTGTTGTAACTCGCAATTTCTACGTTTAACAAGAAAATCCGTCAACTCACCGGTTACCTACTTTTGCGCATAAAAGTCGAACATTTAAGTATGTCCGCTGCTCAGCAGATATTATATAATTATATTTTCGCAATAGTCTGATGAAATTTATACTTACTTCCGCAATTATGAGTTTTGTTTGACATTCATGTCGTTGATATTTGGAATTTGAACCCGTAGCGAATATTGTTCAACGGTACGGTTGTCGCAGTGGAGTTGCTGACCGATCGACTGCTGCGTAACGTGTCGCGGTTTCGATTCCCGCACGGATCAAATATTTGTATGACCTACAAGTAGGTGTTCCGAGTCTGGCTGATTGTGTATGTGATTTCAAATGATTGTAAACCACACACGACACAGGAGCAATTCCTAGTGTGGGACAAAGTTTCAAAAAATGGTAAAGTCGACATAAGGAGTAGGTACTAACGACATCTATGAAACAAACGAAGCACTAAAATCAAAACCTTCAATCATGTATTGATATTATGCAGAGTCGGATTTAGGGGGGTTGGAGTTGAAGGGGGCAGACGGGCACGTATCGCGGGCTACTGCTTAAGGGGGTGCCAAAATCAAAAACATGATTACTTGCTTCCTAACTAAAATATGAAATTAGAGGAGTAAATAAAAAAACGACGGCTTGCACTCTGGGAGTGCCGGCAGAAGTGAAAACTTGAATAGTAATAAACACACACGAACATTCGCGCAAGCGCCCTGCGCCGTCTTACGAATTTTCGATTAGGTCACGTGTCCTGACGCGAGTTAAACTTTTTTTACCCATTCCAAAAAAGTGCACAACAGCCCTCCAGCATCTCCTTGCGGGCCAATTCCTTGGCCCGCCAGATCTCGTCGCGGAGGGCGGTCTTCGCTGCCCTGTAGCCATCCTGCAGCTCCGTCTCTACAGCCACCGCATCCGGAGGTCGGGTGCGGCGCCTGCGGAACCTGGTGTACCGGCGTCGCGCGGCAACGCACGCCTCGCGCAGCGCTGCTAGCTCGCGCGACCACCAGTACAACTGACGCCGGGCGCGTCCTAGCCGAACCCGGGGCATGGCCACGTCGCAGATCTCCGACATGGCCTCCTGGAACCACCCCGCCTCGTCGTTGATGTCGGCAGGCCTGTCCGGTGGTGACACCCAGGCCTGCACGATCGAGGCTTCCAGGAATAGCTCCCGGTCCAGCTGCTTCAGCGCCCATCGCGGACCGCTTGGGTTCCGTCGGACCGGCGTGTCTGAGGTCTGGGCGGAGACGTTGAACCGGATATACCGGTGGTCGGAATAGGTCTCCACCTCCTCTACAACGCGCCAGTCTGTGACGCGCGGCGACAGGCCAGAGGTGGCGAACGTGATGTCCACCACCGAATCGCCCGTCCACCGCACGCACGTGGGGACGGAACCCCGGTTCTCGATGACTAGGCCATGCGCCAGGGTCCAGTGCTCGAGCATCCTGCCCCGCGTGTAGTCCGTAACCCGGGAACCCCAAGCCACATTTTTGGCGTTGAAGTCCCCGAGGACGAGCGCGGGGAGGGAACCGAAAGCGACGACGACGTCTCCCAGCTCCGATAGGGAGTCCTGGAACTCGGCGATAGTTCGGTTCGGGGAGAAATAAACGCCTATCACGGCGATCTCCCCGAACCGTGCTGCGACGATCCCACGCCCTCTCTCGACGCGATCGAGGGGCGGGGTACCGGCGGCGGCCGACGAGATGAGGGTCACCGAGCCGTTCAGGTCCGCCACCCAGTCATTCCTGGGCGGGACAAAATACGGCTCGGCGACCACGGCGACATTTATCAACCACTGCGCCATGCTCTGGAGCAGGAGATCCTGAGCAGCGGCGCAGTGGTTGATGTTCGCCTGGAGGAAGCGCAATGGAGCCATTAATCGGAGTCCATTGCAGCCTCCTCCAGGGCCCTCGGCGAGGGTGCGGCCACGGCGGCAGCGGCGGCGGCGGCATTGGCGGCGGCGGCGGCGGCAGTGGCGGCGGCGGCGGCAGCAGGAGCTGCGGCAGCGGGAACGGCGGTAGCAGAGGGCCTACCTCTGCTCCTGGTTTTAGCGGGCGGGGCGCAGGACTTGCCCCCTGCCCGGTGATCGGCCGGCTTGCCAGCCGCCGCACATGCGAAGCAGTGCGGCGGGGCGGAACACGAGCCGGCCTTGTGACCGGGCTGACCGCAGCGGAAGCAGTCGTCGCTGCGGTCGACCTCCGAGGTGCACTTGCATGCCGCGTGGTTACCCACTTGGCAGCGGAAGCACCTCAGAGGCCTGGGCTCCAGCAGTTTTACCTGCGCGGACACCCAGCCAACCAGGAGCCTTCGGCTCTCCTCTATCTTTTTGGCCGCCGGTACGGGGCAGCTGACTGTAATGGTCAGCAGCCCCGCGAAGCCAGGGCGTAGGATGCCTGCCTTGACTTGGTCGGCAGGGCATTCTCCAGCCCTGGCAACGGCGGCCACTACCTCCCCCTCCGAGACCGAGTCGTCCAGGCTCATAATGCGCAAGTCAGCGCGTTTAATGGGCCTGGACACCCGGGCCTCCTCCGCGTCTAGGGACGCTCTGAGCCTTTCGGCCAGAGCGTCAGCGGTAGGGCCGCTGGCCGCGCCGGGGATGGACAGAAGTCTGGCCCCCGTCGCGGTGACGTGCACCCGGAGGCCCCCGCTCTCGGAGGTCCACCGCCTCCCTCGCCTTCGCGAACACGTCGCGGTAGGTCACTCCCCTCTTGACCGCTTCCGGCTGCAGAGTTATTACTACAGCCGCGGTCTTAGGGGCGCGAAGTCTAGCCGCGACGGTTCGTCTTCCGCGCTGCCGCCGCCGCCGCCTCTGCCTCTTCTTGGCAGCCTTCTCTCCAGCCACCTGCCATTCGGCGTCGGCTGGAGGAGGCTGTGGAGACAGCTCGGTCGCTGCCGCCGCCGGGGCACTCCTCTTCTTTGCCGCCGATGTTTTTGGAGCGGAGGGGGCTGCTGCGCTCACCGACGAGGCCGGTATTTTGGGAGCTGTCGCTGCCGCCGGGACACCCCTCGCCGAGACCGCCCTTGTCGGTGCCTTCTTCCCCGGGGCCTGTTTTGGCGGTGCTGAAGGCTTCGCCGCAGCCCGCTTCTCAGGGGCCGGCTTAGGCGGCACGAGCGGGGGGCGCAGGATGCGGCCTTCCAGCACCGCAAAGCGCTGGTTGAACGCGGCCAGCTCCTGCCGCACCAGTTTTAGGACAGCGTTGCTGTCCTCTGTTGGCGCGGGCAGGGCGCCCGGCTCCTTGTTTCGCTTCTGCGTCTGCGTCTGCTGAACCTCCTCCCGGCGGCCTGCCTTTTGCAGCCCGGCCAGTTCTGTCTTTAGATGGAGGTTCTCCTTCTGGAGAACCTCCATCGCAGCCGTCAAACGGGCGACCTCCGCCCGCATTTGGGACATTTCGTCCGCTGTCGTCGGTGATGCGGGCGGAGCCTGGCCGAGGCTAGCCGCCGCCACTGCCGCCATGATCGTGGCCGTGGCCGCTCCCGCGGCCCGATCTTTGGTGGCCCTTTTCCCCGGCTTGTTTGAGGCCAGTGAGCGGACGGCGGCCCTGATGGTCTCTTCTAGGGAGGGCTCCGCGCTGCCTCTTCCTCCGGTCCTGCCTCGGCCTTTACCCCGCACACTGGTGGGGATCTTCCGGCCCGAGGCAGGCTCGTCGTCCTCGGACGACGAGTGGGGCCGCTTGAGGAAGCGTTTCCTCCTCTCGGCGGCCCCTGTTCCTCCGCGCCTTGAGCCAGGGCTCTGGGCGCTCATGGCGTCTGACGAGTCGGACTCCGACTTAGAGGTCAGCACCATGCTCTCGTTTCGAGCGGCACTCTGTGCCCGCTCCGTCGGTGCCGGTGAGGCGGACGTGCTGGACAAGTCCAGCGACTCCACCTCACAGGCACGTGAGCCACCTTGGCTCGCTGCGGCGACTGCCGGTTGTTGGGGGGGGGATTTTTTTAAATTCTCCATATAATTCCCACGAGTGTGGGGGAAAAACGGTCCATCTAGGCAGAGACCCCTGTACCTAGGTAAGCCTACAACATTTTTTACTCGCCAGGGGGTCGGCCGGTACCCTGGCGAGGGTAGCACTAGCGACTGATTGTTCAAAAGAACTCCCGTCAGCCATACATCTCCTCGCGGTGCTCCGCCGCTTGAGATTCGGGGTGACTTTTTATAGAGGTTTTCTACCTCGCGGCCCGGGCGGTTAAGCCAAGGCCCTCGGCCCCCGTCGAAAGTCAGAGACGTGATCCTGACAATCTTCGGGGCTACGAGAATAGCGGTGGCAAGAGGAAGTGGGAGTGCAATACCTCCTCTTGCCTGCCCGGCGGCAGGGTAAGTGCACGCCGAGCCCGCTCTTGCTCCAACCACTGTGCCCTCTGCTGAGCAGAGGGACACGTGGTGGAGCGACGCGACAGGACATTGGCATACGGGCAAGGAGACCCCATAGGGGAGTACTTGCCCGCATCCCGGGGCGCACCGTCCCGAGAATCTGGGCTTCCCCCCGGACGTATCCGGAAAGGAACTTCCAGCCTCGGGCACTCGAGGAGGTTTCCTGTCCTTAGCACCCCAACATTATGTATATTAGGCAAAATTTACATCTATATACCAAAAATAGTGATATTCACAATTTTAATACTAGAAATAAGCACCAATTACGTGTTCCCTTTCATCGGCTTCATAAAGTTCACAGCTCATTTGTAGGGCTCGGTATAGTTTTTTATAATAAACTGCCTTCACTTTTGCTAGACTTACCTTTTAATGCCTTTAAATATAAGATCAAAACCATCCTTTGTTCCAAGGCATATTATTCGTTAAACGAATACATAGACGACAAGAGCAGTTGGACGCTCGTTTGAAAGTAAGACTGCGTTCATGCTTTTTCTCCAGTTTTTATTTTCCCGACAGGTTATATGATTTCATATAATTGTTTATTTATTTTTGACTTAGCTAAGTCATTTAGTTTTATTTTTATGTATATTTTTTTTTTGTTTGTGTTTGTTTTTATATTATGTTGATTAGCTTTTTTTTATTTTATTTCATTTTCTTATTTGAATAAACAGTTTTGCACTATGATAAACTATCGACCACGATTTTTTAATCTTATTTTATTAGTGTTGTTGACGGAGGAACCGGCAGTAAGTTGTCATGCTCCCTTAGTTACATTGCTTGCGTACTCGTGAACGGGTGCTGCTTGTGGTGACTGGTCGACTTGCTGACCTTTGGTTCTGTTATTTTATTTCTACTTCATTAAATTGTTATTTACTGCATTGGTCCTAGTTTATCTATTGTGCCTTCTAGTCACGGTTGGGATGTAATTTCGGATTGATGTATAATGTGAATGTTCTATTAAATTGTATACAATCTTGGTTCCTCTAACCGTACAGACAGATGTGTTGCTGGGGAGTTTGTTCCGCCACTTCTTCTTCCCAGCCAAAACACTAGGAAGTGTCGAATGGGGGGGCGCTTTGGGGGACTGTCTTATGTAAAAATTGACCTTCAAAAAGTGCTGATAAATCAGCCTAATTTGAATAAATGACTTTTGATTTTGATTTTGATTTTGATAGTCCCACGACTGAGACAATACCGTCCACACTCTCACTTCTGCCCCTTCCCGGGTCGCTATTGGCTAGCTATAGAACACAGGTTGGGGGGCACATACTTATTGTAGGAGGAGCGCCCCAGCCGGCCCCCGTGCCGCAAGTCGCGATCTGCTGGGCCTTCCCTAGGTTACTGGAGGTCTCACTCGTCGGGTGTCGACCGCTGGGGGATCGTGAAGAAGCGGGAAAAGTTCCTTGTCGTTAGTACAGCGGCGCGCCTACACAATACAAATAGCAATCACACACCGGAACTTCACTTGCCTGACACTCAAAACAGGCCACGGTCTTGCCATTCCAACGGCCGGCCCATTGTTATGGGCCACAGCAATCGTCCGCGGGAAGGGGGCACCGCCGCAAGGGGGTGTAGCGACTGCTCTCTCGTGCTCATGGATTCTAGTCAGTACAAGTCTGACAGTCCCTCCTGCCCTGCCCTGGGTGGGAAGACTCATTTAATGATTATACCATGCTAAAAATAGATTTAAAAAAACCCCGGGTTTCATATGTTCCGTAAATAAAGAACAAAAGTCATGATGACAGCAATTATCTTGTTAGTTATTCGATATTGAAAAATATTGAATAAGTATGTATTTGTTGTTTTTTTTTTTAATCAATGAATAATGACAAAGATAAAACGCATCTTAATTTGGGAGTGGATTGACGTCAGAACTATGTAAAAATGTACCAACACATTTGAATAAGTAATAAAAGAAAAACGTCGTATCTTCATCTATTTTGGATTACATTTGCATTTATATTAGTTAGGATGTATGTATTCTGCTTAAGAGTGTGAAGTTTCCTTAAAATAGTTGTTGTCGTTTCCGAAACAAAGGATTGTAAAGTATGAAATAGCGAGCTGCGTACACGGTATTAACCTACATCAGTCATTAATTTGTTCTATAACGCAATATCGACTTTTTTATGCAATAAGTAAAGTTGCACCAGCTTTTTTTTTTATCGTGGTAAAATCATCAAATGAGTCCTCCCACCCAGGGCAGAGCAGGAGGAACTGTCAGACTCGTACTGACTAAAATCCACGGTATCTTTTAATAGCCCTTTACGTTCCGGAGTCACGGTAATTCGTAAGTCCCGCGACCCCGGCAGGCCTTGGCCCTCTAGAGGGGGGCCCCGTCATTTAGCTGACACTCTTTGAGGCGCGCGTGGAATACTACGTGCTGTCGACCCGGGCATGGTCCATGGTCGGACAGCGAGTTGCCCATTACTCGCTGCCCGCATGTCCGCGCCTACGGTGGTGGGAGGCCGCTGTCCTCTCCCTCACGCAGCCCGCCTCCTCCTTCGCGATCATGACTGCTTCGCGGAAGAAGGCGACCGCTTCCCACTTCGTCATCTATGTACCAGCTTGCTGAATATTTATTAACCCATCTCGGGTAAACTACGATGGAATTAATTCCTAGCCAAAAAAAAAAAAATACTTATGTTATTTAATTTTCCGGTATAAAAAAGTAACAGGTTCAGTTTTTTTTAGGATTAATTACTAACATTATGTTATTTAACATTTAAGAGCTACCATTAATAGAACAAGGTTATAACATTTTTTTTTAAACTAATATTTTATGAAAAGTAAGGTAATACGCACATGACATCGCTCGCCAGCGCGAGTCTCGCATGGTCGCAAGTTTTAAACTCGTTTAATAAATTATTCTTATCTTTTCTTTGTTCCTGTAGAGGGCCAAAGCCTGCCGGGGTCGCGGGGCTAACGAATTACCGTGACCCCGGTACGTAAAGGGCTATTGAAGGACACCGTGGATTTTAGTCAGTACAAGTCTGACCGTCCCTCCCGTCCTGCCCTGGGTGGGAGAATTCATTAGATGATTTTGCAACGCAAAAAAATAAGTAGGTACCTATTTAAGCAAAGAAATACCTGTTTACAAGGATTAGTTTGACGAAATAATTTTTGTAGCATTGTTTCTTCACACCGACGACTCATCCTTTTGATGTTCAATAATTTCAACATTAACATAATATTAATTTAAAAAAATATATATATTTGGGAACATTTACTGCCATCTGTCTTATTTCATATAAATAATTCTACCTCAAAGAGGCTTTTAGTAACAGTCTTAGTCATAAACTACTTAGTTTAACAAGTTAAAGATAGATGGCGCTAAACTAAAATTATTTTGTAAACAAAACCTTTGCGGTTAAACCTTTTTCCTGACAACTTTCTTAGTTAGTACTAGCTTTTCGTAATAGATGGCGCTGTTATCAAATAAGGAGCATAAAAAATCCTGTTAGTTTTTTTTTATCGTAGGCCCAATCCTAAATACCTAGTACTTAAGCCTAAAACGAGGGCATAGGGCAAACCTCGTCTGAGTTGTTAATCATTCGTACGTGATCTGACTATGATTTTTAATGAAATGCGATATAATTTATGGTTTTCTACTAAGGCCTTTTTGAAAAATGATGACAAGATAAGACTTTTGTAGTAAAAAATGTTTTATGGTAGACTTATTCTAACATTGCAAATAATCGCGGGCATGCGGGCAGCAAGTAATGGGCGACTCGCTGTCCGACCATGGACCATGCCCGGGTCGACGGCGCGTTGTGTTCCACGCGCGCCTCAAAGAGTGTCAGCATAGTGACGGGGCCTGTAGAGGGCCAAAGCCTGACGGGGTCGCGGGACCAAGGGATTACCGTGACCCCGGTACGTAAAGGGCTAGTGAAGGACACCGTGGATTTTAGTCAGTACAAGTCTGACAGTCCCTCCCGCCCTGCTCTGGGTGGGAGGACTCATTTGATGATTTTACCACGACAAAAAAAAAAAAACATTGCAAATAATAGTACCAACTTTTTTAGTATTAGTTGATTCCATGAGCGTAATTCTAAATATGAAATTCATAATAAAAATATATTTACGAATTGAGAATCTTAATGAAGTCCCCAGAGGGCGACCGGAATTGATTTTCAACTTTAAAATCTAGAATGTAAAGTTGAAGATATCTATTAAAACCTACTGAGCGTTTTAATTTTTCAGTTTGCGACTTTTTGTCTAGGGTCAATAAAATAGTTTCGTGAAGAGAAATCTGAATGTTTTAAGAAAATTACGGATTTTCCTGTCTTTGGAATTATACTGTTAAGAGTTTAATTTTATATAGCGATTTTCTTTTTTCAAAATTGTAATAGGTGCCCAATAAAGAATGATTTATTGCAGAACATTTCAAATTATTAACTTAAAAACTTGAATTTATATTGTTCACATATGCAAGTGATAGGTTCTATCGATTACAGAAAAAAAGATATGAAAAGGGACGCAGCCAGGGGTGTGTCACTGAAACAGTGTGAAATGTTTGTTATAAAGCATAATTAAATACGTATAGCGGTCGCCTCCGTCTGCGAAGCAGTCATGCTCGCGAAGGAGGACAGCGTCCTCCCTCCACCCCAGCCACAGTGGTAGACGCCCACGGCGACGGATAGTCGGCAGACGATCTCCGACCACCTTAGGCGCGGGCATGCGGGCGGCGAGTAATGGGCGACTCGCTGTTCGAACACGCGCGCCTCAAGGAGTGTCAGCGTAGTGACGGGGCCTGTAGAGGGTCAAAGCCTGCCGGGGTCGCGGGACTCAGAAATTACCGTAACCCCGGTACATAAAGGGCTATTGAAGGACACCGTGGAATTTAGTCAGTCAAGTCTGACAGTCCCTCCCGCCCTGCCCTGGGTGGGAGGACTCATTTGATGATTTTACCACAATAAAAAAAGGCGCATGGTGTGCCTTTTTTTCTTTTGGGACAAACCCACCACACTATTCCCAAACCACTGCAAGTCGTAAAAGCTAGAATCAACAGTGCCAACCACCAGAGAAGCGCCGAGACAATGAAGCTCGACGTTTCCCGGAGAATGAATTTATATGTCTTGGATCTTGCAACGAAATTAATCAGAAAATAATAGTGGAGGAGTAGGAAAAATATGTTTCGCAGGGTGCGCCTGCATTCCCTATTTACCCCATTAAACGGTAAATTAATTTTAACTTACAAGTTTTTGAGAATTTTAAACATCTTTGATTTTCCCCATAAATACCAATCAGTAACACTATTATTCGATAATGAATATTTTTCCTAACCAGTAACAGTGTGACAGTAAGGTTTATTATTTGACGGGAATAAACCTTATGGAAATAGGGCGGATTTCGGGCATTTCGAATTTTCTGTGGATGCCTTAAACTGCCAGGGTCGCGGGACTCCCGAATTACCGTGACCCCTGTACGTAAAGGGCTATTGAAGGACACCGTGGATTTTAGTCAGTACGAGTCTATGCCCTGGGTGGGAGGACTCATTGATGATTTTACCACGCTAAAAAAAAAGGCCTCTAGCCAGGGGCAGATTTTCAAACAAGGCTGGTCAGTTAACCCTTTATATTAAAATTTCAACTGACGCAAAACCTTTAAGCTTTCATAATAAATCAATATGAATGATTACTGTCAACCTTACGCAATATGTAAAAAAACCTGTTGTGCAGGGTCGGGGTCAAATACTAGTATGTTCTATGAATAGATTGATGAGTATCATACTTATAAGAATTTTCATATTTTTCTGTTATTCATTTAGATTCTGATGATTAAGTGGAAACTACCGTATTTTTTAACTCCTCTGCTATACTTTTTTATTTATTTATTTATATGGAAACTCAACAGCTTATTATTAATTTACATGAGTTCTGAGTGTTCACTTCACTATCAATGAACAGTTTAAAGTAGTTGCGGAAATTTTACAATTTTGTGTCCTGCATATACAGAACAGTGATAGCAAGATAATGACAAAATTATCTCTAAGCCAATAACAGAGTCTCACGACATTAAAGAGGACAAATGGAACTAGAAGTGGGAAAATTTACACAAATGCAGCTAATAAAAAAATAATTAGGAAATGTTGACCAATATCGACATGATATTGGTTGGCACACACACTTCACAATGAATGTCACATTCGCAATTCGCAAAACAAAATTATGATATGTTTATAGGATTTTGAGACAACAGCAAAAACTGATAAATCGAGAAAAACCGGGAATACTGTTCTGATTAATTTCGTTGAAAGATCTGAATGAATTTAACTGCCTTAAAGTTACATTCCTCCAATGAGATTTTATCGAGTTTCATTGCCTCTGCGCTTTGCTGGCTTTCAGGAGTTGCAAGTTTAGTTGCGAATTATGTAATGGGAAACATAAAATTGGGCAGAGGTTTCAGTTGATACATTCAGAATGTGATTGGGTTCAGATACCTCGCAGGTCCATTTTAAGTGGGTGCAGTTGGCCAAGACTCACAGACCGGATTTCTAAGATATTTAACACACAGATTATTTACCACGTAAGTATGGTTTTTAATGTGAAAGAGTAATTCAAATAGACTTGCTGTACTTGGCTGTAGTCAGTCCATTTCTTAATTACAATTGGCTATTTGACAGTATGAATAAATTACAAATTTAATTAGTCCGTCATTTAGAGTTTTGAAAAATAACGGACACGTATTTTTTCTTTTGTAAAATCAATGAATACTTACCATGATATAACGCATCAAAACTGGAGAGTGGGGGCTCGTGAAGTCAGAATTCAGTAAAAATTGTACTAAATTATGACGTATTGGATAATTTTTAAAGCATCAATCATATCTCAGTAAATTTTGGTTTACGTCCCAAAAGAAAAATTTCGGGTCGAATATTTTTTGATAATCTAACTCACGGACTATTTAGATTTTTTCACTCAAATAGCCAATTACTAAGTTATACTTGTTAATAGATACAACAAAATAATTAGACCACAAATGTAATCTAACGTGATATATCATAAAATCACATTACTATATTACGTGCCTACTACCCGCTAATACAAGGTTGTAATAAACAGACTCATTTCCGCATATACAATAAAGTTTTTATGCTGATGTTGTAATTGAGGCTCGGGTTAAAGGCTCTTCCTTGAAGGTGATCAGCTGGGTCGCGGGACTAATGATTTACCGTGACCCCGGTACGTAAAGGGCTATTGAAGGAAACCGTGGATTTTAGTCAGTACGAGTCTGACAGTCCCTCCCGCTCTGCCCTGGGTGAGAGGACTCATTTGATGATTTTAATACGATAAAAGCCTCGACCAAAGCCGGGCGCGAGAGGTCTGCGCCTATCGCCGTCGTGAGGACACGGCGATGCTATGCCCAAGCGGGGCAGTCCTGCACCGTATGCTCCACCGTGTGGTCTGGAAAGAAAGGTTCACTGCTCGTTCTCCGTAGGTGATAGCGTGATAATATGTAGCCTATATCGCTGCCCTAGTTCAACAGTAACATAATAAAAAACAAAATTGAGTTAAGTTTTGTTTCATGTGTTCTGTCCGGTTCAAAAATCGGATATTTGTAAAACGCAACCAAAGTGCCTAAATTTCAAATGCTTTGGTTGCGTTTTACAAATATCCGATTTTTGAACCGGACACAAGAGCAAATTTTTCACATGAAACAAAACTTAACAACTCAATTTTTTTTTTTACGATATCTTACTGTTGAACTAGGGCAGCGATATGTTGACCCGACTTCTAAATAATTTTCGTGCCTTTGAAGTCAATCCATGCTGTACCTACTTTTTGAGTTAATCCCGGAGATACATACAGACAAAAATTCTAAAAAACTATATTTTTGGCTTCGGTATCTATTGTAGATAACACCCCAAGTATTTCTTAAAAAAATATTTAATGTACAGTTTTCACTTTTCTACCATTTTATTACATGTATAGATTCTAGTACCATTAAGGCCCAAGTCATAAGAGGCGATACTATTATAATAAATCGGAGAAAAATCCAGATTTCGTGGCTACTTCTAATAAACTGAAAATATACTACAATAACAGACCATACAGTACAGGATTTCCGTATTTTACGGTGTAGCGTACTTGAAGTATTTATTTACGGCGTTTATATGTAAAAAAAATGAAAAGAACGAAGAATGGTTTTTTCCATAAAATTAACGTCAAAATTACGGTTTACTTTTCGTCACAAAAACATGAAAA
Organism: Agrotis puta; assembly: GCA_943136025.2. Lineage (NCBI taxonomy): Eukaryota > Metazoa > Arthropoda > Insecta > Lepidoptera > Noctuidae > Agrotis > Agrotis puta. The sequence goes on along the minus strand of OW964190.2, from coordinate 4,115,943 downwards.
GTCATGATATAGCTTAAGAACAGAAAATAGAGCAAACATTATAAACAATTGGGCCAAATATGTGTCATATCTGTCACAAACATTGATGGTGACGAACGTATTGTCCAATACATCAATATCTGAACATCAAGGTAATATAGGTACCTACTACTTTTTTTTTTTAATAGCCTGTTTTAGTAATCACTCCTTCCACTTCTCGCGAGACCGTGCGTCCTCCTTACAATTCGGGCAGAACCTGTCCAGTTCGTCCCGCCATCTCCTTCGCGGTCAACCGCGACCTCGTCTCGCTGTTTCAGGGCTCCATACTACTTACTTAACGATATTACCAACATATTTATTTGCCAATACCTTGACACGTCTGACTCAGAATAGGCCTTGGGGGATGTCCAAAAACGTCTCTTATTAAATTCAATAAAAAAAAACTTTGCCTGGTCCAGATTCAGAACAGCTACTTGTATTTCGCAGCAGTCGATCGCTCTGATACTGCACTAACCGTGCCCTCTTTGCAGTCTTGTTCAAGTGGTCGCAAACACGACTTCAGAAAATGAGGTCCTGGGTTTGATATACAGGCAAAATTTTATTGAGGTTTTCCATCAAGTTTTTTTTTATGTTTTTAACTTTTATTTACTTGCTTCATGATTATATACAGACTATAAATAAAAACTACTAGTAATATGTACAAAAACAATAAATAAAACAAAAAAAAAAACAATCAAAGGGCGTCAAAGAATACGTCCACATCGCTGTCAACGGGAACAGTGCCCAGAACGCTGGCAGCATTGGCACGTTGTATGGCAATGCTGACTCGTTGACCTAGGAATAGGCCAGCCCTCTGGTCACCTGGTCAAGAATGTTGTAGTCAAGGAGTTTGAATTAGTGCCCAGTTTTCAAAAGGCTCTGTCCGTATTGTAGGGGCTAAATCGTAGCTATGGAAACCTCTACTATATCTATTTATTTAGGTGTTAACATCATCATATGAGTCCTTCCGCCTTGAGTAGAGAAAAAGGGACTTTCAGACTCTTGCCAACAAACAAGTTAACCTGTTCCTTGAGTTACATTTTGCGTTTTACTGTCACGGTGTCCATTACAGACGGTCCCAGTCAGGGGGTCTCGTCTCAAAGCACGAAACCCGTAATGTCGGTCTTAGTGACACGTTTTGACAACGAGCCAGCACTAAGAATTAATGATAATACGATTTGACAGATAGCTCCTTAGAGTCCGCGCCACCACTCATGACCTTTTTTTTTCATGAAATGAGTCCTCCCAACCAGGGCAGAGCGGGAGGGACTGCCAGACTCGTACTGACTAAAATCCACCGGGGTCACTATAATTCGTGAGTCCCACGACCCCGGCAGTCTGTGGCCATCTAAAGGGCCCCCAAATAACGCGCCATCGACCCGGTACCACACATGAGCTGTGGAAAATTCGTGTTACTACACACTAGCGCCGGTCAAATGAACTTCAATCTTGGGGGTATTATCCGTCCCAAATTTTGACGTCAGTTACGTTCGTAAATCCTTCTCCGTACCCGTGTCCTTCATTCGCGGACTTAGAAGAAACCCCTGGTTCTTGATCGGGCGGCGAGTCACCCATTACTAGCCGACTAACTGTAGTCTTTCGTCGATAAAAGACATGGTCTTATGATTACTTTTGAATCAAATACATACCTACTATCCTTGACACGCCTGATTCTGGGTAGACCTTGAGAGATGTCCAAAACTTCTTCAGTTGATTAACGTAAAGGCTAACCAGTTTGCAAGAATGCCCATTAATGGATAACATTTCTGGGTTAGGTTGGGCAGGGCATCCTATAAAGTGTTATGACTTGACCACGATCTATGCGTTTATACGACACCGACTTACGGAGACACAAATGCTACACGATTACTGACAGATAGTCTGGATGACCGATGTTCTGCTGTGCTGTTCTTGCTGAATGTCGCCAGTTCTGATTCCGTATGGAACGAATATATTTTTGCATATATGAAAAGTTTGTTAACGATTCAAGACAAACACCAAGTTACAGTGTAAATTCCTAGTTTTTTATTAAAGAAATAGACATATCTTTCTGCGCAGCTTCTCCATTATAAATTTAATTTCTTACTCCTCTGTCCTCGCATAGCTTTTCATTTGAAGGAAGTCTCGTCGCAAGTCGATTCGCCTGAGGTCGTACACGAGTCGTTATTGAAATAGAAATAGCTATAAAAGGATTGGGTGGTCCAGTTCTACAGATTTAGCTCAGCTAGGTAGGATTTCAAGGTAAGCAAGTTTTGCATTGTGCAATGGCCAGTTTATGCCACTAATTCTATGGCAGTTTGGTATTATAAGAAAAACGTTTGATCCCAATAAAGTACCTAATTCCTTTTATGTTTTTTTTTGTCCGTAGCGGCAACCACAATTGACATAAATTGTTCGATATTATATTAGTGTGTAGATTCTTATGTTAGTGTCACGGCTATTTGATCATCATCGTCATTTCAGGCTATGGGAGTCCACTGCTGGTCGCGGGACTCACGACCCAAGAACGTAAAGGGTAAACGTAAAGGGCTATTGACGGAGACCGTGGATTTTAGTCAGTACGAGTCTGACAGTCCCTCCTGCTCTGCTCTGGGTAGGGGTATTTGATGATTTTACCACGCTTTAAAAAAATGGTAGTCCACTGCTGGACAAAAACCAACCCCCAAGGGCGAATTTTCATGGTAATGGTTATCATTTTCATATAATACTGGTGATAGGCTATCATTTGGGGTATTTTTCCTGAAAACTTAGGCGTTTAATAATAAAGAACTCCTTTACTTTAAATAGTTTAGCGAAATATATAACTTAAAAGAGGATCAAAGTCCATGCAGGTTAAAAAAAAACCATGACAGAGTCTCAACAAAGAAATCCAGTATATTGACCAAGAATGTTGGCTTTACGTGGAAAATCCGCAAAATGTATAAATTACAAGACGACCATCTGACTGATTATTAGCAATCAAAGCAAAAAAAGTTATATTAAACTCTATTTTCTGGGCCTCAAAGTAGGCTTTTGAAAGATGCTTCTTGAAACATCTGATTTACAACCAGTTGGAGCAAAAAAACCCGATTATAAGCTTTATAATCTAGGCCTAAAGGTAGCCTTTTGAAAGGTGCTTCTTGAAGGTGATCAAGACGCAAACCTGCGCGGGAGTTGTTCGATTTTTAATTCAAGTTCAGTGTTATACCAACGTTCGAAGAGTTCGGACGTGTGGACTCTTTGAATTTGGAACGCGAATTTTATTAATTTAAATTACGAATTAAGATTTTTTGGTGTGTTTGTGTTGTGTTGTGAAGTTATTTACAAAATTGTAAAGTTAATGTTTCGGTGCCTTCGAAGATTGGAATTTTAACCGTAAGTTTTATATTCATTTTGCAATACTAGTGTGTAAATTAAATTAGTCTTAATGAAAGAATAAAGGTTAACATTATGAATGTTTACAAACCTTACATATTTCGTGTGACCATCAAGTTTTAGTTTTTAATAGGCTAATGTCTTGAAGTTATTTTTAATCGAAAAATCATTTACACAAATGACGGGACATTAAAGTCAACGATATACTTTAATGATAATTATTGTGGTAGTTTCCACAATTATTGTGACGTAATTGTCAGAAGTATTCCTAATTCTTCAAAATTAAAATTAAAATTAACAGCATTCGGCCAAACAGATCATTCGAAAGACAACTGCCAATCCATATTGCATATTAGGAAAGGATTCGAACGTGTGACCTTTAGGACGCAATACTGGCAACTAAGCTATACATCGTCAAAGATTACGACAGAAATTAACAAACGAAGAAAAAAAAAATTGTCTGGTATGTTAAGTAGTAAATACTCGTATATTCATAATATAATGAATGAAGTAAATATACATACAACTAGAGTCAATAAGATTAGAATAAGGATTTTTTCTTTGTCCGTAGTTTATTGGCAGAAGTCGCCATTCGCCTTTTTCCGCATTAATAAACCAAAAAAACTAGTTCTTTGCAAAAAAGGACGGACAGTTCACAACGGGTTTCTGTGGACTTTTTATTTTATTAGTTTGATTTTTAGACAACTTTTTCAAGTGATCTGGGAAATACAGATTCGTAGCTTATTTTTTATTTAAATTTTCAATTCGACTAAACTCAAATTATTTAGCGTCTCACTCCTACAAGATGATGTGGAGCTGTCAGAAAACTGACGAGGCGTCCATGCCGGGGCGTAGATTTTAGTCAGTACAAGTCTGTCAGTCCGTCCAGCCCCGCCTTGGGTAGGAGGACTCATTTGATGATTTTACTACGATAAAAAAATATATAAACTCTTACTTGATGCTGTGGCGAGTCGAGTTAGGACGCCCTTGTGAAGCCTACAAACTTCTAGGACTTTGATGTCACTCATCCCAAGTACCTAATCCTATTATAAATACATAAAGCATCGCAAGCTTCTTCTGAGCCCTTAGATTATATTTTTCGAACGTTCAATGAACTGATGAAAACAATACAGTAATCTATTTATACAACAAACACGTGATGAACCATACTCCCAGATTTAACGACGTCGTTTAAAATAAAACAACATAATGTCATGCCCGTAGTCCTCAAACAGATAAGGTCGAGGCATACCATATTAGTCCACCTACATATTGCCAGTTATGTTATAGTGCCTTCGTAAACTAGACGACGTAAGTCTCCGATATCTTACGACTTTGTTATCCAGGTGACTATCGCAATACAAATCCATGGAGGTTCGTAGACAGGCACGCGTCAATGGCATGCGAAAATCGTAAGGTATCGGAGACTTTTCTTTTTTTTTTTACGTGGTTAATCATCAAATGAGTCCTCCTACCCAGGGCGGGATGGGAGTAACTGTCAGACTTGTTCTGACTAAGATCTGGTGATCCATCAATAGCCCTTTTATTCAAGGGTCACGGTTAACTGATGAGACAGTACAGGTGAGAAGGAGATGAGGTATATCCTGCAAAGAGGGCCAGATTAACTTACACGACTGGCATTGTAATAATGTCTTCAATCGGTTATAGATGAACAATTACATTAGTGACGTCTCTAGACCTGCAATAAGCCAGTTAAACAGCAATAATAAAGCCAAAGATGTACTCGTTGAGATTGCCATTGTTTCTGACTCACCGTTTGGTGTCGAAACATATACAATTGAGAATGGAAGGGACCTATCACGAATACACGACGTAAATACGTGCATTCGGAGCAGGGCAAATTGGGAGTTTTCGTTTGGTAACATTTAGTACGTGCCTGCATTCTTTAAATGGGTTTTTCGGTAGTATTTTTCTGAGCCATATTTCGTATGTTATAACATTTTAGTAAAATATGTTACAAGTCCTGATTGGGTTCTGTATCAAAAAAAAACATAGGGCTTTTTGTCGAAGCCCAAAAATTGGGTAAAAATATGTAATGATTTTTGTAAAATTTGTAAACTATGAACATAAATTGAATTGATCCTTGACCTTAGATTATTAAAAAAAAGGACTAATAAAAAAACAGTTAGCAAGTACCTACCAATGTATTTTTTAATATAAAAAAATCTATGTGTGATTATAAGAATCCAGATTCCGTGTGCAAAACAAAACGTGTTAGATTTATGAATGTGTGAGTGAGCGCCACGCTCACATTAATTCGCGTGCGAGACGTAGGGATCGAACGAAGGTGATCATTTTTCTTCCTTTATTTAAGCTTCAATTCTCAGTGACCTACTAGGATTCTGGACGTTATAATATAATATAAGACTAAAATGATGATATAATTGTATGGGTTTATACGAAAACCTAGAATTACTATGTTAAGTATGCACAATATTTCCATAAAATCAACAAAAACTCATCAGATATCGCAATTATTTCTACTAATGATGATGTGTCGACCGCGCAATCGTCTCGTCTCATGATTACTTTTATGATGTAAAGATTTATCTGTGATTATCATGATGTAAACTACATACCAATCTGTAACTATATGCAGCTAAGTGAATCTTGGGTAAGAATAAACTACCCAGACTTATCATTTCATCATCACTGCTCTGAAATAGGCGATGGAAAATTTTGAAGCATCTTTTGTACTTACAAACTGTAAGTTTTGTATATAAAGTAACTAGTACATTGTTAATTTGTAGTTACGAGTACGTTATCCTTATAAAACGCGCTAATTACTTTGATGTTGTTGCATTGGAAAAATAATTAGCCTTCTAATTATTTTAGTGTTCATCCGGTTTGGGAAACAGAGCTCGAAGATAAGAGTTCCGCTCAAGATTCTAGGTTTAAGTAAATCAGTAGAGCTCATGGCTTGACTATTAGCTATGTATTTGAGCCTTTTGGGCTTGAAACACTAGGGCCGTGGGGTCCGAGGGCCCACAAAGTTTTCAAAGACATCGCCAAGCGTATAGTCGACGCCTCGCGTGACCAGAGGGCTGGCATATTTCTTGGTCAAAGGATCAGCATTGCCATCCAACGTGGCAATGCTGCACTTTCCCCATTGACAGCGATGTGGACGAATTTTTTGACGGCCTCATCATGTTTTAATTTAGTCATTTTTGTAAATATTTTTCTTTTAATTTTAGTTTTTAAATGTAGCATATAAATTAAATTAAATAATAAATAATTGTACCCTGTAATACCGTAGAGGACATCGTGTGGTTTTGATCAGTCAAGTCTAACCAGACATGCCCCTCTTCCTTTCCCGGGAGGAGTAACTCCGTGAGCCTCACGGTTAAAAAAATGATAGAGTTGCCAATTTAGGCATGCGGACGGCGAGTAATGGACCATGCCTGGGTTGACTGCGTTTCGTGTTCCAGGCGCACCTCGAAGAGCTGTCAGCAAAATGACGGCCCCCCCTTACAGGGCCAAAGCCTGTCGGGGTCGCGGGACTTATGATTTACCGTGACCCCAGTACGAAAAGGGCTATTGAAGGACACCGTGGATTTTAGTCAGTACGAGTCTGACAGTCCCTCCCGCTCTGTCCTAGGTCGGACTTATTTGATGATTTTACCACGTCAAAAAAATGTAATGGTCTATATAAGATTTTTCTCTAAAAAAAATCTAATTAAGATTTTTTCAGTCAATTATCCTATTTGCCCGTAACGATTTGCCACTGCAACAAGAAAAAAAAACAGTCTGCCATTTCAACTTATTGTATCTAAAACTGCTAAAGAAGTAATAAAATGGCTGCCGAATGTCCTCCATTGTTAAAACAATATTGTATTATAAAGACAAAACTCATCAACCTAAATGTGTGCGGAAATATAATTAATCAAGTTATTCTTGATGCGTACGTGATTAAATGTATTGTGTCATTATTAATTATCTAATACATTGCTAATTACACAGGTTTTAACAATTTGGTCTCTTTTACGTAATCTGCCTATGATGTGGCCAATGTTCTTTTTTTTAAGTGAAAACTTCTTTAGCGGCGTTGTGCACTTTTTTGGAATGGGTAAAAAATGTTAAACTCGAGTCAGGACACGTGACCTGATCGAAAATTCGTAAGACGGCGCAGGGCGCTTGCGCGAATATTCGTGTGTGTTTATTACTATTGAAGTTTTCACTTCTGCCGGCACTCCCAGAGTGCAAACCGTCGTTTTTTTTTTTAAGCCGGCTTAAACAAGCACCACTGACCTGGAACGTTAAGAGCAATTTAAGGAACAAAACAAAACTTGTTTTAAGTCAGTACCAGTATGGGGTCGCGGGACCAAGGGATTACCGTTACTCCGGTACGTAAAGGGCTATTGAAGGACACCGTGGATTTTAGTCAGTACAAGTCTGACAGTCCCTCTCGCCCTGCCCTGGGTGGGAGGACTCATTGATGATTTTATCACGTTAAAAGGAAAAGTCAGTACCAGTATGACAGTCCCTCCCATTCATCGTCCCAGAGCCTGAACATGTTTCTTTGTTCCTTTTCTTTACAAATATTTTAGAAAAAACGTTTCCTAAAAACGTCTTTCTCCCGTTTTTGGGTAAAAACTACAGAACGTCACCTGCTACGATACTCACGCACACCCTTTTTGTACCATTTACGTTCATAAATCTATATATATAAAAGGAGAACTGACTGACTGACATATCAACGTACAGCCGAAACTACTGGGGCTAGGAATGTGAAATTTTGCACACGGCTTCCTATTATAATGTAGGGGAGCACTAAGAAGGGGTTTTTGGAAATTTAACCTTTAACGGGGTGAAAAGGGGGAATTAGGTAAGTACGTAACCCACGCGGACGAAGTCGCGGGCAAAGTGCTAGTGTACCATATATGAGAACCGGTTCTAAGTACTATGCACATGACCTTGTAACAAATTAGTCTTAAAATATATGGGCTTCTTGTTTCTTATTTATAATATTTAGCGACACCCAAATAACTGCGAATTCAAATATATGAAAAAATAAGTTAAAATAGGTATGAATTTTAATATTTACTAGCTTCCGCCCGCGACTCCGTCCGCGTGGATGTCGGTCTTCGCGTGGATGTTTTATTTCTCCATTTTGAGTAACTCTGACAATGACATCTTATAAATATCTTTTGGACCCAAATACGGCTAAGCCTATAATAATTAAGGAGATCCCTCTATTGAGCTACTGCTGTTGAGCTCGCGTTCTGTATTAACTGAAAAATAAGATTTTTTTTCTACGTATTTTTCCAGGATAAAAAGTATCCCATTTTATGCCCAGGATAATGAGGTATAATTAATTATACTAAGTTTCATCGAAATCGAACCGTTAGTTTTCACGATCACGTGAAAACTGCCGGTTCGATTAGCTGCTGTCTGTATGTGCTGTTGATTAGCCTGCACATACAGACAGACAGACAATTTTTTTTTAATCACATATTTGGGTTTGGTATCGATCCAGCAACACCCCCCGCTATTTATTTTTACAATATTTTCAATGTACAGAATTGACCCTTCTACAGATTTATTATATGTATAGATTTATTTGGTTCACCAACGACTGTTTACACTTATAACAAAGGTACTTACTTCAAACTATTTTATACTAGCCTTTGCCAGCGGCTTCGCCCGCTCCTAACCTCCCCCGCCCCCTTATAGCCTATGTTACTCAGGACCAATACAGCTTTCTACTGTTGAAAGAATTTTCAAAATCGGTTCAGCAGTTCCTGAGATTACTCCCTACATACAAACAAACAAATTTACCCCTTTATAATATTAGCTGTGATATTAGTATAGATTAAATTAACAGTGTAACACTCACTTAAAGGTAAACACCACAAGCGCCACATTAATCTATTTCTAATAATCTAACCATTTTCACTATTAATCAAATTGTAGTTGTAACATAAATTAACTATATAAGCAAACAAAACTAATTTAAAGGAAGAAACCAACTAAAAATATGCAAATTTTTTTTAAAACTTGCTAAGCAGGAAACATTTATTTATTTATTTATTTATTTATTTATTCATCAAAACTTATTCTATCATTACAGGGTGTACCCTAATGCGACAGATAAGACCTTAAACTAAACGTAAACTAACATAAACTATAAATAACACAATAAACAAATTAGAAAACAATAAAATAAAACTATAAAATTATAACACAATTCAAAAAAAAAAAAAACACAAAATATGGTACAAAATCATTTATAAAGAAGTAAGTAAATACTTTTATTTTATTTATTTAAAAACTCTTAGACTATTTTGGGGGTAGGAGAAAGATAATTGTAATAATTATTAACTATTTAAAATAACATCTATTACTAACAATTACACACAATACATTAATACAAAACTACTTAAAACTAAAACGATACAACCTTATAATTATAAAATATTCGCACAAAATTAACTATACAATTAATATAAATATACAATGAATATAAAATTACATTAATTAATGCTTTCGTAACATATTATATACAAACTTACTTTTGCAAGTTCACTAAAGTAACATGAAAAAATGTCCAACCTATTCTGAATTTCGTTAACAGTACGAATTGCTCGCGTGAGAGGTGCTTTGGCCAGCAGGTTGGTTCTGTTTGGAACATAAAATAATACAAACGGTTTAGAATAAATAGAAACTTCTTAAGTAAAGGCTTAGTGAAATACAACTGTTGTGAGTAACTTGAGTTCAAGGTTACGTCACTCAAAATCATTTAAAATGTCACATAAAATCTTGTCACATTTTCATCTAGGCATTACATGTTTCTTTGTCACAACTTTAACCCTCACGCTATGTTGTTAGACCTTAAAATATTTAGAACAAGGAGGAGTATTTAGTAGTAACATTTCGAGGAGTTTTGTCTAAGGAATGATATGAAAAAAAATTAAATGATACTGTGACGTCTGATGACTTCTGAGGATAAAAAAACGTGTTGTGCCGACCCCAAGTAAAATGGGATAAGAGCAAGAAAATGATGATGATAACTTTGAGGAGTTTTGAAAATCGAAACTATCCGCCATCTGGTTTTTGGAATGCAATTCGAAAATGTAATAATTTTGCAATTCTTCTTTTAATCACGCGTCAAAAGATCTTTGTGGCACTGGTAGTTCCCAGAATAATTTGTAAGAGCCAAGGCCCAAGGTTCGTACGTCAATTGCCTTTACGAAACTACTGTAGCGTACATACCTGTCAAACAAAAACTATACTAGCGCCATCTCTGCAACGCGAGTTTAGAAGACATAGAACATTCCGACAATGAATGTCGGGCAGAAAGCCCACCAGACTCAACACCCGTCTGGTCGGAAGGTACCTTCCTTTTCACCGGGGTAGTGAGGAACTTTCCACTCTGTTCCTCCTACCCCCAAATTACTATGTTTCCTACCTACTCTTACTATTTCTAGCAATAGATAGAAGTAATTATTTTAGTCAGTCTTACGGCGCTATACGTGGTCGTTAGCCCTTATTCGGGTGCTCAAAAGACTACTCGAATTCGGGCATCCGATACATTTATTATACTACCAGTAATTTGACTGAAGAGAAAGCATGGTTTCTTTGTTTTTATAAAACCGAAACGCAAGCAAAAAACAAATTGAAAATTCAAGTGTTTTTTTATCTTTTTGGTCCAATTTTAGGTGAAGAGTACCTACAATAAGTATCGTAAACTTTAATAAATTCTTAATATTCAAACAAAAATTTACAATCGACGTGACGTCATTACTCACTTGTGCGGTGACGCCGACGTAGGCTTTTCTTTAGACAAACGTACTTGACCATAGTTCTTTTAAACTAAGTCGTTTGTCAGTACTCCACAGGCAATGAGAGGCCTTATCACGACTTTTTACGTTTTTGTGACGTAAAATAAACGGTCACTTTGACGTTATTTATAAATAAATAAATAAATAAATATTCCACAATCATCACACAACGCCATCTAGTCCCATACTAAGCAGAGCTTGTGTTATGGGTACTAGACAACTTATAAACATACTTATATATTTCTAAATACATACATATTATAGATAAATTACACCATTAATTTGATTGTCAAATTAGTTCTTTATTCGAACACTAGGAGCGCTTTTTCATTTTCCTTACAACAATTTACGTCGTCATACTTCAAGTATTCCCAAATACGTAGAATTCATGCTAGGACCTCTGATTCGGGCTAACAACCACAGGTCATTACGCTATTAAGCTAGGGAAATACTCAGTAGCTTCCTATATTATGTAGAGGTCAAGAATCATAAGCCGAGTCACCTTGACTCGACAACAAAGTCTGGTAATATTAGTACAAGAGAACAAATAATTACAAAACTTTTCGCACAAACGTATCTCTGTCGTATGTCAATGTTTTTGTGTGGAACTGTGTACCAATGACCTTATCGGTAGTGGCTTTTGGGTTTACCGGGTCATACGGGTCTGAAAAATTGAATTTTGGTAGTTTTCAAAAGGCTCGGAACTATAGGGGATTAACTATAGCTCTTTGTGAGCGATCAGAATCTTTTGCAGTTCCCAATAGCGTTGCGTAGCGATGTTTGTTTTTAAAATGACAGGTTGGTGCTACCCGTGAAACAAGGGTTGGCTTTTACCTTGGCCAGAGGATAAGCGTTGTCATACAAAGAGGCCACGCCGCTAGTCTCTGGGGCACATTACCAGCTGACAGCGTTGAGGAGGAGTTTTTCGATGCTTTGTAATCATCATCATTTCAGCCTATTGCAGCCCACTGCGGGACATAGGGCTCTCCCAGGGAGCGCCACAGCGTACTATCTCCCGCTTTTTTCGTCCAGCCACTGCCAGCTAAGGGAACAGATTTGTTCAGTTTTGATTAAAGTCAGGATTAATAAAAGTCATCGATTTTTTTTGAACATCATTTACAAATAAACAAAAAAATTTCGCAATTAAACATGACTCCCATCAAAGTTTCAGAATAATCAAAAAACCACCATGAAAATGATGATCGGTTTATAATCTTAGTTCAAAACTTGCTTGTTCATTGTGACGTTACAGTCAATAATACCTAACTGGTTATTTTCTTAGTTCTTGGAACTAATGCGTCAGTGTGGACCATCATAACAAATCTCGTTAGTCAATAAGACCAGACCGGACATGAACTTTGTATCTTTGTTAAAGTTCGAACCGGTATCGACAATTTGCCTTTGTGGACTCCGGATACGGAATATACTGAAGTACCTGTTTAGAGTAACTGTGGCAAGGTCGTGAATAGACGAGACCTCTTCAAAAACCTTACCTTATGGCGCTTCTTCTTCTCTTCTTAATTCTTACTCCAATTTTGTCACACGAACACGTAGTAAGCAAAGATGAAGGTGGTTGACTAGGATAGGCACGATAAGAGTTGGACATATCCTGCAAAGGCGCACCACAAGTATTTGAGACGGGTCCATTTAGCCATGAAATTCATGGCCGTGCAATAAGCTTTGATGTTCCACCAAATGAACGAGAAGAAGTTGTCACCAGGGCCTGGTTGGCGAGCACCAGGCCTGGTTGCTTTGTTCCGTTGGAGCACAGGAATTTTAGTTCCATCTTAGGTCTCATTTTTGCTTCTTGACTATATAAAGAAGATCAATAAGTCAGATCAATAATCCATAAAAAAATGCCCATAAATGAAGAAATCTTGAGACAAATAGTTTTCTGCTTGACTCAACAGATTAGACTATTGGTTGTCGATAAGTGAATTAAACAATACTCTTTACCGCTTACCAACATCAAAATAGTTCAACAACATACATTACTGTTTTTCATCCAAAACCTGATTTCTCACCCCAAACAAAATCGTCAATGAACATCGCCTCATCCGCAATTCTCATTGACCTTCAAATAAAATTACTATTTACTTGACTAGTACGACTTGTTGACTTATTATTATGACGTCAGTATTTACTCACGTCCGTACATACGTCTGATCATGGTCATCTGTTAGGAAAGACAAGATATGTTCATGCTCTCTTTACTTCAGGTAAGAAGATGACTTGGTTATGTTGTTTGAAAGAAGCTTGATTTTTTGAAATGAAAACTTCTTTAGCGGGGTTGTGCACTTTTTTTGGAATGGGTAAAAAATGTTAAACTCGCGTCAGGACACGTGACCTGATCGAAAATTCGTAAGACGGCGCAAGGCGCTTGCGCGAATGTTCGTGCGTGTTTATTGCTATTGAAGTTTTCACTTCAGCCAGCACTCCCAGAGTGCAACGCGTCGTTTTTTTTTTAATTTAAATTTTGTTACTAATCGGTAACTGCTGGTACCTCACAGTGATATTTGTAAAATGATTCCTGAGTGGAAGTCTGGTGACAGGTGTCTACCTAACACAGGCACCAATGATTTCACATGCATGTATATTGTTTCTTTGTGCCAATAAACGTATTATTCTTATTCTATATTCATTTTTTGACGGCATGTGTAGTGCAGTGACTGAACGATCGACTACAGTGCTGCGTGTTGTGGATTCAATTTCCGCACGAAACAAATATTTGTATGATCTACGAGTGGTTGTTCCGGGTCTGGGTGTTTGTGTATGTGAGTTTCTATGTTTGTAAACGCACACACGACTCACGAGAAATATTCAGTGAGAAGAAATTTAAAAAAAATACGACTTGTTGACTTATTATTATGACGTCAGTATTTCCACACGTCCATACGTCCCATCATGGTCACCTGTTAGGAAACACAAGGTATGTTTATGCTCTCTTTACTTCGGGTAAGAAGGTGTCTCAGTTGTGATGGTTCAAGCCAGATGACTAAAAATCCAATTGGTCGTTCAGTAAGATTATCAAAAAATATTTGACTAGTATTTTTTTTTTATTACGTAATCCAAATGAATGGTAAACAACATACAAACCTTCACAATGGCTTATTATGAAGGTTTAGATGTTATTATGAGGCCATTCTTAACTATTGATCAGATGGAGAAAACTTTTACTAATGGGACGTTAAATACAAAACTTGCCCGCTGGATATTTTTCCAAGGTATTGCGAGAGAAGTCGTAGGCAAAAGCTATATATAAGGCTGTAGTCACCTGAACACGAAACCACAAGCATAGAAGCGTAAGCTAAAATGTATTATTTCCGTGAGGAAGTGACGAACTCGTTCTTCTAAAAACAGGAAAAATATTTAAGGTAAATCCACAAATAGAATCAAGAAAGATCAAGATAGCCTAAAAAGTATCTACAAAAGAGCAAAAACCCTTTGTTTAAACAATTTTTTCTGACTAAACGGGAACTTTGACGTTAATTTGATGGAAATAATTCTTCATTCGTAGAGGCGCTTTTAATTTTCCATACAACAAACGCAGTAAATCCTTTCTAGTACGCTGTAAGTACAATACAAAAATCTTGTGATAAGGCTTTAAATAGGCAGTGGGTCTACCTAAAACACTGAATTGACTGACAAAGCCACCTTCGATTCGACCAGAAGCAGAGTCCAACAGAATTGGAAAAAAGCTATATAGATTATTCCTGGTCGCGGGACTGTACGAATTACCGTGACCCCGTAACGTAAGGGGCTATTGAAGGACACCGTGGATTTTAGTCAGTACGAGTCTGACAGTCCCTCCCGCTCTGCCTTGGGTGGAAGGACTCATTTGATGATTTTACCACGATAAAAAAAGGAAAAAAATATGGATTATTCCGACGACAACTATTTTGCGAAAAAAATTTCTTTCCACTAACGAGAATACATCCAATATTGTCAACATTCTCTGATTGGAAACCAGTTTAGATCCAGATTCTCGTAAGGTCTTGTATCAAGTGCGTCACCCATAACCAGTTTTGCAAAATTGCTGGAATCCTGTTTAGCTTTATTATATGAATGAGGTTTGAAACAGTGATCATTTAGCTTTAAAGGTTTTTGTTTTACTCGAGACAACGTAATTTCTCACAATTCTTATTTGAGTATATATATATGCTATAAAGATACAGAAAAAAATCATCTTGTATGTAGATCATTAATTTAAGGTCGAACCATCAGTTTTTGCCCAGTGTGTGTAAGTAAGATCATGAATTCAAAATCAGACCGTTAGCTTTAATTATTCTTCTTTATAGCTGGGCCACACTGATTTCCCGCTGAGCCAAACTGATATCCCGCACACGTATTTACCGCTGATTTTCGCGATAATAGTGTTTAAATGTTCGTATAAATGTTCATTAAAGCGATAATCAACGACATTTCCCGTTAGTGTGGCCCAACTAATGCTGTGGCTGTTGCAGTCACAAACATTTCTGTATGTACGTATATTACAGCTTTATTTGACGCAGTAACTTTGGTAACTGATATAGGTTTCTTTTAAATCCTGAAAGGTGCGGTGGTTGTATGCAATGGGTAGGATAGGTGGCGCAAATCCTGTCAAGGGACTATTATATTGTTTTTTATTGTGCGCCTCAAAGAGTGTCAACATAATGACGGGGCCTCCCTCTGAAGGGCCAAAAGCTGTCGGGGTCGCGGGACTGTACGAAATACCGTGACCACGGAACGTAAAGGGCTATTGAAGGACACCGTGGAATTTAGTCAGTACAAGTCTGACAGTCACTCCCGCCCTGTCCTGGGTGGGCGGAATTATTTGATGATTTTACCACGTAAAAAAAAGGGCCTGTGTTTCCTGATAAATACAACCAGGACTTCAAGTCAGGTTGGTCAGAGCATCGGATGTACTGAATCAGGAGGTCATTGGTTCAAATCCCGTTCGCAGTAGAAATTTTTCTTTCCTTTCCAAAAATCTTTAAAAAAAAGAATTGTGATGAATCTTAAGTAGAAATGAGTATAAGTAACACCATGGTCACCACGTCACCACTTACATAAACATAAAAGAAGAGAGGGAATATCCTGTCCAGTATAAAATAGTCTACTCGGTGATACGCACGTACGATGCAAAAGTACTTCAAGGCGACCCACTCGCTTAATTAGGTGTCTTAATCGAAACCAGAATGTAAATGACTCTCATTCTAATGGACGTACGTTTTTGGTACTGACTTCTGTACATTATTAAATACTCTATTGTTATTATAATCTCATTTTCAAAACGAATGCACGTAAAGCCGTTGGTCCCGGCTGTCATGTGTAGATCTTTGACAGTCGTTAGTCAGAAGTTCTAAAAGTCTGACAACCAGTCTTACCATGGGGTATCGGATTACCCAGTTACTTGATTGTGGAGGTCCGATAGACAGTCGCTCCATGTAAAATACTGATATGCAGCTGAATCTGGTTCCACTGGAAGCCGACTCCAATATAGTTTTTTTTTTTATCTTGGTAAAATCATCAAATGAGTCCTCCCACCCAGGGCAGGGCGGGAGGGACTGTCAGACTTGTACTGACTAAAATCCACGGTGTCCTTCAATAGCCCTTTACCTACTAGGGTCACGGTAATCCCTTAGTCCCGCGACCCCAGCGGCGCCTCCAATATAGTTGGGAAAAGGCTAGGTAGATCATGATCTGATTTAAAAAAAAATATTCCCGATTTGGATCTAGTATTTGTTGAGCCTACACTTACTTGTTCCGGGTTTGGGTGTTAGTGTATTTAAGTTAAGAAGTTTGTCACATCAACGTTGCAGAGGTAATTTCGAGTGAAAAAGTAAAAACAAAAAGAAGATTTCTACACAAAAGATAGACAAAAAACAGCCTGTAGTTATTTTTCCTTTTCAAATGTAATAATTATACATAAGGCTATTTATAGTTTACGTCCATATGCATTATAAATAAATAATTTACGAATATTTATACATGTTTACATAGTCGATATTCATATAGTAGTATACACCAAAATGAACATAAATAAGAATGCCCAAAACACGTGATAAACTTAGCAAACACGTGAATTTGAGCTGTTGTAATCACTTCTTACGCTCACGCTCATATCTCGCGATGTATCTTTTGTATTTGAGCCACTGTTGCTCAATTTCTTGACGGCTACTGAGCTATCCAAATGTTGCACATATTTTTTTTATGTTTTATGTTTTGTGATGATTTTTATTGCATATGGTGGAACAACCTTTTACGCTTCTTTTGTTTACTTGCTTTCATTGATAGAATATAATTTGATGTACAGTGAGTTGAGCAATTAGCTAATACCTTTGTATAAATGGTTGTGAGTTTTTAGAATACGAATTCATAAAATTTTATTAATATTTTTTTTTTTATTTGCTCAATTATTTCATTGAATTCAAATGATTATTTTGAATGTAATGAATATTTTTATAATAATGGGCTATTTTATTCAAAATTGTATTAGTCCGAAATATAGGTTATAAAAAATATTAGTACCGTATTTTTTCTTTTGTAAAAATCACAAACCGTCACTCGGTCGGCACAATTTTACAAGCGTTAAGACGTCCCGAATTTGGAAGCGTTATCTTTGTCAATCCTCATTGATTAAAAAAAAAAAAGTGTCCATTATTTTTCAATATTCTATCTGACGGATTAAACAATTTTTTTGATTTTCAATTTTTTTATGCAGTAAAATACCCTGTCGATAACCCTTTGGTAAGATCGCCCAACATGTAAGAAAAGACTATTTATAAATACCCAGTGCATATCTTTAGCCTCCTTGTAGTCTATACAGGAAAGAACAATATAAAATGTAATTCAAAAGCATTACAATTCATACTTCAACAAGGTACTCAGCAATTAACACAATGTCAATTGTTTAACTCTTGCATAATGGGAGTTATAAAAATATTTAATAAGGAAAGTCGTTACTAGAATTATTACGACTATTGTTTGTTACAGTTTTGTTAGGGCACGTGTGGATTGGGAGATTAGTCGCAATGAGATGCGACAAAAAAAAAACAGTTTCCAAACTGAAAGTCCGATGTCTCTTTTTAGCGAAAGGTATCGTATTACCCCGTAGTTGGATAATGAAGGTCGCATAGATAGTTGGTCTATGTAAAATATTAGGGTTAAGCTGTGGTTAGACAAGACGCCCCGGCTATAGGGGAACAGTAACACAACACTAACGTAGCGCAAGCGCCAAAAGGACGCCATTTGTTAATGGCTGCTTGCAAATGACGTCGTGATGACGCTTGCGCTATTTTAGTGTTGTTTTAAGTATGCCTAAAGAGTGTATGTGCCCATTATACCTCGCGTCCCCGTCTTATACACAGATCCGCTATAATATTTGCGGAAGGCCTAAGAAGATGATGATAATGATAAGACCGTGACCGTGAGCAGTTGTGAGTACGAAAAATCACCAAACACGTTATTTTTAGGCTACTCGTTGGCATCTGATACCATTAACCCTGCGGGAGAACCGGTTTTTTGTTAACTTAGAATGTTTTGTATTTTTGATCAATTTTTAACCACTTTTATATTATAAATTGTCGAAACACTCAATTTATTCAGATTCTTAATCCAATATACCGTTTATCTTGAGAAAGAAATCTGTGTCACTATTTTAACATTAACAACAGAATTTAATTTAATTTACAAATAGTTATTTTTTTATTTTTCATGATTTATGTTTGAATTTAAAGAGTGATTATTTAAGTTTTGCAGTTAGAATAATAACTAGCCTTTGGCTCACCAGTGTTATTTATAAAAACTTATTACTAACTTACCTACACCTACTTGATTATTTAATTATTTGTTTTTACTAATAGAATCTGATGAAGATCACATTGCGGTGTATGCAAGCTGCTTCCAAATGATCTTATTGGAAATTTATGGGCCTGTGTTTAGTAGTAGGCGTCCAACGGCCGATAATTATGATAATGATGACTAAGATAATTATAATCATCTAATTAATTTATTCATAAATAATACAAATATGTACGAATAGTAAAAGAGTTTGTGACTAGATTGTGAACAACATTAAAATAAAACTAAAAAATATTTAGTACGTTAAAAACGTTCAAAAATAGTTTTTTTTTAATCATTAATCACTAACTTCATTGAAAATGTTCAGTTATCATTTAACCTGATCTATTCGGATTGTCATAAATAAGTGGATGTATTTTTTTTATATTCATGTAAATAATTAACAAGAAACCTTCATCAAGGTTGATAATAAATCACAAGTTTTTTGTACTGATTGATATTGATATTTAAAGTAACTGGCATGATAAATATCAAGTATTTATGAACAAGTAGGTACTTGTTTTTTTAAATAAATAACTTGTAAAATAAAATAACTTGTTATTTCAAAGATATGGACTACGTCAAACTTTTTTGTTTTAAGTTTTTTTTATTTATATATTCTGTGAGAATTTAATGTATTGACTATAAGTTACTGCTATAAAAGGATTTTATTTTTGAATTATTTTAGGTCGAATTGACAACCTCCTCACTTTTCATCGTTTTAAAAAAAATTCCGTCACAAGGTAATGCAAAAAAATGCTTAGCATCACTATTTAAAAGTCGCAACGACAATCGCAACATCAAAAATTAGTCGCAAATCCGTCTGACTCTTAATAAGGTTAGCGATCAAAGTAAAATCATAATTGCTGACGATAATTTCCTTCCCCTAGTAGTCAACCGTCTAATTAGACTGACATTGGACTCTTTGTGGGGTAATCAGAGCCAAGGTTAAAGGGTAAGACTGAGGAGAGGGTAATTAGAGTCCGATTTGATATTTTTTTGCTGTATCATTTTAATTGTTTTTTTTTTAATAATGATTAGGTTTGCATTTGTTTCTTTTGTAACTCTGTAGCTGTGCATTTCGCTGCGCTCGCGTGACTGTGTTTTTTATTTACAATGTTGTCAATGGAAATGTGAAGTCATAGGTTTTAATTGTTTCATTGTAATAGTAGTTCAGTTGTTTTGACTTATGAGAAACTTCAGTGCAATTTATAAGGATTTTTTTTCAAACGTCTGCATTTTTAGTCAAAATGTAATAATGCAGTTTTAATTTGAATTCATAATTTCTTTGATGTCTTGGTTTTTTTTTACGTGGTATAATCATCACATGAGTCCGCCCACCCAGGGCAGAGCGGGGGGGACTGTCAGACTCGTACTGACTAAAATCCACGCTGACTTTACGTTCCTAATCGTTCGGTAATTCGAGTCCTGCGACCCCGCCAGGCTTTGGCCTAAGAGAGGGGGAATTCATATCTTGGCTGACAAAATGTATAATTAATTATAGTACATCTGTATTTAGTTCATTAATAATAATATAGGTAGTGGACACCACCGCCGTGTGCTCAATTAAATTTTTCCCAGCAAAAAAGAAACTGATTTTAATCAAAACTTTGATTCTTCTAACCCTCACTAAATTATACGTTTTCATACTTTTAGATGTTGTCTGCGAATTTAAATTTCTCATTAGCTAACACTTAGTAGGTAGATAATTCCGTACATACTCATTAGCTTGCTAGGATCTCTTTACATTAAACATACTGTCTTGTACTTAGTTAAACAATGGCCTCTAGGTTTTCTCACAAAACATTCTGATCGCAGACTTGTATAAAAACTTCCACCATTGCGTAATTCCTACTAACATGTTTAGTGTTTAATTTTCGAGTAATCTAATCTAACTTCTACACGAATACTGTTTTATATTTTACTAGCTTTTGCCCGCGGCTTCGCTCGCGTAGAATTTGGTCTGCCTTATTAAGTTACGTGACATTTTTTTTAATACTTATTTATATTTTTTTATGTAACTTCATATCGTACATCCCAGATTTCTAACTTCAAAATTAGCTTCCATACA
Organism: Agrotis puta; assembly: GCA_943136025.2. Taxonomy (NCBI): domain Eukaryota; kingdom Metazoa; phylum Arthropoda; class Insecta; order Lepidoptera; family Noctuidae; genus Agrotis; species Agrotis puta. The sequence continues at coordinate 4,094,877 of OW964190.2, read as the reverse complement.
ATCTTTGAACACCTATACCTAATATTTAGAGGGAATCTCTTGAGGGTGGATTATCTGAATTCCTTTCTAAGTGCTTATTATTTTAGAGGGCCAAAGCCTGCCGGGGTCGCGGGACTTACGAATTACCGTGACCCCGGTACATAAAGGGCTATTGAAGGACACCGTAGATTTTAGTCAGTCAAGTCTGACAGTCCCTCCCGCCCTGCCCTGGGTGGGAGGACTCATTTGATGATTTTACCACGATAAAAAAATAATAATAATAGAATTCTGCAAATTTCAAAATTCTACCAGTGGTTTCTTCATCAATCTTTACCTGTATGGTGTGTTTATAAAAAGTTGCCCTGTGTCCTTCCCCGGGCTTGAGATTATCCTATCCAGCACAAACGGATTACTAAACACTGACTAATAAACAGGTCGGACCAATGTTACTTGCATTTAATCACTACATAGTATAAAACAAAGTAGCTTTCTTTGTCACGTGTAACGATCGACATCATTGCGCGATCACCGCCATCTATCGAGCATAAGGACCACTCGACATATAGTACTAATAGAATTATCTATACTCCGTTCATCATCTGCCTAGCGTTTTTCCCAACTATATTGAGGTTGGCTTCCAGTCAAACCAGATGCAGCTGGATATCAGTATTTTACATGGAGCGATTGCCTGTCGGACCTCCACAACCCAGTAACTGTGTAATACGATACCCCATGGTAAGACTGGCTGTCAGACTTTAGAGCTTCTGACAGTAACGACTGTCAAAGATCTTCAAATGACAGCCGGGACCAACGGCTTTACGTGCTTTCCGAGTGCTTTTTACCCATCCACAGACCAACCTCGGCAAGCGGGGCTTAACCCGTAAAAATATATATATTAAAAAAACTTTTTCAAAAAAAAATGTAACCGCCTTCAAAAAGAACCACAAAAAAAGGGTAAAATAATCTAAAAAATAACTTTTATTTCGGAAGTCGATGGCTTTGTTATTTTTTATTTCATTGGTTTTTTTCTGCCACCGACTTTGAAAAAGTTTTTTATTTTTCGTTTTTTAGTTAAAATATTCAACCCAAATTCTTGCCAAATACATATAATATAATCCGTAGCACTGGTAATAACATCCCTCATGTACACAATAAGCTAATAAAATTCCCTATCTCAAAAATTACTGAACCAATTTTAATGAAACTTGCAGTATTCCCTAAGTTGAACGATACCTAGCACAAAAAAAAAAGAATTATTGAAATCGGACTTGAAGTTCCGGAGATATGCGAACAATGAATCAGTCGATGCCTACCCCTTACTGTTAAGGAGTTGTACCTTCCATCATTAGCTCAGCTACATAAGATGATGATTACCATACGCAAGTACTTAAATTACTTCATAAGATTTACAAAAAACGATGCGTGGGCCTATAAAATTTGAGGGTTGCCCTCGATTTCTCCAAGATCCAATCATCAGATCCTGATTTGGTGACAATGGGACCACACGGAAAGCACCAGCTTACAAACAAAAAAAGAATTATGAAAATCGGCTCACCCAGTCGGTCGTTATGCGGTAACAAACTACTGTTAAGGAGTTGTACCTTCCATCATCAGCTCAGATACATAAGATGATGATTACCATACGCAAGTACTTAAATTACTTCATAAAATTTACGAAAAACGATGGGTGAGCCTGTAAAATTTGAGGGTTTCCCTCGATTTCTCCAAGATCCAATCATCAGATCCTGATTTGGTGACAATGGGACCACACGGAAAGCACCAGCTCTCAAACAAAAAAAGAATTATGAAAATCGGTTCATCCAGTCGGCCGTAATGCGGTAACAAACATTAAAAAAATACAGAGTCCTCCTTTTTTTGAAGTCGGTTAAAAACTATCCTATGTCCTTTCTCAAGTTCCAAACTATGTCTGTACCAAATTTCACACAAATCGGTTCAGTAGTTTAGGCGTGAAGAAAAGACAGACAGACAGACAGACAGACAGACAGAGTTACTTTCGCATTTATAATATTAGTTAGGAAAGTTAGGATTGTATGCGAAAGTTTATGAAGATGAGAAGAAGAGGAGGCTTGGCCGAGGTTGGTCTGTGGATGGGCCATCTGTCACAGCGAGTTTCCTCCGTGCCTCGGAAAGCACGTAAAGCTGTTGGTAAAGGCTTTCATTTGTAGATCTTTGACAGTCGTTACTATTAGTCAGAAGCTCTAAAGTCTGACAACCAGTCTTACCATGGGGTATCGTATTACCCAGTTACTGGAGGTGGAGGTTCGATAGGCAGTCGCTGAATGTAAAATACTGATATTCAGCTGCATCTGGTTCGACTGGAAGCCGACCCCAATATAGTTGGGAAAAGACAGGCAGATGATGATGTAAGTTTATAAAGATGTAGATGTGGACGGATGTTTGTTACTTTTTCACATAAAAACTACTGAACGTATTTGTGTGTTTGGTACACATATACCCTCGCAAGCGAAACTATTATTTTTTAACGTGGTAAAATCATCAAAAGAGTCCTTCTACCGAGTCCAGGGCAGGATGGGAGGGACGGTCATACTTGTACAGACTAAAATCCACCGTGATCCTTCAATAGCCCTTTACGTTCCGGGGCCACGGGTTACTTGATGAGACAGTCCCGCGAGCGAGCAAAGCTATGAAATCATTTACTCGGAATTGAACCGTGAAATCTCTTTAAATAATGGCGTGATTTGAATAAATTTGATATCAATTTAAAGTTAACAGTTAAACATTTGGAACTGTATCATTTTTATTATTCTTAACTAGTTATGAGTACTCAAGATCGCGCGGAATTGGAGTAAGTGATCCCCTACTTTTGTTTGCTAGTACAGTGTATAACCCGGGGTCGCGGGACTGTACGAATTACCGTGATTCCGGAACGTAAAGAGCTATTGAAGGACACCGCGGATTTTAGTCAGTACGAGTCTGACAGTCCCTCCCGCTCTGCCCTGGGTGGGAGGACTCATTTGATGATTTTACCAAGTAAAATATCAGGATTAACAAATAATATACAATGTCCCAGTATTGTTTCCCCTCACGTGGCAGGGCCGCGGTGCCCTTTGAAAAACAGTACCGTGACAAGACATTATGACATTGATAAAAATAATATTTGAAAAATTCACATCTATGAATAATATGACGTGGATAACAATAATTATCAAACATCTGTGAAAATCTTTAAAAATAGCCAATTTGTTCAAACGTGAATCCTGTTTGTTGGGAAAATACCCATGTATCAAACTAGTTTCGGTTTTTATATTGATATTATTCGGATATTTTGAAGCCGATTCAATCCGTTATTCTATTGATATGTGAATACATAGTATGCTTTGATAATATATGTTTATTTCCAGTGTTTATTAACGTGATATCTATACATATAATAAATCTGTAGAAGGGTCAATTCTGTACATTGAAAATATTGAAAAAATAAATAGCGGGGGGTGTTGCTGGATCGATACCAAACCCAAATATATGATTAAAAAATTTTTTGCCTGTCTGTCTGTCTGTCTGTTTGTGCAGGCATCACGTGAAAACTGACGGTTCGATTTCGATGAAACTTGGTATAATTATTCCTTATTATCCTGGGCATAACATAGGATACTTTTTATCCTGGAAAAATACGTAGAAAAAAAAACTTATTTTTCAGTTTTATTCATAGACGTTGTTCTGTAGAACCGCGAACACACGTTGTATTACCCGCAGTGGATTCAGCGCCGTAATATTTATAAGATGTCATTGTCAAAGTTACTCAAAATGGGGAAATAAACCATCCACGCGAAGACCGACATCCGCGCGGACGGAGTCGCGGGCGGAAGCTAGTTCATAATAATACTTAATTGATAGTTATAAGAAAGTGTATGAAATCACGGGTTATGCGCACTTCGTCTCATTCTCATTTCGTCCCGCGGTCGCAGTTGATCCCATTCGCGGTTCGTCCGGCGTTCGCAGTTGGTCCCAATCGCAGTTTGTCCAATTTGCGTTACGTCTCGCGTTCACAGTTAGTCCTATTCGCGGTTGGTCTCATTCGCGGTTGGTCTCATTTGCGGATCGTCCTATTCGCGATATTTACGTACACAAGTAGATACGTAATTAATTTAATTCCAGGGACTGAGTCAGTTGCCATCAACCAGGCTATTTCGTCAAGCGACTACTATAACAAATATTTAAACAACGATTCTTAATGTTCAAACAAGAGATATTGTCATTTTATGACAGTTGACACATGGGCAATGTTATTACTCGTAATTCTACAAAGTGACGTATAGTCCTCGCCTCGTTTTGACGCGGCGGCGCTAGTGTCTATTTTCATCACATCAAATTGCATTATAAATGTAGTACCACGAATTTTCCGCAGATTGGTGGCGCAGACTTTAAAATATTTTAATGAAGATTTAAAGAAATATTAGATTCATCTATAGATAGAAAATATCAAGTCAAATACATCTAAGTTTCAACTTTCGGGTCCAGGTGATCACATAATGTTTATTTATCGATCACAGACTTAAACAATCCTAAAACGTACCACTTAGACTCGACCAGTTTATTCAAAAACATTTTAGAAAGAATTCAGACCTGTTCTAATTTGTATACTAATTGTGATCATTAAATTCAGATCGCTATTCTTAAATGCCAGTTTTGACAGTTATGTAAATGAACAGTTTTCAAAAACTATTTATAAAAATACAAACTGTTGCTGAGTGACTTTGCCCGCGTGTTATACCAGGATAAAAATATCTGTGTTAATTCAGACTATATAAATAATTAAATATGAAATGGCCTACCTTGTACTATTAGACATGGACTTTGTGTTAAGTGGAGCCAATTAGACCCAGGTCCTAAGGATTGATATTAAACCTGCTGCAAGGTGATACACCTGGATATGGTAATATTACGAGTTTCAAAGAACAGTATAATGTCACCACTTTACGTGTATCGGAACGTGTTTTGTCGCTTTTTAAATCGATTAGAAACATTAAAAATTGTAGACCGCGATCTACCTATATCAATAAAATCACAGCAGTTTTCGGACGGCGAGTAATGGGTAGCTCGCCGTCTGATCAAGAGTTAGACCCACGTCGACTGCGCGTTATACATTATCAGCAAAATGATAAAGGTAAACGCTTGCCGTGGTCGCGGGACTGTATTATAAGGGCACCGCGGCTTCGGAACGCAAAGGGCAACTGAAGAAATAGGGTGGTTTTAAGTAAGTTAAGTCTGGAAACCCAGAGCGGTGTAAATATATTTTTAACCCCAATAAAAGTATACTTTCAGTAATAAAGTTATTTTTTAATTAACGAATAGGTGACGTTATTGACATAATGTTTCTTAGAAAAATATGAAATAATACTGTGAATACAATATGACAATTATGTCTGTATATGACGTTGAACTTTGAACTAACAGACAAGACTAATGTTACTTCATAGGAGTTTTTCATCTTGTAGAAAAAACCTCATAAGTAATCATATAGTTTCAAAATGACGGGGCCCCCGTCTAGAGGGCCAAAGCTTGCCGGGGTCGCGGGGCTGTACGAATTACCGTGACCTCGGTACGTAAAGGGCTAGTGAAGGACACCGTGGATTTTAGTCAGTACGAGTCTGACAGTCCCTCACTGCCCTGGGTGGGAGGGTTCATAAGATGATTTTACCACGTAAAAAAAAAAGTTACTTATCACAAGTCTTTATCTGAGAATCAAGGGAAAATAGTCTTATTAGAGCCATATTTATTACTAGCACTTTGCCCGCGACTTCGTCCGCGTGGGTTACGTACTTTCCTAATTCCCCCTTTTCACCCCCTTAAAGGTTAAATTTCCAAAAACCCCTTCTTAGTGCTCCCCTACATTATAATAGGAAGCCGTGTGCAAAATTTCACATTCCTAGCCCCAGTAGTTTCGGCTGTACGTTGTTATGTCAGTCAGTCAGTTCTCCTTTTATAAATATAGATTTCCATACAGCAAAATTGTCAAATTAATTTATACTTGTAAATATTTGACAGGTATTGCGACGTCGCCAACTGTTGGATACATGCTCTTAAGCCTTTGTCAAACAGATCGGCGTGGCGAACGCGAAGCGAGGCGATTTAATTTAATTTGTGTAGAATTGTTTGAATCAGGTCACATAGAAAAGCGAAAGCGATCCGATAGCGTGACCGAACCGACGCGAAGACGTGGCGAAGGCGTATTTGCTCTGTTTGACGTCGTTCATAAAAAGCCAGCTAATACAACTGCCACGCCTCGGTTCCCTGCGGTTCGTTATCGCTTCGGACTCGGTCCGGTTTGCTATCACCTGTCTGTTTGACAAAGGCTTTAAATCAAATATTGTGCATATATCCTCGTTTTTATTCGCTATTTTTCGTAATATGGCTTTGCTATCCCTTTGTAGCTTAACTTTCAGCATTTTCATCAAAAACCATTGTCGGGTTCAAATATTGCATTCATTTTCCTAAATCATTTGAGGTTGACTGTCAGTTTTCTTCTATATATTTTCAGTTGGTCGCGGGACTGTACGAATTACCGTGACCCCGGAACGTAAAGGGCTATTGAAAGTCACCGTGGATTTTAGTCAGTACGAGTTACAGTCCCTCCCACTCTGCCCTGGGTGGGCGGACTCATTTTATGATTTTACCACATAAAAAAAACAGTTCAATATGTTGTTACACAGTGGACAGTGACAATTATTGTTGCAAATTCTCGTCGTCTACCCCGTGGTTGTTCCCTATCCACCACCACACACATTATAAGTTGAATGAACTAGTTAATTAATTGTTTGTAGTTAACATAAATTGTACATTGACTTCTAATTAAACGAAATATTTACTTTTAAGGTAAAAGTGTCTTCTATAATTTGTTGTAATCGTTTATTAAGGGGCTAATTTATTACCCTGTTTTTCTACACAAAAGAGTTTACCGTTTATTTGTTGTTAATTGGGTAATACATAAGTCTAGAGAAAGACTAAACAACCCCTTTTAGTTGGATAGTGTCAAGACTTAGATATTAAAGACCAAAAAAGGAGCTACGATTATGTTGGATATTATTTTCCTAATCTACATTAATATTATAAAGACAAAAGATTTGTATTTTTGTGTGTATGTTTTTTTAATGAATAAACTCAAAAACGACTGTGCTAGTTAAATATACAAATACATGTGTATTGTGTTTTCCCCAAATTTTTTTGGGGAAAAATGTGTCCTGAAATTACTTAAAATCTTGATCTTACTCGTGAGGTTGTAGACATATACAGCAGTCATTGTGCCGATAGTCGTGTCTGCCAATCTGAGGAGGCTCTCGCTTGGCAGCTGGATCAGGCGTCTGATTCAGAAGGCAGTATTCCTGGACACGGCACGTATTGTTAGGAGGTTTCTCTCTCAGGAGTCCTGACAAATGAATAAAGAGAATCAATAACAAATACGCAAAACATCGCAATTATTTTAAGTTTCAAAGAGTTTCTATTTCTGTAATATCTATCTATATTTCACCAATTAGTAAGTAGTTCCCAATATCTCTCACAAATATCAATACGTCTACCAATTAGTCGGGATAACTGTATCGTGAATTAGTCAAACTAATTAACATCAAAGAGGGATGTGCGAATTGAATGGAGCTCATCAGTGATATCCGCATACAGCTCAAAGGCGTAATTAACACGTGTTTAAAAGTCTCTTTCTAAAGGAGAAAAAGTTTTAATTAAATTATTTAGTTGAGTTGAGAGTGGCTTCCAACCTGACCTATTGAAAATCTATGGGGTATATACCTACGATCAAAATCAAAAGTCATTTATTCAAATTAGGCTGATTTATGAGCACTTTTTGAAGGTAATTTTTTACATCAGACAGTCTCCCAAAGCGCCCGAGTTAAATACAAAGACGCCAGTTATTTATCTGAAGGGTGAAATTTTCCACAACCATGAGAATTAGAAAATCAACTTCAATTAATTTTCTCAGTAAAATAATATCTATTTGTTCAAGTATAGAAAGAAACAGTTAAGATTCTAGATTGAAATCACAAACCTCGGTAATTGCTTTTACTTTGAGAAATTGGCTCCAAATTCCATTTGCTTTTACAATATTTCTGATAACATAACTGTGGATTAATTTAGGCGCTGTCTGTTTCGATCGTCTTTTATATTCACAGTATTGCCAGTTATTTTAACTTGCTTGTTAATTTCTCCGGGGTCACGGGACTGCCAACTCAGAGAACCTTGACCCTGGATCGTATAAGGCTATTGAAGGAACTCCGTGGATTTTACCCAGCACGGGTCTGACAGTCACTAACCTACATGGTCCTCCGAGGTCGCGGGACTATACGAATTACCGTGACCCCGAAAAGTAAAGGGCTATTGAAGGACACCGTGGATTTTAGACAGATTCGGCCTTATTACAAAAACTAAATAAACCTTGGTTTAAACCTGGTCTATCAAGTCCAGGCTTATCTGCAGAGCCATGGTTTAAATTTGTCCGTATTACAAAACTAAGATAAAACGTCGACTTTAGTACCGCCATTTGAACGATTGTCTATACAATTAAATCCACAATGAGTAATAACAATTAAATCTACCTTGTTTCAATCCATTTTGGGTGAAAATAACACAAAAACTACAACACAATGAAAAATTCGCTATGAGAAACTTTGACATACCTTTGACAGCTACTACTGTTAGACCATGGTTTATCGCAAAACCACGATTTGTAATAATCTTTGTTTAAACCGTAGTTTTACAAGATTAAACCTGGGTTTTTAGTTAAACCCCTTTTTGTAATAAGGCGGTAAGTCTGGCAGTCCCTCCCGCTCTGCCCAGTGTGGGAAGACTCATTTGATGATTTTACCACGTAAAAAAAAACCTACATGGTCCTCGTACGACATGACCAATTTAATGTCTGGACTTTAAGAGACAGTGACCTCTGAGTTTGTTTCGGCTGTTTCTTCTCAGAGTAGTCAGGTACGAAACACCGGCCTCATCTAGTTTGTAATAAGACAACGTGTAAAAGTGTTTATAATAACTTACTTGCAAAAATAAATATTATTTTTCATTTTATTCCCTTTTGCTCCATAACCAGCTGATGTGATTACCAAATTAAAACTTTGTCTATACATAATAATACATCCAAGTTTTCTTTGTTTTTCAATAAATTTCCTTATTCCTAAACATATACTGTGAGGAAACAATTTTATTTCGGTCTGAGAAATCTTCAAATCGCTCCTGGTTCCAAAATCGTGACTGAAATCTACCCTGTTCTGTCAATTACCGTCTTTACACTCCAGGGCTTTCAACAATTTTCATCGAAGTCTAACAATTATATTTTCAAACTTTCTATTCCAATAAAGGCGAATACTTTCGAACTTAAATAAATATCACATTCGTTCCATTAAATATATTATATTAGGTCTGACTGCCCCGTTGGTCTTGTGGTCGCAAGCGCGACTGCTGAGCATGGGTTACTGGGTTCGATTCACGGGTTGGGCAAAAAGTACTATTGGGTTTTTCTAAAAATAATCTCTCAGTGGCTTCCCGGAGTTTGGAAGTTGGTGGTATAATACCCCCGTGCTTCGGAAAGCACGTTAAGCAGTTGGTCCTGCGCCTGATCTCTCTCTGGTCGTGTCGGATTGCCGTCCCATCGGAACTATGAGAGTAAAGGAACAGAGAGTGCACCTGTGCCTGCGCACACACTTGTGCACTATAATAATGTCCCGCGCAGTTGGCTAATCTCCGTTGAAATCGGAAGCCGTGGCCGAAATCGGTAAGGAGGAGTATTATTATTATATATTAGGTCTACGTCATCTTGCATTCACCAAGTTATTAACCCTAGGGGTGAACGAACTGAAATAATAAGGACTTTTGTTGTTTATATGCCGTTAGAACAGAAAAAAATATGGATGCAGTTTGCAAGTCAGTGGAGTGGAAAATACCGGAGCATAAAAAATATAAATGCTGAATCAGATACTGGATTTTGTAATAATTGTAAACTGAAATTATTCCCAAAAACTGGATTTGTATCGCGAATATTTAACGAGAATATCATCCCATCGTTGCTCTATAGATAGTTACTCTACTAATTAGGCCATGGTCAGCCACGTCAATCAAGTGAAACGTCAAGAAAAAAAACGACGGGTTGCACTCTGGGAATGCCGGCAGAAGTGAAAACTTCAATAGTAATAAACACACACGAACATTCGCGCGAGCGCCCTGCGCCGTCTTACGAATTTTCGATCAGGTCACGTGTCCTGACGCGAGTTTAACATTTTTTACCCATTCCAAAAACAGTGCACAATGCCGCTTATAAAGTGTTCACTTCAAAAATTCATTCATTCAAATTTTATTCATTCACGTTGACATGACAGGTGTGACAGTGACAGTGTTAGGTTAATTATCGTTACGGAATTTCTTGATTCGGTCGCCGCGCTCAAAGCCCGTGACAAAAGCTATGCGATAGCTTAAAAAAACAACTGCTGAGTAAAGAGTCTTCCACTAAAAGAGGTTTAAATACAATCCAGTCAAAGTCAAACCAAAACTTCAATTCACTAGTCACGGGTCAGAGCCCATTCGTACCCTAAAATTCGTCCCCCAGCATAAAAGTTGTGGATTCGGCCCCTATATAGGTGCCCATTGGTCTCCTGGTAGGGGACCAGTTAATATTTTAATAAAAAATATTATTTTTAAGGTACCCATTCGTACCCTCTAATATATATACAATATAAGTTAAAGATTCGGCACCTATTCAGGTGCCTATCGGTCCCCTGAGATAAAATTAGCTATATTTTACATAAGAAACGGTTAACATAGTACACTTGTGAACAGTTTATTAACGGAATTAATTTAATAAATCATAACAGATCATTGAAAAAAGAGCTTTGATCAATGATAATCCGTCATGATAATAATATAACCTCTCTACGAATGGCCTGTTAAAAAAAACGGGTTATAAAATAGATAAGGTGTTTTGTTTGTATGTTATGGCTGCCTCGGTGACATATTGGTTCTTGAAAGTGACTGCGAATAAGAGACTGTTCAATGTGTTTTTGGTCTTTTATTAAATGAAGTTCGTCTAAGGAAAGAAACAGTACTGTTAATATTAGGCTTATGTTTAACTTACGGCCAGATATAATAACAATTAACAGACAAAAATAGTAAATGATCATCAAAATTAAACCCGCATTTTAAATGTAAATTTACAGCCAAAGTTTTAACATCTCGCTATCCTATTTAAGCAAAATTACTCCAAATAAATCATTGTTAACCCAAAAGTAGTAACTGATCACCAAAACTAAAACATCATTTTAACGTAAAATTATAACCTAAATGTTTACATCTTGCTATCCTATTTAAGCAAACTGACTCCAAATAAATCATTGTTAACCCAAAAATAGTTAATGAACACCAAGTTATTGGGTACGAATAAAAATCCCGAATTTTAAAATACTGATGGACAAAATCCCGAAAATTGTACTAATGATCAGAGTATAAGGAGCTCACATTGGCAGTAGCATGTCGACGGAGCCCCGCTTCGCGGGGCTCCTACTTCTGGGTGGTTTAAAAAAAAATAACCACGAAGAGGATGGCGGGGTCTTTCAGACCTTTACCTTAGATTAATTATTTTGAAGATTGGCTTAATTGAGAAAGCCTAGAGGCATTTACTTAATCTTATCTATCTTCTATCTATACTATAATAAATCTGTAGAAGGGTCAATTCTGTACATTGAAAATATTGAAAAAATAAATAGCGGGGGGTGTTGCTGGATCGATACCAAACCCAAATATATGATTAAAAAAATTTTTGTCTGTCTGTCTGTCTGTCTGTGTGTCTGTTTGTGCAGGCATCACGTGAAAACTAACGGTTCGATTTCGATGAAACTTGGTATAATTATTCCTTATTATCCTGGGCGTAACATAGGATACTTTTTAACCGACTTCAAAATAAGGAGGAGGTTATCAATTCGACTGTATTTTTTTTTTTAATTTTGTTACAGCATAACGACCGACTGGGTGAACCGATTTTCATGATTCTTTTTTTGTTTGAAAGCTGGTGCTTCCCGTGTGGTCCCATTGTCACCAAATCAGGATCTGATGATTGGATCTTGGAGAAATCAAGGGCAACCCTCAAATTTTATAGGCTCACCCATCGTTTTTCGTAAATCTTATGAAGTAATTTAAGTACTTGCGTATGGTAATCATGATCTTATGTAAATTAGCTGATGATGGAAGGTACAACTCCTTAACAGTAGTTTGTTACCGCATAACGACCGACTTCGTGAACCGATTTTCATGTATCTTTTTTTGTTTGAAAGCTGGTGCTTCCCGTGTGGTCCCATTGTCACCAAATCAGGATCTGATGATTGGATCTTGGAGAAATCGAGGACAACCCTCAAATTTTATAGGCCCACGCATCGTTTTTCGTAAATCTTATGAAGTAATTCAAGTACTTGCGTATGGTAATCATCATCTTATGTAGCTGAGCTGATGATGGAAGGTACAACTCCTTAACAGTAAGGAGCAGGCATCGACTGATTCATTGTTCGCATATCTCCGGAACTACACATCCGATTTAAATAATTCTTTTTTTTTGTGCTATGTATCGTTCCACTTAGGGAATACTGAAAGTTTCATCAAAATCGGTTCAGTAGTTTTTGAGATAGGGAATTTTATTAGCTTATTGTGTACATGAGGGATGTTATTACCAGTGCTACGGATTATATTATATGTATTTGGCAAGAATTTGGGTTGAATATTTAAACTAAAAAGAGAAAAATAAAAAACTATTTAAAAAAAAAGAGTAACCGCCTTCAAAAAGAACCACAAAAAAGGGTAAAATAATCTACAAAATAACTTTTATTTCGGAAGTCGGTGGCAAAAAATAAACAATGAAATAACAAAGCCATCGACTTCCGAAATAAAAGTTATTTTGTTGATTATTTTACCCTTTTTTTGATTCTTTTTGAAGGCGGTTACATTTTTTTTGAAAAAGTTTTTTGTTATCCTGGAAAAATACGTAGGTAGAAAAAAAAAATCTTATTTTTCAGTTTTATTCATAGACGTTGTTCTGTAGAACCACGAACACACGTTGCATTACCCGCAGTGGATTCAGCGCCGTAATATTTATAAGATTTCACTGTCAAAGTTACTCAAAATGGAGAAATAAACCATCCACGCGAAGACCGACATCCGCGCGGACGGAGTCGCGGGCGGAAGCTAGTTTGAAATAAACATGATATCTACCGAATTACTATTTTTTTTTATTTTACCCTTTTCTGCGCGACTGTACCAGGACTACCAAACTGCAGTATACACATATACATGTACTTATATTAGAAGAATGAATAAAAATAAATATTCTTCAGGGGACGAATGGGCCCCTCAAAAGTTCCAGGGTACGAGTGGGCACAGGGTGCGAATCTTAGGGTACGAATGGGCTCTGACCCTCACGCTTGCGACGTTTCACCATAATCACCAGCAAGGCAGTTCAGTTGATCCTATAAACATGTCAAAATTCGTGAGTCAAGAAAAACATATTACTAAATAGATTCTCTGAATCGTTGCCTTATTATTTCTTAATACGTGTAACACGTTTTTCTTGTAATGCTTCGACGCTCATTTGTTCTGCTGACTCACTTTTCTCAATTTGTGTTTTATTAATACGAAAGTGTTGATGGTTCTAACCTTCGGGTTTTGCCTTATTTGTTGTCGGTACTAATAAATTTTGTACTATGCGGTCCAACTACGAAGGAGAGCTTCTTATGACGTCACACCTGTCAAATCGTTATAGTTGACAGCAAAAAAGTGTCCGGGATAATATAACACCACTGTTCAATTTGTATTATTGTGTGTTTAGTTTAGTTTAGGACTCTCGAATTACCGTGAGCCCGGAACGTAAAGGGCTATTGAAGGACTCCATGGATTTTAGTCAGTACGAGCACAGTCTAAAAATTTTATACTGTGGTACGAGTCTGACAGTCCCTCCCGCTCTACCCTGGGTGGGAGGACTCATTTGATAACCACGCCAAAAAAAAAATTGTGTCAATGAAAATTAATGCGATCTAGCGAAACGAAAAATAAAACAGTTTACATAACAGGGTTAGCAAACGCACCGACGCGACGACGGATATAATATTGAAAATTAATTTGTACAAAGTAATTCTTTTGGTAACCGTAATTTTGAAGTGTCAGTTGACGGATGAAAACCATAGACACTTACCTTCTTAGTTGGACCGTATAGTATTATATGTGTATATCGATTAAATACATATAAGACTAACTAATATTATGACCGCAGTCTTAAAACCTCACCTTATCTCGTTTAGGCCAATCCTTGACTGACCCACGTATAGCCACGTGTGGCCTTAATTCTGTTTACCAAGTACGCATTAGAACCAATGTTAAGGAAAATGTACTCAAGTTTAGCCAACGTTGGTGTACTTAATTAAATAATAAATAAATAAATATTCCACAACTATCACACAACGCCATCTAGTCCCAAGCTAAGCAGAGCTTGTGTTATGGGTACTAGACAACTGATAAACATACTTATATATTTCTAAATACATACATATTATAGATAAATTACACCCAGACACAGAACAAATGATCGTGCTCATCACACAAACATTTGTCTTGGGGGGGGAACCCACGACCTCCGGCATAGCAGTCAGGGTCACTAACCACTAGACCAACAGGCCTGTCAATTGAATGGCTACTGTTTGAGACAATGACCAGTTATGCAATTCTCTAGGTCATCGTCGACGAGTTCATCGACGAGACTACCGTTTGTCTACACTAATATTTTAAGGAGGAAAGATTTGTTTGTTTGTTTGTTAGTATTGAAAAGGCTCCGAAACTACTGGACCGATTTCAAAGATTCTTCCAGCAGTTGAAACCTGTTTTCGTCCTGAGTGACATAGGCAATAAGGGGGGGGGGGGGGCAAAAGCTAGTGTTTAGCAAAATTGCCTTTTCAACCTTATGTTCTACAAACAAAGGCATAAAGTTGACTTTTCTTTTTGACCTTGAGCAAGGTGGAGTGATGACATTTGGATGAGTGTAGGTCGTGGGTTCGAACCCCGCCAGGCGCATTACTTTGTGTAATTTATTTCATCACCACTGCTCTCAAAACAGTGAAGGAAAACATCGTGAGGAAACCGGCATGTCCTATTGAAGCAAAAATTCGAAGACATGTGACATCTACCAAACCGCACTGGGCCCGCGTGGTGGATAATTTCCCACTCCCTCTCACAGAGAGGAGGCCTGTGTCCCAGCAGTGGGAACATTATGATGATGTCCAACAGTGGACTGCAGTTGTCTGAGACTGATTCTAAGTTGACCAGCATTCTTAGAGCATACTGCAAAGATGCAAGATCATTCTAAACTAAATAATTCTTGAATTATAGAGGTTAACGTGCCAGTAAAGCACGCACGTAATATTACTAACTAGGTACAGTAGTAGAAAACTTCTTTAGCGGCGTTGTGCACTTTTTTTGGAATGGGTAAAAAATTTAAACTCGCGTCAGGACACGTGACCTGATCGAAAATTCGTAAGACGGCGCAGGGCGCTTGCGCGAATGTTCGTATGTGTTTATTACTATTGAAGTTTTCACTTCTGCCGGAACTCCCAGAGTGCCACCCGTCATTTTTTTTTTATTGTGGTAAAATCATCAAATGAGTCCTCCCACCCAGGGCAGAGCGGGAGGGACTGTCAGACTCGTACTGACTAAAATCCACGGTGTCCTTCAATAGCCCTTTACGTACCGGGGTCACGGTAATTAGTGAGTCCCGCGACCGCTCGCGGTAACGCTTGCGTGAAGTTTATGAATTGTACTACGGGGATATAGTAAGTGCGGTAGTTTAAGAGAAGGGACTTATGTATGGATTAATGTTTGTTACTCTATTACACAAAGACTATTGAAAAAATTAAATTTAAATGAACACACAGATAGTTTATATATCACATGACAGGCCTGTTGGTCTAGTGGTTAGTGACCCTGACTGCTATGCCGGAGGTTGTGGGTTCGATTCCCACCCAAGACAAATGTCTGTGTGATGAGCAAGATCATTTGTTCTGTATCTGGGTGTTATTTATCTATAATATGTATGTATTTAGAAATATATAAGTATGTTTATCAGTTGTCTAGTACCCATAACACAAGCTCTGCTTAGCTTGGGACTAGATGGCGTTGTGTGATAGTTGTGGAATATTTATTTATTTATTTATTTATAACACAAGCTCTGCTTAGCTTGGGACTAGATGGCGTTGTGTGATAGTTGTGGAATATTTTTTTATTTATTTACATTGGATACCTACTTTCTGTCCCAGTAGCACATTAGGGTAATTTACTGCATAAATAAATTGAAAATCTGTTAAGTCCGTCAGTTAGAGTATTGAAAAATAATTTGACACGTATTTTTTGTTTTTTTAAACCAATGAATATTCACAAAGATAAAGCGCTTCGAAATTCCAGAGTGGGGTCTTGTGACGTCATAACGCCTGTGAAATTGTACAGACCGAGTGACGTTTTGTGATTTTTAGAAGCGTTGTATCTTCGTCAATGTTGGTCAACGAAACAAAAGAAAAAAAAATGTGTCAATATTTTTTAAATAATATAACTGTAGGACTAATTAGATTTTTTCAGTCAAATACCATATTCAGTGTAACAAATTATCAAATGAAACACAGGTGAAGCCATGAGCATAATATGTATTTAAATAAATATACTGTATCTTATAAAGCAATAAATCTGTTCATCAATCTATAAACAACTTATACCAACAATTTGACGCAATACTAGCTATTTTTAGCTCGTATAAAAAAAAACCCACACTACGCAAAAAATTACGTCAAGTTTATGCCAATCATTTGTTTTTATACAAGTTACATTTATTACCAATTGTTTACTTTGTAATTTCGCATTGACATAACCATACAAAAACAATTTAATATGTGGCTTGAGAACGTGTTCCGTTGGCCAAAACCTTGGCCCCAATGTGTGGCGAACATTGGCCTGTTACGATGCAACGAAGTTAACAATTATGTTGTAACTTAAGTATTACTTAATGTCATTAAGTTAAAGTAAAGTCAGTATTTTCTAAGTAAGTAAGGAATACAACTTGACTTAAGAGATTTATTTGTGACCATTACTGATTTTATTGCCTCTTTAGATACAATTTATGTCGGATTTACAGCAATGCTTCTTGTAAAGTACATGAAACAATACATTAATAATTAATAAAGTCAATTCAACTGATATTTATGATCACATTTAATTTTTTTCCTAAGTATTGACAAAATCTAGTGATTACCTCTATTATTTTTATTTTATTTTATCTAGAACTAGTAGAAAAAAAAAGTTTATTTATATTATTTTAATGTTTCTGTTTATAATTGATAGTGCGATATGCGATAGGATAATTATTTCAATTATAGTTGAAACGCACAACACAAAATTTATCAATAAAAACGTAGGAAACGAAACGTAGGAAAAGTAAAAAAGAAAAATGGAGGAATCCGAGGATCTTTGAAACATTATTTTTTATTAACCATAAGTTCGCGTTTGACCATATCTTGCCTAACAAGTAAGTTATCAATTCTGACAAGTGACAAATTTCTGATCTGGGTTTCGTCCGAGTTTGTGGGGCCCGTGCCCTTCCGTCCCAATCCTACCCCGTTTGATTGAACCTGTGACTTAATACTTGATACTTGTTTCTATACTTGTCAACTCTGGACTGATTACATAAAACGGGCTCACGATGGCATTCGAGTCGCCTACAATAACATCTTCAGGCAACTGATAGGCCTGGAGCGCTACTGCAGCGCTTCAGAAATGTATACTTCAGCCAGAGTCGACTCGTTTAATGCCATCCAAAGGAAAAGGATAGCGTCATTCATGTCCAGAGTTGATAAGTGTAAAAATACTATTATTAGCGGATTGGCTGACAGGCTTGTGACAACCGCTGCGTATGGCAGATGGGTACAAATAACTCATACATGATCGTTCCTTGCCTGTATTTAACTTTGTGTTCCTTGTAGTTTCTTTTAGTTTTATGTGTAATGTGTTTTTTTTCTATGTGTAGTCTTTAAGTTAAAAATATGGATCTCTGTGTCTGAAATAAAGTTATATTATTGTTATTATTATTAATAAAGACACCGCCGCGCCGGTCAAAAACCTCCAGTGCCCAAGCCAGACAGATAAACAAAATTCAATATCGTTTTTAATTGAAGTTCTTTTAACAGCAACCTACAATCATTTGCGAAACAGTACATTTGGGGATTTTCCATATCAAATTGCTACACTGCATCGGCGGTGGTTCGCAAAGGAAATCATTTATTTACGGCTTCGGACATATCTTTTTGTCTATCTTGATTTTAATCAAGTCTTGTAAAATTTAATATAATGTTTCGATTTAAGGCTTAGAATTGGACACTATTGTTTTCGCAATAATCAACTGCACCAACTATTGAGGATAGCATTTTTTTTGTCGTGTTAAAATCATCAAATGCTTAGAGATTGTTGTGAGTTCTCCCACCCGGGGCAGGGCGGGAGGGAATGTCAGACTCGTACTGACTAAAATCCACGGTGTCCTTCACTAGCCCTTTACGTACTGGGGTCACGTTAATTCGTGAGTCCCGCGACCGCACCAACCATTTTGGACAGCATTTATAAAGTCAGTCTATATGTTCCCACTGTTGCACTCTGGACACAGGCCTCCTCTTTGTGAGTTGTGAGAGGTAGAAAGAAGGCTGTAATCTACCACGCGGGTAGTAGACGTCACATGTCTTCGATTTTTTCGTTCTAGGATACCTATGCCAGTTTCCTCGCGATGTTTTTCCACTGGTTTTGGAAGCAGTGTTGATGAAATAAATGAAAAATAACCTCCCTTGAACCATGGTCGCGAGAATGATTTCAGAGGTATTCGGAACCCCAGAACGCGAACGGCAATAGAGTAGTTTACTGCATTAATAAATTGAAAATCTGTTTAGTCCGTCACTTAAGCCTTTGTCAAACAGACAGGCGTGACGAATGCGAAGCGTGACGTTTTTATTATTAATGTAGGGAATTGTTTGAATCCAGTCACATAGAAAAGCGAAAGCGATCCGATAGCGTGACAGAACTATCGGACTGACGTCTCGCTTCGGTTCGGTATCGCTTCGGAAACGCTTCGCTTTCGCCTGTCTGTTTGACAAAGGCATTAGAGTATTGAAAAATAATGAACACGTATTTTTAGTTTTTTTTTAATCAATGTATATTTACAAAGATAAAACGCTTCTAAATTCGGGAGTGGGGACTTGTGACGTCATAACGCTTGCAAAATTGCGCTACCCAATGACGATTTGTGATTTTTAAAAGCGTTGTATCTTCCTCAATTTTAGTTTACGTACCAAAAGAAAAATACGGGTCAAATTTTTTTTTTATAATCTATCTTTCGGATTTTTTTTTGAGTAAAATAGCCTATTATCGAACAGATTAGTTTTCAGTTATGGTCAAGTCTGACGTCTGAGTCTGAGTCTCTTCCTTTCCATCCAGGCCCGAAAACAACATCTGATGCCTTTGTACCCCAAAATAAATGGCACTAGTAAGATATACTTTTCCATATTTCCTAATTCATCCCATCAACTTGAAGATAACTGCAACACTTAATTCTAAACAAAAAGCAAAATAATCATAATGATCACACTTGGTCGTAATAATTGTGTAACAGTCCAATGTGGACATGCCCCAAATGGCAGCGGTGGCGCTCTACTGTGTAGCAAGTCGGTCAGCGCTAGTGACGTAGTGGCTTTTTTTTTTTTTTTATCGTGGTAAAATCATCAAATGAGTCCTCCCACCCAGGGCAGGGCGGGAGGGACTGTCAGACTTGTACTGACTAAAATCCACGGTGTCCTTCACTAGCCCTTTACGTATCGGGGTCACGGTAATGGGAAAGTCCCGCGACCAAGTGACGTAGTGGCTAGCGCGAGTTGTGGGCGAGTACTCGACTAAATTAGTTGCTAGTTTTTGCCAATCTTCTTTGTTAAGATTTAAAAACCTACCCTTGCGAATGGGTGTAGAATCAATCCCTTCCCATTCCATTTCCTTTAATTTTAATAAACGAAGTTCGAAAGTGCCTCTTTGATGGTCTAATTGAAATAAATGATTTGACTTTGACTTGGACTTGAAAAATATTTTTGTGTGTTTTTTTAATAACGTATTAACTCAATCAATTTGTTTTAATATACAGTATTTATTTCGTAACAATAACGACAATGTAATAACGCCGGCGGACAACTATTTTTATATTTTTAAATGTTTCTTCATTTCTTATTTTGTAAAAATATTTAAAAATGTAACAAATAAGTTTAAAGATGAATTAAGGAAACGATAATGTAATTTTTATGAGTTTTTTTAAATAATGTATTATTAATGTAAAAAAAAAGTATTTATCATCAATGATAAATACTTTTTTTTTAAATACTTTTTTTTAATTTTGCAGTAGCATCCAAGAACCTGGTAAATAGTCAATTTTTTTTCCGTCTTTCAAATTATTAATATTATATTACATCTTAATAAATTATTTGATTTCCATAATATTGTTACAGTTATCGTTAATTTAAGTAAGTAATAATGCTAATCTGACTTTCAATTAAAAAAAAAACTCAGTCTACATAATTATTGAGAGAATTTACGTCATTCCATTTTAACCATTTTAAAAAGTACATTACTAACTACCAACATTTTCACTAGTCGCGTCATATTGATCAAATTTGTTTGTACAAATATCCCAACTATTAATAGACTGAATAAATATGCTTTGTTTACAATTTATTAGCAACATGTTCATACGTTCATGTAAATACGAATCCATATTCTGTTGTATTTGCCAGAATAATGCGGAAATGGACAGTGATGCCCAGAGGGGATAGGATATAGCCTGATTATCGAGTACATTGGACATAACTAAACATAATGTTGTCCTTTATCATCATCTGCCTAGCTTTTTCCTAACTATATTGGGGTCGGCTTCCTGTCGAAACAGATGCAGCTCAATATCAGTATTTTACATGGAGCGACTGCCTATCGAACCTCCACAACCCAGTAACTGGGTTTTAACTACGATACGCCATGGTAAGAATGGTTGTCAGACTTTTAAGATTCAGACTAATAGTAACGACTGTCAAAGATCTACAAATGACAGCCGGAAGCAATGGCATTACGTGCTTTCCGAGGCACGGAGGAAACTCGCCATGACAGATGATCACCCATCTACAGACCAAGCGCGGCTTAACCCGGAAGA
The DNA here is from genome assembly GCA_943136025.2 of Agrotis puta. NCBI lineage: Eukaryota > Metazoa > Arthropoda > Insecta > Lepidoptera > Noctuidae > Agrotis > Agrotis puta. The sequence goes on along the minus strand of OW964190.2, from coordinate 4,073,621 downwards.
TCAGCCTGTGCGGCTGTAATTATTTTAATTATTTTGATATGAACACAAAAATAATCATACTATCATCCCATCACTAAAATTTGTATAATGTAAGCCTGTGTTCAAGGCGGACGCTGTATGAACTTGTATGATATGATTTAGCCGACTTCATACGAGTTATGACACATTTAAGCCTTTGTCAAACAGACAGGCGTGGCGAATGCGAAGCGTTACGTTTTTATTTGTAATGTATGGAATTGTTTGAATCCAGTCACATAGAAAAGCGAAAGCGGTCCGATAGCGTGACAAAACTATCGGACTGACGTCGTATCGGTTCGTTATCGCTTCGGACTCGCCTGTCTGTTTGACAAAGGTAAGAATATTTGTCACAACAACAGTTTGTTACAAATGTAGTAAATTAAGGATGGGCTGGCGTTGGAATCATGCTGTTTTCATAATGTTTTTCAATACTTGTTTAGTTGAAACGATTTTTTACGAGTGGTAGATTTACATTATACATATTCGGACATATGTACATACATCGTTAAACTGAATAGGTATTCGTTTGACGATGTATTTATTTTATAACATTATTTTCTTAACACAATGTTATAAAATAAATCCCACATATGGTTGGACAGATGGACTGTAGCTCTATCATGATTTTGTAAAGTAGACTGGAACTTTGACGTTAGTTTAAAGGAAAAAAAAAAGTTCCTCGTTCATATATTAGAGGCGCTTATTCATTTTTCCATACAATAAACACAGTAAATACTTCAAGTACGCTGTAAATAAAATAAAGAAATCTTGTGACGAGGCCACTGATCAGATAATAATCCAAAAATATTTATAAATACATAACTATAGTCTAGCAAGCATCTATCAATAAATATTATACATATATTTATAGAAATCGATCGTTCATTCAAATTCTAAACTAATACTCGCAGGTATTTTAATTTATTTAAGCGGTAGTATCCGGAACTATGACACCATAAAAAATAAAGGCCATTAATTTTATTTATATCATACTCCATGCGAAAGAAGTCGAAGGTATCAGCTAGTATTTAATATTATTGATGATGAACTCTAGTAAGACTAGATGTTGACCTCAACATAGGTTCGAAAGGCAAGGTTGTTACTACAGGCAGCTCTGCATACATTAACAATAACAAAGACATCACTGGCAGGTGCGAGGCTATTCCAGACACAAAGCTGAAATGTCTCTTGTCCCAGTAATTAATTTAACGCTTACAACACCTTATCTTTTTTTTTTACTTGGTAAAATCAGCACATGAGTCCTCCCACCCAGAGCAGAGCGGGAGGGACTGTCAGACTCGTACTGACTAAAATCCACGGTGTCCTTCAATAGCCCTTTACGTACCGGGGTCACGGTAATTCGTGAGTCCCGCGACCGCTTACAACCACTAGACTAATTTTGAAGTCCAACTAACCAATAAATTTCATATTTTCCTTAATCAATTTTATCGCACAAAATGAAATACAATTTGATTGAAATTTATTGGAATAATCAAAGCAATATGTACAAAGCGGAATTGGGCACGCAGGCGTACGATATAGTTAATTTTCATTCAATATTTAGTTTAATTGTGATTAATATATTGGAATTATGAAATTACAACATATTGTTAGGTTTTCTGGTTATACGGAATAACTCAATTTTAGCTGTTTTAAGCCTTTGTCAAACAGACTGGCGTGGCGAATGCGAAGCGTGACGTTTTTATTTGTAATGTATGGAATTGGAAGCGAAAGCGATCCGATAGCGTGACAGAACTATCGGACTGACATCTCGTATCGGTTTCGTTATCGCTTCGGACTCACCTGTCTGTTTGACAAAGGAATTTGTCACTACAACAGTTTACTACAAATGTAGTAAATTAAGGACGGGCTGGCGTTGGAATCGTGTTATTTTTATATCTCGCTTCGGTTTAGTATCGCCTCGGACTCGCTTCGCTTTCGCCTGTCTGTTTGACAAAGGCATTAGTCTACCAAAGCTAATTAGGACAAGCAAACATGTCATCCAAATATATTATATTAGGCGGTAGATGAAGCATGCAAAATCATTACATTAAACAAAATAATTTTAGTAAAAAAGTCACAATAACTTAGTTATGACACCATTTTGACGCGGTACTATTTTACAATAGTTTCTTATACAGAGATATTCTTTACAGTTAGGGAAAATCCGAATCCGTAAAGCCTTTGTCAAACAGACAGGCGTAGCAAATGCGCAGCGAGGTGCTTTTATTAGTAATGTATGGAATTGTTTCAATCCAGTCACATAGAAAAGCGAAAGCGATCCGATAGCGTGACAGAACTAGCGGACTGACGTCTCGTATCGGTTCTTTATCGTTTCGGACTCGCCTGTCTGTTTGACAAAGGCATAAGAGATCAAAATGACGGGGCCCCCTTAAAGGGCCAAAGCGGGATCGCGGGACGAACGAGCTACTGTGACCCCGGAACGTAGAGGGCTATTGAAGGACACCGTGGATTTTAGTCAGTACGAGTCCGGGTCCGTCCACCCTGGGTGGCAGGGACTGTGATGATTTTACCACGTAAAAAATAAATGAAAAGAAAATGTACCTACATTTAATTCCGTTCTTTACAGATACTTAGGCTGGCATACACTAAAGAACTTATAGCTATAAATAAACTGAATCATCAGCTGTACGGAAGGAAATATATTTAAAATAATTATAATGTATTTATTAACCTCCAATACATAAGGAAATCTTTCTTTTCCATTCGTTTGGAGGTGGACAACTTTCTTCTTGGTATTTAGAATGCGGAACTTCTATAGGTATATAAAAATGGGATTTTCCCTTCAGAGGCACGAGTTTCCAAGTTTTTGTGTGACGTAATTTGTTAACGTTCCGCCTGACGCAGGTCCTCATCAGACACGGATGTTTCGGGAGGTTCCTATGTCGATTAATTATATATGTTCCGGGGTTACGTTAATTCGTAAGTCTCGCGACCGAGAACTCGCACTTGACCAAAGAAATAAAAACGTAAAAATTTACAACATCAAAAAAGAGCTAATTTCTTCTGAATTTTTTTCCGTAACACTTATGTATACGGATCGTCCCGTCTGTATCCCTTTTGGTCAATTTAAAAGAATACCGGGTCTTGAGAATTACCGTGACCCTGGAACGAAAAGGGCTATTGAAGGACACCGTGGATTTTAGTCAGTACGAGTCTGACAGTCCCTCCCGCTCTACCCTGGGTGGGAGGACTCATTTGATGATTTTACCACGATAAAAAAAATGTATATGCTCACTTCATAATCAAATCCCTTAGTAGGGGTTTTTCAATAACATCAATAGCACACATTTCCGCACACATAGTTAACGATTATTCCTCAAGGCCAGTGACTTGTTGACATTATACAAATTAATTATAATATCCACGTCGCATGAATGTTCAGTCTATTAAGACAAATAACTTGATTCTTCATCATCATCTTCCTGCCCTTATCCCATTCTACGAAAAATTCTATATTAGGCACCCACTGTAATGGCACCTGAGCTAATAGCACCTTAGCTATTTCACATAGGGGTTCTGTCAACATTTTTCGCAGGTGCCAGGTGCTCAATGTGGAATACCTACATTGTACTTGGGATCAGCGAAACCGTTTTCTTCTTCCATTCTTCCCCGTCAGATGTCACTCCTTTTTTCCTTTTCATTCCTCTACCAGACCATCCATCCATCTTAAGCATTTTAGGACCTATTAATGTTAGCAGTATTTTTTATCCGTGGTGCTAGGCAACTGGGTTTATCCCAATTTGACCTTGTGTGCCTATTGTCTCCTGCTTGATATGGAGAGAAGTGGAAACTACGTATATTCCTACTCCTCCACTATTCTTTTCTGTTAAATCTAAGACAAGTAAATTCATTCTTCGGGACACGTCGAACTTCACTGTCCTAGTTTTTCTGGCGGTTGCCACTGTTGACTCTGGCTTTCAAGAGTTGCAGTGTTTTGGGAATAGTGCGTTGATAATTCTCGTCTGTTTTCCAACGCTTAAGCCTATGTCAAACAGACAGGCGTGGCGAATGCGAAGCAAGTCTTTTTTATTTGTAATGTTGAAATTGTTTGAATCCAGTCACATAGAAAAGCGAAAGCGATCCGATAGCGTGACCGAATAGATGAGAAGACGTGGCGAAGACGTAATTGCTCTGTTTGACATCGTTCATAAAAAGCCAGCCATTACAACTGCCACGCCTCGGTTCGCTGCACCCATTTTGACGTTATCGCTTCGGACTCGGTCCGGTTCGCTATCGCCTGTCTGTTTGACAAAGACCTTAAAATTCAAGTCATCTCTCTTATTTTTTACAAACCCTGTGCTAAAAATACAGTGTTCATTCCAGCCAATTACTGTCGAAGATCATTGTCAATATTAGCAAACTCTCATAAAATGAACATTAATAACTTTTTGCATTGTTTGCAAATAAACTTCCATTTTGTTTCCGCATGAGTCGAGTCAAGGTAATGTAAGGTTATTAAATGATGTTGACTTCGTAATCTGTAGATTATTGTGCTGTTAAGATGGATTACATGGCAAATTCGCTGGTCTAAAACAGCCACTTGGCAATGCTCTTAATGATTCACTTCAAGTATTCTGTATGTAAAATGCTGAAATCTTGTGATAAGGCTTCTGTTAAACTATAATGCCTTTGTCAAACAGACAGGCGAAAGCGAAGCGTTTCCGAAGCGATACCGAACCGAAGCGAGACGTCAGTCCGATAGTTCTGTCACGCTATAGGATCGCTTTCGCTTTTCTATGTGACTGGATTCAAACAATTCCATACATTATAAATAAAAACGTCACGCTTCGCATTCGTCACGCCTGTCTTTTTGACAAAGGCTTAATAGATGAATGGTAGTGGGGTAGACCAACAACGCTTGCAGATTAAGCAAACTGAAGTGGTAGTAAAGACAAACATGGTCGGTGCAACAGACGAGTCCTGGAGTGGAGACGGCGCATCGGCAAGCGTAGTTGCGGACTCTGCTAGATGGACCAATGACCATAAGAATGTGGCTGGGACAGACTGGATGCGGAAGGCAGAGGACAGGGTGATGTGGCGCACCCTTTTTTTTTATCGTGGTAAAATCATCAAATGAGTCCTCCCACCCAGGGCAGGGCGGGAGGGACTGTCAGACTTGACTGACTAAAATCCACGGTGTCCTTCAATAGCCCTTTACGTACCGGGGTCACGGTCATTTCTGAGTCCCGCGACCCCGGCAGACTTTGGCCCTCTACAGGCCCCGTCACTTTGCTAACACTCCTTGAGGCGCGCGTGGAACACAACGCGCCGTCGACCCAGGTATGGTCCATGGTCGGACAGCGAGTCGCCCATTACTCGCCGCCCGCATAGCCGCGCCTACGGTGACCGGAGATCGTCTGCCGACGTCTGTCGTCGTGGGCATCTACCACTGCGGCTGGGGTGGAGGGAGGACGTTGTCCTCTTCCTCACGCGGCCCGCCTCCTCCTTCGCGAGCATGACTGCTTCGCAGAAGGAGGATGTGGCCTATGTCCAGCATTGGACTACGATAGAAGTCGATGAAAAAAAAAAACACAATCATCAATGAATAGTCAATGGTGCTGCGGAAAATTCATTTCCAGTGATTTCCAGCAGTGTCATTGGCTATTCTTGTATTATTCATTCACGAAGTGAATCACTTGGAATATTGCTATGTGGCCGTTTTGAACCCTCTGAACATAAAATGGAAAATGAATTGATTAATGCAAAGTGTGACAAATAAAATATGTTGTATGTCAGTAAATAGGTTGGTACAATCGAACATTATAACGATCGTCCAAATTTTCACACTAACGTCCGCCATATGTACCACATTTGTACGTAAAAGTGTAAATAAATAATAGAATCAAATAAAGAGCAAACAAAATACTTGACTAACCGTAAGGTGTCCACAGACACGATCTACAGTAAATTAATAAAACATAACGACTAAAATTAAGTAATTTTCGGCCTTTATTGCCAACTACTACAAGACGCAATTTTATTAATGACCGGGTGTAAGTACATAAATTACTTTTGGCCCTCAAAGATTTTTGACAAGACTTAAAGCTACGGTTATCCATCAAGGGATTCTCGTTCCCCAACCCAATTTCATAACCAATTCACCTTGACGTTATATTCAAGATGCGCCCAGCCTTTTAAAATCATCAGAAAACAGCAAAAAGGTAACCTTCGAAATATAATTGCAAAAAACTTTAAAATAAGTAGTTAAACTGCTTAATAATTTGTACATCCGACCGAATATGGTCGAAAAGAGGCCGATACCATCGATTCCATGATTATTAAATCATAGGGGGACAGCAGTCAATCGATGTCAAGGCAAAGGCGCGTCGGTATAACCATTATGTTCAGTGTCGTGTGGTAATTCGTCTTCCTTATAAGTTCAATAGGTATTAACTGGATACAAATAGGGTGTTATTATTGGTTATGCAAGGCTGTTTAATTTGGAGCATATTTATGAATTTCTTTTTTTTTTAAGGTAGGATCGTACGGTTTATAAAAGGTACTGTTTTCTAAAGTTAAGGAAAATTGCTGACTTTTTACATAAAAGACAGGTAGCGATATATATGTAGCTACAATAGAGGAATTAATTATTCATAGCGCTATTACTTTTTCAGACTTGCTAGAATAAAATTATAATTGATAGCCAATATCGCTCAAGGATTATATATTTTTCAACCACAAAAAGAAATGTAATTCGATTATTAGTTCCCACGATCAGTCCTTACATACAACTAAATGCCTTTGTAAAATATTAGTACGGTGAAGTCTCAATAAACCCTCAGAATTCGATAAACTTGAGTGCTCAGTTGTTCAAAAACTACTCAACCCAATAATTAGCTACTATAACATAAAATTTTAACAATTACTCAAAACTTTACATTCATAAGACTTAACTTTCTAAAGAGTACTTGCGAAAACTTCGAAACTTCCAGAAACTTGGATGTAAGCTGCTTAACGAAGCTGCAACTGAAAATGTTGAAGTTTTGAAAGAGTCCGTGAAAATGACAGTTAAATTGAAACATCCGCTGGTGAAACTTGGTCTTTCGTTCAGAAATCCCATTCATGAACATTAAGTGAATCTATTCTATGTATGCTGATGAAATAAAGCTGAAATTCAGGCAATATTATCTATTCGATTTTAAATTCATACTACTAGCGAAGGAGAAGGCGGGACGCTTTAGGGAGAGGACAGCCGCCACCTCGCGACCCATCTCTGCAGGAGTCCTTCATGTTAGTTTAAAAACTTATAAACAATCTTACCTAGTCTCTAATATTGGTCACGGGACTGTACGAATTACCGTGACCTCGGAACGTAAAGGGCTATTGAAGGACACCGTAGATTTTAGTCAGTACGAGTCTGACAGTCCCTCTCGCTCTGCCCTGGGTGGAGAGAGGACTCATTTGATGATTTTACCACGAAAAAAAAAGTCTCTAATATTATTTAGGATTAGGATTAATCTCAGGGATAGCTACAAAATGGGACTACTGATGTGGGTAGTAACTCTGGATAGGCTGAACTTGCTCTGAAATGTATCTAAACGGACTGAGCCCGCATGTTGGAATAACGCCTGCTGTTCTCTCAATTAGGCTTGTTGTGTCCAACCTTTGATAATATCATGAATTCGTACCACTGTTTGCTAATAGGTACTGATAAATTTGAGTATCCATTTGTAATGAGTATTCTTGCGAAAGATATCTATACAATAAAATGGCAGGAAAGTCAAAACTGTACATTGAATTTTTTTTTACTGAATACTTGGGGTGTGATCTACAATCGATACCGAAGCCAAAAATACAGTTTTTTTTTAATTTTTGTCTGTTTGTAGTACTGCATGATTTAACTTCAAATTTGGCACGAATGTTATTAAGAAGTCGGATCAACATATAGGCTACATATTATCAAACGAGCAGTGAGTAGGTATTTTTGGTGCTGTATAGCGTTCTTGCAGACGAAGTCGCGGGCAGCAGCTAGTATTTATTACATAAAAACAAACCGAGAGCGTTTTAGCGAGTATTTTTTGCTTTAAAGCTAGATAGATACTTTTAGATATCATACACACGCCAATCCATAAAAATTCCATAAAAGAAGAATACATAGCTAATTAAATTAATCACAAACTGAAAAATACTACAAAATTATCTTGCCACACGTCATAACAATGTTGTCTCATAATAGAAAGAAATACCAACAATCCGTGTAATGTTTTGTTTATATGCTATTTTTAATTATCATGTTTATGTGCATGGAAATTGCCGCTTACAAAGGTCAACGCGTCGGGAAGTCCAGAGCAATCTCACGTGATTTAATTCATGAGAATAATTATAACAGGCTTGTCTTATAGACTTGTTCATGACCGTGGCTTCTCTTGATTCATGATATTCTAGCTTTGGTTGATTGCACAAAATTATTTGTGCAGTCTTTATAAATAATGCATAAAGTGAGCTGCATCGAAAAAGATGTTAAAAACTTATGTAAATGTTACTTGTAAAGTTGGTAGAAAAACTTACACATATAGTAGAAAAACTAATATAAATGTTACAAAAACATGTATATATGTTGCAAAAACTTGTATAAATATTACGAATACTTGTATAAAGTTTTTTTAACACATTTTTTTCGAAATCAAGTAAATTGCTTTTTAAAACTGCAATTTTAAACATCATTATTTTCCAGTAATCGGTGATATACCACAACAATTACCTACCTACTATTAAAAACAGAAATTATTAGAACTTTTTGCTCGTTATCTGCGCTTTTTTCTTGCCAAGATCAATGTTCATGTATCACTAGTTTTAAACCGGTCAGCATGACGTCTGAATGCCAGAGTAGCCAGTGAGGGAACGAGGTGGCGCTAGACGACTTGTATAGCTCTGTCTCTTTCCTACACTGGAACTACTCTGGCTTGAAGAAGTCGTGGTCGGCCACCTGTATATTTGGAGACGTCACAAGTGCGTCAGAAATGCCAACATTTAATTTAGAATTTTCCATAAATGATGCATACTCTATATGCATAACAAGCTTTTGTCGTGATTTCAACCCCGCTGGTCGGCTCCTATTGGTCGTAGCGTGATATTTTATAGCTTCTAGTGTTTCTCGATAAATGGCCTATCCAACACAAAAATTATTTTTCAATTCGAACCAGCAGTTTCTGAGATTAACGCGTTCAACCATACAAACTCTTCAGTTTTAAAATTATTAGAATAGGTATTTAGATATTAAAGTTATAAGTATAGATTGTATGAAGCCCAGAATTATGACGTAAATCCTCGTACATCACAAAAAGTGCTAATTATATTAATTTATTGTTGGCTATAAAATTGCTAACACATAAGTTGGTAACTAATTGTTTTTATCGCTATAAAATTGATTTATATTCTATTCATTGCTTTTTGCATGTTCTTGAGTATTTGGTTTATTTTTCTATTCATTTTGGTAGTTTTTATTTACCACATTTACCCACAGATACCCAGATAGCCCCTCGAAAAAAATTTCACTCCCTCCCCGTTACTTAAAAATCCCCAGGGGGAATCGCTCACATCTGACATCGCAGAGAGTCACCGAGTAACAAAATGTTTCCCGGCGAGCGCATCATGGGTTGACACCACTTTTTGACAAAAGTCTCCGAGACAAAAAGTCTCCGAGACATAACGTCTCCGAGACAAGAAGTCTCCGAGACAAGAAGTCTCCGAGACAAAAAGTCTCTAGAAAAAAAATCCCCAATGAGTGGCAGTTGCTTCGCATTACAAAGAGGTGAAAAATACAAGGTTTTATAACAAAAACTATGTATTTAATGGTGGTTTTACTACAATATTTACAGTGATTTACAACGTCATAATTTATGAGAAAACAATGCTACCTTTGCTCATAAAATTTATAGCTTTTAACCTTTGTTTAAATCTTCGGTGTTTTGGATTTTTCTTACATTGTGGAATTTCTTTCTTAAATACTATCAATGATTCCACTGCAGATAGAGTCCTGTGTCCCAACACAGGACTATTCTCTGTGAGAGCGAGTGGACTATTTTTTAAACTTTGTCCCACACTAGGAATTTTCCCTGTGTCGTGGGTGCGTTTACAAACCTAGAAACTCACATACACAAACACCCAGACCCGGAACAACTACCTGTAGGTCATACAAATATTTGTTACGTGCGGGAATCGAACCCGCGACACGCTGCAGTCCAATCGCTTAGCCACTGCGCTAACCGTGTCGATAAACTGTAATTCTTCACGAGGCCGAGTGTCCATTGCGGTTTGGTAGGTAGATATCACATGTTTAAAAATTAAGGAAGGAACCAATAATTCTGAACTATGTGCCATCTGAAAAGGGCTCCGCGGCCCTGCAACGCATAGGCTGGAAGGGACCGGTTGATTTTTAATCATTCAATCTGACAGTCTCTTCCGTTCCACCCTGAGAGGAAGGACTCATTTCACTCACACTCACACGATCTTTCAAGCTTTTTTTTTTCTTTTACGTGGTAAAATCATCAAATGAGTCCTCCCATCCAGGGCAGACTGGGAGGGTCTGTCAGACTCGTACTGAATAAAATCGACGGTGGCCGTCAATAGCCCTTTAAGTTCCGGGGTCACGGTAATTCGTAAAGTCCCGCGACCCCTGCAAGATCTTTCAAGCTAAAGAAAAACGATAAAATAGGTCACAGTCTTTTTTAAATGACACTACATTGTTTTATTAAAATCATGTTTTTATATTGAAGAAACTGGGTACCTTGATTTGTTGGGTATTTCTGTTGACGTCAGAACAACCGGTCTGTGGTGTTGGAATTTAACGATAAATGAGGTTAAGTTTTTAAATAACTACGACCTTATGAATCCGATTACTGGACTGTTACAAATTAATTGTTTTATGAGTAATCTGTGTTCTTAATGTAAATTTTTCGAATTATTTGAATAACTCACCAGTAAAAATTTATACGGGTAAGTTACGTTTTATTCCATTGTAAAAATGAATTCGTTCTCACGAACGGAAAATTCTGTACTATTGCGGTTACCTGCCACATAATCTACACTATATAATAATTTTCAATAGAAAACGTTTCATCTTATTATATATCTTATGCCACTTTAACGGTCCGATCGATAGGCAGTCGCTCCATGTAAAATACTGATATTCAGCTGCATCTGGTTTGATTGGAAGCCGACCCCAATATAGTTGGGAAAAGGCTAGGCAGATGATGACTTTTGTAGTGCAATAATATCCCCTGATTACGAATCAAATCAAATCCACTTTTCTTAGTAGCAGGTAGTAGCCTGCCGGGGTCGCGGAACTCGCGAATTACCGTGACCCCGGTACATAAAGGGCTATTGAAGGACACCGTGGATTTTAGTCAGTACGAGTCTGACAGTCCCTCCCGCTCTGCCCTGGGTGGGAGGACTCATGTGATGATTTTAACACGCAAAAAAACAGTAGCAGGTAGTAATTTACAATTCCAGTACTTTGTACTACACATCGTTTTACACGGAACCAGTTTATCATGGTCTCGCTTTGTATGATATTTTCACACATTCAACGTTCAGCTTACACTAGTCTAACATAGATTGACGTAAAGTACTAGCCATAATATTTTGTTCTTGTGATGATCAAAACAACTTTTTATACAATACTGTTCGGGAAACGATTGTGTAGATAAATAAGTTCAGTGGAGGTTACTCGCTAATTAATTTTAATAATAGTTAGTTTTTCTAAGGTGGTATATGGCTTGTTTCCGTATCCTGGGTCTGTTTTGGTAGAAAACTGCGTGGCTAAGTAATTTTTTTAGTAACCATTTGGTAACCGCGACCCTGGAACTAAAGGTCTTTCGAAGGATTACCATGGATGCTAGTCAGTATATGTCTGACAGTCCTTCCTGCCCAGAGTGGGATTCATTTGATGATTCCAAACCAAATCCTATGTCTTGAAGATTTAAACATGACATTTCTATAGAGACGAACTGGAATGAAACTCTGTAGACATTATTGAAGTGAAACTTCTTTGCGCGCGATGAGGGTAACTTTTCAAGGCCGCGTCACGATAATAATAATATGAGCGTCAGATTTTAGTGCGACGATTTTAAATTTTAAAGGATGGATAGATGTAAACAACTAGAGAAAAAGAGAATAAGCATGCTATATACTTATTTACTATAGGGGCTATAGGATTATTTTCTTTTCTTTGTGCTATATTTGTTGTGGAGGGAGCGTGCACACTAAAGCCACGCCTCCATAAGATTCTTATAGGAGACGTGAACGTAGACAATAGATCAAAATGTATATTTTCTTCCAGGTTCGACAAAGAAGTTTCACTTCTGACATGCGTATTTTATTCTCGTATTGTTTCTGGCCACAAATAAATTATCTTCTCAATTGTTTTTTATTATCAATAATGTCTTCCGTGCAAGTCCATTAATGTCATTACTTACACAGTAATGGCCGCTAAGTAATTGACTTATAACCTGACATGACAACCTGCGTGTGCGCATAGTGACAGGCGCTGTCTGATATTATGGCCAGTCATTTGTTTTGTTATGTCTGTAGGGTGCTATATCTTATGTGCGAAATCGGTAGTGGGGAATGTCTACACGATCGCAGCGTGCCCAGTGGCAGAGATTTGAAGTAATTCGGGACTCTCGGGAGTGACGTGTGTTAAGTTTAATTTACACTACAACGTTTCAAAGTCGATTCGAGATTTTTTTGGTTCTAGGACATGCCGGTTTTCTTACGATGTTTTCCTTCACCGTTTTTAGAGCAGTGGTGATGAAATAAATTACACAAAATAGTGCGCCTGGCTGGGTTCGAACCCACGACCTACAACTTGTAAGTCGTGGCCGATACCACTGGAACACCACTTCTCTCACCCCCACTTACCACTGATCGCAGCTTAGCAACTGTTAAATCTATGTACAATCGGCAAAGTTTAATTATGGCTCACCATAAGCTTATTTTCTTGTAGACTTTCTAATACAATTAGTCCTACATTCACGTAAACATACATATCCCTGGTAACTGGATTTTTTTGGTAACATACATATCCATGGTAACTGGATTCAAATGATTTATTTTCAAAATCCAAACTAATATTATAAATGCGAAAGTAACTCTGTCTGTCTGTCTGTCTGTCTGTCTGTCTGTCTTTTCTTCACGCCTTAACTACTGAACCGATTTGTGTGAAATTTGGTACAGACATAGTTTGGAACTTGAGAAAGGACATAGGATAGTTTTTATTACAGAAAAATAAAAATCAAATTTATTAAATGCTCTAACGGAGTATAGATAATTCCTTAAATGATTGATAGATGGCGGTGATCGCGCAATAGTGTCGATCGTTACACGTATTCGGTTCATGTTATTGTTTTAATTCATCGGAAAAAAGTAAATAAATAGTAAAAAGGTATGAATAAAATAATATCAATATAATAAAACTTTAAGTACAAAGAAAATACCCGAACGGAGTTTAGATAAATAATCGACCAACGCCATCTATCGATAAGGTATCCCAGTTGTCAAACTCGGATACCTTATCGATAGATGGCGTTGAGATCGAAATAGGTCGCGACATGGACGATAGATGCCGTTGGGATCGCAATAGATCGCGCTATGGTTTCGTTACACGCATTTTGTTGGGTATCAGCCGAACGCTTCGGTACTTTCGTGGAAAAATTGTAGTGTCGGTTGTATGATAGTTTATGTGGATTGCTCCTGTTTCGTAAATTTTAAATTGGTTCCGTTGTATAATTGGTGTTCCTGTGATGCTTATGAGAAACCTAGATCCACCAAGACTATATAACGGCATACGGTTACAAATAACCTATTTAGGACGGAATGTCATTAAAGCCGTTATTATGACTGGGATGGCAAAAGGCGAAACTTTCACTATTCCCCGCATTCCCATCATTCCAACTGATTTGCCATTCCAATTCAAAAGAGTTCAGTTTCCGCTGAAAACTGCTTTTGCAATGACCATAAATAAAGCCCAAGGGCAAACGCTAAAAGTTGCGGGGGTACATCTTGAAAAAGACTGTTTCTCCCATGGACAACTCTACGTTGCGTGCTCAAGAGTGTCGAAACCACAAAACCTTTATAGTTTTGCAAAGGATGGCAAAACTAAAAACGTATACAGAAATGTCAATAATAGAAAAATTTTCAAGGGAGAAACAGTCTTTTTTCGTTTTGAACTGAAATGTCAAATCAGTAGAATGATAGGAAAATAAGGGAAAAATAACATTTTCGCCTTTTTCGATAGGCATAACGGCTTTAATGCCCTAAGGGAGTATACATCTCTTAAATTCAAACGCAGAGCTCATTATGTTGATTTTTGAAGAGTTCCCTAGAATATCTTCCACATTTCATTTTTGAAGAGATCCCGCGAGATCGGGAACTATTTGGGTAAAACCAAAAATCTGCTGGAAGTCACTATTCCACGCGAACGAAGTCGCGGGCAAAAGCTAGTGGGTCATAATTCACCTTTGTCGATTGTACCTACATACATGTACCTTTGCTACATCTATCTAGATATTAGTCTACCTTGACAAAGGTCGTTTGTAATCTAATCTCATCATATCACATAAAGTTGTACCTACAGGTACTGGACACAAAGAATGCACATCGATCTTTTTAAGACTTGTATGTAGGTACAAATTTAGTACGTTAGGATAGTAGCAAGGTGGCATGACTGTCTGAACAGGGTACCACGGTTCTGGAATGCAAAGGGCAACGGAAAGAACAGGGTAATTTTTAGTCAGTAATAGTCTGGCACTCCCCCCTTCACATACTCGTAGAGCGGGTGTCATTTGATGAATCTACGCCTACAAGGACTACCTTGTCACACTAGTGCGATAGATATAGGGCTATAAGAATCAGAAAATATCTTATCTTTCCAAAAGGGCATTATTTATGGCTGGTACTTGTACTTCATTTTTAACTTAATCAGTAAAGTAAGGCAGTTTTATGGCAGTAAAATGAAAAATAGACGAAAATATACATACTAACGTATTATAATCTTCATTCATGCTGGTTTTAGCAGAATTTTAGACGTTATCTGTATTTTTTCAAGGTTGTTTTTCGTATAATAAAGCTTTTAGAATAAGTATTAAATACACCCGGTGTTTTAATATAAATTTGAGAATAAAAACCCGTTTTTAAGTTATGACGCGTTTGCCCGAGTTAAAATATTTTTACTTTATCACTAGTTTTTCAAAATTTTGATTTAGGGTTGCATTTTTACACTCATTTTTTGCTACCTAGGACAAAGTATATCATTAAAAATGTAAATAATAATATTAAGATATACCTACTTACCTACAAATAAGTTAAATTAAAATAAAAAAAATTTACTCTGACACTAATTCAATTGATACTAATTTTTAATAAATTCATGAATGAGCAATTGCTATTACAATATAAACATATGTAAATAAGTAATTACATTTAGTACATAGACACACACAGATAACAAAATTGTATTGTCTCAAATATTAATAATTGTCAAACATTTTTGTTTATTTAATAATTTAAATAAACAAAAATGTTTGACAGTTTATTTGCATACAAAGTAACAGTTATTTATTTTTACAAAAATGGTTGTGTCCTCCAGAAACTAAAAAGAACTAAAAAAATGTAACCGACTTCAAAAACAACCACAAAAAGTTAAAAATAACCTACAAAATAATTTTATTTCGAAAGTCGGTGGTTTTGTTTTTTATTTTATTGACTTCCTTGCCACCCGCGAAATAATGCCGTGTTTTATATTTTATTTCGTGCCAGCAATACCTTGAACGGTTATCAACCCTGTACATTGACATTTCAGTCTGAACCGGTGTCGACTTTAGCAAACACTATAATCTAGCGTTCATTTGTATTATTTAGCTCTTAGTCTGTTCACGTTTTTGGTGAAGATTTTCAAATCTTACAATTTATTAGCGAGCAAAAGTAAGGAATCACTTACTCCAATTCCGCGCTATCTTGAGTACAGTAAAAACATTTTTGTCGACGGAAGGAATGACAAAAATAGCAGTCATATTCTTCAATTAAACTCGAACTTAAAGCATTATTTTCAATTAGACCTTTGGGTTTTTTGAATAATCAAAAAAACTAAAAATAATAAGCATGTCGTCATGCAGTCGTCTAGAGTTATATTAATATATTCCACAACTAATAACTCTATTTCGCGGGTTCTATCCCCTCACGGAACAAACATTTGTATGATTTACAATTACATAGTTGTTCCGGGTCTGGGTGTTTATTATTTACAAATGTACCCACGATACAGGAGAAATTCCTAGCGTGGGGTTGTTGTGGACCGACCAACCTTCTTATAATATTTTACTATTGGCAGCATATATTTTCTATTTTAAATACTTTTTTTAATTAGATTCGTTTTGGCAGATTGTTTGAATAGAAAACCTATAAAAAACGTGTAAAAGCAAATGATAAAGTATTTTCTCAAAAGTCTCTTTTATTTAGTAATTTTACATCTAGTGGCTTCCATCCTCCACAGGGGTAAAGTAAAAAATATTAACGAATTATTTCTTTGTTACAGTAAAAAATGCCAGCGTACGACAATGAGGGGGCGACGATATCCATGGAGGATGTCCGCGCTCCCGAGGCTCCCATCACCATCAGCACCATTGAGGAGGAGCTCATCGCCAGGAGGAACAAGATGTTCAAGACACAGAAGTCTACTGTCGCTTCTAGGTATGTAGATTTAACTTTTTGTGAAGAAGACCTCTTTGTTTTAGGAGCTCTTTGTGTAGAAGAGTTTTTTATTTGAGAAGCTCTTTGTGAAGAAGAGTTCTTTATGTAGGAGCTCTTGTGAAGAATAGTTCTTTATTTTAGGAGCTCTTTAGTTTAAAAACTCTTTTTGAAGTAGAGCTTTTTAATATGAAAGCTCTTTTTGAAGTAGAGCTTTTTAGTTTAAAAGCTCTTTTTGAAGTAGAGCTTTTTATTTTAGGAGCTCTTTGTGAAGAAGCGCTTTTTATTTGAGGAGCTCTTTGTGAAGAAGAAAAGTTCCTTGTTTTAGGAGCTCTTGTGAAGAATAGTTCTTTATTTTTGGAGCTCTTTGTGAAGGAGCTTATTCGTACTAGCCACAATTCACGGGCACGCCGCAATCGCGGCGGTAAGACCCCTCTTTGAGGAGTGGCTGGATAGGCGTCACGGCGTCCTGACCTACCGCATGACGCAGGTCCTCACCGGACACGAATGTTTCGGGAGGTTCCTGTGTCTGATAGGGAGGGAAGAAACGCCTGGGTGTCACCACTGCGAGGATCGTCCGGAGGACACGGTGGAGCATACGGTGCAGGACTGCCCCGCTTGGGCAGAGCACCGCCGTGTCCTCACGACGGCGATAGGCGGAGACCTCTCGCGCCCGGCATTGGTCGAGGCCATGCTGCGGGGCAAGACGGAGTGGGGGGCGGTCGCCTCCTTCTGCGAAGCAGTCATGCTCGTGAAGGAGGAGGCGGGCCGCCTGAGGGAGAGGACAGCGTCCTCCCTCCACCCCAGCCGCAGTGGTAGACGCCCACGGCGTCGGACGTCGCAAGACGATCTCCGGCCACCGTAGGCGCGGGCATGCGGGCAGCGAGTAATGGGCGACTCGCTGTCCGACCATGGACCATGCCCGGGTCGACGGCGCGTTGTGTTCCACGCGCGCCTCAAAGAGTGTCAGCATAGAGACGGGGCCTGTAGAGGGCCAAAGCCTGCCGGGGTCGCGGGACCAAGGGATTACCGTGACCCCGGTACGTAAAGGGCTAGTGAAGGACACCGTGGATTTTAGTCAGTACAAGTCTGACAGTCCCTCCCGCCCTGCCCTGGGTGGGAGGACTCATTTGATGATTTTACCACGATAAAAAAAAAAAGCCACAATTCACACAAATTTATTTGGCTAGTAAGCAGAATAGCATAAATACAGATTCATAAGAACACGGTTTGTGTCTGAAATAGCAGCGAATCTGAGATATTTTTAGATAACCAATCTTCAAAAGGGTCGCATGCTCCTTGTTAAGCAACAAGAGAACTAATGATCAACATGTTTTCTAAAGCAGCTTATTATGCGCAACCGATATACTATGAGTGCGTTATCTTTTGGTCATTCCATGAGATTTATCTTGATGAGATGGTAGCGCCAAAAACATCTAGTAATACGGGTGCCACAACAACAGGAAATACCGTTAATTTTCGTGATAATGATTTGAAATGTTCGTATAAATGTAATTCCGGTTCCTGTTAGTGAGGCCCAAGCATTGGAGATAACTACATATATGTAAGACAATGATGTTCGTTCTATCCACAGAAAACAACAGGCTGTCTGCGTGAGGCGAGCACACAAGAGATACGGCACACAGAAGAATCCCAACATCATATTGGATGGATTGAACATGACAGTACCCAAAGGAGCCATGTAAGTCAAACATAATTTAATATTAAGCCTTTCCAGCGAGACGGAATGGGGGGCGGCCGCCTCCTTCTGTGAAGCAGTTATGCTAACGAAGGAGGTGGCGCGCACTTGAGGGAGACGACAGCGTCCTCACTCCAACCCAGCCACAGTGGTAGGCGCCCACGGCGACGGACGTCGGCAGACGATCTACGGGCACCGTATGCGCGGGCATGCGGGCGGCGAGTAATGGGCGACTCGCTGACCGACCATTGACCATGCCCGGGCCGACGGCGCGTTGTGTTCCACGCGCGCCTCAAGGAGTGTCAGCATAGTTGACGGGGCCCGCCTGTAGAGGGTCAAAGCCTGCCGGGGTTACGGGAATCACAAATTACCGTGACCCCGGAACTTAAAGGGCTATTGAAGACCACCGAGGATTTTAGTCAGTACGAGTCTCATGACCTGACAGTCCCTCCCGCTCTGCCCTGGGTGGGAGGACTCAAATGATGATTTTACCACGGAAAAAAACATTCAGCGTTTCCTGTCATAGCCTGTACTGAATTGGCAGTATGTTAGCCACGTTTATTGAAGGACCGATGGCCGGTGGAACAGACGAGTCCTGGAGTGGAGACCGTGTACCGGCAAGCGTAGTTTGGGACGCCCCCCCTGCTAGATGAACCTTAAAAAGGTGCCTGGGTTAAACTGGATGCGAAAGGTGGAGAACGGGGTGATGTGGTGCAGCCTGGGACAGGCCCATGTCCAGCAGTGAACTGCGATAGGCTGAGTTGATTTCTCGCAAATGACGATCAAAGTTGAGTTGGTCCCGAATTTGACTACGAGTTTGTTGCTTTCAGTACATATATCTTTGAGTTCCTGTAATGTACACAGAACACGGTGATGTTACAACCAGGGTACCTAGGGTTTGTTAACCAGCACCAGATACGCAGGACTGTTATAAAAGGGCTCCGTAGCCCTAAAACGTAAAGGAGGTATCAACAAACTGACAGAGCTCCTCTAGGGTCAATCGGGATCATCAAAATCATGTTTAACTTTGACCGTGACCACGACGGCCCCGGTAGAAGACCGTGCGTGACCCTGAAATACAAAGTTTTGTCAATCATGTGAAGCCGACAGATATATAATACAATTAGCTGTTCCCTCCGTCCTAAATTACCTATCACCGTTTCGACGGTGTATCTGTGTACCGAAATTTATCAAAATCGGTCCTGCAATTTTGATGTGAAAACGGAACATAAATTACATAGATTCGCATTCATACATTCAGACTTGTACAGAAGACATGGTATTTCGTGTTTGTATTAATTTTAAGGTTTATTAGTATGACTCATCAGCGTATATAATTATTGTTTACGATGCAAAGCCGTGTGTTCATTAAGTAACAATTAACGCGGTTCCCATGACGGTCAACGATGTTTGGCAACGATGCAACACCGTGTGAATTTTGGACGCCACCTTTTAAGACATCAAAACAAAACTACTGTGCCAAGTTTTACGCGAATTGATTGACAATGTCATTAAGGAATGTCTTTATGAAAACGGCGCAGAATATTCTGAGGCTCTAGCACGAATTTGACTTTATTTTTTGCTAGAAGTACAGAAATTGAAAAGAGTTTGCGATCGCTTTGAAAAATCGAAATCTTTTTTTAACAGTAGATCATTTATTATGTTTTCTTCTTCTTTTACTAGATTATTATTACAGAGTATTTCTATGTAAAGAAAACACAACAAAGATTTTTTTCTTGATAAAGTTTTATTAAAGATTTTCAGCTTATTTTGGTGATCACGAACTTTTTTGATGTGTGTATGTACGACGTAAATTGTATGGAAAATTAAAAAGTGCCTCCAGTATTCGAATACTAAAGTCCGGTTGCAGAGCAGGAGGAACTTCGTACGCAGGAGGAACCTCTTTACCTATTGCCAGTGATCACAAACATTTTTCTATTATGTAAAAGGTAACCGGTATGACAGTATGTGGTTATGTCTACTTTCGGTAAAAAGTTTACAATCCCTGAGGACGGCGGCCATTGCATTTGTGCAAGCGAGACGCATTATATTTACGCGGGAGTTACAGAGACAGGTAATAATAGGTCAATGTACGAAATTGCTCCTGCACTGCGACCGGACTTTACTCATATACTATTAGTTCGGACTAATGCCTTTGTCAAACAGAGAGGCGAGTCCGAAGCGATACCGAACCGAAACGAGACGTCAGTCCGATAGTTCTGTCACGCTATCGGATAGCTTTCGCTTTTCTATGTGATTGGATTCAAATAATTCATACATTACAAATAAAAACGTCACGCTTCGCCTTCGCCACGCCTGTCCCCTTTTAGGAATTGAATGAGCGATATTAACGGCTCTAACGTATTTTTTTTAAAGGAATTTCCCCAGTATCGTGGGTGCTTTTACAAACATTTAAATTCACAAACACAAACACCCAGATCCTCAACAACTTCATGCAGAACATTCAAGTTTTTATTCCATGCGGGAATCGAACCTGCGACAGACAGCTCAGTGGTCAATCGTTTAGCCACTGCGTCAACCGTGTCGTCACTTCCACAATGTCTACCAATTTTATTTTATTTTTTAACGTGGTAAAATCGTCATATCATTCCTCCCACCCAGGGCAGAGCGGGAGGGACTGTCAGACTCGTACTGACTAAAATTTACGGTGTCCTTCAATAGCCCTTTACGTACCGGGGTCACGGTGATTCGTGAGTCCCGCGACCCAATGTTTACCAATAGCATTCTTTAATAAAATTGCTCGATGTTTATTCCCGAAAATTACTCGAAACACGTTATAATAAAAAAACTGGACGTTTTCCTAAAAGCTTAAACTAATTTTTATTTTCCGCTTTTCCATTTCAAGAAATATCATAGAAGAGAAATTACACACCAAAAATTATATTTAAAGAGAGACATTTAATACAACAAATGGAAAAATAATTTGTGAAAATGTCCCAGGAAGATTTTTAAATAATTGGAGTCAAATGGTTTGAAATAAAAGATAATGTTTTCAATTTGCGGATAAAGATGAAAAAGTAAGAAAAAATACATTTGAAATTCATGAGATGTAAGTACGAAAAAAGTTTTGAATAATAAATAACAGGAAGTTTGTATAAATTTTAAAAATGTATCACAATGAGGAATTCATATTTTTAAGTGCTAAGATTCTCGTGTAACCCAGTTATTCTACCTAGTATTTAATTTAAGAAAGGTACAGTTTGTTCGTATAGTACTTTCGAATATATATTTTTTTTCTTTTCAAAATTTATCAAAGAAACGTAGCTTCAGGGTTCCGTATCTGTGTACTTATCAAAATTCATCAAAATCAACTTAATAATATAAGCGTGAGAGCAAAGCTGTTGCCAACGGTTTCGCGCGGAATAGGCTCTTTTGCTCAAAAAAATATTATTAGTCCGAAATATAAATAATAAAAAAAATATTTGACCCGTATTTTTTCTTTTGTTACGTAAACCAAAATTGACGAAGATACAACGCTTCTAAAAATCACAAAACGTCACTCGGTTGGTACAATTTTACAAGTGTTAAGACGTCACAAGCCCCCACTCTCGAATTTGGAGGCGTTTTATCTTTGTCAATATTCATTGATTTAGAGAAACAAAAAATACGTATCCATTATTTTTCAATATTCTAACTGACATACTAAACAGATTCTCTTTTTATTTATTTATTTATGCAGTAAAATACCCTACTATCCCACGAAAACGTAATATGGGGTAAAAACTACGTACATCTAAATGCACTCAGTAGGTTTTGTGTGAAAGAGTAACATACATCTTTTCATAATTAAAATTCACCTGTGAGTGGGAATTGAAGGTCGCGGTACTGTACGAATTACCGTGACCCCGGAACGTAAAGGGCTATTGAAGGACACCGTGGATTTTAGTCAGTACAAGTCTGACAGTCTTTCCCCCTTCCTGCCCTGGGTTGAGGACTCATTTGATGATTTTACCAAGCTAACAAAAAAAAGAGTGGGAATTGAACCCGCGTCTTCTGGATAAGTACTCCAGACGCCTTACCATTAGGCTACCGCAATTCACACTTAGAAGCTGAATCTTATATTCCCTCGTTTGAACGTTTTACGGTAACGTGGCGTTCCTCTAAAACATCATTGCGACGCGCTTCGCATGCGTTAATGCGTTAATAAAATAATTAATTTCTGTCTAAAATGTTTAGAAATCTTCCTTTTTGAGCCTAAAAATGTTTAAAACAAAATAGCAAACAAAACTTTTCCGAACCGAGGCGTGGCAGTTGTATTAGCTGGCTTTTTATGAACGACGTCAAACAGAGCAAATACACCTTCGCTACGCCTTCGCATCGGTTCGGTCACGCTATCGGATCGTTTTCGCTTTTCTATGTGACTGGATTCAAACAATTCCATACATACAAATAAAAACGCCTCGCTTCGCATTCGCCACGACTGTCCGCCAAAGGCTTAAATGTATTTTATACAGCCGAAGTTTTGCAATTTTTCAAACCAGTACACCTTCAAGTCTTGTCCGGCACTGTTATGTGGAAGTTACTTGAAGTTTGTGTCTTGCTCCCCGAAGTTTCTTTAGCTCGCTATTGATGTTGACCCGAAGTCTTGTCCAAGACTTGTGGTTGAAGTTTTTATAGTTTTGGACAGTTCATGATTCCATGAGGTTTGTTGCTTAATCAAAATGATACGCCACTCGAAGACTCAAAATTATACGGAAAATCCATGGTCAGTTTTAATAACGTCAGACTCGCACACGAAGGGTTCCGTACCATTATATAAAAAGGTAAATAGCGGTTTATGATTTATGACGTATTCAAAACTATTTACTCACTTTTTTGGTGGAAATTTACATGGTAATGTAGATAATCTCTTGCGTTTACTATTCAGTTTAGAAAAAATATATGTTAGACACCTTAATAACATTTATGAAGACCTATACATAGATACCATAGATACAAATGGGTTTGATGAAAAAAAATGAGTTTCAGTTCAAGTACGGGGAACCCCCAAAATTTTATATTTTTTTCTATTTTGTGTGAAAATCTTAATGCGGTACAACTTACCAAGTATCAACAGTATAGTTCTTATATGTAGTTTCGGAAAAAAGTGATTTAATTTTTAGCCATTTGGCTACAGAACCCTAAAAATAATTATGGATTCGGATTTCCCCCTGTTGGCCAACTTAAAATAATGACTGTATATTTATTCAGATTTTAGATGACTGTATCATATGTTTTGATGAAATTCTTTTCTTTCCAGATATGGTCTCTTAGGAGCATCAGGTTGCGGGAAGACCACCTTGCTATCCTGTATCGTGGGCAGACGAAGACTGAACTCTGGAGAGATATGGGTGCTGGGTGGAAAGCCAGGCAGTCCTGGCAGTGGAGTACCTGGACCCAGAATTGGATATATGCCCCAGGTTTATAGATGTGCTTTATTTATGTTTTTTTTTTACAAGTTGCGTTGCGGAGGAGCTCGTGGCTAAATAATTACAGGTGCACAGTATAATCTTCCGGGTAAAGCCGCGCTTGCCGAGGTTGGTCTGTGGATGATATCTGTCATAGTCAGTTTCCGTCGTGCTTCGGAAAGCACGTAAAGCCGTTAAACCCGGCTGTCATTTGTAGATCGACACGTAAATGCCTTTGATCGCGCTTCAAAAGGCATTTACGTTTACTTTACGTCATCTAAAAAAAGGTAATGAGATTTCGAAATAATAATGGGATTTCAAAAAGATAATGAGATTATTTTTAAACGCAATAACGCATGCGACGCGCATTGTAAAGACGATTTTTGAGGGAAGAACCTTCGAGTTGCGATAGCCTAATTCGCAAGGCGTCTGGAGTACTTATCCAGAAGACGCGATTTTTTTTTACCTGAAAAATCATCTTTAAGGAAATGAGATTTCAAAAAGTAGATGATACGACCGACTTTTGACTAACAGACAGGCGATAGCGCCTTCGCCACGTCTTCGCATCGGTTCGGTCGCGCTTCGGATCGCTTTCGCTTATCTTTACACATAGAAACGCCTCGCTTCGTATTAGCCACGCCTGTCTGTTTGACAAAGGCTTTAGGGATTGACTAAAAGAAAGTACATGCAAGTCAACTCACAAGGTGGACAGACGTTCTGATGAAAACCTTCTATTGGAAATCTATGGAAGAATCCTATATTCAGCAGTGGACATCCTACGGTTGATGTGATGAATTTCACCGTCTTAGGCTGCTTTTCCACCAGAGATGCGCTATGCTACGTTGCTGCGGATGCGTTTAATATCCACCAATCATATTCATTGGTTAACATAGCACAGCACTGGTGGAAACGGATTCAACTAAGATGTGTGTGTCTTTTATTTGGAAGGATGATTGTTGTCCCTGTGTGCTGTGGTTGCGTGCTATGGATGCGTGCTATGGCTGCGTGCTATGAATGTCTGCTATGGATGCGTGCTATGGAGGCTTGCTATGGGTCGTCTTCCCTAGTATCGATACATCGCATAGCTCGAGCTGCGCATCTTCGTAGCTCAGCTACTTTGTGGAGGCGCATCTTCTTAGTACATCTTATTCGCACAGCTACATAGCGTAGCATCAGTGGAAACGGTCACACAGTTTCGTAGCTCAGCTTTTACGTCCTCGCAGCACAGCTACACAGCACATCTCTGGTGGAAAGGCAATCTTACTGTTACGAAATCTAATATTTCAAAAATATTCTGTATTATAAGTTACTGAGTTTTTTTTCGAAAACGCTTTTCTTATACTGGGAGACGTAAATTTTTTTTTAGTGTGGTAAAATCATCAAATGAGTCTTCCTACCCAGGGCAGGGCGGGAGGGTTTAGTTTAATTGTTTTCTTCCAATAATCGCAGGCTAGTAGTGTGCCATCATCCTATTAAGGTGTCTGTAATAAAAGGGGTTTATAAATATGTCTAGAAATTTACTTAGGAAACAAGCCATGTACACCTTTTTTTTACGTGGTAAAATCATTACATGAGACCCAGGGCAGAGCAGGAGGGACTGTCAGACTCGTACTGACTAAAATCCACGGTGTCCTTCAATAGCCCTTTACGTACCGGGGTCACGGTAATTTGTGAGTCCCGCAACCCCGGGGGAGACAGTACTTAAGAAAACTTTCTTATTAGAACACACGTTATTAATAAAAAGATTATTTTAAAAGTTAGCTCAATACTAACTTGTGTCTGTCAGAGCCATCTCCTTTAATAAAACTAAGATCAACTATCATTCTTATTGTATCAAAAGTTTTCGCTAATGTCACAGCAATTTGTGTCTAATATGACACTTATGTAACAGAACATAAAGTCCTAACTCATATCCAATTGCTAAAGGATAATTGACCTTATCGCTTAGGTATTAAAGCTGGTAGAGTTTGACGCATAAATCACATTCCATAACGTCTTAACACATAATAACTTGCTGGAGGATAATCTACCTTATCGTATATGAGTTAAGGTTGTTATAAGTGTGTTGTGTCAACGTCATACGCGGAAATGATTAGTTCGTGATCAATGATCAGTGAAATGATTCTCATTTGTTAAGTGGGTAGATATGGGACGCGGGACCTGTAACAGCCTTTTCGTCTAACTTTGGTCTGATGCCTTTGTCAAACAGACCGGCGAAAGCGGAGCGTTTCCGAAGCAATATCCACGTCACACGCATGAATGTTCAGTCTGTTAAGACAACTTGATTCATCATCATCATCTTGGGGTCGCGGTACTAACGAATTTCCGAATACCGGGGGGTACGTAAAGGGCTATTGAAGGACACCGTAGATTTTAGTCAGTACAACTCTGACAGTCCCTCCCGCTCTGCCCTGGGTGGGAGGACTCATTTGATGATTTTACCACGAAAAAAAAAAGCGATACCGAACCGAAGCGAGATGTCAGCGAGAAGTCAGCCCGATAGTTCTGTCACGCTATCGGATCGCTTTCGCGTTTCTATGTGACTGGATTCAAACAATTCCATACATTACAAATAAAAACGTCACGCTTCGCATTCGCCACGCCAGTCTGGTTGACAAAGGCTTAACCGGTGAGCGAAGCGATCGGCGGGCGCCGGCGCGAATAAAACATTAGTTACTTTGTAAGTACTCGAATTCGCTACTTGTTCCAAACATTTTTGATCTTACCGCTTGCTGCCACGCGCTAAGTCATCGCTCATAGCATCTAGGTTGTGGCCAGGTCGTAAAGGTAGCGGTAACCCTGAAATGCAAAGGGTTTCTGAACGAAACAGGGTGGATTTTTAGTCGCTAAGAGTCTGACTGAAAACTGAACTGGACAGGTTCTGCCCGAATTGGAAGGAGGACGCACGGGCTCGCGAGAAGTGAAGGAGTGGAGGGAGGCCTTTGCCCAGGAGTGGGACAGAGCAGTCTATTAAAAAATAGACTCTGACAGTACCTTCAGCCAGAGTAGGACTCTTTTGATAATTTTACCACACAAAAATAAGCTATGGGAACAGTGTATAAGACGAGAACGCGAGGTATGATGGGAAATCAGTAAAGTAAATCAGCAGTGAAAATATAAAAATGTTTTCACTGCTGTAACACACGCTAATATAGATATCTATAGATTTTCTTACATAAACAATGAGAAACCCCACAAACAAATAACAGAGTAATTTTACTATTACTATGATTAGAAGTCGCTACTTAGTTGCGGAACAATAGAAAATGGCCATAATACATCTACTAATCAGTCTTCAGAACCTTCTGCAATGTAATGACAATGATTTGTCTCGTTGGAAGATATTTATGTAATTACTAGTTATTGCCCGCGACTTTATACACGTGTTATTCGCGATTTATTGTCAGAATTAAATTAGTAGTTTCAAGTATGTATTGCTATCTCATGTCTTTGGTCTGTCTTTCTCGTGTGAGGATGTGACGATCCTCAGGAGGCAGATTTAAATGAGTCGTCTCTGGTAACCTCGCAGGCTTTTTTTTTTAACGTGGTTAAATCATTAAATGAATCCACCCAGGGCAGAGTGAGAGGGACTGTCAGACTCGTACTGATTAAAATCCACGGTGTCCTTCAATAGCCCTTTACATACCGGGGTGACGGTAAATCATGAGCCCCGCGACCCCGACAGGCTTTGGCCCTCTAGAGGGGGGCTCCGTCATTTTTGCTGACACTCTTTGAGGCGCGCGTGGAACACAACGCGCCGTCGACCGAGGCATGGTCCATGGTCGGGCCGCGAGTCGCCCATTACTCGCCGCCCGCATGCCCGCGTCGACGGTGGCCGGAGATCGTCTGCCGACGTCGGTCGCCGTGGGCTTCTCACCACCACCACTGCAGCTGGGGTTGAGGGAGGATGCTGTCCTCTCCCTCACGCGGCCCGCCTCCTCCTTCGCGAGCATGACTGCTTCGCAGAAGGAGGTGACCGCTTCCCACTCCGTCTCGCCCCGCAGCATGGCCGCAACCAATGCCGGGAACCTCACAGGCTTAGATAAAATAGACTGTTCAGAATTCTACGGTCTATATTAATTATTTATTAATTTCTTTAATATTGTCTATGTGATAACGCGGCGTCCACCAGTGGACCACCTGTCGACAACGAGTGGATGCTGTGCGACTCTAATGAGCTGTGACTTTTATATGCAAAGTTTTCAAAATGAGGTCACGCAAGGGACAACGAAAGCAACCTTTAATCTAAATTAATCTAGTTTACCTTTAATCTAAATTAATCTAGTTTATGTTTTCAGTACCCAGATAGAAAATACCCTTTCAAAACTATTATCCATAAGCCATATAGTCGTTTACGCTGAAGGTAATCCAGCGGATGTTTTCCTTAGCCTTTAGTAGTTAGCATGGTAATATCAAACACTTTGCTAAACTAACAGATGCTGTGTGATATTGTAAAGATACATTAGTGACCGGAGATTAAATATTAAGAACCTTGACTGATGAAGTGGACAATATCACTACTTTTGCTTCAAGTTTGTGTGCGTCTTATTATGTGCAGAAAACAAAAAAAGAAACATTCTTTGGGCGTCAAAGAATACGTCTATATCGCTGTGAACGGGAACAGTGCCCAGAACGCGTGCAACATTGCCACGTTGTATGGCAGTGCTGATTGGCCTAGAAATAGGAATCATATCACTACTTATACAAGTACGAAACTGTGTATGTTTGTATATGTTCCATTACCACGTCAAAATGGCTGAACTGATTTTGCCGAATTTTTGTACAGAACGTTATTT
Source organism: Agrotis puta (assembly GCA_943136025.2). Lineage (NCBI taxonomy): Eukaryota > Metazoa > Arthropoda > Insecta > Lepidoptera > Noctuidae > Agrotis > Agrotis puta. The sequence goes on along the minus strand of OW964190.2, from coordinate 4,044,993 downwards.
ACCGTCGATTCATGTGAAACTGTTTTTAAATGATCGTATAAACGTCCGTTATTTCCCGTAAGTGTGACCCTGTGTTACAGCTTCTGTTCTGCCAATGATGGGAATCACAAGAGTTTTAATCCCATATTTATTTGTTACAGGAACTAGCACTATTTGGAGAGTTTTCCATCAGAGAAACCTTGATCTACTTCGGATGGATCGCGAACATGAGAACAAGAGATGTGGAAGATCGCATAGACTTCTTAATCCAACTGCTGCAGCTACCAAACCCTACCAAGTGAGTGTTTTACATTGGTTTGTAACCAAATAATTTATTAATATTTTCTCATGACAATGAGAGAGACATAATAATCGATCGTATTTAAATCACAATTGACGGAACAAATAGCCATCAATAGTTCCGGTGGATCAATTTTATCGATAAAAAACTGAAGACTATCTACTACTAGCTTTTGCCCGCGACTTCGTTCGCGTGGAATAGTGACTTCCGGCAGTTTTTTTTTATTGTTTGTAATAAAAACTATCCTATGTCCTTTCTCAAGTTACAAACTATGTCTTTACCAAATTTCACACAAATCGGTTCAGTAGTTTAGGCGTGAAGAAAAGACAGACAGACAGTCAGACAGAGTTACTTTAGCGTTTATAATATTAGTTTGGATTAGGGGTGGGTGATATCAACCTCCTAAAGGTCCATCCCGGGCAGCGCTATCACAAGCTACTGTAACCTGTGATTATGGCTGAACGATCCCACCTGCGGTGGTAGACCTCAGCAGGGTAGGACTCTCTGGCTGGCGACTACTGTTTTGTCAGAGCCAGGCAGGATTTTTTTTTATTGTGTTCCGTCAGTGCAGAGGAGTTCCAGTCTCTTCGTCTTCATCTTCGGCCTCATCTCTGCTTCTGTTTTAGATTGAGGCAGTTTTACATACGTTTCTGGGCCAAATTTCATCAAAATCAATGCTGATTGTGATGAAGGACCAAACATCGAGTTATCCATTCAAACTTTTGTAATTAAGTTATAATTTATGCTTATGGTACAAAGTTAATAATACTATAATTTTCATTACAGGCAAGTGAAGAATCTATCAGGAGGCCAGCAGAGGAGGACGTCGTTGGCAGCCGCCCTCATCCATGACCCTGAGCTGTTGATCCTGGATGAACCCACAGTAGGAGTGGACCCTGTGTTGCGACAGGGGTGAGTTTAACTTTTGTGTAAATTAAAAATTAATCTACCCAAATATATTTGGACGAAAATTCCAAAATGCAATTTTATGGTAATTTTAACAATTAAAACGTCTGCTTTTCAGCATCTGGGACCATTTAGTGGATATCACCAAAGGGGGACGCACGACTGTCATCATCACGACCCATTACATCGATGAGACCAAGCAGGCTGATATCGTAAGTAATAATATTTTATTAAGTTTAAAATGGTTGCAATTTTGCAGTGACGTCAGGTTGGTAGCTTTTATTGCCTTTGGGCGCTTGGGATTTAAACTAAATTTAAGTTTGTTATTGCTGCAAGGGACTTAAAAATCTTTGCGCCAATGTAACTATGAACATCATGTTAATGGTTTTTATACAGTTGCTTCAGTTAGAATAAACCAGCTCAACGTATTTGGAAAAAGACTAGAAGAATTTCTTCGCGTTTCAATTAAGAATAGAACGTACTTGGCGCGATATGATGATGTATAATAACTTAATGTGTTAGGTTTAGCAAAAAATAATTACTCTGTGCAAATTAATTAAATCAATATTTATTATCGTTATTATCTTGTTAGTGTTATTTTCATATGATTTATTTTTTATTTAAAAGCTTTTAAGTATAGAAAATTGTGCATGGAGTTTCAATAATGCCAAGATTTTGAGTTGCCCTCATCAACAACATAGACATTAACATTGACATCGACTCCTTATCTATATATATAAAAGGAGAACTGACTGACTGACATATCAACGTACAGCCGAAACTACTAGGGCTAGGAATGTGAAATTTTGAATACGGCTTCTTATTATAATGTAGGGGAGCACTTAGAAGGGGTTTTTGGAAATTTAACTTTTAAGGGGGTGAAAAGGTCGAATTAGGAAAGTACGTAACCCACGCGGACGAAGTCGCGGGAAAAGTGCTAGTCTTAAATATAAGGCTGACTTTAAAAACTAAGCATATAAAAGCTTTAACGTTTTCTGTGATTTTGAACGTCCTTAATCAAAATGTCCATTCTAAAATCACAAATACGGTAATTAGCTTTCCAGGTAGTTATAATTTTTTTCTTCTTCTGACAGCTAGATGATTCCTATTAGATGTTTTATTAGACCACAGACTATACTCATCAGGTAACCGTGACCGACGTGGATTTTAGTCAGTACAAGTCTGACAGTCCCTCTCGTCCCACCCTGTATAGTGTTATCGCTCTATGGCTGTATTCCCATAAAGCCTTTGTCAAACAGACAGGCGATAGCGAACCGGACCGAGTCCGAAGCGAACCTATCGATACGAAACGTCAAACTGGGTGCAGCGAACCGAGGCGTAACTGTTGTAGTAGCTGGCTTTTTATGAACGACGTCAAACAGTGCAAATACGCCTTCGCCACGTCTTTGCATCGGTTCGGTCACGCTATCGGATCGCATTCGCTTTTCTATGTGACTGGATTCATACGTACAAATAAAAACTTCTCGCTTCGCATTCGCCACGCCTGTCTGTTTGACAAAGGCTTAAAGGTTTTTCATGTGCACGAATATTCAAAATGAATTGTTGTTGTTTATTCAAAATCAATTGTTTCTTCCAGATTGGACTCATGCGAGGTGGTAGATTCTTAGCTGAAGAATCACCAACGGAACTGATCCGTCGCTACCAGGGCGAGAGCTTAGAAGACGTGTTCTTGAAGCTGTCGGTTCTGCAGAACTTGGGCAAGAGGAGGAGATCCAGTATCTTGGCTGATGTTGTGGAGAGAGTCGAACTGCCGGCTATACCAGTAAGTATTATAAAAATAATAAATTAATTAATGGAGTTGTGTCACTCACATGGTCACTCACACAGTGTCAGAAGTCCTCACTTGGAGTCTGCCAACGAGCGGAGCGAAGTATATTGGGTGTCAAACTTTCGAACCGCATCAGAAATTCCATGCTTCGCTCCAAAACCCAAATAGCTGATGTTGGCCTCTCAGCTGCAAGACTGAAGTGGAACTGGGCTGGCCATATCTGCCGCATGCCGAAGGAGCACTGGGCTAAAATAACCACTATATGGAGCCCAACGGTCAGGAAACGTCAACGCAGCAGGCCCAGAAGGAGATGGCGAGATGAGCTGGACTCAGTTTTAAAGGGTTGGCCTACAATTGCATTACATCGCGATAGATGGAAGGAGGAAAGGGAGGCCTTTGCCCTCCAGTGGGACAACGCAGGCTCATAAAAATAATAATAATGAATTTGTGTGAAAGTTAATAGGGCTAAGAAAGAAGTATGATTTGGTGATAGAGATGTAGCAGATAGTAGGAGCAGTGGCAGCCCTGTGGTGTCGGCCCGTCTTGTAGGTCGTGGGTTCGAATCCAGCCAAGTGCACTACTTTGTATAATTTACTAGCTATTGCCCGCGACTACGTTCGCGTGGTTTTTTTTTTTTAATATCAACTTTCCTATGTCCTTTCTCAAGTTCCAAACTATGTCTGTACCAAATTTCACACAAATCAGACAGACAGAGTTACTTTCGCATTTATAATATTAGTTTGGATATTAGTTTGGTTGTCATCACTACTGCTTTCAAAACGGTGAAGTAGAATATTGGGAGGAGACTGGCATGTCCTTGAACCAATAAATATAGAAGACATGATTGTGATATCTACCAATCCGCACTGCGCCCGCGTGGTGGATTGTGACCCACTTGCTCTCACATAGTGGCGCCCTGCAGTTGGAACATTATTGGATGATTATGATTGAGAAGTAGATGATTATGAAGACATGAACAATAAGGCGACATTTTTTTTTTGGAAAGACCGGCCAGACAATTTTTGAATACTTTATTTTCTTAAGAGGTTTTTGTTCAAATAGAAATAATTAACATTACTATTATCTCATTTTAGAACCCAGCAGCAATGGACCTCGAAGAAGCAGAAATTGGTGAAATATCTGGTGAATTTGGTGATAATGTCTCCATGAGCAGCAAAGGCCGCGTGGTGGTGACCCCAGAGCTGTTGAACCCCATAGAAGCCATGCCTCCAGAAGAGAAGCCTAAGAGAAGCCTGGAGTCGTACATGCCCATGAAGTGGCATCACATGAAGCCATTGATCTGGAAGAACTTCTTGAGTCTTTTTAGGAATTTCGCGTAAGTTTACTGAAAATGGTTTTAAAAAGCTCTCAAAGATCAAAATGGAATAATGTACTACCCGAAAAGGGTAGATTCGTTATTCCATCATCATACATCATCAATTGAGTCTTTTCGCACTGTTTCCATGTCGAAAGGGACGGTCAGATTAATACAGACTAAACCACCCTGTTCCTTCAGTTGCCCTTTGCGTTCCAGGGTCACGTTTACCTTTTCTGTAAAGGTGGGGATTCCGCGACCCTGGCGGGCTTTTAGCTCAATTAGGGTGACGTCAGTTTTCTAACAGCTCCTTGAGGTGTGCATGGAACACTACGCGCTGTCGACCCGGGCGTCGTACTCGACGGACGGCAAGCTACCCGTTACTCATCACTTGCAAGCCCACTCTTGTAGCCAGAAAAAAAATGTTCCTGGAGGTGAGGTGAGGATGTCCTCTACCACACATATTGCGCCTCCGCTAGATTATTGTTCCGCGGAAGGAGCTTCTTCGCGGACTTCCCATTTCGCCTGAAACAACCTGGCTTTGTCCGGCCGCGAGAGATGGCCGCCGTCGCAGAATGCGCTCTTAAAACCCAACTTTTGTCTATGATAAGTTCTTTGGAGTGTACCTAATTTTAGTTCTCTTTATTTTTTCCAGAGCCTTAGCCTTCCTCCTCGGTCTACCAGTCTCCCAAATGATATTCTTCTGCCTCGCCATTGGTCACTACCCGGTCGGCTTGCCGATCGCCGTGGTGAACTACGAAGTCAACTCTACGGAACCCCTTTGCGACTACGACAAGAACCACTGCCCGCAGGACCCTAATACTTACGAATGGAACTTGACAAGATTTAGCTGTGAATACTTGGACTTTTTGTCGAAACGGCAATCGAATTTGGTGAGTTGAGAAAAAATTATTTATTTATTTAGGTAATTTGAATTTTTAGCGTGATAAAATCATCAAATGGGACTCATTTCCCACCCAGGGCAGAGCGGGACTGTCAGACTTGTACTGACTAAAATCCACGGTGTCCTTCAATAGCCCTTTACGTACCGGGGTTACGGTAATCCCTTGGTCCCGCGACCCCGGCAGGCATCTAATTTGAGTCTAGAAGTTTTTTGGTGAGTGTTGTGTAAACAAGAAGTGACTTTTATATTACTTTAAAAAAAAAAACAGATTGATAATGTTTGATAATCTCATATTATGCAATCAGTGTTTGTACAAACACATATTTTTGATCTTTTTCTCAAAAACGGCTCAAACGATTTCGATTTAACGTTTAAGGGGCCGAAAATCGATATAGCTTGGTCGCATATCTGGAAAAAATCGTTTTCTTCTATTTCTTCGTACATTATGTGTAATATTTTCGCCACCGCGTCCGCTGTCTTAATATCCGAATGATTAAAAGTGATGGCATACTATGCCAAACGCTGCCGATTTGAACCCCAGCTATGAATGAGCAGAGCTCCTTCGATCAGGTCCTATGTATGGTATGAAAGTGTTTTAATTCAGTTAAAGCTTATGCATCAATACTCTAGTTTAAACTGCGCCATTAACAACTTCGAACATTAACTAAACATCCGGCCATTAATGGCTTTTATGAGTGGCTACTAGTTTGATGACGCATCAGCCAATAGAGAAACTATTTTGTGGTAACAAATAAACTTGCACAGTACTCTGACGCCCAAAATTAATAATCTATCTCAACCCAAATCCTAATCCGTATTATTTGACGGCAGCTTTTGATTGGATATCTTCATTCGAAGACATGTGACATCTACCAACCCACACTGGGCCCGCATGGTGGATTATGGCCCACACCCTCTCACAGAGAGGAGGCATCCCCGCAGTCGGAACATTATAGGCTGATGATGATGTATGCGCGACTGACTTATGCGACTGACATTTTTTAAGAGGAATAAATAAATAAATAAATATTCCACAACTATCACACAAAGCCGTCTAGTCCCAAGCTAAGCAGAGCTTGTGTTATGGGTACTAGACAACTGATAAACATACTTATATATTTCTAAATACATACATATTATAGATAAATTACACCGACACAGAACAAATGATCGTGCTCATCACACAAATATTTGTCCTGGATGGGAATCGAACCCACAACCTCCGGCATAGCAGTCAGGGTCACTAAGTCCTAAATCAATGTAGAGACTACAGACACAATCAAACAGGTCTTTTCTTTCTAAATATAAATGAATAGATAGTTATTATTATACATAATTATCTATAGGCCGACTATACATAAAGAGAATCGCTATTTGGACAGTTACATTCAAATACATGCTGTAAAATTGCCTGAAAATATATAAGTTACTACATAACACTACCAACATTCGTAGAAACTCTATATCAAAATAAAACTTGTTTCTTAAAACACAAGATCTAAGTCTGAGCGGTTTCCAACAGGTCCTTTACCAAGACAAGGCGACGGCTATGGAAGAGGCAGCTCATGGCAAGGCGCGGGCTGTTCTGGTCTTTGCAGCCAACTTCTCGGAGTCCTTACAGATGAGGATCACAGACCCAAGGAAGGTGTCCTTCTGGACCGTGAAGAGTTCTGACATGGAAGCCCATATGGATGAGACCGGTATGTATAATTATGGTGATTAGGGATTATAGCACACATGCAACTTGAAAACGGATCCTAACCGTGACCCGTTTACTGGTAGGGAATGGCTCAGACATTAACTCCGCTTACATACCATTTGTGTTGCATAAAGAGTTAAATAAATAACCGTATCAACTGGAGCCGTATAGCATTCTTTGTATGAAATTGAAACCAATCCGAATCGTAACGTCAACGATTCGCCAAGGATAAGCACGGTCCGCGATTAGGCGTTGTCAACCGGCTGTCCCCGCGCTTACGGCTCATTGTCCCCGCGCATACGGCTTGCCGTCCCCGCGCTTACGGCTCGTCGTCCCTGCGTCGTTCTTGTATTTGAGCGACTAACATTCGGCGTGCCGTAAGCACGGTATCGCCTAGTTATATCCAAGTCGACGTATCGGAGCTGCTGATCCGCTTTGGTCATTAAGCCTCCATTCCCGTATTTCGAAACGTTTTAACTTTGTCAATATTCATTGAACATTAAAAAAATACGTGTAGATTATTTTTCATTACTCTATCTGACGGAATTAACAGATTTTCAATTTATTTATGCAGTAAACAACCCTATTCTGTTACCGACGTTACAGAAACTGTAAAACTCCAACAAAATTGTTTCAAACAACAATAGTAACTCATATTCGCGAGTAAAAAATGGAACTTTATAACGATACGATTTCTTTTGTTTCCATCCTCTATTGTATGAAATTTAATTGAAATGCACCCTTTTAAATTGGCAAAGAGTTCTCTTTTTTTGTTTTAAATTAGCTTTTGAATCAGGTGAACAATAAGAATTTTCGGTATAAAAGTAGCTTTGAGCCTTATAGTGTAAATTATTCAGTTGTTCATTGTTTAATTCTTTTCAAAGTATTATCGGGTCTGGTTTAAGGCGCGTTAGGTTTTAGTAAAATTCTGGCTTTGTGCAGAAAAGTCTTCACTTTCATACATTTTTGACAACAATTTTCTATAGATCTTGGTAATGAATTTATTCATGTTATGAAAACCATTATATCAAAATTTAATACGGGCAGGTAATATAAAACGCTTAGCTGACAAGCTCTTTGTACATTTAGCTAAGCGGTTAACACTTCGCCTCTCATTGCGTGAGCCTGTGCGTTCAAACTCAGCAAGTACAATTTGTTTTTATTCTTTTTCAACGCGTTTGTACTATGTTAGACATCAATAACATTGGTGAAGGAAAACATCGTGAAAGAAACTGAACTTTATGCATCTAATCACTATAAGTCCAAGCCGTTTAAGAGCCCTATGTGGTCCCATAATGGCCGCGGGACTAACGAATTGAACCGTGACCCCGGTACGTAAAGGGCTATTGAAGGACACCGTGGATTTTAGTCAGTACAAGTCTGACAGTCCCTCCCGCCCTGCCCTGGGTGGGAGGACTCATTTGATGATTTTACTACGCTAAAAAAAAGGAAAAATGGGGTTAATTAAGCCAGAAGCGGCTTAATTAACTCTGAAACATAATGGTTATTTTTTCACGAAAATTATGCCACAGTTCAGAAGTTCTGCAAGTAGTAACGCACCCACGGTACAGGAGAAATACCTAGATTGGGGCAACGTAGGTAAAATATTTCTTAAATGTTTAACTTTCAAGGACACCTTAGCACGTCAGAGAGACAGAGCTATACAAGTCGTCTAGCGCCACCTCTTTCACTCACTGGAACAAGCCTGGTTTTAAGACGTCATAATACGACCCCTGATCCGTTACTTGACAGTAAACAAACGTGTTTGTTTCAACGTCGACAATTAGATCCTTTAAGCTTGTCTCGACGGGGTGCTAAGACAGGAAACCTCCACGTGCGCCCGTGGACTGGAGTTCCCTCTCGGATACGTCCGGGGGGAAGACCAGTTTTTCGGGCCGGTGCACCCTGGGATGCGGGCAAAACACTTCCTTAGGCACTGTGTGCCTGAGGGATCTCTTTGCCCGTATGCGAATAGCCTGTCGGGTGGATGCTCCAACGCGTGTCCCCCTGAATAGCAGAGGGCACAGCGGCGGAGCGGGCTTGCGGACGGCGAGTAATGGGTAAGCCCGCCGTCCGACCAAGGACCAAGCCCAGGTCGGTGGCGCGTCGTGTTTCACGGGTCACCGACGGGGCCCCTTACGGGGCCAAATGCCTGTTGGGGTCGCGGATTTTTTCTTAATCCAGGTTACCGCGGCCCCGGAACGTAAAGGGCATCCGAAGAAACACGGGTGGATTTTAGTCAGTAAGAGTCTGACAGTCCCTCCCGCCCCACCCAGGGCGGGAGGACTAAAGCTTGTCTCGACGGGATCCTAAGTAAATAAAATGTTTAATTTATGTAGGTACATAACATATTTTGGATGTCGGGAGGTACTTGTCAGCTATGCTGTCGAGTTTTAGTATAAGGAATTGGAGATGAGATGAAATTATGATGGCAGTGGCTGTCCAGAGGTGACGGTCTCATGTAACAAGGAGTTAATTATCGTGGATTCAAACAGGCCTGTTGGTCTAGTGGTTAGTGACCCTGACTGCTATGCCGGAGGTCGTGGGTTCGATTCTCACGCAGGACAAATGTTTGTGTGATGAGCACGATCATTTGTTCTGTGTCTGGGTGTAATTTATCTATAATGTGTATGTATTTAGAAATATATAAGTATGTATATCAGTTGTCTAGTACCTATAACACAAGCTCTGCTTAGCTTGGGACTAGATGGCGTTGTGTGATAGTTGTGGAAAAAAAAACCCAGGAAATCGACGATGAAACGCGACCTTTAGTCAAAATAGCGTCAAATATTTTTTCAGTTCATCATTTTGATAAGATCCTAACGTGTTTGTTGATACCACAGTTATATCCACACCAGAAGTTTTCTTACTATTCTCAAGGGGGACAGTTCCGTGGTATATTTTCTTAGTTCCGTCGAACAACGCCCAAGGGAGGAAACTAGCTCATTCCTAGAGCCTGGAATATTTGCTTCTAAGAAAGAAAAGTTATAAATTATTCGCTTCTTATAATGTAACTTTGTTTTTACTAGCTTTTAAGCCTTGTTTGTTGTTTTAAGAATTGTTTGAATCCAGTCACATAGAACAGCGAAAGCGATCCGATAGCGTGACAGAACTATCGGACTGACGTCTCGCTTCGGTTCGGTATCGCTTCGCTTTCGCCAGTCTGTTTGACAAAGGCATTATTTAGTTTCACCTATTCCGTTGTCTGTAATTAAATCTTGCAAGTTATATTTGATTCACTTCCCGGTTTCCGATTGAGCTGAAGTTTTGCACGTAGATGTAAGTATATCGCGTGACAATGCAATATCAATATTATGATGACATGGAGCTGGTCTGAGGATTGACCTTTTTTTTTCGTAGTATAATCATCAAATGAGTCCACCCACCCAGGGCAGAGCGGGAGGGACTGTCAGACTCGTACTGATTAAAATCCACGGCGTCCTTCAATAGCCCTTTACGTTCCGGGGTCACGGTAATTCGTGAGTCCCGCGACCATAGAAACGGACTTACGGTATTTTTCATTCCGTTTAAAAGTATTGTTCCCGAAGAAAACATTAATAAAAAAAGGTAACTTATAAATGGCGCGATGTCTTTTAAACCAAGATTGAATTACATTGTTCCAAGCAGAGTACAACCAGAATTGATAACCTAATTCTAAATCAACCCAAGCGAATCTGCGGGCTAAAGCTAGTAATATTATAAGCTTTCACGCACGCTTTCAATATAAATATTGTAAGCGTTCGTTCGACAAGGTTCATACATTAAATATGAAAGTGATAAATTCAGATTTTTGCTATGTGATTCGCCTTCCTCGAGTGAACATCTTGATGTGGATACACGTACACTTGCCTCGCCATGTTCGACTGTTCGTATCTACTCATTTACTGCGATGTGTAATGCCTTGCCGATTATGTACCTAGGGGAACAGTGTATATAAGACGAGGTATAATAGGGACATACACACTTAAGGCAAACATAACACAATACTAACGTAGCGCAAGCGCTAACAGGACGCCATTTGTTAATGGCCGCTTGTGACGTCCAAATGGCGCTTGCGCTACGTTAGTATTGTGTTAAGTTTGCCTTAAGTGTATGGTTTCCCATCATACCTCGCATCCCCGTCTTTATACACTGATCCCCTATCCACCCGCAGCGTATAGCTGCGCCGAATCAGTCGTATTAAATTAATATCATTACGGGGCCCCCAAGTAAGATGACCCCTTGACGTGTAAAGGAAATGTCACATAATCTTCTCCACAATCTCAATTTTTAAATATTTAGGAGACCCTAATTAGGAAACAATAAAATGTATCTTGATAGTGACCCAAAAACCGTGATCATGGTCTGATCATCATTGAAATTAATTTATAATCTTCTTTTTCGGTTTCGCCACGTTCGGGTTTAAGGGGCTCCACTTTTTTGACACAGAGTCCAATTAGGACTAGTTATTCCACTGTATCCACATCAAGGCGGTTTACTATTGCTTCGCCACTCAGGTTGCGGCGCGGTGACTAGCATTTAAAAAAAATTGCTCTTGGCCTCAAGCTAGCCCAGGGGCAAAGATGAGGCCTGACCTGGGTAGCGAGCTCACCCATAAGTAAATTGAACTCCTGCGCAGCGACGGAACATACTAAAAAACTGTTTGCCACCAGGCTCTGACAGGATGGTGGTCGCTAGCCAGGTGGCCAGGTGCAGCACGCGTAGCATGACTAATTCTATCTCTATTCTACCAAGAATAGACAAAGTTATTTCATAGTTATTTCTATACAAATCGACTGTTCTTTTGCACAAGTATGACACGATTCGTATACAATTAAAGAATCCAAACATTCCTTTTTTAAATATAAACATAAGCTTAAAACGGTAAAAATTTCTACGTTCTGTCATTTTGTCTTTTCTCCCGTCGACAAAACCCGTTTCTACGGCGCCATACTACGCGTGCTGGTGAGGCCTAACAGTGACACTGGGACCATTCTTCCAACAGTGCAGGTTACCAAAGAAAGGACTGCGGGCTTCAAATAATATTAAAATGTTAGGTCACCAGACAAATTTAAAAACTGTTGGCCTAAAGTTTCTCTTATTTGTAGTTTTGGATTACGTATCCAAAAAGATTCGCGTAGAAAAATACTCCATGTAAACTTAAAACTAAGTTATTTTTATAAAGTATTGTTCCAGTTTCTATGTACGAGTAACTTCTTTGACTTAAAAATAACTTTTACATTTCAACTTTGCAGTTGTATTAAAGTTTCTAGTGCTTTGACACTCATTCATGTCGTACTTGCCAACAACAATTTCAGGTTATCTCGCCTTTTGGCAACTTCACAGTTTTACGTTTCTGTTTTACCGACTCGACTTGAAAATAAGAATGAAAGAAAGTTGGATTTTATTACCTCTCTGGTTAAAATCTAAAGAATGGGGCTGAATTCATGATCTACTGTTAAGTATTTTGCATCGCCGGGGTCGCGAGACTGTCTCATCAGACAACCGTGACCCTGGAACATAAAGGGCTATTGAAGGATCACCGTGGATTTTAGTCAGTACAAGTCTGACAGTCCCTTTCGCCCCGCCCTGGGTAGGAGGACTCGTTTTATGATTTTACTACGATAAAAAAATGCCTCTGGACGTCGTCATTAACGCCCGAATTTAATATTCAATTCAGAAATATAAAGAAAACACAATTCGTTATTAAAAAAAAAATATTCATTTTTCTACCGGTTTTGAGGTTAAACCCGGTTTGAGGTGCGAACCGGGTTCAGCAAAGAGATTAACCGTTTGTTTATTTACTCAGACGTGGTTGGGATTAAGAAGTATTGTTTGAGGTAATGAACCTCAAACCTGACTTAAGTGGTTTTGGAGATAAGCCTAAAACTCTTGTAGGTATTAATAAAGAATGAGGGTAAGGATTTGTTGAGAAACAAAGGTAATTAGCAAAAGTGAGGGTTATTTTTTTATCGTGGTAAAATCATCAAATGAGTCCTCCCACCCAGGGCAGGGCGGGAGGGACTGTCAGACTTGTACTGACTCAAATCCACGGTGTCCTTCAATAGCCCTTTACGTTTCGGGGTCACGGGAATTCGTACAGTCCCGCGACCCAAACTATACTATCCTAGCTAAATAAGCTACAATTCATGTTTCTGTGTATTTTAGTACTTGGCCGACTTTGAATCCACTATACCGTGTCGAGTAACGATGCCTTATCCGGGTCAACCTGACATTTAAAACATCTTCATTGACCCCTATTCATTTTAAATCTAATTAAACAATCAATCACGATGTCGACTCGACCCCAAAAGTTAAGGGTTTTCTTAAAATTAATGTCCCATTATCAGACACGGGTTTCCGGACGAAGTGGCTTTTATTGCCAGGGGTTAACAAATACCCCTTGCTTCCTTGTTTACTGAAGGCAAAGGGCAGAATTGGGTTAAAATGTAACTGTTAAATGGACATGTTTTGTGTCCTTCGCTGTAATTGATGAGAATAGGTCACGATGTTTGTTCTTTTGTGTCAAATTAGGTTTTGGTGTCAGCGAGTCGACTCTATAAGTCCGTTAACGAAGATACGGGCCCGTACGAAAGTAACTCTAAACTTTAGAGTGAATCCTACTCGCTACTATTTTTGCATTGCCTGCAGGGGTCGCGGGTCTTACGAATTACCGTGACCCCGGTACGTTAAGGGCTATTGAAGGACACCGTGGATTTTAGTCAGAAAATTCTGACAGTCCCTCCCGCCCTGCCCTGGGTGGGAGGGATTGTTTTTTTATCGTGGTAAAATCATCATTTGATGATTTTACCACGATAAAAAAAACTATTTTTGCATTCGCGAGTTTTGACAACACGTAGATAGTAAAGTCAGCTTTTCAAACGTGTTGTCTCAAATTTTTAGTTCGTGCCCCTAACTTATGTCCGTTAGTGATATGGAGTAGTCAAAACCCGAAACTTCGGCAGGAACTACGGTTATCGTTCTATAATGTTTGCATTGCTGAGATATGTAAATACAGTAACCAGTTACATACCTTCTATATGCCTTGGTAAGACTGGTTTTAGGCCGTCAGGTCACTGTCTACCTGTAACGTCTGACAAAGATTCCGAAATAATTTGTTATTAAAATCAAATTTCTAAAAACATACTCGTATTTTGTTGGTACTTTTTTTATCTAGGTAGTAGGTAAATTCACGTTGGGATAATTTTCATCCTCTTAGGGTCCTTCACGACCTTGTTGCTATAATAAGTGACTTAGGAAGAGGCGGCGAACGGTAAGGTCAAATGTAAAGAGATGTTTGAAACACTCCACGAGGAGTTGCCAGTGGCGAATTCGCGTATTTTTTTTTATCGTGGTAAAATCATCAAATGAGTCCTCCCACCCAGGGCAGGGCGGGAGGGACTGTCAGACTTGACTGACTAAAATCCACGGTGTCCTTCAATAGCCCTTTACTTACCGGGGTCACGGTAATTCGTAAGTCTCGCGACCCCGGCAGGCTTTGGCCCCGTCAACCGCGTACTTACAAAGTAATTTATGTCTTATTCGCGCCCGCCACACCGCTTATCGCTTAGACCAAAGTCGTGAATGTAAGAGAGTAAGCCACATGCAAAACCTAGTATACAATAAAACTGACGGTCAATCTCTTTTTCTTTTGTCCACAGACAAGCAGGTGGAGTGGATGTTGAGTAGAGACCTCTCACTCGCCTTCATGGAAGCCACGGAACACCTCGCTAATATCTGCGACCTGCCGTCCAGGATCATGGCCTCTCCTGTCTATGTAAGTAGCTAGTGATATCTTGGTATTATAGAGAATAATGCCTTCCAGTGAAACGCCGAAGGGGGCTTTTGCCTCCAAATTTTCATAACTGTCAAAAGTTCTTAAACGTCCCTGAAGAAACTTTTGGTAATCACAGAACCGCCATTTTTTTTCAGTTCAACAAGCCAGTCTACGGTTTGGATGTGCCCAACTTTACTGACTTTGCCGGCCCCGGAGTTATTCTAACGTAAGTTTTATTTTTCTTTTTTTCTAAACTTTAACCTCCACACTAGGAATTTCTCTTGTATCGTGGGTGCGTTTACAAATATGTAAACTCACATACACAAACGCCCAGACCCGAAACAACTACTTGTAGATCATACAAATATTTGCTCCGTGTGGGAATCGAACAAACGACACGTCGCGCAGCAGACCAACGCTCAGGTACTGCGCCAATCGTGCCGTCAAATAAATGTTAATCAACAATACGATAACTGACGGACCAAATACAGTGTTTTATTGATATTGTCAACTAGTTTCATTTCATTTTATTTATTTTGTCAGAAATGGAACATTCACAATATTGAAGAAAATTCGTCAACACATAAAAATATCATATTATAATTAGCCAATTATAACAAATAGCCACTTGACAGTAGCTATAAATTACAAATATAATTAGTCCGTCATTTGACGTTATTGAGTTTAAAAAAATAACGGACATTATTTTTTCTTTTGTAAACTCGAGAAATTGTACTAAATTGTGACGTTTGGCAATTTTGAATGCATCGTATCTCAGTCAATTTTGATTTACGAAACAAAAGAAAAAATACGGGTTGAATATTTTTTGATAATCTAAGTGACGGACTAATTATATTTTTTCAGTCAAATAGCCAATTATACAAACCAAAGTGTAAAGCGGGACCTTATTACTTAAAACTCCCTCCGTCTGTCACCAGGCTGTATCTTATGAACCATGTGTTTCTTTACAAATACAAAAAAAACAGTAAAACTAAAATTTGAGGGACTCCCATACGACAGACATAATATTTATGCAGTTTTTATAGATTATTGTAAGGAACCGTCGTGTTTATCAATAGGATCGTAATTAACATAAATTGTTTGTCAACAGAATCGTCTTCTTCTTGGCGGTGGCACTTACTTCTGGCTCCATGTTGGCTGAGAGGAACGAGGGTATCCTGGAGAGGTCTCTGGTATCAGGAATTACTGGTAAGTTAACAAAAAATACATACTTTATTATAATTTGAAGAGGCATGTCGTTGAGCTCCTTGAGTTATGAGTCGAGCTTCACGATAACTGACAAATACTTGGACTGACTGTACACTACTGGAGAGGTTCACGAAATTTGTTTTGGTTTTTTTTTTAAAAAGATCTCAGACACGTGTATGGTTCTTCGCATGACGAGCAATATGTCGGGAATTTAAAAGAGACTGTGACCTCTGAGTTGTTTCAGCTGTGTCTTCTCAGAGTAGTAACACCGTCGTCATCTAGCTTTAAAAATATTATTTGTGTTGCAAAAGTGTTTTTTTTTTTATAACTTACAAAATAAACATCATTTACCATTATCAAAATATTTTCAGCTCTGGCACTTTTGTGTCACGGCTATCGAGACTGGCCACTTTTGTATCGCCTGTCCACCTAGTCGGTTATGTCCTCTCCGACATTCTTCCACCTCGTCCGTGGTCTGGTCTCCACCCCAACAGTTTTCTCCCATACTTCCAACAAGTCTGTGGCATACATGTCTCGTCTATTTCCACTTTTCAATTAAGCATACCGAACTAGTAATCTCAAATAAAATAAACAAGACGAGACGAAGAAAAACAAAACATTATAATACGATAATATTCTGTGTTCTACGTCAAATAGTAAGTTATATGTATGTACAAGTACCGGCCATGAAGATTGTCTAGCGGTCGGACGGCTTTGCGATTTCACAGGAGGTAGTAGGCCACATTAGGGCCATCTGTTTCGCGGCAACTATCCTGTCAGAATCCTAAGCCAAATAGTTTTAACTGTGACCATCGGTACACAAGAGTTCTATTTACTCTTGGGTGAGCTTGCTCATTCTTAGGTCTCATCTTTGTGTCTAGATTAAATTGAGATCTAGAGAAGGTTTTCTCTACATTATAAAAATGATTTACAAAAAAATAATACACATTGACGTTTGCTTGTTTGTCGTCAGTTAGTCGGTCGTTGTGATTGGTGAGGGATTCGTGCGACAAAGATAACGAAAATCTACGTAGTAGAAACTAACCTATATAATTGCGATAGTTTGTGCGGATGGTAAGACGGATTTTTGTCACTATTTACACACAAAAACTTCTAAGAATTTGGATGTTTGGACACAGTTTGTAACATGGATTCTTACCGGTATGACGTTCTTGTGGGATTATCACCTACCGATCTTCTCATGAGAAATTCCTATAAGCCTTTATAAAGGTCATAGTCGTATGAACTTTATTGCCGGTACCAGAATTAAGATATTTGAAACGTAGGCGTTGTTCGTTGATAAGTTAATTTAGAAACGCCTCAGGATGCCACCATTAATAGAACATTATAGGTAGTCTTTGATAATATTTCATTAATAATCTCTGGCTTTAATATTAGCTTATGTTTTTGTTTCAGATAGAAACTTCTATTATAAGTATTAACGTAGTATTTTCATTATTTTTAATTTCTTGAAAGATTATTTTTATACAACCTATAACTATTATAAATGCGAAAGATTGTGAAGTAGATTCTTTTTATTTAACAATAGGTTCTCATTTGACTATATCGCCATCAGATTCTGACCAGATTTCCATGGGAGCATCAGTAAAGTATACCCTTTGAAACAAAAGAATTTAAAAAAAACGAGTCGTAGATAAAACGTGGAACATATTTAAAAAAGGAATCGATGAGTTGCGAATCTCCTACTTTTATCTAAGACGAAAAAGAAAAAAAAAATCCTAAAGCCTCGTATTCATGGTAAATATTTTGTTTAGCAAAAGTTGATCAACGTTGTTTATGAACGGCGAGAATGCTGCTGGCAACTTTGTTTAAATCAATATGTTTTGTCCACACACGCCAGTCTGAATGAAGTATTGCCCGAGGAATTAGTTCTATTAATTGGATCATTTTATCATTGCTCCACACAACCGCCATGTTTATAAACAGTTGCATACACGTCAACATTTGTTTATAAATTCATCATTTTGTTGTTTTCGCACGCCGGGCGTCAACTCTGCGACATGGCGTGATCAACTCCGCAACACTAATGTTTCCCGCAACGTGTTGATAGCAACGTGGCAACATGTTTCTAAACAAATATTTACCATGAATACGTCGGCTTTACGAACTTTTCTCTTGTCCCCAGGTACTGAGATCCTGTTCTCCCACGTGATAGTCCAGATGCTGATCATGTTCCTGCAGTCGGCAATGGTGCTGATCCTCGGCTTCCTAGTCTTTGGTCTGACCATCAAGGGCCAAGTTGGATGGGTCATCTTAATGACTTTGATGACTGGATTCTGTGGCATGTGTTTCGGTAAGTCAGAAGATTTTTATTTAGTTATATTTATTCCGGGTTAAGCCGCGCTTTCCAAGGTTGGTCAGTGGATGGTGGCCATCTGTCATAGCAAGTTTCCTCCGTGCCTTGGAAAGCACGAATGACAGTCGTTGCCATTAGTCAGAAGCTCTAAAGTCTGACAAACATTCTTACCATGGGGTATCGTATTACCCAAGTTACTGGGTTGTGGAGATCCGATAGGCATCTGTCATGCCTCATGCATCAATGGAGCAACCTCCATTTAAAATACTGATATTCAGCTGAACCTGGTTCGAATCAAAGCCGACCCCAATATAGTTGGGAAAAGGCTAGGCAGATGATGAGTTCTATAGAGTTTCTAGGTCTTAATCAGTATGAATGACATCATTTTGTTTCTTTTTCTTTAATTCATTACAAATAATACATGATAGGTATTTGCCCAGCCGCAGCCGGGACAAAAACATTCTATAATTATCTTACCTCACTTCCCGTTCAAAATTTTCCGTCTTATTACAAAAAGGGTTTTAACTAAAAACCCAGACCATGGTCTAACAGTCGTAGCTGTCAAAGGTGTGTTAAAGTTTCTCATGGCAACTCTTTCATTGTGTTCTTGTTTTTGTTTTATTTTCACCCAAAATGGGTTTAAACATGGTAGATTTAATTGTTACTAGTAATGGTGGGTTTAATTGTTTAGACAATGGTTCAAATGACATTTTGTCGTTAAAGCTAAATACGTCAAATACCAATGTGACTTCTTCTCTCTGAATCATAATCTTGGACATCTGTGAAAATTGGTAAGGGTAAAATATCTTGAAGAAATCTGAACATATATTATTGTTATATCCATATAAGTACAAAGCCATATTCAGAGACTTGTAGGGTTACCAGTGGTGGCTAAATAATTTAAATGTTTATAATTTTAATTGTGACGCCAGAACCAAAAAAAGGTGGGGCATTAATGCCTTATATAATAAAAAACGAGACAATGAATGTCATTTAATATCCAAAAGATTAGTAAAAATGTTTTTGTGTTAAATTCATAGATAAATTCTGTTGTATTTTTATTCCGAAAAGCAAAAGAAAGATTTCCAATAAATGCCATTGCAATAGATTTTCAATAATGCTTTTGTAAAGGACAACAAAATAAACAATTTCGATATATAAATAACATAAATAACTCCGATTTTATTACAAGGATTACCATTATTGTATTGCTTGGATATTTATAGTCATCTGATCACCGATAAAACAGAACCCAACCAATGTTTTAAATTAATTTTAATGAAAACTGGTATTTACAAAAGAAATGGCACGTGTAATCTACGTCACTACATACATATTTTTATGGAATAAAGTCTCAAGTATAGTCCCGCGACCCCGGCAGGCTTTGGCCCTTTAGAGGGGGGCCCCGTCATTTTACTGACACTCTTTGAGCCGCGCGTGGAACACAACGCGCCGTCAACCCGGGCATGGTCTGTCGTCGGACAGCGAGTTACCCATACCCTTTGAGATAGATAAAATTTGTTGACATAATCTGTTGAACACGCTTGTTTAAAAAAGTTTAACTGCAAAACGAACCTTAAGTAAATCAACGTCAAATGCAAGGGCATTTGCACTTGTCTCTAAAAACTGTCAACTGCAAAAGGTTGCAGTTGACAGTTTTTAGAGACAAGTGCTCTGATGTTTAACTTTTTGTTAATAAGACGGTAAATATTTTAAAACCCGTACGAAGTCGGGGCGGATTGCTAATAAAATATAAGAAGCTTTTTTCAGGAAAACATGTGCCAAATGACCTTCTCTTACAATTTACGACGAAAATAAATTTCCCATTTTTCCTCTTATTGGTAAAATTGGCTTCGTAAAAACAACAACAAACATGCTGGTGATTGCCAATATTGACGCCTACGCATTTTTTTCTACGTTATCTTATATTGCGCCTACAGATTTTTACAATTTTATCTTAAATGTGAGATGCGCTGTATCGATTTTGAAGAATTTTGGTAACATGATGAACTGAGATATACGGACACGGAAACGGTTAGGTTTAGGCTTTAGCAAAAGCGAATGAAGCCACAAATAAAAGTTAGTAAATGCATATTTTTGCTGTTGTCACAGGTATTCGTGATTATTTTTTTTTACGTGGTAAAATCATCAAATAGGACTCATTTGACCCACCCAGGGCAGAGCGGAAGGGACTGTCAGACTCTTACTGACTAAAATCCTCGGTGTCCTTCAATAGCCCTTTAAGTACCGGGGTCACGGTAATTCGTGAGTCTCGCGACCCTACAGGTATTCGTGATTCCAAAACTTACTAATTCGTTTTCTTTTTTCGCAGGTTTCGTAGTATCTACAATTTGTGACACAGACAGAACGGCCACGTACTTAGCTCTGGGTTCATTCTTACCAATGGTGCTGCTTTGCGGTATCGTCTGGCCAGTTGAAGGTAACAATGTTATATCTTATATATGTATATAAAAAATTTATGTTGGTTTGTGTACGCTTCAAAAACTCATAAAGTTCTGCACCGATTGAGCTGAAATTTTAGCATGATATATAATCCGCATCAAGGATTGTTTTTATCTATTTTTTGCATCAGTCACATATCCAGGACCGCGAAAAAACAGTTTTTTTTTGTGCCACAGCGAAGCGTGGCAGGGTACAGCTACTTCTTAATAATATCTTATTTGAATTATGACATAGACAATAATTTGTTAATTTTACAAGGAAAATTGTTTTTTTTTTTTAAATAAAGTAAACCCTTTTTTTTAATCGTGGTAAAATCATCAAATGTGTCCTCCCATACAGGGCAGAGCGGGAGGGACTGTCAGACTCGTACTGACTAAAATCCACGGTGTCCTTCAATAGCCCTTTACGTACCAGGGTCACGGTTATTCGTGAGTCCCGCGACCCCGGCAGGCGTTTGGCCCATGCGGGCAGCGAGTAATGGACAACTCGCTATCCGACCATGGACCATGCCCGGGTCGACGGTGCGTCGTGTTTCACGCGCGCCTCAAAGAGTGTCAGCAAAATTATGGGGCCCCCCTCTAGAGGGCCAAAGCCTGCCGGGGTCGCGGGACTCGCGAATTACCGTGACCCCGGAACGTAAAAGGCTATTGAAGGGCATCGTGGATTTTAGCCAGTACGAGTCTCACAGTCCCTCCCGCTCTACCCTGGGTAGGAGGACTCATTTGATGATTTGACCACGCTAAAAAAAAAAAGTAAAAAACTCTTTTATGTTGAGTCGTTGTTCAGCTGTAGTTGTCAGTCAGCTTCCGAGAAATCGCACTCCGTTTGGTACTCATGTTCTTATGTTTACACATCACATTCGTATGTATCCTCACTAACAAAAGTGGTGAGTTTTCTCTGAAGCTAGTAGAAGAAACCATGGAGTTTCTGGCTGGTTCTTCTCCATAGAAACAGCCAACCTGAAACGTGCACCCATTTTTCAACGATTCAAATATAAGAGCCCATTGAGGCCTCTGTCGATTAAGATATTTTATTTTTTAAAGCGCAAATACTAACTTCAAATGTTTTCCCCAGGTATGCACTTCATCCTCCAATGGGTAAGCTACTTCCTCCCACTTACTCTATCAACTGAGGGTCTTCGCTCCATGCTGCAAAGAGGCTGGGACATAAACCAGCCTACAGTCTACGCTGGATTCATCTCCGTTGCCACCTGGATTGCCGTCTACCTCACCACGAGTATCCTACTCCTCAAGTTCAAGAAGGGCTGATGAATTAAGCCTTATGTTTTAGTTATGGTCTTTGTAAAATTGCTCAATGTTTTTTTTTTCTAGTTAGTAGTGTCTGAACAAAGCAGAAAACCGAAAGACAATTTATTGTCTATCGAGACGTCTTTCGGACAAAGTCGAAGGTTTAATCAAATTTGATTTATTATTGAATGTATGGAATATTTAGCAAAAAAGAAATAATATTATTAATTTTAAAACATTTTAATGAAAGTCTATGTTGACTATATAAATAAATAACATTATGAGATGTTTAAATTACATTGTAGCAATGAAACTTATTACAAAGCCTTCTGGTGAATTTGTAACAGTTCGTTCAATTTCGGCGTTTGCAAAAATACGCCGAAGTTTTAGCCGAACCTTCGGTCGGACACTAGTAATTAGTTTGCCATAGAGTAGGTTTTTGGATTAGATTACAAAGTGACAAGATGTAGGAAGTAGAAAGGAACAAATAAATTAATGTAGCTTAAGTTTTTTTTTAATTGTTATGATGATTGATAATAGAAATGATAAGTCTGGGGTTTTTATTAGCTTATTTTATTTACTTGGACCTGAACTTTTGCTCAAAAGATGTCGATATCTTTTCAATAGTTGATAAAGTCGTTTTCGGGATTACAATATTCTATCTACATTTTTTTTCGGTGCAGGTTCAATACAAATAGATGTGTTTGTCATTTTGTACTTATATTATTTTATGACAAGAATTTCCTTTTATATTACGAGGTATTATAGTAAGGCCTTTTTAGTTTCTCTACATTAACGAACTACTTATCTATGTTTTTCATGTTATTTTATAAGAGATTCCCATGACTTGTAGCAACCAAAAACCCCTTATGTCATGGTCGCTGTATATTTTATTTGGTTTTTGCATGATTTAGAAGATCTAAATACAAGTCTACAGCTTCACTGAAAGGGTGTTCGAGATATTTGCTCAGAATAAACCAAAACGCTCTGTAGGCTATAATAGATTTTCGACTTTCTGCGTCAGTGCATAAAGTTGAAAATCTTTTATGGTGACGTTTCGCAAGTTCTCCATGATTTGTCTGATGACATTGGCTTGAAGCCGTAAGCACTGTTTCACTATAATAGTTACGAAATAAAGCTTCTGTATGCAAATCGACAAATTACAATTCGTAGTACTTACGCATCTATTTATTTAGCTTTCAATCTAGGTAAAAGGTTATTTTTTTAATTTGTGAGGATCCATTGTAAATAATAACTTGATAATTTAGGCTAATTTATTTAAGGTACCATTTATACGCCTTTTTTTTCAAAGATGAATTGTACTTCTTGACTTTTTTTTTTCACTTAATCATGAATCTGGATGAGATATTAATTATAATATAAATCTAAACTGAATTCAAAGGGATTTGGAATTTAAAACCTTAACGGTGGTCTAACATCCACCATATTTTCAAATGACGGTCGGAATGTTAAAAAAAGAATCTATTTTCAGAACACTTTAAATATATGTATGGTAAAGTATATTTTAGTTCAAACAAATTGTGAACAGCTCGAGAATTGTTTTTTTAATTACAATGACATTGTGATAGTATATTATAAGTCATGAATAAAATGTTTAGAATAGTGACGTTCCCTTTTTTCATACTATTTCCATTCCATTGCAACTTTTGTCAGGCAGAATCAACAGTGGCGACCACCAGAATAGTGCAGAGCCAATCGACGAAGTACCGGAAAATGGGCCCCGTAGTAAAATTAATCAGAAAAGAATTGTGGATTAGTAGTAAAAACATGAAGTAGCAAGCGAGTGACCAAAAAATCCAAGCATTTCTTATGGGCAATTTTTTACAACTTCTTTTAAACTATTAACCTCGAAATTCAAAGCATATAGTGTAATTAAATGCGAGTATATATATTTGACTGTAAATATGCTGATTAGGATGGGGTCGAAAAGTATTAGAGTGGAGACCACGGACTAGCAAGCGCAGCGTAGGACGTCCACCAACAAGATGGACAGACGACCTTATAAAGGTCGCCGGAAGACGCTGGATGCAGGTCGCTTCCAACCGGTATATGTGGAGATCTAAAGGGGAGGCCTATGTTCAGCAGTGGACGTCCTATGGCTGAGATGATGATGATGATGATGATGTTGATTAACCAAATAAATACATAAAAATATTTTATAATCCTAAAAAATAAATTTGCAAATGGTCGGTCAGAATCGTCAGTCATGGTTTGTAAAAATGAAAGCTCCACGCTGAACGTTAGGTTACCGGATGACTGACGGCAGTATTTCTGTACTCTACTAAGTTGATGTTTCAAAATCAAAAACAAAATGCTTGCAATTTTTGTTCGCTCTGACTGAAACAGAGCACTAATCCATGCGCACTGTGACTCAGTTTAAAGTACAAAATGTTTGGTGGCTTTGTGTATCATGTTGGTTCCCTATAAATTCCGCCTCTTTCTGTTAACAATTATGCCATATTTATTTTTTTGGCCAAGTGTGAGTTGTCTTCTCGCACCCGGCATTGGTCGAGGCCATGCTGCGGGGCAAGACGGAGTAATTTCAAAATCAAAAACAAAATGCTTGCAATTTTTGTTCGCTCTGACTGAAACAGAGCACTAATCCATGCGCACTGTGACTCAGTTTAAAGTACAAAATGTTTGGTTGACGGCTTTGTGTATATTGGTTCCCTATAAATTCTATATAACCTTGACCCAAAAGCAGTCCCGGATTTATGATTATTTCGAACCGGGTCAAACTGATATAAACTTGATGTTCTCCAGCAAAATTAATTATTTAAATCTCGATTTTTTTATTGTTACTTGTCTTGATCAATAGATTTTTGTTGCAATTGACTTCTGAACGAGGCAGGAGTTAAAGCCTTTGTCAAATAGACAGGCGAGTCCGAAGCGATAACGAACCGATACGAGACGTCAATCCGATAGTTGCGTCACGCTATCGGATCGCTTTCGCTTTTCCATGTGACTGGATTCAAACAATTCCATACATTACAAATAAAAACGCCACGCTTCGCATTCGCCACGCCTGTCTGTTTGACAAAGGCTTAAGTGCTAGAGGGGGTGATTCTGAGAGAGAGAGTGAATGCCTCTTTTGTAGTCATCTAGGGCTAAGCACGAGCAAAGCGAGCTCGAGTTTTTTTGCGCCTTTTTTCCGACATTTCAGATTTTTACAGCAATCATGTTTTAAGATTTTGGCGTACCCGGAAGTTAGGGGCCCGGGGCATGTGCCCCGCCTGCCCCTCCCTAGATCCAGCACTGCTCACAAGACACACGAGTCTCGTGACACAAACTGCTTATTTGCTATTAACTACTATTAAATAATAGAATCATAGCCAAATGAATACAAACATCAATCATCCATTGAGATGATAGTAATCTGTCAATCACAGCCATTCTGTGGCGGATCTGTTATCTGCTGAAACTATTAATTTTATTTCATACTAGGTGTATTAATCATATAAGGTAATTATTTAAAGTTGGCCAACAGGGTGAAATCCGCATCTATAATAAATATTCCACAACTATCACACAACGCCATCTAGTCCCAAGCTAAGCAGAGCTTGTGTTATGCGTACTAGACAACTGACAAACATACTTATATATTTCTAAATACATACATATTATAGACTAGCTTCCGCCCGCGACTCCGTCCGCGCGGATGTCGGTCTTCGCGTGGATGGTTTATTTCTCCATTTTGAGTAACTCTGACAATGACATCTTGTAAATATCTATTGGACCCAAATACAGCTAAGCCTATTATAATTAAGGAGATCCCTCTATTGAGCTACTGCTGTTGAGCTCGCGTTCTGTAGTAACTGAAAAATAAGATATTTTTTTCTACGTATTTTTCCAGGATAAAAAGTATCCCATTTTATGCCCAGGATAATAAGGTATAATTATACCAAGTTTCATTGAAATCGAACCGTTAGTTTTCACGTGATGCCTGCACATACAGACAGACAGACAAAAATTTTTTTAATCACATATTTGGGTTTGGTATCGATCCAGCAACACCCCCCGCTATTTATTTTTTCAATATTTTCAATATAAAGAATTGACCCTTCTACAGATTTATTATATGTATAGATAAATTACACCCAGACACAGAACAAATGATCGTGCTCATCACACAAACATTTTTCCTGGGTGGAAATCGAACCCACGACCTCCGGCATAGCAGTCAGGGTCACTAACCACTAGACCAACAGGCCTGTCAATAATAGATACGAGAAAACTTTCTTAGGAACCTTTATCTCTTTTTCGATGTTAAATTTTTTTTTCTTCAGCCTACACTGTCCCACTGCTGGGCAAAGGCCTCCCCCAAGTTTTTCCATTTATTCTTGTCCAGCACCACTTCGAACCAGCCCTCACAGTACGAGTCCAACTCATCTCGCCACCTCTTTCTGTTAAAAATTATGCCATATTTATTTTTTTGGCCAAGTGTGAGTTTTCTACAAAAATGAGTGAACTTGGTTTAACACACACAAACACTAGAGTTGTTGGCAAGTTCTTTTTCATTTTTTCTGGATAATAAAGAAGTAATTAAAGTTTGAATTAGAATTATTAATCCTATGTAGCGGTGGCAATAGATGGGATATTATTTACTTGTGCATCACCAGTGGGGGCAATCAGGATTTTTTTTCACATTCATCACCGATGGTGACAAATGGGAATAGACGACAATAAGCAATAACATAGATTCAAGCGCAATTCATATTATGTTTCTCTTAAAGTAACATTTTCTGGACTCCAAGAAATTAATGATATAATGATAGAGTTGTTACGGATATTACTGCATACTATTCGGACAAAACCTGACTAATTTATTAAGCCTTTGTCAAACAGATAGGCGTGACGAATTCGAAGCGTGACGTTTTTATTTGTAATGTATGGAATTGTTTGAATCCAGTCACATAGAAAAGCGAAAGCGATCCGATAGCGTGACAGAACTATCGGACTGACGTCACGCTTCGCTTTCGCCTGACTGTTTGACAATGGCATCAAGGAGGAAAAAATACCAATAATAATTTTATTATCATTGTTTTTGACAATGATAATGCTTTATCCCGTTTTAATTAATTAATTCTAATGATAGGTACTCTTAGTGAACATATCAAAGTTTAAATACTTTAACGGGGTCTTCATGTCTCATCAAACAAACGAAACAGTTTAAGGTCTTTCAAGGTCTTTCATGCTTGCAACCAAAGACCATAGCATAAGTGGTGGTTAGTCTCAGGTGACAAGATGCAGCGTTGTTGTGGAAGCTCTGCTCTGCTATCCTGGCATGAGGATTTACCGACACCTGGAATACACATGATGATGTCAAACAACCAACTCAGAGGTTCATCTAAAGGGGGTTAAGGCTCTAGCACGAATTCTTGAAGTATGAAGGGGAATAGACGGCGACGTGAGGTATAATGGGGATATACACTCTTTAAGCATACTAAATACTAACGTAGCGCAAGCGCCATCAGGAAGTCATTTGCAAGCGGCCATTAACAAATGGCATCCTGTTGGCGCTTGCGCTACGTTAGTATTGTGTTAAGTTTGCCTTAAGTGTGTGATTTCCCATCATACCTCGCGTCCCCGTCTTATAAACTATTCCCCTACGATATTAATTCTACGGTAAATGAAAAAAGCGCCTCTACGAACGAGAAACTAATTTTATCTATCAAATTAACGTTAAAGTTCCCATTTACTTTAAGATATAAAAACACAGTGAAAAGTCGTGAAGGCCTTTCTTTATCGTGAGAAAATCATCAAATGGGGTCTCTTACTCACTAAAATCCACGGTGTTCCTTCAATAGCCTTTTACTTTCCAGGGTCACGGTTATCTGTTTAAACAGACTCGTGAAGAAGAGGATCTCAAGTGAAAATTATCATTAAGCGAGTGCCTACCTTAAAGGTATAATCTCCAGGCTCCACATCAGTGACATCTACCCACTGGCAGTCAATATTGTACTTGTAGACGTCAGAGCAGTTCACTGAGATACCTGTAACAATTAAAAAAAAATCTGCAGAAAGAATTGCTAACTACTCCATTAGTCCGTCAACGAAGATACGGGCCCGTAAAACAGTAACACGAAACATTTGCGTGAACCCTACTCCCTATATATTAGTTTTGTGTGCTTATTGCGATCTGTTTTTTTACGTAGACGCGATAGTTAGGTACGTTGGCGCAGTGGCTGAAGGATTCACTTTTGCGCAGCGTGTCCCGGGTTCGATCCCCGCAGCAAATATTTGTATGATGAGCAAGTAGTTGTTCCGGGTCTGGGTGTTTGTGTATGTGAGTTTTCTATGTTTGTAAACGCACCCACGATACAGGAAGAAATCCCTAGTGTGGGGCAACGTTTAAAAAAAGAAACCGCGTTTGGCGCTCCTATTGGTCCGCTCGAAGGTCGTGAGAACTATCAACCAATGAGAGCGCCAAACGCGGTTAAACGTCGCGGTTATCGCGTTAACGTAAGAAACACTCGCACTAAGTACACTGAATTCAAAGTTTTGACAACACATGTGAAATGATGTAAATGAACTAAATATTTCTTTGCCTCACCTTGGTCACCATAATTCTTGCAAGAGTACTTCTTCTCCACTCCTTCCATGCAGGTATTATCTTCTAAACAGAAAGACGCTTTGTGACCTTCGGCGACCCTCAGACCGTTTGCGTCCAGGACATCAAACGTGGCGAATACTTCCATGCTGTGGTAGTGCCTGAAAGATAACAAAAGGAATATCGAAAACTAGACTTCAAGTTTCAGGAACACTCATCACAAAATATGATAGAGAAGTGCAACGCCCTAAAGAAAACCATTAAAAAAATAACTTTTTCCCGGTATTGTGGGAATTGGACTTGGATTCCTTGGTTTCATGCCAGAAGTTTTAGGTAATGCCTCTGCAAAACTATTCTCAGTAAATACTAAATACTTATTATTTATATATATATTGATACTTATTCCTACATTTACTATCGTATTACCCAGTTACTGGGTTATGGAGGTCCGACAGGCAGTCGCTCCATGTAAAATATTAATATCCAGCTGCATCTGGTTAGACTGGAAGCCGACCCCAATATAGTTGGGAAAAGGCTGGGCATGATGACTTATTCCTGCATTTTTTTTTATTATTTAGCAAGAAGCTCACGTTTTACTACTACCTATCTCGCTTGATGGCAAGCGATTATGTGGTCGACGGTGAAGCACACTTGTTAAAAGTTGTCTATTCACTCTTGACTTAAAGACCCCAAGGTTATCAGGAAATACAGACTTTGACACGGACTAGTACTCCTTAGCTGTGTACGGTAAAAGTATTGGCAAGAAGCTTTGTACGTAAGGGTGAGATGACCACCATGTACCGATAGCCGTACGTCTTCTAGCCTTATGATAGAAAGGGCAGGTGGAATCATATTGTGCAGTTCCATCGCACATTCTCCGAAGTGTAACCGATAAAAACCGACAGGCTGGCAACTCGACGTCGATGATCAAGGCTCTGGAGCATACAGTCGAGTCAGTGGACCAGAGCGTCGACCCGATAAGCCTCGTGGCCCGTTTGTGAATCGACTCAAGTGCGTCGAGTTGGTATTTGGCAGACGTGAAATTCAAAACACCAGCCCAGTTAACAATTTACGGTTCAATTTATCCTGCTCTGCTACTCTAGATTTAGGAAGTGTGCTCAAGTAACTTACATATGACAAAGATGCCACTGCCACAGATGTTTCGGGAGGTACGGCCTGAATTCCGCGTTGCCTGCGTTCAGTGATGCTGCAGTGAAGCGCAGTAGGCGCCGAGTCTCGTACTGCCAGTCTGGTATCAACTCTTTAACCTGGAGACGAGAGTTTTATTTGATTGACACTCCGGGTTCGAAAAGTTCTCAAAGTGGGATTTTATCAAGTCATTTTATAAGAACGTGAGTTAGGTCCTGAAATAACTGTTCGTATGATGAGTATGACCCCATTATTATTTTAAAACTTGTTTAAGATAGCTTTAGAGGTTCGGGGAACTTATCTGATTATCTGAGAGAGAAAATTTAAATGGTTAATCCAAACAAAGTTTCTGAACAGCAGAATCCTTTCATTCAGAGTATTATGTGTCTGATTGATTGCAATAGGCTTTGAATATGGAACTAAATCAAACCTGGTGGAATGTGAGTATCCTATGTCAACTCAACCTATCGTAGTCCACTGTCCGAGGCCTGTAGAGGGCCAAAGCCTGCCGGGGTTGCGGGAGTCACAAATTACCGTGACACCGGTACGTAAAGGGCTATTGAAGGACACCGTAGATTTTAGTCAGTCAAGTCTCTCAGTCCCTCCTGCCCTGCCCTGGGTGAGTGGACTCATTTGATGATTTTACCACAATTAAAAAAAACGTAGTCCACTGTTGGACGTCAGCCTCTCGCAGGCTGTGCAACATTGCCTTATCCTGCGCCTTCCGCTTCCAGTCTGACCTTTATAATATCGTCGTGAAACAAAACCCAGTGAACAAGAGATAGTGTGACTATCTAACCTCATAAGCGCTTTTAGTCAAGCAGTTCTCCTCCATAGCACACTGAAGCTGGCACAGCATCACGTCTTGCAGGTGAGCTGACCGTTCGATAGCAGACATGTCGAGAACCAGGTCTGCTAGCGAGTGGGTGCAGACGACGGCGGCTGTGTGTCCTGGTTTGAAGAAATTAATGGTTACAGGAGATTTCTTGTCGAATAATTGGAGACAAAGTTGCAAAAAGGAAATGAGACAGGGTCAGTTATATTTTCAAATTAACCATGTGTGTGTTGTGGTCGCGAGACAGTCTCTGGTGAGCCTACCACCACCGTCAGTGGGTTTATTTTGTCAAGAAGTGTCGATAAAAAGAAGAAAAACTATATGCTTAAAGATATAATGTATCTAAAGTTGGTGAATTGACTAGAATTTGCGGAAAAAATTGTCAGGTGCGTGTAAAAATAGATAAGCACGGGTTCCGTACCACAGAACATAGTTATGTTGATTCCAGTACTTATTTCCAGCCAAAACATTATTTCATTTGGCATTTTTGGGGACTATCTTTTGTAAATTGACCTTCAAAACGTGTTGATTAATATTATCAACATAGTTTGATCAAAAGACTTTTTAATTTTATCAGTTATACTGTGAGCGTGAAATATTTCTGTTCGAGAATTTGAGTAAAAGAAAAACATACAATTTTGTAAGAGACTGACTAAAAAAGGTTTCCTATTTCAAATACCCTAAAAACTTTTCTCTTTATGTCTATAACTATCGATCAAAGTTTCGACACTTTTTTTGTCGCTGTTCTGCGTAACTTCGTGAAGGCATAGAAAATAATATATTCTTCAAAGTTATTCATTGGAAGGGAATATCAAGTAAGCTTCAAGCTTGTGATTAAATTTTGGAACAGCTGTTATCATAATATATTATGTAAAAGTCTGTTATTACTACTTTAAAAAAAGTGAAAGTTTTTTATCATAAACTAGCTTCTGCCCGCGGTTTCACCCGCGTTATGATAGGCGTCTCGCCCTATAGAAGCCCTGTCTCTTTCCTGGGGGAACGCGTGGAAGACGACGCCCAGTCGACTCCGGCCTTGTCCTTGACGGCGAGCAATCCATTGTCATTGTCAGAGTTACTCAAAATGGGGAAATAAACCATCCACGCGAAGACCGACATCCGCGCGGACGGAGTCGCGGGCGGAAGCTAGTTATTAATAATTCTGTGTACAGTCTTGTCCCCGTGTATCCAATCACCAAATCAGTTTTACAGGATGGCTGGAAGAGATCTCCTTAAAGAGATAAGCTCGCCTTTGTGAATCTAATTTTAAGTTTAGTTTTATTGTAAATTTTGTGCACATTAAAGAAAATATATATATAAATTTATATTTTAGTCATTATTAAATTTATTCTTAAAGATTTCGTAGATCATTGCAGCGATGCTTTTCTAGCAGACATAACTCTTGATTCTGGCTTTCCAGAGTTGCAGTAGTTTGGGAACAATGCGGGGAGATCATCTAACGAGCAACAAAATAACACCGAACTCCCTAAATATTCTCCTCACTAGCTCGGTCAAGTTTTAAAGTGATACCAGTTCACCTAAAGTTAAGCTAAGTATCTAAGTAATCCACCACATTCAAGCTTAGTTCCATAGTTGCTTTTACTTAGCTTGTACCTGCAGTAGAAGTTTAGCAAGTTAGCTAAGCTTGGGCCTCTGATAGGTACCTAATGGAGGTTGTGGAACTTTGTAACACTAATATTGAATGGTAATATCATCAAATGAGTCCTCCCACCCAGGGCAGAGCGGGAGGGACTGTCAGACTCGTACTGACTAAAATTCACGGTGTCCTTCAATAGCCCTTTACGTACCGGGGTTACGGTAATACGTGAGTCCCGCGACCCCGGCAGGCTTTGGCCCTCTACAGGCACCGTCATTTTTGCTGACACTCTTTGAGGCGCGCGTGGAACACAACGCGCCGTCGACCCGGGCCTGGTCCATGGTCGGACAGCGAGTCGCCCATTACTCGCCGCCCGCATGCCCGCGCCTACTGTGGCCGGAGATCGTCTTGCGACGTCCGTCGCCGTGGACGTCTACCACTGCGGCTAGGATGGAGGAAGGACACTGTCTTCTCCGTCACGTGGCTCGCTATTAATTAATATTGAAACCCTAGAAATAATTAACTGCCATTATAGGTTGCATTTACTTACATGCTGTGAAGGGTAGCCGGTAGAGACAGAATGAGGAAAGCTCAAGGCCGGGTTTAGTAGCGTTCATTGGGCGAGACCAATGTTTAGCAGTGGACGAATGCAGGCTAGACTCTTTTATAAAAGCACCTTTATACACTTTCTATTCTTTGAATAGAAACTTTATTATCCCGCACGCTTTTTGTGGGCCTGAGGACCACTTTTAACCATTTTTTGGGTCATAGAGATATAAGACTGATTGTAGGAACAGGTATGTGGAACAGAATGTAAGGTTCTTCATTTTCTATTAGAAAGGGAGGATCATCTATCAGATGTGGCCAGGAATGCCACACTTATAGTAAGCCGGTGTTTATAAATTATGCTCTTTAACATAAATAAAACAATAAACCTAAATTTTGTTGAATATTTGCAAAAACAGTACTTTAATTAACGGTATCGGGACTATTTTGTTGAAATCCCTGACAATTTATGGGCAAAATGAAAAATTAAAATGCATAACCATTGCACATAATCATAAACCAACTCACCCGCAGTATGAATTGAAATGGAGGTAATTAATTTTCATTTAAACATTTTAATAACAATTTGCTATGCTTCATTTCACAATAAATAATTGTAAAACACAATTCCATTTTACGTTCTGTTAATCCAGTCGTTCCTTTTTTAAATGGTACAGGTCCACGTTAATCCGATTAAATGATTAAGTATAATTCCATTTAATGGGATTCTGTTTCGATTTTAACCAATAAAATGGATTACCAGGGAATTTGGATAATAATAAATTATATAATTATATTAAAAAGCTATTAAGAGCGTGTACGAAGAACGACATTACATTTAAATTCTCAAGTAGTTATTTTTCGAGCTGATTGATCCGATTTCAATTAAACTTCGTTTACATAAGCAATATGAATCTTAAAATTTATCAGAAAATATGTGACGGCACGATTGGTGCAGTGGCGTAATGACTGACTGCTATGTTGGACGCCTCTGGGTTCTATTCTTTTAGACCGTCAACGAAAATTCGCTTAGAAACTCGAAACCTTATTCTCTATTAGTTCTGAATTTAGTTGGGTCGCACGCCTCCTCTCTGTGATAGGGAGCATGCCATAAGCGAGGGAGCGTGCGCCCGTAGACTGGAGTTCCCTCTCGGATACGTCCGGGGGGAAGACCAGTTTTTCGGGCCGGTGCACCCTGGGATGCGGGCAAAAACGGCCAAATGCCTGCTGGAGTCGCGGATTTTTTTTTAATCCAGGATACCGCCGCCCCGGAACGTAAAGGGCATCCGAAGAAACACGGGTGGTTTTTAGTCAGTAAGAGTCTGACAGTCCCTTCCGCCCCACCCAGGGCGGGAGGACTCGTTTGATGATTCAGCCACCCTAAAAAAAAAAAGAAGTTGAGGCCGATACCACTGGGCCTCCACGGCTGCCAATCTTCCAGGTCTAATTACCAATGTTAATCTTTAAGTATTAAACTATTGTACGTGATTCAATTTGCATCGCTAATGAATTCGTAATTATTTTAGTTTACGCTTCTCACGTAGTTCAGAGGGGTGTCAATTATATTGGGTACCTTGTTATGGAAATGGTGAAGGGGCAATTTAAACTATCAATCTTCTATGACCCATTATACGGGGTGAGAAACAACGAGGTTACACCTTAACTAATCTGATTTAAAAGTACCAAGCTGGTTCAGCCTGTAGTGTTTAGTAATGGGACACAGGCCTCTTACTAAGAGGGAAATAGTGGGCCTTGATCTTCCATAAGCCATTGAGGGTTCGAGGATTTTTTTTAACGTGGTAAAATCATCATATGAGTCCTCCCACCCAGGGCAGAGCGGGAGGGACTGTCAAATTCGTGCTGACTAAAATCCACGGTGTCCTTCCATAGTCCTGCAGGCTACAGGGGGGCCCCGTCACTATGCTGACACTCCTTGAAGTGCGCGTGGAACACAACGCGCCGTCGACCCCGGCATGGTCCATGGTCGGACAGCGAGTCACCCATTACTCGCCGCCCGCATGCCCGGGCCTACGGTTGTGCGGGTTCGAGGATGTCAAATGTCTTCGAATATTTGTTTCTGGCAGACGACAAATCCGAATGGATAATACATAAAATGAATATGTAACTTATTGTGATCACTGTTTCTTGTAGAAAAAAATATAATCAGCCTCACAATTTAATCACTTAGCTTGACGCGGTGCGATAGCAATACTTGAATACGAACATCTTACAGCTAAAATGAAATGAAGAATCAGTAAATAAATGAATATCAAGGAGCACTTACCAGTATCACCAGGGCACCTAACTACATCTCTACGCTGCCTATGCCTGCAGTCAAAGAGGCTGGTCTCATTGCCTTCACAGTTGATGCCGCTGAGCACGATTTCGGAGAAGCCAAAGGCATTAGTTTGAAGAGCCTGCTCAGCATAGCCGAGGCCCAAGTGTTTGCAGACAATGCCAGCTTCATAGATCGTCCAGCCATCGGGGCAGATACTGCCCCATCTGTTGTTGTGAAAGATCTGAAAGACATATTGAAGAAATTCTTGTTTTTTTATCGTGGTAAAATCAGGGAGAACTCATACTGTCAGACTTGTATTGACTAAAATCCACGGTGTTCCTTCCATAGTCCTTTACGTTCCAGGGTCACGGTTACCCGATGAGACAGTTCCGCGTCATGACACACTGCCTGCCGGTGTCGCGGGACCAACGCATTACCGTGACCCTAGTACGTAAAGGGCTAGTGAAGGACACCGTGGATTTTAGTCAGTACAAGTCTGACAGTCCCTGCCGCCCTGCCCTGGGTGGGAGGACTCATTTGATGATTTTACCACGATAAAAAAAAAAAAAGTCATGACAAGTGTGTGACATGACTTTTTTTTTTTTATCGTGGTAAAATTCTGTTTTCTTCTTTCCATCTTGAAACCTTAAATTACCAGTGGGTAATTTAAGGTTTCAAGATGGAAAGAAGAAAACAGAATGCCTTGAGTTCCTAAATGTGTTTCTGTTTCAGTGTGACAGCATGAGCCAATAACGGTGACTACTAGGCATTGATTGAAGACTACTCGTACATAAAAAGGTTTAATTACACAGATACGTGAAAGAAAAGAAAATGCATAAGATTCTTCCTCAGTTGAAGGACAATAATTGTGGCTTGATTTAAGTAAGAGATAAAAAAAAAAACGACGGGTTGCACTCTGGGAGTGCCGACAGAAGTGAAAACTTGAATAGTAATAAACACACACGAACATTCGCGCAAGCGCCCTGCGCCGTCTTACGAATTTTCGAACAGGTCACGTGTCCTGACGCGAGTTTAACATTTTTTACCCATTCCAAAAAAGTGCACAACGCCGCTAAAGAAGTTTTCACTTCAAAATCTTACCTCAACTCTTCCCTCACTGATAGTGCTACCACCAACAAGCCTCAAGAGTGCTGTTTTCTCATTCACAACATCTCTTAGCTTATTACTTGACCAGACTCTGACTATTGACTTGTTGGTCTTTAGAACTACAGCCTCATTTGTGCATACAACTCCCGCTGCTTCATCTTTGTCGCAGTCTGAAGCTCCCCAGCGGTTGAAAATGCATTTAGAAAGAGATGTTTCGTCTCCTTGACATTTTACGTCGTCGAGCCAGTATTTTTCTGAAAGCAATATTGTAAATCAGGAAGCAGAAGTTAAAATGATTTTATAAAACTTTTACTGAAAAAAACCTAAAATTAAAAAAGAAAGTTATATCATTACTGATGAGGTACTTTAGTGGAGTTTTTTCAGTACTTTACAAATAACACATAGTATTTTTAGCATTCAGTTGACTGTCAATATCGTTTTCAACTGAATTTAGTGACAAGAAGGTAGCAAATTGACACATTTAAGCCTTTGTCAAACAGACAGCGGACCGGACCGAGTCTGAAGCGATGACAAACCGATACGAGACGTCAAACTGGGTGCAGCGAACCGAGGCGTGGCTTTTTATGAACGACGTCAAACAGAGCAAATACGCCTTCGCCGCGTCTTCGCATCGGTTCGGTCACGCTATCGGATCGCTTTCCTGTGACTGAATTCAAACAATTCCATACTTTACAAATAAAAACGCCTTGCTTCGCATTCGCCACGCCTGTCTGTTTGACAAAGGCTTTACCGATAGTACAAAAGTCAAAAATAGATTAATTATCCTACTTCCTGTGGTCAGTTGTTGTAGAGAGTTGGAACGAAATGTGAGATGGTTAGGTCTGAGGTATTTAAATTACTACTGACCTACAGTCTGCCCATATTGTCCTCCGACCGTTGCTTTTCCAGTCATGTTATAAGATTTGCAGACCACTTTAGCTGCTTCATCATCCCAGGAGTCATCGCATACGGCACCCCAGCGACCAGCGTGATAAATGTATACATTTCCTGAAAGTTCACGCTCACAGATTGTCACTAAATTATTCACGTGTTTTATTTTTCAAGGCATTTTAATCAGTGCCCAGAAATAAGGGATTAAACCTAATGGTTTTAAGTGGAGAAATGTTTTAGTTCGTCAACTCTTATTTTTCTTTACAAGTTCGTCAAACAATAGTCACCTCTTTTCAAAATTTATATTTTGTCCTATCCATAATACAATCAGGGACTCACGAATTATCGTGACCCCGGAACGTAAATCCATCAAATCCATATTAGTCAGAGTCTGACAGTGCCTCCCGCTCTGCCCTGGGTGGGAGGATTCATTTGATGATTTTACAACGTTAAAAAAAAAACCATAATACAATCTGTAATAAATAAATATATTGTCTCTATATCTATCTTACCTTCATAATTACTTGTACCTCCCACCAGTTTGATTTTTCCTTCTAATTTACTTTTCTTATTCAATAGTTTCTGTATGAATTCAGCCCTCAATGCTCTTTCTGGTTCACTTAGGTCTTTACTAAACACTCTTACTGTCCGTATCAATAAAATTATCAGAACTATTAAATTAATCGCGTATTTTATATGCACCATTTTCTTATTTTTTTTTCACTAAAGTATAATTATTTGGTTTTAACACTATTATAATTTAAATAAAGTTGGCACAAATATGTTGCCCTGGGGGACACCATATAATAAACTAAAATTTGACTATCACTGTCTGTTTTTTATCATAGAAATATGTTAGTGCAGTCTATAGAAAATTATTAACTATTTAAAACTATTGCTTAGTACACATTTTTAGACCAAAAGTTGTATGAACCGCACATCGATGGTTTTCAAATGGCTTCGTAGAAACAACTGGCGATGGAATCTGTTCGTTTTATTACTATGAATGCT
This sequence comes from Agrotis puta, assembly GCA_943136025.2. Classification (NCBI taxonomy): domain Eukaryota; kingdom Metazoa; phylum Arthropoda; class Insecta; order Lepidoptera; family Noctuidae; genus Agrotis; species Agrotis puta. The sequence goes on along the minus strand of OW964190.2, from coordinate 4,007,126 downwards.
AAGCAATTATTAGTTCAATGTCATGATATACGAATATTATGGTATGTAAAGAGTTCGTCACATGCACGTAATTTAATAGCTTTAAGGGGAAGACAACGTAGTTTTTGTTCACCATAAATGTCTTAGAATATAAAGAAAATTAATCTATTATATCTAAAAATTATAACAGTACACACTTTTTCCGAACATATTTTTTTTTTTTAAAACAAATATTTAGTTTTCTCTTTTAAACCTGTTTATTTAAGTATCACAATTTTTTAATTTTATGTTTGTAAATGTGAATGAAATGGACGGGCTGCTTATAAAAAAAAAAAAAACGTCACACACAACTCTGAAAGGTACGATACCATGTTGACTCTTTGAAAACAATTAAGCAATGAAACAATAGATTACATTGAATTATTGTTATGTAGATGAATTTTTGTAATCTGTCCGGCTAATCAAAATGACCTAATAAAACAAAAAACTAGTCTAATATTAATTAGAAATGTGTTTTTTTTTCATTTAAATAGAATTTAGAAAAGGACAATTACAAACTAACTTAATTTCATAGTAACAAATAACTTTTCAACAAGATTTGAAACGAATAGTTTTTAGGGGGTTGTGGGTTTATTTATTTAGCTGTACCCTGTAAATAAATAAACCTATTTCATGAAAGTGTTGTAACTTTCATTAAGAAACATGGCCTTAATAATAGCAACGTAGATACACAACAAGGAACACTTTAGACTACATCAAATCATTTAACCTAAATACGTATATGTGTCTGTTTTGTCGCAAATGACTTCACATATTGAATTGTTTGTTCGTGTCAACACAATCAATTGAAAACCTTGTAAACTAGCTCACTGGGTTATAAATCCAATGGCTTGTCGTCGGAAAGTATGAACGTGACAGAGAATTCTTTGGAGGAAAAAAACTTGGAACTATGTTGATGTCATCGGTGCAGTTTGGGAGATGATTTGTTTATCACTATCACTACATTTTATAAAACGAAGACGTTCCCCGCTGTCTGTTTGTCTGTCCCTATGTATGCTTAGACCTTTAAAACTACGCAACGGATTTTGATGCGGGTTGTTTTAATAGATAGGGTGATTCAAGAAGAAGGTTTATATGTATTTAAGATGATACAAATATTTACAATGTTTTGTTCTTTCCATCAAATATTTAATTTTGTTTAATACACAATAATAACTTCATAATTGTTACATATATATTTTGCACAAAATGTATACAATGTCATTCCTGCCTGTAAGGGGGGTTCCTGGTGTCCTGAAATACAAGCCTCGGCTTAGTTTAGGCACCAGTCTGCCACAAATAAACATAGTGATCATTCTTATTCAATTTAAAAGTGTTAGCTGATAAGTATTATTTGTGGAAGAAAATAAACATTTTTATTATAAAAAAATATTATAAAAAAAATTTAACATGCATAATATAGTAGAGATTGCACCCGTGCGGTGCCGGGCCATGTCGCTAGTTGTTTATAAAGATAAATTGGCTTAGTAAGAATTTGATATTGAAGTATCCTCTATTGCTCCTTGAAATTAATTGGAACTCAGATGTGTTATGATTTTTACATGTAAAAAATGTTCGTTGTCATCATTCTGTCTAGCTTTTTAATAACTATGCAACGGTCTGATTTCAGTAAAAACAGCTCAATATATTAAAATGAAACAGAGGACAACAAAAAAGTAAGGATTTAAAAAAATACATAATTACATTACTTTCGACAAAAAAATTTAGCAAAACTTAGAAAGATGGAAGTTTTATATTGATTTTCTTTAAACGTTTCCCCTTGTTAAGAATTACTCCTGAATCGTAGCTGAGATCAAGTTGTTGTTGAGATTAAGTCTCGTGCGGAAATCAAATCCGCGACACGCAGTGCAGCAGTCAATCCTTCAGCCACTTCAACAACAGTGCCGTCACTTTTCGCCATTCATATTTGTGAGGTTTAAACGAGTATTATCTATCTATACATATAATAAATCTGTAGAAGGGTCAATTCTGTACATTGAAAATATTGAAAAATAAATAGCGGGGGGTGTTGCTGGATCGATACCAAACCCAAATATATGATTAAAAAATTTTTTGTCTGTCTGTCTGTATGTGCAGACATCACGTGAAAACTAACGGTTCGATTTCGATGAAACTTGGTATAATTATACCTTATTATCCTGGGCATAAAATGGGATACTTTTTATTCTGGAAAAATACGTAGAAAATGAGCAGGCGAAACAGCTGGCAAAAGCTAGTATAATATAAAATAAGGAGAGAGCTTCTTAAATGCCATCAACGATAGAAGTCTGTTTTTAAATATGATCTGCGACGGAAAGGGCTAACGAAGGAACACGATGGATTTTGGTCAGTACAAGTCTGAGAGTCCCTTCTGCTCCCAAGGTCGGAGGACTCATTTGATGGTTTCAGCACCTCAAAAAATTGAGATTTCCGGCGATGACGGCGACTGGGATTTTCTAGATACATAGGTCAGTAGTTAAATAATTCTAATTAGAAAGTTACCTGAAATTGTCTCTTTCATTGACTAACCAGCAAAAGTACTAGGCTAGCATAAGTTCAATGTGGTGTTTATTTAAATATTTCTGGGTCGATACTAGACAATTTCAAGTAATCTATTCCTGCCAAGGTCTATTTTATTACATACCACTTTAAACCTATGCTAGCCTATTACTTTTGCTGGTTCATATTGAACAAGACAATTTTCACAGACATTTTTCGTTTGACTATATCGTTTTGGCATGAACAATGGATTTTTTATTCACATATGGATCGGTCCCAGTCGACGGAATGCAAATATTAAATTTAAATGCATTCGGCAACTGGGACCGCGGTGTCAGTTAATTACGGTCCCAGTCGCCAGAAACCTAAAAAAAAAATACACGTCTTCATTAGGGAAGTCGACCACACACCAACAATTTCACTGTAGGCAAAAATCTCCCAAAGTTTATTAAACAAAAAAAAAACTACGTTCATTAACTTAGTTCTACACTAACTAAGCGGTCTCAGTAAGCTACTTAACTTCTAGTATAACTTGATGGTAACGTCTTAATTAGGACGCGGGGAGGGATGGAGAGTACCTAGTATTTATGTAAAGTGGGTTAGTAAGGTACTGTGTTGTGACGGTTATGGTTTACTAAATGCCTTTTAGTAAAGACTAGAATATCCTACTTCCTATCCAACTAATATACAACATTATTTTTAGTATATGCGAAACCTGAATATAGTTTGTTCAGAATCAGTAACTGATTCGATTCCAATAATTTTTACACCATGTTATATTTTTTTTCAAAAATATTTTATTTAAATTTTATTACCAGTTAATTACAATACAATCACCGTACGGTTAAGTACCTATTGCCAAGCTATTATCACAAGTGTATAACACAGGAGACGCGGTTTACGCGGGTGTACGGCGAAATGACCATGTTTTTGAACGGACAACCAGGTAATATACAAACTTATAACCTTGTGATTTTTAATGATACGGTTTTAAAATTTTGTACATAGATTCTTTACACTAAAATACTAAATAGGTGTATCGGGTTTCGCATAAACAAAAAATAATGTTGTATAAATATCGCTTTTATGCCTTTGTCAAACAGACAGGCGAAAGGGAAGCGTTTCCGAAGCGATACCGAACCGAAGCGAGACGTCAGTCCGATAGTTCGGTCGCGCTATCGGATCGCTTTCGCTTTTCTATGCGACTGGATTCAAACAATTCCATACATTACAAATAAAAACGTCACGCTTCGCATTCGTCACGCCTGTTTGAAAAAGGCTTTAGCGATAAGACTGCCGTTGTAACCATTTTATTTTTATCGTGGTAAAATCATCAAATGAGTCCTCCCACCCAGGGCAGGGCGGGAGGGACTGTCAGATTTGTACTGACTAAAATCCACGGTGTCCTTCAATAGCCCTTTACGCACCGGGGTCACGGTAATTCGTTAGTTCCGCGACCCCGGCAGGCGCCGTTGTAACCATTGAACTAAAAATATTGTAAAACCGTTTTTTGTAACAATTTTGGTGTACAATCAAGTTTATTCTATCTATCTACGAGTATCTAATATTATAAACGTGAAAGTTTGTTTGAATAGATGTTTGTTACTCTTTCATGCAAAAACCACTGAACGGATTTGGAAACAATTTTGTACACAAATAGTTTATAACCCGGATTAACACATTTTTTTTAACATGGTAAAATCATCAAATGAGTCCTAAAACCCAGGGCAGAGCGGGAGGGACTGTCAGACTCTTACTGACTAAAAGCCACGGTGTCCTTCAAAAGCCCTTTACGTTCCGGGGTTACGGTAATTCGTACAGTCCCGCAACCATACACTTTTCCCCTACAAACATTTTTATACAACACTAGCGACCCGCCCCGGCTTCGCACGGGTGGTCATTTTTTTTTTCCGGGATAAAATATAGCCTATACGGATTCGGAAGAATCCCTCTAAGTAATGGTAAAAGAAATTTTGAAATCGGTCCAGTAGTTTTTGAGCCTATTCAATACAAACATACAAAAATACAAAGGTTTCCTCTTTATAATATTAGTATAGATTTAAGCAGTATTTTACATCGGTTTTTTGTATGCACAACGTAACTAACGTTAACAAACCGTTAGTTGAACAAACGTGATGTTGACAGAACGTTTTAACTTTAACCAATTTATGTTTCACTGTTAGTTCAAGGCTATCGACAGTTTTTGCCGACTCTGTATTTTTTTGAATTCTGTGATTTTTCAATGTGTCTGTCTATATTTGAAATGTTACAAATATTTTTTGATATGTTTCAAATACATTTCAGTAATATAAATTAGAAATGTTTTTTATTGTATGTAATATTTAAAAATATTTGTCAGTGGCAGGTAAAATTATTACATGAATGCTCTCCCACCCTGAGTAGAGCGGAGGAGACTATGAGACTCTTACTTACTAAAAGTCCACCCTGTTACCTTCCGGGGTCGAGGGACTGTCTCATTAGGTAACCGTGACCCTGGAACGTAAAGGGCTATTGAAGGATACCGTGGATTTTAGTCAGTACGAGTCTGTCAGTCCCTCCCGCTCTGCCCTGGGTAGTAGGAATCATAATTATGACGATTTTACCACGCTAAAAGAAAAATGCCTCTGTTTCTTCGATTGCCGACCACGACGGAGACCACTCTTTAGACAGCCCCGCGATTTAAGCAGAGGGAATGTGTCCGAAATTCACCATTTGGACGAATATTTTGCAAAAAAAAATTCTTCGTCTTTTTAATTACTTGAAGGATATCCTGGATATTCTGCTGAGCAGTCCACATTTTTCAAATTAATAAATATTATTGTTGATCATATTGCGCCGAAAGGAAATGAGAAGTCTGTAGCAAATTGTGAACTGAAAGAAAATTAAGTTTCCAGCGCCGAGTAATATTTTTCAATGGATATTGAATTGAAAGCGTGCTTCAAAGTTCTGTTTAAAACGTTCAGTTTTGAACGAAATCGTTCGTATTTCGTTCAGAATCGTACTGGTAATCAGGGCCTTTCAGCTTTATAATTTAGTAGCTAGCGTCTAGTTTTCGTTTTTTTAATGTTTTGTTTTTCTTTATCCTTATTACCAAGACTGTCCGTCTGTCACCAAGGTGTCTCAAAAAGTATGATAGTTATACAGTTGAACTTTTCACAGATGATGTTTTTCTATTGCCGCTTTAACAACAAAATACAAAAGCTAGTGTGTAGTGGACTTCCATAGGGCAGACATGATTTTATTGCCGTTTTTGCGATAATGGTACAGAACCACTTCTTTTTTTAAACGCCCTGTTTTTTTTTTTTAAATTAAGAATAGTCTCAATCTGGCCCAGAAGCAAAGATGAGTCCTAAAATGGAATGAGCTTACTCAGAAAGAACTGGAATTTCACACTGATTATGGAACACAGTAAGAATCTGACTCTGAAAGCATGGTGGTCGACCCTGGTGAGGTTTACCATAGCCAGTAGAAAATATTTAAAGGGGTTTCTTTACAAATTCCAGTGTTTCAAGTTAGGTATGACCAAAAAGTTTGAAGCAATTTGTTTTCTTTTTTGTACTTTTAAGATTAAATGGAACTTAAAAGGGTCTGTTTTATTAGGTATTACTTTCTACAATTTCGAAATAGAACCGATCAGAAGCGGCTCGCATCCAGCGCGACCCTGCGGTCTTCATCAGATCGTCTAACTTGTGGGTGGACGACCTGCGCTGCGCTTACTTTAGGACGTCCATCTCCATTTGAGAACCTTGCAACCCCATCAGCCATCAGCTCTGCGTGCTATGTGGCCTACCCACTGCCACTTCAACTCGCTAATTCGCTGGACTATAAACCATTCTTCATGAAAAAGAGTCCAGGTTGTAATAAAACTTTGGTTGCGGCCGTAAATCTGGCCGGATCTATACCTATCCCACCAAAAACATTAAATGTAAAAAAATGCCAAGTCTCTCGATGCAGTCTTTCCATCGTAAAAAGTTTTGAGATCTCATAGAAGCCAAGTCCTATTCAAATTATTTTGTAGTTATAAATCAACATTTAGTAATTGTATCAATAGTTTTCTTTATATTATAATTATAGTGACTTGGCAATGAGCACCAATTAAAAGCTCCTAAACTATTAATTCAATTGGCATGTAATTTCGAACTTAAGCTTGTTCTAATGCCTACTATTATTCACCGAAAACCTAAACTTCTAGCTTTGTCCACATCGAAGATATAGGGGGGGCGAAACAGCCGCGAATCGCATCGAGAAAAGATGGTACGGCAGTGCCCGTTTTGCTCGAGACTTGGCTGGGGCACTGCCGTGCCCCCAGATTGTGTGTGTCAACGTCAGCGGTTAGCGAAAAGCATGTAAAGCGTGGTGTAGCGGTCACAGTTGCTGTTGCTGAGTAAGAGGTTTGGGATAATAATTATAGTTTTTTTTAGTAAGTACAGTTCACCTGCCTGTGGGCCTTTTTCTTACGGATTGTCGACAAAATTAAGAAGCGTTTATTATTTTTTAACATTAACATTAAGGTCATTAAAAAAATAGATAGTGAGTGACTATCAATTTATCTTAAGGAAAACAATCGAAACTCTATCCTAACTTCCTAAAACCTCAAACACCCGAGCTAATCCAGAACGTCTATTATGATAATCAAAATCGTTACTCACACATCCAATTTGTGAGATTCCTAACTAACTTACAATATCAAATCTATTTTGAACCCTCTATCAAAAGGGTTGGATATAAATCAAATAAGTTTTCAAACAATTATGGGCTTGATATAGAAAAATGCAGAAGGTGAACTTTATTTAGGTCATAGTGAGCGAATACTTAAATGTGACTGTTAGAGGTAGTCTGTTTTTTTGTTGTCATGGTATAATCATCAAATGAGTTTTCTCCCCACCCAGGGTGAAACGAGAGGGACTGTCAGACTCGAACTGAGTAAACTCCACGGTGTTCCCTCAATAGCCATTTATTGATGAGAAAATTGCTGATAAGGCTTAAAAGTGAAGAAAAATTGTGTTGCGCGGACCCTACCTCACCAATATAGGACCGCCGCAGCAGACGGCCTCAGCAACAGACGTCGCGAGGCGATTTCCGGACAACGTAGGCGCGTCGTTACTCGCCGACTCGTTGACTCGCCGTCCGATCATGGACCATGCCCGGGTCGACGGCGCGTGGGTTTCCACGCGCGCCTCAAGGACCTGTCAGCACAATGACGGGGCCTCCTTAGAGGGCCGAAGCCTGCCGGGGTCGCGGGACTGTCACCGTGACCCTGGAACGTAAAGGGCCATTGAAGGACACCGTGGATTTTAGTCAGTACGAGTCTGACAGTATCTCCTGCTCTGCTCTGGGTGGGAGGACTCATAAGATGATTTTACCACGTAAAGAAAGAAATGTATGGAGCTAACCTACTGCGTTTATCTGTTTTGTGGTCAAAAACAACACGTGAACAAGTGAATAGTACTTACTAACCACCAGTCGTTAGCGTTATTATAGGTACCGGTTTCGAAAGGTAAATGTCCATTATAATTCATCTGGGGATAGTTTTGAAATAGATTGTAATTATGAAGGGTAGATATGCTGGATATGGTCAAGGATTTTTGTGTCACCTGTCACAATGTACTTAGTATCTACGTAGATGAGTCAGGAATAGATGGCCTTTTTGTTTTTTATCGTGGTAAAATCATCAAATGAGTCCTCCTACCCAGGGCAGGGCGGGAGGGACTGTCAGACTTGTACTGACTAAAATCCACGGTGTCCTTCAATAGCCCTTTATGTACCGGGGTCACGGTAATCCCTTGGTCCCGCGACACCGGCAGGCTTTGGCCCTCTACAGGCCCCGTCACTATGCTGACACTCTTTGAGGCGCGCGTGGAACACAACGCGCCGTCGACCCGGGCATGGTCCATGGTCGGACAGCGAGTCGCCCATTACTCGCTGCCCGCATGCCCGCGCAGGAATAGATGGCTTACCAAGAATTCTTAAAGCGAGAGTAATTCCAGTGTTGGAAAGAGAGAACTATACAAGTCGTCGAGCGCCATCTTGTTAATTGATATAATTGGGCCACCACTGCTCGTCGAAATTACAATTAAAAAATATTAAATAGTTAAAATATTATTATTGAAAATTAATTTGTACAGATGCCAGCAGGTCAACCTACCCAAATCCGTCAAACCTTCTACTATAAGGTTGAAATCTATTAAAGAAATTTGACAGATAGACAGAGCTTGATGTGCTGGCGCGTCTGTACCAAGTACTTTTTGCTAAACGCAATTTTTACGTAACAGTTTTCTAATGGAGGTCATTATTTATTATTTACTAGCTGTACCACCCTGCCACGCTTCGCTGCGGCACAAAAAAAAAACAGTTTAAAAAAAATTGATAAAAACAATCCTTGATGCGGATTATATGTCATGCTAAAATTTCAGCTCAATCGGTGCAGAACTCTTTGAGTTTTTGAAGCATACACAAACCAACATAACATTTTTATATATATAGATTTATTATTATGCGGAATATTTAATGGAGGTCATTGACATGTTTAACATTATGAAAATACAATTCGGAAAGACTTCTTGTCATATCCAGCACTACAGATCTGCGTCAAAAAGAACTTCGGTATAGTTCGTGGGTCTGCTCAGATTAATTAATCACGGAAAATAGGAGTACAATGTAGGTATAGCAATACATCGTACCTACGTGAGATCGCTTTATTTTCTTGACAAACTGTTTTGGGCACCCTACTGGCGGACCGTAGGACCATAGTATAGGTTTAAAGAACCAGTAAACTAACGAAGCTCTTTATATGAAACTAGCTCCTACATATGAATTTGTCCACGTGAAAAATTAGTTATTTGGCTCTCGGTTTTTTTATCGTGGTAAAATCATCAAATGAAGGACTCATTTGATGATTTTACCACGATACTCACCTAGGGCAGAGCGGGACTGTCAGACTCGTACTGACTAAAATCCACGGTGTCCTTTAATAGCCCTTTACGTTCCGGGGTCACGGTAATTCGTACAGACCCGCGATCCCGGCAGGCTTTGGCTCTCTAGAGAGGGGCCCCGTCATTTTGCTGACACTCTTTGAGGCGCGCGTGGAACACAACGCGCCGTCGACCCGGGCATGGTCTATGGTCGGACAGCGAGTTGGCCATTACTCGCTGCCCGCATGCCTGTGCGGCTCTCGGTGTTTGCGTAGCTTTTCAACAGTAAGATATTTTCAAGGTTGTTTATTTTGATAATCTCTTACGTCTCAACTCATCATCATCTGCCTAGCCTTTTCCCAACTATGTTAGGGTCGGCTTCCAGTCAAACCAGATGCAGCTGGATATCAGTATTTTACATGGAGCGACTGCCTGTCAGACCTCCACAACCCAGTAACTGGGTAATACGATACCCCATGGTAAGACTGGTTGTCAGACTTTAGAGCTTCTGACTAACAGTAACGACTGTCAAAGATCTACAAATGACAGCCGGGACCAACGGCTTTACGTGCTTTCCGAGGCACGGAGGAAACTCGCTATGACAGATGGTCACCCATCCACAGACCGACCTCGGCAAGCGCGGTTTAACCCGGAAGATCGGCTTGTGCGGTTGTATTTATTTAGCCACGAGCTCCTCTTACGTCTCAACTAAACTACCCTTAATCTCTTGATTTATTCGTATTCGTTGTGATGGAACATTTACACTGTATTTAATTTGGGAGCCATTTCACTAAGTCAATCCGATATTAGCATCATGTATATAGATATAGGGCAAAACATACTCAATACGATTAACCTATCTACTTAGAATTGGACAAAAAACATCCTGCGTATCTTTCCTGTTTAGAATATCACACCTGTGCCTGCTTAACTTTGCTTAAAATTAGGCAAACCTTCAGGGATTATAATTGGCTATTTGACTGAAAAATTCTAATTAGTCCGTCACTTAGATTATCAAAGAATATTCGACCCGTGTTTTTTCTTTGTTTTGTTAACCAAAATTGACTGAGATACAATGCTTTCAAAATTGGCAATACATCACAATTTCTATTGAATTCTGACGTCACGAGCCCCCTCTCTCGAGTTTTGATGCGTTGTATTTTGGTGAATATTTATTGATTTTACAAAAGAAAAAATACGTGTACGTTATTTTTTAAAACTCTAAATGACGGACTAATTATGTTTGTAATTTATAGCTAATTATGTTTTAGGTTATTGTGTATTTTTGACGACTATGTGTGAATCGATTCCCATAATTTGTACGTAGTTGAAATACTGTGTGTTATTATTAATAGGTATACTGTGGCGATGATGACTATTTTAGGCCCACAATGTAAATTGTAAGGAAGCTGTAATGAAGAGTAGTTTTGCTGAATTTATTTCAAGGAATAGGGATTGTATTGAATTGTAATGAGATTTGGGACTTATTTTAGCCTTCTACTTCTCTACCTCTACCTCTACTTATTTTAGCAAGTTATTAAGCTTTTACCTCCTAGTAGCGTCGCATAGGTGCGCTAGAACTGGACTAGGGCCTATGGGTCTTATTCTGTCTCCTGCTTGATTTTGGAGTAAAGCAGAAATAGTAATGAAGAAAAAAGACAAAAAAAAGTTGTTTTTCAAAGGTTCAGTTTTCGACTTATATTTGACGAATAACTCTAAAACCTGACGCCTTAGTACATTATTTCCATTACAATGTTTGTTTCTCTGTCTTTTATCTAAACATATAACATTAGTTGTGCACCGCGATTAAAAAAATATCAAAATGGCGGGCGACCGATACAAAACCTCCAAAACCTTCAAACTCCTTTGTAAGCCAAGTTTTAAATCAAGGCTTTTAAAGGACAATAAGTTAACCCTCATTATCTATGAGGGTTAACTAAATCTATACATATAATAAATCTGTAGAAGGGTCAATTCTGTACATTGAAAATATTGAAAAAATAAATAGCTGTTATATAATAAATACTGTTATAGTGTTGCTGGATCGGTACCAAACCCAAATATGTGACTAAAAAATTTTTTGTCTTTCTGTCTGTCAGTCTGTCTGTCTGTCTATATATGCAGGCATCACGTGAAAACTAACGGTTCGATTTCGATGAAACTTGGTATAATTATACCTTATTATCCTGGGCATAAAATAGGATACTTTTTATCCTGGAAAAATACGTAGAAAAAAATATCTTATTTTTCAGTTACACAGAACGCGAGCTCAACAGCAGTAGCTCAATAGAGGGATCTCCTTAATTATTATAGGCTTAGCCGTATTTGGGTCCAATAGATATTTATAAGATGTCATTGTCAGAGTTACTCAAAATGGAGAAATAAACCATCCACGCGAAGACAGACATCCGCGCGGACGGAGTCGCGGGCGGAAGCTAGTTCTACATAATATTAGAGACTAGTATATTCAATTTTATTTTAAAAGCGAAGTATTTACATTACATTTAAATCATAATCTCGTTTAAGCGTCTTCTAGCAGACATATTTAACAACTAATAAAATCTTTACCTTATAAACGAAGTCACCGGTAAAATAACTCCTCAAGTTCATTTGGAGTTTCAAACCAAGATAGTATAAAGATGCGATTCCATCGGTATGCGGCACAAATGTTTGCTCAGGTGGCCGACCTTGACGTCTTAAAGTGTGAGTAATTCCAGTGTGGGAATGAAATGGCGCTAGACGACTTGTATAGCTCTGTCTCCTTCCCACACTGGACCACCTGGTGGACTCACTCAAGCAAAAACGAACTAATTGCGGGCGAACATTCTGTAAATGTTCAAGCACAATTTGATTTTTCTGTACGCGGACACGTGAGCAGTAGACTAGTTATTTGTGCGCGCACATTCTTAGACTTAGTTTAGTGAAAATGTTCGCGCACAAAAATGTGCTGCACTGTGCGCGAGCTTTTATTACCGGTTTGGCGCGTCCGATTTCTGTATGAAATAAAATGTAACACGCGCCATGTGAAGCAAGAATACCAAGAATTTAACACTGTACTCATTACATTTTAAGTACCATTACCAAGATGCCACTGAGTGCATTAGCCAGTTAGTTGTTCTGCCTTTACGACAATTATGTTGCAGGCCAGGTTACACGTGGAGTCGTGAGCCTCTTTATGTAACGTTGTAATGAAACCGTATCATACAACAAATGTTTGGAACTGAGTGGTATTATGGCTTAAGGCTAAGTACCATTCCATTATGGCATTTCCATGGTGGATTATAGAGCTCATAATGCAATACCGACCAAATATCATTTCTTTGGTATTGTTCGTCATGTTTTTGAGCTCCTTGTGTTATGAGTTGAGCTACACGATGAACGACATATGCTCGCACTTACTGGACAGGCCTATCATAAAGCCAGAGTGATACCACTGTGGGAAAGAGACAGAGCTATACTAGTCGTCTAGCGCCATCTCGTTCTCACACTGGAATTACTCTCGCTTTAAGACTTCAGGATAGGCCACCAGGTTTATTCAAATCTTGTTGATTCTTTCTTCAACATGACATTATAATTATTCTTGTTTTTTGTTTTCCTTTTATATACAATCCGACATCATGATTATTTAATTACTGTTATTTATAAATGCAAGGGGGTCACGCTTTTTTCCAGTTTATTTGTATTGATTGTCTGAACATTTGAGTAACTTATGCGGCCTACACAAGTGTCCTTTCTTTGGTATTGTTCGTCGTCGTTGAGCTTCTTGAGTTCTGAGTCGAGCTACACGATAACTGACAAACGCTTGCACTGACTGGACAGGTCCACTCAAATCTGTGTGGTTCTTAATTCAAAAGACCATCTCAGACCTTAACCTACATGGCCTTCGTATGACTACCAAGTTAATATCTAGACTTAAAAAGAGACAGTGACCTCCGATTTTTTTGTCGGCTGTTTCTTCTCGGAATAGTCAGGTACGAAAAGACAGACCTCATTTAGTTCGTATAAAAGACGATTTATTTTCGTTTTGGATTCTATCCTATTTTTTATTGGTTTGTTTTTTTTTATCTTGTTTTCAAAACGTACTTGCATAAATGAATATATTTCACATCAAAAAGTAAAGAAAAAAGAAAGTTAAATTTTATTTCTTTATGTACATAACTTCGGGAATAAAATCAAAATGCTACAAGATACATTTTATTTCCGATAAAATTTTCTTTTTCAAATGTACGAAATATTTTCGCCACTTTTTCATTTTAGTGCCTCAAAGGTATCAGTGTCGAAACAATATAAAAGACGGGAGGAAAAAGGAAATATCTTCGTAAATAGTTTGTTCAAAGTATCAGAGGCTTTGTGATTCGAAGATATTTGTTATTTGTCGTCTGTTATTTACAGGTCACATTTCAGGATGATGTTCAGGAAATACTTCAGTCTCAAAGTATTTTATAACAGTGATAGGAAAACAGTAACAGTTATTTTTATGTGTTCATAAAAACTTTTGTTGTTTTTGTGGTTTTAATTGCGAAATAGACCGTATTTTTGAATGCTAGCTGTTGCCAGCGGTTTCTTGATAATTATCCCACAGGAATATAAAATCGGGGTAAAAACTATCCTATGTGTTAATCCAGACTATAAACTATATGTATACCAAATTTCATCCAAATCCGTTCAGTAGTTTTTGCGTGAATGAGTAACAAACATCCATCCATCCAAACAAACTTTCACGTTTATAAAATTAGTAGGACTATGACAGCTAAGATTCATCATCTGCCTAGCCTTTTCCCAATTATATTGGGGTCGGCTTCCAGTCAAACCAGATGCAGCTAGATATCAGTATTTTACATGGAGCGACAGCCTGTTGGACCCACACAACCCAGTGACTGGGTAATACGATACCCCATGGTAAGACTGGTTGTCAGACTTTAGAGCTTCTGACTAACAGTAATGACTGTCAAAGATCTACAAATGAAAGCCGGGACCAACGGCTTTCCGTGCTTTCCGAGGCACGGAGGAAACTCGCTATGACAGATGGTCACCCATCCGCAGACCAACCTCGGCAAGCTCGGCTTAACCCGGAAGATCGGTCTGTGCGGCTGTATTTATTTAGCCACGAGCTTCTTCACTGTAAAGTCTTTGTCAGGACTATGACTAAGATTACTAAGACTAAAATAAGATAAGATTTATTGAAGCCTTTCGTAACTTTATTTTACTCCTCATCAATATAGACCAGTGTTTTGTTTTCAAATAAAATAACTTTGCCCCTGGGAATTATATGCGTGGTGGGTGTGTTTTACAAACATTTAAACTCACATGCACAGTCAGCCCTGTAAGTTGCGGGAATCGAACCCGCGACATGCAGCACAACAGTCAATCGTTCAGTCACGCTAAAGCCTTTGTCAAACAGACAGGCGTAGCGAATGAGAAGCGAGGCGTTTTTATTTGTAATGTATGGAATTGTTTGAATCCAGTCACATAGAAAAGCGAAAGCGATCCGATAGCGTGACCGTACCGATGCGAAGACGTGGCGAAGGCGTATTTGTTCTGTTTGACGTCGTTTATAAAAAGCCAGCTTGTACAACTGCCACGCCTCGGTTCACTGCACCCAGTTTGACGTCTCGTATCGGTTCGTTATCGCTTCGGATTCGGTCCGGTTCGCTGTCGCCTGTCTATTTGACAAAGGCTTTACAGTGTAAAACGTTTTAAATTCTAATAGAATACCTTTGGAGGTCTCAACTGCAATTTAACAATGATATCATGATAAAATCCAGAACTCCATTTTTGCCTCTCAAAAATCCCCATGCAAAACGGCATAAGTTAAACTAAATAGAAATTCTGTTCCCATAAGTAGCCGGAATGAAACAAAGTTAAAATCTGTTGGGAATGGAAAAAGTTTTTTTTTTCCATCGTATTTTCACCGAAAAAGTTTTTATGCAATTTATTCAGGCAGGACGTTTAAACGGAGAGTTGTTAATAAAAGACTTTTTTATACTGGCAATCTTTTTCGAAGTACGATTTAATGCGTCGTTACGTTGTACTTTTATCTTTGTAATTCAAATTGGAGGTAAAACGAATTTCCCCAGACAAATTATGACATGGTCGCGGGACTGTACGAATTACCGTGACTCCGGAACGTAAAAGGCTATTGAAGGACACCGTGGATTTTAGTCAGTACGAGTCTGACAGTCCCTCCCGCTCTGCGCTTGGTGGGAGGACACATTTGATGATTTTACCACGATAAAAATAAAGACAAATTATGACATAGGTAGATCGATTTTTTGTCCCAGTAAACTTAGAAACTGACATGGAAATTATTAGAATTTAAATATTAACTGTATAGGAAGTAAGACTGGTTGTCAGACTACACACGCTGACACTGATTACCTGTAACAACTGTCAAAAAACTACTAATAAAAAAGTAAGAACCATCCGCTTTCCGAGACTCGGAAGAATCTTGAGACAGAATGGACGGACCTCCGAGACATAAATATCCAAAATAGCACCTTCTCTTCAAGGAAACTCCTCCAAAACTCTTCAGACAACGTTCACACCGAAACATAAACTTCTTTAATACAAAATTAATTGAATTACAAGTTAACAAACCGTCTCGAGAAGCTGTTTTAAAGTATTTACCAAGTTGTTTACCCGACACTCCATTGAAATTCCTCCCTTAATTATAACCTGACGACGTGTCGTCACTAAATAAATGTTTACAGAAGGGTTTTGAGGAACTGTCGTGATCTTGGGACTGTCTATACGGAGTACCACGGCCCTGAATGGCTTTTTTTATCGGGGTAAAATCATCACATGAGTCATCCCACCCAGGTCAGAGCGGGAGGGACTGACAGACTCGTACTGACTAAAATCCACGGTGTCCTTCAATAGCCTTTTACGTGCCGGGGTCACGGTAATCCGTTAGTCCCGCGACCCCGGCAGGCTTTGGCCCTCTACAGGCCCCGTCACTATGCTGACACTCTTTGAGACGCGCGTGGAACACAACGCGCCGTCGACCAGGGCATGGTCCATGGTCGGACAGCGAGTCGCCAATTACTCGCTGCCCGTATGCCCGCGCGCCCTGAATGGCTAAGGGTAACTGAAGTAACGTGGTGGTTTTTAGTTAGTTCGAGTCTGACAGGCTCCCTTCAGCTCCACTCAGAGTTGAGGGACTTTTAGACTTTACGTCTAAGACGTTTTCCTGTGACGGGGCCTGCAGAGGGCCAAAGCCTGCCGGGGTCGCAGAACTAACGGATTACCATGACCCCGTTACGTAAAGGGCTATTGAAGGACACCATGAATTTAAGTCAGTCAAGTCTGACAGTCCCTCCCGCCCTGCCCTGGGTGGGAGAACTCATTTGATGATTTTACCACGATTAAAAAAAAGACGTTTTCCTAGTTGACAACGATCGTACGAATAAACAATAAGTTCATCGTCGTATGACGAAATTAAAAAAACTCATTTCTTTAGTACATCCCAATTAAAGTTTGCAAGACCTAGCTCTATAAAAGTTAGGAAATGAAAGTTTTCATTGGTAGTAGGAGCGTTGCCTATTAAAGCGACGACGCCAAAGAATACAATTTGATGAGCCTTATGAACTGTTGTCATGGTAACTGAGTGAAACTGAACTGAGCAATTGACTTATGACGGATTTAAGTGAAAGCATTAGACTTTAATTAGCTGAGTAGTATTATTCTACGAATGGAACCCACCCCTGTCATGTTCAATCAAAGAGCTTACACAAATGAGGGTAGTGTCGAATTTAATTGTAATCAATAATTTAGTACACGATCAAATACTTTGCCGACATGAGATATTATGTTCTTCATTAATATTCTGATAAGTACTAATTTTCTTTATCTCGTATAAGTTTAGATTAAATAATAAAAAAACCCTTTTCATTTTAAATACAATAAAGTAATTATAAGGCGGAAGAGATTCAAAAGAAGTCAATAAATTCTTTGTAATTTTTGTCATGTTTTAAATTTTTTTACGTGGTAAAATCATCACATGAGTCAACCCACCCAGGGCAGAGCGGGAGGGACTGTCAGACTCGTACAGACTAAAATCCACGGTGTCCTTCAATAGCCCTTTACGTACTGGGGTCACGGTAATTCGCGAGTCCCGCGACCCCGGCAGGTAATTTTTAACATTTGAAGTGGTGTAATTCTAATTTTAAATTCACTAACTCGTTTTATTTGATATTTTACTTGCTTTCATATTTTCTGTTTTCCCGAAATACTTATAGATTTGTTGAGTTATTGCTTCTTGACTTACAAAGGCAGAATAAAATCTAATTACAGTTAGGGTATCTTGGTCCAGTGATTTAAACGCGGGATTAATACGTAAAGTCTCAGATTAGAACACTCGAAATACCGCCTTTGTTAAGTTAATTGTTTGTCTCGTATTCGGAATTCGGAAGGAACAGAATTTCCGGGAATTCTATCTCTGTTACGAGTTTTTGTAAAAAAATCAACGTATTGTAGAATCCAATCATCATCTGCCTAGCTTTTTCCCAACAATATTGGGGTCAGCTTCCAGTCGAACCAGATGCAGCTGAATAACAGTATTTTACATGGAGCGACTGCCTATCGGACCTCCACAACCCAGTAACTGGGTAATACGATACCCCATGGTAAGATTGGTCAGCCTTTAAGAGCTTCTAACTGATAGCTGGTCCCGACTGTCAAAGATCTACAAATGACAGCCGGGACCAGCGGCTTTACGTGCTTTTCGAGGTACGGAGGAAAATCGCTATGACAAATGGTTAACTATCCACAGACCAACCTCGGCAAGCGCGGCTTGACCTGGAAGATTAGCCTTTGCGGCTGTAATTATTTAACCAAGACCTCCTCTGATTAAAAAAAAAACAACACATGTTTAAAAGCATATTTACTTTTGTGCCACACCATATCACTAATTATCTTCAAATAACTAGTAATTAAACGATAAATCAAATACATACCTAGCAGCCGTCAACAAAACTCTTTCCAATTGATTGTAGCGATCCGATGACTTGCAGGATCGAACCCAGATGTTCAAGACAAGTAGTAATTAGTTGGAAATAGATGAAGTTAGGAAATCCCTACTTGCCTTTAGGTAGCTGAAGAGTGGCAATTTATTTTTAGACCTAGCAACCCGCCCCGGTTCCGCACGGCTGCAATCACTACTATATTATGCATGTTATAAAAAACCTTCCTCTGGAATCACTCTATCTATTTACAAAACCGCATCAAAATCTGTGGCGTAGTTTTAAAGATATAAGCATACATAGGTAGAGACAGCGGGAAGCCATTTTGTTTTATACTATGTAGTGATTATGGAAACGATTATTTTATCTACCACGAATGAAAAGGGTTATTTAAGGACAACGTGAATTTTAGTCAGTACAAGTCTGACAGTCCCTCCTGCCCTGCCATGGGTGGGAGGACTTATTTGATGATTTTATCACGGTAAAAAAAAAACATGAAAAAGAAGTATGAACCCATCGGAATCGATTCTGGAAAGCGACAAGTGATAAACGTTAACGCCCAGTGAGTTGTCATTACTTGATTTTGAAGTTAATAGTTCCAAAGCGCATAAAGTTCAAAATCTACCCTCGCGAGCAAAAGTTTGGAATCACTTATTCCGCGCGATCTTGAGTACTTAATAACCACTTTAAAGTTAACTTTCAATTAATACCAAATTCATTCAAATCACGCCATTATTTAAGGAGCTATCTCGGATCAGTTCCAAGTAAGAGATTCCATACATTTTCTAGCTAGTGTTTTAAAGATAAAAGGGCTTGTACGGATTGAAGATGCCTTAAAATATTTTTTTTAGGTGTGACATCTTTGCTACGCTTCTGTAGGGGAAAATACTAAGCGCACTCTGGCTCGTCTATGTGTTTACACCGTTAATATCCGCCGAAAACTGGTTTAAACCGATTCTAAGCGGTTCAAACTATCTTCGCAGTTCAAAGTTTTAGGGTTTGGGTATGCAATTAGATTACAGCTGATAAGGAAAGTTTGTGTTATATTGTATTAGCCACTATTGTGAGTGACAGCTAATTTTAAACTTTATAGCCTTTTGTTAATTAATCTTGATTATACTTCAGGATTGCAAATGAGATTTTTGATTAAATCAACATGAATAATTGATTATAAGCATAATTTGGAAAACAACAGCGTAATACGTATGATACAGTAGTTTTATTTTGTAAACGTATTATAGCATAATTATTCCGGGACAATAGGTATATACTTATATTACTCGAATAGTAGTTTAATTTTTGGGTACTGAGAAATTCATAGTAAAAATCTATTTACACATCACACAATCCGGTAATCGAACTAGGGACCTTATTTATGC
The DNA here is from genome assembly GCA_943136025.2 of Agrotis puta. Taxonomy (NCBI): domain Eukaryota; kingdom Metazoa; phylum Arthropoda; class Insecta; order Lepidoptera; family Noctuidae; genus Agrotis; species Agrotis puta. The sequence goes on along the minus strand of OW964190.2, from coordinate 3,987,359 downwards.
TCTGGTTCTAAACCTTTCCGTAGTTTTAATTTCATTTAAGCTTGTAGCTTTATTTTATTTTTAGTTCTTGGTCTGACGGTCTCAAACTCGACTGCGGTGCATCAGGTTTCAGGCAAAATACAAAATGTTATTCAGTTTTTCATTGGAGCTTTGCGTATGCCAAGCTCCACGTTTCATTGCCAGCCAAAACCAGTACTATTTATACATGATATAAGATATAAGACTTCAACACCAAAAACCTAATATTTGAAATAAAAGCGCTTTTTTTCACTTTGCTTGTCGGCGCAAAGACGGCCGTGAGCTCAGACGAATATTAAGACGTAGGGCTGCCACACACATTTTTTTCGTTTGTGTTAAATTACAATTTTGCGTTCATCATGCGTGAATGCAAAATTGTAGATAGTTAAACATTGTGTCCCTGAAGGTTTGAATCAAAACGAAAAGGGGCATGGGAGAGGTCATTTCCAATCTTTTTATTTCCAGTCAGTGCTATTTTAACGGTTTAAAAGTTATGATCTCTTTTCGTGTTCAGATAGACAACAAATGTTTGGAGATTGCAATTGATCTCTTAGATGCTGTCTTATGTATTTTAATTTAAAACAGTTTTTTTTTTAAACAGTAATGTCAAATATATAGGTGTGTGTCAGATCAGAAGCCTTTTTATCGAGGTAAAATCATCAAATGAGTCCTCCCACCCAGGGCAGAGCAGGAGGGACTGTCAGACTCGTAGTGACTAAAATCCACGGTGTCCTTCAATAGCCCTTCACCGGTAATCCCTTGGTCCCGCGACCCCGGCAGGCTTTGGCCCTCTACAGGCCCCGTAATTATGCTGACACTCCTTGAGGCGCGAGTGGAACACAACGCGCCGTCGACCCGGGCATGGTCCATGGTCGGACAGCGAGTCGCCCATTACTCGCCGCCCGCATGCCCGCGCCTACCGTGGCCGGAAATCGTCTTGCGACGTCCGACGCCGTGGGCGTCCACCACTGCGGCTGGGGTGGAGGTAGGACGCTGTCCTCCCCCTCACGCGGCTCGCCTCCTCCTTCGCGAGCATGACTGCTTCGCAGAAGGAAGCGACCGATTCCCACTCCGTCTCGCCCCGCAGCATGGCCTCGACCAATGCCGGGCGCGAGAGGTCTCCGCCTATCGCCGTCGTGAGGACACGGCGGTGCTCTGCCCAAGCGGGGCAGTCCTGCACCGATCTTCGCAGTGGTGACACCCAGGCGTTTCTTCCCTTCTTATCAGACACAGGAACCTCCCGAAACATCCGTGTCCGGTGAGGACCTGCGTCATGCGGTAGGTAAGGACGCCGTGACGCCTATCCAGCCACTCCTCAAGGAGGGGTCTTACCGCCGCGATTGCGGCGTGCCCGAACCTCGGTTTCCGCGGTCGAGTGTAGTAGTAGTTGTGACCTCAAGGTCTATTTTTCGTGTTTCTTATTTTTTTGTGGCAACCCTAGCAACTGTGTTTCATTTTCACCTCAGCGTCTCAGTTTATTCAGCCTGGCGTGTCGCCATCCTTATTGCTTTAGTAATTTAAACCTTATTCTCAACATAGTCTGTTATATTGTGGAATATAATGTGAATATGTCTTTATGTACTACAGATTGTGTGCAGTTATATTATTGTTTCAGCCATTTTGTTGCACTCACGGCAAGTTTGGCCACGCGGGTGTGTTTTGTTATTGTCAACGGTGTCCTTCAATAGCCCTGTACGTTCCGGAGCGTCGGTTATGTTCCTTTGATCATAACCGGAGTAAGTAGATTGATTTGGGGTCAATCACCTTATACGTATAATATTAATATGGACATGCCTCCGGGATTCCGGGATTTTAAACAGATTTTTCCGGAATTTTAAAATTGTTAGGAACATGTAGGATGAAGACACTCGCTGTTGCCCGCGGCTTTGCCCGCGTGCATTTTAATTCAAACCCGTAAGCTATGCTGCCAGCGTTCTGGGCACTGTTCCCGTTGACAACGATGAGGCTGTATTCTTTGACGCCCTTAGAATGTTTTTTGTTTTCTTTTTATTTATTTTTTACATATTAATAGTTTGTATGTATAATTTTAGTACTGTAGAATAGATATTACCCCGTAAGTATTGAAATGAAATTCCGGGAAAAGGGCTTATCCATGTTATGATTTATATGATAGATCAAGTTACAAGTACATAAAATCAATCTACCTAATCCGGGCTATGGTGGGATTATGATACAAGACAGTCTTACGACCCCGGCAGAAATTGTTCACCCCTGGCGTCATGTTCAAGAGTCAGATGGATTAAAAATTAAAAAATTAACTGCATTAATTAGATATACGACTACGACTTTTAAAACTAAATATGTACACAAAAATGAACTGTGATAGTTTAGACAATGCAATCATTGCTGTACACCGTGCAGTATCGCATTATCCTGACTTCTAAACTACGCCGAATAAGATGTGATTGGCTAGGTCGATAATGATATCTTTTACTACTCGTCAATGTAGTTATCCAAAATTAAAATCTTTCTTTCTTTGTTTTAAAAAACGTTGCCCCACACTAGGAATTTCTCCTGTATCGTGGCTGCGTTTACAACCATAGAAACTCACATACACAAACATCCAGACTCGGAACAACTACTTGTAGGTCATAGAAATATTTGTTCCGTGTGGGAATTGAACCCACGAAACCGGAATGTTAAAGCTATTGAAGCACACCGTGGATTTTAGTCAGTATAAGTCTGACAGTCCCTTTCGTCCTGTTCTGGGTGGCAGGACCCATTTCATGATTTTACCACGTTGACAAAAAAGGGTCAGTTCACATCGAGACGCGACGCTGCGCGGACATTTAAACAGTGCGACTTAAAATCTAACTTTATTTACTACACGATAAGATACACATTTCCAGTATTACTCGCGTTACGTACACAAGGCGGCGCAAGTCTCCGATACCGTAGGACATTGGTATCCAGGCGACTATTACAATACAAATCCACGGAGATTCGTACACAGGCACCCGTCAATGGTTACCAAAGTCGTAAAGTATCGGAGACTTGCGGCGCCCTGTGTACGAAGGGGCTTAAACGCAGGTGAAACCGCTGGCAAAATTTAGTTAACGAAATCGTGTTCAGTCACGAGCAATAGTATGTATACAAAAGCGATTGTCTGCTACCATATTTATTACACTTTTGCCTTTCCATTAGAATTATATTTTGGAAGCCATACTATTAAGAAATAGGTCTCATTTCAAAGTGGAAACCAGTATTTCACGAGTAATTTGCGTTTGAATTTTGTTACATACATGTTATTGCTCGTGACAGTTCAGTACCGCGATTCCTACCATTTCAAAACGGTCTTAAAATCATTGGGGATTCCGTGGATATTACGAAAATATTTTGTTATCAGGCAAATTATTGGCGAGGATATTTTTGGATATCTCCCAAAGGACTATATCTATGGTCGAAAGCTTTGCAGACAAAGGGAGTAAGATTGGAATACTTGAGATAGAAGATATACAAATACTTTGTTATTTTGCAGGTGTAGCTTGATGTTTATTTTGATCAAGATAAGGTCCACATTTCGATTGAAATACAAAATTGAGAGAGAAATGTTGATATTCTTTTGTTTGTGTCTCTCAAGAGAATTTCATGTAGATCGTCTCGTTTAGTTTGGTCTATGTTGAATTCTATACTTCACGATAACTCATAGTTTTCTTTCTCCCATGGGTTTTTTATTTTTCTACGTGGTAACATCATCAAATGAGTCCTCCCACCCAGAGCAAAGCGGGAGGGACTGTCAGACTTTTACTGACTAAAATCCACGGTGTCCTTCAATAGCCCTTTACGTTCCGGTCGTACAGTCTCGCGACCTCCCCATGGGTTTAGGTAGAAAGTAAATCACCAATTTCTGGAATCCACAAAATAAACCTTTTTTTAAGAAATTAAAGATGCAAGGATAGGTATTTCATGAACAGCTAAGGGCTCTGTTTTACCAGGAGTGGCGTCCTGGTTGCGCAACCAGGTCGTATTTCCTACAAGATGCTTGTAAAAGCTATATAATGTTCATATATTTTGATACCCATGTTGATACTGTTTTGTTTGCTCTGATTATTTTTTTCGGTTACGACTTTACATCCCCTAGAGGGCGCCATATTGGATTTGGCGACACATCACCCTATAACCAGCGGACAACTGAGTGGCTTGTAACGATATCTCATTTGTAATGTAATGATAAGTAGTTTAGAAGTTATGAGGGAATAAACATACATACCTAGTGGTCAAAATCATAACCCTCCTTTTGGCTTTGCCTTAGTCGGGTAAAAAAAGTCGGGTTTTCATTCGTACACAACAGGCGCTTTTTAATTTTTCTCACATTAAACGCAGTACATACTTCAAGTACGCTGTAAATAAAATACAGAAACCTTTTGATAAAGCGGTTGGTTGTGTTAAGGTTGCGCGGCCATTCCGTGCCACTGAAATAGAGCCATAAGACACGAAAGAAAGTTCTACAAAAAAAAAATAAGCAAAATAAAACCTGAGAATTATACTAATTATAACTTTTTTTTAAAGTTAAATGTGCTTATTATTCATGAATAATCAGCGAGATTTAAAATAAATAAAAAAAATGTTGCCCCACACTAGAAATTTCTCCTGAATCGTGGGTGCGTTTACAAACATATAAACTGACATACACAAATGCCCAGACCTGGAACAATTCTTGTAGATCATAATTACAAAAATTTGCTCCGTGCGTGAATCGAACCCGCGACACGCAGCGCAGCATTCCAATTGCTCAGCTACTGCGCTTACCGTGTCGTCATAATCTTTATAATGTTTACCGAGTAATGGTATTATAATTACAACAGACTTTTTTTAATTTTTAAACCACAAAAAAAGTAGATTTAAAATCAAATAAGCCCGCAATATCCACTAAAGGGGCCCATCACACCAATATACATTTTAAGCTCATCACAAAACAGGCTAACAAATATAATTTATATTTCTACAAAATATTATAATATCCGCGCACGGAGAAAGAATATTAATTTCGCTGGTAGCCGGAAAACGGCAGTTTTTTCAAGTTATGAAAAAGCTTTGAAAGTACAGATTTCCTTTTTTTATTAATAAATAACTTGATTTTGTGTTCATCATAAGTTATGCCGCTTTAGAATCGCGAGCACGAGTAGATGTTGCTGATGTGCCTTACTTCGATATTCAATAAAAAAAATCTTAATAATAGTCACTAAACCCACACAAACATAATACTCACCAAAAATTATCGGTCTTATTACCAAAACTGAATAAACCTTGGTATAAACCAGGACTATCAAGTCCAGACTTATCTGCAAAACCATGGTTTAAATTTCTCAGTATTATAAAACTTAGACAAAACGTGGACCTTAGTACCGTCATTTGAACCATTGTATATACAATTTAATACACCGTATGTAATAACAATTGAATCTACCATGTTTAAATCCATTTTGGGTGAAAATAACACAAAAACAACAACACAATGAAAAACTTAACATGAGGTACTTTGAGACTCTTTTGACAGCTACGACTGTTAGACCATGGTTTATCGCAAAACCACGATTTGTAGTAACATTTGTTTAAACCGCAGTTTTTCGTCACCTGGGTTTTTAGTTTAACCTCATTTTGTAATAAGACGGAAAGAAATTAGTCAACGTAGCACACAACGAGGTAGCTTACTAGTTGTACACAGAACTAGAACTAACTATGGCAATAAAAATGCTTACTTTTGGAAGAGCACAACTTTATAATATAATACTGTCACGTATTAGAAATATACACTGTCATCATGTCATGACAGATCGGTCATTTGTGGGGAGATCCACGGTGTCCTTCAATAGCCCTTTATGTACCGGGGTCACGGTAATTTGTAAGTCCCGCAACCCCGGCAGGCTTTGGCCCTCTACAGGCCCCGTCATCATGCTGACACTTGGGTAGTTATTTAGTAGTTTGTACAGAGTTTGTAATTAATTGGTGACGACGAACTTCTTGTAGGGGAACAGTGTATAAGACGGGGACGCGAGGTATAATTGGGACATACACTCTTTAGGCATACTTAAGACAACACTAGCGTAGCGCAAGCACCATCAGGACGTTATTTGCAAGCGGCCATTCGCGCTTGCGCTACGTTAGTATTGTGTTAAGTTTGCCTTAAGTGTGTGATTTCCCATCATACCACACGTCCCCGTCTTATACACTTTCCCCTAGTTAAGTATTGTTTTCAAGTGACAACTACTACAGGAAAAACTACTTGTAAGTCATACAAATATTTTGTTCCGTGCTGATATCAAACCCGGTACACGCGGCTTAGCAGTCGATTGCTCAATCAATGCGTAAACCGTGTCGTCATAGTATTAAATCATCTATGTAGGTACTCGTATCAGATAAAATCAGAGTAAATAAAAAACATTGTAATTAACCAATTCAGTTTTGCAAGTTTTTGAAGAGTACCCTTCTTTTTCCGTGTGTATTTTTTTTATTAGTACAAACCTACCACACTATTCCCAAACCACTGCAACTTCTTAAAGTCATAATCAACAGTGGCAACCACCAGAAAAGCGCCGAGACAATGAAGCTCGACGTGTCCCGGAGAATAAATTAACCTGTCTTGGATCCTGCAACGAAATTAATCAAAAAAGAATAGTGGAAGAGTAGGAAAATTACTTACGTTTCCATTTTCCACTTTTTCCGTGTACATACAAACAACCCATTCATAGATATTGTCTCTCCACTTTATTTGAGATGTTTAATGTTCAAACTAGAGATCTCCCATCAAATATACCCTCACACACCTCTTTTATAAGGAAGGAAAAGTAGAAACTACAAACAAGACTATTTTTGAATTATTATTTATAAAGAAGAAGAAAGTATTTTTCTTTTGAAACTCGCTATGAAAGATGGTCGCCCATCCAGAGACTAACTTTAGCGAGCGCGTCTTAACCCGAAAGATCGGTCTGTGCTAGTGTAATTATTTAGCCACGAGCTCTTTGAAACATCCGAATTTTGATTTCCCAATCCTGCCTATAAATTTCATCCTTATTTATCAAGCGAATAAACCACAACACGCGTAATTAACCTAGTTGTCTCATGACAAAATGGCTGCCATCAAGAAACATTGATTAAATTGCCAGCCAACCAGCTATAGTAAATTCTTTTGTTTCATTAAATAGCCTTTTGAATTGCGGCCTAAACCGGCGTCAAAATGGCGACTTAGTTTCGCGCGCAATGTGCGAATTTGGCGGGAATAGAGCCGTGTTTGCTTGTTTAAGAACAATGAGGGGATTTAAAGCAAAGTGTGCAGCCTCGGGTGATGCGACTGGCGACGAATGACGCGAAAATGAGTGAAAGTGAAAAATGAGTGTTGCCATGCTCTTTTTGCAAGTGTTTTGTAGCAAAGACTGTAGTTGTTGTTTCAAGGGATCTATATTTCGTCCAAGACTTCGATGCGATGAACATCAGGCAACATACTCGCGATTCATTTGTATATGATGATGATAGGTACCAACCACTGCTGAGTAAAGCTTCCCTTTTGCTCCATGTGTCTCTGAACTGTACATGTCTAAACCAAGTTTTCCACGATCCACTTATCTTCCTTTGAAGATAAGTTATGTCAATCAACCATATTTCATGCAAAACATGACAACGACTTCTTTTTTCTCTCCCTTTAGTTACTATCGTAAGGCACTTGTCGTGTAATCGCAAATCTCATGGTCAAGGGGTTTTTTTTTTTTTTTTATCGTGGTAAAATCATCAAATGAGTCCTCCCACCCAGGGCAGGGCGGGAGGGACTGTCAGACTTGTACTGACTAAAATCCACGGTGTCCTTCACTAGCCCTTTACGTACCGGGGTCACGGTAATCCCTTGGTCCCGCGACCCCGGCAGGCTTTGGCCCTCTACAGGCCCCGTCACTATGCTGACACTCTTTGAGGCGCGCGTGGAACACAACGCGCCGTCGACCCGGGCATGGTCCATGGTCGGACAGCGAGTCGCCCATTACTCGCTGCCCGCATGCCCGCGCCTACGGTGGCCGGAGATCGTCTCGCGACGTCCGACGCCGTGGGCGTCTACCACTGCGGCTGGGGTGGAGGGAGGACGCTGTCCTCTCCCTCAGGCGGCCCGCCTCCTCCTTCACGAGCATGACTGCTTCGCAGAAGGAGGCGACCGCCTCCCACTCCGTCTCGCCCCGCAGCATGGCCTCGACCAATGCCGGGCGCGAGAGGTCTCCGCCTATCGCCGTCGTGAGGACACGGCGGTGCTCTGCCCAAGCGGGGCAGTCCTGCACCGTATGCTCCACCGTGTCCTCCGATGGTCAAGGGGTAATGTTATTTTCACTGGTGTTGCGTTTGTTTGTTTATGAACAATGAGAGGATTTAGGCGATTATTTGAGGGTCCGGTCAAAATTAGAATGATAATATTTCATGAAGTCTGTTTTGTGTGGGGTTATCACCTAAAGCGTTAGAAATACTCATAGGCTTTGTTATAGTAAAAATAAATTAAGTTCCCAATGCCCATTTAATAAACGTCTGTTCACCATCACCGCGAGAGACAGACCGCTGTGAAGGAGCTGTTTAAATGCGCTTGAAACGGTAACCCACGTAGTCCTGGAATGCGAGGACGTTGCTGACCAACGGACACAAATTCTCGGCACTCCGAGATCGCTCTAAAAAGCCTGTGAATCTCCCAGGAGAGTTCTCAGCTTCTAGAAGAACCTGGGTTGGCTCAAGTACTCAACAGTAACTGTCTCCTTTAGAGCCTAGATCCGGAAAAGGGTGGGCACCCTTTTCCGGATCTAGGCTCTACGGTAGTGAAAATGAAAATACACACATCAAAATAATTTGTGATCACTAGTATAAGGTGTTTTTTTTAATTTATAAAAAGGTGTTGAACTCTTTTATTGTTTTATATTCTAAATCTATATTTTTAAATAATAAATCTAAAACGAAGAAGAAAACATAATATAATCTGTCATAACAAAAATTATTATGATTTTTCAAAGCGATCATAATTTTTTCATTAATGTGAATTAAAAAAAACCTCCTACATGAGGTTTTCTTTAAAATATTCATTGATACATTGTGATTTAAGATTTAAAATACTTTTAATAATAATAATAATAATAATAAACCATTTATTTTCAGGTAACAAAGACCCATAGATAAATACCTTAACCTAAGTATATATATATAATTATCAACAAAAAATGTTAGTAAATAAAACTTAAGCCTAAGTTAGTAACACTTCACTAGCACTACACTACGTCTTTGTGCTGTCGTGTGGAATTGGTCCGCGGAAGCGACGGAACACCACGTCCTGCGGCCAAAAGCTTTCTTCTAACACCAGGTTGAGGTAGCACGTCGGGATACGCACCACAAACGCCTTGAAATTGACGTTGCGGCGCGACTCTAACAGCTGCACCCTCGCCGTGTAGTTCAGCTTCCGGCGCACGTACTCAACGATGTCATCTACCTCAGTGGTGTAGTGGAGGCGCGAGATGTACACCGGAGTGTTCGGTTTCGCTGCACGCAGTTTAACGTTGGGCTCCAGAGGAGCCTGGCCGCAGCGGTTCTTACTGCTTCGTTGGCGGTGCTTCCTCCGTCGCACAGTCACAAAACCGTCATCATCATCCCGATCCATTGCTTTTACAAGCACGGGCTTCGCGGGGGGAGCAGCAGAGGTGCTGCCATTAACCAGCGGTTCAGCTGGTCGCTTATTTCGAGCAGCGTTATGAGGAGGGGCTGCGGGGACGGGAGCGGAGCTGCGCGACGCAGACTCAGCAATCAGCGCCGGCGGCGAAACTGCTGACGCGTAACTTGCAATCGATGCATCGAGGCAGGCTGCACCTCGGCACGTGTTTACGTTGCTTACACGCGCCGCGGGTGACCCAGTTAATGTCACCGAATTGCGCAACTCGTCGAGTTCTGCGCGCAAATCCGTAACGGTGCTCTGAGATGCCTCCAACTTCCTCAATACCTCAGCCAAACTTGCCTTCAAGAAGACGATGTCCTTCAGAAGGCTGGTTACGTCGACGTGGTCGAAAGTGACTGGGGGGAGCTTGCTCAAGTCCTTCGCCACAAACGTAGGCACGTCGTCAGGGTCGGTCTCTTTTAACAGCGTGATGATGTCCTGGATGCTTTTCTTCGTCCCGTCACGCCGGCGGGACACCATCTTGTCTCAAGCTGCAATGTCGTCCTCGCTGAAATTCGTGGCGCAGATCTGGACTGCGGACACCTCGTCCATCACGTCCAGTTTCTGCTGCAGGAACGCCAGCAGTTCGTTCGCCACAAGTTTTTGAGTCATGACGATTTTAGGTTACGGGCGACGGCTTTCGCCGCGCTAAACGATAAACAAAATTATACGTGTCAGCAACACGTCCGCACCGTAACACCTTTTACATCATGAGATTTTCTTTTAGATTTTCTACCAAAGCCTTTGGCAAACAGACTGGCGAAAGCGAAGCGTTTCCGAAGCGATACCGAACCGAAGCGAGACGTCAGTCCTATAGTTCTGTCACGCTATCGGATCGCTTTCGCTGTTCTATGTGACTGGATTCAAACAATTCCATACATTACAAATAAAAACGTCACGCTTCGCTTCGGAAACGCTTCACTTTCGCCTGTCTGTTTGACAAAGGCATAAAAGAGAACCTTGCACTTGACTGACACTACAACATTATACTCAGCGGAGGTACGCGAAACAGTGAGCTCCTCAAATTGAATTCCTTTCAGCACCACACTTGAAACATTTACTATGAACTTCTATGCAGTGCAGTGCATGGATGGAAAAATGGAACAGTTGAGTTTTTTTTTTAAATTAAAGATTAGATCGTTTGACCACCGTATCGCCTGCTGGTAAGCAATGATAACTTACTCACTCATGATTTAAAGACCCCAAGGTTGTAGCTATCAACTGTATCTCATGTACCGTGATAGTTAGACACTGCTCACAGATTATGTATTTCTGTTGCCGCTATACTATGCAAATAAAACACAGAATATTATAAATATTTAAGGTGTCTGACATACAACACACGATGTTGATAGCGCTTGAAATATTCACAGAATATAGTTAAATGTTCACTTTAAAAACAAATAACTAAATAAAAATTAAACAAAATGTATTAACGGGGCTCCCATGCAACAAACTTGATTTTTTTCCGTTTTTATAAATAATGGTGCGGAACCCTTTATGCGCGAGTTCGAATTACACTTTCGGCCGGTTTTTACAAGCTTTTTTTTAAGATATAGAACGTAGAACAAAATATTACTATGTATAATTCTTGTAGTTTTTTAACATTACTATGTATAATTCTTGCACATCAACATTTCATTAATCACAATACACAAAAAAAAAATCGCAAGTGTACTTTTTCTCTGCACGCAAGTGTACAACATTTTCCCAAGGGATTAATATTTCATAGCTACCGTCATCCATCCTTGCTTCTTCGATTTTGCCTAATTCTAACAAAAGATATACATTTAATGTCTATTTCATTGCCCAGGGGTGTTGTGGCCCAAATATTGAGCCTTGATTTGAGTAATTAAAAAAGGGGGGAAGGGGGGTGAAGTTTGATTAAAAACCCGGGGATGATTTGTTAGAGTTTCGTTACGAAATCGTACAAAGCATTATGAACTTTATATTGATTGTGTAATGTTTTAACTGGATAAGCGATTTTATCTGCGAAAATTTTGCAGAACTGACGCGGTCGGAGTAGTGGTAATTGGCGGTTAGCTGCTGCACTGCGTGTCTTGGTTCGATTCCTACTAGTAGTTGTTCCGGGTGTGGGTGTTACCGGGGTCGCGGGACTGTCTGGTATCGCGGGACTGTCTTATCAGGTAACCGTAGCCCTGGAACCACCGTAGATTTTAGTCGGTACGAGTCAGACAGACCCGCCCGTCCTGCCCTGGGTGGGAGGACTCATTTGATGATTTTACCACGTTAAAAAAAGAAGAAAAAGCATAACGTTCATAATAATTTTGTAAGATTTCGATACAAAAATTCACTTGGTTTCCATTCCGCGATGACTGTCTCAAAGAAAATTTCTTTCAGTTTCAGTAACTTTTTATTGTTAGCAGAACTTTGTTAAAATCAAAATCAAAATCAAATCAAAAGTCATTTATTCAAATTAGGCTGATTTATCAGCACTTTTTGAAGGTCAATTTTTACATAAGACAGTCCCCCAAAGCGCCCCCCCATTCGACACTTCCTAGTGTTTTGGCTGGGAAGAAGAAGTGGCGGAACAAACTCCCCAGCAACACATCTGTCTGTACGGTTAGAGGAACCTAGATTGTATACAATTTAATAGAACATTCACATTATACATCAATCCGAAATTACATCCCAACCGTGACTAGAAGGCACAATAGCTAGGACCTATGCAGTAAATAACAATTTAATGAAGTAGAAATAAAATAACAGAACCAAAGGTCAGCAAGTCGACCAGTCACCACAAGCAGCACCCGTTCACGAGTACGCAAGCAATGTAACTAAGGGAGCATGACAACTTACTGCCGGTTCCTCCGTCAAAAACACTAATAAAATAAGATTAAAAAATTTTAGTTAATAAGACTATGTACAAGTTGGTTAATAAAATTATCTTCTCTAGTATAAAAACCAGCCAAATGTGAGTCGGCGCACGAAGGGTTATGCGTACAGACGCAAGCACATCAACCTATATCAATCTGTCAAACTTCTTTAATAGATAGATTTTCAACCTTATCACAAGACTGGAAGGTTAATGTTAGATTGGTAAATTTGACAAATTCGGGTAGGTTAGTTCACTTCTCGAGGAAGGCTGTAGGCTATATGTGGAATATCACGCTCCTACCAATAGGAGCAGAGCAGCTGCCGAAACCCCGAAGAAAAGTTAGTTTGGTTTTAGAATTCTTGGCAAGAGACAAGACTGACACTTGAAGAAACGTTTTTAGTCTTACAAAACCCCACAATTTTTCAACGAAATAAAGAAACATTAGCAGTTCAGCTCAGTTCCGTCGGCATACAAAATGAATGCAACTCTAGACCGACCGTAAATGTAAATTCTCATGAATACGAATTACTAGGAACACCTTTTAAAGTGGCTGGCTGGGGTAAAAGTCGACACTCGTTAAAGAACTGTATAATATTATGAGCTTTAGAATGCATTACTTCTGGGCCACCAGCATTGGAGCATTCAGCTCTAGCAGACAACTTTATTTTTTACAACTGGGTTGCTCGTGGTCTTAAATCGTGCTTGCCGAGGTTGGTCTGTGCATAGGTGACCATTTATCATAACGCTTCCAAGGCTCGGAGGAACCTGCTGGAACGTAAAGGGTTATTGAAAAACACCGTGGACCTCCCGCTCTGCCCTGGGTGGGAGGACTCATTTGATGATTTTACCACGTAAAAAAAATAGTCTCGGAGGAAACGAGGCTTGGAAAGCACGTAAAGCCGTTGGCTCTAGCTGTCATTTGTAGATCTTTGACAGTCATTACTTACATTCTACATTCCAGCTCGAAAGTCTGACAACCAGTCTTTCTAAGGGATATCGTACTACCTAGTTAAAAAGTTATAGAGGTCAGATAGGCAGTCGCTTCATGTAAAATACTGCTGCATCAGGTTCGATTGGAAGCCGACCCCACCATAGTTGTGAAAAGGCTAAGCAGATGATTAGGCTTAAGATGGAACGAGCTCAAAAGAACTGAAACTACAAACTGCAAACTGGACAGCTGGGCACAGCTGGTAGTCTTCGGTAAAAGTGCTCCGATTCGAGGCAAGATTGTGGACTGGATTGCCCCCACAGTCCTGTGACAGACGCTTGGAGACTTCAGGCTCACTCTACAGTGAATTCTTTAGTTGTCTCAAGCTGTGGTAGACGCCCACGGTGACGGACATCGGCAGACCATCTCCGGCCACCGTAGGCGCGGGCATGCGGGCAGCGAGTAATGGGCAACTCGCTGTCCAACCATGGACCATGCCCGGGTCGGAGGCGCATTGTGTTCCACGCGCGTCTCAGAGAGTGTCAGCAAAATGACGGGGTCCCCCTCTAGAGGGCCAAAGCCTGCCGGGGTCGCGGGAGTTACGAATTACCGTGACCCCAGAACATAAAGGGCTGTTGAAGGACACCGTGGGTTTTACTCAGTACGAGTCTGACAGTACCTTCCGCCACGCTAAAAGAAAAAGTTGTCTCAACCGAACTCGACACAGGCAGTTGGGCTGTCAATTGCAATGCCAGTGCATAAACCATGCCGTCAAACTTTTCTGGACTTTTTTAGTTTGTGCCAGTTTCCTGTCCCAGCTGTATCGAAGTTGTAGCCCCCCTGATCTACTCTCGAAGACTGCCAACGACAATACAGGCCCGGTCGCACATAACATAGACCAAAACTACGGGTTTCATGCATAGCGAATCTACGTCCTGGATGGCAACATTGTCCAAAATATAATCTGGACATTTAAATCTTATTTGCTACCGATATCATGAAGTAGACAAGACAAAAAGCCATTCATTAGGTCCGTTTATCATAAATTTAGGTTTCTACCTAGCCTGGGGCTGTACAATCAAGTTGAACCCGATATATCATACCCAGGTCCCAAGACAGACCTTAAGGCGAAGATAGATGGCAAATAAACAAAAGTATGGTTGTAAATTGTAAAAGCAGTTTTCCTTTATAATTTTAATAATTTTTAGAAATAAAAAATCTTATATTTTCAAGTCCTTCTTTCATGAGTGAATGATGTTGTCCAAAAAATACTTAAATGTATCGAATAAAATTTCAAAAATACCTCGTTCATTATCAAAGATTAAAAACAAAAACTTAAATGCCAAATTACGTCGAATGATGTTTCAATTGTTACACATTTATTTTGATACGATTTCATTTGTGTTTTTACAACATAATTTTACTTGTCATTTTACGACGTAATTTTGCTCTCTGCCTCTTTCAGTGCGGTAGTGTTTTCTGTACCATGTGGCGCAGGCCTAGAATTTGTTCAAGGTCACTGGCGTTTATTATCGCCTTAATAGATCTTGAACTCATTTGAGTCGATAACAGGTAAACAGACCTTTAGGTCATGTCTGAAATTTATATTTATTGTTCCCAGGAGATCGCCTCGCAACGTCCTGTGCCGTGAGCATCTCCCACGGCGGCTGGGTCATGGGGTGGTCGCCTCCTCCTTCGCTAGCATGACTGCTCCGCAGAAGGAGGCAACCGCTTCCCATTCCGTCTCATTCCGCATGGCCTTCACTAGTGCCAGGCGCGTGAGGTCACCGTCTATCACCTCCGTGAAGAAACGGTGGTGCTCTGGCCAAGCAGCAGACCAGCACTGAATGCTCCACCGTGTCCGCCGGGCGATCCTCGCAGTGGTGCTATCCGGCACAAGTACCTCCCGAAACTCCCATGTCCGGTAAGAACATGCGTTAAGCGGAAGGTGAGGACGCTGCCGCCGTGACGTCTCTCCTAATACTCCTCAAAGAGAGGTATTACTTACGAACGCGGCTAATACTTACGAATACGGTCCGCCGTATGCTCCATTTTCTTTTTCAAAAACGACCTGTTATGGGCAAGCTGTTTTTTTTAATAAATCTAAGTCAACCAGTCTAGACACTGAACACAGCGTTGTGTGTGAGTTTATAAACATTTAAGCCTTTGTCAAACAGACAGGCGTGGCGAATGCGAAGCGTGACGTTTTTATTTGTATGGTATTGTTTGAATCCAGTCACATAGAAAAGCGAAAGCGGTCCGATAGCGTGACCGAACTATCGGACTGACGTCTCGTATCGGTTCGTTATAGCTTCGGACTCGCCTGTCTGTTTGACAAAGGGTTTGAATCCATATTCGCAAATACCAAGACCAGGCTGCCCGGGCTGGAGGCCTTAAAATCTTAAGGCATCCACAGAAAAGTCCGGTTGAGCAGTACACAACCTACTAGAGGTTGACCTGCGAGATGCCATACACAAAAAAAAACCAAGACCCGGAACAACTACTTGTAGGTTATGCAAACATTTAACGTTCGATTACTTAACATAGAAAATCTAACATACAGAGAAATAACTTTTCCACTTCCAGAATTACCTATAATATTATAAAAGCTCTTCCTACCCACTTAAATCTTCGATGAATCTTGTTTTCTTGCTATAAGGTTCGAAATCCTGTGATGGTTTAATAGAAAAACACAGGAACGGAATAACATCATTATTATTACTCGGCGTATGTGCGATTAATGACTCCACCACAGTATGAGGCCACGAAATTAGCGTTATAGAAAGTCACAGGTAAAGTTGACCTAATTTGTTTCTGCTGTTCCAGTGCCGGGCACGAGAGGTCGGCGGGGCAGACCTCCACAATGTCCTCCGGGTAGCTGAAGAAATACCTGCGTTTTACCCCTAAATACAGAAATGCTGACCTGGCTGAGCAAAAGTTATTTTGGTGGCCGTGACGTGGAGATGTGGACAAGTTCTGAGAGCTTTCTGAGTAGACAAGTAAGTCATCAAATGACTCCTCCCACTCTGAGTAAAGCGGAAGGAACTGTTAATAAACATGCCTTTTTTGTCGTGGTGAAATCATCAAATGAGTCCTCCCACCCAGGGCAGAGCGGGAGGGACTGTCAGACTCGTACTGAATAAAATCCACGGTGTCCTTCAATAGCCCTTTACGTTCCGGGGTCACGGTAATTCGTAAGTCCCGCGACTAATAAAAAAAATCTTGCCTTGAAATTATTATATCGTCTTAATTTTCCAGGATCCATTAAGATAAATTATAATAAGAAACTCATTGCAAACAAAATTCAAGGTAAGAGGAAATAACTCACATTAAATAGCTACGTAATTAATTTTCATTAAAACAATATTAATTTTCCCAATTGCAGATTTCGAGGCTCCCCATCTCCAGATTATCCTAATAAAATTTCTTTACGTATTGCAATCTCAGCTTTATTTCTTTGAGATACGGTTAAAATTGTTTCGGTAATAAGTGTAAGCATTCGTTAAGAAGAATGAAGGTAATTTCCTTTTTCAAAAGGAGTTTATCATGGAACCTTTTTGGGCGAGTGTTGCCGATCGTGCCCGAATGTAGCTGAAGGGGAATCAAAGCCGTTGTTTGTCAATACACGCTTTCAATGATTGGTTTTGTGATGTATTGGTCCGTTTACAAAGCTCTATCATGATATTTAACGGCAGAATGCTTTCTGCCGTTAATGACTGTACTGATTATGATGGAACTTTTTATACATAATAAGCATGACAGGTTTTGATTTTCAAAAATACGGGTAATTAACTTTCAATATGGGATAACCAAAAAATAACTCTGAGAAACGCTGTACATTTCGATACTTTTTTTTTTACGTCACACAGCTGTGATTTTTCGTTTGAAGTCTAATCTGTCAAACAGCGAGCCAATAACATGGCTGGAATGAAAAAAAAAACAGACAAATTGGTAACAAACCGTTCTGATTTTAAAAAGTTGTGACAGATGTCTACTATACGTAAAGCTTTAATGAAATTTTAAAAATAGAATTCACTTGTGTAGTGATTCTTATTAGTGACACTAATTAGAATATGTTTTATTTGTGGAATGGAAAATTCAAAAATTGCTGTACAGATTTAAAAAAAAAAGTTGTAGTAAATCACAAACAAATCGATAAATCATGAGAATACCATACAAAGGATATTCCCTGAATAAAACATTGACTCTTCAAAGATCTTCAGAATTGAATGTGAAAGTATTAAAGGAGGTTGAAACTCCTGAAACTCCTCAGGGATTTCAGAGAACTGCATTTTGTAAATCGGGTTTATGGTACGCCTTTATAGACTTGAAGTACCTATCCTATTTTTTGGAATAAATCTAAACATACTTAACATCTCTCTAGCTGAAGACTTTGTTTGTCTGAACGCGCTAATCTCGGGAACAACTGTTTGAAATGAAGAAAAAAAATATTCTTAGATTTAGTCTGTTTATTTGTTTTTTTTTACTTATTTTGTTCGTTTTGTTTAATGTACTTGTCTGTGAAAAAGAATATGTTTTTTTGTACCAATTTAATATATATATATATATATAAGATTTGTCTAGCTTGTAGTAATCGTGGTCGCCGGACTGTACGAACGGTCGAGGGACTGTACAAATAACCGTGACCCCGGAACGCAAAGCGCTATTGAAGGACACCGTGGATTTTAGTCAGTTCGAGTCTGACAGTCCCTCTCGCTCTGCCCTGGGTGGGAGGACTCATTTGATGATTTTACCACGTAAAAAAAAAAGCTTGTAGTAATCGTCGAAGTCCAGGGCACGATTTTGGTTGGCGCGGTGGCGGGTGATCGCAGCGTGTCGCGGATTTGATTCCCACACGAAACAAATATTTGTGTGACGTGCAGGTAGTTGTCTCGGGTCTGGGTATTTATGTAGGTGAGTTTAGTGACGATAGTATAAAAAAAGGAAAAATTTGAAAATAAATATGCGGGTTTGTGGTCCATAAAGTCCACGGTACGATTTCAAAGAAAATGCGGTTCACAATTCGGTACCACTGGCATGGTAACCCTTTCAAAGAACCAGGCGTAATTTATTGTTAAAAACACGTAAATATTCTGTTTTATCCACATTTTTATCAATATACTGAAAAGAAGCCAAAAAATTACTCGTAACCTATATAAATCATGGAAATTGTTTGTCAAACGACGCCATATTTCTTAAAGTAAATAATCACGTAAACATGTATGTTTTACGAGAAATCTTATAAAATATTGGATGTTAATACAATGTAAGATTCGACCTTCAGAATGTTGTGACCTTGAAATAGTATCAGTTATTAAATTGACATAGAGTAAGTAATATCAGAAGGTTCACCACGCAACTATTGCTGGAACATTTGATTTAGTTAAAAGTGAGAGAATGAGAAGGTAAACTGCAAACGACATGCCTTTCCGCCGTTATGCAAAAGTATGTAATATCTTATGTTTTCACGACAAAATTGCTGTATCGATTTTGATAAATGTCTACTTTTTTTTATCGTAGTAAAATCATCCGTCCTCCCACCCAAGGCAGAGCGGGAGGGACTGTCAGACTCGTACTGACTAAAATCCACGGTGTCCTTCAATAGCCCTTTACGTACCGGGGTCACGGTAATTCGTATATAAAGGTTCTACAGAGGTTATACACTGTTCCCCTACGTTTAAACTTGAGCTTCTGTTTGACATATCTGTATAATTATTAGTAAAAGGCCAGCGTCTGCTTTTATTATTGAGGGCATATTAATAAATAACAGACAACTAGTCACATGCAGTGATTCATCGTGAACGTTGTCTGTTAATAAATGACGAAGACTAAAAGACGTCTATTGTTATTAATTAATAAAGTAGATACGAGTACTGCAAAAAATATTTTAGGCTCACACTGAAAGATTTTCTTCTTGAACTTTCTTTCGGAATACAAAAAGGCGTGTCAGTTTTTGATGTATCATGAACGTATCTACTTATTTTTATTATTAACTAGCTGCTACCAGCGGCTTTACCCACGTTATTGTCTGTTACGTCGAGAAGTTTCCCACGGGAATAAAACACTGAGATAAATGTGCTATTCTAGTCTATAATGTATTTCTGTGCCAAATCCATACAGCCAATTTGAGAAGCAAAAATACATCCGTCTAAGCCAGGGGTTCTCAAACTTATCTTTTCTAGTGCCCACTTTGACAATAAATACATTTTTGGCGCCCCCATTTTTTACCTACTTAAAAACCAGTCCCTCGCGCTCTGCCCTGGATGGGAGAACTCATTTGATGATCTTACCACGTTAAAAAAGGTCCGAAGGTCATAAGTGGTGGCGAGTACTCTAAGGAGCTATCTGTCAAATTGTATTATCATTCATGCTTAGTTCGGGCTCGTTGTCAAAGCGTCTGTCACTAAGACCAAAACCACGGGTTTCGTGCAAATTTCAGGATGATCGTTAGGCGTAAAAAAGTAACAAAGATTCAAAAAAAAAAGTTACTTTCATAACTTGATTGTAAATTATCTATTGAATTTTATCCATCGTTTTCAAGAAACTTTTAATAAATAGAAAATCAAGTATTTTCATCTGTTTATTTTGACAGGCCTGTTGGTCTAGTGGTTAGTGACCCTGACTGCTATGCCGGAGGTCGTGGGTTCGATTCCCACCCAGGACAAATATTTGTGTGATGAGCACGATCATTTGTTCTGTGTCTGGGTGTAATCTATCTATAATATGTATGTATTTAGAAATATATAAGTATGTTTATCAGCTGTCTAGTACCCATAACACAAGCTCTGCTTAGCTTGGAACTAGATGGCGTTGTGTGATAGTTGTGGAATATTTATTTATTTATTTCAACTCAGCACCTAACACCTGCTTACCCTTAAAGTAGGCGTAACATCCCACACATAACCTTATCGCCTTTCTTATCAATCGTAGGCGGCATATTAAACGCTATTTTATTATAATTATTTATATTACTTTAGCGTTTAAATACAATAATTTACAAGTGTAAATAAGTAGAAGGATCAAACGGCTTTATTGTGTCACTGAACTAGCAACACAACCCGGCTTTACTTGAATCGCAGAACATAATTATATTAGGCCTTTATTTTGACTCGCTGTCCGACCATGGACCATGCCCGGGTCGACGGCGCGTTGTGTTCCACGCCTGCCTCAAGATAGTGACGGGGCCTGTAGAGGGCCAAAGCCTGCCGGGGTCGCAGAGACTCAGAAATCACCGTAACCCCGGTACATAAAGGGCTATTGAAGGACACCGTGGATTTTAGTCAGTCAAGTCTGACAGTCCCTACCGCCCTGTTGATGATTGTACCACGATAAAAAAAGGCCTTTATTTTGCTTTGACACTTTGATACAGTTTAAAGGACTTTTGTCAGTGTGAAGTGAAATAATTGATGTATTTCTCTTCCTCTCCATTCCGGGCGGGAACACTCAGTTGATAATTTTTTACACTCCAAAAAAATGTGGTGCTTGCGGCCCGGACGGGGCACGTCCGGGGCACGGATGAAACTGGTCGGTAGTTTTATCATTTTCACATTTGGACAGACACACGGACAGACGGAACGGGGTGACATTGTTTTATAATAATATATGTAGTAATACGCCCACATTCGTCTGGACTTTAACATTTCCAGCTGAAATAGTTCGTAATTTGAAACTTATTTAATTACATTAAAAGACTGCTTAATAACATCTTTATGATTTTACAAGTTACAATAAAGTTCAGTTTTTAATGTTATACATATTTTTAAGTCGCATAAATTATTTTAATTCTTTATATATGTAGGTACAATGTGAATTTTAATTTTTGATTGACGTTAGTTTAAAATCATTTCGTATTAATTTAATTGTTTAAATAATTTTTATGGTAATTTGTTTTAATTTGACATAACACGGTCAAAAGAAAATTATATAAATAGTAAAATTAAAGGCATGTTTGAAATAAAAAGTGAAAAATGCAAGACAAATTATAGACCGAAAAACCGGATAGACCCGGCAAACTTCGTACCGCCTCAGAATCAATATTTTTAATCATAATTATTTACTTACCTATTAAACCTTCCCTGGATTCCCAAAAATAATTCAAAACTAAAATTAGCCAAATCGGTCCAGCCGTTCTCGAGTTTTAGCGAGACCAACGAACAGCAATTGATTTTTATATATTATACCAGCTGTACCCTGCCCCGCTTCGCTGTGGCACAAAAAATTGTTTTTTCAAAAAAAATTATATAAAAACCATCCTTGATGCGGATTGTATATCATGCTAAAATTTCTGCTCAATCGGTGCAGAACTTTTTGAGTTTTTGAAGCATACACAAACCAACATAACATTTTTATATATATAGATATAGATTAAGAAGGCCTTAATTCCACTAGTGGGAATATTTTATGCCTATGATGACGATGATTGTGCCTGCGTGGGTTCAAACCCATGATATCAGTGGTAATAACAGCCTTTACCACTTTATTCACATGTTCAAAAACTATTTTTTTTTCTTGATTTTAAAACAATTTTACGCGAAATATTCTCAGTTGTTGAAAACTTTTCGAAAGAGCGTCAGTGTATTATGAAGTTAACGTTGTCCCGAGGGTACTATAACTTTATACTCTCCAAAAATAATATGATTTCTTACTCGATAAGTTTTCAAGTTACGCTTTTCCAATCTTTCAGTTACAATAAGTAACTGAAAGATTGGAAAAGCGTAACTTTTCAGGAGGGATTTAAACTCGGGACCTTAGGGGAGTTTTAGCGGAGCCGGAAAAATAAAGACAAAAATATGCTATAAATCATTATTGGCTTAGCCATTTCCAAGCTAGTCTATGTCGGGCACGCCGCAATCGAGGCGGTAAGACCCCTCTTTGAGGAGTGGCTGGATAGGCGTCACGGCGTCCTTACCTTCCGCATGACGCAGGTCCTCACCGGACACGGAAGTTTCGAGAGGTTCCTGTGTCTGATAAGGAGGGAGGAAACGCCTGGGTGTCACCACTGCGAGGATCGTCCGGAGGACACGGTGGAGCATACGGTGCAGGACTGCCCCGCTTGGGCAGAGCACAGCCGTGTCCTCACGACGGCGATAGGCGGAGACTTCTCGCGCCCGGCATTGGTCAAGGCCATGCTGCGGGGCGAGACGGAGTGGGAAGCGGTCGCCTCCTTCTGCGAAGCAGTCATGCTCGCGAAGGAGGAGGCGTGCCGCGTGAGGGAGAGAACAGTGTCCTCCCTCCGACCCAGCCGCAGTGGTAGACGCCCACGGCCACCGTAGGCGCGGGCATGCGGGCAGCGAGTAATGGGCGACTCGCTGCCCGACCATGGACCATGCCCGGGTCGACGGCGCGTTGTGTTCCACGCGCGCCTCAAGGAGTGTCAGCAAATTGACGGGGCCTGTAGAGGGCCAGAGCCTGCCGGGGTCGCGGGACTTACCCATCACCGTAACCCCGGTACGTAAAGGGCTCGTGAAGGACACCATGGATTTTAGTCAGTACAAGTCTGACAGTCCCTCCCGCCCTGCCCTGGGTGGGAGGACTCATTTGATGATTTTACCACGCAAAAAAATAAAAAGCTAGTCTATGTACCTATGTGACTTTTTTTTAGCTTGGTAATATCAGCAATTGAGTCCTCCCACCCAGGGCAAGGCGGGAGGTCCTCGGTGTCCTTCAATAGCCCTTTACGTACCGGGGTACGGTAATTTATGAGTCCCGCGACCCCCGTAGGATCATCAAGCTCCCTTAGTTAGGTTAAATCGGTCACGCATTTTTATTTGTCTGGTTTTACATATACCTATTTTTTCTTTTTTTTTATCATGGTAAAATCATCTATGAGTCCTTCCACCCAGGGCAGGGCGGGAGGGACTGTCAGACTTGACTGACTTAAATCCACGGTGTCCTTCAATAGCCCTTTACGTACCGGGGTCATGGTAATTCGTGAGTCCCGCGACCATACATATACCTACTTAAATAATGTTTATCATAAACATGAAAACCACTCACAGTTATAAGGCTATTAAATGCTGAAAGATTTATTAGGGTAGTACAGCTGCTTTCAATGGCTTAAATTTTGGATGAAAATATGTAAATGAAGCTGATTTTTGAGCCAAAACTTGCATAAAATCTTAATATATTGTCTTGTGGAATTTGCAATTAACCTAAATATATATATATTTCAGTAAGATATAACTTATTTGTATCTTTTTATGGTGGAATATTGTAAAAAATATCTGGCGATCTGTGTCAGATTCGTACTAACTAATACCCACTTCATTCCTGTAATTGTTCTTTTGATTCCATGGCTTTTTTGACGTGGTAAAATCATCCTGTGAGTCCTCTGAGTGCTCCTCCAATTGGCCTTTACGTTGCAGGGTGACGGTTACCTGTTTAAACATTCCCGCGACTACAGATAACTACAAATGGATTGTACATAAATATATGTTTATATACGGGCTAAAATCCTAACCATCCACGGTAGTTAGGTAAAAATACACCCAGATAAAGTCACGGGTACTAAATATAGCTAGTCTAAGTCTCGTATTACAGAACGTCACTCAATACTCAAGCATTACTTAAAACTAGATTCAAGGCATTTGATTAGTTGAAACTAGTTTTAAGTATCACTTGAGTTTCGAGGTGCGTTCTGTAATACGGGCCTGAGTCCCTGGAGGGAGGAAGGAGATGTCGAGACAAACTTTGACGACAAGGTTGGCGCAGGCGCAGGGTTGGCTGAGCGATCGACTGCTGCGCAGTGTGTCGCGGGTTCGATCCCCGCACGAAACAAATATTTGTATGATCTGTAAGTAGTTGTTCCGGGTCTGGGTGTTTGTGTATGCGATTTTCCATGTTTGTAAACGCACTCACGATACAGGAAGAAATTCCTAGTGTGGGGCAATGTTTAAAAAAAAAACTGGGTGTCTTCCTTGAGAATTGGAAGGAAATAGTCCACTTGCCCACCAGTAGGACAGTACAGGCTGCCGGGGTCGCGAAACTGTCTCATCAGGTACACGTGACCCTGAAACGTAAAGGGCTGTTGAAGGATTACGATGGATTTTAGTCAGTATACGTCTGACAGTCCCTCCCGCCCCGTTCTTTGTAGGAAGACTCATTTGATGATTTTACCACGATAAAAAAGGACAGTACAAGCTACTAAATAAAATAATAATGATGAAGTATTATGTTAAATAAATTCAAGTTCAAAAGAAACTAAAATAGATCCATCAATTAAAACTTCTAAAAGTTTCATCGAAATTAATTTCAAAATTGGTTAAATTTAAACCAAAACTGCCAAAAGGATGGCAAATGAATTTAAAAAATCGGTTAACTATAAATAAAAACTTTTCACGCCGACGCAACGGTAACAGCATGAATGCTAACCACAAACCTTGACCTTTGAAATTTCAAATTAGAATAATTGATTTCAGTTTGGGAATTTCGTTCGTCAAATAATCTATTAATATAAACAGCAAATTAAAATTGTAACACGTGTATGCAAAATATAATTATTTTAGGAAAGAAAATTATGTATACTGATCAAATATGGCACACTTGGCGCAGTGAATGAACTGTCGACTGCACGGCATAAAATATTTGCATGACCTACAAATTAATTCTTCCGGGTCTGGGTGTTTGTGTATGTTTGTAAGCGCGACCACGACTCTTGAGAAACTCCTAGTGTGGGGCAAAAGAAAAATAATAAATTTTAGGACCAAATAAAATATTTCTACAACATTTCTCATCATGAAACTGTTGGCCCCTTCGTACACAAGTCTCCGACACCTTACGGCTTTGGTATCCAGGTGACTTTTGCAATACGAATCCATAGAGGTTCGCTCACAGACACGCGTCAATGGCTACCAAAGTTGTAAAGTATCGGAGACTTGTGCCGCCTAGTTTACGATGGTGCTTAGTATAAGTAAAGTCAGTCATTCACACAGAATAAAACTGTGAATATCCGAGATTCGAGAACAAAAAGAAGTAAAGTCTATCATTTAATCATAAACTGAGTACTTTTCAGGAAAGGTTCTCATAAGCGAAAAGATTCGTATAAAATAAATAAAATACTGGCAATAAGGTAATAAATCTTTCACTAATAGAGTGTGAGGAAACGGGCCTACCAATACAGGAAAGGAAAATAATTAGTTTCCCAAAAAGAGGCTACATTACATTTTCTTTGGCCGAATAATGTAGGTGTGCTTCCGTTAAAGCATAGCAACGTAATTTTAAGATGCGATCCCACCGGTGTGCGATACTGTGCGTCACAGTGTGCGATATTGTGCGTCACAGTGTGCGATATTGTGCGTCACAGTGAGCGATACTGTGCGTCACAGTGAGCGATACTGTGCGTCACAGTGAGCGATATTGTGCGTCACAGTGTGCGATATTGTGCGTCACAGTGAGCGATACTGTGCGTCACAGTGAGCGATACTATGCGTCACAGTGAGCGATACTGTGCGACACAGTGTGCGATATTGTGCGTCACAGTGAGCGATACTGTGCGTCACAGTGTGCGATACTGTGCGTCACAGTGTGTGATACTGTGCGTCATAGTGTGCGATACTGTGCATCATAGTGTGCGATACTGTGCGTCACAGTGTGCGAAACTGTGCATCACAGTGTGCGATACTGTGCGTCACAGTGTGCGATATTGTGCGTTACAGTATGAGGCACTGTGCATCACAGTGCACCGAGTGCGTTACACATCAAAATCAAATCATTTATTTCAAGTAGGCCAGTTACAGGCACTTTTGAATTGTCAAAAAACAAAAAAATAAAATAGTACAAAAATAGTTATAGTGCTACAGTCCCAGTCACAAGTCGTAATAACTGTGAAAGTAACGAAATGTTTGTTCTAGTGGACACTCAAGGACAACACCAGGATACTTTGTAATAAACAAATAAATAAATACTTTAGTGCGCGCACACGTGGACCCGTTATTTGTGTAAACATTGTCTTATCTTAAAAAAAACTCAACGATTTATCCAAAGGGGGCTCAGCTGATAGGGTACTTGACTGAAAAATCCAATTAGTCCGTCAGTCAGAGTATCAAAAAATATTTGACCCGTATTTTTTCTTTTGTCACGTAAACCAAAATTGACGAAGATAATTACGAAATTTTTAAAATATGTTACAAGCGAGTCCAGGGGTCTGAGGTCTGAGGGAACGAGATGGCGCTAGACGACTTGTATAGCTCTGTCTCTTTCCTTCAACGGAACTACTCTGCTTAAAGACGTCATGGTATGTGACCAGTTTTACTTGCTAAGTGTCAAACTTGTTAATGGTAATAAAAACAAGTGCAAGTCAGACGTGAAGTTAAGTCTGTCATAAACACACTGACCTTTAACTTTCTCAAAATAAAGTTGACATTAGATTGCTGTGAAAGGTCAAATAATTTTTCCAGTAAAATTCCTAAAATAGTAATGACGCCAAACATCCATGACGTTGAACGCGAATAGTAAAATGGGTCGACCCCAATAGTCTACGTATTTCGGGGCGAGGAGGGTAACCATACGTTGTGAGGTTCCGGAACATAGGGATACTATTATCGTCCATTATGTTTATAGTTATATCATCAAATGAGTCCTCCTACTAAAGTTTTTATTTATTTATTTCATCTTCTATATCTATACATATAATAAACTAGCTTTTGCCCGCGGCTTCGCTCGCGTAGAATTTGGTCTGCCTCATTAAGTTACGTGACATTTTTTTTAATATTTAGGTATATATTTTTTTATGTAACTTCACATCGTACATCCCAGATTTTTAACTTCAAAATTAGTTTCCATACAATCTTTGAACACCTACTCGTATACCTAATATTTAGAGGGAATCTCTTGAGGGTGGAATTATCTGAATTCCTTTCTAAGTGCTCATTATTTTAGAGGGCCAAAGCCTGCCGGGGTCGCGGGACTTACGAATTACCGTGACCCCGGTACGTAAAGGGCTATTGAAGGACACCGTAGATTTTAGTCAGTCAAGTCTGACAGTCCCTCCCGCCCTGCCCTGGGTGGGAGGACTCATTTAATGATTTTACCACTATAAATTTCAAAATTCTACCAGTGGTTTCTTCATCAATCTTTACCTGTATGGTGTGTTTATAAAAAGTAGCCCTATGTCATTCCCCGGGCTTGAGATTATGCTATCCAGCAAAAACGGATTACTAAACACTGACTAATAAACAGGTCGGACCATTTTACATGGAGCGACTGCCTGTCGGACCTCCACAACCCAGTAACTGGGTAATACGATACCCCATGCTAAGACTGGTTGTCAGACTTTAGAGCTTCTGACAGTTACGACCGTCAAAGATCTTCAAATGACAGCCGGGACCAACGGCTTTACGTGCTTTCCGAGTGCTTTTTACCCATCGACAGTCCAACCTCGGCAAG
Organism: Agrotis puta; assembly: GCA_943136025.2. Taxonomy (NCBI): domain Eukaryota; kingdom Metazoa; phylum Arthropoda; class Insecta; order Lepidoptera; family Noctuidae; genus Agrotis; species Agrotis puta. Next base: position 3,959,513 of record OW964190.2, on the reverse strand, counting down.
CGCGGCTTAACCCGTAAAAATATATATAATAAAAAACTTTTTCAAAAAAAAATGTAACCGCCTTCAAAAATGACTTTGTTATTTTTTATTTCATTGTTTTTTTTGCCACCGACTTCCGAAATAAAAGTTATTTTGTAGATTATTTTGCCCTTTGTTGTGGTTCTTTTTGAAGGCGGTTACATTTTGTTTTTTGAAAAAGTTTTTTATTTTTCTCTTTTTAGTTAAAATATTCAACGCAAATTCTTGCCAAATACATATAATATAATCCGTAGCACTGGTAATAACATCCCTCATGTACACAATAAGCTAATAAAATTCCCCAACTCAAAAACTACTGAACCGATTTTGATGAAACTTACAGTATTCCCTAAGTTGAACGATACCTAGCACAAAAAAAAAGAATTATTTAAATCGGACGTGAAGTTCCGGAGATATGCGAACAATGAATCAGTCGATGCCTACTCCTTACTGTTAAGGAGTTGTCCCTTCCATCATCAGCTCAGCTACTTAAGATGATGATTACCATACGCAAGTACTTAAATTACTTCATAAGATTTACGAAAAACGATGCGTGGGCCTATAAAATTTGAGGGTTACCCTCGATTTCTCCAAGATCCAATCATCAGATCCTGATTTGGTGACAATGGGACCACACGGGAAGCACCAGCTTTCAAACAAAAAAAGAATCATGAAAATCGGTTCACCCAGTCGGTCGTAATGCGGTAACAAACATTTAAAAAAAATACAGTCCTCCTTTTTTTGAAGTCGGTTAAAAACTATCCTATGTCCTTTCTCAAGTTCCAAACTATGTCTGTACCAAATTTCACACAAATCGGTTCAGTAGCTTAGGCGTGAAGAAAAGACAGACAGACAGACAGACAGACAGAGTTACTTTCGCATTTATAATATTAGTTTGGATCTGTAGAAGGGTCAATTCTGTACATTGAAAATATTGAAAAAATAAATAGTGGGGGGTGTTGCTGGATCGATACCAAACCCAAATATGTGTTTAAAAAAATTTTTTGTCTGTCTGTCTGTCTGTCTGTCTGTTTGTGCAGGCATCACGTGAAAACTAACGGTTCGATTCCGATGAAACTTGGTATAATTATACCTTATTATCCTGGGCATAACATAGGATACTTTTTATCCTGGGAATATACATAGAAAAAAAAATCTTATTTTTCAGTTTTATTCATAGACGTTGTTCTGTAGAACCGCGAACACACGTTGCATTACCCGCAGTGGATTCAGCGCCGTAATATTTAGAAGATGTCATTGTCAGAGTTACTAAAAATGGAGAAATAAACCATCCACGCGAAGACCGACATCCGCGCGGACGGAGTCGCGGGCGGAAGCTAGTTAACACATACAATTACACATTATTTCATTAATACCCATTTACCACGATAAAAAAAAATACCCAAGCTAACAAAAGTAGTCATAAATTAGTTATCTGCCCAGTCCCAAGTAAGTTGGGGCGGGAGGGATTATCAGACTTGTACTGACTAAAATCCACAGTGATCCTTCAATGGCCCTTTAGGTTCCAGGGTCACGGTTGCCTGATGAGCCAGTCCGATGACCCCGGCTTTGACCTTCAAAGGGGAAATCCGTTAGAATGCTGACAGCTCTTTGAGGTACGGCGTGGAGTGAGGGATTGGGTCATAATACACCACGCAGTACCCGTGCGGATAGGTAGATTGTCACAATATCTTCGATGTTTGGTTCTTAAACAAGCCGGTTTACTCACGATGTTTTCCTTCACCGTTTTGAGAGCAGTGGTGATGAAATAAATTACTAATGCCTTTGTCAAACAGACAGGCGAAAGCGAAGCGTTTCCTGAAGCGATACCGAACCGAAGCGAGACGTCAGTCCGATAGTTCTGTCACGCTATCGGATCGCTTTCGCTTTTCTATGTGACTGGATTCATCAATTCCAAACATTATAAATAAAAACCCCTCGCTTCGCATTAGTCCCGCCAGTCTGTTTGACAAAGGCTTAATTTTTAGGATCCGCCTTACGTACCACAATTGTACGTAAAAGTATAAATAAATCAGAACCCACAACCCCCAATTCGTCAGTCGAACGTTACTACTGGACCACCATAGCTTATAAATATTACGTAGACTTATCTAGATTTTCTTTTTATTTTTGGTTTTCATACCTTTTTTTTTTGCGTGGTAAAACCATCAAATGAGTCCTCCCACCCAGGGCAGGGCGGGAGGAACTGTCAGACTTGATTGCCAAAAATCGCGGTGTCCTTCAATAGCCATTTACGTCCCGGGGTCACGGTAATTTGTGAGTCCCGCAACCCCGGCAGGCTTTGGCCCTCTACAGGCCCCGTCACTGGTTTTCATACCTAGCACCAAAAAATGTCCATGTCAATGATCCAAATGTACATAAATCATAGTCACACTACTAAGATTTCAGCAGAGGCAAAATACTAGAAAAGGTCAACCAGTAAGAATAATCTAGAACTGTCGCTATCTAAGTTTAGACACAAAGTAGATCTTTATATACATGTCGCAGAATCGAGCGAATTCCATCGTCGGGTGCTGCCCGTGGTATTATATTATGGCCTTCTTAGATTCATTTAGTTGGGTTTTACGCCTTGCCAGAAAAATAAGTAAAAAAATTCATTACCTATGATGATTTTCATGTGGCAACTGGTTGCGCCCGTATGTTGGACTGGTAAAATTGTCTGGCTCTTTAATTTTTCCTCACTTGATATTCAATTTTAAAGGTATTATGCGTTTGTCCAACAGACAGGCGAGTCCGAAGCGATAACGAACCGATACGAGACGTCAGTCCGATAGTTCTGTCACGCTATCGGATAGCTTTCGCTTTTCTATGTGACTGGATTCAAACAATTCCATACATTACAAATGAAAACGCCTCGCTTCGCATTCGCGAAGACGCCTGTCTGTTTGACAAAGGTTTAAAGGTTTCGAAATGCCTAAAACATTTTTTGGGATTAAAAATACGCATTATTAAATACGTCTGGCTTCGTTTTAAACCAATTTCTTTCAGCCAGGTCTTCATTCCTGTGTTTTGGAATAATAGAAGTATTGAGCGAATTTTCAGTGCCTCGATCACTTTTTCTGGTTTTTTTTTATCGTGGTAAATAGAATATACTGGTAATTAAAGTCGTTTTTTATTGTTAAATGATAAAATATAAAAACCCAGAAGCCAAAAAAACATTACAATAGCCAAATATAAGTACTATAACCACTAAACTATAACCAAAAAGACGTTATTATAGACAAACTAAAACACAAAATTCTAAACAAACAATAAAAATATAAAGGTAACATAATGAACGTTAAAACTTTTAGAAATCTCATTCTTCTTCGTCCATATACTGTGCCCGTTAAACCATCTTTAATTATATACTTTCTGATGCCAATTGCAATTGTTATGAGATACTCTTTATAATCTATGTTTTGAATGTCAAAATTGAAAATATTCCGATCCGCTTCTGAAAGGCTGTTGTATAATGCCGCCGTGTTTTGGTCATCAAAGTTCCATGTTTTGCAGGTGAAGTAAGACAACGCTGTTGATGTATTGTACAACTTCGTGGCTAGTTTAGCAAATCTGAAAATTGAAAAAAAAATCTTAATTCTTATTATTTTAGAGATTTTGGTCATTTTATGGCTTGAATTGGCTATTTGACTGAAAAATTCTAATTAATCCGTCAGTGAAATACATATATAATTTTTTACATATATTATCTTTTTGTTTTATAATTTTCATGTTAATAGTTTTCATTTAGTTGGTTATTTTCATTTATTATTGCTATATTTTTAACTCAAATAGAATACCTTCTCCTGTTTCCAAACATCACTCCTATTCCATCTGCGATGTAGGCAGGAATCAGATGTAACAACCAGGAGTAAAACCAGAAAATTATAGGATTTCTAGTAAACCAGACGAAAGGGTATCCCACAGACTTCGGTGTTGCGTAAGTTTTAGTATCGTTTGCCATGATAACTTGAAGTTCACCTGTGTGAAATATTTTAATCAATATTGTTTTCTGTATCACCTATTTAACTCGCCTGTCTGTCTCGTCACCTGTTCATATCACACACACACAACGGACTGTATCTTTTGAACTGTAATAACTATTATCTTGAGAGTTACGTTTTACGCTCGATTATATTTGAGCGGTATATTGCAATATAAAGAACAATGCGCCTAGCTGGGTTCGGATCCACAACCTACAACTTGACTTAACCTGTGTTGAGGCCAACACTTATCTTCGACTTGGCTTCGATTTGTGATATAACCGAATTCAAAATAATTACTATAAAATACTAACTCCAACTTAAAGGATTTCTAGCTGTCGACGACACTGTGTAGATCTTAGTTTCATTGTCACCAGCGGCTCGTTTCCTAGCTGTTTCCCATCCAGCAGCTATTGTCACATTATTAACATAGTCTACTGGTACTATAGCAGCGGTACTGGAACCTACTATTATCATTGTGTGCATGACACCTAAACATATAGCGAATATTATCTGAAAAGATAAAAAGAATAATCATGTCAGTTCCAAGACAGAGCTTTTATGAGGAAAGAGAAACTCGATTGCGGGCAGGACTTGAACCCTGCGACCTTCTGATTCAGATTAGGCACTTAGTTGATAAACTGTTACAATTTGTCGAGCACGCCGCAAAATAAGCCCCTCTTTTAGAAGTGACTGGAGAGGCGCCACGATCAAGGTTGACAGGTCCTCACTGGACACGTCTGTTACAGGAGGTCCTGTCTTGGATTAAGCGGGATTCAACGTCCTGCTTTCACCAAAGTCTAGATCGCCAAGGGGACATTGTGGAGGTTTGCCCCGCTTTGGCAGAGCATCATCGTGTCCTCAAGGAGATTATAGGCCGCGGTGATCTCTCGCATTTGGTTCTAATTTAGGCCTTGTTATCGAGATGGCATTGTAAGCGAGATGCAAGAAAGATGTTACTGGTTATGAAAAATTAGAAACAAGAACCGTTCCCTTTTTGTATTTTTAAAATGTGCCGATCGGCTGACGCTGTATTTTACCACATGAACAACACATTATTGTTTTTACATACCTGTTGTTTTTACATACCTGCCAACGTATAATTATGTAAAACAGAACGATTGTTCAGTGGTTTAGGCGTGGAAAGGTAACAAACAAAATTTTCGCATTTGTAATATTAGTTTCGATTACAATAGGTACTTACACCACCAGCTCCGTTTAAACTAGACTTATCAATCCATCCGGGATTTGGTTCCATTTTAGAAAAATAAACTGAAAGCAAACAAAAGTTTCAATTTTTTTTATTATTTTGAAAAATATTGATTTCCGTGCGGAAACACCAAATAAAAACTTCCATGTAATGTATGTATGATTACTGAAGATCAGGTTAGTCCTCCCTCCCAGGGCAGGGCGGGAGGTACCGTCAGACTTGACTGACTAAAATCCACAGTGTCCTTCAATAGCCCTTTACGTACCGGGGTCACAGTAATTCGTGAGTCCCGCGACCCCGGCAAGCTTTGGCCCTCTACAGGGAGCCCCGTTACTATGCTGACACTCCTTGAGGCGCGCGTGGAACACAACGCGCCGTCGACCCGGGCATGGTCCATGGTCGGACAGCGAGTCGCCCATTCCTCGCCTATGGTTGTCGGAGATTGTCTGCCGACGTCCACCACTGCGGCTGGGGTGTAGGGAGGACGCTGTCCTCTCCTTCACGCGGCCCGCCTCCTCCTTCGCGAGCATGACTGCTTCGCAGAAGGAGGCGCCCGCTTCCCACTCCGTCTCGCCCCGCAGCATGGCCTCGATGCCGAGCACGAGAGGTCTCCAGGTTAGTTTATCTAAAATAATAATAGCACTCACCGATGGCTGGTCTGACAACACATACTGGCAGTTCTTTTCCAAAGCTATCAACCAACTCTTCGGCGATTGACTTTGCAAATGTGTAAGTGTTCGGCCAATTTTTAATCAAACTGCAATTTCAACAAAATGTATATTTCTTTTTAATCTATCTATCTTCTTCTATATATATAAAAATGTTATGTTGGTTTGTGTATGCTTTAAAAACTCAAAAAGTACTGCACTGATTGAGCTGAAACTTTAGCATGATATGTAATCCGCATCAAGGATGGTTTTTATCTATTTTTTGCATCAGTCACATATCCGCAACCGCGAAAAAACAGTTTTTTTAAGGATCAGCTGGTACAGACCAGTGACCGCGCCATCTACCGGAAGCGAGGATAAAACTGGCTGACAACTGCAGTTGTAATGACGCAGTCACATGAGAAGAAATTTTAGCATGATATATATCCGCATCAAGGATTGTTTTTATCTATTTTTTTTTGTTGAAAAAACAGTTTTTTGTGCCACAGCGAAGCGGGGCAGGGTACAGCTAGTACTATAATAAATCTGTAGAAGGGTCAATTCTGTACATTGAAAATATTGAAAAAATAAATAGCGGGGGGTGTTGCTGGATCGATACCAAACCCAAATATATGATTAAAAAAATTTTTGTCTGTCTGTCTGTCTGTCTGTCTGTCTGTCTGTCTGTCTGTCTGTCTGTTTGTGCAGGCATCACGTGAAAACTAACGGTTCGATTTCGATGAAACTTGGTATAATTATTCCTTATTATCCTGGGCATAACATAGGATACTTTTTAACCGACTTCAAAAAAGGAGGAGGTTATCAATTCGACTGTATTTTTTTACGCATTACGACCGACTGGGTGAACCGATTTTCATGATTCTTTTTTTGTTTAAAAGCTGGTGCTTCACGTGTGGTCCCATTGTCACCAAATCAGGATCTGATGATTGGATCTTGGAGAAATCGAGGGCAATCCTCAAATTTTATAGGCCCACGCATCGTTTTTCGTAAATCTTATGAAGTAATTCAAGTACTTGCGTATGGTAATCATCATCTTATGTAGCTGAGCTGATGATGGAAGGTACAACTCCTTAACAGTAAGGAGTAGGCATCGACTGATTCATTGTTCGCATATCTCCGGAACTACACATCCGATTTAAATAATTCTTTTTTTTTGTGCTAGGTATCGTTCCGCTCAGGGAATACTGAAAGTTTCATCAAAATCGGTTCAGTAGTTTTTGAGATAGGGAATTTTATTAGCTTATTGTGTATATGAGGGATGTTATTACCAGTGCTACGGATTATATTATATGTATTTGGCAAGAATTTGGGTTGAATATTTAAACTAAAAAGAGAAAAATAAAAAACTTAAAAAAAAATGTAACCGCCTTCAAAAAGAACCACAAAAAAGGGTAAAATAATCTACAAAATAACTTTTATTTCGGAAGTCGGTGGCAAAAAATAAACAATGAAATAAAAAATAACAAAGCCATCGTTGATTATTTTACCCTTTTTTGTGGTTCTTTTTGAAGGCGGTTACATTTTTTTTTGAAAAAGTTTTTTGTTATCCTGGAAAAAAATCGTATTTTTCAGTTTTATTCATTTATTGTCAGAGTTACTCAAAATGGAGAAATAAACCATCCACGCGAAGACCGACATCCGCGCGGACGGAGTCGCGGGCGGAAGCTAGTTAACAATAATTTTCTCTTGACCTTTAGATGGCCTGGAATCAAATACATCTTTGCTACTCTCCTACGATTACCGAGATACTGAGGATTAATTAAAGTAAAAGACACACGCACACTCACACATACTCATTTCAATTGACTTCCTCCAAGCTTTCAAGCAGATAAAAGCTGGCATTTTATTTTCAATTTTCTTTTTTTTACCATTAACATATGTTTTTCATATTTTAGTTTAACCCGCTGTATTGGCTAAATTTGTGTTACCCCTGCAAAGTGAAGGCACTGGCTCCTGTAATACAGTTCATATTAGCACAGGAGTCAGGGCTCACAAATAATATGTCGTGCTTAAATTATGTCAAAAAAAAAACGAGATGCAGCGAACTCACTCAGAAGAAACTCCTGCGCACCTACGAGTTCGGCGTGTGGCCCCAGTGAGGCCTTTCACCGGAACGAGTAGGCAGTAACATACAACGCAGGCCCGCTACTCAGTTTTAACACAATATATAAATATGTGTGGATATTTTTAACTAAACTGATTTCAATGAAACTTCGTTTACCTAAGCAGGATTTTCATCATAATCAATATCTGCCTATGGCAGACCGCTGGTCGCGAGACTCATGAATTACCGTGACTCCGGGACGTAAAGGGCTATTGAAGAACACAGTGGATTTTAGTCAGTACGAGTTTGACAGTCCCTCCCGCTCTGCCCTCGGTGGGAGGACTCATTTGATGATTTTAGTAAGCTAAAACAAAATAAAAATGGCAGTCTGCTGCTGACCATAGGGCTCTCCAAACGCAAGCCATTTCACTCGTTAAGCAGGATACATACGTTTTAAAAATTATCAGCATAGGTCGGAATTAGGTACAGTTATTTAAGTACTTACACTGATTTCACACAGCAAAATAATAAAGTGGATCTGCCCCAAATCCCGGAATTACTTTTAAAGAGCAGAAAAATCCCGTGATTTGTTAATTTACTAAAAAGTTTTTTTTTACTTTTACTCAATTTTTTTGTCTAATCTATCTCTGATGTTTTTATGGATGTTATTTATTTAAAATACTGTTTTCCACACAAGATTGTCCATTTGAAATCCCGGGAAGATCCATATTAATATCAACATTTCGATGTAAGTACTAAAATATCTCTACCTAATTCCGACATTTGGTTATCAGAGAAAATTTTCGAAATGTCTTAAATAACAATAGATAAATGGAAATGTCTATTTCTATGGAAAGTTTAATATCCACCTGATTTTGTCGTAACACTATTTTTCTTAAATATTTTCTAAAAACTATTAAATTATTAATAAAAATCTGTTCAGTAATTTCAAAGAATAATGACCTGAAAAATTGCACAAAATGGCTTTCGGTGTACACACTCTTAAAAGTACTCACCCCTCTGTCATATCTTTTATTCTTTCTTCATCAACCGTTTCAGCAATCGAGATCATAACATCAGGTGGTACAGGACTTTTGTAGAATTGTTCATATACTGTCGAATTTACTAGGTCCAGGCGAGCATGTGTGTATGCCGTTGAAACGTAGATGAAAGACCTTGATAAAAGAAAGTTTTGAGAAAAAAAAATTGTTAAATAAACAAGTAATTAACTGAAAAATTAAAAGTTACTCACTTTCGTTTTTACATATTTTACATAGTTGCAAATAGTTTTTTTTTTTTTTTATCGTGGTAAAATCATCAAATGAGTCCTCCCACCCAGGGCAGGACGGGAGGGACTGTCAGACTTGTACTGACTAAAATCCACGGTGTCCTTCACTAGCCCTTTACGTACCGGGGTTACGGTAATGGGAAAGTCCCGCGACTCCGGCAGGCTATGGCCCTCTACAGGCCCCGTCATTATGCTGACACTCCTTGAGGCGCGCGTGGAACACAACGCGCCGTCGACCCAGTTGTAAATAGTTGACAAAAGTTTATTTCTATCTACAGATGATCTTTATAAGGTAAACAATTAATATGAAAGACAAAGTTATGAACTTTCAAACTTTAAAATGTTAATAATACAAAATCATGTTTTAGTGACATTCACAGTTTTGCCCCTGTACCCTTCAAATATGAAGTTACTGGTATAGCCCATACAGCATTATAGTTAAGAAGATGTGGTAATGCAAACTGCGCAAGAGTATTGACATGAATAAGGCTGAAACAACGATTAAGGCTTTGTCAAACAGACAGGCGAAAGCGAACCGCACCGAATCCGAGGCGATAACGAACCGATACGAGACGTCAAACTGGGTGCAATCGCGGCGGTAAGACCCCTCTTTGAGGAGTGGCTGGATAGGCGTCACGGCGTCCTGACCTACCGCATGACGCAGGTCCTCACCGGACACGGAAGTTTCGGGAGGTTCCTGTGTCTGATAGGGAGGGAAGAAACGCCTGGGTGTCACCACTGCGAGGATCGTCCGGAGGACACGGTGGAGCATACGGTGCAGGACTGCCCCGCTTGGGCAGAGCACCGCCGTGTCCTCACGACGGCGATAGGCGGAGACCTCTCGCGCCCGGCATTGGTCGAGGCCATGCTGCGGGGCGAGACGGAGTGGGAAGCGGTCGCCTCCTTCTGCGAAGCAGTGATGCTCGTGAAGGAGGAGGCGGGCCGCCTGAGGGAGAGGACAGCGTCCTCCCTCCATCCCAGCCGCAGTGGTAGACGCCCACGGCGTCGGACGTCGCAGGACGACCTCCGGCCACCGTAGGCGCGGGCATGCGGGCAGCGAGTAATGGGCGACTCGCTGTCCGACCATGGACCATGCCCCGGGTCGACGGCGCGTTGTGTTCCATGCGCGCCTCAAAGAGTGTCAGCATAATGACGGGGCCTGTAGAGGGCCAAAGCCTGCTGGGGTCGCGGGACCAAGGGATTACCGTGACCCTAGTACGTAAAGGGCTATTGAAGGACACCGTGGATTTTAGTTAGTACAAGTCTGACAGTCCCTTCCGCCCTGCCCTGGGTGGGAGGACTCATTTGATGATTTTACCACGAAAAAAAAAAAAAAAAAAAAAAAAGGCGTGTCAGTTGTATTAACTGCCTTTTTATGAACGACGTCAAACAGCAAATAAACCTTCGCCACACCTTCACATCGAATCGCTTTCGCTTTTCTATGTGACTGGATTCAAACAATTCCATACATTACAAATGAACACGCCTCACTTTGCATTCGCCACGCCTGTCTGTTTGACAAAAACTTTACAGCACCAACATCAAAATAAAGAGCGAGAAAATAAAGCCAGCGATTAATTTCTTAACTCGTATACATATTTTCTAACCTTAAATTTTTGCAAGCCTTGCTGAGTGTAAGTGTCTCTCTGGTGCCTCGTATGTTGATCAAGGTCGCCACGCGAAGGGACTCGTCAAATCTTGTCGTGGCTGCCAAATGAAAAACTATGTCCACCTGGTTTATAAAATATGTAATTACTTATTATTTTTTATCATCTAGCCTGTTTTACTCCACATCTGTGCAAAGGCTTCTCTCGGTTTCTTTCAACGTTGTTGTGCGCCATTTCTTTCTTGTTTCCAAAGAAGACATCAAATACTTCCCACCGATTTCTTCATGGTCTGCCGCAACCCCGTGTCACTGTTTCAAAGCACCAATACTGAGCTTTATCGGCCCTCATTTGTTAATAATTTTCAACCCAATTTGTTGTCGATATTCAAAGGCTGGTTGAAGTTTTATATTTACTATCTTTATTTGTACCAGGTTCATGGCAATTGACTTAAACCTTCTTGCTTAAATACCACTTCTTGCTTAACTACCAAACATACTTGTGGGTCTAGGTATATCTAAGCCTCTGTTTTATTTTTTACCGTGGTAAAATCATCAAATGAGTCCTCCCACCCAGGGCAGAGCGTGAGGGACTGTCAGACTCGTACTGACTAAAATCCACCCGTGTTTCTTCGAATGCCCTTTACGTTCTGGGGTCACGGTAATTCGTACTTTGGCCCCTTTAGGGATATTTTGATAATGTTGCTACCGACTCTATTTCGCATCATATTCCAACTCACAGAATCATGGAACACAGTGATAATCTTCTGCGAATCATAATTGTTCCAGAAAGACGCTGTCAACTTTACAATATTACTGTAAATAAATAAATAAAATAAATAAATAAATATTCCACAACTATCACACAACGCCATCTAGTCCCAAGCTAAGCAGAGCTTGTGTTATGGGTACTAGACAACTGATAAACATACTTATATGTATAATTCTAAATACATACATTTTATAGATAAATTACAACCTGACACAGAACAAATGATCGTGCTCATCACACAAACATTTGTCCTGGGTGGGAATCGAACCCACGACCTCCGGCATAGCAGTCAGGGTCACTAACCACTAGACCAACAGACCTGTCAAAAACCTGACAGGAATTAAATTGACCTGTAGGAAATTAATCGGACATCTATGTGGGCCCATATCCTGATCTATCATACCTGTTCTGTAATAGCGCTCCAGTCTTCCTCATTCAAACCAAGTCTGAGTTCAGCCACGTCTCCTGATACCGGTACCAGCTTTTCGGCGAAATCTGGTTGTTGTTCTCGCAACAAATCATACACCTGGAATCAACTACTTTATGATCCAAGTCCAATTATTTTTTGACCTGAGGAATCTGATCAACTTTTCAACCTCACAAAGGGTACGCGGCTGAGATGCGACTTATATAAAGCTCTTGATCAAACAGATTTGTCGGTAGTAGACCAGAATTTGGATTTGTGTCACGAGACTTAAATATATAATAATTTGCCCCATGAACACTCTTTTGCCTTATCCTTCGAGGATCGTATGTGTGATGTTCTGATATTTAATAAAATTTATAACTTACAGGATCCTGTAACAATTCAGTTAGTCTCTGTTGTATACTTTTGCCTTTTTTGCTTCTTAGCAAGAAAAATATTTTTGACACTTTGGTTGCTCTGAAAATAAATAATTATCCGGTCAGGAGCCGTATTATGGCGTCTCAAAACCAGGCTTGTTCCAGTGAGTGAACGACGTGGCGCTAGACGAATTGTATAGCTCTGTCTCTTTCAATCACTGGAACAAGCCTTGTTTTAAGACGTCTTAATACGGAAGCAGGTCTCCTACAAAAAGTACCGCTATTTTTTTTGTGCAATTTTATCCGGCTAATCCCATTGCTTTTATTCCACACTAAGGCTTCCAACATAAACATAGGATAATACTCACCTCTCAATAGGCTCATCAAAGAAATGAATTCTTATATAAAATCAAGTCCAGATGTTGAAATTTACCATAATTCTATGAATATCTTTAACCCGTATTTTAAATCATAAAGCTCCAAAGGATTAGTTGTATTGACTGCGTATGTTTGTGCCTAGACAAGTATATCTTGCAACCCCTTTATAATTATGTTAGTCTAACTCTAATTTTCGATCTTGTTAATGTAATTTTGATCTCGTGTTTGTTTAATTTTGTATTTTAAATTATAGTCAAGCATAATTCTAATTTTAGTTTATTTCCATTTATTATTTAGTACACTAATTTAGTTTTTAGCTTAAGTTACCACTTATGTTCGTGAATGTTGGTTCACCTGTTATTGGAAACTGTATAAGCCTTTTACTCGTAAAAACCTACACTATTTTTTGTTTATATACAGAAGCTGTTGGTGTACCTTTATTAATAAATAAATAAATAGATCTAGCATAACCACACATTAGTCGTCTCACCAGGTTTTTATATGCCTCTTTCGATAATATGAGCTGAACTAAGACTAACAGCCAACTCAGGTGTTAGCTGAGATTTGTGGCCATCAAGTCAAGTCATCAAGTCAAGTCAGACAACACTATCAGCATAAACGTGCATTCACAGACATCAGCCACGTCACGCCACCGATAAGGGATCGGTGACGGTTTCTCTAGTCACCAGTCACCGTCACGGCGTTCGTCAGTCACGTCTCCGGTTTGGCTGAATCATTGAACACATACACTGACTGAACTGAGACGTGACGTTCCCGGGTGTGTGGGGATAAAAGTATGAAACTTGTATGGAAATGTTATTTGACGTGCCTGACCGGTGACGTGACTGATAGATCACGTGCCGGTGACTGGCCGGTGACAGACGTGTAGGAGCTTTTTTTTTTATCGTGGTAAAATCATCAAATGAGTCCTTTCGCCCAGGGCAGGGCGGGAGGGACTGTCAGACTTGACTGACTTAAATCCACGGTGTCCTTCAATAGCCCTTTACGTACCGGGGTCACGGTAATTCGTTAGTCCCGCGACCCCGGCAGGCACAGTAGGAGTATAGAAACATTTTGTTTTTTAAACCGGGCCGGTGACGTGAAGTGACGGTGACTGATGAGTGTAAATGCACCTTAAGGATGGTTAATTATTACAAGATTTACCTGAGCAGTTTTTCAATGAGCTGCTTGCCGAGGAAGCCAGAGCCGCCTGTTAGGAACACAGTAGAGCCGCTGTAGAACTGCTGCACGTCGGAGGTTTCAAGTGCTGTCACCTCATGCACCGGCTTCAAACGAGCAAGCAGCTTCGCCTCAAACTCCTGGGCCGGATCCATCGTTTCACCTGTCATTGCGAAGAAGAAAATGGAAACTTTATTATATCATCATCCACCTCGCGTTTTCAACTATGTTGAGGGTAAGTCCTAGTCTAGTTGGATGTATCAGCGCACGGAACGGCTGCCCATCTGACCTCAATGACAACGTTAGTATTGGGTAACTCCATAACCAATAGGTAAAGTCAGTCTTCCGGGCTACTGACTTTGACTTAGTTGACTTTTACTTGACTTTTTTTTTTGACGTAATGGCTGTCAAAGATTTAAGAATGACAGCCGGAACCAGCGGCATTATATACGTTCTGAGTCATGGAGGAAATCTGAGTATGTAGCATGAATTCTATGTATTTGACTGTACAGCGTATTTATAGTAGTAGGTATAAAAAAATTAAAATGCGCCTTTAAACCGTCATGAAAATGTGAAAACGGCGGTAAAAAGGGTTCTGGTTTGCACCTAATGGCATAAAACGGAGTATATACCGTAACTACAGCTTACTAATATTTAAAAATAAAACTTACTCGAATTAAAAGAAGAACAAAATTAATCCAAGATTAACTTCACTTCATGAAATCCAATTGTTCAATTAACAATTTAGTTTAACGTTGTATCTATAATTTATTACACTATATTTTTTTTAAATGTAAATTTAGTTTATTCTGCATTTTTTTAAATCTCTATTGGTTCATTATGTTCGTTTCATTCACTTTTCTATCCGTCTCTCTCTCACTCTCGCTTAATGCGAAAAACCATCAAAGAATAAATGTGAATCATTTATACTCTTAACGGTTTTCATTTTTTTTTCATTATGGTCTCCTACTAGTATATAGCAGTTATTAGAATTTAAATTCGTCTACTTGCATCCTTTTTTTTATCGTGGTAAAATCATCAAATGAGTCTCCCACCCAGCACCCGGCAGGCTTTGGGCAGTGGGGCCCTGTCATTATGCTGACACTCTTTGAGTCGCGAGTGAACACAACGCGCTGTCGACTCGAGCATGGTCCATGATCGGACGGCGAATCGCCCATTGCTCACCGCCCGCATGCCCGCGCCTGCGGTGGCTGGAGATCATCTTGCGATGTCGGTCACCGAGGGCGTCTACCATTACGGCAGAGTCGTGAGGTGAACGCTGTCCTCTCCCTCACGCGTCCCGCCTCCTCCTTCGCAAGCATAACTGCTTCGTAGAAGGAGGTGACCGCTTCCCACTCCTTCTCACTCCGAGCATGGCCTCGACCAATGCCGGGCGCCAGAGGTCGCTGCTTATTGCCGTCGTGAGGACACAGCGGTGGTCTGCCCAAGCTGCCCGGTTTAGGATTGAGGCCAAAAGCAGGAAGTGTTCCCTGAAGTTCCACCAGCTGTCGAGAACGAGTCCCAGGTACTTCATTGTCGATCCGACGTCTATGCCAAACCCTTCCCCCGTTATGTGGGACTCTGGCGCGTTCAGATGGTCATGAAAACACATGGCCTCTGTTTTGTGCAGCGCCACTTCGAGTCCCAACTGCCGGATCCTATGAGGGACTGTCGCAACCGCCTGTATTGCAAGGTCGGCCACCACCTGGTGCGACTCTTCCTCGCCACAAGCGTCCACGGAGAGACTTACATACCCAAGTGATAAATAACGGTAAACTGAACAGACAAACGAGATATCTAGATTATTGAGAAAATAACGATGCAAAATGTTTATTTGGAGAATGCTCACGCTTCATAGAAAAAACCCAGCTTCAGCAGAAATGAGTTGTATCTTAAAATAACCATAGTATAGTGTAATAAAATCATAACCGGGTTTGATTGTGAACTTTACTGGCAAACATATAAAAATAGCCAGTTTTGTAATTCAGTCGTCCATATAAAAGTAGTTCGAAATAGTAGTATCTTCCCCCATTTCTCAAAGACGCCTGGACCAATGCTGAAATTATTTTTTTCTGACTTGTTGATTATAAAAAGTATACCCTTTCAGACCAAAAAAGAAACTTCCAAATCGGTAAAGGCGTCTTTGTGAAATAGTGGAACACACTATTATTAAGAAGTACTTCTTCTATGGACGACTGAATAACAAAACTGGCAATTTTTATGTTTGCCAGTAAGGATCTCGATCATACCCGGTTATTATTTTGTTACACTATAATATGCTTAATTTGTGATACAACTCATTTCTGCCGGGGCTGGGTTTTTTCTATGAAGCGTGAGGACCGGAAAAAATAGACCGTAGATATTAAATAATTTGGAGCGGTCCCCTAACGCGACGTATTTTTTTATAATTATTAATACATACTTAGGTACTTTAAAATTGTTTAAAGTTTTTTAAGGGAACTGGGTTTTAGTGTCGGGGTTTTTTTTTTAATTTTTAATTTATTTCTTTTATTTAGCGCTAAGCTTGAGTTTGAGCATCATCTCGCCTGATGTTAAGCGAAGATGTGGTCGACCGTGAAACACGCTTGCTTCAAAGTATTCACTTTTGACTTTAAGACACCAAATATTGTTGCTTTGTTTAGTTGAAGTTCGAAAAAAGAAAAAAGAGTAAAGAAAGCAGAATAACTCAAAACGACAACTTGATCAATTACCATAATTCATGTTAATTTTATATCAGTCAGAATTGTAAATAGTGTGAACAGTACGTATTATTCGATACATTCACGAATATTTTTAGGGTTCTGTAGTCTACAAAGAACTCTCACGATTTCGACATGGTTTTAGCGAACCCTAGCGAACCTTAATACTACAAAATTGTAGTTTGGTATGGCCCAGTAGATAAGTAGGAAGTGATAAATGTAAACGCTCAGTGGGCTTTAATAGATTTTAAACAATACACCCTTTTTTCTATCGTGATAAAATCATCAAATGAGTCTCCCACCCAGGGCATAGCAGGAGGGACTGTCAGACTCGTACTGACTATAATCCACGGTGTCCTTTAATAGCCCTTTACGTTACGGGGTCACGGTTATTCGTAAGTCCCGCGACTCCGGCAGGCTTTGGCCCTCTAGAGGGGGCTGACTCTCCACGCGCTCCTCAAAGAGCGCGTCGACCCGGGCATTGTCCATGGTCGAACAGCGAGTTGCCCATAACTTGCAGCCCGCATGCCCGCGCCTACGGTGACTGGAGATAGTTTGCCGACGTCTGTAGCCGTGGGCGTTTACCACTGCGGCTGGGGTGGAGGGAGAACGCTGTCCTCTCCCTCACGCGGCCCGCCTCCTCCTTCGCGAGCAGGACTGAGGGCACGGCGGTGCTCTCCCCGCTTGGGTAGAGCACCGCCGTGTCTTGTACGTCCGTGTCCTGCACCGTATGCTCCACCGTATCCTCTGGGCGCTCCTCGCAGTGGTGACACCCAGACGTTTCTTCCCTCCCTATCCGACACAGGTACCTCCCGAAACTTCTGTGTCCGGACCTCAACAAAGTGCTTGAATAAAATAACTATAACGCTGAGTTTGCGATTGTGATAAAAATAATTCAACTACGGAACCCTTCATTGTGCGTAGGCCGACACGTAGTAGGCCAGTTTTTTTTAAACCATATGGCAAACTACAATTGGCAGGCAACTTACATTTGTATAACAAATGAAATCATGAAACTGAAATACTTTAGTATGATAATGTATTATTTGGAATTCGTTGTGTATTTGATTAATGAAGAACATAAAATCAGGCCTCTATTTGTGTATTATTTTGTCACTTTAACCTGTAATAAGTTTAAAAATGTACTTTATTTTGGCCTGAAAAACCAATTTACGTTCCAACCGATTTAACAGGTGGCCTACTATTGCGTCTTAACGCGAGAGTGATTCCAATGTGGGAAAGAGACAGAGCTATACAAGTCGTCTGGCGCCATCTCGTTCCCACACTGGAACTACTCTCGCTTTAAGACTCCTTGGTAGGCCAACAGCAATAACAAATGCCCACGTTTATCAAACGACGTTTTTCAATACACTTACGAAGAAATATAATAATAGTTTAAAGAATAACCTTTCCGTAATTGTGACAGCAATTTTCTTTTTTTTTATACGATTTTCTTTCGCTAGGTTGAAGGAGAAGCAAAGGTAGAATCCTCAAAACAGCATGTTATAAAAATATTAATATTTATTTTAATATTCTTGAATTTTGAACACAAATAAATGTTAATTTTAATAATCACGTTTACTTGTATTAACACAATTTAAATATTAAAAATAGAATTTACGTCTGAAAAGCGCCAAACACTACACACTACAGGTATTCTTTTCTTTGTCGCACATGTGTGAAAATAAAATTTTCCAGAGATAACTATTATTATTATCAGCACGAGTCTGTAATAAAAAGTCTCCGTGGCAAAAAGTATTAGTAGCCTTTGTCAAATAGACAGGCGAGTCCGAAGCGGTACCGAACCGATACGAGACGTCAGTCCGATAGTTCTATCACGCTATCGGATCGCTTCCGCTTTTCTATGTGACTGGATTCAAACAATTCCATACATTACAAATAAAAACTTCACGCTTCGCATTCGCCACGCCAGTCTGTTTGACAAAGACTTTAATGCTGCAGCTCTAACATAACATGCATGATGCTTGTGAACAAAGGGGAAGAAGTTTTTGACATTATATAATATTTATATTTATTATTTTCATCAGGAGGTTTATAATAGGCGTGTTAAGCCACGTGCTGTAACATTAGAGGCAACGGTTTTTTTTTGTTATGCATACAGCTGGTTTCTACTAAAAAGTCAGTTCTTTATAATTTCCTTTCGTTTTAATGTATAATTTTTTATATGTATTTTTATATGTATTTGTATAATATGTTTTGTATATGTATTTTATGTTTTTTGTGTTTATTGTATGTGTAGTATACTGCATGTAATTTGTTATTTTAGTCCATTCAGAAGTTGTATGGAAGATATCGCTATCAGCGATAAGACCGCTGTTGTACCCTTAGGATTAACAATATTGTAAAAACGCTGTTTACTCATTTTCATTACACCAAAATTATTAAACAGCGTTTTTGTTGTCTTAGAAATGTTAAGATTATCCGGTTTATTGAAATATTATCTTTATACTAAATAATAATTTAACTTTAAATACGTTAAATTTAATATCAAGGTGACACTAGTACCTACTTCGTGTAACATAAGAAGAAACTTCATCAAACCAATAAAAAAGATTCTTTAAAAAAAATAAACATGGTTGCCTCAATTACTCCACTCAACCTTGACTCAGAAGGACGTATTATTAGATCAAAGTTACCAAGATTTTTTTCAAGAGATAGCTCAAGAAGGGGCTTCTGGCACCCGGAGGGGCGATTGAACCTCAAGCCGACTCAGGGATGTTTGACAAGGGTATAACACGCTCTCTGTTTGAGAATATCCCTTGAAACTGACCAGTGAATCACCCACTCAAATTTAAGAGCTCCGATTAAGGTATCAAGTATCATTTTTAGGGTTGCATGGATGGCTATTGGGTTTCTAATATGTAGGTATGTTTTGGACTCTTAAGGGTGCCTTTCCACAGAGATGTGCTATGTAGTTGTGCTGCGAGGACGTAAATGCTGAGTTACGAAACTGTGTGACCGTTTCCACTGATGCTACGCTATGTAGCTGTGCGAGTAAGATGTGCTATGAAGATGCGCCGGTACAAAATAGCTGCGCTAGGTAGATGCGTAGCTCGAGCTATGGGATGTATCGAAAGTAGGGAACACGACCCATAGCTCGCCTCTATAGCACGCAGCCATAGCACGCATCGTTCCATATACAAGACACAGCTGAATCCGTTTCCACCAGTGCTGTGCTGTGTAAACCAACGAATATGATTGGTGGATATCAAATGCATCCGCAGCAACATAGCATAGCACATCTCTGGTGCGACAAATGCGAAATATATTTTGAAACAAAAGTAGATGTCGAGTTAGAACCTTGCCATTCGAAGAAAATACAATAAAACATACGCGGATACCGAACAGTCTTAACAGTCTTTCGTTTAATAAAACTCAGTGGTCTTGCGAAGGCGTTATTAGTCATTTTGCGGAACCCTGTATTAGCATAGGGGGTGCTCTTAGAAACAACTGACGGCTTGCTATATTACTTATTTCTGTTTCTGTGATTCTTGTAACTCCCAGTAAAGAGGTTGTGGATCTTGTGACTTCATGTCGTTGATATAAAGTTGAAATTGCTTTGATTGAAACACGGCCGTGAAAAAGAGTTGCGTTTGTGGTTCCTCTAGGATGAAGTGCTAAATATGTGTTGATATTTAAGGTTAAATAGCGCTTATCGAGGTTTGAACTTGGATGGGAGATGCCAAGCGAAGATAATATTAATTACAATAGCTTCTCTTCTTTTTTTTTTATTTTCAGCGGGTTCTGTTCTTGGCCAGAATGATTGATTTTTCTAAAATCCATTGTTGCAGTTTTATTTTCCGTCGAAATCGGCCTCGAGACTCCTTTCACCATTTTTTCTCATAGTTTCGAATACAGCCATCCACGCCCAGTTGAAAAATTCACCCTGTAGACTTTTAGCATAACACTAAGAAAGAATTTATAGAAAAGTCATGTTATTTGTTTTATATTTTATACAAAAATCATGTTATTCTTTTTTCAAAAATGGAAGGTTAAGGTTCATAACAGACGATAACTTAAATTAACGAACAGAAATAAATAAATATTAATTTTGAAAAAGCCAAACACCGTACATTTATTCCACGATATAATAACTGCCAAAATACAAAACTCATTTGGAGAAACTCGTTCATTTATCAACATGTCTATCGTCTTCAGATCTTTAATTTTTCATCGGAGGGCAAGACCTTGTTTGTTATATTTTTCTAGCCGTATTTTTCTATTTATTTAATACTAGCTTTTGTCCGCTGCTTCGATTGCGTTAGTAAAGAACTTTTTTTTAGCGTGATAAAATCATCAAATGAGTCCTCCCGCCCAGGGTAGAGCCGGAGGGACTGTTAGAGTCGTACTGACTAAAATCCCCGATGTCCTTCAATAGCCCTTTACATTCCGGGGTCATGGTAATTCGTAAGGCGGCAGGCTTTGGCCCTCTAGAGGGCTCCCCGTCATTTTGCTGACACTCTTAGAGGCGCGCGTGGAACACAACGCGCCGTCGACCCGGGCATGGTCCATGGTCGGACAGCGAGTTTCCAGAAGTTTAAGTAGGTAATGCTAGGTCGTACCTAATACAACGTTGTGTCACCGCCATCGGGAACTGTGGTACTTTTGATTCCACAAGGTTGTACTTGAAACAATTTGCTGGTGGACAATCCTGCTAACAAAGATCTATCTATACAAGTACTCTCCATTACCCAGACGACGAACGTCCAGAAATAACGTATCAGATCGATGCCCTACGTGTTTCAACAGTGTTACACTGCACAATGTATTTCTCGTAGTCACGACTCTGGTCTAAGGATCTGTGCGACGGGCGATGCAAATAAGACATTAAAGCCTTTGTCAACCAGACAGGCATGGCGAATGCGAAGCCAGGCGTTTTTATTTGTAATGTATGGAATTGTTTGATCACATAGAAAAGCGAAAGCGATCCGATAGCGTGACCGAACCGATGCGAAGACGTGGCGAAGGCGTATTTGCTCTGTTTGACGTCGTTCATAAAAAGCCAGCTAATACAACTGCCACGCCTCGGTTCGCTGTACCCAGTTTGACGTCTCGTATCGGTTCGTTATCGCTTCGGGCTCGGTACGGTTCGCCATCGCCTGTCTGTTTGACAATGGCTTAAATACTTTGTTAATACGCGAATTCGCTACTGGCGGCGCCTCGTGGCGCGTTTCAAACATTCTTGACAGGCCTGTTGTTCAAGTGGTTAGTGACCCTGACTGCTATGGTGGAGGTCGTGGGTTCGATTCCCACCTAGGACAAATGTTTGTGTGATGAGCACGATCATTTGTTCTGTCTGGGAAGTATCTATAATTTGTATGTATTTAGAAATATATAAGTATGTTTATCAGTTGTCTAGTACCCATAACACAAGCTCTGCTTAGCTTGGGACTAGATGGCGTTGTGTGATAGTTGTGGAATATTTATTTATTTATTTTATTTATTTATTCTATACATTTGATCTTAGCGCACGCCGCCCCGCGTTTAGTTACCGCTCACGGCAGTAAGATCATGAACGGTCCGTTATTCTACAGATAAAAGATTTACATATATAGGGCTTCATCGGGTCCATGTAGGGCCCGGCAGACGCACCCGTAAAGCTCGTGTCTTTGGAGCTGGCATGCGGGCAGCGAGTAATGGGCAACTCGCTGTCCGTACATGGACCATGCTCGGGTCGTGAAATATGTCTATCAATTGAAAAATTTTTAATAATCTAAACTTGACCTGGTTACTGTAAAAAAATTGAAGTTGAGTGTCATCCTGAATTTCAAAAGTTATTTCCACACGGTCCCAATATGTTGCGCGTTGTGTTCCACGAGCGCCTCAAAGAGTATCAGCAAAATGACGGGGCCCCCTCTAGAGGGCCAAAGCCTGCCGGGGTCGCGGGACAGTAGGAATTACTGTGACCCCGGAACGTAAAGGGCTATTGAAGGACACCGTGGATTTTAATAAGTACGAGTCTGACAGTCCCTCCCGCTCTGCCCTGGTTGGGAGGACTCATTTGATGATTTTACCACGATACAAAATTAATAGAAAACAATGCATAATAGTATCTAAAGTGTATGCTGGAAAGTTGAATAAATAAAGTAAAACAAGTACTACGGTCAAGGCAATAGTTTTTATTATTTAATAATAGTACAATATGCTCCAAAATCAGTCGAAGCAACAGTTTTTATCTGCAACTTCGACAAGGCCGTGTTTTTTGAAATTTAGTCTCGATATCTGCTTATTGAATTAATATAGGTTACTATTTTATTTATTACTGAAACACGTTACATTTTATCGTTAAATCTAAATCAAAGGCCTACAAAACTTTCTTTGTTTTCAGGATTCATCTGTGAGCTAAACTAATAAACTGGTCATTTAATTTACCAATACGATGTTAATAAAGACAAAATAAAACACAAAATTCGAAATAAACAGTAAAAATATAAAGGTAATATAATGAACGTTAAAATTTTTAACACTTTCTGTTTTTTTCGTGCATATACAGTGCCCGTTAAACCATCTTTCACTAAATACTTTCTGAGGCCAATTAAACCGGTAATAACATATTCTTTGTAATCTATGTTTTGTATGTCAAAATTAAAAATATCTCGATCCGCTTTTGAAAGACTTTTGTATAGTGCCGCAGTGTTCTGGTCATCAAAGTTCCACTGGTTGCAGCAGAAGAAAGATAGGGTCGTTAATAATTTGTGCATTTTCTTCGCTTGTTTTGTAAATCTGAAAAAATGTAAATGCCACGATGTTTTTACTTGATCTTACTAAGTAACCGGCATGTCATAGAACCACAAAATTCAAAGACACATGTGACACCTACCAACCCGCACTGGGCACCGTAGTGAATTATGGCCCACTCCATCTCACCTGAGAGGAGGCCTGTGTCCCAGCAGTGGGAACGTTATACGCTGATGATGACTAAGATATTTTAATAACATGTCATTTTTTTTAAGACGTTGCCCCTTTAGTATTTTCTCCTGTATCCTGGTTGTATTTACAAGTATTTAAACACACATACACAAACACCCAGACCCGGAAAAACGACTTGTAGATTTTGTTCCATGTGAGAATCGAATGCATAACTCGCAGCGTAGCAGTCACCTAAGCCACTGCGCTAACCATGCCTTCAAATATTATTTACTTATTCTATCTTTTGATCCTTAATACCTACCTTCTCTTCTTTCCAAGCATTACGGTTATTCCATCCGCGATGTAGGCAGGAATCACATGCAGCAACCAGGAGTACAACCAGAAGAGAACAGGACTTTTGGTGTACCAGGCGAAAGGGTATCCCACTGCCATCGGCGTTGGGTAGTTTCTACCATCGACTTCCATGATACCGTAGACTTCCCCTAAGTAATATATCAAAAATGGTTCAAAATTATTATCTTGGTTCCGCATCATGGTTTGGACAAGCCATAATCGCCGTGGTACGACCGCTTTTTGAGGATTGAATAGAGTGGCGGCATGGCGGCCACCTCGCCTTCCGTCTGACGCAAGTCCATACAGGATTTCGGGAGGTTCCTGTGTCAGATTTGGCGGGAAGATATGCTCGGGTATCACCACTGTATGGCCCGCTTGGACGACACGGAGAGTATACGGTGGAGGTCTGATCTCCGCTTAGGTGGAACACCGCTGTGTCCTTCCTAATCGAGGCTATAGGCAGCGGCAATCTCTCTCATTCAGCCCTGGTTCAGGCAATGTTACGGAGCGAAGGAGAATGGGAAGCATCTCCTTCTGCAAAGCAGTATTGCTAACATAGGAGGAGGTGGAATGAGTGAGAGAGATGCAATCCTCCACCTCACGATAACGCACGAAGTGCCCAAAGTGTCGGACATCAATCAGCGATTGTCACATGATATATTTTGCATCTTGTAATCTTGAACCAGGTCCATTTAGGATTCAAATTAATGGACGAATCAAGCCATAATTATTACCTGTTTAAAAAAATCAACAACTTTTTTAATCATACTAACCCCAAGTCACGGGATTTCTAGCTGTCGGCGACATTGTGTAGATCTTAGTTTCATTGTCACCAGCGGATCGTTTCCTAGCTGTTTCCCATCCAGCAGCTATTGTTACATTATTAACATAGTCTACTGGTACTAAAGCTGCCAAATTAGTCATGTCTGCATTCAGCGTGTGCATAATACCTAAACTATCCATAGCGAGGATTAACTGAAAAAAACCAGTTTATTTCAGTCTCTCTCGGTAAAACGTGCAGTAAGGCCATTCGTTTACAGCGCGACCCAAGTCTCCGATAGCTTACGACTTTGTTATCCATTGACGGGTGCCTGTTTAAGAATCTCGAATTTCTCTGTGGATTTGTTTTGCGATAGTAGGATTGATACCAAAGTCGTAAGGTTCTAAGGCGCTACTTAGTTGTATCCGTTTCCACCAATGCTATGCTATGTGGACCGAGGAATATGTCTGGTGGATATCAAATGCATGGCAACTTCAAAGTACAACTGATTAAGTATTTACGTACATACGGATAATTATGAACAGGTCAGAAAGTCGAAGACATTTAGATATATACACAAGTAAAGTAACTTACACCACTGAATCCATATAAACAAGACATATCAACCCATCCTGGATTTGGTTCTAGCTTAGAACCATAAACTGAAAATAGAAAAGAAAATGTCAACACAAACCATGCACCCGACGCGCGGCTTTCTAATTTTCCCGTTAACAAAAATCCTTATCTAAAGTAATATTCGGGGTCGCGGGACTAACGGATTACCGTGACCCCGGTACGTAAAGGGCTATTGAAAGACACCGTGGATTTTAGTCAGTACAAGTCTGACAGTCCCTTCCGCCCTGTCCTGGGTGGGAGGACTCATTTGATGATTTTACCACGATAAAAAAAAAACAAAGTAATATTATATAGCTAAAGAGTTTGAACACGCTTATCTCAGAAACTACTATTTCGAATTGATAAAATGAAGACCAGCAGTCAGTGCTTCGATCAAGAAGAGACCACTGAAATATTTAATTCCAGATCAGGTATACCGAGATTCTGGTTGGTTTTGCTTAGAATAATCAGCACTCACCAACAGCTGGTCTGACAACACATACGGGCAGTTCATTTCCCATACTGTTTACCAACTCTTCGGCTATAGATTTTGCAAATATGTACGTATTCCGCCAATTTTTCATCAATCTGCAAAATAAGCGAAGAAAATTAGACAAACGTTTGGTCGTATTAAGGGTACAACAATTGGCCATTCAATTTCTAGCCAAGCTTGGACCGAATCATAATACAATTGACGCGCTGGTATAACCAAAAATGTAGCAAAAAGATCTAATACAATTTCCTGTGTTGTACGCCAGCTTTCTCTCTTTTAGAGGAATTGATCATCTCCTAGTGGTCCACTCCGGCACCACAGACTACCTGTAACCTTCGGTGATCGTGAGCGAGTGATCACACTGGCGATGATAAGCCCTAATAATGCCGACTGGGTTGCCACCGCTATCCAGGAAACAGTTTATAAGGTAAAGGGCAAGATTTACAGTTCCTTCTGGGTGGGCCCGCTGTTTGTTAGGTCTCATCTTTTCCTCTGGGATAAATTGGGGCTAGCAGACAAATTTTAAATCAAAAACCCGTCCAGTTTTAAAATAGTATACTCACCCTTGTGTAATATCGTTTATTCTCTCTTCATCAACCGTCTCAGCAATTGAGATCATAACATCAGGTGGTACAGGACTTTTATAGAATTGTTCATATACTGTTGTATTTATTAGGTCCTTTCGAGCTTGGGAATATGCCGTTGAAACATAGACATAAGACCTGTAAGTGAACATGTTACAATATTAATTAAAAAAACACGATTCAACGTGAAAGTCCATTCGTTAAAACGTATTGTGCATTTTGACGAATAATTAAAGACGGGACGCGTGTTAATAAGCCCTATGTTTATGCCCTAACACTAAAATACGTAGAATGCCAAAAATATAAAACCTACCGAAATATTATGAATTATGGAAAAGGCTGAAATGAGAAAAGACTGTACATTGAAATTAATACTAACAGAATTAGAAAGTGGATAATAATAGTTTGTAAGACAAATACAGTACTGACCCCAAGACAAATGCAATAAGAGCAAAATCATGAAGAAAGTGAATATTTTCTAAACTTTCTAACCTTAAATTTTTGCAAGCCTTGCTGAGTTTTAGCGTCTCCCTGGTGCCTCGAACGTTGATCAAGGTCGCTACACGAAGGGATTCATCTAACTTTGTCGTCGCTGCCAGATGAAATACTATGCCCACCTGATTAATGTGATAGTTAATCTATACATATAATAAATCTGTAGAAGGGTCAATTCTGTACATTGAAAAAATAAATAGCGGGGGGTGTTGCTGGATCGATACCATACCCAAATGTGATTAAAAAAATTTTTGTCTGTCGGTCTGTCTGTCTGTCTGTCTGTATATGCAGGCATCACGTGAAAACTAACGGTTCGATTTCGATGAAACTTGGTATAATTATACCTTATTATCCTGGGCATAAAATAGGATACTTTTTATCCTGGAAAAATACGTAGAAAAAAAAAACTTATTTTTCAGTTTTATAAACGTTGTTCTGTAGAACCGCGAATCTCCTTAATTATTATAGGCTTAGCCGTATTTGGGTTCAGTAGATATTTATAAGATGTCATTGTCAGAGTTACTCAAAATGGAGAAATAAACCATCCACACGAAGACCGACATCCGCGCGGACGGAGTCGCGCGCGGAAGCTAGTTATTAATAAATTATCATTGTTCAAATGTTGATCAATTCAATTTGATGTCGATTATAATGCCAAACCTTGTACCACTAAAGCTTAGTTCAAGGACTCGCGGCCGTTGGAAAAACAAATATTGTACGGTAATGTATTACAGCATTCAAGGTGAATCGAAAACAATTGACGAACATTTGTACGCGGCGCATATTAAAGCCTTTGTCAAACAGACAGGCGTGGCGAATGCGAAGCGAGGCGTTTTTATTTGGAATGTATGGAATTGTTTGAATCTAGTCACATAGAAAAGCGAAAGCGATCCGATAGTGTGACCGAACAGATGCGAAGACGTGGTGAAGGCGTATTTGCTCTGTTTGACGTCGTTCATAAAAAAAATAGCTAATACAACTGCCACGCTTCGGTTTGCTGCACCCAGTTTGACGTCTCGTATCGGTTCGTTATCGCCTCGGATTCGGTCCGGTTCGTTTTCGCCTGCCTGTTTGACAAAGGCTAAGAGGCCTTACGTTGTCTAATTACTGTTCTTAATCACAATTAAGCATTTTGTTTTATGTTGATACATATTTGTTTTTTTATGTTATTACATTACTGGTAAAATTTTGATAAATTATCTATAATTCTAAACATGCGAAATGTTGGTGTACTACAAGGTAGGTTTCTTTGCCCTATCATTTGATGATCATAGCCGTAATATTTGATGATTTTGATATATTTGACTGCTTCAGCTTCTCATTGTTGAAAGGTTTTTTAAAATCGCTGTAAAGTTTTGGGCATTGCCAGAAGGCTACATCAAAATCAACAATCAAATAATTTTTATTGTTAGATGTGCATGTCTTGGCATATCATACCTGTTCTGTAACAGCGTTCCAGTCTTCTTCACTCAAGCCAAGTCTAAGCTCAGCCACATCTCCTGATACCGGTACCAGTTTTTCGGCGAAGTCTGGTTGTTGTTCTCGCAACAAATCATATACCTGGAATGATAGCTTTATTCATCCACGACGTGATAGATTTTTTAAAACCGGTTTAATATTTTTTGAGTTTATATAATACAAACAAAAAATCTAATTTTTCTTTATAATAATATTAACTTACAGGATCCTGTAACATTTCGATCAGCCTCTGCTCTATAGTTTGTCCCTTTTTGCCTCTTAGTAGAAAGATTATTTTTGAAACGTTTGTCGCTCTGAAAAGATTTTTTTTCAATCAATATTATAAATAAAGTGTAGCTTCGATCTGTCACATTATAACGGGGTACTTAAGACCTATCCCTCTGGCGATATTGTATCCACTGGCGTACGTTCAGCTTCGTCAGAAGTATTTTTTTGAAGTGAAAACTTCTTTAGCGGCGTTGAGCACTTTTCTGTAATGGGTATAAAATCTTAAACTCGCGTCAGGACACGTGACCCTGACCGAAAAAGCGTAGGACGGCGCAGGGCGCTTGCGTGAATGTTCATGTGACGTTGCTAGGTAACATTGTTTATAAAAGATGTACGTCACATTGGAAAATTATTGAAACAAAAAGTCAACCATTTTTGCGAGTTTTACTAAAATCTGTTCACAAGATATTTCCAACAATTACTATTCAAGTTTTCACTTCTGCCGGCACTCCCAGAGTGCAAACCGTCGTTTTTTTTTTTAATAAACGTTGCTCACACTAGGAATTTCTACTATGTCGTGGATGCGTTGACAAACACAAACATATAAACTCACATACACAAATGCCCAGACCCGGAACAACTACTTGTAGATCATACTAATATTTGTTCCGTGCTGGAATCGAGCACGCGACACGAAGCACAGCAATCCAATCGCTTAGCCAGTTCGCTAACCGTGCCGTCGATTAACACCAAATAGCAGCAAGTGGAGAGCAGAAACACCAGGAGAAAGCCGCACCTACAGTCCATACCATGGGTGGTTTGATGCTCATGCATGATATCATCTTCACTCTTGAAACGCATTACTTTGCTTGGCCTCCGTCTAGCCTAGAGGCAAAGGTGAGTCCTAAGAGGGAGAAGGCACACCCAAAAGGACCCGGAATTCCTGCGCACCTACGGAACACAGTAAAAACTGTTTGGCGACGGACTCCGGCAGGATCGTGGTAGCAACCAAGGCGACCCTGGTGAGGCCAACTACCGCTTTCGCCAGTGGTACCGCTCAGCCCTTACCACATAGACCGATCTGCAAACCTCGAGCCCAGAATGGCTATAAGATGATTCTTTTACCTGAGCAGTTTTTCAATGAGCTGCTTGCCGAGGAAGCCAGAGCCGCCTGTTATGAACACAGTAGCGCCGCTGTAGAACTGCTGCACGACAGAGCACACAGCACTTGGAACAAGTGCTGTCACCTCATGCACTGGCTTCAAACGAGCAAGCAGCTTCGCCTCGTACTCCTGGGCCGGATCCATCGCCTAAACTGACTTTGCGAAGTAGGAAATTCTGAAGTATAGTATTGGTATAATAAAAACGATAGTCTTCTTTAGCGAAAATATATGAATCGAACTCACTGAAGTAAACAGAAACACAGGTAACAATAATATTGCTATGAGTTGATATTCAAACGCGAAACTACACACCACAGAGTGTTTACCACGCTAACTACACTGATAGGGCTTATTTTTTTGTGATTTAGTGTTGTATTTTTTTTTGTTAGAGAACTTCTTATTCTGCATCATTTTGTTTGATTTGATTTGACTTTCATTTTTTTATGCAATATAAGTGGGGCAGAGAGTATACTTACTACCACTACCACCCTTGTGCTCTCTTTTGGGCTGACACCGGAGGCAATTTAATGACTTCGTTCAAATGCTACAAGGATTAAAAAAAATAGGCAATACCAAAGGTGAAAGAAGAAATCCCTGTCTAACACCTGCATGTGTACCAAAATGTCGTCAGACATTAAGCCGTTTTCTGTCACTTTACAGAGTATTTCTTTTAAAAGGCTTTTAGGAGATCTGTAATTGTAGACGAAACACCAATTTTATCGAAATGGGACCAAAAACTAGACTATTAAACAGTATCAAAAGCCTTTTCGAAATTGACGAATGTGAAAACTTGTGTAATGACGATCTGTAAGTAGTAGTAGTATATACGGACGGCAACGATTGGGTTGAAAATTAGCTTTTACTCTACTCAAAAAGGGCTCCACATCTATAAAAATAATGCATAGTAAATTTTACAACGGGGTAGAAAGCAATGAGTTACTAAATGACACCTCCCTTGAGACTGAATTCACACACATTGCATGTCTAAACATAGTCGTATTTTAAGAGAGCATTATTATTGTCAATTTTATTGTCATGCATTTAATACTGATTCTTATTCATCACCTTTTTGTCTGTCCTGTCTTGTATAGTATACGCCTGGGCCAGAGAGGACGCTAATATTATTCACTGTATCATATCTAATGACATCAATGAAGCAGGTTAATCACAAATCTTACTATATAAATTACTGAAATCACATGAAATCCTTTTGTATGTGTACATAATTAATTATATCTATGAGTTTTAGAAATTGCTTCATAATGTTTTTTCTTTTAGTCACTCAAAAATCATCAGAATAACCCAATACAGTGTAATTTGAAATTCTATTTCTGGGCTCTATAATTTATATTTTTTTCTATAATTATGTAAATGTATAAAAGGGTTTTAACTTACGAATTTTTATCAGTTGTCGAAAAAAAAATGACAAAGATGATAAATCAAAATAAATAATTATACATATTTACTAAAGACTTTCAGTACACCATTATTTCCTAAGCGGTGTTATGCGTAGTTTATAAAATAATCGCCCCCTCTCCCCCAAAAGCGAGAGGGACTATCAGACTTGACTGACTAAGTTCCAACCTTTTCCTTCAGTTGAAAAAATACGTATCCGTTATTTTTCAAAACTATCTGACGGACTATTTTAGATTTGCAATTTATTAACGCTGTCAAGATGTCTATTTTTTACTTCTTTTTTATCGTGGTAAAATCATCAATGAGTCCTCCCACCCAGGGCAGAGCGGGAGGGACTGTCAGACTAGTACTGACTAAAATCCATGGTGTCCTTCAATAGCCCTTTACGTTCCGGGGTCACAGTAATTCGTACAGTCCCGCGACCCCAGCAGGCTTTAGCCCTCTAGAGTAACTCTGCTGACACTCTTTGAGGCGCGCGTGGAACACAACACGCCGTCGACCCGGGCATGGTCCTTGACGCGTGTCAAGATGTTTTTTGAGACCGTGTGGAAATAACTTTTGAAATTCAGGATGACACTCAAATTCAGTTTTTTGACACTCAAATTCAGTTTTTTGACACTCAACATGTCAAGATTAGATAGTAAAATATTATTTCAATTGAGGTAGACATATTTCATTGCAACATGATGATGAAATATTTACAAAAGATACCTAATTATAACTAAAAATACTACATTTAAAAACTAAAATATAAAGTAAAATATTTTCAAAAATGACTAAATTAAAACTATTATGCATATAGTATATTACATTTCGTAGTAATATCGCTTTGGCGCTATAGAAGGTGTTATTTGCGTAATTTTAGATAAATAAATAAAATTAAAGAAATGACATCTGACTTATAGTAATATTCCTAATTATTCATTTCGCACTAAGTGGTGGTGGTTTTAGACCCGTTTTCATTGACATTCATAATGCAGTGAATCTAAAGGCAATGAAAGATTAGAACAGATAATTCTACTAATCATTTTTCTTCTAAAATCGAAAACGAAACATTGACCTAACACCTACGGGTACTACATCATAATTTCAATATCACGTAGCAAAAGTCTTTCATAAACAAAGCATGTACAATATTGTAAATATCAAAGAGATGTCAAACAGGTTCATTGACATGACGTTCATTGACGTTGGGGTACTACAGGGTAGAACTTTGACTCCCCAAATGACTGTGATGGTAAAAGGATTAATTTTGTTTTGACACTAATCTTTGTGATAAGAAGTTGTTTAGTATTATATTATATGAGAATAATGACTTTTACTAAGCTTAAAATACAAAGGCTTTAATAGTAGCATGTATGTAAATGAACTGTTTGGGGTTGAAACACTACAGCCATGGGTTTCGAGTGCCCACCAAAAGTTTTTAAATATCGTCAAGCTTTTAGTCTTTCTACGCTGCCCTATTTCTTGGTCAAAGAATCAGTATTACAATGGAACGTGGTGAATATGTGCACTAGATCTATGTATACTGCTGCTAAAGTTTCATTAAAATCAGTTCGGTAATTTCGAAATCTAAGGCCTTCAAAATTAACTCTCTTGAATGATTTATTTATTAATGTAAACTAAAAGGCACTCATCGTAATACATCTTGTTAGTTACAAAAGACAATTAATATTCTCTTGATACAACAACCAAATAAACTATTAAAGATAAAGACATATTTATTTATCGAATCTCAGATTAAACAAATAAAATCAATCAAGATTTCTGGTAATCTATTGCTAAATATTTTAGTCAATTCAATGAAGGCGCCGACCACACGAAAAGACGTAAGGTGGACGAAGCCGAAGTAGATACACTGGCATAAAACAGCACCGCGCTTTTAGAACTTTTTTTTTATATTTTGGGTTTACTCTCTTAGTAAAAGTGGTTCATAATGATGAGTACAATGAACACGGCTATTTAAAAAGAATCACGGTAGTAAAAAAAAACCAATACGTAATAAAAAGACATTTCATCAAGTATCCTCATTTGAATGAGCCGACATAGGATTTAAATCCCTTCTGGGCAAAGACCCATGACTTTCAGTTTCCTCAATTCAGGGCCAAAGAGGACTGGTTGGTTTGATTCTAGTAAAAAAAAAAAAAACTTGCGTTTGTGCCCTGCCGTATCTGCAAAATCTCTTTTTTTGTGTGGTGTGCGCCTAAGAACTTAAGCTACAATCTAAATTCAAATTCACATTTAATCCTTTTAAAAAGACAGTAACTTGCAATTATGTTTCTAATTTATTCAAAAGTGATTAATTTTAGCCAACAAATATTGGAATTCTCGAAATCTCCGATACCGAAATACTTTCTCTATTATTGAATTTTAATGATATTGTTCTAGAGATAGATAAATTGATATTTCAATTCTGCTACCCACGTATTGTGGAAGATTAATTTAGACAAGTTTTATTTCAATGTCTCTAACAAATGTAGAAAACTAAGAACTTTTATTTTAGATCTATTTAGTAGAGATGAGAGCAGTGGTGGAGATGTCGTGGGTTGGAACCTAGCCAGGTGCATTACTGTGTATAAAATATTACATCACCTCAGAACTACTTTCAAAACGGTGAAGGAAAACATCGTGAGGTAATCGGCATTTTTTTAATGTTCAATGGGTTTGCTCCTCCAACTTCTCGGCCTTAAGATCCAGTTGGTCTTCATTCGCAGTTACTCTACAATGTCCTCAGTCTTCGTTGCGGGGTACAAACGGGACACGTTCAGCTGCGTCGTCGGTACTGCAGGACGTAGCAGCGTGTTGGGTCCTACCAGCGCTGTCTCGCACTGGTTGCGATGAGAAGGCTTCCTCTTCTTTCTCTCCACCTTGATGAAGCCCGTCCTGATCGCATGTGTCCTTCGGCAGACCCTGCTGTTTGAGGACCACTACCTCACCTTTAGTCGCGGTCGAAACTGACCGACTCTGCTTTCCCCGTTTTGGTTTACCTGCTTTATATTGTATTACCTAGTTAGTCTAAATACTGGGATGTGGGGTCAGATAGGCAGTGACTCTATGAAAAACACTGATAATCAGCTGGATTCAGTTCGACTGGAAGCCGACCCCAACATAGTTGGGAAAATTCTAGGCAGATGGTAAATCTGCAGAGTTGCACTAGCTAACTTTATTAATTAATATAAAAAAGTAAGTAATTAATTTATCTTGAACTTGAATACCTTGTTAAAATAAAATAAATTCTAATAATAAAACTAGTTGATTCCAACTACTCACAATTCCAATTCACGTAGAACATTTCAGAATCACGTGATCCATCAAAATAATGTCAGATTACCTTCAAGGGCTTTCAAAAATAAACACCCACGCGAACCGAAATATAACATATTATTTAAAAGAAAATTGATGTGTCACAACCATTCGGCGTGGTTAGGAACATTGAGCAGATACCAAATAGGGATTAGAAAAGTTTTGCGCTTGTTCCAGGGTTGTCACACTAGTGGGATTCCTATTTAATTATTTAAAAATTTACTGTCTATAACCGTTTCTAAGGTCCCATTTTCCCTATAGGTACAAAATCTTAAGGTTAGTCTTAGGGTAAAAATCATAAAATCGGTTCAATCGTTATGCAAAAACTTTTACTTAGTTTTTAAAGTCACTTGTTATAAGAGGTTTGGATATTGCTTTCAAATGGGAATTGAGTTTAAAACAGCTACCGTAATATTTATTTATTATTAACCAGTACATTCCCACTTATGGGCAAGCTGAGTTGCTCTCCATCACCTTCTATTTCTTACCATGTATCATTTTCTTCGACCAATCTCTCATAAACGTGTCTAATATAGTAGTAGAGTATCGTCACGCCAGCGTTTTCTTGGCTTCCTTTCACCTTCCTTGGCACCTTCTGCGTTACGACTCTAGCCCACTCAATTCCTCTTCAATCTAGCAGTTTTGTAGCTTACCCATCAAAAATTAGACAAAGACATGTTTACGTATGTTATGTTCTGACTGCAATTAGCTTAATTTTGCTACAAAACATTCACATTACAAATACCAATCTTATTTATTTACTCCACATATTTTTGTATGGTGACTATCAAGTGAATCCGGGGCCCTGGGTGGAAAGGAAGGGACTGTCAGGATCTTACTGACTAAAAGTCCACCCTGTTTCTTTCGTTCCTCTGACGTTGCAGGGTCGTGGTGTTCTTTTAAGACGGCTTTGCGATCTTTGACAACCCTACAACTTGAAAACGCTCGACGCAATATGCATACGAAATACTTTGCGTAGGTTTCTTGTGTTTAACATAAATAGACTCGTGAAAAAAGTTTGTTGACGACTGTACAGTTATGAGCACGTATATGTTTACTAGTAGCATATTTTTATGAAATTTTAATAATATAGGAAACAGGGAAGTTATAATATATTCCAACATTTTTAAACCAAAAAAATGGGATAGAATTTTTTTTTATATTATTCGGTTCATCATCACCTGCCTAGCTTTTTCCAACTATGTTCGAGTCAGATGTTTTTTGGAAACCAGTTATTAAAAAAAAACCTTATTTGATTTTAGTCACGAAACTGTTTTGGAACTTATACTATTAGATAAAGGGCTTCATCTCGAAATTTAAATTCCATATTACGAGGATTTCTGTTTTGGAATTTTGCGAAGTGAACACATATTGGTCGCGGGACTCACGAATTACCGTGACCCCGG
Organism: Agrotis puta; assembly: GCA_943136025.2. NCBI lineage: Eukaryota > Metazoa > Arthropoda > Insecta > Lepidoptera > Noctuidae > Agrotis > Agrotis puta. The sequence goes on along the minus strand of OW964190.2, from coordinate 3,923,743 downwards.
TACCTAAAGGGCTATTGAAGGACAACGTGGATTTTAGTCAGTACGAGTCTGACAGTCCCTCCCGCTCTGCCCTGGGTGGGAGGACTCATTTAATGAATTTACCACTTAAAAAAGAAAAGAAAAAGTGAACACATGTTAGTTCGTGACTGTACTCAAAGTGTAAAGTGGGTGATGGACGGGCGAGCCGTATACCGCGGTTTTGGAGACGACGGTTTTTACTCGCGGAGTCGCGACTCGTAGGTGCTGATCGACTAGCGAGCAAAACAGTCGAGTGTGTACCGCAAATGAGGCAATATTTGTCTTGTTCGAAGATTGAAGTTTTCTTCGAAGAAAACTATCGGCTCGGCTCGTCAGTGGTGATCGACACGCGGTCTTACGCAGCGTGCCGAGCAAAAAATAAAACATAACTAACGAGCCGCGAGCTTGCTCGTTGGTTTTTAATACCGCGGTATTGCAATGATCCACGGGCGATATTTACCAACGAGCCATAAAACGGCGGTTTTACTCGCCCGTCGCTCATGGCCTTAACAGATACGAACACGTACATTCGAGCACAGAACGTTATTATTTACCTGTTGATTAGGAGCCTGTCCTGAAAGTAAAACAAATGATGGAGAGTTTTTTCTTACAGTTTTATGAACTTTGCAGAAAAACGTGTATTGGTTTTTTATAAAGAGATACTGCATTTTCAACGCTCGGTACAGTGTACAGTGGTACCGACCCTGAGACGGTGTCTCATTACCCCACACATGCCTTAAATGTTAAATCAATAATTATGATGTCCTTCTACTGGTTCCAATAGCACAGCAAATTGACACACTACACTGTTAATGCCATCAGTGATTTAGTATCACCGTACAATATGCGCCAACGCAACCTTCATTGACATCATGGCATAACGTATAGGTAGGTACCTGAGAAATTATAAAATAACTTGTACTCTGCTTGCACCTATGTCCGATCGAATTTTGAACCCGAGGGAGTTGAATTTCGCAAAATCTCGTCTCAGTAAGCATCCACGTCCTACAAAAACCCCATTCAAAATTTAATCTTAAACTCGTAGTACTTGTAGTTTCTAAGATTTCGTAATGAGTCAATGAATCAGTGAGTGATGTATCTAACTATTAATTGATTTTAGACTTTAAAGTAAATCGGATTTTAAGACTTATTACCGGTTAATTATGTCATATACTCAATTAGAGATGTGATTTTATGTTATAATAATTAATCAAAGTCATAAAACATTTCAAGTGGCTTAAAATATACCAACATATTTAAATTCCGTGATTTCAGTTGAAAAGACATTGTCATTGTTCACGACAGTAATAAATTTGTTTGTTAATTTCAAAACAAAACCGGCCAAACGCGTGTGCAGCACCCAAAGTACAGGGTTCCGAAGTCTATGTTTACGAAATTACCTCTATTACGAAAGTAATAGAGGTACCCCAAAAAAAAAACTGATTTTATTTAAGTACTTTGTGTAATTAATTTGTATTTTCGTGACAAATTACAGCTTTCTAGTACTGAGCGTCTCTGAACTAATTTTTTCATGTATTGTTTTATTTGTATTAATCAATCACTCATGCAATCAATGCATCTTTGCCAACAAATTCTTCAGTGGTATTTTGTACTGGGGTGCTAAGACACGAAACCTCCACTTGCGCCCGTGGACTGGAGTTCCCCTTCGGATACGTCCGGGGGGAAGACTAGTTTTTCGGGCCGGTGCACCCTGGGATGCGGGCAAAAACTCTTTTAGGCACTGCGTGCCTAAGGGGTCTCTTTGCCCGTATGCGAATAGCCTGTCGGGTGGATGCTCCAACGCGTGTCCCTCTGAACAGCAGATGGCACAGCGGCGGAGCGGGCTTGCGGACGGTGAGTAATGGGTAAACTCGCCGTCCGACCAAGGACCAAGCCCGGGTCGGTGGCGCGTCGTGTTTCACGCGTCACCGACGGGGCCCCTTACGGGGCCAAATGCCTGCTGGGGTCGCGGCTTTTTTGATTTTTTTTCTTTCTTTTTTCTTTTCTAGGGGTAAGTTTTCGTTTACACCATTGTTTAGGTGCTGAACCAGGATCCAACTAACTTGCTGAGCGCTTGCGGTTATCAAACAGAATCCATTTTTCATCGCAAGTAACAATGCGGTTCAAAATTCCTTCATTTGTGTGTCTGTTGAGCAGTGCAAGGCAGGTCTTGACGCGTACTTCGTGCTGGCGATCATTAACTTCGTGAGGCACCCATTTGTCATGCTTTTTTACCTTGAAATTTTCACGCAAATGGACCAATATTGTTTTGACGCTAACGTCGAAAGCTGCTGCTAATTCAGCCGTAGATTCATTTTTCTCGAGGTTCATTTTTCAGGTCGAAATTTCCAGAACGGAAGCGAGCAAATCAATAACAGGTGGTGCGTTGGTTTGTTGTGTTAGCTTCGTTTACGTACCGGTGAGAGATGTCGTGCGGAGTTCCACAGGGATCCGTCTTGGGGCTGCTCCTGTGGAACATCGGTTATGACTGGGTGCTGCGCGGCGACCTTCCTGACGGCGTCGACGTAATTTGTTACGCCGACGACACGCTCATCCTGGCGGAGGGAGAGTCGCACCATGTCGCGGTCGACCTGGCGACGCAGGCGGTCGCGACAGTCGCTGATAGGATCCGGCAGTTGCCATGTGTTTTCATGGCCGTCTGAACGCGCCACGGTCAGAGTCCCACATAACGGTGGGAGGGTTTCGCAACGGTGTGGGGAGGACGATGAAGTACCTGGGACTCGTCCTCGACAGCCGGTGGAACTTCAGGGAACATTTTCTGCGTTTGGAACCAAATATAATATAATAATATTGCTGTGCATTAACGACCGTAACGAACGAAAAGGCTTTATGATCTTTAATAGATTTTCTACTTTATTCACTTTTTTTAATCGTGGTAAAATCATCAAATGAGTTCTCCCACCCAGGGCAGGACGGGAGGGAGTCAGACTTACGTTACATTCCGCGATCACGGTAATTCGTGAGTCCCACGACCCCGGCAGGCTATGACCCTCTAAAGGGGAGCGGGGTTCTTCCTTCCCCATCCGTGTCCGGTGAGGACCTGCGTCATGTGGTAGGTCAGGACGCCGTGACGTCTATCCAGCCACGGCCACAGGTCTTACTGCCACGATTGCGGCGTGCCCGTATTTTATCCACTAGGGTATAAAATTCTGAGCATTTACGTCTACCATTTGTCTACTGGGCCATTCCAAATTACTTTTTAGTACGTATTAAGAGTCGCTTAAAAGTTTTTTGTACACTACGGAACCCTAATCATCGTCATGAATGCATCGAATAAATCGTACCTGTTCACATAAAAAATTCTGCCCGTTTGCAAATTGTTGTGATTAATTATTTATTTTTTTGAGTTATTCTGTTTATTTTTTAAAGTAACTTCAACAAAAACAAACAAAAATATTTGTGGTCTTAAAGTCAAAGTGAATAGGCGACTTTTAGGAAAGCGTGCTTCACCGTCGACCACATCATCGCTTACCATCAAGCGAGATAGTGATTAAACCCGAGCCTATCGCAAAAAAAATGCAATTAATAGTATTTTTAATAAAATCAAAAAATTCTTAGACAGGTACTACTAAACAAAGTACTTAGGTACACTAATATTTAAAGTACCACATTAAATGTCCCTGTCAATTTTGCGATATAAAATCTGAAAATTAAAAATTTTGCAGCGCTCTTAATCTATACCTATTCTATACTTATAATAAATCTGTAGAGAGGCCAATTCTGTACATGAAATATTTAAAAAAAATAACTATCAAGGGGTGATTAGGGATCGCCACTGATGCCAAAAATGCAATCAGTAAAATTTTTGTATCTTCGTTATAGAAACAAAAACTACTCGACCGATTTTAACGAAATTTGGCACAATTATTCTTCATACTCCTGGGCAGGTTATAGTATACTTTTCATTACGCTACGATTAATAGGAGCAGAGCAGTGAAGGGAAATATTGGGAAAACGGGAGAAGTTACTCCATTTTTTAAGCTTCCATCGCGTGTGCAGCCTTAATGGTTAAAGCTACATAGAAATCATGTGTGAAGAAAATATTCTCCTTAAAATTATATAAAAATATTCCTTGACAGCGTATGTCTATCTTTTATAGTTGACTCACAATAACACGTGAAACTCCCGATGGCTTAGCAATTCGCAGCTTTCTGATTAGATTTGTTTACTCTTACGTTTACAACACTCCCACTCATCCCTAATTAAAAAAAGCTAACATTATTACCTATTCAATAAAAAAAGAATCATGTAAATCTGTGTAGAAACACCAAAGTTATACATGAAATACACTAATAAGTCATCGCGCGTGAATACAGAACCATGCTATAAGGATATTTTTTTGTGTATCGGTTGCCGCGCTCGACGCGCTTCGCGGTGGGAGGTATAAAATGGCGGGGAGTCCGCGCGCCTGGAGGCCTTAAAATCTTAAGGTATCCACAGAAAAGTCTGGTTGAGCAGTACACAACCTACTAGAGGTTAACCTGCGAGATGCAATAAACAAAAAAAAAGTGCGCGAGCTTCATAAAATATTTAGCGATGATGCGAATAGACGTTCAGACTGTTCGACCTTATTAACAGACAATTAATTGTTATTTACAAACCGTTCTTATCAGCGCGACTTAATATAGTCTTTGAATAGTTTATTTTTAGATTTGTTTTTTCATGAAATAGGTATTAGAGGTTTTGGTAGTGTTTAAATACATTATTAGTTTACATTTTATTTATTTATAGTTGAAGCAATAGTAGGTACGAAATTAGTTATTTTGGTAGTCTTTTTTTTTTTTTTGCGTGGTAAAATCATCAAATGAGTCCTCCCACCCAGGGCAGGGCGGGAGGGACTGTCAGACTTGTACTGACTAAAATCCACGGTGTCCTTCACTAGCCCTTTACGTACCGGGGTCACGGTAATCCCTTGGTCCCGCGACCCCGGCAGGCTTTGGCCCTATTTTGGTAGTCTACACTAATATTATAAAGAGTTAAACTTTGTTTGTTTGTTTGATTGTAATGAATAGACTCAAAAACTAATAATAGACCTGGAAATCATGTTGCTGACCGTGTCTTTCCTGAGTAGGCTTTTTGTAGCGGTCTTCTTCTTCTTCTTATCGTATGGTTGATGAACAACCTGGTGTCAGAGTTTAAGCCGCCCGTAGGCCTCTGACATGGCTTCACACACCGTTGAAAAATCTCAGGTGTGCTGGTTTCCTCACGATGTTTTCCTTCACCGTTTTTAGCAAGTGATAATTAATTTATAATACGCACATGAATTCTAAAAGACATTGGTGCGTGCCGGGGTTCGAACCTGCAACCTCTGACTTGGCAGTCCAACGGTCGTACCACTCGGCTATCACTGCTTTTAATTTGTAGCGGTAACCGACATTCACGCGGGCGGTGCCGCGGGCGCCCGCTAGTATAATTATAATTATGTGTTTTTTTTAGTTTCACAGTTTAAATCACCTAAGTAGGTATGTAAGTCTAGTAGGTGTGTAAGTAATTTCAATTATAATAACTACTATATACGAACAGGATAATCATAATGAAAAAAGAAACATGAGAACTGTTAAAAGTATGAGAGTAAATGGCAATAAGAGATAGAAACGTAGGCGAAAAGAACATGAAGAATCAGAGTTTTAAAAATTGCAGAATAAACTTAATCCACACAAAACAACCGCCTATTACAGAGATTTACAATGTTGTGATAGATTATAAATACAAAACTAAACTGCAAATTGCACAATTGCATTTCATGAAGTGAAGTTAATTGTTGATTACTTTTGTATCTTGTTTCAATTTAAGTCAGTTTTATTTTTTAATATTAGTAAGCTGTAGTTACAATAGATACTACGTTTTGTGCCACCAAATACAGACACCAGTAGGTCAACCTATCCAGTCAAATTTTACCAATCTAACATTAACTTTCCACTATTATGATAATGTTGAAAATCTTTTAAATAAGTTTGACAGATTCGGGTAGATTGATGTGCAGGCATCTGTACATTCTAGAGACCTTATCACAAGTTTTCACATTTACGTGACGTTGACACTGATACATCCAACTACACTAGAATTTACCCTCAACGTAGTTGGAGAAACGTAGAGTGAATGATGATGTAATAAGGATTTCCAATTTCAGAATTTCCTAATTCGCGATGTCAGTTGAAGCGATGGATCCGGCCCAGGAGTTTGAGGCGAACCTGCTTGCTCGTTTGAAGCCGGTGCATGAGGTGACAGCACTTGGAACCTCCGTCGTGCAGCAGTTCTACAGCGGCGCTACTGTGTTCCTAACAGGCGGCTCTGGCTTCCTCGGCAAGCAACTCATTGAAAAACTGCTCAGGTAAGTCTTATAATACATAATGAACCATCTTTCTGCTGATGGTCTTGTCTGACATTGACTTGATTGCCACGAGCCTGAACCGACACCTCTCATAAGGCAACTTGATCAGATGTTTAAATTCAGAAAGCGGTACTTCTTGACTCTAAACTCCTAAAATAAGTAAACATTGTATCAGTTGGTATTTAACCTCGCAATAGACCGCAAGACCTTGAAAACATAATACAATAGTTTCAATTGTTAATTTTAAAATGCACGAGACATCGACGTGTAACGTTTAAAAAGAAAATTCCAGCTCATTTTGCTGATAGGGGCATATAAAACGCTGGCGTGACTACACGTTTATGCAAGATTGGCCGGAGAAAATTGCACAAAAGAAAAAGACAAGCTCTTTCTGTTGTACAGTATTCTCTGGACAATCTTTTGGCCAAGGTAGTTTTGTTTTTTTTTTTTTTAGCGTGGTAAAATCATCAAATGAGTCCTCCCACCCAGGGCAGGACGGGAGGGACTGTCAGACTTGTACTGACTAAAATCCACGGTGTCCTTCACTAGCCCTTTACGTACCGGGGTTACGGTAATGGGAAAGTCCCGCGACCCCGGCAGGCTATGGCCCTCTACAGGCCCCGTCATTGTGCTGACACTCCTTGAGGCGCGCGTGGAACACAACGTGCCGTCGACCCGGGCATGGTCCATGGTCGGACAGCGAGTCGCCCATTACTCGCCGCCCGCATGCCCGCGCCTACGGTGGCCGGAGATCGTCTTGCGACGTCCGACGCCGTGGGCGTCCACCACTGCGGCTGGGGTGGAGGGAGGTCGCTGTCCTCCCCCTCACGCGGCTCGCCTCCTCCTTCGCGAGCATGACTGCTTCGCAGAAGGAGGCGACCGCTTCCCACTCCGTCTCGCCCCGCAGCATGGCCTCGACCAATGCCGGGCGCGAGAGGTCTCCGCCAATCGCCGTCGTGAGGACACGGCGGTGCTCTGCCCAAGCGGGGCAGTCCTGCACCGTATGCTCCACCGTGTCCTCCGGACGATCTTCGCAGTGGTGACACCCAGGCGTTTCCTCCCTCCTTATCAGACACAGGAACCTCCCGAAACATCCGTGTCCGGTGAGGACCTGCGTCATGCGGTAGGTGAGGACGCCGTGACGCCTATCCAGCCACTCCTCAAGGAGGGGTCTTACCGCCGCGATTGCGGCGTGCCCTGGCCAAGGTAGTAGAAGACCTTTGAAAATTAGGTGAAATTAGATTTATTCTCTGTATTTTATGACCTCCCCAAAATATTTCCAAGAGCACTAGTCCTGTGCCACTTCCAACCAGCCCACATGGTATGCGTTATGGTAAAATACGGTAATAAAATCAATATTATTTATTTTCAGAACGACCAAAGTGTCAAAAATATTTTTCTTGCTACGAAGCAGAAAAGGCAAAAGCATACAGCAGAGACTAACTGAATTGTTACAGGATCCTGTAAGTTATAAATATGATTAAACATCACAATATTACGCATACGATCTTCGAAGGGTAAGGAGAAAGAGTGTTCATGAGGCTCCTATAGTACACTCGTATTTCACCAATTATGTTTCTACAAATAAATATCTTGTCTTGTCTTGTCTTGTCTATGTTTAAGTCTCGTGATGCAAATCCAGATTCCGGTCTACTCTGACAGACAAAGCTGCTTGATCAAGAGCTTAATATAAGTCGCATCTCAGTCGCCATCCCTTCATGAGGTTGAAATGTTTATCAGTAGCCTCAGAATAAAAAGTAATTGGACTTGGATTATAGAGTGGTTTTTTCCAGGTGTATAATTTGTTGCGAGAACAACAACCAGATTTCGCCGAAAAGCTGGTACCGGTATCAGGAGACGTGGCCGAACTCAGACTTGGTTTGAGTGAAGAAGACTGGAGCGCTATTACAGAACAGGTATAATAGATGAGGATATGGGTTATTAAATATATTTTTTTGTAAAATTTATGTATTTATGTACACTTAGGGATATTTAGTTCAAATTTATTTTTATTACAATATCAGAGAGACTTACATTGAGTGTTTTTATTGCTCTAAATACTTTAACATCATCAACGAATAATAAGAAGTTACTTTTTTGAAAGCAGTTACAAAAAAGACGTTTATACTTGTATTTATTTTAAACATAAGAGGGCCCAGAATCGATCCTTGGTGAGCGCCTGATGTCGCCAGAAATGAGTTTGATTTGTAACCATTGCTTACTACACTCTGATTACGATTGTTTATATTTGAACAGAACCAACGCAGAACATTACCTATGATGCTATTAACGGCTATTTTACTTAATAAAATTGAATGGTCCACCCTATCGAAGGCCTTTTTAAAATCTGTATATACAGCGTTGGTCTATCACCCCTTGTCCATGGTTTTGAACAAGTGATATGTAAAGATCATTAAAATATTCACTGTAGACCTATTTTTAACGTAACCTTGACCGTAACCTGAGTTATTATTGTGAAGCAAAAATGGATAAATGGCCTGATGGACGAGTTTTTCAAATAGTGTTGTAAGAACACATAATATCGACATAGGTATATAATTTTCTATGTTTTGGTTCGATTCAGTTTTATGCACAGGTATTAAATATGGGGCAAAAAAGGCTAGATGATTACAAAATAAAAAGTGACATATTTCATTAACCAGGTGGACATAGTATTTCATTTGGCAGCCACGACAAGATTTGATGAGTCTCTTCGCATGGCGACCTTGATCAACATACGAGGCACCAGAGAGACACTTACACTCAGCAAGGCTTGCAAAAATTTAAGGTTAGAAAATAACTTAAATGAGTTAAGACGTATGTATTTTCTTGCTGTTTAATTCTATGTCAAGTCTTGCACACCACATCTTCCATGCTTGTAATGCTATGCTAGCGTTGCCATAGTGCCTACAGACAAAAGTATATTAGTAACCGCATATTTTCGAACCGTTTGAGTTCAAAACTTTAATGTTGTAGGCTCCAAGTGCTCAAATCCTTTTTAAACCAAACACAGTATTGTCGCATCATTTAAAAGCGCCACTTTCTTCAGCACTTTACCAGCTGACTGCCCTCAGAAGATAGTTTTTGCTGGCATTTTGTTTTAGTTAATTACTTGTTTAGTTACTTTAGTTTATGTTCTTTTAAAGGTCTTTCGTCTACGTTTCAACGGCATACACACATGCTCGCATGGACCTGATAAATTCGACAGTATATGAACAATTCTACAAAAGTCCTCTATCACCTGATGTTATGATCTCGATTGCTGAGACAGTTGATGATGAAAGAATAAATGATATTACACAGGGGTAAGTAGTTTTAATTATACACCGAAAGCTATTTACAAAGACCTTAATATCAAAATGAGTGAACAGATTTTAATAAGAACACATATGCAGGTCTAAACAGTTATAAGAGAAAAATAATGTAACAGCTAAATTAGACCGACTTTAAAGTTTCCATAGAAACAGGTAATTAATTCTTTGTTATTACCTAAATAAAGTTGTGTTAATTAATACATTGATCTAATAGTAATGTGTTAATTGGTAATGATGATTATGTTTATAGGTAAAAAAGAAACTCGTGGACAGTCACATATTACCATACATTATTCAATTATGATGTCGTAATTCAATATGCATTTCTGCAAGGAGGAAATTGATAGTAATTTTGTTTCTCAAGGTTCAGTTTTTGATTTATATTTCGGGGAAAAACTCTTAAACCTGACGCTTTAGAACATTATGAAGGTATAAATTTTTTTTGAAGTGAAATCTTCTTTAGCGGCGTTGTGCACTTTTTTTGGAATGGGTAAAAAATGTTAAACTCGCGTCAAGACACCGGATCTGATTGAAAATTCGTAAGAAAGCGTAGGGCGCTTGCGCGAATGTTCGTGTGTGTTTATTACTATTCAAGTTTACACTTCTGCCGGCACTCCCAGAGTGTGACCCGTCGTCTTTTTTACTAAGTTTCTTTTGTCTAAACGTATTTATAATTTTTGTGGAGAACTGCCTTTCTGAAAAACAAATACGGTCGACCGATAGGGCAAAAACCTTTAAAGCCCTTTTTTTTATTGCAGTTTGATAAAAAATTGGCCAAATACTTACACGTTTGCAAAGTCAATCGCCGAAGAGTTGGTTGATCGTATCGGAAATGAACTGCCAGTATGTGTTGTCAGACCAGCTATCGGTGAGTGCTATTAATTTGATTATCCTAGATAAACTAACCTGATCCTTAATAATTACAATTATTAATTAGGCCTAAATTCCTGCCCTGGGATCTGGAGGCGACTGCCCTCCAGCGCGTCTACGAATGGCGCGTGGAGGCGCAGCGCCGGGGCGAATCCCCGCTGCCTCGACAGGTCGAGGCGCGGCGGGAAGAGCTCCGGCGCGATCTCAGGGCAGTATGGAGGGAGCGACTGTCGCAACCGAGGTCCGGGCACGCCGCAATCGCGGCGGTAAGACCCCTCATTGAGGAGTGGCTGGATAGGCGTCACGGCGTCCTTACCTACCGCATGACGCAGGTCCTCACCGGACACGGAAGTTTCGGGAGGTTCCTGTGTCTGATAAGGAGGGAGGAAACGCCTGGGTGTCACCACTGCGAGGACCGTCCTGAGGACACGGTGGAGCATACGGTGCAGGACTGCCCCGCTTGGGCAGAGCATCGCCGTGTCCTCACGACGGCGATAGGCGGAGACCTCTCGCGCCCGGCATTGGTCGAGGCCATGCTGCGGGGCGAGACGGAGTGGGAAGCGGTCGCCTCCTTCTGCGAAGCAGTCATGCTCGCGAAGGAGGAGGCGTGCCGCGTGAGGGAGAGAACAGTGTCCTCCCTCCGACCCACCCGCAGTGGTAGACGCCCACGGCGACGGACGTCGCCAGACGATCTCCGGCCACCGTAGGCGCGGGCATGCGGGCAGCGAGTAAGGGGCGACTCGCTGCCCGACCATGGACCATGCCCGGGTCGACTGCGCGTTGTGTTCCACGCGCGCCTCAAGGAGTGTCAGCAAACTGACGGGGCCTGTAGAGGGCCAGAGCCTGCCGGGGTCGCGGGTCTTACCCATCACCGTAACCCCGGTACGTAAAGGGCTCGTGAAGGACACCGTGGATTTTAGTCAGTACAAGTCTGACAGTCCCTCCCGCCCTGCCCTGGGTGAGAGGACTCATTTGATGATTTTACCACGCTAAAAAAAAAAAAAAAAAAAAAAGGCCTAAATTCCTGTTTCGCTGATGTCGGTTGCGTACGGTCGGTCGCATATTTTAGTGACGAAAAGGAAAGTAGTACGCGTCGCTGACGCCAGCGTTACCGTATGGCAACGCAATGTTTGTTCGTAAGCGCGACCAACGTACGCGACCGACATCACCGCAAGAGGAATTCAGACCTGTAGCGTACATACCCGTCAACAAAAACTACAATAGCGCCATCTATGCAACGAAGGAAGAACTAAGATGTCTACATCGCGCAATTGAAGTTATCCGCGAGTTTAGAAGAAATATAACATTCCGACAATGAATGTCGGGCAGAAAGCCCACCAGCCACAACACTTGTCTGATCGGAAGGTACCTTCCTTTTCACCGGGTATCGAGGAACTTACCATTCTGCTCCTTACCCCCAAAGACCCCTCACTTCACTTCAATATTTATTGGCATGGGTTCATACACTGCATATCTTATTAATTAATTACTTTATTGTTCAGATCACAGCGAATCCACATTGTTAGTAAAACATAAACAACTTAAGACTAGTGTTAGTACAATAAATTCATCATCCATGTCAAAATATTTATTAAGATGTCTGAAGTAAAAAGGTATAGATCTCCTCTCCGACTTGGATAAGACAGTTCTTTGAGGTAGTCAAGATAGAATTTAGAGCATACGTCATGGTATAGTCAGATTTCGATTCATTGGTAATTTTCAAGAAACAGATTCTAACGATCCACATTTTAATGTTTGCAATCAAAATCTAAAGAGGAACAAATGATCTAATTATATAAAAATATATTATTTTACAAAACTACATCATCCCCCGAGATTTTTAACCTAATTATATCATTCATATTAGCCAAGCTATCTAGCATGTCGGAAAAAATAATCGGACGCCCGATGGGGACAAAAGTTTTACATTAACCCTAGAACCGTACCCTGGGGTACAACTGAAAAAATATATTTAAAATAGGCTATAACTTTTTTGTTTTAAAACGGATCTTTTCACGCCGCCGCGTATTTACGGGGGACGGGGGATCGTGTCGAAGTATCAGTCGGGCGCGAGTCCTGTTAGCGTGTAGTCGTGGCAAAACCTGTGTGGGGTACTCCAGCACCCCTGGGTACAGTTAAGGTAATTATATTAGTTACTAATTAGTGGATGTTTTTTATGAAATAATCTATGTTATTGTTTTTTTATAATTTATTATTATTATTTTAACATTGCAATATAACCTTAGAAGTAACTTTGTCTGAATACAATGTGTTTGTACTTAATACTCGTATTTATTCACTATATTTATCCGTTTTTTGGTTTAGTAACGATTTTTTTGTTATTCTTCTTTTTTAGATGGAGTCAAGTAAACACCTTTCAGAAAATGAAATTCAGAACCTCCTTTTCCTTCCAATGGTAAACAAGTTTTCAAGAAAACAGGAAGTTATCTGAAGCTTTTGACCTTATAAAACCTCATTTGAAGGACCGATTTTCATACAAAACTTTGCCTATGCATCTACAAATAAGTATTGGTGATATTTTAGAAAAAACACGACCATCTAGTGCTCCATCCTCTTCAGATTCAAAATCTGGTAGATGTTCATTTTGTCCCAGGTCAAAAGACCGTAAATCACGCACTCGATGTGAGAAATGTAAAAGTTCTATACGTTTAGAACACCAAAAAAAGATTTACCAAAATTGTTAATTTAAGTTTGTTAATATTTTGTTTAATTATGTAACGTGAGACTGAAATAAGTGCCATAAAAGTCTATGTATGTTCATTTTAATAAATGTCTATTCTTATGTAAAAAAAATTGTTTTCTTTAATGGGGTACACTGGAACCCCTGGGTACTGTTATTTAAAGTCTATTATGGGTACGGTTCTAGGGTTAATAAAGTCGTAGTCAGAAGCTGATATTTAATAAAAATAAAAATGTTCATTTGCTTGCAGTTTTTAGTTCTAAACTGGAACCAAATCCAGGATGGAATGATATGTCTTGTTTAAATGGAGCCACTGGGGTAAGTATAAATTAGGTACCCATTTATATTTTACTAGCTGACGCGGCAAACTTCGTACCGCCTCGGAACAAATTTTTATTTAAATCATATTTACTCACCTTATAAACCTTCCCTGGGTCACAAAAATAATTCAAAACTCAAATTAGTCAAGTCGGTCCAAACCGTTCCCTGACGGCGTCGGCGTAATATGTTACGCCAACGACACGGTCGTCCTGGCGGAGGGAGAGTCGCACCAGGCGGCGGCCTGGCGACGCAAGCGGTTGCGACAGTCGTTGGAAGGATCCGACAGTTGGGACTCGACGTGGCGCTGCACAAAACAGAGGCCATGTGTTTTCATGGCCATCTGAACGCGCCACGGTCAGAGCCCCACATAACGGTGGGAGGGGTTCGCATCTGCGTCGGGGGGACGATGAAGTACCTGGGACTCGTCCTCGACAGCCGGTAGAACTTTAAGCATTTCCTACGTTTGTCCCCAAAGCTAAACCGGGCAGCAGCCGCCCTTAGGCGACTCCTGCCCAATCTCAGCGGGCCAAACGCCTCCTGCCGGAGACTGTACGCCTGTGTCGTGAGGTCCATGGCTGTCTACGGGGCCCCAGTGTGGGCCCTGAGCATGCCGACGTGACCAGCTAAGCTGGTCGCATGCCAGAGGGTCATGGTAATCCGGATGATCCGAGGATACCGCACGGTCGGCCAACCTTCTTGCCGGATTGCTGCCTTGGGATCTGCGAATCCCCGCTGTCTCGACAAGTGGAGGCGCGGCGGGAAGAGCTCCGGCGCGATCTCAGGGCAGTATGGATATACTTAGATTTATACATTAAACATATTAGTATTTTTTATCAATTTTTATAAATGCGAAAGTTTATGAGTATGTGTGGGTGTTTGTAACTCTTACACGCAAAAACTACTGAACGAAACCCAGGTACACCAAAAACAAAGATAACAAAAAATAAATGAAAATGGGTACAAAAATATAAAAATGCAGTGAAAATAAGTTTCTTCTATAAAAAAAATTGAAAATCTTAACTTTTTTGTTCTTCTTTTGGTCAGGCAGTGTTAGCTACCTGTTTAGGTGTCGTGCACACAATGTTAATGGATGTTACTTGTACCGCTGCTATAGTACCAGTAGACTATGTTAATAATGCGATAATAGCAGCTGGATGGGAAACAGCTAGGAAACGAGCCGCTGGCGATAATGAAACTAAGATCTACACAGTGTCGCCTACAGCTAGGAATCCTGTGACTTGGGGTATGTATTACCATAAAACATTATTTAAGTTTTGTTTTGTAATCGGGTTAAAAGTCTCAATGTAAAAAATCTACGATGTTAGTACGAGTAATAATGACGTGCCGAGCTGACGCAGTGGCTGAAAAATAGACGGCTGCGTGGCATGTCGCGGAACAAACATTTTTAGGATCTGCTAGTAGATGTTTGTGTATGTGAGTTTCTATGTTTATAAAACAGCCAACGATACAGAAGAAATTCGTAGTGCGGAAAAACGTAAAAAAAGTGGTAGAAGTGAATAAAACCTTCAAATTCAGTTTTAACATATTATTCACAGGCGAATTTAAAGTTATCATGGCTACCCATGCTAACAACTACACGACACCAAAGGCTGTTGCATACCCTTTCTTGTGGAGTACCACAAACCCTATACTTTTCTGGTTTTACTCCTGGTTGTTGCATCTGATTCCTGCCTACATCGCAGATGTAATAAGAGTCATGCTTGGAAACAAGAGAAGGTATTCTATTTGAGTAAAAATAAGAAATCAGTGTCTTTTTGCAGTTACACTTTTTTTTAAGACAAGTGCTCCATAGATGTTTTACTTTTTATTGTACGACGGCTCCAAGGTCTTTCGGACTTGAATTCCTGTTCCGCTGAGGTCGGTCGCGTACGTCGGTCGCGCGTACCAATAAACGTTAAGTTCAATATAACATCCTACTGAGACGCCGACGTCAGCGGCGCGGGTTGTATCACTTTTTGTCACTAACATACGCGACCGGCCGTAAGCAATATCAGAGTAGGAATTCAAGCCATAAAATTGTCAAGATCTCTAAAATAAAATTATTTGTTAAAAAGTCCCTTTCTCTTAATGCCCCTTCTGTAACATGTCCCTTACGCAAAATGTCCCTTGTATGGACAGATTTTTATTTCGTCAGTTTTTTTGTCGTAGTTTTGTTTCCACAGTAAAATTACCAGTTTTTGACTGATGCAAAATATTAATGCCTGTTTGAGGAAGTGAACATTTTGCGTAAGTAAAATTTTGCTACAGGAACATAATCTCAGATATATCACATTTTGCGAAATCCATTTAAAATTCCATTGTAAATAGTATGAATAAAGTAGCTTTTTGATTTTGGGTAGTGCACCGTGCATTTGCACCAGCTTCTTGGGCAAGATACCAGCTGACAGCGTTGAGGATTTTACGATGCTCTATAATAGTTCAGCTTTATTTTATTCTTGTATTTTTTATTTGTATGGTTAGTTTTAATAAGAAAGTTAAAATTAAATATTGATTTTTCAGATTTGCTAAACTGGCTACGAAAATGTACAATATGTCAACAGCGTTGTCTTACTTTATCTGCAACATATGGAACTTTGATGATCAAAACACGGCGGCATTATACAACAGCCTTTCAGAAGCGGACCAGGATATTTTCAATTTTGATATACAAAACATAGATTATAAAGAATATATCATAACAGTTGCTATTGGCCTCAGAAAGTATATATTGAAAGATGGTTTAACGGGCACAGTATATGCACGAAGAAAAATGAAAGTTCTAAAAGTTTTAACGTTCATTATATTACCTTTATATTTTTACTGCTTGTTTAGAATTCTGTTTTTTGTTTTTTCTCTATTAACGTAGTATTAGTAAAACACAAGTTAAAAACAATAACGTCCCTCTACAAAAAGGTTAAACATCTTTTGAACACTTGTCTAAACAAATTGTCAACTGTAAAACGGAATTTGACGTTGAAATAAGGGTCGTTTTGCAGTTACACCTCTTTAAGACAAGAGTTTAACAAACTGATATTTAACTTTTTTTGTGGTAGGACGGTATATGTTTTATTAAAGAAATAAACACGGTATTGAAGGGTTTTGGGTAAAAGTGTTTTGATGTATATATATGTTTATACATATTTTATAGGTTTACAATAAAAAATTGACTTTGATTGTAGTATATTTCATTTTATTTTAACTAACTTCGAATAATACTATAAAATAATGGAATTTCATAATATTGGAAATGGAATTCGTATCAAATATAGTGCAACTACACTGTAATTAAGATCAATTTTCTACATGTTTTTTTTTTCTTTAGCGTGGTAATATCATCAAATGAGTCCTCCCACCCAGGGCAGGGCGGAGGGACTGTCAGACTTGTACTGACTAAAATCCACGGTGTCCTTCAACAGCCCTTTACGTACCGGGGTAACGGTAATTCGTAAGTCTCGCGACCCCGGCAGGCTTTGGCCCTCTACAGGCCCCGTCACTATGCTGACACTCTTTGAGGCGCGCGTGGAACACAACGCGCCGTCGACCCGGGCATGGTCCATGGTCGGACAGCGAGTCTGGCGACGTCCGACGCCGTGGGCGTCTGCCACTGCGGCTAGGGTGGAGGGAGGACGCTGTTCTCTGCCTCACTCGGCCGGCCTCCTCCTTCACGAGCATTACTGCTACGCAGAAGGAGGCGACCGCCTCCCATTCCATCTCGCCCCGCAGCATGGCCTCGACCAATGCCGGGCGCGAGAGGTCTCCGCCTATCGCCGTCGTGAGGACACGGCGGTGCTCTGCCCAAGCGGGGCAGTCCTGCACCGTATGCTCCACCGCGTCCTCCGGACGATCCTCGCAGTGGTGATACCCAGGCGTTCCTTTCCTCCCTATCAGACACAGGAACCTACCAAAACTTCCGTGTCCTGTGAGGACCTGCGTCATGCGGTAGGTCAGGACGCCGTGACACCTATCCAGCCACCAGCCACACAGCAGAGCACCGCCGTGTCCTTCTGCGTAGCAGTAATGCTCGTGAAGGAGGAGGCGGGCCGCGTGAGGGAAAGACATCATCCTCCCTCCACCTCAGCCGCAGTGGTAGATGCCCACGGCGACGGACGTCGCAAGACGATCTCCGGCCACCGCAGGCGCGGGCATGCGGGCAGCGAGTAATGGGCGACTCGCTGTCCGACCATGGACCATGCCCGGATCGACGGCGCGTTGTGTTCCACGCGTGCCTCAAGGAGTGTCACCATAATGACGGGGCCTGTAGAGTGCCAAAGCCTGCCGGGGTCGGGGGACTCACGAATTACCGTAACCCCGGTACGTAAAGGGCTATTGAAGAACACCGTGGATTTTAGTTAGTACGAGACAGTCCCTCCCGCTCTGCCCTGGGTGGGAGGACTCATTTGACGAATTTACCACGCTCAAAAAAAAAAAAAACGGAGTTTCTTGTAGACTCCGAAACCCTACAATCTAAATACTACCGAGTATTTACGGCCTTAACGAACGAAAAGGCTTTCTATAATAGATTTTCAATTTCTACTTGTCTACTGGGCCATACCAAATTCCAACATTTGTAGTATTCAGAATCGCTAAAACCATGACGAAGTCATGAAAGTTCTTTGTAAACTACGGACCCCAAAAATCATCATGAATGCATCGAATAAACCGTACCTGTTCACGTTAATTCTGCCCATTTGCAAATTGTGGTGATTAAAGTTTAATCATTTTGGGAGATTCTGTTTTTTTTTGAGTAACTTAAAGTCAAAGTGAATAGGCGACTTTTAGGAAAGCGTGCTTCACCGTCGACCACATCATCGCTTAACATCAGGCGAGATAGTGTTCAGACTCGAGCATATCGCTAAATTAATAATATAAAGCAAATTATAGTATTTTTATTAAAATCAAATTCAATAAGTCAAAAAGACATGGTACGCTGGTATCTTAAATAGCACGTTAAACATCTCTGTCAATTGTGCGATATAAAAGCAGATTGTTTTTTGCAAATTTCCCAATAATTTTATACTATGTGTTTTTTGTTAAGTTCACAGTTATTTATCATTTAAGTATTACAATAGCTACTAAATACGAATAGGAATATAATAATGAAAAAAAAAAACATGACAACCGTTAAAAGTATGACAGTGAAAGGCAATAAGAGAAAGAGAGAGAGATAGAAACGTAGGTAAGGAACATGATGAGCCAATAAAGAGTTTTAAACATTGCAGAATGAACTAATAAAAGAATCGCCGATTACAGCGCAGAATTTGTAATGTTGTGATAGATTATAAATACGAAGTTCCTTAAACTGCTAATTATACAATTGGATTTCCTGAAGTGAAGTTAACTGTAGATTACTTTTGTATCTTGTTTTTATTCAAGTAAGTTTTATTTTTAAATATTAGTAAGCTGAAGTTCGGGCAGTCTTTGAGGAGTGGCTGGATAGGCGTCACGGCGTCCTGACCTACTGCCTGACGCAGGTCCACATTGGACACGGAAGTTTCGGGAGGTACCTGTGTCAGATGAGGAAGGCATAAACAGGCAGGGTGTCACCACTGCGAGGATCGCACGGAGGACACGGTGGAGCATACGGTGTAGGACTGCCCTGCTTGGGCAGAGCACAGCCGTGTCGTCACGACGACGATAGGCGACGACCTCTCGTACCCGGCATTGGTCGAGTCCATGGTGCGGGGTGAGATGTAATGGTAAGCCGTTGCCTCCTTCTGCGAAGCAGTCATGCTAGCGAAGGAGGAGGTGGGACGCGTGAGGTGGATCATAGCCCAGCCGTAGTGGTAGACGCCCACGGTAACAGACGTCGCTAGACGATCTCCGGCCACCGTAGGCGCGGACATGCGGGCGGCGAGTAATGGGTGACTCGCTGTCCGACCATTGACCATGTTCGGCGCGTTATGTTCCACGTGCCTCAAAGAGTGTCAGTACAATGACGCCCCCACCCCCAGAGGGCTAAAGCCTGCCGTGGTCGCGGGACTAAGGAATACCGTTACCCCGGAACGTAAAGGGCTATTGAAAGACACCGTGGTTTTTAGTCAGTACAAGTCTGACAGTTCCTCCTTCCTGCCCTGCCCTGAATGAGAGGACTCATTTGATGATATTAACACGCTTAAAAAAAGCTGTAGCTGTATGGTTATGGAGTTATCAAGTACTACGTTGTCATTGAGGTCAGATAGGCAGCCGTCCATACGCGGGTACATCCAACTAGACTAGAATTTACCCTCAACATAGTTTAAAAACGCGGGGTGCTTGATAATATAATAAGGTTTCCAAATTCAGAATTATACTTCGCAATGTCAGTTGAAGCAATGGATCCAGCCCAGGAGTTCGAGGCGAAGCTACTTGCTCGTTTGAAGCCGGTGCATGAGGTGACAGCACTTGGAACCTCCGTCGTGCAGCAGTTCTACAGCGGCGCTACTGTGTTCCTAACAGGCGGCTCTGGCTTCCTCGGCAAGCAACTCATTGAAAAACTGCTCAGGTAAATCTCATAATACTAAATGCACCATCTTTCTGCTGATGGTCTTGTCTGTCTCTCATAAGGCAACTTGATCAGGGGTTTAAATTCAGAAAGCGGTATTTCTTGACTCCAACCTCCTCACAATGCGACACCTGTGTACAATTTTTAATGGAATATTAAAAATCTTATACAGGTGTAAGAAAACTACTGTGTGCTGTTTGGCACAATTGGTCACTAAAATACCACCCATTTCCTGTCATAGAGCAAAGGCCTGTGTCACTGCTATTAGAATTAGAGTGATGCTACGACAAAATGAGGTTTGAGGAAGTGATGCCTGCAAAGGAGGTGGCGGATTGGTAATGGGAGTGTGCTTCTCACTCTTCCCCTCACAAGAAGAACAGGCGGGCGTCAAGGGGTGTTCAATGATCTCCGGTGCTTAATATCTCCATAAGGAGGGGTCTACGTTTCAGTCTTATGGCTGGATCGTCATCTGACTTACTAAGTCTAAAGAGGTGTCAGCAATTTCTATTTCGTCTTCAAGGACAACTTGCGTTCGCTGGATAGACCCAGTTGCAATTAAGGTCCACCCGAAAGCACCTACCAAATATTTTGTATCTCCGAGGGATGGGCCAATGCTAGTTGTAGGAACAGCGGTTATTTAGTCGGTTTTATACCCAAATTGCGAAAGGCGCTTAGCTCAGATGGACGTTTTGATTTCTGATGGTAGGTATGATGTGACATCTGTGATGATCAAACCATTGAAAAATGGTATATATAATTTTTTTTGCCCCACATTAGGAATTCCTCCTGTGTCGTGGGTGCGTTTACAAACATATAAAGTCACATAAAAAAACGCCCAAACCCGGAACAACTACTTGTAGATCAAACAAATATTTGCTCCGTGCGGGAATCGAACCCGCGACAAACAGTGCAGTAATCTAATCGCTCAGCCACTGCGCTAACTTGGATTTTCATTGGATCAGTTAGCATTGAACCTCGCAATAGACCGCAAGACCTTGAAAACGTAATAGAATATTTTCAATTGTTCAAAAACGCCCAAACCCGGAACAACTGCCTGCCGGGGTCGCGGGACTAACGAATTACCGTGACCCCGGTACGTAAAGGGCTATTGAAGGACACCGTGGATTTTAGTCAGTACAAGTCTGACAGTCCCTCCAGCCCTGCCCTGGGTAGAAGGACTCATTTGATGATTTTACCACGCTAAAAAAAACAACCCGGAACAACTACTTGTAGATCAAACAAATATTTGCTCCGTGCGGGAATCGAACCCGCGACAAACAGTGCAGTAATACAATCGCTCAGCCACTGCGCTAACTTGGATTTTCATTGGATAAGTTAGCATTGAACCTCGCAATACACCGCAAGACCTTGAAAACATAATAGAATATTTTCAATTGTTCAAAAAACTGCACAAAAGAGAAAGAGCAGCTCTTTCTTTAGTAGAGTATTAGTCTCCGGACAATCTGTTGGCCTCAGGTGAGTGAGGGAACACCGGGGTGGTTTTAGTCAGTCGAGTCTGACATGCCCCTTCCCCGGGCGGAAGAAGTCCATGAGGATTTCCACCTCGAAAAAAAAAAGTTTTGTAGAAGACCTAAATTTTTTTGGAAAAATTTAGGTGACATTAAATATTTTTTTCACCAGCTCCTTGTCCCCCAAAGTCCCTCCAAATCTTTCATTTTTTGGTAAAATATGGTAATTTACTTAAAATTATTTTCAGAACGACCAAAGTGTCAAAAATATTTTTCTTGCTACGAAGCAAAAAAGGCAAAAGCATACAACAGAGACTAACTGAATTGTTACAGGATCCCGTAAGTAATAAATATTATTAAATATTACAACATCACGCATACGATCTTCGAAGGGTAAGGCAAAAGAGTGTTCATGAGGCGCCTAAGTACACTCGTATTTCACCACTTATGCTTGAGTCTAGTGCCGCAAATCCAGATTCGGGTCTGCTACTGACAAAGATACTATAATAAAGATACTATTGTGAGGTTGAAAAGTTGATCAGATGCTTCAAATAAAAAATAATTGGACTTGGATTATAGAGTGGTTGTTTCCAGGTGTATGATTTGCTGCGAGAACAACAACAAGATTTCGTCAAAAAGCTGGTACCGGTATCAGGAGACGTGGCCGAACTCAGACTTGGTTTGAGTGAGGAAGACTGGAACGCTATTACAGAACAGGTACAGATCGGGAAAATGGCCCTCAGGTGTCTGAATGTTTTCCTACAGTAATATTGTAAAGTTGGCGGCGTTTTTCTGAAACAATAATGATTCGCGGTAGATTATGACTGTCACCCAGGATTCTGTGAGGTGGACCATGAAGCGAAATAGCGTCGGTAACAACATTATAAAAATATACCCAGAGGAGCTAGAAGGTTTTAGTCAATAGCTTGGTACAAATACGATAATAGAAAATGAAATGATAGTAATCATCCAGTCTTTGAATATCGACAGCAAATTGGACCGATAAAGCTCAGTATTGGTGCTTTGAAACAGCGACTCGGGGTCGCGGCAGACCACGAAGAAATCGGTGGGAAGTACTTGATGCTTTTCTTGGAAACAAAAAAGAATTGGTACACAAAAACGTTGAAAGAAACGGAAAGAGGCCTTTACGTAGATGTGAAGCAAAACAGGCTAGATGATAAAAATAATATGTAATTACATATTTCATTAACCAGGTGGACATAGTATTTCATTTGGCAGCCACGACAAGATTTGACGAGTCCCTTCGCGTGGCGACTTTGATCAACGTACGAGGCACCAGAGAGACGCTTACACTCAGCAAGGCTTGCAAAAATTTAAGGTTAGAAAATCATTAAGCATATGTGTTAGTCTTTATTTTCTTGCTTTTTATTTTGGGGTTGGTGCTTTAATCGTTGTTTCAGCCTTGTTCATGTCAATACTTTTGCGCAGTTTGCACTACCATATATTCTAAACTATAATGTTGTACTGGCTGTGCCACTGTGGGCACGGAAGAATATTCTCAAGCGGTGTAAATGTAACAGTAACTTCATATTTTCGAACTGTTAGAAAAACTGTAATGTTACGGCATTATCTAAGTGTTCATAATCTTTATAAGCCAACACCAAGTTGACGCATTTAGTGACATAATGAATTTTGCGTCATATAAAGTGGTAACGTCAACACATTACTAGCTGACCACGTTGGGGAGTAGGTTTTTGTTGTAATTTTTTTAGTGTGGATGTGTATGTGGACTGTGTATTCCCCTAAGGAATAGAGTATAAGACAGGGTCGCGAGGTATGATGGGAAATATGAGGGAAAATAGTATGGGCACTTGGCAAACTTAATACAATACTGACGAAGCGCCAGCGCCAACAGGACGCCATTTGTTAATGGCTGCTTACAAATGACGTCCTGATGGCGCTTGCACCACATTTGTGTAGTGTTAAGTATGTCTAAAGAGTGTATGTTCCAATTATGCCTCGCGTCCCCGTCTTATACACTGTTCCCTTACTTGTTTACTCACTTTATTTCATTTCCTATTTTTTTTACTTTTACTTTACTTTTCTTCTAAAGGTCTTTCGTCTATGTTTCAACGGCATACACACATGCTCGCACGGACCTAGTAAATTCAACAGTATATGAACAATTCCAAAAAATTCCTGTATCACCTGATGTTATGATCGCGATTGCTGAGACAGTTGATGATGAAAGAATAAACGATATTACACAAAAGTGAGTACCTTTAAGACTGTTTACGCCGAAGCCTTTATAATTGCAAAAGAATAGAGATTTGCTATTTTCTATTTTTATAGAAGTTTTTTCGAATTAAGAAACATTAAGAAGTAAAAAGACCGAGAAGAAACTCATTACAATGAATAAAAACGATTTTTGTTAATATTGAAGTTTGATAAAAAATTTGCCAAACCTGATGCTTTAGAACATTATGTCACCATAATATGTTTTTTGAACTAAGCTTCTTTTGTCTAAACGTATTTATAATTATTGTTGAGAACTGCGATTCTGAAAAAAAAAATTACGGTCGACCGATAGGGCAAAAACCTTTGAAGCCCTTTAATTTTTATTGCAGTTTGATAAAAAATTGGCCAAACACGTACACGTTTGCAAAGTCAATCGCCGAAGAGTTGGTTGATCGCATCGGAAATGAACTGCCAGTATGTGTTGTCAGACCAGCTATCGGTGAGTGCTATTAATGTGATTATCCTAGATAAACTAAGCTGATCCTTAATAATCAAAATTATTAATTAGGCCTGAATTCCTGTTACGCTGATGTCGTTTGCGTACGGTCGGTCGCATATTTTAGTGACGAAAATATATCATTCATATTAGCCAAGCTATCCATTAGGTTTTCTAGCATGTCGGAAAGGGCACGCCGCAATCGCGGTGGTAAGACCCCTCATTGAGGAGTGGCTGGATAGGCGTCACGGCGTCCTGACCTACCGCATGACGCAGGTCCTCACCGGCCACGGAAGTTTCGGGAGGTACCTGTGTCTGATAGGGAGGGAAGAAACGCCTGGGTGTCACAACTGCGAGGATCGTCCAGAGGACACGGTGGAGCATACGGTGCAGGACTGCCCCGCTTGGGCAGAGCACCGCCGTGTCCTCACGACGGCGATAGGCGGAGATCTCTCGCATCCGGCATTGGTCGAGGCCATGCTGTGGGGCGAGACGGAGTGGGAAGCGGTCGCCTCCTTCTGCGAAGCAGTCATGCTCGCGAAGGAATAGGCGGGCCGCGTGAGGGAGAGGACAGTGTCCTTCCTCCACCCCAGCCGCAGTGGTAGACGCCCACGGCGACGGACGTCGGCAGACGATCTCTGGCCACTGTAGGCGCGGGTATGCGTTCAGCGAGTAATGGGCAACTCGCTGTCCGACCATGGACCATGCCCGGGTCGACGACGCGTTGTGTTCCACGCGCGCCTCAAGGAGTGTCAGCATAGTGACGGGGCCTGTAAAGGGCCAAAGCCTGCCGGGGTCGCGGGACTCACGAATTATCGTGACCCCGGAACGTAAAGGGCTATTAAGGACACCGTGGATTTTAGTCGGTTCGAGTCTGACAGTCCCTCCTGCTCTGCCCTGGGTGGGAGTACTCATTTATTTATGATATAACCACGTTAAAAAAGAAAAAGCATGTCGGAAAAAATAATCGAACGGCCGATGCAAAAGGTCGGAAGCAAAAATTTTACATTAATAAAGTCGTGGGCAGAAGCTGGTATTTAATAAAAATAAAAATGTTCATTTACTTGCAGTTTTTAGTTCTAAACTGGAACCAAATCCAGGATGGAATGATATGTCTTGTTTAAATGGAGCCACTGGGGTAAGTATAAATTATGTACGTACCTATTTTCATTTTACTAGCTGACGCGGCAAACTTCGTACCGCCTCGGAATCAATTTTAATTGAAATCATATTTACTCACCTTATAAACCTTCCCTGGACTACTTAAATAAATTCATAACTAAAATGTCCACCAGCACCGGGAACAGGGTCCGGGCTACCGGTGGTCAGGGCTCCTGAGAGAGGAACCTCCTAATTAATTAATTATTATGAATGCGAAAGTTTGTGAGTATGTAGGCATGTGTGGGTGGATGTTTGTAACTCTTACACGCAAAAACTACTGAACGAAACCCAGGTATTACAACAAAAACAAAGATAACAAAAAATAAATGAAAATGGGTACAAAAAGATAAAAATGCAGTGAAAGTAAGTTTCTTCTATAAAAAAAATTGTAAATCTTAACTTTTTTGTTCTTCTTTTGGTCAGGTAGTGTTAGCAACCTGTTTAGGTGTCATGCACACAATGTTAATGGATGTTACTTGTACCGCTGCTTTAGTGCCAGTAGACTATGTTAATAATGCGATAATAGCTGCTGGATGGGAAACAGCTAGGAAACGAGCCGCTGGCGATAATGAAACTAAGATCTATACAGTGTCGTCGACAGCTAGAAATCCTGTGACTTGGGGTATGTATAACCCTAATGCCTTTGTCAAACAGACAGGCGAAAGCGAAGCGTTTCCGAAGCGATACCGAACCGAAGCGAGACGTCAGTCCGATAGATCTGTCACGTTGTCGGATCTCTTTCGCTTTTCTATGTATTCAAACTGGATTCAAACAATTCCATTCATTACAAATAAAAACGTCACGCTTCGCATTCGCCACGCCAGTCTGTTTGACAAAGGCTTTAGACAGTATTTTATTTTTGTTTTGTAATCGGGTTAAATGTCTCAATATAAAAAATCTACGATGTATTTGTAATAATGACAGAACGGTTTACGCAGTGGCTGAAAAATGGCTTATGTTTAACTTACCACCAGATGTAGTAACAAATAGCAGACAAAAGTAGTAAATGTTTACCAAAATGAAACTCGCATTTTAATGTAAAATTAGAACCAAAGTTTTAACACTTTGCTATCCTATTTAAGTGAAATGACTCCAAGTAAATCATGAGTAACCCAAAAATAGTAAATGATCACCAAAACTAAAACATAATTTTAAAATAAAATTATAACCTAAATGTTTACATCTTGCTACCCTATTTAAGCAAACTGACTCCAAATTAATCATTGTTAATCCAAAAATTGTTAATGAACACCAAATTATTGGGTACGTATCAAAATCCCGAATTTTAAAATACCGATGGACAAAATCCCGAAAATTGCACTAATGAGCATAGTATAAGGAGTTAAGGAGCTCACATTGCTAGTAGCATGTCGACGGAGCCCCGCTTCGCGGGGCTCCTACTTCTGGACGGTTTGAAGAAAAAAACCACGAAGAGGATGGCAGGGTCTGAAAGACCCCGCCATCGAGCGAGGCGTTTTTATTTGTAATGTATGGAATTGTTTGAATCCAGTCACATAGAAAAGCGAAAGCGATCCGATAGCGTGACCGAACCGATGCGAAAACGTGGCGAAGGTGTATTTGCTCTGTTTGACGTCATTCATAAAAAGCCAGCTAATACAACTACCACGCCTCGGTTCGCTGCACCCAGTTTGATGTTTCGTATCGGTTCGTTATCGCTTCGGTTTCGCTCCGGTTCCAGATTAGACCCCGTGAACCGTATAACGCGGAAAACAATATTGATTAACATGTTATTCACAGGCGAACTTTATGCTATCATGGCTACCCATGGTAAAAACTACACGACACCGATGGCTGTTGCATACCATTTCTTCTGGTGTACCACAAACCCTATACTTTTCTGGTTTTACTCCTGGTTGTTGCATCTGATTCCTGCCTACATCGCAGATGTAATAAGAGTCATGCTTGGAAACAAGAGAAGGTATTCTATTTGAGTAAAAATAAGAAATAAGTGTCTTTTTGCAGTCACACTTTTTTTTAAGACAAGTGCTCCATAGATGTTTTACTTTTTATTGTACGATGGCTCCAAGGTCTTTCGGACTTGAATTCCTGTTCCGCTGATGTCGGTCGCGTACGTCGGTCGCGCGAACCAATAAACGTTATGTTCATTTTAACATCCCACTGAGACGCCGACGTCAGCGGCGCCTATTGTGTCACTTTTTCTCAGTAACATACGCGACCGGCCGTAAGCAATATCAGAGTAGGAATTCAAGCCATAAAATTGTCAAGATCTCTGACGCTCAACTACAAGTAGAAAAAGTCCCTTTCTCTTAATGCCCCTTCTGTAACATGTCCCTTACGCAAAATGTTCCTTGTATGGACAGATTTTTGTTTCGTCAGTTTTTTTGTCGTAGTTTTGTTTCCACAGCAAAATTACCAGTTTTTGACTGATGCAAAATATTAATGCCTGTTTGAGGAAGTGAACATTTTGCGTAAGTAAAATTTTGCTACAGGAACATAATCTCAGATATATTACATTTTGCGAAATTAATTTACAATTCCATTGTAAATAGTAAGAATAAAGTAGCTTTTTGATTTTGGGTAGTGCACCGTGCATTTGCACCAGTTTCTTGGGCACGATACCAGCTGACAGCGTTGAGGATGAATTTTACGATGCTCTATAATAGTTCAGCTTTATTTTATTCTAGTATTTTATATTTCCATGATTAGTTTTAATAAGTAAGTGAAAGTAAAATATTGAATTTTCAGATTTGCTAAACTGGCTACGAAAATGTACAATATGTCAACAGCGTTGTCTTACTTTGGCTGCAACATATGGAACTTTGATGATCAAAACACGGCGGCATTATACAACAACCTTTCAGAAGCGGACCAGGATATTTTCAATTTTGATATACAAAACATAGATTATAAAGAATATATGGAAACAGTTGCTATTGGCCTCAGAAAGTATATATTGAAAGATGGTTTAACGGGCACAGTATATGCACGAAGAAAAATGAAAGTTCTAAAAGTTTTAACGTTCATTATATTACCTTTATATTTTTACTGCTTGTTTAGAATTCTGTTTTTTGTTTTTTCTCTATTAACGTAGTATTAGTAAAACACAAGTTAAAAACAATAACGTCCCTCTACAAAAAGGTTAAACATCTTTTGAACACTTGTCTAAACAAATTGTCAACTGCAAAACGGAATTTGACGTTAAAATAAGGGTCGTTTTGCAGTTACATCTCTTTAAGACAAGTGTCCAACAGACTGATATGTAACTTTTTTTGTGGTAGGACGGTATTATGTTTTATTAAAGAAATAAACACGGTATTGAAGGATTTTGGGTAAAAGGGTTTTGATGTATATGTTTATACATATTTTATAGGTTTACAATAAAAGATTGACTTTGATAGTAGTATATTTTATTTTATTTTAACTAACTTCGAATAATCCTATAAAATAATGGAATGTAATAGGAAATGTGAATTGGTGTTAATAACTACACTGTAATTAAGATCAATGTATGAAAAAACATGTTAGTGTAAAAAACCATATCACACACATGACACACAGAGTACACGACACAGATAAAAGAGTTAGATAAATACGTCATTGACTGATTTCCTATTTTATTGTAAAAGATTCAGAAAAAAAATGCGGTTATAAAAATTAAGTAGTTATGTCTTTTTTTTTTTTTTTTTGCGTGGTAAAATCATCAAATGAGTCCTCCCACCCAGGGCAGGGCGGGAGGGACTGTCAGACTTGTACTGACTAAAATCCACGGTGTCCTTCACGAGCCCTTTACGTACCGGGGTTACGGTGATGGGTAAGACCCGCGACCCCGGCAGGCTCTGGCCCTCTACAGGCCCCGTCAGTTTGCTGACACTCCTTGAGGCGCGCGTGGAACACAACGCGCCGTCGACCCGGGCATGGTCCATGGTCGGGCAGCGAGTCGCCCATTACTCGCTGCCCGCATGCCCGCGCCTACGGTGGCCGGAGATCGTCTGGCGACGTCTGTCGCCGTGGGCGTCTACCACTGCGGGTGGGTCGGAGGGAGGACACTGTTCTCTCCCTCACGCGGCACGCCTCCTCCTTCGCGAGCATGACTGTTTCGCAGAAGGAGGCGACCGCTTCCCACTCCGTCTCGCCCCGCAGCATGGCCTCGACCAATGCCGGGCGCGAGAGGTCTCCGCCTATCGCCGTCGTGAGGACACGGCGGTGCTCTGCCCAAGCGGGGCAGTCCTGCACCGTATGCTCCACCGTGTCCTCAGGACGGTCCTCGCAGTGGTGACACCCAGGCGTTTCCTCCCTCCTTATCAGACACAGGAACCTCCCGAAACTTCCGTGTCCGGTGAGGACCTGCGTCATGCGGAAGGTAAGGACGCCGTGACGCCTATCCAGCCACTCCTCAAAGAGGGGTCTTACCGCCGCGATTGCGGCGTGCCCGGACCTCGGTTGCGACAGTCGCTCCCTCCATACTGCCCTGAGATCGCGCAGATTGATTCGAAATTGACAGTTGACCAAGCTGAATGTACTCTGAGACAGAGCCGACATTATTCATGAGCGGTGCAATCGATTCTGATCCTCCAACTGGTACTTCGCACCCAGCGAATAGCTGTTTAACTTTTTGTGTAGTAAGACGGGGTTTCTTGTAGACTCCGAAACCATAAAATCTAAATACTACAAAGTATTTATGGCCGTAACGAACAAAAAGGCTTTCTTTAATAGGTTTTCAATTCCCACTTGTCTACTGGGCCATACCAAATTCCAACATTTGTAGTAATCAGAATCGCTAAAACCATGACGAAGTCATGAAAGTTCTTTGTAAACTACGGACCCCAAAAATCATAATGAATGCATCGAATAAACCGTACCTGTTCACGTTAATTCTGCCCATTTGCAAATTGTGGTGATTAAAGTTTAATCATTTTGGGAGATTCTGTTTTTTTTTTTGAGTAACTTAAAGTCAAAGTGAATAGGCGACTTTTAGGAAAGCGTGCTTCACCGTCGACCACATCATCGCTTACCATCAGGCGAGATAGTGTTCAGACTCGAGCATATCGCTAAATTAATAATATAAAGCAAATTATAGTATTTTTATTAAAATCAAATTCAATAAGTCAAAAAGACATGGTACACTGACTGGTATCTTAAATAGCACGTTAAATATCTCTGTCAATTGTGCGATATGAAAGCAGATTTTTTTTTGCAAATTTCGCAATAATTTTGAACTATGTGTTTTTTTGTTAAATTCACAGTTATTTATCATTTAAGTATTACAATAGCTACTAAATACGAATAGGAATATAATAATGAAAAAAAAATGGCAATTAGAGTAAGAGAGAGCGATAGAAACGTAGGTAAGGAACATGATGAGTCAATACAGAGTTTTAAACATTGCAGAATGAACTAATAAAAGAATCGCCGATTACAGCGCAGAATTTGTAATGTTGTGATAGATTATAAATACGAAGTTCCTTAAACTGCTAATTATACAATTGGATTTCCTGAAGTGAAGTTAACTGTAGATTACTTTTGTATCTTGTTTTTATTCAAGTAAGTTTTATTTTTAAATATTAGTAAGCTGTAGTTCGGGCAGTCTTTGAGGAGTGGCTGGATAGGCGTCACGGCGTCCTGACTTACCGCCTGACGCAGGTCCACATTGGACACGGAAGTTTCGGGAGGTACCTGTGTCAGTTGAAGAAGGAATAAACGCCAGGGTGTCACCACTGCGAGGATCGCACGGAGGACACGGTGGAGCATACGGTGTAGGACTGCCCTGCTTGGGCAGAGCACAGCCGTCGTCACGTCGACGATAGGCGGCGACCTCTCGTACCCGGCATTGGTCGAGTCCATGGTGCGGGGTGAGATGTAATGGTAAGCCGTTGCCTCCTTCTGCGAAGCAGTCATGCTAGCGAAGGAGGAGGCGGGATGCGTGAGGGAGAGGACAGTGTCCACCTCACAGCCCAGCCGTAGTGGTAGACGCCCAAGGCGACAGACGTCGCTAGAGGATCTCCGGCCACCGTAGGCGCGGACATGCGGGCGGCGAGTAATGGGTGACTCGCTGTCCGACCATTGACCATGTTCGGCGCGTTATGTTCCACGCGCCTCAAAGAGTGTCAGTACAATGACGCCCCCACCCCCAGAGGGCTAAAGCCTGCCGTGGTCGCGGGACTAAGGAATACCGTTACCCCGGAACGTAAAGGGCTATTGAAAGACACCGTGGTTTTTAGTCAATACAAGTCTGACAGTTCCTCCTTCCTGCCTTGCCCTGAGTGAGAGGACTCATTTGATGATATTAACACGCTTAAAAAAAGCTGTAGCTGTATGGTTATGGAGTTATCAAGTACTACGTTGTTATTGAGGTCAGATAGGCAGCCGCTCCATACGTTGGTACATCCAACTAGACGAGAATTCACCCTCAACATAGTTTAAAAACGCGGGGTGCTTGATAATATAAGATGGTTTCCAAATTCAGAATTATACTTCGCAATGTCAGTTGAAGCAATGGATCCAGCCCAGGAGTTCGAGGCGAAGCTGCTTGCTCGTTTGAAGCCGGTGCATGAGGTGACAGCACTTGGAACCTCCGTCGTGCAGCAGTTCTACAGCGGCGCTACTGTGTTCCTAACAGGCGGCTCTGGCTTCCTCGGCAAGCAACTCATTGAAAAACTGCTCAGGTAAATCTCATAGTACTAAATGCACCATCTTTCTGCTGATGGTCTTGTCTGTCTCTCATAAGGCAACTTGATCAGGGGTTTAAATTCAGAAAGCGGTATTTCTTGACTCCAACCTCCTCACAATGCGACACCTGTGTAAGATTTTTAATGGAATATTAAAAATCTTATACAGGTGTAAGAAAACTAAAAATAAAAAATAAATAAATATTTCACAACTATCACACAACGCCATCTAGTCCCAAGCTAAGCAGAGCTTGTGTTATGGGTACCAGACAACTGATAAACATACTTATATATTTCTAAGTACATACATATTATACATAAATTACACCCAGACACTGAACAAATGATCGTGCTCATCACACAAACATTTGTCCTGGGTGGGAATCGAACCCACGACCTGCGGCATAGCGGTCAGGGTCACTAACCACTAGACCAACAGGCCTGTCAAAACTACTGTGTGCTGTTTGGCACAATGGGTTCGCGTCACTAAAATACCATCCATTTCCTGTCATAGAGCAAAGGCCTGTGTCCCAGCTATTAGAACTAGAGTGATGCGACGACAAAATGAGGTTTGAGGAAGTGATTCCTGCAAAGGAGGTGGCGGATTGTTAAAGGGAGTGTGCTTCTCACTCTTCCCCTCAGAAGAAGAACAGGCGGGCGTCAAGGGGTGTTCAATGATCTCCGGTGCTTAATATCTCCATAAGGAGGGGCCTACGTTTCAGCCTTATGGCTGGATCGTCATCCGACTTACTAAGTCTATAGAGGTGTCAGCAATTTCTATTTCGTCTTCAAGGACAACTTGCGTTCGCTGGATAGACCCAGTTGCAATTAAGGTCCACCCGAAAGTACCTACCAAATATTTTGTATCTCCGAGGCCTGGGCCAATGCTAGTTGTAGGAAAAGCGGTTATTTAGTCGGTTTTATACCCAAATTGCGAAAGGCGCTTAGATCAGATGGACGTTTTGATTTCTGATGGTAGGTATGATGATATCTGTGATGATCAAACCATTGAAAAATGGTATATATTTTTTTTTTGCCCCACATTAGGAATTCCTCCTGTGTCGTGGGTGCGTTTACAAACATATAAAGTCACATACAAAAACGCCCAAACCCGGAACAACTACTTGTAGATCAAACAAATATTTGCTCCGTGCGGGAATCGAACCCGCGACAAACAGTGCAGTAATCCAATCGCTCAGCCACTGCGCTAACTTGGATTTTCATTGGATCAGTTAGCATTGAACCTCGCAATAGACCGCAAGACCTTGAAAACATAATAGAATATTATCAATTGTTCAAAAACGCCCAAACCCGGAACAACTGCCTGCCGGGGTCGCGGACTAACGAATTACCGTGACCCCGGTACGTAAAGGGCTATTGAAGGACACCGTGGATTTTAGTAAGTACAAGTCTGACAGTCCCTCCAGCCCTGCCCTGGGTGGAAGGACTCATTTGATGATTTTACCACGCTAAAAAAAAAAAACCGGAACAACTACTTGTAGATCAAACAAATTTTTGCTCCGTGCGGGAATCGAACCCGCGACACGCAGTGCAGTAATCCAATCGCTCAGCCACTGCGCTAACCTGGATTTTCATTGGATCAGTTAGCATTGAACTTCGCAATAGACCGCAAGACCTTGAAAACATAATAGAATATTTTCAATTGTTTCTTTTAAATTACACGACACATCCACGTGCAACATATTACACAGAAAATTTCTAGATAATATTACCGATGGAAACATATAAATCGCTGGCGTGACGACTACTAATACACGTTTATGCAAGACTGGCCGGAGAAAACTGCACAAAAGAGAAAGAGCATCTCTTTCTTTAGTAGAGTATTATTTTCCTGACAATCTGTTGGCCTAGGTGTTGTAGAAGACCTTTGCTCAGCACTGGAAAAATATAGGTGAAAATAAATATTTTTTTCACCAGTTCCTTGTCCCCTAAATACCCTCCAAATCTTTCCTTTTTTGGTAAAATATGGTAATTTACTTAAAATTATTTTCAGAACGACCAAAGTGTCAAAAATATTTTTCTTGCTACGAAGCAAAAAAGGCAAAAGCATACAACAGAGACTAACCGAATTGTTACAGGATCCCGTAAGTAATAAATATTATTAAATATTACAACATCACGCATACGATCTTCGAAGGGTAAGGCAAAAGAGTGTTCATGAGGCGCCTAAGTACACCCGTATTTCACCACTTATGCTTGAGTCTAGTGCCGCAAATCCAGATTCGGGTCTGCTACTGACAAAGATACTATAATAAAGATACTTGATCAAGAGATTTATATTGTGAGCTTGAAAAGTTGATCAGATGCTTCAAATAAAAAATAATTGGACTTGGATTATAGAGTGGTTGTTTCCAGGTGTATGATTTGCTGCGAGAACAACAACCAAATTTCGCCAAAAAGCTGGCACCGGTATCAGGAGACGTGGCCGAACTCAGACTTGGTTTGAGTGATGAAGACTGGAACGCTGTTACGGAACAGGTACATACAGATCGGGATAAGGGCCCTCAGGTGTCTGATTGTTTTCCTACAGTAATATCGTAAAGTTGGCAGCGTCTTTCTGAAACAATTATGATTCGTGGTAGATTATGACTGTCTCTCAGGATTCTGTGAGGTGGACCATGAAGCGAAATAGCGTCGGTAACAACATTATAAAAATATACCCAGAGGAGCTAGAAGGTTTTAGTCAATAGCTTGGTACAAATACGATAATAGAAAATGAAATGATAGTAATCAACCAGTCTTTGAATATCGACAGCAAATTGGACCGATAAAGCTCAGTATTGGTGCTTTGAAACAGCGACTCTGGGTCGCGGCAGACCACGAAGAAATCGGTGGGAAGTACTTGATGCTTTTCTTGGAAACAAAAAAGAATTGGTACACAAAAACGTTGAAAGAAACGGAAAGAGGCCTTTACGTAGATGTGGAGCAAAACAGGCTAGATGATAAAAATAATATGTAATTACATATTTCATTAACCAGGTGGACATAGTATTTCATTTGGCAGCCACGACAAGATTTGACGAGTCCCTTCGCGTGGCGACCTTGATCAACATACGAGGCACCAGAGAGACGCTTACACTCAGCAAGGCTTGCAAAAATTTAAGGTTAGAAAATCATTAAGCATATGTTTTAGTCTTTATTTTCTTGCTTTTTATTTTAGGGTTGGTGCTTTGATCGTTGTTTCAGCCTTGTTTTATTGTTATTTTTTATTTATTTAAATGACGTCCTGATGGCGCTTGCACCACATTTGTGTAGTGTTAAGTATGCCTAAAGAGTGTATGTTCCAATTATACCTCGCGTCCCCGTCTTATACACTGTTCCCCTACTTGTTTACTTACTTTATTTCATTTTCTATTTTTTTAAATTTTACTTTACTTTTCTTCTAAAGGTCTTTCGTCTATGTTTCAACGGCATACACACATGCTCGCACGGACCTGATAAATTCAACAGTATATGAACAATTCCAAAAAAGTCCTGTACCACCTGATGTTATGATCGCGATTGCTGAGACAGTTGATGAAGAAAGAATAAACGATATTACACAGAAGTGAGTACCTTTAAGACTGTTTACGCCGAAGCCTTTATAATTGCAAAAGAATAGAGATTTGCTATTTTCTATTTCTATAGAAGATTTTTCGAATTAAGAAACATTAAGAAGTAAAAAGACCGAGAAGAAACTCATTACAATGAATAAAAACGATTTTTGTTAATATTGAAGTTTGATAAAAAATTTGCCAAACCTGATGCTTTAGAACATTATGTCACCATAATATGTTTTTTGAACTAAGCTTCTTTTGTCTAAACGTATTTATAATTATTGTTGAGAACTGCGATTCTGAAAAAAAAATTACGGTCGACCGATAGGGCAAAAACCTTTGAAGCCCTTTAATTTTTATTGCAGTTTGATAAAAAATTGGCCAAATACTTACACGTTTGCAAAGTCAATCGCCGAAGAGTTGGTTGATCGCATTAGAAATGAACTGCCAGTATGTGTTGTCAGACCAGCTATCGGTGAGTGCCATTAATTTGATTATCCTAGATAAACTAAGCTGATCCTTAATAATCAAAATTATTAATTAGGCCTGAATTCCTGTTACGCTGATGTCGTTTGCGTACGGTCGGTCGCATATTTTAGTGACGAAAATATATCATTCATATTAGCCAAGCTATCCATTAGGTTTTCTAGCATGTCGGAAAGGGCACGCCGCAATCGCGGCGGTAAGACCCCTCATTGAGGAGTGGCTGGATAGGCGTCACGGCGTCCTGACCTACCGCATGACGCAGGTCCTCACCGGCCACGGAAGTTTCGGGAGGTACCTGTGTCTGATAGGGAGGGAAGAAACGCCTGGGTGTCACTACTGCGAGGATCGTCCAGAGGACACGGTGGAGCATACGGTGCAGGACTGCCCCGCTTGGGCAGAGCACCGCCGTGTCCTCACGACGGCGATAGGCGGAGATCTCTCGCATCCGGCATTGGTCGAGGCCATGCTGTGGGGCGAGACGGAGTGGGAAGCGGTCGCCTCCTTCTGCGAAGCAGTCATGCTCGCGAAGGAAGAGGCGGGCCGCGTGAGGGAGAGGACAGTGTCCTTCCTCCACCCCATTTTGACACGCCTGTTGGTCTAGTGGTTAGTGACCCTGACTGCTATGCCGGAGGTCGTGGGTTCGATTCCCACCCAGGACAAATGTTTGTGTGATGAGCACGATCATTTGTTCTGTGTCTGGGTGTAATTTATCTATAATATGTATGTATTTAGAAATATATAAGTATGTTTATCAGTTGTCTAGTACCCATAACACAAGCTCTGCTTAGCTTGGGACTAGATGGCGTTGTGTGATAGTTGTGGAATATTTATATTTATTATTATTTATTTATTATTATTTACCCCAGCCGAAGTGGTAGACGCCCACGGCGACGGACGTCGGCAGACGATCTCTGGCCACCGTAGGCGCGGGTATGCGTTCAGCGAGTAATGGGCAACTCGCTGTCCGACCATGGACCATGCCCGGGTCGACGACGCGTTGTGTTCCACGCGCGCCTCAAGGAGTGTCAGCATAGTGACGGGGCCTGTAAAGGGCCAAAGCCTGCCGGGGTCGCGGGACTCACGAATTATCGTGACCCCGGAACGTAAAGGGCTATTAAGGACACCGTGGATTTTAGTCGGTTCGAGTCTGACAGTCCCTCCTGCTCTGCCCTGGGTGGGAGTAC
This sequence comes from Agrotis puta, assembly GCA_943136025.2. Taxonomy (NCBI): domain Eukaryota; kingdom Metazoa; phylum Arthropoda; class Insecta; order Lepidoptera; family Noctuidae; genus Agrotis; species Agrotis puta. The sequence continues at coordinate 3,886,487 of OW964190.2, read as the reverse complement.
TCATTTATTTATGATATAACCACGTTAAAAAAGAAAAAGCATGTCAGAAAAAATAATCGAACGGCCGATGCAAAAGGTCGGAAGCAAAAATTTTACATTCATAAAGTCGTGGGCAGAAGCTGGTATTTAATAAAAATAAAAATGTTCATTTACTTGCAGTTTTTAGTTCTAAACTGGAACCAAATCCAGGATGGAATGATATGTCTTGTTTAAATGGAGCCACTGGGGTAAGTATAAATTATGTACGTACCTATTTTCATTTTACTAGCTGACGCGGCAAACTTCGTACCGCCTCGGAATCAATTTTAATTGAAATCATATTTACTCACCTTATAAACCTTCCCTGGACTACCAAAATAAATTCATAACTAAAATGTCCACCAGCACCGGGAACAGGGTCCGGGCTACCGGTGGTCAGGGCTCCTGAGAGAGGAACCTCCTAATTAATTAATTATTATGAATGCGAAAGTTTGTGAGTATGTAGGCATGTGTGGATGTTTGTAACTCTTACACGCAAAAACTACTGAACGAAACCCAGGTATTACAACAAAAACAAAGATAACAAAAAATAAATGAAAATGGGTACAAAAAGATAAAAATACAGTGAAAATAAGTTTCTTCTATAAAAAATATATTTTAATATTAACTTTTTTGTTCTTCTTTTGGTTAGGTAGTGTTCGCTAGCTGTTTAGGTGTCATGCACACAATGTTAATGGATGTTTCTTGTACCGCTGCTATAGTACCAGTAGATTATGTTAATAATGTTACAATAGCAGCTGGATGGGAAACAGCTAGGAAAAGAGCCGCTAGAAATCCTGTGACTTGGGGTATGTATTACCATATTTTTTTTTTATCGTGGTAAAATCTTCAAATGAGTCCTCCCACCCAGGGCAGGGCGGGAAGGACTGTCAGACTTGTACTGACTAAAATCCACGGTGTCCTTCAATAGCCCTTTACGTACCCGAGGTCACGGTAATCCCTTGGTCCCGCGACCCCGGCAGGCTTTGGCCCTCTACAGGCCCCGTCACTATGCTGACACTCTTTGAGGCGCGCGTGGAACATAACGCGCCGTCGACCCGGGCATGGTCCATGGTCGGACAGCGAGTCGCCCATTACTCGCTGCCCGCATGCCCGCGCCTACGGTGGCCGGAGATCGTCTTGTGACGTCCGACGCCGTGGGCGTCTTCCACTGCGGCTGGGGTGGAGGGAGGACGCTGTCCTCTCTCTCAGGCGGCCCGCCTCCTCCTTCACGAGCATGACTGCTTCGCAGAAGGAGGCGACCGCTTCCCACTCCGTCTCGCCCCGCAGCATGGCCTCGACCAATGCCGGGCGCGAGAGGTCTCCGCCTATCGCCGTCGTGAGGACACGGCGGTGCTTTGTATGCAAAAGTGGTAGAAGTCAATAAAACCTTCAAATTTTGTTTTAACATATTATTCACAGGCGAATTTTATGCTATCATGGCCACCCATGGTAAAAACTACACGACACCGATGGCTGTTGCATACCCTTTCTTGTGGAGTACCACAAACCCTATACTTTTCTGGTTTTACTCCTGGTTGTTGCATCTGATTCCTGCCTACATCGCAGATGTAATAAGAGTCATGCTTGGAAACAAGAGAAGGTATTCTATTTGAGTAAAAATAAGAAATCAGTGTCTTTTTGCAGTTACACTTTTTTTTTTAAGACTAGTGCTCCATAGATGTTTAACTTTTTGTAGTACGACGGCTCCAAGGTCTTTCGGACTTGAATTCCTGTTCCGCTGATGTCGGTCGCGTACGTCGGTCGCGCGTACCAATAAACGTTAAGTTCAATATAACGTCCTACTGAGACGCCGACGTCAGCGGCGCGGGTTGTATCACTTTTTGTTACTAACATACGCGACCGGCCGTAAGCAATATCAGAGTAGGAATTCAAGCCATAAAATTGTCAAGATCTCTAAAATAAAATTATTTGTCGCAGAACTACAAGTAGAAAAAGTCCCTTTCTCTTAAGGGGCCTCTTACAGTCCACTAGCGCCGCCAATCGAAAAAATTTCAACAGCTATATTTCAAGTGTTGACAATGTGTTATAAAATTACGTTATTGCCTTTTCTACAGTAATTACAGACCACATTTTGTATTTTTGATTCTATTTACGAGTTATGACATTTTTTCGAATGGCGGCGCTAGTGGACTGTAAGAGGCCTCTTAATGCCCCTTCTGTAACATGTCCCTTACGCAAAATGTCCCTTGTAATAGTTTTAATAAAAATGGGTAATTTCCGTATGGACAAATTTTTGTTTCGTCAGTTTTTTTGTCGTAGTTTTGTTTCCACAGTAAAATTACCAGTTTTTGACTGATGCAAAATATTAATACCTGTTTGAGGAAGTGAACATTTTGCGTAAGTAAAATTTTGCTACAGGAACATAATCTCAGATATATCACATTTTGCGAAATCCATTTAAAAATCCATTGTAAATAGTAAGAATAAAGTAGCTTTTTGATTTTGGGTAGTGCACCGTGCATTTGCACCAGCTTCTTGGCCACGATACCAGCTGACAGCGTTGAGGATTTTACGATGCTCTATAATAGTTCAGCTTTATTTTATTCTTGTACTAGCTTCCGCCCGCGACTTCGTCCGCGCGGATGTCGGTCTTCGCGTGGATGGTTTATTTCCCAATTTTGAGTAACTCTGACATTGACATCTTATAAATATTACGGCGCTGAATCCACTGCGGGTAATGCAACGTGTGTTCGCGGTTCTACAGAACAACGTCTATGAATAAAACTGAAAAATAAGATTTTTTTTCTACGTATTTTTCCAGGATAAAAAGTATCCTATGTTATGCCCAGGATAATAAGGAATAATTATACCAAGTTTCATCGAAATCGAACCGTTAGTTTTCACGTGATGCCTGCACAAACAGACAGACAGACAGACAGACAGAAAGACAGACAGACAGACAGACAAAATTTTTTTAAATCATATATTTGGGTTTGGTATCGATCCAGCAACACCCCCCGCTATTTATTTTTTCAATATTTTCAATGTACAGAATTGACCCTTCTACAGATTTATTATAGTATAGATTTTTTATTTGTATGGTTAGTTTTAATAAGAAAGTTAAAATAAAATATTGATTTTTCAGATTTGCTAAACTGGCTACGAAAATGTACAATATGTCAACAGCGTTTTCTTACTTTATCTGGAACATATGGAACTTTGATGATCAAAACACGGCGGCATTATACAACAGCCTTTCAGAAGCGGACCAGGATATTTTCAATTTTGATATACAAAACATAGATTATAAAGAATATATGGAAACAGTTGCTATTGGCCTCAGAAAGTATATATTGAAAGATGGTTTAACGGGCACAGTATATGCACGAAGAAAAATGAAAGTTCTAAATGTTTTAACGTTCATTATATTACCTTTATATTTTTACTGCTTGTTTAGAATTCTGTTTTTTGTTTTTTCTCTATTAACGTAGTATTAGTAAAACACAAGTTAAAAACAATAACGTCCCTCTACAAAAAGGTTAAACATCTTTTGAACACTTGTCTAAACAAATTGTCAACTGCAAAACGGAATTTGCCGTTGAAATAAGGGTCGTTTTGCAGTTACACCTCTTTAAGACAAGTGTCCAATAGACTGATATTTAACTTTTTTGTGGTAGGACGGTATATGTTTTATTAAAGAAATAAACACGGTATTGAAGGGTTTTGGGTAAAAGGGTTTTGATGTATATATATGTTTATACATATTTTATAGGTTTACAATAAAAGATTGACTTTGATAGTAGTATATTTTATTTTATTTTAACTAACTTCGAATAATCCTATAAAATAATGGAATGTAATAGGAAATGTGAATTGGTGTTAATAACTACACTGTAATTAAGATCAATGTATGAAAAAACATGTTAGTGTAAAAAACCATATCACACACATGACACACAGAGTACACGACACAGATAAAAGAGTTAGATAAATACGTCATTGACTGATTTCCTATTTTATTGTAAAAGATTCAGAAAAAAAATGCGGTTATAATTAAATAGTTATGTCTTACAGATTGATTCGAAATTGACAGTTGACCAAGCTGAATGTACTCTGAGACAGAGCCGACATTATCCATGAGCGGTGCAATCGATTCTGATCCTCCAACTAGTACTTCGCACCCAGCGAATAGCTGTTTAACTTTTTGTGTAGTAAGACGGGGTTTCTTGTAGACTCCGAAACCGTAAAATCTAAGGCCGTAACGAACAAAAAGGCTTTCTTTAATAGATTTTCGATTTCTACTTGTCTACTGGGCCATACCAAATTCCAACATTTGTAGTATTCAGAATCGCTAAAACCATGACGAAGTCATGAAAGTTCTTTGTAAACTACGGACCCCAAAAATCATCATGAATGCATCGAATAAACCGTACCTGTTCACGTTAATTCTGCCCATTTGCAAATTGTGGTGATTAAAGTTTAATCATTTTGGGAGATTCTGTTTTTTTTTTGAGTAACTTAAAGTCAAAGTGAAAGGCGACTTTTAGGAAAGCGTGCTTCACCGTCGACCTCATCATCGCTTAACATCAGGCGAGATAGTGTTCAGACTCGAGCCTATCGCTAAATTAATAATATAAAGCAAATTATAGTATTGTTATTAAAATCAAATTCAATAAGTCAAAAAGACATGGTACACTGACTGGTATCTTAAATAGCACGTTAAATATCTCTGTCAATTGTGCGATATGAAAGCAGATTTTTTTTTGCAAATTTCGCAATAATTTTGAACTATGTGTTTTTTTGTTAAATTCACAGTTATTTATCATTTAAGTATTACAATAGCTACTAAATACGAATAGGAATATAATGATGAAAAAAAAAATGACAACCGTTAAAAGTATGACAGTGAAAGGCAATAAGAGAAAGAGAGAGAGATAGAAACGTAGGTAAGGAACATGATGAGCCAATACAGAGTTTTAAACATTGCAGAATGAACTAATAAAAGAATCGCCGATTACAGCGCAGAATTTGTAATGTTGTGATAGATTATAAATACGAAGTTCCTTAAACTGCTAATTATACAATTGGATTTCCTGAAGTGAAGTTAACTGTAGATTACTTTTGTATCTTGTTTTTATTCAAGTAAGTTTTAGTTTTAAATATTAGTAAGCTGTAGTTTGGGCAGTCTTTGAGGAGTGGCTGGATAGGCGTCACGGCGTCCTGACCTACCGCCTGACGCAGGTCCACATTGGACACGGAAGTTTCGGGAGGTACCTGTGTCAGATGAGGAAGGCATAAACACCAGGGTGTCACCACTGCGAGGATCGCACGGAGGACACGGTGGAGCATACGGTGTAGGACTGCCCTGCTTGGGCAGAGCACAGCCGTCGTCACGTCGACGATAGGCGGCGACCTCTCGTACCCGGCATTGGTCGAGTCCATGGTGCGGGGTGAGATGTAATGGTAAGCCGTTGCCTCCTTCTGCGAAGCAGTCATGCTAGCGAAGGAGGAGGCGGGACGCGTGACGGAGAGGACAGTGTCCACCTCACAGCCCAGACGTAGTGGTAGACGCCCACGGTGACAGACGTCGCTAGACGATCTCCGGCCATCGTAGGCGCTGACATTCGGGCGGCGGGTAATGGGTGACTCGCTGTCCGACCATTGACCATGCTCGGCGCGTTATGTTCCACGCGCCTCAAAGAGTGTCAGTACAATGACGCCCCCACCCTCAGAGGGCTAAAGCCTGTCGTGGTCGCGGGACTAACGAATACCGTTACCCCGGAACGTAAAGGGCTATTGAAAGACACCGTGGTTTTTAGTCAGTACAAGTCTGACAGTTCCTCCCTCCTACCTTGCCTTGGGTGAGAGGACTAATTTGAAGATATTTAGTAAATCATCTATGGTTATGGAGTTACCAAGTACTACGTTGTCATTGAGGTTAGATAGGCAGCCACTCCATACGTTGGTACATCCAACTAGACTAAAATTTACCCTCAACATAGTTTAAAAACGCGGGGTGCTTGATAATATAAGATGGTTTCCAAATTCAGAATTATACTTCGCAATGTCAGTTGAAGCAATGGATCCAGCCCAGGAGTTCGAGGCGAAGCTACTTGCTCGTTTGAAGCCGGTGCATGAAGTGACAGCACTTGGAACCTCCGTCGTGCAGCAGTTCTACAGCGGCGCTACTGTGTTCCTAACAGGCGGCTCTGGCTTCCTCGGCAAGCAACTCATTGAAAAACTGCTCAGGTAAATCTCATATACTAAATGCACCATCTTTCTGCTGATGGTCTTGTCTGTCTCTCATAAGGCAACTTGATCAGGGGTTTAAATTCAGAAAGCGGTATTTCTTGACTCCAACCTCCTCACAATGCGACACCTGTGTACAATTTTTAATGGAATATTAAAAATCTTATACAGGTGTAAGAAAACTACTGTGTGCTGTTTGGCACAATTGGTCACTAAAATACCACCCATTTCCTGTCATAGAGCAAAGGCCTGTGTCACTGCTATTAGAACTAGAGTGATGCAACGACAAAATGAGGTTTGAGGAAGTGATGCCTGCAAAGGAGGTGGCGGATTGGTAAAGGGAGTGTGCTTCTCACTCTTCCTCTCACAAGAACAGGCGGGCGTCAAGGGGTGTTCAATGATCTCCGGTGCTTAATATCTCCATAAGGAGGGGCCTACGTTTCAGCCTTATGGCTGGATCGTCATCCGACTTACTAAGTCTATAGAGGTGTCAGCAATTTCTATTTCGTCTTCAAGGACAACTTGCGTTCGCTGGATAGACCCAGTTGCAATTAAGGTCCACCCGAAAGTACCTACCAAATATTTTGTATCTCCGAGGCCTGGGCCAATGCTAGTTGTAGGAAAAGCGGTTATTTAGTCGGTTTTATACCCAAATTGCGAAAGGCGCTTAGATCAGACGGACGTTTTGATTTCTGATGGTAGGTATGATGATATCTGTGATGATCAAACCATTGAAAAATGGTATATATATTTTTTTTGCCCCACATTAGGAATTCCTCCTGTGTCGTGGGTGCGTTTACAAACATATAAAGTCACATACAAAAACGCCCAAACCCGGAACAACTACTTGTAGATCAAACAAATATTTGCTCCGTGCGGGAATCGAACCCGCGACAAACAGTGCAGTAATCCAATCGCTCAGCCACTGCGCTAACTTGGATTTTCATTGGATCAGTTAGCATTGAACCTCGCAATAGACCGCAAGACCTTGAAAACATAATAGAATATTATCAATTGTTCAAAAACGCCCAAACCCGGAACAACTGCCTGCCGGGGTCGCGGGACTAACGAATTACCGTGACCCCGGTACGTAAAGGGCTATTGAAGGACACCGTGGATTTTAGTAAGTACAAGTCTGACAGTCCCTCCAGTCCTGCCCTGGGTGGAAGGACTGATTTGATGATTTTACCACGCTAAAAAAAAAAAAAAAACGACGGGTTGCACTCTGGGAGTGCCGGCAGAAGTGAAAACTTGAATAGTAATTGTTGGAAATATCTTGTGAACAGATTTTAGTAAAACTCGCAAAAATGGTTGACTTTTTATTTCAATAATTTTCCAATGTGACGTACATCTTTTATAAACAATGTTACCTAGCAACGAATGTATCCAGCATACAAACTTCTTTAAAAGTAATAAAGTCACAGGAACATTCACGCAAGCGCCCTGCGCCGTCCTACGCTTTTTCGGTCAGGGTCACGTGTCCTGACGCGAGTTTAAGATTTTATACCCATTACAGAAAAAGTGCTCAACGCCGCTAAAGAAGTTTTCACTTCAAAAACCGGAACAACTACTTGTAGATCAAACAAATTTTTGCTCCGTGTGGGAATCGAACCCGCGACACGCAGTGCAGTAATCCAATCGCTCAGCCACTGCGCTAACCTGGATTTTCATTGGATCAGTTAGCATTGAACTTCGCAATAGACCGCAAGACATTGAAAACATAATAGAATATTTTCAATTGTTTCTTTTAAATTACACGAGACATCCACGTGCAACATATTACACAGAAAATTTCTAGATAAAATTACCGATGGAAACATATAAATCGCTGGCGTGACGACTACTAATACACGTTTATGCAAGACTGGCCGGAGAAAACTGCACAAAAGAGAAAGAGCATCTCTTTCTTTAGTAGAGTATTATTTTCCTGACAATCTGTTGGCCTAGGTGTTGTAGAAGACCTTTGCTCAGCACTGGAAAAATATAGGTGAAATTAAATATTTTTTTCACCAGTTCCTTGTCCCCTAAATACCCTCCAAATCTTTCCTTTTTTGGTAAAATATGGTAATTTACTTAAAATTATTTTCAGAACGACCAAAGTGTCAAAAATATTTTTCTTGCTACGAAGCAAAAAAGGCAAAAGCATACAACAGAGACTAACCGAATTGTTACAGGATCCCGTAAGTAATAAATATTATTAAATATTACAACATCACGCATACGATCTTCGAAGGGTAAGGCAAAAGAGTGTTCATGAGGCGCCTAAGTACACCCGTATTTCACCACTTATGCTTGAGTCTAGTGCCGCAAATCCAGATTCGGGTCTGCTACTGACAAAGATACTATAATAAAGATACTTGATCAAGAGATTTATATTGTGAGGTTGAAAAGTTGATCAGATGCTTCAAATAAAAAATAATTGGACTTGGATTATAGAGTGGTTGTTTCCAGGTGTATGATTTGCTGCGAGAACAACAACCAGATTTCGCCAAAAAGCTGGCACCGGTATCAGGAGACGTGGCCGAACTCAGACTTGGTTTGAGTGATGAAGACTGGAACGCTGTTACGGAACAGGTACATACAGATCGGGATAAGGGTCCTCAGGTGTCTGATTGTTTACCTACAGTAATATCGTAAAGTTGGCAGCGTCTTTCTGAAACAATTATGATTCGTGGTAGATTATGACTGTCTCTCAGGATTCTGTGAGGTGGACCATGAAGCGAAATAGCGTCGGTAACAACATTATAAAAATATACCCAGAGGAGCTAGAAGGTTTTAGTCAATAGCTTGGTACAAATACGATAATAGAAAATGAAATGATAGTAATCATCCAGTCTTTGAATATCGACAGCAAATTGGACCGATAAAGCTCAGTATTGGTGCTTTGAAACAGCGACTCGGGGTCGCGGCAGACCACGAAGAAATCGGTGGGAAGTACTTGATGCTTTTCTTGGAAACAAAAAAGAATTGGTACACAAAAACGTTGAAAGAAACGGAAAGAGGCCTTTACGTAGATGTGGAGCAAAACAGGCTAGATGATAAAAATAATATGTAATTACATATTTCATTAACCAGGTGGACATAGTATTTCATTTGGCAGCCACGACAAGATTTGACGAGTCCCTTCGCGTGGCGACCTTGATCAACATACGAGGCACCAGAGAGACGCTTACACTCAGCAAGGCTTGCAAAAATTTAAGGTTAGAAAATCATTAAGCATATGTTTTAGTCTTTATTTTCTTGCTTTTTATTTTAGGGTTGGTGCTTTAATCGTTGTTTCAGCCTTGTTTTATTGTTATTTTTTATTTATTTAAATGACGTCCTGATGGCGCACCACATTTGTGTAGTGTTAAGTATGCCTAAAGAGTGTATGTTCCAATTATACCTCGCGTCCCCGTCTTATACACTGTTCCCCTACTTGTTTACTTATTTTATTTCATTTTCTATTTTTTTTACTTTTACTTTACTTTTCTTCTAAAGGTCTTTCGTCTATGTTTCAACGGCATACACACATGCTCGCACGGACCTAGTAAATTCAACAGTATATGAACAATTCCAAAAAAGTCCTGTATCACCTGATGTTATGATCGCGATTGCTGAGACAGTTGATGATGAAAGAATAAACGATATTACACAGAAGTGAGTACCTTTATGACTGTTTACGCCGAAGCCTTTATAATTGCAAAAGAATAGAGATTTGCTATTTTCTATTTTTATAGAAGATTTTTCGAATTAAGAAACATTAAGAAGTAAAAAGACCGAGAAGAAACTCATTACAATGAATAAAAACGATTTTTGTTAATATTGAAGTTTGATAAAAAATTTGCCAAACCTGATGCTTTAGAACATTATGTCACCATAATATGTTTTTTGAACTAAGCTTCTTTTGTCTAAACGTATTTATAATTATTGTTGAGAACTGCGATTCTGAAAAAAAAATTACGGTCGACCGATAGGGCAAAAACCTTTGAAGCCCTTTAATTTTTATTGCAGTTTGATAAAAAATTGGCCAAACACGTACACGTTTGCAAAGTCAATCGCCGAAGAGTTGGTTGATCGCATTGGAAATGAACTGCCAGTATGTGTTGTCAGACCAGCTATCGGTGAGTGCCATTAATTTGATTATCCTAGATAAACTAAGCTGATCCTTAATAATCAAAATTATTAATTAGGCCTGAATTCCTGTTACGCTGATGTCGTTTGCGTACGGTCGGTCGCATATTTTAGTGACGAAAATATATCATTCATATTAGCCAAGCTATCCATTAGGTTTTCTAGCATGTCGGAAAGGGCACGCCGCAATCGCGGTGGTAAGACCCCTCATTGAGGAGTGGCTGGATAGGCGTCACGGCGTCCTGACCTACCGCATGACGCAGGTCCTCACCGGCCACGGAAGTTTCGGGAGGTACCTGTGTCTGATAGGGAGGGAAGAAACGCCTGGGTGTCACTACTGCGAGGATCGTCCAGAGGTCACGGTGGAGCATACGGTGCAGGACTGCCCCGCTTGGGCAGAGCACCGCCGTGTCCTCACGACGGCGATAGGCGGAGATCTCTCGCATCCGGCATTGGTCGAGGCCATGCTGTGGGGCGAGACGGAGTGGGAAGCGGTCGCCTCCTTCTGCGAAGCAGTCATGCTCGCGAAGGAAGAGGCGGGCCGCGTGAGGGAGAGGACAGTGTCCTTCCTCCACCCCAGCCGCAGTGGTAGACGCCCACGGCGACGGACGTCGGCAGACGATCTCTGGCCACCGTAGGCGCGGGTATGCGTTCAGCGAGTAATGGGCAACTCGCTGTCCGACCATGGACCATGCCCGGGTCGACGACGAGTTGTGTTCCACGCGCGCCTCAAGGAGTGTCAGCATAGTGACGGGGCCTGTAAAGGGCGAAAGCCTGCCGGAGTCGCGGGACTCACGAATTATCGTGACCCCGGAACGTAAAGGGCTATTAAGGACACCGTGGATTTTAGTCGGTTCGAGTCTGACAGTCCCTCCTGCTCTGCCCTGGGTGGGAGTACTCATTTATTTATGATATAACCACGTTAAAAAAGAAAAAGCATGTCAGAAAAAATAATCGAACGGCCGATGCAAAAGGTCGGAAGCAAAAATTTTACATTAATAAAGTCGTGGGCAGAAGCTGGTATTTAATAAAAATAAAAATGTTCATTTACTTGCAGTTTTTAGTTCTAAACTGGAACCAAATCCAGGATGGAATGATATGTCTTGTTTAAATGGAGCCACTGGGGTAAGTATAAATTATGTACGTACCTATTTTCATTTTACTAGCTGACGCGGCAAACTTCGTACCGCCTCGGAATCAAGTTTAATTGAAATCATATTTACTCACCTTATAAACCTTCCCTGGACTACCAAAATAAATTCATAACTAAAATGTCCACCAGCACCGGGAACAGGGTCCGGGCTACCGGTGGTCAGGGCTCCTGAGAGAGGAACCTCCTAATTAATTAATTATTATGAATGCGAAAGTTTGTGAGTATGTAGGCATGTGTGGATGTTTGTAACTCTTACACGCAAAAACTACTGAACGAAACCCAGGTATTACAACAAAAACAAAGATAACAAAAAATAAATGAAAATGGGTACAAAAAGATAAAAATACAGTGAAAATAAGTTTCTTCTACGTATATAAAAAAAATATTTTAATATTAACTTTTTTGTTCTTCTTTTGGTTAGGTAGTGTTCGCTAGCTGTTTAGGTGTCATGCACACAATGTTAATGGATGTTTCTTGTACCGCTGTTATAGTACCAGTAGATTATGTTAATAATGTTACAATAGCAGCTGGATGGGAAACAGCTAGGAAACGAGCCGCTGGTGACAATGAAACTAAGATCTACACAGTGTCGCCGACAGCTAGAAATCCTGTGACTTGGGGTATGTATTACCATTTTTTTTTTATCGTTGTAAAATCTTCAAATGAGTCCTCCCACCCAGGGCAGGGCGGGAGGGACTGTCAGACTTGTACTGACTAAAATCCACGGTGTCCTTCAATAGCCCTTTACGTACCGGGGTCACGGTAATCCCTTGGTCCCGCGACCCCGGCAGGCTTTGGCCCTCTACAGGCCCCGTCACTATGCTGACACTCTTTGAGGCGCGCGTGGAACACAACGCGCCGTCGACCCGGGCATGGTCCATGGTCGGACAGCGAGTCGCCCATTACTCGCTGCCCGCATGCCCGCGCCTACGGTGGCCGGAGATCGTCTTGTGACGTCCGACGCCGTGGGCGTCTACCACTGCGGCTGGGGTGGAGGGAGGACGCTGTCCTATCTCTCAGGCGGCCCGCCTCCTCCTTCACGAGCATGACTGCTTCGCAGAAGGAGGCGACCGCTTCCCACTCCGTCTCGCCCCGCAGCATGGCCTCGACCAATGCCGGGCGCGAGAGGTCTCCGCCTATCGCCGTCGTGAGGACACGGCGGTGCTTTGTATGCAAAAGTGGTAGAAGTCAATAAAACCTTCAAATTTTGTTTTAACATATTATTCACAGGCGAACTTTATGCTATCATGGCCACCCATGGTAAAAACTACACGACACCGATGGCTGTTGCATACCCTTTCTTGTGGAGTACCACAAACCCTATACTTTTCTGGTTTTACTCCTGGTTGTTGCATCTGATTCCTGCCTACATCGCAGATGTAATAAGAGTCATGCTTGGAAACAAGAGAAGGTATTCTATTTGAGTAAAAATAAGAAATAAGTGTCTTTTTGCAGTCACACTTTTTTTTAAGACAAGTGCTCCATAGATGTTTTACTTTTTATTGTACGATGGCTCCAAGGTCTTTCGGACTTGAATTCCTGTTCCGCTGATGTCGGTCGCGTACGTCGGTCGCGCGAACCAATAAACGTTATGTTCATTTTAACATCCCACTGAGACGCCGACGTCAGCGGCGCCTATTGTGTCACTTTTTCTCAGTAACATACGCGACCGGCCGTAAGCAATATCAGAGTAGGAATTCAAGCCATAAAATTGTCAAGATCTCTGAAATAAAATTCTTTGTCGCTCAACTACAAGTAGAAAAAGTCCCTTTCTCTTAATGCCCCTTCTGTAACATGTCCCTTACGCAAAATGTTCCTTGTATGGACAGATTTTTGTTTCGTCAGTTTTTTTGTCGTAGTTTTGTTTCCACAGCAAAATTACCAGTTTTTGACTGATGCAAAATATTAATGCCTGTTTGAGGAAGTGAACATTTTGCGTAAGTAAAATTTTGCTACAGGAACATAATCTCAGATATATTACATTTTGCGAAATTCATTTACAATTCCATTGTAAATAGTAAGAATAAAGTAGCTTTTTGATTTTGGGTAGTGCACCGTGCATTTGCACCAGTTTCTTGGGCACGATACCAGCTGACAGCGTTGAGGATGAATTTTACGATGCTCTATAATAGTTCAGCTTTATTTTATTCTAGTATTTTATATTTCCATGATTAGTTTTAATAAGTAAGTGAAAGTAAAATATTGAATTTTCAGATTTGCTAAACTGGCTACGAAAATGTACAATATGTCAACAGCGTTGTCTTACTTTGGCTGCAACATATGGAACTTTGATGATCAAAACACGGCGGCATTATACAACAGCCTTTCAGAAGCGGACCAGGATATTTTCAATTTTGATATACAAAACATAGATTATAAAGAATATATGGAAACAGTTGCTATTGGCCTCAGAAAGTATATATTGAAAGATGGTTTAACGGGCACAGTATATGCACGAAGAAAAATGAAAGTTCTAAAAGTTTTAACGTTCATTATATTACCTTTATATTTTTACTGCTTGTTTAGAATTCTGTTTTTTGTTTTTTCTCTATTAACGTAGTATTAGTAAAACACAAGTTAAAAACAATAACGTCCCTCTACAAAAAGGTTAAACATCTTTTGAACACTTGTCTAAACAAATTGTCAACTGCAAAACGGAATTTGACGTTGAAATAAGGGTCGTTTTGCAGTTACATCTCTTTAAGACAAGTGTCCAACAGACTGATATGTAACTTTTTTTGTGGTAGGACGGTATTATGTTTTATTAAAGAAATAAACACGGTATTGAAGGATTTTGGGTAAAAGGGTTTTGATGTATATGTTTATACATATTTTATAGGTTTACAATAAAAGATTGACTTTGATAGTAGTATATTTTATTTTATTTTAACTAACTTCGAATAATCCTATAAAATAATGGAATGTAATAGGAAATGTGAATTGGTGTTAATAACTACACTGTAATTAAGATCAATGTATGAAAAAACATGTTAGTGTAAAAAACCATATCACACACATGACACACAGAGTACACGACACAGATAAAAGAGTTAGATAAATACGTCATTGACTGATTTCCTATTTTATTGTAAAAGATTCAGAAAAAAAATGCGGTTATAAAAATTAAGTAGTTATGTCTTTTTTTTTTTTTTTTTGCGTGGTAAAATCATCAATTGAGTCCTCCCACCCAGGGCAGGGCGGGAGGGACTGTCAGACTTGTACTGACTAAAATCCACGGTGTCCTTCACGAGCCCTTTACATACCGGGGTTACGGTGATGGGTAAGACCCGCGACCCCGGCAGGCTCTGGCCCTCTACAGGCCCCGTCAGTTTGCTGACACTCCTTGAGGCGCGCGTGGAACACAACGCGCCGTCGACCCGGGCATGGTCCATGGTCGGGCAGCGAGTCGCCCATTACTCGCTGCCCGCATGCCCGCGCCTACGGTGGCCGGAGATCGTCTGGCGACGTCTGTCGCCGTGGGCGTCTACCACTGCGGGTGGGTCGGAGGGAGGACACTGTTCTCTCCCTCACGCGGCACGCCTCCTCCTTCGCGAGCATGACTGCTTCGCAGAAGGAGGCGACCGCTTCCCACTCCGTCTCGCCCCGCAGCATGGCCTCGACCAATGCCGGGCGCGAGAGGTCTCCGCCTATCGCCGTCGTGAGGACACGGCGGTGCTCTGCCCAAGCGGGGCAGTCCTGCACCGTATGCTCCACCGTGTCCTCAGGACGGTCCTCGCAGTGGTGACACCCAGGCGTTTCCTCCCTCCTTATCAGACACAGGAACCTCCCGAAACTTCCGTGTCCGGTGAGGACCTGCGTCATGCGGAAGGTAAGGACGCCGTGACGCCTATCCAGCCACTCCTCAAAGAGGGGTCTTACCGCCGCGATTGCGGCGTGCCCGGACCTCGGTTGCGACAGTCGCTCCCTCCATACTGCCCTGAGATCGCGCAGATTGATTCGAAATTGACAGTTGACCAAGCTGAATGTACTCTGAGACAGAGCCGACATTATTCATGAGCGGTGCAATCGATTCTGATCCTCCAACTGGTACTTCGCACCCAGCGAATAGCTGTTTAACTTTTTGTGTAGTAAGACGGGGTTTCTTGTAGACTCCGAAACCATAAAATCTAAATACTACAAAGTATTTATGGCCGTAACGAACAAAAAGGCTTTCTTTAATAGGTTTTCAATTCCCACTTGTCTACTGGGCCATACCAAATTCCAACATTTGTAGTAATCAGAATCGCTAAAACCATGACGAAGTCATGAAAGTTCTTTGTAAACTACGGACCCCAAAAATCATAATGAATGCATCGAATAAACCGTACCTGTTCACGTTAATTCTGCCCATTTGCAAATTGTGGTGATTAAAGTTTAATCATTTTGGGAGATTCTGTTTTTTTTTTTGAGTAACTTAAAGTCAAAGTGAATAGGCGACTTTTAGGAAAGCGTGCTTCACCGTCGACCACATCATCGCTTACCATCAGGCGAGATAGTGTTCAGACTCGAGCCTATCGCTAAATTAATAATATAAAGCAAATTATAGTATTGTTATTAAAATCAAATTCAATAAGTCAAAAAGACATGTTACACTGACTGGTATCTTAAATAGCACGTTAAATATCTCTGTCAATTGTGCGATATAAAAGCAGATTGTTTTTTGCAAATTTCCCAATAATTTTATACTATGTGTTTTTTGTTAAGTTCACAGTTATTTATCATTTAAGTATTACAATAGCTACTAAATACGAATAGGAATATAATAATGAAAAAAAAAAACATGACTACCGTTAAAAGTATGACAGTGAAAGGCAATAAGAGAAAGAGAGAGAGATAGAAACGTAGGTAAGGAACATGATGAGCCAATAAAGAGTTTTAAACATTGCAGAATGAACTAATAAAAGAATCGCCGATTACAGCGCAGAATTTGTAATGTTGTGATAGATTATAAATACGAAGTTCCTTAAACTGCTAATTATACAATTGGATTTCCTGAAGTGAAGTTAACTGTAGATTACTTTTGTATCTTGTTTTTATTCAAGTAAGTTTTATTTTTAAATATTAGTAAGCTGTAGTTCGGGCAGTCTTTGAGGAGTGGCTGGATAAGCGTCACGGCGTCCTGACCTACTGCCTGACGCAGGTCCACATTGGACACGGAAGTTTCGGGAGGTACCTGTGTCAGATGAGGAAGGCATAAACAGGCAGGGTGTCACCACTGCGAGGATCGCACGGAGGACACGGTGGAGCATACGGTGTAGGACTGCCCTGCTTGGGCAGAGCACAGCCGTGTCGTCACGACGACGATAGGCGGCGACCTCTCGTACCCGGCATTGGTCGAGTCCATGGTGCGGGGTGAGATGTAATGGTAAGCCGTTGCCTCCTTCTGCGAAGCAGTCATGCTAGCGAAGGAGGAGGTGGGACGCGTGAGGTGGATCATAGCCCAGCCGTAGTGGTAGACGCCCACGGTGACAGACGTCGCTAGACGATCTCCGGCCACCGTAGGCGCGGACATGCGGGCGGCGAGTAATGGGTGACTCGCTGTCCGACCATTGACCATGTTCGGCGCGTTATGTTCCACGCGCCTCAAAGAGTGTCCAGAGGGCTAAAGCCTGCCGTGGTCGCGGGACTAAGGAATACCGTTACCCCGGAACGTAAAGGGCTATTGAAAGACACCGTGGTTTTTAGTCAGTACAAGTCTGACAGTTCCTCCTTCCTGCCTTGCCCTGAATTAGAGGACTCATTTGATGATATTAACACGCTTAAAAAAAGCTGTAGCTGTATGGTTACCAAGTTGGAGTTACCAAGTACTACGTTGTTATTGAGGTCAGATAGCCAGCCGCTCCATACGCTGGTACATCCAACTAGACTAGAATTCACCCTCAACATAGTTTAAAAAAGCGGGGTGCTTGATAATATAATAAGGTTTCCAAATTCAGAATTATACTTCGCAATGTCAGTTGAAGCAATGGATCCAGCCCAGGAGTTCGAGGCGAAGCTACTTGCTCGTTTGAAGCCGGTGCATGAAGTGACAGCACTTGGAACCTCCGTCGTGCAGCAGTTCTACAGCGGCGCTACTGTGTTCCTAACAGGCGGCTCTGGCTTCCTCGGCAAGCAACTCATTGAAAAACTGCTCAGGTAAATCTCATATACTAAATGCACCATCTTTCTGCTGATGGTCTTGTCTGTCTCTCATAAGGCAACTTGATCAGGGGTTTAAATTCAGAAAGCGGTATTTCTTGACTCCAACCTCCTCACAATGCGACACCTGTGTACAATTTTTAATGGAATATTAAAAATCTTATACAGGTGTAAGAAAACTACTGTGTGCTGTTTGGCACAATGGGTTCGCGTCACTAAAATACCAACCATTTCCTGTCATAGAGCAAAGGCCTGTGTCCCAGCTATTAGAATTAGAGTGATGCTACGACAAAATGAGGTTTGAGGAAGTGATGCCTGCAAAGGAGGTGGCGGATTGGTAAAGGGAGTGTGCTTCTCACTCTTCCCCTCACAAGAAGAACAGGCGGGCGTCAAGGGGTGTTCAATGATCTCCGGTGCTTAATATCTCCATAAGGAGGGGTCTACGTTTCAGTCTTATGGCTGGATCGTCATCTGACTTACTAAGTCTAAAGAGGTGTCAGCAATTTCTATTTCGTCTTCAAGGACAGCTTGCGTTCGCTGGATAGACCCAGTTGCAATTAAGGTCCACCCGAAAGCACCTACCAAATATTTTGTATCTCCGAGGGATGGGCCAATGCTAGTTGTAGGAACAGCGGTTATTTAGTCGGTTTTATACCCAAATTGCGAAAGGCGCTTAGCTCAGATGGACGTTTTGATTTCTGATGGTAGGTATGATGTGACATCTGTGATGATCAAACCATTGAAAAATGGTATATATAATTTTTTTTGCCCCACATTAGGAATTCCTCCTGTGTCGTGGGTGCGTTTACAAACATAAAAAGTCACATAAAAAAACGCCCAATCCCGGAACAACTACTTGTAGATCAAACAAATATTTGCTCCGTGCGGGAATCGAACCCGCGACACGCAGTGCAGTAATCCAATCGCTCAGCCACTGCGCTAGCCTGGATTTTCCTTGGCCTAGGTGTTGTAGAAGACCTTTGCTCAGCACTGGAAAAATATAGGTGAAATTAAATATTTTTTTCACCAGTTCCTTGTCCCCTAAATACCCTCCAAATCTTTCCTTTTTTGGTAAAATATGGTAATTTACTTAAAATTATTTGCAGAACGACCAAAGTGTCAAAAATATTTTTCTTGCTACGAAACAAAAAAGGCAAAAGCATACAGCAGAGACTAATTGAATTGTTACAGGATCCCGTAAGTATTATATATTATTAAATATTACAACATCACGCATACGATCTTCGAAGGGTAAGGAGAAAGACTTTTCATGAGGCTCCTATAGTACACTCGTATTTCACCAATTATGTTTAAGTCTAGTGACGCAAATCCAGATTCGGGTCTGCTACTAACAAAGATGCTTGATCAAGAGATTTATATAAGTGGCAGGTATGCCACAAGGGGTACCTTGTGAGGTTGAAAAGTTGATCAGATGCTTCAAATCAAAAATAATTGGACTTGGATTATAGAGTGGTTGTTTCCAGGTGTATGATTTGCTGCGAGAACAACAACCAGATTTCGCCAAAAAGCTGGCACCGGTATCAGGAGACGTGGCCGAACTCAGACTTGGTTTGAGTGATGAAGACTGGAACGCTGTTACGGAACAGGTACATACAGATCGGGATAAGGGCCCTCAGGTGTCTGATTGTTTTCCTACAGTAATATCGTAAAGTTGGCAGCGTCTTTCTGAAACAATTATGATTCGTAGTAGATTATGACTGTCTCTCAGGATTCTGTGAGGTGGACCATGAAGCGAAATAGCGTCGGTAACAACATTATAAAAATATACCCAGAGGAGCTAGAAGGTTTTAGTCAATAGCTTGGTACAAATACGATAATAGAAAATGAAATGATAGTAATCATCCAGTCTTTGAATATCGACAGCAAATTGGACCGATAAAGCTCAGTATTGGTGCTTTGAAACAGCGACTCGGGGTCGCGGCAGACCACGAAGAAATCGGTGGGAAGTACTTGATGCTTTTCTTGGAAACAAAAAAGAATTGGTACACAAAAACGTTGAAAGAAACGGAAAGAGGCCTTTACGTAGATGTGGAGCAAAACAGGCTAGATGATAAAAATAATATGTAATTACATATTTCATTAACCAGGTGGACATAGTATTTCATTTGGCAGCCACGACAAGATTTGACGAGTCCCTTCGCGTGGCGACCTTGATCAACATACGAGGCACCAGAGAGACGCTTACACTCAGCAAGGCTTGCAAAAATTTAAGGTTAGAAAATCATTAAGCATATGTTTTTGTCTTTATTTTCTTGCTTTTTATTTTAGGGTTGGTGCTTTAATCGTTGTTTCAGCCTTGTTCATGTCAATACTCTTGCGCAGTTTGCACTACCATATCTTCTAAACTGTGGGCACGGAAGAATATTCTCAAGCGGTGTAAATGTAACAGTAACTTCATATTTCGAACTGTTAGAGGTTAAAACTGTAATGCCGTAATCCAAGTGTTCATAATCTTTATAAGCCAACACCAAATTGACGCATTCAGTGACATAATGAATTTTGCGTCATATAAAGTGGTAACGTCGTTACTAGCTGACCACGTTGGGGAGTAGGTTTTTGTTGTAATTTTTTTAGTGTGTTAGGGGAATAGAGTATAAGACAGGGTCGCGAGGTATGATGGGAAATATAGTATGGGCACTTAAGGCAAACTTAACACAATACTAACGAAGCGCCAGCGCCAACAGAACGCCATTTGTTAATGGCTGCTTGCAAATGACGTCCTGATGGCGCTTGCACCACATTTGTGTAGTGTTAAGTATGCCTAAAGAGTGTATGTTCCAATTATACCTCGCGTCCCCGTCTTATACACTGTTCCCCTACTTGTTTACTTACTTTATTTCATTTTCTATTTTTTTAATTTTACTTTACTTTTCTTCTAAAGGTCTTTCGTCTATGTTTCAACGGCATACACACATGCTCGCACGGACCTGATAAATTCAACAGTATATGAACAATTCCAAAAAAGTCCTGTACCACCTGATGTTATGATCGCGATTGCTGAGACAGTTGATGAAGAAAGAATAAACGATATTACACAGAAGTGAGTACCTTTAAGACTGTTTACGCCGAAGCCTTTATAATTGCAAAAGAATAGAGATTTGCTATTTTCTATTTTTATAGAAGTTTTTTCGAATTAAGAAACATTAAGAAGTAAAAAGACCGAGAAGAAACTCATTACAATGAATAAAAACGATTTTTGTTAATATTGAAGTTTGATAAAAAATTTGCCAAACCTGATGCTTTAGAACATTATGTCACCATAATATGTTTTTTGAACTAAGCTTCTTTTGTCTAAACGTATTTATAATTATTGTTGAGAACTGCGATTCTGAAAAAAAAAATTACGGTCGACCGATAGGGCAAAAACCTTTGAAGCCCTTTAATTTTTATTGCAGTTTGATAAAAAATTGGCCAAACACGTACACGTTTGCAAAGTCAATCGCCGAAGAGTTGGTTGATCGCATCGGAAATGAACTGCCAGTATGTGTTGTCAGACCAGCTATCGGTGAGTGCTATTAATGTGATTATCCTAGATAAACTAAGCTGATCCTTAATAATCAAAATTATTAATTAGGCCTGAATTCCTGTTACGCTGATGTCGTTTGCGTACGGTCGGTCGCATATTTTAGTGACGAAAATATATCATTCATATTAGCCAAGCTATCCATTAGGTTTTCTAGCATGTCGGAAAGGGCACGCCGCAATCGCGGTGGTAAGACCCCTCATTGAGGAGTGGCTGGATAGGCGTCACGGCGTCCTGACCTACCGCATGACGCAGGTCCTCACCGGCCACGGAAGTTTCGGGAGGTACCTGTGTCTGATAGGGAGGGAAGAAACGCCTGGGTGTCACAACTGCGAGGATCGTCCAGAGGACACGGTGGAGCATACGGTGCAGGACTGCCCCGCTTGGGCAGAGCACCGCCGTGTCCTCACGACGGCGATAGGCGGAGATCTCTCGCATCCGGCATTGGTCGAGGCCATGCTGTGGGGCGAGACGGAGTGGGAAGCGGTCGCCTCCTTCTGCGAAGCAGTCATGCTCGCGAAGGAATAGGCGGGCCGCGTGAGGGAGAGGACAGTGTCCTTCCTCCACCCCAGCCGCAGTGGTAGACGCCCACGGCGACGGACGTCGGCAGACGATCTCTGGCCACTGTAGGCGCGGGTATGCGTTCAGCGAGTAATGGGCAACTCGCTGTCCGACCATGGACCATGCCCGGGTCGACGACGCGTTGTGTTCCACGCGCGCCTCAAGGAGTGTCAGCATAGTGACGGGGCCTGTAAAGGGCCAAAGCCTGCCGGGGTCGCGGGACTCACGAATTATCGTGACCCCGGAACGTAAAGGGCTATTAAGGACACCGTGGATTTTAGTCGGTTCGAGTCTGACAGTCCCTCCTGCTCTGCCCTGGGTGGGAGTACTCATTTATTTATGATATAACCACGTTAAAAAAGAAAAAGCATGTCGGAAAAAATAATCGAACGGCCGATGCAAAAGGTCGGAAGCAAAAATTTTACATTAATAAAGTCGTGGGCAGAAGCTGGTATTTAATAAAAATAAAAATGTTCATTTACTTGCAGTTTTTAGTTCTAAACTGGAACCAAATCCAGGATGGAATGATATGTCTTGTTTAAATGGAGCCACTGGGGTAAGTATAAATTATGTACGTACCTATTTTCATTTTACTAGCTGACGCGGCAAACTTCGTACCGCCTCGGAATCAATTTTAATTGAAATCATATTTACTCACCTTATAAACCTTCCCTGGACTACTTAAATAAATTCATAACTAAAATGTCCACCAGCACCGGGAACAGGGTCCGGGCTACCGGTGGTCAGGGCTCCTGAGAGAGGAACCTCCTAATTAATTAATTATTATGAATGCGAAAGTTTGTGAGTATGTAGGCATGTGTGGGTGGATGTTTGTAACTCTTACACGCAAAAACTACTGAACGAAACCCAGGTATTACAACAAAAACAAAGATAACAAAAAATAAATGAAAATGGGTACAAAAAGATAAAAATGCAGTGAAAGTAAGTTTCTTCTATAAAAAAAATTGTAAATCTTAACTTTTTTGTTCTTCTTTTGGTCAGGTAGTGTTAGCAACCTGTTTAGGTGTCATGCACACAATGTTAATGGATGTTACTTGTACCGCTGCTTTAGTGCCAGTAGACTATGTTAATAATGCGATAATAGCTGCTGGATGGGAAACAGCTAGGAAACGAGCCGCTGGCGATAATGAAACTAAGATCTATACAGTGTCGTCGACAGCTAGAAATCCTGTGACTTGGGGTATGTATAACCCTAATGCCTTTGTCAAACAGACAGGCGAAAGCGAAGCGTTTCCGAAGCGATACCGAACCGAAGCGAGACGTCAGTCCGATAGATCTGTCACGTTGTCGGATCTCTTTCGCTTTTCTATGTATTCAAACTGGATTCAAACAATTCCATTCATTACAAATAAAAACGTCACGCTTCGCATTCGCCACGCCAGTCTGTTTGACAAAGGCTTTAGACAGTATTTTATTTTTGTTTTGTAATCGGGTTAAATGTCTCAATATAAAAAATCTACGATGTATTTGTAATAATGACAGAACGGTTGACGCAGTGGCTGAAAAATGGCTTATGTTTAACTTACCACCAGATGTAGTAACAAATAGCAGACAAAAGTAGTAAATGTTTACCAAAATGAAACTCGCATTTTAATGTAAAATTAGAACCAAAGTTTTAACACTTTGCTATCCTATTTAAGTGAAATGACTCCAAGTAAATCATGAGTAACCCAAAAATAGTAAATGATCACCAAAACTAAAACATAATTTTAAAATAAAATTATAACCTAAATGTTTACATCTTGCTACCCTATTTAAGCAAACTGACTCCAAATTAATCATTGTTAATCCAAAAATTGTTAATGAACACCAAATTATTGGGTACGTATCAAAATCCCGAATTTTAAAATACCGATGGACAAAATCCCGAAAATTGCACTAATGAGCATAGTATAAGGAGTTAAGGAGCTCACATTGCTAGTAGCATGTCGACGGAGCCCCGCTTCGCGGGGCTCCTACTTCTGGACGGTTTGAAAAAAAAAACCACGAAGAGGATGGCAGGGTCTGAAAGACCCCGCCATCGAGCGAGGCGTTTTTATTTGTAATGTATGGAATTGTTTGAATCCAGTCACATAGAAAAGCGAAAGCGATCCGATAGCGTGACCGAACCGATGCGAAAACGTGGCGAAGGTGTATTTGCTCTGTTTGACGTCATTCATAAAAAGCCAGCTAATACAACTACCACGCCTCGGTTCGCTGCACCCAGTTTGATGTTTCGTATCGGTTCGTTATCGCTTCGGTTTCGCTCCGGTTCCAGATTAGACCCCGTGAACCGTATAACGCGGAAAACAATATTGATTAACATGTTATTCACAGGCGAACTTTATGCTATCATGGCTACCCATGGTAAAAACTACACGACACCGATGGCTGTTGCATACCATTTCTTCTGGTGTACCACAAACCCTATACTTTTCTGGTTTTACTCCTGGTTGTTGCATCTGATTCCTGCCTACATCGCAGATGTAATAAGAGTCATGCTTGGAAACAAGAGAAGGTATTCTATTTGAGTAAAAATAAGAAATAAGTGTCTTTTTGCAGTTACACTTTTTTTTTTAAGACTAGTGCTCCATAGATGTTTTACTTTTTATTGTACGACGGCTCCAAGGTCTTTCGGACTTGAATTCCTGTTCCGCTGATGTCGGTCGCGTACGTCGGTCGCGCGTACCAATAAACGTTATGTTCATTTTAACATCCCACTGAGACGCCGACGTCAGCGGCGCCTATTGTGTCACTTTTTCTCAGTAACATACGCGACCGGCCGTAAGCAATATCAGAGTAGGAATTCAAGCCATAAAATTGTCAAGATCTCTGAAATAAAATTCTTTGTCGCTCAACTACAAGTAGAAAAAGTCCCTTTCTCTTAATGCCCCTTCTGTAACATGTCCCTTACGCAAAATGTTCCTTGTATGGACAGATTTTTGTTTCGTCAGTTTTTTTGTCGTAGTTTTGTTTCCACAGCAAAATTACCAGTTTTTGACTGATGCAAAATATTAATGCCTGTTTGAGGAAGTGAACATTTTGCGTAAGTAAAATTTTGCTACAGGAACATAATCTCAGATATATTACATTTTGCGAAATTCATTTACAATTCCATTGTAAATAGTAAGAATAAAGTAGCTTTTTGATTTTGGGTAGTGCACCGTGCATTTGCACCAGTTTCTTGGGCACGATACCAGCTGACAGCGTTGAGGATGAATTTTACGATGCTCTATAATAGTTCAGCTTTATTTTATTCTAGTATTTTATATTTCCATGAGTAGTTTTAATAAGTAAGTGAAAGTAAAATATTGAATTTTCAGATTTGCTAAACTGGCTACGAAAATGTACAATATGTCAACAGCGTTGTCTTACTTTGGCTGCAACATATGGAACTTTGATGATCAAAACACGGCGGCATTATACAACAGCCTTTCAGAAGCGGACCAGGATATTTTCAATTTTGATATACAAAACATAGATTATAAAGAATATATGGAAACAGTTGCAATTGGCTTCAGAAAGTATATATTGAAAGATGGTTTAACGGGCACAGTATATGCACGAAGAAAAATGAAAGTTCTAAAAGTTTTAACGTTCATTATATTACCTTTATATTTTTACTGTTTATTTAGAATTCTGTTTTTTGTTTTGTCTCTATTCACGTTGTATTAGTAAAAAACAATAACGTCTCGCTACAAAAAAAGTTAAACATCTGTTGAACACTTGTCTAAACAAACTGTCTACTGCAAAACGGCATTTGACGTCGAAATAAGGGTCATTTTGCCGTTTCAATTTTTTTCTAAATGTTCAACAGACCGATGTTTAACTTGTTTGTACTTCGTTGCATGTTTTACAGGGTTAAAAAATTGAACACGATATTGACCGGTATTGGGATGTAAATGTTTGTAGATATATTATAACTTCACAATAAAGGATTAATTTGGGTAGTAGTTTATTTTTTTTATTTTGATTAAATTGGAATAATGCTGTAAAATAATAGAATGTAATAGGAAATGTGAATTTGTATTGAATGTAGTGCTACTACACTGTACTTAAGATCAATATCTAATGCCAAAATCAGTTATTTAATAATTTATTAAGCGTAAGTTATCACCCGGGTCCTTATTGTTAAACTAGCTTCCGCCCGCGACTCCGTTCGCGCGGATGTCGGTCTTCGCGTGGATGGTTTATTTCCCCATTTTGAGTAACTCTGACAATGACATCTTATAAATATTACGGCGCTGAATCCACTGCGGGTAATGCAACGTGTGTTCGCGGTTCTACGGATCAACGTCTATGAATAAAACTGAAAAATAAGATTTTTTTTCTACGTATTTTTCCAGGATAAAAAGTATCCTATGTTATGCCCAGGATAATAAGAAATAATTATACCAAGTTTCATCGAAATCGAACCGTTAGTTTTCACGTGATGCCTGCACAAACAGACAGACAGACAAAAATTTTTTTAATCATATATTTGGGTTTGGTATCGATCCAGCAACACCCCCCGCTATTTATTTTTTCAATATTTTCAATGTACAGAATTGACCCTTCTACAGATTTATTACATAGTATAGATATAGATGTAATCTGGTACAGGCTGATGTCCGGGATGTCTTCAGTGTAGTGTCGGGTCAGCTTGGCTCTTGGATCTGTGGCCGCGCTGCTAAAAGGTTTGGCAACCGAAGCGTATAGCTGTCTTTAGAACTTTTCGACCTTCTCCAATATACCTCTGCTTTAGTCGACGCTGTACTAGTAGCATCGTCTCATTACAGCTTTGTCAGCTGGCTTTGCCCAAAAGACATTGTAACAGTTACTTTTACAAGACAAATTAAATTTTATTTTAGAATATAAAATACAAGAATGATATCAAAACACAGTTCAGCACTATACAGTTCACAGTCACGCACAGAAGGTTAGGCCTTGGTAATGACCTCCAGCAATGGGCCTCCAACAGGCAGAACCGCAGCAGGTAGAGAGAAGACTGAAGTAGACCGTCGTCTGCACAAAAGGGCTGAGTTAGAACGCCGCCGCCGACAGGTGGTATGCAGCACGCACTGGCCTCAACAGGCAGGCAACCGCAGCAGGTGGAGAGAAGACTGAAGTAGACCGTCGACTCCACAAATGCTGAGATAGACTCAAGCAAGTTACAGTATTCTGCCAAGAAGGCTAAGGTAGACTGACGTCTGCACAAAGACTAAGATAGAGTCTCAACTGCACATAGAGTGTTCACTGGATAGAAGTTTGAGATCGAAAAAGCCCTCTTCTGCCAACGGCCTCTGCTTTTATACCCATCAGCTCGTTTTCAAAAGCAGTCTTCTTTTCTATGTTCAAATTTAGTTCCTTCAAATGGCACCCGACCATATCAGACCTCCTTCGTGTGCGTAAATTTCATAAGTAAAATTTAGAATCAAGTTATTTAGTACAATCATAATATAAAATTAAATTAGAATTAAAACAAACTAAATTATATAAACCAAAAATTAGCATCATAGACTAAACTAGACAGAAAAATAAATGAAACTGAAAGTTTGACATTTGACATAAGTGTCATAAGAAAATTATCAAGTAAACATATTGGATGACAAATGGGATGCTAAATAGGATGATAATGTATGTAAGTATATATTATTAATACGATAACATATCTCTTACAAACATTTTGGAGCCCTTGTTCCACTCAATCTTCTCTTTAATGAGGTTAGCATTGAAGACGCACATCGTGCCGCAAAGATTTAAAAAAAAACTATTGAGCTGCCTATATGACTTGGCATCGGCGGCGTACCATCAATAAACTAATTACTTAATACGTTAACACATATTGAGTATTTACTACGTAAAAGACGCTAAGTAGTTCATTTTACAAACGAACAAGTATACACACGAACACACTAAACTACGCTAACTATGAGTTAGCGTAGTGTACTTTTACCCAAAAGACTACAATTTTCAAAAAAAGTAGCGTATTTCCATAGACCACATTTTATACTTTAACATACATTAAACCAAAAACAGCGCAATCACATCTAACACAGCGACAAGTGTTTTTAGACTAAGGCTGACCCCACATTTGGCGTTGCCGCCGTGTATGAATGCATGCAGCGTGCGCGCAACGCGCGCGCGGCGCTCGCCTTGGCGTTTAACCCGGGCGGTAGCAGCGAGCGGCGGGGATAGCGGGCGAAGGGGTAAGAACGCGACTCGAGCGTCGCGAGCGCGCCGCGCGCGCGTTGCGCGCACGCTGCATGCATTCACACGGGCGGCGGCAACAACCGACACTCGCGCAGCGCGCGCGCGACGCGCACGCGGCGCTCGCGCTGCCCGCTCGCCCGAGGATCGCGCACGCCAAATGTGGGGTCAGCCTAATGTAAACAAACAAGCGGTGCATCCCTCCCACGCACACACTCTGCTAAGTTGGCGTACTATAAATCGAATGATTTCAAAAAGTACCTTTATTTAGCGTTTCATAAGATTTGTAACTTTCTTATTTTTGTATATTTCTTCACGATTTTTTACAAATGTATAAAACATATTTTAAGCAAATTGGCATAAAAAAATACCTAAAATTCGAGTTAGCGTAGTATAAATCGTTGGTGTCGAGATATTAAAGAAAAAAACGATAAAAAGTAGAGCTCAAGGTTACCAAAAATTAGAATTTACTTCACGTCCTAGCTCCAAAACCTTAGCCCCAATTTTTCTGGCCTGCAAAACCAGGCCATTTTTCAAGCTAAAAAGCATCCTAGACGTCTGCTCATAACGTTAATAACGCTTTTATAATAACCCTCCGAACTAAATCAGGCGGAGGACTGAAAAACTGTCATATTCTCAAATCGTAAATCAAACAATTTTCAGCGCTACCCAATTATTCATTTGAATTTTTCAGTAAATTCCGATGGAAATTTTAATTTTACATGTTCTGTGGTTTCGATGGTTGGTAGCTTTTTTTTTTTTTTTTAGGGTGGCAAAATCATCAAATGAGTCCGGGCGGGGCGGAAGGGACTGTCAGACTCTTACTGACTAAAATCCACCCGTGTTTCTTCGGATACCCTTTACGTTCCGGTGCCGCGGTATCTTGGATTAAGAAAAAAGCCGCGACCCCAGCAGGCATTTGGCCCCGTAAGGGGCCCCGTCGGTGACGCGTGAAACACGACGCGCCACCGACCCGGGCTTGGGCCTTGGTCCTTGGTCGGACGGCGAGCTTACCCATTACTCACCGTCCGCAAGCCCGCTCCGCCGCTGTGCCCTCTGCTGTTCAGAGGGACACGCGTTGGAGCATCCACCCGACAGGCTATTCGCATACGGGCAAAGAGATCCCTCAGGCACACAGTGCCTAAAAGAGTTTTTGCCCGCATCCCAGGGTGCACCGATCCGAAAAACTGGTCTTCCCCCCGGACGTATCCGAAGGGGAACTCCAGTCTACGGGCGCACGTGGAGGTTCCCTGTCTTAGCACCCCATGGTTGGTAGCTAGAGAAGAAATGATTATGCTGTTATGTTTTTACCTGTTTGGTAAAACCAAACAGGTAAAAACATAATTAACGCACAACATGAAGTTGTAAAATATTAAACAATACGACGTTGTAACATTCTACGAGTATTTCTATAGACTTTCTTGTAGAAACACTAACGAATGAAAGAACTTATGATGTTCCTAATGAGGGCACGGCTAGTTAGTCTAAACAGCACTTTAAAATGCGGCGCAAGCATAAAAACCGAGAGAAATTTCACAAGAAATATTTTGAATAAAATGTTGTACTTACAAAGCATTAATGCCTTTGTCAAACAGACAGGCGAGTCCGAAGCGATAACGAACCGATACGAGACGTCAGTCCGATAGTTCGGTCACGCTATCGGATCGCTTTCGCTTTTCTATGTGACTGGATTCAAACAATTCCATACATTACAAATAAAAACGTTACGCTTCGCATTCGCCACGCCTGTCTGTTTGACAAAGGTTTAAATGATCAATGAGGAGAATACATAACTCTGTAGAATACAAATGGAAGTAATAAAGATGAGAAGGAATGAGATAGCCAAATAAAGTTCATAAACATCTATTTTTCCGTTTTTTCTTTCGTCTAAGTTATCCTTCCTGGTCGCGGGACTGTACGAGGTCGCGGGACTGTGCGAATTACCGTGAGTCCGGAACGTAAAGAGCTATTGAAGGAAATCGTGGATTTTAGTCAGTACGAGTCTGACAGTCCCTCCCGCTCTGCCCTTGATGATTTTACAACGATAAAAAAAAAACGACGGGTTGCACTCTGGGAGTGCCGGCAGAAGTGAAAATTTCAATAGTAATAAACACACACGAACATTCGCGCAAGCGCCCTGCGCCGTCTTACGAATTTTCGATCAGGTCACGTGTCCTGACGCGAGTTTAACATTTTTTACCCATTCCAAAAAAAAGTGCACAACGCCGCTAAAGAAGTTTTCACTTCAAAAAAGTTATCCTTCCTACGTTATCCTACCTCGGTACTATTTATTTTGTTCAGCCGTTATGTCCCACTGCTGGGTTAACGCTTTCCCATATCTTTCCATGTGCCGTTTCAGACCAACCTACTGATATAAATGCGCGACTCTGGATGGATGTATATGTGTTACTCAATCCCGTCCGTCATCTGTGATCGCGTCTAAACGGTTAATCGGGTTCTGTTGTTTGGTATAAGATAGGTAAGTTTCTAATAACACAGCTACCTTACATACAATCCAAATCTGTGTAGAGTATTAAAAAAAAATTAATGACGTTATAACATGGCGCCATCATAGTTCTTTTCTTATCGTGGTCGAATAGTAGTTATGTTTAAAAATTACTACTTTCCGACAAAATGATAAAAAAAAGCTAGCACATCCTCACAAAATAGATTTCACATAAAAAAATGGTATTATTAGGAATTTCAACTTAATCTACATACATATACGGCTCAGAAACGTGAACGGCAATAATCGTATTTCAGCACAAATGTATATAAATTCCGTACAACTCAGGCATTGCTCAAGCGAAATTAAAAAAGAAAAATCGGTTTTTGTTTAAGCTTCGCACACATTTGCGTTGAATACGGTTTTCGTATGGAATACGAATTTTATTTCGGATTCGGATTACATTATTTAATACTAAATGTGGAACACGGATTATTTTTTATTCTTATTCAGAGATTCCGTTTTTTATATTACATGTAGGTAACTTTTCTTTTTGCATAGGTAAGAATATCTATACATATAATAAATCTGTAGAAGGGTCAATTCTGTACATTGAAAATATTGAAAAAATAAATAGCGGGGGGTGTTGCTGGATCGATACCAAACCCAAATATGTGATTAAAAAAAAATTGTCTCTCTGTCTGTCTGTCTGTATATACAGGCATCACGTGAAAACTATCGGTTCGATTTCGATGAAACTTGGTATAACTATACCTTATTATCCTGGGCATAAAATGGGATACTTTTTATCCTAAAAAAATACGAAGAAAAAAAATCTACCATCCACGCGAAGACCGACATTCGCGCGGACGGAGTCGCGAGCGAAACTAGTTTAAAATATAGGTACCTAAAATGTATTAGTATTTTTTTTACCATTTTTCAGCGGCCGCCTATGGATACCTCCGGGGTCGCGGGACTGTTTTATCAGGTCAACAAGGCTCCGGAATATAAAGGGCTATTAAAGTACACCGTGGATTTTAGTCAGCACAAGTCTAACAGTCCCTCCCGTACCGCCCTGTGTGGGAAGACTCATTTGAATTTATGTATCAAAACTAGCACTTTGCCCGCGACTTCGTCCGCGTGGGTTTCGTACTTTCCTAATTCCCCCTTTTCACCCCCTTAAAGGTTAAATTTCCAAAAACCCCTTCTTAGTACTTCCCTACATTATAATAGGAAGCCGTGTGCAAAATTTCACATTCCTAGCCCCAGTAGTTTCGGCTGTACGTTGATATGTCAGTCAGTTAGTTCTCCTTTTATATATATATATATAGACTACAGCATGAACCTCTACAATATACTCGTATTTCATACTTCTCAGTCTATTTATCGTACGAAAATAAAAAAGACAGTAGATACATAAACACATAAACATTTTCCCATCATTTATGTGCGACAAGACAGTGTCATCTCTTCGAAACTTGCTTACAACGTGGTTTGATATGAAGAGCACTCCACACAGATTCAGATACTAGATGTTGTGTTCCGTTTGTTACTCTGTGGTTAGCGCCCAGTTGCTTCACCAGAAACGGATCAAATAACGGGCCCTTTTTTTATTATAGTGGAAATCATCAAATGAATAGGTACTTCCGCCTTCGGAAGAGTGCTAGGGTCTGTCAGACTTGCCCTTTGCGTCCAGGGCGGCGGTAGACAGTATTTTTTACAACAGTCTCGCGATCCCGGCTGGCGCTTGTGCACGTGTGGAATAAGATGCGCCGTTGACTCGGGCTTGGGCCTTGATCTGACGGCGAGTCACCCATTTCTCTCCAGTTCCAGAAAAGTGGATCTTTAACTTGCAAGATTTGATTACAGACAACGGGAAAGATGAAACTAAATAAAAGCTAGTAAAATAAAATAAAAAACTATTGTACTTATAAATATCCATGAATTTACCCAAAGCACTAAATACTAGACACAAAATACGCTTACTAAAAAGACATTGAAATAATTTGTACAGGTGCCACTATAAATAAGGCAAACTTTAAATTTTATTGTTTTAGTTATTCAACAATAATCCTAATGGTTCAAAGTTTTGAATTTATGGAGTTTTAAACTTTAAATTTATAAATTTTAGAATCAATTTGTTCAAATCAAATATCGATTCGGATTATTTTTGCTTGATCAAGTCCAATTTAAATTTTACCTGAAAATATCTGACGTGACAAGTTTTTTACTGAAGTACGACGATAATGATATTTTTTTATGAAGTGGTTCATAAAACTAAGTTTTACGGCTAAATTACGATTCGACTGAAATATGGCCACGATATAGGAAAAGAAGGTAAATAATGATGAAAGATTTATGTAAAAAGAGTCTAGTGTGAAAAGATTTATGTAAAAACCGGCCAAGTGCGAGTCGGACTCGCCTTTAAAGGGTTCCGTAGCAGCAAGTAACATTATACATATAAAAGTTGGTTGTAAATTGCGGTTTACGATTTATGACGTATTAAAAAAAAAAAAGTAAGTTGGTACGCACAATATTGAGTGATTTACCATGTTATTTTAATATCATGGACTTCTTATAGGTTTTCCTATAATCTATAAGGAGAAAACTAATTTCTGTATTTTTGAAGTGAAAACTTCTTTAGCGGCGTTGAGCACTTTTTCTGTAATGGGTATAAAATCTTAAACTCGCGTCAGGACACGTGACCCTGACCGAAAAAGCGTAGGACGGCGCAGGGCGCTTGCGTGAATGTTCGTGTGACATTCGTTGCTAGGTAACATTGTTTATAAAAGATGTACGTCACATTGGAAAATTATTGAAATAAAAAGTCAACCATTTTTGCGAGTTTTACTAAAATCTGTTCACAAGATATTTCCAACAATTACTATTCAAGTTTTCACTTCTGCCGGCACTCCCAGAGTGCAACCCGTCGTTTTTTTCAAAATTTTAGGTTCAGTAGTTTCGGAGATAAGGGGGGGGGAATGGTCAATTTTCGTCTATTTTCTTGAATAACTTGGAAACTATTTATTTTAAAATTACAAAAAAATACATTTAAGATCTTCTCAACAAGACATTTCATTTGATATGCCACACGATGCAGATTTCAGAATTTTTTTTTTTAATTTTCCCCTTCCCCCCCAAAAATGACCCCCCATATACAGATTTCATCTGCTCACGTCACACCTCTGTGTTTGGGTCACAGGAATTGATATGTGTACCAAATTTCAACTTAATCGGTCTAATAGATTCGGAGATAATTGACTGTAAGCGACGGACGGACAGACACACGAGTGATCCTATAAGGGTTCCGTTTTTGTATTCAGACGTACGGAACCCTAAAAAGAGTCTAGCTAAATTTGCACCTACTAACAATAGTTTAAGTTATTGTGTGACATTGACACTTGACACTTTATGGGACATGAGCCTGAAATAAATGAATATTTAATTTAATTTATTTAATTTAAAGTTTTTTTTTCTCTGGATTTATATTAAGAGGCCTCTTACAGTCCACTAGCGCCGCACTATGGGCCAGTACCGTGCATACCGTCTCAAAAATAGTTTTTGGTAATGTTCCATATTGAATAATTCGTTAATGCACATGTCTAACTAAATGTCCAATGCATATTATGTAGTAATTAAAATCCATTATTTATTGATTTTTACTATTAGACTAAGGCTTGCAAGTTGACGGTTAAAAATATGAGAATAATGTAGATCACAATTCCTCCAGTTCACATGATCATATTTTCATTAATTTCACAGCAAATGTATAAGTGTGATATATGGTTAGAATCGTTAGTAAGTACTCTAATTAAAAATAATTTAAGTGAAGCTTTTTGTAAGAACTGGAAAGGTGTAGAATGTTTATTTCGGGACTTCATATTTTAATCTTATTAGAAACTTCAAATAGACTTTTGACAGTTAGCCGTGTCTGCCCATGACGTAATTTTGGTACTGTTACATAGAGCAACTTATATAGAAGACAGGGCAGTAAAAAAATTCTGCCCGAATCTGCCCCCCTTGAAATAAATCGAAAAATCCCAGATGGGGGGAAAATACAAAAAAAAAACTAAAAATATTTTAAGTTGTGATTGATGAGATTTTTGGACAGTTAGATTATTTTTGACTTATAATTCTTCAATAATATTATCTGCAAGAATGTCTCTTACACTGTTTACCAAGTGGGATGTGATGGTTCATCGGGACAAAGTGAGTATAAACAAGTTTTAACAGATGAGAGTGACTTTGTCTCACATGTCAATTTATTTAAAGAATCTTTGATACCGATAAAGCTAACTGACATAAAAACGAATGAAGTTATTTGGAAAAATCCGGCTTGTTCTTCTATTCATAATTTGCAAAAGAAACGCCCGAGAAAATCGATCAGTGGTTGGTGATATTAGGGTTCAAATTGAAAATTTGCGAACTTCAAAGATACACAGGGATGAGCAGGTCATTGAAATAAGGCACGAGCTATTCCTAATTATGGTGGATGGAAAAGTTACACAAGTTTTAACTGACACAAATTCTGGATCTGTGTGTACAGTGTGTGGGGCTAAAAAAAAGCGAAATGAATAATTTGTAGGAGATTGAATCAAAGCCAGATAATATAAATGCATACGAATACGGTTTGTCTACGTTGCATCAGGTATGTGGAGTTAATTTGTCATACTTCAAACAACCTTTGCTGCGAGAACTCCGGAAGATAAAAAAAGCAAAGACGACAAGAAAAAGCTTGTACAACGTTTAAAATACAGGAGTTCACGAGAAACTTATTAAAAGGTTTCTGTTATTCTCCAGAGTTTGGCATCCATATTGCTGTAAATCCAGAAACATTTGGTGAATATGCTCTCACAACCGTACAACTGTACGTGTATGCCTTCTTCAGTACATAAAATCTAAATACGAGTACATGGGGAAAGTATAATTAGATATTTTGCTGTTCTGCCTATTGGTAATTTATCTGAAGATGCCCAAGAATCTCGAAACAGATTACAAAAAAAATTGCTTGTATCACGCAAGAAAATGCTCTAAATCAGCAACGAATCAAAATGTATTTCATGGTCTTCTATTTACATCAGATCCTTATGTATCAAGTATCAGAAAAACATCAGTGAGTATTTCCAAGAAATTGTTAGACGAAGCCAAGAAACTCTTAGATATTTAAGTGGAAGTAGGTGTTACATTAATTTTAAAATATTTTTTTGGATTTAATTATCATATTATATTTGTTATTTAATTAAATTTTAGATGTATATATAATTTAAAAAATATTTACAGAAGTAATATCATTAAATTGTAATTGAATTAGCTAAACAAACTATGGTTTAATATGAAAAAAATACATTTCTATTTTTGTTTTATTTTTTAAATATTATAAATTCAACATTTGACAAAACGTGTTACAAAATTGGATTGTATATATATTCGAGATACTACGTGCCAAATTTGAACTATTTATTTCAATTAACTTAAAAGTTACAGATTTTTGAGACGGTACGCACGGATCTGGCCCATAGTGCGCCGCCAGCTAAATCGTGCATTTATAACAAAAACGGCCGTTTTTGTTATAAATGCACGATTTAGCTAAACAGCTATATTTCAAGTGTTGACAATGTGTTATAAAATTACGTTATTGCCTTTTTTGCAGTAATTACAGACCACATTTTGTATTTTTTATTCTATTTACGAGTTATGACATTTTTTCGATTGGCGGCGCTAGTGGACTGTAAAAGGGCCCTTAGGAATTTTCTTTCTTTGTGGTGGAATAGTCATAAATGTTTACTTAAAATGATCTTACTCAACTTTCAAAAGTTTAACTCCCAAATTCTTCATAGCTTACTTTTACATTGTAAGTAATAACTTATAAACTTAAGAGTCGTCGTGTGTTTCTGAAAGTTAGTGTTTCGGTTATAAATATAATTTAAAACTTAAGAAATGTGAAATTTTGTGTGATGACGAATGTTTTTTGCTCTTTTACGCAATACTTTCTTCACAAAGCGGGTCTAAACCCGTCACTTTAGCAGCGTTGCTACTATCAATGTTGCTAAAATTGTTATTTATCAATTATCTACTCTGCTGCTTGAGCAATAGAATAAGATATTCCATATTATAGATTTTATCGCAATAAATTACACCCTTCCTTTGTACACCTTCTGTCTAACTCGGTATACTGCATCTTTGCTACTGACGCAGCATATCTCCTTCATATTTTATCCTCCTTGATTTCGCTCACGAAATTGTCGACATGTGGGACGTGGACTCAGCAGTCAGTGTACATCGGTATATTAACATTCATTAATCCATTGACCGAAATGACTATCGAGTCGTTTAGGTCAATGGATTAATTGCGAAGAGCCTCGAGCAACACCTTAAGAGGCTCTCATTGTGCAGCTGGCACAAGGGCTTGATGCAGAAAGCAGTTCTCTTGGACACGGCGCGCATAGTGAGGAGGTTCCTTTCTCTGGATCCCTAACCACCGGCAGCTTGTACCCTATTCCCGATGCTGGTGGGCCACTATTTTTTTAATGTTTTTAATTTCTGTTTTTGTAAAAAAATATTTAAAAATGTAAAATAATATGTTGATAAATGAATTAAGGAAATATAAATTAAACATAACAAAAGTGGACCTAAAAGCAAATGAAACCAAGTGGTGACAAAAGGAACAAACCTATCGGCTATACTCGCGACCTTCCAAAGAATATTTTTATGCAAGAAACGTGATAACGCTGGATTTCAGCCACAAAACTCTACCACACAAGCTGGACTATTTAGATAAATATGTGAGAATAAAAAACTTGGGGGCAATAGTTACATGTGTCAACTTGTTTACTTATGGACCTTTAAACCTCTCCCAAACAGTACCTAATAACCTGGTGGCTTACCATGACGTCCTAAAGCGTTAGTAGTTCCGCTGTGGGAAAGCGACAGAGCTATACAAGTTGTCTAGCGCCATCTCTTTCCCACTGCTGAACTACTCACGCTTTAAGGTAGGCCACCTGTTCATTTATCTAGATCCACCCTGTCCCTTGCTGTCCTCTCCCAGTGACACCCTAAGCCGAGGGTCGTTCCCCACAAGGGGTGCCCTTGGCTCAGTTTTTAATGTAGTTTGTAAGCCCCTAGCTTAAGGCCTTAGATCAGGGCACACCACAGGATTGTCGGAAGGAAGTTTTGGGAGGTACCTTTGTCTGATAGGGAGGGAATCTGATAGGGGTATATTCATTAGTTTATATATTGCTGCATTTGCACTGCTGGAAACAGATTCAACTAAGATGTGTTTTTTACGTGGAAGGAAGCGTGTTATGGCTGCGTGCTATGGCTGCGTCCTATGGATGCGTGCTATGGAGGCGTGCTATGCGTCTTCCCTTCTATCGATACATCGCATAGCTCGAGCTGCGCATCTTCATAGCACATCCTCGCACAACTACATAGCGTAGCATCAGTGGAAACGGTCACACAGTTTCGTAGCTCAGCTTTTAGATCCTCGCAGCACAGCGACACAGCACATCTCTGGTGGAAAGACACCCTTAGATGTATATTATCCTGATATTACAACCTTCATACAAACATACCCCTTTACAATATTGGCATAGATGGATATTGTAATGTGCTCGTAGCACTAAACATAACATTTACTTAGTGTTAATATTATCATGAGTATATACTAATAATCCCCATATTACATTTGCTTCATTGCTTATGCATGATAATTAATTGTAATTATGTTCGCTCGATCGAAGTCTATGTATAATGCCTTACACAGTGAATGCGAAGCGAAGTCAATAAGAATCAGACTTATAAAATATATGTTCCTTCGTGACAATTGCTGGTTTTTTTTTTTGTCTTGGTAAAATCGTCTAATGAGTCCAGACCTAGGGCGGCACGTGAGCGACTGTCAGACTTGTACTGACTAAAATCTACGGTGATGCCTCAATAGCCCTTTATGTTTCAGGGTCGCGGTTACCTGATGAGGCCGTCCTCTCGCTAGAGTTTACAGGCCTGATGTAAAGACAGGCCTGTTGGTCTAGTGGTTAGTGACCCTGACTGCTATACCGGAGGTCGTGGGTTCGATTCCCACCCAGGACAAATATTTGTGTGATGAGCACGATCATTTGTTCTGTGTCTGGGTGTAATTTATCTATAATATGTATGTATTTAGAAATATATAAGTATGTTTATCAGTCGTCTAGTACCCATAACACAAGCTCTGCTTAGCTTGGGACTAGATGGCCTTGTGTGATAGTTGTGGAATATTTAATGTTGCTCTAAAGTGTGCATTTTCGCTTCACAACAAATCCTTTTGATATCGTACAATTGCAAAAGATCAAAGATGTATCAGATCATCCAATTCGATCGGTAAGTACACCGATATCCCTGAGTTTAAGTACCTCTTCAGCTCCACCGTATTCAGACATCTATTTGAATATTCGATCACAGATTTAAAGGGTCACGACCAGACCTTTGACCGTTCTAGATCTTTTGTTAGGCAGACCCTGATCTTTAATAGCGGTATAATGGTAGATTTCACGATAAGTATCCAACGATTTGTAGCATTTGAGGAGTGTTCTAGCGATTTTCCTTTGTTTTCGAATGCAAAGATTTTGTCGACCGCTTCGGCGCTCAAGTTTGTGTTCAATAATATAGTTCCACTGTGGTAAAGCGACAGAGCTATACAAGTCGTCTAGCGCCATCTCTTTCCCACAGCTGAACTATTGGTAGGTCACCTGTTCATTTATTTAAACCCAGCCTGTCTCATGCTGTCCTACGCCGTACGGCATTTTCTATAAACTCTCAGCCTTAATTAAAACCAAACTTTGGCATCCATTGACACGTGCCTGTGTACGAACCTCTGTGAACTTGTATTGCGATAGTCGCCTGGATACCAAAGTCGTAAGGTATTGGAGACTTGCGTCACCTTATTTACAAAGGGGCTTAGGCGTCGTCCTTACTGGTTACGGTCGTACGAGCAAACGATGCGTTCATCGTCACATGTCTTCGAATTGGAAGGTTCTAGGACATGCCGGTTTCTTCACGATGTTTTCCTTCACGGTTTTGAGAGCAGTTGTGATGAAATAAATTACACAAAGTAATGCGCCAGAGTGGGTTTGAACCCACGACTTACAACTCGTAAGTCGGGGCCGATACCACTTCCTATGAACACTTTATTATACAAATATTCTCTGACAACTTTTCCGATCTATGTTGTACCACGACTGTCTTACGACTGGAACATCCTACAAAGTTTGAAAAATACACGTGATTTTAAAGTAACAATGTAAATATTTTTTACATTAATTTACATTACTTTATAATTACAATTTGCAACAACAGCAGTTAACGCATTTCTTGCGAAAACAATGTGCTATTCCTGTAGGAAATAACCTTTGGGATTCGTTACTTAGGAAAGGTTAAACGGTATGTATAAATATTTACACAAGAAACATACATAGTATCAACAACTGAGCGTACAAACATTATATAAACAAGACAAGTACGCGAATTTTGGATTTGGGAAAGCTAAAATCTTGATTCCGAGAAATTTTGAAAGTTGAGTGTCCTGTGATGAGGTTGGCACATTGGGGACTACACAATGATAATCACTATCAACGTACAATCTTCCCTCTGCTGGTACACAGGCCCCTTTTTATGGCTATAATCAGGCCACCAAGCAGGCATTGCGGGTTGGTAGATGTCGCATCTCTACGATTTTTTTGTTCTTTGACCTCACGATGTTTTCCTTCATCGTTTTGTGAGCCCACAATGAAGGCAAGAAATAGAAATAGGCTTTAGTTATGTTTCAAAGAAAAGAAATTGCAACGAAAGTTCACAAAACTAAAAAATAACAGTTATACATACACAGCTGTGTGTCTTTCACTCAGTAATTCATTTCTACAAACCAACTAAAGATTTTTTGAAGTGAAAACTTCTTTAGCGGCGTTGAGCACTTTTCTGTAATGGGTATAAAATCATAAACTCGCGTCAGGACACGTGATCCTGACCGAAAAAGCGTAGGACGGCGCAGGGCGCTTGCGTGAATGTTCGTGTGACTTTATTACTTTTAAAGAAGTTTGTATGCTGGATACATTCGTTGCTAGGTAACATTGTTTATAAAAGATGTACGTCACATTGGAAAATTATTGAAATAAAAAGTCAACCATTTTTGCGAGTTTTACTAAAATCTGTTCACAAGATATTTCCAACAATTACTATTCAAGTTTTCACTTCTGCCGGCACTCCCAGAGTGCAACCCGTCGTTTTTTTTTTATTTTGAAACAACGCTTGAATTATTTTTGCATAGGGGAACAGTATATAAGACGGAGACGCGGGTTATGACGAGAAATCACAAACTTAAGCCTTTGTCAAACAGACTGGCATGGCGAATGCGAAGCGTGACGTTTTTATTTGTAACGTATGGAATTGTTTGAATTCAGTCACATAGAAAAGCGAAAGCGTGACAGAACTATCGGACTGACATCTCGCTTCGGTTCGGTATCGCTTCGGACTCGCGCGTCTGTTTGACAAAGGCATTAAGGCAAGCTTAACACAATACTAACGTAGCGCAAGCGCCAACAGGACGCCATTTGTTAATGACCGCTTGCATATGACGTCCTGATGGCGCTTCCGCTACCTTAGTATTGTGTGAAGTATGCCTAAAGAGTGTATGTCCACACTGTTCCCCTACGTTATTGTTTCGTAAAACTTGGTTCAACAACGATCTTCAACTCGGAAACCAAATCAGGAATTTTACTTTCCTTTATTTTTACTTTTACTGTCCAAACCTTTTTGTTTTCTCTTGAAATAATTTTTAACGAATACTGAAAAATGTTTGGCTTCAAAAGTTTCTTTATAACTTTACGTAAAATGTAACTAACAAACTCGAAGGTAAAAAAGATGAGGATGTATTTAATTTTTTTTAATAAGATCATCTTGGGTCACTGACATGCGGTAGATGTGTGAACGGAAGGAAGAGGAAACGCGTCAAATGCCTGTTATTAACGTAAGTTTGTTACAAACTTTGCATAGCTAAGATTAATCTGTTTATTAGTCGAAAAATATTTGCCGGCAGTTCTAGGCCGGGCGGAGTCATTAATTAGATGTTTTCAATACGAATTTCTCTTAAGTCTTTGTCAAACAGACAGGCGTGGCGAATGCGAAGCGGGCGTTTTTATTTGTAATGTATGGAATTGTTTGAATCTAGTCAAATAGAAAAGGGAAAGCGATCCGATAGCGTGACAGAACTATCGGACTGGCATCTCGCTTCGGTTCGGTATCGCTTCGGAAACGCTTCGCTTTCGCTTGTCTGTTTGACAAAGGCATAAGAGTTCCGTTTTTTGCCATTTGACTACGGAACCCTAAAAAGGGGTATACAATAGGTAAACTTTTGCCAAAGTTCTCAGGGGGGATAATTGCTTGTGATAATTTAGTTTTAAACTAAAACCTCGTCTACTTTATTTCTATTATCCATGAGCAACTAATTTGATTCTGCCCTCACCTGCGTAGGCGTCAAGTTACGGGCCATTGCTTAGCGCTCGACGTCAAACTTTTTGTTTGTACTAACTTTTTGATAAGTTCCATTCTTCACTGGTGTTCTGTGGTTTCAGTGGCAGCGGAGAGCACTAAAATTTTATTAAAATAACTTTTTTTGTTGTAATCATTATCTAAAATTCTTAAATTGAAATGTTAAGGTAAATTTTCACTCGCGGCCCTATTATGACCCATGTTTTTTTGAGGCAAAGTACACGAAAATTTTGATATTGCTCTACACTAGGATACTATCTTGTGGACTTTTATCACCTATGTGAAAAGCAACAGACAACTTAATATTTAAATTGTACGATAATAGGAGAACAGGATCATGAAAAAGGTGTTCATGTCCCGCTCTGTCTTCAATAGAATAGAATAACATTTATTTTTTAAAGAAGATTGTATTTTTAAGTTTGATAAATATTAAGTTGCCTGTTTTTTTTGCTTTTGTTATGCTGGACGTGGGTGATAAAAGACCACAAGATCGTAGAAAAAAAGTCGCCTTTGTTCACCCAGGTGATATTTTTCTGAGGAGAACAAAGGACACCAAATAAATTCACTCAATTCAACTGGGTGATATCTTTATCTATCTGGTGATATTTTTCCGAGGTGAATTGAGGACACCGAAGCTGTCCAAAACCAATTGTTTCACACCCAGTGAAGTGGACACGGTTCAATCAGTTTTTGTAAAGTTTCCTTACAAAATTCTTACTGAAACATAAAACATATTCTCATAGAATAAAAGGGTAAATATCATATTGACGTCAATTTTAAAAACCGCTGTCACTCAAACACGACCTTTAGAAAGGTCGTCACAAACATTTAGTTCTAACAAAAGAGAAGGTCTAACGAAAAAAGAAAGATAGTTTTTCGAACTTTCCCATTTTCGAGAAGAAGCGTCGTAACTCTATTTCGGTCTTAGCGGAAAATATTCACCTATTGTTAAGTAAAGCACTCTTTTTTCCACTAATGCGTTAGTACCATTTATCATAAGGTTCTGAATTTAGCCCTTACTTCTTTTAAAAAATGCCTATTGTGTATGTTTGCTCTTTGGCATCCGAAGTCGGGGGAACCGCGATCGTGGGATTGTCTCCGGGATCACGGAAATGCTTTAAAAGGGCATGGCCTTGAAACGCAAAGGGCATGAGAAGGAATAAAGTGGTTTTAGTGAGTGAGATTCTGCCTCGTCTAAGGTTGACCAATTTACTGAAGACAACAGAAAAAGGGCTCAATTTTTTATGTATTACAATGTCGCGGCGTTGAGTTCCTTGATTTACGAGTCGAGCTACATGATAACCGACGAATGCTGACTGGACAGTTCCATTTAAACTGGATGGTTCTTTCTTCAAAAGACGACTTTACCAATATAAAATGTCTAGAATTGAAGAGACTGTGGCCTCTGATTGCTTGGCCTCGCTATTGCCATAAAAAATACATGGGAGAATCGCGTTTCGATAGTTCAGTCAGTGATTCAACTCAGCGAGTCTACTAATAAGGTGGTCCAGAACCATTATTAGATTAACTTTAACTAACTGACGGTTTTTTCGATAATTCAAATATTGTCACTTTTAAAGTTTGGTTCATGTTTTAACAAAAATATTTTGAGTTTTAACATAATTATCATTTTTACTTGGCGGTAAAAATGGATATAATGCGGGACCGTAATACTTCCCCGAAAGAATTTCGTTATGAAAATCTGTAATACAACTTTGGGAACTTAAGATTAATTTATTTTTATAGTTATCAAAGAAGTACGGTCATAAAAAACATCGGGCCCAAGTTTCATAGCTTTTACGCCGGTTTTATTCGCTGAATTCATCCTTGGTCGCAACCCGCAACAGATAGTGTTGCTGTAGCACAACTTGGAATTGAGTTTGTGCAGTTTCATGACGGATTGAATTTGGCATGGCGCCAAGTTCAGCCGGGAGCCTAATTTATATTGCAGTACCTTGGCTTGGAAGTTTTAGGAGAATGGAGCATTTTATGTGTTTTTTTTTGACGTGGATGGTGACATAAGCGTAGCGGTGGAAGGCAGTTTTGTCTTTGGTATATTTTGGTTGGTTGCAATTTGTAGAAAGAAAAAAAAACCAAAAGTTTTATAGAGCATCGAAAACTTCATCCTCAACGCTGTCAGCTGGTAATGTGCCCAAGAGACTGGCTTCGTTGCCTCTTATGGCAATACTTAGCCTCTGACCGAGGTAAAAGCCAGCTCTTGGGTCACGGGAAGCGTCAACAAGTAAAGTGAATGAGTTTAGAAATGTCTCTGTAGAGGCTGTGAGCACTCGGACCCCATGGCCCTATAGTTTAAACCCCAAACGGCTCAAAAATATATTTACCACTAAGGTAGATATTTGTAGAAAGTAATCTCAAAAATGACTGAACTGATTTTGACAACTTTTTTTTAGCGTGGTATAATCATCAAATGAATCCTTCCACCCAGGGCAGGGCGGTAAGGACTGTCACTTGTACTGACTAAAATCCACGGTGTCCTTCAATAGCCCTTTACGTTCCGGGGTCACTGTATTCGTTAGACCCGCGACCCCGGCAGGCTTTGGCCTGACACTCTTTGAGGCGCGTTGTGTTCCGCTCGCATTACATTACTCGCCCGCGTGCCCGCGCTTACGGTAGCCGGAGATCGTCTTGCGACGTTCACCAGTAGATATCTACATTATTGCTGAGTGACATAGGCCATATATGCATCTGTGCGAAGGGGAGGTCGCTAGTATTATACATACAAAAAAAT
Source organism: Agrotis puta (assembly GCA_943136025.2). NCBI lineage: Eukaryota > Metazoa > Arthropoda > Insecta > Lepidoptera > Noctuidae > Agrotis > Agrotis puta. The sequence continues at coordinate 3,841,846 of OW964190.2, read as the reverse complement.
GCAGTACAACAGGTGAGTAAATATAAAGAAAGAAAAATAACATTGATGAAGAATAGAGGAATTTTCTAGTTACACAGGAGGAGATAAAAATTTAATCCTACAAAATGACGACAGTAACTAATTTTAAATATTTTCTTATTATCTTGTATTTGAGCATTTTCGACGTGAAAAATGATGTAAAAAGAGCGGTTATCGGCTTCTCCCAGATCATTAGACGCTTTCGTGTTTACAATGTTCATGATCCGAAGACGAAGACAAATGTTTGGATTTTACTTTAAAATTTAAATAAATTTGGTTAGCACTTTTTAGTTTAAGACCTATACGATGTGTTCAAATAATATCTGCAAAAGATTATTTATAAAAAAAAAAAATTGTTTTTGTTTAAAATTTAAATTATTTGTGTGTGCAATCTTCTTGTCCCCATATTATTTATCTCGTATATATATCAGTTTTACAGGTTGGCTGGAAGAGATCTCTTTTAAGAGATAAGCTCACCTTTGTGAACTAAATTTTTAGAGAATGGTTTTATTTGCAATTTTTTGTACACAATCAAGAATAAATAAATAAATATAAGATTGCAATTTTTAGAGAAAACTTCTATGTGAACGTTTTCGAATAAAATAATGGGTTTTCTCTTTTTTCACTGCAATAGAACATTTTTTTTTAGCTTGGTAAAGTCATCAAATGAGATCTCCCACCAGGGCAGAGCTCTATCAGATCCTATCAGACTCGTACTGACTAAAAATCCACGGTGTCCTTCAATAGCCCTTTACATTATGGGTCACGGTAATTCGTGAGTCCCGCAACCCCATGCTTTGGCCCTTTAAAGGCCCCTCTTTATATGCCCCCCGTCATAATACTGACACTCTTTGAGGCGCTCGTGGAACACAACGCGCCGTCGACCCGGGTATGGTCCATGATCGGACAGCAAGTCGCCCATTACTCGCCGCCCGCATGTCAGCAATAGAGTATGGGGAATTATTCCAAAGTGGCGTGAAGATTTTTGTATGGAGGGTAGCTCCAACGGTCTCGGTGCACAAAGAAATTTACTTATTTAGATACTTGGTAAGTATTTATTATGTCTTAATGCAATATGCATGCCTGCACCTGCAGGGAGATAAAGGTTCAATTTTTGACTTAAATTTCGGTTATTCGCCGAAACCGTCTGAAACTTGACGCTGGCATTATGTCCAGTATATATTTTGTTTGTCTAGGTGTCTTCTAACTAAATATACATATCACTATGGTTGTGCTCCGCGATTCAGAATAAAATCTTTTTTCTTTAAAAAAAAAAAAAAAAACTTGCCTCACACATGTAAGTATACACAAACACCCAGACCCGGACCAACTACTTGCAGATCATCCACTGCGCCGACCGTGTCGTCAAGAAGAAGAAATGAAAATGGCGGACCACCGATAGGACTAAATCTTCCAACTCCTTTGCTTGAATTCAGTTATATCGATGCGGTAAGTGATAACGTGATGCAACACAGGTCAAAATGGTAGAAAGCTGTCAGTATATGCCTGGCGACTGCTTTAACGCATCGACCGCTTGAAGCAGTTCGACTGATCGAGCGGTTCCGTGTAGCTGTGTGTGTATTGTACATAGAAGACTATTGTACCTAGCTATGCATTCGCAGCTTTGAGGAGTTGCCACTGAGACAAAACTATGAACATCTCATGACCATTAAAAAAAATTTGAATAAAAAACAGAAAGCGTGGAAGAAATTGGCAGTAAAACTATGAATCTGTACGCCAAAGCTGAGCATGTCTAAGACCGTGGATGAACTCTCTTTCGCCGCTTGTACGCTCCGCTCAACGCCCCGCTGAACGCTTTTCTACCCTGTTCGTACGCTTACTTTTCAGCAGCGTCATAAACTATAGGCTCAACTCGACGTCAATTGAGCTTAAAGAAATAAATGACGTTAGAGAATTATAGTTCTAGCACGTTGTGGCTAGAATTTTCGAGCGAAACTGTATTTTTATTGTTTGCAATAAAATTCTAGCACTTAATTTTCTTAAGTGGTGCGAAGTACGTCTGACTTATTACGAGTCGTAACTCTAAATTTTACTTTACAGTAATAATTTCGTTGAAGTCACAAAACCATTGATCATAGTGTCAAATTAGGGCACGTCGTAAATGCTAGGCCACGAACTTCACGTTCAAGCGGCAGCGATTGCAGAAAAAGCAGTTGAAAGATGTTCTTTGAGAGTCCATACGATGCAACATACAGGAACCGTTGATAAACATCACACCTCGACTTTTAGAGAGAGATAAGTGGCCAGTTGGCTTGGTAGCGTTACTTCGATCACAATACCTACGTGACGATTGTTGCTGCTTCGTTATTCTTTGTGTTTAGCATTGTGCGACAGAGAGAACAGTCGATAATTGCTGATTATCTCATATTCAATGTCGATATGTCACAGTAATCACGCAGGGGGACAAGTGCCTCAATCACGTGTCGCTTGACATAAGATATCGTCGTGTTGCCTGAGGTCGTGCACGAGGCGCAATTTATGCTTACTGAAAAAAGGACTAGTCATAGCCCTAAGTGGTAGGTTATTAGGGTAGGAAAATTAGTTTATTAAGTAGTTCAGGAAATGTGGACATGGCGTGGCGAACAATATTATTTTTTCTGTAGATTGGATTGGGGAAACAATAAGATTGATTTGAGAAAGCTTTTTCCTTCATACTTTCGCAATTATAATACTAGTTAGACCAGTGAAATTAAAAGTTTTTAACATCACTAGCAAGTCCTTAATTAATTTAAACGACAAAGTCTAAATTGCCTCGTTTACTGAACAAACTAAATATAACACCTTTACTGTATACAGAAACTTGAGTAACAGGTAAACAGATTAAAGACACCTTAACAGCCTTTATCGATAGGAAAGTTCAGTGAAATGTCGAATTTCAACTTTAGAAGGTAAGGTTCAGTTTTGTTTGACTTTGTTGTTGTCTGAAGTTGAAGTGTTAGGAACTGTAGTAAGAAGACCAAAGTACTCAAACATAAAAGTACCTTTTTATGGCTGGAATCACATACTATTAGGTAATCTCGCAGGAGTTGTGTCAATCGGGATCTTAAAATAAACTTCACTATTCTATTTTTCGCTTATCACCAATATGCATAACTTTGATAAAATTAATTGTCAATCCAACCTTGACAAAGCCTTAAAAAAAATAATTTCCAAATTGAGTCGTCTTGTTATACTCTATACTCGTAGTAATTTAAATATTTTTAGTAACCGAAAAACATCACATACCATGATGACGAGGCTCCCCTTATAAGTAATAGTAATCCCCAAAAAAAGTATAATAATCCCCAAAGCCTGCGGGTCGCTGGACTAACGAGCTACCGTGACCCCGGAACGTAAAGGGCTACTGAAGGACAATGTAGATTATAATCAGTACAAGTCTGACAGTCCCTTCTACCCTGCCCTGGGTGGGAGGACTCATTCGACGATTTTACCACGCCCAAAAAAAAACCACAAATAGTTAAACATGATTGTGTTGAACACTAGCCTTTTTTTAAGAGACTGCTCTGTCCCACTCCTGGGCAAAGGCCTCCTTCCACTCCTCCCACCGTTCACGATACTGGGCGTCCACCTTCCAGTTCGGATGAAACCTGTCCAGTTCGTCCCGCCATCTCCTACGTAGCCTGCTACGACCTCGTCTTACCGTCTCAGGGCACCAGAACACTTGCCTAAAAAAAAATTATATCAACGTTAAATGCCGTTTTGCAGTCGACAGTTCTTTTAGACAAGTGTTCAAATGTTTCACTTTTTGTAGTAAGATATTCACAGTCTTTCCACCTAAGTAAATCAAGGCATAATGTCCGGTCAAAACAACCCAACTCAAACAAAAATTCTGCCGCATTTGAAGGTAGGAATTCGACCCTGAACAGAGTCGAAATGAAGCTAGACAGATGATGATGATAAATGTACCTTCGTCAGTGTTTGTACAGAATTTATTAACATTTTCTTTTATTATGTTCTAAGGCTATGTTCTCACCGTTGCCTGACAAAGTTTAATAAGTGAGTGTCTGGGTTTTTTTTTACGTGGTAAAATCATTAAATGAGTCCTCGTACCCAGGGCAGAGTGGGAGGGACTGTCAGACTCGTACTGACTAAAATCCACGGTGATCCTTCAATAGCCCTTTACGTTCCGGGGTCACGGTAATTCGTACAGTCCCGAGACGTCGGCAGGCTTTGGCCCTCTAGAGGTAGGCCCCGTCATTTTGCTGACACTCTTTGAGTCGCGAGTGGAACACAACGCGCCGTCGACCCGGGCATGGTCAATGGTCGGACAGTGAGTTGCCCATTACTCACTGTCCGCATGCCCGCGCCTACGGTGGCCGGAGATCGTCTGCCGACGTCCGTCGCCGTGGGCGTCTACTACTGCGGCTGGGGTGGAGGGAGGACGCTGTTCTCTCCCTCACGGAGTATTTGGGTAACGGTGTTTTAGAGCGAGAGCAGTCAGAGAATACTGCACAAAAGACAGAGGAAGGTATTGGTGGATACCTTTGGCCAGCAGTGGGACAAAACAGTTAAAAAATATGTTAGTGGCCGACAACAGCCCGTCTTATATTTACATGACACTACTGAGTAACACAATAAACTTTTGGTCAGTAGGATTTCAACTATCCATAATAAGGAGAAGTTTATGCGATGATGGCATGGTGACGAATTTAATGACAATTTGAACCGACAGTAGGAGAACAGTGTATAAGACGGGGACGCTAGGCGCGAAGCGCCGTCAGGACGTCATTTGCAAGCGGCCATTAACATATGGCATCCTGTTGGCGCTTGCGCTATGTTAGTATTGTGTTAAGTTTGCCTTAAGTGTGTGATTTCCCATGATACCTCGCGGCCCCGTCTTATACACTATTCCCCTAGGTCTTAAACAAGTAATTCCCAGATGTCAACAACCCTGCAGTTAACTATCCTATTTACCACCTTTGTTGGTTTTACAAAAAGTGGTAATTGAGACTAATCGCTATTTTCATTCAAATCAAATCAAATCAAATCATTTATTTCAAGTAGGCCAATTACAGGCACTTATGAATTGTCAAAAGACATAAAATTAAACTAGTACTAAAAATAGTTATGGTGCTACAGTCCCAGTCACAAGACATAAAAACTGTGAAAGTACCGTAGGTGCTCATTCCAAAGCGTAGATCTCTATGGAGAAGAATGAGCAAGAAACTCCATGGACACTCTTTTTCAATCGCCAAAATTTTTACAAAACCTTCGTTACATCATTCATCTTCAGATGGTACATTATGTGAGAACGATGTGGCAAGTTAATAGTGTCCATAGTTAATATAAAAAAGACAATTCAAAAATAAAGTTATTAATAATTACAAATTAAAATTGACCATGGCTGCTTAGAGATGACCAGTCCCAACTGACAGCGCCCGTTCACGAACATGACACATATATCAGCACCATTCAGCTCAACCATTTTAGAGGGAACCAAATGATCCGACATACGCGCCACCATCAGCGAGACATTTGAGTGAGCATGACATACTCTCAACCGCCAGAGTCATTCAAGTCAATAAAAGACATAGGTATCTGGTCAATGATAGCTCTTAAGTACATAGTACTCACACAATGCTGGCTATGAAGCTATATAATACTAGACAGATTAACTCTATACAATGCAATGTCTTCATCCGCTTCAAAATATTAATAAAAGATAACCTACAAACGAAACTAAAGTAGGACAATGATGTCCGTTAATCCATATAAAATAAAACAATTACAAACACATAAAAAATAAAACTAAATGACTTAATAAAGTCAAAAAATAAATAAATAAACAATTATATGAACCCATATAACTAGTCCGGAAGATAAAACTAATAAATCGAATCTATACAATGCAAAAATAGTTTAAGCTCCTACAATAATTTCAGATGCTAAAGATCCAGTTTCCCCTGTGTTTGTGGAGCAGGACCAGCATTAAGCCAAGCATTTTTATCAGCAATATAATGCCCCAACTTATAATATGCCTGCCTACATAGTGTGCGTTTAATGCAAGTTTTAAATTTCGTCTCACTCAGTTGGAGTATGTGAGGAGGTATTTTATTGTAACATTTTAAACAGTACCCCATGAAGGATGAGTCTACTTTGGCTAACCTGAAACCTGGTTGAACTAATTCGTCCCTTGTTCTAGTACTGTAATTACATTCTCATTTGCCTCCAATTTTAACAGATGGGCGAAAATTAATCTATTTGCCTTTAAAACCGAGACAAAAAGCCAATCTTTAGCAGTCACAACCAACTTCACTCTTTGCAAGTGAGAGTACAGCCCAACAAAAATATTGACACCTAACTGTTGTCTCTCCGTGGGTGTATGTTTACGTCTCCAATTACAACTTTTCCCAAGACGTTATTCGTATACTAAAAAATAAAACAACGCGAACAGCAATATTTAAGCCTTTGTCAAACAGACAGGCGTGACGAATGCGAAGCGTGACGTTTTTATTTGTAATGTATGGAATTGGTTAAATACAGTCACATAGAAAAAGCGAAAGTGATCCGATAGCGTGACAGAACTATCGGACTGACGTCTCGCTTCCGTTCGGTATCGCTTCGGAAACTCTTCGCTTTCGCCTCTCTGTTTGACAAAGGCATTACAATCAAAAGGCAAGATGTCTCTCATGACGTGACGTAATTACTACAGTTTGGCACTACTTATTCAACGGTAATTCTCAATTGCTACTACCACTGCAGATGTTTTTTTATGAATTTTATTTTATTTTACTAAACCTTTCCCACTTTCGCCAGTTTTAGAAAAAGTGGTAATAGGGTATAAAAATGTGTTTAGTCCGTCAGTTAGAATATTGAAAAATAATGGACACGTATTTTTTGTTTTTTTTTTTTTTAAATCAATGAATATTGACAAAGAGATAACGCTTCCAAATTCGGGAGTCGGCTTGTGACATAACGCTTGTAAAATTGTGCCGACTGAGTGACGTATTGTGATTTTTAAAAGCGTTGTATCTTCGTCAATTTTGGTTTACGTAACAAAAGATAAAACACGGGTCTAATGTTTTTTTTTTTTATAATCTATATTTCGGACTAATAAAACTTTTGAGTAAAATACCCTATTAGGAATAATCGCTATTTTTATTCTCTTTGCCTCCAATTTTAGCAGATGATGGAAAATAAAACTGTTTGGCATCAAAACCGTGACAAAAAGTCAATCTTTAGCAGTCTCTACAATTTGGGCCGTTCAGGCTAAATACCCGCAATCACAACCACAATCAACCTTCGCCAGTGAGAGCACCGCTTAACAAAAATATTTACACCTAACTTTACTCTCGCCGTGGGTGTATGTTTACGTCTCCAATTACAAGTTCACCCAAGACGTCTTTCGTATACTAATTTTAGAGCTTCTACGTTTAGTTGAGTTATGCTGAAACTTTATGAAAGCGTAGGCCTTTCCTTCAGATAATTGAATGACTGGGAATTTGGAAAAACAAGATATTTACTTAATTTGAGGAGAAAAACAGCTTGAAAAAATAAATAGTCAATATTTTTTAGACACTTTATTTTTTCCTAATTTGGGATCTTGGAAACATGGGCTGTGCTTGAGTCACTCCAGCGATGCCGTATTGACTATCGGTACATCGAGGTATTGAAGTGTTTGTATAATAACGCCACCATGTCGGTCCGAGTACAGGAGCATAGCACGAAGGCGATTCCATTGAGAAGAGGCGTAAGACAGGGGGACGTTATCTCCCCGAAACTATTTACTGCCGCAATGGAAGACGCCTTCAAGCTCCTGGAATGGCAAGGACTTGGCATCAACATCAACGGCGAATACATCACTCACCTTCGGTTTGCCGACGACATCGTAGTCATGGCAAAGTCGATGGAGGAACTCAGCATGATGCTCGATGGCCTCGACCGAGTTTCACAACGGGTGGGCTTGAAAATGAACATGGACAAGACGAAAATTATGTCAAATGCCAATGTTGTGCCCACCCCAGTCTCTGTTGGAAACTCGGTACTCGAAATTGTTGACTCATATATCTACTTAGGACAAGTAGTCCAATTAGGTAGGTCCAACTTCGAGAAAGAGGTCAACCGCCGAATCCAACTCGGTTGGGCAGCGTTCGGGCAACTACGCAATGTTTTTTCGTCCGACATACCTCAGTGCCTCAAGACGAAAGTCTTCGACCAATGTGTGTTACCAGTGATGACGTACGGCACCGAAACGTGGTCTTTCACTATCGGCCTCATCTCAAAGCTCAAAGTCGCTCAACGAGCTATGGAGAGAGCTATGCTCGGTGTTTCTCTACGTGATCGAATCCGAAATGAGGAGATCCGTAGACGAACTAAAGTCACCGACATAGACCACCGGATTAGCAAGCTGAAGTGGCAATGGGCAGGCCATATTGCTCGCAGAGCAGATGGCCGATGGGGTCGAAAAGTACTAGAGTGGAGACCAAGGACTAGCAAGCGCAGCGTAGGACATCCACCAACAAGGTGGACAGACGACCTTATAAAGGTCGCCGGAAGACGCTGGATGCAGGTCGCTTCCAACCGGTACATGTGGAGATCTAAAGGGGAGGCCTATGTTCAGCAGTGGACGTCCTATGGCTGAGATGATGATGATGATGATGGGATCTTGGTTGTGTGCGATCGTTTGTTAGCTTATGGTAAAATGATAACGTTCGATTTTCAAGGATAAAACGAAAATTATTCTGTGGATATTTTTTGTTTTTTTGAAGTTTTTTTTTTGTTTTTTTTTTTACGGACGGCACAGTTCTCGCAATGGCAGAGTGATTGAATATTGCGCTGCATGTCCCAGGTTTGATCTCTGAACGAAACAAATATTTATATGACCTACAATAAATTAGTTGATCCGGTTCTTAAGCTTTTGTCAAACAGACAGGCGATAGCGAACCTTACCGAGTCCGAACCGATACGAGACGTCAGCGAACCGAGGCATGACAGTTGTATTAGCTGGCTTTTTATGAACGACGTTAAACAGAGCAAATACGCCTTCGCCACGTCTTCGCATCGGTTCGGGCACGCTATCGGATCGCTTTCGCTTTTCTATGTGACTGGATTCAAACAATTCAATTCAATTCCATACATTACAAATAAAAACACCTCGCTTCGCATTTGCCACGCCTGTCTGTTTGACAAAGGCTTTAATGTTTGTGTATGTGAGTTTAAATGTCAGCACTCATCCAGGATACGTAGTCTCTTAATTATTCAAATTAATTTTAATTATTGTGTCACTGTAAATCACGGGTGAACAAATTGGGGATATCGGGAATCTTCGAGATTTTTTTTTTTATGAATGGCATCTCGCAGGTCAACCTAGAAGAGGTTGTGGGCTGCTTAACCGGGCTGTTCTGTGGATGCCTTAAATTACTCTAAGGCCTCCAGCCAAGGGCTTAAAACTAGAAAAAACTACAAACTAAGTGACCACACGCTAAGGGCACCCCCTGTGGGGTTCGGACCTCGGCTTAGGGCGTCACTGAGAGAGGACAGCAAGGGACAGGCTGGATCACAATGATATCATTATTTAGGGGCTAATCTAAAGATACGTCTCAGCATCGCGGGCTGGCTCTTGCAAGGGTCGGGGAGGGCATTGAATCGGACGTCGCGACGGGCGTCCTCGGCGGCGAGGACGGAATGACGGGATCGATTTGCGCTTGTGTTTCCTGAGCGTACTGGTTTCCCTATTGCTCTCCTGGAGGAGGGTGATGGGGTCATCGGGGGTGACGAGGGTATGCCTTAGTCGGCGAATTTTACTAATACGCGATGGCTCGTATCGGGCGGAATCTTCGACCACCTGTTGTCCACGTTTTATACGTGCCCATAAGGGCCTATGTGAAATAAAAATACGTGATTTTAATTTCAATAACTTTAGTCTTCTCTAGTCTTGTCTGGGACATTTTATAGGAGAGATACTTGATAAAAAAACCTAATAATATTTTGACCCAATTTTTCTGACAACCAAATAGGTAACCCAGACACGTCCGCGACCTATGTCATTCGATCACCAGGATCAATTAACAAATAGATCACAAAACAGAATCTGTGGCCTTGCGAAATTTTCGCCCATAAATATTCAATTCGATTATCCAAATATTGAATTGGAGACTGCTAAGTGGTTATAAGTTATGGATGCTGATATTGATTTTGGTTATTATTCGGATGGTGATAAATGTGTTCTTTGTTTACTTGTTATTGCTCGCTTCAGTTGGGTGGAGGTCGGGAGTTATATGATGGGAATGTTGCATTTAAAATTGAAACCTCAAAAAAACCACATTAACAGAATGTAAAAAAATAAAATACTGTTTCAGCAAGCAAAACAATAGTACAGACCATTTCACGAATTCAATACTTATTCGTAATAATTATCATGATTCTGCTAAAGTGGCCTTTCTAGTCCCTCATGTTCTTAGAAAAGAAATAACCAAGTTTAAAAAAAAAAAAAACTGTACTTTCCCATAGTATAAGCGGGCTTATTACTGCAAAAGTATTTGAACTTGATGAGTTTCTGATACCGTAGGTATCAATACTCGTGGTCGCGGGACTGTCTCATCTGGTACCGTGGCCCTGGAACGTAAAGGGCTATTGAAGGATCACCGTGGATTTTAGTCAGTACAAGTCTGACAGTTCCTCCCTTCCCGCCCTGGGTGGGAGGATTACGTTGAAAATAAAAAAAATATAAATACTCTTTAAGGCCCCTTTTTTTACTTGTTAAAATCATCACATGAGTCCTAAATCAGGGCAGAGCGGGAGGGACTGTCAGACTCGTACTGACTCCACGGTGTCCTTCAATAGCCCTTTACGTACCGGGGTCACGGAAATTCGTGAGTCCCGCGACCTCCTTAAGGCCCTAGCGGTGACTTAGTACGACGCGGCAAGCGATAAGACCAAATGTTTGAAACAAAACACGAGGCGCCGATAGTAGCGAATTCGCGTACTTCCAAGTAATTAATATCTTAGTTGCGCCGCCAACCGGACCACTCACGGCTAAGACCAAAGTCGTGAACGAGCTGTTGCTCGGGACACAGAAAATCAGAGGCAATCATCATTAGTTGCCTGCCCTTGTTTGATGTAAGCCGGGGTTGATGGGACACTTTTTTCCCCCTGTCATTTGTCTTTGGTTTCTGACATTTTTCTTTGTTGTTCATTATTCTTTTCCTTGGGATTGATTATCAAGACGGACGAGAGTTTTACTGAATTTTTCATGAGAATTCCTTTGTAGCAGTCACAGAGATCGGAGGCCATATATCTAGATTTCTGTATTTTACTTTACAGCGTACTTTAAGTATTTAGGCTAGTTTCACTGCTGTACGGACGTCCGGAGCGGGAAAACATGTTAGGCGCTAGAACATCGTTTCGCAACGACGTGGATTAGTGCGCACGAGACCCGCTCCGAGTAGAGCCCGTATAACGTCACCCGCGTCTTTACATTTCGGGCGTGACCCGTACGGCTCTTCCGCGTACATCTATCTATACTATAATAAATCTGTAGAAGGGTCAATTCTGTACATTGAAAATATTGAAAAAATAAATAGCAGGGGGTGTTGCTGGATCGATACCAAACCCAAATGTATGATTAAAAAATTTTTTGTCTGTCTGTCTGTCTGTCTGTTTGTGCAGGCATCACGTGAAAACTAACGGTTCGATTTCGATGAAACTTGGTATAATTATTCCTTATTATCCTGGGCATAACATAGGATACTTTTTATCCTGGAAAAATACGTAGAAAAAAAATCTTATTTTTCAGTTTTATTCATAGACGTTGTTCTGTAGAACCGCGAACACACGTTGCATTAACCGCAGTGGATTCAGCGCCGTAATATTTATAAGATGTCATTGTCAGAGTTACTCAAAATGTGGAAATAAACCATCCACGCGAAGACCGACATCCGCGCGGACGGAGTCGCGGGCGGAAGCTAGTATTACATAAAACTTGAACGTATCTGAAATATGGATTTACTATTAAGTGCACAACCTCTGCCTAATCCTTCAGGAATTACAGGCGTTAGATTATGTATGCTAGTAATAAATATCCCACCATATAGTAAGAGAAGATTTAATCAGAAGACTTTAAAAAAACTGACGTAATGGGGCTTTAAACAAACTTGACTTACAGATGCAAATCAAAACCTTGGAGTAAGCCGTACCCTTTTCTGATGCTCAGATGTTTTCTGCTCGAGCACTTTTCACAACATCAACATCAACTGCGGCCCCTTTTCGAGTCAGACGTCAGTCATTGAGTCACTGTGGTGCGGTACACGTGTTTGCCTGTGGGACAAAGACTTTAATAGAAGCGGAATAGAGTATATTTTGTGGCATTTTATAATCAGTGCTGACATGTAGCTTCAGTTACCTACTCCTTTTGGTGCAATATAAGTTCTGAAAGTCAGAAGCAATAACGGCAATCACTAGTAAAATACTGAGGCAAGAAAGCTCGATAAAGTTCCGGATAATTAATCTACAATGAAGCTTGGAATGCAGCGACTGTGAAGGGCGACAAACGGACATACGAGTGATCCCATACTTCCTTCTGCGAAGCAGTCATGCTAGCGAAGGAGGAGGCAGGACACGTGAGGGAGAAGACAGCCTCCACCTCACGACTCAGCAGTCGCGGGAGACGCCCACGGCAACGGACGTCAAGAAGTGATTTCCGTCACCGTGTAATGGGTGACTCGCCGTCCAATCATAGACCATAATGCCCGAGTCGACCAGTATAAGATTAACAGAATGGGTGAGAGGAATCAGTTGATGATTTTACCTTGATAGAAAAGAAAAAATAACCAGCGATCCTATAAGGGTTCCGTTTTTCATTCGGACGTATGGTACCCTAAAAAATTGCACAAACATTTTAATTGCATAAATATAAGCTTAAATTGTTGCCAGGAAAAGCCGATTTAAACCGATAAAAATGCGGATTTGGCTCCATAATCAGACATAGACAAATATGGGTAGGTTTTAGTTCCGGGAAAGATCCACATTTGTCCATATACCAGTTCAACGGGTCCGTAAGGACTTTTGTATCATTTTGATAATCTTTCCGTGCAACCTTTGCAGTTCATACCTACATTTAAGCCTTTGTCAAACAGACAGGCGTGGCAAATGCGAAGCGAGGCGTTTTTATTTGTAATGTATGGAATTGTTTGAATCCAGTCACGAAGACGTGGCGAAGGCGTATTTGTCGTCGTTCATAAAAAGTCAGCTAATACAACTGTCACGAATTCGCTGCATCCAGTCTGAAGTCTCGTATCGATTCGTTATCGCTTCGGACTCGGTCCGGTTCGCTATCGCCTGTCTGTTTGACAAAGGCTTTAACGCACCACTGTTTTTTTAAACATGAAAATATTCTGAATAGGTATATTATTTGAAAGTTTTGGACCACCAGCCCAATCCCGGTGTAATATAAGACCGGCTATCAATGTCAGGTACGCCTGTTGATCGATTCGCGCTATTAGACGTAGGCTATGACAAAAGCGATAAATTATTATCGCCCGTCAAAGCCGAGGCTTTTAAAAATCGGGAACATATTTTATGATTTAGAACCTGTTTTTTAGACATACGGCCATGACTGTTATTACAGACACGTTTTATAAGGGATTTTATAAAGACTAGTTTTTGGTGAAACTTGAACGTGATTGCTTTGAAGATTTACTACTCGTATGAGCCATTCCATAGTTTTATTGGGTTATGATTTAGCATTTTTATGTAGCGATAGGCTAGTGCTTCACCACCACATCGCTTGATGTATAGCGATGATGTGGTCGACGGCGAAGCACGCTTGCCTGGTGGCCAACTATTACGACTTAAAAACGAGAGTTATTCCAGTGTGGAAAAGAAACAGAGCTATACAAGTCATGTAGCGTCACCTCGTTCCCACATTGGAACCACTCTCGCTTTAAGATGCCATGGTAGACCTACTGGAAGAGGCCTTACGAGAAGTAATACACTAGATGCGGAATCCAAATCACAACTCATTTCTTGACTAACTAAAGTAAAAAATATGCATGCATAAGTTCACACTTGTATTAACCATTGACGTTTACCATGCTACTTTTCTCACTTTAAAGCATCTGTGGCTTTATAAGTTGTGTTCTAGTGCTCGCTTCAGACGACGCACAAAGGCTCAGCGCTGCTCGCGGCTGGCGCGTCCGAACTTTAGATGTCGGTTCGCAATTATGGAGACGCGAGAATTGAGCGCACTCGGGGATCAACGGGGCTCGCGATATCACGTGCCGTGAGAAGCCAACATAACAAAACCGATCGCAGTTTTTGCAGGTTCTAAGGCCCTTTTTATCGTGGTAAAATCATACTTGACTGACTAAAATCCACGGTGTCCTTCAATAGCCCTTTACGTACCGGGGTCACGGTAATTCGTGAGTCCCGCGACCAGGTTCTAAGCCCTAGCACGACTTTCACGTTTTGTTGACGTAATGTAAATGGGATTTTGCACGTTAATTTGAATGAAAAATAGTTCCTCTTCCGTCCTCGTCAGTTTTCATACAATTTACTTCGTACATACTTCGAGTTCGCTGCAGAATATGGAAATCTTACGCTAAAGCCTCTGTTCATTTTAGTACCTACGACGTTGCAACTTCAAAATGGTGTCTTTTACTTTTTTGAACAAATAGGAGACATATATTGTTCTATTCAGGACACACACGGATAAAATGTCGTTATTTATGCCTGGCAGACTTGTTCATGAATCAAAGCGAAAAAAAGTGATTTCTTTACGCCTTCAAGGCTTCGCAGTATGTGATGTCAGTACCCTGTGCCTACAAGATTCCACATTATTGTTTATATTACGTCGCTCTCCTGTTAGTGATACATTGCCCTGTCTATACAACATTATTTTATGTTTATGCGAAACCCGATACACCTGTCTAGTATTTTTGTGTAATAAATCTATGTACAAAATTTCAAAACTGTTTCATGAAAAATCACAAAGTTATAAGCTTGTTATGCTACCTGGTTGTATATTCAAAAACATGCTGATTTCGCGGTGGTTCGCGGTACACCCGCTCAACACACGTCTCCTGTGTCGTACTCTCATTGATAATAGTTTGGTAATAGGTACGTAACCGTACAGTGATTGTATTGTAATTAACTGGTGATAATAAACTCGATGCTGTTGCAGAAACTGTATTCTTGGGTATTACTCTTGATTCCAAATTACAGTGGGGCGCCCATATTAGAACTCTTTCGGGTAGGTTAAGCTCTGCTGCTTATGCGGTAAGGAAAATACCAACAACAGCTAACTGATATAGCCACAGCTAGGCTAGTATACTTTGCTTATTTCCACAGTATTATGTCATACGGCATTCTGCTGTGGGGTTCCGCAGCGGACGTAGATTCAGTTTTTATATTACAAAAGAGGGCGGTCCGCGCAATTTATAAAATGGGCCCTCGTGAGTCTCTTAGAGAGAAATTCAAAGAAATTGATATTTTAACACTGCCTTCACATTACATTTTAGAAAACATTCTATATGTACGCAAAAATCTAGGACTCTTCAAGACTAGAAGCGATTTTCATAATATCAATACACGCAGTAAACACGAAATTGTAATACCGAGATTCAGATTAGCAAAGACGAGCAAGTCGTTCCTTGTAAACAGCATACGTTTTTACAACAAATTACCTAAGTCAGTCACTGGACTAACTGAGGGAAAGTTTAAAACCCACATTAAACGTGTCCTTATTAAAAAAGCATATTACAAAATTAAGGAATACGTTGAAGACAAGGATGTGTGGCAATAGTTCCTTCTCTTCTGCACATGTGGCTTCCCTGGCAGCTCAGCAGCAGCACTTATTTTCTCTCCTCCACGTGTTAGGATAATAGGATTCTTCCATTTTATTTCTGTATATAGTTTTTTTATTTTTTTTATTATTGTGTTCGTTTTGCAATATTATATTGCCTTAGTTTTAATACCAGTTCAGATTTGTTGCAGTTTGTAAGACATTATAGAATTAACCCAGCTTTTATAGCTTTCTTTTTTGTGTAGATTCTTTCTTACTCTTTGTTTGTGAATGTGAGAACATTGTAAGTCGTGTGTATATATATATATTTCTTCTTTTGTAGCACTAATTTTAGTTAGGATTTCCCCCTTGTTACCAGGCCTACGTTTTTCTCACATATCTAAGCATCGAAAAATTGTAACAATCTGTTTGTAAAACTATACCATATTTTAAAAGAGTAACCATGGAGTTTCTTGCCGGTTCTTCTCCATGGAATCGACCAACCCGAACCGTGCACCTGCTGTCGACGTTTTATAAGTGCCCTCATGGGCCTATGTGAAATAAAAATTTTTGATTTTGATTTTGATAAAATTTAATTATCATATTTTTTGGATAAAATGTAACATGGTGTAAATTTTTTTGGAATCGATTCAGTTACTGATTCTGAACAAACTACATATATTCAGGTTTCGCATATACTAAAAATAATGTTGTATAACTGAAATATAGCGAGTTACTTTAAAAAGATTCAGGATTATTAATAGGATTTTGTGTATGAAATGAATACTGAAATGATGAGTAGGTATTTATTTTATTAACAGGTGCTATTTAAATTTATCAATTTGATAATATTATGGTCCACTATTAAACTGCATTGGCCACAAAATTACTAAAGTCAGCAACAAATTGATTGATCAAAAATTTTACATAAAATCGGCCAAGCTAAGGCATAATGGACGAGGCCCTGCTGCGCGGGGCTCCTATTTATGTCTGTAACCTAACCAAACCGAAAATCGGGATGTCCCCAAATTTAAAATTGTTGCCGAGTTGTAATATTATTCGTGGCTGATTAGTAATTTTGTGGCTCGTTTAATTCGTTTCGAATTTCGAATTATTTTCCTTTAGAATCAATCAATCAACTCAGTCTATCGCAGTTCACTGCTGGACATAGAGCTCTCTCAGGTTGCGCCACATCATATAAAATACTGTTTTAGTTGAAAAACTGATTTTTTAATTATTAGATATTTTACCTGACGCGGAGATCGAATCCGACCAGTATGTAATATCCGTACAAAGGAAGAAGACTTGCTATGACAAATGATGCATACCTATACAAGTACGTCTTATTAGACGTAAGAACTCACTGTCTTATGCCTTTGTCAAACAGACAGGCGAGTCCGAAGCGATAACGAACCGATACGAGACATCAGTCCGATAGTTCTGCCACGCTATCGGATCGCTTTCGTTTTTCGGTGTGACTGGATTCAAACAATTCCATACATTACAAATAAAAACGACTCGCTTCGCATTCGTCACGTCTGTCTATTTGACACAGGCTTTATGATTACCTCGTGTGCAGTACTTGGCATTCCATTCATTCTTCCTCAATATTTTTTTGTATTTCTATTAAGATCAATCAAATTATGGAATAAAGTCGATTTAAAGACGATATTTGTCTGTGTTGATTAGAACTTGAAACGATTTTTTTATAGGCTAGCATTTTGACGAAGATGTAACGCTTCTAAAAATCACAAAATCGGTCGGTGTAATTTTACAGGCGTTATGACGTCACACCCACTCAATGAAAAAATAAATGGGCGAAATCGCGTCAAATCACTAGTTCTAGAATAAACTACGCAATTTTTCAAGAGCTCTCCGTCTATAATCTTAGCATAAGAGTCTGCAAATGGCTTCATAGCCTTAAGCGCCTTATAAAATTTAACTTAGAGGATTGGAACACTGCAATAACTGTAAGGTATTAAGATAAGGCTTATATTTGTGGGTCCGTGGGGAATGGGCCAACTGTGTGTAAACAATGGCCCATTTTCATGTTGGTATTGCCCTTTATATTTGTCATGATAATCTTGTACAGGTAGATAGTGGTCTGATTTCTGACAATCCGTATTTGTAAAGGGTATGTTACCATATTCTTTTTTTCGTGTGAAGATGTGGCCACATTCTATAAATTACCATATTTCGGACTTATGCCTTTGTCAAACAGACAGGCGAAAGCGAAGCGTTTCCGAAGCGATACCGAACCGAAGCGAGACGTCAGTCCGATAGTTCTGTCACGCTATCGGATCTCTTTCGATTTTCTATGTGACTGGATTCAAACAATTCCATACATTACAAATCAAAACGTCACGCTTCGCATCCGCCACGCCTGTCTGTTTGACAATGACTTAAGAGTGGAAGGGCAAACTCGCGTCCGATCACCGATAAGATGGACAGATCTCATTAAATCATCAACAAAGTGTATCCTTACTGAATGTACACGCAGTGCTAAGAATAGGGAGAGTTGTTTTTTTCTAGAGTTCTTTTTTTAGTAGGTTGAGTTACTGGCGTCTGTACCAGGGCGTCAGCTTCCTGCAGTCTAATCTACCTATCGGGCTTCCGTAAACGAATTACTGGGTAACACAATACACCCGTATCGTGTATTTCCACAAAGCAAGACCCTGATTCCATCAGTTAATTTGCGTGTCCTACTTTTACAACAGATCTAAGACTACAAACCTCAATTAGGAGTATGTTATAGCTTTGTATACATAACATAGAGGAACTGATGGGATATGGCCAGTAAAAAAATAATTACTTTGTTTAGCAAAGTTTATTAATTTAAATAGACGCAGTGGTTGTGAGCCGTCGCGAGTACCGAGCAAGAGAGAGGGCGACCTACGTGTGAAAGAGAAAGCAGTCATTTTAAAAACTTAAACACAAGCAAGGGTCTAACGCTATACAGCCAACAGGAACAGTGTATAATAAGACGGGGACGCGAGGTATGATGGGAAATCACACACTTAAGGCATCTTAAGACAATACTAGCGTAGCGCAAGCGTCAACAGGGCACCGTTTGTTAATGGCCGCTTGCAAATAACGTCCTGATAGCGCTTGCGCTACGTTAGTGTTGTGTTAAGTATGCCTAAAGAGTGTATGTCCCTGTTATACCTCGCGTCCCCGTCTTATACACTGTTCTCCTACTTTATATGAAAATATCTATATATGATAAAATGTATTTAGTCTGTTATTAAAGAATAAGGCTTAGATCAAAATAACTTCAAACTCCGAGACATCTCACCAGATGATCTGCGGTTTTTGAAACCATATACTACTTTGATTCATGCCAGGGTCAGGGGGCTGCCTTATAAGGTCACAATGGCCCCGGGACGTCAAGGGCTATTGAAGGACACCGTCGATTTTAGTTAGTACAAGTCTGACAGTCCCTTCCGTCCTGCCCTGGGTGGGAGGACTCATTTGATGATTTTATCACGTAAAATAACACCATTTTGATGTTAGGCGCTTACATGTCATGTGAACGTTGCCGACCGGTCTTGTGAACTTAGGCTTTTTTTTATCGTGGTAAAATCATCAGATGAGTCCTCCCACCCAGGGCAGGGCGGGAGGGACTGTCAGACTTGTACTGACTAAAATCCACGGTGTCCTTCACTAGCCCTTTACGTACCGGGGTTACGGTAATTGGAAAGTCCCGCGACCCCGACAGTCCCGCGACCCCGACTAGGACACGTATTTTTTAATCGATGGCTACTTATTGACAAAATAAATATAAAACTTATCAAAACTCGTAAGCGGGCCTCCTTCAGGGCTCCCGAGTCTCCCGTTTTGATATGTGCTAGTTGCATTGGAACGCACTAATAATTATACCACAGAGTGACTTGTTGTTAATTTTGAAAGCGTGATTTCGTTAATTTTCGTTTGCCTATCAAAGTATATGTTCTGTTATTTTTGATAATCTAATTGACGGACTAATTATGCGACAATTTCAGCAGACAAGCCAATTCTGAAAACTGTTAGCCTAAAACAATAAAGGGTATTTTTAATCCCTGTGCGGTGTCAACGATCAAACTGAAAATCAGGAACTCAACCACAACTCTACAATGTACACAACAAGGGTTCTAAAAACCCCCATCACAATGACAAGAGAATTCCAACCTACACGACCAAATTGACGACTTTTCATCAGCGTACGATGTAGCGAAGTTAACCCTATTCTATTGTGTGGGTTAAACATTAACCCTGCCCTGCCAACATGGGATATAAATAAAAAACAAAAGCAAGCGGAATGCAAAACAGTATTCACCATTTGGTGTCCCAATAAAATCAAATAAAGTCCCGTATACAGGGTGTTTAAAAGTAGGGTTCACTTATTTTGTGACGATTTGGATGATTAATAAATATTTTTATTTATTTTGTTTATGAATAAAAGGGACGAATTTATTGAGATAAAAGAAGATCAATATTTTTTAAATTAAACGCGTATACAAACGTGTCCATGAAATGAGGTCTTGAGGAGCTCGGTCGTTAAGACAGTGACAATCGTGACTCAAAGTCAGGATTGTTATGTCATGTAATAAAAAAATAAAATCAAAAAGGGTATATAAGCTCGTAGGAACTACTCTCAAATTCAATGTTAAGATAGAAAGACAGTCCATTTTATAACAAGGGCGGTGGGAATTATAATATTATGAAGATTTTTACAATAAAAAAAGATACCAAGATACCAACCCAAGAAAGAAAAGAGAAGAAGAATCCAAGAAAGAAGAATATGAAGAAATTAGAACAATTTATTTATTAATTTATCTAGATAAAACGTAACCATAAACTTTTTCACACACCGTAAACACCCTGTATCGTCGCAAGACGATCACCGGCCACCTTAGGCGCGGGAATGCAGGCAGCGAGTAATGGTCGACTCGCTGTCCGACCGTGGAACATGCCCGGGTCGACGGCGCGTTGTGTTCCACGCGCGCCTCAAAGAGTGTCAGCATAGTGACGGGGCCTGTGGAGGGCCAAAGCCTGCCGGGGTCGCGGGACCTAGGGATTATCGTGACCCCGGTACGTAAAGGGCTATTGAAGGACACCGTGGATTTTAGTCAGTACAAGTCTGACAGTCCCTCCCGCCCTGCCCTGGGTGGGAGGAATCATTTGATGATTTTACTACGATAAAAAAAAACACCCTGTATACAAAATGTTGTCATAACACGGGACTAAAGCGATGCCCAGTATCCTTCCAATAAATATTCCGCTTATTTTTATTTAACAATAGGTTCACGTTGACAACATCACAAAAGCCGAATGAAATGGCTAAAGGCGCCGCACATATGACAAAGCGCGGCGCAGAGCATTTTTGGCGGTCAAACTATTATCGATATTGTTCTCATTGATATATTAAACAAAATCAATTGTTCATTCCTGAAGAACATTGAAGCGACGATAACGAACCGATACGAGACGTCAGTCCGATAGTTCTGTCACGCTATCGGATCGCTTTCGCTTTTCTATGTGACTGGATTCAAACAATTCCATACATTACAAATAAAAACGCCTCGCTTCGCATTCGTCACGTCTGTCTGTTTGAAAAAGGCTTATATGTGTAATAATTTGCTAGTTTCCAGCATTAATAAATTACTAATGATTTTAGTCCGTAAGTTAGAGTATTGAAGAATAATGGACACGTATTTTCTTGTTTCTTTTACAAGAATTAATAATAACGGAGATAAAATACATTAAAATTCAGGACTGGCGACGTACTGTCAATTTTTAAAAGCTCATCTTACGCGTACCACAAAATAATAAAAAATTAAATAAGTGTCAACTTATCCGAAAAATATTTGCTCCGAGGATGAAACGACACCATTCAAAAAATGAAGTCGTCAACTCTATTCATTAAATTCATGTTTTGATAATCTCACTGACAGGCTAATTGGTTTTTTTTCAGTGTCTTGCCTATTGATTTTAATACTGTATAGTTTGATACTGATACTGATACTGTTAGCCTACATCATCCCACTGCTGGGCAAAGGCCTCTCCCCATGACTTCCAGTTTTCACGATCCAGGGCCAAAGTGGTCCACTGGTCATCGGTTTTGTCCAGCTCGTCCCGCCATCTTCAACGAGGTCTGCCACGACGCCTTCTGGCTGTGTCAGGGCTCCACAAGGTGGAGTTATTTTGGCCCACAGCTGATTGGGCATGGGGCAGTCGTGGCCGGCCCAAGCCCATTTCAGTGTAGCGGCCTTTTGACCAACGTCAGCGATTTAGTTATTATAGTTAGATGGGAAAAAATAATTTGCGCTACACTCCGTCAAATGTGCGTCGGCCCTAGCAAACTAAAGCACGGATATTTTTGGCTAACAGTCTCTGGTCAAATGTAGCCGAGAGAGCCCTTTATTTTCTGAATTAGTTACATTTAGAAACAAATGGAGATTTCTTTTGGGTATTACGTTTATGGACTGAGTGTTGTTAGTAGGTAGTTGAAAGTGAAGTTGGGTGTAAGGGTTTGTTAGTATTGCCACATACAATAATCGTGCTTAGAGACGTGGTGACCGAGATCACTGGTAGCCCAATGTTATTGGCCTCAATTGTGAGATTTATTTTGTAAGTCGTAAGTTCTGCCGCAGTGGTAGACGCCCACGGCGACAGACGTCGCCAGACGATCTCCGGTCACCGTAGGCGCTGGTATGCGGGCAGCTAGTAATGGCAACTCGCTGTCCGACCATGGACCATACCCGGGTCGACGGTAAAGTGTCAGCAAAAAGCCAGCCGGGGTCGTGGGACTATTGAAGGACACCGTGGATTTTTGTCAGTACGAGTCTGACAGTCCCTCCTGCTCTGCCCTGGGTAGGAGGACTTATTTGATGATTATAACACGCTAAAAAAAAATTGTCATAGGTTCTGTTCAGACTAAATAACCCTGAAGGCGCTTTATTTTGTAAAATTGTGTTACCTGTGCACTCATGATAGTAAACAGTTATATTTAGTGGAAACCTAATACCCCTAGGATATGTGGAAACCCTGCCTAGCGGTCCACCCCGAGAAACAGCACTATAAGGAAGCTTGTGTTGCGGTGATGGTTACGGCGATCCCATAGACGATGGTAAGCTTCATCGGACATCTGGACCGTCTGGCTTGCGACCACTTAGCTGTCGAAGTCGGGCGTCAAACAGTTTTTACTGTATTCCGTCTATGCACAGGATTTTTTTTTTGGGTCGATAGCACTTTCTGTTTCACGCGCGCCTCAAGGAGTGTCAGCATAGTGATGGAGCCCCCCTGTAGAGGCCAAAGGCAAAGCCTGCCGGGGTCGCGATAATCACGAATTACCGTGACCCCGGAACATAAAGGGCTATTGAAGGACACTGTGGATTGTAGTCAGTACGAGTCTGACAGTCCCTCCCGCTCTGCCCAGGGGGGGAGGACTCATTTGATGATTTTACTACGTTAAAAATGCACAGGAATTTCAGTTATTTCGGTGATTTCGATTCATTAATCTCATCTTTGCTTTTTGGGCTAGATTAATGCAAATTCACAACAAATGCCTCGGGGATTATGACTCACTACCTTTCTTAGATAGGAGACCTTTTACTCTATCAATGGGACTACTCCTATTCAGGCTTTCCTTTAATATTTTCTTTTAAGCCCCAGTTATTTGTTGATGTCTACCTATATGCTAAAAGAAATTTAATTGACATCCGACCGTTACGAATCTTCTACGTTCCCTTTGATATTATTCATTTTTTTTACAAAATAAGGCAACGTAAGGAACTATGCTCAACCGGCTTGTTTGACAAAAGAGAACATTATCCAACGAATTCGCATTTTCTTTCATCCTACAACACAATAGGTCTTACCCGTTAAAATTCAAGGTAAAATCCTACCGTTTTTAGGGTTCCCTGTGGAATGGATAAATAGGGGACGCTTTTAATAATGCACCGATTGTCGGTATCTGTTTAAAAAATGTTAGAGACCTGACTATTTACTTTTACAATACTTTTGTAATACTCGTAACATAATATTTCGATAGAATTGTCAACCGTAGTGTATCGCAAATAAAGATCACTGCGATTTTGACAGCGATGGAAAGTTATTAAACTGTAAATGCATTTTGATCTAAGCATCTCTTGGTTATTAATTGGAATAGGGGCGAGTTTAATTGACGTACGATGTTGCCGTGGGATAATTAACAAAAAAAAAAATTCGACAACTATCGCACAACACCATCTAGTCCCAAGCTAAGCAGAGCTTGTGTTATGGGTACTAGACAACTGATAAACATACATATATATTTCTAAATACATACATATGTAATAATACATATTTAATATGCTAGTTATATTTCATTACAACGCAGCAGAAACCTAACTTCATCTTCTCAGATAGAAAACAGATCTCAAGATTCTTTGATGATGCAGAACCCTTAGTAGGTACGCAAGTTCAACTCTAACAGGGCAGATATTTCAGCACCTACTTTTTCCTACAAAAATCAACGAAGGCGAAATCTTTTCTTAAAGAACCCTATTATAAGGACGTTAATAAGTCCTTATCGTGTTTAAAGCTAAGGCTACAAGATCTTTCTGCCACTCAAGACCTTGTTCCAACATCTTTTGATGTTCGAAAACCTGAGAGGGATTAAAAAAATGCTGGGATGGATAATACTTTAGGGTTTTATCGTCGGTTTAAGGGCAAAATAGTACCGAATATAATCGGCTAAGTGCGAGACGAAATCGTAAAGCGGTTTCGTAGAATCAACAACGAAACGGAGGTTTACGTGGTTCGGGTTTTTTACGTGGTAAAATCATCAAATCAGTCCTCCCATCCAGGGCAGAGCTGGAGGGCTTGTCAGACTTGTACTGACTAAAATCCACGGTGTTTTTCAATAGACCTTAATTCTGGATCACGGTTACGCATTAGTCCCGTGAACCCGGCAGGGGTTTGGCCCTCTAATGGTGCCCTATTTTTGCTGACAGCTCTTTGACTTGGTTTTGACTTACTTTTATTTGAGCGTGGAACCCTAAATAAAAGGCCTGTTCAAATACTCAAAGGTCTGATTAAGAGGCTAGTTAAAAATATCAGGATCGCCGATTAAATTTTTCTTTTCTCGATTTGGTCAGCAAATAGGTACTTAGGCTTTTTACTTCTTTGATCATAGAACCGTGTTTAAGATCTTTGATCAGGATTTTTTTTTAATTGACGTGATTGATTAACGCAGACTGATTTAGGTATTTTATACATTTCTTTATCAATTTTAATTTACAGAGGATTAATCAAAGCGAAGCTTTTACTCTGATTAAATATTAATTGGGCAGCATAATGTTTTACAAGGAGTAAAACATTATGCTGCCCATACAAAAACATTAAAAGAGGCTTCTAAATCCTGACTTGAAAATTGTGGATGGGTGACCAAACATTACTTACCCCACACTAAGAATTTCTCTTGTATCGTGGTTGCATTTTACATACATAGAAACTCACATACACAAACCTCCTGACCCGGAACAACTACTTGCAGATCGTACAAATATTTGT
Source organism: Agrotis puta (assembly GCA_943136025.2). Lineage (NCBI taxonomy): Eukaryota > Metazoa > Arthropoda > Insecta > Lepidoptera > Noctuidae > Agrotis > Agrotis puta. The sequence continues at coordinate 3,816,555 of OW964190.2, read as the reverse complement.
TCCGTGCGGGGATCGAACCCGCGACACCCTTCGACACCCCATCGAGTCTAGACCCTTCCATGCCTCCGAAGACCTCCACTTAGTTGGTCCCGGCTAGACTGTAATCTGTGGTGTCTGCTTACTGAACCCACTAGCGATGATAGGTGTAACCACGGCTGGGGCCCGCAAACGCCCCATCCTGTTGGAGTCCGGCGCCAAAAGGTTTTCAATGTATTACCTTGGTGCCCAGAAGTTCTAGTTTCTTCTTCAGACCTCGCTCCATCGTAGGTCTCACCTTTGCTTCTGGGCTAGAGCAAATCCTTTTCCATCATTATCATCATCTTCAGCCGGAAGACGTCCACTGCTGAACATTGGCCTCCCCCTTAGACCGCCACGCCGAACGTCAATTCGCCACTTGCTTTTTGCATATTGATACCTGGCTTTTTGTAAATTGGGAAATCTATTCAGGCTTTTTTTTCATAAATCATACTTTATCATAAAATAAACTAATGGCTTCTTCCCATGGTTGTCAGCAGAAACTACAGAGCGCCACCAGCTACGATCACATACTTCTTTCGCCTCATCCACATTCATACATCTGGTCTTTTACGCACGCCGATTGCGAGTACTGCTCACCCGGCCTTTCTGAAGCTCTTCACCAATAAGGTCAGTGTAGGTCTTCCTAAGGCGTAATTTATTCGGTAATAAAATATTTGAACATACAGAAAACATTAGGTAAATGAAAGTCTTTTACAATAAGGTTTCAAATTGTTGAAATGCCAAAGACGTATTGGCATTTGACGGTTTTGACTTAAGAAAGTACTTGACGAATGATGTAAATTGAGTACGTAACCAACCCTTATTTTGTTTGGGAAAAATACAAAAGATTTGTTTATATTATTAAGGTTCACCTTAATAAATATATATATGTAATTTTTTCAAAGTTTGATATAGATGCCTGCAGGGGTCGCGGGACTCTTGAATTACTGTGACCCCGGTACGTAAAGGGCTATTAAAGGACACCGTGGATTTTAGTCAGTACAAGTCTGGCAGTTACGCTCTGCCCTGGGAGAAAAAAATCATCACATGAGACTCACTCATGCGTTGATTTTACCACGTAAAATAAAAGTTTGATATAGATAAAAGAGGTTTTTCTTTTCTTTTCTTATTTTTGTTAATTTATTGTCCATAGAATGAAGTGGTTAGAGAAAAATGAAGTGTTCTATTATTAGCTGTTATGTTGCTGTAATTGGAATGAACCCAAAATATTTCTGAGGAATGATAAATCCAGCTGCGAGATCGACTCGTAACTGCGTCTTCTGGATAAGTTGAATGTCGTTCGTTTTTGAACGGTTTACACGTTCAAAAACAAGGGAATGAAAGATTCAGCTTCAAACGAGTGTGTTGCGATGGCCTAATTGTTAAGGCGTCTGGAGTACTTTTCCAGAAGACGCGGGTTCGAGTCCCACTCGCAGCTGTATTTTTCTTTCCTCAAAATTATTTGAGAAAACGCGACCCAGGCGTTATTGCGTAAATTAAATACATAGAACCCAAATTATTTAAATGTTAAAACAACTTCTTTAAAATTTGCACGGTCACAGACAGGCAAGAAAAAATAAATAATTTCCTTTTTAGGATAAGCTATTATAAAACCAAATTGCTTCAACAGAACGGTATTTATAATTCAAACATCATTAAAATTTGAATAAGCTTCTAGGTTATTATTTTTTAGTCCTAAATTTTCTTTTACCTGTGCTAAATTTTAAAATAATGGTAGAACTTAGGACGGCTCTCTTTTGGCACTAAGACCTAATTTGAATTGGCAACTGTGGTTCTACTAAAGGCTTTAGATTTTTTAAAGCTATTGCTTTTATCGCGGGCTTTGAGCGCCGCGAGAAATTCCTTTTTTATTCCGTTTTTTCTTTTTTTTTATTAATAAAATAAAGAAATAATAATAATTGCATAAGTTGATAAAAATGCTATGCAATAGCTTTTCGCGGCAGTCCCCGAGTGCCACACGTGTTTTTTTTTTTTTTTAAAGATGTTGCCCCCCCCCCCCCACTAGGAATTTCTCCTGTATCGTGGGTGCGTTTACAAACACAGCACACCAAGACCCGGAACAACTACTTGCAGATCATACAAATATTTGTTCCGTGCATGTGGTTTTACATTTTTTAATGCAATTTGATGTAATGACATAAAAGCTAGCGCCGAGTCAAAATGACTTCAGTCGTGGCGGTATTATCAGTCCCCAATTTGATTTTGACGTTAGTTACGTTTGCATCTGACTTCGAACTATCCATTACTCACCGTCCGCAAGCCAAAGTCACCGCGCGATATCCAACACCAACACCCTCGGTGTTTCTTGCGGTGGCTGGGTCGTGATGTAGAGTTTGTGCTCTCCCTCACGTATCCAGTCGCCTCCTTCGCTAGCATTACTACTTCCCAGAAAAAGGTAACTTCTTTTCTCATAATATTTTTTTTTAGCATGGTCATCAAATGAGTCCTCCCACCTAACGGAGAGCGGGAGGGACTATCAGACTCGTACTGACTAAAATCCACGGTGTCCTTCAATAGCACTTTACGTTCCGGGGTCACGGTAATTCGTGAGTCCCGCGACCCCGGCAGGCTCTTGTTACATACTTACATACGATTTTTTGCAGGGTTAGCAAGCCGAAAATACAATGAGCCGGTCACATTTGTTTGACAGCCGGTGAAAAAGTCGAATCCCAAAGCGAAGGTGAATGTCACTAAGTTTTTTAATTTGTTCTTTGTTTTTCAAACTTTCACCGTTTCTAGAGCCTCATATGTCTTAGTTGTTTTTTTTTTAAAGATTTCAGTCTATTTGGGGAAGAAAGAAAAACGAAATACAATTTTAATTAAAACTTTTTATTTTTGAGAATCATTATCACAAAATTCGTAGTCCTATACGACTATTTACGTATACTTTATTTATATTAAATTGTCTAATACAAAATATCTTACATCTTAAGTCTACAATGACTAGAATGATTCATTCGCTGCGTTTCAGTAGTTTTTACATTTAATAAACTATTTGATTTCACGTCAGCAAGAGTAATTCCAGTGTGGGAACGAGGTGGCGCTATATGACTTGTATAGCTCTGTCTCTTTCCCACAATGGCTCTGTGTAAGTCAGAAATTATTCCATTTGAACAGCCAAAATTAGAAAAGTATCATGTCATGGTCTGCAAGTAAGCCGAGTGACTACCAAAATCCATTTAGCTCGTTCTGACGTAAAACATACATACAGACAGACAGTAACTTTTACATTTAACGTATCTTTTATGGATGTATAAATTACAGGACAACAATTTAATATAATCAACATTGTCTTACAATCTTCTTTTTCATAATTTAATTATTTCTGATTTAATATACACCCAGTTTCTGATGTCGTAGTTAACTATCTGTTCTAACTATTTTTTATATCGATTATTAGTCATTTTACTGATTTCACTACAATCCCACAGAAGCGATACTATTGAAAGATGTTACACATAAACCAAGCTTTGATAAAAATAAGCTTTTATTACTTGTTCATAAATAAAACTACTACTATATACTATATAAGAACAAAGAATCAAATGAATCCAAATTCGTTGGGATAGCGTCTTTTCATTACAGAGTTCCTATAGCCAGGTTCCAGCTCCCTCATGAAGTCAGCTCCACGTCTTCATAATATTGCATTGTCACTCGATATACATATTCGTGCAAAAATTCAGCTCAATCAGAAACCGAGAAGTGAGTCAAATTTAACTTGCAAGATTTGATCATAGACAAACAACGGTACAAGTGTTACTATTTAAATTATCTTCAGACAAAACATATTCGAATTATTTATTTAATTGTATTTATTCTGAATCATTTCATTGAATTAGAAGTCATTTTTATTATTGAATTAGAGTAATGGAGGGATTAATTTAATTCAATAATAAAATTGCTTCAAAAATAAAATGGCCAATTTTATGTCGACCTTACGTTTTACTGAACGAAATACGCCAACAAGTCAACAAAATGGCGCTTTTACGTTGATTAAAGTTTCACACATCAAAGGCTTGCTCTGTTTTCCCCTTAATTTGTTTCGAATCAATAAAATTAACCTACTGTTTAATTATTACGTGTGTTATCATTGACTAGCGACTCTACCCGGTCTCGCCCGGATAGTAGAGCATAATTATGATTACATGTTTTGTTACGAGTATAATAATATCTCAAAAGGATAAGACAGCGTTTTCACGAAAGTTCATAAGCGGTATAATTTTTTTCAGATATTTTCAACGATTGTGTATTTAATTGAAAACATGTAATTGGTCCGTCACTTTATATTATCAATAAATTTATTGACGCGTATTTTTTGTTTTGTTAAGTAAATCAAAGTTAACTGACATACGACACTTTTAAAATTGGTAAAATCATCAAATGAGTCCTCCCACCCAGGGCAGAGTGGGAGGGACTGTCAAACTCGTACTGACTAAAATTGACGGTGTCCTTCAATAAAATAATAATAATAATAATAAATAAGTACGGTAGTACCCTAGTACGGCTATCCTCATATAGCGGAGCCGCAACAGTTAATTTTCCATAAATTGACTCCAACATTATCTAAAACCACTTAATATGAAATGCCTACTTAATAACTTTCGTTTATTCATGACTTCGCATTCACCCGATTGATTTTTTCCTTTCCGATTGATTGATTGTCATTCTGATAGACTAGGAGCAGATTTTGGCTCATTGTTAAATAATCGTTCCAGTCATACAATAGTAAATCATTGTTACCATGATATGCATTTTAATGAGCTCATTCATAAAATTCAACTTACAAAATTGAATGAGCAGTCCACAGTAGTACTTCTTATTGGAAATAGCTTGAGTATTTCAAAGGGGGACATTATTAATGGTATTGATACCCTACTTAAATTAAAATTAGGCAAATTAATTCTATGTGCATTACCATACTCAGACAATTTATCTAGTCAAGAGAATGAATTTATATCTAGTTTAAATAACCTGATGCATTTTTTAACATGTCGTCATAGTGACCGTTTATTGTTTTTTGATACTAACAATTTTGTTAGAGATTTTGTTTTGATCCAGGAACATAATTTTATGTTTCCTCCGAAAAGAAGTCGGCATTTTCTGGCTCCTTTGTTAGCTTATTGTTTACACGCAGTTATTAATAATTTAACTGAGACTAGGTTAAGTGATGAATCAGTGTTATCCTGTATCTCTAGTAATATTGTATCCGAATCTTTAAACTTTTAGAGCCGACAATAGTGAAGCATAGTAAGAATATTTTACTTTATCATCAGAATATTAATCGCTTCTCTGGCAAAATTTTAGACGTGGAGTTATTAATAGATAAATACCAAATGGATATTTTATGTTTTTGTGAAACATGGTTGAAACCAGATAGGATGCTTTTTAATGTGAATAATTTTTCAGTTGCCAGTGCGTTCAACAGATCAACTTTAGGTGGTGGTACCATGATTCTTTGTAATAACAGTCTGCGATATAAAGAAAGGAAGGATATCACTGCTTGCTCTGTTGATCGCTTATGTGAGGTAGCATGTGCTGAGGTTGAGGGCTATACCATCCTATGTGTCTATAGACCACCATCATCAAACTTGGCATTATTTCTAATAACAATGGAAGAAATATTAGGCAAACTTTTTAGAGATGGTAAATTAGTTTTTGTCTGTGGTGACTTAAATATTAATCTATTAGTCAACTCACCTGATAAGTTAAAGCTTATATCTTTGTTCAAATCATTTAATTTAGAATGTTTATTTAATGAAGCAACTAGAATAACAGCAACTTCAGCTTCATGCATAGATAATGTTTTTACTAATTGTAAAGTTAAAGATTCCTGCTTAATTAGAGGCGTTAGATCAGACCATACTGGCCAACTCGTATCGTTTGAATTAATTCATAAAATAAAGTTAGATAGAATAATTGAGTTGAGACCTCTTACCAAAAATAAATTAAAATCGTTTAATAACAATATTATTAGCAATCTTTCTACTACTTGCTTTGATACACAAGACCCTAATAAAAACTATAACATATTATTTTCAACAGTTTGCCAGGAATTCAATAAAACGTGTCCAGTTAAAAAAGTTAAAGTTAATAATAAATCTAAATTTAGTGAATGGGCCACAGCGGGAATAAGAATAAGCAGAGATAACTTATATAATTTATATCATGAAAAATCTTTTACTTCAGATCAAGATTTTCATAATTATGTCAGATTATACTCAAAAATATTCAAAAAAGTTTGCGCCCAAGCTAAATCTCAAATAATAAGTAATAAAATTAATGCCTCTAATAATAAAATAAAAACTGTTTGGCAGGTCATTAACAGAGAAACTGGTAAGTCACAACATCGAGATCAGAATGGAATGTCTTTAAAAATAGACAATAAACCGATTTCTGATAAGCAAGAAGTCGCTGAGACACTAGAACATTTCTTTACAAACATACCGCTTGAAGTCACAAAATCTCTCCCCTCTTCACCAAAGCTAGCTGAGGCTCTTCTTAAAGATAACTTTATAAAGGACATACCGACTTTTAAATTCACAGCCATATCTATTGCTACCATCAAAAAAGCTTTTAATAGTCTAAGTATTAAAAATACTGAAGACTTGTGGGGGATATCCGTCAAGGTGCTTGGAGATATTATTGATTCAATTGCTCCTGTCCTGACGGGCATATTCAATCAATGCTTGGACAGTGGCAAGTTTCCCGACTTAATGAAACATAGTAAAGTAGTACCAATTTTTAAATCAGGTTGTAAGTGTGATCCCTCTAATTACCGACCCATATCTGTGCTCCCGGCATTAAGTAAAATTTATGAAAAAATCATGCTGGATCAGATGTTGTCACATTTCAATTCAAATGGAATTCTGCATGGTCAGCAGTTTGGTTTCACGAAAGGTCGGTCTACGACTGACGCGGGAGTTAAACTCATCAGTCACGTCCTGGAATCCTGGGAGAAATCTCAGGATGCCATTGGTATCTTTTGTGACCTCTCCAAAGCGTTTGACTGCGTCGATCATAACACACTAATTTGTAAATTATATCATTACGGAATTCGTGATCAAGCTGCTGGCCTTGTTCTCTCCTATTTATCAAACAGACAGCAAAAAGTTAATGTGAATGGGGCAACGTCATCTGGGTCTCTGGTCAAGATGGGCGTGCCTCAAGGTTCAATTCTTGGCCCCTTTTTATTTCTAGTTTATATCAACGACCTTCCATTCATGATGGCCAACTTATCAGATATAATTCTTTTTGCTGATGACACATCGCTCATTTTTAAAATAGATAGAAAAGATACGGATGTTTTACATGTAAACGAAAGTCTAGGTGTTCTCTCGAAATGGTTCGCAGCTAACAATCTATTACTGAATGCGAACAAAACAAAGTGTATTAAGTTCTCGTTACCAAATGTTCCACAAGTGGGTCTAAACTTAAAACTTGACGGCAATAAACTCGATGCTATTGCAGAAACTGTATTCTTGGGTATTACTCTTGATTCTAAATTACAGTGGGGCGCCCACATTAGAACTCTTTCGAGTAGGTTAAGCTCTGCTGCTTATGCGGTAAGGAAAATAAGACAGCTAACTGATATAGCCACAGCTAGGCTAGTATACTTTGCTTATTTCCACAGTATTATGTCATACGGCATTCTGCTGTGGGGTTCCGCAGCGGACGTAGATTCAGTTTTTATATTACAAAAGAGGGCGGTCCGCGCAATTTATAAAATGGGCCCTCGTGAGTCTCTTAGAGAGAAATTCAAAGAAATTGATATTTTAACACTGCCTTCACAGTTCATTTTAGAAAACATTCTGTATGTTCGCAAAAATCTAGGACTCTTCAAGACTAGAAGCGATTTTCATAATATCAATACACGCAGTAAACACGAAATTGTAATACCGAGATTCAGATTAGCAAAGACGAGCAAGTCGTTCCTTGTAAACAGCATACGTTTTTACAATAAATTACCTAAGTCAGTCACTGGACTAACTGAGGGAAAGTTTAAAACCCATATTAAACGTGTCCTTATTAAAAAAGCATATTACAAAATTAAGGACTACGTTGAAGACAAGGATGTGTGGCAATAGTTCCTTCTGCACATGTGGCTTCCCTGGCAGCTCAGCAGCAGCACCTATTTGTACTTTAACTTCTCTCATCCACGTGTTAGGATAATATGATTCTTCTATTTTATTCCTGTATATAGTTTTTTATTTTATTATTTTTATTCTTATTATTGTGTTATTTTTGCAATATTATATTGCCTTAGCTTTAACTCCAGTTCAGATTTGTTACAGTTTGTAAGACATTATAGAATTAACCCAGCTTTTATAGCTTTCTTTTTTTTGTATAGATTCTTCCTTACTCTTTGTTTGTGAATGTGAGAACATTGTAAGTCGTGTGTGTATATATATATATATATATTTCTTTTTTTTTTTTGTAGCACTAATTTTAAAAAGGACTTCCCCCTTGTTACCAGGCCTACGTTTTTCTCACATTTCGAAGTATCCAAAAATTGTAACAATCTGATTGTAAAACCATACCATATTTTAAAAGAGTAACCATGGAGTTTCTTGCCGGTTCTTCTCCATGGAATCGACCAACCCGAACCGAGCACCTGCTGTCGACGTTTTATAAGTGCCCTCATGGGCCTATGTGAAATAAAAACTTTTGATTTTGATTTTGATTTTGACCCATTTTTGACGCCAAAAAGGCCTCGATTCATAACGTTTAATACTGCTGTCTATGCATCACTTTTTTTCACATTTCTTTAACAAAGGAAAAGAGAATCGTAAATCAAAAAAATCCATTGTTTCTGCAAATCATCTAAGTGTCAAGTAAAATTAATGCTTTTGATCCATTTATATAATAACAGCGTAGAACTAAAGTTTCATTTCGAGGAATTTTAGGCCATAGCCTAAAACCATTTTTCTGCTTTATAAATTACTTGCCCAAACGAATGTGATTTAGTTTAATATATTCGCATTTCTTGATTTCAAAATTCATTGGTTGTCGTTACAATAGATCATGTTTCAAGGCACATTTCATTTTTTTCATACCAATTGAAATTCCGTGGGCAGCGAGTAATGGGCAACTCGCTGTCCGACCATGGACCATGCCCGGGTCGACGGCGCGTTGTGTTCCACGCGCGCCTCAAAGCGTGTCAGCAAAATGACGGGACTGCCCTCTAGAGGGCCAAAGCCTGCAGGGGTCGTGGGACTGTACGAATTACCGTGACCCCGGACCGTAAAGGGCTATTGGAGGACACCGTGGATTTTAGTGAGTACGAGTCTAACAGTCCAAAGAAAAAAACAATTGAAATTGGGAAGAGAAGCATCTAGATTGGCACTCTACAAGATTTTATGGCGAAAAAACCAAAGTAAACTGTTGTTTGGGAAACTTTAGGAGGTTCCTCATTGTACGCGTCTAAATGTTACTGCAGTGCTATTCTCATCAGCCTTGTGTTGAGAGCTGCATCAGCGTCGAAAGTACAGCTACAAATTGATGCTTCATCGCTGGGGCAGCGCTGCATAGGATCCGTAGACAATAGCACTGCTGGTATGGATAGCCTATCGACCACCCTGGATAGATACATTAGTATTGTAACCATTTTTTGGGGAGTAATGAGACCTCCCCTCCTAGATGGAGTGAAAAAGAGACTATAAGACTCTTACTGTTCTTTGTGATGCAGGGTCCCGGAGCCTACATAAGATAGTCCCGTGACCTCTGTAAACCCTTTTTTTAGGTGGTTAAAACATCGAATAAGCCCACCCACCTTTGTAGAGCAGAAGGGAATGCCAGACTTGCACTAACTTAAGTCTGTCATGTTCCTTCATAATTATGCCCTTTAGGTAGCTAGCGTTCCAGAGCTGCTGAGTATTTTTAAGACAGTCATAAATACAATATCACCCCAAATACAATAAATCTCTCATAAATAATTTCGAGATGCGAACAAAATATAAAAGAGAATTCATTCAATTTTACGATCTAGCTATCAAATGGGATTATACTTGACAAAATTCTATATTCTTCAAGTGTTTGTGGAGATTATGTAGGTATCGATTTACGGTGTAAATATTTTTATTAGAGTTATAAACGGTTATTGCAGATTACCTACATTTCAGTTTGTTCCAGAAATAAAATGAAGTGGGAATGTAAATCTATATACATATATAAAAGGAGAACTGACTGACTGACATATCAACGTGCAGCCGAAACTACTGGGGCTAGGAATGTGAAATTTTGCACACGGCTTCCTATTATAATGTAGGGGAGCACTAAGAAGGGGTTTTTGGAAATATAACCTTTAAGGGGGTGAAAAGGGGGAATTAGGAAAGTACGTAATCCACGCGGACGAAGTCGCGGGAAAAGTGCTAGTGATTTATATAGCAATATTCGAAACTATGAAGAATAAGTACCGAAAAGTACTGAAAGGAGTTTTGATGCCAATTTTGACGAAAACTAAATCAGCATCGTTGGATTTAAGAAAAATCAATAATCTTTCCCAGGAACTGAACCCGCTGATTTTGGAAAAATATCAAACCCTGGAATTATAATAGCATTCGATAGTGTTGCTAATAAGGATCAAATTCTGGGAAGTAATTCTTTTCACTCCTTCGTTACCTACATACAGTTATTCCCGTACATTACCAACATAACCGGCATACACAAAATTACTATGATTAACCTAAAACACAACGTTGTAAATAGCAGTACAATAAAATAAACGCTACATTCCCCAGAGAAACTACAATTCACACATATTCCAGTAAATTTTCCAACATTTCTAAAAATTAATCTTCCGTTTTTGTGTGTACCTTTTTTACAGCAATATTCTTTATTACTTTCCTGGTATAAAGCATTGTGTTTCAAAAGCTAATTAAGTGCTTCCCACAGCTAATGGGAACTTTGTGACAAAACAAGGGTTTTAGTAAATTCGCTTGAACGAAATTAATATGGTGGTCATTTTGGGGGTTGAATTTTTCACTTTAAGTGCTTGGTATTTATACTGTTCTAGTTCTTGGTATTTTACCGTTTGATGTTAGTTTACGGGTTGAAAAATTAAACCTAATTAATAGTTGTTAAAAAAAATCACAACAGTACGCCATTTTGAATTTTTGTTGCTGGAATATTCCGTTTTATTTCAAATTTAGAAACTATTTCACTACGTTTATCTCTGTTAAAATGCAAATTTACAATAATTTTGAAAAAATTTTCAACGAAATTACGTGTATAAAATAATTTGAAATCCTCACGACTTAAATGAGACGATTAAAAAAATGAATTTTCTCCGCATGATACCTATTTTATTAACTGGAATTTAAAAATGTTGGAAGCTGCATTTCTCCGGCTAGTGATTTTATTTTTTAAATAAGTTTCTATTTAACGCGTCCACTTTTTTAAGATTTATTTTAGCTAGCATTTGCGGAGTGATATTTAAAGACATTAAAATAAAACCTCGTTTTTGTTTGTGCATTTTTAATTATGAATACGGGTGCGGCGTTTATTTCAAGCAAATTATTATATATTTTCGCCTAGAGCGATCACTTCTTTAAAATTAGATGAACGATTTCAATATGGCTCTCACCATTTTTTTTTTATCGTGGTAATATCATCGAATGAGTCCTCCCACCCAGGGCAGGGCGGGAGGGACTCTCGGACTTGTACTGACTAAAATCCACGGTGTCCGTCAATAGCCCTTTACGTACCGGGGTCACGGTAATCCCTTGGTCCCGCGACCCCGGCAGGCATGGCTCTCACCATAGTAAAAAGAATTGAATACAAATTTCTCTTCCCCTCTCCTGCGTCAAACTCTTCTCATAAGAGAGGCATTGTAAAGTGGCATAATTTCAAATGATATGATACTGTCATTAAATGCTCATTTTTTTTTCATACCAGGGCCCATTTTGCGTCCTCTTCATTAATAATTAATGACTTAGCCACTTTCCGTTGGTATAAGCAGCTTTTTGATATAAACGTCGAGTTTTGTAATTTCAGTAATGATCTTAATGAAGATTGTCTCAAGTTATTAAGGAAGGAATGTCTTTGGATTGCGTTCTTGTTAATTTTCAAGAAGTATAATATAAAATTCAACGAATAATATATTACACTTCTTCCGAGAATGTCTGTCTTTCTTGGAAACCAATGTCTAAATACAATTAGAAATAAGATAGTTCAAGCTGTAGTTAAACAGTATTCACTATTCATAATATTTATATTCTCATATTTTAGTGTCGCCTTCCAAAACATTTTCCACCAGTATTATTTAGTAATAAATAAATGTCTACTCCTAAAGAGCTGAACAAACTATTTTGTAAGTAAATTCATGTCATTTATCTTCTAGATGTTTTCCAGTAACAACGGAAATGGGCTCCGAAATAAATCGCTTTATTTTCTTGGTATTATAGGACTTGAGTTAATCGACGGTTACTATCAGCTTCATTTATCATAGAAAAATATGACTGTAGCAGTAAAAATAAATATTTGTCTCAACATTTTAGCCTTTGTCAAACAGACAGGCGATAGTGAACCGGACCGAGTCCGAAGCGATAACGAACCGATACGTGACGTCAAACTGGGTGCAGCAAACCGAGGCGTGGTAGTTGTATTAGCTGGCTTTTTATGAACGACGAGCAAATACGCCTTCGCCGCGTCCTCGCATCGCTTCAGTCACGCTATCGGTTCGCTTTCGCTTTTCTATGTGACTGGATTCAAACAATTCCATACATTACAAATAAAAACGCTTCGCTTCGTATTCGCCACGCCTGTCTGTTTGACAAAGGCTTTATACAGATTATTAATAGAAACGGAACAATTCTTATGTTTCTTCAAACATAAATCGATGAAATCAATGTACATTAGTAATGAATGACTAACTTTATATAGATGATATCGTTATTGTTGTTGTAAAAAAACATTAATTTTTTACAGAACATTTTGTATTACATTTAATATTCTAATTCCATTTACAATTTCGCATGGTATTATTTTCATTTACAAGTTAATAAACAACAAATCAGCCTTAACTTTATAATGTGATTGTTTCGGAAAATTCCAGATACTTTATAATAACATTATTAGTTTTAACACGTGAAAAGTTTATATTCATCTTCAACACTATCAGCATACAAAATTAAAAAATCAACAAAATTAATATTATTCTGTGAGCCAAGTTGAGCTTATACTTACAATATTTGTGCAATTCATAACACATTACAGAAATCTTTTATTATACATTGGCCAAAAACTTAAAAAAAAATGAGAATATGTCTGGAAATATAAACATAAGAAAGTTACTACTTAAGCCTTTGTCAAACAGACTGTCGTGAAGAATGCGAAGCGAGGCGTGTTTTATTTGTAATGTATGGAATTGTTTGAATCCAGTCACATAGAAAAGCGAAAGCGATCCGATAGCGTGACAGAACTATCGAACTGACGTCTCGCTTCGGTTCGGTATCGCTTCGGAAACGCTTCGCTTTCGCCTGTCTGTTTGAAAAAGGCATTAGTCATCCATAATGGTTACAAATAGTCAACATATTTCCACAGCATAATTTTGATAGATACAGTCAGACAGTAATATTTCATAGTGTACTTCTCGAAAGGATTATCTGGTTTTATTGTTAAATCCACTATGATTTGAGGTCCCTTATTACGGCTGAGTTGAGTGAAAAGGATTTTATGTAACTTTGTCTCATATTTATGGAAAGATTGGGTGTGTGGATATGAACTGATTATGAGCTGAAGAAGCTGTGAAGTTTTTTACATAAGAAACAATACATCGTTAATGGTTCTAATAGCAACTGTCATTTATCTATAATATGTATGTATTTAGAAATTTACAAGTATGTTTATCAGTTGTCTAGTACCCATAACACAAGCTCTGCTTAGCTTGGGACTAGATGGCATTGTGTGATAGTTGTGGAATATTTATTATTTATTTATTTATTTACTTATTATTTTTATATGTCTGTCGATTTAACAGGTTAGAAGATTTTGTCAGAACATTTTAACATATTCATCTTTTTTTTCGTTTATTATATTCAAGTGAAACACCAATTCAATTCACAATCCAAAGAACACACACATAAGGCTCCAAATAATCAAAGTAACTCACGAAATGACACACTACAGCAACAAAAACTTTTTACGATGCACGAACAATTTTACCAATTTCCAACTTTAGGTAAGAGCTTTATAACCGACGGCGACGGTAATATAAAACCTCATATCTCAGTGTACTATCTTACTACCATTTTAATACTCACATTCAAAATGGTGGAATTCAAGCTGGACGACCGAATGTTCCGAGAAACAGTAAAAACACTGAGCATAAAAATAAAAATAGAGGAAGTATATATTTTTCAATGGATTCATAATACTGAGATCAAAATAAGGAGTCTGTAGGGATCAAATAATAATGCAAATACTGTAAGATAGATGTTTCGCGATTATTTACGTATCCGTATTTCAAAGATGAATGGAGAAAAACACACTGCAAATAAATCTAAAGCTTACTCTGTTATGTTAGAATCGAGTATCGTATGTGAAAACGCAAAAGAAACTTATCAGTCTGTCTCAGATCTTTTTATACCAGTTGCTGATACCCGTTTATTTACAGCAATATAAACTACGCAAGTACCTATTACATGTTGAAACATAACTAACATTTCTTAACGCCTATTCCTCTTACATTTTTTTATTGTAAGCCTCCAGAATGCTACTCTGAAATCAGGGGAATAAAAAGCATATATAAAAGGATTTATTGCAGAATTAAACCAACCTAGCCACGTTAATATGTACATTAGGACTGGATTCACGTAATTACTCGGTATGAAAGGAGTGAGGAGATAGTAAAGGAAAAATGGAAGCCAACAAGCGACGAAACCGCCGACGACGAGACTCAAAGTCTGTGCGGTTTTGGTCTCTCTTCGTAGGGATGATACACGATTATTTTCAACATGTTCTTTCATGGAATGAGTTCGTCTTGTGGTATTTTTATACTTAAAGTTAGCTTTGAATGTGACGTCGTTGTTGTAGAATCTTGATTCCTTTTCTTTACTTCTGTATTTCTTCTTTTTCTCTGGTCTGAAGCAACAGGGGCATTTGTGGTCTTGTGACGAACAGTCGCTCGGTTGTGTGGAGTTTTTTGATGTTTGTTTGGAAGCTGATTGTCGTAACGACATTTTGTCGGATCCGGATTCCGATTCGGTGCGGATGCAGGAGAGTTTTCCTTTCTGAAACAATGGGTTTTGGTTAGAATGAGTTCAGTACACAATGGTTTTTATTTCTTGTAGCTCTATCTTTCGTGACAGAGACAAATTATTATTGTTTGTTATTATGTCCCAAATCTTTAGTTGTTTAACATTCAAATTATCAATCAAAAGTTATTCAATAGCAACCCGGTCATATGTTTATACTAGTGCACTTTTGGCGTGTGCCACTAAACATTATTCTTTCTTTACCCAAATGATGGCAATAGGCTCTTCCACTATCACTTTTTTTTACTCGGTAAAATCATCAAATGAGTCCTCCCACCCAGGGCAGAGCAGGATGGACTGTCAGACTCGTACTGACTAAAATCCACGGTGTCCTTCAATAGCCCTTTACGTTCCGGGGTCACGGTAATTCGTACAGTCCCGCGACCCCGGCAGGCATTGGCCCTCTAGAGGGGGGGCCCGTAATTTTGCTAACACTTTGAGGCGCGCGTGGAACACCACGCGCCGACCGGGCATGGTCCTTGGTCGTACAGTGAGTTGCCCATTACTCTCTGCCTGCATGCCCGCTCCACTATCACTTGAGACTTAATTATAAAAAGTGAAACGTAGGTGTACGATTAGATACACTTCTGCCTACCCCGTCCAGCATTACAAGTCTAACGTTTAGATCAATTACCATCAAAGGAAGCAATTCATCAGACCGCAAAAATAAATACAAAAATAAACCAAAAAAGAAGAACGAATTCAACTGGTGAATAAAAACTTGCCGAAAGAAGGTTTATTTCCTAAAAAAGTGGATAAAGAATGTTTTAATAAAGGTTTATATTTCGTTTGTTTTACGAGTCTTTCATTCAGTTTTTATGTAGAGGCTGTATTTTCTACAATCGTTATTGAAGATGGCAGCCAAAACTAAGAGAAATAAAGAAGAGTGATCTATGTTTTTATGACCCCATTTATTACAGCAAACAAATTGTCCTAGAGTGAAAAAATCGAAGACACGTGACTTCTATCCGGTTATCTTGGAGCCGCGTGTTGGCTATCAGTTAAATCCCTGTCATAGAGAGGAGACATATGTTCCAGCAGAAACACAAATAATTACTTTAGAAGCAACTAAATAGGTATCATCATCAGCCTTAATGCCTTTGTCAAACAGACAGGCAAAAGTGAAGCGTTTCCCAAGCGATTCCGAACCGAAACGAGACGTCAGTCCGATAGTTCTGTCACGCTATCGGATCGCTTTCGCTTTTCTATGTGACTGGATTCAAACAATGCCATACATTACCAATAAAAACGCCTTGCTTCGCATTCGTCACTCCTGTCAGTTTGACAAAGGCTTAAATGTTCCCATTGCTGGGGCACACTCCCTCTCACAGAGAGAGGGAGTGTGCCCCAGCAATGGGAACATTGCCATAATCCACCACGTGAGCCCGGTGCGGTTTGGTAGATGTCACATGTCTTCGAATTTTTGGTTCTTGGACATGCCGTGTTCCTCACGAAGTTTTTCTTCTCTACTTTGAGAGCAGTGCCGATAAAATAAATTACACAAAGTAATGCACCTGGCTGGGTTCGAATCCACGACCTACAAATCGTAAGACGAGGCCGATACCACTGGGCCAACACTACTCTTCTCTAAATAGGTAGCATCATTCTAATTTTGCATGACACAATCAAATCAATTCAGTCCTCTCGCAGACTCTTACTGACAAAAGCCTACTCTGTTTCTTTGGTTACACTTTGCCTTCCAGGATCACGGTATCCTACTTAGACAGCTCCGCGACTCCACTAGGCATTTGGCCTTATGCCCCTAGGGTCACGCCTGGTGGTTTACTGACCCCTCCTTGAGGCGCACGTAAAACAGTCAAGGACCCGGGTTGGATCGGACGGCGAGCTACCCATTACTCGCCGTCCACAAGCCACGGTGACCAGGACTGTTTCACTGTCCTACTTTTTGAAGAAACTGTAACTTTCCTTATCAATTTTTACGTACTATTTTTCTACATCCCGTATTTTGCGGCTACAATCTTGCCTTTTGAAACTGTAGATAAAATGGAGGCTAAGCTAAATTTAGTGGCTAGTTCTCCATAATGTTGTAATTTATTAGGAAATAACTGTTGCCCGCGATTTCGTGCCCGTAAGGTTCGTGATTTAATTAACTGGATTTTTTATATCTCATTCCTATTTATACGTGTGTGTGAGATAATGGATATTTTCGGGATAAAATACATGGTAAGAGGCAACAAGATAACCGAATCGAGTATTTTTTTTTTTTCGGATGATAAAATCATCATATAAGTCTTCCCGTTTTGAAAGAGTTTACGTTCATTTATTAGGAATTATATTTTCCCGAGTCCTCCCACCCAGGGCAGAGCGGGAGGGACTGTCAGACTCGTACTGACTAAAATCCACGGTGTCCTTCAATAACCCTTTACGTACCGGGGTCACGGTAATTCATGAGTCCCGCGACCCCGGAATATTGAGAAACTTAGAAAACAAAAAAAGGTCCAGATTGATATTTTGTAGGCCACTAAGAATTGAAGCCATAATACACGGGGTGAAAATTTATCCAGTGGCTTCACTTAAAACCTTTCGTTTTATTTCAAAGACGGAATCTGAGAAATGTCTAACTCATTCATCACAGTATAATTTACTAGTATGACGTCATTCACATACAACTTCCACAACCTGAAGGACAAAACGAGAAAAGAAAACCCCTTTTTCCATCTCAGTGAACATTAAAAAGGCTTAGAATAGCTTTGTGAATATATATTTCCATTTCACCCTATTCTAAATTCAGTTGTACTCATAAAAAGAGTACTGGGATGGTACTTTAAGTACCAACCGTTAGATATTCTAAGGGTTGACGAGTTATTTCTTCTGTTGTATGAGATATTGTGAGGATTCTGAAGAATGATGTTATATGTACCCACGACAGTTTGATAAATGTACTAAATTTGTAGAACACCTTATTTATTTATTATGTAAGTACATTAGTGGTACGGTAGGAGCTCGTGGCTAAATAAATACAGCCGCACAGGCAGATCTTCCGGGTTAAGCCGGATAAGTAACCATCTGTCATAGCGAGTTTCCTTCGTGCCTCGGAAAGCACGTAAAGCCGTTGGTCCCGGCTGTCATTTGTAGATCTTTGACAGTCGTTACTATTAGCCAGAAGCTCTAAAGTCTGACAACCAGTCTTACCATGGGGTATCGTATTATCTAGTTTCTGGGTTGTGGAGGTCCGATAGGCAGTCGCTCCATGTAAAATACTGATATTCAGATGCATCTGGTTCGACTGGAGGCCGACCCCAACGTGGTTGGGAAAAGGCTAGGCAGATGATGAGCAAGTAGTTAATATGCAAAGCACATCAAATCATTACGTAACAGTAAACTGAAATAGGTCAAATAACAAAAGCATTAGTAACACACATAATACCATAATACACAACATCTGCAGTTTATCGGTTCGTGGCATGACAACAGCTCATTACCCTACTCAAGCACGATTATAAACCCCTTATTTTTGTTTCCTAACGACCACTGAAGGGTGGTTTCTTTGCAGACGTATATTATAGAAACTTACGCCTTTTTATACCGACTTTTAAAAAACGAGGAGGTTCTTAATTCGGATACTTTTTTTAACGTGTAAAGTCATCAAATGAGTCCTCCCACCCAGGGCAGAGCGGGAGGTACTGTCAGACTCGTACTGACTAAAATCCACTGTGTCCTTAAATAGCTCTTTATGTTCTGGGGTGACGATAATTCGTAAGTCCCGCGACCTTTGCCGGTAAAACTTGATGAATATTAAAATTAACCGGTAAAACCAAAGATTTTCGGGCTTACGTAGCAACATTTACATACATACTACTGGTATCAGCTGAATGTAAAAGCATACAGATCACTGTAAAATCCGTAAAGTGCTGCTTAAAAGCTTTCATAGAACAGCAGTAAATTCGATGCTCTTATTTAGTCTTGACAAAGTAATGGAATCTAGGAAGCTTTAGCGAAATTGAGTACTATTCTCTTTCTTTTTTTAAGAGGTGTATGCTGGATCAAGTATCTTATCTATGTAAGTCTTATTTTGTTCCTGTTAAATCGAAGAAAATCTTGTTTTTATTTTTAAAGATAGTTATTCTTCTAAAAAACATTAGGAGGCATTTCCATATGCGGGCAGCAAGTAATGACCAACTCGCTGTCCGACCATGGACCATGCCCGGGTCGACTGCGCGTTGTGTTCCACGCGCGCCTCTAAGAGTGCCAGCAAAGTGACGGGGCCCGGGGCCTCTAAAGGGCCAAAGCCTGCCGGGGTCGCGGGACTGTACAAATACCGTGACCGCGGAACGTAAAGAGCTATTGAAGGACACCGTGGATTTTAGCCAGTACGAGTCTGACAGTCCTGTTGGAGAAAAGCAAACACAAGGGGAAAATATATCGTAGCAAAAGTATTCAGAGAAAATTTGGTAAGCAGTGACAGACAAAATTACACATGACACAGAATCATTCACTTAACTTTTTAAATACAAATTTACATCAAGCTTGGCATATACACACCACATAGTCCGTATATCCAATACTCCCTCATAAATTTTAATTTATAAACACTAAAATACGTCCAAAATCAATAATCTTTAAGACCTAGACCAGTTAAGCACTTATAGTGCTTGACACTACACAATGGCTTAGTGAGTACGTCAGCCAACATGGATTCAGTGGATACATGTCTCAGCTCAATGTCTTTGTTGTCCCTTAACACTTCCCTAATATAATGATGTCTTATATCAATGTGTTTACTGCGCGCGTGAAACATTGGGTCTTGAGCCAAACATATCGCTCCTTGATTATCAGCATGAACAATCACTCGAGTGTACCTCACAATTCCTAGCTCCTTCATAAGACTATTTAAATAAACAGCTTCTTTCATGCAATCAGATAGACTTACGTATTCAGCCTCACAAGTCGATGTAGCCACGCTACGTTGTTTTCTTGATTGCCAAGATACGCATGCACCACCTAAAATAAAAGCATACCCAGAATATGATCGCCTGTCTGATAAACAATTAGCCCAATCAGCATCTGAAAAGCCCTGAACACAATGACCAGTCCTCTTGTATACGAGACTGTATCGTATTGTCCCTTTAAGGTAACGTAATATACGTTTCGCTGATTTCCAGTCGCTTAATTCGGGTTTCGCTAACTTTTGGCTTAGTTTACTCACCGCATTTGCAATATCGGGTCTAGTTGCGTTGCTCAGATAATTTAAGCAACCTATTAGTTCTCGGTAAGGCAATGTTTCATACTTTTCCGTATCACACTTTTCTTCCGATTTAATTTTGGAATTAATTTCCATAGGAGTTGCACATTTATTACAATTTTCCATGCTAAATTGTTTTAACAATTTTTCAATATAATTTTCTTGTGACAATACAATGACATTGTCATTTCTTATAATGTCTATTCCTAAAATATTTTTCGCCTGACCATAATCTTTCAAGTCAAACTCTTTTGACAACTCTTGTTTAAAATTGACTATTAAACCTCTTTCTTGGCTTGCTACCAGAAAATCGTCTACATAAATCAATATTTGAGTGTTTGTTACATGCCGACAATCTTATAGAACCCTTACCTCTTATTTCCGTACTTACGTGAGTAGCTAAATTTAATTCCCCGCTAGTTGCAGTTAAAGTGCCCCCGAACATACTCGCATCATTACAAAGGTGAGACGTGCACCCACTGTCAAAAATCCAGTCGCCTTTTTGTACATTGACAGCATAACTAATTTCTAAATCTGAAACATTAAAAGTAGTTAGTGCTTCGTTCACGACCACATGATGTGCTATCATATCCTTTCGTACCTTCTTTTTATTCGGACATTCTGATGCCTTATGTCCTTGCTCGTGGCATTTAAAACATTTATATTTAAATCCTTCTCCGGTGGTAGCTGGGTTAGATTTGTTTCCAACTTTTGCGCTTTTTATCCATTTCTTTAAACCCTTTTTTGTAGATGTATGCATTACGCCTTCATTCTGAGATCCATTTATCTCTCTGGATTCGTGTTCTTCTAATATTTTTATTTTCAATGCCTCTGGTTTCGGCAACTCGTCTCTTGACTCAATGGCACATCTAAAGCTTTCAAATTTTCCAGGTAAACTATATAACAACATTATAGACAGCAAGTCATCATTGATATGTATATTCATTTCTGATAGTTTATCAACAGCATCGAAAAAACTATTTAAATGATCCCGTACATCACCTGTGTCAGACAGCTTGTGCAACATCAACCGCTTCAGAAGTGTGGCCTTCTTAGCAGGTCCTTTCGAAGCATAAATTGACTCCAATTTCAGCCAAATTTCTCTCGATGTGTTGCAATTTCTTATATGCCGAAGTTCAGTACCACACATTGACAAAATAAGATCAGCTTTTGCAATTTCGTCCTCCGTTTCCCATTTTTTAGCTTCTTCAGTGTTAAGTGGTTTAGGTGCCCTTCCACTTGCATACTTCCATGCATCATTTTTAATTAAAATAGCCTGCACTTGTATTTTCCAACTGTCATAATTTTCTTTGTTCAGGGGCGCAATTCTGAACATACTATTCATCTTTGCCCCTTTTTCACAAATAATTAATTACTGGTTTGAACATAAAAATTTTCTCCGTACCTAATGTGTCCAGATACCTTTTTACTATATCGACAATTATTCCACACTACTTCTTTTCGCCCTTGATCTCATGCTTTAGATTCTCTCGTGGTTTCTGGGTACTGGGCCCATAACCAATGTTGGAGAAAAGCAAACACAAGGGGAAAATATATCGTAGCAAAAGTATTCAGAGAAAATTTGGTAAGCAGTGACAGACAAAATTACACATGACACAGAATCATTCACTTAACTTTTTAAATACAAATTTACATCAAGCTTGGCATATACACACCACATAGTCCGTATATCCAATAAGTCCCTCCCGCTCTGCCCTGGGTAGGAGGACTCATTTGATGATTTTACCACGATAAAAAAAGGAGGCATTTCCCGGAATTTTCCATCATGTGCCTAGCCTAGTCCCAACGATGTTTGGGTCGCTTCCAGTCGAACCGGATGCAGCTGAATATCAGTATTTTACATGGAAGCACTGCCTATCTGACCTCCGCGACCCAGTATATGAACCACTCAGTATGACCGGTTGTCAGACTTTCGAGCTTCTGACTAACAGTAACGACTGTCAAAGATCTACAAATGACAGCCGGAATCAATGGCTTTGCGTACTTTCTGAGAAACGGAGGAAACTCGCTATTATGCCTTTGTCAAACAGACTAGCGAAAGCGAAGCGTTTCCGAGGCGATACCGAACCGAAACGAGACGTCAGTCCGATAGTTCTGTCACGCTATCGGATCGCTTTCGATGTTCTGTGTGACTGGATTCAAACAATTCCATACATTACAAATAAAAACGTGACGGTTCGCATTCGCCACGCCAGTCTGTTTGACAAAGGCATTATAGATGGTTACCCAGCCAGAGACCTAGGTTCATCGACACATGACATTATATGAGAATCAAAATATAAAACTATCCATACCGACTTGTATTACGAAGTTTGGCAAACTACCGAGAA
This sequence comes from Agrotis puta, assembly GCA_943136025.2. Taxonomy (NCBI): domain Eukaryota; kingdom Metazoa; phylum Arthropoda; class Insecta; order Lepidoptera; family Noctuidae; genus Agrotis; species Agrotis puta. The sequence continues at coordinate 3,793,711 of OW964190.2, read as the reverse complement.
TACTCTGACTTACATACAAAATGAATAGAGTAGCTGACTTTTACAGAACAGACGAAAATAATATAAAAGTTCTTTTCCTTACTCAATATAGAGCCGAAGCAGCAACAGTTACATGGTAGCCGATATCGTTCCAACAATTTATCGACACTAGGTATAATATTCTTCAATAGTGCTTAGAAGTACCACGACACCAATCTCTAAGTCATGAACCACTTTCAATTTAAAAGTCACTGTTGTAGTCTGGCAACGTCGCGTGATATTGACACATAGTGCAACGTTGCGAGCTATGCTGCTCTTCCGAGTATTTGTTGCTTATTGAATACGTGGCTCATGGCTGAACCCTGGGGCATCAAAGACTGTTAGGGTCTATGTGTAAAGGAGCTAACTGCGTCTATGGTTTTTAAGCTTTTATCGCGGGCTTTGAGCGCGGCGACCGAATCAAGAAATTCTGTAACGAAAATATACCTAACACTGTCACTGACACATCTGTCGTGTCAACAAGAATGAATGATTTTTTTTCTTGACGTTTCAGTTGATTGACGTGGCTGACCATAACCTAATTAGTAGAATAACTTCCCATAAAGCAACGATGGGATGATATTCTCGTTCAATATTCGCGGTAGGCGATAATTTTTCTTATTTTTTCATAAATAAAATAAATATCAACTTATGCAATTATAATTGCATAAGTTGTTGTGTAAATGATATGCAATAGCTATACCGCGGCAGTCCCCGAGTGCCACACGTATTTTTTTACACGTTGCCTCGCTAGGCACTTCTCCTGTATCGTGGATGCGTTTACAAACATAGAAACTCACATACAAAAACACCCAGACCCGAAACAACCACTTGCAGATGGTACAAATATTTGTTCCGTGCAGGGATCGAACACGCGACACGCTACGTAGCAGTCGATCCCTCGTCGTCGTCGCTACATAAAAACAACGATGAAATTTCGATGCAAAGAAGCAATATATCTTGTGTTTAGTTGAATAATCAATACGTTCCATGGTCGCGGGCATATCTAAACAGGGAACCGTGAGCCTTTTTTTTTATCGTGGTAAAATCATCAAATGAGTCCTCCCACCCAGGGCAGGGCGGGAGGGACTGTCAGACTTGTACTGACTAAAATCCACGGTGTCCTTCACTAGCCCTTTACGTACCGGGGTCACGGTAATGGGAAAGTCCCGCGACCGAACCGTGAGCCTGGATTCTAAAAGGCTATTGTAGGAATCTTGTCTCGAGGACTCATTTGATTAAACCCGGCAGGCAAGTTGTCGAGTCCTGCTTCCGAAGTTGGGACAGTTATTAAAAGGTGTTTTTAGCAAGTAAACGAAAAAGAAGAAAAAGTTAGAAAAGTTTAAGAAGTAAGTTCACCTGGAATCAGACCTGTGATTCGTCGAAAACGAATAGCTTTGTCACACAAAAAATCCGCCAAAAGCGTTTGAAATTGGCAATCTAAAAACAGTTTCGGGACAGAAAGTGTGAAGTTCGGGCTATCTATAAAAAATCGTTTCGCGAATGATCGGCTCGTTTTTTACGATAGGTCGAAATCTATCCGTCGAAAAACAATTTGGTGTTCACGCTTGCTTGCGTCCTCTCTCCCATCTAACGAATAGAAAGCGTTTCGAAACACCTAAAGTAACGGATGGATTTTGAACCCGGAGGTTTAGCATCTTGCTTCTTCAGTTGTGAGTTTAAATCCTAGCAAGCACGAATGCGTCTTTTTCAATTCGTAATTATGTACTCTTTCCGTATATTATTATGTATTCTTATTCCAAAACGCCGACTAAATATAGTACTGGGATTAGTTCTAGGTTTAAACCATGGACTAAGAAAAACCTTATTATAAAATGAAGTTTATCTCTAATCCTTGTACTATTTGTAATACTAAAGATAAACCCGCGAGACCCCTAGTTTATCCACGGTCTAACTTTGGTACTATTGTCAAATGTCAATTTCTACAAACAGTTGAGGTTACCGTGGCTATAATTTTCTGTGTTTAGTGTTTATAAATCGTTGAAAAATGGATATTAATATGATTGACTTGATGGACTTAGAAGATATGGAGATGCTTGAGACTTCTCGTCGATCTGCGATACGTCGTCATCGTAGAAATCCATTTTTATTGAGTGACGAAGATTTTTAATACAAATATAGGTTCACAAAACGAGAAGCAGAGAAGTGTCTCCTAAAATAAAACTTCAATTGGTTTCTTTTGTTGCTTCATCTACCATCACAACACACAACACAACATCTTACTACTGACAGAAATGTATAGGTTTGTGTGGCTGAATGAGTGGATGTTTATTACTCTTTCACACAAAAATTGCAATACGGTACACATTTTATGTTCTAGATCAACACATAAGGATACTTTTAATTTCGTCATCATGATCCTGCGGGATATCCTGACATACTTATCCCAAACATACTTTACTCAGGCATACACTAGTAATATTAACATTACTAAAGAAGGCGAAATTATTAAAAAGAAGCTACTGTTCTGTTATAAAAATTTTAAATCATTCCAAAAAATAATTAGGTATTGAACTTGTCATGGTTTCATTTGACGCGCGAGAATGTTACGTTTCATTACGCGTTTTAGATGTTATATTAATAAAGAATCCAACATTAAGTAATGTGCTCAAAAAATCAAACTGCAGTATAGGAACTGACTTACTTATATTTAGATCCATAAAAATACCAACATATCGATATTTTTAGCACTCCTAAACATCAATTAATCATTAACGTATTATCAAAACGTTCTATTTTGTGCTAAAACGGAACGTTGCAATTGAATGATATCATGGTGAATGAATGGTATTTGTTGTAATCTGTGGTATACAGACTATAAATAAAAACTTTCTAGTAATATGTACACAAAAAATAAATAAAACAAAAAATAAAACATTCAAAGGGCGTCAAAGAATACGTCCACATCGCTGTCAACAGGAACAGTGCCCAGAACGCTGGCAGCATTGCCACGTTGTATGGCAATGCTGATTCGTTGACCTAGGAATAGGCCAGCCCTCTGGTCACCTGAAGAGTCAACTAATCGCCTGGCGATGTCCTTAAAAACGTTGTGAGCACTCGGACCCCATGGCCCCAGAGTTTCAACCCCAAACGGCTCAAATACATTGCTACTAGCTAAGCCAATGTATTTGCGCCGTTTAGAGTTTTCAGCACCTAGCTTCTCTAAGAAGAAGAAGAAGCACCTGCAGCAGCAGCACCAGCACAACACGCTGAACTAGGAAGATGGGATGGCGCAAGGGTGTCGACACACGTTGCATCCCACACCAAAGGCCTACCCAGCTTCCATGGCATTATGGTCATACCATCTGGTCTCTTCCCATCGTCGCGTGCCAAGCCACTGGGTTCTAAGACGGCTGGCACCCCGGCGGTGACAAGAGCACGACGGATTATGTCATTTAAGCTAGCGTGTCGTGCTAACCGACCTGCACTCCTACTGCAGGAAAGGCCATGGTGCCCGAGGCAGTCGACTGCTTCACCACATTGACAGCGGTGTGGAGCACCACAAGGAGCACCCACACGTAGGCAAGTAGCTATCCGGAAAGTTGAATCACCCAGCATAGTACCTATGTTGGGTGAAGGTAGCGCCTGAAGCCAAACGCCCGACTCCCACTCACCCACAGCCAGCAGGCGGGCACGATCCGCAGTATTGGTGGACGGATAATCTGTGGTTGATATTAAACTTTGGTTCAAATGGCAGTACTAAGAAGACCATGGTTTATTTATGTTTTGTAATACGGAGAAATTTAAACCATGGTTTTAAAGATAAGCCTGGACTTCATAGGCCAGGTCTAAAGCAAGGTTTATCTCATTTTTTGTAATAAGACGGTTTGTCTTTTACTTTTCTTTCTTTGAGTTTGTCATGGACATCGCTCACGTTTGCATCGGTGACGCTATCCATTCAAAGGTTGTCTTGATTTTTTTTTGTATGGTGTACATAATAGAAACTTTTCTATCCATCTAAAGACATTTGTTTACCATTGGTAACGGACGATCAGCGATTCTCATTCTTTAATAGGTTTTTCTCGCGGATTTGTGCACTTTAATTTAGATTTTACATGCCCTTACAATTCGTGTATCTACATAAAAAATCAAAATGAAAAATCATTTATTCTAAATATTTAATACTTTTTAAAGGTCTATTTTTACACAAGACAGTCCCCCTTCGACAATTGTTATTATTTTGGCTGGGAAGAACAAGTGGCGGAACAAACTCGCCAGAAACCCATTCTAAATCATAGTCTGTCTGTACAACATTATTTTTAGTATATGCGAAACCTCAATATAGTTTGTTCAGAATCAGTAACTGATTCGATTCAATTAATTTTTACACCATGTTATACTTTTTTTTCAAAAATATTTTCATTAAATTTTATTACCAGTTAATTACAATACAATCACCGTACGGTTAGGTACCTGTTGCCAAGTTATTATCACGAGTGTATAACACAGGAGACGCGGTTTACGAGGGTGTACCGCGAAATGAGCATGTTTTTGAACGGACAACCAGGTAATATACAAACTTATAACCTTGTGATTTTTTATGATACGGTTTTAAAATTTTGTAAATAGATTCTTTACACAAAAATACTAGACAGGTGTGTCGGGTTTCGCATAAACAAAAAATTATGTTGTATACCCTAAAGTACTACTGTCATCGTATAGACCATCCAAACTGCCCCAGCCAGGAAATTTACAAGAGGCAATAGCTTTCAGGAAATTGGGCCCCGTCCTGCTTTTTGGATCACAATATCAGGGATAGTGGTGTCATATTGTTTTTTTCTCTTTCTCTATGGAGTACATAACTTTAATTTTTTGCCACTGGTCCAGTTTACAATACATACAGGTCAGAAAATGGTCCAAAGAAATGTTGGTCATTGAAATATGTGCTCTATTGGCCTAATCGTTCACAACGTTGAGATCTATATTCGCATGGAGAGCTCTGTGAATTTTTGTGATTTAATTCAACATCATCATTATGTTATGCTAAAGCGAATGCCGAGTAAGAGATGCTAGTTTTGATACCCGGATGAACCAAAGTGTTATTGAATTATCTGATCTGTGCCCGATTGATGGCATTATGCTTTCCCAAAAAAAATGCTGGTTGCCAAATGTGGGTTTACTATCAGGTATATTTCTGTCTAAATCTTTTCATGGTGTAAAATCTTCAAACAAGTCTTCCCATTGTCCTGGATAAAGTGGAAGAGACTATCAGACTCTTAGTATCTAAAGACTAAGGCTACGGTACCCTGTTTAAAGAGCCCAGCAGGTTCTAGCCTCCGTTAGTTCGTTGACGGTTCCTTCAAGTAAGCGTAGAACACGACGCGCCATAACTAGTCCTTGATTGGACGGCGAGCTACCCATTACTCACAACCCCGCACATCTGTCAAACCTTACATTTCAGGAGTTATGTTATACCAACCTTACTACACTTAGTACTGCTAGCCAGCTGCTGGTGTCTTCTCGCCACCACACAGGATATCCTGGCATACACGTACACCATCACAGCCATAGGAAGGAAGAAGGACCCCATGGCGGAGAAGACCACGTAGCCAGGGTTCTGGTTGTACCGGCAGTTCCCGTTTTGGTTGTGGTCTGGCTCATACCTGGGGACAAAGTTGTGAATTCAATAATGTGTCCTTTTTTTGCTATATACTCCGTGACATGACCGTAAATTCCGTTCAACAACATATTTTTGGCATCTCCCCCCCTAAGCAACAGACTTACGATGAACGAAAACGCTTTGTAGTCTTTAACAGATTTTCAACTTTATGTTGTAAATGATACAGTTGAAAATGTATTAAATACAAAGCGTTTCCGTTTATAGTTTGCCACCTATTTAGGCTGAGAGCCTAGATAAGTCATATAGAGAGACAAATGACAATTCAAAAGTACCTGTAACTGGTCTACTTGAAATAAATTATTTGATTTGATTTGAATGAAATGAAAAAGTTCTAAGTTTCGTAGATTCCACAAAATAAAAAAAATATTCAGATTTCATCAACACCTACATACATAGTGACGGGGCCCCCTGTAGAGGGCCAAAGCCTGCCGGTGTCGCGGGACTCATGAATCACCGTGACCCCGGTACGTAAAGGGCTATTGAAGGACACCGTGGATTTTAGTCAGTACGAGTCTGACAGTCCCTCCGGCTCTGACAAAAAAAAACACTTTCCGTGCAAGGTGTAATTCAATAATAATAGAAAGAAGTTTTGGACTTCTTTCTATTATTATTGATCTAAAGTACAATTTGCCAACACAACACATTTCACCTCACCACCTAGTTTCAAAGGTGTTTCACATAACTTACAATCTACAAACAATATAACTCCCTCATTTTACTCGTTATTATGAACGAGCTAGCAAAATTTAAAAAATAATGGCACGGACATATTTATGGTTTTGATATTTTGTAAAATCATCAAATGAGTCCTCCCACCCAGGGCAGGGCGGGAGGGACTGTCCGACTCGTACTGACTAAAATCCACGGTGTCCTTCACTAGCCCTTTACGTACCGGTGTCACGGTAATTCGTAAGTCCCGCGACCCCGGCAGGCTTTGGCCCTCTACAGGCCCCGTCACTATGCTAACACTCCTTGAGGCGCGCGTGGAACACAACGCGCCGTCGACCCAGCTTGTAACGCTTAATGTTTTAATTAAGGTACGATTTTGAAGGCGACTGCAAACTGCAGTGTTGTTGCCGTGGAGATAACTGCAAGCAGCAATGCCGTAGGCTTTTTGTTTTTAATTTCGGGCATAAGTATGTCGATTCTACAAACGCCTTAATACTTATTAACATTTAAAGAGCAGTGATGGCGCAGTGGTATCGAAGCCAGACAGGTAATTTGTTACATCACCATTGCTTTAAAAACGGTGAAGGAAAACATCGAAAAATTATCTGACGTCTACCAAACCGCACTAAGCCCGCGTGGTGGATTATGGCCCATTTCCTCTCACTGAGAGTAGGCCTATATCCCAGCAGTGGAACCATTATAGGCTGATGATGATGATCGACATTTATTGAAACTTTTAATTGATAACTGTTAATATTTTAAGTTTCACTATCGGCCTCATCTCAAAGCTCAAAGTCGCTCAACGAGCTATGGAGAGAGCTATGCTCGGTGTTTCTCTACGTGATCGAATCCGAAATGAGGAGATCAGTAGACGAACTAAAGTCACCGATATAGCTCACCGGATTAGCAAACTGAAGTGGCAATGGGCAGGCCATATTGCTCGCAGAGTAGATGGCCGATGGGATCGAAAGGTACTAGAGTGGAGACCACGGACAAGCAAGCGCAGCGTAGGACGTCCACCAACAAGATGGACAGACGACCTTATAAAGGTCGCCGGAAGACGCTGGATCCAGGTCGCTTCCCATGTGGAGATCTAAAGGGGAGGCCTATGTTCAGCAGTGGCCGTCCTATGGCTGAGATGATGCTAATGATGAATATTTTAAGTAATTTTGAAAATTCGTTATCATCTCTTTTCTGGGCAGCTCGCTGTCAGATCATGGACCATGCCCGGGTCGACGGCGCGTTGTGATCCACGCATGCGTCAAAGAGTGTCAGCAAAATGTCGGAGCCCCCTCTAGAGGGCCAACGGCTGCCGGGGTCGCGGGACTGTACGAATTACCGTGACCCGGAACGTAAAGGTCTATTTAAGGACACCGTGGATTTTAGTCAGTACGAGTCTGACAGTCCTTCCCGCTCTGCCCTGCGTGGGAGGACTCATTTGATGATTTTACCACGTAAATAAAATCTCTTTTCGACTTGACCTAGATTATCAACTTTCAGTGCGTTAAAAATATTTATCAATACCGTTACTAAGTCCCTTGGTCCCCTATATAAACACAGTAACTACAACATGGCTTAAAAGCTTACCTTCCTACATGGATTGATAGCAACGAGAAGGGTCTTACAGACCCTACATGCATGATCGGTTACCCTTTCACCCGTATGAGGGTTAAGGCGAGAAAGTTCCCCGACATCCCACTTAGTATAACCCTGTTTACCTTTGACACCTTAATAAGGCTGAGGTTACAATAAGCAGCGATTTGCAATGCGATTGGAAGAGCGAAACGAGGTAATCATAGTATGGCTAGTGGCCACATTATAAGCGAAAATCCGGCGAATGCTCGGCGATGACGTGACTACAGTACATAAATATGCTACACGATGCAATCAAATCTCCCATCGCGATTTTATTATACGCATATTTAGTAGCATTATTGAATTAGTGGTGCAAGTGAGAATTTTTATAATAAATTAGCCTCAATTCCGCTGACACGTTGATGTTGTATATATAGGTTCGATGATGTGTACTAAAAATCTATTTGGTCCTTCAGTAACATCATGAAAATAAATTTAAATCCTATTCTTTCATTTGTTACGTAAACCAAAATTGACGAAGAGACGACGCTTTTAAAATAACGTAGCCTGCCTTATTAAGATCCCTTTTATTATTTTGCAAGGATTAAAGCAATTATCCTGTAAAATTACTGAATATTTTTAGTTTAATGCGTTCAGCTCATTTAGTTTTACACTCGATAGAGTTTTAGTTAATTGGACCTTAATTTTATGGGTCAATTATTGCCCTTATTAACCTAGTTTGTACGTTAATCTAGTTATGAAGAAAATCTTTACGCAGTATATAAAATATCGTATACTTGGTGTTTGACTAACATCCAGAAGTCCAGACTCAAGGTTTGCCAACGAGCAATGGAGCGCAGTATTTTAGGTGTTAAATTAACGGATCGCGTTCGAAACACAATACTGCGCTCCAAAACAAATATAGCTGTCGTGGCTCAGAAGGCTGCCCAACTGAAATGGGACTGGGAAGAAGATGTCTGTCGTATGCCACAAACTGTGGGCATAAATAGCTCAAAACTGGAGCCCTGAAACAGTGAGACGGGATCGCGGCAGACCGCGAAGGAGATGGCGGGAAGAACTGGACAGGTTTTGTCCGAATTGGAAGGAGGACGCACGGGCTCGCGAGAAGTGGAAGGAGTGGAGGGAGGCCTTTGCCCAGGAGTGGGACAGAGCAGGCTACTAAAAAAAAAGTCTGTCTCTACGCGAAAAACTTTCAAATTACTGCACCTTTATTTTTCTTTTGGGTTAATTATTATCATGACGGGGGTTTTATGTTGTACTAAGTTTTCAGAAAATCCACGTGGTAGATCATAGAACCCGTTAGAAGCCGGTAAGGACCCCGAATTTCATATTAAAAGCTATCTTTGGTCTTCCAAATTCTAAACAGCCTTAAAAATCTCTATTAATTTCTTTGCCATTGAATTATCAATTCAAGTATGTTAACCAAATTATAATAAGTATTATTATCAAAGCAGCATCTCTATTTCTTGACCCTGTCTTTAAATGATTTCTTCCTGACATCAGAAATTATATCATCTTTCTTTATTTAAAACTCCATGTTTAATTTGTATACATATTCACTTCGAATTTAATAAACATACACTTTGCTATTGACTTCAATGTAGGTTTCGCTGGCATCATTAAAATTTGTATCGCCTACTTCTACAGTTCTCATTATACAAAGTTTCTGTATTTGTTTCCTCACTCCCCTATTCCTTCTATTCAACAATGGCAGCGGTTTCCAAACTTTTTCAGTTTACGACGCACTTGCAGGTTAAAGGCCCATTTACATGTTGCAAGACTTGCATGTAGGTTACATTGCGTATTTGTTTGATCAACTGAATTTATTGTTCAGTAGTAGTCTGCAATATAGTCAAACTTTCATGCAACTTGCATGCAATTTCCTGCATTATGTAAATGAGGCAACCAATCAGCGGTCGGATTTCAGGAGGCCTTGTCATATCATTTTTGTATTTTGTTTACAGCGTATTTGAAGTATTTACTGCGTTTTTTGTATGGGACATCGGTAAAACGCCTCTTGTGTATGAACGAGGAACTCATTTGTTCCATCAAATTAACGTCAAAATTCCCGTTTTCATAAGAGTCACACCAAGACGCAACGCTTCGAGCATCGAATACTGTTTACTACACAAAAATATACACCTTTCGCAAAGCAGCGCGCCGCAGCGCAGCGATGCGCTGCTTTTTAATAGCGACTAAAATCTAACTTTATTTACTTCACGAAAAGATACACATTTGCAGTAACGTTGCGTCATGTCGCGTTGCGTCGCGTCTCGATGTGAACTGACCGTAACGTCACAAGAACGGGTTAAGTCATGCTAGTGCACACGACACGAAGTGACAATGATACCAGGTCACTTAGTGATCTAGTTATGAGAGCAGAGCGTCACCCAAAAATATTGTTTATTATGTAAGTACACTATGTTGTTGTAATGATGCATACTTAATAAGTCTCTCGTGTACTGTGTACCTTAATATGTCTTAATAAATATTATAATATATTAAATTCGATCCAGAGAATGGTCAACTGGAGCGGGTCACGGCGCCCCTCGTTTTCTTTACAGCACACCAGGGGTCCCCGCGACACACAGTTTGAGAACCTCTGAACTGTAGTTCTTATTACTATTCTGGTACATTTGTTTGTGTAGCAACGGTACCAAGTCGAATAAGGTCACCGGTTTAGAATTTATAAGCTCAAGAACCCGTATAAATATGACTGTCGTCTCAACTTAAGTCATTTATTTATTTGTTACTACTTCAAGTACATAAACGTAAGGAGGCAGGTTTAATGTCACACTTTTCTTAATATAAAATTTCATACTTGTGTTCCACAATTCTACGTACCATTTAACTATGGGCCATCGCAACAGTCACATCGTGATGTCCTGGGTTGTTTTCATCCTCTGTCCCGTTAACGGGGTAGATGGGAACAATTATAGTCATCGACCCCGCTAGAGACAGCATCGACGTGTCCTGCTGTCCCTGATCTTCTCCGTTGCCGGGGCAGAAGCAGCGGGGTAAATGAAAACAAACCACGACACAGTGGTTAACACGTCGCTTCTTATTCATAAGCAAATCCCAATGTGTCAATGCATGTACATATGATAATGTACATTTCGGAATGATGTCTAATCATAGACTTCGGTGAAGGAAAAACTTCATGAGGAAACCTGGACCTAATCAATATACGTCCAGTGTCAGACGCCTGTGAGATTCTCAGAGGTGGTTTAATTAATTTCAACATCAGAGGGTGGACATATTTACACACAAAAAAAAAAAGAAAATTACGAATTTGCTTCGAATCTAAATACAACTTCAAACGGATTTGGTAATGTCGATCCCGAAATTGCGAAAGTTTGTGAGGATGGATAGAATCTATGACTCGATGGATGGTTGTAACTGAGTCATGCGTTTAGTGTCGGGCATCAGTTGTCCGACAATAAGATGAACTGAGCCTATTTGACGCAGCCGTGAGTCACATTTTTTATCTAACTAAATGGTCACCTATTTTTTTAACGGTATAGTTATTTTTTCATATACTTTTTTTTCTGTTAGATAGAGGTTTGCAAACGCAAATGTTTGAAAAATGTTAAGATTTTTTTTGAAGTGTCACGTAGACTAACGTCTTAAGGGAAACATTTTCTGTGTAAAACTGTTATTTTATATTTCATGTATTACGAATAAAAGTATCTAGTATTAAAGTCTGTCTATCTGTATTGTTTTTCAAGGACCTAAAGGTGTTTTTACTATCATTTTCTTATAGTGTGTGCACTTGTCGCGTGTCCATAAACATTTTTTCTTTATTTCTTTCATGCTCAAATAGCATTTGGATTTAGATTTGGCACGCATATTATACTTTGTTACCTGCATAAACACATACCAAGATACTTCTTAAATCCCGTGAGATAAATTTGCCGGCGAATTTATAATGTATACTCAGAAATGTCCCAGTTCTGTTTTAGTAATATTCCGAAGTGTTTCCGATTTTGGCTGCCGAATCTAACATTATGGTAATCACCCTGGTCGGGTGCCAGGATTGGTAAATTTAAGGAAATTGAAAGATGAAATAAAATATTTCCTCCTCCAAGAGAAATTTCAATATTTAAGAAGATTTCAATAATGGTCACGGAATGCCTAATGGCATTTGGAATAATTTAATTACATAGACATTTCTTGTTATAAAATTGATCTTATTTTATCAGAGATTTTTTCCCTTGAAGACAATAATTCTCAAATCTTTTATAAATAAAGATAAATCTTTCTTGAATTAAAGAGAGAGAACTTAGTTTTATTAAGTATACACGGTGTAGAAACATCTAGAATAGAAAACATCTTAAAAAAATACTACTGTCTCATATAAAAGTACTAAGCGACCACGACAAAGACCTCCATCTGTCAATTACTATCAGTTTGTCGCAAGCTTATTCGATAGAACTTCCCGCTTGAAAACATAATATGAAAGAGATAATCATCAATGTTTGTAACACCCTGCGTGGCACATTGGTTAGACTGCCTCGTTTTATAGCGATCGTACTTGTGCGACTACTCAACAAGAGGTCCTGGGTTTGATCACAGGTCAGGAAAATTGATATTACGTTTTTTTCATCACAAATGCATCATTAGCAATCTAGATTTGTGCCCGGCTGATGGCAATAGCCTCACTCTTTATCAAATAGAACTTTAACACGTTAAACGCTCAAGTGAGGCCCATATGTTGTCCCCCGTGGCGCTTAACGTGTTAACATACATAACTCGCGAAATGAAGTTGTACTGTTAGGTACCTCTCTACCTAACGATTCGAGGAATGCAGGTCTTAACCCCAATGCAGTAACACGACACAGTTGTAACACAAATATATAAAGCAGTAGCAGCATTTGCTAGCACGTATTTGGACTAAATACTGACATGGCAACTAACAAACAGATGGTGCAGTTCGCACACAGAGGAAACACTAATTGTTTGCGCGTCGCGTCGTTGAGTTTCATAACGTGTAGGAGCTGATGAGTAATTTTCGTCCTAAAGTCTGTAGGAGCTCGTGGCTAAATAGTTACAGCCACACAGGCCGATATTCCAGGTTAAGGCGCGCTTGCCGAGGTTGGTCTGTGGATGGGTGGTCACCTACCCACAGACGCGGGTTACCAGCGCTGTCAAGCGCCGGTAAGCGCTTATAAGCTTCCAGCTTTCTTTCTGTATACGGCCTCAATACGCTCAGGCAGGCCGGGGTGACTGTCAGACTTGTACTGACTAAAATCCACGGTGTCCTTCAATAGCCCTTTACGTTACGATTTGAGCCTTTTATACTGTTGTCATGTCGACTTAGTCTAGATGAGCTGAGAAATTTACTCAAGGCGTACTTTAGAATACGAGTAAAGACTTTAAAAATAAAAGTAAGATCAAACACTTACCAACCAAACATAGGAGGGCACGTGATCGTCCCTGCAGAAATCCAAACGAAGAAAATCATAGTCAAAGCAAGCTTCTTAGATCTTCTTCTTCTGGAGTAAGTCAGGGGCCTGGTGACGGCCAGGTAGCGGTCCACGCTGATGGCACATAGGGACAGGATGGAGGCGGTGCAGAGGAGGATGTCCAAGCTTATCCAGATGTCACAGAGAATCCAGCCAAGCTCCCATTTACCTGGGGACAAAGAGATGAATTTAAATTTAACCAGCCGGCGCGCAGTTGGGGGTCGCGGGACCGTCTTGTCTGGTTACCGTGACCCTGGAACGTAAAGGGATATTGAAGAAACAACGTGAAGTTTAGTCAGTATACCTAAATTTTTGACAGTCCTTTCTGCTCCACCCAGGATGGGAGGATTCATTTGATGATTTTATATTTTTAAAGTTGGAAACGTGAAAGTTATGCTACGGCCTCTGGTTTTTTAAATCTATTTACCTGTACATACAACCAACTTGTTGCGAAAACATTTAAATACTTTAACAAAGTAGTATCACAATTAAATTTCAAATTCAATTAATTAATTGTCAGACATCTTCTTATTCGACCTTAAACTTGTTGAAAAATGCTCATTCACAAACTATTCAATTGGTTAAGTTGATCCTATTTTTGAAGTGAAAACTTCTTTAGCGGCGTTGTGCACTTTTTATGGAATGGGTAAAAAATATTAAACTCGCGTCAGGACACGTGATCTGATCGAAAATTCGTAAGACGGCGCAGGGCGCTTGCGCGAATGTTCGTGTGTGTTTATTACTATTCAAGTTTTCACTTCTGCCGGCACTCCCAGAGGGCAACCCGTCGTTTTTTTTTAAGTGAAAACTTCTTTAGCGGCGTTGTGCACTTTTTTTGGAATGGGTAAAAAATGTTAAACTCGCGTCAGGACCGTGACCCGATCGAAAATTCGTAAGACGGCGCAGGGCGCTTGCGCGAATGTTCGTGTGTGTTTATTACTATTCAAGTTTTCACTTCTGCCGGCACTCCCAGAGTGCAACCCGTCATTTTTTTTTTTGTTCGAAACGAAGTTTTGTGCTTCCAATATTCTTAAACTGACGTGCGAATTCATGAACAGTTTTTCTAAAAAACCGGTCAAGTGCGAGTCAGACTCGCACACGAAGGGTTCTTTACTTTTATAAAAACGGTTATACAATCGTGTCATTTGTACAGAAGGCCCCTTAAATATTTATTTTCATTTTATTCTGGTTTTTAATATATTTTTTGTAATAGCAGCAACAGAAATCTGTGCAAATTCCAACTGAGCAACTATCACAGTGCATGAGATACAGCCTGGTGACAGATGGACAGACAAACAGTCAGATAGGGGAGTTTTAGTAATAAGGTCCCGTTTTACCGTTTGAATACGGAACCCTAAAAAAGTTACGGTTATTTTATTTATACCCTTCCTTTTCGGTTTGCCGTATAAAAACCTACATAATCTATTACATCTATGCAAATCAAGTACTATATTATATATTTGATACGGTAGACCAGGGCGCTCTACAATCAGCCTAGAGTGGATACGGATGGTCCCGGGACTGTAGGAATTACCGTGACCCCGGAACGTAAAGGGCTATTGAAGGACACCGTGGATTTTAATCAGTACGAGTCTGACAGTCCCTCCCGCTCTGCCCTGGGTGGGAGGACTCATTTGATGACTTTACCACGAAAAAAAGAAAAAATACAGGTCCAGTTGAAAACTATCGTACCTATTTAGCGCAGCCTTAGGACACACAATAAATCGTTTTCCTTACTTTTTAATTATTTATGATTTAGTTTTAAATATTTTTTTTTTGTTTATTGTTTTTTTTTTCAGTTGTGTGTGGTACGTGCCAAATTATTTTTTTCTTTCTTTTTGTTAGTATTAGCGCTAATAGGAAGTGTTAGTTCTGTTAGAAGAAATCTTTGTTTGACTTGACATTTAACGACAAAAATCTCCATCCATAAAGTTGAATGGCGGTGAAAATTACCAAGAATATGAGTTGCCGTGTATGGTAAGTACAGTCAACAAAACAAATGTAGCTACCCCTTTTTCGGGAAGTTTTGGTAATGCAATCTGTATTAAAATCGTTCGTCGTATTTCTGTTTGAGAATTTTAACTTCAAATGATTTTTAACGATAGTGTTTTTAAACTGGCGTGGCCAATAAAACTATCATTTCCAAAATCAAAAATTTGGTAAATTTTAAAGCGGTCTAATTTAGGTATAGGTAACTCTTTATTCTACTAAATTTCCTTCATGAAAATCGGTTCAGTCATTTAAAAATAAAACATGGTTCTGAAACTAAGCATGAAAAGTGTTCGGCAAAAACGTTCTTTAAAAAAAAGTGTGTATGTGGCCCTAAAAATTCTTAAATTTTCTTCATGCATTCAAACTTATTTTGCGTACAGTACCAACTTTGCGACGACGACGTTTCTTATTCAAGTTAAGTAACCGAAGTCAAAAGTGGAAACTTGAAGCTCATTCTGTTTTACGATATAACGTTGAAGGTTGACGGAGAAACTTATATTTTATTTTAATATTTATGGGCTGTGATGTGCTCCGTGATCTACATTTATGTATGTTTTAAGGACCTCCTGAATTTATATATGACTGAACGTAAGGACGTCAAAAACTGCCAAACATATTATCATACACCAGGTGTTCCCCGCGAATTCACTCGCTGCTCGGCTCTTTTCAGTCATAGCGTGATGCTCGACTGATAGGAGCCAAGCAGCGAAGTGGACTATCCAACACAAAAAGCATTATTGAATTCGATTTAGTAGTTCCTGAGATTAGCGCGTTCAGACAAACAAACTCTTCAGCTTTATAATATTTGTATAGATTCAATTTTCACTAACACTGAGTGAACTCGTTGAAAAATACCGAAAAAATCACCCGTTCTTATTTAGATCGCTAGTTTAATCATAAGTATGATTTTTTCCTAAAAGAAAGTCATTCCCATATAAATTAACTTAAATGAATAAATTTGGTCAATAACAAAATTGTCAGTATTCCGAAACTTTACGGGTTCAACTAAAATTCCACGCAATTTCATTCAAACGAGTTTTCATAAAATCTTTCATCATACAACAGCGGATATACAACGTGCTCTGAAAATTATTTACTAACTAAAATTGTACCGCAAACCTAACAAAAATAAATCCAAGATTTCATTTTTCGTTTCTTTCAGAAATATCCCTTTCATTTCAGGATTGCAGTAACTATTCAGTAGAGTTTCATTCATAGAAAGCATTTTCAAACATCTATGTAGAACATTTATAAGTTTCTGGTTGTATTTTCATTGTTTGGCGGAGGAGCGCGTAGCTACATAGGGAAACAGTGTATAGGACGGGGACGCGGGGTATAATGGGGACATACACTCTTTAGGCGTACTTAACACAACTCTAACATAGCGCAAGCGCCATCAGGACGCCTGCCCGGGTCGCGGGACTTACCCATTACCGTGACCCTGGTACGTAAAGGGCTAGTGAAGGACACCGTGGATTTTAGTCAGTACAAGCCTGACAGTCCCTCCCGCCCTGCCCTGGGTGGGAGGACTCATTTGATGATTATAAAACGATAAAAAAAAGCGCCATCAGGACTTCATTTGCAAAGGGCCATTAACAAATGGCGTCCTGTCGGCGCTTGCGCTACGTTAGTCTGTGGATAGTATTCATAAGCTGTTGATCCAGGCTGTCATTTGTAGATCTTTGACAGTCGTTACTGTTAGTCAGAAGCTCAAAGTTGTGATAAGCAGTCACATGTGTACACCGTTAAAGAGCATGCTAGTTTTAAGCATGCCAATAAGCATACTGTTTTAGTAGCATATCTAACTGTAGGTACCTTTAGTAGCATGGTTAACCGTAGGTACCTATAGTAGTATGTCTAACTGAGGGTCCTTTAGTAGTATGCCTAACTGTAGGTACCTTTAGTCGGGGTCGCGGGACCAAGGGATTACCGTGACCCCGGTACGTAAAGGGCTAGTGAAGGACACCGTGGATTTTAGTCAGTACAAGTCTGACAGTCCCTCCCGCCCTGCCGTGGGTGGGAGGACTCATTTGATGATTTTACCACGATAAAAAAAAAGGTACCTTTAGTAGCATGTCTAACTAAGAGTCCTTTAGTAGCATGTGTAACTGTAGGTACCTTAACTGGTCGCGGGACTGTCTCATCAGGTAATCGCGACCCTGGAAAGTAAGACCGTCGATTTTATTCGATACGAGCCTGACAGTCTCTCCAGTCCCGTCCTGGGAGGGAGGACACATTTAACGATTTTATCACGAAAAAAAAAACCTACCTTAACAAATAGTTACGGATGCTCGACCAATCTCTCAAAACAAACAAGTAGGAATATTTTGTTTTGAGTGACAGAATACAGTCCATCCAATCCACCAAAAAAAAAATGTATATAGGAGAGAATATAAAATATAGGAGTGTTTAGAAATATCATTAACGTAGAATTTTTGTCGCTTCTCCAAGTGTACTTATATTTTTAGTTGAAACAGATTTTTTTCTTCAAGTGCTCGTTACTTTCTGAGGTCTTTTTTTAGGGTTCCGTAGTTAACTAGGAACCCTTATAGTTTCGCCATGTCTGTCTGTCTGTCTGTCTGTCCGTCCTCGCTTAATCTCTGTGACCGTTAGCACTAGAAAGCTGAAATTTGGTACCAATATGTATATCAATCACGCCGACAAAGTGCAAAAATAAAAATTGGAAAAAAATGTTTTTTTAGGGTAGCCCCCCTATATGTAAAATAGAAAGTGATTTTTTTTTTAATTTCAACCCTAACGTGTGATATATCGTTGGATAGGTATTTAAAAATGAATAGGGGTTTACTAAGATCATTTTTTGATGATGTCAATAGTTTCGGAAATAATCGCTCCTAAAGTCAAAAACAATGTGTCCCCCCCCCTCTAACTTTTGAACCATAAGTTTAGAAAATATGAAAAAAATCTGGAAAGTAGAACTTTATAAGGACTTTCTAGGAAAATTATTTTGAACTTGATGGAAAGAACAGTTTTTGTGCAAAAAAAACAAGATGGTGGTACAAAATTCCTGGACTAAGTTTGTAGTATAATCAATTATTTAATCATATATACAAGCATTTTTTTTAACTTCGTTTACGTATTTCATTATTCTGAACGTATCTTCTTTCAAACAAAAAAAGAATTATTGAAATCGGTTCGCGCATTCCAAAGTTATCAAACGCATAAAATGTTAAGGTAAAAACCAGTTCATAAATGGTTCGATAGATGGCGTTGCGTAATGACGTCAATTTTAAAAGTCGATGTCTTCGTGCTTTCATGACCTACCTGTGGTAAAAATTTGCTACTACTTAAAATATATGTTCTTAGAGTGCATAATCACTACCTGAACTACTTACTCTTTTCGATTAAAATAAAATAGCTATTTGATAAAGGTTTGTGGGAAATTGTTATTGTGTCTTTTCAAATTTATATTGAGGGTTTTTTTAGTTATCACCGTCCTTTGTGGGCCCGTTTTTAGGGTTCCCTTTTTATCAAAGTTCAAAATGTCAACGTAACAAATAACCTTTTTTTAACACACAAGTTTAAAAAAAGGCTATTTGTTAACACTTATTGTAACGGACGGGAAACTACGGAACCCTACACTGAGCGTGGCCTGACACGCTCTTGGCCGGTTTTTTATTATTTGTGTAAGGAAGGCTCTTTAAGGATTTCTTTTAAATGTTGGTTGAGAGATCGGTATTTGCAAGTTACACAAGAAAGTAGGTAAGATAAGATTTAGAAAAGACTGCGTAAGATGCAGTTTTGACTTCAGAAAAAGGAGTAACTTTGTCGGTGTCTTTCAACAGCCCTTTACATACCGGTGTCACGGTAATTTGTGAGTCCAGTGACCCCGGCAGGCTTTGGCCCTCTACAGGGGGCCCCGTTACTATACTGACACTCCTTGAGGTGCACTTGGAACACAACGTGCCGGCATGGTCCACGGTCGGACAGCGAGTCGCCCATTACTCGCCGCTCGCATGCCCGCGCCTACGGTGACCGGAGATCGTCTGCCGACGTCCGTCGTGGAGGGAGAACGCTGTCCTCTGCCTCACGCGGCCCGCCTCCTCCTTCGCGCGCATGACTGTTTCGCAGAAGGAGGCGACCGCTTCCCACTCCGTCTCGCAGCATGGCCTCGACCAATGCCGGGCGCGAGATTTTCAGTTCAACTTTGGAAAATTCGTATTTTCTTCGAAAATCTTTTCGGGGAAGTATGGGTACATTCTTCCCAGATGGTCCCATGGGGTCAGGGGGCCTAATCTCGAAGCACGAATACAATTAATGTTACTAAAATTTGATAGATAGCTTAGAATCCGCGCCTCCACTCAAGATCTGCATACGTCCGAATTCGTATATCCGTACCCGTGTGTTCGTTCATGGACTAAGTAAACCCCAGGATCTGATAATGAGATCCTGGAGAAAACGAGGGAATGCAAATCTGTAAATGAAATCTGCCGGTATGTTTAATTTCTAACATAAAAACAGTGAAATGGGAAATAAAATATGGCGAATGAGTGTTTTTTTTCGGTTGAAATGTTATTGCTTTGGGGTCACTGACCATCTGATGGTAAACGATCCATGAATCCACGAACTTCTTGATTTAACTCACTAAAGTGGGTTGCGGTAGTTAATGTTAATTCGATGAAGTAAATTCTTAGCTAGAAAACCTTGAAGCATAAAATTTTAGGATCTAATATAATCACTCAACTCCAAGTAGGTAGAGTATTTAAGGAGACCATAAACCCATTTTTTTTTTAAAACGTTGCCGCGCACTGGGAATTTCTCCTGTATCGTGGGTGCGTTTACAAACATAGAAACTCACACACACAAACACCCAGACCCGGAACAACTATTTGCAGATCATAGAGAGTCCAATTTCTCAGCCACTGCGCCAAACGTGCCGTCAATATAATATTTGTCGGGAATAGTACTTTTTGAAAGACAAAATTACCTAAAAATGCAGTGTCACAAGGAACTTTAGGCGTTGAAAAAGATTAACATTTTTTTGAAGTGAAAACTTCTTTAGCGGCGTTGAGCACTTTTTCTGTAATGGGTATAAAATCTTAAACTCGCGTCAGGACACTCGCGTCAGGACACGTGACCCTGACCGAAAAAGCGTAGGACGGCGCAGGGCGCTTGCGTGAATGTTCGTGTGACTTTATTACTTTTAAAGAAGTTTGTATGCTGGATACATTCGTTGCTAGGTAACATTGTTTATAAAAGATGTACATCACATTGGAAAATTATTGAAATAAAAAGTCAACCATTTTTGCGAGTTTTACTAAAATCTGTTCACAAGATATTTCCAACAATTACTATTCAAGTTTTCACTTCTGCCGGCACTCCCAGAGTGCAACCCGTCGTTTTTTGAAGTGAAAACTTCTTTAGCGGCGTTGAGCACTTTTCTGTAATGGGTATAAAATCTTAAACTCGCGTCAGGACACGTGACCCTGACCGAAAAAGCGTAGGACGGCGCAGGGCGCTTGCGTGAATGTTCGTGTGACTTTATTACTTTTAAAGAAGTTTGTATGCTGGATACATTCGTTGCTAGGTAACATTGTTTATAAAAGATGTACGTCACATTGGAACATTATTGAAATAAAAAGTCAACCATTTTTGCGAGTTTTACTAAAATCTGTACACAAGATATTTCCAACAATTACCATTCAAGTTTTCACTTCTGCCGGCACTCCCAGAGTGCAACCCGTCTTTTTTTTTTTTTTGTTTGGTTCTAGACATTTTTTTATTCTGTTTGTTGGCTGCGATTACTAACATTTGAGAGAGAAACAAAAGAGTCTGCAAGTCATTAAAAATATTTGTTCAGAGAAGGAACAGAACTTATGACACAGCGCTGGCACCTATTTTGCCATCAATTTTATTGTATTCCAAAAAAAAAAAACAATAATTCGTTCATTTTGATTTTTGATAAGCAAAATTTCGATAACTAAACAAAAGACGTACGAAATAAGCCAAAAGTATGCCTTTTCATCACTATTTTAATCTTCATACATTTAGTCTGTTTCGTCGGCCATTCTATAAAATTTTTTTTTAGTATAGTGTGGTATAATAGTCGACTTCAAAAGTCAAAAGAAGGTTTGTTGAAATTTGTATCCTTGTTTTAACTACGAGTATAAGGCTAACTTTTCTGACAAATGCTCATAACACTACCTATTATACACTTTAACATACAAAAAGAAACATTTCCAACGTCAAAAACATTCTTTCACATAGTTTCAAACAATAATAGAACCCTTAAGAACGTGGTCCTTTACCGATTGAGTTGAAAGTTCAAATAAAAAGTAACCGCGAGTTTGAAAACGGTGTAAGTTTCCTTTGAGGACGATTCAATTGAGTTTCTGACCTATTGTGATGTAAGAATCGTGTAAACTTATACTAAGTCTTGTGTGGAATATATATCTACTCGTATGTTAGATACTTGTGTGTTGTGGATAAGTTTTTTTGAGGGCGTGCTGGTTTTTTAAATTTTTTGCTTTGAGCATAAAAAAGGAGTTACTTTGCATACATCAAAAAGTTATTCATTGTTTTCCACGGTCATGGTGTTAAAATATTGTGTTTTTTAACATAGGGTAATATAGATTTATGTAGCGCAGATATATCTATAAATATATAAAAATGTTATGTTGGTTTGTGTACGCTTCAAAAACTCAAAAAGTTCTGCACCGATTGAGCTGAAATTTTAGCATGATATACTCGTATAATCCGCATCAAGGATTGTTTTTATCTATTTTTTGCATCAGTCACATACCTTCTCAACCATTCAATCACAATGTGCCACAGCGAAGCGTGGCACCCTGCCACGCTTCGCTGTGGCAGCTAGTATTTTATATATTTTGAAAAATAAAATTCAGTTTTCTTTTAAGTTAACATTGTCACACTTCAAGTACTCTGTACAGTCAAATACGTAGAATTCATACTAGGGCCTCTCAGAGACCGACTCGCTGTCCGACCATGGACCATGCCCGGGTCGACGGCACGTTGTGTTCCACGCGCGCCTCAAAGAGTGTCAGCATGGTGACGGGGCCTGTAGAGGGCCAAAGCCTGCCGGGGTCGCGGGACCAAGGGATTACCGTGACCCCGGTACGTAAAGGGCTAGTGAAGGACACCGTGGATTTTAGTCAGTACAAGTCTGACAGTCCCTCCCGCCCTGCCCTGGGTGGGAGGACTCATTTGATGATTTTACAACGCAAAAAAAAAAAAAATGCTATACTCGTATAATCCGCATCAAGGATTGTTTTTATCTATTTTTTGCATCAGTCACATATCTTCTCAACCATTCAATCACAATGTGCCACAGCCAAGCGTGGCACCCTGCCACGCTTCGCTGTGGCAGCTAGTATTTTATATATTTTGAAAAATAAAATTCAGTTTTCTTTTAAGTTAACATTGTCACACTTCAAGTACTCTGTACAGTCAAATACGTAGAATTCATACTAGGGCCTCTCAGAGACCGACTCGCTGTCCGACCATGGACCATGCCCGGGTCGACGGCGCGTTGTGTTCCACGCGCGCCTCAAAGAGTGTCAGCATGGTGACGGGGCCTGTAGAGGGCCAAAGCCTGCCGGGGTCGCGGGACCAAGGGATTACCGTGACCCTGGTACGTAAAGGGCTGGTGAAGGACACCGTGGATTTTAGTCAGTACAAGTCTGACAGTCCCTCTCGCCCTGCCCTGGGTGGGAGGACTCATTTGATGATTTTACCACGCTAAAATAAAAAAAGGGCCTCTCAGAGACGGGTAAAAATGACAAAATTTCTTGAAAAGATAAACGTTTATGAATAAAAACCTATGGTGTTCGTAATTTTTTACCCCATTGATCAAGCCTTTTTTCCAAAGAAAATATAACCCAAGACATTCTTCAAAAGTAATCCACCCTATTGTAACTTAACCCTCAAAAGGTACAGACGCTTTCTCGAAAAAAAAAACGGCTTCGTAGGTAAATTATTGTTTAAGTCCTTTCAAAATCGGCCATCAATCAACCACTAAAAAGGTCCTTTTCGCAGGTCAAATTCCTTTATGTTTATAATCGATTTTGTTTGTATGCCAAAGAAAATTTACTGGTAAAAGTAAAAGTGAATTATCGTTAGGTTTTACTTTGACTTTTACTTTTAAGAAGTTTTTTCAAATAAGGTTGTGTTCTCTGTAATTTGAGGGTTATATAACATGTATGGAAGTATTTGAGCGTTACGTATCGGTGGGTAGAAAATTCTTAGTAGGTTCAACAACTAAAAGGAATAGATTTTTTGAAGTGAAAACTTCTTTAGCGGCGTTGAGCACTTTTCTGTAATGGGTATAAAATCTTAAACTCGCGTCAGGACACGTGACCCTGACCGAAAAAGCGTAGGACGGCGCAGGGCGCTTGCGTGAATGTTCGTGTGACTTTATTATACATTCGTTGCTTTTTTTTTTTTTTATCGTGGTAAAATCATCAAATGAGTCCTCCTACCCAGGGCAGGGCGGGAGGGACTGTCAGACTTGTACTGACTAAAATCCACGGTGTCCTTCACTAGCCCTTTACGTACCGGGGTCACGGTAATGTGAAAGTCCCGCGACCCCGGCAGGCTTCGGCCCTCTACAGGCCCCGTCGCTATGCTGACACTCTTTGAGGCGCGCGTGGAACACAACGCGCCGTCGACCCGGGCATGGTCCATGGTCGGACAGCGAGTCGCCCATTACTCGCCGCCCGCATGCCCGCGCCTACGGTGGCCGGAGATCGTCTTGCGACGTCCGACGCCGTGGGCGTCTACCACTGCGGCTGGGGTGGAGGGAGGACGCTGTCCTCTCCCTCAGGCGGCCCGCCTCCTCCTTCGCGAGCATGACTGCTTCGCAGAAGGAGGCGACCGCTTCCCACTCCGTCTCGCCCCGCAGCATGGCCTCGACCAATGCCGGGCGCGAGAGGTCTCCGCCTATCGCCGTCGTGAGGACACGGCGGTGCTCTGCCCAAGCGGGGCAGTCCTGCACTGTATGCTCCACCGTGTCCTCCGGACGATCTTCGCAGTGGTGACACCCAGGCGTTTCTTCCCTCCTTATCAGACACAGGAACCTCCCGAAACTCCCGTGTCCGGTGAGGACCTGCGTCATGCGGTAGGTAAGGACGCCGTGACGCCTATCCAGCCACTCCTCAAAGAGGGGTCTTACCGCCGCGATTGCGGCGTGCCCGATACATTCGTTGCTAGGTAACATTGTTTATAAAAGATGTACGTCACATTGGAAAATTATTGAAATAAAAAGTCAACCATTTTTGCGAGTTTTACTAAAATCTGTTCACAAGATATTTCCAACAAATACTATTCAAGTTTTCACTTCTGCCGGCACTCCCAGAGTGCAACCCGTCGTTTTTTTTTTAATTAACCATCTGATGTCAAGTTAGTTCATAAAGTCACTTCAAAGCGTTTGTAAAAACCATCAGAGTTCCTAAAATAGTCATTAAAATAACTTCTAATTTCAAAAGTAAATTACTTATGCTTTTAACCGTACTCAGGTATACTTTACCTTTTTTACTAGGGAAACGGCAATTAGTAAAACCAAGTCGAGTGGAGTACATTTTTGGGTCCCTTTACCTTTTGTGGGTTAAGTACTAATGGATACTCGTACAATTTGGGTGAAGTGCTTACAAAAAGTTGTGTTACGATGGTACTGGTACGTTGTAATTATTAAAATGACTGTAGGGGAAGAAGTGGTTGCGGGACTCACGAATTACCGTGACCCCGGAACGTAAAGGGCTATTGAAGGACACCGTGGATTTTAGTCGGTACGAGTCTGACAGTCCCGCCCGCTCTGCCCTGGGTGGGAGCACTCATGTAATGATTTTACCACGTAAAAAAAAGGGGGGAGGAAGTGGTCGCGTGACTCACGAATTACCGTGACTCCGGAACGTAAAGGGCTATTGAAGGACACCGTGGATTTTAGTCAGTACGAGTCTGACAGTCCCTCCCGCTTTGCCCTGGGTGGGAGGACTCATCTGATGAATTTACCACGCTAAAAAAAAAAGGGGAAAAACAAAATCAAGTTTCTTTAAAATTTTAACCAAGGAATTCTATGACATTTTATGAGAGATTTCTCCATTTTAACAGTAACTTATAAATTCGAAAGTAAGTTTGTTTGATTGGATTCAACGGAAGAGCCGCTTTTCCAGCTGTGAACGAATACAGGCTAAAGATGATAATGAAGTTATTTTGATTGTAAACCACTAAACCGATAATCCTCATGTTTTTTATAGGTATATGTTGTCAAATGTTCAGAAAATAACATAACCGAACAATCTTACGATATTATGTAAACGTAGATGGCGCCACGTGTTTCCTAACTGATTGTTAAATTCTTAATACGGTCAAATAAGGTACTTTATTTATACGTTTCATAGAATATTCTATCGCGACGCAAAGTGAGTGGTCTGCACTGTACCAGCACACGAAATTACGCATTGCACAACTCAAAAATTCACGCTCGTCTGGCTTCAGCTGTAACGTGAGTGAGGCCGCGGGCATAGCTAGTTTTTTTTTTACGTGATAGAATCATCTTATGAGTCCTCCCACCCAGGGCAGAGCGGGAGGGACTGTCAAACTCGTACTGACTAAAATCCACGGTGTCCTTCAATAGCCCTTTACAATCCGGGGTCACGGTAATTCTTGAGTCCCTCGACCCCGGCAGGCTTTGGCCCTCTACAGGGGGGCCCGCCACTATGCTGACACTCATTGAGGCGCGCGTGGAACACAATGCGCCGTCGACCCGGGCATGGTCCATGGTCGGACAGCGAGTCGCCCATTACTCGCCGCCCGCATGCCCGCGCCTACGGTGGCCGGAGATCGTCTGCCGACGTCCATCGCCGTGGGCGTCTGTCAGGGCAAAGCTAGTTAGATTATAAAATTCAATTTAATTTAGATCTTTAGGTTAGTCGGAAAATGTTGGTGGAAAATATAGACGTTAAAAGATCATTCATTTCAATCAGTGACATAATTAATTAAATAAGATTATATGTCTATTCCTTTAATTTGATGACTCTGTGTTAAGTGTAATAATCACGTTTCTCTCATTAATTTTACGTCGCGTTTTCTGTAATTTGCTAAACGTTTATTGGTTTAATTACAACGATGTAAGGCTCATTTTCAGACGAAGCAATATTTTAATTTTGATTTATCAGAGGCCCATCATTAGTTATACAGGATGAATTTTTCAACTGGGTGTGGATGGCTATATCCTAAACCATGAGGAATATCGAAAATCGTTGAAAGGAGACTCGAGGCCGATTTTGACGAAAACTAAAACTACATCATTGGATTTTAGGAAAATCAATAATCCTGGCCAGGTATCGAATCCGCTGCAAAAAAAAACACAACCTGTATTATTACACCATTCCATAGTGTTGCTAATAAGGATCAATTCTGGGAAGGAATCATATACGGCAAACTTAAGCCACGTGCTCCAATGAAAGTTGTGTGTGTTGTTTAATACACACACAACTTTGGCACACACGTGGCTCAATAATAATCAAACATAATAATAAAATAAATAATCAAATGATTCCTGCCGCTTCGAGTGGAGCGGAAGACAATGCAGACTTGACCGGCTAAAACAACCCTGTTGTAACTAATATAATTAAAAATAAAAATTTTGATTATTAATAAAAAAAAAAACTTTACCCGTCATACAACAAAAAAGTTAAACATCGGTTAAACACTTGTCCACATTTAAAAGATGGCGACTGTCGACGGTGTTTGACGTTGATATAAGGGTCGTTTTGCAGTTACACGCTTTTTAGACGAGTGTTCAACAAGTGGGCATGCGGACGGCGAGTAATGGGCGACTCGCAGCCCAACCATGGACCATGCCCGGGTCGACGGCGCATTGTGTTCCACGCGCGCCTCAAGGAGTGTCAGCATAGTGACGGGCCTGTAGAGGGCCAAAGCCTGCCGGGGTCGTGGGACTTACGAATTACCGTGACCCCGGTACGTAAAGGGCTAGTGAAGGACACCGTGGATTTGCCCTGGGTGGGAGGACTCATTTGATGATTTTACCACGAAAAAAAAAGTGTTCAACAAGTGTTTAACTTAAACAAAAGTTTATTATTCTTTAACATACAGTTGTATTTCTTTTATATAACCTTTATTTTTCGCTACGTAAAAATCCGTTTAAGACCTACAAAACACGTTGATAGCACTAAAATTTCAGACACGTTCTACGAAACTCCAAACGTTAAACGCTAAATTAAATCTAAGTACGTTACCATTTACTTAAGAGCATAAGTTACGCCGTATAAATGATTGGAAAAAAAACTCACGAACAAAGTTGCAAAGAACAGACACAGAAGATCCACAGCTAAATCAGCCTTCGTGCGGATTTCAGAACGAA
The DNA here is from genome assembly GCA_943136025.2 of Agrotis puta. NCBI lineage: Eukaryota > Metazoa > Arthropoda > Insecta > Lepidoptera > Noctuidae > Agrotis > Agrotis puta. Next base: position 3,765,972 of record OW964190.2, on the reverse strand, counting down.
AGCTAAGCTAGCTTTTTTTTTATCGTGGTAAAATAATCAAATGAGTCCTGTCAGACTCGTACTGACTAAAATCCACGGTGTCCTTCACTAGCCCTTTACGTCCCGGGGTAATTCATAAGTCCCGCGACCACGCTATTTTGTATTGAGTTACTCTTCTGTAGTTGTCTATCTTGTACCTCAGGTGTGAGTTGTTAGTATATATCACAACCCACTTGCTGTGAAGTACTCTTTCGTGATTGTATCGTTTTATCTACGAGTATGTTATAGGAATATGCTTCTAATTTTGTTTGTGTTAAGCACGATTTTCTTTTGTTTTATTTTTGATTTATAATCTTTGTCTCGAAGGTTCTTTAATTTAGGAATTTGGTTTCATAGGCTGCAGTGTAGAAAATTACTGTTGGTCATTTATTGTGAATTTGCTCATAGAAATTGTAATTTGAAATAAAACTTGACTTCTTGGTCGCACAAAAGCCTTTGTCAAACAGACAAGCGTGGCGAATGCGAAGCGAGGCGTTTTTATTTGTAATGTATAGAATTGTTTGAATCCGGTCACATAGAAAAGCGAAAGCGATCCGATAGCGTGACCGAACCGATGCGAAGACGTGGCGAAGGCGTTTTTGCTCTGTTTGACGTCGTTCATAAAAAGCCAGCTAATACAACTGCCACGCCTAGGTTCGCTGCACCCAGTTTGACGTCTTGTATCGGTTCGTTATCGAATCGGAATCGGTCCGGTTCGCTATCGCCTGTGTGTTTGACAAAGGCTAGAGCTTCCCCATGCCGCGATTCGAGCGATTTGCAATTTCTATCAACCAAAAATAATCGTTCATTCCCACTAGTTCGATTCAGTAGTTCAATCGTCGAACTAGTGAGAATTTTTTTTCTCTTTTGTTCGACCGTCGAATTAATTAGATTTAAAAATAGTTCTAATGCTTACTATAAATCAATTTTACAAAATAGTAAAGCAGCATGTCGACGGAGCCCCGCTTCGCGGGGCTCCTACTTCTGGGTAGTTTAAAAAAAAATAACCACGAAGAGCCTAACCTCTTCTAACCTAAATTGTCCGAGTCGGGGTGCCAGCAAGTCCCGAGCTCGCTTCTCTCGCTCTTAAAAGTGCAGTCCATCATTTACTTATTATATTTACTTGTTATTTTAAATCTAATTAATTCGACAGTCGAACAAATGCGGAAAAAAATCTCACTAGTTCGACGATCGAACTAATAAATCGAACTAGTGGGAATGAACGAAAAAAAATGATGAAATTCGATTGACTTTACGTCATCGTGGCGAGCGTGTTTTGTTTTTAATCTACCCATAGACACCTTAGACTTAAAACGTTCAGTTGTCATTGTCATCTGACAAGATGTCGTAGTGGTAAGGATGATTTTCACTTGTAGTTGGAATCACTCGAATTGCGTCGCATCGCGTTATGGAGAAGCTCCCTAAGGGTGACAGCACACATCACAGAACTTTATTCTTTGTATGAAACTCTCTACTGCAAAGCACACTAATGGCTTTGTCAAACAGACATGCGAAAGCGAAGCGTTTCCGAAGCGATGCCGAACCGAAGCGAGACGTCAGTCCGATAGTTCTGTCACGCTATCGGATCGCTTTCGCTTTTCTATGTGACTGGATTCAAACCATTCCATACATTACAAAAAAAAAGTCACGCTTCGCATTCGTCACGCCTGTCTGTTTGACAAAGGCTTTATCGGAATCGTGACGTAAACGATTGGCCTCGGACAAGGACGATTCGTAGTGTGGCGCTTGGTCTACCAATGGTCCCCGCGCTTATGGCTCGTCGTCGCCGCGCTTGCACTTCTTCAACCTACCAGCAGTTGGCGAGCCGTAAGCGCGGCTTCGTTTTGCCTATATAGTTAAAACCGAGTCAATGTATTGGAGCTGTTGAGAGTTGATGCCTGTTTGACGGCGACGCAAAAGGCGATACGGTGATGATGCTTTTCCGCGTTAATTTGTGCTGTGACTCTTATTGGCGTATAGTTATCCAGCATTTTTGAACGCGAATGAGAAACGTAGCACCCTGTGAAAAACAAGATATATGTTCCGATTTATTTATGGTCCAGCGTCAGGAAACCCATAAGAAACCATAGTATTGACTTGACTTTTCTTTTATTTGAAAATTCCTTGGCAGTTAGTTAAAAAAATCACCTTAATTTCTCAATATTTTGATGTATCAATATTTTGTCTGGATACTCAGTGTATTGAAGAAAAATAAACATTGGTAAGGAATGAAGTTTCGGCCATCCATCTCTTTTTTATTGACATTGAATCTTTGACCTTTCGCTTCTTATTATACGACATAATTCAGAGACTCATACGGAAAATGTAATAAAGCACGAAAGCACTTTGGTGCCATTTCAATCATAGAAGTCAACTTCGCAAAGCCGAAAAAACACATGAGGCCGAAGAAAAACATGTATTAAAGTACCCAAAAAAAAATCTGGTATCTTCGCTTTTTACGAGAACTGAGGCCCTAATATTTCCTGATATACTTTAGAAAGGTTTTTCGTTTATCTTGGCAAAGGAAGTGTTAAACGCGGTGTGAAAAAAAAAGAAGGAAAAGGGATTTTTAATAACGCTTTGCAAAAAGCCGCCAAAGTACTTTCACACCGTATTAAGTAGATCCTGTGTTGACGCGATTTGAACCATATTTCAAAGACGATAAAAGCTGAATAGCTGCTGTAGTTTTGTCGTAAGTTTTTCAGTCTAGTCACATTTTTTTGTTGATTGAGTTGAGTTTTAGATGATTGTTAAACGATACTTGGTGGGTACATGCTTTGGTTTAAACATTACTGATCTTTATAATGAATGATGGCCTATACTATGGATTAACTGCAGTGCTATTCTTTTTAAACGTAGCGTTGTGATGGCGCAGCCGCGGCGACCACGCCACGTTGTGACTAAAGTTTACCTTTCACGAGGTAAAATTGTACTGACCATAAAAGGAGTTGACGATGACGCAATGACAGAATGAAATTCAAAATATAAATATTCAAAAATTTTAAAATCAATATAGATCAAAAGGAAAGAGGTTGAAGCAACAGAGTAGGTGGAATACCCACTCTGTTACAGCTCCGTAGCTTTTGTTTACGGAACCATAAACAAAGGTTCTATACTCATTTGTTGTTCATAATTTTTTATTGTTGTTTTATTCCCAAAGTAATTCAAAATGAAAATATTTCAATAAAAAGTGATTCTTTTTTATTCCTCCAAGAAAAAGTTTTAAAACTTTCTTTTTGATTGTTTTTGTAAGAGATTCAATTATATCGTCGTTTTACAACTTAACTGTCAAATGAAATTGAACAGTATTTGAATAACTTTAGGGTATAAAGTTATGATGAATTACTGAGAAAGCTTCCAACTGTCATAAAATATTTGAATAATATGACAGAATGATACGAAGGAGAATTATTGTGATTCAAAATAACTTTTTGTGATACTCGTACTAAAATTAAAACTAACTTTGATTTGATTTAATTAAAACTTATCGCTTGACAAGTTATATCAGCATTGTTAATATAATTTTTACGATTTATTAGAAAGACTAACTGTTCCCCGTGGGATCATCATCATTTGCTATTATTCCTATGGCTTTTAACCTTTCTGGACAAAATAAATACAAAAATATTGTTCAATAGATTTATTTTGAAAGTAGCTTGTGTCTGGTCGCCGGGCTTACGAAATACCATGACTCCGGAACGTACAGGGCTATTGAAGGACACCATGGATTTTAGTCAGTACGAGTCTGACAGTCCATCCCGCTCTGCCCTGGGTGGGAGGACTCATTTGATGATTCTACCACGATAAAAAAAAGTAGTTTGTGCCTGCGGTGCTTATGGCGCTTCTTTCGCATTAATTTAGAAATTGACAATACATTCGGACTGTTCACGTAGTACCGTCTATTAAAGAACGTAATATTTGTTTTCCTCGGGAACAAATGAAGTAGTAGTAATGCCTTTGTCAAACAGACAGGCGAAAGCGAAGCGAGTCCGAGGCGATACCGAACCGAAGCGAGACGTCAGTCCGATAGTTCTGTCACGCTATCGGATCGCTTTCGCTTTTCTAGGTGACTGGATTCAAACAATTCCATATATTACAAATAAAAACGCCTCGCTTCGTCACGCCTGTCTGTTTGAAAAGGGCTTAAAAGTTTGAAGTAAAGTTTAAGTATTGAGCGACGTTTATTAACACGGGACTTACTTTTGCATTAAGAAAACATTAAAAAAAACGTACTCACCAGTAATATGAACAGCAATCGCGGGTGGCATCACAAAAATCCCCACCAGCAGATCAGCTACCGCCAGACTAGTGACGAAACAATTAGTGACAGTTCTTAACCGTTTCGTCGTCACCACAGCCGATATGATCAGTGTATTACCTATCACAGTCACCACTATTAACAAACATAGTATTATAACGACACTAATTTCAAAACAGTCATACGGCTTCTCTTCACAGCCAAGCTCTAAAGAAGAGTTTAAAGTCAGATTTTGGCAATCTCCTTTTTCATCTATCTTTGTGATGACATTGTAAAAGTTTTGTGATAAGTTGTACTTTTCTTCGTTTATGTTTTCTATAATGATTTCTGCTTGTGTTGTTGTGTTCCATCTTGCTGTTGTTTCCAGTTCGGGCACTGAGATCATCTACGCCTGCAGCAGGTTGGTTTCGTCTGGCATGTTCTGGAACAAAGAAAATTTTGTTATAAGTTTTTAAAGTGACACGGTCATTAACATGGTTTTGTTGTTTTATTCAAATAAAAAATGTCAGGGTGCGTTTTATACATATTCCGTCGTACCACAAAACACGTCACACTTGTCTAAAAACTGCAAAACGACCCTTATAACATCGACAATTGCCATTTTGACGTTGTCCTTTTTTAGACAAGTGTTTAACAGATGTTTAACTTTTCTGTAGTAAGACAGATTACAATTTTTTCATAACTTAACTCTCGCAAATAAAATTGGAAAGAATTTTATTAAGATAAGGGTTTAACATTTTGTATCAAGAGAATGATTGTTTAATTTACATAAATAATCCCACGGGAACGTTTAAAATATGAATCTGGGATAACTTTTCGAAAAAAAAAATTAAAAAGAAAACACTAAGTCTTATCTCTTTATAACATATAGGTAGGTATAGTCACATAGAAATGGGATGTTAAACGCACTAGTTTTCCCCAGAAATATTCGGGGATAGTATTTTATAGATGGTCAAGAAACAAAGAAGTCTAACCAGTAACTAACCTCTCAATTCATTAGACAAGAATTTTAACTAAGATAAATATGATAACTGAAAGCAAAACCGGAGGTTTAATCTCTAAGCACGTAACCCGTAGTTTCGTCCTTAGTTACGGACGTTTTGTACGCTCCGTGACATCAAGCCCGAACTAACAAAGTTCGCGCCACCACTTAAAATTAGTGGTATTACACACTAGCGCGGCGCCAAAAGTACTTCAGTCGTGGCGGTATGGTCCGTCCGCGATTTTGACGATAGATACGTGCGTACCTCCGTATTCATACCCGTGTCTTCGTTAACGGACTTATAAAGTAGACCCCCCAATATCTGAGTGAGTAAGACATTTATGAGATTTCAAATTACTGAAAAGCTTTAGATAAAAGTACTGCAGGACTTCAGACCTCAAAACAGGCCAAAAACTTACCATTTTCTATTCAGCATCCCTGATTTTCATCTTATCGCAAGAGCCTAAATCAGAACGACTTAAATAGGATAAATCGCGACAAAGATATTGTCATTTTCCAACTTGAACAAATCTCAAAATTCTTCCTTCATGAAAAAGTTTGTTAAAATAATATAAGATAAGGAACGTTTAAGCAAAATTCCAAGTTCCTTTATAAACTTTATTAGGCTGTCAGTTTTAAGACATAAATTGTACTTTAAGTGGAACGTGCGAGTCTTGACGTTGCTGTATCTTAACGCATGTTGGATACGTACATCTCGGAGAGCTCATCTGTTTTGTAAATAAGAAGTTCCTTTATTTAATTTCCCGCATTTTCAAACTTAGTTAGATAACAATTGAAATCTCCGAATTGTTAAGCGGAAGATACATCCTTTGAGAGCAGGGGTGGCCCACTGCTAACTTCCCAGTTGTGTCGCAGGATTCACGAATTACCGTGACCCCGGTACGTAAAGGGCTATTGAAGGACACCGTGGATTTTAGTCAGTACGAGTCTGACAGTCCCTCCGGCTCTGCTCCGGATGGGAGGACTGATTTGATGATTTTACCACGTAAAAAAAAAGCAAACGAGTCGTTGTATACTTTCTGTCATTTATTTCATCAACACTGCTCTCAAAACCTTGAAACTAGCATGTTCTAGAACCATGATGACATGCGATATCACCCAATCCACACTGGGACCGTGTGCTAGATCCATTGGATGATTTATTTGTATACTCAATTTTATTTTCCTTAAAATAAGAAAATAAGAAATACAACCAAGTAACGCAGCGACCGAGCTGTATTGTAATAAAATTCGAAAAATTGTCACAGAATGATTAGGTATTCATAATTGCAATTCATATTGTCATTGTGCTAACATGGCAGCAGTACTGTTACTTTCGGAAGCCATATTCATTACGTAAAAATCAGTTTGTTACTGCGGACTCTATTGTTGTGGTCTCCTAATTTCAGTTGCGGTCGTCTGTAGAATTGTCCAGTGAAAATACTATGAAATGTCGACAAAATCTCTTAAGATCTTCAAGAGGTTAGTTTACGCGGGCATGCGGGCAGCGAGTACTGGGCAACTCGCTGTCCGCCCATGGACCGTGCCCGGGTCGACGGCGCGTTGTGTTCCACGCGCTCCTCAAAGAGTGTCAGCAAAAATGACGGGGCTCTAGAGGGCAAAAGCCTGCCGGTGTCGCGAGACTTATGATTTACCGTGAGCCCTTTACGTAAAGGGCTATTGAAGGACACCGTGGATTTTAGTCAGTACGAGTTTGTCAGTCCCTCCCACTCTGCCCTGGGTGGGAGGACTCATTTGATTATTTTACCACAATAAAATAAAAAAAAGCTCTCCAAAAGGTTAGATTAACAAAAAACCAAACTTTATGAATATACTTAAACAAACTCGCTATAAAATAAACTGAAAATCTTATCATCTTTATCATTCTCATCATACATAATACGAAAAAGAATATTAGAAGAAATAATAAAGTTGTACTTTCAACCGTAACATTCCAAGTTTTAATGAAAAACCATATCGTCTTGTCAATAAAAAACAAATTTAAAATGAAATTTAATATTTAAAGACGTGACCGTCGCCGCCATGTTTTAAAAATGAAAGTTATATCCTAACTTAAATTATAAATAAACTAGCCTGTCTGATATTCGCAAATAATCCCACAAAAATATATACGGCGTCGGCGTAATATGTTACGCCGACGACACGCTCGTCCTGGCGGAGGGAGAGTCGCACCAGGCGGCGGCCGACCTGGCGACGCAAGCGGTGGCGACAGTCGCTCAGAGGATCCGGCAGTTGGGACTCGACGTGGCGCTGCATAAAACAGAGGCCATGTGCTTTCATGGCCGTCTGAACGCGCCACGTTCAGAGTCCCACATTACGGTGGAGGGGGTTCGCATCGGCGTCGGGAGGACGATGAAGTACCTGGGACTCGTCCTTGACAGCCGGTGGAACTTTAGGGAGCACTTCCTACGTTTGGCCCCAAAGCTGAACCAGGCAGCAGGCGCCCTCAGGCGACTCCTGCCCAATCTCGGCGGGCCAAACGCCTCCTGCCGGAGGCTGTACGCCGGTGTCGTGCGGTCCATGGCCCTCTACGGGGCTCCTGTGTGGGCCCTAAGCATCCGGACGCGACCACTCAAGCTGGTCGCATGCCAGAGGGTCATGGCTATCCGGATGATCCGGGGATACCGCACGATCGCCGGCGAATCAGCCAACCTCCTAGCAGGATTGCTGCCCTGGGATCTGGAGGCGACTGCCCTCCAGCGCGTCTACGAATGGCGCGTGGAGGCGCAGCGCCGGGGCGAATCCCCGCTGCCTCGACAGGTCGAGGCGCGGCGGGAAGAGCTCCGGCGCGATCTCAGGGCAGTATGGAGGGAGCGACTGTCGCAACCGAGGTCCGGGCACGCCGCAATCGCGGCGGTAAGACCCCTCTTTGAGGAGTGGCTGGATAGGCGTCACGGCGTCCTTACCTTCCGCATGACGCAGGTCCTCACCGGACACGGAAGTTTCGGGAGGTTCCTGTGTCTGATAGGGAGGGAAGAAACGCCTGGGTGTCACCACTGCGAGGATCGTCCGGAGGACACGGTGGAGCATACGGTGCAGGACTGCCCCGCTTGGGCAGAGCACCGCCGTGTCCTCACGACGGCGATAGGCGGAGACCTCTCGCGCCCGGCATTGGTCGAGGCCATGCTGCGGGGCGAGACGGAGTGGGAAGCGGTCGCCTCCTTCTGCGAAGCAGTCATGCTCGTGAAGGAGGAGGCGGGCCGCCTGAGGGAGAGGACAGCGTCCTCCCTCCATCCCAGCCGCAGTGGTAGACGCCCACGGCGTCGGACGTCACAGGACGATCTCCGGCCACCGTAGGCGCGGGCATGCGGGCAGCGAGTAATGGGCGACTTGCTGTCCGACCATGGACCATGCCCGGGTCGACGGCGCGTTGTGTTCCACGCGCGCCTCAAAGAGTGTCAGCAAATTGACGGGGCCTGCCGGGGTCGCGGGACTTACCCATCACCGTAACCCCGGTACGTAAAGGGCTCGTGAAGGACACCGTGGATTTTAGTCAGTACAAGTCTGACAGTCCCTCCCACCCTGCCCTAGGTGGGAGGACTCATTTGATGATTTTACCACGCAAAAAAAAAAAAATCATAGACCAGAAGCGACTGTCAGACTCGTATTGACTAAAAATCATCCTGTTACTTCACATTCTCCGTTTCAGGGCCGCGGAGCCTTATGGTAGTCGAAAGAACGAGAAGAAGGTTTTGAAAATATTTAAAGAAAGTTTCAAAATCGAAATCAGTAAATTACCAAGAAAATCTTGTATTATAAAAAAGAATATCGTCAAAACAAAAGTGAATAATTTATTCCAGTCGCTTCAGTACATTAACAAGCTTCTTATTTATCCTAACCTGGATTAGTATTCAACATCTCATTTCAACTAGAAACGTGGTTCTGTCTTGAAACTTTTTTAGGGTTCCGTACCCAAAGGGTAAAACGGGAACCTATTAGGTTATTTTGATTTTGATATTAGTTAGTCTTAGTACCTAACTAAGACTCAGCTGTCCGTCCGTCTGTCACCAGGTTTGTATATGATGAACCGTGAACCGTAGTAAGACAGTTGACATTTAATGTTTTGTTATTGTTATTTTTTAAAAAACGTTGCCCTGCACTAGGAATTTCTCCTGTATCGTGGGTGCGTTTACAAACATAGAAACTCACACACACAAAAACTCAGACCCGGAACAACTACTTGCAGATCATACAAATATTTGTTCCGTGCGGGAATCGAACCCGCGACACATAGCGCAGGAATCCAATTGCTCAGCCACTGTGTCAAACGTGCCGCTACGTGTATAACAACAAATAAAATAAATATTTAAGGGTTCAAAAATCGAGACTGTCTTATCATAATACCGTAACACTGGAACGTAATGGGCTGTTAAAGGAACACCGTCAATACGAGTCTGACAGTCCCTCCCGTCCCGCCCTGGGCGGGAGGAATCACTTGATGATTCTGTCACGATAAAAAAAAAAGAAATGGTACGGAATCGCTTCGTGCACGAGTCCAACTCACACTTGGCCGGTATTTTTACTTGTACATTTACATCTGGATTTTTTTTCTGAATTCTACTCGCAATTTCATTTACTTTTTTCTGGATTTCACCAGTGATTACATAGGCTCTAGAAGCTTTTAAATAATTACATTACTGACAATTTATAGGTCGTTTATTGTTGTCATGTGGATGTAAGGAAAATTGTTTGGCAGATCGACAAATAACTTGCTTTATTATAGCTATTTTAAACAAGTAATAATGACAATTGTGATTTGAATTAAAATGACAAGTGATTATTACTTGGGAACCCGTTAGGCGTCTTTTTCTCCCACCCAGAGCAGAGCGGAAGGGACTGTCAGACTCGTACTGACTAAAATCTACGGTGTCCTGCAATAGCCAAAGGGCTATTGCAGGACCTTCCGGGGTCACGGTAATTCGTACAGTCCCGCGACCAAATATAAAACAGCCTGAATTGGAAATAAAAATGCTACCAAAACCCAACGAAAATGATTGCAATATTTCTTGCGCTCATTAAATATTCCAAAGTGTATTACACTATGTATTTCGGTGAGATTTATATAGGCCAAGAAGTTGATTAAAAACATACTTTCCGCGCGTTACCTTTGAAACGTCCACGGCGAATTTCTGGCTTAAAATTCTGAGCACCTGTTTCAAATTACTTACGAACTTTCTTTTTTATATAATTCGTGCTGTTGCCAGCGGCTGCCCCCGCTATTACTCGAAAATTATCCCACGAGAAGATAAAAACAGGATAAAAAGTTTGTTCTATGTGTTAATCCAGGTTGTGACGGGGCCTCCTGTCTGCCGGGGTCGCGGGACTCACGAATTACCGTGACCCCAGAACGTAAACGGCGATTGAAGGATACCGTGGATTTTAGTCAGTACGAGTCTGACAGTCCCTCCCGCTCTGCCCTGGGTGGGAGGACTCATTTAATGATTTTACCAAGTTAAAAAAACTTGTGTTAATCCAGGATATAAACTATCTGTGTACCATAGTTTATCCAAATCCATTCATTAGTTTTTGCTTAAAAGAGTAAGAAACATCCATCCAACCATCTCCCTCCTCACAAACTTTCGCATTTAAAATATTAATAAGAATAACATTTTAATTTGCACCTGGTTTTCTCGAATATGAAGGCAAGCCCTCTCACGGAGATGAGGCCTGTATCCCAGCAGTGGGAATAATGGAAGACATGATGCAAGATTTTCCATATTTAATGTTTTCTAGGTTTTTTTTTGGAGGAGCTCGTGGCTAAATAAATACAGCCGCACAGGCCGATCTTCCGGATTAAGCCGCGCTTGCCGAGGTTGGTCTGTGAATGGGTGATCATCTGTCACTCGACCAAGTCGGACAGATGCCATCTCGACGGAGGGATGGTGGCGAGAAGAGTCTGCAGGACATTATCGACCTGCTGAAGAGGACCGATCCGGATGACGTGCCAGATTTTGTAGTGAAGGACTTGCACAAGCTGCCTCCCGTCACTTTCGACCACGTTGACGTCACCAGGCTGCTGAAGGACATCACGTCTCTGAAGGTGAGCCAGGACGAATATAAATCCAAGTTGGAGTCATCGGATGTCATCATTGGTGATTTACGAGCCGAAGTAGCGTTGTTGCGCAACGCTATTCCGAAAAGTGGGTCACCGGAAGGCTCCAACGTGAACACACGTCGCGGAGCACAAAATGCTTCGGTCTGCAGTTTTCAGTCGGCAAGTGAATCGACGTCGCCGGCCATCAAAAATGCAGACGTTGCATCGCGTCGTACCTGCCGGGGAAGCAACGCGTGTAATAGGTACATCGACTCCCAAATGTGCCTATTCTACAATTGTCGCCAAGACGAAACCTGCTACGTCGGAAACAAAACGGCAAGCAGAAAGATCCAAGGGGGGTAAGCAGAGTCGCTCGGTATTGAGAGTGACGAAAGGCGCTATGGTGGACCACAAACAGCAGGGACCATCGAAGCACACATGCGATGAGGACGGCTTCATCAAGGTGGAGTGAAAGAAACAGAAGCCTACTTATCGCAACCAGTGCGGGACAGCGCTGGCAGGACCCAACATGCTGCTACGTCCTGCAATACCGTCGACGCAGCTGTACGTGTCCCGTTTACATCACTCTATGAAGACTGAGGACATCGTCGAGTACATACGGGTGAAGACCAACTGGAACTTGAGCGTGGAGAAGTTGGAGGCGCGCCATAACACCTATTTTAATTCGTTTGTGGTGCGCGTTCCGACCCAACATTTGGCGACCTATCTCAAGGAAGAGTTTTGGCCGAAAGGTGTGCTGTATCGGCGATTCCCAGGCCGGCTACGCGACACCTCGCAGCGTAATACGACGCCGTCACTCCGTGTGCAGTAGTTTTTAACTATATTGTTTTAAAATATGTATTCGTTTATTATTGTTTTATATTTATATGTGTATTGTGTTTTATGGGCCTTTAGTTGCCTGAAATAAAGGGTAAAATAAAAATAAAATAAATAAATATAGTTGGGAAAAGGCTAGGCATAGAATGTTTTCTAGTTTCATTATGTTTATTTATAATACGCTTTTATAATAAAATAAAACGTAATATACCAATGATTCGGCAACTTTTCTGTTATGTACTAGAATAATAGAATATCTACGTAGGAATATTTCACGGTTGGGTAAGTTTTCATACATATATTATGTGGAACACAGCCTTTTCGAAAGAAAATAGAGAATGATGGCATTACAGCTTTATGTTTATTAAATTGTTAACCGTAGATAATGTTTAACTACCGTCTTTTTGTAACTTATTGACTAGTAAGTTAAAAAGGTAGTAATTTAATGCCAAATACTTCCAAGAAATAACCTTTTTTTTATTGAAAAAAAACGTTGCCTCTCTTTATTCTGCCTCACTTATTATAATTATTTCTCCCGTATCGTGCGTGCGTTCACAAAAACTCAGACCCGGAAAAACTACTTGCAGATTATTCAATACTGTTCCGATTACGGTATCGAACCCGCGACACACAGAACAGTTGTCGATAGCTCGGCCACTGCGCCAATCGTGGCTGATTATCCTAAACAAAATAATATAATAAGGAAAATAAGGTCGCGGTAATAACGAATACCGTGACCCCGGAACGTAAAGGACTATTGAAGGACATCGTCGATTTTAGTCATTTAATGACTTTACTACAATAAAAAAGAAGTAACTTGTTCTTTATGCGCTTTTTTTTTACGTGGTAAAATCATCTTATGTGTCCTCCCACCCAGAGCAGAGCGGGAGGGACTGTCAGACTCGTACTGACTAAAATCCACGGTGTCCTTCAATAGCCCTTTACGTTCCGGGGTCACGGTAATTCGTACAGTCCCGCGACCTTGACGCCATGTTAAAAAAATATATATATATAGAAAATAAAATGCCCTCTGACTCCACTTAAAAATCTACAACCAATTAGATTAAGAAATATAGCTACCTATCCCAGTCACTAAAGCTAAAAATAATTACCCACCCATTAATAAAAACGGTCTCATAACACTGAAAACTTTTTGTTTTAGACAAAAGAAAAATTCACTGAAAGAAAATACAAAAGAATAGTAGGCGTTGTGCAAAAGAAAGTTAATAAAGAAATCATTAAGAGTGGTAGTTTACTATGTAGGTGTACTTTATTCTGCCTCAAAGTGTTTTGTTGAAAAGAAAACGAAAGTATAGAACAGAAAAATAATATGTTTTTATTTATCGACTTCAATGAAAAGTAGGTACTCAGTCCGACCTGTATGTTTTTATGCTTGTATGTTTGTCGGCAATTATCTCGCGTTTCATTGAAACCGATTTTAAAGCGGTTTTCAGAAGTGTTCGTTACATTCATAACAAACGTATCCTTTTTTAATTTTTTTTTAATAAGGTGGTTGATGATCTGAATTTAAGCTTGAGAAATTTTGGCTTGGGTTTTGATGACTGATCTGTATCGTTGTGTAGGTAATTTTAATAGTTAAAAACAGTATTGTCAAAGTTTTAGTCCTGAAATCTGAATTCTCCAAGGGCGACTAGGTGATGATAACTTGACATACCTTCTTATAGCTTCAAAAAAGGCTTTCACAAGTTTGCTGAACCACACCATCATCTACCTGCCTTTTCCCAACTTTATTGGGGTCGGCTTCCAGTCGAACCAGATTCAGCTGAACGTCAGTATTTTACATGGAGCGATTGCCTGTCGGTTGTTACAAGTAACTGGGTTATACGATACCCCATGATAAGACTGGTTGTCAGACTTTTAGAGCTTCTGACTAATAGTAACGACTGTCAAATATCTGCAAATGATGAACCACATCAGTAAAATGAAAATTAATCTTGCAGTGCTATTAGAGAATAAGCCTCAGATAAGGATAATTTGTACGCTATTCTGTCCCAGAGACGAAACTGAAGCGTATTCATTATAGGATCGCGGAACTCGAAGCCGAGCTTGTAGTCGCGTATAGCCTTGGAATTGGTTTTTTTGTAGAATAGCATAAAATTCAAATAGAAAAACCCAATAACCCTTGGCTCAATCTTTAGTAGGCAGAAATAGGCAGACTCCAGACATAGGCATTTTAAGCCGCACTGCATTACGTGTCATTTTCCTTCTATATCAATTCTATGAGATCGTTGATCTAGTTTAGCTAGCGGCATCCCACGCTACTTTTGCGAAATTATGTTTTCGTCTTCTAAAAATAAACACGCGAATCGCAAAACAATAATGATTGATGATCCGGTAGTAACAGAATTAGGTCCCAAATGGAATATTATCATTAGCCAATACTGGTTATAGCAACCATTCATCAATGCCCGGCCCAACCTAAAAATGTAGGTAGACATAATTTATTTTGATGAGGTGTATTTTTGTACTCAATTTCTGAGAGCATTCGTCATGGAAATTTCAACTGTCGTGATTAGTTCATCGAATATTAGATACCTACGGACCAATCATCAAAATAATGTGTAGAGCACACTCACCTCCTACACAATGTGACTACTGAGTAAGAGATCTAAGGTTCGATTACAGGATCAGGCAGTGTTATCCATTAATACTTTTGTAGCAACTACGGAGTCTGCATTTGTGTCGAATTGATGGCAATAGGCATGCATTCTTATTGCATGGGACTTCTTCATCGTTTCGGTGAGTCCTTATAACTAAATGACCTTCGACCTAAACTGTGCTACTTTCGGCAGAAGATCTCCAGCCACTATAGTCGTGGGCATGCGGGCAGCGAGTTATGGGCAACTCGCTGTCTGACCATGGCCAATGCCCGGGTCGATGGCGCGTTGATTTCCACGCGCGCCTCGAAGACTGTCAGCAAAATGACGGGGCCCCTAATAGAGGGCCCAAGCCGTGGATTTTAGTCAGTACGAGTCTGACAGTCCCTCCCGCTCTGCCCTGTGTGAGATTAATTTGATGATTTTACAAAAATATCTTTTTTTTTTAATCTATACTGGAGATTAGATAGTAGCTATAGAGCCTATCATCGTCTGTAGGGTGTTGGAGGACGTTGTCCTCTGCCTCACCTGGCCCACCTCCTCCTTCACGAGCATGACTGCTTCGCAGAAGGAGGCGACCGCTTCACACTTATACGAAAATTCATTTAAATCTAAATGTGTTGTGAGACATACATAAGTACATTGTATTATTTAACTCAGTACAATGAACCCGGAACAAGAAGCGAACTAAAACAAGCGAGAAACACTTCACACTAAAGTTATTTACAATCCAAACTACAACACGCCAGGAAAACTAACTGACAAGGGGTTTACCAACCAAATGTTTATGTATTAAGTGTTTACATTTATGTGTTTATATATTATGTATGTGTTACATACATACTAGTACATAATACATTAACACGTGTCCACGCTACTTTCAAGCCACCAAAGTTGTTTTAGAAGACTTTTTTTTTTTTTTTTTGCGTGGTAAAATCATCAAATGAGTCCTCCCACCCAGGGCAGGGCGGGAGGGACTGTCAGACTTGTACTGACTAAAATCCACGGTGTCCTTCACGAGCCCTTTACGTACCGGGGTTACGGTGATGGGTAAGTCCCGCGACCCCGGCAGGCTCTGGCCCTCTACAGGCCCCGTCAATGTGCTGACACTCCTTGAGGCGCGCGTGGAACACAACGCGCCGTCGACCCGGGCATGGTCCATGGTCGGACAGCAAGTCGCCCATTACTCGCTGCCCGCATGCCCGCGCCTACGGTGGCCGGAGATCGTCCTGTGACGTCCGACGCCGTGGGCGTCTACCACTGCGGCTGGGATGGAGGGAGGACGCTGTCCTCTCCCTCAGGCGGCCCGCCTCCTCCTTCACGAGCATGACTGCTTCGCAGAAGGAGGCGACCGCTTCCCACTCCGTCTCGCCCCGCAGCATGGCCTCGACCAATGCCGGGCGCGAGAGGTCTCCGCCTATCGCCGTCGTGAGGACACGGCGGTGCTCTGCCCAAGCGGGGCAGTCCTGCACCGTATGCTCCACCGTGTCCTCCGGACGATCCTCGCAGTGGTGACACCCAGGCGTTTCTTCCCTCCTTATCAGACACAGGAACCTCCCGAAACTTCCGTGTCCGGTGAGGACCTGCGTCATGCGGAAGGTAAGGACGCCGTGACGCCTATCCAGCCACTCCTCAAAGAGGGGTCTTACCGCCGCGATTGCGGCGTGCCCGGACCTCGGTTGCGACAGTCGCTCCCTCCATACTGCCCTGAGATCGCGCCGGAGCTCTTCCCGCCGCGCCTCGACCTGTCGAGGCAGCGGGGATTCGCCCCGGCGCTGCGCCTCCACGCGCCATTCGTAGACGCGCTGGAGGGCAGTCGCCTCCAGATCCCAGGGCAGCAATCCTGCTAGGAGGTTGGCTGATTCGCCGGCGATCGTGCGGTATCCCCGGATCATCCGGATAGCCATGACCCTCTGGCATGCGACCAGCTTGAGTGGTCGCGTCCGGATGCTTAGGGCCCACACAGGGGCCCCGTAGAGGGCCATGGACCGCACGACACCGGCGTACAGCCTCCGGCAGGAGGCGTTTGGCCCGCCGAGATTGGGCAGGAGTCGCCTGAGGGCGCCTGCTGCCCGGTTCAGCTTTGGGGCCAAACGTAGGAAGTGCTCCCTAAAGTTCCACCGGCTGTCGAGGACGAGTCCCAGGTACTTCATCGTCCTCCCGACGCCGATGCGAACCCCCTCCACCGTAATGTGGGACTCTGAACGTGGCGCGTTCAGACGGCCATGAAAGCACATGGCCTCTGTTTTATGCAGCGCCACGTCGAGTCCCAACTGCCGGATTCTTTGAGCGACTGTCGCCACCGCTTGCGTCACCAGGTCGGCCGCCGCCTGGTGCGACTCTCCCTCCGCCAGGACGAGCGTGTCGTCGGCGTAACATATTACGCCGACGCCGTCAGGGAGGTCGCCGCGCAGCACCCAGTCGTAGCCGATGTTCCACAGGAGCGGCCCCAAGACCGATCCCTGTGGAACACCGCACGACATCTCTCGCCGGTTCCACTCTCCCCGGTGACCGGGGTAGATGACGGCCCTGTCCGTCAGGTAGTCCTCGACTGTGCGACGGAGGTAGGTCGGCACCCGGTGATACCGGAGTGCCTCCCTGATGCAACTCCAGGGCAGGGTGTTGAAGGCGTTGGTGATGTCCAAGGACACCGCCAAGACGACCCTGCCCCGGGATACCGCATCCCCCGTCGTGAGGGCTCTCACGCGCATGATGGCGTCCACCGTCGAGCGCCCCCTCCGGAAGCCAAACTGGCTCTCCGAGAGGTCCGGGCCCACCCGATTCAGGTGCCCGACGAGGCGGTCTGCAATTACTCTTTCAAAGAGCTTGCCCACCTCGTCGAGCAGCACGATGGGCCGGAATGCGGACGGAGAGTCCGCAGGGCGCCCGGGCTTCTGGATCAGGACCAGTTTCCCCGTCTTCCAACGAAGCGGGAACCGGCCCCTCTCCAGGCATGCGCTAAAGAGCCCCCCCAGTCGAGGCCCGAGAGTCCCCGAGGCCAGGACCCAGGCTTTTCCTGGCAGGCCGTCGGGTCCTGGGGCGGTATTTTTGGCCTTGAGCCGTTGTACCGCCACTCTCAGGTCTACCTCGGTCACCTCTGGAGCGTCGTAGACATCGTCGTCGCTGTGGTCCGCGTTTGCGTCAGCTTCACCGTCGGATTCCGTCGGAGACGGAGCCATGGGCGGGGGAGTATGCTCTCCCCGCGATGGGAACAGGGCGCTCACCACGTCCTCCGCGAACTGAGGCTGGAGACTCTGCGTCCACGGGGGAGCCCAGGGGCGGAGCTTTTGTCTCACCCACTTATAGGGTCGGCCCCATGGGTCCCCGTCCAGGGTCTCCAGCATCTCCTTGCGGGCCAATTCCTTGGCCCGCCAGATCTCGTCGCGGAGGGCGGTCTTCGCTGCCCTGTAGCCCTCGTACAGCTCCGCCTCTACGGTCGCCGCATCCGGAGGTCGGGTGCGGCGCCTGCGGAATCTGGTGTACCGGCGTCGCGCGGCCACGCACGCCTCGCGCAGCGATGTAAGCTCGCGCGACCACCAGTACAGCTGACGCCGGGCGCATCCTTGCCGGACCCGGGGCATGGCCATGTCACAGATCTCCGACATGGCCTCCCGGAACCACTCCGCCTCGTCGTTTATGTCGGCAGGCCTGTCCGGTGGTGACACCCAGGCCTGCACGATCGAGGCTTCCAGGAATAGCTCCCGGTCCAGCTGCTTCAGCGCCCATCGCGGACCACTTGGGTTCCGTCGGACCGGCGCGTCTGAGGTCTGGGCGGAGACGTCGAACCGGATATACCGGTGATCGGAGTAGGTCTCCACCTCCTCTACAACGCGCCAGTCGGTGACGCGCGGCGACAGGGCGGCGCTGGCGAACGTAACGTCCACCACCGACTCGCCCCTCCACCGCACGCACGTGGGGACAGAACCCTGGTTCTCGATGACCAGGCCCTGCGCCAGGGCCCAGTACTCGAGCATCCTACCCCGCGTATAGTCCGTGGCCCGGGAACCCCAAGCCACATTTTTGGCGTTGAAGTCCCCGAGGACGAGCGCGGGGAGGGAACCGTATGCGACGACGATGTCTCCTAGCTCCGATAGGGAGTCGCGGAACTCGGCGATAGTTCGGTTCGGGGAGAAGTAAACGCCTATTACAGCGATCTCCCCGAACCGTGCTGCGGCGATCCCGTGCCCTCTCTCGACGCGATCGAGGGGCGGGGTACCGGCGGCGGCCGACGAAATTAGGGTCACCGAGCCGTCCAGGTCCGCCACCCAGTCATTTCTGGGCGGGACAAAGTACGGCTCGGCGACCACGGCGACATTAATCAACCACTGCGCCATGCTCTGGAGCAGGAGATCCTGAGCAGCGGCGCAGTGGTTGATGTTCGCCTGGAGGAAGCGCAACGGAGCCATTAATTGGAGTCCATTGCGGCCTCCTCCAGGGCCCTCTGCGAGGGCGCAGCCACGGCGGCAGCGGCAGAAGCGGCGGCGGCGGCGGCAGCGGCGGCGGCGGCGGCAGCAGGAGCTGCGGCGGCGGCGGGGACGGCGGTGGCAGAGGGCCTACCTCTGCTCCTGGTTTTGGCGGGGGGCGCGCAGGCCTTGCCCCCTGCCCGGTGATCGGCCGGCTTGCCAGCCGCCGCACATGCGAAGCAGTGCGGCGGGGCGGAACACGAGCCGGCCTTGTGACCGGGCTGACCGCAGCGGAAGCAATTGTCGCTGCGGTCGACCTCCGAGGTGCACACGCATGCCGCGTGGTTTCCCACTTGGCAGCGGAAGCACCTCAGAGGCCTGGGCTCCAGCAGTTTCACCTGCGCGGACACCCAGCCAACCAGGAGCCTTCGGCTCTCCTCTATCTTTTTGGCCGCCGGTACGGGGCAGCTGACTGTGATGGTCAGCAGCCCCCCGAAGCCAGGGCGAAGGATGCCTGCCTTGACCTGGTCGGCAGGGCATTCCCCAGCCCTGGCAACGGCGGCCACGACGTCCCCCTCCGAGACTGAGTCGTCCAGACCCATAACGCGCAAGTCAGCGCGCTTAGTGGGCCTGGACACTCGGGCGTCCTCCGCGTCTAGGGACGCTCTGAGCCTTTCGGCCAGAGCGTCAGCGGTAGGGCCGCTGTCCGCGCCGGGGATCGACAGGAGTCTGGCCCCCGTCGCGGTGACGTGCACCCGGAGGCCCCCGTCGACTCCCAGCTCCCGGAGGTCCACCGCCTCCCTCGCCTTTGCGAACACGTCGCGGTACGTCACGCCCCTCTTGACCGCTTCCGGCTGTAGAGTGATTACTACAGCCGCGGTCTTGGGGGCGCGGAGTCTAGCCGCGACGGTTCGCCTCTTGCGCTGTCGCTGCCGCCGTCTCTGCTTCTTCTTGGTAGCCTTCTCTCCAGCCACCTGCCATTCGGCGTCGGCTGGAGGAGGCTGCGAGGGCTGTGGAGACAGCCGGTTCGCCGCCGCCGCCGGGGCACTCTTCTTTGCCGCCGTGGTGGGCTTAGGAGCTGCCGCTGCCGCCGGGATCTCCCTCACCGGGGCCGCCCTTGTCGGCGCCTTTTTTGCCGCCGCGGCTCTACCCGGGGGCTGTTTGGGCGGCGCCGGAGGCCGCAGCAGCCGCGTATGAGGTCGCCGCGAGCGGGGGCGCAGGATGCGGCCTTCTAGCACCGCGAAGCGCTGATTGAAGGCCGCTAATTCCTGCCGCACCAGATTTAGGACAGCGCTGCTGTCCTCCGCTGGCGCGGGCAGGGCCTGCGGCTCCTTACCCCGCTTCTGCGGGATCTCCTCCCGGCGGCCTGCCTTCCGCAGTCCGGCCAGCTCCGTCTTTAGATGGAGGTTCTCCTTCTGGAGAACCTCCATTGCAGCCGTCAAACGGGCGACCTCCGCCCGCATTTGGGACATTTCGTCCGCTGTCGTCGGTGATGCGGGCGGAGCCTGGCCGAGGCTAGCCGCTGCCACTGCCGCCATGATCGTGGCCGTGGCCGCTCCCGCGGCCCGGTCCTTGGTGGCCCTTTTCCCCGGCTTGTTAGAGGCCAGTGAGCGGACGGCGGCCCTGATGGTCTCCTCTAGGGAGGGCTCCGCGCTGCCTCTTCCTCCGGTCCTGCCTCGGCCTTTACCCCGCACACTGGTGGGGATCTTCCGGCCCGAGGCAGGCTCATCGTCGTCGGACGACGAATGGCGCACCGTCCCGAGAATCTGGGCTTCCCCCCGGACGTATCCGGAAAGGAACTTCCAGCCTCGGGCACTCGAGGAGGTTTCCTGTCCTTAGCACCCCGTTTTAGAAGACTAGCATAAACACTTACTATGTTCGGTTTTTGCTACCGTTTTAGTAGATATTTGTTTCCGAACACATCACATCACACATCCCGAATCCCTCAAAGTTATAAAGATCAGAGTTTTTATGGAAAAAAAATCAAAAACTGACAAATTAAAACATGTGGGCAAGTTTACAAAAAAAGAACTGGCACTCCTGCGCACAAACGGAACACAGTAAAAACTGTTTTAGGGCCGGATCCCGACAGGATGGTGATCGGGCGTTCCAAGTGCGGGTCTGTAGATGTCAAATGCATTCGAATTTATGGCTCTCGGTGCCAGTTTCCTCTCTTTTGAAAGCTGCGGTGATAAAATAAATTACACAAAGATATGCGCTTATCTGGGTTCCAATCCACATTCTACAACTTATTATTCGGGGACGTTACCACTATGGCCACAACTGCAACTTTAAAATCTAACAACGCTGTGTTTTTATCAAAAATCGAAGAACATATTTCCCAGCTGATTTCAGCTCGCAGTGTAAGAGAGAAAGTACATAAAAGTGACGTAATTGTATGTCAATTATCTCGCCGGATGTTGGATGACAACCAATGTCAACATCCACCGGTAATACGACACGAATGGATGATGTGTTAGTGATTAGGGTAGTTTTGGACGATCCAATTTCATGGATGTTTTTTTTTGTGATACGAAAACAGATAGTTCCGGGTGAGTACAATGATCGATTACCCTCATATATTATTTTAACCAACTTCAAAAAAAGGACGTTGTCCGTTCTACCTGTGTGTATGTTTGTCCGCGATTATTTCGCGTTTGGCAGAACTGATTTTGATGCGTTTTTCAGAAAAGTATTGCTTACATTCTGGTGAGGTGTTTTTTGTATTTGCGAGTATGTCGTTTCATTCAGTCTTGTTTTTATTTACTTTTTATTGCTTTTTGTTGCACTCGTTCTTTACTTATTTTTGTTTTAATACTTAGGTATTTTTTGTACTTTACAATTTGTGTTTGAAGCAAATACGAGTATTACAGTAACGATTATCAAACATTTAACAAACGTCAGCCGACACCAACAGCTAAACTTGCTGTTATAGAAAGTCACCTATCCACAGACGGTCCTCAGCAAGTGCGACTTAACCATGAAAGTAACCTGTGCGGCTGTTATTATTTTTCCATTTCCTATATATACCTATATATTTAGGTAAATTCTAGGCAGATGATGTTATAGGATAATAATTATTATCCTCTACGAAATAATGTGTGTTAATTTCTGTGAGATAATAATTTATTACACGATCATCATTATAAACTTGTAACTACGTAGTTTCACGTTCATAATGAGGCCGACGTACGTATAAGATGTGTTACGCAATTAAAGTTAGTTAAGACAGTGTTTTCACTGTAAACAAAACAATTAAGCTACACCTGATAGTCAGCGGCCCTTTTTTTACGGGTTTAAAATCATCAAATGAGTCCTCCCACCCAGGGCAGAGTGGGAGGAGCTGTCAGACTCGTACTGACTAAAATCCACGATTTTTACGTTCCGGGTTCCGTCATTTTGCTGACACTCATTGAGGCGCGCTTGGAACACAACGCGCCGTCCACCCGGGCATGGTCCATGGTCGGACAGCGAGTTGCCCATTACTCGCTGCCCGCATGCCCGCGCCTACGGTGGCCAGAGATCGTCTGCCGACGTCTGTCGCTGCGGGCGTCTACCACTGCGGCTGGGGTGGCGGAAGGACGCTGTCCTCTCCCTCTCGCGGCCCGCCTCCTCCTTCGCAAGCATGACTGCTTCGCAGAAGGAGGCGACCGCTTCCTACTCCGTCTCGACCCGCAGTTTTATCGAAATCGGACTAGCGGTTATTGAAAAATCAACAAAAACCTAAAAATGTAAGAGTATTAATATTGTCACCGATTACACGGAGATTTCTGGTCCGATTTCGATGATTCTTTTTGTGTTCGATGCAGTATAACTGCCATTTGGTCCCATAAAATTTTCATTTAGTTTAGTCGTTTTTATTTATTAGTTCATTGTGTACATGGGCAATATTATTACCGGTGCTACGGATTACAAAATTCTAGTGCACATGTTAGAAAATTGTATGTGACAATAATTTGGGTTGAATATTTAAACTAAAATGGATAAAAAGAAAAATGTAACCGACGAAAGTCGGTGGCAAAGAAGTCAATGAAATATAAAACTAAGTCACCGACTTTCGAAAGAAAAGTTATTTTAAGCTTTTTGTGGTTGTTTTTGAAGTCGGTTATTTTTTAATTACTATTAAAAAATATACAGCCATTACACTATCTACAATTGTGTAGCTAGTGGTGCCCCCTAACGACCCTCTAGTCCAATTAAATGTGAAAAATTTAACATGACTGCACTGCGGCAACACTTTGTTACTTACATTTTATATGAATGAGAAAATATGTAGGTCTGTAGTAACTTATGAATAGAAATGAATAAAGGTCTTGTTGACGACACTACAACTTTTTTCCAGTATTGATATTAGGGTGATTCCGTCGTTTCGTGCAAATTGCGACGATCCGCGGAATCAAAAAAAATATTTAAATTTGACATATATTTTTTTTCTATTCGAGTTAAAATCGTCGTCACATTCATAAAAAGTGGAAGGCACTTTTTTATATTATTTAGTGATTGAAATATGGCTAGCTGAAAATCAACAACAGGATGGTGATGAAAACTGTATGGATTGTAATGAACTAGGGTGAGATGAAAATTAATTTACAACATTGGCTTATATAACGATCAATATTGAAAATAATTCTATTACCTATTTACTAATAGTAATAAAAAAACCTAGAATCTTTGGTCTCAATCACAAAATCACAGAAATAACGTAAAAAATGGACTTCTAAAAGCTATCAAATAAACGGAATAACCTGATCTACAATAGGCATTACAAAACTATAACAGGTAACTAATCATTTGGTTTTTGAGTCAAAGCTCAGCCCCTGGGCTCCCCCGTTGACGCAGAGTCTCCAGCCTCAGCTCGTGGAGGACGTGGTGAGTGCCCTGTTCCCATAGCGGGGAGAGCATCCTCTCCTGCCCATGGCTCCGTCTCCGACGATGCCGTCGGAGGTAGGAGGTGACCGAGGTAGACCTGAGAGTGGCGGTCCAACGGCTTAAGGTCAAAAATACCACCCCAGGACCCAACGGCCTGCCAGGAAAAGCCTGGGTCCTGGCCTCGGGGACTCTCGGGCCTCGACTGGGGGGGCTCTTTAGCGCATGCCTGGAGAGGGGCCAGTTCCCGCTTCGTTGGAAGACGGGGAAACTGGTCCTAATCCAGAAGCCCGGGCGCCCTGCAGACTCTCCGTCCGCATTCCGGCCCATCATGCTGCTCGACGAGGTGGGCAAGCTCTTTAAAAGAGTAATTGCAAACCGCCTCGTCGGGCACCTGAATCGGGTGGGCCCGGATCTTGCGGAGAGCCAGTTTGGCTTCCGCAGGGGGCGCTCGACGGTGGACGCCATCATGGGCGTGAGAGCCCTCACGAAGGGGGATGCGGTATCCCGGGGCAGAGTCGTCTTGGCGGTGTCTTTGCACATCACCAATGCCTTTAACACCCTGCCCTGGAGTTGCATCAGGGAGGCACTCCGGTATCGCCGGGTGCCGAACTACCTCCGTCGCATAGTCGAGGACTACCTGACGGACAGGGCCGTCATCTACTCCGGTCGCCGGGGAGAATGGAACCGGGTGAGATGTCGTGCGGTGTTTCGCAGGGATCGGTCTTGGAGCCGCTCCTGTGAAACATCGGCTACGACTGGGTGCTGCGTGGCGACCTCCCTGACGGCGTCGGCGTAATATGTTACGCCGTAATATGTTAGGGCAGTATGGAGGGAGCGACTGTCGCAACCGAGGTTCGGGCACGTCGCAATCGCGGCGGTAAGACTCCTCTTTGAGGAGTGGGTGGATAGGCGTCATGGCGTCCTTACCTACCGCATGACGCAGGTCCTCACTAGACACGAAAGTTTCTGGAGGTACCTGTGTCTGATAAGGAGGGAAGAAACACCTGGGTGTCACCACTGCGAGGATCGTCCGGACGACACGGTGGAGCATACGGTGCAGGACTGCCCCGCTTGGGCAGAGCACCGCCATGTCCTCACAGCGGCGATAGGCGGAGACCTCAAGTGTGCCAGTCCTTCCCGCCCTGCCCTGGGTGGGAAGACTCATTTGATGATTTTACCACGATAAAAAAAAACTGTTTCTTTCTTTTTCTTTCTGTAAGGAATACAATTCAGGATTGTTTTTTATTTGAGCATATTTTTCTCGTTTATGTAGCCGATCCTTAGCTAATTTTTCTTCTCTTGACAAGAGACTTTTTACGAGTTTTACCCATATTTGTGCTGAAATTAAAAAAAAGAAATAGTAAATTATACGAAAAAACATGTCGTATGTAGATAATACTCTATACATACTTGAACACAATTATTTTTAAATAAAAATAAAAATTGTACATTTCCTTCCAAAATTGTTCATTACCTTCCCGCAAAAAAATGGATGGAACGGATGGTAATGCAGAGGAGATGAATGAAAAAAATCACAATTTATATAGATAACTTCGTTATAGAATACATTTAAAATTTGATTTTAAAATAGCACCAATATGGCTTTAAGAGATATACATATTACATATTTATAATAGTTTACTTATTACGGTACCTTGAGAAATCGAAGGAAGGTGATGAGTTGATTTATGGACGAAACGCTGGTTACAATTCGAAGATCGTTAATAATTTTATCCACAATACGCGCACGTCAACTCGTCGCTGTTACCAGGGACGACGGACGAGTATAAACCCGTTTTGATAGGAATCGTATCGAAGACCGTCTCGTACTCTCTTAAATTAAGAAGTTTCTGTGTACGGATAGTAATGAAGTTTTTTTTGTGACAATTCGAAAAAGGAGCATTTTACATATAAATATTGTAATAAATTTAAAATTAGAATACATAAATTGTAGTTCAGACATTTAGGTTTAATATTGCTTATTAGTTAAAGTCATAATTACGAATGTAGAAAAATAAACATCGAAAGATCTTCTGAAGTCCCATGTTGGAAACTGAGAGGAATGATTTTACAGACAGTTTTTAATTTTTTTTTTTTAATATTTAATTAAAAAATATGTAATATTAGTGATACTACTTTTAAAGTTATTATATCTTTATCCTCTAAGCAAAAATCTGTTCACTTTTTCTAATAAATTCATGGGTAAATTCGTGTGGAATTGGTTTTTGCACGAAACCACGGAATGACCCATTAGGGTCACTTCATCCAGCCTATAAATGTTCCAACTATTGGGACACAGACACGCTTACTCCCTGTGAAGGGAGTGGGCCATAATCCACCACGCGGATCCAGTGCGGGTTGGTAGATATCACATCATCATCTTCGTGTTTTTGGTTCTGGACATGCCGGTTTCCTAGCGTTCACCGTTTTAAGAGCAGTGGTGATGATATAAATTACACAAAGTATGTAATGCGCCTGGCAAGGTTCGAACCGACGACCTACAACTCGTAAGTTGAGATCAAACCTCTGGGCCACCACTACTCTCCTTACGTCATCTTCTCCATAAGATAAGGTTATGTAAATGTAGGCAAAGAGCGTGCCTAAATTTTTTGTCTAAATAAAAACAGCCACAAAGGGCAAAGAGCAAAATTATCTTTTAAATATAAATGCGAATATTTGAATGTATGGATGGATGAATATTTGTTCCTCAATCACGTCAGAATGGCTGAACGAATCTTTACGTTTGATACCGAGATAAATAAATTATAATCTTTATAGTGGTAAAATCATCAAATGAGTCCTCCCACCCAGGGCAGAGCGGGAGGGACTGTCAGACTCGTACTGACTAAAATTCACGGTGTCCTCCAATAGCCCTTTACGTTCCGGGGTCATGGTAGTTCGTACAGTCCCGCGACCTGGAATAACACATAAGATAATTTTTGTTTTCTCATGGGTTAATTTTCGATACACAGCCGAGCGAAGTCGCTGACAGCAGCTAGTAACAATACTCGTATTGAAAGTACCTACTGTTTACGATGCCTTGTTTCTCATTTCAAGCACCTTAGACTACATAAACGACGATAAAGCTGTCAAATTATACCATCTGCTTCAAAGTTTAACGAATTGAGTATCAAGTAAATACAACTAGACCGGGAGCTAGTGATGGCAAAAACTTATCCATCTCATCTCTTTAATTATGAATGTCATAATGTCGCAAACACTTAGGAATCATAACTTAATCTCCTCTTAGGAGCCGCAGTCGGGTAAAAGTATGTACCAAATAAATTTGTTTAGCGATATTTATAGAATAAATAAGGAACGAGTCAAAATTATTAAAGTTCTCAATATCAAAATAATATGTACAAAACATATAGGTATAGGTATAACCTTTTTTGGTTGTAGTAAACATCATATAAATCCTCCCATTCTGTATGGAGCGGAACGGACGGATACTCTTACTAAATTCCGCAACACTAGTAGACGTTTGGCCCAATCGGCCCCATAGAGGGCCAAACGACTATCGCAGGACTGTCTAAACAGGTAATTGAGACGGTGGAACGTAAAGGGCTATTGAAAAAAGACCTTGGATTTTAGTCAATTAGAGTCTCACAGTCCCTTCCGCGCTACTCAGGGCGAGAGGTCTAATTTATTTATTTTACCAGTTTAAAAAAAACCTTGCCCAGCCGGTAAAATAAACGTAATTAAGTCTAAAAATAAACGCAATAAATACGAAAACGTAATACCCATCCAGCCAGCATTCAGCCAATCAGCCCACGCATTCAAATGACCCGTATAGCGTGGTAGCGAGTTGTATTGTAGTAAATATTTACTTTAGCACCTGATTTACACGGAGAGCTGTTTAAATGTGTAATTAATTTTGACTGTGATATGGGTACTGGCATGTAGGTGCTATTTACTCAAGTTGAGCAGATTGTATAGCCAAAATAATTAAGGCAACTGAAACATCTGTCGTAACTAAAATTACAAATGCGGAAGTAAGTTTGTTTCTTGCTTACGTGGCTAAATCGCATAACCGATTGTGATTTTTTTTTGTACACAGATACATATAGTCTGATATTTCTTTTTTCATAAAACAAAGAGCTAAAATGGTGGGAGAAATTATTTTGAAACTTCTGATTGGACAAGTTTAAGACTGGGCTATGAAAGTAACCGATATTATGATGTTAATTTTTAACGTAAATGCCATTCAAGTTGGGGTTATATGCCATAACTAACGTTAAGTGTTGATTGTCATTTTTGTAAACATAATCCCTTTTCTAAGGCGACAAAAAGCAACCGAATATCAATGTTTTCATCTCTTGTTGTTGACCTTTTCACTGTTCATATAACACCAACCTCTGGTATTTTACTCATTGCATTTTAAAGCGGCACGTGCAAACCCACTCGTTTAAATTTGGTTTTAAGTTAACAACACTCATATTCGCTTAATTTTGTTCATTTCATTGTTGGTCCTTCGTTGTCATTTTGCTTGAAGTTCGTATTTTGATAAATTCATTAGTAGATCATTGGCTGGTCCCTGGTCTCAGAATACAATGGTATTAAAATGACATTTGAACATTTTATTAATGCCAGATTTAATTTTTAAATATTTTTACACATTATTTAAGAAGTTTGTAAATAGCAGATCAAAAACATCTGAACGATATTACCGTTCTTTGCCAATTCTTTCAATGAAACTTTAGTTGTTGACCATTGGAAATTCATAATTACGCCATTATATTAGTAGCCGTGACCCCAGTACGTAAAGGGCTATTGAAGGACACCATGGATTTTAATCAGTACAAGTCTGACAGTCCCTTCCGCCCTGCCCTGGGTGGGAGAACTCATTTGATGATTTTACCACCATATAAAAAAAAATATTAGTAGATTACCGAAATTATCAAAATCAACAAATATGAAACCAACGATGGACCTTTCTGACACGCTTTTAATAGCAGACTTGAGGCTATGTTTACAAACGCCCGTTTTCGTGTCGGGGTTTTGGCAAAGGTGTTAGAATATAGCTACAACAAGAACAAAGCTAAGGAATACTGTAGACAGAGAGAAACACAAGGGAAGGGGTAAAACACCTTTGATAAATTTCATTGTTGGTTCATCACCTTTGACTTTGGATCACTGTCAAAGCTTTTACACAACAAAACGATGTCCGGAGTTGCACGGTTTGATGTCAAACCTAGGTAAGTTGGTACGCACAGTACACTACACTTTAGTGTTGCAAATAATATTGAAAGAAAAAAAATCTTTCGTAAAAAGAATAAAAACGTAACGATAAATTATACCATCTTTAGAAAACTAAAATGAAGAAAATTTCCACGTTGAGTAATTTATTATTTACGGAGCTTTAGTTTAGTATATTAGGGGGAAAGCTCCGTGAAGGAAATACTTTCAGAAAATTTTGAAGGGCTCATGTCAGTCTTCAAGGTTGAGCAAGCCTTTCCAAGGTGAGTCTGTGGAGGATCAATTACACATCAGAACGAGTCGATGTCTCGGAAATAACGTTAAGTTCTTGAACTACAAAAAGCCCTATATTCTTTCTTCAAAGTCAAGCAAGTCTTTCCAAGGTCGGCCTGTGGATGGGTGACCATCCATTACATGCCGACATCCTTAACTCTCTCTTGTAATATTAAGCTAATAGTCTCCGCTGCCAGTTCTGCATCTTCTCAGAATCAACATATTTATGCAATCAGCACATTTCTTACCTTCAAAACTAAAAACCAAAATCAAACAAGAATGAACAAGAAAAATGTTTATTTCATACGAAACTTGAACATGGCGTAAGAACAAATGTTTACTAGCTCCCGGGCTATAGCTATGAGTTTCTTCAAATGTCAACCCTATTCCTAGTGCCATAAAGCCGCAATTTCCTTGCAAGTTCTCAGCTGAACGAAATCATAAATCTACATACGAATAACGATTGTTTGTAAGCTTGTTAATGACTGTGGTTTTGCCTGCATTTCGTATATGTGTACATTGTCTTGTCAATAATATATAGGTATTGCAATCAGCGTTGATAATCATGGATCCTGAAATATGATCAGAGGTATTCCACTTTCTGTGTCAATATTATACATTCTTCCAATTTATAGCATTTTTTTTTATCGTGGTAAAATCATCAAATGAGTCCTCCCACTCAGGGCAGAGCGGGAGGGACTGCCAGATTCGTACTGACTAAAATCCACGGTGTCCTTCAGTAGCCCTTTACGTTCCGGGGTCACGGTAATTCGTACAATCCCGCGACCTCCCGGTGACCGCTAGGAGTTAGCCAATAAATGTTGATGGAAAGCCGCTATTGATGTAAATATACAAAGGCACTGAAAAATGACAAGGTAAAGGCGTAGCTGGAATTTTTGACGAATCGCTAAAGCCTTTGTCAAACAAACAGGCGTGACGAATGCGAAGCGTGACGTTTTATTTGTAATGTATGGAGTTGTTTGAATCCAGTCACATAGAAAAGCGAAAGCGATCCGATAGCGTGACAGAACTATCGGACTGACGTCTTGCTTCGGTTCGGTGTCGCTTCGGAAACGCTTCGCTTTCGCCTGTCTGTTTGACAAAGGCATAAAAGTTCCTTGTCTTGTCTTACACCTGCATTTTGAGATTGACTGGTGTTGAGTCATGCGACCTATCAAAAAAATTTAAAGGTCAAGAATTTCTTGGCCTTTATCTGGCTTACTATAAGCAAATGTGTTGCGTGTTCTTAAAGTTGCTTTCTCTACTAAACATATTTGAATAAGCTTGATTGAGCGGTGTTCGAACAGCTTAAATGAAGAGAATTTTAGTAAGAAAGCATGAATTTAACAGAAAATGAGTTAGTTTTTGGGGCAAAGTTTACCTAATACATACCAGTAGAGCATTATCTTAATCTGCTAGGATTAAAATTGTTATACAAGCTATGACTAACATTAACCGATATATATAAATAAAAGTAACTTGAAAAAATTCTTTCATTTCTGGCATATTTTGCCAGAATTGAAAAATTTTTTTCAAGTTACTTTAGTTAAGTTAAACAGAAAATAAATAAATAAAAATAAATATGTGTTCCACAATTATCACACAACGCCATTTAGTCCCAAGCTAAGCAGAGCTTGTGTTATGGGTACTGGAAAACTGCTTATACAGGGTGTCCCAAAACTCAACGTCAAGCCGAAACGGGGTGACAGGATTGATCATAACCATCACGAGAAAAATCTGAAAAAAAATCTATCCCATGCAGTTTGAAAATTATGGGCATTTTAAGAAAAACCTAGAAATTTGATCAAACTGTACCATTTTTCGGTTATTGTGGTTATTCTTTTTTATTTTTGTTCATTTGAACTTTGGAAACGTAATCCTAAATAACATTTCTAGAATCTCAATAAAAAATAATGACACAATTGCCTCAAGTTTCCGAGAATTGAGACTATTTGTAAAACTACGAATTTAAAATTTTCAAGATTCGTCGACTTTGACAGGCCCTCCTATAAAAAAAATGTACTAGAGTGCCTTGGCAAGTGGCATTAAAAGTTGGCGCATTTAATCTGAATTCTAAAATCGTACAATACTTGTTAGTTCCATACAATAGGAAAGAGTAAAAAAATTAAAACCTCAAGTAACCCGATTTTTGCTATCACATTTTACTCAGTTAAAATGTTTTTAATTCGCACAAGCTCTAGGTAGGTTCTTAATTTTAAGACAAAATTATGAGAGAGATGGATAATGGGTATGTTTGCCATGAGTGAGCGAGACAGATAGTGACGCCACGCATTGAGACGGAGATGCGTCGTTTAAACGAGTGCGAATGAAACAGATAGATGCTATGGCATCTATCTGTTTCATTCGCACTAGTTTCAGCCAAGCAAATGGCTACGCTACCAGTCCGACACCAACCAGTTAGTACGTTTCGCTCATTCGTCTACTGCGCACGTTCGTATTCGCTTGTGTTGATTTAGTACTGACAACTTTGGCTTCTCTTTTTGGACTTGAATCTTTGTAAATTGGACTTGTTGATAACATACCGGCAACTTTGGCTTCTCTCTGGACTTTTGTGTTGGCATCCTTTTTATCTACCATGCCTACGCGCTACACTTCACAAGAATATGCGAACATGCACCTCATTTATGGGGAATGCAGATGCAACGCAAGTGCCGCCGCTAGACTTTATCGTGAAAGATATCCAAATTTAGAGCGCTACCCGGATCACCGAGTGTTTGTTAATGTGCACCGTTCACTCACAGAGGGCGGCCATTTCCCGAATCAAATACAGGCTGGAGGTAGACCTGTGTTTCCTTTCCAGGAAGAAGTATTGCAAGAGGTCGCAGGTGACCGAAGTATTTCCGTACGTGGAATTGAAGAAAGAACGGGAATACCCAAAAGCACTGCTCATCGTATTTTACAAAGAAACGAAATGCATCCGTTTCACGTACAACGAGTTCAAAGTCTTCTACCTCGAGATTATCAGGAAAGGATTTCTTTTTGTAGAACAATGCTACAGAGGCATAATGAGAATCCCCAATTCATCCAAAAAATTCTCTGGTCCGATGAATCGACATTTAAAAAAGATGGTTACATGAACTTGCACAATTATCACGAGTGGCATGTGGAGAATCCACATTTAATGCGAGAAGATAGATCCCAGTATCGTTTTAAAGTAAACCTGTGGACCGGAATTTTAAACGGTAAAATTATTGGGCCTATTGAACTGCCTGAGAACTTGAATGGAACTAATTACCTACATTTTTTAAGAGAAGATTTACCAACCCTGTTAGAGGACGTACCACTAGCAGATCTTCGCGACATGTGGTTTCAACAAGATGGCTGCCCAGCGCATTTCGCAGTGCAAGTAAGAGATTTCCTTGACCAGGAATATCCGGGAAGGTGGATTGGACGTTCAGGCACTATCTCGTGGCCCGCCCGTTCACCAGATTTAAATCCCCTGGATTTTTTCTATTGGGGAGTTCTCAAAGAAAAAGTTTACTCAAAGCCCATTGAGAACGTAGCCGACCTGCGTGAACGCATTTCTCAAGCAGCTGAGGCGATCAACTCTCGAAGATATGCCCGACTTATAAGTAGATCTTTTTTAAGAAGATGTAGGGCTTGTATTGAGGCTGATGGTAAACAATTTGAACATTTATTGTAATAAAAAATGTTATTTCTCCATCTGACTTTTATTCCAACAAACCTAATTATTTTACAAATTTTACTAACTTTTTTTCACTTTGATAAAAGTGGCGTCACTATCTGTCTCGCTCACTCATGGCAAACATACCCATTATCCATCTCTCTCATAATTTTGTCTTAAAATTAAGAACCTACCTAGAGCTTGTGCGAATTAAAAACATTTTAACTGAGTAAAATGTGATAGCAAAAATCGGGATACTTGAGGTTTTAATTTTTTTACTCTTTTCTATTGTATGGAACTAACAAGTATTGTACCATTTTAGAATTCTGATTAAATGCGCCAACTTTTAATGCCACTTGCCAAGGCACTCTAGTACATTTTTTTTATAGGAGGGCCTGTCAAAGTCGACGAATCTTGAAAATTTTAAATTCGTAGTTTTACAAATAGTCTCAATTCTCGGAAACTTGAGGCAATTGTGTCATTATTTTTTATTGAGATTCTAGAAATGTTATTTAGGATTACGTTTCCAAAGTTCAAATGAACAAAAATAAAAAAGAATAACCACAATAACCGAAAAATGGTACAGTTTGATCAAATTTCTAGGTTTTTCTTAAAATGCCCATAATTTTCAAACTGCATGGGATAGATTTTTTTTCAGATTTTTCTCGTGATGGTTATGATCAATCCTGTCACCCCGTTTCGGCTTGACGTTGAGTTTTGGGACACCCTGTATATTTCTAAATACATACATATTATACTCGTAGATAAATTACACCCAGACATAGAACAAAATGATCGTGTTCATCACACAAACATTTGTCCTGGGTGGGAATCGCACCCACGACCTCCGGCATAGCAGTCAGGGTCACTAGACCAACAGGCTCTCTCTCTTCTTTTTTTTTTTTTTTGTTATTCATAGTACCTGTGTTCATTATCCTTATTCAGGGCTGGCTTCTGATCCTACATGTAGAATAACATTTAATTGGCATATGTTTAAGATCGCAAATGGAACAACTGACTTTCCTGACCTGCTAGGTAATGAAGGATTAGTTACACACTGCAAAATGTTCCGCAAACCTAGTTTGTTGCATGCACCTCGATCCAAATCCGTGTACAGGCAGAATTCGTTTCTGATCCGTGCGAGCAAAAGTTTTAATAAACTTGTTGGCGAAAATGATTTGGACCTTTTAGAGAAATGGTGATTGTTTTGCATTTTTTTAAATAAAAGTAGTTGCTATTTACTGGGAGTGCTTTTTTTATCGTGGTAAAATCATCAACAGAGCGGGAGGGACTGCCAGACTCGTACTGACTTAAATCCACGGTGTCCTTCAATAGCCCTTTTCGTTCCGGAGTCACGGTCATTTGTAAGTCCCGCGAACTACTGTTCCCCTAGTCCTACGACCTGGTTTTTTAAATTATAGTTTGTAGTTATTTTTGTTGTTTATCTGTGGAAACTTGTAAATGGCCTTCAAGTATTTATTAGTTAGGAAAATTGTATAAACTATCTGTAAGTTTCCCGAAGAGTATAAAATAAAATAAAACAATTTTATTAATAGAGTTGAGCAAACCACGTCTCCTATTGTTCAAGCACATTCTTGCAATAAATTTTCAGGCGTTCTTAATACTAATACGTCTTATTAAATGAGCCTTGCCTAATCTCGTAATGGTTTCAGCAAAGCTTAAATTTTTTGTAGAAATTGTTTCAAAAGTAATGAAATTTAAAATCATGCAGACAAAGTCTTGGTCTCAAATCTAATATTGAACAGATTTTGCTAAGCAAAGCCTCGGAGCGATTTCTCCCGTCCCTCAGAAATTTAATATTTAGATAAGTCTCATAGGTAATTTATCTATAATCTGATCTTTACCCGCTGGGAGGTATAGCTAGGGTAATAAGATGATGGTTAAGGACTGGCTGACCTAGATCACAATCAACCTATAATATTCACTTGTGGGACACAAGCCCGCACTGAGCGTTTTCAAACGTCTTTTACATATATACTAGCTGTACCCTGCCACGCTTTGCTGTGGCACAAAAAAAAACAGTTTTTTTGCGGTCGGGGATATGTGACTGATGCAAAAGACATATATAAAAACAATCCTTGATGCGGATTATATATCATGCTAAAATTTCAGCTCAATCGGTGCAGAACTTTTGAGTTTTTGAAGCGTACACAAACCAACATAACATTTTTATATATATAGATTTTTTTCGTGGTAAAAATCATCCAATGAGTGGAGGGACTGTTAGACTTGTACTGACTAAATTCCACGGTGTTCCTGAATAGCCCTTTATTTTCCGGGGCCATGGTTACTGATGGCTGTCCCGTGACTCCGGCAGGCTTTGGCCCTCTTAATCCCAACATATTGCTGACATCTCTTTGAGGCGCAAGTGGAACACGACGCGCCTTCGACCCGGGCATGGTCCTTGATCGGACGACGAGTCGTCCATTACGCGCCATCTAAATGCCCGCGCCTGTGGTGGCCGGACACCGCTTGGCGACATCCGATGTCGTGGGCGTCTCCCGTGGCGGAAAACTCTCTGCTTGTGCTTGTATTTCCGAACGCATATAACCCTCATCTTTTTAAATTAAGAGTGAACAGGCTTCTTCTGGGTAAGCTCTTTAGTTCTCGAGCTTTTTGGTTGTATGACCTGCCGGTTTCCTCATGATACTGTGTTTCTTCACCGTTTTGGAAGTAGTGGTGATGAAATTATTTTACAAAGTTATGTGCCTGGCTGGGTTCGAATCACGACCTACAACTCGTAACTCCGTTAAATCTATTTAGGGATTAGAAAAACTTGTAATAATACTAATATTTAAATGTTAACTAAGATAAAAATACTCCTAATTTCAAAGACAAATGCTGCCATTTAATTCGGGTAAGAGGAAGCGCCATCCGTGGCACCTGTCGTCTTCTCAGATTAGATCTTATTAAGGTCGTTTATTAATAGATGGATAAAGTATGATAGGTGCGTAGATTATATTATTATTCGGCATTACTATTCTAGACCGAGTGAGTACCACTTTAATCCGTCGGCGGACGAAAGTCTATGATGTCGAGGATAGGGTGATACGCCTCAAGTGGAGTTGGACAGGGTATCTTGTTAGACGCAGATATGGCAGATGGAGAAAGGTTTTGACCGAATGGTGGCCAGAGCTTGGCCAAAGAAACCAAAAGGCTGCCCAAAAGTCCGCTGGGTTGACGAGATCGTCAACCTCGCGGGGAATAGATGGATAAGAGACGCACAGAACCGAGAGATATGGCAAAAAAGGGGGAGGTTTATACCCAGCAGTGGGTGATCCCGGGCTGATATGATGATGATGGGGTACATAGAATTTTTCTTTTTGAAACGGCACGTGTAGCGTAGTGTCTGAGTGATCGACTGTTCATCAATCATCTATTGAATAGCCATGGGCGACACAAATATCAAAGAACAAAAATAAAATTGTGTACCTTAGTTTAAATCCTCTAGAGGGCGCCATATACAATTTATTGTGTCGTCACATATCTTATAACCAGCGGACTATCGAAACGCTCCCAATGATATCTCATTTGTCAAACTAAAATAAGCATTTTAGAAATTATGAGGAAACAAATGAACATACAAAACTACCGGTCAACATCATTAGCTTCATTTTTACTTCGGCGTAGTCGAATTAAAATTTACGAGTGTAATTTACTACAGTCCAGAAAACTGATTAAAAGGGGAAGAAGTCTACTTTCCGTCCAACAATTTTCATACAATTAATATGTACCTAACTAGTATCCATTATGTATGATTGCGCGCCGTTGTTGCTACGACGTAGCTGGCGCTACAGCGATAGCGCTACGAGCGCTACGCCGTAGCAAATCCAGACTCATGTCGACTTTATTTGTTAGAATATTTTTAAGGCAAGTCATTTTTCAGATTTATAAATTGTAAAAGTATAATTTAGTTGTGTTTTTTAATAACCAAAGTTGTATTCATACGAGTGTCAATTTGAGTAAAAATGTTTGAATCAGCAGTGGACAACAATCCCTCTTATTTAATGAAAGGTTAAATCAACTAGTACACGCAGGTTGTGGAATGATTGGACATCGCGGACTCTGAAAAAACCAAATTTGTTGAGCAACCCTTTACATTCCAGGCCCTTTATATTTTTTTTTTAACTTGGTTTAACCATCAAATGAGTCTTACCACCCAGGGCGAGACGGGAGGACTGTTATCTGATAAGACACTACCGCGACCTCGGCAGGCTTTGGCCCCCTTTAAGACTCAGAAAGGGAGAATTTTAGAAAAAAAAAATACTGTTATTTAAACAATGCAAATTGTTATAAGAACATGATTTTTCAAATAATATGTCAGATGGAACAAATCTTCGACTTTAGCAGCGGCAAGAAAGCCCCGCTAGGCAGGGCTTCTATATCTGTGTTCAAATTTTTAAAGAACCTAACAAGATGGAAAAAAGTCACCCTGCTGAAATTATGTATACTAGCAAATAACAATCTTAATGCATTGAGAAAAGACGTAATAGTAACCCTTATAAAATTCCCACACAACATTATATACTACGTAATAAAAACCCATTATGCGCATCAAAAAATACTTTCAAAGACATCCATTATTTGTGAATGAATGATGTCAGAAAGCAGCTTAAGGAGTCTTATTGAAAAAAACTTTGTTACGGTAGAAAATTGATATATAATGGATCCGATCAAAGAATCGCTTTGTGCACTTCAAAATTACTCTTTATTGTTTGCTAAAGACTTTGATAAAACTAAATTACCAACAACTAGACACTTTTAACGTTGCCCCACACTAGATACCGAGGGCGTATTTATAAACATTTAAACTCACATGGATGTAGACAAGCGCAGTGGTATCGGCCCTGACTTGCGAGCTTGTGGGTTGTGGGTTCAAACCCAGCCAGGCGCATTTCTTTTTGTAATTTGAGCATTCGATGAAATATAATATCACCACTGCTCTCACGACGGCGAAAGAAACCGGCAAGTCCATTTTTTTTTTCATGGTAAAATCATCACATGAGTCTTCCCACCCAGGGCAGAGCGGGAGGGACTGTCAGATTCGTACTGACTAAATCCAAGGTGTCCTTCAATAGCCCTTTACGTACCGGGGATCCCTTGGTCCCGCGACCCCGGCAGGCTTTGGCCCTCTACAGGGGGCGTCACTATGCTGACACTCCTTGAGGCGCGCGTGGAACACAACGCGCCGTCGACCCGGGCATGGTCCATGGTTGGACGGTAAGTCACCTATTACTCGCCGCCCGCATGCCCAAACTGGCATGTCCTAGAACCAAAAATTCGAAAACATGTGACAACAACTACCAACCCGCACTGGGCCCGCGTGATGGATCTATTATCGTCCACTCCTTTTCACAGAGAGGAGGCCTATGTCCCAGCAGTGGGAAACATATAGGCTGATGATGATGAACTCCTATACCCATCCCAGACTCATAGCATTGGTAGAAATGTACGAAAAACTGTTTTAAATCAAATTTTACTAACACCGTATTTTGGTAGCGGGACTCACAGATTACCGCGACCCCGGAACGTAAAGGGCTATTGAAAGACACCGTGGATTTTAGTCAGTACGAGTCTTACAGTCCCTCCCAATCTGCCCTGGGAGGACTCATTTGATGATTTTACCACGATAAAAAAAAAACAACGACTTTTGCGTAAATATTATAAACTATATTTGTTATGGTCAAGTTTGTAATGAAGTTCTTTTATTAAAACCAGAGGTCGGAATTAGGTAGAGTTATTTTAGTACTTGCATCGAAATGTTGATATTGATATTGACAGGCCTGTTGGTCTAGTGGTTAGTGACCCTGACT
Source organism: Agrotis puta (assembly GCA_943136025.2). Classification (NCBI taxonomy): domain Eukaryota; kingdom Metazoa; phylum Arthropoda; class Insecta; order Lepidoptera; family Noctuidae; genus Agrotis; species Agrotis puta. The sequence goes on along the minus strand of OW964190.2, from coordinate 3,726,980 downwards.
GCTATGCCGGAGGTCGTGGGTTCGATTCCCAACCAGGACAAATGTTTGTGTGATGAGTACGATCATTAGTTCTATATCTGGGTGTAATTTATTTGTAATATGTATGTATTTAGAAATATATAAGTATATTTATCAATTTCTAGTACCCATAACACAAGCTCTGCTTAGCTTGGGACTAGATGGCGTTGTGTGATAGTTGTGGAATATTAAAAAAGAAAAGATATGGATCTTCCCGGGATTTCTAACAGACAAGCTCGTGTAGAAAACATTATTACAAATAAATAAATAATAATCATAAAAACATCAGAGATAGATAAGACAAATAAATTGTGTAAAAGTAAATAACTTTTTGATTTCATAAATCACAAGATTATTCTTCTTCTTATTTGGGGCATATCCACTTTATTCTTTCGCTGTATAAAATCAGTGTAATTACATGAATAATTCTACCTAATTAACGCACGAATCTATACCACAGAATTGTTTACGATTATTATTCAACAATATTTGTTGAAAAAAGAAAGAAATAAATTTACTTCACAAAGTGACTCTCAAAGTCAAGAATTAGTTCCTTTGAATATATTTAATTCAATCATTAGAAATCACAAAACTTTTGATTTTTGGAAGAAAAATAAAAGTTCTGAATAACAAAGTTAGCTTCAAGCAATCATAGTAACTTTGTGATATTTAAATTAAGCGTGGCTTAATATAATGCGGTTTTCTATTAACTTAATACTTTCTATTCATTTAATTTGGCAGAATATTTATTTCACCGTTATAAAATAAAATATTTGATCAAATAAATAAGAAAATGATGCACAGGTTAGGGGCAAAATGGCGTCCTGTTGGCACTTGCGCTAATTTAGTGTTGTGTTAAGTTTTCCGTGTGTGTGTCCCCATTATACCCCGCGTCCCCGTCTTAGGTATATATCCTTACTGACTAAATACCGCGGTGATCCTTTAATAACCCTTTATGTTCCAGGGTTACGGTTACCTTACGACCCCGGTAAGCTATGGCCCTCTAAGGGGGGCCTCTCTCAAGCTCTTAGAGGCGCGCGTGGCACTCGAGGCGCCGACCCGAGCTTGGTCCATGATCGGACTCGCTGTCAGATCCAAGTTGAGTTATGTAATATGTTTTTCGATTTTTAAATTGCCAATTGATTAAGAAATGTTTATTAATAGGACAAAACTGAAACATAAATAATACGAATTAAGTAATTACATACAAAACCTTGCCCCACTAACTAGGAATTTCTCTTGTGTTGTGAGTGCGTTTAGACCCGGAACAACTACTTGTAGGTCATACAAATATTTGGACTGTGAGAGAATCGAACCCACGACACGCTGCGCAATCCGCAGCAGAATCGCTCAGCCACTGCGCTAACCGTGTTGGTTAGCAACAACATTCAAATACGCATTATTGAAATATCTGTATTACTGTTCCCGATTGGAATTGCGCAACACGTAAGATGAGATCTTGATTAACAATTACTAAAATATGGAGATGTGGAATTAAGGATCTTGGCTGTTACGCACATCAATATAAAAAATAAAGTATTTGTGAAAATAATAGCCTTTTACTAAATTTATTTTGAAATTAACTCGTGGTTAATAAATACAGCCGCACAGACCGATCTTCCGGGTTAAGCCGGTCTGTTTGGTCTGTGGATGGGTGATCATCGTATTACCCAGTTACTGGGTTGTGAAGGTCCGACAGGCAGTCGCTCCATGTAAAATACTGATATCCAGCTGCAACTGGTTTGAATGGAAGCCGACCCCAATATAGTTGGGAAAAGGCTAGGCAGATGATGATTTTGTAATTAAATACTAAAAATACATTTATATTTGGCTGTGTCTGTCTATTTAAGCTTATCTCCTAAACAGCTGGACCTTCACAATTACGTTATAGAGGAACATCATTAAAATAAAGTCAGAAATACGCGAAGAAATGCTTGGTTTCGATTTTATACCCAACGTTTTTTTTTTTTGGAACAGAAAATGACAATCCAACATACATAGTAATTAAATAACAATTTAAGAGATTATTTTAAGTACGATTTCTTAAAAGATTTCCCTACCTCTTGAAAAAAATATCAATGTATCCTATAATCCTAGTATTATAAACGTGTAAGTTTGTTTGGATGGATGGATGTTTGTTACTCTTACGCAAAAACCATTGAACGGATTTAGATACAATTTGGAACACAAATAGTTTATAACCTGGATTAACACATTGGATAGTTTTTATCAAGATTTTATCTTCTCGTGGAATATTTTTAGAGTTATATCAGGTGAAACCGCTGGCAATAGCTAGTAAAAAATATACCCACAATGTTAGGCGTGGAACATGCGTTTCAATTTCTCGCTTCGTTCACGCGATAACTTTGTCCGTGCGTAATTTATTGGCGTCGAAAATGTATAGGGTGCGCTGCTACAAGGATTATCTTCTTATCCTGTTTAGGAGGGTTTTTTAATTTGTTTTTTTTTCGTTCTAAATTGTTTTTATTGAAGATTGAACTGAATTGAAATTGAGTTTAGAAATATCTGGCTTTCAGGAAGCTTTTAGGAGTTAAGTTCGAAATTTGGTTTAGATTTTTTTTGGGCGTTTAAGTGTACAGGATTTTAGCTTTCTATGCAATGTTTTATTTCTTTCTTTTTAGCTTTTACCTGTAAAATTCTCTGAAAGGAGGCCCGAAATGTTTTCTTTTTTAAAACTTTGCTCCACTCTAGGAGTTTTTCCTGTTTCGTGGGTGCGTTCAAAGAGACAGTACAGACATTCAAAGTCACATACACAAACGCCCAGACTCGAAACAACTACTTATTGATCATACAAATATTTTCTCCGTGCGGGACTCGAACCCGAGACATGCAGCGCTGCAGTCCAATTGCTCAGCAGCATACGGTGCCGAATACGGTTTATAGTAACATTCGTCAAATTGTTAAAATATGTCCACTTATCATAATAACCTTATGTTATATTTTTATTTGGTTAGAATAAAGTCTAGCAAAAATCAACAAGTGTTAGAATGTTCAAAACTCATATTGTACATGACTCAAAATGCCAGGTATTGTGATAAAACGTTGTCTGGATTTTTCTAATAGATTTTTTTTTTCAAAAGCCCTTTACGTTTCAGTTTCGTTCAACAATTTAATTTGTAGATATAAAATCATTTCCACTTTGTCATATGTACATTTCGTCACTTGATCATTATAACAAAACTTTTGACTTTTTTCATAATGACATGTGGACAATTTAACACTTTTTTTTTAATCGTGGTAAAATCATCAATTGAGTCCTCCCTCCCAGGGCAGAGCGGGAGAGACTGTCAGACTCGTACTGACTAAAATCCACGGTGTCCTTCAATAGCCCTTTACGTTCCGCGGTCACAGTAATTCGCACAGTCCCGCGACCCGCAATTTAACACTTAGACGAATACCATAATTTCCGTATATCATGTGTGCCACCAAATTGAAAAGATCTTTCATTAAATAATTTCAGCAGCAAAGGTTTTGCCCAAAACAATGATACATCAGTTTTATTAGGCCAGACAGTGGCCATTCATTTTTTATGACCGTACAGACGGACAGGACAAAGTAATGACTTGCAGATGTTCCTTATCTTCGTTTTCTCAGACTATTGTTAGGTTTTCTCGTGGTCTAGAGACTAGTTGTATTTTTTTTTGTTCGTTCTTAAACAAGTTTCTGTATTTCTTTAGCTCCAAGGCTGTAATAGGCTTTTTCACAAAAAAAATCGAATTAGAGTCTGCGCCAAGACTTAAGTCCTTTATTTTTATCGTGGTAAAATCATCAAATGAGTCCTTCCACCCAGGGCAGGGTGGGAGGGACTGTCAGACTTGACTGACTAAAATCCACGGTGTCCTTCAATAGCCTTTTACGTACCGGGGTTACGGTAATTTGTGAGTCCCGCGACCCCGGCAGGCTTTGGCCCTCTAGAGGCCCCGTCACTATGCTGACACTCCTTGAGGCGCGCGTGGAACACAACGCGCCTTCGACCCAAGACTAAAGTCCTGCGGAAAATTCGTGGTAATATTGTATATTGTACCATTTTTTTTAAAAGTGACTCGGTAAACACGTTATGCCTTTGGTCCCGGGTGTCATTTGTAGATCTTTGATATTCGCTACTATTAGTCAGAAGCTCTAAAATCTGACAACCAGACCTTGTTTTTAGTGTGGTAAAATCATCAAATAATCTCACCCAGGGCAGGGCAGGACTTGTCAGACTTGTACTGACTCAAATTCATGGTGTTCTTCAATAGCCCTTTACGTTCTGGGGTCAAGGTAGCTCAAAAGGCTAGGTATATCTAGTCCGTCACTTACAGTATAAAAATATTGGACCTGTACTTTTGTGACTTAAACAAAAATTGACAAATTTACGAGCGTTAAAAAATTCTCAGAACGTAACGCTACGGTTTAATTTTTAGCACCTTTTAACATAGGATCTGGTTATACAATAAAGCTCATTGATTAACGCAGTTGTAACGGGTTTATAAATGGTTATTTCCTGTTTAATGCCAACATTCAGGAGATTTACTTTTTCAGTATCAAATCTTTAGAGCTCACGCCATAGAGCTATTAGCACGTTGTGTAGACGCACTGTTTCTATTAAACACCTATTTATTCTCCTTAGTTTTCTTTACAGAAATAATAGCAGGCAGGAGGTTAAGCTGTGGTTGACGAGGTAGGTCTTTGTATGGGCGACCATCTCCCATAATAATGATGTTCTTTCCAAGTCTCCGCCGTTGGTACAGCCTGGTATTAATACTTTTCAGACAGTCGTTATTGTTCGTCAGTAGTCTCAAAAGCCTGGTAACCTTGACAGACTTCATTATTTTTCATAGAGCCACTGCTTATCTGGTCTTCCACAATCCAATTAGTACTGTGTGACTTACCCAGTACTAATTGGATTCGGTTAGTAATGAGTGAGAGTGGACTGTCAGACTTGTCCTGACTAAAATCCACGTTGATCCTTCAATAGCCCTTTATAACCGACCCCTGCAAGCTTTGGACCTCTAAGGAGTACCCTGTCAGTTTGCTGACAGCTTCTTGAGTTACGCGTGGAACACGACGCGCCGTCGAACCAGGCATGGTCCATGATTGGACTCGCCATCCGCATGCCCGCGCCTATGGTGGTCGGAAATCGCCTCGCAATATCCGTTGCTATGGGCGTCTCCCGCGGCGGCTGGGTCGTGAGGTGGACGCAGTCCTCTCCCTCACACGTCCGGCCTCCTCCTTCTCCTCCTCTCCTCTCGTGGGTCGGGCTACCTTGACTTATACTTATCAGTCGCTCCGTGAAAAAAATAAATAGGTAACACATCGATATCTGAGTTGGGAAAAAGCTAGGCAAATGAAATTCAGTTTATTTTACTTTCAGGCAGGCCTGTTGGTCTAGTGGTTAGTGACCCTGACTGCTATACCGGAGGTCGTGGGTTCGATTCCCACCCAGGACAATTTTTTGTGTGATGAGCACGATCATTTGTTCTGTGTCTGGGTGTAATTTATCTATAATATGTATGTATTTAGAAATATATGAGTATGTTTATCAGTTGTCTAGTACCCATAACACAAGCTCTGCTTAGCTTGGGACTAGATGGCGTTATGTGATAGTTGTGGAATATTTATTTGATTTATTTGAAATTATATTTGATTTCTTAATAATTGACAAAGATAGAGATTCAATCAGAAATATTCAAACAGTACGTAAAACACTCAAAGTTTAAAAATACAAAACAGTGTTATTTTAAGTATCTCTCCAATCACTCCGCTCTTCTTATCATTCAAATTCATTCTAAAAATAATATCAATTGAAAATGGGAACTTATAACATTGGTTAATACTTAACAAAATTGAATGAGATCGTTCAATAAGCAATGAAGTTGGGGTTCTAAACTGATTGGAACCGGCTGTTGTACACAGAGTAGAAAATACGTCAGTAGTTCAACTTTGTTATGACAAAACAAAATCATATAGGTAATGTGGTAAAACAATTCGTCTGAATCTTTTTCTGTCTGTCAACCAGTCTTAACATGACCCAGTTACTGGGTTGTGGAGGTCCGATAGGTTTTCTCTCCATGTAAAATACTGATACTCCAGCAAGTTGACTTGAAGCCGACCCCAATTCAGTTGCGAAAAGGCAGATTATAATTACCCGGTTTCTCAATGACGCAAGTACAGATTTGGAAAAATATTCTTGTGTTTAAAATTGTATAGGTACTTTCTACATAGTTCCATGATCAGTAGGTCAGGATCGGTGATGGATTCCAGGAGAAATCAAGCTTACTCTTCAATTAATCATAATAAATCTACCGCGATTGCTTCTATCGCATATTGAGGCTTTGTTTACGTAATCGCACAAAACAACAACACTGTGTCGTGGGTGCGTCTACAAACATTTAAACTCATGAATATACATACACTAACACCCAGATCCGGAATATCTACTTGTGGATCATACAAATTATTTTGTCCGCGAATCGAACCCACGATACACAGCACAGTAGTCAATTGCTCACCCACTGCGCCAAACGACCATCAACCGTGAGGTCTGAATAATTTTTAAATACAATATACACGGATACACCTGTCGAATAAATTGTGTTAAAAAACTATGTGCAAAATTTGAAAATTGTATCATGAAAAGTCACAAAGTTATAAGCTAGATACGAGTATATTACCTGGTTGTCCGTTCAAAAACATCCTCATTTTGCGGTACTCCTTCGCAAACCACGCCTCCTGTGTCGTACACTCATTGATAATAGTTTGGCAATAAGTACCTAACCGTACAGTGATTGTACTGTAATTAACTGGTGATAAAATTTAATTAATTTTGTTTTTGGCATAAAATATAACATGGTGTAAAAAATATTGGAATCGAATCAATTACTTATTCTGAACGAACTGTATTCAGGTTTCGCATGTACCAAAAATAATGTTGTATAGATAATAAATAATAGATATCTATCTATCTACATTATGGCCTTCTTTAACAAATGACCCAGTACACAGGCCAATGTACAGAAATACCCAATCAAACATTGAGAAAACAGATGGCAATGTTCTCAAATAAATCAAGCCAACTTGACCCGTTTTCGTTGAGAAATTTATCGACGAAATGAGCAACACAACTATGGGCCGGACATATCTCAAGACATTTTGACGTAGGTCGGCTTAAACTGACAGAGTGACATCTGTTTGTGTCCATTGCGCTTTATATCGCTGTTACGATCTGATGGACTGAGTTCGTGACTTAATAACGGGCACGGCTGGGACTCCAAGGTTAAGCCGTACTTGCTTTTATCGGCCACCCATTATATACAGAGATTTCTCTTAGTAAGTTCGTTTGGCTGTAAATCCTGGATACCATACAAGTATTCAGTGAACCAAAAATTTGACAACCATCGCACAAGACGTCCGTATTTTACAGTTTTTTTTTTTTATTTAAAAAACGTTGCCCCACACTAGGATTTTCTCCTGTGTCGTGGGTGCGTTTACAAACATATAAACTCACATACACAAATGCCCAGACCCGGAAAAACAACTTGTAGATCATACAAATATTTGTTCCGTGCGGGAATCGAACCCGCGACACGCAGCGCAACAGTCCAATCGCTCAGCCACTGCGCTAACCGTGCTGTCAAAAAGTTCGTGTTTACTTTACGTCCCATAAACTTTAAAAATTGTAATAAGATCTCGATTCTTTATTTTTATTTAAAAAGAACATTGCTGCAGTCTACAAGTTTCCGCTGTAGGGTGCGTTTACGAACATTTTAACTCACATAAACAAATACATACTAAAAATTCCAAGATATGCGACATCTACCAACCCGCACTTTTTTATCGTGATAAAATCGTCAAATGAGTCTTCCCACCCAACAGGGCAGAGCGGGAGGAACTGTCAGACTTGACTGACTAAAATCCACGGTGTCCTTCAATAGCCTTACGTACCGGGGTCACGGTAATTCGTGAGTCCCGCGACCACCAACCCGCACTGGGCCCGCGTGGTGGATTATGGCCCACTCCCTCTCACAGAGAGGTCTGTGCCCCAACAGTGAGTGTATTATAAGCTGATGATGATGATGACACAAATACATACCCAGAGCAACTACTTGTATGATTATAGCAGTCGATGACTTTGTCGAACAGACAGGCGAGTCCGAAGCGATAACGAACCGATACGAGACGTCAGTCCGATAGTTCGGTCACGCTATCGGATCGCTTTCGCTTTTCTATGTGACTGGATTCAACTAATTCCATACATTACAAATAAAAACGTCACGCTTCGCATTCGCCACGCCTGTCTGTTTGACAAAGGCTTTAACTAGGGCATACGCCTACTATGTCGTCAGCAATGTTGCGAAGAGTATATCGAATTATCCAGTACTTGTATGCGCAAGTGATCAAGAATTGATCCGAAGATGTTTACGAGACAAGCGTGGTCAGAAATTGCCTAAAATAGATAAGTTAAAGAAAGGGGAGGCTATTTATTTTCTGCTTAAGTCGAAGTTAAGAATTTATTTTGACAGTTACGAATTCTTCCTTCGTATATGAAATGATTGGATGATTTTCTTTAGCCGCTGTCACCCGATGACGCCTCTGTTTGGCGCGAGCGCTCGCTGGCTGTCACCGTGACTAGTTTCGTCCGGAAACGGCTTGAACAGAGGCCTTTGATTAGCCAAGAGACAGTGGCTTCAAAAAATGTGTGGTACATTTATATTTAAACAAAGAACAAAAATAAATATTACTAGTTAATCGTTAACCTTTTCATTTTATTATCTGGTGGCTAAATCGGATTGGGGAAAAGAAAGATTTCAGTAAGGTCGTCGAGAACGAAATAGCAATAAAGAACAATGTTCACGAGCGAACAATTTTGTGCCAGGTTTTAAGGAGAGATAGACACGGGCGAAAGAAGATTATATTTTCATATAATATGGTTCATATTGTTTGAGAAAAGAAATGAAGTAGCTTTTGACTAAATGTAGAAATTTTTCACCATACAATAGTCATGATAAGCACACACCCATGTGTGCTGTCCATGGATACGACAGTTACTTTATAAATAATTAAATTCAAACGTTTTTTACTTTTTTATGTTCTATTTTTTGTTTGTCCACCCGTAGTTTTTTGATGACTGTGTGGTCGCGCCTGCTTTGCGTCCGTATGTCACTACAAGGATCTAGCAGATTATCAGAGTCAGGTATTAACCTGACACATGCTGAGCTGGATGCCCATTTAGTGCAATCCTGAGACACACACCGCACATTTATTGTGTCACGTCTGAATTATGTTAATCTCTGTAGGTATCACACTTTTTTACCTAATGATTTATTTATTTTTCTTGTTACTGTGGATCCTTTTATGTACCTACTTGTTTTTGTGTCTCTATTGCACTGAATAAATCTTTTATCTATCTATCTAAATATTAGCAGACGCCGGTCGATCTTCAGAGATGATAGCCCAAGAATTATAGTTACAGATATTGCGCGTCAAATCAGCATGCTGAAGAGGAAGTCCGCCGGATGTCTACAGACGAACAGACGGTCTATTCAGTAGACTTTTTTTTTCGTGGTTAAATCATCAAATGAGTCGTCCCACCCAGGGCAGGACCAGTAAAATCAACGGTACTCTTCAATAGCCTGCCTGCCGGGGTCGCGGGGCTAACGAATTACCGTGACCCCGGTACGTAAGTGGCTATTGAAGGACACCGTGGATTTTAGCAAGTACAAGTCTGACAGTCCCTCCCGCCCTGCCCTGGTTGGGATGACTCATTTGATGATTTTACCACGCTAAAAAAACCCTTCAATAGCCCTTTACGTTCCAAGACCACGGTTACCTGTTAAGACAGTCCCGCGAACCCAGCAGGTTTTGGCCCTCTGAGAGGGGGCCCGTCATAGCAGACATATGCTAAAGTGAAGACCACATATGGGCAAAAGTGGTGAGAGACGCCCTGCGATACGATGGAACGATCATGATCTTCCTGCCCTTATCCCATTTTACTTGGGATCGGCGCAACACGTTTTTTTTCTTCGATTCTCCTCTATCCAACGTCACAATGTCATCTTTTCTTTGGCCTTCCTCTTCCTCTCCATCCATCAACATTCATACTTATGTCTTAGTCACATGAGTGTCATCCCTCCTCTTCACATGTCCATACCAAGACAGACGATTCCCTTTCATTTTTTTCTGTAACAGGCGCCACTTTCAAACTTCCCCTTATAAACTGATTCCTCACTTAATCCATTCTTGTGTGATACAATGGGAAGATGATTTTAAGAATGTGGCTGGTAGTGAGTGGATGCATACAACCCATGACCGGGATGATTTGCATTATTTATTCTTCTTATGTCCAGCCAACGGCTAACGTTGCCAGGAGTCCGGTTGAAAAAATACAGTCAGGCTTTTTGATTGCGTGTCCGGCGAAATTAGACTTTTTAATTGTCAAGACCAGGTTTCCGCTCCGTCCGCCACTTTTTGTATCGCTTGCGCAAGCGAGCGGACCACACAATGACCTCTTAAAGCGTGAGTAGTTCCACTGTGGGAACGAGATGGCGCTAGACGACTTGTATAGCTCTGTCTCTTTCCCACAGACCCACCAGGTGGCCATGACGTTCTATTTGCACTAGCCGCGGTAGCTTGCGCAGTTGCACGTCGAGGAGAACCTTGTTTAGTTGAATCGAACCTTTTTTTAGTTTAAAAGAAATGGTCGTGCTTAACTAGGTCTAAACAATTAAAGGTGTCCCGTCTTTTCACCCAATGTCCGGCTAAACTGATTGGTCTCTCAGGCTTTTTGGTTTTAAGACCTGGCAACGCTGAAGAGAGATTATATCTTAAAAGCACGAAAAACATGCATAATTATGTTCTTTACCAAATACATATTTTTTCAAAGCGCAAACATATGTCCAAAACATGTCATGTTGACAGGCCTGTTGGTCTAGTGGTTAGTAACCCTGACTGCTATGCCGGAGGTTGTGGGTTCGATTACCAACCAGGACAAATGTTTGTGTGATGAGCACGATCATTTGTTCTGTGTCTGGGTGTAATTTATCTATAATATGTATGTATTTAGAAATATATAAGTATGTTTATCAGTTGTCTAGTACCCATAACACAAACTCTGCTTAGCTTGGGACTAGATGGCGTTGTGTGATAGTTGTGGAATATTTATTATTTATTTATTATTATTTATAAAAACCCTTGTTTACATAATTGCCAACACATTATACCTACAATAAAATCCACATTCCAACACTTAACAGCCTATGAATAATTTAAGATTACGCAAGAGACGGTCCATATTAATTTGGGAACACACCCTTAGGCGAGCTTGCAGTACAGTGTATGAACGCACGACCTCATCCCCGTCAAAATTCGAGCAAAATAACCCGAATTTTGAATGTGAAAAACACTCAAAATTCGGGTTATTTTGCTCGAATTGCTTTTTTTTATATTTTGCTTTTTTCGGGTTTTTTTTCGCTTCTTGTAGAAAAACAAAAATAAATTAAAAAACATATTTACCATTTACTTAAAAATAATAAGTTTAGTCAATTGATATAACTTGCATATAAATCCAGAACGAAATCATTTAACAGTACGCGTTTAAAATTGTGATTTAGTGCCATGTTCGCCATTTTTTTTAACGAGCCGATTATTCTAAATCGCGCTTCTATCTTTACCATTTACTTGAGAATATTTACAATTTTTATGGAATTATTTTTATTTATTAAAAATCTCACATTCTATTAGATTTTCAGACGTTCAGAAATCCTAAAAAGTACTGCAAACTCCCCTTAAGGATCATCTACCCTTATTAGGAGTGAGAGCATGTTATTAATCCTGTAAGGTCCATGTCCCACCGTTGGCGAAAAAGCGTTAAGCGTATCGGCCTTATACCAATTCTTTTAGCTGGTTAAAATCATATTGAGTTCTTCGGCCCTGGGCCCTGGACTGACAGACTCATACTAAAATCGACCAAATAAATAATTTAATCAGACTAAGGCTTTTACATTCTAGGGCTATGATAACCTGTTTCGACAGTCTTATGACCTTATTCTAATTAATATCCATCGGGGTCGCGGGACTCACGAATTACCGTGACCCCGGTACGTAACGGGCTTTTGAAGGACACCGTGGATTTCGCGGGAGTGACTGTCAGTACGAGTCTGACAGTCTCTCCCGCTCTGCCCTGGTTGGGAGGACTCATATGATGATATTACCACGATAAATAAAAAAACATATTTTACAACAGGCATTTTGTGTCTAGCGACATCATCTTTGATACACTCCGTCTATCGTTATGTCGCAATTCTCGGACTCTTAAAGTCAACAACATTCAAACTCAAAACTGGCTCACTAGCTATTTTCTCTACAAAAGTGTTGATTACGTGTAAATGCAAGTGGTGAAACCTTGCATTACGTGTACACTGTACAAGTTTAACACAGTAGGAGAATACCCGTTTGTATCAATAACAAGACCTGTCAAACACATAACTCGCTCAGTAACCTTCGCATGGAGGGCAGACCACTCACAGAAAGACTAACACTTGGTATATTTTTTTGGTATACTAATTTATATCAGCGTGTAATCGCCCTTATCCGTCACAAAGTTACATCATTGCTCGTCAACTTATTATCAGTCGGTACCTCTTATCGCTAATCGCTGACGGTGGAACCAGTACCTAATTAATATAAAGTCTAGCGTATTATTTATTGCGCTCATTAAGATTTTGGAATTTATTTTCGGAATGTTTGTTGAAAGCTGATAATATATGGCATGTTATAACTAGGTACCCTGTTTGTACGACTAATAGGTACCTGTGTTTTCTTACTATAAATTAGGGATAAAACATAATTATTAGAAAAAAAAACTTTTCTTTGATGATCTACTCTATGTGTAGCATGACCAATTCTATCTCTGCTCCACAAAGAATAGATTAAGTTATTTGTTATACGATTATGGCATAAAAAAACTAGACATTTTTTTTATCGTGGTAAAATTATCAAATGAGTCCTCCTACCCAGGGCAGGGTGGGAGCGACTGTCAGACTTGTACTGACCAAAATCCACAGTCATTCTTTAATAGCCCTTTACATTCCGGGATCACGGTAATTCGTAAGTCCCGCAACCAACCTATGTTAACTCAGATTATTTCAATTTCAAATAAAATATAAGAGGCATAACTCAATTCGATAAACCAAAAAGAAAGAAAGATATCTTTCTAACCCAATATTTGTACTCCGACAGCCTTTAACCAACTGTTGATAAATTATTTGCCAGAAAAAGGGTAAAATTTATACAATCCACTGTACCTTTAGTAAAGATAAATATAAGATGAGGTGGTCAAGTCCGGCCCTTGTTTTTACAGATAAGCGTTTTAAATTGTAGGACATTTTATTATTTTTGGGAATGATTTTTTAAAAGGTGAATTAAATTTCCATATTGTAATAACGCTTGCTAGGTTGGAAACTGGTCGAGGAGCTCTTGGCTAATTAAATACAGCCGCACAGGCCGATCTTCCGGGTTAAGCCGCGCTTGCCGAGGTTGGTCTGTGGATGGGTGACCATCTGTCATAGCGAGTTCCCTTCGTGCCTCGGAAAGTACGTAAAGCTGTTGGTTCCGGCTGTCATTGTAGATCTTTGACAGTCGTTACTGTTAGTCTGAAGCTCTAAAGTCTGACAACCAGTCTTACCATGGGGTATCGTATTACTCAGTTACTGGGTTGTGGAGATCCGACAGGCAGTCGCTCCATGTAAAATACTGATATCCAGCTGCATCTGGTTTGACTGGAACCCGAACCAATATATGTAGTTGGAAAAAGGCTAGGCAGATGATGGTTGCTAGGTTGGAAACGAACCCAATAATGCGGCTAGAATTTAAAAAAAGAATGGTGTAAAAATCATTGAGTATGCAGTAATAAAATCTTTTTTACAGAATTGTGTTACATTGAGGAGACAGAGGAAAAGAAATGGGGTAAAAATAGACTCTTTTAAATAGGCCTTTTTGTGTAGTTTTATAATATAAATTATGGACACTTGCGAATGACTCCATCGCTCTAAGATAATGTACAATCTCTAGAAGAATCGTATTTTATAAGTAACGTCCATAAAATTATACAACGTCCATAATATTAGATATTAGATAAATTGAGGCTCTTTACGGAGAATCCACGAGAAACAGTTTAATATTGAAAAGCATTATTTATTTATTCACCTAATTCATTCATTCTAATTTCAGTACTCATCAAAAATAAAAAGTACTACTAATTTAAAAACCAAAGTTTATTTGAAAACAGCGAGCAAATTGCCAACATTAATTTAGTTGATCATCAAATGCAAGGATAGGCTTATCTGCAAACCGTTTCCGAGCAATTTACTGAAATTTTCATTAAACATGCCTCTGAAATTCAGAAATGAGGTACATTTATTGGGCGGTATCCACATGGTTGGTTTTGGGAACTAATTGAATTAAGTTTTCAGTAAAACTGAATAATGGGTTAAAATTACACTAGGTTTATTTTCGGTTAAAACTATTTTGTTGGGTAATTTGGAAAATGGCGTTCTTTTGTTTTCTAAAAACAGCGGTTTTAAAAAAAAAAACCACCTATCTTTCTATTTATCTTTTCAATTTATCAATGAAATGAAATAAAATGTGATGTGTTCAACGCCTATGAGTGCTACGCTGCTGCTACGAATTTCGTAGCGGCGTAGCACTGCTACGACACCGAGGTCTACGCGAAGTTAATAGTAGTGTTAAACTTAGTTTAGCCGGAACGAGTTTTGTTTCACTATTGTTTTTTCTTTTGTATTTACACAATAATTAGTTAAATTTAATTAACACACAGAAAAATTAAAAAAAATTGTTTTGAGGAATCAAATCGCACACAAGGAAATATTAAGAAAATTTACGATTTCTAATTTGATAACTCTTTCCTTCTTTTTATAAGACGAATCATCTTTTATTTTTGGATAGTTAAAGATTTACTTTCATATCTTTCCTCTTACTTAAACCCGGGTCATTTGGGTAGACTGGACGCCAACGAGTTCAAAATTAAATAATGATTAAGATAATGATTCTTATTTACTTGAGATAAGATCGGACCAGCATTTATACTTCCATTGTTATCTGATTTAGAGCAAGACTCTTTTTTTTATCGTGGTAAAATCATCAAGGGCAGAGCGGGAGGGACTCTCAGACTCGTACTTACTAAAATCCACGATGTCCTTCAATAGCCCTTTACGTACCGGGTGCGGTAAATCATAAGTCCCGCGACCGATTTAGAGCAAGATTTGGGAGTTTAAAACTCGCGCTTTGCTAAACCAAGAGCTGACATTGAGATGGAGGTACACGAACGCAGAACGCAACGTCGAATTCCAATGTGTACTAGCTCTTTAGAGATTTTTTTTTGTTCCTTTTTATTTTTACGTTTTCATTTATAATTAGAATTTTATGTTTTATATTTTACATTTTAAATATATATATTGTTTGTAATTTTAGCGAAGTAGCTAGTCGTATAAGTGTCACTGCTGCTTTATGAGTGACGGGTCCTTTGCCGGGTTCGCGGGACTAACGAGCTACCGTGGCCCCGGAACGTAAAGGGCTATTGAAGGACACCGTGAACTTTGATCAGTACAAGTCTGACAGTCTCTCCTGCCCTCTGGCAGGATCGATTCGATGATTTAACCACGTAAAAAAAACTTTTATTATCTTAATTACATTCTAAAAAAATGTATTTTAAACTGAAGAAAAATCGTAAAATAAACTTTACGTTTCACTACAAGCGTCATAGCACGCGCCTTTAAAAAATATTTCCCTTTAGAAAACATTTTGACGCGACGAGGATTCATTTTATAATGTTCCGTTTATCTTTCACGTTTTTAGCAAAAATATTATGGCTTTGACGTCGGCCGCTACAATATGCTGTATTCACGCCACTCTTGGGCATTTATTTCTTAAATAAAAATGATTATTTGAAATTCCCCGGCGTGAAGTGGGTGTTTAAATAAGTAATAGCCTCTGAATTTTTCTGTGTACCGGAGAGTCTAGACTTTATACATTTGATCAAAGATAACAATGATGGAATAGTATAAAAGGTTTTGTGGAACCTAATTCCATTCATTAGGATAGTCGTTGTGTGATCAACATTAATGCCTTTGTCAAACAGACAGGTGAAAGCGAAGCGTTTCCGAAGCGATACCGAACCGAAGCGAGACGTCAGTCCGATAGTTCTGTCACGATGTCGGATCTCTTTCGCTTTTCTATGTGACTGGATTCAAACAACTCCATACATCTATACATATAATAAATCTGTAGAAGGGTCAATTCTGTACATTGAAAATATTGAAAAAATAAATAGCGGGGGGTGTTGCTGGATCGATGCCAAACCCAAATATATGATTAAAAAATTTTTTGTCTGTCTGTCTGTTTGTGCAGGCATCACGTGAAAACTAACGGTTCGATATCGATGAAACTTGGTATAATTATTCCTTATTATCCTGGGCATGCCTGCCGGGGTCGCGGGACCAAGGGATTACCGTGACCCCGGTACGTAAAGGGCTAGTGAAGGACACCGTGGATTTTAGTCAGTACAAGTCTGACAGTCCCTCCCGCCCTGCCCTGGGTGGAAGGATTCATTTGATGATTTTACCACGATTAAAAAAAAATAATATCCTGGGCATAACATAGGATACTTTTTATCCTGGAAAAATACGTAGAAAAAAAATCTTATTTTTCAGTTTTATTCATAGACATTGTTCTGTAGAACCACGAATCTCCTTAATTATTATAGGCTTAGCCGTATTTGGGTCCACTAGATATTTATAAGATGTCATTGTCAGAGTTACTCAAAATGGAGAAATAAACCACCCACGCGAATACCGACATCCGCGCGGACGGAGTCGCGGGCGGAAGCTAGTTACAAATAAAAATGTCACACTTCGCATTCGCCACGCCAGTCTGTTTTACAAAGGCTTTAGTATAGTCTATTCGTTGTGTGATCAACATTAAATAAAACTGTTTTGTGTCGTGAGTACGTTTGCAACATTTAAATTATTAACATATACCTGAGGCCTTATCAAGACTTTTATGTGAAGTTAACTGGAACTTTGACGTAAATTTTAAGGAAAAACAACTAGAGGCGATATTTTATTTTTCCAAACAATGAACGCAGTACGATGTACTGCGTGCAGTACTTCAAGTACGATGAAAATAAAATACAGAAATCTTGTGACAAGGCCTGAGGTCAGAAAAAAGTACTTGTATATCACAAACATATTTGTTCCTTACAGGAATCTAATCCTTTACACGCAGCGCAACAGTTAATTTCTCGACCACTGTTCGGGCGTCTTCCGTCGTTGGATCAGTCATCGGCAGCGGCAACGAGAGGTCTCCACTGACGGCACGCGCGCGCACTCCTTGGTTTACCAACAAAGATTTATTGTACCTCTTTGGATATTAAAATTACTATATCTATAGTCCCTATCTTTAATTTAAAACCCTGAGATAGGTCCCTAATATATGGTCCTTCGAGCCGGATCCTATGTTATATACGCCAACCGTGCATCAAACCTACGTCTTAAGTCTTTTTTTACGTTGTATTGTAAAATCCTGAAATAAGTTCTCCCATCCTGGGTGGAGGGGAAGGGAATGTCAAACTTGTACTATTAAAATTCACGTTGTTCCATCGATAGCTTTGTATGTTCCAGATTCAGAAATGAAGCTCTACCGAAAAACGTGATTAACAAAAATAAAAATTCATTTTCCGACAGTAATATTTGCACAGTTTGATTGCCATAAATAATTCAAAAACATACTCACTATTTGATTTAAACCGTTACACAATTCCCCACACAATTTTGTTACCTATCCAAACAAAATGTTTGACGTTAATAAATAAAAATACATAAAGGTATTTAATATGTAAACGGGGTGTCTAAAAAAGCGTAAAATCGTATCACTCAGCGCTGGAGCGCTGTTTTAATTTGATGCTATATATTTTTAATATATTAATAAAGGACCTTGTTATAATGAAAGAGGGCTTATGTAAAAAGCGACGAACAAAAATGATCGTTGAATTTATAGTACCTTGTTTTTTTTTTGCGTGGTAAAATTATCAAATGATATATCCTCCAGGGCAGAGCGGGAGGTACTGTTAGACTCGTATTGCCTAAAATCCACGGTGTCTTTCAATAGCTCTTTACGGGGTCATGGTAATTCGTGAGTCCCGCGACCACGGCACGACGGGCTTTGGCCTTCTAGAGGGGCGCCCCGTCATTTTGCTGACAATCTTTGAGGCGCGCGTGGATCACAACGCGCCGTCAACCCGGGCATAGTCCATGGTCGGACAGCGAGTTGCCCATTACTCGCTGCCCGCATGCCCGCGCCTACGGTGGCCGGAGATCGTCTGCCGACGTCCGTCGCCGTGGGCGTCTACCACTGCGGCTGGGGCGGAGGGAGGACGCTGTCCTCTCCCTCACGCGGCCCGCCTCCTCCTTGGCGAGCATGACTGCTTCGCAGAAGGAGATAAAACGAAGCCCTAGCATAACTTTCACGTCTTTGAGACTTAAATTAAATTGGAACTTTAATAAGCATTCATTTGATGGAAAAATATTAAATCGTCGTTCGTACAATAAACGCCAAAATTAGTTCAATTAAGCTGTAAATAAAATACTTCTAGAAACCTAGCGATAAGACCTCCGTTCTCGGAATTTGCTACTAAACTACAGCACTCGAAATCATTTGTAAATAAAATTATACAACTTATTTCAACATGAAACGTGTACCTCTTGAGGACCATAATTGGTAGACACTTAACCATTACAGTAGGTACAAGCCTACCTATAGAAGTACAATAAAATTTGGACTCATTATAAAAAATAGGCATATTAAGGCTTCATTTCTATAAAGGCTTCTTGGCTTTTGTTAAAAGCTTTGCATATTTATATATGAAAATGAAAAGTTGAAAAGGTAATTGGATTCTAAGCGATGTCATTTCTATTGTGTTCACGTAATTAATTTATGATGTATTTTGTTCTAATTGTATAATATTATATGCCTAACATACAGCATGTCATTTGGTACTTATCATAAAACTGAAAAAAAAAATATTTGATCAACTAAAACTTCCATAAGTCTAGTATGTGGTGGTCGCGGGACTCAGGATTTACCGTGACCCCGGTACTTAAAGGGCTATTGAAGGACACCGTAAATTTTAGTCAGTACGAGTCGGAGAGTCCCTCCCGCTCTGCCCTGGGTGGGAGGACTCATAAGATAATTTGACCACGTAAAAAAAAGTCTAGTTTGTGGTAAGTCACTGCTGGGACATAGGCCTCCACTCTATGGAGGGAGTGGACGGAACCTACATTGACGATCTCTAGAACGCCATAGTCGATAGTCGTTAAAAAATTGTTGCATGAAAATGTTAAACTTAACAGTCGGTCCGGCAAAAACTCCAGCAGAACGCTCAGTAAAATGCTCGCTAAAACGCTCTCGTTTATTTTTCTGTAATTTAACATTCACGAGAATGCTCGTTGCAAGGTGAATGCTCAAGTTTATCAGTGCCTGAAGAGCTACAATGCTACAGACAGACATATAAATACACAGATGGATATGCCAATTATAACACCTCTATTTATGTTTTAGATAAAAAATAAAATGAAAAATTACTCTCTAACCTCGTCGGTCACTCAGACCATGTAATTTGTACCACTGAGAGCAGTAATCTGTTTCGTGAACTGACTGATGATACAGATGCTGACGGAATACAAATGCAATTGGCTTTTAAACGTCCTTGATCAAGGCGGAAAGATTTTCCAGGGTCACGAGGATATCTTAAGAGGTTACAGAGGCCCTGAAACGAAAAAGGTTATGGAACAGAGTGGTTCTTACTCAGTACTAGTTCGACAGACCCTTCCATTCTCTTCCAGACGGACTCTTAAGGATATGTAAACTTCGTAAACGTACTTTTTAGGGTTGCATACCAAAGTAAAACGGGTCCCTATTACTTACTGAGATTCCGCCGTTCCGTCCGGCTTTTTATCCATCTGTTTGTCACTAGGCTTTTTGATAGAAAATTTGATCAGAGATTACGTATATCTGTCTTTCACTTATTAACGTCAAAGTCCCCGTTTACTTCACATTACAAACACGTGAAAATTCGTGATTCGGCCCGGGGCTTTACACACACAGGTAAAACTAAATAAATCTATAATATAGAAATGAATAGCTGAATGTATTGCTAAGCGCAAACTTCGAGAGCAGCTGAACCGATCTCGCAAATTCTTTTTTTATAATATTCCTTGAAGTACGAGGATGGTACTTACGGATAGAAAAATTTAAAAATTAGCTGAGAAAATCTAAAAACAACTCTTCTAAATTCTCATACAAAAAAATCATAATAATACAAAAAAGGCAAAACAATTGAGTGACGTTAATTATAGGCGATACGAAGTTTGCCGGGCCAGCTAGTACCTTATAAGAGTTTGTGAAAAGTACCATAATTTATAGTACACAGTTATGCCAAGTTCCACTGAGTATAGGTAAATTATGCCACTGATCCTGGCAAGACCGTGCTCAGGCTCTCAATAAGGTAACGGTCATGAATACAAATCATTGGCACGTTCGAAACAACCTGCTTATCGAGAAACATTGGCTAATGTACTCTTGAAGGTAAATAAAATGTTTTAGTCGATTTAAAATGTTTTACAGCGAAGTAAGTAAAAAATATTGGAGTAGGTAAATAATGCTGTAATTTTTATTATTTGAGTTTGATTTACGAATAACTCAATTAATAATAGCAACTATATTGGGGTCCGCTTCCAGTCGAACGAGATGCTGCTAGATATCATTATTTTACATGGAGCGTCTGCCTATCGGACCTCCACAAATCAGTAACTGGGTAATACGATACCCCGTGGTAAGACTGGTTGTCAGACTTTAGAGCTTCTGACTAACAGTAACGACTGTCAAAGATCTACAAATGACAGTCGGGACCAACGGCTTTACGTGCTTTCCGAGACACGGAGAAAAGTCACTAAGACAGATGGACATCCATCCACAGACAAACCTCGGCAACCACGGTTTAACACGAATGATAGCCCTGTGGGGCTGTAATTATTTAGCCATCTCCTCACATTGCGGGCACACGGGCGGCGAGTAATGGGCGACTCGCTGTCCGATCATGAACCATGGCCGGGACGACGCGGCGCGTTGTGTTCCACGCGCGCCTCAAGGAGTGTCAGCATAGTGACGGCGCCTGCTGAGGGCCAAAGCCTGCCGGAGTCGCGGGACTCAGATATTACCGTGACCCCGGTACGTAAAGGGCTATTGGAGGCCACCGTGGATTTTAGTCAGTCAAGTCTGACAGTCGCTCCCGCCCTGCCCTGGGTGGGAGGACTCATTTGATGATTTTACCACAATAAAAAAAAGATCCCCATATTATATTAAATTATAGTCTATATCTGTGCCACATTTATTTAATCCAAATCCGTTGAGTAGTTTCTGTGGGATATACTTAATGTTAATGACGAGATGAGACGGCCAAAGAAAAGATGGATGGATTATGTGAGGAATAATATGCATGTAAAAGGAGTAAATGATGCTTTGACGTCTGATAGGGGAGAATGGAAGAAGAATACGTGTTGCACCAACCCCAAGTAGAATGGAATAAAGACAGGAAGATGAGTTTCTGTGTGAAAGAGTAACAGATACATATCCATCTTTCCTTGATCTAAAAACTTTTGCATTATAACCTGGATTAACAGATAGGATTTTATCGATATTACGTTCCCGTGCGATCTTCGACTATCACTAGGGTTAGTTGAAGGCAAAATCTAATATTAATGTTGTTAGCAGCTTTGCCCGCGTGTCATTCGAAAATTATGTTTTGCCCAATTATTTTGTTCCACAAAAAGGGCCCTGGACATGATCCGCATTTTTCTGTTCCGAAACGTTATCCAACAGTTATTACTCAAGGTTGAATAAAAAAAGGACATCACAGCAATGGATTACAGATCTATTTTCAGATATTTTTTTGTGCCTTATAAGAAATATTGTGAGATTACGAGACGGAGAAAAGGGAAACACGGTTTCCGCTTCATTGTCCGCCCACGAATACAAAAGACGATCAACATGGATCCACTTTGCAACCAAAACCTTTGACCTTATGCTATACTGGACTCGGGTAGCGGATTGAGACGTTTTGTTTTTTTTCTTTTCAAATAGGTTGTTTAATCTCTTTTCAAACCTGGGTGTTCCCACTAGCGATGGTTAGCCAAAGGAACTTGAAAAACATGTATTTCTAAGGAACTTCTGTATCGTGGAAACAATTAAAAATGTTTAAAATCATATATACTCAAACAGTCAGACCCCGCACAACTTCTTGTAAATCAAACTTTTTTGTTCCGTGTACAATCGAATCGGAGACGCGCAGCGGAGCTGTCGCAGCGATCGACAAATCATTGACAAAAAACATTATGTATATGGGTGAAGAACATGGTGAAAATAACTACAACTACCATAATATACTAAAACTACCATATTGCTTTACACACACAATAATCTACGCATAATTCATGTGGCAATGTTACCGCTACCGCTCCACTTACTGCAGAACCTCGCCTATTCCGGTCCCTGAGGGCAAAGGCGAGTATTCACACGTTATCAAACGATTGAACTGTGAAATCGAATGCGCTGTGCGAATATTAATAGCTTCAACATATTTGAGGTCAAATAGCCCGTAGGATACAATGTAGGGCAGCTCGCCGTCTGATCATGGACCAGATCATGTGCTATACTCGCTTCAAGGAGCTTTCAGCAGACTGATGAGGCCCGATGGACTCAAATGTCTAACAGGGTCTATCCTGCTCAGGAAGGGTCTCCTGCTGATGATTCTCTACTCAAAAAGTGCTGGTAGTGAAGTTTAATTTACACCATAGGGACGTTATATTGCGATAAAAATGTAGGATAACTTCGTTTTATCTAAATCCTATTTGGTAATTCAAGTTAGGTATTAACTATCTGTGTACGAAACATCCAGATCTCGTTTTATACAACATTATTTTTAGTATATGCGAAACCTGAATATAGTTTGTTCAGAATCAGTAACTGATTCGATTCCAATAATTTTTACACCATGTTATATTTTTTTTTTTTCAAAAATATTTCAATTAAATTTTATTACCAGTTAATTGCAATACAATCACCAAACGGTTAGGTACCTATTGCCAAGCTATTATCACGAGGGTATAACACAGGAGACGCGGTTTAAGCGGGTGTACCGCAAAATGAGCATGTTTTTGAATGGACAACCAGGTAATATGCAAACTTATTACCTTGTGATTTTTTATGATACGGATTTATAATTTTGTACATAGATTCTTTACACAAAAATACTAGACAGGTGTATCGGGTTTCGCATAAACAAAAAATAATGTTTTATATTTATACGCAATAACAAGTTCAGCTGCGAGTGAGTTTCGAACCCGCGTCTTCTGGATTAGTACTCCAGACGCCTTACCAATTAGGTCATCGCAACACACTTGTTTCATTCCCTTGTTTTTGAACGTTTTCCACGCCATCTATTGGAAGAGTCTCAAACTATTATCCAAAAGACACGAGTTCGAGTCCAACTCGCAGCTGATTTTTTCTTTCCTCAAAAATCTTTACATCCAAATCTGTTCAGTAGTTTTTCTGTGGAAAAGTAAAGATCATCCATCCAACAAACTTTCGCATTTAAGCCTTTGTCAAACAGACAGGCGTGGCGAATGCGAAGCTATTCCTTTTTATTTTTAATGTATGGAATTGTTTGAATCCAGTCACATAGAAAAGCGAAAGAGGTCCGATAGCGTGACCGAACCGTTGCGAAGACATGGCGAAGGCGTATTTGCTCGGTTTGACATCGTTCATAAAAAGCCAGCTAATACAACTGCCACGCCTCGGTTCACTTCATCCAATTTGACGCCTCGTATCGGTTCGTTATCGCTTCGGAGTCGGTCCGGTTCGCTATCGCCTGTCTGTTTGACAAAGGCTTTATAGTAATACATCGTTACCTCACCTTCAGGCTGAAACAATTACATATTACAATAACAGAACAGAGTTCATAACAGTTAATAAACGCTGCTAAATCGATTCACAGTTACATAAAATATTCTTAAATCCGACACCCACACCACACCAGAATTTTCAATATTTATTCCAATCTCATGATTGAAAACCCACTTGTGTGCTTTGCATACAAATAAGCCGCCGAAAAGTAACCGCGAACACATACAAGTAGATATAACATAGTGATGCATTCACGAAGCGAGCCCCGCATTTGGAATGAATAAAATATTCACAACCTGTTTGATGAAGCCGAGCTTCGTAAACGCACACGATAAACATAGACTGTAAATGTAGGCGCAGGCTATCATTGATAGCCATTGGGAAATAGGTTACATCTCCTTCTCCTTTTTTTAAATGAAATTAGACCTCCCACCCCGGGTGGAGCGGAAGGGTCACAGCTCATTAGAGCCACCCGGCACCCACTTCGCACCGCCTCGCCTGCTGCAGCTAGTATTCTTTATATGGACTTGTATGGGTATAAGCTGAGCTCACTATATCAACTCCGTAGCGTCACGGATCGCCTCGGTCGTAAGACCGCCACGTGCGGACAGCGGGTGGACCACTCGGTGACAACGCGGCGTTCACTCGTTGATCGCGCGACGTTTATTGGTGATAACGCGGTGTGCACCCGTAGACCACCTGTCAACAACGAGTGGACGCGGTGTGGGGTGGGTGCCAGGTGGCTCTAATGAGCTATGACCTTCATTGACTTAAATTCCACTGTATTTCTTGGATTGCCTTTGTGTTCCAGTGCCATGGCGGTTAGTCCTGCAACCTCAGCAAGCGTTTGGCTCTATAGCTCCGTCACGGTGTGGCGTCCACTCGACTCTGGCCCTTGGCCCAGACGGCGAGATACCCATTACTCTGAAAAAGTAAGTTTTTTTTTTATCGTGGTAAAATCATCAAATGAGTCCTCCCACCCAGGGCAGGGCGGGAGGGACTGTCAGACTTGTACTGACTAAACTCCACGGTGTCCTTCACTAGCCCTTTACGTACCGGGGTCACGGTAATGGGAAAGTCCCGCGACCCCGGCAGGCTATGGCCCTCTACAGGCCCCGTCACTATGCTGACACTCCTTGAGGCGCGCGTGGAACACAACGCGCCGTCAACCCGGGCATGGTCCATGGTCGGACAGCGAGTCGCCCATTACTCGCCGCCCGCATGCCCTCGCCTACGGTGGCCGGAGTTCGCCTGCCGACGTCGGTCGCCGTGGGCGACTACCACTGCGGCTGGGGTGGACGGAGGACGCTGTCGTCTCCAGCTTGGCGTCAAACTTCCCATTCCTGCAATCGCATATCTACGCATTGTTTACGTAATCACACAACATAATATTACGACTGTACCTTCTGATAAGTAACAAACTTAACGGTGACGTTAAAATAACAATCTCTTTGAAAAGAAAACGACTTCTAGAAAAAAGTAGCTAAGACATTGTATAAGACGGGGACGCCGGGTATGATGGGAAATCACACACTTAAGGCAAACTTAACACAATACTAACGTAGCGCAAGCGCCAGCAGGACGCCATTTGTTATTGGCCGCTTGTCCCCGTCCTTTTCACTTTTCCGCTAAAGCTGTTTATTTTCAAAAAGTTTTTTATTACTGTGACTAGTTCAAACGCAAGACAGAAATAGCTCTAAACAAATAAAACCATTTTCTGAAATGTTAACATGAAAAGCAACATAATTTCATAAAGCTCGCAAGGCCGACCTACAAACAGTCAGACGTAGGAAACCGCAGGGAACCATTTTCCCACCACAAGTTCTAACAAGATGCACGCGATGAGTTAACCAAGATGGAACAAACATTATTATTCTTTGGCTTGAAATATAGAAAATATCATAAATGCCGTAATGTTTAGATGTATTTCTGGATGGCTGGGTTTTTTTTTACCTGGTAAAATAATCAAAGGAGTGCCACCCAGCGCAGAGCGAGAGGGACTGTCAGACTCGTACTGACTAAAATCCACGGGGTCACGGTAATTCGTACAGTCCCGCGACCTGGATGGATGGCTAATGAACATCTTTAGTTGCTGTTTCATCATCTGTCTGCCTTTTCCCAACCATATTGGGGTCGACTCCCAGTCGAACCAGATGCAGCTGAATATCAGTATTTTATATGGAGCGTCTGCCTATCGGACCTCTGAACTGGGTAATACGATACTCCATGGTACGACTGGTTGTCAGACTTTCGAGCTTCTGATTAACAGTAACGACTATCAAAGATCTACAAATGACAGCCGGGACCAACGGCGTTACGTACTTGCTGAGGCACGGAGGAGGACTCGCTATGATAGAGGATCACCTATCACAGACCAATCTCGGCAAGCGCGGCTTAATCCGTTAGATCGGCTTGTACGGCTATAATCATTTAGCCACGAGCTCTCTTTAGTTGCTGGTAACGGCCTTTATAAAATTACATAGAAGAAGTTTGGTTAAATCGTGGGTGTACCATCTGGAGCAGTATATAAATACTAGCTTCTAGAATATATTTTAAAGCAAAATACAACCCACGTTCTACCTCAAAAATATCTAACCTTTTATACGAGAAATAGGAGTAAAATTGTTGAACTTATTACGATTTAAGTTTATTTTCCGTGTTGATACTTAACCCGCCTACATAATATTTCCACTTTTAGACTATTATTAGTTTTAACCGACTTCTAAATAGGAGGTTTAAAAATTCATCGGAATTTATTATTAACCGAATTCAAAAAAAGAAGCACGTTCTTATTTCGACCTATGTTTGTATAGAATTGAATAGAATAGTTCTTTATTTGCACAGAAAGAAGGTACAGTTGTTCGCGATATCACACGTTTGGCAGAATCGATATTGGTGCGGTTTTAGTGTAATAATAATAATGGATATACCGTGACGTTGCCCGCTTTTTTTTCCTCCCACCGTTCTGTCAGACTTGTACTCACTAAAATACAAAGTTATTCATAAGATACCTTTTATCAAATATTCATCTATCAGATGGACAAATACCAGAACGATTTGAAATAGAACAACAGCACACACACAATGCAATTTCTAGAAATGCTCTTTGATGTTCTATGAATCTGACATTAGATTTAACTGCAAAGCGCCACCCCGTAATTGGTGAAGCGAGTTCTGTTCACTAAACATCTCTGGTACAAAGGTAAACTACTTGTAGGTAGCTAGTTCCCAGAAACATGTTGAAGGCATTGTTGGCGTAGTGGTTGAGTGAGAACGACTGCTGCGTTGCGTATCGCGGATTCGTTTCCCGCACGGAACCAATATGAAAGAAAGAAAGAAAAAAAGAAAGTTAAACTCACATACACAAATTACCCAACCCGGAACAACTAATTATCACCATAAAATATTCGTTCCGTGCGGGAATCGAACCGACAAAAGGTAGCGCAGCAACTGCCGGTGTTGCGGGCACTGTGGCCCTGGAATGCAAATGGCAATAAGGTGAATTTTAAGTCAGTCAGAGACTGACAGAACCTTCCGTTTTACCTAGAGCAGGAGGATTTACGTGTTGCTTTATGACTCTAAAAAAACCTGTGTGGGAACTGTTCCAGCAATATAATTATAAATCTCTTTATTTTACGCTGATCATCATATCAGTCGTAAGATGTACACTGTTGAATATAGGCCTCCTCCGTAGACTTTGAATAGGACCGGTTGGAAGCGGCTTGCATCCAGCGAGATCTTCATAAGATCGTCTGTCCATCTTGTGGGTGGACGTCCTACCCTGCGCTTGCCGGTGCATGGTCTACATTCGAGAACCTTACGGCCCCATCCGCCATCAGTTCTGCGTGCCCACTGCCATTTCAACTTGCTAATTCGTTAGGCTCCATACATTGTATATTTACTGAGCGTTATAAAATACAGTGTTTAGACGATTTCCAGGCACGGGCGGAGGATTATAGGTGTAATGCTCATAATATCAGATTATGAGATTAACAACAAACAGGTTTTGCATACAATTCGAATTTGATTGTAATCCAGTCTAAAATGCAATAACCAATTACATCCATCCATTACCAAATTGGATTGTGGGAGTCCGGCCTGAGTACTACATTAGCTAATCAGACGTTGCCACGTCGCGGCTCGTCAAATTAAGCCTGGCATCAAGACTGCAACTGTCAGATTTGAATTTAGAACACGTTCCATTTGATTTGAAATCGTGGAACGACTGGGTTAGTTATGCATGAAGGGTTAAAGAATTACTTGATACTACCGTTCTCCCAGTGATTGAAATTCAACTAGAGATCATAAAAAGATGCATTCACTTGTAATAGCATTCTTGCGAATGTTACATTACAGAAAGACAAACGAGAACATTTATCCAGCATTCTAATGAGCGTTCTGGCGAGCTTTTTGCCGAACCGAGTGTCAAATCTGAAGAATATTCACACTCCGTGGCTGCTGTAAGCCCAATAACACTGATACTTAACCGGGGAATTGAACCCGGGACCTTATGCTCAGCAATCGCGCTTGCAACCATTAGAGGCAGTCCATATTATTTTCAATTATTTTTATTTTATTCATATTTTAAGAGAAATGTGCGTACTCAGCTGTTGTGATATCAAAACTGAAGTCTATTTTTTTTTATGGGACAAACCCACCACACTATTCCCTAACCACTGCAACTCCTGTGCGCCAGAATCAACAGTGGCAACCAACCAGAAAAGGGCCGCGACAATGAAGCTCGAAGTGTCCCGGAGAATGAATTTACCTGTCTTGGATCCTGCAACGAAATTAATCAGAAAAGAATAGTGGAGGAGTAGGAAAAAATGTATGTGTCAGGAGACAGAACAAAACAAGGCCAATAGGCACAAAGGGACATTACAACTGGGAGAAGCCCAGTTGCCTAGCACCACGGGTAAAATGACTACTAATATGAAGTCTATTACTGTCTGTACCAAAATTAATAAAGTGGACAATATACATAAAATCAATAAGCCTCCTGCAGACACACGCGATTATCCGCGCGTGGCGATTGTTGAAAAAACCTACTTAGTCCATTTTCTATGAAAACACCCACATCTGTTCACTCTGAAGCGGCGCGGCGCATCGCGTTTCTGATATTATTATTGCGACGGCTTGCGGCAGGATTTGTTGAATTGTTGGATGGAATTTATTTAATTTATAATTAATTGTGCATGGTTTTGTCGCGGCGTTACGCAAGATGCCAATGTAACTTCCAATCTAAACGTACTACAATTGGGTTCACCTCTCTTGGCAGGGCGTCCTGCGGCAACGCGCCGCGTGACGCGCGCCGCGCGCGCTCCTGTGTGAACAGGAATGCGGCAAGGCACCGCGTGCGTTGACAGCGATGACGCCACGCTCGTATAATCGCATGTGTCTGCACGAGGCTATATGGTTTACACTATCACTTCTATCTACCTAGCCTAAATAAACATTGTCGGATCACTGAGAGTGATAAGACCACCCATTTAATATACTTACTGTTTGTTTAATACCGCTTACCTTAGGCCAGTGTAAGTAAGCGAGCTTGCTCATATCGCGGCGCGAGATTTGCATCGATATCGGTCGACGATATCGGTCAGATATCGCACAAACGTCCGGCCGAAAAAAATGGCCACTGAAACGCCAAATGCGGCTTTTGCATCCAAACGTCAAACAGCTGTCATAACTGTTAAAAGTTCTTAAACGCCACGGGGAAGTTTTGCCGCCAAGCTAAAACGTCAAAAATGATTTATAGGCTGTACTGTCAGATTTGACAGCCAACAGTGACATTTGGGTGTCGTTTGAGTGGATCCCACGGTCCGTGATGCGCCTCACGAGAGTTGATCTGACAGTTGCCGTTGCCGTTCTAGGGGGTCTAATCTTACGCACGAAACCCGTGGTTTCGTCTTAAGTGACCGACGTTTTGACAAAGAGCCCGAACTAAGAATGAATGATATTATGATTTGACAGATAGCTTCTTAGAGACAGCGCTTTTTTAGTTTAAATTTAGTATTTTGTTGTATTCTTATATTTTTAGTTTTTTAGTTAGTAGTAGTTTTATTCTTACATTTTTAGTTTTTTTAGTTAGTAGTTTAGTTAGTAAATACTTTAAAAAAATAAAATGAATTAGTAAAAAGCATTATTATCGACGGACGTACAGTTGTCGCAAAAAAATATTCCAAAAGACGAAATCAGTAAACAGATCAAAAATATTTAAAAAATGTAGGGTAGACGCTCGAAATTTCGCACATTAAAAATGTAAACATACACGAAACACGCGCAACTGGATGTGATTTGACGTATGTATCCGTTACCGTATTTTCGTTGACGGACTTAAGAAGTAGACACCCAGGGCCTCGGCACCGTTTCAAGACCCAACCCTCTATTTCTTGAATCAAACCAACAATCAACAAGTAAAAATGAAGTACTTATTTCATCTCATATATTTAATACTAGTGGGCGCCCGCGGCTCCGCTCGCGTGAATGTCGGTTACCGCTGAAAAAAGCCTACTCAGGAAAGACACGGTCATCAACATGATTCACAGACACCGACACTAACATCGACGACGCAGTCATCGCAAACACTCGACATAGATAGATATTGTGTGTCGCGGACTTTTTTGTAGATATTTATAAGAACAACAATTAATTGGACATTTTATGGTTCTATCTTTTATGGTTTAGGCAGCTTACGCAAAATAAGTAACTTTTCTGGATGATTTTTTACACCCTGTGGCCGAAAAACCCAAATATCTTACGGAACCCTATTTTTCTCCAAAATAAAATATAGCCTATGTTACTCGTGGATAATGTAGCTTTCGAATGGTGAAAGATTTTTTAAAATCGGTCCAGTAGTTTTTGAGCCTATTCATTACAAACAAACAAACAAAGTTTTCCTCTTTATAATATTAATAATGTAGACTACCAAAATAACTAATTTCGTACCTACTATTGCTTCAACTGTAAAGAAATAAAATGTAAACTATTAATATGATTAAACACTACCAAAATAACTGATATTCGTACCTACTATTGCTTCAACTATCTATCTATACTATAATAAATCTGTAGAAGGGTCAATTCTGTACATTGAAAATATTGAAAAAATAAATAGCGGGGGGTGTTGCTGGATCGATACCAAACCCAAATATATGATTATAAAAATTTTTGTCTGTCTGTCTGTCTGTCTGTCTGTCTGTTTATGCAGGCATCACGTGAAAACTAACAGTTCGATTTCGATGAAACTTGGTATAATTATTCCTTATTATCCTGGGCATAACATAGGATACTTTTTATCCTGGAAAAATACGTAGAAAAAAATCTTATTTTTCAGTTTTATTCATAGACGTTGTTCTGTAGAATCGCTAACACACGTTGCATTACCCGCAGTGGATTCAGCGCCTTAATATTTAGAAGATGTCATTGTCAGAGTTACTCAAAATGGGGAAATAAACCATCCACGCGAAGACCGACATCCGCGCGGACGGAGTCGCGGGCGGAAGCTAGTAAAGAAATAAAATGTAAACTAATAATATATTTAAACACTACCAAAACCTCTTATACCTATTTCATAAATAACAACAAAACAAATCTAAAAATAAACTATTCAAAGACTAAAAGTAAAAAAGGGCCAGCCGCAATCGCGGCGATAAGACCCCTCTTTGAGGAGTGGCTGGATAGGCGTCACGGCGTCCTGACCTACCGCATGACGCAGGTCTTTACCGGATACGGAAGTTTCGGGAGGTACCTGTGTCTGATAGGGAGGGAAGATACTCCTGGGTGTCACCACTGCGAGGATCGTCCGGAGGACACGGTGGAGCATACGGTACAGGACTGCCCCGCTTGGGCAGAGCACCGAGCGACGGCGATAGGCGGAGATCTCTCGCGCCCGGCATTGGTTGAGGCCATGCTGCAGGGCGAGACGGAGTGGGAAGCGATTGCCTTCTTCTGCGAAGCAGTCATGCTCGCGAAGGAGGAGGCGGGCCGCGTGAGGGAGAGGACAGCGTCCTCCCTCCACCCCAGCCGTAGTGGTAAACGCCCACGGCGACCGACGTCGGTTGACTATCTACGGCCACCGCAGGCGCGGGCATGTGGGCGGCGAGTGGTGGGCGACTCGCTGTCCGCCCATGGACCATGCCCGGGTCGACGGCGCGTTGTGTTCCACGCGCGCCTCAAGGAGTGTCAGCATAATGACGGGGCCTGTAGAGGGCCAAAGCCAAGCTCACAAATAACCGTGACCCCGGTACATAAAGGGCTATTGAAGGACACCGTGGATTTTAGTCAGTCAAGTCTGACAGTCCCTCCCACCTGCCCTGGGTGGGAGGAATCATTCGATGATTTTACCACGCCAAAAAAAAAACGACGGGTTGCACTCTGGGAGTGCCGGCAGAAGTGAAAACTTGAATAGTAATTGTTGGAAATATCTTGTGAACAGATTTTAGTAAAACTCGCAAAAATGGTTGACTTTTTATTTCAATAATTTTCCAATGTGACGTACATCTTTTATAAACAATGTTACCTAGCAACGAATGTATCCAGCATACAAACTTCTTTAAAAGTAATAAAGTCACACGAACATTCACGCAAGCGCCCTGCGCCGTCCTACGCTTTTTCGGTCAGGGTCACGTGTCCTGACGCGAGTGTCCTGACGCGAGTTTAAGATTTTATACCCATTACAGAAAAGTGCTCAACGCCTCTAAAGAAGTTTTCACTTCAAAAAAAGGCTAAAAGTCACGCTGATAAGCACGGTTTGTAAATAACAATTATTGTCTGTCAATAAGGTCGAACAGTCTGAACATCTATTCGCATCAACAGCCAAATATTGTATGAAGCACGCGCGCTTTTTTCCAAAATAATCCTTATAGCATGATTCTGTATTTACGCGCGATGACTGATTAGCGTATTTAATGTATAACTTTGCTGTTTCTACACCGATTTACATGATTCTTTTTTTATTGAATAGGTAATAATGTTAATTTTTTTTTAAATTAGGGATGAGTGAGAGTGTTGTAAACGTAACAGTAGACAAATATCAGAAATGAGAAAGCTCCTAATTGCTATGCTATTGGGAGTTTCACGTGTTATTGTGAGTCAACCATAAAAGATAGAGATATGCTGTCAAGGAATATTTTTATATAATTTTAAGGAAAATATTTCCGTCATACATGATTTCTATGTAGCTTTAACCATTAAAGCTGCACACGCGACGGAAGCTTAAAAAATGGAGAAACTTCTCCCGTTTTCCCAATATTTCCCTTCACTGCTCTGCTCCTATTGATCGTAGCGTAATGAAAAGTATACTATAACCTGCCCAGGAGTATGAAGAATAATCGTGCCAAATTTCATTAAAATCCGTCGAGGAGTTTTTGTTTCTATAACGAACATACAGACAGACAGACAGACAGACAGACAAAAATTTTACTGATTGCATTTTTGGCATCAGTAGCGATCCCTTATCACCCCGTGATAGTTATTTTTTTTTAATATTTCATGTACAGAATTGGCCTCTCTACAGATTTATTATAAGTATAGAATAGAACAGCTCTTTGGGATGTCATAAAACATAATTATGAAGTACCCCATGTAAAGCAATTTACGGCTATTTTATTAGGCACTTAATGAAAACTAAACAAATATATCTTAACACTGCTGAGATTTGATTTTCTGTTTGCACCATAAAATACTTATAAGGCTTTGCAAGATCGGAAATCTCTTGGAAATTAATTAACTGATTAATATGTAGTAATTTGGAGCTTGGGGAGATAGGCATAACCTTTTTTATGTTGTGTAAAAATCATCAAATGAGTCCTGATCACTGAGTGGATGTTGTGGCTTCACCCCCGTTCTGTTTATTGATTGTATTTAGAACTATATCATCTGGATATAAAGTGTCTTATATGTTAATCAAATATAATTATGATCTACCTGGCGTGCCGTGACTGAGTTACAAAAATCCATCCATCCTTAAAACCATTATAACTTTCTACTAAGAATTTTAACTTGGGCATGCGGGCAGCGAGTAATGAGTAACGACTCGCTGTCCGACCATGGACCATGCCCGGGTCGACGGCGCGTTGTGTTCCACGCGCGCCTCAAAGAGTGTCAGCATAGTGACGGGGCCTGTAGAGGGCCAAAGCCTGCCGGGGTCGCGGGACTAACGCATTACTGTGGCCCCGGTACATAAAGGGCTATTGAAGGACACCGTGGATTTTAGTCAGTACAAGTCTGACAGTCCCTCCCGCCCTGCCCTGAGTGGGAGGACTCATTTGATGATTTTACCACGATAAAAAAAAAGAATTTTAATTTTGTATCTATAATACTAAGTTCTAACTTAGTATTTAAAATACTAAGATCTAACTAAGTATTTACAATACTAAGTTCTAACTTAGTATTATAAATACTAAATTAGAACGAGTATGGAATTCTTGCAAAGTTCTTTGCATTCAAGATGTAATTACATAATAGTGTTGTTCCAAAGATTGGCTTTTACTTTGGCCAAAGCCAGTACCTATTGCCGAGTACGTGTTAATGGTTCCAGTCGATAGTGCATCGATCGGGCACTCTGCCAGGTATCTAACGTAAGCTCTGTTTTGGAAATTTTCCAACTGGAAGCTTTTGAAAACTTTCCTTTAAAATTAAATGGATTGTCTCTGAGCCCCTGCAATCTGTATATAACCTGTCAATATTGACTGGCCTGTTGGTCTAGTGGTTAGTGACCCTGACTGCTATGCCGGAGGTCGTGGGTTCGATTCCCACCCAGGACAAAGGTTTGTGTGATGAGCACGATCATTTGTTCTGTGTCTGGGTGTAATTTATCTATAATATGTATGTATTTAGAAATATATAAGTATGTTTATCAGTTGTCTAGTACCCATAAAACAAGCTCTGCTTAGCTTGGGACTAGATGGCGTTGTGTGATAGTTGTGGAATATTTATTATTATTTTAATATAATATAATTAGATCAAGTAAAATTGTAAACTTGCTGGGGAGTGGAACTGGCATCTTTAGCACAGGTTACTCTGTAATGTGACTAAGATGCCAGTCACAATTTATGTTTGGTAACCGCATTTATTACTTATTTATCATTGTGTGTTAATTTATAAAAAAAGACATTAGCTTGTCTTTCTAATCCTAATTTCCTAACTATGATATTGTAAATTTGAAAGAAAGTTTATTACTTTTTAGCGGTTAAACCAATCTAAACCGCGTTGTCAGGTGTACAGGCCGCGGGCCAGCTGGGGTCGCGGGCCTGTCACATCCGGTTACCGTGACCCTAGAACGTAAAGGGCTATTGAAGGATCACCGTGGATTTTGGTCAGTATGAGTCTGACAGTCCCTCCTGTCCCGCCCTGAGTGGGAAGACTCTTTTGATGATTTTACCACGATAAAAAAAAGGTGTACAGAAACTTACCTAAACATACCTTTCATTAAAAAAGGACTGCTCCCGAAGAAAACAACAGTAACAGTTTTATGATAAAAGATGGCGGCACGTGTTTTCTAATCATTTTTTAATTTAATGTTATAGGCAGAGTAAGACTCGAACTGATTGTTTAATTCTATATTCTCTTGAGCGATGTCGCTGAGTTATGTTAGTGTAACAGTTCTTTTAATGACTAACTGATTTAATTTTTTTTAAACACTAATCAGTTTACACAAGACTGAATGTAACCAAAGGTAATCATTGGTTGCATTCAACCTCCATTGATTGAATTCACAGCAAATCAGGCGTGTCTATGCCTCAACAGACCAGTGTAATACAATATCCCCTTACACAAGGACATGCTTAGAATTGCATTCTGATTCATGCTACGAAACTGCGATCCTATGTTTGTGGCCCGGCCGTATTTGATTTCGGTAACGATCTTGCTCTTTTTTTTTAATTACGTGGTGAAATCATCAAATGAGTCCTCTGTCAGACTCGTAGTGACTAAAATCCACGGTGTCCTTCAATAGCCCTTTACGTTCCGGGGTCACGGTAATTCGTACAGTCCCGCGACCGACAACCTTGCTCTTGAGGGATTGTAAGTAAATAAAGAATTCCGCAAGGATTGAAGGTAAGCTCTCCTTGCAACTTTCAGTCTGTGGATGGGTAACCATTTAGTGATTAAAGATTAGGTACATATGGATTTTAGGCTATTTCACTCAAATAATATTATAAGTCGGAAATATAGAGAATAAAAAATAATAAACCCGTATTTTTTCTTTTCTTACGTAAACCAAAATTGACGAAGATATAACGCTTCTAAAAATCACAAAGCGTCACTCGGTCGGTGCAATTTTACAAGCGTTATGACGTCACAAGCCCCCACTTCCGAATTTGGAAGCGTTTTATCTTTGTCAATATTCATTGATTTAGAAAAACAAAAAATACATGTCCATTATTTTTCAATATTCTAACTGACTGACTAAACAGATTTTCAATTTATTTATGCAGTAAAATACCCTATTATGTACTCTAAATACCTTTGTTCTGCTGTGCCCTAACAACGGCCCTAACAACGGTCTACACTGACTCTTAGTTCTAAGCTTTTTGCTATAACAACTTGTTGTATCTTGTAGAATGCAGATAAACGAATATGAATTATATTGGGTACATACAACTTTTTTAACACTAGTTACTGGGGTTAAAATTCGGCTACAATTTAACTAAATCATACTATAAAAAATATCTCCGCTTTGTGCCATGACATACAATCTTTCAACCTAGATTCTTTTTTTTAATGTTGGAATTTCTCCTGTGTCGTGGGTGCGTTTACAAACATAGAAATACACATACAAAAATACCCAGACCCGGAACAACTACTTGTAGGTCATACAAATGTTTTGATCCGTACGGGGACCGAACCCGCGACACGCTGCACGGCAGTCGATCGCACAGCCACAGAGCGCCAACCGTACCGTAAAACATTCATTATTATATATCAGAAGGGCATGCAGGCAGCGAGTAATGGGCAACTCGCTGCCCGACCATGGACCATGCACGGGTCGACGGCGCGTTGTGTTCCACGCGCGCCTCCAAGAGTGTCAACAAAATGACGGGGCCCCCCTCTAGAGGGCCAAAGCCTGCCGGGTCGTGGGACTGTACGAATTACCGTGACCCCGGAACGTAAAGGGCTATTGAAGGACACCGTGGATTTTAGTCATCGAGTCTGACAGTCCCTCCCGCTCTGCCCTGGGTGGGATGACTCATTTTATAATTTTCCACGTAATAAACATAAAAATAATTATACATAAATCAGAAATAAAGCAACCCGAAAATTTCATTACATTCAGCGTCCTTCAGAATCATTCCTGTAACCCAAATATTCTCATTATTTACTGTCCAATGCAGGCATTATTTATTTAGGACATACATCCTGTAGGAATATGCCCATTTGCTCAACTACATATAAAACTAAACACATACATGTGAACACCGCTGATCCATGTATTTCCATTCTATTTTACTACATTTTAAGAGTTTCCGAAAATCCTAAATACACAGTAAACCCGTACAATGTTCTATGAATGATTTGAACGTTTCCCCAAAGTTAATTTGATACCTTTCGTATTTGAGATAACGTTGCAAATCGTTTGCCAGTTAATACTGGATTGTAGTTAATCTCTTTAGGCTTTGGTTCTACTGTCAGCGGAGAAGTAAATGGTTAACTTTTAGATTCTTTTCAAGAAATAATAAGTATGTCATGTCAATATAAATGAATCGGACATAATATAGCCAACAAAAGAATACTAGCCACATCTATAATATAATTGACGAAATGAATTTAAAAACTTTAACCGCGACATTACTTCTCGGCGGGTTGAGCAACAACTGTCGGGCATTAGCCTACAAGACACAACACTCCGTCAAAATAAAGTAATGACACTTTAACCCGCTCGAACCACCGCACCGCCTGAACAACGTTAACCCGCTCGACGCTAATCGCCAGCAGTGGAACCGTACCCTTGCGGTATAAACAGACAAAAAGTATAGGTAATCCGTTTGGGATCTGATCTTTGTTGTTCCCCAATACGGGTTTAGGGTACGTCCGGCCCGGCAATGGATTAGGCACGTTAGTAAGTCGATGTGAATGTAGGCTGGCCCCGACAGCTAGGTATTTCAGACGGAATTAGGGATTAGCCTGTTTTTCTGGATTAGAGGCATTAGAGGAGAAAGTTCTAGATCGTTTTCTAATTTAATTGGACTTTAGAAAGCTGGATTGCGACTAGGTTTATTATGTGTTTTTTTTTTGTCGTGGTAAAATCATCAAATGAGTCCTCCCACCCAGTGCAGGGCGGGAGGGACTGTCAGACTTGTACTGACTAAAATCCACGGTGTCCTTCAATAGCCCTTTACGTACTAGGGTCACGGTAATCCCTTGGTCCCGCGACCCCAGCAGGCTTTGGCCCTCTAAGGTTTACTATGTGTAGATTAAAAAGAGTTAAATATTATGTTTAAAGCAGAAGTGTTTAAGTATATTTAACTGTTTGTCAATTTTGTTAAAATCCCATGTATTGGGGGTCAATATAATAGGCATATTTACAGTATCAATAAATTTCAAATGTAAATTAAGTTTTGAAAAATATAGACAAGTATTTTCCCTTTTTTTTAATCAATAAATATTGACAAAGGAGCTCGGGGCTAAATAATTACAGCTGCACAGGCCGATCTTCCAGGTTAAGCCGCGCATGCCGAGCTTGGTTTGTAAATGAGTGACCATCTGTCATAGCGAGTTTCCTCCGTGCCTCAGAAAGCACGAAGCCGTTGGTCCCGACTGTCATTTATATGTTTGACAGTCGTTACTATTAGTCAGAACCTCTAAAAGTCTGACAACCAGTCTTACCACGGGGTATCGTATTACCTAGTTACTGGGTTGTGGAGGTCCAATAGGCATTCGATCCATGTAAAATCTGCATCTGATTCGACTGGAAGCCGACCCCAATTTAATCAGGATAACGCTAGGCAGATGAAATATTGACAAGGATAAAACTCACCAAAACTTGAGAGTGGCTTATGACGTCATAACTAGTAAGAATTATACCTAGGAGTGCCAAGGAGTAATTCAATTTTTCAGTTATCTCACCCTTAGTCATCACCCGGACTTCGTGGTTCAATTGACTTATACTTCATAGAAAATTCAGTATCAATTATCCTGGCACGGAAATCGAATCCAGGATATCTCCAGTAACCCTTAACACCATAAAGCTAAAGAGGCAACGATTAAATTTAAAACAGTCATGAGTCACAAAGGTATAAACGACATTATTGTAAAGACAGCAGTCATTACCCAATTTAATTTATGGAGGGGATCGTGCCTAAATAATGACTGCCAGACGGGTCGATTTACAAGGTCAGGCTTCGTTTGCCAAGGTCAGTCTGTGGATGTGGGGTGCCCATCAATTTTATACCGAGTTTCCTCCATGCCTCGGAAAATACGTTAAGATGTTTTCCTCGGCTGTCATTTATCAATTTTGGACAGACGATACTGATAGTCACTGGCCTTAGGCCATCACATGAATTCTACTTTTTGGCCGTACGGCCAATTAATTAAAACAGTTTTTTTTTACGTGGCAAAATCATCAAATGTGTCCTCAAACCCAGGGCAGAGCAGGAGGGACTGTCAGACTTGTACTGACTAAAATTCACGGTGTCCTTCAATAACCCTTTACGTTCCGGAGTCACGATTATTCGTCCCGCGACCCTGGCAGGCTTAAGCCCTCTAAAGGGGGGCCCCGTCATTGTGCTGACACTCTTTGAGGCACGCGTGGAACACAACGCGCCGTAGAGCCAGGCATGGTTCATGGTCGGACAGAGACAAAAATACATATCATAATTTTATCTAAATATGTAAATCATCCATTAGTGTTTGCATTGTTAAAATTCAGAATGAAATACAATCAAAAGTTGATCACAGTAAAATTAAATTCCCAAAATCTGTTTTATTGCAAAATTGTATCATTTTATTACGTCCGGAGTTAATTAAATGCTACAAAGTACCAGTCGTTATTCGAATACAGAGTTAACGGTGATATTCGTTTTATTTTATTTCAAAATGATTCTTGGAAACGTTTGGCTTTGTGTTAACCGTCACGTTGGGCACTTCCAAACGCTCGTTTTAAGAACAAAGAGGTGATTTTTCTTTAAGGTGGGCTCGCCCTTGACGTACGGTACTCTAGGTTTTATTTTTTTATCGTGTATAAATCATCATGTGAGTCCTCCCACCCAGGGCAGAGCGGGAGGGACTGTTAGACTCGTACTGACTAAAATCCACGATGTCCTTCAATAGCCCTTTACGTTCCGGGGTCACGGTAATTCGTAAGTCCCGCGACCCCGGTACCCTCTGGCCCTCTATGGGACCTCCATCACATTGCTGACAGCTCTTTGAGGCGCGCGTGGAACACAACGCGCCGTCGACCCGGGCATGGTCCATGGTCGAACAGCGAGTCGCCCATTACTCGCCGCCCGCATGTCCGCGCCTACGGTGGCCGGAGATCGTCTTGAGACGTCCGTCGCCGTGGGCGTCTACCACTGTGGCTGGGGTGGAGGGAGAACGCTGTCCTCTCCCTCACGCGGCCCGCCTCCTCCTTCACGAGTATGACTGCTTCGCAGAAGGAGGCGACCGCTTCCCACTCCGTGTCGCCCCGCAGCATGGCTTCGACCAATGCAGGGCGCGAGAGGTCTCCGCCTATCGCCGCCGTGAGGACACGGCGGTGCTCTGCCCAAGCGGGGCAGTCCTGCACCCTTGAAAAAGACCTCAAATACCTAAATAAACCACGTCACGAAATACCCACTTATTATTTTTTCTACCTTAATACAGACAAAGCTCCCCATCAAGCCAGCAATAGGTAATGATGATCATAAAACACAAGAAGAATGGCGAGTTTTCTTATCACGTCAGCGCTTAAGGCTATTGCATCAATCAACTTGGAGATATTTTATTTTTTCCGTCTTTTTTTGGCTTTTACGGGATGAATTTGTCAAAACAAAGAGGCAGGTGTAATTTGAACTAATATAATAAGTGTGAAATGTGAATTGTACAATACAATAGGAATACGAAGCAGGATATAGAAGAAAACAAGGCATCATCGTCAATCATCAAATGTGCTACCCAGGGCAGAGCGGGAGGGACTGTCAGACTCGTACTGACTAAAATCCATGGTGTCCTTCAATAGCCCATTACGTTCCGGAGTCACGGTAATTGCATGAGTTCCGCGACCCCAGCAGGCTTTGGCCCTCTAAAGGGGGGCCCCGTCATTTTGCTGAGGACTGCGAGTTGCCCATTACTCGCTGCCCGCATGCTCGCGCCTACGGTGGCCGGAGATCATCTGCCGACGTCTGTCACCGTGGGCGTCTACCACGGCGGAGCCATTTTACCACTAAATAAAACAAGAAAATGCATTCTTATTTCTCACTCTTTTGTGACCTGTCTACTGCAGAACAGAGAAAACACGTATATTGATGACCACACATTCAATTTATTTATTGTCACTATGTATGCAGCACTCACATTGTGTGAATCCAGACTATACCGCTACTAAACTATTAATCTTGATCTTTCCTCTCTTTTCTTTCCATCACGTGAATCTCTACATATAATAAAATGGTAGGAAAGTCAAAACGGTACATTGAATATTTTTTTAAAGAATACTTGGGGTGTGATCTACAATCGCCAAAAATATAGTTTTTAGAACTTTTGTCTGTTTGCCTGTATGTTTGTCAGGGAAAAACTAGAAAAGTACTTCATGGATTTACTTCAAATTTGGCACGAATATTATTTAGAAGTCGGGTCAACA
This sequence comes from Agrotis puta, assembly GCA_943136025.2. Lineage (NCBI taxonomy): Eukaryota > Metazoa > Arthropoda > Insecta > Lepidoptera > Noctuidae > Agrotis > Agrotis puta. The sequence goes on along the minus strand of OW964190.2, from coordinate 3,685,156 downwards.
TATAGGTTACATAATTATTATCACGCTATCACCTACGGGGAACGAGCAGTTAACTTTATCGTAGGTATTTTGGTTGCCGTATAGCGTTCACGCAGACGACATCGCGGGCAGCAGCTAGTGTGAAATAAAAGCAAAAATCTTTGCACATGACAAGCGCATTTTCTCACCGTGAAGAAATTTTTACAGCACGCTTGGCATGATCAATTTTACGTCTATTCGGCCTAGAATAGACAAAATAATTTCTACACAATTCGTCATTTTTAGGATTCCATAACCAAATGTTAAAACGGTACTCTGATACTAAGACTCCACTTCCTGTCCGTTTGTCATGAACAGTGGCAGATGAAATTTTTACAAATAATGTATTTTTGTTGCCACTATAACAATAATTAGTAAAAAAAGAATAAAATAATGATTAATGGGGCTCCCACAGAGCAGATATGATTCTTTTGTTCATTCGTTCGTTTTTATAGATAATGGTACGGAACGACTCGCACTTGGCCGGTTTTTTTACTGTCCGAGAATGCCAAGACACGTAGAGGACTAAATAACAGAAACATTTATTTTGTACGTTTTGAACACTTTCAGGCTTATGACGATTTTTTTTTACGTGGTAAAATCATCACATGAGTCCTCCCACCGCGGGCAGAGCGGGAGGGACTGTCGAGCTAGGCATGGTTCATAATCGGTCGGCGAGTCACCCACTAATCGCCGCCCACATGCCCGCGCGACTTCGAGTTGCTTCAGAGAAATTCTTAAAGGAAAAAGACAACATCATTATTTTGCCCAAACCGGGAATCCAGTTCGGAACCCAACGCTCAGCATTCGCACTTGCGATCACGAGATCAACGGGCGACTGGGATATTTTTATTTAGTTGCCTTATGTTCTCAAAGCCTACATTTTCTTCACTATAAATACGTCCTAAAAATCCATTAATTTCAGTCCTACATTTAGGACAAAGACAAAACGGTACAAAACATTTAAAAAGCGATAGACCTCGAGTATTAGGATTACAAATGAGTTTTATTTAAGCCCTTTATCCCCGTCAAGTGGGGTGGAGTTGTCACTTATCACCCCCGAACATTGACAGGGGTGAAATATATCTGAATTGGTAACCTACTTTATGGTCAACAGTACCCTTGAAGCGAGTATTAGTCCATTGCCGTTTTTGTTGAATAGAACTTTCGTACTCGAACGTTTGACAAAAGAGTGTTGGTAAAAAAAGGTTCTTGTACTTTTTTTGTCGTGTTAAAATCATCAAATAAGTCCTCCCACCCAGGGCAGAGCGGCAGGGCCTGTCAGACTCGTACTGACTAAAATCCACGGTGTCCTTCAATAGCCCTTTTCGATGCGGGGTCACGGTAATTCGTAAGTCCCGCGACCCCGGCAGGCTTTGACCTCTAGGCGCCCCGTCATTTTAATTACACTCTTTGAGGCGCACGTGGAACACATCGCGCCGTCGACCCTCGGGCATGGTCCATGGTCGGACAGCGAGTCGCCCATTACTCGCGGCCCGCATGCCCAAGATTCTTGTACTTTCTAGAATTCTTTATTTCGAATAAATATACTTTTAAAAACCTACAAGACAATGGTCGTTGTATTTCAAGACACAGAAGAAATAATGATCGTCCATCCAAACTTTCAGTCCCATTAGGGACGATTTTTCTAAGACCGGATAAAGCAATAAATAAAAAGATTGGAAGGATATGAGAGAGGCCTTTGATCATTATTGTGAAATAACAAAGACATCATATAACAAAAATCTAGGGTATAAATCACTTCCGTACCCCGGAAAAACAAGATTCTTTTGAACTTACACTGTAGACGCCAGCACATCAACCTACCTCAATCTGTTAAATTTCTTTAATAGATTTTCAACCTTATTACAATAACGGAAGGTTAATAGGTAGGCAATATCCGGTTGGTAAAATTTGATAAATTCGGATAGGTTGACCTGCTGGCGCCCTTACATTAAAAAAAAATGTTCATTATGAACAATATTTATTATGGTACCGCCCAACAAAAATTAAATAGCTGTTCCATACATTTTTACTCAGGTAAATCATCAAAATATAAGGAAGGTTGTATATTTATAAAAATGCAAGTAAAAATATAAATCAAGCATATTGGTGAGGCGTCTTGAGTACTTATCCAGAAGATGCGGGTTCGCGTCCACCCGCAGCTGATTTTGTCTTTCTCAAAAATCTTTAATACATATAAATCAATACATCTAAACAAACACAGAACATTAATAACTTCCAACACCAATAAATAGTTTCTGCCAGACGATTTCTAAATCCACTTAGTCAATGCACTCCACGTTTTATAGGTCATAACTTCACCCCCTACAGGGGGAGAATAGGCAACTTAATCCCTACACAGTCGTAAAAGCGACTGAGGAATTATTTAGCAGGTAGGTTGCTAGAGCTGTTAGTTGTATTGACTACTAAAATCAAGAATATGGCGAGATTTTGTTAGTTAACCTAGCCATATAACCATAAAAAAATAGTATGATTAATTTTGGGGATAAGTAATTTAGGTCATTTATTAATTTTTACTACTTTCCCACCCTTAAGGAGGGTGTTGACGTAGTGATGGGAGCAGTGGTGTTATCGGCCCCGACTTACAACGTTGTAGGTCGTGGGTTCAAACCCAGCCAGGCGCATTAATTTGTTTTATTTATTTTCATCACCATTGCTCTCAAAACGGTGAAGAAAAACATCGAGAAAAACTCGCACTGGGCTCACGTGGTGGCCCATTCACTCCCTCATGCCTTTGTCAAATAGACGCGCGAGTCCGAAGCGATACCGAACCGAAGCGAGACGTCAGTCCAATAGTTCTGTCACGCTATCGGATCGCTTTCGCTTTTCTATGTGACTAGATTCAAACAATTTCATACATTACTCACGCTTCGCATTCGCCACGCCAGTCTGTTTGGCAATGGCTTCAAAGAGGAGGCCAGTGTACTAGCAGTGGGACATTACAGGCTGATGATGATGACTCATAAGGCAATCATTGTCCGTTTAATTTTCGGAAAAAATCTCTTTCCTACTTTTTTCAGGAAAGTTACGGGAAAAAGTTGCAGGACCAGCAACGAGCACCCGATACCTCTGCAGATGCAGTTTTTCATAGGTCTTTCCTTGAGGCAGCCCGTATGCCTTTTTTACGTGGTAAAATCATCACATGAGTCCTCCCACCCAGGGCAGAGCGGGAGGGACTGTCAGACTCGTACTGACTAAAATCCAGTGTCATTCAATAGCCCTTTAAGTACCGGGGTCACTCGTGGGGGTAATTCGTGAGTCCCGCGACCCCAGCAGGCTAGGCCGTATGCCTTAGCAAAGGTCAAAGTCAAGCCATTTATTTCAATCATGCCATTAAAAGGCGCTTTTGGACATCAAACTTTAAAACAAAAGGAAATATAATGAATGCCTTTTCGGGTAATTTAGTAAGGAGAAGAACGGGTAAGAACGTCCTCCTATATCAACCTATCACTTGTTCTAAAAGCGGCAATCGTTTATTTTGTCCCTTCACATCCTTTTCGCAAAACTTCCAGCCTTCAGGGCTATTTAAAAAGAAAACAAAGCCTAAAGTCACGCTCCAGACATATTTATAACCTAACTTCGGTCTAGCCACGTGACATTTTTCTGTTACTGACCCCTGAGTACGACAATTTGTCACAACTTCGTGACGAGAAACGAAGAAGAAAGAAATCTCATCAAAAGTGCGTTTGTTTTTAACCAACTGCTTTAGAAGGAAGGTTATGAATGTTTTTGGAGTAATGTAAGAAGAATTTTCTTTTAAAGGACACTTTTGTATACATACTAGTTGCTGCCCGCGACGTCGTCTGCGTGAACGCTATACAGCACCATAGATACCTACGATAAAGTTCACTGCTCGTTTCCCGTAGGTGATAACTATTTAGCCTATATGTTAACCCGACTTCTTAATAATATTCGTGCCAAATTTGAAGTAAATTCTTCCAGTACTTTTTGAGTTTATCCCGGACATACATACATACAGACAAAAATTCTAAAAACTATATTTTTGGCTTCGGTATCGATTCTAGATCACATCCCAAGTATTCTTTAAAAAAAAAATTCAATGTACAGTTTTGACTTTTCTTCCATTTTATTATATGTACATATACGAGTAGAACCCCATATTTTGAGGTAGTCCTCTCGATCTGGTCGCTGGACTCACGAATTACCGTGACCCCGGTACGTAAAGGGCTATTCAAGGACACCGTGGATTTTAGTCAGTCAAGTCTGACAGTCCCTCCCGCCCTGCCCTGGATGGCAGGAGTCATTTGATGATTTTACCACGATAAAAAAGTCCTCTCGATCTGGGTGGAGATAAAGCGTTGCGTTTCAGGGCCACGATAATTTTTCAAGTCAGTCCAACGACCGCGCGGCCTCATCAAGCATTTTATCCTATGGGGCCCCGTAAGTTTTACAATATGCTCAACTTGGAGTATGAAGCGCCGTCGTCTCAGGCCTTGTCCTTGATCGGACATCGAGCTATTAATGACTCACCGTTTGTAAATTTGCGGTAGTTGAAAAGATCCCTGACACCCACAATTATATAGAAACCCTAACAAGATTTGTTGCGTATATAGGGTAACAGAATCATTTTTGCTAAGGAACCCTCGACGAAATGACTTAAACGACCTCTAGGCCGACGCGGCCAAGTCTTTATACTTAAATGGCTTGAAAGGCGACTAAAGGTGTTACGTAAAAGTTAAAGCAGTAACTGGGTCAGATCACGTGACTTAACACAGGTGTCGATAGCATTTTATGACTATAAAGGTCAAGAAATTTGGAAGTGGTTCAATTAGTGATTGATTGGAATTCAGTTTGTATACTTACTATTCTTAGGGACGCTTACGTAAGTTGTATTCACAAGTATTTAGTGTGGAATGATCGTTACTAAACGTCGTAAAAACCTTACCCACTTGTTTTAAATATTGGTGACCTGTATTTAGGCTATGGCGTTATGGTAAATCTCAAAAAATTGCTACATAAGGTATAAGCTATGTACCAAAGCCTGCCGGGGTCGCGTTGTCTTATCAGGTAACCGTGACCCTGGAATGTAAAGAGCTATTGAAGGAACATCGTGGACTTTTTTCAGCGAGTCTGACAGTAAGTTGACTGTTGGTTGAACGCACTGGGCCCTATCAGAAAACCAGCGCTGTGACAATTTTAAAAATGTCGCAGCACATGCTGAGATAGGAGCCTTTTGGCCTTGCACAGGACTAAATTGTTTTTTATTGGTTTTACCTTTTGTCGTTTTTCTTTTATTCTGTCTTCTTATTCTGTCCTGTGTGTGTCAATAAATCTCTTTTCTTTCTTTCACTGTGTTCAGTAACTGACGAATTGAAAATATCGGAGGAAAAATCGCGGGGAATAACTAGTGTTTATTTATTGTGGTATAATGATCAAATGAGTTCTCCCACCGACGGCAGAGCGGGAGGGACTGTCAGACTCATACTGACTAAAATCCATGGTGTCCTTCAATAGTCCTTTACGTTCCGGGGTTAAGGTAATTCGTAAGTCCCGCAACCCCGGCAGGATTTGGCCCTCTAGAGGGGAGAATAGTAGAACTAGTTTAAGATAACTGATCAAATGGGTGTTCAAAATCTTCTTCTTCTTAAGTAGCTATAGTTTTTTTTAGAAAAAAAAAGAATAAAACGTTGCCCCACACTAGGAATTTCTCCGGTGTCGTGGGTGCGTTTACAAACAAATAAACTCACATACACAAACGCCCAGACCCGAAGCAACAACTTGTAGATCATACAAATATTTGCTCCGAGCGGGAATCGAACCCGCGACACGTAGCAATCCAATCGCTACGCCACAGCGTTCAATGAAGAATGCAATGCTCTTGCAATCTGAGTCAGCCCTTTAACATAGGTACTTTTCTTTCTCTTTAGTCCGTTGGAATGAGATAAGCTTAGTAGCATAAATGTTTTCTAACAGAGTAGTAATAAGAACCTAATTAGGTACACTAGACAACTGTAATTACACCTCATTGTACCATTCACAAATGCTTTTGTCCTTTAGTACCGAACGACGACTGGATTCCTCGTTTTAGGATACCGTACTTAAGTGGGAACATTTTAATTATTCACCAGTTCAGGGACTGGTTTTGTACTATCAAAATGGGCACTTTCTATCGAAATTAAGAGACTATAGGAAATGTGATACACGGCCTTATTACAAAAACTAAATAAACCTTGGTTTAAACCTGGTCTATCAAGTCCAGGCTTATCTGCAGAGCCATGGTATAAATTTGTCCGTATTACAAAACTAAGATAAAACGTCGACTTTAGTACCACCATTTAAACGATTGTCTATACAATTAAATCCACAATGAGTATTAACAATTAAATCTACCTTGTTTTAATCCATTTTGGGTGAAAATAACACAAAAACTACAACACAATGAAAAATTTGCTATGAGAAACTTTGACATACCTTTGACAGCTACTACTGTTAGACCATGGTTTATCGCAAAACCACGATTTGTAATAATCTGTGTTTAAACCGTAGTTTTAGAAGATTAAACCTGGGTTTTTAGTTAAACCCCTTTTTGTAATAAGGCGGAATGAGTTTAGCCTTCGAAGAAATTGGGTAAAACACTCAAAAAAACCTTTTTATTTTAAACATTCAAGAACTGTGATTTATTTACAGGTACGGCCTTAAATGAAGCCGAATATTCACCACCCGATATGTCGCGAAGACATGTTGATGGACTTTTACGTGGCTTGTCTCCACGACTTTGTAGCGTCTCACCCTGGTCCAGGCTCTTTTTTTTTAAGCATGGTAAAATCATCAAATGAGTCCTCCCACCCAGTTCAGGGCAGGAGGGACTGTCAGACTTGACTGACTAAAATCCACGGTTTCCTTCAATAGCCCTTTATGTACCGGGGTTACGATAAATTCTGAGTCCCGCGACCCCGGCAGGCACCCTGGTCCAGGCTAGGTTATAATATGGAGGGCAAGCGGATGGCGCGCAATGGGTGACTCGCCGTCCGTCATGGACCATGACCGGTCTCAAAGAGCTGTCTGCGAAATGACGCCCCCCCCCCCCCCCCCCCACCTACAGGGTGAAAACCTGCCGGGATGGCGCGACTGTCTTATCAGGTAACCGTAACCCTGGAACGCAGAGGGCTATAAAAGGATCTCCGTGGATCTTAGTCAGTACAAGTCCGAGTCCCTCCCTTCCCACCCTGGGTGGGACTAGTAATTTGATGATTTTACCCGGATAAAAAAGGTTATGTTATGGTGCAAAAAGGAATGGGAACCAGTTTCCTCCTTCTGCGAAGCGATAATGGAAGCGTAGAAGACAACGGAACGCTTTATGGCTTTGCCAAACGCGAGCTAAGTGTGGTGCGACATGGACATGCAGGCAGCGAGTAATGGCCAACTCGCTGTCCGACCATGGACCATGCACGGGTCGACGGCGCGTTGTGTTACACGCGCGCCTCAATGAGTATCAGCAAAATGACAGGGCCCCCCTCAGGGCCAAAGCCTGCCGGAGTCGCGGGACTTACGAATTACCGTGACCCCGGAACGTGAAGGGTTATTGAGTGGCGTGGAGTGAATGAGTACTTAATAACTAGTTAAGAATAATCAACATGGTTACTTTTAAAGGTTTAACTGCTAACTTTAAATTGATACCAAATTCATTCATTAATTCTTGACGGCACAGTTAGCGCAGTGGTTGAGTGATCGCCGCTACGCAGCGTGTCGCGGGTTCAATCCCCGCACGGTAAAAATATTTGTATGGACTGCAGGTAGTTGTTCCGGGTCTGGGCGTTTGTGTATGTAAGTTTCTATGTTTGTAAACGCACCCACGACACAGGATAAATTCCTAGTGTGGGGCAACGTTTTTAAAAAAAAAACTAACTTCATATCACGACACACATACACACAAACACGACACAATTAAGCAATATTGTAAAGCAGTAGTTTTAAAATTTTGGTGTACAATAAAGCATATTCTATTATAATCTATTCTATCCCGGATCAATTCGGTGTTTATTAAGGCGTCACACAAAACACGCCACGCTAGCGCCAACGTTAGCAGGACGACGACGCTGGCGGGCTCAATGATTGCCAAAGCCGTAAATAATCTTAGCAATACTCTCTTGTGTGGAGAGCGTACCTTTTTTTTTGTCGTGGTAAAATCATCAAATGAGTCCTCCCACCCAGGGCAGGGCGGGAGGGACTGTCAGACTTGTACTGACTAAAATCCACGGTGTCCTTCAATAGCCCTTTACGTACCGGGGTCACGGTAATCCCTTGTCCCGCGACCCCGGCAGGCTTTGGCCCTCTACAGGCCCCGTCACTATGCTGACACTCTTTGAGGAGAGCGTACCTAGATAAGAACAGCCGCACATAATAATGTTCAAGGTTAAGCCGTGCTTGCAGAGGCTGGCCTCTCGATGGGTGACCATCTGTCATAGCGAGACTCCTCCGTACCTTGTAAACTTCGTAACCAATAGATGGCGTCACTACCTGCGTCAAATATACATGCTTTGATAGACTTCCATATTCTATGGAAATGATGGATGGATCACCAAAACATCTATCAGTTAGCTTCATCAATCATTACTTGTCTTCACGAAATGCCTTCGTAAAACATTTTAATATCGTCATGGTGGCCCTGGGGTTAAAGCGTCGCTTCTGATGCTCAAGGTTGTTGGTTCAAATCCGGGTAGGGTTACTATTTTAATTAAGGACTTATAGCTTACTAGTTGGCGAACGCAATTTCGAAAGGGTTGAAGAGTGAAGCTCGCAGTCAGCTTGTGTTCTTTTTTTAACAACGATGTAAAATTATCCTTTTTTATTAATATTCGTATTTTCCAAAAAAATCTTAATTTTTTGGACAAGCTGAAAACGAATCGTTTGTTCTGGTATGGTCATGTAAACACAAACAACTATCCTATCTGACAATCATCATCTTCCTGCTCTTATCCCATTTTACTTGGGGTCGGCGTACCATGTTTTTTTCATCCATTCTCCTTAGCAGATGAAACGTCATTTACTCCTAAAAATATTACCACATAAAAAAATCTCTTCACAAAAATTCTATTTATAAACCCCTAATGCCTGATAGATCAGAATACGAAGGATTAGGCTAAAATAGGTTTATGTCAGAAAGGATTGTTGTCTGACAAGGGTCTTTGCCGACAAAAGTAAGATAAAAATAGACCTAGACGCGAAGAAAAAGTAACTAGACTGAAATATGTCTTGGTTTGTGACTGAATTAGATAAGAAGAATATAGAATACATTTATGATAAAATAATTGTGTTGCCTTGTCTCTGACTTGGCAATATGTCTTCCTTCGAGCTGAAATATTGCTAAGATTATTTACGGCTTTGGCAATCATTGAGCCCGCCAGCGTCGTCGTCCTGCTAACGTTGGCGCTAGCGTGGCGTGTTTTGTGTGACGCCTTAATAAACACCGAATGGATCCGGGATAGAATAGATTATAATAGAATATGCTTTATTGTACACCAAAATTTTAAAACTACTGCTTTACAATATTGCTTAATTGTGTCGTGTTTGTGTGTATGTGTGTCGTGATATGAAGTTAGTTTTTTTTAAAAAAACGTTGCCCCACACTAGGAATTTATCCTGTGTCGTGGGTGCGTTTACAAACATAGAAACTTTAATTTACATTTTGCATAAGGCGTTATCATTCACTGTTGATTTTACGTGTATTTACATCACTAGAGGCTTATTTTAGAACTGTATAATTCTATGACGTTCATTCGATTTCGAATCAGTGGTCTCAAACGTCATAGAGCGAGATCGGTAGAGTTGCCAGCTAAAATCGGTATATTTGTACCCAAAATCGGTATTTGACATAAAAATGCAATATTCAATCAAATTCGTTTATTTATTGAAGTACTAATTTTCATCAATCATTTATTTATTTATTTAAACACACACATACAGCTATCATCACAGGCTTAACCTAATACAATAGCGTAGTTGTAGTTATGATTATAGGTATCATATTATTATTATTACAAACATATAAAAATATTATATTATTTACAAACTTCATTTTCATACTTCTGTACAATTATTTTTTATACCAATATTCTTTGGCTATAGCCGCGGTCATCTTCGAATTAATTTCAAAATCGTAACAATTACCTGCACTAAAGAGTCGTTTTACATAAACCCCTTATAATATTGAGTTGTAGGACATAATGGTATTCCACAAAATATATGGAACTTGCACTAGGTACATCCATACTTACTTACTATTGAGGGCTTCCCCGTAACATTAAACATAAATGGAAAATGTTGCCATTTTAAAAATGTGTAAAATCGGTCGAAAATTCGGGAGAATTTCCATGTATACTCTGAAATCGTAGAAATATCCTTATATTTCGGTACTTTGGTAGAACAGAGTACATATCGGTGTAAATACCGAAAAATCGGTAGGTTCGAGACCACTGTTTCGAATATCGAATAAATTCATTTGTTTTAAATTCTTCGCAGATTCTTCGAAGAAATCGAGAGAACGTTTTATAAATTTAAAGTTCAGCCCACACTGCTCAATAAACTGACTGATATTTAAACACATGAAATGTGGACCAAACTAACATTTGAACACGAATATAGACTGTCTGGCTTTTCACGCCCAGACGCCTGAATAAATTTAACCAGAATATGCAAAAATTTCAACCACGTAGATTAACAATTAACTGCAGCGCAGACGACCCACTTTTTGTCCGATCGAATCTGTAGACCATAGATGTTCAGATTTCGTGTTTAAAACAAAAAGTAAAGTTTTTTGTGATGCCCTTTTTAATTCATGTATGAGTCACTTCTTTAACGTAGGAATCGAATGAAGGGGATAATCTTTCCTTTTTTTTGCCTTCAATTCTTAGTAGCCTAGGAACCTGGACATTTTATAATCAAAGCTTTAGATGATTTGGAAATGCAGAGATTGCGATGTTTTATTTTATACTTGAAGTACAGGAAAGAAATAGAGTATTTGGCTAGATCTTATACTTTCTGAGAGATTACTGAAAAGGTGATCCCTACGTGCTTTCGAAAATTGTTGGTGAGACCATACTACCGAACAAATGAGCAATCGCTGTAGAGTTTTTCGCAAAAAGGTTTTTCGCACAAACGTTACATCCCACCAATAAAACATCGGACATCTGAATTTTCGACGTAACGAGTTCGATATAATAAAAATAGAACTAACAACTTTCGAAAGCACATAGGGATCCCCTGAAAAGACAGCATTAAAATGCTTCGTTTTTCTTTTCTGCGTCTGTCGCCTGCGCTACTTTTGGTAATTGTCACATTATTCTATGTATTAATCCAGGTTATAAACTTTTCCCCCACACTAGTATATTCTCCTGTTTTATGGGTACGTATAGAAACATAGAAATACAAACATTAAGACCCGGAACAACTACTTGTAGGTCATACAAATATTTGTTCCATGCGGGGATCGAAACCGCGACACGTTGCGCAGCAGTCGCTCGCTGAGCCAGTGCGCTAACTGTACCGTCAAATATTACGTATTTATGCCAAGTTTCATCTCATTCTGTTCAATACTTTAAATGTGTAAGATTAACAAACGTACATACAGCGTCAACTAAATCCAAAAAAAATATAATTTCAATCTATTTTTATAATCGCACAGTAGGTGTGATCGAGTGAATTTTATAATGCACTCAAACGACATAGGTGTACATAAAACATCACTGACATTTTTTATGGCCCCAAGCGTGAGTAGTTAGGCTGTGGAAAACAGACAGAGCTATACAAGTCGTCTAGCGCCATCTCGTTCCCTGACCGGAACCACACACGCTTTAAGACGTCAAGGCCACCTGAACTCTACTGCCTTTGTCAAACAGACACATGAGTCCGAAGCGATAACGAACCGATACTCAATACTCAATACTCAATTTTTTATTGCATTCCATATGTTACAGAGATGGTATAAACAAGTTTAAGATACAATATGGACCCTGTCGGGCACGCAAAAATTAGGAGAGAGGAAGAGGGCTGAATAGTAGTTTAATTATTTTGTATTGCATAAGAATGCATAATTATCATGAAAAAAAAAATCTTATAAGTGTTTGCTACAATATATAAATAAATATTAAATTATGTAGAAGTTTAATTATATTAATTAGATAAATTATATTATATTAGATTAATTATATGTTTTATTTAAATAAAGTAGGTAAAATTATTTGTGTATTCATATTTATGTATCGAGACGTCAGTCCGATAGTTAGGTCACTCTATCGGATCGCTTTCGCTTTTCTAAATGACTGGATTCAAACAATTCCATACATTACAAATAAAAAGTCACGCTTCGCATTTGCCACGCCTGTCTGTTTTACAAAGGCTTACAAGCAAGAATGATCACTCGACCAGACTTTTCTACAAATTAGCTAGTATATAGCTGTCATATAAATCAAGTTACAATGTAATTACTAATACAATACAGGAAATATGAAGGCGTCAAAGGCTTAGTCGTATTGTACTCCTCCACATCGCTGTTATAAGAAAACGTGCTCAGAAAGAAGACTAGCCATTGAACATAGCGATGTTGCCTTTATTGTGGGCTAAGTCGATAAACGACCAATTCTTAAAATGCTTAAGAACATAAATACGATACTGGCAATCAGCTCTGGCTCGGCACAGGTGCAATCTCTACTATATTATGCAAGTCATATACATATAAACCATCCTTTTTTATCACTCTATCTATTTCATAAAACCGTATCAAAATCAGTTGCGCAATCCAAACGATACCCCTTTGTAAGACTGGTAGTCAGACAGATCTACACATGACAGCCGGTACCAACAACTCTACGTGCTTTCCGCGGTACAGAGGAACCTCACTATGATAAGTGGTCACCCATCTACCGGCCAACCTTGCCAACCGCGGCTTAACCTGTGCAGCTGTTACTATATATAGCGACGAGCTCTTCCTCCGAAGAAAATACGACTGATAATAAAACCAAACTCTTGGAACGCAATTGAAATTCCACGGGGATGTGAACATCGATTTATTATATTTCGGGGTTCCATAAGACATGTTTATCACGCCTCGAATATACTTGTACAATGTATTTTCTGTACGTTTCGTGAGGAAACACATAAATCATAATCTGAGTTGTTTATTTTCCGTCAAGAATGTGGTGTAGATGTCGAAGAATGAAAATAGAAAATGAACTACTCGTACCTTCTGTTAGATATTGGAAAATATGGATAACGTAAAAGTAAGATTTAGACCCTTCGTACACAGCGCGACGCTATTCTCCGATTTCTTAAGACTTTGGTATCCATTGACGTGTACCTGTGCACGAACTTCTATAGATTTGTATTCCTGTAGTCGCCTGGATACCAAAGCCGTAAGGTATCGGATTTCGGAGGCTAGCGTTGCATTGTGTAGAAATTCTTCGTTCTGAAATTTTGTACCACTTTGTATAAAATCCTAGTTTGTCCTATGACACTATTGAAGTTGTGCTTCGTCCAAAATTCATCATTATCATCAGCTGGAATAAAGTCCACTGCTAAACAAAGGCCTGCTCCCCGTAGACTACTACGCCGAACGACAATTCGCTATTTGTATTCATCGGTTGCTCGCAATTCTCACTTCTAAACTATAAGTACTTTCAAGGAACAGTCAACAAAAAAATTAAGTACTCACTTCGCATCCATTTGTGATTTAAAAGGGCTAGGGCAACTTTTTGGCATCCATTTTTTTTTTCTTTCGCCAGTAATGAAATGTTGGTCATTAGTAGACCGCAACCTAAGAACTTCATAAAAACTAATCAAAAAAATCTAAACCGTAACCAACCAGAGATATAACAGATTTCATTTTGTTCTAATCAAGAGTAAATCAATAAATCTATGGATTCCTACAAAAAATAACTCTTTATTTTTTTTTCTATGGTCTTCTTAGGTGGTAGTCTAATTGTGCCCAAAATTTAATCACTGGCGAAAGAAAAAAAATTGATGCCAAGGTCCATACTAAAAGTTGCATACCCTTTTATATTCTTATTGTTTATTTTGTTTTGTGTGACAGTTTAAATTATTTTTTACAAGCTTTTGTTAAACTTGCAGCGTCTCTTTGTATGCATGTAAGTAAGTAGTGTAGATCCAATCTTGCAAGTTGAACTAGAAGCACTTCTTCGTTAGCATACGATTTTCAATTTCTATTTAATTCCTCTGACCTTTGTTTATCAATAATAAAATATGATATTTATTTCTGTAAATCGGTTTAAGATTTAAACTAGGTGAAGTCATTATCTCTATAGTACTAATATTCCGAAAATAAATTAATATCGAGAAGAATTCAGAAGTAAGCTTTTTATTTGTGTTATACTTTACGGGGGCCATTGGGTCCGAGTGCTCACAGCCGCTATAAAGAAATTTCTAAGACTTGTTGACGTTTCCCGTGATCCACGAGCTGCCTTTTACCTTGGCCAGAGGCTAAGTATTGCCATACAAAGAAGCAACGCCGCCAGTCTCTTGGGCATATTACCAGCTGACAGCGTTGAGGATGAATTTTTCGATGCTCTATAATAGTTTAGTTTAGTTTTATTTTAATTTAGTATTTTTAAACTGCATTTAAAGTTTTCTTTTGTATTTGTACCTTACTTTAATACTAACAATAGTTTTATAAGTTTTATTTTTTATTTTTCTTGTACACTAACCCGTGGATCCAGTTGTAAATTAAACTTTTTAAAATGTTAGTTATTAAACCTCCCTTTAATCCTTCCAGGGAAAATATAAAACAGCAAGTTTAAATTTTGCCTTCATCAATGCTAATAAAAAAGCTACGGCTTAAATTATTATTTTGAAACTATATACATCACAAAACATCTTGAAGTTTTGGAAAGCGTACGAGCGAAATCATAGTAATGGCGTCATTTGATATTTTATATGAAATTAGGCACCAACTGTCAATTAACGCTTTATCTATACCCAAGGCAAGTGTGCCCAAAGACCTATGTTTTAAAAAAAACAGTTATATAAACACAAAAAGAAATGTTTAATACTCAAAATCAAGTCAAAACTTCAATAAATATTAATCAAGCCAAAATAACACCAATAACTCACACCAAAACATTTTAAACCTTTCTCAAACTCAAATCTAATCAAACTACAAACCTAATCGACCGTCCTTAGCCGTTATTAATCACAATTAAACTCACCCTGTTCAATTTAACTAGTTAAACACTGAACTTTCACAAAGTTTCAACTCACTGTTAAACCACTTTCAATGGAAAATTACACTTTTTAATAACAACAATAACAAAAAACTTTGAACTTTTTCAATTTTGCCAAAAAAACACAGTACACACCAATATTCTTTTTTTTTTAATTTTTAATACCTTCTTTTGTTCTTTATTAGAAAAAAATATCGTAAGTTACCGTGACGTAATGTAGGAGCACATTTGACATCCACACGGGGCGACTCCTGAATTGCTACTGAAATCGTAGCCCGAATCCGCGCAATGTTCAGAATCAAAACTTTCATAGCCAAACAAACTATGTCGTTCACCCCTGGTTTGTTCATCCCATAATATTAGATTTGCATTACGGATAAATATGATTAAAGTGTGATAAGTAATTCTAAGATGGATAAAAGTGTGATGATCGCTTGAGCAATTTATTTGCTTAAAAGGATCGCTAAAATGTTTTTAAATAAAATTTATTTCAGAGTTCTCTTAAAGATTTGATTTATAAAATGCGTCGTCAATCAGTATGAATATTTTAAAAAGTGTATACTATAAAGAAAGAAAAAAAACTACGTGTGGCATTCGGGGACTGCCGCGGTGAAGCTATTGCATAGCATTTTTTATCAACTCATGCAATTATATTTATTTATTTATGTAAAAAAAAGAAAAAAATTATCGCCTACCGCAAACATTTAACGAGAATATCATCCCATCGTTGCTCTATGGGAAGTTACTCTACTAATTAGGCTACGTAATCACGTGTGACGTCAAGAAAAAAAATCACTCATTCATATTTTATTCATTCATGTTGACATGACACACACTAAAACTTACTGCTCGGAACAAGACGGCGAGTGTGGCTGCTGTTGCCATATAACATGGCCGAAGCCGATGGTCATGTTGTCGCTAACAACGGCAATCCTCGAATGACGGTGCGTTTTGCCAACTAGGGCGTATTAACTAGTTTAAAAACTACACGTATAACGCAGCCATATTTCACCTTTGCGATAATCCGTATCCAATAAACAGATTATATTCTACGTATAATGTAATAAGAGGGCCACCCATCCGTAAACTGATAACTTGAAGGGTTCAGGAGTGTTGTTTATCTCAGGATTAAGGTCATTAAAATCTGTACGGTGTCTAGAATTTTATGTTAATCTGTACTGTAATTACCCGACTACGGCAAAGCCAAAAGGAGGGTTATGATTTTGACCGGTGTATATTTCTGACAGATCCTAGAGGCGCGCGCACGAACACTACGTGCCGTCGACCCGGGCCTGATGCCTGATCAGGCGATGAGTACCCAACTCTCCGCCCTCAAGCCTGCGCCTATACGATAGGTGGCAGGAAATGTCGTCTGCGCGATGTCCGACGCCCTGGACGTCAACCGCAGCGAGATCGTGAGATGGAGGAAATCCTCTACCTCACGTATTCCGCCTCCTCTTTCACTGGTAACGACTGCAGAAGGAGGTATTATGCTTCATATTTTGAAATGTTACAAACTCATTTTACATAAAAGTATTCTAATAGAAAGCAACGAGCTAAAAAGAAAATAAGCACCAGGTGGAAAATACTGCAAAGCTGCGGCGAGCTCAAAACTGCAATTGTACTAAATCCTTTTGTATTTGTGTACGTATTCCGATTCAAAACCGATGTTTAACTTCCTTGTATTTCGCTTTTCCGACCGTATTTCGTACAACGGTAGAATGTCGGTGGCTTTTGATTGCAAAAAAATGGTGTGGGCATCAGCAATTTTAAAATGGCTGCAATTTCTATTTTACATTTGTTTTTCGTATGGTAGCTTTGATGGCATGAAAGGTTTTATTGTGTAAATCATACTTCCGTTCTACTGTTCTAAATGCGAAAAGGTCCATTTCATTGCAATTTTTTGAAGCTTTACGTGCTTTTGTCAGAGGACGTAATATCACGTTAGATGCCAAAGGCACTCGTGGCTAAATAATTACAGCAGCACAGGCCGATCATCCGGGTTCTAAAAAGGAGATCGTGGCTAAATGATTATAACCGCACAAGCCGATCTTACGGATTAAGCCGCGCTTGCCGAGGTTGGTTGTGATTGCGTGACCATCTCTCATAGCGATTTTTTCCCTTGCCTCGGAAAGCACATCCGTTGGTCCCGGCTGTCATTTGTGGATCTTCGACATTCGTGACTGTTAGTCAGAAGCTCATAAGTCTCACAACCAGTCTTACCATGGGGTATCGTATTGTCCAGTTACTGGGTTGTGGAGGTCCGATAGGCAGTCGCTCTATGAAAAATACTGCTATTCAGCTACATGTGGTTCGACTGGAAGCCGACACCAATATAGTTGGGAAAAGGCTAGGCAGATGATGAGACGCCAAACGGTGTAAAGTTTAGCCCATAGACCGCAATCTCGAATAGATTAATCTACGCGTTCGCGAGAAAAGGGATCTTATAAGCTGACAGACATCCTTCCTTACTCCAAAAACTGTCCACTAGGTGGATCGACGACTTCGTGAGAGTCGCGGGCAACCGATGGATGCAAGTGGCAAATTGCCGTTCGGCGTGGCGGTCTAAGGGAGGCCTGTAATTAGCAGTGGACGTCCTCCGGATGATGACTCAAAATTAAATTAATCAATGCCTATCAGAATGTATAGAAAAACAGTAGACTTGCAATCTCTCGAAAGTTTCTTCAATAAATGATATATTTACAAATTATTCAACAATTTAACGATTATATACAGACTATAAATAAAAACTTACTAGTAATATGTACAAAAAAAAATATAAAAGAAAACAAAAAACAGTTTAAAGTCGACAGTTTTGATATAAATATATATTTTCCCTTTGTCACATTTTTAAAGAAATCCTAAAAATTGATCTAGTTTGCAGATAGCCGAAATATTTGACAATAACTTACAAAAAATACGATACAATAAGCAAATAAATGGACAAAAGATTTATATATGTAAATAAGTATGTTTTCCCTGGGGACAATGAAACTTACCTATATCTTTACATGTGTGAGATAGTATCATACGGAACATTCATAATTCTGAAAAGCAAGTGAACAACCTTTTCAAGAGCAGTCTAGCTGAAACATATTATTTATCTTGTTTTGGAGATTTTTCAGAAGTATATTTTTATGTACGGTTAGCAAAACAGGTAAGAGGCCTCATCACAAGATTTCTGTATTTTATTTACGGCCTACTTGAAGTATTTACTCCGTTTATCGTATGGAAAATTTAAAAGCGCCTCTAGTGTACAAACGTGGGACTTTTTTCCATCAAATTAACGTCATCGTTTAAGTTCATTTTACGTCACAAAAATGTGAAAAGTCTTGCTAGGGCTAGTAATCCCGGGCATGCGGGCAGCGAGTAATGGGCGACTCGCTGTCCGACCATGGACCATGCCCGGGTCGAAGGCGCGTTGTGTTCCACGCGCTGCTCAAAGATATGTCAGCAATATGACGGGGCCCCCTTAGAAGGCCAAAGCCTGCTGGGGTCGCGGGACTAACATGGTGCCGTGACCCCGGAATGTAAAGGGTTATTGAAGGACACCGTGAATTTTAGTCAGTACAAGTCTGATAGTCCCTCCTGCGGTCCTGGGTGGGCGAACTCATTTTACCACGCAAAAAAAAAAGCTATATGAATGCTGTATGCTGTATGTATGTGGATTTTGGTTGTATGCTACATACAGGCAGAGGTTGATTCGCAGGGCCCATTCGCGACCTTGACGCCATGAGCGGTGACTGAAGCCTTTGTCAAACAGACTGGCGTGACGAATGCGAAGCGAGGCGTTTTTATTTGTAATGTATGGAATTGTTTGAATCCAGTCACATAGAAAAGCGAAAGCGATCCGATGCGTGACAGAACTATCGGACTGACGTCTCGCTTCGGTTCGGTATCGCCTCGGAAACGCTTCGCTTTCGCCAGTCTGTTTGACAAAGGCATTAGCACGGGACGACGACTGCTAAGATCAAATTTATACAAAGTTTGAAACACGCCACCAGGCGCCACCAGTGGCAAATCCGCTTACTTACAAAGTAAGCCAGCTTACTCAAGCAGCGGGCATGCGAGCAGCGAATAATGGGCAACTCGCTGTCCGACCATGGACCATGCCCGGGTCGACGGCGCGTTGTGTTCCACGCGTGCCTCAAAGAGTGTCAGCATAGTGACGGGGCCTGTAGAGGGCCAAAGCCTGCTGAGGTCGCGGGACTTACAAATTACCGTGACCCCAGAATGTAAAGGGCTATTGAAGGACACCGTGGATTTTAGTCAGTACGAGTCTGACAGTCCCTCCCGCTCTGCCCTGGGTGGGATGAATCATTTGATGATTTTACCACTCTAAAAAAAAAGCTTACTCAAGCGAGACGCGATTCGTCCGATTTGCAATTTCAACTACCTAACTAAAAATGAAAATTGTCCTTCCTACTACGATACAATAATGCAATTTGACTGACTTACGTCGTCGTCGCGAGCGTGTATTGTTTTTCATCTACCCTTAGATAACCGCACGTTTTAATTCATATGTCGTAGTGATAAGGATGATTTTCCCTTGTAGTTGAAATCGATCGAATTGCGTCGTATCGCTTCATCAGCAAGCGCGCTTACTACTGTCTAATTCGCGCCGCCACCCGCACCACTCGCCGCTTAGATCAAAGGCGTGTCGGTCGTAAGGCAGACATTGAAAGTTGCACATATTGGCAAACCACTTAAAACTTGGTGCCTGGATACTTATCTCTTTTGCTGACTGTACAGACGCCAACACACCAACCTACCTCAATATGTTAAACTTTAATAGAATTTCAACCTTATCACAATAGTAGTAGGTTAATTTTCGATTGGTAAAATTTGACAGATTGTGGAAGGTTGATGTGCCGGCTGTCTGTACATATTTCTCTGTATTTATCACATTATGAAAAATAATCGCAATAAGACTACTAAAACACGTGTAAATAATTAAGAAGGCAATATTTCATAACGAATGGGAAGAAAATAATAAATTACAGCTAATAAAGATGAATTATTACAACACAGGACTGTACTACCTTAATATTAAGGTAGGTTTTAAGTTTATCAGATACGACGTGTTTCGGTAATAGAGCTTTTAATTTCTGTTTTAATTAACATTTAATTTTCCGTTTCTGTCTTGTGATTATGATAAGATCATCATCATCATCTCAGCCGTAGGACGTCCACTGCTGAACATAGGCCTCCCCTTTAGATCTCCACATATACCGGTTGGAAGCGACCTGCATCTAGCGTCTTCCGGCGACCTTTATATAAGATATGATAAGATAGTGATACTTATTTCTGTTAGAAATTCCACTGTTATTCATTCTTTACGGAAAACCAAGATAGACCATAATATAGAGAAGGATTCGAACCTATGTCCTATTAAATAAATATACCAACTTTGCTCGCGGGCATGCGGACGGCGAGTACTTGGTTACTTGCCCTCGGATCATGGACCATGCCCGGGTCGACGCGACGCGACGCCACAAAGAGCTGTCAGCAATATGATGATAATGACATACTGCAAATGTGTATCTTTTCGTGAAGTAATTTAAATAGAGTAAGATTTTGAGTAGCTTTATTGAAATGTGCGCGCAGCGTCGCGTCTCGGTGTGACTTGACCCTTTAATTAAAGTTCTAGTTTACTTTACGAACGACTTACTTAATCGAACGGTTTACTTAATCGAATCGAGGCATTAAGCGCAAAAAAAGTCGAAAAGACGTGTCCTATTCAAAAAAAAACGACTGGTTGGATTTTGGGAGTGCCGTCAGAAGTAAAAACTTCAATAGTAATAAACACACACGAACATTCGCGCAAGCGCCCTGCGCCGTCTTACAAATTTTCGATCAGGTCACGTGTCTTGACGCGAGTTTAACATTTTTTACCCATTCCAAAAAAGTGCACAACGCCGCTAAAGAAGTTTTCACTTCAAAAAAACAATTGGCCCCACACCTGTGCGTGCCCCCAAAGCGTTTAAACATTTGCTGTCTACCTGAATCTTTTCACTCTAACTATGATTACAACCTTAATTTCCCCAGGCGACTGGACAATTTCAGTTTGACAATGAAAAATAACCGGCTTGTCTGAAAAAAACTGAATCATCTTGTTTTCAGCCCTTTCAGTAGCGCCATTCAAGGATGACTGATATAATTTTTATTCAATGATTTTTTTTTAACAACGGCAAGTTACTTGTTTAAGGGCTGATTTTTCAATAGTAAGATAACTTTTATCTGAAAAATAAAAATAGCAGTTTGACATATTTTCTATAGATAAGCTGTCAAACCACTTTTTTATTCCTCAGACAAAAGTTATCAGCCCTTTGTGTTTAATGACAGTTTCTATTTAATGGTTTTTGGACAAAAAGAACTAAAATAGTACCTATTGAGCGACGATAATTATATCAATTAATGTCACAGTTTTTTCTTTCAGCCTGCCTAGGCTTCAGTGACGGCTTGAAGTAAAGTAGGTATAGCTATGAATACATACTATTCTTTTAAATAGAGAGATTGTCTATCTGACTTCCACATGGGCAACTCGCTGTCCGACCATGGACCATACCCGGGTCGACGGCGCGTTGTGTTCCACGCCCGCCTCAAAGAGTATCAGCATAATGACGGGGCCCCCCTCTAGAGGGCCAAAGCCTGCCGGGGTCGCAGGACTCACGAATTACCGTAACCCCGGAACGTAAAGGGCTATTGAAGGACACCGTGGAGTTTAGTCAGTACAAGTCTGACAGTCCCTCCCGCTCTGCCCTCTGGGTGGGAGGACTCATTTGTTGATTTTACCACGTAAAAAAACTGACTTCCACAATAGGCATTTGGACATCACATAATTATGTACTGCGTAGAGTCTTGGAAAAGTCATGGACACGTATTTTGTCTTTTGTTAAGTTAATGCTTAGTTACAAAGTTATAGCGCATCAAAATTCGAGAGTCGGGCTCGTGACGTCATAGCACGTAAAAACTGTACTTTCTTGTGACGTATTGGCAATTTTGAAAAGTGTCGTATCTTCGTCAATTTTGGTTTAAGTAAGAAAAGAAAAAATACGTGTCCATTATTTTTCAAAACTCCAAATGACGGATTAATTAGATTTTTTCAGTCGAACACCCTATCCAGTTAGAACTGAGGCAATCGTTCACGTCCCTTATTAACGATGCCGCAATGATATATATACAGGAGGGAATCGTTGTAGGACATTAATTAAAGAAACCACTACAGGTTTTGTATTGAGTTTCTTTCACATCTCCAAGGGTGTTGACAGCTATTTGCGCATGTGAAACAAAACGCGCTGCCGAGTCGACTCGGGTCAACGTCGTCGAGAGTAGTTCCACTGTAGACAAGTGACCTAGCTATACAAGTCGGGGTGCTTAGACAGGAAACCTCCACGTGCGCCCGTGGACTGGAGTTCCCCTTCGGATACGTCCGGGGGGAAGACCAGTTTTTCGGGCCGGTGCACCCTGGGATGCGGGCAAAAACTCTTTTAGGCACTGTGTGCCTAAGGGGTCTCTTTGCCCGTATGCTAATAGCCTGTCGGGTGGATGCTCCAACGCGTGTCCCTCTGAACAGCAGAGGGCACAGCGGCGGAGCGGGCTTGCGGACGGTGAGTAATGGGTAAGCTCGCCGTCCGACCAAGGACCAAGCCCGGGTCGGTGGCGCGTCGTGTTCACGCGTCACCGACGGGGCCCCTTACGGGGCCAAATGCCTGCTGGGGTCGCGGCTTTTTCTTAATCCAGGATACCGCGGCCCCGGAACGTAAAGGGCATCCGAAGAAACACGGGTGGATTTTAGTCAGTAAGAGTCTGACAGTCCCTTCCGCCCCGCCCAGGGCGGGAGGACTCATTTGATGATTTTGCCTCCCTAAAAAAAAAAAAAAGCTATAGAAGTCGTCTAGCGCCATCTCGTTCACACAGTGGAACTACTCTCACTTTAATACGTCATTGTAGGCGACCTGGTCCTTATCGGTTAGCTACCTAGTGCTAGTCATCCGCAAGACCGCTCCTACACACGCCTATAGTCGCCTCGGGACCCGTCTCGAGCTCCGTCACGCTCACGCCCAAAATCGCTATTAAGCCTTTGTCAAACAGACAGGCGTGGCGAATACAAAGCGAGGCGTTTTTATTTGTAATGTATGGAATTGTTTGAATCCAGTCACATAGAAAAGCGAAAGCGATCCGATAGCGTGACCGAACCGATGCAAAGACGTGGCGAAGGCGTATTCGCTCCGTTTGACGTCGTCAATAATAAGTTATCTAATACAACTGCCCCGCCTCGGTTCGATGCACCCAGTCTGACGTCTCGTATCGTATCGGACTCGGTCCGGTTCGCTATCTCCTGTCTGTTTGACAAAGGCTTTTGTGACAAATCTTAGTAAGTTCACCTAATAACTTATATTCCTTATTCATAAAATGTATTTTTTCTTAAAGAAAACGTTGCCCCACACGTTGCCCTATACTCTTCCCGTATCTTAGCTGCTTTTACAAACAAACAAACTCACATACACAAACACCCAGCAGTCAATTACTCACTATTAATTGAAAAATGTTATTATACTGTTGATGAATTTATTAATGATATTTTTTAATATTTTGTGTGCAGTATTGAGATGAAGACTGCTGTACTTAATTGTTTTTTCTTAATTTTTAAGTATTTTTTTTTAAATATGTAGTTTTCTTTTCTTATAAATATTTAATTTCGTTTTCAGTGAATTTTAGTTTCTTTGTTTTATTGTTTTTGTTTAAATTTTAATTTTTATGTCAAAAATTTGTACGCCTACACGGCAAAACATAGCGGCCAAATATTGTTTACCCAACACCAATGTAATACCTATGTTTTACAAATAAATCTATTCTATTCTATTCTATTCAATCGCTCAGCCCCTTCGCCAACCTGAATAATGTATAGATACGAAGAGTACATTATTTGTACGTACAGTTCCAAAATAATAATGATATGCAAAGCGACCAACAACAGATGGCGCCCCAAGCTTCAGTGCGAGTATTCAGGAAACAACATGAATGTGCTTTGTTGTTGAATAGCCAAATAAAACGCGGTCGACCACAGAAGCAATATGTGGTCTAAATAGTGCTGGACATCGTTATTATCGATAAATTATTGCATTTTGAATTTTAACAGTAATGTCTGTTAAAATTCAAAATGCATTAATTCCACGCAGTCATGAGATAAAGATGCCTTTAATAATTTATTTTAAAAAAAACATTAGTACAGTAGTAGCCATTAAAAGTAAATTTATATATCCTGTCACTTTGTCATCTCACAGAACCACAGACATTCTAACATTATCGTCTTCGATTCATCGGCAAACAAATCCAATCCAAGGTTGGTCTCCACGAGCACGTTGAGCATCGTCAGCACACGCGGTACAGGGGAGGTGAATCGGGCCACAGTGCGACAAAATAGGATATTAAACAAATGACGCTTCCTGCCACGATTATAATTAATAATAATTAACACAGTTCAGCATGCAAATCAGACGTATTGGTACGTCCATGGATAATTTTACAGGCAATTGTCATTTGATCAACAAGTCGCCTTACCTTGAATGAGGGCCCAAAGGCGGACAAAGCCTGCCGGGGTCAGTACAAGTCTGACTTACGAATTACCGTGACTCCGGAATGTAAAGGGCTATTGAAGGGCACCGTGGATTTTAGTCAGTACAAGTCTGACAGTCCCTCCTGCCCTGCCACGGGTGCCGGATTCATTGGATGATTTTACCACGCTGAAAAAAAAAACAAAAAAGGTAATCAAATATTTCAATCACGATTTGTAATAGTTCGCAACTAGATCAAAATCAAATCAAAATCAAATAATTTATTTCAAGTAGGCCATTTACAGGCACTTTTGAATTGTCAAGAGACAAAAGTAAAATAAAATAGCTTTTTAAAAATAGTTACGGTGCTACAGTCCCAGTCACAAGACATAAAAACTTGTGAAAGTACTGTAGATGCCCATTCCAAAGCGTAGATCTCTATGGAGAAGAACGGGCAAGAAACTCCATGGACACTCTTTTTCAATCGCCAAAATTATAACAGAACCTTTGTTACATCATTCATCTTGAGATGGTACATTATGTGGGAACGATGTAGCAAGTAAAGTGTCCATAGGAAATTCATATAAAAAAAGACAATTCAATAAAATTATAAATAATTAAAATAAACCGCGGCTGCTAAGAGATGACCAGTCACGACTGACAGCGCCCGTTCACGAACATGACACATGCATCAGCATCACTCAGCTCAACCATTTTGAAGGGAACTAAGTGATCCGACACACGCGCCACCATCAGCGAGACATTTGAGTGAGCATGACATAATCTCAACTGCCAGGGTCATTCAAGTCAATAAAAGACGTGGGTATCTACTCATTGAAAGCTATAAAGTACACGGTACTCACACAATGCTTCCGGTGAAACTATACAATACTAGAAAGATTGACTCTATACAACGCAACGATAGTTTACAATCTTCATCAGCTCCGACAATAGTACTAAATGATACCCTACGACTGTCGTAATAAAGATAAAAGACACACACAGAAAAAGAACGAATTAAAACTCATGTAAAATACAATAATAATACAGAGTTGTATAAGAGGTGTATGCTGTTGAGTCCTATAACCATGTCAGCTAGCTAATTATGTTAAAAGAACATGAACAATGTCTTGTGTTCAACACAGCGACCAACTATGCTTATCATCTAAATAATCTCTTACAGAATAATATGCTTTGGCACAGAGATTAGCTTTTACTTTTGCTTTAAAAACGTTAAACGGCAAATCTAGAAAAGAGGATGGTAACTTGTTATAAAAGGTTATACCAACCCCAACGAATGAATTATGCACCTTGTGAAGCCGATGAAAGTGAGCACGTAGTTTGTGCTTATTCCTTGTGTTAAAGTTGTGGATATCACTGTTTTTACTATACAGGTGTATGTTTTGCCTGATATATAAAATGTTGGCGAATATGTATTGTGAAGCCACTGTTAGAATACCAATCTCTTTAAAGAAATCTTTTAGAGAATCTCGTGCACCTAGTTGGTAAATAGCACGAACCGCTCGTTTCTGGAGTACAAATATATTTTGGATATCAGCGGCTTTACCCCACAGCAGAATACCGTAGGACATAACGCTGTGAAAATAACTAAAATAGACTAATCTAGCTGTGTCAACATCAGTGTACTGTCTAACTTTTCTAACAGCGTAGGCGGCCGAACTAAGCCTACCTGCTAGGTTTGATATATGTTGACCCCATTGTAATTTTGAATCCACTGTTATACCCAGAAACACAGCTGAATCAACAGTTTCAAGCTCCACATTACCAAGGACAATGCTGGGACCCAGGTTTCTGGCATTGGGCAAAGTGAACTTTATGCATTTAGTCTTCTTGGCATTAAGAACAAGGTTATTTGTTGTGAACCAATCTGTGACCTTTGATAGTGCGTTGTTCACGTCGTCAAACACTTGTCTATTCCTATCTACTTTAAAGATTAGCGAAATATCGTCTGCAAACAGTACTACATCGCAGATGTTCTTCAAATAGTATGGTAGATCGTTAATATAAACCAGGAATAAAAACGGACCCAGAATTGAGCCTTGAGGTACACCTAGCTGAACAGGTAACCTAGAAGATTTCACGCCACCAACATCGACACATTGAAATCTATTATGCAAATATGACTCAATTACATTGAGGGCTTCATTCTGAACACCGTAATGACGAAGTTTACGCAATAGTGTATCGTGGTGTACGCAATCAAAGGCTTTAGAGAGATCACAGAAAACACCAATTGCATTTCGCGACTTCTCCCATGCGTCAAATATGTGTTTCAACAAAGCAACACCCGCATCCGTAGTCGAACGGCCTTTTGTGAACCCGTATTGATCATTGTGAAGAAGACTATTTAGATTGAAATGGCGAAGTAACTGTCTGAGTATTAACTTTTCAAATATTTTGCTAAATGCAGGTAGAATAGAAATTGGTCTGAAATTACCAATATTATTTTTACAGCCAGATTTAAATAAAGGGATGACTTTACTGCTCTTCATGAGATCAGGGAAAGTACCCAAGTCAACGCATTTATTAAAAGTAACAGCAAGATAGGGGGCTACAATGTCGATTATATTGCTCAAAAGTTTAATAGAAATGCCCCAGTAATCACCAGTATTTTTAGACTTGAGTGAATTAAAAACATTAACCACATCATGAGGCGTTACATGTTCGAATCTGAATACATGACTACATTTAGGGACGCTACTTTGCAAAAGGTTTTCAGCCTTAGATGGTGATGAACTTAAGGAGCGAGTTGTAGTTGCAGGAATGCTGGCAAAAAACTCATTAAATGCATCAGCTACGTCAGCAGGTTTATTAACTAATTTGTTGTCAACCATGATCTCGAGTTGATTTTTTTGTTTAAGCGATTTACCCGTTTCGCTGTTTATAATTTTCCAGGTGGTTTTTACTTTATTACTAGAATTTTTAATAGTGTCACTTAAAAATTTCGATTTAGCTATACGACAAACCTTTTTAAATAATTTTGAATAATTTTTAACATATTCTAGAAAAGTTTTATCAAATTTATACTGTCTCATTCCGTACAACTCGTATAATCTCGCTCGACTTTTATAAATGCCTGGTGTAGCCCATTGGTTGAAACCAGCGGAAGTCCCAGCAATGTTAATAAATTTAGTTTTAAAAATGGATTTATACTCATTTTGCACAACATCAAAAAGAGACTCATACATCTCATTGGGGGTCTCGTGTTCTACAATTGACGGTAATACTTTAAGAGCTACATTACTTTTAAACTTACTGCAACGACTAACTGTATAAGGCCTGCATTCTATTTTGTGCGGCTTTTTGCTTAATGGCATAGGGAAACTAGCCATCAGTCCACAGTGATCAGATGATAAATCAGTTAACACTAATATATTCTCGGCATCAATATCACAAAACATATTATCAAGACAAGTTGAAGAAGACGCGGTGATCCTTGTTGGTTCGAAAAACAAATTAACTAAATTAAAGGATTTAAACAAGTTCAGAAGCCTGATACTTAGTGGAGTAACATCTAAAATATTAACATTGAAATCTCCACAAACAATTATATTTTTACTACTGAATTTTACTTTATTAAGTGCATCCTCCATTACAAATTCAAAACTAGTAAAGTCCCCAGAAGGCGGTCTATAAACACAAATAACAATATATCGCTCGAGCTCTACACAAGACAATTCGATGGTGCGCTCAATGGAAAGATTAACTAAGTCTAAACGTTGCTTACATTTCAGCTTGTTGGAAACAAGAACTAAAGATCCACCTCGTATAGCATTTTTTCTCACAAATGCACTCTGTACGGAAAATAAATCATCATTGATAAACACTACTTCATGTTCTTTCAACCAATGTTCAGTTAAACACAACACATGAACATCATAATTTTCTAAAAATAAGCTTAACTCTAATTCCTTGCCGGACAAACCCTGCATATTTTGATGCACAACATTCAACATATGCGACTTAGCCTTTGTCGAACCTAACAGTTTAAAGTACTAGGTGTAGGTAAACTAATGTTAGTATCATTACTAACAGAATCAAAAGTGAAGTTAGTACTAAAAGTATCAATAGTGACGTTAGTGTCACCACTAACAGAAAACGTAGGTACGATACAAGTACCGGTGTAAACGCGTAAAGTGTATGCTAAAAGGTTAGCAATCTGTCTCCTACAACTAGCTGGCAAAAACATGGAATGATCAGTGAGTCGGTAATCTGTAATAAAACTATTACAATCAAAATATATAATAGCGTCACTGTGACGACAAGTCCTATTATACATAAGAAGATTTAAATTATAAATATGCCTATTTTGTTCATCAGACAAACAATTAGAGTAAGGCAAAGCAGAAAAAATAAACTTACAATTATTGGACTCATACAGCTGCATCATTAAATTAAAACATTTAATAATATCCTTCTTTCTTACCGCTAAGCTATTCCCAAATAACAATATTACATTTGAATTGGGATTTATTTTAGTTGATTTAATACTACTAATTAATTGGCTAAAACTGGCACCGGGTAGACAACAATTTATTATATAGTCTTGAGAACACTGACTGAAAATACTACCAGATGGCGGTCCAAACTTCAATGTGCATGAAATATAACATGAATGTGCTTTGTTGTTACTGCATTGAATTCCATATGATGTCTGATTAGAGTTGGGCATTTCCTAATAAACGAAAATATCGATAAAATATTATATTCTTGAATGAACTTTTTTCCAGCTTAGATAAGGAAAAACAAAGAGTTTGGATCCTGAATATTTGTAATATTGTCAACTAATAATCCCATACCTGTGCCCAGTTCTGGGATAGCATAGGCTAGCCAAAAAAAAATAAATAAAAAGCTTGGCTTTCATTACAAAGGCGTTTAAAAGCATAATGCACAGTATAGGGGGCGCCTCTGCGTAACCCCTCGAAAATCTAGGATGAAGTTTAGTGATGTATTTATGTAAAATATTTTAATGAAGTTTTTCTCAATCAAAAAAGACAGGACATTGACCTACAATTCACGTACATAAGTTAGTTCACTCAATCGGTATCATGCACATCTAACCTGCTTGCATCCTATGTCAGGATTTCAACGAATAAACTCTTAGTCCTTTTACAATAGCATAATATAACAACCGAAAAACAACCTTACTTCAACGTCAATAGAGATCACTGCTATTTTCAGAGAGGCTTTCATAAAACCAACCTTACCACTACAGGAATAAAGGTTATTGAGCTTTTCATGAGTTCTATCATGTCCATAGTACTTGAAAATTCATATCAATTACATGATTGTCTTAAAAACCTTACATATCATGAAATTCAGGATGTTGTCGGCTGAAACTGAAGCACTATTTGGACCTGAAAACCATCGGCCTATTAGCTCAGTTGGTTAGAGCGTCGTGCTAATAACGCGAAGGTCGTGGGTTCAAACCCCTCATGGGCCAAGCTTTTTTGTATTTTACGTTACAAAAAAAAACTGGTCTGATTTTCCATTTTGTTGTAACTTTTTTTACAGTAACATGCATATAAGTCCCGGGGTCGCGGGACTATACGAATAACCGTGACTCCGGAACGTAAAGGGGTATTGAAGGACACCGTGGATTTTAGTCAGTACAAGTCTGACAGTCCCTCCCGCTCTGCCCTGGGTGGGAGGACTCACTTGATGATTTTACCACGATAAAAAAGCCCCTATTTTTCTTGTCCCAGTACAGGGACGTAGTTTCATTTCATTATTTTGTTCTAAAGCTTACAGATCATGAAATTCAGGATGTTGTCAGCTGAAACTGAATCACTATTTGGACCTGAAATCCATCGGCCTATTAGCTCAGTTGGTTAGAGCGTCGTGCTAATAACGCGAAGGTCGTGGGTTCAAACCCCTCATGGGCCTGGTTGTGTTTTTTATTTTATGTTACAATAAAAATACTTTTTTGGTTTTCCATTTTGTTGTAGCTTTATTGCAGTAATATGCAGATAAGTTTGACTGAATA
This sequence comes from Agrotis puta, assembly GCA_943136025.2. Lineage (NCBI taxonomy): Eukaryota > Metazoa > Arthropoda > Insecta > Lepidoptera > Noctuidae > Agrotis > Agrotis puta. The sequence goes on along the minus strand of OW964190.2, from coordinate 3,654,359 downwards.
AATTCTCCATTCCCGATTCTTCTTGGTCGCGCGACTGTATGAATTACCGTGACTCCAGAACGTAAAGGGCTATTGAAGGACACCGTGGATTTTAGTCAGTACGAGTCTGACAGTCCCTCCCGCTCTACCCTGGGTGGGAGGACTCACTTGATGATGCTACCACAATATAAAAAAAAAACCCGATTCTTCTTGTCAAGGACATAGTTTTTAATTTCATTATTGTGTTCTAAAGCTTACAGATCATGAAATTCAGGATGTCGTCGACTGAAACTGAAGCACTATTTGGACCTGAAATCCATCGGCCTATTAGCTCAGTTGGTTAGAGCGTCGTGCTAATAACGCGAAGGTCGTGGGTTCAAACCCCTCATGGGCCTAGTTGTGTTTTTTATTTTACGTTAAAAAAATCTGTTTTGATTTTTCATTTTGTTGTTACTTTTTTGCAGATAAGTCTGATAGAATCTATTCTCCGTTCCCAATTCCCGAAGTTATTCCAATGGCAATTAATTATTGGTATATGAATAAAGATCTATATTTGTATTGTATTAAGTTGTTTTTTACTCTACATGGGACTTAATTTGTAGCATCACTCCCACATCTGAAATATTGGATTTATGTGAATGCGTACGCAAGCTGGTTCGAAGAAGCACAGGATAAGAGGGCCTGGAAGGTATTGGAGGTTTCTTTGTCCAGTAGTGGGATATTATAGGCTAAAGTAAACATATCAAAATTATTTAGTAAATCTGGGTTGTTGGACTAGGCCAAGAGAGTCTACTAGGATCGTAGCATGTGGTGTTCTGTGCTTTAAAATCGCTCTCGATCTGTAAAATCATCAAATGAGTCCTCCCACCCAGGGCAGAGCGGGAGGGACTGTCAGACTCGTACTGACTAAAATCCACGGTGTCCTTCAATAGCCCTTTACGTTCCGGGGTCACGGTAATTCTAGAGTCCCGCGACCGGATAGAGAGAACTTAGATAATTTTATCAGGTAAAAAATGGGCGGGAGACTTTAATGATTTTACCGTCTGAAAAGAAATAACAAATACCTGAGGTATATGGGGCGTTCTAAGGGAGAGGCATATGGTCAGCAATGTACGTCTTTCGGCTGTAGATGATAATGATGAAGTTTAACATAGTAAAAGTTTAAAATAATTTAAATATCGATATGGTCTAAGTCATCCCTATGAGTTTAGTATTAAATTAATACGCTGGAGGGAAACAAACGCATCGTTCGGAAAACAAGGCTGGATTTTAGCATGAGTTCTAAACTGAAGCTTAAATCTTGCAATAAGCCTAGTAACATAGTTATCAGATTAGGAATTATTAAACTGGGAAAAATATGTACTTATAGAAAATCTAAAAAATATGAAACTTTTCTTTTTTTTACAGGAGCTGGGCTATTAGGGCAGGGCGGGAGGGTCTGTCAGACTTGACTAACTAAAATCCACGGTGTATTTCAATAGCCCTTTACGCACCGGGGTCACGGTAATTCTCGCCGCCCGTATGCCCGCGCTTACGGTGGCCGGAGATCGTCGTGCGACGTCCGACGCCGTAGGCGTCTACCACTACGGCTGGGGTGGAGGGAGGACGCTGTCCTCTCCCTCATGCGGCCCGCCTCCTCCTTCACGAGCATGACTGCTTCGCAGAAGGAGGCGACTCGCAGAAGGAGGCGACGTATGATTTATCATTTAGATCAAATATAGAAAAAAAAAAACTTCCCGGACTGAAAACAGGGTGAATACCTGGACAACTCTGTCGGTTGCCTTAGGGCTCATGTACACGATGCCGCCGCCGCGCCGCCCGCCCCGCCGCCACCGCTCCGCCATCGCGCCGCTTTTAGCTTTTTTTTTCGGTGGCGGCGTCGTGTACATGAGCCCTTATGAAGACGTTATGCAGTCAGTTCAAGGTACTAATTACTTGATACAACAATTTAACTAATAGCATTCCGTAACCAAAGTCCTTAAATTGTCTAGGTAGACAGACTTAGTCAAAGTTTAGTGCCCGAGCAAAATCTCGGCTTCGGCTTTCAGCCAGAAAATCCATCTTCGTCTTCGGCGAAAATTGACTGATGGTTCGTAATTCACGAGGCAAAATCCGAATCCGAATAGTAGTCCATCAGATGATAGCAATTCTTGCCAAGGACTTTCTGTGGATGGGTCAAAAGTAAACCATCTGTTCAAGAATTCAACACCCGTCAACAATCATCATGAGAGTCAGATGGGCGATCAATGCTAAGCAACTATTGTCATCGTTACTCTGTGAATGGATTACCATTTTCTTTTTTTTAGCGTGGTAAAATCATAAAATGAGTCCTCCCACCCAGGGCAGAGCGGGAGGAACTGTCAGACTTGTACTGATTAAAATCCACGGTGTCCTTCAATAGCCCTTTATGTTCCGGGGTCACGGTAATTCCTACAGTCCGTGTCCTCCGGACGATCCTCGCAGTGGTGACACCCAGGCGTTTCTTCCCTCCCTATCAGACACAGGAACCTCCCAAAGCTTCCGTGTCCAGTGAGGACCAGCGTCATGCGGTAGGCCAGGACGCCGTGACGCCTATCCAGCTACTCCTCGAAGAAGGGTCTTACCGCCGCGATTGCGGCGTGCCCGGAATGGATTACCATAGCATAATCATTCACATGGTTGGGTGACCAAAGTAAAACAACGCTTGCTGAGGTCTGCTTGTGGTTGGGTGGTCAAGGTTAAGTCACATTTGCTGAAATTAATCTGCGGTTGGTGGCCAGAGTTAAGCAACGCTTCCCAAAGTCTGTCTTTGGATAGGTAAAATTAAGTCGTGATATATCAGGTGGCCGTCTAATTCCAGTGTAAGAAAGAGAAAGAGCTATACAATTCGTCTAGTGCCACCTCGTTTTCACACTGGAATTACTCTCGCTCTTAGATGTCATGATACTCATAGGCCACCAGATGTCATTATATGCAAATACTTTAAAGCTTCGCAAGTTTCTTTTTAATGCCGCTTTATTGTATGCTATGAATACAGAAAGATGTGACGTAGTCCAAGTAATCGGCTTCGGTTTCGTCCAAAAATCGGCTTTCGGTCAGACACTAACAAAGTTCCACCTACCTTACTACAACCACCGCACACCTGCAACTCCAATAAGCTTGCTGATACTATGCCAAGTTTCTAGACGAAGTTTAAATGTTTAATGTGTTCGTAAGTAATTTCAGTAGCACCTGGAACTTGTGAACTGGGACACTCTAAACCTACTATGTGATAGGAATTGGTGATTCTTACGATTATCTTTAAATATTATACGAATTAAGTCATGCGTCACATTTCGCTTGGTTTTTGAGAGCGTCAGATGTACTGAATTTGGAGGTCGCAAGGATTTGTCCTGTTCTTACAAGAGAGGGTATTTGACTCATAAAATCAGATTAGTCCGTCAGTTAGGTTGCCTTTCCACATAAGATATGCTATGCAGCTATGCTGCGAGAATGTAAAAGCTATGCTACGAAACTATGTGACCGTTTCCATTGATGCTACGCTATGTAGCAGTGCGAATGAAGATGCGCCGCCGCAAAGTAGCTGCGCGAGGAAGATGTGCAGCTCGAGCTATGCGATGTTTCGATAGTAGGGAAGACGACCCATAGTAGGCATACATAGCACGCATCCATAACACGCATCCATAGTACACATCCATTCAAAACTGTAACTGTGACGGAGCAATTAGATTTGTAATTTATTGTTGCTGATTGCTAAAATAATCTCAGGTCCTTCATCTGCCCCGGCCGACGGCGCATTGTATTCCACGCGCGCCTCAAAGTGTGTCAGCATTAGGGGCCCTTTAGAGGGCCAAAGCCTGCTGGGGTCGCGGGACTTACGAATTACCGTGACCCCGGAATGTAAAGGGTTATTGAAGGACACCGTGGATTTTAGTCAGTACGAGTCTGACAGTCCCTCCCGCTCTGCCTTGGGTGGGAGGACTCATTTGATGATTTTGCCACTATAAAAAAAGGCCCATCATCTGGGGATCGCGAGACTGGTTAAGCAGGATATTGTTGCCCTGGATCATAAATAACACAAACTAAAGGACCAGGATAGACTGTACGAGTTCACCTGTTCACCTTTGGGTTCCAGGTTCATGGTATTCTACGACCTCAGCAAGTCTGTCCTTGTTGCTTTCGGGGTAACAAGTGTCACGTGTTACCAGCGCGTAGCAATAAAAATCTGTTTTAAAATATAGATACCTACATCTTTATTAAATGATTAGTTTAGTATTATTTTAAGTACCTATTGGTTTATGTAGGTATGTATAAAATACTTTTCCAATTAATTATCCTGTAAATCTCACGCCAGTAGTTATTCTCCGCTGAGATAAGCCGTCGAGCCTGAAAATTGTGCTAAGGATTGTTATGGATTTAGGTGTACTTAAATTGTCCAGCATGAATGTTCCTGGGTCGCGGGACCAAGGGATTACCGTGACCCTAGTACGTAAAGGGCTATTGAAGGACACCGTGGATTTTAGTCAGTACAAGTCTGACAGTCCCTCCCGCCCTGCCCTGGGTGGGAGGACTCATTTGATGATTTTACCACGATAAAAAAAAGCATGAATGTTCCTAAAATGAGATAACTGAACTAATGATACTAAGAACCTACTGTATTAACTTAAAACTTTAATTAAATAAAACAAGGGTCATTGTTGCGTCAACGTAGTTAGCCTTTAATTGCTTAACCGTGGGATATCCGTTTATGTCCTTTTAATTAACTCCGGTTAAGTTTTAAACCGGATTAAACCTGTTCTACATGAGTTTTAAGTCCTTTTTAGTTTTAGGTAATCTGGCATTACATTTAAGGATAATCTGCCTGTGATGTTTTCACAGCTGGGACACACTTCTCTTAATGGCCTGGAGTGGCCCAGTGTGGCCTGGAGTGGCCCACCGTGGCCTGGTGACTGATCTAGTCATGTACTTGAATTTTTTTGGTTCTAGGACATCCAGTTTTCTCACGTTTGCTTTCATCATTTAGATTGATGTTATATAGCCTATAGCATTCCTTAATAAATTGACCATCTTACACAATAATATCTTTTTAATTCGAACCAGCAGTTCCTGAGATTAGCGCGTTTAACCAAACAAAGTATAAGTCTAGATTGGTTAAATAGCATGCTTGGGTTCAGTAAGCAAAGGAGTAGAGCTTTCAACCTGGGTCAGTGTTTCCGAACGCATACAACCCTTATCTCTTCAAAGTTAGAGTGAACAGGCGTCTTCTGGGTAAGCTCGCTCCATCGTTAACTTTGTCTATGCCACCACTGACTTATAGTTTAGAAGCAAACCCGTCTTTTTTTATCGTGGTAAAATCATCACATGAGTCCTCCCACCCAGGGCAGGTCAGACTCGTACTGACTAAAATCCACGGTGTCCTTCAATAGACCTTTACGTACCGGAGTCACGGTAAATCGTAAGACCCGCAACCCCGTCATATTTGCTGACACTCTTTGAGACGCGCGTGGAACACAACGCGCCGTCGACCCGGGCATGGTCCATAGTCGGATAGCAAGTTGCCCATTACTCGCTGCCCGCAGCAAACCCGTCTCTAATAAAAAAAACATGTGTGCAATTCACACGTGGTAGGCAAAAATTTTGCCTTCAAAATAATGAGCTTCCTATCTCATTTTCTCTCACGTTAAATCCTATGAATTTATGTGTCCGTCTCTTTTTATCGTCGCTTTTTCGTTTCATCAACTTTCAAATCACAACGATGCTAATGAATATTCACTTGATAAAATGAACTCACTATTAGTGGTGATGGTAGACTACAATCATCATCATCATCAGCCTATAATATTCCCACTGCTGGGACACAGGCCTCCTCTCTGTGAGAGAGATAGGGCCATAATCCACCACGCGGGCCCAGTGCGGGTTAGTAAATGTGACATATCTTCGAACTAATAGCTCTAGGACATGCCGGTTTCCTCACATTGTTTTCCTTCACCGTTTTGGGAGCCGTGGTGATGAAATAAATTACACAAAGTAATGCACCTGGCTGGGTTCGAACCTACGACTTAGAACTCGGAAGCCGGGGCCGATACGACTGGGCCAACACTGCTAGAATATGCAGACTATCACTACAATATGCTCTTTCTAATCCCAGTCTAAAAAGCTAACTGGACAGGATACTTTTTGGATTTCCACAACTTCATTTCACTTATTTTATTAACCTCTCGGGCGCGTTACGTACACCCGGGTGTACATAAGCGAAAACGCCCCAGCGCCTTACGTACATACGTCTGTACATAACAGACAGTCGCTCATTGGACGTTGATTTTTATCAGTTTCAATTATAAATCGCCCGAGAGGTTAAGACTTTAGCTTACGGTGAACAAAAACATTGCTTGGATAAATTGGAAAGATCTAAAAGTGCTTACTCGTTGTAAAGAAACGTGACGATTGCCTCATACCCCTTTTCCTCTATAGGGGAAGAAACCATAGCGTCGCAGTGGGACTATTACAGGACGGTAGCCGGAAGCCCCATCGCCATTATTTTGGTACTAGTGCAAACTCCTAGTTTGATAGGGAAAACTCCCCCAAAAAACCTTATTATTTTTAGTATATGCGAAACCTGAACATATTTTGTTCAGAATCAGTAACTGATTCGATTCCAATAATTTTTACACCGTGTTATATTTATTTTTACAAAAATATTTTAATTAAATTTTATTACCAGTTAATTACAATACATTCACCGTACGGTTAGGTACCTATTGTCAAGCTATTATCACGAGTGTATAACAAAGCGAAATGAGCACGTTTTTGAACGGACAACTAGGTAATATACAAACTTATAACCTTGTGATTTTATATGATACAGTTTTAAAATTTTGTACATAGATTCTTTACACAAAAATACTAGACAGGTGTATCGGGTTTCGCATAAACAAAAAATAATGTTGTATAATACTTTTCCCTAACCTGTAGGTCGAACCAGTGCAGTTTCGTAAAAAGCGCGAGTTGGTTGGCACCGTAGTTGAGCGTAGGTTGCTACGCTGAGTGTCAAGGATTCGATTTCCGGCGTGCCGACGGCGCACGGTGGGCTGAAATCAAGCTCTAATGGACTTAGGGATTCACGAAAATTGATAAGCAATTAAAAAAAAAATAAAGACGGCTTGGTGATCTACCACTAAATACAAGAAATTTTTCTTCTGCGATTTTTGTATATACTTAATATTTTAAAAGTTATAACGATTTGAATTTATTTTTGTATGGAGAAATTTGATTTTATATGAATAACTTTTAATTCTCAAGAGTTCTCAAATAACCGCTTTCGGTATTCGATTGCGCTATTTTTTAGGCAAATTATCCGATATAGCACTTGCTTCGATTTTCTTCGATTTTGGAGAAAATTGTTTTTCATTCCCTTTTCCACACCACCTTTGAGGTAGAGAACTAAGCGCGTTTTTTTTTATCAGTGGTGTCTCCAGGAGGCCTAATCCACTCATACGCACACTCACAAACTCACTCACAAACACACGCACTCACAAAATTATCACTTAGACAATTTCATCAGATTCAGATTCGTTCTCTAAATGTTCCACATTAACAAATTTTCCCGCTCATCATCTTCAAATGTTGTAGATAAAAGAAGCATGGCTTTCGCTTCTTCTGAAAATGGTTTGTGTTTCCGTATCATTTTATGACGTTTTGATGATATATACTAACTGGGTCTGAACTAATTATTAAATTATTTAAAATATCCTCATTATTAGCTCTTCTGCAGACTTTCCTTGAATGGTGTTGGCGATATCGCCTAAAGTCTTTATTTCTAGATTCAGCCGCTTCTTCATTAATCGCTAATTTCTGTTTCCTTCAATTCATTTATCTCCGTTTCAATTTCGGTTTTCTCTCTTAAAATCGTTGATTTATTCTCTTTTTCAAACTTGAAAAATATTGGACGACACCAATATGCAGAATTTGGTGAGTCGTTTTCCCAGATAATTTGTTCCTCAGAAATAATTTTTATTGGTACTGAACTACCCATAAAAATACTTGAATCATATGTCGAAGCACTGTCCAATTTGTCCTCCGTTGTCATTTTTTGCTTATAGTTTGCTTGATTCGAGGCACCATCCATTCCCCATTTGCTTATCATTGTCATCTCCTTAAAGTCTGTGCTATCAATATTGATTGCTTTGAATAATATCCTTTTGGTGGTTATATCTAATAGACGCTGCAATTTTATTCCAGCAGTTGTATCTGTTAAGGTGATATCATCTTTTGGCAGGTAGCATTCTTGTTTTGCATTTTGCACCTTGTAGTAGGAAGGGAACATGTCGACATTTTTCTCTTTGATACTTTTTCTTAAAGTATTATATTGTCACTTTGTTAACTTAAGGGACAAAACAAGTCCCAAAGCTTCATCTGGAGTAAATTTAGGTTTTTCATTTTTACCTAAAAGACTATCTTTCGCTTTTTGCACATCCTGTGGATTTTTAAGTAGGTGTTCGAGGATTTCAGATATTCCTTGATTACCATCCTCTCGTAATTTCATAATGTATGCATGAGATATTTCCTCTGTAGTCATATTTGTATGAATATGTTCTGTACGTCTCTTTTTTTGCTTAGGTCCTAATTCACAAAATGGTTTTCTTGGACTTACATTCGTTGACGTGGCAGTAGACACTTTTGCTGGAGATTCATGTTCACTTGATGTACTAGGAACAGAGTCTTGGTTTCTTTCAAATGCACTTACAATGAAATCAGGCCACTTTATTTCCGATGATAACCATTCACTATTATTGTTGCTGAACAATTCCTCTTTGCTATGAGCATTTTGCCGTCTCCTTTGCAGATTATAGCAATATTTTGCACAAAACGCTTTTACCGCTTTATCGTTTTCAGCACTTAACACAGTGGGGACTAATCTAGATTTAATAGCACTATATAAAACACTATTATTTTTAAAACTTCCACTTTCCTTTAATAGCACAACAATATCAATATTTGACAACAAATCGAACATTTTTACGTAATAAATAGTATTAGTATTCCGAAAATGTGAGATAGGATAGTGCGTTTATTACGATGTGTAACAACGTACTGAGGATGGTTGTTTTTCAAATGTAACCGTATCATTTTTTACCTGCTATTCATCATCCTATCACATAATGACACGTCATCATTTTGCTGCGCTCAATGGACGATGCGTTAATGAGGGTCACGGCACTATTGAGTATTGTTAAAAACAAATGACGTAATAAGGGTGATGTAGAATGTTTACCAATAATTTGTTTTTTGCTATATTTCTGTAATACAATATTAAAACATGTCAGATTAAACCAAAAACCGATTAATATTTCATACAAAGTTTAGGGGTCTATAACTCGAAAAATACTAAGTATAAAAAAATTACATATAACAAAAAATATTTGTATTAGTACATAAAATTCAAAAATACTCATTTTAATCCTTAAGTCCCCACTTGACGATTCCAGCCCACCGTGCGGCGTGTCGTTTACTTACGTTGCCTCCATAAGGCCAAACACATGCTGGAGTTGCAGGACTGTACGAGATAATGGAATGTAATGGGAAATAAGGCTATGGTACTCAAAAATAAAAAGGCCGAAAAATAGATTATCGAAAAATACTCGACCAGTATTTTTTCTTTTTTTACGTAAACCAAAATTGAGAAACAACGCTTCTAATCACACAACATCACGCTTCTAGTCACATAACGTCGGTCGCGAGACTGTACGAATTACCGTGACCCCGGAACGTAAAGGGCTATTGAAGGACACCGTGGATTTTAGTCAGTACGAGTCTGACAGTCCCTCTCGCTCTGCCCTGGGTGGGAGGACTCATTTGATGATTTTAAAACGTAAAAAAAACACAAAACGTCACTCGGACGGTATCATTTTACGGTGTTCTATCATCACAAGCCCCCCGCTCCCGAATTGCAAGCGTATTATCCTTGTCAAAATAATTGATTTAAAAAAGGAAAAATACGTGTGCATCATTTTTCAATACTCGTAACTGACGAACTAAACAGATTTTTAATTTATTTGTGCAGTTAACTACCCTGTTGAAGAGATACGATTGATTTTACAGTCTGATAGTCACTCTCGTCCCGCTCAGTGTGGGAGGACAGTTACATTTTACTCCAGTGTAAGAATGGACAAGCCTATAGCCATCAACCAGGCACAAATCCAAACTCCTGACGACTTCAACTTAATAATAATAACTTTAATTGACAAACTTTCCAGCCAAGTATTATGTCTTTACAAACTAGGTTTACAATTCGATTACAAGTATTAATGGACGGACTTCAATGACGGACTTAAATGTAGATAGTTAAGACACAATCTCCTGTAACACTTTACTACATTGTAAAGTGTTAAACGTGGCTATAACTGAGTTTATATTACTGTAGCAGCCGGTTTGATTTTTTTGAAGATGAATGGATGAGACGGAAACATTTTTAGGTTATGCTGAGCCAATACTTACTGCACGCATCTTCCAGCGCATTGCACACTGCCCCGTTGGTCTCCAGATCGTAAACGCAACTAAAAAGCCGAGGTCCGAGGTTCGATTCCCGAATAAACCCCTTCGTATGGAAGGCGAGGCAAGTCTCCGATACCTTACGACTTTGGCATCCAGTGCCGTTTGCCTGTGTACGAACCTCTATGAATTTGTATTGCGATAGTCGCCTTGTGTACGAAGGGGCGTATTGTTCGACGACTATACCACCTGTTGACGACTGAAGAATACAATCAACTTATATTTTACATTTCAAACATCGCAATGCTTATCATCAACTGCCTAGCCTTTTCCCACGGGCATTCGGGCGGCGAGTAATGGGCGACTCGTTGTCCGACCATGGACCATGCTCGGGTCGACGGCTCGTTGTGTTCCACGCGCGCCTCGAGGAGTGTCAGCATAGTGACGGGGCCTGCAAGGGGCCAAAGCCTGCCGGGGTTGCGGGACTCACAAATTACCGTGACCCCGGTACGTAAAGGGCTATTGAAGGACATCGTGGATTTTAGTCAGTCAAGTCTGACAGTAACTCCCGCCCTGCCCTGGGTGGGAGGACTCATTTTATGATTTTACCACGATAAAAAAAAACCTTTCCCAACTATATTGGGGTCAGCTTCCAGTCGAACCAGATGCAACTGGATATCAGTATTATACGTGAAGCGACTGCCTGACGGACCTCCACAACCAAGTAACTGGGTAATACGATACCCCATGGTAAGACTGGTTGTCAAACTTTAGAGCTTCTGACTAACAGTAACGACTGTCAAAGATCTACAAATGACAACCGGGACCAACGGCTTTACGTGCTTTCCGAGGCACGGAGGAAACTCGCTATGACAGATGGTCACACATCCACATTGGATGGTCAAACATCGCAATGCATAGATCGACAGAATTCTTTCATTTAGTCTTTTCTTCAATCGACAAAGTCGTTTCTACAGTGTCTTGTACATTTGTAGAGTAATAAAGGCACACACTCACGCAATAAAGTTAGGTATCTTCCCTAAGCACTGCTTATATAACCTAATAATTCAACACATTGTTCCTCAGTAATGTATGAGGTATAAGTAGGCAATGTAAATGAAACATCGTACCATAAAACCAGCAATGAATAGCTAATAGCAAATTGACGGTTGATTTACGTCATTCCGTGGCGTAACGTAAGGATATTAGATTTTTTTTTATTACAGATTACATTACTTTTTGTTCGAGATATTTTATTTTAGGGAATACTAAATATAGTAATATCTATACATATAATAAATCTGTAGAAGGGTCAATTCTGTACATTGAAAATATTGGAAAAATAAATAGCGGGAGCTGTTGCTGGATCGATACCAAACCCAAATATGTGATTAAAAATAAATTTGTCTGTCTGTCTGTATGTGCAGGCATCACGTGAAAACTAACGGTTCGATTTCGATGAAACTTGGTATAATTATACCTTATTATCCTGGGCATAAAATAGGATACTTTTTATCCTAGAAAAATACGTAGAAAAAAAATCTTATTTTTCAGTTTTATTCATAGACGTTGTTCTGTAGAACCGCGATCTCCTTAATTATTATAGGCTTAACCGTATTTGGGTCCAATAGATATTTATAAGATGTCATTGTCAGAGTTACTCAAAATGGAGGAATAAACCATCCACGCGAAGACCGACATCCGCGCGGACGGAGTCGCGGGCGGAAGCTAGTAGTGTAATATAATTATAGACCATGCCTCGCCTAGTAACTTTGGATGTGCATATTAGATTGTCCGAAGACCTTCAAAGATGGCTGTGTAACACCGGTTTTGTTCTACCAAACTTTTTGTAACCATCATACACTTTTATTGTATTTGACACTTCTCTATTCCAGCCTCAAGGTTGTGAAATCAATGAGGTATCTGCTGTGTATCAAGACGAGACCCAAGTTCAGCACGGGTCTACAACTCTACACTAATCTAACAAGATAGATTAAGTTCCAAATTGAAAAAACACGACGAAGATTAATCAGCAGATCTTACAACTAAATTCAGTATAATCTAGTTAGTGAGTTTTCAATTTAAAATCTAGACAAAAGTAATATTTTTTCTGTTGCCTACAAAAATATGCTATCAGATATCCTCAAAAGAGATTTCCCACAGGGTTGCCTAGCTCAAAAGGCGAAGTTTCAATAGAATTATTGTTAAAAAAAACAACAAAACTGAATTTGTGAATTTTCAGAAAGACGGAAAAGTACGAGTATTAAATATTCTAATATTTCTTAAAGAAGAAAGGAGCGGCAATTTACATTGTTAGGGACGCTTCCTCGTATTTTTTTTTTATTCTTAGAGAAAATAATAATTTGGTTCCCTTTGAGTACAAAGGGACAATAGAGCGCAATTCAACTGTCAGTGAGTACAGTGCTTGAGTGGCAGTCGAAGGAGATAATTTTGTTGCCAAGTATTTTCTAGAAAGCCCTTTGAATCTCAAGATATTTTTTTTTTCGATAATAACATGGGAATAATTCCATTTTTTCAACACAAGGGACAAATTTTTCTTTCAATTTTTTTTTAAGTTTTATTTCAGATCTGTAATAGTGAGCTAATAATGGTAAAAACTAAATTCACAGATATTAGTCTAATGAAGAGAAAATAGAGTAAAAAAAATATTGATTAAGAGAAAAGAAGGGAAGAGATGAGAGATGAGTTAAAACTTATAGCGGGCCCTCATTGGCGGAGAGTGGCTGGTGACAGAGCTCAATGGAAAGAACTTTAGTCCAGTTACTGGGGACAAAAAAGAGTCTGCATTAGGTAGTGTAGCTTTATTTTTTTATTTGTATTGCTTAAGTATATGCTCATCCTCATGAAAATGTAAGATTTCGACTCGAGGAGTGTCTGCGTTAACCGCCGTTTTGGATTGAAGGGGCCCAAATTTGTTCTTTTACACATAATGCTTCAACAGTTGACTTTCTGACAAAAATGTCTGAGTCATGTTTAAAGACAATAAAATTCCACAACAAATGGTATTTATACTTATTCTGTACGTCTTACAGATACAAAGTTACAAGAGGGGAGAACATGTGTAATATTTGTAAAAAAATCGTCTACACAGTTAACGAGTATTCTACCCGCCACGATTTAGTCCGCGAGGATGCATGCATGTATTTCGGGCTTGGAATTATCAAAAATCCTCTTAACACTTTTTCATCGATTTTGTTGATAAGTGTACATTAGAAAGTTTTAAGTAAATCGAGTGAGATTATTTTCACACAACTTTAATACCATTCTTAAACATCTAAAAAACAATCATCATCATTCGGGGGTGAATTTTCAAAATTATTTGTCCTTAGTACACACGAACGTCATGGAAGGAAAGCTTGCTTCTATGCCCAGCGGTTTCGGCTGTGCGTTGATTCAGTCGGTTTCATCTTGTATTCAAGGACATTTTTTTTAAGTGTGGATTTTTTTTCTGTCGTTCTTTTTCAGTAATGGAATACATTTGACTGGACTACTAGTGCTATCAAAGTTTTGAGTTGACACTATTATGAGAAAAAAATTGGGAAAGAATTGCATATAAATATGTAAAACTCTAGTTTGGTAGTCGCTATCTAATACAACAATGATTTGGCTGTAATGTCTGACATATTGACTCTTCCAACAGATGGCACAACGTTACCGTTAAACGTTCAAACAAGGGAATGAAAAAATCAGCTTCAAACGAGTATGTTCATCATCTGCCTAGCCTTTTCCCAACTATATTGGGGTCGGCTTCCAGTCAAACAAGATGCAGCTCGATATCAGTATTTTACATGGAGGGACTGCCTGCCGGACCTCCACAACCCAGTAACTGGGTAATACGATACCCCATGGTAAGACTGGTTGTCAGACTTTAGAGCTTCTGACTAACAGTAACGACTGTCAAAGATATATAAATGACAGCCGGGACCAACGGCTTTACGTGCTTTCCGAGGCACGGAGGAAACTCGCTATGATAGATGGTCACCCAACCACAGACCAACCTCGGCAAACGCGGCTTAACCCGGAAGATCGGCGTGTGCAAACGAGTGTGTTGCGAAGGCATAATTGGTAAGGCGTCTGGAATATATCCAGAAGGGTTCGAGTCCCACTCGCAGCTGAATTTTTTCTACTCAAAAATCTTTACGAAAATGCGAAACAGGCGTTTTTGCGTATTAATATATAAAACTTTTTGTGGTCATCAGCTTATGTTACTGATACTACTTACCTCTCGATAGCTTGTCATATACATACTCTATGATAGCATTTTATGTTTCTAAATTGTGTGACAAAAAACAATTGTGTGTAGGTAAATTCTTCCGCTGAATAAGGAATTTTTATACCGATTAGGGAATTAAAGTTATAATGCAGCCAGTTTATGTTTGGAATATTCTGTGAACCTTTGGGGCCATATTTCAAAAGGACGCTATGGGAGCGTAACCATTTCGATAATCATCAAACTGTATGATTTGGCACGGCTTAAGGCGTCAGTAACCAACGAGTATTATTTATTAATTCTCTATACATATCCATTATCATCAGGAATAAGAAACTAACGCCACTCACTCTTCAAAGAGCGCCAACCCTCCCGGTCCTGGGCAGTCCGCAGCCATTTGCTGCTGGCTACGATCCATCCATCCATCCATCCATCGTTCTGCATGGCATCCTACACTACGTTTACCCATACGAGTTCTCACTCTAGCAAATGTCTGCTCAATTGTCTATCTATTCCGTGATTTATTCTTACCACAGTCATTTTTTTAAGCCTGTAATAAATTCTCGACACTTCATAGGCTTTGCTATATAGTAGGTATCCATGTAACTCAATCGATTCCAAATCGAATAAGATTAAATAAGGGTTTCCCACAAAGCTCCACTCCACTTAGTACAAGAAGCGAAGTACATCCCGAAATAAAATCACTCTCAATAATCGTATTGAGCTCTCAAGACTTTTGGGGTAAAGGACTCTTTTAACATCCGTGATATTTTTGGCAGAAGGAAGTGATGATTCGATATACGACGCCTACTTACTTTACTGTAGATAATGCCTGTAATCCCCAAAGGATTAGGCAGAGATGTGCCTTGTAATACACATTCCATCAGCTATGTTTAAGCCCCATGATATACGGGGCGACGTTAATGGTACGAGAGCTCGAGGGAGATCACCAATGCGCTGGACAGACAAGATCAAGGCTGCATTGACTGGTCCCCTACATGTATGTATACCAGGAAGGTAGCGGTGCGAGAGGAATAGCGGTGCATTGTGAAGCGAACCACGACGACTTTGCCAAGAGTGTAGCGACTGAGATGATACGGGTCGGGCCTATTGCAATCAACTACTAAAGAAAGCTTCTGAGAAATGTTTAAAGCCAAACCCAGCAATTTAACATTTTACCATGCTCAGCAGTCACCCTTGCGACTGTTGCGAAAGAGCGAGGTCATTTAATTTATTTTTCATTACTTACTCTGTAAGTACTTTGTTAAGTACCGTAGGTCATATCATGACTGAAGAGTGGGTTGGAAGTTACACATTGCAGACACTTTGAAAGCTAAATTAAAAACGGGGAAAAATAGAAAAATACAGGGATATTATATGTGGTACTTACGAACCAAAGTTGACCGATCTTTCGTTATTAAGTAAGAATTTGTAAATACTATAGAAAAATACCAAAATACCAAAAATTACAATCAAGTGACATAAAAATGAACCGTTTTTCTCATGAATTATTACAAAGGAAAGTGTCTGCGGCAAGTAATTGGCAGAAACAAGATTTCTGGTATCCCTGAAGAGATAGCCAAACGAAAATAGCCTCGAACTTAGCGCCATTACTCCGTCACGGGCGCCAAACCCTGTCTCGGGACTAAATAAGTCACTTTCACCCCTTGGGTAACATTGTACTATCATCCCGATCCAGAATCCTACGGAAGTGTAAATTCCAAGATTCAACAGCCATTTCCCAAAAACTAAGTAAAATTCTCTGCAGAATCGTTTCCAAATTGAAGTAGGCACCAAACAACAGGTAACAACAAACAACAGTTTGACAACACGAACAGAACAACAACGTGATGATGAATGGAACTGACGACGTCGGTTCGTTAACGACGTAAACTTTCAATGGGGGACGACATTAGGCAGAAAAATTCTAGAAAGACTGGTTAATCGAGAGACAAAAGTTTTGGAAGGAGAGCAATCAAAATGGCACTAAGCGTTTCCAAACGTGTTTTATAATCCGCATAGAGAGAGTAGAACTCTGAAGTTATACAGCCCTTATCTATTCAAAGTAATGGAGAATTTTACACGAGGCCAGAGTCATTCCACTAAGTGAATCCTATACCTATTGTCATCGTGTAATTGCTTGATAAGATACTGAACAGGCTTCTTCTAGGTAAGCCTCCTCTATTATCAACTTTGTCTGTGACTTTGAATCAAAAGCAAAAATGTAACATGACAAACAAACAAAAAAAGGATGCGCAGAAATATAGAGTGAGCTTAAAAGAAGCCTAACTTTGAAGAGATATGGGTTAGAGCATTCGAAAACATGCACTTCTCTGGTAAATACAATTCGGTACGAAGTACAAACAAAGTTTTTAAGTCACAAACCATGCTTCACCTCCTATCTTGCCCTCTTAGCCCAAAAACATGCAGCCAAATAGATCTCTTCGTTGCTACCGACAACGCGGTGGAATTGGCGGAGTTTTGGGCCAATAAAATATAAATACCGTCGTGCCAGCGACACGAAGAAGAAGAAGGTACGAAGTCATTCGCCAGAGAACATAATTAACAGAGATTGCGCGTAGAATAAGCATGCTGACGTGGAAGTGGCCCAGTCACGTCTTTAGCCGGACAGATGATAGATGGAGTAGACATGTGCTAGAGTGGAGACCGCGAATGGGCAAACGTAGTGTAGGACGCCCTGCGGCAAGATGGGTCGACGATTTGAAGAACGTGGCTGGCAGCGGATGGATGCGGACTGCTCAGGGTTGGCGCTCTTTGGGGGAGGCGTACGTCCAGCAGTAGACGGCAAGAGGCTGATAATATAAGAAACAATTATTGCGCATTGAAGAAATGGTTGCTTGCATTGCGCCTACATTTCCGATGTTATAAAGGGGGCTGATGGGACGAAATCGTGATGCTTCGGCAATGGTCTTTTTACACCTTTTTATTCGTTATATTTACATAATTAAAAAGTGTTGAAGGCGCGAGTCGTTTCACCATTATACTATAAATCAACTTGTATTATTGCCCCATTTCTGTGAAGTGGCCATGGGATAACACACAACATTTTTGTCAAACCGTCTATCTGGCTAACGAATTCTACAAACTCGCCACGCCTGCCACAATCGCCTTTTTGCTCAATTTTTGTTCATTGGATTTTATTTTACGGTGAAAAATGAATAACTGAATTTCAGGCTTCATAGTAAGGCTCAATTCACACTGAGTCAAGTCGCTCCGCGCAAGTTTTAACAGAGCGACTCAAAACCCAACTTTATTTGCTACACGAAAAGATACAGATTTCCAGTATCGTCGGAACACGTCGCGTCTCAGTGTGAACTAACCCTAATATCGCGCAGTAGAACAGTGTGATCAGTATTTTTTATAGATCCCGATCAAGACTAAAGAGTATTTTCCGAAGACACCGTAAGGCTGCTCATCAGCTCGGTACGGCGGTGAAGCTGATCTGACGTCACACCAGTTTGTATGATTTGACGTTTACAAACATTTGAACTCACATATACAAAGACTCCGACCCGGCAAGTATCTGTAGTCCATAAAACGCACAGCACAGGAAAAAAAAGTGGGGTGGTGCAAAAAGAAAAAAACAATTTTGCCACGTCTTTCTGTGGAGCTTTCGTGACAAAACAAGCAAGAGATAAAATGGAAGAAATAAATACAAAGAAAACGACTTTAAGTAGCTGACAAACCGTTAATTAACAGTAGATATATGAAAGTACGATAACGACTCAAGCCGCCTACACATAACCCAATGAACGTGATTTTAGTAGGCTGAAAAAGATGTAAAACTGTAATGAATAAATTAATTAAAAAAAAAGTTCCACTGATAACTCTGACAGGGTTTCAGGTATTTTGAACAAGTTTTGTATTTTGCACATTCTAGATAATTTGATTGAACCGTCGAAGCTCTTCGGTGACTGTAAAGTCTTCATAAAGAGCCATCGTTTTTCCGGCCACTGCCTCAACGCGCTGTCAGCAATATGACGGGGCCCTTATAGGCCAAAGCATGGGGTTTAGGGTTGCGGGACTGTCGGGTAACCATTGGCCCGGAACGCAAAGGGCTATTGAAGGACACTGTGGATTTTAGTCAGTTACAAGTCTGACAGTCCCTCCCGTCCTGCCCTGGGTGACGAAATTTCCAAAAATATAAAAGGCCACACTAACGAGGAATGCCATTTAACATTCGAAATAGGTTTTGCTGTTTATCAAACATCTGTGACAATGAAAACTGTCTGAAATGTCAAATTGATCATTACGTTTTGAATTTTTGGTTAAGATAAACTTTGTTTAGTATATTTTAGTAGAAATTCCAGCAATTAAATCAAAATGAAGATAAAATTCCGTCCCAATTCAATAGACGCATGTCTAGCTTCTAACTGTTTGAAATCTATGTTAAAATATGAGCCATTAATTAAAAAGCGGTTCCAACGTAAGAGTTGTGAGTTAGTATGACTTCTAATAAAATAGCATTTGTGAATTACTAGCTGCTGCCCGCGACGTCGTCTGCGTGAATGCGTTGAAGAAATAAAGGTTTACTGCTCGTTCCCCGTAGGTGATAATAATATATAGCCTATGTTGACCCGTCTTCTTAATAAATAATATTCGTGCCAAATTTGAGTAATTCCATGCAGTACTTTTTGAGTTTATCCCGAACATACATACAGACAAACAGACAAAAATTCTAGAAACTATATTTTTGGCTTCCGTATCGATTGTAGATCACACCCCAAGTATTCTTTTAAAAAAATATTATTATTATGTAGAGTTTTGATTTTCCTACCATTTTATTATAAGTATATGTCGGATCTTGGTCGAATATAAAGAGAACACAAGCGCCTTTGTTTAGACGTTGTGCTGAGTCCACGGTCCCAATGATCGACAGTGTTCGTTCGGACGTGGTGGTAGTGACACATACTGCCATATTTTCATTTCATTTTTATTTCTGCCATATTTTCATTTCATTTTCATTTCACGATGTTACAACAAAATTGTCTACACCCAGGAGTGTATGACGGTGATGAAGATTCTGGAACCAGACTTGAAAATTTACAAAATGAGGTATTGTTTTTGTAATGTGATGAATTTATGTATCACCAGCATCATCTTCATCAGTCGGAAGCCTTGCTGAACTGAGGCCTCCCCGTTAGACTGTCAGGCCGAACGACAATTCTCAACTTGCATCTTTGTCCTTATTGATGTAATAACTATTGTGATGACACGAATCCTTTTTTTCCAGAATGGGATGTCCACCAGTAAAACATTTGATTTGTTTCAAACAATGGACTGCCGGAATGGTTCTAGATGTGGTGTGCAGCGCAATGAGGTTGAAAGCGCGAGTGTGTGACTCTCATCAACGGAAACTGGTACTTACTATAATAACGGCAGATAAAAATAGCTTAAAAATCTTAAAAATAGTTTTAAATCAAGTGACCACCCCTTAACATGACAACCCAAAGCCACTACTCGACCAATGAAAACATCTCGCGGTCACGGTCCGCCACGATAGCATAGGTATCGCTCTGCCTCTCTCCCGCACGGAAACGTATTACGTGGTGTGACCGTTGGTTCATTCCGTGCGTGACGAGTAGGAAAAACATTATATCTGTTGCAACATTGGAAATTTGACAGCATATTTGGCGCAGTGGCTGCTCGATCGACTGCGCAGCGCCTCGCGGGTCGATCCTCGCACAGAACAAATGTCTGTATGACCTACAAGTAGTTGTTCTGGGTCTGAATATTTGTGTATGTGAATTTAAATGTTTGTGTCGCCAAATTATCTAGACAAGAGTCTAGATGACGAAATATCTAAATCACATCGTTAAAACACGCCTAGGTACATACATGATTGTCATGGTATCTGATTATCCGCTAAGATTACGCAAACTGAATTCCACTGAATCATTGTTCCTAGACCATCAGGTCACAGCAGGGCGTAGTAATGGGGGGAACCCCCCAAGTGGCCTCCGACCTCCCCTTATAGCCACCCCAAGCTTCGCAACTGAATACTGGTCTGATTTGGAATCATATCTGAATTTGATCGCTGTAGGGAACACACACAAACACATCGCTAATATAGGTAAATCACTGAATCACAATATCAAGTAAATCTGGTGGAAACACATGCACTAAATATAAAATCACTCACCTGGGCACCGCCATCAGCAAGCTCCGATCGCAGCGGGCCTATTGAAAACTTTTCCCGCCGCCGCGCCATAGAGTCGGACGCAGGGCGCCGCGCGCGCCCTCTTTTGGCCACTTTACTCGTTGAGTGAATTTCGTTTATCTGTACCTATTATTACTTCGCTTTCGCGACACTCCCGCCCAAGAAAGGAGATACATGAAACGTCGATTCTGATTGATTAATCAACTGATTACAACTGATTCTAACTGATTCCAACTGATTCCAACTGATTTCAACTGATTCCAACTGATTCC
The DNA here is from genome assembly GCA_943136025.2 of Agrotis puta. NCBI lineage: Eukaryota > Metazoa > Arthropoda > Insecta > Lepidoptera > Noctuidae > Agrotis > Agrotis puta. The sequence continues at coordinate 3,633,229 of OW964190.2, read as the reverse complement.
AACTGATTCCAACTGATTACAACTGATTCCAACTGATTCCAACTGATTCCAACTGATCGCATCTGGTTACACGTGATCACATCTGGTTATAAGTGATCACATCTGATTACAACTGATTACGAGTGATCACATCTGATTACAACTGATTACAAGTGATCACATCTGATTACAACTGATTACAAGTGATCACAACTGATTACAAGTGATCACATCTGATTACAACTGATTACAAGTGATCACATCTGATTACAACTGATTACAAGTGATCACAACTTATTGCAAGTGATCACATCTGATTACAACTGATTACAAGTGATCACATCTGATTACAAGTGATCACAACTGATTCCAAGTGATCACATCTGATTACACGTGATCACAACTCATTCCAAGTGATCACATCTGATTACAAGTGATCACAACTGATTACACGTGATCACAACTGATTACACGTGATCACAACTGATTACAACTGATTCCAAGTGATCACATCTGATTACACGTGATCACAACTGATTCCAAGTGATCACATCTGATTACAAGTGATCACAACTGATTACACGTGATCACAACTGATTACTGAAACAATCTGGTCATCAACTGGGATGTCCACTGCCTTACTTTCTCTTTAGCCCTTGCTGCTGATGCCCTGATTGGTCGTCTACTATCGTCTGGTATTGACTGAACTATGGGTACATCATTGGTAACTGGTTCATTGCCTTGAGTAACTTGAGACTCCTGATTACGACTGACTGGATAATCGTCTCGAACTGCTTGATCCTTGTTAGAATCCTCTGAATACTGACTGATTCTGACTGGTGAAATATTTTCTACTTCTCGAGATGATTCTGTACTTGGATCGTCAATCTCTAACGGAAACAGATGGCCTATTGATCGGGTTAATGTTTCTCCTGATGATAGTTTAACTTTGGCTACTCTAATCTGTCCATCCGATCCTCTGAACAACTCTACTATTTTTCCTACCTTCCAGTGTGCCCGGTTATTATCTGACTTTATCTGAACTGTCTCTGCTAACTTTGGTGGCCTATTGACAACGACTCTAGGTTGTTTGTGTATGTCCCTTCGTTCACGGAGGCTTGTTAAATATTGATTGGTAAACATTTTGGTGAATTCTGAGAGAATGATCTGACCTCGCTTCCATCCGTCTATCAGGTTAGTTTTAGTTAATGTAGCTGATTCTAAGAAATCTCGATCTGCAGTTTCAGTGGTCAAAGTTCCGCCCACGCGTAGGAAATCTGCAGGAGTCAATATGTGTTCCAACTCCGCGCCTACAGTAGTCAGAGGCCTGGTATTTATTACTGCCTCAAGTTCCTTCATTATTGTGCATAACTGGTTGTGGTTTAAGAGATGTTTGTCTAAAGTCCTCTTCATACTATTCTTAACCAATCCTACAAGGCGTTCATAAAATCCTCCAAACCAAGGAGCTAACTCTGGGATAAATTTCCACCGTACATGGTTCTGTATGCAATATTCTGAAGTTAACACATCAGCGGTAAGCTTGAATTGAGTAGCATTATCTGATACGAATAATTGTGGCAAGCCCCTGACTGCGATGAATCTCCTAATGGCCAGCAAGCATTCTTCGGCTGTTAAGTCTTTAACGACTTCCAAATGTATAGCTCTAATAGTCAAACATGTAAATAGACATACCCAGCGTTTTTCTTTACTACTCTCTTCCACAAGCAGTGGACCGAAATAATCAAGGCCTGTAAAGGCGAATGGAAGACTGAGTTTGACTCTTTCTGTTGGTAAATCAGGCATGGGTGGCAATTTAAACGGACCCCCACCGTATTTTCTACACTGTGAACACTTTCTGATGATCTTTTGAACTGTTGATCGTCCATGCGGAACCCAATACTTCTGTCTTACTAAAGCTAAGGTATGAGAGACACCTACATGATAGTTTTTCTCATGTAATTTGGCTATTATTTTGTGCGTAAAATCTGAATCTTTGGGAAGAAGTATAGGCTCTTTTTGATCATGTGACAAATTCGTGTATCTGAATCTACCTTTGCATCTAAGAAGTCCTTCCTCGTCTTTATATAATTTCAGTGATCTTGATAAGTTAGTTATAATACCTTTAACTTCTTTAGGAAAATGTTTAGCTTGAATTTCTAATATGTTGCTTCCTGTTTTATCTGAATCGTCTGTTACCATTGACTCTGTGATGCTTAAATTTGGTCTATTATTCTCTGAAATTGAATCCGAAGGACCCTCCCCGGCAATCGAAATTTGAGTGTCTACATTATTGTGAAATGTGGGCCATTGATTTGAATCACTCTTTAAAAAATTTGGTCCTCTGAGCCATCTATCGTGACAATCTACCCGTTCCGACCTAGTACCTACATCGGATGGATTTAATTCAGTTGGCACATACTTGAATTGCAAATTCTTGTTCTGTTTTATTTCATTTATTCTACGTGCTACAAATGGCGGAAGTAATTTATTTGACTTGAGCCAACTAATAACTATTTGACTATCAGTCCACAAAAATTGTGCTTTGATTTTTAAACGTAAAATTTTAGTTACGTATCTTATAAGTCTACTTCCGATAAGTACACCTAGCAATTCTAGTCTTGGAATCTGTAAGTCATGTTGGTCCTTTAACGGCACTAGTCTAGATTTGCCAATAACAAAACTAACAATATTGTTAGTGCGTAAGGTACCACGCAAATAGATTACTGCTGCATAAGCTTGCATAGACGAGTCCGTAAAACAGTGTAGTTCGTATTCAATTTGCTCAGTGTCTTTGTCTCTAGTTAAACCTTGTGCAAAGTAACGATTAACGTTAATATTCTGCAGATAAACAAATTTTGATGCAATTTGTTGCCATTCTACAAGTAGGCTATCACTCAATTTGACATCCCACTTTACCTTTTCTTTCCATAATTTTTGAAAGAATAATTTTGCCGGAAGTACTATCGGGACTGCAAAACCACATGGGTCATAAATTGACGCAATAACCTTTAACACGTCTCTTTTTGAATGAACTGTAGTATCTGATTCTGTGCTATTAAAATTAAATCTCAAATGTAACTTATCGTTATGTATGTTCCACAACAAACCGAGAACTTTTATGTAATCATGGTCTTCTGCTCTCAATTTTTCTGGTATGGAAGAGACTAGTTCCTTTGAATTTGAATTCCATTCGCGCAAATTCATGGACAAGCTATCGAATGACTCTTTGGCAGCAAGATACAGTTTATGTGCATCCGATATAGTCTGTGCACCAGTTACGATATTATCTACGTAAATATCGTCCGCTATTTGTTTCAAAATTGTATTGTTTGACTTAGTTAAATGATATCTGATCGTAGCATTCAGTAAAAATGGACTCGATATGACACCGAAAGGTACACGGCAAAAACGTAAGTGCAATACATTATCTGTGTGAGCAGTACTGTTTATATCTTTGAGCCAAAGAAAACGTGTTACATCTCGATCTGAATCTTGTAGGCCTAATTGTAAGAAAGCCTTCTCGACGTCTGCTACTATTCCTATAGGGTGTTCTCTAAATTTGATCAGCAATCCTGTCAAATCCTCTAACATCAGTGGACCTCTGTACAGGCATTCGTTTAAACTTTGGTTGTCTGAGGTTTTTGCTGATGCGTCATAAACAATACGAAGCTTTTTGGGCTTATCACGACTACGAACACAGTGGTGAGGGAGATAGTGAATTGGGTGAGTCTGTGTACTCTTTACATCTGGTACTATTTCAATTATATGATTCCTTAGCTGTTCCTGAATTACTTGGTCATATGCCTTTAAGTCTGCCTTATCTAAACGTTTTATTAAACTATTGAGTCGACCCCAAGCTAAGCCGAGATTATTGGGAAGATTTGGTGGCAATTCCGTCCATGGCCATTGAACGTAATATCTGTTGTTTTTGAACTGAACTGTTTCGTTAAACTGCTTAACCGCCTCTTCATCTCGAGTATTTTTTGGAGAATCTATGATGCCTATCGATTCAAGATCCCATAATCGTTTGACATCATCCAGCTTTAAAGGGAGATCGGGTTCATTTAATTTATTATCAAATAACCCTTCTGATTGAAAGTAAGTCAATACGGATAACTGATCAGATCTGTCGACGTTCTCACTAATTCTTCCTGACCACACCCAACCAAAATCTGAATTAACTAGGAACAGATCTTGAGCGACCTTTATCTTTTCTTGTGACATGAACGAATGATAATAATCGTTTCCAATTAAAATATCTATTTTGTCCCCACAGGATCCATCATCTGCTATTATGCGATCTTTAATTCCGATTTTGTCTAAATCGAAATATATTGGTGCTTTTATATTCTGAGTAATATGAGGTACTACGTTCGCATGAATTAGGTGAGTAATTCCTGTTCGAGTGGTAATACTGAATTGTACTACAGGACTTTTAATAAAGTGTGGTGATTTGTTCCCAAATGTAAATATTGATAAATTAATTTGTTCAGTAATAGGTAGTTTAAGTAATTTAGTGTTATGTTCCGTTATGTATGAGCGCTGGCTACCACAATCGAGCAGTACCCTACATTGTAGTGTCAATTTAGTTTCTAAGTTTTCCACCGTAACTAGGGCTGTCTGCAACAGCGTGGTGCTACATGTATTACTGGTATGCAAGTTATCTGTTGGTACGGCCTTTGCCGGCTGCGTTAATTTGGTCGGACATAATGCTCGATTATGATTGCCAAACTTATTACAATGTCGACATTTCTTTTTAGCACGGCAACTGTCGGCCCTATGACCTTCCCCGAAACAATTATAGCAACGGCTTCCTAACTGAGCTTTTCTCTCCTGTAAGGTTTTGTGCACACTACACTCATCATTAAAATGATTCTGCTTACAAAATATACACCTAATTGCTCTCCTTTTGGGTGGCTCATCAGATCTTTTACCTTCATATGGTCGTTTTCGAGACGGCAATTTATGTTTAGTGTTTTGTCTATTTTCAAACTTCGGTTTGTCCCTTTTGAAGTTTTTTGTAGGTCTACCTCTTTTATTATTACTGATTTCTTCCGAACTAACATGTAATGACCCTAATGTGAAATTATCAGGTACTTGTTTCACTTCACTGGTTGTTGGATTTTTATTACCATCTGAAGTCTTCTTTAATCTATTTGATGTTTCCCTAGCTGATATGATATACTCTAAGTATTTCCTAATATTATCGATAGACTCATCTTCGTCAGTTATCTTCATCCTTAACTCGTAAATAAGGTCCTCTGGGAACTTTTCTAAAATCATCACTCTAAGATGGTTATGATTCACATCTTCACCTAAAGAACTTAACACTCTAAGATGTCTCTCGATTTCATTAAGAACGTGCCTACAATCTTTGACCTGACCGGATTCCGCCGATTTAATTCTGTAAAGAGCCACATAATGAGCATCGATAATTACGCTAGGTTTGCCATACCGTTCCTTTAATGTGTCGACAGCAATACGATAGTTTTTGTCTGTTGTATCCAAACCATCGATTGCCTGCTTCGCGTCACCCTCAAGAACCGATTGAAGGTATAACATTTTATCGACATCATTTATATTTCTCTTATCAACGTTTGATGAAAACTGGTCCCAAAATTGATACCACTTTAAAACATCACCATCAAATTTTCCCAACTCCATTTTTGGTAATTTACTAATAGTGTTAAAATTATTGTCATTTGTAGGAACAGATGCGCGGTTTCGATTGTTCTGTTTAACCTTCACATCTATTTCTGCTATCACTTCTTCAGCTTGAATCTGAATAGATGTATACTGATTGATTTCTTCAGCGTCGACTTCCTTCATCATTTTACAATAATTGTGAATTTCAGAAACAAACATCTCATTTAGGCCTTTTAGTTTAGCACCAACCAGTTCTAACTCTTTATAGTTGAGGTCACTTTCTGTAAATTCCGTTAGGGCACACTGAGCAGAGTTTAGTTTTGATTGGAGGGATTCATAAATTGTTTTTAAACGAGATCGGATAATGCCTTCCATTGTATCTAATTAGAGTACCAACTAAGTAACTTCCCAATGTCAAAGTCACAGACAGTTTTCTAAATAGTTCAATATCCTGAGTAATCTAGAACAATATATAACATGTTATTAAACCAGCCAACTAACATCAAAAGTACACCAAGCCTATTATAATTTAAATTTAAATAAAAATGCTTGGAACCAAGCCGGCCCTGCTCCCTAGCAAAATGCAGGGTCCAAACAGAATCAAACTTGTTGCAATTTTAATTATATACTGTAATTCACCACTGTTATAATTATACATTACATAACAGATGTAATGTAACATAACTCACATGCTGGATTTCTTAGTATTTGTAAAAATAATCAATAATTGCAACATTTTGTAAATATGTGAACGCCGAGCATCAACCAAAACTATGTTTTTGTTTTTATAATTGTTCCCTTTGAAATAAGTGCTCAGTATCAGTTCAGATTCCCTGAGTACATCATTCTCACACATATGCAATTATATTTCAAATTCCTGCAAGCATCAAATTATGTAAAATAATTTTTTAGAAGAGTAAGTATGGAGGCACTCGGTCACTCCACTCTATACAAATCCACCCCAGTAAATGGGTGTAGAATCAATCCCATTTCTCTTTTATTCCAATATGCAACACTTAAGAATCCTTTTGATGGTCTAATTGAAACTAATGGTTTGACTTTGACTTTGAAATTATGAAAACTTAATTGTCAAAAATGCACACATACAACACACTTGTTGGTTGAATTGAAAGACTATTTAATAAACCAAGTCAATTCTCATTTGTTTGGTTCAATTGACCTGGTTTTTCTATTAATTTCTTGTAGGAATAAATTTCATAACAAAAATTTAATCTAATAATTAATAAACTTTTACTTAAATATCCTTGATCAATGATCACTGTACAAAGAAAAATAATGATAATAAGGCTTCACCAATGCACTACTGTATAGGTACTCTGATTCACTAAATAAATCTTTATAACATTTTATGGTGATTGAATATTTATACAGTGAGAACGTTCAATTTTGTACCTACAACTTATTGGAATCAACTTGGCATGGTGTAGGTACCTTCATTCAGACTGCGCCCTGAATATAAGCGTTAAAACCTGTCACTCAAATCTTAGCTTTACCCTCAATCTCTATAGATTCCCTTCCAACACACTTTTAGGTAGTTTAGGGACTCTAACCTAAGACGACCAACTGATCTTAATTTAGTCGTAAAAACCATTTAAAAAACTGTCTGAATATGTAATTATTAAGGAACTAAATTATTCAATACTGAATAGCTCAAAACATCAATTCGTTTGAATGTAAAACGATTTCAAAACCTGCCTTGTTTTCTTTGTGGCAATGCAAGAAATATTCTGATCTAAAACTGTAACAGAGATCCCAGCATCTCCACCATGTCGCCAAATTATCTAGACAAGAGTCTAGATGACGAAATATCTAAATCACATCGTTAAAACACGCCTAGGTACATACATGATTGTCATGGTATCTGATTATCCGCTAAGATTACGCAAACTGAATTCCACTGAATCATTGTTCCTAGACCATCAGGTCACAGCAGGGCGTAGTAATGGGGGGAACCCCCCAAGTGGCCTCCGACCTCCCCTTATAGCCACCCCAAGCCTCGCAACTGAATACTGGTCTGATTTGGAATCATATCTGAATTTGATCGCTGTAGGGAACACACACAAACACATCGCTAATATAGGTAAATCACTGAATCACAATATCAAGTAAATCTGGTGGAAACACATGCACTAAATATAAAATCACTCACCTGGGCACCGCCATCAGCAAGCTCCGATCGCAGCGGCCCTATTGAAAACTTTTCCCGCCGCCGCGCCATAGAGTCGGACGCAGGGCGCCGCGCGCGCCCTCTTTTGGCCACTTTACTCGTTGAGTGAATTTCGTTTATCTGTACCTATTATTACTTCGCTTTCGCGACAGTTTGTAAACGCACCCACGACACAGGATAAATTCCTAGAGTGGAGCAATGTTTTAAAAAAAGAAACAAATAAATGTTCCGTTTTTAAAACTAAAATATGACGGACTAGCTGTTCCCAGGGGTTCACAGCCGCTGTGCGGCTCCTATTAGTGGTAGCCTTCCACGCTGATGATGATGATGGATAGTTCATAAAAAGAATCGAATCAGTAGTTTGAAAGATTCGAAGCGTTCAACGAAACAAACTCTTCCTTTTATAATAATAAGAAGTATAGATGAAACACTTAAAAAAGTGGATAAAATAATAAAATTTAATTACAGGACATATTAATGCATGCAAAAGTGATGATCCTGCAGGAAGTCAACCAACCGATCCTAAATATGGCGGTTTCTAAGGCTGCGTCACTTCTGGGGGCAGACGATGTAGAAATAACTGACAGTTTGGTTTGGGACTACGATTATACAGGCAGGTAGGTTATGCATAATCAAATACTCAACATCCACAGCCCAACTTCGCCCACTGCGTGGTATAGCACTCTCATTTTTGCCAAGATTCATATTCCTGTGGTCCAGCTTCAAATATAAACTATTGAGTAGTTCTCAGTCATCTGCCAATTTTTTCCCAATCCCCTTTGTTGGGATGGCCGAATGTAGATGAGCACCAGTATTTTCCATGAAGCGATTGCATATTTGATCTCCAAAACCCAGCCACTACAAAAGATACGAGGCGAGCCTTTGGTAAGACTGGTTCAGACTTTCAAGGAAGCCTTAAGCCTTTTTTACTTCGGGCACGCCGCAATCGCGGCGGTAAAACCCCTCTTTGAGGAGTGGCTGGATAGGCGTCACGGCGTCCTGACCTATCGCATGACGCAGGTCCTCACCGGACACGGAAGTTTCGGGAGGTTCCTGTGTCTGATAGGGAGGGAAGAAACGCCTGCGTGTCACCTCTGCGAGGACCGTCCGGAGGACACGGTGGAGCATACGGTGCAGGACTGCCCCGCTTGGGCAGAGCACCGCCGTGTCCTCACGACGGCGATAGGCGGAGACCTCTCGCGCCCGACATTGGTCGAGGCCATGCTGCGGGGCGAGACGGAGTGGGAAGCGATCGCCTCCTTCTGCGAAGCAGTCATGCTCGTGAAGGAGCTGGCGGGCCGCGTGAGGGAGAGGACAGCGTCCTCCCTCCACCCCAGCCTCAGTGGTAGACGCCCACGGCGTCGGACGTCGCCAGACGATCTCCGGCCACCGTAGGCGCGGGCATGCGGGCGGCGAGTAATGGGCAACTCGCTGTCCGACCATGGACCATGCCCGGGTCGACGGCGCGTTGTGTTCCACGCGCGCCTCAAAGAGTGTCAGCAAAGTGACGGCCCCCCTCTAGAGGGCCAAAGCCTGCCGGGGTCGCGGGACTGTACGAATTACCGTGACCCCGGAACGTAAAGGGCTATTGAAGGACACTGTGGATTTTAGTCAGTACGAGTCTGACAGTCCCTCCCGCTCTGCCCTGGGAGGGAGGACTCATTTGATGATTTTACCACGATAAAAAAAAAGCCTTTTTTACTCGAAACATAGGAAAATACTAACGAAGTCGACTATCATCTCTCGTTTAATTTCCAGAATATTCTCTGACATGGCGGACGTAATATTCGTGTCCACTAAAACACACATGTGCCTTCAGCGTTTCGCGAACACATCCACGGTTCCAGTCCTGTGTATGCAGTCTAGAACACACGCCACTATTCAAGCTCTGGCAACTATCATGACTATAATGGTAAAGTATCGACGTTTCAATGCAAATAGTTCACTTATGATGGCAGCAATCTAACGACAACCTTATTGGATCAGTAATAAAGTTCGTTTTCATTTTACTAGTGATACCCAACAAATAGCCTTAGCCCCCTTAGCCATTATAGTCATACCATCAAATCGTCAAATTTTGAAGTGATCGGCGGAACATCACGTGATCCGCGCTGAACCCAAAGACTAACGAAACAAGGATAGTTCCCAATTTTAGGGCTGATAAAATCGGATAGATTATAAACCCAAACTCATAAGTTCTGATTCATTCACAAATTGACATTAAAAGAGCAACTGTAAACCTTGAAGGGTTAGGTAGAACTGTACCCAATAGTACTTAAGAGGCCTCTTACAGGCCAAAAATACAAAATGTGGTCTGTAATTACTGTAGAAAAGGCAATAACGTAATTTTATAACACATTGTCAACACTTGAAATATAGCTGTTTAGCTAAATCGTGCATTTGTAATAAAAACGGCCGTTTATGTTTAGAATGGCGGCGCTAGTGGACTGTAAAAGGCCCCTTAAGTACGCCCAAATTTCGCCAATTATGTTGCATTCAATGGAGGCGAGCCAATTCCTATAAAATTTTGTTGAAAAACAATTACACCTTACTTACTACATATTCATCTACATAGGCATCATCGTCAAGGAAGACTTTCCAAAAGACGTAATAGAGAAAAGAAGGCAGTTACAGCCACAACTGGAGGAAGAAAGGAAAAAGGGGAACTACGCATATCTAAATTACGACAAATTGATTGTGAAAAAACAAAAACAAAATGCTCGTGAAAAGCGGAAAAGGGAAGACACATGCCCATACAACAACCCCCCAACGCAAAAGAAAGTTTCCACCATGGACAACACTTTGGAGAACACCAGTCCACACAACTCCCCGCCCTCCACACCGCAGAAAAGATTAAATCCCGTGGGCAACGCTTCTACCCAATCTTCGGATATAACAACCCGAGGAATTTTGAAACCAAATATTCTCAACTATGTGGTACGGGAACGATCACTTTCATTGTCCGAGCTACCAAAAAACTAATATCTTCTACAGTGAACCGGAACAGAAGCAAACATAAAACATTAACATCAACATCAACTTTTGTAATCAGCACCCCAAGCCGGCCGGTCACCGTGGGGGAAGAAGACCGCTACCCTCCAATTAAGTTACGCAAACAACATGCACCTGCGCACCTCAAAACAACTCAAACAATTCACATTGCAACACTCAATACTCTCTCCCTAAGAACCGACGAAAAGCTGGCAGAACTGCTGTTGGCGCTAGAGAATATAAAATGGTCAGTCATAGGACTAAGCGAAGTCCGACGTCTTGGGGAAGGAATAGAGGATCATGGTAGTTTTATACTCTACTTTAAAGGTGATACACCTGGGCAGTATGGAACAGGATTTCTCATCGCTAAAGACATGAAACAGCTCATCGACGAGTTCATTGGCATATCCGAACGCATTGTAATCCTCAACATAAAAATACCTCCAAGTGAAATGTGGTCCATTGTACAGGTTTACTCACCAACCGAACAATCCAGTAACACGGAAATCGACACCTTCTATGCATTGCTAACAGAAGCTATAAAAGACCATACGCATAAAAACGTAATCGTAATGGGAGATTTCAATGCACGAACAGGAAAGAGAAAAGAAGGAGAGGAACTAGTTCTAGGCCCATACTGTTCAGGAAAGAGGTCAAGGAATGGCGAAAAACTCTTACAAATGGCGTACGAAAACAATTTGAAAATACTGAATAGTCTATACAAAAACCGCGAAAGTAATAGATGGACATGGATATCGCCAGACAGCCGTCATAAAAATGAAATCGATTACATTTTAACAAACAAAAGTAACGAATTCCAAGACTGCAGGGTCATAAATAAACTGAACTTCAATACAAACCATAGAATGGTCAGAGCTACACTACAACTAAACATAGCAAAGAGAAGTAGGCCTTTTGAAATTAAGCAACCCAGCCTTACAGTACCAGAAGTTAGTAAAGAGCAGAAACAAAAGTTAGAACACTTTAGAGAAAATACAGCTAATCTAGACTTACAAACTAAATACAATTACTTCGAAGAGCTTTTGAGAAAGAGAACAGAGAACAAAACAAGGTACAATAAATCTACTATAAATTGGCTATCAAGTACCTCAATTGACCTGTTGAAAAATAGAGCGGAATTAATATCGATACCCAAAAAGACAAAAGAGATAAGACGAAACATAACGGAAATTAGCAAGAGAATTACGGTTCAAATGAGAAAAGACCGTCAAAAATACAGACTTGGAGTATTGGAAAGATGCATACAAAGGACCGGGGGTATCAAGAAAGCAGCCAATCAATTAAATAGTAAAACTGAGTGGATACCTAATATTACGGACACAAACAGCAAGAATGCAAGCAAACGCTCAGAGATCTTGTCACTAGCCACGAACTTCTTTAGAAACCTGTACGCAAAGAAAAACAGAGGACAACTAACAAACCTCGCAGGCGGAGATGAGGTCCCAGACATATTAAAGGAAGAAGTAGAAAAAGCAGTGACAACTCTGAAGAAAGACAAAGCGCCAGGTCCAGACAAAATCAGCAATGAATTTATTATCGAAAACAGCGACCAACTAACTCCAGTCCTAACAAATTTATTCAATGACGTACTAAGGAGCGAGACGATACCTGACCAGTGGACGATTTCAACTATAACACTGCTTCACAAGAAAGGAGACAAGAACAACATCAATAATTATAGACCTATCAGCTTAATGTCGAACATCTACAAAGTTTTTGCGAAGATCATCCTGAATCGAATTACCAAGACGCTCGACGAAAATCAACCAAGAGAGCAAGCAGGATTCAGGAGCGGGTATTAACCATGGACCATATACATGTCGTAAAACAACTATTCCAAAAAGCCAGAGAATTCAATGTAATGTTCTATTGCTGCTTTGTGGACTACAATAAAGCCTTTGACTCATTGGAGCACCAAGAGATATGGCAAGCACTCAAGAACCAAGGCGTGGATAACAAATATATAAGAATACTGAAAAACGTATATGAATGCAGCAAAGCTAAAATCAAACTTGAGACAGAAGGCAAAGAAATTAAAATAGGAAGAGGAGTCCGTCAAGGCGACCCTCTGTCACCGAAACTTTTCACATCGGTCTTGGAAGAGGTATTCCGTCGACTGGATTGGGAAAATTGCGGATTGGTCATCAACGGAGAGAACTTGTCGCACCTCCGATTCGCGGATGACCTGATTATCCTGTCACCGTCTAAGGATGGGCTGGAAAGAATGCTTAATGACTTGGACAGAGAAAGCCGCAAAGCAGGTCTATTCATGAACACCCAGAAAACGAAAGCTATGACTAATAACGGGCAGCATGAAAAAATTTGTGTCAACAACAACACAATTGACTATGTTTATGAATACATTTATCTGGGTCAAGTAATCTCACCAACAGAGCTCACTTCAAAAGAGATTGATCGTCGAATAGGAAATGCATGGAAACAGTACTGGAGTTTTAAAGAGATCATGAAAAACAGCGAAACCAGTATGACTGTTAAACGGAAACTCTTCGACACATGCATATTACCTGTGCTGACTTATGGCTGCCAGACATGGGCAACCACAAAAGCGCATATAAAGAAACTGGAGACTTGCCAAAATGCCATGGAAAGGAGTATGCTGGGGATGAGGCTGTCCGACAGAATAAAAATATCAACCATAAAGAAACACGCAAGAACAAAGAGTGTTGTTGTCACAATAAAGAAGCTCAAATGGAGATGGACTGGACACACAGTAAGAGGGAAGGAGAAGTGGTCCAAAGCCATAATGTACTGGTTCACCAGAAACAAGAAAAGAAAGCGGGGCAGACCAGCCCAAAGATGGGCTGACGACATAAGAGCCATAGCGGATGCAACCTGGACAAGAACTGCCAGAGATAGGGTTAAATGGAAACAGATGGAGGAGGCCTTTGCCAAAGGGCAAACAGACAGGAAGACATTGTCAACCAATTAACTGCTAAATACTGTTATTATTTATCATTTGTAAAAATGCTACTGTTTGAATAAAGGCTTTTATTATTATTACTACATATTACACCAAGGAAATCAAATTGAATAATCTACATTTGACCACGACATAAACCAGATATTTATTTTGATTTCAGGAAGAATTTGGTAAAACACAAGATCTAAACATTGCATGGGTGGGCCCTCCACATCCTGTTCTGAACTCCTACCTATTACTGATGCCTATGCTTGGAGCCAATATAAGATTCAAATGTTGCTGCAAGGTAAATTTTTTTCACCTCACGCACGCACACGCTCGGAAAGATTTTATTTCTCATTCAAAATCGAGTTTTGCGCTCTAGAGCACAAAGTGTTTTCAAAATTCGAACACGTCTTCTATTCAATTATTTTGTACACTGGCAGGCGAGCTGGCCCCACTATTTCCTCGTTGTAATGAGGTGAAAAGTTGTGTTGCACTCGGCAGCAAGGTTATTCAGCGTCTCGTACCTACCTTTGAAAACTGCGATACGCTCAAGATTCTACTTTTGCTTCGCTCGCGGTTCAATCCTAGAGCCCTTCGTTTGCTCAGTTTTCAATTCAAGTACTCGCGCCAAAAAACAACTTTGTAGCCTTGCATAGCAAATTACCACTTTTTTATTCTTTAGACTTCCTCTTGGCCTCTTTGTAGCCCAAAAGTAAAGATGAGACCTAAGATGGAACGAACTTACTCGGAAGGAGTTCCTTCCGAGTGAGTTCGCTCTACCATAGGTTCAGTTGAGTGTCCTGCGTACCGAAGGAACACAGTAAAAAATGTTTGGCGCTGAACTCCAACAAGATGGTGGTCGCGAGGAGGCTTTCGTGGTGAAGCTTACCACCGCCAATGGAGTCATTTAGCCGTCACTGTGATACCGTAGTTCCGGATGATCAACGGTAAAAAAAAATTGTAGGATTTTATATTATGAGGAATTATAGGAAAGAAACAGGTACACCGAAATAATGACGATTGACATAGGAAAATGGAAGAATTAAAGAGTTTCGTGAACCCCAAGACAAGAATACCAATTATGCCACTTTTATTCCTCAGAAATGTCCCGTCTCGCCACTCCTAATGAAAGCCAGTAAGGAATTGATAAAAACATCGTCCACTATATCGAAACAGTGCCAGGATTCCGACGAAGTTTTGAGCAAAGCATCCGTCATTATAGCAGGACCAACGACTGAAAAGAAAGATATACTTCCGGAGTTTGTGCTAAGTCTGAAAGTAAGTTCAATCAAAGAACAATTCGGACACCGAACCTTTTTTTTAAACCACCCAGAAGGAGCCCCGCGTAGCGGGGTTTAGTCGACCTGGTCATTATAATTTTACTTTTGGCTATAAAACAACATTCTTTTTGTCGCACTACAGTAATTAATTGATGTGCATATATGCAAATTATTAATGCAGTCAACACGTCTATTTTACCCATGAGAAAGTTGCCCACGGTATCTTTGTGCCTTTGTTGTTGTACTAAATTCAACCAAAATAGAATTCTCTTAGCGGCAAATCCGCAAAACTAAGCTATTATAATTATACAAGCGGCCAGCCCCTACTTCGAACGGGTTCAAAACGCGGTCGTTTTTTTGAAAACTTTCTTACACACAAACCTTGTCCTGAAAACAAGGAAAATAACAAAAAATAATTATTATCCAAATTGTTGTACTTGTTCGGAAATTACGTGAATACTGACAGACTTATACGACTTTTTATAAACTACGTAAAGAAGATAAGAATATTGAATTTTCAAACTAACCTAATGACATCTAGTAGGTCTTTTTTTTTTAGAAAAAGAATCTTTACACCTTTTATAGACAAAACAATTTACAACTTTTGAGCCATTATCAGCCGATAAAAACAAATATTAGGAATGACTATTTGTTAACTTAAATCAAAACAACAATTTTATTCCATATTCTATTTAAAAAAACACAGAAAAAAACTAAAACAATAAATAAAATAAAAAAGAACAGACAAGATTTTGGGAAACTACAAATCAAAAAGTCTTTGTTCCATTTTCAGTAAAATAAGAAACTTTCAGGGCCCAATTTTTATAGAACAATGGAATTTATTTTTGTAAAACAGTATTCCATTTAACCACCATAAAAATTTCAACAACAAACACCATTTAAAAAAATAAAAAAACTAAATCTTATTTTTCAGGAACTAAACAGCAAGTGCTGTTGTCCCTGGATATTCCTCCATACATGTCCTCGAGGTGCTGAAGTGGAAAATGATCTCTTCAATCACTGTAATGCCAGGACTTTTGCTGCTTTCCAAAACATGCACTATATAGCCGCTGCGTTGATGGCCTATCATGTCAAAAATTATACATTTGCATAACAGAGTATCTGTATTTGGCTATTACCCCTACTTAGTTTTGGTAAGCAATTGGTTATTTGACTGAAAAATCATAATTAGTCCATCACTTAGATTATCAAAAAATATTCGACCCGTATTTTTTCTTTTGTTTCGTAAACCTTTCAAAATTGGCAATACGTCACAATTCAGTACAATTTCTATTGAATTCTGACGTCACGAGCCCCCACTCTCGAGTTTTGATGCATCGTATTTTGGTGAATATTCATTGATTTTACAAAAGAAAAAATACGTGTCCGTTATTTTTTTAAACTCTAAATGACGGACTAATTATATTTGTAATTTACAGCTACTGTCAAATAGCCAATTATAATTTTCTCTCGCAGCAATCAGCCATAAACCTTGTTTCAAACAAAATAAAGATCACTTTCAATTCTGTCGTAGTAAAAGCAACAATTCTGCAGAAAACCTTATTGTCATAGGAATAAATATCATTTTAAGTTTGATAGTGATGCAAAATCAATGGAAAAATAACTTTTAACGACTCATTTGTATCGGAGTATTCGGAGCTTTTGGATGATAGACAAAAAATCTATGAATATAATTTATTGTATTATGTGAATTGTATTAGTGAGCATTGTAGTGTCTAATCAGCCATTTTGATGAGAACATACCAATGTTATGGTCAAACAACATGTAAAAGAATATCAATTGTAGATTATGTTGCTGAATATACAAAAATGAAATCCGTTCAATAAAATGTAAAAGTTAATTTAAACTTGTTTTATTAAAATAAAATTTACTACTAAATAACTATCTACATTCTTAAACCTAACTTTATATTATTGAAAATGTTAATATCATGTGTTTGTTGTAATAAAAATCATTGTCACGAGCAGCGGAAACAGCGTGAACTTGAACTTGTCCAAGACCTACCGCACCTAGTATGCTTTAATTACTTTAAGCATACTAGGTGTGGTAACATTAAAACCTATATATCTCAGTCAAAAATTCGAAAATACAATGTGGCACTATTATGTATGTATTGCATTCATCCGAAGCACGCAATGATGATCTTCACTGGACCCACATAATGGACCTGCTTTTCTTCTTTTACTTACGGAGATCATGCCTGTGCTCCAGCAGAGCATATTAACATTTTCAATATCTACCTCTTAAACTATCCTAATCAGTGGCATTTCTGAACTTTCCTCTCATAAACTTAGGTAATGGTACAACACCGGGGCACGGGACTTGTCCGTAAACTTCACAGATGCATGGTCGCTCACAACCAATACCGAAGTTAGCTGGGTTATCTTTCTTTTCCGCAGCTATTGATTCTTGTTCTAATATTTCCTTTGATTTTCCTGTAATTAGAAAGAGAAGAGTTTAACTGAAAATATTTATAAAATTATTCTCGAGGTCCTAATTCAAATCAAATCAAATCAAATCAAATCAAATGCATTTATTTCAAGTAGACCAGTTACAGGCACTTTTGAATTGTCAATGACATAAAATATAATTAAATACTACAAAATTATGGTGCTACAGTCCCAGTCACAAGACATAAAAACTGTGAAAGTACCGTAGATGCCCGTTCCAAGAAGTAGATCTCTATGGAGAAGAACGGGCAAGAAACTCCATGGACACTCTTTTTAGATCGCCAAAATTATTACAAAAACCTATGTTACATCATTAATTTTGAGATGGTACATTATGTGAGAACGATGTAGCAAGTTAAAAGTGTCCACAGTAAAATACCAAAAAAGACAATTCAGAAACAAAATAATCAATAATTAAAATAAACCGTGGCAGCTAAGAGATGACCAGTCTCAACTGACAGCACCCGTTCACGAACATGACACACGTATCAGCACCATTCAGCTCAACCATTTTGGAGGGAGCTAAATGATCCGACACACGTGCCACCATCAGCGACACATTTAAGTGAGCATGACATTCTCTCAACCACCAGGGCAAAATCGAGTCAATAATCATTAATAAGTAGTACATAGTACTCACACATGTGCAATAAAATTATATAATACTAAGAAATTGAATCGATACAATGCAATAATAGTCTTACAATCTTCTGCAGCTTCCTCAATAATTATGCGTGTTACCTAATTAATAAGTTTACCCCTATTGTTGTGGAGCAGGACCAGCATTGAGCCAAGCATTTTTATCATTAACTAGCACTTTGCCCGCGACTTCGTCCGCGTGGGTTACGTACTTTCCTAATTCCCCCTTTTCACCCCCTTAAAGGTTAAATTTCCAAAAACCCCTTCTTAGTGCTCCCCTACATTATAATAGGAAGCTGTGTGCAAAATTTCATATTCCTAGCCCCAGTAGTTTCGGCTGTACGTTGATATGTCAGTCAGTCAGTTCTCCTTTTATATATATAGATTGAAGATTGATATAATCCTCCAACTTGTAATATGCTTGCCTACATAGTGTGCGTTTTATACATGATTTGAATTTTGTTTCATTCAGTTCTATTATGTGAGGAGGTATTTTATTGTAACATTTTAGGCAGTACCCCATGAAAGATGTGTCTACTTTAGCTAGCCTAATTTATTACTATACATTAAAATTACATTCCAGCAGTATTTTGATTTTGGTTTTAATTTCATTTACATGTGATAATGTTGAGCAGTGGGGGCCCAGCTACAACTTACTTAGGTGCATTACTTTGTGTAATTTATTTCATCACCACTGCTCTCAAAACAGTGAAGGAAATCAGCATGTCCTAGAATGCATGTGGTGGATCAAGGGCCATTTCCTCTCACAGAGAGGAGGCCTGTGTCCCTGCAGTGGGAACATTATAGGCTGATAATGTTAAGGCAATAAAGGTGAATCTCCAGTAATTCAGACTAAAAGTGTTGTAGGTACAAGAATTTGGTACAGAAACTTGCCAGGAAAATTACTAAGATGAACTTATAACCAAACTTTTTTCAGTACTACCGTTCTGGTATTCCCTGTGTCAGCGTATAGGCCTATCCAGTACATAAGTAAAACGAAACTCACCAACAGTATTAATTAAATGCTCCAATATTTCTTCTTTCGACTTATTGTCAACATCTACTAAAATCTTTCTCCCGTCTTCGAAATAACACTTTATGAAAGGCGAAGGAGTAAGGTTCTTCAACGTTGCTACCTGAACGTCAGGATTCTTGTATTGGATTTGCGGCAAATACCAGAAAACGAACTCTTTAGCACCAAGATTATTTTGTCCATTTATATTGTACGCCACCGAAAATATCTTGATTTTGTCTTTTAATACTAGTCTGCCCGCATTCAGATAGTTGAGTGTACGTCGAATAGGTGCTCTTCCTTTCATGAACGGCATATTTGGTGATTTTAATCAGATTTTTTACAAACAAAATAACCTATCACCTAACACAGAATTATAACCTCCTAACTTTTTTTTTTTTTTTTTTTTTTAATTTGTTCTTTTCAGAACAGGCTAAGGTCTGAGACCATGCTGCCTAGTCTTCAGTTAGCAGTTTTCTTGAGTAAGGTAAAAGATCCAGTTCATCAGTATTTGTAAAGTAGGGAAATCCAGTATGATTCATTAGTTTTTTATATCCATAAGTAAGTAATTCCAGTGTAAGTCATTAGTATTCCGAAGTAATCAAATCCAGGTAAATTCATCAGTTTCTTAATTTCCAGGTAAATTTAATCCGTATATAAATCTTCAGTTTATTTCAATAAAATCCATTTATAAGATTTGTTTCCACAAAATCATGAGTCAAGTCCAAGTAATTTATCCAAGTTATTTTGTAAGAGCCGAGTGTCAATTCCTTTTTTTTTTTTTTAAACCCAACTGACGTTAGGCAACTGAATGTTAGGTTAACATGCTATATTATATTTATTTACATAGATCAGTATTTGGATCAATACAACTAATTAAAAATACAAATTATATTATAAGAGAGTCAATGAGGAGATATTTATATAATGTACATAATATATACACGTGAAAATTACACCCTAAGTTATATTTGTCCAACTGTATTATTAATAAAATTAAACAAAGCTACATAAGTCGAACTATTTACAAGAAGAGCCTGAATGGAGCGCGGTACCAAAACAGGGCTACCATAAATTTCAATTAGCTCATCCATCAGCACAAGGCGCTGGATGCCAAAAGATGGGCACTCAAAGAAAATGTGAGCAAGAGATTGCTCTGCTTGAGAGTTACAATGATCACAAAGAGGACTTTGTATAATTTTCAGACGACACAAATGATAATTTAGTCGACAGTGACCAAAACGAAGCCTGAGTATGGTGGAGTAAAACTTCCTGTTCATGTAAGTATTGACTTTACAGAACCAAGGTATGGTTCCTATGGGAATATTGTATACTGCATACCACATACCTTTATTTTCTATTTGAACTGTATGATTCCAGTGTCTTTTCCATTTAACAATAGACCTTATTTTCAACAGAGGAACTATGTCTGAACAAGGAACAGATATGTTGAGGGAACTACTTGAATCTGGGACATCATCAGAATTTGTTATAGCTCTAGCTAAAAAGTCAACCCTTTCGTTGCCCATCACACCAACATGTGAAGGGACCCACATGAACAAAACCTTAATGTTATGAAAAGACAAATGCAACCAAGATTCTTTTATTAATGATATAAAATAGTTTGTGTTTGCATTCAACCTATTATTTTTGAGGTTTTCAAGAACACTCATGCTGTCACTAACTATAACCCATTGACAACATCCGTCATTTGAATTCCTAATGTGCTTTAGGGCAGCAAGTATAGCCACAGCCTCGGCTGTGAATATACTTGTGTTTGAGTTTATTTTATAACCAGTACCAGAATTCAATAGCGCATCAAAAATAGCAAATGATACTGATGACTCAGTTTTAGACCCATCAGTATACACAAATCTGTGATAAGTAAACTCATGAAATTTACTGTATACATCTTCTTTATTGGAT
This sequence comes from Agrotis puta, assembly GCA_943136025.2. Classification (NCBI taxonomy): domain Eukaryota; kingdom Metazoa; phylum Arthropoda; class Insecta; order Lepidoptera; family Noctuidae; genus Agrotis; species Agrotis puta. Next base: position 3,612,149 of record OW964190.2, on the reverse strand, counting down.
AAATTGTGATCAATAATGATGTCAATTGCAGGAAATTTGCTGTCAAAATCCCCCTGATAACATGGTAAAATAGAAGACTTATGAATTTGCAGAGTTTCAAGAAAATTTACATATTGAGGAAAGCCCTGAAGTATATGATAAGTTACAAATGGATGATGTACATGATTGTTTTAAATTGGAAAACAGGTGATTATTATTTTTACTATAAAGTTTTAATAGGAACCTTTCCTTCAAGTAAGAGAATCTTATACTTAATGGAGGAAGATTACATTCAACTTGCATTGCATTGATTGGCGTACTTTTGAATGCCCCGGTAATGAGTCTCAAACTTTTATTTTGTATTTTATCAAGAATATCTACTAACCTTCTATCACCAGCAAAACAGAGAAAACCATATTCAAAATGACTACGAATCAAAGATTTATACAATAACAACAATATTTTTGGGTCAGCTCCCCAGGACGTTCTACACAATGACTTCAAGACATTAAAAACTCTGTTAGCTCTAGAACATATCAATTCAACATATTTTTTCCAAGCCAAATTATGAGTGAAGGTAACACCTAAAAACTTAGCTTCATGAAAAATTGGTATAGAAACTTGATTGTAATAAACAGAAGGACTGATATTGCTAGTTCTACCAAAAACGACTAGTTTAGATTTAAGTGCATTTATATCTAGATTTAAATAGGAAAAGTACATGTACAATCCTTCCAATGCTTTATTAAGGCACTGTGTCATATTTTCCAAATTTTTCCCAGACAAATACACAACTAAATCATCAGCAAATTGAAGATTTTTTACTTTGGAACCTAGAATCAAATTTAAACGACGAATGTACAAAATGAATATTAATGGAGACAGAATTCCTCCTTGACAAACTCCTACTGAAGCAAATCTTGGCCCATGTAATTTATCATTATATTTAACATAAACTTTCCTTTCAGTTAAGAATTCATGAACCCAGTGGACAATTTTGTTTGGAATTCCAATATGAAGTAATTCAGAACAAAGGACATCAATATTTACACTATTAAAGGCTCCAGCAACATCAAAGAATACTGACATTAAGCAATCCTTGTTATTTAAACTATTTTGAATATCAAGCTGTAACTGACAAATACTTTCACGAGCTGATGTTCCCCTACGAAAACCAAATTGGTTAGCAGGTAGAATATTGTTTTGTTCTATGTAAAATTCCAACCTTTGTTTTATTAATTGTTCAAAAATTTTACCAACGCAGGATGTTAAAGCAATAGGACGATAAGAATCTGGATTAGACCTAGGCTTATCTGGCTTCAAAATGGGTACCAAACAATCAGACTTCCATGTATGAGGTATATTATTGTTCAACCACAAGTTATTCAATATTTTGAGAAAAGTGTGCAAACCCTTATCACTGAGCTTTTTTATCAAGATGTATGGAATACCATCCAGTCCAAAAGCACTATCTTTTCTAGAATTTACAGCAGACTTCAATTCTTGTATCGAAAAGGGTTTTACTAAAAAGATATTTTCAGAGTTTAACTCGCTGGCAATGGGAAAATTTGACTTATTATTTACATAATCTGGAGTAAATTTTTCCAAAAAATCCTGAATCCAATTGACATCATTATTGTTGCAAGAATATGTTTTATTAAATTTCCGCATATATTTCCAGATTCTGGACAGAGGCGTACATCGATTAAAGGAACTGCAAAGTTCAACCCAACTATTTGATCTTTCTGTTTTCAAAGTAAGTTTTTTGAGGGCTTGTAATCTTTTAAACTCGATAAAAGTTTCTTCTGACGGATTATTTTTAAAATTTATATAGGCTGACTTAGACTTTTGAACCGCTTCTGAACATTTTTTATTCCACCAAGGAAGAGGAAGGGTTTTTACCGAATTCCTATAAGAGTTACGAATAGAATAATCAGCTGAGTAACTAGCTGTCGTATTATGATAAGGAAGGGACTTGTTAATTGCAGAATGCAAAAGTTGACAAAACTCTGTATAACTTTCCAATGGAGCAACATGTTGATCCTGAAAAGTAGATAGTTGAATATCTACATTTTGCTCATACATCTTCCAATCTACCATTTTAAAGTTAGGATAAATGGGCAAATTTGTGTTATTGCTTGTGCTTTCTATATTATTATTATTGATAAAAACTTTCATAATTACAGGAAGGTGGTAACTGCCAAGAGGATCACAATGAACAGACCAATCACAAGAAAGAGCCAATGATGGGGAAACTATGGACAAATCTAAGGCATTTGGACGCCACGTTAAAGAACCGACTGTTGTCACTTCACCATTATTCATTAACACCAAATTATTATCATCAACAATCTCTAAAATATCCCTACCTCTTGAATTTGTAGAATTACATCCCCATGATGTGTGATGGGCATTGAAATCACCAGCAAATATCATTGGTTCAGGCACAGATTTTATTAAACATTCAAATTTATGTTTGTCAAAAGATGGAGTGCAATTTGTTGGACAGTAGAAACTTACTATACTTATTTCTGTACTATTTACAGTAATTCTTACACAAATATTTTGTAAAGAATTATCAGAATATGTAATTATTTTTCTGTAATTTATATTATTGCAAATTAAAATAGCTACACCATTGTGTTTATTTCCAATATCATGTCTTTCTATTTTGTATCCTCTAATGTTAAAATGTTTGATGGGTGTTAACCAGGTTTCTGATATAATTGCAACATGTATGTTAAGCTCATGAAGAAATTGGGTTAATAAAAGTTTGTTACTTAAAATACTTTGTGCGTTCCACTGCATTATATTAAGATCCATTATTAGATGTGGAAGAACTCATACGGAAAGTTTGTTGCAGAATTTCTTTTATGGAGGATGAATTAATAGGATTATCTTTTTGATTTAATATAATTTTAGTTATAGCATTTGTTAAAGTATTCATAAAAAAATCTGATTTAGTCAAATTAATAATCTGTGTTTCAATGTTCTTCTGTGTTAATTTTGGAAAAGAATGTTCATTAAATAAATCGGAATACTTAGCAGCTCTGGACTTGACTTTATTCTCTTCTATTTTCATTTTTTTCTGCGGGCAAGTGTTTGAGATGGAAACATGGTTACCACCACAGTTGACACATTTAGCATTTTTAGGATCTTCTTTACAAGTTTTAAAGCTATGCTTATCTGTACATATGGAGCATACAACTTCATTCTTACAATATTTTGCAATGTGTCCAAACTTCATGCATTGCAAACACTGTTTGACAGGAGGAACGTAACAGCTTACCTCGTGTCTCCAGGAGTCAAGATACACGTATTGCGGCAACTCGGTAGAGGCGAAAGTAACCGCAACAGTTTGAGTGGGGACATACGTGACCGCGCCACCCTCACTTAGTACGCGGCGCATGAAACGCCTCACCTGTATTACATTTCTAGAACTTCCAATCAAAGCAAATATTCTTTTATTAGACAAATCCGTAGGGACGGAAGTAAGAACCCCGGTCACCTCGGTGTCGACTGCAGGTATTGTTGCGTTTAAACCCATTTCTTCTAAAAGTTTTTTATTTTGAAGGAATACATTGGCATTGTTGGATAGGTCAAATGTTATACCTATTTTATACTTATTTATAGATTTTAAATGTAATATGCCAGTGACGCAATATTTGCGTATAGCGTGTGAAATAGCCAGTCTGTCTTTGTCAGAAAATTGCCGCTCAGTCTGATGAGATAAAAATACTATGTATTCGGTTTTCTTGCTATTTTCTGGATACTTCCTTGAGTATCCAGGGACTTTAAATACTGTATACTTCCTGCTGTTGTCTACTGAATCATCAGAGTCAGAAGAAGTCTCCGTGGTATCCCGTTCAATTCGACCATCAGGGGGCTCCCCTTTTTTCCTCTTCTTTCCACTTCCCCCCATTGTTTATTACACTATTTACAAATCTAAACCACTACTATTTTATAATTACAACTAATTTTGAGACACTAAAACAATATAAAACAAATTAATTTTGAATTATTTAGGATTTGGCGCCTTGTTCGTTTCAAGGTTCCCGCGCTTTTTATAACCTCCTAACATGCAGACTGTCAATGTCATTTTGACATGGCAGCTTTTTTTTGAAATGTTTTTGGCATGGCTACGAGGCCTTTATGCCAAAACTGTGGCAGCTATTCGTAGATCATAGACGACACAGTTCTCTATGGAAACCTTAGACGATCATGGCTATTGCTCATTTAAAAACTGCAAAATAGTGAAATTAAACGAGATTAGTAAATCGTTATTATTTTTGCAAAACGATAAAGTCAAGATTGCACGTAAATGCTAACGTATGAGGATCATGTTTTTTTAATTTTAATTTTCATGGATGGTTAACAGTTTACAACACACGTTATTTTTTTTCTAATTCTACTGCTGACAATCTTTCCTTTTTCGAGCGCTACGTAAAATGCTCAGCGTATTCTTCAAATAAAAATCACGGGACTAATTGTTTTGCAGTTAACACTATTGAAAGCCATTGAGTTGTTTTTGCAAAAAGTTTTAGATAGATTTATAATAGAAAGCCAGAGAGTATTATAATATTCTGATGCGTAAATTTGATAGCTGTCAATGTAATTTCTACAGAACTACAACTTTCATCAATTTGCGTTAGAAGAAAATCATACAGAATGGGCACAAACTGAAAAACCGTTGATCTATCACAGTAAAAACCAACCATGTTAGATCATAAAGCTAAAATGTAATTAACATCAATAACCTACTGGATACTATAGTCAGATAAGATGAGTGGCAAATCTAAATCCAAATGCGGCAGCGTTAAGAATCCTTGCAAATACTGTCTTGGACAAGTGACCAACAAAAACGGATTGCAATGCCAAGGGGCTTGTAAAAAATGGGCCCACTACAAATGCCTCCAATACACTCCAGGAAAGATTTCTGACATCAAGGCTGGCATAATTAAAGTGATGTGCCCATGTCCCGATTGTGAAACAAACCAGGAAAAAGAGTTTTTAACAAATCCTCCTTTTACATGTTCAAACCGTAAATGTCCAGGCAACGTAACAGGTCCTCCTAAATGTGATTCTAATGAATGTCCTTTGAACAAGCCAAAGGGAATGCAGTGCTCGAAAAACACATGTGCTGACGATGCAGTGGAGTGTCCAAGTCCGCCAAGGTTGCCTCCCCCCCGGAAGAAATGCCCTCCTCGATCATCGTCCCCTCCTCCGCGATGTTCGCCAATACCTAAATGCTATGTAAATTCTGATGAAAGACCCACCATGAAACCTAGGAATCAAAAGACAAATGAAGTTGCCTGTTCAGATTCTGACAGTTCGAATGACGAACCACCACCATGTAAGTTTTTAGGGCTTTTTGATTTGATCTACCTAGTTATAAGAGGTAGGGAAGACTAGAACTGAACGACTACACATCTAGAAAGTGGATCACTATTTAGATGGAAATACCTAATATATTATGGTAGAAAAAGACGTGCTGTGCCGACCTAAAATGGGCAAAAGGTTAGTTTATGGCAGGAGAATGTAACCTGTATTTCTGTTTTTTTTTTTTTGAAAGTTGGCTCAAACGCAGCTTACTGCCAAAAAAGTTCCAAAATCAAGACAATACTGAAAAATGTAAGATAGTGGTTTATCGCAATGCCTCATTAAGGAAATTGTATACCCATTGCCGTTGCTAATAATATAATTTCACTTAGGACCCAATCGTATCACGAGTCAGTTTTATGCACAAGAAATTAATTGGCTTACGGCTAGATATTTTATTAGCCTAGGGTAGATATCTCGGGCACGCCGCAATCGCGGCGGTAAGACCCTTCTGAGCAGTGGCTGGAAAGGAGCCACGGTGTCCTCAACTTCAACTTGACACAGGTTCTCACCAGACATAAATGTTTCGGGAGATTCTTGTGTCTGATTGGAAAGGAAGAATCGCCTTGGTGTCACCACTGTACGGATCGCCCTGAGGACACGTTAGAACATGCGGTGCAGGTCTACCCCGCTTGGACAGAGCACCGACGTGTCTTCGCGGAGGCGGCAGGCGGCAACCTCTCGCGCCCGGCATTGATCGAGGGCCAAGCTGTGGGGCACGACGTAATGGGAAGCAGTCAACTCCTTCTGCTTACTGTCAAGCTAGCGAAGGAGGAGGCGGGAAGCATGAGGCCTCCACCACACGACACAAAAACCGCGGCAGAAATCCACGACAATGGACGGACATCGCGAAGTGTTTTCCGGCCACCGTAGGTACAGGCATACGGACAGCGAGTAATGCGTGACTTTCAGTCTGATCATGGAACATGCCCTGGTCGACGGTGGTTGGTAAGCGAAGATGTGGTCGACGTTGAAGCACGCTTACCTAACCTATTCACTCTTGACTTGAAGACCACCAGGTTCTAGTTGTCAGGAAATACAGACCCCGGCAAGAAATTCCATTCGTTAGCTGTGCGCACAATAAAAGTATTGGCAAAACGCTTTGTACGTACCGGAGGGATGTCCACCATGTGTAAAGATTTTTGGTATAATCATCAAATGAGTCATCTCACCCAGGGTGGGTCGGGAGGGACTGTCTGGCTTGTACTGACTAAAATCCACTGCGATCCTTCAATAGCGCTTTACGTTCCAGGGTCACGGTTACCTGATGAGACAGTCACCCACTATGTAACAATGGCGCATTTTCGAAATTGCCAAACGGAATCAGTTGTGCAGTTCCATCGCACACTCACCGAAATGAAACAGATTAAAAACCGACAAACTGGCAAGGCAACTCAGCGTCGATACTAAAGGCTCTATGCGTTATCATAAGATACTACCTATACTCACCAATTTTCTTCATTTCAGGCCCAAAAATAGAAGAAGATTCTTCCAAAGATCAGGACCAGGATGCAATGGTACACGCCCTACAAGAAATGTGCGGCACGGTTGGACAGCTGTCCAACCAGATACAGGAGCTTATGTGCAAGATTAACAAAATGATATAATTGGAAGTGGAACAAAAATCATGTCAGACAGATCTAAATAAATAGTTTCTCAAGAATTTTTTTGTTTGTATATTAAACGTGCCAAATGCCGAAACCGCAATCGCAATCAAAAACCGAAACGGCGAATGTGATTCTGCGTTCAATCGCTTTGATAAATCACAGTAACTCCTTAGTAGGGTTTGTAAGTTTATGAAAACGCTTTCGTTGATGGTTTAGGGCAACAGGTGCACTGTGCCGTCTCTGGCTGTAACTAATAAAGGGACCAGTTTCAAGTTTCAAGATCATTTGCGCCGATGAATACTGGCTAGAAATGTGAATGCTGGAATTACAAAAACGCAAATATAAAAGTAGACAAGTATAAAAGTATTGAATGATCATAAGCTGCCAAAAGTCGGATTGGTATTATCGTTTGCAGTTATCATGTAATACTAGTGAAGGAGGGGCTATTTTACCGTTCCGTGAATACGAATTGGGAGTGTAACGGAGAGATAGCGAGCTTGACACGATCTGTAGCAGCCGCGCGTTTAAGAAAGAGTTCTGAAGGTATACAATTCCAATTTGTAACGGTAAAGCCGGGCTGGAGACAGATGTCTAGTTTTCTGGTATTCTGTAAAGATCAGCACACGGCATTATCTCCACCTACCAAAGAGTTCGATTGTAGGTCTCAGAATATCAGTCAAGAGAAACACAATAGCTCCAGACAACTTCGGGGACTTTTGCCGATTTTGAAATCGGGGAAGACTATTTTTTTCATTTTTTTCAAATGAGATCTAGATTACACTTGACAGATCAAAGTGTCACAGACACCAGAAGAAAGAAAAATATTATGTGTAAAATGTCAATGTCAAATTACAGCGTAATAGAAATTCACCCTAATTCGCCATGCCGTTAAAAAAATAGAATATATTACACTAAACAGTAACCTATAACATCAACCATGGTAACTGTTTTCAAAAAAGGTTTAATAAGTTTCTAATCACAATGTCAAAGAAGTGCAACAAAGTGAAAAACCCATGTAAGATTTGCTTAGGAGTCGTGACGCAGAAGACAGGCTTACAATGCCAGGGTGCCTGCCGATGTTGGGTGCACTACAGCTGCCTGAACTACACTCCTGGTAAAATCAGAGATATAAAGGCCGGTATCATCAAGGTAACATGCCCCTGCCCAGACTGCAAAACAACTCAGCCGAAAGAATTTCGGACTGATACACCTTACAGTTGCAATAACTCAATGTGTCCGGCAAATGTACCTCCTAAATGTGAGAATCACAAATGTCCAATTAACGATCCGACACTTAACCTAAAAAATCCGGCTTGCGGGCCACCTCCGTGCGCCCTTGGCAAATGTGGGAAAAAAGACTGCAAGCAATACAGTACTCCACGGCTAGCGGATGACCCCGCTCCACTTGCAAGTCCTCCTAAGCCATGCAAACCTGATCCATGCGACGCCAACCCGATATTGCCAAAATGTCCTTCTGGATGCTCATCAAATAACGATATGGCCGGGGACTTCGGAATCTACCAATCGAGGACCGGTGGCGGTGGTGGAGGCGGCAGAGTTCAAATGCCTCCTATGCATGTTGTCGAGCAAATGTGTAACACTGTTGGGGAACTCACGAATCAGATTCAGCAGTTAATGATGCAGATGAAACAGGCAGTCCATGATGGGCCAGGGCCAGGACCTCCGCATCAACCACCGCCGAAAGCTTGTCCACCCCAACAAGGTCCGAAATCGGTGTGTCCAAAACCTTGTTTCTGTCCTGGAAATCCGGCTCGACGATAGTAGCAACTTACTTATTTTTCAAACAAAAACACAATCATTCTTCGGAATCTATTGGAAAATATTACCATGTGAACCAGCTTCTGGTTAACGTTTTATTGCAACGTCACTTGTGAGTTTTATTCTATAATAAGTTTTTAAGACCAAAAACGTTTAAAATACAATAATTCTGATTCAATACTTTAGATACATAAATATTAAATCAAATCAAATACTTTTTTTATTTCTTTGCTAAAGACGGTAATATTCAGATAAATAGATGTCTTGAATTATATCCTTACAGATAACCTTACTAATCTTATAAATGCGAAAGATTGGATGAATGGATGTTTGTTTGTTAATCAATCAGGTCACAACGGATTTAGATAAAACTTGGCACAGAGGTGGACTGTAGTCTGGGTTAACACATATTTTTATCCTGGTAGTATGTATAAAGGACTTTACGAGTGTAGGTACTCTCATACTCAGATCGAATAGCAACTCGATATGAACAGAGATTAATCTGGCTCAGGGGGTCTACTTACTAAGTCTGTGAACCAAGACCCGGGTACGGAAACGAACGTTACTGTGAATGATACGAATATTTTTTGTTTCACACTTTTTTTTTACTCACTCGTACGAACCCTTAAAAAACTCCAACCTCAGCAAGGCTAGCTCAAGGTCAAAATTTTACCACCGACGTAACAGCCTCCAGTGCCCCCCGACCTTCAATGTTTAGATGACGGTTGTCAACGGAATCTCGTCTCGAATTGATTTCACAAACTTCTCGACTTTGGATTAAGTCGACCACAAGTTCAAACGTGTGTATTGTGCAAGTATGATTGGCAATCAAACTTGTTAGCAAGTCGTCATCTGTCAAATGTTGTGTGTGATTATCTTGGGACAAATAGTTTTGAAGCCTGTTAACGAGATACTGAGGTGTTGGCATTGAGGTTTTGGGCAGGGCCGTCTTATCTTGTGGGCACTGTGGGCAAGTTCCACCCTTCAATCTTGAGCACCTCTGAGATTTTATAATACAAGTGCTATCAAAACAAAAACCTAATTTCCTGGGGGGGCGGGGGGTCTTTAACATTTGCAAGCTCGCTACGCTCGGTTTTTTACTTTACATTCGTATTATTCCCTTTATTTTCTGCACTATCCGTAGACGCAGACGCATGCCCCTGGCTACGTAGGTACAGGAGTTATTTGAAAATAAAATAAAGCCGCTGATTATGGAGCATTCTATAGATGAGATAATGTTTGAACGGTGTGTATTTAAAAAACGTTTTTCTAAAAGCAATACATTTTTATTAAAAAAAAAAAAAAAATTATTTCTCTTGCTTTTGCATTTTACATGAGCCCAAGTCCCAGGATATCCCTTCCGCTCCACCCAGTTTCCACACTGGGTGGAAACATTTAATGATTGTCCACCCCAAAAAAAGTTCCTCAATAAGGCAAAGCCGTCCCTGGTTGTGGGGTTTGAGCTACTAAATTGTGTACAATCTGTTTATGTACCTACAGGTCGATAGCGAAAGCCTGTCTGACAAAACTAACTCGTCAACGAAGTGTGAGACAAACGGGTGATTTTTTTTCGAAATTATGTTACAAGACCCAGCTGAGTTTAGTAATAGAAAATAATACGAAAAATAAACTATAATAATATACCTGCACGACTACTTTTAAAAAAATACTGATCAAAATCAATTCAACGAGTTTAACGACACCCACGAGGTTATAATATTAGATACTAATTACCAAAGTTGTCGATTGAAACTAATTGATCCCTGTGGAGACTTGGACGAAGTTATTTTCACTGTAGGTACAGACGCCAGCACATCAAGCTACCACAATCTGTCAAAGGATATTGCCAAGTTTCCTTTGAAGCCTCGGTGAAAACCCAACAAAGATGAACTGTATGCAAGTGACGGGTATATGCAAGTGACGGATATATGCAAGTGACGGATATCATGCAAGTGACGGATATATGCAAGTGACGGATATATGCAAGCGACGGATATATGCATGTGACGGATATATGCAAGTGACGGATATCATGCAAGTGACGGATTGGTAGGTTTTCAGCAGTGGACGTCTTCAGGCTTCAGGCTTCAGGGGTGATTGCCCTTTAAGTTACAAGGCTTAGACAGTCCCGCGAATAATACGAACTACACGCAGGCAACGCCACTGGCTCTAAGCTAGTAAATTCTCTCATTTTATTAAACTTGTACTAAAACGTATAATAATAATTCACGTGACACAATATAAGCGCTACGCAAGTCAAAATAAATTATGTATGAGGCAACCTTTGAAACGTCACATTTTTGACTTTGAGTAGCATTTTAAAAGGGTCGTTTTAATTGTAAATCTACCCTTTTGTATGTACTGGAAAATATGTAGGTTGCTCTGAATATGTAGGTACTTAATAGATTCTTTTAATGGATATAATATTAATATACATCACCTCGCCTGCCTAGCCTTTTCCCAACTATATTGGGGTTGGCTTCCAGTTGAACCAGATGCAGCTGATTATCAGTATTTTATATGGAGCGACTACCTATCGGACCTCTACAATGATGATACCCCATGGTAAGACTGGTTGTCAGACTTGAGAGCTTCTGCCTAACAGTATCGACTGTTTTGACAGTCGTTACTGTTAGGCAGAAGCTCTACAAATGACAGCCGGGACCATCGACTTTACGTGCTTTCCGAGGCACAGAGAAAACTATGACAGATGGTCAGTGGTCACCAATCTTCAGACCAACCTCGGCAAGCGTGGCTTAACCCGGAATATTCATTTAAGGTAAGTTTTCTTTAGTCTAGGTCAGTCAGAGGTGACAGAGACAAAGTCGACGATGGAACAAGCTTACCCGGAAGAAGCCTGTTCACTCTAATTTTGAATTTATATATACCTCTTAAAACTACTTTTTACTCGGACCTTGTGGAAACTCGAACAAACTTCCGTGCGTTCAAGCGTTTTTGCCATACCTATTGTTGGAATCAAATATAGCAGCTCACAATTTAGGACCCATTAATATTAGTAGTCATTTTACCCGTGGTGCTAGGCAACTGGGCTTCTCCCAGTTGTAATGTCCCTTTGTGCCTATTGGCCTTGTTTTGTTCTGTCTCCTGCTTGCATGGAGGGAAGTGGAAACATATATTTTTTCCTACTCCTCCACTATTCTTTTCTGATTAATTTCGTTGCAGGATCCAAGACAGGTAAATTCATTCTCCGGGACACGTCGACCTTCATTGTCTCGGCCCTTTTCTGGTTGGTTGCCACTGTTGATTCTGGCTTACAGGAGTTGCAGTGGTTAGGGAATAGTGTGGTGGGTTTGTCCCAAATTAAAAAAAAATACCTCTTAAAAAACCACACTAGGATTTTCTCCTGTATTGTAGATGCGTTTACAAACCCCCATACACAAACGCCCAGACTCGGAAATACTACTTGAAGATCTATACTAATATTTTTTCCGTGCGGTAATCGAACCAGCGACACGCAGCGCAGCAGTCCAATCATTCAGTCATTTGCATGTCAGCATTTTAAAACTTACAGAATTTTTATCAATTCAAACTTATATTATTTCAATTTAAAAGTTCTACGTTCAATTTCAGTTTGAAAGACCATTTATTTTTAAATAAAAATAAAAGTTTTTACTCAGATATATCTCGAAAGTTTTCCACAGCGCCGCGGTGTAATGTATAAAAGATCGATTCGATACGCCATACCTAAGGATTCGTACTGCAAAAGAAACATCACAGTATAAAGGAACACCGGGCTCACCTAACAATAAAATGAAGACTGTAAACGTTTGAGTATGAATAAGACAACCTTTTGATAGTTCAATCTACGAAGACATGTTATATCGCAAAGTAGAAAAGGGTTTGTCGACGGCAGAAAAGAGAAAATGACAAAACATAGAAAATATATTCACAGTTTTAAAACAAAAATAATACAGAAAATAAATGTTTATTTTCTTCAATGATGTACGGATCGTGCAAAAACAGTCAAATTGCATAGAAATAATGATGAAATAACTTCTGTCTAGGTGAATAAAGTTGGTCGCGGGACTGTACGAATTACCGTGACCCCGGAACGTAAAGGGCTATTGAAGGACACCGTGGATTTTAGTAAGTACGAGTCTGATAGTCCCTGCCGCGCTGCCCTGGGTGGGAGGACTCATTTGATGATTTTACCACGAAAAAAAAAGGTGGAATAAAGTTAGGATTGGTGATGCTACGCATAATAGGCTGCTGGGCGAACAAAAAGACAAAGATTTCGTTGCAAACCGTAAAGCAATTTGGGGGAAAGAAAAATCGACTACGACGATCTTCCGATATGTAGGTACACGGGACGATTTAACAACTGACCCTCCCAAAATACAAGAGAAATTCCTGATGTGGGACAACATTATACCTACCTTATAATCAAAACAACTTAGGATCATTGGTAGCTTAACAAAATCCTACAATTTTTAACAAAACCGCTTGCGTCGTTGCATTCACGCGCGCCTCAAAGAGGAGTCAGCAATCTGACGGGACCTCACTTAAGCCTTTGTCAAACAGACAGGCGTGACGAATGCGAAGCGTGACGTTTTTATTTGTAATGTATGGAATTGTTTGAATCCAGTCACATAGAAAAGCGAAAGCGATCCGATAGCTAGACAGAACTGTCGGACTGACGTCTCGCTTCGGTTCAGTATCGCTTCGGAAACGCTTCGCTTTCGCCTGTCTGTTTGACCAAGGCATTAGAGGGCCAAAGCCTGCCGTGGACGCGGGACTGTCGCATCAGTAACCCCGGATCGTAAAGGGCTGTTGAAGGATCACCGTGGATGAGTCAGTACGAGTCTGACATTTCGTCCCGTCCTGCCCTGCGTCACCTGCGTGGGAGGACTCATTTGATGCTTTTACCACGATAACAATGCCTATTTGGCACAGCCGTGAGGCACACGGTACCTACTTTTTTGTTCATCCTTTTCCATTGTCTCGTAATTTGTCATTGTAATTGTGTGCCTAAGGCGTGTCAAATAAACTTATTTTCTTTCTTTCTTTCTTTCTTTCGTCCCATTCATACCCTGAAGTACACAAAGATATTGAAACTTTTCTTGGTAGTAGATATAATATTTTTTTATTCTCTTTTTAGTCGCAGCGCGAAACGATGGAGCGTGGTTGTAAGAAGTTTTCATTTCTTGGGCGCCATCGATATTAATGAATACTGCAATTCGTGTTAGATACAAGTTCTCCTGAAAACTTTTTCATTTTGATGTTCCTGAAATCTGCAACAATTTATTTTCTCCTTGGATTTTCTGGATAGGGTTTGCTCTTAACTAAAATTTGAGATTCTTATGTAATTCCAGAGATGTGCACGCCCCGAGTCGACGGCGCGGCGCGTTGTATTCCACGCGCGCCTCAAGGAGTGTCAGCATAGTGACGGCGCCTTAGAGGGCCAAAGCCTGCCGGGGTCGCGGGACTCACGAATTACCGTGACCCCGGTACGTAAAGGGCTATTGAAGAACACCGTGGATTTTAGTCAGTCAAGTCTGACAGTCCCTCCCGCCCTGCCCGGGGGGGGGGGAGGACTCATTTGATGATTTTACCACGATAAAAAAAAGAAATGTGCACGTTCAAATAAATAAAAAACTGTCAGATTTCTTACATCACTATACATATACTAGCGACCCGCCCTGACTTTGCATAGATGCAATTAGAAAATTAAAAATTATATCACTCAAGAATAATGTAGCATTCTACATATTGTTACATAAAATATTTTCTCCCTCTCGGTTGGGGAAACAACTATAAGGAAACAACAAATTTATATAAAAACTGGTTTATTATTATACATAATAAATTTGATGTGACATTTATTGTTTAGTAGCTATGACAAGTAGGTCGAGAAAATTAAATTAAGATCTTAGTTTTAACTAAAGGTGGCTAGCCAGTTTATACCTTAACGGAAAGAGCTATGGGCGTGGGGAGTTGGAGATAAACCTGCCGAGTACTGTTCCGAGAAAAAGTTAAAAGTTAAATTATATCCAAACTAGAACGTTCCATTTAAATTCAAATTAAAATTAACAAATGGGCGCCAGGGACTTGGAGAGTCCCGGATCCTGAAGCTGAAGATGTTCACCTTACATCCGGGTGAATGAAGGATGAGCCCAAGATCCTCAATTTGAAATTCGGTGGAACACCGACATCCAGAACCGGTATAATATAGATCGGTTTACAGGCTCCGGTTTAAAACGGGAGCCGGATTAAAATATAAAAAAAATAAGGAGTATAAAAAAAAACAAGGAGTAAAAAAAAAAACCGTCTCGCACGGCGCGACCGCCTGCGGGCTTCGCAACCGTGCCGCTCGCTGTGCCGCTGGCTCCGCAGGTGGCTTCAGGCGAGCCCGAGCAACGGGTCCCGCGTCCAGGCCCCAACGGCCTGCTGGATCCTGGCGGCGGGATGAGCTTCTCAAGCTGCCTTCCTGTAATTTGCCATACGGAGACCCAATAATATACGTGGAACCAAATTGCTTTCCTTAACGGGACCGAGCGGGGGAATCAAGTAGCCTGAGCATGTAATGGACATCAGGTTCTCCATTCAAATACCGCTCCGGCGTGGCATCCGCCACGTCACCACGGGGTCCACGAATAACCTATAAATTAACACTGTGGTAGACACCGAGAAAACACCTACGGCCTATCTTCAGTAAATAGCGATGTTTAATACTCACAGTTCACTCTGAAGACACATCAACGGCGGCTGAAGCGGAACGCTCCGATCCTGGTCGCTGGTCAGAACAGGAATCCCGAACAACTAATCCGTTAATTGCGCATTCCTGGCGCAATTAAGAATCCTGCAATAAGTTTTCACGAGTTACGACTATATTCTCTCAACAACCGGGGAAGTGCTCACCGAACAACCTCAGACACCGTTACAATAAAAGAACTCACCTTCGCCAAAAAGTAATTGAGTTTGATGCTGACTGGAAGCCGGCTCGGGCCGAATGTGACGACTAACCATCGCTGGCGCGTCGGCCGGAAACCAAGGCTGAATTCGGGTGCCCAACAAATGTCACTTTCCCCATCTCCAGGGAGAATCCTTCTTGGTTACCAATTACAAACACTCCAAGGAAAACACTCAATTCCTCAAAAATACACCAAACTCACAAAAAAACTGTTCAACGTCACGTGTTTAAGCCTAAAGCCATTTCACTAAATTAAATCCATACGATTTCGTGGTCCAATTTATAATTCCTCGTAATCAACGATAACAATTACCCCTGAATATTAATTAGGCAAAATTGACATTTTTCGGTGACAACATTCTGTCACAGACAATTCACGCAAAAACTTCACAGATAATAAATGTTTCGCTGCTTTAGAATGTTCGAGAAAAAAGTCCATATTGAAAAAACTAAATCACTTCCGTTTACGGATATTTCATTTTATTAATATTTTTTATTTCCGTGATCTTAGAATTATTTAGGTTTGCTAAATCAGGTATTTTATATTTTCTATGATTTGCAAACTATTAGTTAAAAATATCGATTATTTTATAATCGTTAATCGGCGAATCGCCAGATGGCGCCTTGAACTGTCATAATTGACGTCTGATGTAATGTCAAGTGAAAAGTAAACAAGTAAACTTGTTTTGATTTAATTAATATTGTAAAACTGTTTAAAAAGTTTATTAGAAAAGTGAATCGTTGTGAAAAAGTGATAACCCAAGAAACTCCGTAATGGACTCGCTATATGTTGTCAGGTACACAGCCAGGTACAAAAAAACAACGTAACAGTACCTCCCCAACCACCAGAGATTTGACCCACTAGGGCAAATCTCGACGCTGGCCCTCCAGCGTTGAAGCAGACTCCAAAGGACCTAACACGCCTACAAAAATCCACAACGTCCAAGCCTGAAACGAGGAATGGAGAACGAACCGAAGAGAAGAAGATGTTATGGAAGCTGATGTACGATTGTTTACAAAAATTTCTCCTGGAGCGAGTCTAATCCATTTACGAACATGTAAAAGACAAGCTCCAAAGGGATTAAACAAAATTTTGAAAATAACTCCCAACGAACTATCCCAGTCTGACTTACTATATCTATGTAAGACAGACCTACCTACTCTATCGTACACCACCATTCACATCTTCAACTAGTAGACTACCAACAGTAATGCTGGCTGGTACCCAAATCAAACTGAAAAAAAATCTACAAACAAATGAAAATTGGCTAACCGTCTTCCCAAAATGGAAAGTAACGGTTTTCGCCCCTAATAAAAAAAATACCATCTTAAACGTATTCCATCAATGCAGCCTACACGCCCGCCATTATGGCCTCCAATCTCAGGACTATCATTTTGCTGCCTTACCAGCAATCCGGAGTTTTAGACTCCCAACAGGGTTGTTAAACATGCAACAACCACTCCCAAATATGGTTAACAAACGTGGACACAGTAGAAACCTGTGTACCACTACAAACCGTAAAAACAGTGGAAAATACTTAAATCCAACTGTAATATAGCGCCGTGGAAATAAAATCCCACAAAGCTAAAATAAAAACCAGCAACCTCAAGGCATATACAGCCCTCAATGGTTACTGCGACCAACTACGACATGCAAAAAGTAAAATATTTATTTTAAATAGGAATTAAATTTAAAAAAAAGAATTAATCATGGCCACATGGTGGTTTCATATCCTTAATATGCCATGTGCCCAGATTTTTGCCGGAACTACAGCCTTCCAATTCATACACTAAGGGTGAAAGTTTTTTCCTAATAATACATTTTTCGTACTTAGGTGCTAATTTGGCCATAAAGAATTTGGAAGCGTCACTCTGGGGATAAGTTTTCTTCCACACAGTGTCGCCTACCTCAAACTCCGCCTGCCTCCTACTTTTATTATAATAACGAGCACTACGAGTATGTGATTTTATGAGCGCTTCCTTTACTTTATCGCAGATACCACGTAACGTTCCTAGCTGGTCTGCATATGAACTGCGCGAAGAGCAAGCTAGAGTGAGCTGTCCAACGGTATCATTGCCGAAGACATCACCACTACTAACTGCTTCTCTGCCATGCACTAGAAAGAACGGGGTGAAACGAGTAACTTCATTCGTGGAGGTGTTCATAGCAAATTGGATCTTGGAAATGTTTACGTCCCAAGATCGATGATCATCCTCCACGAGTATTGATACCGCGGTCATTATGGTACGGTTATAGCGTTCTACGGTGTTCACGCTTGGGCAATAACGAGGTGTGAAGTGAACTTGAGGTATTTTGTACCTCTGTAGTAGTGAACGAATCTCGTTGCCCGTGAATTGCGTCCCGTTGTCTGCTATCACCGTACGGGGTATACCGTGTACCATGAAAACGCCGTCTTCTAGTTTCTGTGCTATAGCCTTACCAACAGCTCTACGTAAAGGAAACAGCAGACAATACTTCGTGAAACAGCACATGACAACAAACAGATACGTGAATCCCGCTCTTGACCGTGGTAACGGACCTACTAAGTCGATGCTTATAGTTTCGAAAGGTTTGGAACAGTCTTTCGCATCGCCTAAGAGACCGGAAGGAGGCTGTTGTGAGTGTTTGTATGCTGCGCATTTATCACATTTACCGACGTAGCTAACCACATCTTTGTACATGTTTGGCCAGTAGTATCGGAGAGCGAGTCTTTTATAAGTTTTAAACACTCCAAAGTGTGGTGCTAATTCGCCACTGTGGTGACTCCTAAGCAGTTCTTCACGATTGCTCTCCGGTACTACCTGCTTCCAATCATTGTCGCTAGCTACACCGAATTTATTTTTAGAATAGCGGTAAAGTTTATCCCCTTTAATAATATAGTTAGGGCACGACCTAGGTGTACTGACGCATTTATCCCACACCCCCTTAAACCAAGTGTCAGTGTCGGACGCTTTAATTTCCAGCACCGGAACGCCACGCGATAAGGCATCTGGAACCACATTGTCCTTACCTTTGCGGTGCTCAATGGTAAAATTGTAAGGTGATAACCGACAACCCCAACGGGCCAACCGCCCAGATGGATTGGTTAAATTAAAGAACCATTTTAAACTTGAGTGGTCGGTTACCACTTTAAATTCAGGACCGCCTTCAACGTAAGGACGAAAGTGTTCTACGGCGAAGACCACCGCTAGTGCCTCACGCTCCGTCGCTGAATAATTGCGTTCCGCCGGATTAAGCGAACGACTGCAGTAGGCGATTGGGTGCTCCTCCCCATTAACAACCTGAGTCAGAGTTCCCGCTATCCCAAAACTGGATGCGTCACAATGAATCTCAAAAGGTTGAGAGAAATCTGGGCAAGCTAATACTGGAGCTGACACCAATGCCTCTTTCAAGGTTGAGAACGCGGATTCGGTCTCCGCCGTCCACTTGAAAGGCGGCGCCTTTTTGCTAGTACTGGTTAGCGCATTCAAAGGGGCCGCTATGGAGCTAAAGTTTTTAATAAAACGTCTATAATATGAGGCCGTTCCGAGAAACATTTTCACTTGCTTACGAGTTGTAGGAGTTGGAAAATCGACAATTGACTGTATTTTCGACGGATCAGTGTGTAAGCCTCGCTCGTCTACTATGTAGCCTAGATATTTAAGTTCGCGTCGAAAGAAACAGCACTTAGGCAAATTAATTGTCAAATTAGCCTGCGTTAACTTGTCTAAAACCCGTTTTAGAAGCGAAGTGTGCTCCTCGAAGGTTGATGAGCAAATAATTAAGTCATCTAAATATACAAAGACCTTGTTATGGAACTCCGGACCGAAAAGTCTGTCCATTAATCGCTGTTGGGTGGCTGGGGCTCCAGTCAACCCAAAGCACATAACTTTAAACTGGAACAAACCTCGACCGGGGACTGTGAACGCGGTTTTTTCTTTGGACGAAACAGAGTCCAGTTCTATTTGCCAAAAGGCCGATTTAAGGTCAATGGATGAAAGATAACGCGCGTCACGCAACTGGTCTAAGATGCGAGAGATGTAGGGTAGTGGATACGCATCATGCTTACTGACCGCATTCAGTTTTCGGCTGTCCAAGCAAAATCTCCATTCTCCGTTTTGTTTTGGAGCCAACAGAACCGGATTATTCCACGCGCTGTTGCTAGGTTCCACCACTCCCATCTCTAACATCTCATCCAGCTGACGGTTGAGTTCCTTGAGGCGTTCAGGCGACAAAGGGTAATAACGCTGTTTAATAGGAGGAACATCTCCCGTGTCTATTTTATGGCGCAGCAGATGGGTACGACCTAATCCTTTTACCTCAAAGGAGACCTTTTCAAAATCTTTAATTATTAACTCCGCTTCAATCTTTTGATCCGGTGTTAACTCATCAAACGGCTGTAGATGCCTAACCTCCGAGACGCAAGAATGACCTCTTTTACGTTTAAAATATTGAAATGGTAAAGTATTAAAAATTTTTGGTGCCAAATTAAAGGCCTTCCAAAAATCAACACCTAAAATTAACGGTGTGGTAATATCTGGAATAATATAAAATTTAATCACCTTAGTTACTCCCATGAGAGATACTGGTAAAAATAAATAACCCTCCACGGATGCTCGCGAATCATTGGCAGTTACTATGCTGCCCAACTGTTTATCGGCGTGCACAGTTGCACCAGCCCTTATAAAGTGCTGACCAACATCGGAACCCAATACCGAAATGCAAGAACCCGAGTCGAGTAATCCGTAATACTGCTCATCGTATATAGATATAGTTAAATGTGGACGACTATCCATCGCTGGCGCGTCGGCCGGAAACCAAGGCTGAATTCGGGTGCCCAACAAATGTCACTTTCCCCATCTCCAGGGAGAATCCTTCTTGGTTACCAATTACAAACACTCCAAGGAAAACACTCAATTCCTCAAAAATACACCAAACTCACAAAAAAACTGTTCAACGTCACGTGTTTAAGCCTAAAGCCATTTCACTAAATTAAATCCATACGATTTCGTGGTCCAATTTATAATTCCTCGTAATCAACGATAACAATTACCCCTGAATATTAATTAGGCAAAATTGACATTTTTCGGTGACAACATTCTGTCACAGACAATTCACGCAAAAACTTCACAGATAATAAATGTTTCGCTGCTTTAGAATGTTCGAGAAAAAAGTCCATATTGAAAAAACTAAATCACTTCCGTTTACGGATATTTCATTTTATTAATATTTTTTATTTCCGTGATCTTAGAATTATTTAGGTTTGCTAAATCAGGTATTTTATATTTTCTATGATTTGCAAACTATTAGTTAAAAATATCGATTATTTTATAATCGTTAATCGGCGAATCGCCAGATGGCGCCTTGAACTGTCATAATTGACGTCTGATGTAATGTCAAGTGAAAAGTAAACAAGTAAACTTGTTTTGATTTAATTAATATTGTAAAACTGTTTAAAAAGTTTATTAGAAAAGTGAATCGTTGTGAAAAAGTGATAACCCAAGAAACTCCGTAATGGACTCGCTATATGTTGTCAGGTACACAGCCAGGTACAAAAAAACAACGTAACAATATGCGGGCAGCGAGTGATGTGCAACTCGCTGTCCGACCATGGACCATATCCGGGTCGACGGCGCGTTGTGATCCACGCGCGCCTCAAAGAGTGCCAGCATAGTGACGGGGCCTGTAGAGGGCCAAAGCCTGCCGGGGTTGCGGAACTCACGAATTACCGTGACCCCGGAACGTAAAGGGCTATTGAAGAACACCGTGGATTTTAGTCAGTACGAGTCTGACAGTCCCTCCCGCTCTGCTCTGGGTCGGAGGACAAATGTGATGATTTTACCACGTAAAAAAAAGTATCTATTAATAACTTTTAACTTTCAGAAGCCCACTTTTACTTTCTCCAAAAATTATGGAATAACGAAGCGACCGACCGTAATAACCTGCTAAAATTAGATGAGGTCTGCTTCTTAGTGGTCAACTTAATTAGGACGGATTATAAGATTAACTTGCGGCGGGCCACTTTATGAAAAATACAGAATCTTCCTTAAATCGGGGACATTATTTTTAGAACGTTTTTTTTTTTGAGGAATATGTAATAGGCCTATTTTTCTATGTGATAGGCATCTAAAGGTAGAAGAATCGATCAAGTCTTCATGCACTCGTAGCATGATCAATCCTATCTCTATTCTACCTAAGAATAGACAAAGATGGTTTTTTCTAAAGTCCGAAGAATAAAAGATGGCGGCCATTGCATCTGTGCAAGCGAAAATCATTACATTTACGTGGGAGTGACAGAGACAGGTAATAACAGGTCAATGTATGAAATTCTTCCTGCTTTCCGACCGGACTTTACACATAATTCGACTGTTTTTTGCATGATTATGACACACCGCACACCATAGAACATTGAAAAGTATGAACATTTCTTTCTTACATTTTAATCATTGCCATAAAAACGGTTAAAATCTTTCTACGTTCTAACATTTTGTATTTGCTTCCTTCGTCATAACCCGTCTCTACTGTGCCATGTAACGCGTGAAGGTAGAAAATAACTGTCGCGCCTTTTGATACGCACTTTGTTACACCAGAATTTGCAATTAATTGCTAACTTGAAACAAAAAGGCAACAGGCGATATTATTTTAGAGTTCCGGACCCAAACCGTATCCAGTGCGGGACAGCGCTGGCAGGATCCAACATGTTGCTACGTCCTGCAGTACCGTCGACGCAGCTGTACGTGTCCCGATTACACCACACTACGAAGACTGAGGACATCGTCGAGTACATACGGGTGAAGACCAACTGGAACTTGAGGTTGGAGAAATTGGAGGCGCGCTTTAACCCCAACTTTAATTAGTTTGTGGTGCGCGTTCCGACCCAACATTTGGCGACCTTTCTCAAGGAAGAGTTTTGGCCGAAAGGTGTGCTGTATCGGCGATTCCGAGGTGACACCTCGCAGCGTAACACGACGCCCTCACTTCGTGTGCAGTAGTTTTTAAGTATATTGTTTAAAATATGAATTACTTTATTATTGTTTTATATTTATGTGTATTGTGTTTTATGGGCGTTTAGTTGCCTGAAATAAAGAGTAAAATAAAAATAAAAAAGCTAAAGTGACTCTATTACTAAAACTCCACTGTCCGTCCTTCTGTCTGCCTGTCCGTCTTTTGTGGTGACTATTAACCTTGACACATATTTCACTCCGCGGATCTCTGTAACTTCGCATACTGCAATCAATTTGATAGTTCCCCACCATCGACTTTGTAGTCTCTTCGTCATCTTCTCTTCGTAGGTAGTGATAAACGTAAATCGGTAACTGGAATCCCAACCCTACGCATCGTGGTACATCCCTAGCGGAGCGAGCAGAGACAAGGCGGGGTGACGTATGTCAGCCCGGTGTGATTTGACATGACCGGCAAATTCAAGTTCCAAGATGTTAATTATATTTTATTGAATAAATTGTAGATTCAGTATTGATTCAGTTTTCCATTTAACAGTAGTCACTCTAGAACAGTATTTTCCAACCTATGGGTCGCGACCTAAGTATATTGAATAGAACCTGATATGTAAAACGATAGATTGCGAGAACGATCCTACAGCCAGTAATGAAATGAAAGTAGTTTGAAATTTTCACTTATTTATCAACGTTATAAAATAATGTTGAGGTCTAGTTAGCTGGGAAAATGCCTACCAACTAGTACCTGCTATATCAACAAATGCAAGTGAAGAACGCATTGATTTATCAGACGTTTCGTCACTGAACAATAGTTACAATGATAATTGGCTATTTGACTGAAAATTATAATTAGTCCGTCACTTAGATTATCAAAAAATATTTTACCTGTATTTTTTCTTTTGTTTCGTAAACCAACATTAACGGAGATACGATGCTTTCAAAATTGGCAATACGTCACAATTTAGTACAAATTCTATTCAATTCTGACGTCACGAGCCCCCACTCTCGAGTTTTGATGCGTTGTATTTTGGTGAATATTCATTGATTTTACAAAAGAATAAAGACGTGCCCGTTATTTTTTTATACTCTAAACGACGGACTAATTATATTTGTAATTTATAGCTACTGTCTAACAGCTAACGAAAATCTCTTTTCTCAAACATAGCCAAGAAGTGGGTCTACCAGATTTTTTTTCCAACCCCGTCAACTTTGGGAACCACTGCTCTAGCACATGTCTGTTCCATTTTATCATCTAGCCGCGGGCTCTTCAATTCGGTAATACATTTTAATATAATCTCATCGCCCCAAGCACTAGTAATATAACACTTCATAAAAAGATTCAGTTTCTTTCATCGTTGTTGCCTCAGGCCCTTTGTGGCTGTATGCAGAGCTCCTTGGAAGTTTCCAGAACATTCCAAGTTTGTGGATAAATATTAATTTATAGTGCCAATGATATTTCGAGATAGAAAAACACTGAATGAGGGTAGATGTGTTTGCTTTCGGAAAAGTTTTTGTGCTCTTATAGGATCTTTTTATCGTGGTAAAATAGTTCTTTAGGTTCCCGGGTCACGGTTACCTGAGGAGACAGTGGTTCTCTAAAGGGGGCCCGTCAGTTTGCTGACAGCTCTTTTAGGCGCGCGCGGAACACGACCCGGGAATGGTTCATTATCGAACGGCAAGTCACTAATTACTCGCCATCTCAGCCCGCGCCTACGGTGACCAACAACACTTTTGCCTGACCCAGGAATTAAAGTCAGTACATCATGCAGAGTAGAAGTACTGGCGACCTCAACAAAAAGGAACTGAAAACAGTTCCTACTGTCTAATGCAGAGAAATGTGTAAGGCCGCTATCCCACTGGCGTTTTACGAGCGTTGGCGTCTCTCCAAAGTCTACACTGCGTCAACGTCGCGCAGACGCAACGTTGCCATCGCAATTCTCTAGTGACAAGCGTTCGCCTTGCGACCGCGCAACGTTAACGTCGCGTTTGTTAGCGACAGTATTATGTGCGCGACGTTAACGTCGCGTTCAGCGGACGTTAACGCTTGCCAAGCGACGACGCGACGTCTACGTCGCGTCTGCGCAGCTTTGGCGCTGTACAGACGTTGGAGAGACGCCAGCGCTTGTAAAACGCCAGTGGGATAGCCTAAGTATACCTACTATTTGTAAAACGAATACTTCCCTATCTTAAGCACTACATATGAATGCTTAGTAATTAGTAATGTTATTCAAATATATAATCAAGATATCGAGAAACTCAAAAGTACTCGTTGAATGTAAGTACTTTGTACTTGTATTAAGTACCAGCGTTAATGCGTACATTACTTTTGTATGTAATAGTTTTACTACCTATAACTCGCTGGAACTGTGTGGAAACTTCTTATATTGCATTTACTTTCATTTAAGGGCCAGTTGCTCGATCAATAGTTAAATAAGCTTTTAATTGAAATTCTGTATCATCCGTTAAATAAATGTGTAGTATTTTAACTAATGATTTAAACATTTGAAAAATTATAGCTATTATCTGCTCGTAATAGTTTACTTAACTATTGATCTAAGCTACTATTGGCTCATTGTGTATTTTAATTTAAAAGTTTGCATCGGTCACGTTTTCTTTTTTTTTTAATCATTCGTTAAAAATGGATGGATTTTTACTAATAAGTAGTTTACTTAATTACTGATTGAAGAGTTAGCCCTAAGTAGACCGGATTTATGTTGCAATTTCATGTTTTAAAGTGACCGATTCTTGATACAATTCATTTATTTATTTATAGTGTAAGATGCATCGTGTCGTCATGTGTATTTCATCCTAACACTACTATTGTAAATGTGAAAGTTTATGAGGATGGGCAGTTAGATATTTATTACAATTTCACGTAAAAAAGTGAACTCTTACTACATTAATACTACATCAGATTAAAACTTATAATATGCTCTTAATCGTTTTTTTTTTTCACACACAAAAGCCAGTTGTTTGATCTTTAGTTAACTATTAGTTAAAATCCTAAACATGTTTTAATAACTGATTAAAAACGTATTAGATATTAACAAATACTTTACTTAACTAATGATCAGTCATTTTGCCCTTACTTGCACATCATTATTATTTGTGAACCGTACCATAGTACCGAAACCAATCGTTAACCTCTCCGACAACCTTGTTGTCAGTTCATGGTCTTACACCATAACTGGCCAATCATGGTCAAAAGGCATGAGTCGTGATGGCACAAAGGTTAACAGCTCGCCTCTCATCTACGAGGTTGTGAGTTCAATTCCGGCAGAGTACCAATGTTTATTTTTGAATGCATCATGAACTTCTGTACCTTATTTTATGGTACAAACTACAAACGATCCGATAATGACGTTACTACATAAACATACACACTGCGAGAATAACTCACTATCCCCCTCTATAATTCGACGAGTTCTAACAGTAATGACATCGGCCGTAGTACATTCGTTATAACTACGCGGACAAGATTAGTGCACTGTACTACAGACTTGTAAGACACAAATGCACGTTGTCCTTTTTATTTCAAAAGTGAAGTTTGAACATGTTTAAGTTCCAAAAAAGTCCAATATTAAGACAGTATGCTGTTGTTATAATTGGTGGGTATTATTATACAATTTTTTTAAAGTGTTTTTCGTTGAATTTAAATTGTTTATATTTTTGTGTGGTGATGCTCAAAAATGTTTTATTGTGCGAAATGATTGATTGGTAAGTTAAGTACTAAAAATTTATTTGTTTATTCATGTTATCAATGAATATTGAAAAAAAAAGTAAATTGTAAAGTGTAGATAATCAAAACATAATTGAATTTTACGTTTAGTAGTGGATATCAAATGGCTGTTATGATGAATTGAATATTATACAAACGACTATTATATAGGAGTATTATATGAAAGAGGTTAATATTTACAAAAAGGAGAAAATAAAATGACTATATAAATCTGAAGTTTAAACTATTTGATGTATAGCTGTCTAACTCTTCGGGCATTACAGGTTTGATGTTTTATGATTAGGTATTTATGTAATACTAGCTTTTGCCCGCGACTTCGTTCGCGTGGAATAGTGACTTCCGGCAGATTTTTGTTTTATTTTAATTTTTTGTAATAAAAACTATCCTATGTCCTTTCTCGAGTTCCAAACTATGTCTGTACCAAATTTCACACAAATCGGTTTAGTAGTTTAGGCGTGAAGAAAAGACAGACAGACAGAGTTACTTTCGCATTTATAATATTAGTTTGAATAGTGTGATAATTATATTTAAAAAAAAAATGTTTTCCTAAGGTTCATATATGTTTTTAACGTGGTTTAATCATCAAATGAGTCGTCCTACCCTGGGCAGAGCGGGACTGTCAAACCCGTACTGACTAAAATCCACGGTGTCCTTCATTAGCCCTTTACGTTCACGGTAATTCGTGAGTACCGCGACCCCATCAGGCTTTGGCCCTCTACAGGACGGCCCCGTCACTACGCTGACACTCCTTGAGGCGTGCGTAGAACACAACGCGCCGTCGACCGCATGGTGCATGGTCAGACAGCGAGTCGCCCATTACTCGCCACCCGCATGCCCGCGCCTACGCTGGCTGGAGATCGTCTTCCGACGTCCGTCGCCGTGCGCGCCTGCCACTGCAGCTGGGTTGGAGGGTGAACGCTGTCCTCTCCCTCACGCGCCACCTCCTTCGTTACAATAACTGCTTCGCAGAACATTTCCGCTCCCACTCCGTCTCGCCCCGCAGCATGGCTTCGACCAATGCCAGGCGCGACCGGTCTCCGCCTATCGCCATCGTGAGGACACGGCGGTGCTCTGCCCAAACGGGGCAGTCCTGCACCGTATGCTCCACCGTGTCCTCCAGGCGATCCTCGCAGTGGTGACACCCAGACGATTCTTCCTTCCTCATCAGCTCTGCCCTGTGTGGGAGGACTCATTTGATAATGTTTTAGATACCCTGGCGTCTTTAGCTGAATATTTCATTTTTAAGTTAGAAATCCAAACTAATATTATAAATGCGAAAGTAACTCTGTCTGTCTGTCTGTCTGTCTGTCTGTCTGTCTGTCTGTCTGTCTGTCTGTCTGTCTGTCTGTCTGTCTTTTCTTCACGCCTAAACTACTGAACCGATTTGTGTGAAATTTGGTACAGACATAGTTTGGAACTTGAGAAAGGACATAGGATAGTTTTTAACCGACTTCAAAAAAAGGAGGAGGTTATCAATTTTATGTTTGTTACCGCATTACGACCGACTGGGTGAACCGATTTTCATGATTCTTTTTTTGTTTGAAAGCTGGTGCTTCCCGTAGGACCACCATTGTCACCAAATCAGGATCTGATGATTGGATCTTGGAGAAATCGAGGGCAACCCTCAAGTTTTATAGGCTCATCCATCGTTTTTCGTAAATCTTATGATAATCATCATCTTATGTAGCTGAGCTGATGATGGAAGGTACAACTCCTTAACAGTAGTTTGTTGCCGAATAACGACCGACTGGGTGAACCGATTTTCATGATTCTTTTTTTTTTAAAGCTGGTGCTTCCCGCGTGGTCCCATTGTCACAAAATCAGGATCTGATGATTGGATCTTGGAGAAATCGAGGGCAACCCTCAAATTTTATAGGCCGACGCATCGTTTTTCGTAAATTTTATGAAGTAATTTAAGTACTTGCGTATGGTAATCATCATCTTATGTAGCTGAGCTGATGATGGAAGGTACAACTAAAAGTAAGGAGTAGGTATCGACTGATTCATTGTTCGCATATCTCAGGAAATTCACGTCCGATTTTTTTTTTTGTGCTAGGTATCGTTCAACTTCGGGCACGCCGCAATCGCGGCGGTAAGACCCCTCTTTGAGGAGTGGCTGGATAGGCGTCACGGCGTCCTGACCTACCGCATGACGCAGGTCCTCACCGGACACGGAAGTTTCGGGAGGTTCCTGTGTCTGATAAGGAGGGAAGAAACGCCTGGGTGTCACCACTGCGAGGATCGTCCGGAGGACACGGTGGAGCATACGGTGCAGGACTGCCCCGCTTGGGCAGAGCACCGCCGTTTCCTCGCGATGGCGATAGGCGGAGACCTCTCCCGCCCGGCATTGGTCGAGGCCATGCTGCGGGGCGAGACGGAGTGGGAAGCGGTCGCCTCCTTCTGCGAAGCAGTCATGCTCGCGAAGGAGGAGGCGGGCCGCGTGAGGGAGAGGACAGCGTCCTCCCTCCACCCCAGCCGCAGTGGTAGACGCCCACGGCGACGGACGTCGCAAGACGATCTCCAGCCACCGTAGGCGCGGGCATGCGGGAGGCGAGTAATGGGCGACTCGCTTTCCGACCATGGACCATGCCCGGGTCGACGGCGCGTTGTGTTCCACGCGCGCCTCAAGGAGTGTCAGCATAGTGACGGGGCCTGTAGAGGGCCAAAGCCTGCCGGGGTCGTGGGACTCACAGATTACCGTGACCCCGGTACGCAAAGGGCTACTGAAGGGCACCGTGGATTTTAGTCAGTACAAGTCTGACAGTCCCTCCCGCCCTGCCCTGGGTGGGAGGACTCATTTGATGATTTTACCACGAAAAAAAAAAAAGGTATCGTTCAACTTAGGGAATACTGCAAGTTTCATCAAAATCGGTTCAGTAGTTTTTGAGATAGGGAATTTTATTAGCTTATTGTGTACATGAGGGATGTTATTACCAGTGCTACGGTTTACGTACCGAGGTCACGGTAATTCGTAAGTCCCGCGACCCCGGCAGGCTTTGGCCCTCTAAAATAATGAGCACTTAGAAAGGAATTCAAATAATTCCAACCTAAAGAGATTCCCTCTAAATATTAGGTATAGGTGTTCAAAGATTGTATGGAAACTAATTTTGAAGTTAGAAATCTGGGATGTACGATGTGAAGTTACACAAAAAAAATATAAGTATTAAAAAAAATGTCCCGTAACTTAATGAGGCAGACCAAATTCTACGCGAGCGAAGCCGCGGGCAAAAGCTAGTATTTATTATAAATACGGAACCGAGTTATTTTTTTGTTACTCTTTCACGCTTGTAAGAGAATTAGGATTTTTTCCGTGGGTATCGTGACTGATACAGGAAAAAGTATCGTGACGATATAAGAAAACATATCGTGACGAACCAGGAAAAAGTCCCAATGCAAATCAAAGTATAAATAAAAAAAAAACATTTATTGACGTCAAATAACCGGTACAATATTAGTTGTTGCATTACTGGATACGGGTGAAGCAAGTTTTTTTTTATGTGTGCGCGGCAGATAAGAGGGGCCGTGTAGGGACGCGTGTGTCTTCGTGTGTGTACGGTTGCCAGATATTGAAAAATACTCCAATATTTTTGTTCATTAAATTGTACTCAATGATTTGACTAGGTACCTGATATTTCAAATAGGAAACGTTTAATATGCATAATTAATAATTCTTCATTGATTTTATTTATTCATATCAGACAAGAAATACAATTTGTGGTTTGTCTATTAACATATTTTAATTGAATAGCAAACGATTTCAACATTCATTATTATCTTCTTCTTCTTCTTATCGTATGGTTGATGAACAACCTGGTGTCAGAGTTTAAACCGCCCGTAGGCCTCTGACATGGCTTCACACACCGTTGAAATATCTCTCAGGTGTGCTGGTTTCCTCACGATGTATTCCTTCACCGTTTTTAGCAAGTGATAATTAATTTATAATACGCACATGAATTCTAAAAGACATTGGTGCGTGCCGGGGTTCGAACCTGCAACCTTTGACTTGGCAGTCCAACGGTCGTACCACTCGGCTATCACTGCTGATCAATGCTGATTCATTATTATAAGTACGCGTTTATAACTTTTCTATACATTTAGTGCAATCTTAAGAGGCCTCTTACAGTCCACTAGCGCCGCCAATCGAAAAAATGTCATAACTCGTAAATAGAATCAAAAATACAAAATGTGGTCTGTAATTACTGTAGAAAAGGCAATAACGTAATTTTATAACACATTGTCAACACTTGAAATATAGCTGTTTAGCTAAATCGTGCATTCGTAATAAACGGCCGTTTAAAAATTTAGCTAAACAGCTATGTATATTTCAAGTGTTGACAATCTATATATATAAAAATGTTATGTTGGTTTGTGTATGCTTTAAAAACTCAAAAAGTACTGCACTGATTGAGCTGAAACTTTAGCATGATATGTAATCCGCATTAAGGATTGTTTTTATCTATTTTTTGCATCAGTCACATATCCGCAACCGCAAAAAAACAGTTTTTTTAACGATCAGTTCTGTACCAGTGACCGCGCCATCTACCGGAAGCGAGGATAACACTCGCTGACAACCGCAGTCGTAATGACGCAGTCACATGAGAAGATATTTTAGCATGATATATAATCCGCATCAAGGATTGTTTTTATCTATATTTTTTTTTGTTGAAAAAACTGTTTTTTGTGCCACAGCGAAGCGGGGCAGGGTACAGCTAGTGTGTTATAAAATTACGTTATTGCCTTTTCTACAGTAATTACAGACCACATTTTGTATTTTTGATTCTATTTACGAGTTATGACATTTTTTCGATTGGCGGCGCTAGTGGACTGTAAGAGGCCCCTTAACCTCATCTCCATAGAATTGATGCTAAACAAAAAAAAAACTTAAACGCAATTACGAATGTATTAAGTAATCGATTTGTCTAGACAAAATGCTCATTCCCCTTTACCACATAAACTGGCAACACAGACCAATTTCTGTTGAGGTTTTGTGTTTCAAGTGAGCCGAAATTTTTTTACGGAAAATAAAAAGCAATACAATAAAAATAACAAAAGTTACTTGTGGAATTTTATTCCATCTTCTTTTCTTTGTTTTTAACCGAGTGCAAAAAAATGAGGTTATCAATTCGACGGTATGTTTTTTTTTGTGTGTTTGTTACGCGATTACTCCGTCAATTGTGGACCGATTTTCTAAATTCTTTTTTTGTTCGAAAGGAGATACTTTTGAAGTGGTCCCATAGTCACCAAGTTAGGATCTGATGATTGGATCCTGGAGAAATCGAGGGCCACCCCTCAAATTTTATGGGCCTAAAAATCGTTTTTCGCACATCTTATGAAGTAATTTAAGTACTTGCGTCTGGTAATCATCATCTCATGTAGCTGAGCTGATGATGGATGGTAAGGAGTAGGCATCGACTGATTCATCGTTCGCATATCTCCGGAACAACAACTCCGATTTAAGTAATTATTTTTTAGTTGTACTAGGTATCGTTCAACTTAGGGAATACTGCAAGTTCCATCAAAATCGGTTCAGTGATTTTTGAGATAGGGAATTTTATTAACCTATTGTGTACATGAGCGATGTTATTACCGGTGTTCGATTTACAAAATTCTAGTGCACAAGAAAATAATGTATTTGACAAGAATTTGGGTTAAATATGTATTTAAACTAAAAAGATTAAAATAAAAAACTCTCTGTCAAAAACTACCACAAAAAAGGGTAAAATAACTTACAAAATAACTTTTCTTCCGGATAATTCAATGTACCATCACACACGACGAAGATAATTTATATTTCATAATTTGGTATCTTAAGATAGGATTGTATGGCGGGCGATATGGTATCTTTTTTTTTTATCGTGGTAAAATCATCAAATGAGTCCTCCCACCCAGGGCAGGGCGGGAGGGACTGTCAGACTTGTACTGACTAAAATCCACGGTGTCCTTCACAAGCCCTTTACGTACCGGGGTCGCGGTAATCCCTTGGTCCCGCGACCCCGGAGCGATATGGTATCTTAAGATAAAATATTACAGTATCTTCGCTGTGTGTGGCGCGCTTAACTGGAGACAACGGTCGATGTGATCATCATTCCAAAATAATGAGTATTGGTTTTATCAACAAAATCAAATATTTAAAGACAAACTGTGTGACTGATGGGACTTCCCCAATTGCAAGAAATTGAAGGACATACATCTCACAAATTAACGATTAATTAATACCTACATCTTGGGATATTTTAGTTATCCTGTCATATACTACTTTATTAAACCTTGTAAAGGTTAGTTAATATATTATGTCCGCGTAAAGATCGATATTTTTGGGTAATGGTAATGGGTAAAAAAAGTTAAACTCGCGTCAGGACACATGACCTGATCGAAAATTCGTAAGACGGCTCAGGGTGCTTGCGCGAATGTTCGTGTGTGTTTATTACTATTCAAGTTTTCACTTCTGCCGGCACTCCCAGAGTGCAGCCCGTCGTTTTTTTTTTTTTAAATCGTTGCCCCACACTTGGAATTTCTCCTGTATCGTGGGTGTGTTTACAAACATAGAAACTCACAAGCACAAACACCCAGACCCGGAAAAACTACTTGCCGATTATACAAATATTTGTTCCGTGCGGGAATCGAACCCGCGACACATAGCGCAGGAGTCCAATTTCTCAGCCACTGCGCCAAACGTGTCGTCAAATATCTATCCGTCAATTATCTCATAGAAACGTCATAATTATGGAGATAAAAAGTATCGTAACTGTTAATCTAGATTAAAGCCTGCCGGGGTCGCGGGACTTACGAATTACCGTGACCCCGGTACGTAAAGGGCTATTGAAGGACACCGTGGATTTTAGTCAGTCAAGTCTGACAGTCCCTCCCGCCCTGCTCTGGGTGGGAGGACACATTTAATGATTTAGCCACGCCAAAAAAGTGTTAATTAATAGGTTATAAACTATCTGCATACCAAACATCAAAATTAGTTCAGAAGTTTCGCATTTATAATAGCAGTTAATACTTTTACTCTAGTACGAGTCAGTATCAGCCAGTGATATAATTCCAAAAAAATACAGCTGACTAAATACATTTGTGCTCATTTATATCTTGAAATTGGCATAGCACACATAACATCAGGTTCTTTTTTAGCTATTTTAATTAATTATATTTTTGTATTAATTAAACAGACTGTTGAGGACGGAGTGGGCTTTACTTGCAGTCTTGAATAAAAGTCTATATTCACTACCACAAGAGTATTTATTATATTTCCACAGGTTTTAGGACATCACTGATTTCGGACAAGTATGGCTACAGTTTAACAATTCACTAGACTTGTGCACTCTTTCGAGTCTGGAGGAGAACAGGGCTGTGCAACAGACAAAATGCATGCGGAAGACAGTAAACTTCCGGTTCGGCTTTCTAGAACAATCTGGAACATTCCAACTGTTGCCAACAGTATTCCCTCTGGTGTCGAGCGGAGCACATCATGAGATTCATTCATAAAATTACACTAACTCATTGATAAAACTAGCGCCCCTAGCGTCGGGCAGCGGAAGCAATCGTTCGATATACGCATAAATCTTTCTATGATTCTGACGCCCTCTAGTGGCAAGTCGCGGGAACAAGGTGACACTTATTATTGATTGCTTCCACTACACGATAACAGATGTCACTACATTGTATATCAGTCACATTTCTCCCGCCGTGTATAGACGTCGGCACACCAACCCATCCATCTGCCGTGATAAACCTGCCGATCCATCAAAGAAACTAGACCGGGGTAGCCAGAGGTGTCGGCGTCTATACATACAACGTACACAATTGTACCACTAGTGACTGGTATACACTTAACACTATTCAATGCAAAGAACAATTCGATATTTATAATTCAATTAAACGTTAAGGGTAGCCGCTCCAGAATCCCTGCCCTGCCATATATTATTCAAATGGAATAAAAAAAAATCTCCTCCGGGTGGCGGGATCCTGAAGCGACGCCAAGAAAAAGATAAATAACATATGAGGACTTAATCTACTCCATACCAATTAATGTCTACAAAAATACAATGCATGATGACAATTAACTTTCTACGGGTATGACTGCGAGACGTTTAACAGGACGACGCATTACACCGCTCTTGGTTTTGACGTCGACGACTCTCACGACACCATCTGTGCCTGGGTACGTGCGTTCGACTCTCCCCTTTGGCCATATGTTTCTTGGTAAGTTTGGGTCCACTATGACTACCAAATCGCCCACCTTGATCATGTTGCCGCGTCCATGCGGCTCCCGCCGGTCTTGAAGCGTAGGCAGTACTTCCCGTACCCATCGTTGCCAGAACAAATCCGCTAAGCGTTGTGACGCTCTCCAATGTGAGCGGCGTAATTCGTCCGGCCTTGTGAAAATTCCAGGCAATGGAACTTTGGAGGGTGCGCCGAGCAGAAAGTGGTTAGGCGTCAAGGCTTCTTCATCGTCTGGGTTAACCGACACATGGGTCAAGGGTCGGGAATTAACCGTATGTTCCACCTCCGTTAGAAGTGTATGAAGCACATCTTCATACGGATGCCGATCGTTAAGCGTAGCGTTCAACGCAGTCTTCACCGTGCGTACCAACCTTTCCCATGCTCCACCCATGAATGGCGCTCCTGGTGGTATGTAGCGCCAGTCGATGCGACGCACCTCTGCTTCATGTTGAAGTGATTCTAGGGCGGCCTTACGGAGCTCAGCATCTGCCCCGTGGAAGTTGGTACCGTTATCACTCCAAATGACTTCAGGACACCCACGACGCGCCATCATACGCCTCAACGCGAGTATAGCGGCATCCGTTGACAGCGAGGCGGCGATTTCTAAATGGACTGCACGCGAAGTGAGGCATGTGAACAATGCCACGTAGCGCTTTTCGTGATGCCTCGCTACTGTGACGGAGAGTGGTCCGAAGTAATCCAGCCCTGTGTGCGTGAACGGACGTCGATGATGAGCCAGTCGGCAGGGTGGTAAGTCGCCTGTCAGTGGCTCTGGCGGCACGGCCCTGCGTAGTCTGCAAGGTTGGCATAGACTGATTGCTGCGCGGACTGATGGCCTCAAGCGTAAAATCCAGTAATGCTGCCTTACTTCATTCACGACGCATTCCACGCCGCTGTGGTGTAACTTCCGGTGGATCCAGTCTATATACAAGCGGCAGTACCGGTGATTGCCATCAAGTACTGCTGGCGATTGTACTTCTCGTGGTACGTCTGCTGCCGCTGCGATGCGCGAGCGTATCCTCATTATCTTGTTTTCGTCGACTGTCAGGGATAACCGCTTCAGTCGGCTGTCGGCTGGTACTGTTC
This sequence comes from Agrotis puta, assembly GCA_943136025.2. Lineage (NCBI taxonomy): Eukaryota > Metazoa > Arthropoda > Insecta > Lepidoptera > Noctuidae > Agrotis > Agrotis puta. The sequence goes on along the minus strand of OW964190.2, from coordinate 3,576,490 downwards.
TCCCGCCGGTGACATGCCGCAATTCGTTCGCAAAGCTTTCCTCCTGTATAGCACGCGTCCATAGGTCTTCGGCCCGACGTGTGTACTGTATACCGAGGGGTATGTAGGCCGTCTGCGATGTGCTGAGGTTGCGGCTGCGCACTCCGGATCGTTTTCCCATACCTTCCCGATGTTTCGCCGTCCAGTCCGGGTCGTCGTCTGCACTAACGTCTTTACTGTGTTTGCGGGTAACTGTTGTGGTTCGGACTCGAAGTCGGTCAATGAACTGGAGAATGCGGGCCGTGGCCCTGATGAGTCGCAGCCAGGAAGAGAAACGTGTGACGTCCGGTAGTGCCTCTGTTAAGGTCGACCGTTCGTTACCGGAAGCAGTGGTGACACGTTCCTCGCCCGTTTCGATGAAGGGATGAGAGTCTGTTTCCCGCGGCCAGGCGTTTTCGTCGTCATAGAGAAATGAAGGACCAGTGTACCATCGGTGGCTTGTAGAGAAGTCAGCTGGTGTACTGCGAGTCGAGTCGTCGGCGACGTTGTGAGCGGTAGGAACCCAGCGCCATTCGCTTCGTTCGGTGGTTTCTTCTAATTCTGCTACTCGGTGCGCGACGAACGGTTTGAAAGCACGTGCGCCGGCGCGTAGCCACGCTAGCACTGTGCGCGAGTCGGTCCAGAATACTCGTCGGTCGGCGCGACGATCGTGTTCTTCTTCCACGCAGCGTGCCAGTCGTCCGCCGAGTACAGCTGCCTGTAATTCAAGTCTAGGTATAGTTGTGAACTTAAGGGGCGCCACTCGCCCTTTCGCTGCCGCGAGCGACACGTTCACCTGGCCTATGCCGTTCTCTGAACGCCAATATGCTGCTGCGGCATAGGCTCGTTCGCTCGCGTCCACGAATATGTGCAATTCTACCCTAGTCGCGTCACAATAACCTGGGTGGCAACGTGGAATATGAATGCCTTTCAGGGTTTGCAAAGCAATTAACCAGTCCCGCCATTTACGTTCTAGACTCTTAGGTAGACGTTCATCCCAACCGATTTTTAAACGCCACGCGTCTTGCAAAATGCACTTTGCTTGGGTCGTAAACGGCGCGGCTAGTCCCAACAGGTCATACAAGGACATCGTCGTCTTCAACAACTGACGCTTCGTTATCTGCTTACTCAAAAAAGAAGGATCTACTTTCCTGAAGTTGAATCCTAAAGTGTCGTCCAGGTGTCGCCAGATAAGACCGAGAATTTTCTCTTCCTTGTTGAGCAGAGTGTCTTTTTCTGCGGGCTCGGTTGCGAGGCCGGCGACAGCGGCAGGGTCGTTGGACGCCCACTTCTGCAACTCGAAGTTACCTTTCCGATGTACCGTATCGACTGCTTTAGACACTCGGTTCGCTTCTTCTGCGTTGTCAAAGCTCTGTAAAAAATCGTCCATATAATGGTTCCGAACAATAGGATTAACCGCTTCGGGGTAGTCAGCCTCGTGAACATGTGCATTATGATTTTTAACGTAAATTGCAGTACTTGGGGAAGAAGTCGCACCAAATAAAACCGCTTTCATTCTATATTCCCTGGGCGCTAAAGTTGTATCCTCGCGCCATAGAAAACGCAGTGCATCTCTATCTTCCACTCTCACCGTTATACGCAAAAACATGTCCTTTATGTCCGCCGAAACGGCGACAGGTTTTTGTCTGAATCGCATCAACACGCCGAGGAGTGATTGTAGGAGATCGGGACCTGTCAGAAGATAATCGTTGAGGCACACTCCATTCGTGCGTGCCGCTGCATCATACACAATTCGGACTTTACCTGGTTTAGACGGATTTATCACTGGAAAATGCGGTAGGTACCACTTGTGTGCGCTAGATGGCGTTGGCGGTGCTAGCTCTGCATACCCATTTGATATCAGCGCTTGCACCTGCTCTGCGTATTTTTGTTTGAGTGTTTGATCTTTGCGTAAACGGGATTCAGTACCTTGTAGTCGATTGAGCGCGGAGGCGTAGTTGTCTGGAAAACATCTATTTTCATTTTTCCATAATAGGCCCGTTTCGTAGCCGCCTTCTGGCAGAGCGCGTGTTGTTTCTTGTAATATTTTCAACGCTCTTGTTTCTGGGTCTGCTTGCGGGCGGCGTGGTTGCACTCCTAACGATTCCAGGCTAAAATGTTCTTGTACAAGTTTTTCAATGGATTCGTCTGTACTTACGTGACCGCATCGTTCTCCGGTCTGTGGTAAAACATGTAATTTTGTCAGACTGCATATTTTACCATGTAACATCCAGCCAAGTGGTGTGCGTGATGCTACTGGTTGACCTTTCAAACCTACTCTCGCTTCCGAGGCGAGCAGGAGTGCCCAGTTGTCCTGACCGATCAAGACAGTTGGTATGCCAGCGTCATATGCTAACTCCTTGACTATAGGCGTCAGGTGCTCGAAGTCTGCCAGGTCCTTTGCACGTATTGACTGGCCTGATAATTCGAGTCTGTCGATGGTTCTGGCTTCGATGTCAATGCCTTTGGTCGAGTATTTTCCTCGTATATTTACCTTGACTCGTTGCGAGTTTGTAGCATCGATGCGCGTGCCTGCTACGGCCTCGATGTAGAATGGTTCGTTTGGACCTTCTGCGCCTATCCGCTGTGCGACTTCAGTACTAAGTAGAGTTATTGTCGATCCATCGTCCAACAAAGCAAATGTGTCTACTTTACCGTTTGGTCCCGATAGTGTCACTGGTACTACTTTCAGCAAAACTTGATTGTACGTGCGCGGCGTGCTCGCGTTGTTGATGACGGTGTGCGGCACGATGTCACCATCTGGCGCGGAGTCAGCGCGCGACGCCACGTGCTCTGTCGCTGTGACGCGAGGACGCTCTTCCACGTCGTTTGCGGCGCTCGTTCCTCGTCTGTTGTCGCTATGCAGTAGCCTGTGATGATAGTGCTCGCAGTCTTGCTCCTCGCACTGCTTGCTTTTGCATCTATGCTTCCAAGTACGTCGGTTCAGGCACCTGAAACATAATTTATTTTTACGTGCAATTTCCCATCTATCAGTTATCGACATTTTCCTAAATGTGGGACAGATAGCCACGCTACTACAGTTGCCGTTGCATATCACACACGGTGTTTTATCGGTCTCTGCTATTTTAAGCGTCTTATGCGCAGGCCGGTGGGAACGTTTTCGTTCGTGTTCCACTTCTGCTGTGGCGTGACGTGCATTGAGATCTGCCTCCCTATCGAGAAATCGCCCCAACACTACTAGGCCAGGCTCTGCGTCACCTGCGGCCATCTCATAATCGTACCACCGGCTCCTTATCGTGACCGACAACTTTTCTGTAATAACGGAAATCATCTCCGGGCTATATAAATATTCGGTTTTTCCCAGAGCTTGCACCGCGGCGATGGCGTTCGTTACTTTTGATGCGAACACACATATGTCTGTGGGGTTATCTGACACTTTAGGTAACTGACGTAATTTATTTAATTCGTAAGTTATCAATGCGTGGGGTCGTCCAAATCTAGATTCTAACCTTTGCATAATTTGAACAGCCGAGGCTCCAAGGAACAGACATTTAACTGCCTCGAACGCGGGCCCTCTCAAAGCTTTTCTGAGGCGGGCTAAATTCCCTACTTCTGTATGAGTCGACGCAGACTCATTGTACGCTGCTTTAAAATGCAGCCATTCGCCGGGTTGGCCACTATAAATAGGTAAATCATATTCATACCTGCTGGCGGCGGGTTTTCCCCGCGCTACCTCTAACAATGCCTGAGTTAGTCCTTGCAGCAGGCTCCCCTCGTCGCTACGTCGCGGCAAGGTCGGCGGCGCGTTGTCAGGCGTCGTCGTCCGTGCGTCGTCACGTCGCGGCGGCGTGGGTGAGTTTCCGTGCGGCGTCATGGGTTGTGACGTCGGCGGATGGGTGTGACCGCGATGTCCGCCGAGGAAGTCTGCATCTTCTGTTTGACGTTTTGATGATGCCGTCGAACTTCCCTCCAATAATTCTTCGTCTGCTGATTCTGCCTCCAAGAGTGCTAACCTGGCGGCGGCGAGTTCCAATCTCGCCTGGGCCAACGCCTTCCTATTGGTTTTCGTCTCGTCTCGTGGTTGTCTGTGTGGTGTCGTCGCCTCTGGGTTGTGACGTTGGGTCTGGTCCGACTCTGTGACGGAATAATTGGGCGGGTCTGTCGTTCCCGCCGCTGTCGCCATTTCCGTGGAGACAGGCTCATTGCCTTCCGTGGCCACTGTGAGAGGTTCTTGCATACCGCGTGTCTTCACCATGTTGACGATATTGCATTCACTGCACTATACCACTTTCATATATTATCAACTGAAACCATACCCGTCCGTACCTATCCGGCTCGAAGGACCAATGTTGAGGACGGAGTGGGCTTTACTTGCAGTCTTGAATAAAAGTCTATATTCACTACCACAAGAGTATTTATTATATTTCCACAGGTTTTAGGACATCACTGATTTCGGACAAGTATGGCTACAGTTTAACAATTCACTAGACTTGTGCACTCTTTCGAGTCTGGAGGAGAACAGGGCTGTGCAACAGACAAAATGCATGCGGAAGACAGTAAACTTCCGGTTCGGCTTTCTAGAACAATCTGGAACATTCCAACTGTTGCCAACAGTATTCCCTCTGGTGTCGAGCGGAGCACATCATGAGATTCATTCATAAAATTACACTAACTCATTGATAAAACTAGCGCCCCTAGCGTCGGGCAGCGGAAGCAATCGTTCGATATACGCATAAATCTTTCTATGATTCTGACGCCCTCTAGTGGCAAGTCGCGGGAACAAGGTGACACTTATTATTGATTGCTTCCACTACACGATAACAGATGTCACTACATTGTATATCAGTCACACAGACATTTGTGTGTATTTATTTGCATGAATTGTATTGTTTAAGTAGGTATTATAGTAATATTTATTTGTTCTTACACACCACTTTATCTTCTACCTCAAATTCTCCTCTCTCTGGTCTACTGGAAGAAATTCCTTTTAGAAATAAGCAGTGCTTTTCCTATAAAAAGGTATCTTTATTTATCATCTTGTGTACATACGCCTATTAAATAAATAACAACATAATTTCATGCTTCTAGATCCAGCACTTAAAGCTGCGCGTTATATCAGTGAAAAAAAAACGGCATTTGACGTTGATATAAGGTTCGTTTTGCAGGTACACTTTTTTTAGACAAGTGCTCAACAAATTTTTAACTTTTTGCGGTAAGACGGTTGATGTTTGTTTAGAAGATTCCTTTACAAATTATAATGTTCGGGAAAAACTAACCAAAAAACAAAATGTATTATGTATAAAAAACAAAATAATCGTGATTGCAAAGTGGCCAGTACTTAATTTATTTATTTATGTTATGTACCTATGTTGGTTATGTTTGATCATGCAATCAAACATAACTAACATAGGTATACATGGTCAAATGATATTGGCAACGTAACCGCAATCGAGCATGCTGGGTAATGGTCGACTCGCTGTCCGACCACGGACCATGCCCGCGTCGACGGCATGTTCCACGCGCGCCTCAAAGAGTGTCAGCCTTTAGAGAGCCAAAGCCTGGCGGGGCCGTGGGACTCACGAATTACCGTGACCCCGGAACGCAAAGGATATTGAAGGATCACTGTGGTTTTTAGTCAGTACGAGTCTGACAGTCCCTACCGCCCTACCCTGGGTGGGAGGACTCATTTGATGATTTTACCACGGTAAAAAAAAGCGTGACCGCATTGAATGTCAATAAATTTTCCTAATCTCTTCAAAGTTAGAGTGAACAGGCTTCTTCTGGGTAAGCTCGCTCCATCGTCGACCTTGTCTTTGTCAATCCAAAAGAAACAGACAAGAAATGCTTCTAATTCTTCAGTCATCTACGACTGGTGAAATCGGACAAGAAATGTAGAATTTTGTAAAAAAAAACCTAACTATCCTAGGCTATTTCTTGGTTAATTAGAATACTACGTGCTGGGAATCAATGTAATCAAACAAAAACAATTTACCACGTCTTTAGGCCGGTCGCGGGACCAAGGGATTACCGTGACCCCGGTACGTAAAGGACTATTGAAGGACACCGTGGATTTTAGTCAGTACAAGTCTGACAGTCCCTCTCGCCCTGCCCTGGGTGGGAGGACTCATTTGATGATTTTACCACGATAAAAAAAAAGAAAAAAACCACGTCTTTAGGCCGAGCTAGATACCTACGTAAGAGCGGATTCCACATCGCGGTTAGTTACCACAAATTGAAAAACAACTTACGCACTTAATTAATAGAGTTCCAAGTAAATTGGATCAGAACTCTGTTCAGACGTTTAGTAAATTGCAAATGAAGGGAAGTTGACAATTTGCACCAATCATGTTTACTACAACTTGGTAGTTTTGTGTGAGAAAGCGCAATGACTTGAAAATGTTATTGTTAGGAGAAGAATAATAGTGACATCATCATCACCAACGCTTACTTTTAAAAAAGTAAACACAGATGAAAGAACAGCATCTTTGCATCTTTTTAAAATGATGGAAGTATACCAATTCATGTTGTAATACCATTAGTACTTACCAATCCTTTACCAGAAAACAAGTCAATAATAGCTAAATGAAAAACTAAATTTATTATAATGGTGTCTGTTCAAAGGTTGATTTCTGGCTGAATTCGACCCACCGTAGGCGCGGGCATGCGGGCGGCGAGTAATGGGCGACTCGCTGTCTGACCATGGACCATGCCCGGGTCGACGGCGCGTTGTATTCCACGCGCGCCTCTAGGAGTGTCAGCATAGTGACGGGGCCTGTAGAAGGCCAAAGCCTGCCGTGATTGCGGGACTCACGAATTACCGTGATCCCGGTTCGTCAAGGGCTATTGAAGGACACCGTGGATTTTAGTCAGTCAAGTCTGACAGTCCCTCCCGCCCTGCTTTGGGTGGGAGGACTCATTTGATGATTTTAACACGATAAAAAAAAAAGAAAAAAAAGGTGAATTCGACGGAAACAGAAGGTTTTATAACCGTAAGCCCCTTCGTAAACTAGGCGACACAAGTCTCCGATACTTTACAACTTCGGATTCCATTGACGCGTACCTGTGTGCGAACATCTATGGATTTGTATTGCGAAAGTCACCTGAATAAGTGATTACCAAAGTCGTAAGGTACTAAAGTATTTAAGGTCGTGTTGTGTACTAAAGGGTTTAAGGTATGATTGCCTGTCTGATTTCGCGCAAGTCGGCTGGCGGAGCACAGGTTGTGCGGACAGACGATCTTATGAAGATCGCAGGATCACGCTGGATGCAAACCGCTTCCAACCGGTCCTATTGAGAGACTATAGGGAGGCCTATGTTCAGTAGTGGACGTCTTATACGGCTGATATAATGATGACGTAAGAATTATGACAAGTTTTTCATTACTGCTTCTGAAAAGTGGAAAAATCCCATCAGATCTACATAGTTAGCCACACTCACGTGCTTTAAATAATAACTTACACGATTACAAATATGGGAAGTTGGCAATTTGTTTCAATCGTTTACCTATTATGTGTTCATGTGTGTTGGTTCATTCATTGTGTGGGAGATAGCACAATGACATGAAGATTATTGAGAGATGTAATTTAACTAGGATATGACCCGTTATATTTGTATTGTCAAAATCTGGACACGTTTTGCTTATTATTATTATTTATTAAACTGTTAGACATGTTGCATCCGAAATATTTATCATAAATGACATAAAAATGTCATAATAAAAGAAAATATCAAAATTAAAAACAAAAATCAGAATTAAAATTAAATATAAAGGCAACTTTTAGTATGGACCTTGGCATAATTTTTTTTTTCTTTTCGCCACTGATAAAATTTTGGCCACAATTAGACTACTACCTAAGAAGAGTAAGTCCAAGTCCCAAAGAAGTCCATAGAAAAAAAAAAACCCACCAAAAACATTAAAATAATGTAAAAAAATGCCAAGTCTCTCGATGCAGTCTTTCCATCGTAAAAAGTTTTGAGATCTCATAGAAGCCAAGTCCTATTCAAATTATTTTGTAGTTATAAATCAACATTTAGTAATTGTATCAATAGTTTTCTTTATATTATAATTATAGTGACTTGGCAATGAGCACCAATTAAAAGCTGCTTGCTGCCTGGAATTATGTGCAAATGTTACTGACGAGACCTGTGATCAGATCACTACCGACTACATGCTCCAATGCAATAATAAAAAATAAGTACCTTACGGGCCATCGCTTTATGAAAGTAAATGAACCGAGAGTACACTAACACTAGTGTTTGCGTACACACTTGTGCAAGTGTGCATTATAATTTATGTCCTGCGCAGTTTACTAGTCTTGGATGAGACTGACTGCCGTTGCCGAAATTCGGTTGGGACGACACGGATAAACCAAAAGAAAATTAATTTTGTGATATTAATGTTTACGCATGCGGTGTGTGACTTTCAACTCCAAATATGCCGTTTTGTTTCTTCTTGTGCTCATTGCCAAGTCACTATAATTATAATATAAAGAAAACTATTGATACAATTACTAAATGTTGATTTATAACTACAAAATAATTTGAATAGGACTTGGCTTCTATGAGATCTCAAAACTTTTTACGATGGAAAGACTGCATCGAGAGACTTGGCATTTTTTTACATTATTTTAATGTTTTTGGTGGGATCTCATTTATTTTTTGTAAGTGTATTTCTTTCTTTTTTTTTAGGTGACCTCATAATTTCTTGGACTTCAGCTACTGCTTTGCTTAGAACCCATTCTCTATCTCTTTTGTTTCTTTTCAACGAGCTAAATAAACATAAATCTACTAACTTACAAAATAAATATAACTAAACTAAATAACACGTAAACAACTAGATATTGTAACTACCTATGTCTATGTTATATTAATAAACTATTCGCCTAAATAACTGTTTCAGTAACAATAATAAATCTACTATCTAATCCGGCTAACTTAAGTTCTCCGAATATAGCTACAATATTTTTTTAGTTTCGAAATGGTTTTTCATAGGTAGGTGGCGCTATCAAATGAAAATTATCGAATTATTTTAAAGTACTACTTATACTGCGCTCGGTAACGAAACCATAGCGCGATTCAGACAGGTACAACGCCATCTATCGAGCGCGCATACAATCGAAATTTATCGCAATACAATGGAGTTTTAGCTTTATTAATTTAATGAATTATGAACTTTATGTATCAATTAATTATAGTCTATGTATTACATTTTTATTATTCTTTTCTATTCCATGTATTTATTCATCCAATTGAATACTTAAACAACGAACAAAGTTAACAATGCAGTCAAAATCCATACATAATGTTCTTGCCAAACCGCAAATATAAAATTGTTTTCTATGGTATATTATTTTTTAATGTTTTTATAATTTTTCCTTTATATGTGGCTAATGACCTATCTTGGTGCAAAATTTGAAGTTTCTAAGTCTGCTAGAAGTACCTTAGATTTTTGATGATCGGTCAGTGAGTCAGTGAGTCAGTGAGTGAGTGACAAAATGGTGTAACTTTGATCGACCGTAACTCCTAAACTATTAATTCAATTGGCATGTAATTTCGAACTTAAGCTTGTTCTAATGCCTACTATTATTCACCGAAAACCTAAACTCCTAGCTTTGTCCACGTCGAAGATATAGGGGGGGCGAAACAGCCGCGAATCGCATCGAGAAAAGATGGTACGGCCGTGCCCGTTTTGCTCGAGACTTGGCTGGGGCACTGCCGTGCCCCCAGATTGTTTCTAAACCATAACCAACCAGAGATATGGCGGTTTTAATTTTATTCTAATCAGGAGTGATTTACTCCCGATTAGAACAAAATAAAATCTGTTATATATCTGGTTGGTTACGGTTTAGAGTTTTTTAAATATTTTTTACGAAGATATTAGGTTGCGGTCTACTAATGACCAACATTTCATTACTGGTGAAAGAAAAAAAAAATTGATGCCAATAAGTTGCATACCTCTTTAAAATCAAATAATGCCAATTGATTTATAATTCTATATTGCAAAAGTCAGTTTGTCTGTTTTTTCTTCCGCTATCATGTCTAAATTGATCAACCGAGTTTGATGAATAAGTTCCTCGTTTAGTAGCTTGCCTGCGTTTCGTCTGGATGCGGGTGAGCTAGTTTTTCTTAAAGGATTGTTGTGCTTTTTGGTCCTACAGCTACAATGTCAACACATTTCATCAAAAATATAGTCCTTTTAATTGTCGGCACGACGTTCCGTTCTACTTTCTTTACACCCTCAATAGGCGTGTGAAAAAGTGTCAAGGTCGTCAACGAGCAGGCGATAAGTTGATGTTGCAGGCATCTCACCGCTTTTCTTCAGGCGGGCCATATGCTTGCTTGTCAGATTACTGGTAAAAAAAGGGACACAGTAGCAATCAAAAATTGCAAGCAAGCATCTATACATATAATAAATATGTAGAAGGGTCAATTCTGTACATTGAAAATATTGAAAAAATAAATAGCGGGGGGTGTTGCTGGATCGATACCAAACCCAAATATGTGATTAAAAAAATTTTTGTCTGTCTGTCTGTCTGTATATGCAGGCATCACGTGAAAACTATCGGTTCAATTTCGATGAAACTTGGTATAATTATACCTTATTATCCTGGGCATAAAATAGGATACTTTTTATCCTGGAAAAATACGTAGAAAAAAAAATCTTATTTTTCAGTACAGAACGCGAGCTCAACAGCAGTAGCTCAATAGAGGGATCTCCTTAATTATATGGCTTAGCCGTATTTGGGTCCAATAGATATTTATAAGATGTCATTGTCAGAGTTACTCACAATGGAGAAATAAACCATCCACGCGAAGACCGACATCCGCGCGGACGCAGTCGCGGGCGGAAGCTAGTTTTTCAATATTGCGCTAATATGGTGATGTTCTCATTCCAGTGTGGGAAAGAGACAGAGCTATACAAGTCATCTAGCGCCACCTCGTTCCCACACTGGAATCACTCTCGCTAAGAGACGTCATGGAAGACTACCAGAAAATAAATTATTTCCTTGCAAACAAATGTATGGCCCTTCGTATGTTTGTAAACAATCCGAGACCGGTTTCAATACGGTGTTGAACATTACGGCACAATATGTCGTGTCAAGGACTTTTGTTACCTAGCTGTTAGAAGTACCTATTGTTGTGTAACAATGTAACACTGCGTTCTATTAGATGATAGCACACGTTGAGTGAAAACGTTTGAAGGACAGCGATGTGCAGTCAATACTGCTAACGTGACAATAAACGCGAAAGATTATGAATTAAACTGAAAATTCATCAGATTCTTATATACGTATACATTCAGAGATTCTTATAAATAATAAAAAGCCTTTTAATTCCAATAGTTGATTAAGATTAAATTTTTTTTTCTTTTTTACTATCATCAATTTTTGACATACAATTAACAATAACTTAACAACTTAATTTAAATCCATATTGACTTAATTGAGATAGAAAACATGTAGTATTTTAAATTCCTTTACAAATCATAACATTATTGTAATAAATAAAAGATGTGGTACGTAATTTATACAAAGTATTAAGTTGATTGACTAAAAAATAATAACAACATTATAAAACTAAAAAAAAAAAAACAATGATTTCCTTTATTCATTTCTTTTACTTATTAAATACATTTTAAATGTTTTTACAAAAACAAAATAACAAAAAAAAATACATTTAAAAATATAAATAATAGTGGCCCACCGGTATCGGGAACAGGGTCCAAGCTACCGGCGGTCAGGGCTCCAGAGAAGGGAACCTCCTAACAATGCGCGCCGTGTCCAGAAGAACTGCTTTCTGATTAGGCCCTTGATCCAGCTGCCTAACGAGAGCCTCCATGATTAATGATTATTCTTATTGAAATTAAATGATGATGAAAAGGATGTTCGAAAAAATGTATACACGTTGTCTTTTTCAAAACTAGATGAGATCGGTGTTTCGTACCTGACTACTCTGAGAAGAAAAAGCCGAAACAAACTCAAAGGTCACTGTCTCTTTTCAAACCAAACATTATATTGGTCAAGTCATACGATGACCATGTAGCTTAGTGTCTGAGATGGTCTTTTGAAGAAAGAACCACAGACAGGCCTGTTGGTCTAGTGGTTAGTGATCCTGACTGCTATGCCGGAGGTCGTGGGTTCGATTCCCACCCAGAACAAATGTTTGTGTGATGAGCACGATCATTTGTTCTGTGTCTGGGTGTAATTTATCTATGATATGTATGTATTTAGAAAAATATAAGTATGTTTATCAGTTGTCTAGTACCCATAACACAAGCTCTGCTTAGCTTGGGACTAGATGGCGTTGTGTGATAGTTGTGGAATATTTATTTATTATTTATTTGAGAGGGCCTGTCCAGTCAGTGCAAGCATTTGTCAGTTATCGTGTAGCTCGACTCAGAACTCAAGGAGCTCAACTCAAGCTTGCTATTTCATAACTATCTGTACTTTTATCCTGTTTCAGTGAACCTGAGCGTCCTATGCACAGGAGTGGGCCTGGCCTGGCCATCACCAGTCCTGGTGAAACTCAGTGATGAAGGTCAGACGGTACTGCCGAGGGCTATCACTGCAGAGGAAGGGTCTTGGATCGTGTCCATTGGATTCTTGACAGGGATTGCTGGTAAGACTTATTTATTTGCAACTTCTTGCTCTACATTGTAAATATATCTTAATCCACGGCTGGACAACGTCTCTAAGTAAGTCCCAATAAATGACAATTTAACAACGTCAATAAATTGCAAATTTAATTAGCGCGTCAGTTAAGCCCTTGTCAAACAGACAGGCGTCGCGAATGCGAAGCGAGACGTTTTTATTTGTAATGTATGGAATTGTTTGAATCCAGTCAAATAGAACAGCGAAAGCGATCCGATACCGTGACAGAACTATCGGACTGTCGTCTCGCTTCGTTTCGGTATCGCTTCGGAAACGCTTCGCTTTCGCCAGTCTGTTTGACAAAGGCATTAGAGTTTTGAATAATAGTGGACACGTATTTTTTCTTTCGTTAAACCAATGGATATTTACAAAGATATATCGCATCAAATCGAGAGTAGTTGTGACGTCAGAAGCAAGTAAAAATTATACTTTCTTGTGAGGTTTTGCCAATTTTAAAATTGTCGTAGCTACCTTAATTTTGGTAATAAAAGAAAAAATGCTTAAATATTTGGCGCAGTGGCTGAGAAATTGGACTCCTGCGCTATGTGTCACGGGTTCGATTCTCGCACGGAACAAATATTTGTAAGATCTGCAAGTAGTTGTTCCGGGTGTGGGTGTTTGTGTATGTGAGTTTCTATAGCAACGTTTTTTTAAAAAAAAAACGACGGGTTGCACTCTGGGAGTGCGGGCAGAAGTGAAAACTTGAATAGTAATTGTTGGAAATATCTTGTGAACAGATTTTAGTAAAACTCGCAAAAATGGTTGACTTTTTATTTCAATAATTTTCCAATGTGACGTACATCTTTTATAAACAATGTTACCTAGCAACGAATGTATCCAGCATACAAACTTCTTTAAAAGTAATAAAGTCACACGAACATTCACGCAAGCGCCCTGCGCCGTCCTACGCTTTTTCGGTCAGGGTCACGTGTCCTGACGCGAGTTTAAGATTTTATACCCATTACAGAAAAGTGCTCAACGCCGCTAAAGAAGTTTTCACTTCAAAAATACGTGTCGTATATTTTTTGATAATCTAACGGATTAATTAGTTTTTTAGTCAAATACCCTGTTGCTCGAACAACATTTCATTTTCACCAATGTTTGTCTCTGTAAATCATGTTATCAAAAAGATTTGCAGGATTTATTCAACAGCATTCCCCTTGACCTAAACATTTGTTAAATCCGTACAATGCAAACAAAACTTACAATTTTGCGCGTTTATCTACTTCTAACTTTATTACCTAGGTATTTAGATACTAATTGCTCTATTTAAACAATGAAACCTTGCCCGAGATTTTTCTTTAAACTGAGATTAAAAGTTAACACAAAAGGCTATACGGAAAAGATCATGGGTACTGGTGTATCCTAGAACCAACAATTTGAAGGCAGTTGATATCCAACCTACTGTATAGGGGATTGAGGTCTAATCCACTTCTGAGAGAGACCTTTGTTCCAGCAGTTGGATTTTTCATAACAGTATTATTTTTAGGGTTCCGTACGTCTGAATACAAAAACGGAACCCTTATAGGATCACTCGTGTGTCTGTCCGTCCGTCGCTTACAGTCAATTATCTCCGAATCTATTAGACCGATTAAGTTGAAATTTGGTACACATATCAATTTCTGTGACCCAAACACAGAAGTGTGACGTGAGCCGATGAAATCTGTATATGGGGGGTCATTTTTGGGGGAGAAGGGGAAAATTAAAAAAAAAAATTCTGAAAACTGCATCGTGTGGCATATCAAATGAAAGGTCTTGTTGAGAAGATCTTAAATGTATTTTTTTGTAATTTTAAAATTAATAGTTTCCAAGTTATTCAAGAAAATAGACGAAAATTGACCCCCCCCTTATCTCCGAAACTACTGAACCTAAAATTTTGAAAAAAATACAGAAATTAGTTTTCTCCTTATAGATTATAGGAAAACCTATAAGAAGTCCATGATATTAAAATAACATGGTAAATCACTCAATATTGTGCGTACCAACTTACATTTTTTTTTAATACGTTATAAATCGTAAACCGCAATTTATCTTTCAAAGTTACAACCAACTTTTATATAATGTTACTTGCTGCTACGGAACCCTTTAAAGGCGAGTCCGACTCGCACTTGGCCGGTTTTTTAAACTAGCTTCCGCCCGCGACTCCGTCCGCGCGGATGTCGGTCTTCGCGTGGATGGTTTATTTCTCCATTTTGAGTAACTCTGACAATGACATCTTATAAAAATATCTATTGGACCCAAATACGGCTAAGCCTATAATAATTAAGGAGATCCCTCTATTGACCTACTGCTGTTGAGCTCGCGTTCTGTAGTAACTGAAAAATAAGATTTTTTTTCTACGTATTTTGCCAGGATAAAAAGTATCCCATTTTATGCCCAGGATAATAAGGTATAATTATACCAAGTTTCATCGAAATCGAACCGTTAGTTTTCACGTGATGCTTGCATGCATGTCTGCATGACAGACAGACAGACAAAAAATTTTTAATCACATATTTGGGTTTGGTATCGATCCAGCAACAACCCCCGCTATTCTTTTTTTCAATATTTTCAATGTACAGAATTGACCCTTCTACAGATTTATTATATGTTTAGATACGTGTTATTATTTACCAATACTCTAACTGTCAGACTTAACAGTTTTCAATTTATTTATGTAGTATACTACCCTGTTACACGACTGTCTAAACCTTTGGGATTACTGGCGTGATGTAACACAAACCTTACAGTCACCTTCATACATAAATAGATCTGTGTAGTCAAATCTTTGTCCACGATTCGTACTCACGTTCCGTAGCATAGCAGCTAATTTCCTGGCCATTGCGCCATACACGCCTGCCATTGTGTAAGAATCCGAGGACCAATTTACTGACTGACATATAAAAATGGAGGTGTGTCATTTGTTTCAAATTCTTATCGCCTACTATTTCCAGTAAACAGATTGAATAGAAGGCTATGCAGATGATGACTATTGCCAGTTAACATCGTGTTGTTTATTTTACTGTTCTCAAATGATGGGGTACTGATTCAGAAGGGCTCAGGTTCAAGTCCCACTGGTCGTTTAATTTTTCTTTCAGAAAAAATCTCCATAAAAGTACAATTATCATCAGACGCATATTATAATCTTTATATGGCTAAAAATCCATCCTTATATGGCTGGCCTTTACATTCCAGTTTTTCTTCTTCGTCGTGTCGATGATTCCTTCAAATTCCATTTTTCGACCAAAACTCTGCCACATTCACGGCGTTGGCGCCGATATAAACCCAATACTAAATTACCAAAAGTACGCGCCTCCTCGGACTACCCTACGACGTCCTCCGCGAAGCCCTTAGCGTCTCCAGTCACCTTCTCGGGTCTTGAGGTTGACGGTGTCTTCTTCCTCACGTATTCTGCCTCCTGCTTTGCTAGCATTACTGCTTCTCACGTGGAGATGTTTGCTTCCCATACAACCTGTATGCCTGGCAGTGCCGTGTCAATAAATGGAAAAATCAGCCCCACTCGATTTGTCGTGTCGTAATACAGCACGGTTAGTGCAGTGGCAAAGCGATTTAACTGCTGCGCTGCGTGTCGCGGGTTCGATTCCCGCACGGAACAAATATTTGTATCACCTACTAGTAGTTGTTCCAGGTCTAGGTGTTTGTGTATGTGAGTTTCTATATTTGTAAACGCACCCACGATACAAGAGAAATTCCTAGTGTAGGGCAACGTTTTTAAAAAAAAATATATAGGTCAACATAATCGATGATCACCGACATCCTTATTTTAAGGGGCTATTTCATTTTTTAAACCCAATTTTTTTTTTCAGCCAACATATTCATCGGTTCAGTGATGATAGACCGTCTGGGAAGAAAACCATGTCTTCTCTTGGTTACTCTGCCCAAGTTTGCAGCTGGCTTCATATTCATCTACGCTAGCAAGGTGTGGATGATCCTCCTCGGGAGGGCTTTGGTGGGCATTGCGGATGTTGGTGTCTTCACTCTGTTGCCTATGTATGCTTCGGAAATTGCCAGTGTAAGTTAAAAATATTTTTTTACAAACTTTTGTTTACCGTTCGTGTCGCCTACACGGTTTAAAAAAAAACGACGGGTTGCACTCTGGGATTACCGGCAGAAGTGAAAACTTCAGTAGTAATAAACACACACGAACATTCGCGCAAGCGCCCTGCGCCGTCTTACGAATTTTCGATCAGGTCACGTGTCCTGACGCGAGATTAACATTTTTTACCCATTCCAAAAAAAATGCACAATGCCGCTAAAGAAGTTTTCACTTCAAAAGAGCCAGTGAAAAGATTCGCGTTCCGTACCATTAATTTATAAAACGGGAATAAAATCATGCCTGTTGTATGGCACCCGTAAATATTTATTTCATTATTTTTTTTTTTGTATTTTTTTAATACCTCCTCGTAGAGGCAACAGAAATAGGTGTATCATAGTGAAACAACTGTCCAATTGTCACGTTTCATGAAATATAGTCCGGTGACAGACGAACGGACTGACAGTGGAGTTTTAATAAGGGTAAGAGGAACAGAGTGGAAAGTTCCTCGATACCCCGGTGAAAAGGAAAGGTACCTTCCTACGGGTGTTGTGTCTGGTGGGCTTTCTGCCCGACATTCATTGTCGGAATATTCTGTCGGCTAAACTCGCGGATAACTTTAAAGCCTTTGTCAAACAGACAGGCGTGACGAATGCGAAGCGAGGCGAACACGACATATTAAAGCGAAAGCGATCCGATAGCGTGACCAAAATATCGGACTGACGTCTCGTATCGGTTCGTTATCGCTTCGGACTCGCCTGTCTGTTTGACAAAGGCCTGTTTGCGCGGTTTTTTTTTCGTGAGTACTTTTCACACACATTTAATTTATTAGATTGCTCTTCTAAACTCGCTTATAACTTTGATTGCGCGATGCGCGACATCTTAGTTCCTCCGTGGCTGCAAAGATAGCGCTAGTGTACTTTATGTAGAAGATTTTTTTATCGCGAGTATTTTCCATACACATTGTTAGATCGCTCTTCTAAACTCGTGGATAACTTCGATTGCGCGATGTATACATCTTAGTTCCTCCTTCGTTGCATGGATGGCGCTAGTGCATACACGTTATTAGATCGCATTGTAAAACCACGTGTATAAAGTGCTTTATATTAAAACGTGACCGCTGAAAAATAATACGAAAAACGTTTATTCAAAGAGCGTGAGAACTTTAACCTTGCCTCTTTCAATTATCCAAACTTAAAATTATAAATGCGAAAGTAACTCTGTCTGTCTGTCTCTCTGTCTTTTCTTCACGCCTAAACTACTGAACCGATTTGTGTGAAATTTGGTACAGACATAGTTTGGAACTTGAGAAAGGACATAGGATAGTTTTTATGTGGGTAAAACCAAAAATCTGCCGGAAGTCACTATTCCACGCGAACGACTATATTTTACGAGTACGGGCTTTTTTTTTTTTTTTTTTTTTTATCGTGGTAAAATCATCAAATGAGTCCTCCCACCCAGGGCAGGGCGGGAGGGACTGTCAGACTTGTACTGACTAAAATCCACGGTGTCCTTCACTAGCCCTTTACGTACCGGGGTCACGGTAATCCCTTGGTCCCGCGACCCCGGCAGGCTTCGGCCCTCTACAGGCCCCGTCGCTATGCTGACACTCTTTGAGGCGCGCGTGGAACACAACGCGCCGTCGACCCGGGCATGGTCCATGGTCGGACAGCGAGTCGCCCATTACTCGCTGCCCGCATGCCCGCGCCTACGGTGGCCGGAGATCGTCTTGCGACGTCCGACGCCGTGGGCGTCTACCACTGCGGCTGGGGCGGAGGGAGGACGCTGTCCTCTCCCTCAGGCGGCCCGCCTCCTCCTTCACGAGCATGACTGCTTCGCAGAAGGAGGCGACCGCTTCCCACTCCGTCTCGCCCCGCAGCATGGCCTCGAACGAGTACGGGCTAGTACGAGTATATTTTTAAGATTCCGTACCAAAGGTTAATACGGGACCCTATTGCTAAGACTTCAACGTCTGTCTGTCTGTCCGTTCGTCTGTCACCAGACTGTATATCATAAAGCGTGATGGTTACTAGTTGTACTATTAATAACAATACTCATCCCTAATTACTAATATTTTAAATTTAACGCATTAAGACTTAAGCTATAGAAATATTTACATGCTGAATAATAGTAAGCGGAATATTTTGATTTTTTTTTTAACTTTAAGACCTATTGTATCATATTTCATGCAAATAAAGATTATTATTATTATGTTACACTGTTGAAATAATCACAGATGATAATATTTCTGTTGCCACTTTAAACAAATAAATACACAGGTACTAAAAACAGAACTAAACGAACGAACATTTTTTTGCTTGATATTGAAAACCGCAACAGGTAGACGTTTGAAATATTGTTTTATTGGTATTGAAAAAAAGCTACAAAGGTTGAGTTACAATGAAAAAGTTACAACAAAAAGATATTTTGTGCACCTTGATTTGTAATCTTTACAGTCTTACTTGGAAGTTCGGTCACTACGATACTATTTCATAATTAAAAGGCAGGCGCATTACTTTGTGTAATTGATTTCATCACCACTTACTCTCAAAATGGTGAAGGAAAACGTCGCTAGGAAACCGGCATGTCCTCTTTGAGGAGTGGTTGGATAGGCGTCACGGCGTCCTGATCTACCGCATAACGCAGGTCCTCACCGGACACAGAAGTTTCGGGAGGTTCCTGTGTCGGATGAAGAAAGAAAAAACGTGTGGGTGTCACCGTGGATTTTAGTCAGTACGAGTCAGACAGTCCTTCCCGCTCTGCCCTGGGTGGGAGGACTCATTTGATGATTTTACCAAGCCAAACAAGAATGTCCCAGCAGTGGGACCAATTCTAGGCTAATGATGATGATGACAATATTTATCACTCTCTCTTTTCAATTCCAGAAAGAAATCCGTGGCAGCCTAGGCACCATTCTCCAGATCATGTGTTCCTTCGGCGTCGTCACCATGCTGTCCATGGGCCCCTTCATACCCTACACCATGCTGAACGTGATCTACACTTCCATCATCATACTGAGTACCATACCACTGCTGATCCTGCCTGATGGACCGTATTCTTTGTATTCTAGAGGTAGGCATTTTTAATTTTTTATTCAATAAAGGTGACAAGCAAGCGAGTGAGGAGCTCGTGGCTAAATAATTACAGTGGCACAGGCCGAACTTCCGGGTTGAGCGCTTGCCGAGGTTGGTTTATGGATGGGTGACCATTTGTCATACTGCCATACTGAAGACGTCTGCGTTGTCAATTTTTATAAACCAAGGCTGATCCAGCTCAGCTTGCTCAATAAATAGAGGACAGCAGCAAAAAATAGAAGAAACCATAAAAAAAAATATATCTAAACGTCTGAATCTGAAATCTGAAATCTTCATTGGAGATCCACAGACTAATCAAATAAAAAAACATTAGCAAAGCACCATTTTTTGGATGTTAAACCATAAAATGAGTCCTCCTGTCCTGAGTAGACTGAAAGGTATTGTTAGACTCTTACGGGCTAAAAAAACACCATATTCCTTGACATGCCCTTTACGTTTCCAAACCGTGGTATCTTGCTTAGACAGTCTTGCAACCCCAGCAGGCGTTTAGCCCTAGCCCCATTAGTTTTCTGAAAGATCCTTGGGACACGAATGGAATATGATGCACCGGGCAACCGGCTCTTATTCTTGATCGGACAGCGAGCTAGCATAAACACCCTACTCAATTTAATCCTTCACCTCTAAATTTTCAGGCCCCATAATCGAAACACTAATAAATTCCACCTTCTCTTTTCCAGGTCACAAATCTGAAGCCCTAAAAGTCCTAACATTCCTCCGAGGCTCAGAATCTCTAGCCAACGAAGAGCTAAAAGAGTACGAAATGGCATCAGAATCGAACAATATCAAGATCTCCAAAAAGGACATATTGACAAACCGACTGTTCCTGAAATCCTTAGTTCTGGTGCTAATTCTGGGTTTCGGCTCTCAATTTGTCGGCTTCAATGCTGTGACGTTCTACCTTCAGACAGTTTTGGAGTCCACCCAGACGTCTGTTAGGCCCGAAGTTGCGTCGGTGACTATTGGGCTGATACAGCTGTTCGCCAGTTTTTGTACAACAATGGTAACTGATCGGTTTGGCAGGAAACCGATTTTGACTGTCACTTGTGTTGGCATGGGATTGGGAATGGTGAGTTTGTTTTTTTATTTATTTAATTATGGGTTCGCGCTTGACCACTTTCTCGCCTGACGGTAAGCAAAGATGAGGTCTTCGGTGAAGTACGCTTGCCTAGAAGTAACCGTACTCCCATTTGTCACCACTGGCTTTGCCATTACTGGTGATGATCGGGAAAAAATCCCAAATGTCCACACTGACGGGAAAATAAATTCCCATTTGTTGCCACCGCTGTATTGACATGCTACGATGAAACTCTACTTCCAAACAACTCTAGTGTTTGGGTAACCTATTCACTCTTGACTTGACCCCAAGGTTATAGCTGTCACGAAATACAGACCCCGGCGGGGAATTCCACTCCTTAGCTGTGCGCACAATAAAAGTATTCTATTTATTTTCCTTTATTCTTTAATTTGTCCGATAAAAAAAACGTAATAGGATTAGGCCCTGAGGCTCTAACACGAATTCTACATTTTTAACTGTACTTCATACGAAGTAATTTACATGGAACATAAAAGAGCGCTGCTTTTTTTTCGTGGTAAAATCATCAAATGAGTCCTCCCACCCAGGGCAGAGCGGAAGGGACTGTCAGACTCGTACTGACTAAAATCCACGGACAGTAAAAAATGAAAATTTACTTTTAGGTACTTAACAAAAACTTGAAAACTCGTGCTTGGGCCTCTGTTTGTCATGTCAAAGACTTGTAACGTTTGCGATACGGTATAAAAGTCGGTTTATCATATTTGAAAAACAAAAAGTCCCCGCAACTCTATTTTTTATTTTTGCCTGGAAAAACACTGCGAGCTCTAAAGCGGATTGGTATTCATCTATACTTATAATAAATCTGTAGAGAGGCCAATTCTGTACATGAAATATTTTAAAAAAATAACTATCAAGGGTTGATAAGGGATCGCTACTGATGCCAAAAATGCAATCAGTAAAATTTTTGTCTGTCTGTCTGTCTGTCTGTCTGTCTGTCTGTCTGTATGTTCGTTATAGAAACAAAAACTACTCGACGGATTTTAACGAAATTTGGCACGATTATTCTTCATACTCCTGGGCAGGTTATAGTATACTTTTCATTACGCTACGATCAATAGGAGCAGAGCAGTGAAGGGAAATATTGGGAAAACGGGAGAAGTTTCTCCATTTTTTAAGCTTCCGTCGCGTGTGCAGCTTTAATGGTTAAAGCTACATAGAAATCATGTATGACGGAAATATTTTCCTTAAAATTATATAAAAATATTCCTTGACAGCATAATAATATGTCTATCTTTTATGGTTGACTCACAATAACACGTGAAACTCCCGATAGCTTAGCAATTCGGAGCTTTCTGATTATATTTGTCTACTGTTACGTTTACAACACTCTCACTCATCCCTAATTAAAAAAAAAAATAACTTTATTACCTATTCAATAAAAAAAGAATCATGTAAATCGGTGTAGTAACACCAAAGTTATACATGAAATACGCTAATCAGTCATCGCGCGTAAATACAGAATCATGCTATAAGGATTATTTTGGAAAAAAGCGCGCGTGCTTCATACAATATTTGGCTGTTGATGCGAATAGCTGTTCAGACTGTTCGACCTTATTGACAGACAATAATTGTTATTTACAAACCGTGCTTATCAGCGCGACTTTTAGCCTTTTTTTTTTTGGCGTGGTAAAATCATCAAATGATTCCTCCCACCCAGGGCAGGCGGGAGGGACTGTCAGACTTGACTGACTAAAATCCACGGTGTCCTTCAATAGCCCTTTATGTACCGGGTTCACGGTTATTTGTGAGCTTGGCTTTGGCCCTCTACAGGCCCCGTCATTATGCTGACACTCCTTAAGGCGCGCGTGGAACACAACGCGCCGTCGACCCGGGCATGGTCCATGGGCGGACAGCGAGTCGCCCATTACTCGCCGCCCACATGCCCGCGCCTACGGTGGCCATAGATAGTCCACCGACGTCGGTCGCCGTGGGCGTTTACCACTGCGGCTGGGGTGGAGGGAGGACGCTGTCCTCTCCCTCACGCAACCCGCCTCCTCCTTCGCGAGCAAGACTGCTTCGCAGAAGAAGGCAATCGCTTCCCACTCCGTCTCGCCCTGCAGCATGGCCTCAACCAATGCCGGGCGCGAGAGGTCTCCGCCTATCGCCGTCGTAAGGACACGGCGGGGCAGTCCTGCACCGTATGCTCCACCGTGTCCTCCGGATGATCCTCGCAGTGGTGACACCTAGGAGTATCTTCCCTCCCTATCAGACACAGGTACCTCCCGAAACTTCCGTATCCGGTGAAGACCTGCGTCATGCGGTAGGTCAGGACGCCGTGACGCCTATCCAGCCACTCCTCAAAGAGGGATCTTATCGCCGCGATTGCGGCTGGCCCTTTTTTACTTTTAGTCTTTGAATAGTTTATTTTTAGATTTGTTTTGTTGTTATTTATGAAATAGGTATAAGAGGTTTTGGTAGTGTTTAAATATATTATTAGTTTACATTTTATTTCTTTATAGTTGAAGCAATTGTAGGTACAAATATCAGTTATTTTGGTAGTGTTTAATTATATTAATAGTTTACATTTTATTTCTTTACAGTTGAAGCAATTGTAGGTACGAAATTAGTTATTTTGGTAGTCTACACTAATATTATAAAGAGAAAAACTTTGTTTGTTTGTTTGTAATGAATAGGCTCAAAAACTACTGGACCGATTTTAAAAATTCTTTCACCATTCGAAAGCTACATTATCCACGAGTAACATAGGCTATATTTTATTTTGGAGAAAAATAGGGTTCCGTAAGATATTTGGGTTTTTCGGCCACAGGGTGTAAAAAATCATCCAGAAAAGTTACTTATTTTGCGTACACTGTCTAAACTATAAAAGATAGAACCATAAAATGTTCCAATTAATTGTTGATCTTATAAATATCTACAAAAAAGTCCGCGACACACAATATCTATCTATGTCGAGTGTTTGCGATGACTGCGTCGTCGATGTTAGTGTCGGTGTCTGTGAATAGACCTGGGAATCATGTTGCTGACCGTGTCTTTCCTGAGTAGACTTTTTGCAGCGGTAACCGACATTCACGCGGGCGGAGCCGCGGGCGCCCACTAGTTTTAAATAAAAGAAGGCCTTTGGCTTAAAACAATTAAATGTGGCGACGCATACATAAAATAATGCGGGTATGTTACTGTTAATTTGTAATATTATAAAGTAAATATTTATGCAAATTCTCTTACGTCAGTTAACAAAAAATCTTAGTAACAGCTAATGAAACTGATATGCATGCACTTTTTTCAATTGTATTTCCCACGATAAACTAAATAAATAATACTTCTTTTAAATTTTATTTTTTACTTATTATCCTGTATTTTTCTGTAAACCAAAAAAAAAGCGTTCATATGCATGAAGTAGCACTTGAAAACAATTTAACGTAAAACACATTTATTTAAAATAAAAATAGGTAAATAAAACATACAGTAAAAAAAAAAACAATTTGTTTCTTCAACCAAGATTTAGTATGATACTAGATTTTATATTACTACAAGAATATTTTTTCTATGTCTCACCGTTTCACCCTAAACGGCAAGTTGTTCAGTTTTAAATTCTCGCAAAGAAAGACGTCGGGAGAAAGAACTCTATAGTTAGAACTTATGTTTAATTTGTTATTTTTTGTTTCAGCTCGGCCTTGGATTGTTCTTCAAGTTGAAAGAGATGAATATAGTGGCAAACTTCTTGAATTATGTGCCGCTGATATCACTAATATTGGTAGTCTACTGTTATAGTGCAGGTAAAATACTTTCCTGTATTTAGAATAGGTTCACATTGAAAGTATCCAAACGCGCGTTTCGAGAAATAAGCGCTCTGCTGTTGAGGTGTACCCTAAAGTTATCTTAGGATTTTTCCATTTATTACTCGTGGTACTACCAGTAGGAAAGCATCACGATGATATCGAATATGTATTTGCAAAAAGTAATTGTTTACCGAACTTGATCTCTGAGAGCAGAGTTCTACCAGTAAAACCACAGGTAATTTTTTTACCCGTGGTAATACTGATAGAACTCTTACTCGTTCACTATGCCGGGGTCGCGGGACTGTCTACACAGTTAACCGTGACCCAGGAATAAAAAGGGCAATTGAAGGAATTGTCAGTACGAGTCCGACAGTCCCTTCCACTCCACACGAGCATGAGAGGCCTCTGCGGAGGAGACAAATTGCTGACGACGTTGGTCAAAAGACCGCTACACTAAAAAGGGCTTGGGCCGGCCACATCTGCCTGCATGCCTAATTAGCTGTGGACCAAAATGGTTATTTTGGTTTGGTACTTTTTGGAGCCCTGGCACAGCTAAAAGGCGTCGCGGTAGACTCCGTAAAAGATGGCGGGATTAGCTGGACAAAACCAATGGGTTTTGTCCAGCTAATCCCGCCATTTTTACCATCGTAAAGTGGACCACTGTCAGTGGTCCACTTTGGCCCTGGATCGTGAAAATTGGAAGTCATTTGTCCAGCAGTGGGATGAAGCAAGCTAGCAGTGTCAGTATTACCGTTATTAATAGTTATTATACACCGCAAATGTAAGAAAAGTGTCCGTGACGTCAGAATATGGCGCCATCAAAGTTTCACCTCTATCTTAGTTATATAGTACAGGTCGTAACTTCAATGAAATATATAAGTATTTTTATCAGTTGTCTAGTACCCATAACACAAGCTCTGCTTAGCTTGGGACTAGATGGCGTTGTGTGAAGGTTGTGGAATATTTATTTATTTATTTATTTATTTATTATTATACTCAGACTTCTCTATTTTCCAGGCATCGGCTCCCTAATCTGGGTGATCAACGCTGAACTCTTCGACGACCGCTCAAGAGGGACAGGGATGTCCATCTCCCTCATAATGTCCACCCTGTTTGTCTTCATAACAACTAAATATTTCGCTCTATTCTCCGCTGCCATTGGTCCAGCTGCGACGTACTGGATCTTCAGTGTTAATTGTATATTGTTATGTTTGTTCGTCATGTTTTGTATTCCCGAGACGAAGGGAAAGAGTTTCGCGGAGATACAAGATATTTTGAGAAAGAAGAAGGGAAGTAATAGTACGTGCTAGTGTAGTTCGTTGTTTAGCTATAGGAGTTTTAAAAATATCGCCATCAGGCATGTGTCATTGATGGTTTAACTGTTATGCCTTTGTCAAACAGACCGGCGAAAGCGAAGCGTTTCCGAAGCGAAACGTCAGTGCGAAAGTTCTGTCACGCTATCGAATCGCGTTTCTGTGTGACTGGATTCAAACAATTCCATACATTACAAATAAAAATGTCACGCTTCGCATTCGCCACGGTAGCTCTAAAGCCTTTGTCAAATAGACTGGCTATTTGCCAAAGACTTTAGAGCTACCGCTCACTGGAGTCGTTTTATTTCCCCGTCAAGTGCTATGGACACATATGGAAGCGCTGATTATAGTGACTAATATGTAGTTTCTAGCGGCCAAGCATGTCATCATCTTCATCATCATCATATGAGCCCGGGATCACCCACTGCTGGGTATAGGCCTCCCCCTTTTTATGCCATATCTCTCGGTTCTGTGCTTCTCTTATCCAACTATGTCATGTCATGTCATGGCCAACAATATTCTTGGTTGGATTTTAATCAATTTCATTTAGAACACAAGGATACATTTTGAAAAGAGGATTACCTGTGTGGAGTTTTAATTATCATTATGTTATACTAGTTTTTGCCCGCGACTTCGTTCGCGTGGAATAGTGACTTCCGGCACATTTTTTTTTTGTAATAAAAACTATCCTATGTCCTTTCTCAAGTTCCAAACTATGTCTGTACCAAATTTCACACAAATCGGTTCAATAGTTTAGGTGTAAAGACAAGACAGACAGACAGAGTTACTTTCGCATTTATAATATTAGTTTGGATGTGTGAACTGTAATGAAATAAAATTATCATGTTAATAAATTATTCTTAATAAGGTATTTCAGTTTTTTTATTCTGCCTCTACACTTAGATTTCAAATGCATACCTAGGGACTGAGACACTCTGAAAGCAGATTTATTGAACTAATGATATTATGTGAATCAAAGTTATTCACATTCGTTACTCATCTGACGTGTTGACATTTTGAATCGTTTATGGGTTGGACAGGCCTGTTGGTCTAGTGGTTAGTGACCCTGACTGCTATGCCGGAGGTCGTGGGTTCGATTCCCACCCAGGACAAATGTTTGTGTGATGAGCACGATCATTTGTTCTGTGTCTGGGTGTAATTTATCTATAATATTTATGTATTTAGAAATATATAAGTATGTTTATCAGTTGTCTAGTACCCATAACACAAGCTCTGCTTAGCTTGGGACTAGATGGCGTTGTGTGATAGTTGTGGAATATTTATATTATTTATATGTTCTGAGCTAATGTTATTTTGATTCATTGAACAAATAAACTGTTGATAATGTGGTGTTAATATTTTAATTGCTGATGTTTTGGTTTTTGAAGTTGAGTATCCCTTCTCATTCAGGGTAGGTAACAAGTTTCACGTGTCACCAGCGCGTGGTCCTACAAATCTGTTTTAAAGTAGACATCTTTCTTCTAAACATCTATCTTTGACTATCTCAAGCAAAAACAATCAAAATGATGAGAAAACACAGGGTACAAAAAAAACAGGTAGCCAAGTATATCCAACAAAAAAAAACATTTATTCAATAGGCACTTTCTCCTTCTCAACATTTTTAACAATTTTCCTTCCCATCTCCTCCTGAATTTCAGCAAACGTTTTCCCCTTAGTTTCAGGAATAAAGAACATAATGAAAAGTGCTGTAATCACACAATTACAGCTAAATATCCAGTAAGTGTTTGCGGCTCCGATAGCGATGGTGACGTAAGCGAAGTATTTCGTGGTTAAGAAGACGAAGAAGGTGGCGATGCCTATGGCTGCTGAGGCGCCTAATGCTCGGGCTGGACCGTCAAAGAGCTCGGCTACCACCATCCAGAATATGGAGCCCATGCCTGGAAAAAATCTTTGAAGTTTTAAGTAAAATCCAAACTAATATTATAAATGCGTAAGTAACTCTGTCTGTCTGTCTTTTCTTCACGCCTAAACTACTGGACCGATTTCTGCGAAATTTGGTACAGACATAGTTTGGAACTTGAGAAAGGACACAGGATAGTTTTTGTTACAAAAAAAAAAAAACAAAAATCTGCCGGTAGACACTATTCCACGCAAACGAAGTCGCGGGCAAAAGCTAGTATGTAATATTTCTTGAACCAGCCAGCCATAAACTATACTACTGGCTATAGTAACCCCATTTTTTTATCGTGGAAAAATTATCAAATGTGTCCTCCCACCCAGGGCGGGACAGGAGGGATAGTCAGAGTCTTACTGACTAAAATCAACTTCAAAAAAACTGATAAATATAGAAACATAATTACCTGCATTGAAACAGAATATAACAAGCATCATTGATATAAGAGGCATGA
The DNA here is from genome assembly GCA_943136025.2 of Agrotis puta. Taxonomy (NCBI): domain Eukaryota; kingdom Metazoa; phylum Arthropoda; class Insecta; order Lepidoptera; family Noctuidae; genus Agrotis; species Agrotis puta. Next base: position 3,548,221 of record OW964190.2, on the reverse strand, counting down.
AGTTTAGAAACCCTCTGATTGGAACATTTTCATCTCTCAGTTGAAAGAAGGTACCCAGTCCAAGCTGTGAACAAAAACAGTACCTCATCATCATGTTCTTGATGCATTGACAACAATACAGTAGATTAAATCTTATCAATTTAATTAATTAGGTATTGAAAAATATATATTCTTGTTACACCATTTTTGGTTTTCCCCAAAAACCCTGACTAATGATTACGTTTTTTTTGCAATGCTGCCTGAATAGATCGATACAGAAATATCACTTTGCACAAATACTGAGAAGGCATCATCATCTGCCTAGCCTAGAGTTGGGTTAATAGCCGGATGCTTTGAGTTATTATCGATAATAATCCATTAATAGCCGTGCAATGGCTAATAACCCTGCTATTAATGTTTTGTTAAAAAAAGATATGTTTTTTTTTGTTTTATTGTAAAATCTGTGGGTGTGAACATAAATTGGGTGCGTGTTCGCAGTTTAATTCAATGTAGTGTTATTCTTTTTATTTATTTTCAGCTTTTATATGTGAAAAAGTGTTAATAATAAAATAAAAACACCTTTTTTGGGAAATTCAGTTTTGTTAATTTAGAATTCCAATACTATAAAAACCATGATTACTATAGACACATTGCTTTGTAATTTAACCATCAACCTAGCTAATTACGTACTTGACTTAACAAAGCGAGCTAAATATGTACCTAGGTGTATGTATACCTTTTTTTTCTGGCGTGGTAAAATCATCAAATGAGTGCTCTCACCCAGGGCAGAGTGGGAGGGACTATCCCAACTGCCGGATCCTATCAGCGACTGTACACACCGCACGACATCCCTCGCTGGTTCCATTCTCCCCGGTGACCGGGGTAGATGATGGCTCTATCCGTCAGGTAGTCCTCGACTATGCGACGGAGATAGGTCAGCACCCGGTGATACCAGAGTGCTTGCCTGATGTAACTCTAGGGTCTGCCCTAGAGTTACATCAGGCAAGCACTCTGAAAGCGTTGGTGATGTCTAAAGACATCGCCAAGACGACCCTGCCCCGGGATACCGCATCCCCCGTCGTGAGGGCTTTCACGCACATGATGGCATCCACTGTCAAGCGCCCCCTGCGGAAGCCAAACTCTGCAAGGTCCGGATTCACCCGATTTAGGTTCCCGACGAGGCGATTTGCAATTACTCTTTCAAAGAGCTTGCCCACCTCGACGAGCAGCAGGATGTGCCGGAATACAGACGGAAAGTCCGCAGGGCGCCCGACCTTCTAGATGAGGACCAGTGTCCCCGGCTTCCAACGAAGCGGAAACGGCCCCTCTCCAGGCATGCGTTAAAGAGTCACCGAGGCCAGGACCCAGGCTTTTCCAGGCAAGCCGTCGGGTCCTGGGGAAGGAGTATGTATACCTACAAATAAATTTTAACCGATACTTTAAAATGTAAGGTACATTGGAAGTTACTTATTAGCTTTTTTCTGTGAATACGACGTAGGTAAATTATAAACAATTGAAAATACCCGAGTGGTTAGTAGGTAATATGCATCCCCGCACCCTGGTTTCTCGTGCTATCTCTTTCTGGCGCTAATATTTATTAGTGCCAGAAAGAGATGCATGAACTGTACTACAGCGACGCCAACCGAATCCGGAATCAGTACGTCGACTGATATGTTTCGATGAAGAAGTCTTTTTTCACCTTTTTCGCGTGTTCCTGGTTTGTGTTTATAATCATAAAATGGTTAGGCCAAAGAATAAACTCGTGTGGAAGAAAGATGATGAAAATAAAGTCTAATCTGAAAGTCCTAAACCTGAAAACCATGAAGGGAAATTTTCAAACACTCAAATAACATTAATAGCAGGGTTATCATCCAAAATGGCTATTAACTGGCTATTAACTGCTATTAATCGATTATTAGCCAAATGATATTAACCGGATTATTATCATTGCCCAACACTAGCCTAGCCTTTTCCCAACTATATTGGAGTCGGCTTCCAGTGAAACCAGATGCAGCTGATCAGTATTTTACATGGAGCGAATGCCTGTCGGACCTCCACAATCCAATAACTGGGTAATACGATACCCCATGGTAAGACAGTGACGACAGCACCGGATTAAACATACGCGAGGCCCGTAGATAATCCCTTTTTAGCATACACCTTATGAAATGATAAAAAATACAATTGATTATAATGAGTTGTTCACGGTTTGCTGACATGGCGTAGTTGAGCGAGCCCCATACGGGAGCCCCATTAATTATTCAATAGACGGGGGGGCCTTTTACGAGCAGGGCCTGTAGCAACACTAAAAAACTATCTTACCATCCCAACAGCCATTCCAAACAGTGTGATGATCAAAATGGGTTTCCGTCCAAACCTGTCAGTCAACAAGATAGTGCAGAAGCAAGCCAAAAGCTGAATACATCCACATACGATCGACGCCACATCTTCTCCCACAGTCGTATGCGTGGACTTCATTACAGTCTGCATATAAAACATGACAGCGTTATATCCGATCAGTTCTAGAAATGAACTTAAGAAGAGAACTTTTCCAAGAGTCTTTAACGTTGTCTTGTCTTTGAATATCTCTCTCTTTGAGACTTCTGGCTGGTTCAAAGAATATAGTTTGTACTCTGCGTTGGCTAACTCTGATGAGCCTCGAAGGTCGTTTAAGACTTTTAGGGATTCTTCTTTTCGGCCTGGAAAAAAAATTAGATGGTGGTGATTACTATCGTTAGTATATACTATCGTTCTCGTATAAACACGCTCGCGAATTTGAGTGAAATTTTGAGCCCCGAACCACTGCATCGCAATCCATCGCTCGGCCACGCTGTTACTTATTTTGAATTGCTAGACAAAACTTGTAATAGCTTGGCTGATATGCATGGAAAACATAAATAATAAAATTAATGTATATTTATTAACAGTCTAGAGCACTTATTATCATAAATTGGCCGAGTTATGCATATTTTTTGGCGATGGGGTGTGACGCAGTTAGTCGGAGCCCATAACTTCACGCAACGAAGTGGTGGGCTAAGCTATGCTAAATCAATGTAAAGGAACTTCTTCTTAAAACGACGTACACAACAAACTTATGGGGTTATGGAAGAATACCAGTGCTAGATGTAATCTTAAAAACGTACGTGACTTTTCTTTAAGTTTTAAAATCATCAAATTAGTCCTCCCGCCCTTGACGGAGCAGAAGAGACTGTCAGACTCGTACTGAATAAAATCCACGGTGCTCCTTCAATAGCCCATTATGTTCCAGAGTCACGGTCTCTGTTACAAAGTTCTGTGACCCAAAATCGTAAACGGCTGACTAAAAACTAGTTCATCATAATCATCATACCTTTAGAATACAAATAATAAGGCGTTTCTGGTATAAACCACATGGGGACAGTGATGGAAGCAACGATGATGGTGAAGATCAGGTGCAGTTCGAAGTACGACATATAGGGACCGATGGAGAAGAATATTAACATCCCTATCCCTGACGCCACTTGAGATATCGTGCCGAGAGCGCCGCGGATTTCTTTCTGCAATGAATTTTTATTTCTTAATCTTTTGTCCTGGTATGGGCATGTGATGAGGAGGGATGACACTCATGTCACTAAGAGAGTGATGGGTATGAATGTTGATGGATGGAGAGTAAGGCTATAAACCCACCACACTATTCCCAAACCACTGCAACTCCTGAAAGTCACAATCAACAGTGGCAACCACCAGAAAAGCACCGAGACAATGAAGCTCGACGTGTCCCGGAGAATGAATTTACCTGTCTTGGATCCTGAAACGAAATTAATCAGAAAAGAATAGTGGAGGAGTAGGAGAGTAAGGCTAAAGAAAAGATGGATGGATTGTGTGAGGTATTATTGTGAGTGACGCTTTGACAGGATAAATGGAAGAATAAAAAGGTCTTGCGCCGATCCCAAGTAAAATAGGATAAGGGCAGGAAGATGGTGATAATGATAAAGATGTTTTTGGAAAATCTTTTCTCTCGTCTCATGCAAAGCAATTATTGATGCGGCCTCAAGTGTAGCACACTTCCTCTTTGTTTTAAGTTGTATAATAATCAAATAACGGCACGGTTGGTGTAGTGGCTGAGCGATTGGACTGCTGCGTTGCGTGTCATAGGCTCGAATCCCGCACGGAGCAAATATTTGTATGATCTACAAGTAGTTGTTCCGGGTCTGGGTGTTTGTGTATGTGAGTTTATATGTTTGTAAACGCACCCACGACACAGGAGAAATTCCTAGTGTGGGGCAACGTTTTTTTAATGAGTCCTCCCGCCCTGGGTAGAGGGAAAGGGACTATCAGTCTCTTATTGATTAAATTCACCATGTTCCTTCACACATAGGACCACGGTAACCTGCTTACACAGTCCGACAAATCGATCTTAGCACCGCAAGTAAGCATGCTTACAGTGCACGTGACACTGCTTATTATCAGCATTATCAAATGTAATTATGAAGCTAGACACAGACAGATATTATCATTATAGAAATTCATCATCATTTCAGCTTATTGCAATCCATTACAGAACACACAGACCTCTAAGTGTGTGTCCATAGTGAACGCGCGGGCGGGCGCGGTGGCGTATGCGGTGGCGGATGCGAACGGTGTTCATTGCGCGGGTCAAGCATTTGTTTTGAAACAAAAGTTTTGTATTCACTAAGCTTCTGACAGCGATACTAGCGCTCATTGGCTGTGAATAAGAACTGCTCATTGGACGACAAGTTGACAGTTTTTTATATATTTAGGTATTCTCTAAAAAACAGCCTCTATTTTATGTGTAACCTCGATTAAATCGCGGTGAGCGATGCGACGAGCGGCGCGATTAAGACATTAATTATTTTGTGAGTACGTGAATTCGCTACAGGCGGCACGTCGTGTCGTATTTCAAACATCCTCGCCGCCCCATGCTAAGACACCGTACACTGCTTACAGGCGGTAAAGTCGTGAACGCTCGTGTCGTGAAGATTAGTCCATCTTGCCGAGAAGCGTCCCATACTACGTTAACCTACACCCGATATCAGTATTTACATCTTCTTTAATGCAAAGATTATTAGTAATTAACACAGTCATCGTTTACGACAATGGATGAAGTTTATTATTGTCTATCATTTATCGTTGTCGTCATAGAACACCTTGTCAAAAGATAAAAATTATCAATCCACTCATTTCGGCGGATCAAACTGAATTTTAAAATGATAAAAGGCCTGTAAATAACGTGCGCTTTTTTACGAGCTACACTGATTTTTTTGTTCTTTTATTACTCCATAGATGTCGCTTGACGTGTTTCGCTTTTGTTTTTAATCTACACTAACATCATAAGAGGAAAGATTTGTAGTTTTATGTGTGTGTGTTTGTAATGAATAAACTCCATAACTACTGGACCGATTTCAAAAATTCTTTCACTATAAGGCCTACTGTCCACGGCGGCGTAGCTGCGTAGACGCGTATTCGTCATTATACGCTTGGTGTACGCCTGCTTGCAGCTTACATACAAAACTATGTAACTCTGTCGACGGAGCGGCAACGTCGCGCTCGCGTAGCTGCATGCAGGCTTCATGACGCCTGCCGTCCCGCATGTCATACGCCCGAGCGTACATCGAGTGGGCGCACGTGTTTGTTTTCGCAAAAATGGCGGCAGCGGCCGCGAAATTTGCAGTAAATTCTAATAAGTTTACTCATTCTATAGAATGAGTGGAATACACTATCATCTTCTAATAATTCTCTTGCCGCAACGAATAATCTACAGTTGATATTTTTTTCTATATATGGATGCACCCAATATAATCGACGTCTTCGGCGTCGAATGTAGTACCTAATAAGCCAAAATAACGTCTTCTTCGTTCGACGACATTCTCACAAATGATTGCAAACGTACGCTAGCAATACGCCTCGTGGACAGAGTTGAGTACGCTGGGCTGCACAAGCTGCATAGCGTATTTTGAAGCGTCTATGAAGCTACGTGTCCGTGGACAGTAAGCCTAATTGATAGCTGCTTTGGTCCTAAGTTACATAGGCAACAAGGGGTGCTTGGGTGAGCGGGCGCAGCCGCTGGCAAAGAATTTCTTATGTATCGTGAGTGGATTGACAAACATTTAGACACATAAACACAAATAGCCAGACCTGGAACAATATGCAGATCATACAATTATTTTTTCCGAGCGGGAATCGAAACCGCAACACGCAGCGCAACTATCATTTGTTCAAACACTGAGCCAACCTCACCGTGCTGTCGCTACACGGTAAACTGTCTTTTTTTTATCGTGGTAAAATCATCAAATGAGTCCTCCCACCCAGGGCAGGGCGGGAGGGACTGTCAGACTTGTACTGACTAAAATCCACGGTGGCCTTCACTAGCCCTTTACGTACCGGGGTCACGGTAATGGGAAAGTCCCGCGACGGTAAACTGTCTTAGCACCGATACAAATCGTCTATTTCAATTTATAGCTACTGACGACAAACGGGAAACAAATCCCAACGAAATAAAAGATATATCCCGATTTTTCCCACTCGTTACATACATGTATTTTTTCCATTGCCAATGAATTCTAACAATGATTTAATTATGGTGAGAAATGAGAACAGACGAAAGAAACAAAATGGAAAAAATACTCACGCTAGCAATTTCCGAAGCATACGTAGGAACCACACACAGAACACAGGCATTAGAGAATCCATCAATGGCCCTGCCGAAGTACAAAACCCAGACGTCTGTGGCGAACATCAGAGAGAAGCACATGATGAGGCGAGGTATGGCACCGATGATGATGCAAGTCTTACGGCCGAGGCGATCCATAAGGAAGCCCATGAAGAAGATCACTGGAAAGGACAGATAATTTGCTTTATTGTAAATATTTTCTAAGGCCTGTATTCCGCGGGGCCCCCGTGTGGGCCCTAAGCATCCGGACGCGACCACTCAAGCTGGTCGCATGCCAGAGCGTCATGGCTATCCGGATGATCCGGGGATACCGCACGATCATCGGAGAATCGGCCAACCTCCTAGCCGGATTGCTGCCCTGGGATCTGGAGGCGACTGCCCTCCAGCGCGTCTATGAGTGGCGCGTGGAGGCGCAGCGTCGGTGCGAATCCCGCTGCGCCTCGACTTGTCGAGGCAGCGGGGGCTGCCTCGACAAGTCGAGGCGCAGCGGGAAGAGATCCGGCGTGATCTCAGGGCAGTATGGAGGGAGCGACTGTCGCAACCGAGGTCCGGGCACGCCGCAATCGCGGTGGTAAGACCCCTCTTTGAGGAGTGGCTGGATAGGCGTCACGGCGTCCTTACCTACCGCATGACGCAGGTCCTGATAGGGAGGGAAGAAACGCCTGGGTGTCACCACTGCGAGGATCGTCCGGAGGACACGGTGGAGCATACGGTGCAGGACTGCCCCGCTTGGGCAGAGCACCGCCGTGTCCTCACGACGGCAATAGGCAAAAATGGCGGCAGCGGCCGCGAAAATGGCGGCAGCGGCCGCGAAATTTAAAAAAAAATAATAGGCGGAGACCTCTCGCACCCGGCATTGGTCGAGTCCATGCTACGGGGCGAGACGGAGTGGGAACCGGTCGCCTCCTTCTGCGAAGCAGTCATGCTCGCGAAGGCGGAGGCGGGCCGCGTGAGGGAGAGGACAGCGTCCTCCCTCCACCCCAGCCGCAGTGGTAGACGCCCACGGCGTCGGACGTCGCAAGACGATAACCGGCCACCGTAGGCGCGGGCATGCGGGCGGTGAGTAATGGGCGACTCGCTGTTCGACCATGGACCATGCCCGGGTCGACGGCGCGTTGTGTTCCACGCGCACCTCAAGGAGTGTCAGCATAGTGACGAGGCCTGTAGAGGGCCAAAGCCTGTCGGGGTCGCGGAACTATTACCCCAGAACGTAAAGGGCTATTTAAGGACATCGTGGATTTTAGTCAGTACGAGTTTGACAGTCCCTCCCGCTCTGCCCGGAGGACTTATTTGTTGATTTTGCCACGATACTGATTTCCTGGTCACGTAACTCAGTGAGAAATATATAGCAAAGCACGCACCACTGACGTCACCATTACAGTATGGTGCTATAATGAACACAACGCGTTTATTATATTTTGTATGCATGATCGTCGTGCGTACGTGACCGATATCAGCTTAAGAGGAATTCAGTCCTTATCCTGAGAAAACCAGATGTTCGCTATCAAAAGGACTTGGAAGATTTTTCTAAGAAGCCGGGCGCGGTGAGCAAAAATTTTAAGATACAACATGTACTGGGCACGCGTGGATGGTATTAACTACAGTAGAAACATTATAGGCTAATTATGCTTATGATGAAATGATGAAATGATGTTTATTTATGCAAGTAGGTTATATCAACACTTTTACACGTCTTTTTATAAAACTAGAAGGGGCCGGTGTTTCGTACCTGACTACTCTGAGAAGAAACAGCCGAAACAAACTCAGAGGTCGCAGTCTCTTTTGAAGTCCACACATTATATGTAAATCAGGCTATACGAGGACCATGCAGGTCAGTGTCTGAAATGGTCTTTTGAAGAAAGAACCACACAAATTCGAGTGGACCTGTCCAGTTAGTGCGAGCATTTGTCAGTACTTATGTTGGCCTGCTGGGAAATTTTTATGCCAAAAAACCTTGCCTACGAAACTTCCATCATCCTTTTTCAAAGATCCAGCCACGCGTTCGCCCTATATAATCGATTCCTGATAGAAAATCAAATAAATCCTGATAAGAATTGTGTGAGACAAAATCTTCCTAAATCGGCTAAAGCGTCACTTTTCTGAGATAACAGATATCAAAGATGTGCTGATGGCTACATTGTAGATTTCATAACAGATATCTCTAAAGGTGACTCTTAAGATAAGCTTCCGTCCACGATTTTGTTCGCATGAAGTTTTGATGATGATATTTCGCTACGTGCGAACAGACTGGAAGCTGACTCAACTTGAATAACTGGGAAAATGCTAAACATGATGAAGATAGCTCATAGTAAAAAAAACGACGGGTTGCAATCTGGGAGTGCCGGCAGAAGTGAAAACTTGAATAGTAATAAACACACACGAACATTCGCGCAAGCGCCCCGCGCCGTCTTAGGCCCGGCGCCCATTATCGGCATCGGCACGACTGAGGATTTTAGGTGGCAAACAGCAATATACATTAACATAATGACAATAAAGTAGAAATTTCCATTATATATGGTCGTAATAACAAAAATACCGCTTCGGTATGCTTGAGGCTGCTGTATCGGCAGCCTTAAGAATGCTTCAGGATGCTTCGGCATCCTTCGGTACGCCGCCGGCGCCGAGGCACCACTCGGGGATAACATATATAATGGAAATTTCTACTTTATTGTCATTATGTTAATGTATATTGCTATTTGGCACCTAAAATCCTCAGTCGTACCGATGCCGATAATGGGCGCCGGGCCTAAGCACGTTGCAGCATGCCAAAGCATAATTGGGTGAATTGCCCAAGCAAAAAAATACACGGCAAACCTGAGAACGGTAGTGCAATGTGCTGATTATTAATTTTATATATTTTTTCTCAACAACGTAAGTATTTCTTTACCTTGGCAAAAAAAATCATTGGTATCTACCCTCTAATATACCCAAAAAAAAATTACAAAGTGTTATTTTATCATCACGGTGACCTGTCCTGAACCCAATTCCGCTCATAACATACCTTCTCCTGCAAATACATTCGTAATATGGATTTAAATTGATTTTGTTATCATTAAATTATAATATATTCGATCAAATAAAACAATTTTTGTTTGTTTATCTTCTTTCTCATGGATTTGACAGGCAGTCAACTTTTGTCTGGAAAAAAGTTATCATTTCAGAGGACAGTAAGTTTTAGTAGAATAGCCACATCAACATTGCGTTGTTACGCCCCTTTCACCTTTTCTCACTCCGGATCAGTCCGGCTTAAGCTCTCGGCGCGAACGCACCGGTCCCAACGTCTTGCGGTTTCCCGCCAAAAAAGTAAGTTTATCATTTCAGTAATATGGGGACAAAAATAGTTTCATTTCGGTGGCTGTTATAACTCGTGCTAGATTTGTTTAATTTGTTTCAAAATTGTGTATTAAATTCGCAGTAAGTACTGTTTTGTTTGAGTAGTGTTCATATTTTTTAAATAATTTTTTTTCGGAGTTAAGTGTAGAACTAACCTCTATTTTATCATCTCAGTGTTATCATTTCAGTGGATTCGGTGGACTGTTATACCAATTACAGTCCACCGGAATTAAAAGTATCTCCGAAATGATAAAAACATAAAGTTTTAGAGATCCTGGTGTCAAATACAAAGTCATAGTTTTGTAATGTACCTACTTTTACCTAGAGTGTCGATTAGATTATTTAGGTGTATTTGTTGTGTAATATTTGTGCTTAAGATATATAATATATACATATATCTATGTAGTTAGTACATGTTTACTATACTTTAGATACACATTTGTTCGGCTCAACGAAAATGTGATGAGTGTGTGGGTCACCACAGTGTAGATTATTATACCTACTAATTGTCAACAAAATAATTATTTCGAGGGTTTACCTTCAATATAAGTCACTTACCTTTATTTTTATATCATTTATTACGAGTAAATAACAATAATAAATAATATTTGATATAATTACAAAATTTCTTAATTTTACAAGATATAACAAATAAGTTAAAGAGCATTTAAACGTTATATGAAAAAAAAAGAGATATACCTATGTGATGAGAAATTGCCTGTGAGAGTGTTTGTCTGAGTCAATGCAAGAGAGCTAGTGTGTGAGCGCGTGGTGTATCTGAAGGTATAGTATTTTATAGGATCATAGTATAGTGTGTATGAATGTATGTCTGTGGATATGAGAAAGAAGAAAATTGAAAAGCGCGTATTTTGATTTTAGGATGCCGCGGCCTAAGCAACAGACTAGAGAAGAAAGGTTGGAAAAAAGGAGGTTGTATGAAAGAAGAAGAAAAGAGAGAATTAAGAGCAATGAAGTCTCACGTGAAGAGTTTTTGAGAAAAGACAGAGAAAGGTATGCCAGAAAAAAAGCAGCGGGATTAATTGTTTCAAGGCATCTAATGACCCCTAAAAAATTAAGAATCCTAAGAAGAAAAAACAAAATAAGTGCTGCTGCTTATTACCAAAGAAAAAAAAATACAGCAGCTCCAGCTCCTATAGCGGCTCGTGCTAACCCTCTGGATGAGACAATGGGGATCAAAGTGATGGTCCTGGACTAAGCACTTCCTGTCACAGTTCCTTCTTGCCTACTTTACGGCGCAGCTTACGATTGAACAGCAATAGTATTAGTACGAATATCCAAATCCAACGTTCTAATACTACAGAAGCTAGAAGCTTTCATCGGGTATACACAAACAGTCCACGACAAACCCTGCTATCAACGCATCAAAATTTTGTAAATTTTGACTATAGCAATCCTGGTCCAAGCACTTCTCGTCAAGGGAATCCATCTTCGGCTCGGCGCTGCTTGCCGATGAATAGCGATAGTACAATTGGTTCCAATATTCAACATCATATTGATGACAATGTAGTAACTGGCACTCATTGTGTACAACCAAGTGGCGTACAACGAATAACATGTCCATCAAATCTAAGTAGTATCGAGTCAACATTATGCCCCAACAGCCCTGTTTCAGACTCGTCAATTACATCTGTAGAATTCAAGCGAGGACTTAAAGACAAATTTCGAAAATATCAAAAAACTAAAACTAAGCTAATAACAGAATTACAAAACAAATTATTACAGGTCACTAAGGAAAAAGAAATGTTCAAAAAAAGGTGTAACAGACTACAAAGCAATCATATGATTTTGAAGAAAAGTACCCAAAAAGGAGAAAAACCAGCAGTAGAAGTCATAAAACCTGATGAAAAAAAAAATCGAATTCTCAGGAGGGTGGTGAAATTTTTAGAAGATGATGAAAATTCAACACTGTGTCCTGGAAAAAATGACACCATATCTAGACATGGATTAAAAAAACAAAAAAGACTATTGACAGACACACTTAAAAATTTACACTTGAAATATTTGGGATCAGGAGAACCACCGATAAGCTATTCAACATTTTCAAGAATGAAGCCTTTCTGGGTCACTCAACCAAATGTGAATGCACGAAATACATGCCTATGTGAAAAGCACGAAAATATGAAACTTTTGATTGAATCTATGAAAAGAAACCGCCTTATCAAAGAAAATACAATATCCGACGTTTTAAGTAGCCTATGTTGTAGTAAAGATAACATCGATTGTCTGCAAAGAATATGCTCAAGTTGTAAAAATAGACACATTGATTATCAAGAGTTTAATAATGAAGTGAACATAGCGTATTGGGGTTGGGAGAAGAATAAAAGCATATATGTCAAAAATAATGTAGAAAAATCTGCTATTAAAGTTGAAAAAGTAAGGCGTTGGGTGAAACCACTAGATTTAATAAAAAAATTCGAAGATAGCCTGAAACCATTCCTTAAACATTGCGTCAATAATAAAAATCAAAATCAAGCTTTCAAAACGTTAAAAGAAAATATGACTACGGAAGACTGTATTATACAAATTGATTTCAGTGAAAATTATAATGCCAAATATGGATCCGAAATTCAATCCCTTCATTTTGGTGGTAGCAGACAACAGTTCACTTTGCATACTGTCGTAATATATTTCAAACTCGACAACGAAACTTGCAAAACTCAGTCATTTTGTACTGTAAGTACCTCTTTAAGGCATGATGCTGCTGCAGTATGGGCACACCTCATTCCTGTTTTGCAAGAAATTGAGATAACTGCTCCTCTGGTTCGTAAACTTTACGTTATTTCTGACTCACCATCTGCGCAATACAGGAATAAAAATATATTATATATAATAACTCAGTTATCCTCCTATTGTCCGATGCTGACCCACATAATTTGGAACTATTGTGAGTGTGGTCATGGAAAAAGCGCAGCAGATGGAGTGGGTGGAGTATTAAAGAGAACGCTAGATAAACAAGTCTCATATCAACATGATATTACCAATATTGAATCGCTGGTACAAAACCTACAGTGTTATGTTAAAGGTGTGAAAATTGAAACAGTTGAAGATTATCAGGTGACAGAAAAAGATTGGCTCTTGCCCAAAGACTTAAAGACTTTTCCGGGAACTATGAAAGTTCACCAAGTTGTTTGGTCTAAAGAGTCAGGAAACCGTTTGGCACTTCGACATCTGTCCTGTATTGAAAGAGAATGCCTAAATAAAACTATAAGGTGCCCTCACGGCAAGCATTTAGGTTTTCATGACTTCACTGGGATTCAATCAACGAATTTTGCAAATAATACAAATATATATAGCACATCTGCGTCCAATTCAATTGTCACAAAAATTAGTACTACGTCCCAAGCCATTCAATGAAAAGAATCTTTCCAAAAAATTACAAAGGAATAGTTTCATACATGAACCACACACACACTCAATCACAAACATTGAAATATCAATTATTAAGCCCTCAACATCCCATTCCTTTGATGGAATGAATAATCAAAAAGGAGAGAATGAGCAGGAATCATCGATAATACCCAAATCATTGCTCGAAAAATATGAAAACTTCAATGAATTTAGCACTCCATCGTGTTCATTTTTTGAAAACAATGATACTGAAATTATTGAAAAGTATGAACGGACAAGAAATATTGACAGCGAAGAAGAAATCATGATTACAGCCAAGAAGAGAAAAGTAAGAAGATTATCTTCGTCTTCGTCCAGTTCTGATTTGAATATTTTTTGATTTTTGTTGTTGTATATTTAGTTTTTTAAATATTTGCTGTCATTTAATGGCATGACTTGTTTAAAGAAGACTGATGACTATAATAATTATAGTAAAGACGTGCTGTGGTGTGATAATTAAAGAAGATTTGTTTATTAGGTACATATCTAAATTAAAAACCTATATTTATAGTCATGAAAAGAGGCTGATTAGTGAATTTGAGAAATAATTGTGTGATTTAAAGTGACATGATGAAAAATTAATCTTTAAGCTACATACTTGAACCTACTCGTAAATACGTACCCAGAAAGACTGTTTTATTGGAATAACTATAATTCGCATTAGGTATAAGAATTACTTATACATAATTGCGAATTATAGTTATAGGTAGAACAAAACTTTGTTGTTTTTTGTTCTATTTAGATATGTACGTTTCTCTATTGTTGTAGTAATTTAAGAATAAAGTGATCTCAATCTCAGGTTTCTGTTATGTTTCATACGTTTATGTAAAAGGATTAAAAGTACTAAGCTATTACTACTAAGATATTTTTATAATGTTTCTTATTCATTTATTGTATTTTAAAAATATAAGAGTTGATTTAATTTTAGAAGTTTTACTGATATACCTGTAGAAACACTATTCTCCTCTAGTTACCAATTTAACTAAATTATACCTAGCATTTTTCTCTTAGTGCAATAGGTAGACATTAGGTATTACTATTAATGGCATAACTTACAAATGCAACCATCATATTAATCAGAAACTTTAAGCTTTCTAATCGCGATACGTTGATTCTTTTGAAAATATATCAAGTAAATTAGTATTAGTACATAAACAAGCAAAAATATTTATTTAAGGTTACCAGCATTTACGATAAAGTTTTCCAACATTTTCACACAACAACAACCACAAAAATTACCAAAGGTTATAAAAGTAAAGAAACTATTCATTCATATCATAATAAACATTACATTACATTAATATCATTCTTTGAGGTTATTGTAACCTCAAAGAATGATATATGTAATAATACTAACTGTAATATCTGTATATTAATGATGATATTAAAAAATCTGTGTACTGTCCTGTCTCAGTGTTTATCTAAAATTTGTGGAAATCAAACCTAACAAAGTACGGAACCCTGGCTGGGGGCACGGTTGTTCTTAGCTGTATCATTTCGGTGGATTTATCATTTCGGTGGTAATTTTTATCATTTCGGTGGACACTTTTAATTTCAGTGGACTCTTAAAACTTTATCCTTAAATATTTATGTAAGTTTTGATAATATTTGATGTCCACTCACGCACAATGTTATAAAATAGACTAAAGTATTATTTGTCACTAAAAATATATAGATTGCATTGAAATAAAAAAATCCCACCGAAATGATACATAAAAATGTCTTGTTGAAATTCACCCAATTACCGATAGTGTGCGCTTGCATGTAGGATGCCGAAGGATCCTTTTCCTTGCCGATGCCGATATAATGGGCGCCGGGCCTTACGAATTTTCGAGCAGGTCACGTGTCCTGACTCGAATTTAACATTTTTTACCCATTCCAAAAAAAGTGCACAGCGCCGCTAAAGAAGTTTTCACTTCAAAAAAACATACTTACAAATAAGACCAGTAGCACCACCAATGGAGACGATCCATGAGCCTTCTTCATCAGTGATAGGTCTTGATAGAACTGTCTCCGTTTCATTCTTCAATTTGACTATCACCGGTGATGACCAGGCTACGTTCAAGCCCAAGCTTATAAAGGACAGATTTGCTGGAACAATGCACTATGAGGTTGGGCAAGGTCATCAACGAATGTAGCGATCGAAGCGACTTGCACCTCGACTATGCAATTTGTAAGCAAATAAGTACTTTGAAATGTCTGGATAAGGATTAAATCAACTTTCTTCTTTCTTTTTTTCTCTCTGAATTTTGTATAATTTAAGAATAAGAAATGAAAGGTTAATTACAATATTACTTAAATATTCTTAAATTACATATACATAGTAACCTTAGTGGTAACTATATTTTTGGCCGTTTGGGGTGGGCCATGGGGTCCGAGTGCTCACAGCCTCTACAAAGACACTTCTAAAAGACTTGTTGACGCTTCCCGTGACCCAAAAGCTGGCTTTTACCTTGGCCAGAGGCTAAGTATTGCCATACAAAGAGGCAACGCCGCTAGTCTCTTGGGCACATTACCAGCTGACAGCGTTGAGGATGAATTTTTCGATGCTCTATAATAGTTTAGTTTTATTTTAATTTTGTATTTTCATATACATAACTTTATCTAAATATTTACAAAAGATACTAAATTAAAATTAAAGCTAAATATACTATATTTAAAAAGTAAAGTTAAAAGTATTTTTAGAATATGCAATCATGAAAATTTAGATGTAGTTTATTTAAATTTAATAATTACGTTAACGTTCGTTTGAACGCTTTGTTTTTTGGTTGGTTTTTATCTCCATGCCCAGTATAAACAATTTATTGTTGATAAACCAGTAAAATATATATATATATATATTATATATATATATATATTGTGGATTGCTAGCGAAAGAGGAAGCGGGATTCGTGAGGTCAGGACAGCGTCCACCTCTCGACCCAGTCGCCGCGGGCGATGCTCGGACGGATATCGGCAGGCGATTTCATTTGAGTCACCCATTACTCGCCGTCCTGATGATGGATCATGCCAGGGTCGGCCACACGCGTCTCAAAGAGCAGTTGTCATCAATCTGACGGGGTCTCCGTAAAAGGTCAAAGACTGCCGGGATCGCACTGTCTTAAAAGGTAACCGTGACACTGGCACGTAAAGAGCTATTAAAGGTTCAACGTGGATATTTCCACTCCACCCAGAGTGGAATCACTGGATGATATTTTCACGTTAAAAAAGGGCCTCAGACAGAAAACATAACTAAATTATGCAAAATCCTGTTCTGAAGATTACGTTGTTGCTAACTGTTTCCAACGGCTTGACCCGCTACAACAAGGGGATCATCAAATTGGTTTAAATCTCATGAGTCCAGGTTACAAACTATCTCCGTCTTATTACAAAATGGGGTTTAACTAAAAACTCAGGTTTAACTCACGAAAAACTACGGTTTACAAAAACGTTATAACAAATCGTTGTTTTGCGATAAACCATGGTCTAACAGTCGTAGCTGTCAAAGGTGTGTCAAAGTTTCTCATAGCAACTTTTTCATTGTGTTTTTGTTTTTGTTTTATTTTCACTAAAAATAAATTTAAACATGCTAGATTTAATTTTTATTACACACGGTGTATTTAATTGTTTATACAATGGTTCAAATGACGTTACTAAGGTCCATGTTTTATCTAAGTTTTGTAATACGGAGAAATTTAAACCATGGTTCTGCAGATAAGCCTGGACTTGATAGTCCAGGTTTAAACCAAGGTTTATTCAGTTTAATGTAGTAAGGCCGCCTGTGTACCAAATGTTATCGAAATCCGTTCAGTAGTTTTTGCGTGTAAGAGTAACAAACACACACAAGTATGTAAATACAAAATTTCGCTTTGCGCTTGCGATTGCCTTTAATTAAGGAAAATACATAATAACAGGCCTGTTGGTCTTGTGGTTAGTGACCCTGACTGCTATGCCGGAGGTCGTGGGTTCGATTCCCACCCAGAACAAATGTTTGTGTGATGAGCACGATCATTTGTTCTGTGTCTGGGTGTAATTTATCTATAATATGTATGTACTTAGAAATAACACAAGCTCTGCTTAGCTTGGGACTAGACGGCGTTGTGTGATAGTTGTGGAATATTTATTTATTATTTTTTATATTATTCTAAAAGACTTTCAAAACTGAAGGTTAATAATAATGATGCAATATAACCTAGATGTCCACAGACGAAATTCGTCACCCACATTCGCCACATTGTATTTTGCATAATAATGCATTTCTTTTGTAACCCAGTGATAATATTTTACTTTAAGTGAAATATTACAGTACAATGTATCCATTGAAACACCTCTTTTTTTTGGGTTGAAAATCTTCCAATGATTCCTATTGTTCGTCCTATCTTATTATATATCTTATCTTATTAACTCGTCGTGGGACTAACGGATTACCGTGACCCCGGTACGTAAAGGGCTATTGAAGGACACCGTGGTTTTTAGTCAGTACAAGTCTGACAGTCCCTCCCGCCCTTGCCCTGGGTGGGAGGACTCATTGGATGATATTACCACAATAAAAAATAATGTTCTGAAATGGAAGGAACTACTAGAGAAAAGCTGATTAAAAAAAAATAGGGTAGCTTATGAAAGTAACTGAAAAGTTTTTAGTGAACCCTCCCTACGTTTTGAATTCATAAATAGGCTATTTTACTTAAAAACAAGATCAGTCCGAAATATAGATTATAAATAAATATTTGACGCGTATTTTTTCTTTTGTTACTTAAACCATAAAAAACGAGGATACAACACTTCTAAAAATCACAAAACGTCACTCGGTCGGTACAATTTTGCAAGCGTTATGAGGTCACTAGCCCCTACTCCCGAAATTGGAAGCGTTTTATCTTTGTCAATAATTACTGATTTAAATAAATAAAAAATACGTGTCCATTATTTTTCAATATTCTAACTGACGGACTAAACAGATTTTCAATTTATTAATGCAGTAAAATACCCTATTGTGGCAACACATCGCAAGCCGGAATAACTGTGCAATTATATGTATGATCATGAGAGTGACAAAATGTAGGAATCGCACGAACCCCGGTATCGGTTATGCCTGCGGTCGGTTATAAGTGCTGTCGGTTATGCCTGCGGTCGGTTATACGTGCACGATTAAAACAATCATGCAAACCCTAACGTGTTTGGCCTGCATAAGAGTTGTACTCCTGGAACGCAAAGGTAACTGTAAGAACCCTGTTTCTTGATTTGTTGCTTGGGCCACATTAACATGAAACGCCGATGATAGAAGTTTAAACGAAAATTCATAGACTTTTATCACAAAAAATAACGGCATTTTCCGGTAGTTTGGCCCCGCATTTGATAGACAAGTCCGTTCTGGAACTATATCCAGAACTGAAGATTTATTATATAACGATTTTCAACCCCAAAAAAGTAGTATTGCAAAAAAAAACTTACCAGTTATAATAATTAAATACTGTTTTAAAACAGACCGTCCAAACGCGAACATAATTGAAAACTAAAATAAAATATAACTAGACAACCGTGGCTCTACTCTCGTCTTAACAAAAGACTACACTGATAATACTTAACGTTTATTACTTACTTGAGATTAACATCTCATTAACCAAGCAGTATGCTTCTAAAAAAAATCATGGCTGTCGAGTAAAAATCAGTCTTTATTTTATTTTACACAATACAGCCGCACAGGCCGATCTTCCGGGTTAAGCCGCGCTTGCCGAGGTTGATCTGTCGATGGGTGACCATCTGTCATAGCCAGTTTCCTCCGTGCCTCGGAAAGCACGTAAAGCCGTTGGTCCCGGCTGTCATTTGTAGAGCTTTGACAGGCGTTACTGTTATTCAGAAGCTCTAAAGTCTGACAACCAGTCTTACCATGGGATATTGTATTACCCAGTTACTGGGTTGTAGAGGACCGACAGGCAGTCGCTCCATGTAAAGTTCTGATATCCAGCTGCATCTGGTTTGACTGGAAGCCGACCCCAATATAGTTGGGAAAAAGCTAGGCAGATGATGATATTTTATTTTCATAGTAATTTATCGACCTTCTAGGTGTCCACCCTGGGTAACAGCAACCTGAAACCTGATGTCTGAGCAAGCCAGTGGTAGGCGAGGCGTCACCATGGTCCATGGCACTCTACAGGGCCTCTGTGCTCGCGATATCGCGTGCCAGAAGGTCATGGCCATCCGAATGATCCGGGGTACCTCACGATTGCCAGCAAATCGGCCAACCTCCTTGCTTTGGGATCTGGAGGTGTAGACCTTCCAGCGCGTCTACGACTGGCGCGTGGAGGCGCCAAAAGGAGGGTTATGATTTTGACCGGTATGTATGTATGTTTGTATGTATGTATGTTTATTTGTTCCCTCATAAATTCTAAACTACTTATCATTACATAACGAATGAGGTGTCGTTAGAAGCATCTCAGTTGTCTGCTGATTACAGGGTAGGTGATGTGTCACCAAATCCAATATGGCGTCCTCTAGGAGATGTCAAGTCGTAACCGAAAAAAAATCGCACAATGTCAACATAGGTATCAAATGAAAAGGCGTACATTTAAAATTAACTCGCTACTTTGCTTTAATTATTATATTCAATAACCCCAAAACAGTGTAAATAAAAAATAAGTTAAAAATAACTAAAACCCGACTCCGAAAAGTAGCGTCGAATCTTACCTCTTTTAAAGTTAAACATTTTTTTTTATGGACTACTTTTGGAGACTGTGCAATACTGTACTGTATGTGTTTTGGTGACTGAAACAGAACGCTCGTTGGTGTAAAGTCGGAACAACCTGTAACTCATTATAATTAATTACCGTGCCAATAACAGATTATGCCTTATCTCACTCTTAGTTTAAATCAAACCGGATCCAGTTCTTCATTTTTTTTTCATGGACTTCTATTAACAGAAGCTTTGAGAGGATGTAGAGCAATTTTAATAGATACATCATCTTTTGTCATAATATCGTGATCAAAGAAAAATCTTCAAAATAAGATAAAATAAAAATAAAGAAAAAAAGTAGCAAAAAACGGAACACCGACAGCCCTAATTTTTGGCTTTACCAAATCCATTTCATCCAATTGTAAAGAAAGACAAATAGTTTTTATCTGTACCTTTAAGATTCATTTGTTTTACTAAAACTGGAAACTTGGGTTAAATCTTTGTATTTAAACTGGCTTAATCCGATAATCTGTTTAGTGATAATATTTATCCGTTTAAATGTGACCCTTGGTCAAGGTCGGTGGATAGATGACCATCAATTAGATATCTTTTTCTGGTGTCAAAATCAGTCCTTCTTGGAAGGAATTTGTCAGACTTTACAGCAGCCAAAGGGCCACTTTACGCAGCGTTCCTAACGATTCACTTCGCAACCTCATTGGCTATTCTTCTATTATTCATTAACGAAGAAAATCATTAGGAATATTGCGAAGCGGCCGTTCTAGATCCACAGTTCACATGATGAGGCTGCGGATCACAGAAACAAAGAAATATTAACCAATACCATTGCAACACTGAAGAGGAGCAAAGATTTAGTGCAGCCCTATTGGTTCCTTGGGGTCGCGGGACTCAGAAATTACCGTAACCCCAGTACATAAAGGGCTATTGAAGGACACCGTGGATTTTAGTCAGTTAAGTCTGACAGTCCCTCCCACCTTGCCCTGGGTGGGAGGACTCAATTGATAATTTTACCACGCTAAAGAAAAACCCTTTTGTTTAAGATTTCTCCGTTTCTCCGCTCCGCAACCTAGCTCCGTTCCTATGGAAAGGCCTTATTGACCTAAAAATCGCCTGTTCCTTCACAAGCCCTTTGCCTTTTAACAGTCCCGTGACCCCAGAGACAGTCTCACAACCCCGGGTAGAGTCCATTACTTTTTTTGTCGTGGTATAATCATCAAATGAGTACTCCCGGGAGGGACTGTCAGACTCGTACTGACTAAAATCCACGGTGATCCTTCAATAGCCTATCACGTTCCAGGGACACAGTTACCCGATGAGACAGCCCCACGATATCAGTTTTTTACATAGATATTGCTTTTTTTTACGCTTGGGGTGGCACGTTAAGCCGATTCCTGCTGTAATTTTTAGGCTGCGGTTCCATTGAGGTGGAGCGGAGCAGAGCGGAGAGCGATTCATCAATCACATAGCTTGAAATCCACATCTCTTCTCCGCTCAAGCCATGTGATTGGTGAATCGCTCTCCGCTCTGCTTCGCTCCGCCTCAGTGGAACCGCAGCCTTATAGTTTTGACAGTCGTGACAGTATTGTGTTAGAGTGCTGTTATAGATAAATAGGTTATAATTCTGCCTAGAATAACCATTATGATTTCCAATTTGACTTACAACGAAATTTTACTTCTCGAAAAAGGTGATATTTTTACATTCAGTTCTTTTCCCACTATACATATATAAGTGGCTTCCAGTCGAAGCAGATGCAGCTGAATATTAGTATTTTAAATGGAGCGACTGCCTATCGGACCTCCACAACCCAGTAACTGGGTTATACGATACCCCATGATAAGACTGGTTGCCAGACTTTTAGAGCTTCTGACTAATAGATACCTACTAACGACTCTCAAAGATCTACAAATGACAGCCGGGATCAACGGCTTTACGTGTTCTCTGAGGCACGGAGGAAACTAGTTATGATAGATGATCACCCATCCACAGACCAACCTCGGTAAATGCGGCTTAACCCGGAAGATCTTTCTTTTCTTTCACAGACGTAAATAAGTAGACTTATTTCTCATCCTATTAGGTATACATTTACTTATATCTCGTGAATGTTTACAGACACTAAATGATAACTATATCTGTTTATCATAAACAGATAATCTCCATTACGGTTCATCGTGATATAATCCTAAATCCAGGCAAGATAAATTGATAAGACCCAAGAAAACATAGATCTGATTGGTATATGTGATCATTTAATTGTAGACCTTTTCCTGTGCTTAAATAAGATCAACTTTTGAATGAGGAGGCTGTCTGAAGAAAAAATCAGTGGCTAAATTGTGTAGTTAATTGTCCGTATTTTATGCTAGTCATTTTTGATTTTTTGTGAATGAAAAAACAACAAAAAGAACAAATGAAAACGAGATAAGTGAATACAAATTGAACAGAACATGCATATTAACTAAACTTTACAGTCACTCAAACATAAAACTTATTGAAAAGAATGAAACCGGCTTCAAAAAAATACGGGATACTATTACTAAGACTCTGCAGTCTGTCCGTCTGTCACCGGGCTGTTACTCATGAACCATTTAACTCCAACACCAATGAGTAAACACGAGTTGTTTTTTTTTTACAAAATGACAGAATAAAATAAATATTGAAGTGGCTCTCATAAAAATAAAATATTTTTTGCAAATTTTTGCTCGATTTTGATAACAGCAACAAATAGACGATTGCAATATACACAGAACATTTAGTTATATGTATTCACTTGAAAATTAAGATAAAATGAATAACTAATAAAAAAAATAAAAAAATTCACCCGCATTTTATTTTAAGACTAGCTTCCGCCCGCGACTCCGTCCGCGCGGATGTCGGTCTTCGCGTGGATGGTAGATTTTTTCCAGGATAAAAAGTATCCCATTTTATGCCCAGGATAATAAGGTAAAATTATACCAAGTTTCATCGAAATCGAACCGTTAGTTTTCACGTGATGCCTGCATATACAGACAAACAGACAGACAGACAAAATTTTTTTTAATCACATATTTGGGTTTGGTATCGATCCAGCAACACCCCCCGCTGTTTATTTTTTCAATATTTTCAATGTACAGACTAGAACCCTTTTACAGATTTATTATATGTATAGATGTTACGGAACCCTTCGCATGTGTGTTAGGGTAACAGAACCCTACCATAAAAAAAAAACATTTTCCGCATTGCAATGATTACGTAGGTAAGTACTATAATTAATCATTAAGATATTATAATTATTAAGATCGCTCCAATCAATTATCCAGTGCAGTTCAGTTTAGTTGCTGATACTACTGATAACATTTCATATTTATATATCTACGAGATAAAACATTTTTTTTGTCAAAAATTGCATAATATTATGAAATTCAATAAAAGGCTTAAATTATGTCGCAATATTGCGTAAACACATAAATAGAACGAAAAAAATATTGCAGTAGTACATTATTATTTAAGATACTCTTTATCTTCAGCCAATAACGGACTTTCTGCGTAACACCGTTTTTTTTTACTATTGATTGTAATGTCCCAGACATTCGCGGGACCAAGGGGGGGTCGCGGGACCAAGGGATTACCGTGATCCCGGTACGTAAAGGGCTATTGAAGGACACCGTGGATTTTAGTCAGTACAAGTCTGACAGTCCCTCCCGCCCTGCCCTGGGTGGGAGGACTCATTTGATGATTTTACCACGATAAAAAAAAATGTAATGTCTGTCCGTATGTAGTGATTTATTAAACGGCTCTATTTAATTAATATTTTCAACCGCTTCTAAGCAGCCACGCTAACGGGTAATGCCGATAAATATCGAGATAATCAACGACATTTCCCGCCCCAGTATTTTGAAACATTACGTCTACAAGACGTTCCTGTGGCAATAACGGCTCATGCAGGCCAGCGACAAAGGCTGCAAAAGCGTCGATGGCTGGCGACAACGACTGCAGTGGTATCGCGAAAAACAGGATGCCGCTCGTCTATATGCAGCCTTAAACATTTTAAATCTATCCGTCTTACCACAAAAAGATAAACATCTGTTTAATTTTGTTTTGTTTTCACTATAGCTATTATTGTATTTAATTTTAATTGGTATTTTTTCAGACTTAGGCCCACTTGCACCACAATCACTAAACAGGTTTAGCGCTAAAGTGATTTAAAACATCCTTCTGTCTCTGTCAACTTCAAACAATTCGACAGGGATACAGTGATATTCTAAGGCAGTTTAGCGCTAAACCCGTTTAGTGATTGTGGTGCAAGTGGGCCTTAGTCTATAATATTATCATAAATGATGATATTATTGTATTGTCCTCGTGCAAAACAAAACAAGTAATTTTATTTTAAAATTGTATTTGATAATTTTCATAATACTGTAGAATTGTTAATTTATAATTGTTATTTTTCCCACACTTTGAATGTTGTCCATGCCTGTAGGTGATGTATTTGTCATTAATTTTGTAAATATGTCGTTGGTGTGCCTTGCTAAATAAATAAATACTTGTATAAAAAAGTGTAACTGCAAAACGACCCTTAGGTATATCAATGTCAAATGTCGTTTTGACGTTTACAGTTTTTTTAGACGAGGTATTCAACATATGTTTAACTTTTTTGAAGACGGTATTTTTTTTTTGTATTAGGCGCGTTTGCTCTTGACTCTAGTCTATGTCCGAGGTGACGGTCGCGGGACTCACGAGATATCGTGAGCCCGGAACGTAAACGGCTATTGAAGGACACCGTGGATTTTAGTCAGTGTGTAGTGTACAACATGATTATGTATTTAGGTTTAGTTAGAAGCTTACAGCAGAGACGGGCAGTCACAAATTATACTTAGAAGTGAACAGACGCCTTTTATTTATCACGTCCCACTACATGGCGACCCTGCCATAGGCACGGTGTTAGATTGCGTCGCGACGAAACTATGTGGCGATGTCAGCGTTTTTACCGTGTGACCGCGTCGGGTTCGGCTCCGTACATTGTGTGGGAACGATTGTGACAAACGAGACCAGTTTTATAATACTCTTCAAACTATTTTAAGAAATAAGACAAAATGGGAAAAGAGTGCAGTAAATGTTTATGTGAAAACAAAGAAACCATAATTACACAACACGGCAGTGAAAATAATGGCGGAGCTGATGTGTCTTCACATTTTCGTACGAGTAATATCCTACTGGGGCTGATGGTTGCTGTTTGTGCTGGAGCAGTCTTGTACGTAATATACGCCCAGTACAGAAGATGCCACAGTGAGTGGGTGCGAACAGCGTTACAAAACGGCATGCGAGTCTGACAGTCCCTCCAACTCTGCCCTGGGTGGGAGGACTCATTTGATGATTTTACCTCGGTTTAAAAAAAATGTCAGAGGTGACAGAGTCGGCGATGGAGAATTGATTGTATGCGTTCAGAAACCAGACGAATGTAGAGAGTTCCACTCCTTCGCTGTTCGCATTATAAAAGACGTTTGGAAACGCTTAGTGCGAATCGGTGGAATATGAACAAGGAGGGATGATAATTTTATAATATATTTTAGAAAATACGAATGCAACGCAATCAAGCAGTTAAGTAGCACGAATAAACGGACAGATGGCTTCATTTTCACACATAGATAAGGGATGGAGATAAAAAGCACATATCAACAATTAAGGATTACTGATATGAACACTGTTCGCCTATTGAGATTATTATAATATTCTCAGTTCGACCTGTATTTTTGTATAGAAAAAATTTTTTTTGAAGTGAAAACTTCTTTAGCGGCGTGCACTTTTTTTGGAATGGGTAAAAAATGTTAAACTCTCGTCAGGACACGTGACCTGATCGAGAATTCGTAAGACGGCGCAGGGCGCTTGCGCGAATGTTCGTGTGTGTTTATTACTATTCAAGTTTTCACTTCTGCCGGCACTCCCAGAGTGCAATCCGTCGTTTTTTTTTGCACTGGAAATCGGTTGTTTTTTTATATTCTAAAATGCAATAGTTAAACAAATAGTAGTAACAAACAGGAAGTCATTAATGCGTGTCGTTCTATGTTTCTATTGATTTATGTGGTTTTCGTACAGTTGCAATCAAAACACTCACCATTAGGCCTTGTATGGATGGCGTCATCATCACGGTTGCCTGCCTTCCCCCAACTTTATTGAGGTCGGCCTCCAGTGGAACCAGATGCAGCTCAACATCTGTATTTTACATGGAGTGACTGCTTGTCGGGCCTCCACAACCCAGTAACTGGGTGATACGATACCCCACGGTAAGACTGGTTGTCAAACTTTACAACTTCTGACTTATTTTTTTATCGAGGTAAATTCATCAAATGAGTCCTCCCACCCCTACTGTCAGACTTGACTGACTAAAATCCACGGTGTCCTTCAATAGCCCTTTACGTACCGGAGTCACGGTAATTCGTGAGTCCCGAGACCCCGGCAGGCTTTGGCTCTACAGGGTCCCGTCACTATGCTGACACTCCTTGAGGCGCGCGTAAAACACAACGCGCTGTCGACCCGGGCATGGTCAATGGTCGGACAGCGAGTCGCCCATTACTCGCCGCCCGCATGCCCGCGCCTACGGTGGCCGGAGATCGTCGACGTCCGTCGCCGTGGGCGTCTACCACTGCGGCTGGGGTGGAGGGAGGACGTTGTCCTCTCCCTCACTCGGCCCGCCTCCACCTTCGCGAGCTTGACTGCATAACTTGCTTACTGCAAATAGTAGGTACCAAACAGGAAGTGCGTTACCATGAAAAAAGCGAAATCGAATTATGACCTCTTCCGATTTTTAAGCGATTAATATTATAGGTAAGGTAATTTATTAAGACGTTATTTGTAAACATATAGGTATCTTATCTTTTTTAGATTTAAATTTTTGATCCCGCGGAAATCATATAAGAGTTAAATCAAGAACATAGATAAGTCAGTTTTATACACTGCACTTGTGAGAATATACGCTATCAAATTATGTTGAAAAATATATAAAATATATCTTTTTTTTGTGTTAAGACTTCTTCACTTTGAAATAAAGTGTGTGTGAGATCGGTAAAATGGGTTTCGTGGTAGCTGAAAATAACACTAGTATTAAAAAGCAGTTGTTGATTGCAGGATGCTGTAAGTACATATTGTTTTTTTTAAGGGACAGATCACATTTCCGAATATTTTTGTTCGAATTTCGTTTTACTGACGTTTTTTTTGTCATCTGGGACGATAAACTCGCGTGGGGCCAACCAGACCCCGCAGCGCCGGATCCGTGACAGAAACACGCTTCATGTTGCATGCTGCGTACTTGCTTGCAAATTGCATGCGTGCCTGCAACTTGCATGGTTGCTTACGTGCTTGCGTGCATGCTACGTGCTTCCTTGCATGTTGCTTGCTTGCATGTTGCCTGTTTGCTTGCATGTTGCTTGCTTGCTTGTACGCTGCCTGCTTGCTTGCATGCTGTCTGCTTGCTTGCAAATTGCTTGATTACAAATTGCTTGAATGCAAACAAGCATGTGGTACTCATAATTCATACTTTTAGCGTAAAAATTGTATATTAATAAATCAATTGCAACGACCACGATGCACATCAACTTAGTAATAATCTACAAATATCATTTATGATAATGGAATATCTATGTTCACATTTTTTTAAGTGTCTAATTTCCGGGCACGCCGCAATCGCGGCGGTAAGACCCCTCCTTGAGGAGTGGCTGGATAGGCGTCACGGCGTCCTTACCTTCCGCATGACGCAGGTCCTCACCGGACACGGAAGTTCCGGGAGGTTCCTGTGTCTGATAAGGAGGGAAGAAACGCCTGGGTGTCACCACTGCGAGGATCGTCCGGAGGACACGGTGGAGCATACGGTGCAGGACTGCCCCGCTTGGGCAGAGCACCGCCGTGTCCTCACGACGGCGATAGGCGGAGACCTCTCGCGCCCGGCATTGGTCGAGACCATGCTGCGGGGCGAGACGGAGTGGGAAGCGGTCGCTTCCTTCTGCGAAGCAGTCATGCTCGCGAAGGAGGAGGCGGGCCGCCTGAGGGAGAGGACAGCGTTCTCCCTCCACCCCAGCCGCAGTGGTAGACGCCCACGGCGTCGGACATCGCAAGACAATCTCCGGCCACCGTAGGCGCGGGCATGCGGGCGGCGAGTAATGGGTGACTCGCAGCCCGACCATGGACCACGCGCGCCTCAAGGAGTGTCAGCATAATGACGGGGCCTGTAGAGGGCCAAAGCCTGCCGGGGTCGCGGGACTTACCCATCACCGTAACCCCGGTACGTAAAGGGCTAGTGAAGGACACCGTGGATTTTAGTCAGTACAAGTCTGACAGTACCTCCCGCCCTGCCCTGGGTGGGAGGACTCATTTGATGATTTTACCACGCAAAAAAAAAGTAAAAGTGTCTACTTTCGCCTAGAATGGTGCCTTATATAAAAGTAACAGCAACAATTCGAAATTAAATAGTGTGGACAAACTTTCTATAGAAAGTATGGTAGTTAAAACAATGGCAAAATGAGTGTTCGGAAACAAAATATTTGGATCAAATGTAACATCGGTCAAAAGTCTTTCGATGAAATGAAATGTCGGAGTCACGAAAAAAGTCGTATTCAAAATAGGTCAAATGATAAAGAAACGTGACTTCAATGAAGTAAAAAAAACGCCATGATAATAGTTGAAAAGTTTTCTTCTTCTTAGTCGCTACACTCTTGGCAGAGTGGTCGTGGTCGTCACATCAGGGACACACACTTTCACACTTTTTTTTGTATTTTTTTAGAAGTCGATCTCCTGTTTTTTTTTTTATTCTGTCTCTCCGCCCAGGGTGGAAGGCCACATTTCACAATTTTTACACCGATAAAAGGGAAAACCCAAAACTCCTTGATGAAAAAATATACAGTTATTTTACCCGTAATAAATAGGCAAGTCCATTATTTTTAGTTTTTTTGACAGTTTGATTATTTATAAAAGTTAGATTATTAAGACTAGAGCTTAGGCTAGAAAGATCGTGGAAATGTTTGTTGCGATTATGAGCTTTACGCTTTTTTTTTATCGTGGTAAAATCATCAAATGAGTCCTCCCACCCAAGGCAGGGCGGGAGGGACTGTCAGACTTGTACTGACTAAAATCCACGGTGTCCTTCACTAGCCCTTTACGTACCGGGGTCACGGTAATGGGAAAGTCCCGCGACCCCGGCAGGCTATGGCCCTCTACAGGCCCCGTCACTATGCTGACACTGCTTGAGGCGCGCGTGGAACACAACGCGCCGTCGACCCGGGCATGGTCCATGGTCGGACAGCGAGTCGCCCATTACTCGCCGCCCGCATGCCCGCGCCTACGGTGGCCGGAGATCGTCTTGCGACGTCCGACGCCGCGGGCGTCTACCACTGCGGCTGGGGTGGAGGGAGGACGCTGTCCTCTCCCTCACGCGGCCCGCCTCCTCCTTCGCGAGCATGACTGCTTCGCAGAAGGAGGCGAACGCTTCCCACTCAGTCTCGCCCCGCAGCATGGCCTCGACCAATGCCGGGCGCGAGAGGTCTCCGCCTATCGCCGCCGTGAGGACACGGTGGTGCTCTGCCCAAGCGGGGCAGTCCTGCACCGTATGCTCCACCGTGTCCTCCGGACGATCCTCGCAGTTGTGACACCCAGGCGTTTCTTCCCTCCCTATCAGACACAGGAACCTCCCGAAACTTCCGTGTCCGGTGAGGACCTGCGTCATGCGGTAGGTCAGGACGCCGTGACGCCTATCCAGCCACTCCTCAAAGAGGGATCTTACCGCCGCGATTGCGGCGTGCCCGATGAGCTTTACGCTAGGCTTTGTTTGTTGTTCAATTCGACAAAATTGAAAACGGCGAATGTTCGATGTTCTTTACAAGTGATTGCTCAAATGCCAAAGTCATTTGCAAAAGCATTACATTTTACTTAAATAACCACGCATTTTCTCCTGTTGTGATTACTCGTATAAGTTAGAGACAACACTTGCTATAAGTTCTGACATTTTCTCCATTCTAGTATACATTGGACAGTTTATCGTTGGTTACAAAGGGGGCTGGACAGCACCAGTGTTGGCCAAGCTGCAGGATCAAGACGAGACACCCCTGGATGACGCTATTGATGATACCATATCAGGATGGGTAGTCTCTGTTCTCATGATAGGAGGTATCGTAGGTATGTATTATGTTAGAAAATTTCTGGTTAAGCTTCCAAACATGTTAGGGTGGTTTGGTGGTTTCCAAACATGGTGGACGCGTGTAGACGGCGAATATCAGGTAGCCCGCCGCCCGTTCAATTACTAGGCTCGGGTCGACGGCGCTTAGTATTCCAGACCAACGGCTGATAGGCGTTGTTCTGTTGGTTTTTACAGTGCTCAGTCGGAATCGGTATGCAGGAATTTCTCTTCTTTCTGGGTGAGCACGCTCCAGATTATATCTCATCTTTGCTTCTGGGCTAGATCGAGGCAAAAAACAAACTAAATGTTAATAAAATAAACTCAATTTTCAGGACCCTACATTTCCGGCTATCTCTGTAACGTGATAGGAAGAAAGCCTTGCCTTTACCTCGGTGGTTCTGTCTTCTTGCTGGCCTTCATAATCTTGGGATTAGCTTCAAACCTGGCTATGATATACGCAGGCAGAATCATTGCTGGTATTGGTAACGGAATTATTTTTGTTGTGAATCTGGTATACATTGGAGAGATGGCGTAAGTACCTTTTTGATTAGGATTTTTTCATTTCTGTAGCCCTAAATTTTAGGGTTTGAAAAATCATCAATTAATTTCTCCATCTCTGGCTGGAGGGGAAGTGAGTGCATGACTTACACTGACTATAACCCGTCCTCCACCTTCAATTTAGCCTGGAAATTAGATTTTTAGGCTCAAGTCCGGGTTTTCAACCCAGAATTCTACTGGAGCTAGGCGGTTGATGACATCAGGCTCGCTATGTCCAAAATCGTAGAGGATACCAGCTTACTGTTATTTGATAGAATACTGTAACCAATTCTTTCTGACTTGCAGATCAACGAGAATACGAGGTACATTGTTGACATTGACTGGATTTTCTAATACAATGGGATGTCTGTTCGTGTACTCAGTAGGACCTTACGTGAGTTATGCAGTAGTCAACTGGATTGGAGTGGCCATGTGCTGTGTATACCTTGCGTTAGTATTCTTCTTTGTCACTGAATCTGCTGTGTATCAAGTTATGAAAGGTAAACTTGGTTTCTTATTTATTTATTTCAAAATGGGTTTGCTCATGGACTCAAACTAGGCCATAGGCAAAGATAAAGAAAGCCAAACAAATACTATTGTTTTTTCTCTTCTTTCAGGAAAAAAAAATGAAGCGATTGCCAACCTCACATCCCTTGGCAGACAAGACGACATAGATGAAATAGTAGCACAAGCAAAAGAAAAACCAAAATCTAACATGGATCAATTTACCGAAATGTATACAGTCAAATCCAATAGGAAAGCTGCCATTTTAATATGTTCACTAAATATCTTGCAACAAATGAGTGGAATTATTGCTGTGATGACGTTTGCAACAATAATTTTCGGTATGACTGGGTCGTCATTGGATTCACATATATCTACAATTATCACTGGTGTTACGCAAGTATTCGCGGCCATATTTGCTCCGGTACTTGTTGATAGAAGTGGAAGAAGGATATTGATGTTAGTTTCAACGGCTGGTTGTACATTGAGTTTGGTAAGTTTGTCATTGTCCTTCTTTTGTATAAACTCAGCCGGAATATTAACATACATTGTCGTCACGGTTTAGTCACAGGCCTTCCCTCTATTAGAGTCTTGCTGGTTTCTTTACGATATTTGTAATAGATTAATTCATTTTTCATTGATCACATGATGAATTTCCCTGTTCCATTTGTTAAAATTGTTGTCCCCTGTTTTGTTAATGCGCCTATTGGCAGGTGACAAATTGATGTAAAGTTTATTTAACTTTATATCAATTTCAGGGTTTTTCTGAATGTGCTGTTTTTTATTGGATCTCTAAATATTTCATTTATTCCTGTGCCTAACTTTCTTAAATCTTATTGTCTTTATTTTCAGGTTGCTCTCGGTGTTTACTTCCATCTGTATGAGACTGATCATCCAGCTGCTGACAACTTGCAATGGCTCTCGCTCGTGTCAGTTATGATGTTCGTCATATTCTATTTTAGCGGTAAGTTTATCACATCCGAGGACACGGTGATGCATACGGTACAGATCTGCTCCGCTAGGGCAGTGCACCGCCGTGTCCTCACGGAGGCGATAGGCGGCGACCACTCGCTCCCGGCATATGTCGAAGTCATGCTGCAAACGAAATGGAATAGGAAGCAGTCTCCTCTTTCTGCAAAGCAGTCAGCTCAGGAGAGGACACCAACCTCACAACCCAGCCATTGCGGAAGAGGCCTTAAAAAGCTGACAGCGATCTAACGGGGCCCCCTTTAGCACCCCGAACCCTGCCGCTGTCGCGGGACTGTCTTTTCAGGTAATAGTAACCCTGGAACGTAAAGGGCTATTGAAGGACACAGTAGATTTTAGTCTAATACGAGTCTGACAGTAAGGTGGAAGGACTCGTTTTTTGATAATTTTGCCACGTAAAAAAAATATTTACACATCCATTGCTAAAGTCATCAAAGTCATAACATATTAAACTTCATTTAATTTTAAACTGGGAGATTGCCTAAATGTACCTTGCCCGAGTATACCGAATTTGCTGCAAAACTTTGGCGTCATGCTCAGATAAATTTTTGTTTTCTGGTTTGTTCTACTAATTTTCAAGCCGTTTTTTCCTTTATTTTAATTTCAGGACTGTCTTGAATAAAACTTACATCATCATCGTTATCTAATTAAC
This sequence comes from Agrotis puta, assembly GCA_943136025.2. Classification (NCBI taxonomy): domain Eukaryota; kingdom Metazoa; phylum Arthropoda; class Insecta; order Lepidoptera; family Noctuidae; genus Agrotis; species Agrotis puta. The sequence continues at coordinate 3,515,354 of OW964190.2, read as the reverse complement.
CTCTGCCTATGTATATTAGAGTCAACTTCCAGTCTAAAGAGTCTTAGCCTATCTGATGTAAGATTACCCTCGCATGTCCACCACAAAATAAAAGTCACTTCTATCTTTCCCAGGTTTTGGCATCATCCCCAACGTATTCATCGGCGAAATGTTCACGGATACCTGCAGAGGCTTCGGAGGAACCTTCACGGTCACCGTCGGCTGGTTCTTCGGTTTCGGAGTTCAGACGTCATTCGGGTACATGTTGCCAGCATTAGGACCAGCAGTCACCTTCTTTATATTTTCTGGCACTTGCCTTTTTGCATTCTGCTTTAGTGTAGTTTTTGTACCTGAAACCAAAGGAAAGAGTCTTTTGGAAATACAAGAGATCTTATCTAGATGATTAGTTGTTATTTCTGTGATATTAAATATTTATATATTTTGAATTTTCTGTTTTATTTTCTGACCATAAACGTAGGCGAAGCTAGTTTTACATAATGAACGACATATCCCGGTAGAGTAGTCACAGTATTATGAAACATTGCACTGCGGGTATCGTCCGGAGGACACGGTGCAGGACTGCCCCGCTTGGGCAGAGCACCGCCGTGTCCTCACGACAGCGATAAGCGGTGACCTCTCGCGCCCGGCATTGGTCGAGGCCATGCTGCGGGGCGAGACGGAGTGGGAAGCGGTCGCCTCCTTCTGCGAAACAGTTATGCTTGCGAAGGAGGAGGCGGGCCGCGTGAGGGAGAGGACAGCATCCTTGTTGGGCTGCACGACGTTCCTGTGACAATAAGAGCTCAAACAGACCAGCGACAGTGGTCGGCAGCAATGACGCCGATGGCTGGTGGCGACGATTGCTATGGTATAGCCATCAACAAAGTGCCGCTCGTCTTTGTGCATACTAAAAGACGCAGGCAGAGTGTTCCACATTTTTGCTGTTCGCATTATAAAAGATGTTTGGAAACGCTTAGTGCGAATTGGTGGAAGATCAACAAGCTAGGGATGATAACTTTCAAACATATTTAGGCAATACGAGTGCAACGTATTCTGCAAGCAAATCAAATCATATAAGCAATCAATTTAGTAGTACAACGCAGATAAACGGACAGACGGCTTCATTTTCAGCCTACACAGATAAGAGATGATTAAGGACTAGCGACCCGCCCCGGCTCCGCACGATTGCATGCTCTACTACATTATAAATGTTATACACGTATAAACCTTCTTCTTGAATCACTCTATCTATTAAAAAAACCGCATCAGAATCCGTTGAGTAGTTTTTATGATCTAAGCTTACATAGGGACAGTCAGACAGCGGGAAGCGACTTTGTTTTATACTATCTGTGATTACTGATATGGACACCGTTCGCCTATTAAGATTATTATGTTATTCTCAGTTCGACCTGTATTTTTTGGAAAGAAAAGTGAATTTTTTTTTGGCACTGAACGTCGGTATTTGAATAATTCTTTTTTTTTAAACAAAAACACGAAGTAAGAAAAAATATGAAATCGAATTTATGACCTCTTCCGATTTTTAGGTGATTAACATTATTAAGTAATTTAATAGTAGGTTATTTGTAAAAAAAATATGTAATTTTTGTACCTTTTTTAGTTAAAAAAAAATACATAATCGAAAACGGAATAAAATGGTAAATGCGTCTTTAACACTTTCAGCTGAGCATCTGGGTATTCAAATGTTTGTTGCGCGGCGCACTATTTTCTCTGAATGTATGCGTAATTAGAATGTATGTGTGCGAGTAGCCTTATAAAGTACACAAAAAAACTAACCTGGAGTGGCGCTAGCAGTCCCAAAATTTAAAGTGATACGGCGCTATGACGTAGCTTGAAGGAATTTGTATAAGCCTCAGCCGTTTATACACGTTCTTTGAACAAAGACATATTTTTTATTGACGTGATTAAACGTTGTGTCAAATAGCATTTATCAAATTTTACGTATTAAAACGTTACTCGGCTCAAAGTGTTAAACTGTAAATAATCCAAATCATAACCACCTCAGATTGATTTTTAGGTGATAAATATCATTAGGTAATTTAGCAGATGATTTGTAAAAAAATATCTTATCTTTGTCACTTGTCTAATCGATAATTAGATTTATATTTTTGATCCCGCGGAAATCATATAAGAGTTATATCAAGAACATAGATAAGTCAGTTCAATACACTGCACGTGCGAATTATAACCTATCAAGTTATGTTGAAAAATATATAGCAATATTTCTTTTTTAAAAATCTGTCTTCTTCTTTTTTAAAAATCTTTGGAGCAAAGTGTGTGTGAGATCGGAAAAATGGGATTCTTGGTAGCTGAAAATAACACTAGTATTAGAAAGCAGTTGTTGATTGCAGGATGCTGTAAGTACATATTGTTTTTTAACCAAAACCACAACAGGGTACTGCGGCCCTGGAACAAAAAAGGCATGTGAAAGAACAGGGTGTTTTTAACCAACTTCAAAAGCAGGAGGAGGTTCCTCGGAATCTTTTTTTTTTGGAAAATAAAAAACTCGACAAAAAGTAAACAGACTTCTAAAGAAACAAAAAATAGTGTTACATAACTCTATGCTAAGTTCTGCAGCGCTGTTCACTATTAACACAGCCTTATGACTGCGCGGTCGCAACGCTCACGCCACACTGAGACTAAAGTTTACTATGCTCTAAACTACTGGTCGCGGGACTCACGAATTACCGTGACCCCGGAACGTAAAGTGCTATTGAAGGACACCGTGGATTATAGTCAGTACGAGTCTGACAGTCCCTCCCGCTCTGGCCTGGGTGGGTCCTGTGTGAATGAGTCCTTCATTTGGTGGTTTTAACACGTTAAAAAAAAATGCTCTAAACTACTGACAGCTAACCTAACCAATCGTGCGGCGGTGAGCGTTGAGCGCTACACGATCAGTAGCATCGTCTTTTTAATCGTAATTGGACAATCTCAAAGCCGTGGTGTCGAAAATCACAGCGTAGAGTCCAGCGATGTGATTTCTAAATAAGAATACTGTTCGTTATTCAGTTCTAAAAAAGTTAAAAAAGCGGCGAAAGTTCGATGTTCTGTTACATGTGATTGCTTGAATCTATCAGCAGTCAGCACCTTTTGAAATAACTATCCATTTTGTCCCGTAATGATCTTCAGACGGAATATTTGCTTTAAATTTTGAAATTTTCTCGATTCCAGTATACATAGGACAGTTTATTGTTGGTTACACAATGGGCTGGACAGCACCAGTGTTGGCCATACTGCAGGATCAAGACGAGACACCCCTGGAAGACGCTATTGATGATACCATATCAGGATGGGTAGTCTCTGTTCTCATACTTGGAAGTATCGTAGGTATGTCTTGTGATAGAAAATCTAGTTAAACTTCCAAATATGTTGGTTTCCAACCACGCAGCAGACAGTGGCTTGCGGGTAGTGAGTAATGGATAGCCTAGACCTGGATCGACGACACTTAGTGTTCCATACGGACGATAACGTGACCCCTAAAACTAAACGCTTTATAATAGGGTCAAACGGGCCAAACGCCAGGGTCGCGGTACCTTTTATAAAGGAAACCGTTACTCAGGAACGTAAAGAGCAACTGGAATAACAGGATGGATTTTTAGCCAGGAAGAGTACCACAGCCCTTTCTGCTCCATCCAGGGCCGTAGGACTAATTAATGACAGCTTAAATATCCTTGTAGAAGTGCACATAATCGCTTCGGGTAGGTCCGAAGGGAACTAGACTTTACTGACTTAATTCCACTCTGTTCGTTCAATAGTCCAACTAGAATTTATTTTAATGTCCAGGAAATAGAATTCATTTTAAATCCAAGCCATGCACTAGGCGTATATTGTGGCGTACAAGTTGGTTCTAAAAAATGACTCTGTGCAATGGCACCACGTATAAAGATTGTCCATCTTACCAAGAGGTTTCGTATTTTCCTATTTTTGTGGTCCACCATTATTAGGCATGGTTAGACTGGAAGTCGACCTCAACTCCCTTGTAAAATTGAAATCTGCACCACGGGCTACTTGCAACCTGCGGCGATGACTGATCGATCCTACTAGCAGACACATTGACCCAATTGGTAGACCGCACCATGGCCTTGCGATCACTATCCTGTCGGTTTTTACTCTGTTCAGTCAATATGCACACTGTTTCACTTCTTTCTGAGTTCGCTTAGGCTGATCTTTGGTTCTGGGCTAGATCGAAGCAAAGAACAAGTCCAATTTTAATTAAAAACATCTCCATTTTCAGGACCATACCTCTCCGGCTACCTATGTAACGTGATAGGAAGAAAACCTTGCCTTTACCTCGGTGGTTCTGTCTTCTTGCTGGCCTATATAATCTTGGGATTAGCTTCAAACTTGCCTATGATGTACGCAGGCAGAATCATTGCTGGTGTTGGTACTGGGATCATTTTTGTTCTGAATCTTGTCTACATCGGAGAGATGGCGTAAGTACCTTTTTTATTAGGGTTTTTTCATCTCTATAGCCCTTAATTTTTAGGGTTTGAGAAATCATCAATTAACTTCTCGATCTCTTGGTGGAGAGGAAGTGAGTGCATGACTTATACTGATTATAACCCGTCCTACACCTTCAATTTAGCGTGGAAATTAGATTTTTAGGCTCAAGTCCGGGTTTTCAACCCAGAATTCTACTGGAGCTAGGCGGTTGATGACATCAGGCTCGCTATATCCAAAATCGTGGAGGATACCAGCTTACTGTTATTTGATAGAATACTGTAACCAATTCTTTCTGACTTGCAGATCAACAAGAATACGAGGTACATTGTTGACATTGACTGGATTTTCTAATACAATGGGATGTCTGTTCGTGTACTCAGTAGGACCTTACGTGAGTTATGCAGTAGTCAACTGGATTGCAGTGGCCATGTGCTGTGTATACCTTGCGTTGGTATTCTTCTTTGTCACTGAATCTGCTGTGTATCAAGTTATGAAAGGTAAGCTTAGTTTCTTATTTATTTGTTTTCAAAATGGGTTTGCTCATGGACTCAAACTAGACCATAGACGAAGATAAAGAAAGCCAAAGATGGAGTAAGCTCAGAAGAAACTGGAACTCATGACTCCGACTAAACGCAGTAAAAAGGCGCCGAACGCCGCCGATATGATGGTGGTCGTGAGCCAGGCGAACCTGGTGAGGCCTACCACCGCCATTGGGTTGCTGAGCTGTCACTGCAGGTTACAGACAGTCTGTGGTGCCGTTGTCCAAGATAGATAGCTAGAAGGTAGATCCCAACCACTCCTAAAAGAATGTAAAGAATCATCCTTCATATTTTCTTTCAAAAAACTCATATTTGATCGATGGAAATTATCACTTTTTTTTCTCCTTGCAGTAGTTAGAAATGATACTTATAATGTTAACCGTGGAGTATAAAATAGAAACTTGTAAAGCAAGAGATTGAGAGCAGCGGTAACGCAGTTGCAATGATTCTGACTTACAAGTTATGTCGAAAGTTTGAACCCTGACTAGGTTTGGCATATTTCTCTGAAGTTCGACTTGTTTTACAACCAAACTTTCAAATACATGTGACATCTGACAACCACAATGGGCCCGACTGGTTTATTATAGTGCGGCATCCGTCACAGATAGGACTAACTTTCAGCTGTAAATAATTAGCAACAACAAAGCATACTATTGTTTTTACTCTTCTTTTAGGAAAAAAAGATGAAGCGATGGCGAACCTCACATCCCTTGGCAGACAAGACGACATAGATGAAATAGTAGCACAAGCAAAAGAAAAACCAAAATCTAACATGGATCAATTTACCGAAATGTATACAGTCAAATCCAATAGGAAAGCTGCCATTTTAATATGTTCACTAAATATCTTGCAACAAATGAGTGGAATTATTGCTGTGATGACGTTTGCTACAATAATTTTCGGTATGACTGGGTCGTCATTGGATTCACATATATCTACAATTATCACTGGTGTTACGCAAGTATTCGCGGCTTTATGTGCTCCGATACTTGTTGATAGAAGTGGAAGAAGAATATTGATGTTAGTTTCAACGGCTGGTTGTACATTGAGTTTGGTAAGTTTGTCATTGTAATATTAACCTATGTTATCGTCACTGTTCCGTCAAAGGCCTTCTCTATATTAGAACCTTGCTGGATTCTTTACGATGTTTTTAATAGATCATTAATTTTTCATTGATCGCATGATGAACTTTCTCGTTTCATTTGTTAAAATTATTGCCCCCTGTTTTATTAATGCGCCTATTGGCAGGTAAAAATGAATAAAAAGTTAAATTATCAGGTTTTCCTGAATGTCCTGTTTTTTATTGGATCTCTAAATATTTAATTTATTCCTGTGCCTAACTTTCATTAATATTATTGTTGTTATTTTTAGACTGCTCTCGGTGTTTACTTCCATCTGTATGACACTGATCATCCAGCTGCTGATAACTTGCAATGGCTCTCGCTCGTATCAGTTTTGATGTTCGTCATATCCTATTTTAGCGGTAAGTTTATCACGTCCATTGTTAAAGTACTTCTAATCAAAGTCACACCATAGTTTAGATACTTCATTTACAGAGTTCTTCCTCGTCGTACAACCGAATGATTGTTGCTCTACTAGTTAATTAAAAAAACTTTAGACAAATATATTGTTGTATTTAGATTTTCCAAAAGTAAGCATTAAAAAAAAAGGAACTTGGCCGGGAGTTGAAATACACAGAGTTCGAAATCTCCGAGGACAAAATTTGAATGTGAATTGTGGAGTGCTAGTTATTTATAGTGATTAAAAAAGGAAATTAAGTAGAGCTGAAATCGCTCAATGTATGTATTCAATGGTACGAGGAATGACAATTCCTTCTCATGCGTCTGGTGGAAACAAGTTGGTGGCACGACAAGAAATAATCCCATTTACCTAAGTTAACTGGGAATACGACCGGGAATCCGAGTATATCTATTATCCAAGATAGGGAGTCATCTAGGAATATGGCTGCAAAAGCCTTTGGCGTCATGCTCATACAATGTTTGGTTGCTGGTTTGTTGTACCGAAAACACAGGCTTTATCATCGTTGTATAATTAACATTTTTGAAGTGAAAACTTCTTTAGCGGCGTTTTGCACTTTTTTGGAATGGGTAAAAAATGTTAAACTCGCGTCAGGACACGTGACCTGATCGAAAATTCGTAAGACGGCGCAGGGCGCTTGCGCGTATGTTCGTGTGTGTCTATTACTATTGAAGTTTTCACTTCTGCCGGCACTCCCAGAGTGCAACCCGTCGTTTTTTTATCTACGTTAGAGTCAACTTCCAGTCTAAACTGTTGCAGTTGAATATCATCAGTATATAGATATAGTATATCTGATATACCTTGCGTTTTCGCTAAGTTTAGTTAAAGTGCAGCACATATCTTTCTTATTCAGGTTTTGGCATCATCCCCAACACATTCATCGGCGAGATGTTCACGGATACCTGCAGAGGCTTCGGAGGAACCTTCACGGTAACCGTCGGCTGGGTCTTCGGCTTCGCAGTTCAGACGTCATTCGGGTACATGTTGCCAGCATTAGGACCCGCAGTCACCTTCTTTATATTTTCTGGTACTTGCCTTTTTGCATTCTTCTTTAGTGTAGTTTTTGTACCTGAAACCAAAGGAAAGAGTCTATTGGAAATACAAGAGATCTTATCTAGATGATTAGTTGTTATTTTTGTATATTAAATATTTATTTTTAATTTTCTGACTGTTTTTTTAAACATTGTCCTCCGAATTGTTGGTGAAATTCTCGATTAACGTGGGTGTAGCTAGTCTATATATATAAAAATGTTATGTTGGTTTGTGTGCGTTTTAAAAACTCAAAAAGTTCTGCACCGATTGAGCTGAAAGTTTAGCATGATATATAATCCGCATCAAGGATTGTTTTTATCTATTTTTTCATCAATCACATATCCTCGGTCGCGAAAAACTGTTTTTTTTTGTGCCACAGCGAAGCGTGGCAGGGTACAGCTAATTTATATTAAATCTGACTCCATAACTTAGCGATGACTTTAATCAGCAACATAGTAACCATGTTTCGAAAGTAATTTTTTTTTTGGTAATTGTATTTATTTTTGGAATTTAAAAAGGAATGTTGTAATTAATTATTCCTTGAATCGGACGAATTGAAAACCACATCCTTTTTGTGAAGTAGGACTTGCAATTTTTTTTAAATAATTTATTATTTTTGTCACCCATCCCTATTCGATAACATCATATTTATATGTTTTTGATCTCGCGGAAATCATGTAAGAGACATGTCAAAACAGATAGATAAACCAGTTCAACAGATAGGTATACGATATCAAATCATGTCGAAATAAATGTAAAAATATAAATTGTTTTGAAGTTCAGACTTCTTTACTTTTTTTTGACGTGGTTAAATCATCACATGAGTCCTCCCACCCAGGACAGAGTGGGAGGGACTGTCAGACTCGTACTGACTAAATCCAGGGTGTCCTTCAATAGCCCTTTAAGTAGGTACCGGCGTCACGGTAATTCGTGAAACACGCGACCCCGGCAGGTTTTGGCCCTCTACAGGGGGCCCCGTCACTATGCTGACACTCCTTCAGGCGCGCATGGAACACAACGCGCCGTCGGGTCGACGGCGCGTATAAATGTATAAATAAATAGAGTAACAACATGCCTATTTAGAGTTTTATTGATTGGTCATTAGTATCAGTTCCCTTCTGGATAAGTTCTCTCCATTTTAGCTCTCATCCTTGCTTCTGAATTAGATTGACCAATAGCAAACTAAGTATATAATAAATGAGGGAGAGAACAGCGTCCTCCCTCCACCCCAGCCGCAGTGGTAGACGCCCACGGCGACGGACGTCGCCAGACGATCTCCGATCACCGTAGGCGCACAGTGAGTAATGGGCAACTCACTGTCTGACCATGGACCATGCCCGGGTCGACGGTGCGTTGTGTTCCACGCGTGCCTCAAGGAGTGTCAGCATAGTGACGGGGCCTGTAGAGGGCCAAGGCCTGCCGGGGTTGCGGGACTCACAAATTACCGTGACCCTGAAACGTAAAGGGCTATTGAAGGACACCGTGGATTTTAATCAGTACAAGTCTGACAGTCCCTTGTACTGTAAACTTATTACTGTTTTTACATTGAGGTTTGTGTAGAATAATTTCTAATGAACAGTTTCAAGAAGGTGTGTACTTAAAATAATTATTTGATTAGACATTTTATATAATAGGTATTTTACTGTGATAAGAATCAAACCAATACGTTTTACTTAAATCTATTTAAAGAGCCAGATAGAAAAAAACACTTTTCATTATTGTTTTTTAATAATGTTAATGCGTTTATAAAAAATAATCACAATATTTATCAATATCCTGGAGCGTACTCGCCATTAATCAAATCATTAGTCATGCCAGTCACGTTGTTGAGGACGGAGTGGGCTTTACTTGACTTTAGACTTTTATTCAAGACTGCAACTTGAATAAAAGTCTATATTCACTACCACAAGAGTATTTTATTATATTTCCACAGGTTTTAGGACATCACTGATTTCGGACAAGTATGGCAGTATGGCTACAGTTTAAAAATTCACTAGACTTGTGCACTATTTCGTGTCTGGAGGAGAACAGGGCTGTGCAACAGACAAAATGCATGCGGAAGACAGTAAACTTCCGGTTTGGCTTTCTAGAACAATCTGGAACATTCCAACTGTTGCCAACAGTATTCCCTCTGGTGTCGAGCGGAGCACATCTTGAGATTCATTCATAAAATTACATGTACTCATTGATAAAACCAGCGCCCCTAACGTCGGGCAGCGGAAGCAATCGTTCGATATACGCATAAATCTTTCTATGATTCAAAACAAAATATTTAATATTTTTTTGTATGGAGAAAAACACAAAATTCGTTTTTTCTCACAACTTAACAAAACTTAAAGCTTGCGGCTTACATGGGGTATTGCCCCCACATGAGGCGATTCCGAAATGCTATAACACGCACACCCATGCCCGCCGCTTCACTCACAGCAGAGTGTTGAAGTTCGAGAAATTCAGTTAGAGATTTTTACGTAGATTTAGGTGTGGTCTTGAAAACATACAAACTAATTGTAGAGTCAATTAGTTTGTATATACAAACTATCAACCCCAAAGCAACCCCTTGGGGTGGAATTTAACAAAATCCCGTCTTAGTGTGTATGCAATCCTAATATGAACCCCTATGCAAATTTTGACACTCCTAGCACTTATAGTAACAAAGTTTCACACAAACTATAAAGCTGCAGAGTTTGTTTGTTTGTTTGTTTGAACGCGCTAATCTCTGGAACTACTGGTCCGATTTGAATGATTCTTTCAGTGTTGGGTAGTCCATTTATCGAGGAAGGCTATAGGCTATGTAACATCACGCTATCACTAATAGGAGCGGAGCAGCAGTGAGAAATGTTTCAAAATCGGGAAAATGAATTCCTTTTCGAGAGCTTCCGTTGCGTGCGCTGCGTAAACGGTTAAAGATACGCAAAAATTATGTACCACGGAATTATTTCTCATGAAAAGTTCTAAAATAAAGTCTGCGAGAGCATATATCTATCTTTTAAGGTTAAGTCACTATAACCTTTTTTGTGGAAATCAATTTTGATTTAAAGAGCTTCATTACTTGCGACTAGCACTTTGCCCGCGACTTCGTCCGCGTGGATTACGTACTTTCCTAATTCCCCCTTTTCACCCCCTTAAAGGTTACATTTCCAAAAACCCCTTCTTAGTGCTCCCCTACATTATAATAGGAAGCCGTGTGCAAAATTTCACATTCCTAGCCCCAGTAGTTTCGGCTGTACGTTGATATGTCAGTCAGTCAGTTCTCCTTTTATATATATATATATATAGAAGGTATTTTCATTAACATGATATTAATCCTTATCCAAATAAATACGTTAATCATCACAAGCATTTGATTTTGAACAAAATTGCCCTTGACATCGTTTGATTTTAATGAATATCTAAGGAGATATCATAGTTTCAAAATAATACTTCAATAAAATAATGACTGCCTGGGCAAGTCATAATTGCGGTCGTAAGATCATCTTTGAGAAGTGGTTGGAGATGCGCTACGGCGTCCTCAGCCTAAACTTCAACCTGACGCAAGTCCTCCCGGGCACGGTTATTGCGGGAGGTACCTCAGGGATTCGGCGGCAGACGAGGTGAATGGGGAGCAGTCGGAATGCGTGCGGGAAAAGATATCCTCTACCTATCGCCCCAGCCACGGGGCAACAAATCGCGGTGCATATTCCAGCCGCTTGCAGACGGGGAGTAATGGGTAGCTCGCCGTCCGACAAAGGACACTACCCGAGCCACGGTGCGTCGTGTTCCACGTGCTCCTCAAGGGAACTGACCGGGACGGGACCATAGGGCCAAACGCCTAACATGACGCGGGCGAAACCGCGGGCAGAAGCTAGTACTGAAATAAAGCCGTTCCGATTTTTATTTCTCGCCTAAAGCCATTTTGATTTTCAATGTCCACTAAGCGTCGATTTCGAACCACTGTGCGGCGGTGCTCTGCCCAAGCGGGGCAGTCCTGCATCGTATGCTCCACGATGTCCTCCGGGCGATCCTCGCAGTGGTGACACCCAGGCGTTTCTTCCCTCCTTAACCGACACAGGTACCTCCCGAAACTTCCGTGTCCGGTGAGGACCTGCGTCATGCATGGACATCATGGACCTGGTCAGGACGCGACGCCCATCCAGCCATTCCTCAAAGAAGGGTCTTACCGCCGCGATTGCGGCATGCCCGGACTTTAGGTACTTTAAAATAATATCCGTTTTATAATCTATCACAGTGCATTTTTATTTCATCTGAGTCGTGATTTTTAATCATAATATGTCGTCAGTACATATATTATTGACTGATTTTTAATCAATACCTAATCAATAATGCCTAATTGCCTACATCATTTAGTACGACAGCGATAAGTCATTGTTTTGATAAATAATCGATAGGTAGTGGCTATTTAAAGATAATGTTGTGAGATATTTCAAAATGTCTTAATACTGTAATCTTAGATTTCTAAGTCCTCATCCACACAATCTAGCTCTTTTTTTTTCACCAATCCTTCATGAAATGAAAAATTATTACAAGCCTATAATTAGTTGCATTTGCCCCGTTTTCTGTCTGTAATCAAATCTTGCAAGTTAGACACATTCTCCGGTTTCCGATTGAGCTACATTTTTTGTTGTATTTTTTTTAGGGTGGCAAAATCATCAAATGAGTCTTCCCGCCCTGGGTGGGGCGGAAGGGACTGTCAGACACTTACTGACTAAAATCCACCCGTGTTTCTTCGGATGCCATTTACGTGCCGGGGTCGCGGTATCCTGGATTAAGAAAAAATCCGAGACCCCAGCAGGCATTTGGCCCCGTAAGGGGCCCCGTCGGTGACGCGTGAAACACGATGCGCCACCGACCCGGGCTTGGTCTGTCGGACGGCGAGCTTACCCATTACTCACCGTCCGCAAGCCCGCTCCGCCGCTGTGCCCTCTGCTATTCAGAGGGTCACGCGTTGGAGCGTCCACCCGACAGGCTATTCGCATACGGGCAAAGAGACCCCTTAGGCACACAATGCCTAAGGAAGAGTTTTTGCCCGCATCCCAGGGTGAACCGGCCCGAAAAACTGGTCTTCCCCCCAGACGTATCCGAGAGGGAACTCCAGTCCACGGGCGAACGTGGAGGTTTCCTGTCTTAGCACCCCAATTGAGCTACTATTTGGCGCGCATATGTATACGGTGTACGTGGTAATGGATCTGGAAGGGAGCATAGGAACTCCATCTAGTTTGGACTCGTTTGATTCGTCTTGACGAGTATTTTGTCTTTAAATTGTAGTTATTTTTATTAACAATTAATGAAAGTATGTTTTCATTTAATATTTTAACTTTAAATGAACAATCATACGAGCGATAATTATCGGATAATAAGTTGAAATTACACAGACATTGTACTTATAACTACGTCTGTGTTTTTTTTATCTTTGTAAAATCATCAAATGAGTCCTTCCACCCAGGGCAGGGCGGTAGGAACTGTCAGACTTGACTGACTAAAATCCTCGGTGTCCTTCAATAGCCCTTTACGTACCGGGGTCACGGTCATTCCTGAGTCCCGCGACCCCGAAAGGCATTGGCCCTCTAAAGGCCCCGTCAATATGCTGACAGTCCTTGAGGCGCGCGTGGAACACAACGCGCCGCCGACCCGGGCATGGTCCATGGCCGGACAGCGAGTCGCACATTACTCGCCGTCCGTATGCCCTCGCCTACGGTGGCCGGAGATCGACTACGTCTGTGTTAGCTAATGTGTTGTCTCTGTACCTACAGATCTATATTTTTATAAGTGTGCCTAATATCTTCATAATAGCAATCGGTTTCTATGTATAAAAAATGGTTGTGTATATTTGGTCATGTATATTTAGGAGCGTAAGTCTTGCATAATACAAAAGCAACTTGTACAAGTTGCTTGAATTGAAAACAATAAAATATACAAGTTTAAGTTGGTTCATGTTTCATACAATTTGCAACTTGTATACAAGTATGACAGTTTTTTCCGCTCCGCCGAAGGCGCCACATTTTACCATCTAATAAAAGGGGTTAGTTGGGACATATGTACAAATATTCTCCAAAATCGCCGCAAAGTTCGTATGCACATTCCTTTAGTAGGACACAAATATTGCGTACCTTCTTCATGGCCAGCCAGACTTGCACACTGGTCGCGGGACCAAGGGATTACCGTGACCCCGGTACGTAAAGGGCTATTGAAGGACACCGTGGATTTTAGTCAGTACAAGTCTGACAGTCCCTCCCGCCCTGCCCTGGGTAGGAGGACTCATTTGATGATTTTATCACGATAAAAAAAAAGACTTGCACGCTAAAAGAGTCTTGTAGAAATCCAAGAGATTTTAAGTAAACCTTGTCTGTGATATTATTTATTAAAATGCTTATTTCTTCGTTATGGTTTTAATGTACGGTTTTTGAAAACTGCAATCATCTATGTCGCATGTGTGTGAAATGTTTAAGTTGTATGATGATTAAGTACTATAAACACTGAACAGCCTCCGCTCCCCTGAGAGTAGAGGCTTAAAGCTCACTTACTTCTATTTTAATTATTTATCATAATACCGGGTGGAAGTGACGACAACGCACAAACGGATTCCATGGGTCCAGGACATGATTCTGGATCCCATATTGGAATTTATAGTCGGTTTTTTCCTGATATTTCTCTCGTTTTTTTTTTTTTTAATTTAGATAGTTTGTAGTCGTTGTTCTACCCTAACCCAACGAGATTTAAAATAAAAAAAAACGACGGGTTGCACTCTGGGAGTGCCGGCAGAAGTGAAAACTTGAATAGTAATAAACACACACGAACATTCGCGCAAGCGCCCTGCGCCGTCTTACGAATTTTCGATCAAGTCACGTGTCCTGACGCGAGTTTAACATTTTTTACCCATTCCAAAAAAGTGCACAACGCCGCTAAAGAAGTTTTCACTTCAAAATATTTTCACTATTTTCACTAAACAAAGCAACTCGGCAAAACAGTAGGGCCAAGGTAGCAATCTTCTTGCAAGTAACCTCTTCTGAAAAATGATTTTACCAGCTGAACTTTTTCTTCGATAGATTGTTTGATAGTTCAAGCCACGTCAAGTTTATTCCGCCACTTTTATCTTGTGATTTCGTGTTTTCCTAAAATAATCAACATAAATTTTATTTCACAAGTTTCCAAGTTATAGAAAAAACAGGAATTGATAATGCAATACTGAATGAAGTTAAATGTGACGACAACATTCTAATTATTATATGAACAAATAATAAGTGGAGAATTAATAAAACAACAAATAATACAGTATTTTTCAAGGCATTTGGTACGAACAGAAATGTATCTGAATTTGAAGGTACAGATAAAGAAGAATAATAAAGACCGATTTTGGGAACTCCAATAATAAGGTACAAATTACTTAATTCTGATACGTATGCAATTAATTGAGAAATTGACGATGATGATACACTTAAAAAGATTCCTCTAACAATAAATCTATCTCTTATAATGTATAACGGGCTGGTGTTCGTACGTATTTTGCCTCTTATCAAATTACTAGCCACCCGCCCCGGCTCCGCACGGGTGCAAACTCATCAAATCTACTATATTATGCATATTATAGACATATAAACCTTCCTCTTGGATCACTCGTTATTTTAAAAAACCGCATCAAAATCCGTTGCGAAGTTTTAAAGATCTAAGCATATATAGGGACAGACAGACAGCGAGAAGCGACTTTGTTTTATACTATGTAGTGATAAAAGGCTTGCATTAGGACACATTCTATCTTAATAATTATTATGCCCGCGGTTTTAACCACGTACTTAGTTCGATGATAGTCAGAGAGGAATGTTATAATTATATGCCTCAATCATCATCATCTGCCTAGCCTTTTCCCAACTATATTGGGGTCGGCTTCCAGTCAACCCAGATGCAGCTGGATATCAGTATTTTACATGGAGCGACTGCCTGTCGGACCTCCACAACCCAGTAACTGGGTAAACCGATATCCCATGGTAAGACAACCAGTCTTACTATGGGGATAGTAAGACTGGTTGCCAGACTTTAGAGCCTCGATAAAGGTCATAAAATATCTGTGTACCAAATCCGTTCATTGGGCCAGATCATGGCAACTCTTCTAAAATTTTATTATGATTTTAGAGTTTTGAACGCGACGATTGGAATCATATTATCTTTTCTTGAATTTACTGGCACGAAAACTTTTGCGAACAATGATTTCTGATTTGTTATGTAATGACTAACACTGCAGCTGTCGAGAAACCGAGCAAACGACAATTTATAATCACTGCATGCTGTGAGTAATGAATATTTATTTCTACTAGACTACAGCTAGTCGGTCACGGGTCTGTACGAATTACCGTGACCCCGGAACGTAAAGGGCTATTGAAGGACACCGTGGATTTTAGTCAGTATGAGTTTGACAGTCCCTCCTGCTCTGCCCTGGGTGGTAGGACTCATTTGATGATTTTACAACGTAAAAAAAAAAAGACTACAGCTGGTCGCGCACTGAGTGCACTTTGTGAATAAGATTTCAAAGAGAGAGGTCTATTGGGCCTTATCTAATTAGGATATGAAAAATCCCGGAGTGACCCACTGTGCCAGCCGGTCACTAGACAGGAGTACCTGGTGGTAATATCCCCTGGAGTTCAGGCGCCCATACAGTTCCCATAAGTTGGGACAACCCTGCTAGGTGTTAAAGATGATTCACTGAGCAGCGCCTTGAGAGTTTTGTGAATAATTAATATTTTTACTACTACTAGATTATTAGTCACCACTAGGCGCACTTTGTCAATCCATTACCTTTCTTGGAGAGAGGTCTATGGGCCCTATCTCATTAGGACGAGAAAAATCCGGGCATGCTCCGATAAGATATTTTGAGGGATGGAAAATTCAGCTGCGAGTTGATGTCCCCAGTCTCCAACTGAGTTCTCTATAGGTTGGGTCAGTTCTATGGTTACTCTTGATTTAGTGAGCTGCAGATTGAGAGTTTTGTGAATAATGGTAATTTTTACTACTACTAGATTACTAGTCGGGCACGCCGCAATCGCGGCGGTAAGACCCCTCTTTGAGGAGTGGCTGGATAGGCGTCACGGCGTCCTTACCTACCGCATGACGCAGGTCCTCACCGGACACGGGAGTTTCGGGAGGTTCCTGTGTCTGATAAGGAGGGAAGAAACGCCTGGGTGTCACCACTGCGAAGATCGTCCGGAGGACACGGTGGAGCATACAGTGCAGGACTGCCCCGCTTGGGCAGAGCACCGCCGTGTCCTCACGACGGCGATAGGCGGAGACCTCTCGCGCCCGGCATTGGTCGAGGCCATGCTGCGGGGCGAGACGGAGTGGGAAGCGGTCGCCTCCTTCTGCGAAGCAGTCATGCTCGCGAAGGAGGAGGCGGGCCGCCTGAGGGAGAGGACAGCGTCCTCCCTCCACCCCAGCCGCAGTGGTAGACGCCCACGGCGTCGGACGTCGCAAGACGATCTCCGGCCACCGTAGGCGCGGGCATGCGGGCGGCGAGTAATGGGCGACTCGCTGTCCGACCATGGACCATGCCCGGGTCGACGGCGCGTTGTGTTCCACGCGCGCCTCAAGGAGTGTCAGCATAGTGACGGGGCCTGTAGAGGGCCATAGCCTGCCGGGGTCGCGGGACTTTCACATTACCGTGACCCCGGTACGTAAAGGGCTAGTGTAGGACACCGTGGATTTTAGTCAGTACAAGTCTGACAGTCCCTCCCGCCCTGCCCTGGGTAGGAGGACTCGTTTGATGATTTTACCACGATAAAAAAAAAAAAAAAAACTAGATTACTAGTCACACTAAGCGCATTTTGCCAATCCATTGATTTTTTAAGAGGTAGGTCTATGAGCCCTATTTCATTAGGACGAGAAAAATCATCACAACGAATAGTTGAGGAGGCTTTTTAGCTATATCCAAGGGAGTTCAGACGTCCCCAGTCTTCAACTGATTTCCTCATATGTTGGGTCAGCTCTAATATTACACAAGGTTCACTGCTTCGAGAGTTCGATATTTTGCTCCAGTAACTCTGAACAAAATGAGCAAAACAAAGAACAATAAGGCTAATTTGGCATTTGATTTCCTATCGGACATTCTCAGTAGCAGCCATGAAACCATATTTGGACTCGTTTGTTGGCGATAGAAGCAGAACGCAGCATATTTCATCATCACTACTCTCAAAACCAAAAATTTGATATGTGCCATCTACCAACCCACAAGTCCCTCGTAGTTGACTATGGCCTACTCTTTCTCACAGCGAGGAGGCCTGTGCCCCAGCAGTAAGACCATTATAAGCGAATGATGATGATAATGGCAATAGTCTCTTCCTATTACATAGGTCATAGTTGGCTAAACATGGCAGTGCTATAGGAATTCTCCTGCTTAACTTTTCGTGGAGTACCGACATGATTTCTTCCCAATTCCAGTGGACATCGGTCAACTTCTGGTTGGCTACGTACTTGGATGGACGGCTCCAATTATTCCTAAGCTTCAGCTCATTGACCAAACACCGTTACCTTATGTCCTCAGTGACAGCGAAGCCTCCTGGGTTGGATCGGTGCTTTACTTTGGAGGTATTACCGGTATGTTTTAAATATAAAAAATAAGTCCAAAGGTTTGACAGTTTAAGGTTCCTGAGAAACAGGTCTTGACTGACGGACAGATGGATAACTATAGTATTTATCTATGGGTCCGGTGATTCCATAAGGGCTTAGTTTTTTCTTTTGAGGTTTGGAACCCTAAAATCAGATGATAGCCTGACCAAACAAGAGAGAATGAATGAAAAATATTCGTTGCGACGACAGCGTTCAAATATTATTATATTTTTTAAGTTTATTTGAAAGTGATGAAAGAACTTAAGCCAGCCCTGATTATCAAACGATTTGTGATTGTTGTAATGGAATATGGCTCTTATTTTCAGGTCCGTACATCTCAGGATACCTCTGTAACGTGATTGGTAGAAGACCATGTATTTTTCTTGGAAGTTTCATTTGTTGCGTGGGATTTTTGATGTTAGGACTAGCCAATAATGTAGCACTTATATATACGGGACGAATCCTGACTGGAGCTAGTAATGGCATAATGTTCGTTACTAATTTGGTTTACATTGGAGAGATAGCGTAAGTTTCTTTAGCAAGTGAAGTATTAAAAAATACAAAGCATACATTCCCCTATAGATAGTAAATTTCGTTGATTTTCGAAATTTGCCTATTACTGGTATCAAATACATCAGCTCACAATTTTAGGACCCCTAAATAATAATCAAATTTATAATCCCTAGTGCTAGGCACCTGGGCTTGCCCCAGTTGCCTTCTATTCGTGCCTGTTGGTCTTTTTAATGCTGCTTTATTAATGCTTTGTTCTACTCCTCCGCTATGCTTTCTGCTTAATATAATTGAAGGATCTAAGACAGTTAAATTCATTCTCCGGGACTTTGTTCAGCTTCATTGCCTCGGCGTTTTATTGTTGATTCTGACTTTCAGTAATTATATTAGTTTGGTGATTACAGGTGTAATGTTATGTTTTTCTTACAGTTCCACTCATATTCGAGGTATACTGCTAACTCAAACAGGATTCTTTACATCATTTGGCACACTTCTGGTATATGCTATAGGTCCATTTGTGTCGTACCAAGTGACATGCTGGCTCGCCGCGTCTACGGCTCTTATATACCTTTTCTTAATTGTTTTTCTTGTACCTGAAACGCCTTTGTATCAAGTTATGAAGGGTAGGAATATCTTTATTTTAAAACAAAACATTAATAAAATATTAAGATAATTGGTAGTTGTTAAATAAATAAATAAATAAATATTCCACAACTATCACACAACGTCATCTAGTCCCAAGCTAAGCAGAGCTTGTGTTATGGGTACTAGACAACTGATAAACATACTTATATATTTCTAAATACATACATATTATAGATAAATTACACCCAGACACAGAACAAATGATCGTGCTCATCACACAAACATTTGTCCTGGGTGGGAATCGAACCCACGACCTCCGGCATAGCAGTCAGGGTCACTAACCACTAGACCAACAGGCCTGTCCTGTTATCCAATGATCTTCTTCTAGACACTCCTGTAGCTACGAAAGTGATGAGAACGAATGTTGATGGAAGGAGAGAAAGAGAAAGGACATAGAAAAGATGAATGCATTATGTAAGGAATGATATGAAAGAAAATGTAAAATGAAAGAAGAAAACATGTTGCGCTGACCCTAAATAATATGGGATAAGACCAGGAAGATTAGGATGATGACGCATCTTCGAGACCATGACCAACAACGAAAGAAATGTTAGATATTGTAGCACATACGAAAATTAGCACAGTGCCATAAATGACGTAAAAAATTAAAAACTGTTTCTCCGAGAGCTTAGAACGCATACAAAATCCTAACAAGAACTATCGGAGACTGGTCACTCAACAACACTCTGGTCAAAAGGACCTTTTCAACTTATCAAATAACCTGACCTTCTAACTAAAAATGAAATATATGACCAAGATTCTAACACAGACATTATTTTAGGTCAAAAAGAAAAAGCTTTACTAAATCTCATACAACTTGGCAGGAGGAAAGATTTGGCGATGATAGAGGCCGCAGCAACTGAACAACCGGAATCAAACATGGCTCAACTAGCAGAAATGTTCACTCTAAAAGCTAATAAAAGAGCTTTAGTTATAATAATAACACTAAATATTTCACAACAAATGAGCGGATTCATTGCAGTACTCTTCTTTGTGACGACGATTTTTGACTTGACTGGGTCAAGTTTGGAGTCTCACATATCCACCATTATTGTTGGAGCAACTCAAATAATTGCTTCTACTGTAACTCCGTTCTTCGTTGATAGGACTGGAAGGAAATCTTTATTGTTAGTTTCTACATCAGGTTGTGGTATAAGCATAGTAAGTATGTCTAATATCTTTGGATCTTTAATATTGTACTATATCTA
Organism: Agrotis puta; assembly: GCA_943136025.2. Taxonomy (NCBI): domain Eukaryota; kingdom Metazoa; phylum Arthropoda; class Insecta; order Lepidoptera; family Noctuidae; genus Agrotis; species Agrotis puta. Next base: position 3,494,860 of record OW964190.2, on the reverse strand, counting down.
ATTGAACAAACGGCAAACTGTCCCGTTGGTCCGATTCCCGGATCGGGCAAAAAGCGCTATTGGGTTTTCCTATAAGAATATGTCAGTAACTAGCATCCCGGAGTTTGGATGTTGGCGTTTTATACCCCCGTGCCTAGGAAAGCTGGTTTTTCGCCTGATCTCTCTCCGGTCGTGTCGGATTGCCATCCCACCAGACTATGAGAGTAATGGAACAGAGAGTGCACCTGTGCCTGCGCACACACTTGTGCACTTATGTCCCGCGCAGATGGCTAATCTCCGTTGGGATTGGCTGCCGTGGCCGAAATCGGTCAGGAGGAGTATTACTATTATTATATCAAATTATTCTTTGGGCGATAAAATCCGGAACAAGGATATTCATGAAAGAACCAGAGTCATCGACAAAGCTCTTTTGCAAATTTGCATTTGCAATTTGAATAAGCAATGCGCAGGCCACATCGCTTGTAGCAATGACAACGGATGATGAATAAAAATTCTCGAGTGGAGATCACGAACTTATTTAAACCTACAAACGCTATGCAAATGAAACGTGATTACTAATTTTGCTCACTTTTTCTGCATGTGTATACGCATGACGGCGGGTTGGCCTGTATCCTGCGTCCGGTCTGGATTTTTATCTTGCGGAATTACATCCTAAATTAATTTCAGCGTTGATTTTATATTTTGCTTTTTCTAGTTTTCCCTTGGAGTTTATTTCTACTTTTACAACACAAAAAATCCCATCGTTGAAAGTTTACAATGGCTCTCGTTGTCATCACTGATACTTTTCTTCATATCCTTTAACTTCGGTAAGTTATACTTTTTTTATACCTTTTATCAATTAACCTTGAAAAATATTTCCGATTAAATTAATGTCTGCAACTGCAGGTCCTTGTGGTTAAATAACAACAGTCACATGGGTCCGTTTTAAATTTAGGTGGATGACGGCACATTGTCATCTGCCCAGCCTTTTCTCAACTATATTGGAGTGGACTATCAGTCAATGTGGATGCAGCTGAATAACCGCAACTGGGTAAACGATCTTTGGCAAGACTGGTTGTCAGACTTGCAAAGCTTCCGACTAACAATAACAACAGCTGTCAAAGATCTACAAATGAGAGCCGGAACCAACGGCTTTGTGTGCATTCCGAGACACGGAGGAAACTCGCTAATCTGGCTGTTATTATTTAGTCACGTGTTCATCCATCCAACCTTGTAACAGTGGCAATTTTCAAAGTGTCGTATCTTCGTAAATTTTGGTCGCGGGACTGTACGAATTACCGTGACCCCGGAACATAAAGGGTTATTGAAGGACACCGTGGATTTTAGTCAGTACGAGTCTGACAGTCCCGCCCGCTCTGCCCTGGATGGGAGGACTCATTTGATGATCTTCGTCAATTTTGGTTTACGTAACAAAATAAACAAATACGTGTCAACATTTTTTTGGTAATCTCACTGACAGACTGATTAGATTTTTTCAGTCAAATAATACCCTAATCACAATTAAATCTTCACCAGGTTTCGGCATAATCCCCAACACTTTAATCGGAGAAATGTTCACGTCCAACGTCCGAAGTTTCGGCTCATCGTTTACGGTCACTGTCGGATGGTTGTTCGGTTTCGGAGTAGCTACCGCCTTTGGTTACATGGTACCAGCCTTTGGGGCCCACGTGACGTTTTGGATGTATGCGTTTGCTTGTGCATTCGCCTTTGTCTTCACAATTTTCTTTGTGCCGGAAACGAAAGGAAAGAGTCTGTTGGAGATACAAGAAATGTTAAGTAAATGAGTTTAGTATTATTTGTGTTTTTTTTCTACTTTTTTCCACTCTAGAAACCTGGTAGCCGATCTACCAGCGCTTATCGGCGCTGCAGCCGTATTATGACGTCTTAAAACCAGGCTTGTTCCAGTGAGTGAAAGTGATAGAGCTATACAAGTCGTCTCGCGCCACCTCGTTCACCCACTGGAACAAGCCTGGTTTAAAAACGTCATAATATGGCCCCTGTCCATTCTGGTAACAGTTATATAAAGCAAGCAGATTGAAGCAGAGTTGTTTATTCATTTTAAATGGCTGGTGGCACCAGCGCAGACCGGCGCGTGTCGAAGATTTTCGGAACTTGTCGGCGACGTTCGGCGCTTATCGGCGCTTGTTCATATAAATGCCTCGCCGGTTACCTGCATGGACCAGTTCCTATAAGCGCTGGTAGTCTGCCAGCTTTGTTACTGTATACGGCCTAGGAATTTCTCATGAATCGAGGTGGAAGAAAGTATCGTTGCAAACTTGCGACTATTAACTCGACATTGCTACTGAAGCGCTTACAGGCATTTGTTTATCGATGCTGAATCGCGTTCGCTTCAGTTTAGAAAACAACTGGGGACCTAAAAAGGGTCACATTTATAAAAATCATAATATACTAGCTGTACCCTGCCCCGCTTCGCTGTGGCACAAAAAACTGTTTTTTCAACAAAAAAAAATAGATAAAAACAATCCTTGATGCGGATTTCATATCATGCTAAAGTTTCAGCTCAATCAGTGCATTTCTTTTTGAGTTTTTAAAGCATACACAAACCAACATAACATTTTTTATATATATAGAAGATAGATTAACGTAAATTGCAATAAAATCAGTAAATTGTTCGCGGGCAGGACACAGATGATTATAAATTAATATAAATTCTATGACTATTTTACAAATTCTATCCCAATTCAGCTAGATACAGCTACATCTGCAAAAGTAGTGTTATTTGACAACCTTCTGCAGACAAACACTCTGAACAACATTCACGAAGAAATGTTTGCTTTTGCACAAAATGATATCGGCTCTCCATCCAAAATGTACGAATCAGTTGGAGCTCGGTTTTAAAAGTTTGCTTTTTTCTGACAAATACTTGCAGTCTTACACCCTGTATAACAATATGATGACACACATCTCTTCTGCAGCCTTGTGCTAAGTAGGTGAACTGTTGCTTATCGCGTCCACATTGTCTATCATTCTGAATCTTATCATCGTATAGTGACAAGGTGTAACTTTTTTGTTATCCGATTGATCACAAACTAAGAAGAAACTAGGAAATGATTCTTTAAATTCTCTGAGTCAGACTTAAAGGAAAACCCCGTTGTTTTTAAAGTGTTTAGCGGAAATTTCCAACAATGAGAAATTTTTGGCAGTATTGGTTATCTATTTAATAATAATATGTAACACAACATATAATAATTTGAAACATAAAAGTGGTATAATAGAGAACGCAGGGATGATCCGAGATTTTAACTTTAAATAAATCGTTTTTAAATTGTTAAATCTCACGACGCAGCGTCCAGACGCCAGCAGGTCAAATTACCCGAACCTGTAAAATTTTACCAATCGAACATTAACCTTCCACTATTGTGAAATATAAGGTTGAAATCTAATAAAGAAATTTGACAGAATGAGGTAAACTTACAAAAAAAAATGATTCATTTATTGTAATAAATTTGTGATAACTACAATATGTTTTCTTTCTTTCCCCTCCCCTGGTCCCCTTGTTTTAACACTGTATTTTTATTTAAGAGTATGTCCGAAAATGATACACAGGTAAAATAAAAACATTTAATAATAATATCACAATTCCACAGCCAATCATCTACTCAAAAGCGCTTGAATTTCCAAAAGACTCTTCCCTTTCGTCTCAGGCACAAAAATAATCGTGAATAAAAAGATGATAATGCAAGCGCCAGAAAATATCCAGAAAAGAACACTGGGTCCCCATGTTTGCAAGAAGTAGCCGAAAGCAGTTGACACTACAAAGCCGAAGACGAAGCCGATGGACATTGAAAGAGTGCCGCCGAAGCTTCTGCAGGTATCCGTGAACATTTCACCGATGAAAGTGTTAGGGATGATGCCAATACCTGGAAGGAAGGGAAATATATTTTAAGCCGGCTAATGTGCCATGTCTTTAAGGCCGAAATTCCTCTAACGCTTATGACGGCAGCGTATGGTCGGACGCCCATTTTAGTGAAGAATAGCAATATAGTACTAGCCATAGAAGTCAGCGTCGCAGTACGGCGCCATTTAGACACAATGGATAGTCGTACGCACAACAGACGTACGCAACCCACATACTCGTATGGGTAACAGGAAGTCAAACCGAAACGATAAAAGAGGTCTAGGACCAGTCAATTGAAAAATCGAGATTTTTGCGATAACATTCTTTAAATGTTCGTACAAACGTCCAGTAACGCGATGATTAACGGAATATCCCGTTAGTGAGGCCCTGGTGGAAGACAAGTGACTGATCTATTGATCAACCTGCACAAGGCTCGCGTAGCATAATTCAACTTTCGAACCCGAGTTTAAAGTCTAAAAGTTTCAATAATTTACATAAACTTACCACTGTAATAAGCGATGCAGAATACCATCACAGATACTAGCGAAAGCCATTGCAAGTCTTCAGCGAGTGGGTGACCAGAATTGTAGAGATAGAAGTATGTTCCAAGAGTCGCCTGAAAAGTTAAAAAAAAATGACAGAAAACAAATCAGACAAAAAAAAACAAATCAGTCTAGTAAACTAGGTAATTTTGCCGTGACAAGATGAAATGGAAACGAGCCGTCCACCATACGAGACACTTAAATAACAAAGGGACAATAATATCAACAATACGGAGCGGCCAATAAGACATGAGTGATAGGAATTTTCAGATCATATTGATATGATCACTTCTAAAACTAGATTATAATAGTCACCCCATGTAAAATACTCGTATTCAGTTGTATCTGGTTAAACTGATGCTACCTGCGAATTGAACGTAGGTAGGTAACCCAGTAGACCAATAACGCAATTTGAAGATAATAACGCTTTTGAAGCTAACAAAAACAAAGAAGAACTTACCAAACTTAAAGAACAGGCCACAGAAGAAGCCAACAACAGGATTTTTCTCCCAATTCTATCAACGAACACAGGAGCAATAACCGACGCAAAAACTTGAGTAACACCAATGACTATAGTAGATATATGAGCCTCCATATCAGATCCAGTCAGTTCAAAGATCACAGTTACAAATGAAATCACTGTCATCATTCCACTGAACTGAGATAGAATATTTAAAGTTATTATTATAAAAGCAGCTTTTCTGTTGGTCTTTACTGTGTACAACTCAGTTAGTTGAGCCATTTTTGGTTTTGGCTTCTCATTTGCTTGTGCTACTATTTCTTCTATGTCGTCTTGTCTGCCAAGTGATCTGAGAGTGGCCATTGCTTCTTCTCTTTTTCCTGCAATGAGAAATTTAACTTCGTTTTTATTAGATTCATCTCCATCATTCTGACCTGGTCTTATCCTAATATATTCCGGGGCAGCATATCCTTCTTCTATCTATATCAAACTCACATCTCTATATAACACTAGCTGTTCCAAGCGATGTCACTCGCTGATCAGTCCCTAAAGCTCGACCGTGCATCATAGCATTATGTTGCCTAGAACCTATGAAGGCTAAGTTTTATAAATGAATACAAAAAGAGTTTTCAAATCTCATAACCAGTTCCAGAGATTAGCTCGTTTAAAAAGAAATCTCCGCAGGATTAAGTTAGTGTAGAACGCCCGAATTCAGGTTAAAATTTCAAAATGGGCGTGAATTTATGAATCCATAGAACGAGAAATAGCGAGAAATCCTCAAAGATATTGCTATCAGCGATAAGACTGCCGTTATACCCATGGAATTCGTAATGTTGTAAACTGTATATAATTTTTAACATTTGAATATTCTTAGCCAGGAATAAAAACCCTTGATTTTAGAAAAAAAAAACACGATATTTTTACATAATTTAATGATAATATGTAACTTACCTTTCATAACCTGATACACAGCAGTTTCTGGAACAATAAAGTACAAACCAACAAGGTATACAGCATTCATAGCCACGCTTATCCAATTGATTGCTGCATACGATATGTACGGTCCTATCGAGTACATTAGCAGAATACCCCATGTGGCAAAAAACCCTGTCAGAGTCAACAGTGTGCCTCTGACTCTCGTTGACCTGGAAGAAGAAGGAAATTTGAATTTTGAGATGATTTAAATGTAGTCTACATTTAGGTTGATCTACTGGTCGCAAGTGCGACCGCTGATGGTTGGGTAAAACATTAAGAATAGACTTATTTTGATAGTCTGTGCAATTTATTCGGGATCTATTTACCAACTTCAGAATGCAGTTGAAGCCTATTAGTATTTAACATGGACTGATTGTCTATCTGATCTGGACTTATTCACTAAAACCACTAATCTATGACTATCTGTTCGTTCTCAATAAGCTAAAAAAAGATCGACCAAGTTCGAGTCGCACTCGTACGAAGAGATCCATACCATTATCTAAAAAAATCGTGTCTGTTGTATGAGATCCCCTTAAATATTTATTTTATTCCAATTTTTAGTATGTATTGTTAGAGCGGCAACAGAAATACATCATCTGTGAAAATTTCAACTGTCTATCTAATACGGTTCATAAGTTACAGCCTGGTGACAGACAGACAGATGGACAGCGGAATCTTAGTAATACTTGTTTTACCCTTTGGGTTCGATACCTATCCTAAAAACAGACAGCCGGAGTAGTCAACAGAAAGACTTGTTTAGTAATTTGTATTCGTAGGTACCTTTAACTCTAAACCCATTCAAATCGGTTACATTTACGGTTTACAATTATTGAGTCACTAGATCGAGTTTTGCGTATGAGCTGACGTGACAACTAGACCTCGACCACGCGCGAAGTGCGCACTGATTCTATTCAACCACGTACAACATGGTGAACACAAAAAACTGGGTTCGATTTAAATCTCTCTGATTCTCCAGATATACTATTTCTGGACCAAAATATCGAGAAGAAGATCCAATAGTCTGATACTCACGCCAATTCTCCAATGTAGACGAGATTTGAGACGAATAATACTCCATTGCCAACGCCGACTAAAACTCTGGCTATGTATATTAATACTAAGGATTTGACAACAGCCAACAAAATGTATGCCAGGACAAACATGGCTCCTCCAAGGTACAGGCATGACTTTCTGCCTACCACGTTACTAAGGTAGCCTGAGATGTACGGACCTGAAAGATAAAGGTCATTTGGACGTTAATAACAGCGTGTTAAAAAACGTGACAATATTATTGTATTTATTATTTAAACGATAGGTTAGCGTTTGACCTTATGGCGTCTGATGGTAAGCGAAGATGTGGTCGATGGTGAAGCACGTTTGACTAGAAGTAACATATTCACTCCTAACTTGTAACCCCAAGGTTGTAGCTATCAGGAGACATTAAAGACAGCTCTGAGTAGGCCACAGAGAGATCAGGCGCAAGGCCAACGGCTTTACGTTCTTTCCGTACCACGGGGGTATCATAACGCTAATTTCCAAAGTCCGGATTGCTACTGAGTATCTAATAAAAACTATAATCTCTGCACCTTTCACCAGCCGCGTAGGCCCAGTCTCATTCGTTTGTTACATTTCTTTGTGTATTACGTACTTTATAGATAGGTGGCGTGCCCAAAATACATATTTGGGAATTCACCATCCCTGCTTTAGGATAATGCAAGCAATGTGGTATTTAACCGTAATATAACATTGAAAAAAAAAACGACGGTTTGCACTCTGGGAGTGCCGGCAGAAGTGAAAACTTCAATAGTAATAAACACACACGAACATTCGCGCAAGCGCCCTGCGCCGTCTTACGAATTTTCGATCAGGTCACGTGTCCTGACGCGAATATAACATTTTTTACCCATTCCAAAAAAAGTGCACAACGCCGATAAAGAAGTTTTCACTTCAAAAAAAAAACTATTCTTAGATATTAGAGAATGTCCAGATTCGTAGTATGCCACGGAAGAAAAATAGAACCCCTTTTTTCAATTCCTACGTAAAACAAGTAAACTTCTCCAAAGAAGACATTTAAATGTGTGACATGGGGCTCACTCACACATTTATAAAAAAGTGGCTTCACTAAAAAAGGCTACATTTTGTTTCGAACACGAAATCTGGAAATTTTATAATGTAAGTTTCTATTACAGTACCTCCAATAATTCCAATGTAGGATATAGACACTATCCAGGATACTTCCGCATCAGTGATGACTCTGTCTAAGGGAGTCTCGTCGAGTTTCTGCAGTTTTGGCAGCACTGGTGCTGTCCAGCCCATTGTGTAGCCCACACAAAATTGACCGAAGTATACTGAAATTGTAAATATAAAAAGGTTCACTAAAAATGGTTTATGTACTATTTTATTTTTTCGTTTAAGGTAAAAGCTCGAGAATTTTTATTTAAGAAACTGGCAGATTCGGTTCAAAATTAATTGGTTGACAGTTGTTCCATTTATTTTTCTTTTCTCTGCATTAAGTGAGTGTATGTATGTATGTATTTATTTCTATTTTTATATTATATAATATATCTTTAGTTAATAGTTCTCTTTTTTATTTTATTGCACCTGCTATGTTTTATCTCTGCATCACCCCAAGGTAGACTGGCAGAAAATGCCTACGACATTAAGTCCGGCGTTGTACAGAGTTGTGCAAAAAGTTTAATAAATAAATAAATAAATTGATTACAAAGAGTGTTGTGAAATAGTTGAAGAAGACCTATACCAAGATGGTCGATACAAGCTGAACAAGAAGAATATGATAGACATACATAGACGCATTAGAGAGAAAGATGGAAGGCGCAGACATGCTATGCTAAAGCGCTTGATTCAGAAGGCAATACTCCAGCAGGCGTAGCAAAATGCCGCAGAAACGGGTTTTGTCGACGGAAGCAATGATAAAAATATGACAGAACGTATTTTTACCGTTTACCGTTTCAAGCATGGAAATATAAAAAACACAGAATGAATTTTTGAACTGGGTGTGGATGCCTATATGCGAAACTATGAGGAATATCGAAAAACGTTGAAAGGAATCTCGAGACGAATTTTGACGAAAACTAAAACTGCATCATTGGATTTTGGAAAAATCAATAATCCTGGCCGGAAATCGAACCCGAATTTAGAAAAAAAAAACGACGGGTTGCACTCTGGGAGTGCCGGCAGAAGTGAAAACTTGAATAGTAATAAACACACACGAAAATTCGCGCAAGCGCCCTGCGCCGTCTTACGAATTTTCTTTAGTGTCCTGACGCGAGTTTAATATTTTTTACCCATTCCAAAAAAAAGTGCACAACGCCGCTAAAGAAGTTTTCACTTCAAAAATAAAAGGATATAGATAGAAGATCAAATATCCCAGAATTAATGATATATAGTGTCGGATATCTCCATCCACGCCCAGTTCAAAAATTCACCCTGTATAAAGAAATGTTACTATTCTTCAATGATGTACCAATACATGTGAAAAAAAACAGTCGATTTGTATACAAATAGCGATAAAATAACTTTGTCTATTCTTGGTAAAATGGCAGCATGTATTGTTAGGTAGGTCCTCTCCCAAGAGCCGATCCAGCGTGTCCACCGGATGATGATCTTGATGCTGTTTTTTAAATTTTCAAATGTTTTATTTTTATCTTTTTGTGAAAATGCTTAATAATAAAAGTCTAAGGTATGGAAAATCGCATGCCAGAGGGTCATGGCTATCCGGATGATCCGGGGATACCGCACGATCGCCGGCGAATCGGCCAACCTCCTTGCCGGATTGCTGCCCTGGGATCTGGAGGCGACTGCCCTCCAGCGCGTCTATGAATGGCGCGTGGAGGCGCAGCGCCGGGGCGAATCCCCGCTGCCTCGACAAGTCGAGTCGCGGCGGGAAGAGCTCCGGCGCGATCTCAGGGCAGTATGGAGGGAGCGACTGTCGCAACCGAGGTTCGGGCACGCCGCAATCGCGGCGGTAAGACCCCTCCTTGAGGAGTGGCTGGATAGGCGTCACGGCGTCCTTACCTACCGCATGACGCAGGTCCTCACCGGACACGGATGTTTCGGGAGGTTCCTGTGTCTGATAAGGAGGGAGGAAACGCCTGGGTGTCACTACTGCGAAGATCGTCCGGAGGACACGGTTGAGCATACGGTGCTGGACTGCCCCGCTTGGGCAGAGCACCGCCGTGTCCTCACGACGGCGATTGGCGGAGACCTCTCGCGCCCGGCATTGGTCGAGGCCATGCTGCGGGGCGAGACGGAGTGGGAAGCGGTCGCCTCCTTCTGCGAAGCAGTCATGCTCGCGAAGGAGGAGCCGAGCCGCGTGAGGGGGAGGACAGTGACCTCCCTCCACCCCAGCCGCAGTGGTGGACGCCCACGGCGTCGGACGTCGCAAGACGATCTCCGGCCACCGTAGGCGCGGGCATGCGGGCGGCGAGTAATGGGCGACTCGCTGTCCGACCATGGACCATGCCCGGGTCGACGGCGCGTTGTGTTCCACGCGCGCCTCAAGGAGTGTCAGCATAGTGACGGGGCCTGTAGAGGGCCAAAGCCTGCTGGGGTCGCGGGACCAAGGGATTACCGTGACCCTAGTACGTAAAGGACTAGTGAAGGACACCGTGGATTTTAGTCAGTACAAGTCTGACAGTCCCTGCCGCCCCGCCCTGGGTGGGAGGACTCATTTGATGATTTTACCACGATAAAAAAAAAGGTATGTAAAATATTATGTAAAAACAAAAATACTCACACCATGCTGCTATTAAAAATTGTCTTGACATACTTGTATTAGCTTCAGTCCCCATTTTTTTTTTTCACAAAATAAAACAAACTAACGCCGCTTAATACGTAAGCTCCATTGACTCTTATGAGTTATCTATATATTTCACACGCCTTTGTGTTTTCTTATATCTGATAATTCGCTACTAGTCAGTGACCGCAACTTTGCCCGCGCCCGTTAGAAATACTTGGAAGTATTCATGTTTTTTTTTTAATGTGGCATAATTTTTCTTTTTTTCAGCTAAATAAGGCATTTCACTGAAATAATCTAATTAGTCCGTCAGTTATATTTTCATAAATATTGAACACGTATTTTTCTTTTTTAAGGAGTATCAGCATAGTGATGGGTCTGTAGAGGGCCAAAACCTGCCGGGGTCGCGGGACTAACGAATTACCGTGACCCCGGTACGTAAAGGGCTAGTAAAGGACACGTATTTTTCGTTTTGTTATGTAAACCAAAATTGACGAATATACACGAGATACGACTCTAAATATGCATTAATTCAACGAGAAAAAAAAACGTAGGTATCCTTATATATTTAAAAACTCTCGGACTTTTTGCAATTCATTGATGCTGTCAACATGTTTATGTACTAATGTCACGCCCGTGTTATTCCATAAAAAAACAGCTGTATGCCAGTGAAATTTCATTAAAACAGACCTAGTTGTTTCGGAGATTAGCTCGAGCAGACAAGCAGCAGAAAATAATTGTTTTTTTTTGTTGTTAAAAGTTACGTGTATATTTTCCTATGGATTTAGCAAAAGGTTGTTATTTTGACTAAAAACAAACACTTCGATTTTTTATTGATATACATTAGATGAATGGAACGTAAGATAAGCGGATAAAGATAAAAAGTAAACAAAAAAATGAAAAACGTTTTTAAAAATTCGAGCGATACCTACAATTTTTATATAAAGTGTTAATAATCTAACTTAAACTTTTCCTAACATCCTATCGATAACTATAAATATAAAAGTGACATGGATATATCTCAAAAAGTGTATTCTATGATTAGTGTATATTTTGTTCCTAGGAATCGAAGCCGCGATACACGCAATGCGGTCCAGCCAGTTCGTCAACCATGCAGTAATTTTTTTCTTTTACCAAAACCCTTTCTTTAACTTTTGGGATAAAAATTATCAAATCAGTCCTCACGTGCGCTGGGTAGAGCGGAAACAAAATTTATAATCGATGAACAGAAGAGACTGTCAGACTCGTACTGATTTACTGACTAAGCCCCACCCTATTCTATCAATTATCATTAGCGTCCTATGGCCGCGGTACCTTCTTATGACATTTCCACAACCCTCTCAAGCAATTGAAACTATCAGGGCCCGTAAATAATACCGGAACCAGTTGCCCTGGCTGGAGTCCTTAAAATCTTAAGGCATCCACAGAAAAGTCAGGTTGAGCAGTATACAACCTACTAGAGGTTGACCTGCGAGATGCCATACAATAAAAAAAAAACCGGAACCAGTGACTTATCTCAGTGGGGGCGAAGCGGACTCTAGCGCCTGGCCTCGCGTGCTGAGAAAAAATAGATATCTAGAACTCCACCCCCCCCCAGGCGTTATGACGTTTGCAACCCTTTCCAGCAGTGGCTGTGAAAATCTAAGTTATCTAATAGCTATCAAAACATTCTGTACTACATAACCAATTTCAGTATTCGCTATCAATTGGTCGTATTGAATCAAGATAAAGTAGGTACAGACGCCAGCACATCAAGCTACAATCTGTCAAATTTCTTGAACAATGTTTAACCTTATCACAACAGTGGAAGGTTAATTTTTTTTTTTTTTTTTTTTTAAGAAAACGTTGCCCCACACTAGGAATTTCTCCTGTGTCGTGGGTGCGTTTACAAACATATAAACTCACATACACAAACGCCCAGACCCGGAACAACTACTTGTAGATCATACAAATATTTGCTCCGTGCGGGAATCGAACCCGCGACACGCAGCGCAGCAGTCTAATCGCTCAGCCACTGCGCCAACCGTGCCGTCAGTTAATGTTCGATTGGTTAAATTTGGCAGATTCAGGTAGGTCGACCTGCTGGCGTCTGTACCATTTGTTGGCGGTAAATTATGCGGAAATGATATGGAGATCTGAAATGTTGACTTGCCTTCATCGTACCGTATCTAGATAATATTTGTCGCGAGACTGTCTTATCAGGCCCGTGGCCCCGGAACGTAAAGGGATATTGATGGACACCGTGGATTTTAGTCAGTACAAGTCTAACAGCCCGTCCTACCCTGGGTGGAAGGACTCATTGGATGATTTTAGTACGTATAAAAAAAATCTAGATAATATTTGATAGGCCTCATAGACTTGAGTGTACTCGTATTATGTGAGAACAACAAATAAAATGTGCCCCGCTATGCTGTGTCCCTGTTACTGCCTGATTAAAAAAAAAACTTGCATAATCATCAAATGAGTCCATCGAGGGCGGGATGGGAGAGACTGTCAGACTTGTACTGCCTAAAATCCACGATGATCTTTCAATAGCCATTTACGTTCCTGGGTTACCACAACCTGACAAGACAGTCCCGCGACCCCGGCAGGCGGTTCATCCTGTATGGAGGCCCCGTCAGACCACGACGCGTCGACCCGGATACCATTGCAACTTAAGTTAGATGTTGCCGTAATAAAACAAAAACCCAAGACGCACTGCGCTTCTCACACGGGCTCTGCATGCATTTAAAACAATAAAGATATAAAAAACTGTAGGTTATTTGTAATTATTTTAATCATAAGAAAACAAATAATAGTTCATCTTAATGGAAATGTAACATTTTCTTTTCTATTACAAAGTAAAAAACGAAACGCGGTCTGTCAATGTCATCGATTTTGACGTCAATTGCTTTGACGTTGACAGTTACAGTTAGCAAACTTGTTTGTTTACAAATTGTAGGTCAAAATTATTGAAAAATACTAATTTAATAACAATGGAAGACGATGACTATTGGAATACGAGTGAAACGAAAGCCAAAGCTTTCAGTTTTGATGACGATGTTGTACGTATAACCATTTTATTATAACCATTCTCGTAAAATTAAAATTGTCATCAAACTGCATTTCCTTTCTGAATTTAAGTCTGTTTAGTTATCCTCTAAAACAAATTAGTTAGCGTCTGAATACTTCTGTAGACTATATTTTAGTTATTTTCCATGTTGTATCACTTAACCTCTCGGGCGATTTATAATTGAAAATGATAAAAATCAACGTCCAATGAGCGACTGTCTGTTATGTACAGACGTGTGTACGTAAGGCGCTGGGGCGTTTTCGCTTATGTACACCCGGGTGTACGTAACGTGCCCGAGAGGTTAAATAAAAAAGGGCATGGTTATAAAGAGAAAGCAGTGTTTTAACGTCAATTCAGGTCAATTCTCACTGGTTTCGTGCACTGGACACCCATATGCCCAAGTACTACCAGCCTACGCCCAGTAATACAATACAATACAAGACTACTTTCTTACTGTATTGTAAAAAGCAAAAATGCTTCCTCTCCTTCTTAATATGTTGATGGGAGTGGAACACTCTGCCTGCGTCTGTTTCCGAACACATACAACCCTAATCTCTTCAAGGTTGGAGTTGACTGCTATGCCGGAGGTCGTGGGTTCGATTCCCACCCAGATCAAATGTTTGTGTGATGAGCATGATCATTTGTTCTGTGTCTGGGTGTAATTTATCTATAATATGTATGTATTTAGGAATATATAAGTATGTTAATCAGTTGTCTAGTACCCATAACACAAGCTCTGCTTAGCTTGGGACTAGATGGCGTTGTGTGATAGTTGTGGTTTTTTTTTTTTTTCATCGTCAACCTTGTCATTGTGACCCCTGACTTAGACTAAGGTCAAGAGCATACCCATCTTCCTTAAAAAAAATATTGCATTAGCTCAGTATTTGGCTACTGGATTAGCACCATCGATCAGGTCTGTTAATAATAAAATGAATGTTGCTGCTGAAATTCTTGTAATAATATCTTATTTGTGCACTAATGTGGCATTGAATTAACAAAAAAAAAACAGTATAAAACCATAGTAAACAGTGCCATTAAAATCTATCTGCTATGAATACTCTTAGCACCATGAACCATGCACTGCCCACATAGCCTGCTTCTCTAGAAAATGCTGGTTCTGAAAGGTTTAAATAACCCAGTCCAAATTGTTAATTTATTAATTGACTTATCTCCAGTTATCAACACAAGAGATCTTGGCCATCGGTCAGAAGTCCTCGGGACAGAATGAGGAGAGCATCTTTAGCAATCTTAGCATCACCACTGTCAAGTCTGCTGCGGTACCATTAAACAGTCTGGTGTCTTCTAAAGTTTTGGATTTAAGTAAGTCATAAATAATAAAAAACAAAGAAGAGAAAACTTGTGTGTATGGTAATAACTAGATACAAAAATTTTCTATATCCATATTGGCAATTGCAATGCATATTGGTCTTTTTTAATGATAGCATATTTCATAATATTAATTACAAAAACTGACTCTCACCGAAATTCCATACCATTTATTACTTACTACTATCCAATAAAACTCTTTCTTCTCTTTATATTTCCAGTCCTCTTAGCTCAATCAGGCAGGGACCCTTCAAAGGAGACTAAACAGGAACCAGAGGAGACGGTAGCCATGACGCTGAAGCGCCTGACTCTTGGCCGGAGCTGTTCCTTGCACATTCATCGCAGCATGAGGAGTAAGACTGAGCTGTTGGATGGAGCCCTGGCGATTGGTGATGGGAATGCTGTGTTGACTGTGAGCTTTAATTAAAAATAACTAGATTATATCACCATAATAGTTTAAGAATGGAATGAAAAACTTGACCCTGTTGAACATGAGTGCAAGGGCCTAGCTTTTTTTTTGTCTTGGTAAAACCATCAAATGAGTCCCACGAGAGGGACCGCCAGACTTTTACTGACTAAAATCCACGGTGATCCTTCAATAGCCCTTTACAACCCGAGTGAGATAGTCCCGCGACCTTGATGGCCTAGTTGATTAGTCATCTGTTGTACTGAATGAGAAGGTCGCTGGTTCAAGTCCTGCTCGCAACGAGTTTTTCTTTCCACAAAAAATACCTTGATTATGATGTATAGTTATGATTTCTTTTAAGAGCAGAATATTGGTACCTGATTTTAAGCAAATAATATTGTACATTATCTAGAATCAGGGGCAAAACCATTCGAAATAAAAAAAGAAACGAGTTGTATGGCTTATAGCTTTCTTCCAGTAATCCATTTAACCTGGTCGCGGGGCAGTACGAATTACCGTGACCCCGGAACGTAAAGGGCTATTGAAGGACACCGTGGATTTTAGTCAGTACAGGTGTGATAGTCCCTCCCGTTCTGCCCTGGGTGGGAGGACTCGTTTAATGATATTACCACAATAAAAAAAAAACCATTTAACCTCATTTCCAGGTGGTTCTCTTCCTGATCCAGACATTAAACAAGAAGCTGGTCTACGAGCTGCTATCCTCAAGACCTGTAGCCCTCAATCATTACATTGCGTTCTTACATAACGAGGGGAAGATTACTGAACTCACTGATTTGCTGACGTAAGTCATTTGTTTTATTGCTTTTGCATAGCAAACTTGAACAGGCAGCCCTTCTGTTAGTTAATCACCACCAACTTAGCTTTGCTCTTGGGTTCAATTTAGCCCAGAAGCAAAGGTGGGTCCTAAGGTGGAGCTATCTCATCAATCGGGAACTGTATATGTATATAAAAATATTGTAAAACATTTTTAAAAAGAGTAAGTATGGAGTTTCTTGCCCATTCTTCTTCATACAAACCTACCCTTGCGAATGGGTGTAGAATCAATCCTATCCCATCCCATTTCCTTTAATGTTAATATTCGACGTTTGAAAGTGCCTCTTTGATCGCCTAATTGAAATAAATGATTTGACTTTGGAAATCCTGCGCACCAACGGAACACTGTAAAACTTATTTGGCTTAGGATTCCGACAGGCGGCCGGTCGGTACGAGCCTTTGCAGTCAGTAACAATTTTGCATAAAATAAATAAATAACTAGCAGTTGCTCGTGGCTACTCTCATCTTCATCTATATAGGCTTAATCTTTCCCTAGGGTTCAATGTGGTCGCGAGAAGACGAATAACCGTGACCTCGGAACGTAAACGGCTATTAAAGGACACCGTGGATTTTAGTCAGTACGAGTCTGACAGTCCCTCCTGCTCTGCCCTGGGTGGGAGGACTCATTTGATGATTTTATCACGTAAAAAAAAGGGTTGAATGTATCTCTGTACCAAACTATTTTCAAAAGCGATTCAGCCGTTTTGACATGGAATATAGATACATACACACTCTAACATTATAATATTAAGTAGAGATAATCTTAATTGTATGTTCCATCTCAATATTTTTTATGTTAACAGAATGTTGGGTCGGAGCCCGGAGGCAGCTGTAAGTTCCTTTAAAATAAAATTAATAAACTATAAAATAATTTCATGTAGTACAAAAAGGGCTATGCAACTTTTTGGCATCCATTTTTTTCTTTCGCCAGTAATGAAGTATTGGTCATTAGTAGAACGCAACCTAAGAACTTCGTAAAAAATTCTAAACCGTAACCAACCACAGATTTTATTTTGTTCTAATCAGGAGTAAATCAATAAATCTATGGACTCCTACAAAAAATAACTCCTGCTTAGAACAAAATTAAAACCGTCATATCTCTGGTTGGTTACGGTTAAGAAACTTAATATTTTTTTCTATTGACTTTTTAGGTGGTAGTCTTACCACCTAAAAAGTCAATAGAAAAAAAATATTAAGTAACCTTAATTGTGCCCAAAATTTAATCACTGGCGAAAGAAGAAAAAAACTGATGCCAAGGTCCATACTAAAAGTTGCATACCCTTTTAAATGCTGCATTAATATTTTGAGTTCGTTTTAGATGTATCAATACCAATACGCAGTGAAGACACAGGGCAACAACATAGATGCTCTGTTGAGGAAGCTGACCAACTTGTTGGCCAACCATTTCAACCAACCTGGTGTTGACCAACACCAAGCCAAGATGATTGCTGACTATGTGAAGTTATTAGGTAATGTTCTATAGGATGTTCAAAGAGAATAGAAGCATGGGCAAGATCATTTCCAAACTTTTTAATTGACTTCGAAAAATAAAATAATAAATAAATATTCCACAACTATCACACAACGCCATCTAGTCCCAAGCTAAGCAGAGCTTGTGTTATGAGTGCTAGACAACTGATAAACATACTTATATATTTCTAAATACATACATATTATAGATAAATTACACCCAGACACAGAACAAATGATCGTGCTCATCACTCAAACATTTGTCCTGTGTGGGAATCGAACCCACGACCTCCGGCATAGCAGTCAGGGTCACTAACCACTAGACCAACAGGCCTGTCATCTGAATCTAGGAGAAATCGAGAGAATTCTTCAATAAATGACAGCAAATCATCGGCAATTGCTGATATCGTATATTTATGCATTTTTTACGCAATCACACAACATAATATTACGCTTGTAATATTACTAGAAAGAGTAAAAAAAAAATTTTTTTTTTTTTTAAGTCGGTGCAAATATTTTCAGAACTGGATTTCTTGATAACGAATTGGGAATTCTAATGAAATATTATTGTACTTTCACAGAATGGCAGAAACACGTAAACAAGCCGGATTTAGGCTACAAGTCAGTGATACAGTGGCTTGCTTACAACTGTACGAACCACTGGAACGAGGGCGCTGGCAATGTGATGTCACCACTCACTCTATGCCAACGACATCAGGTAATAATGACTTCTTAAAAGTTATTGTATAATGCCATAATCCGTTCAAGTCAGACTTATTACTAATTAAAAACCTTTTTCCTAGCGCGAAAATTTACAATTTTTTTACTATTTTAAATTAATTAATTTTCCGAGACACTATAGTCATCAGTCGTCAGTCAAATTTAACAAGCAGACATTGCATTATTGTACTTAACATTACTATGAAGTTGTCTATGAAAAAAAACTAGGTCACATTTTTAGCCCTCTGAATTGAAATAAGTACTTGCACCTACTATATTAACAAGGCAATAATCCTCAAATTATGAAAATTGCTCTGAAAAAACAACTATTCACTTGTTAACGCTTGCTTGCAATTTATTTAATAAATAAAATATAAAAATGTGAATTTAATAATAATACAAAACTTCTTAACATTCTTTTTTTAAACAAAAAAAAGCGCCTTCATCCTCTCTCCTATTTACCAATTAATTGACTATGCTGTGCCCGACAGGGTCCATAATTGATACAATGTTTTAACATGCCAACTGTTTTATTTAACATTATGGAATGCAATAAAGTATTGAGTATTGAGTATTGCTTATTGTAAAAATCTTTAATGATGTTCCAGATAACTCCCCTACAGTACGACTGGGTGGTGCTAAATGTTCACGCTAAATCTGGCAAATGGGACATAGTGGAATCTCTGTTTACTAAGAAAGTAAGTAAATATGTAAAAAAAAAATTAATCTTACTGATATTCTATATGCTACTGTGAAAGTTTGTAAGGATGGACGTATGGATATTTGTTACTCTTTCACGCAATAACAACTGAACGGATTTGGATGAAATTTGGTACACAGATAGTTTAAAACCTGAATTAACACATGATAGTTTTATCCCGATTTTGTCATCCCGTGGTATATTTTCGAGATGTGGTATATTTGCGAATGCGCTGGCAATAACTAGAATTATATGAATGCGAGCATCGTGGTAGAAAAACTTTTAAAGAAGAATATTTTAGCTTTATTTTATTTTACTACTACGGGGCCGTTCAAGTATTACGTAAGCAGATTTATTACAATTATTTACTCCCCCGTCCCCCTTGTCAGCAATAGTAAGCAAAGCCCTTTACCCCCTCACCCCATGCTTACGAAAACATTTTTCAATGAATTTATTGTTTTTGCTTAAACGTATGCATTATTTGCAGGAATCCCCGAAAATGCGTTTCGTTTTCAACCAAAGACAATGTGAGGGTTGCCATTCGTGTAAAAAAAAGTAAATAACTAGCGATGACGTAATCTTCATCTAGACTCCCCTGCCCCCATATCATTCAAAATAAGCATAGCAAAGACCCCCCCCCCCGCCCCCTCAGAGTGCTTACGTAATACTTGAACGGCCCCTCAATAATGACTTTACATCCACTTTTTGTTTCCAGGACTGGTTTGGTCGTACAACAGTATCATCAAACATCCCGATTGAGACCCTATTGGCTCGTCTGAGCGACTTAAAAGCGAGCAAGCAACTGTTAGCGACCTGCGTCAACAAAGTCGCCAACAGCGACGATAGATTACGCCTAGCGCATATGTATAAGGTAATCACGTGATTTAATTAACCAAAACGCCAGAGTCGTATATATGCGACAAACATTTCCGTGCACCTATCGCCCGTGTCGTATTTATCCGACAAAGAATATTCACGATTTTTGTTGTTTTGTTCGATTTTATTGCATCTATTCTATATCTCTCTATTTATGTAGATAGACAGTTTTTTTTTTATCGTGGTAAAATCATCAAATTAGTCCTCCCACCCAGGGCAGGGTGGGAGGGACTGTCAGACTGGTACTGACTAAAATCCACGGTGTCCTTCAATAGCCCTTTACGTACCGAGGTCACGGTAATCCGTTAGTCCCGCGACCAATGTAGATAGACAGATAGAATACTTTTTATTGTACACCATGATATTTTACAAATCGGAGCTTAGAAGGAGCAGAAAGAGAGAAGAGGAAAGCACGATTCGTAGCCGGGCACTAGGGGCACGGCAATTGATATTTAGCCAAGCGCTTAAAAGGTTAAGGCCGTACTACAGCCCTGGAAAGCAGGGAATGTGAAAGAACAGGTGGCCGACCCTGACGTAAGCGTCAGTGATTCCGCTGAGGGAAAGCGACAGAGCTATACAAGTTGTCTAGCGCCATCTCGTTCCCACAACTGAACAAGTCACGACTTCATAGTAGGCCACCTGGGAGGTTTTTAGTCGGTAAGAGTCTGACAGTCACTTTCGCTCCAATCGGTGTAGGAAGACTCTCGGATACCCTTTGCGTACCCAGGGCCAGTATCCTTGTCGCGGGACTGTACGAATTAGGCTGAGGCTACATTAGACAGCGATTTGCGATGACTGGAAGAGCGAAACAGATTACACGTGGTATCGCTGATGTACGTTGTAGCCATATACGTGAGCATTCATTTATTTGTTTTAATCGCTCATGTGTCGCAGATCGTATCGCGGCCTAATGTAGCTTCAGCCTTACCGTGACCCCGGAACGTAAAGGGCTATTGAAGGACACCGTGGATTTTAGTCAGTACGAAGCTGACAGTCCCCCCCGCTCTGCCCTGGGTGGGAGGACTCATTTGATGATTCTACCACGATAAAAAAAAAATGCCAGTATCCTGCTTAGAGTCCCGCGACCTCGGACGGGAATTGAACCTAAGAATGCAGTAAAATATGCGTTGTTAGACCTCCTGACCGAATTCGGCCACGGCGGCAAATTTCAGTGGAGATAAGCCAAAAGCGCGGGATATGTTATAGTGTAATGCGTTTGGCGCACTCCCTGTTCCTTTACTCTCATAGTCCTTATATTATAAGGCCGGCAATCCGTCATGACCGGAGAGAGATACCTGACCTCTCTCCGGCAGAACCAACGGCTTAACTTTCTTACGATTCTATATCGGCTGAAAAACATTCTCCCATCTCTCGTAAAGACGGTCGCGGGACCAAGGGATTACCGTGACCCCGGTACGTATAGGGCTATTGAAGGACACCGTGGATTTTAGTCAGTACAAGTCTGACAGTCCCTCCCGCCCTGCCCTGGGTGGGAGGACTCATTTGATGATTTTACCACGATAAAAAAATAAAAAAACTCTCGTAAAGACAATGCTTGTTCAGTCCCTTATATTCCACATAATTGACTATGGTTATATGTGTTACTATGACCTAAATGAACCCAAAAGCACAAGCCGAGAATCGAATATTATAATAGGCGGCGACCTCTCCCGCCCGGTATTGGTCCAGGCCATCGCAAGGGGTGAGACGGAGTCGTAAGCGGTCGCCTCCTTCTACGAAGCAGTCATGCTAGCGAAGAAGGAGGCGGGCAACGTGAGGGAAGGGACAGCCTCAACCTCACAACCCAGCCGCCGAGGTAGTCGCCCACGGCATTGAACGTCGCGAGGTGACTTTCGGCCACCGTAGGCGCGGGCATTAGGACGGAGAGTAATGGGTGACTCGCCGTTGGAGCATGGATCATGCCCGAGTCGACGGTGTGTCGAGTTCCACTCGCGCCTCGAAGAGCGGTTAGCTATCTGACGGGGCCGTAAAGGGCTATTGAAGAATCACCGTGGATTTTAGTCGGTACAAGTCTGACAATGCATCGCGTCTTGCCCTGGGTGGGAGGACTCATGGGATGATTATAAGAGGTAAAAATAGGAGCCTGTCAGGAGTCGTGCTTGCGACCGTGAGACCAACGGGTTCAGTCAATACAATTTAAATATTCCTCCACAGATCCATGCAGTAGTAATAGAAACCTTGGCGAAGCAGAAGGACAGGGCGGCGCTCACCAACTACAAGATGACTCTCAACCCTCAGTCTGAGGAGTACATCCTAGCTGAGAACACTTTGAGAGACAATGTGAGTATCTAAAATTTAGATTGACCTGCAAAAACTACCGCTGCGCCATCTATGAATGTCTAAATCTATAGTAATTATATTAAAATTTGCAACTTTCTGAGTTAACTTGGAAGTAATCTCTAGAATTTCTGAACCGATTTTGAAAACTCTTTCATTTTCAGTACCAGAACACGAAATTACGCGACTCACAACTCAAAATTTACGCTCGTCTGGCGTCAGCCTTAAGCTGTCTGGTGGGCTACTGCCCATCTGGTTGGAAGATCTTCTCTTTTTAACTGGAGTATCGAGCTCTTTAACACCCTGTCTTTCGTATCCCTATACATATTATGTCACCAAAATTCTTTAAACCTCTATACGCGGTATACGCCGACAAGAATGGCAACACATCTCGTTGTTGAGGTACCGGTAAACGGGGTTACATTGAATCATGGGGTTAATTTGATAGAAACTACTTATCGACATAAAATTGCAAATTGCGTAAAACGGAACAACTTTTAGTAGTTTTTTTTTTTCGGATTACAACAATACAAACTCACAATCCTTTTTGTGGGTGCGCTAGCGATGAAACGTTGTTTCCTGCAAAAAAGTTTTTTTTTTTTAATCTTTTTCTTTCTGTTTTTGTATAGTTTATTGGGGCTACTTTCAGATTCTATGTTAAAAATGAGGGGATCCAAAGTAACCCCAGAATCATTTTACCTTTTATCACTTTGTTTTTTTTTCTGGAAATTAATCATTATTTTTGTTCTTTTTTTACTTTTACAGAGAGAACTATAAAAGCCGATAATTACCTTTTTTTAGAACCTCATATTAGTAAATTACAGTCAATTAAAGTTCAAAATTGATCAAAGTAACCTCAGTTTACGGTAACGAACATTTCGGGATTGGAACGCAGATAAAAACTGACTGTATTTTATGGTACCTACTTACTAAAAATCGTAACAACGTAACATCTAACGTCATCGCGGGATAAAAAGTAAATTAAACATCAACAAAATCGTTCATTCCTTTTTGTGTGAAGAGGATTTATAAAAAAAAAATATCCATCCATCCTCATAAATCAAATTTATAATAGCAGTAAAAAAATAATATGTCGGCAAAAAAAAAACGATTTTTAGCACTAAAGAGGCCTAAGCCTTAAGGCACAGTTCTCATATTTCTAGCTTATAGCAGTACAGAGGTTAGTGCTATAAGCTAGAACTTTTGCCACTTGTCTACTTAGGGCCTGAACGAGAATGCTCTGTAATCTAGTGTAATATATTTTCAACTTTATGCTCAAGAATTGTAGTTTGAAAATCTATGAAAGACTAGAATTTCTAATAAAAACTGAGACTGAAATGATCGTTTGAGTTAATGTTATTTATTATTGTGTTTATTTTTTGCAGTCAATAAAGTGGAAGAATTGAAAATGAATACTACAGGACTACAGAATCGGCGAAGAAACGGCACATGACGTTTAAATTTTGTATCATTTTGTAAAAACTGAACTTTATATTGTAATATTAGTTGATAGATAGGCTGATTATGTTATGTATGTTATGATAGATTTTGTATATTATTATGTTACTCGTTTATTCATTTTACAATCATATTAATTACATTTTTAAATATTTTAAATAAAAAAAGTAAACAATATAAAACATTTAAAAATATAAAAATAGAGATCCGCCGGTATGGGAGTAGGGTCCAAGCTACCGGTGGTTAGGGCTCCAGAGACAGGAACCTCCTCACAATACGAGCCGTATCGAGGAGCACTGCCTTCTGAATCAGGCCCTTGATCCAACCACCTAGGGAGAGCCTCGATAAGTTTTCGTCGAGGCTCTTGGCTATCAGGCCATCGGCCGTAACGACTATCGGCACAATGATAGCCGAGCTCACATTCCACATATCGACAACCTCGCGCGCTAAGTCGAGATATTTGATTTGTTTCTCTTTCTCAGCCTTCACGAGGTTCTCGTCATGAGGAATGGTAACATCGATTATCATTACGTGGCGCGCTGATCTATCTATCACTACTATGTCAGGCTTATTGGCGACAATAGTCCTGTCTGTAATGATAGGCAGATCCCAGTACAGCGTGACATGGTCTTTCTCGAGAACTGGGTCGGGCACATACTTGTAATACGGTACCTCAGAGTCCACAAGCTTGTATTTCAAAGCAAGTTGCTGGTGAATAATCTTGGCCACTAGGTTATGCCTATGCAAGTACTCGCCGTTAGCAAGACGAGAACAACCAGAGATAATATGTCTGATCGACTCACCCGGACGGTGGCATGCCCGACACACGTCAACCGTCCCGTTTTTTTATGTTACTTATTATTTGTTATATTTTTATGAAATATATTTATAAACCTACGTAAGTACGGTAAAAATATAATTTTAACCTACTTAATAATTATTAAAATCACTATCACTTATAATATTGTGCATTTTTTTTTGCTAGCCTTCTCTGTCCCTCTTCTGAGCCTCCCCCCATTCCTTCCACTTCTTTCGATGGTGTGTCTCCTCACGCTAATTCACAAGGAAGCCATCCAGACCGTCCCACCACCTTCTTGTATTGTACGTAAGCCTGCCGCGACCCCGCCTGGCTGTCTCAGGGCTCCATTCCTATGAAATTCGAGCCCACAGTTGTGACGGTATCCGGCAGACATGACCTGCTTAGTCCTACTTTAGTCTTGAAGCCTAAAGCTGGGTATTCACTTATCAGTGTTGCTTGTAAAATTTCAGAGAAAAAAGAGACGAAATTTTATCGTGTGTGTGGCAAGGAGTGGCACTGTCCACACTAATAAAGCTGTCTGAGGAAGAGCAAGAGAAGCTGTCATAAAAATCAGCTACATCATCCATAACAATATATATATAAATAAATATACCTAACTAAAATAAAATTGTATTATTAAATTTTAACCAGGAAACCACCCCAACTCGCTGGTATATTGGCAGAAATTGTACAACCAATACATAAAATCACAATATAATAGTAAATCATGTTACATCACAACTTTAAGTTTGAATTGTTAATTCAAACAACAAAAACAAAATAATTTATTCGATTCATTGATCGAAGCATCAGTAAAATGAACGGTTCATTTTACTGATGCTTCGATCAATGAATCGAACACAATGACAGCGACAGCTGTCAACAGCTGAGCAAGTGACATAATGTAACTGTCAAGTTGTCAAATTCTTGATTGATATAAAGTTGAACCCAAAGTTAGCGAAAAAGTTTAGCAAAAAGTTATTCAAAAGAAATACTGAACTACCGGCCCAGTTATAAAAGTGATAATACGTAATGCGGTCAGAAAGAGAACACAAAACAAATTGGAATGAGCTACTTGCGCAAACGTGTCTTCTTCGATCTTTTAGCAGAAGCTGCATTTGGAGATCCGGGATCTTCGGATTGCGTAAAATCTTCTGCTTCCACCGAATGAGCCGGGAACTTGCCTAACAGAACGCGAAGCTTGCTTGCCGTTTCTATCTTGTGGCGAGATTTGTCTGGACAAACCACAAAAATCTTGCCTTCTACGGACGAGTCTCCGGAGCGGAGCCCCTGCGTAATAACTACAGCTGCTTCCGCATCGGCGGCCCGAGCTGGGCTGTCTTCGTCGACCCGAGCTGGGCCCTCTTCGGCGGCCCAAGTGAGGCCGTCTTTAGTGGCCCGAGCGGGACTATCTTGGGCGATCGAAGCGGCACCGTCTTGGACCCGCCTCGTGATCGTTCACGAGGCGGGTCCATCGTGGGCATACGATACGGAAAATGGCGAAGAATTCCAGATGGCGGGCGAACTGGGGCCAGTGGCACTGTCACCGGTCCCAAGCGAAAACTGGTCGACCAAAAAGGAGCTTGGATTCTTAGATTGTAAGAAATTTTGTTATCTACTGCTGGGTATAGGTCACCCTCCTGCTATTTTTAGGCTTCGTGTATCCTTCAAATGTTTTTTGTTTCAGTTGTTATATATGAAGATGAAGAAGAGGTGGGTACGCGTCGGGACACCATTTGAAGATATGGTTCCCAACTCACCGAGTTCGCTAGACAGCGAAACCCCGAAAAAATTAGGACATGTCCTCAAAGAAGACACCCCTTCAGAGGAGGAGTGAACCATTTCTAGTTCACTTCTCCTCCTCCTCCTTCCATTCCTCTGATGAGATTTTACCAACACACACACAGAAATACTTACACACACACATATACGCACACTTATACACACCTCTTATCATGCTTACAATTAGTGTTTTTTTTTTAATTGTTGCAGAAGTGGAAATCCACTGTTCACCTGTTAAACAAACATGCACTGAGATGGTAAATATCATACTTCACAATACATAAGTTGTATAAAAACGATTATAAAGTAATATATTTTTACAGGAACACATGACAGTTGTATTAGTTTGAGTGCTGCTGTTGGTTATATTTTAACTCGAATTTGTTACGTGTTTGCAATAAATGTTTTTAATGATAACTGTGATATTGTAAATAAGACTATGCTAAAAATATTTTATTGTGTTAAACTAGATTTAGACTGCTTGTACTATTGGTACCTAATATACTAATTACTGTGATATTTTAAATTAAACTAAGAATATGTTACCATTTTTGTAACTGTTATTGTAATAAACATAACAAAGGTTTCTCAAACTTG
Source organism: Agrotis puta (assembly GCA_943136025.2). NCBI lineage: Eukaryota > Metazoa > Arthropoda > Insecta > Lepidoptera > Noctuidae > Agrotis > Agrotis puta. The sequence continues at coordinate 3,467,950 of OW964190.2, read as the reverse complement.
GTTTTAACTGTACATGTTTTATTTACTTATCAAGCAACGATTAATCTGATATAATATATATATGATATATTAAATGAACTAAAGGCTAAAGGGTTACTAACATAATATTACTAAAATAATCAATATGTATAGATAGTAGAAAAAATATTTTTACTTTAGGCGGCGGCCATCTTGACGCGCGCATCGCCCGCCCGCGCTATATTATTATTTTCAATAAGCGTTATTGCTAAGTTTTTATACTTTTGAGCTTGCTTTTTTTTTGCAAGATTGTAGCGTGATGTTACATTGTCCATCCTTCCAGAAAGATCGGGGTAATAACAAGATATTTTTTTAATTCGATCACTATTTCCGAAGACCACCGGAACCCCTTCATACAAAAAAAATTACCTGTCTACAATAGAATAAATATAGAGGTCAAGTATGCGTTTTTTTTAACGTGGTTAAATCATTAAAAGAGTCCTGCCACCCAGAGCAGAGCGGGAGGGACTGTCAGACTCCTACTGACTAAAATCGACGGTGTCCTTCAATAGCCCTTTACGTTCCGGGGTCACGGTAATTAGTGAGTCCCGCGACCTATAATGAAACAACATAGGTAGTTTTTACAATTGCTGATCAAATGCCTACCCTACTTCAAATTTATTATTAGGTAATTATGTAAATAGTATCTTATATAAAAATTTACTTACGCAGCACATAAATAAAACCGTGAAAAACATTTATAGGTAGTAGGTATCAGTATAAATCGTAGCTAGAAATTAAAGAAATACCAACACGAGGACAGGCCTGTTGGTCTAGTGGTTAGTGACCCTGACTGCTATGCCGGAGGTCGTAGGTTCGTTTCCCACCCAGGAAAAATGTTTCTGTGATGAGCACGATCATTTGTTCTGTGTCTGGGTGTAATTTATCTATAATATGTATGTATTTAGTAATATATAGGTATGTTTATCAGTTGTCTAGTACCCATAACACAAGCTCTGCTTAGCTTGGGACTAGATGGCGTTGTGTGATTGTTGTGGAATATTTATTTATTTATACTTAGTACTTTACCACGCAGTCCTAAAAATAATGACCAAACACACGGTATGTGTAAACCGCACTCTTGTTACATTGGTACAAACACAGGCGTCTGTGTTTGCCGCATTCAAGGATAGAAACACGCCTAGCGCGTAAAGCTGGGATAACATTTGTCTGACGTGTTGTGTTGTGATGCATCAGAACGGTATCGGTTTCATACATTTCGTATGGTGAGGTTTACATTTGTGTGTCACAATGTGTTGTGATGCGCCATACTAAATATTTGAAACAGTCCTGTTCTGATGCGTCACAACACAACACGTCAGACAAATGTAAATCCGGCTTAAGTCCCGCACTGGCGCAACAGCGAGCCGCCACACGCTAGGCGTGTTCGGCCGCACAGTCGTCGCGCTTACGAGTATGCTACGACAGTGCGGCGCACACACCGTGTGTGTTGCTGGCCGTACAAAGGGCGTGTGCAGAGATTGTTTGGCCACAGCGAATGTGTTAAGTAATCAATTTTGTGTATTATTTTATTCTAATTCCTTTCCCTGATACTTACGTTACGTCGGTCCACTGGTTGCAAGCGCACCTGCTAAATACGAAGTTCTGAGTTCGATTCTCAGGTATGACAGTGTCATTGGGATTTTCCGTCTTCATCTTCCAGCTGTAGCCTTGGAATTTGGCTCCGTGCCCGGATGATGGTTATACGCTCGCCCCATATTGCTACTGATACTGATACTGCTAGCCTACATCATCCCACTGCTGGGCAAAGGCCTCTCCCTATGACTTCCAGTTTTCACGATCCAGGACCAAAGTGGGCCACTGGTCATCGGTTTTGTCAAGCTCGTCCCGCCATCTTCTACGAGGTCTGCCGCGACGCCTTCTGGCTGTGTCAGGGCTCCACAAAGTTGTTATTTTGACCCACAGCTCATTGCGCATGCGGCAGACGTGGCCGGCCCAAGCCCATTTCAGTGCAGCGGCCTTTTGACCAACGTCAGCAATTAATGTTTTGGAGCGCAGTGTGGTGTTGCGTACGCGGTCTGATGCGACTAATGCCCTAAATTAATATTATATCTCAATCCAAATCCTGATCCATGATCTTTGCCTTCTGCTTGTGATTAAAAGTATTAGCTCGGACTGATCGTTGATTAGTTTCAGACAAAAACTGGAATCAAGATTGCGACCAACTTCACATTGCGACCAACCTCACCTCTACACCTCTGTACCGTACAGGGGTAACAAAGCGTTTTTTTTTTATAAATTAAAAAAAAAACTGCTACCCCGGCAGGCATTTTGGCCTCTAGGGGGGGCCCGTCAGATTGCTGACAGCTCTTTGCCATGAGTCATGATCAGACGGCGAGACACCCTATCCCGGAAAATTTTAAGCATGATGTTTACGTTATCTTTATCGTTGCTCTTGGCAACTCAGCGATGAACAATTTAAATTATAAATTATTTTACCTTTATTTAATTGAAATTGTCGTTTAAAACAAATAAATGAATCATCTTCACAAAACCCTGTGAGTTGTGACAAATTAACACTGTAAATAATCATTGATTTTAACTCCAATAGAAAATCTACCTTATTCTTCATACAATAAGTTTAAATTGGGTTTGATGTTATGCAGACCATGGACATTAACATCAGAAGAAAATCTACCTTATAATTTTGGCTTAAAGTTATATTCAGAATGACACTGTCAATGAGTCATCTAAGACTTGAGGAAAATGTTTCAAGTAAATACCTTTTGTGTCAGTGAACGGCCTCCGTTGTTCTTTTAAGAGAGCCAAACTGTTGAAAAGATTATTTTATTATACACAAGGTTGCCTGCGACTTGGTCGTGGGACTCACAAATTACCGTGACTCCGGTACGTAAAGGGTTATTGAAGGACACCGTGGATTTTAGTCAGTACGAGTCTGACAGTCCCTCCCGCTCTGCCCTGGGTGGGAGGACTCATAAGATGATTTTACAAAGTGAAAAAAAAAATAGGTTGCCTGCGACTTCATTCGCGTGAGGTTTGAGCCCCTTTCCACCGCGACGCATCTCATCACTACTCCGCGGTATAACCTACTTTTTCCGACTTGCTAAAATTCATGATGTCCTTTAATAGCCCTTTACGTTCCGGGGCAGACAGTCCCGCGACCCCGAGGGTAATAAGGCGCATTACTTTGTGTTATTTATTTCAACACCACTGCTCTCAAAACGGTGAAGAAAAACATCGTGAGGAAACCAGCATGTCTTAAAATCAAAAATTCGAAGACATGTGACATCCACCAGCCCACGTGGTAGATTATAGCCTATTTCATCTCTGATGATGCTCCCAGCAGTCGGATTATTTATAGGCTGACGATAACAATGACGTCACAAGCCCCCACTCCCGAATTTCGAATCGTTATATATTTGTGAATATTCATTGAATTATCATCATCTTCCTGCCCTTATCCCATTTTACTTGGGGTCGGCGCAATCTTCCATTCTCCTCTATCAAACGTCACAGTATCATTTACTCCTTTTTCTTCCATATCATTCCTCAGATAATCCATTCATCTTTTCTTTGGCCTTCCTCTTCCTCTGCATCCATCAACATTTCTACTTATCACTCTCTTAGTCACATGAGTGTCATCCCTCCTCATCACATGTCCATACCAAGACAGACGATTCCCTTTCATTTTTTCTGTAACAGGCGCCACTTTCTAGAGATACCCCATACATTGCAGGGTGGCCACTTTCTGGAAAACCGGGAAAAGTCAGGGAATTTTGCTAGCCATGGAAAAGTCAGGGAATTGTCAGGGAAATTTAAAGTAGGTCAGGGAAGCTCAAGCGGGCTTACTCCAGCGCACCTTAAGAACTATAAATGCTTCACTAATTTATCAATACGTTACGTAGCTAACTAAATACGGTCGAAGACTACTAATTTTATGGTCAGGGTTCGAGACCTATTTCTCGTTTTTTTTTGCGTTGTCAATTTCATGATTTGAAGTAAAATTTATGGTAAAAAAAAAATAAGGTCAGGGAAAAACTTGAAAAAGCTCCCAGAAAACCGGGAAAAGTCAGGGAATATTGATTTTGGTAAAACGTGGTCACCCTGCATTGGTATAAGTATCTACCTACCTACATTTTAGATCAGTCACAACACAATGCCGCCCACACACACACTCCGGCTCTCAGCCTGCGCCGCTAACCGGCTCGCTCTGGAAAACGGGGCAGGCGAGAGCCGCTCTTCCTTTGCAGGTGCGTCGTAAGTCTGCGCCCCTGTCGCTGGTCGCTTCCTGCCGGGCCTCCTCCAGGTAACTGGGGGTCTCACCTGGCAGGGGCAGACCGCCGGGACGCAGTGAAGCAAGCGGTTACTGTCCGACAGTGCCGTGGCGCGCCTGCAAACAACAATGAAAGCAGCTACATACTCCGGCGCGCGTCTCATAGCGCGCGCGCCCGTAGGATTTTAAGCGCGTGTGCCCGCCGTCGCGAGCACAACACCCGCACCCGCGGGGAAAGGGCCCAGCCCATATCCCGCCTGCCGCGTCCCCATGCGGGGACGCTGCGACTACTACGCAGTATTTAGATCAGTTTTACTATTACTGTTGTACACCTGATATAGTTGTTTTTCTTATCATTTGGTTATGAAACTGATAACAGAGAATGTTATGATAACTGTTATCCTTATCTGTCGATGATAATAAATGTAATTAATTATTAGTAGACAAAACGTTTCATAAGAATTTAATCAATAGTAATACAAAACCAATGGATTACTGTTCAGAACCATAGATGAGCAAGTCAAGTGTTTGTTTTTTAGAAAATCCATAGACTACAGACCCGCCCTTATATAGTGCGAGGCGAGTTCCGTCCACTGTAGGCGCGGATATGTAGGCAGCTCGCCGTCCAATCAAGCGTCAGACCTAAGCGTCGTGTTTAACGCGCGCCACAAGGAGCTGTCACGAACTGACGGGGCCAAATTGCCTGCCTGCGGCTCTTAAAAGACCACTGCGACCATGGAACACTCACACATGGGCAATAGAAGGAAAAGGCTGGTTTTTAGTTAGTACGTACGAGTCTGATAGTCCCGTGTGAGTTAGTGTATGCCCCGAAGTCTGAAGTCAGCTTCTTTATGACAATTAATTATCAATGTATCTCAAAGTATCGACATAATTAAAACTGATGAAATCGCATATTTACGAGCCCCTATATCATTATAATATATTTTGCAACTGTATGAGACAGGGGTGAGCTAGTACTTTGAAATTATCTGTTAAATAACATAGCGCAACACTAGGAATTTCACCTGAATCGTGGGTGCATTTCACATACACAAATACTTCTAAAATAAAACTCTCATAAACAATAACACACAAAAATAATACTTATTTAATTAATAATACACTTAATACTACTGTTCATCTTGACCGCAACAGCATCCTTCATCCACTTCGACGCCGCACATCCTTAAGAGGAAGACCAAGCAGGTCACACATAGAAGACACCTCAAGATCTTACCACAGGAGCCACAGTCACATTGACAACAACAACACATCTTTGAAGACTAGCCTTTAAAAAGTACTCATAAAAAAGTCACACGTCCTTCCCAGAGCGATTTTGCACAATGTTTTGCACGACGAAATCGTGCAATTTATTTTCGTTGTCAGCACGGCTCTGCTGTTTGTCAAACTTCACCACAATTTAACTTTAAATGCGATAATTCGAATGGAAACTAATGATACTGTGAATAATTCTCGTCAAGGGTTTAATTTAAATACAATGACTTGTTGACGACAGCGTCACACCGCTGACCGCGGTATAATGACGCATCCAATTTTGTGTGCTAGTTTAAGTACCTAATAGTTTTATAGTTATCACTATATCAGTGCCGTTGTTATCTAACGAAAAAGGTAAATAATGTTAAGATGCAGGCAGGCGATGTGTGTCTCTTATTCCAGTGTAATTTATTAACTGCTTTTTCCTGCAAAACATTTACAAGAACATACACACCATTAAAAAATTGTGCATCGTGATCTACTTAGCCCTTTCCAGTCTATGTTGTAGTTGTTATTAAACTGATGCAGCTCAATACTAATATTTTACATATAAAGAATGCCTATCTGACCTCCACAACCCAGTTTCCAATGGGTATTCTTAGTCTACCTAGTTATACAACTTCCCAGCCACTGACTTACTACATCTAACCATGGCCAAAGTACTGAAAAAGAAACTAGGGCAATCTTTTACATTTGTACTCTAGGCAAATGCCCAGGGCCCTACGAACCAACCAGATAAGTGTCTATAAAGTGTCATAGCTTATAGTGGCTGTTACAATAAACATAACTTATTACTTATTAGGACCTCCATTTGATTGACGACCAAGGTTGGACCAACGACCTTCTGTGCTTCAAACCATTCTATGGGGCTTACCTTAAAGATCGACCTGTGCGACTGTTACAATTTAGCCACGAGCTCCTCCAAAAACTAGCGTGTGGATAACACAGCACCGTTGGCGTAGTGGTTGAGCAATTAACTGCTGCGTTACGCGCTGAGGATTCGAATCCCGCATAGAACAAATATTTGTATAGCCTACAGTCTACATATAACTGGTCAGGGTCTGGCTGTTTGTGTGTTTGAGTTTATATATTTCTAAACTCACACATGATGAGAGAGCAGTTACTAGTGTGGGGAAACGTTAAAAAACCTACAAATAAATGTACCTTTTTTTTTTATCGTGGTAAAATCATCAAATGAGTCCTCCCACCCAGGGCAGGGCGGGAGGGACTGTCAGACTTGTACTGACTAAAATCCACGGTATCCTTCAATAGCCCTTTACGTACCGGGGTCACGGTAATCCCTTGGTCCCGCGACCCCGGCAGGCTTTGGCCCTCTACAGGCCCCGTCACTATGCTGACACTCTTTGAGGCGCGCGTGGAACACAACGCGCCGTCGACCCGGGCATGGTCCATGGTCGGACAGCGAGTCGCCCATTACTCGTTGCCCGCATGCCCGCGCCTACGGTGGCCGGAGATCGTCTTGCGACGTCCGACGCCGTGGGCGTCTACCGCTGCGGCTGGGGTGGAGGGAGGACGCTGTCCTCTCCCTCAGGCGGCCCGCCTCCTCCTTCACGAGCATGACTGCTTCGCAGAAGGAGGCGACCGCCTCCCACTCCATCTCGCCCCGCAGCATGGCCTCGACCAATGCCGGGCGCGAGAGGTCTCCGCCTATCGCCGTCGTAAGGACACGGCGGTGCTCTGCCCAAGCGGGGCAGTCCTGCACCGTATGCTCCACCGCGTCCTCCGGACGATCCTCGCAGTGGTGACACCCAGGCGTTTCTTCCCTCCCTATCAGACACAGGAACCTCCCGAAACTTCCGTGTCCGGTGAGGACCTGCGTCATGCGGTAGGTCAGGACGCCGTGACGCCTATCCAGCCACTCCTCAAAGAGGGGTCTTACCGCCGCGATTGCGGCGTGCCCGGACCTCGGTTGCGACAGTCGCTCCCTCCATACTGCCCTGAGATCACGCCGGAGCTCTTCCCGCCGCGCCTCGACTTGTCGAGGCAGCGGGGATTCGCCCCGACGGCGACGCCGCGCCTCCACGCGCCACTCATAGACGCGCTGGAGGGCAGTCGCCTCCAGATCCCAGGGCAGCAATCCGGCAAGGAGGTTGGCCGATTCGCCGGCGATCGTGCGGTATCCCCGGATCATCCGGATGGCCATGACCCTCTGGCATGCGACCAGCTTGAGTGGTCGCGTCCGGATGCTTAGGGCCCACACGGGGGCTCCGTAGAGGGCCATGGACCGCACGACACCGGCGTACAGCCTCCGGCAGGAAAATAAATGTACCTAGCATTCAAAACGTGGTATAATTTCTCTCATAATTTGGTTATGAAAATGATAAAAAATAGTCATGATAAATACTTAGGTACTATATTTTTTATCTGATAACTCTGAAGGTAAATATTATCAGACAAAACGTTTCTCAATATTAATAATCCATAGCAAATTTCCGGTAGATTATTTGTTCAAACTATAGATAAGCAATTCAAAAATTATGTAGGAACCCTATTTAGATAACAAAAGTAATTTACCACCTGAACAAGACAAGGGCGAATAACTACACGACGAAATAAAACTCTCATAAACAATAACACATAAACATAATTATTATTTTAATCAATATAATACACTTATCACTACTGTTCATCTTGACCGCAACAACATCCCTCATCAACCTCCACGCCGCACATTCTTAAGAGGAAGACAAAGCAGGTCACACATAGAAGACACCTCAAGATCTTGCCACAAGAGCCACAGTCACATTGACACGAACAACACATCTTTGAAGGCTAGCCTTTAAGAAGTACTCAGAAAAAAAGACACACGACTTCCCAGGGTGATTTTGCACGAAATTTTGCACGTTTTTGACGGTTTTTTGTAGGAATTTGCACAACACTGTTTGGTTAGTCAAACTTGCTCACAATTACACTATGAATGTATTTATTCAACTGTAAAATAAGGACACAGTGACGTCGTCCATAGACATGACTTGTCGACGGAATTGCAAACCGCGATGTAATGAATCATGTATTTGTTTGTTCTAGTATTAATACCTGCCAAATATGTAGTTATCGGTGGCGTTATCTACTTGTTGATTACGTAATCAACTGATAACACACAGGTACGCGATGACTATTTGCTATTCCAGAAACATTTTGACTGTATTTTACTAGAAATAAATATGGACAAAACGGTGAAGTAAAATATTATAAGGAAACCTGGAATATAATCAATATAAGTTTGACGCTCTGTCAGAGGTCTGTGGGGTTTCCTCACATGCAGAATAATTAATTCTGTTATCTACCAGAGTTGGTCACATCCTCGTATGAAAACAAAACAGGATAAAAACAAGTTAATAAAATGTTTCTACAAGTCTACCAAACCTGGGACGGCTGGTGCCAACTGAGAGTTGTCGGGAATCAACCTGCAGTGCTATTCTGTATAAACACAGCCTATGCCACTATACACTAACTATGCCTATTTTTCACTAAGCTAAGCCGCCTCTTCGAAGACCATCTTAGAGTCCAGACCGATAAGATTTCTGATAGAGAGTAGCATAGTTAGAGGCGGCAATTAATAACATGCCCCATACCCATAATGACGATGTTAAATACTTTAATTGCTGGCTGTTCGTGTACTTAAAATATTTGTAAACGCACCCGCGACACAGGAGATATTATAAGTGTGAAAAACGTTCTAAAAAAACTCGTGAACTAGCCGTTTCGCTTTCACAGTCTTTAATACTTGTCTTTAATACAGACAGGCCTGTTGGTCTAGTGGTTAGTGACCCTGACTGCTATGCCGGAGGTCGTGGGTTCGATTCCCACCCAGGACAAATGTTTGTGTGATGAGCACGATCATTTGTTCTGTGTCTGGGTGTAATTTATCTATAATATGTATGTATTTAGAAATATATAAGTATGTTTATCAGTTGTCTAGTACCCATAACACAAGCTCTGCTTAACTTGGGACTAGATGGCGTTGTGTGATAGTTGTGGAATATTAAAAAAAAAAATAGTGCAGTGGTGTTGCCCCATGTAAATTTCACAATGTCGTATGATTCATTTACTGTACTACCGTCAGACGTGTATGATTCATAAGTAATGGTGATTCATATTTATCAATATTATCAAACAATCAACAGCGTCCACTCATTTATTTTAGGCTACTTTGGCTCATATATTCTGTACTAGTTTTAGCCAACGGCTTCGCCCCCGTGAGACTTGAAAATTTTCTCACGAGAAAATAAAATTGGTTTAAAAAATCAAAAAACCGGTTCGGTTATAACTACTGCTCTACTAAAACATAAATTGTCATAAACTTTCGCATTTCAAATATTAATAAGTTTATGCCTTACGTACCCGTTTGGCTTAGCTGCAAAGATAGCTGTCGTATTTTAGATTAAAAATATAATGGTATTTCATTGCTTCGTTCATTTAGTGGTCGCAAACATGTCTGCTGAGCATGACATCCTGAGTTTAATTCCCAGTTACGACATCTTCTGTTATTGGATTTTTTCAGTACCAGCTCAGCAGTGGTGCGTAGGCATCGGTCCCTATTTACGAGTTGTAGGTCGTGGGTTTGAACCCAGCCAAGTGCATTACTTTGTGTAATTTATTTCATCACCAGAGCTCTCAATTCGGTGAAGAATAACATCGTGAGGAAACAGGTATGTCCTAGAACCAAAAAAAATCGAAGGCATGAGACATCTACCAACCCGCTTTGGGCCCGCGTGGTAGATTACAGCCCATTATCAGAGAGGCCTGTGTTCCTGCAGTGGGTACATTATAGGCTGATGATTATTTCGCAGCAGCAGCCACGGAATTTTGATTTCTGATGACAGTAGGCTCGCTTTAGCACGTAAAGCCGTTGGTCCCGGCTGTCATTTGTAGATCTTTGACAGTCGTTACTGTTAGTCAGAAGCTAAGCCTAAGCTAAGCCATGGGGTATCGTATTACCCAATTACTAGGCTGTGGAGGTCCGACAGGCAGTCGCTCCATGTAAAATACTGATATCCAGCTGCATCTGGTTTGACTGGAAGCCGACCCCAATATAGTTGGGAAAAGGCTAGGCAGATGATGATGGCAGTAGGCTCGCCCTCCATTACATAAGACTTAAACATAACTGTTGAAAAAATATAAGTGCACTATTAAATCTCTGCCTAATGCTTCGGGGATTACAGGCGTAATATTATATATACCAATATTATAAAACTGAAGATTTTGATTGAACGCGCTAATCTCAGGAACAGCTGTTGCGAATTGAAAAATGATTTTCGTCTTGGATATTCCATTTATTGAGGAAGGCCATATCATGCTACAACTAATAGGAGCCGAGCAGCGGTGTCGAAACCGCGGGGAACATCTAGTCCACAAATATAATTATAATTTAATAACACGCTACATTAAAGCCATTGTATCTTGTTCAATCGAAGTCTCCACCGCAGCAGTCTTCATCACATTCAACACCGCACAAATGCAAGCAGAAGACAATGCCTGTGATACAGAAAACACATCGCAAGCACCTACAACAGGGGCCACAGCAAGGACTACAACAACACATATTCGGAGGATTCTACCAGACTATATTAAAACTTTATAAAAAAAACCTCTTAAAGAATTTACACAGTTTAGCGTTATTAGGGACTGATCTTGCACAGTTATCGATATTAGGGTCTGATTTTGCACAGTTCAGCGATATTTGTGAATGATTTTGCACAGTTCAGCGATATTAGGGTCTGATTTTGCACAGTTCAGCGATATTGGCGAGGGATTTGCACAGTTTAGCGGTATTTGGGACTGATTTTGCACAGTTTACCGATTTTGGAGATTGCATAACTAGATAATTATTTTTATTAAACTTTCAGCAATTTTCAGCTTGAAATTATCACATTGTTTGATGTCCCTATGGATTTTTATTTGACTAGAATGATTTTACTGGTACTGATGTACAGATTTAGCATGTTTTATAGGAGGATACAAATATATGACTTCCTAAATCAATTAAAATTAATAAATAAAGTGTACTGTGAAAATAAGTCACCGTATGGCATATTTATGTGACAGTTGTTTACGGAAAGCATTTATGGACCCGTAAAAAACTCTGTCATGCGAAGGTCATTACTTATTCATCCAAAAAAATGTCTTGAAAAGAGCTCTTTTAGCGATATGACTGCCCATTGTATCACCCTTCTTCTAAGATATACCTACTTTGTATATAATACCTGTAATCAATCAAAGAATAAAGATTATTCTATCAACCTTTTTTATTGGTACAATCTCCCTATGGGATTTATTTTAGCGTGGTAAAATCATCAAATGAGTTCTCCCACACTGGGCAGCGGGAGGGGCTGTTAGACTTGTACTAACTAAAATCCATGGTGTCCTTCAATAGCCCTTTACGTTCCAGGGTCACGGTAATTCGTGAGTCCCGCGACCTCCCCATGGGAATAGGCCTTTTGGGAATAATATGAAAATCCCGTTAGTTTTAATAAAGAAACTAGGACGATGCCTTTTGGGGTACATATTAAGCAAAGCCTTTTGGGGTTCTTATTTGAAAATTTTATGTAGATGGTGTACGTTTTATTATTATTTTACTATAGTTCCACTTAATGTTGATTTATTTTTATTTCGTTACATGTTTTTGATGCCTGTATGGTGTATTTGTATTTCAGTACTATTGTTTTGTTCGTTTCGTGGTTTAGATGTACAAGTACGTGCCTTTGTTTCTGTATTAGTATGAGTTTTAGTCTGTATTAGTATGACTTAGTAATGTTTTTCTTGTCTTTTTTTTTCTTTATAACTTGTTTATTACACATTTGTGTTAGTTTTAAACTACTTAGGTAATAATTTTTGTTTAAAATTTGCATGCCATTGTTATGGCAGAATGTGTCCTGCCCTAAAATATTATGTAACACCTTTTTATACCACATTTTATGCAAATAAAGAATACTTACTTACTTACAAACAGTGCAGGTCGCAGAAGGCATTTCGTTTGCAAAATACGAGAACCGCAATTTGTTTTATGAAGTATGCAAAGAGGTTCTAGAACCTCTTTGCTATTTAAAAACGCATGTTGTCACGCGCTGGAGTGATCCCGTCTCCTCCCCCACCTCATCCCTCGGACGCCATATGATATGAACCCGATCACTATGCACGGCAATCCTATCCCTTGGGAAAAGCAAGCTAAATACTTAGGTGTGACCCTCGACAGTCACCTTACCTGCCGTGCCCATTTAAAGGCAGCTCGCGATCGGGCTGCCTTCGCTGAAAGGCAAATTGTCACTCAAGTGCAGATTGCGTCTTTATACCGCTGTAATCCCCAATTATGACATACGCTTGTGTCATCTTCTCCCACTCCCACTCCGCCATCTCTATAAGATGCAGGTCCTACCAAACCGGCTCCTCAGGGAAGTCACAGGAGCCCCTTATTATGTCCGTAACGATAGTCTCCATTTAGACCTTAAAATCCCCACCATTCTTCAGTTCATGAAACTCCTTTCCAAGCGTTTCTTTGACTTTGCTGTTAGGCACTCCAACCCCCTCATCGCATCACTATATTTTTTAAACATTTTATCAAAGTCTCGTCATAATAAAGTATAATCAGTACGTAATCCCTTATAATATGGATTTTTTTCAGATCAAAACCACAAATATCAACAGTTTATTGATCTGAGACCATTGTCCGGCAAGTTAATTTTTTGGGACCACAATAATTGCCGGCAACATCAAAAACACGCTATCTAATCTTTACAATTCAAAGAAAATATTACAAAACTCATTTGGTCATCATATTTTGCGTTCGGATGTCTTTGAATTTCAAAACTTCTTTCTGTTTTTCTCGCTCGGTTTATTTTGACATTTATAACTCAACTTGCAACGTCATCACTCTTCACACATCATAACAGATTACTTGACGTAAAGAAATCAACACCTGAGAGAAACTAAGAATAAGAAATACCAAAATAACGAAACTCGGATATCGTAACCAAAGTAAGATAAAAAAACAGTGAAATACTCAATAATGAAAGAAAATTAATAGCCACTGATTTGCCAGAAAGTTGGTCAACATTCCCACCAAGGGTTAATATTACACCCAGGAACTGTATTGTGGAGGTTAGATAGGCAGTCATTCCATGTAAAATACTGGTATTCAACTGAATCCGGAATAAACTGAATCCAATCCCAACTTTTTGGGAATACGCTAGACATAATAATGACGAAGATATTGAAAATTGTGAGCAAAAAAGTGATTTTCTAAGTAATGATTCAACATCGCTTCTGCCGTCCTAGCGCTTCCGATCAGCAGGGTGTTCCAAGTCATGATAACCGACTTTATGATGATCATTTCGACATAGGGGAAGACTTAAATGTGTTGTTGCAACTTCTGTGGTAGTATAAGATGCATGTTCTGCTTCACTGGTTTAGCGTATGTGTGCCATCTTTGCGGAATCGAGTGCAACTGTGCTTGTCCAAAATGCTATTGTTGTATTCCTTCTGATTATGATGAATGATGAATCAGTTAATAATTTTGTTTTATTTTTACATACTAATTCTTACATGATCCTGACATCTTCATCATCATCAGCCGGAAGACGTCCACAGATGAACAAAGGCCTCCCCTTAGACCAGCACGCCTATGAATCATGCATCCAACGATTGCCTGCCTCTTATGATGTCTTCGGTCAACCAAGTGGGAGTTGAAGTGGCAAAGGCCACATCACTCGTAGAACTCATTACCGTTGGGGAAGAAAACTCGAGTGGCGACCACGAACCAGAAGACAGCATTAGCAGGCCTTCCACAAGGTTGACCGCCGTCTTATCATATACTAGCCTTCGCATGGATGCTTAATTCTACCTATAAACCTACCTCTTGAATCACTCTGTATGTTCATGAAATTTGCATTAAAATCCGTACTTTAAAAATAAGCAAATGGCAGGAAGCGACTTGGTTTTAGACTATGTAGAGATAGAACGCCACCTGCTTTGTATGCTTATATTGACTGTTTGGCAACGTCGGCCTTGTATGCACGCTGGTTTCCAGTATTCAGCTGATCGTTCTGGAGAACAACAGTAATAACTTCAGTGTCATGTTCTTCTATGGCATCCCCGTCAGACGTTGCCACTCAGCCTTGTAAATACGTTTTGTTAGTTACGTCTCACTTATCCTCTAAACATAACTAAACCATACAAGCAAGATTTTAAGACTAACATTCCTTAATTCCTTTTCAAATGTCTTGGAAATCATCTTTCGGTATGCATCTCACTTCGAGTTCGATTACAAAAGCACACTATTGCATCAAAGTGTATTTACTACTGTTGTACTTTGTTGGTTTCAGTATTGATACCGTTTGAAAGACTAGCTGCAAAACTTGGGAAATTAACGAGGCTCTATTCTACAATTAACAATTCAAGAAAAAATTCAAGTTTCGGGCAAACTGTAGCATCTACATAAAAGCCCCTGAGTTCAAAGTAATGATCAAATATCTACTCCACGATTCTGTCGTGCCCATTCACCAGGGTTCTCCAAGTCATGATAACCGATCTGATGATGAACTACGGGAAGATGAGACTAGATGACGTCTCTAGATGTGTTGCTGCAACTTCTGCGGTAGTCTAAGATGCATCTTCTGTATCACTGGTGTTATGTATCTGTTCCATCTTTGTGGGATCGAGTGCGACTGTGCGTGTTGGAAATGTCAGTGTTGTATTCCTGATAATAATGATAATTAAACTATGATGATGATGACGATAAATAATAAATGGTTTTATTTTTCCTTCTTCAAGTCCATTGAAAGTCGTGTTTTGATTAAAGAGAGCGTTAGCCTTTTTTTTACGTGGTACAAACATCACATGAGTCCTCCCATACAGGGCAGAGCGGGAGGGACTGTCAGACTTGTACTGACTAAAATCCACGGTGTCCTTCAATAGCCCTTTACGTACCGCGGTCACGGTAATTCGTGAGTCCCGCGACCGGAGCGTTTGCCTTTGCGCTCTCGCGCTCTACTTAGCAATTCCACGTATTGTCTAATTACAAATTTTATATTATACTTGCAATAAGTATCAACCATTTGTTTATGCCTTAATAAAGGCTTCGCCATGATTTCCAAAAATTGTTGTGGTGCCTCTTTTTCGGTTAAAATTCCAAGGAAAACGTTTCGGGAAAACTGTTAATGTCAATTAAAAAGTTAGTAGATCCAAGTCCATGGCCTGAGTTATGTTTTATCCCAGTAGATTTGTGCCAGTATTACGTTACAGTTAGATATTATCCTCGCAGTAAAGCCTTTGTCAAACAGACAGGCGTGACGAATGCGAAGCGAGGCGTTTTTATTTGTATTGTATGGAATTGTTTGAATCCAGTCACATATAAAAGCGAAAGCGATCCGATAGCGTGACAAAACTATCGGACTGACGTCTCGTATCGGCTCGGACTCGCCTGTCTCTTTGACAAAGGCATAAAAGCGAGACCAAGCAAAACAAACCTCCTTTTTTCGGATTTAAAAACGGGAAAGTTTTTGGGATGGACAGACACGCTGCCGTCCTCTAACTAAAAGGCCGTTAAGCCACAGTTGCACGTTTTTCACTTTTTAATGTAGTCTTATACAACTTTCGATGCTCTATCTTTTGGTCTAAGAATCATTTTTCTATGATTAATAGTTTAGGAGATACAGGAAGATTGCTGTGCAGTTAAACCACATAAAATGCATAATTAAAAATTAGAAAATGAATTTAAATAAATATAAATGAATTAAACATATAACATATTGTGCAATAACACTATGCCTACATATATAATTTGCAGCCTTGTTCCTAGATAGCATACTTTTCAAGAGACATCAATTCACAATTTTAGCGTTTACTCGAAAACTACTTTTTGCACTTAACGGCCTTTTAGTTAGAGGACGGCAGCACGTCTGTTACTCTTTCGTGACTTTTTATGAATATTAAACGTTTGTACGAAAGTTATAAATAAAACAACATATTTAAAAACGTGAATATATTGTAGATCATTTGGTTTGCTTCCTCCAATTAACGTTGAAACCGGTGTCTTGAAATAACTGGTCGATATCTTCCTTGTCTATGTTTAGTGATGCCTTTTAAAACAAATGAAAACATTATTTTCTTCAGAGCTATAAACATCTTCTTGGAAGAAGACCGAGCTATAAAAGTCGTCTAGCGCCACTCGTTCCCACAGTAGAACTACTCTCGGTTTAAGACGCCACCTGTCCTACAATAATTCTGTCTACGAGTGTGGGTAAATCGACGAAGTGTCAGTCAGGGTTGCGGAACTAAACAGGTAACAGTCAATATGGAACGTAAAGGGTAATTGAAAGAATACGGTGGATTTTAATCAGTACGTAATTGTCGGGAGGACTCAATTGATTTTACTACCCAAAAAATACTACTCTTAAAACTCAGTAAAACTACTGTAGTTGACTATTTCAAAGCGTAGATCTCTGTGGGGAAAATCGGTCAAATAGGTTCAGACAAATTTAACTGTGAAGGGCTGATAGCACACACGAGTGATCTTATAAGGCCCTTCGTACACAAGGCGACGAAAGTCTCCGATATCTTACACGACTTTGGTATCAATTGACGCGTGCTTGTGTACAAACCTCTATGGATTTGTATTGCGATAGTCGCCTTGATACAAAAGTCGTAAGGTATTGGAGAGTTGCGTCGCCGTGTGTACGAAAGGGCTAACTAAGGGTTCCGTTTTTTCATTCGGACGTACTGAACCATAAAAAATAGGCAAAAGACTGTATTTAGTAGAATTAAAATATCCCACAGAAACAATGGATGGACTGTGTGTAATAACTGATCGGAGAAGCAATGCTGAACCAACCCCTTTTTTTATCGTGGTAAAATCATCAAATGAGTCCTCCCACCCAGGGCAGGGCGGGAGGGACTGTCAGACTTGTACTGACTAAAATCCACGGTGTCCTTCACTAGCCATTTACGTTCCGGGGTCAAGGTAATGGGTAAGTCCCGCGACCCCGGCCGGCTTTGGCTCTCTACGACACTCCTTGAGGCGCGCATGGAGCCAACCCCTAAATAAAATACAAATAGAGAGAACAAAACTTACAATAAATTCTTTCCTATATGTATTGCTTGTGGATGTGTATGCGAGGAGAGCATTTGCACCTGGCCTGCAAAAATACACCAATTTATAATCGACTGCACCAGAAAGACGTTATTTGTAACAATGAATCCCTTTCTAATTAGAATTTTTGATATCGGCGGTCAATCTCAGCGGAGATGAGTCATCGGCACGGGAGGTATTATAAAACCTAGAGTAGTTCCACTGTGGGAAAGAGACAGGGCTATGCAAGTCGAATAGCGCCATCTCGTTTCCACAGTGGAACTACTCAGGCTTTAAGACGTCATGGTTGGCCACCTGAACATTACTGTTGGCGTAAGAAGTCCAATTTAAGATCGGGCCTTAAGAAGGAAAATCTTAAGAAAAATATATAAAATATTGTGAAACTTGTGGTATTTTTCTTTAGATTCTCGGTACGTATCGGTAAAATTTCGTTCATCAATCAAAAATCGAACACGTTACCTTTGAGGCCTAATCCTTGTTTGTCTCCACCTTGGACGGTAACTCATTTCCTGAAAACATTACAACATTAATCGAAATCAACTGTTCGTGTCTTCCGAAGATAGACGATCTGCGCCGAAGTGCATACTTTATCTGGTACTACTGATAAACGGGCCAAGAGGCTTATCGGCAACGATGCTCTGGTCGATTCAGAGCAGCAGAGCCTTGAACATCAACGCTGAGTTGCCAGCCTGTCGGTTTTTTATCGGTTACATTTCGGAGAGTGATTCCGCCTAGCCCTTTCCATTTTCGGACTACAAAACGTTACATAATGCGCCATCATTACATGGTGGATATCCCTACAGTACGTACACAGCGTGTTGCCAATACTTTAATTGTGCGCACAGCTAAGGATTGGAGTTTCCCTGTTGGGGTCTTGCCGGGATCCTTGGGGTCTAGGATACTTCTAGGCAAGCGTGCTTCACCGTCGACCACATCATCGCTTACCATCATGCGAGATAGTAGACATACGCTATCCTATTTTTAAATAAATTATTAAACTGTTATTATTAGAAAGAAGACGTTACTTACTTCAGTAGTAGTAATATCTTCTGTAATGGTAGGCCGGTAAACCTCCTCAGCAGAGTGAGGTATCTGCAATACATAAAACATAAAGTGAATAAAGAAATTAAAACTTATACGGACCTATAAAATTACCCTGAAAAAACCCAGAATATTGGGTCCAAGACGTATACTTAAAATGTTTCCGTCATTATCTTGAACTTGTAGATTGACAAAGACTTTTGAGGAGAGAAAAATTCAGCTGCGAGTGGATCTCGAACCCGCGTACATCAGGCGTTCTGTCGGTTTTTCAACATTCACCACTGTACTGAACGTTGGGAAAGTCACAGCGCGTGCAATGTCCTTCGTCAGTTTATTATTCTCAGCGTGGTACTTACAACTGCTTCCTTGATGGTTGGACGGTAGCCCTCAGTCGTGGTGGCATCTACAGTCTCCGTGATCTCACGACGAGGTATCGTAAGAGGAATCACTTCCTCTAAATTTTCTGAACCCTCCTTCTGTTGGTTATGACTGAAAAAAAGAATGCATTTTTTTTTCTCCATAAATTTCACCTTCAGCGTGGGCGCGTTTATAAAAATTTGAACTCTCATAAACAAATACCCAGATGCTGAGCAATTACGCTGGACTATATCTTCAACTTTGGCACTATGGCAGTATGGCACTCGTGGGCTGCAGCTGAAAATCAGCGTCAGGTGGCAAACTTTGTTTTGCCACATGGCATTATGCTGAGCTGAGGCCCTTTTGGCATCAATGCCTTTGTCAAACAGACCGGCAAAAGCGAAGCGTTTCCGAAGCGATACCGAACCGAAGCAAGACGTCAGCGAGACGTCAGTCAGATAGTTCTGTCACGCTATCGGATCGCTTTCGCGTTTCTATGTGACTGGATTCTAACAATTCCATTACAAATAAAAACGTCACGCTTCGCATTCGCCACGCCAGTCTGTTTGACAAGGGCTTAAAAGATTTGTTTTGTTTTAATGCCAAACACAGTTTTCTTTCTTTCATATAAGAAACTCCTCATTTTTTATTCTGAAGTCTTTGATTCGATTAAACATCTCTGTTGATCATCTTACTCACCGCCATTGTACTAAAAAAGGCTTTGGCCTGGACCTCCACTCGTTCCTCACGATATCCTCATACTGACTGTTGTCAAACGTGTTCGCAGTTTGTTTGTAGTTGACTACATTCTGCACTTTGATCCGCGATTTCTGGTCTCTGTCTACCTGATGAACTAAAAGCTCTTTGAGTATCCCTCAACTTGATGGAAATGTGAAGAAGTGTTTGTTCATGTTGTGTGAGCAGTGGTCGGCGGGGTTACGGCGGGCGCAGACTTACAAATTGTAGATCATGAGATCGCATCTTAGGGGTTTAATAATTTTAGTAATTTATTTAATCGCCACAAGTCATAAAACACTGAAAAGCGGCATGGTTTCGAGGACATGCTGTCGTCTACCAACCCGCTCAGGACCCGCCTGGTAGATAACAGCCAACTTCCACTCCTAAAGAATGCCTACATAGAAGTCTTTGCAGCAACAACGGCATCTATAGGTCGTGACTATGGTCTATGAGACTGAATAAAGCATTTGTATGACTTTTTTTAAAACTAGTAATACCACGCTTACTCAGTGTGATTTAAGGATTTCAGACAAAGAATTTTAGTATTGTAAAAAACATGTTATACTGATTACATGTTCACAGATTGCCTCATACTTACCTCGAGAGTTCTTAGTTTCAATTTTCCTAGTCATGTCAGAAAATTCCTTGACTGAAGGTTTCATCTTAGGATTCAGCCACCTTTTCTGAGACGTTGATCGCCAAAACTTCGGCTGTGAAACGTGAACCACGTCTGTTCCAGTGTCTTCCTGCCCCTCTTCCTCATTATCTTCATAATTATCCTCAAGTTCTCTTTCATATGGCTCTGTGGGGACTGAATGGCGTACCTGAGGAATGAATGACAGTAAAACTTGACCAGTATAGGTATTATTTGAGACATGAATTTCACAGGTGGATAACGTTTTTCTAAGCAAACGTAGTGCCACTTTGATCGTTTAGTTAATATGTATGATGGCCGAGTATTACGTATAATTAGCCCGGAAAAAGTATCACACTTCGAGTCTCCAAATAACTTTCCTTTTCCTAGAACGCGCGGGATTTCGTCGTCGCCTCTTTATGCGAGAAAGCATTGGTTTTAACAGGAGCACCAAAAAAAGGAGGTTACTTGGATTTTCTATACATGAACCTGTCTGTGAAAATTGCATTGCAACACGCGGTGTTAGTTCACGCCAAAAGAATTGTCATAACTTTGGTATGACTAGAAAACTCTCAAAGAATAATACCGGTGCACAAAGCAGTGGGTATGCCGTCCGAGATCTCCTCGCAGTATGAATTGGACAGGAAGCCATGGGCCCCGACACCAGGGTCTTCTGGCCCAGCATATTGGTGTGGGAGAAGTCGCACACGAGGAGAAGACGTGACTGATGGGTCCCGTGGCGGACAGCGCCGCAGCCGACTGCTTGGAGGTTCCATACTGCTAGCTGGCTGAAGTGACCCCATACTGTGCCTCTGGAACGATGTAGGTGGTAGAATAAGTAAGATTTTAACAATAGCTCGGTCAGTGTGTCCGGAACTTCGTTTTCTCATCCCATCGACCCCCCTTCAATCTACCACCAGACATCTAGACACACCGCTATTACCATCGCTACCTTGTTACTATTCCACCAATTCGCACTTAGCGTTTTCAGACGTCTTTTATAATGCGTGTAGCGATGGAGTGAAACTTTCTACCTGCGTCTCTGTTTCCAAACGCCTTCAACCCTAATATCTTCAATGTCTAAGAGAACAGGCTTCTTCTGGGTAGGGTCCATCGTCAACTTTACTTCGGGTTGATCCTAGGAAATTGTTGACGGGATATCCCAATTACTTTGTGGGGTAAAACGTGAGAATTGAACTCGAGATCTCGAAGGTTTTGAAGTAGCGGTAGCACCCACAAAACAATGGTATTCTGCTGTAGAGGTTTTGACAGTTATTAATATTCTTCAAGCTCAACTTAGCCGCTATAGATGTTATCTAGCTGATGATGCGAAGGGGTTCCAAACTTCGCATCATTTTAATTTGGGACGGGGCCTTCCTGTACTCTTTAGAACTTATACAAAACAAATTACCGAGTTTTGAGCCAGACCTGAAATATTGAGACGTATATTAGAAATATGTTTTTTTGCAATATCGTTCCGTTACTCACTTAGCAGTAAGTCTAAAAGGCGCAGTCAATTGTTTAGGTTGCACGCGTCGTCTCTCGCCCCACCACGCGTCCAGCACGCGTCGTATTGCACGTTGCGCGCTCAGCTCATCTGAGGCGCTGGAGCGTCGCCATCGGACCTCGCCGACTGTCTGACCTGCGTAAGGGTAGCGGACTGGAAGGAAAGGAATATGAGCAATTATCTGAAATTTATTTGGTCTTCAAATGTAGCAGTAAAAATTATAATTATTTATTCATACCTGTAGCTCTGCAGTCGTCATGGACGAAATGACACTGATCTGCAAGTCTTTGCGCTAAGAGAGCCAGCTCTCGATCCCATTCCTGTCAAATTAACGTACCTATACTCATTATTACGTAAGGTGGGTGGACCATGGAAGGCCACTCTAACGAGTAAACGCTTTTTATTCGTTTATTAACTGGATAAATGAAAAAAACAAATTATCAAATAATAGTTTGTTTTATTGTGTACCATATAAAACACTTTTTTTTTAAACTAGCTTTAATCAGTATTCATTAAACTTAAGTTTTGTTAAGCTCTTCCAAATGGCCTTGCTAGGAACAAAGCTCCTTAGAAGGCCATTATAATAAATCAGTCATTTAACACTAAAAGTTAATAAATAGCAATTAAATCTACAATAAAAAGAAGTGGTTTATATATTACGGAATAAAACAAAGTATTACTTAAATATTTGTTAGTTTCATTTATTCAGTAAATAAACGAATAATAACTGTTTATTTGTTAGAGTGGCCTTCAATGGTACACCACCTTATTTTAACGTCGCCGATTTCCGATATCAATGAAGCGAGGGACCGTACTGCCAAAATAGTGGCGCGAGCGATTCGCCGCCGCGTCTGTGATTTCTAGTTCGATGGATGTTTATGTAGATAGAAGGAATTTGTCATCACATGGCAATAACTACGAAATTTTAATAATTGGCCTTCGAAGGAGCATGGCCTTTCATGGTCCACCCACCTTATTAGGGGTTCAGAAAAAAAACGAAGTAGGAGCAAAGCACGGAGACGGATACTTCGATGGCAAATTGAACTCAGGAGGTTAAACCTATGTCGATATCGCGACCGTGGCCTGGGTTGGTTTCTATGAGCACGAACCGTAAAAGGACGCACTTGTTCGCCCTGGGTATTTGAAGAACACAAATCCATAATATTTTCTTGGCTACACAGTACTCTGAACAATTCATCATCACCCGGAAGATGTTCACTGCTGAACAAAGGCTGACACGTTATACCTGTAAGTACTTTCTCAATCCAATAAACAGTAATAGAATTAAATAAATAAATATTCCACAACTATCACACAACGCCATCTAGTCCCAAGCTAAGCAGAGCTTGTGTTATGGGTACTAGACAACTGATAAACATACTTATATATTTCTAAATACATAAATATTATAGATAAATTACACCCAGACACAGAACAAATGATCGTGCTCATCACACAAACATTTGTCCTGGGTGGGAATCGAACCCACGACCTCCGGCATAGCAGTCAGGGTCACTAACCACTAGACCAACAGGCCTGTCAATTATAAGTATTAAAGACTGTGAAAGCGAAACGGCTAGTTCACGAGTTTTGTTAGTACGTTTTATCACTCTTATAATTTCTCCTTTCTCGCGGGTTCGTTTACAAATACTTAAACTCATACACGAACAGCCAGCAATTAAAGTATTTAACATTACATCTTACATTATTTATTAGCATGTAATTAATTAAATAATTGCCGCCTCTAACTATGCTACTCTCTATCAGAAATCTTACCGGTCTTGACTCTACGATGGTCTTCGAAGAGGCGGCTTAGCTTAGTGAAAAATAGGCATAGTTAGTGTATAGTGGCATAGGCTGTGTTTATACAGAATAGCACTGCAGGTTGATTCCCGACAACTCTCAGTTGTAAATAAATAAAAAAGTTGTAAGTAAATACATAAATATTATAGATAAATTACACCCAGACACAGAACAAATGATCGTGCTCATCACACAAACATTTGTCCTGGGTGGGAATCGAACCCACGACCTCTGGCATAGCAGTCAGGGTCACTAACCACTAGACCAACAGGCCTGTCAAAATTAACAAATTACTATTATTCTCATCAGAATCTTCCAGGCACCACCTCTAAAAGAGTTACTGCCATTAGGATTGTTCAAGGATATACTATGCTAAATAAATAAGTATAACTTACAACCAGCATCATAATTTGTGGTTTTGGAAGGTGCACGCCACCGCGAACCCTCTCGTTTCCAGCAGCTATACGCTGACGACGTCTGCAAATACCGAAAGCATAACATAACGATTACTATACCAGAGGCGGACCTTGAGTATGTGGGGCCTTGGTCATATCATTTGGGGGCTTACCTAACGACGCATACTTTTGCCTTTGTATCCTGCTGCTGTCTTCGGTTATGATGCACCAGGTATTGTCTTCAATAAGGGTTAGGTGTTGGGGCCTTTTGTGTCCACGAAGCTCTAGGCTGCAGCCCAAAAGGCTCTTATATACATAGATTCGCCCCTGGGTTACAATATACACGCTGTAGGACCTAATTCCTAATAAGAGGGTTTCATAATTATGTAAACCTTTTTGAAATGATCTATGAATTAAGTTGGTAACATGACAAGACAAAACTAAAGGCGTCGACCTCGGAGCCGGCGGGAAATGAGACGGCAGGCGCCCCCACTATCCGCTGTATAAAAAGGTGCATTTTAACAAAGTGCTGCAGGACACAATGTAAGAAGTTTTGCCTCAATGCGGGTTATGGCGTGATATTCGTACTAAAACGGAACCACGAAGAATTCTTAAGCGCAAACCTTCTCTGGTTTAAGTGGGATTATTTACTAATAAAAAATTGGAGTTTGGTTTATGGAACGTAAGCTACATAAAAGGTAAGTTTATGTCTAAATTACCTATTTAGATAATGTGTGACAAAATTCCTTAATTCAAGTGAGAATTTAATTGGTATGTAGCGCTCGCACGATGATCCAGGGCCTGCCTGAAATGATAGCCAAGTTATTGACAACATAACTAACGTTCTTGTGGATTCAATACCTACATAAGTATGAAGTTTTAATTATTTTCTAGGATCAACATTAGTGACGGGGCCTGTAGAGGGCCAAAGCCTGCCGGGGTCGCGGGACCAAGGGATTACCGTGACCCCGGTACGTAAAGGGCTATTGAAGGACACCGTGGATTTTAGTCAGTACAAGTCTGACAGTCCCTCCCGCCCTGCCTTGGGTGGGAGGACTCATTTGATGATTTTACCACGATAAAAAAAAAGGATCAACATTAGAAGCATCCTGTTGATTTATGTATAAGTATATTAATTGAATCAACAGTGATTAACAACCTACATAAAGTGCGATTCATATCCAATAGATATACGAGGTAAGCTGAAGCACAATACTTATTCAGCAGCACTATACCGTAAGTTGCGGGACTGTCTAAACTGACTGACTGCTGTTTAGAGCTAAGAAGTGAAAAACGAGGCCAAATCATCAACCCGGCGAATTAACTTACATCAGGAAATTGACAAGCAACGTGATGTCCCTTCCCTTGGCAGAGTCTCCGGTATCTGACAGCGCAGTACTGATGTTCCTCGGGGATGGCCACCACCAGACTCGTCACCGACACCCACAGTAATGACCAACGGCACATGGTTATTTAACTGGAAATTGAGATACTGAATTAAACTGGACCAGAATCGACGGCGCGTATTATTGCTCGCGTGCTTTCTTAGACCTTCTCTTTCTCTCTTTTAGAGCTATCGGGGGTCAGTTACGTCTAAGGGCCTTAAGATTAAGGCCTCGTCGCGCATGCGGCAACATGCGGTAGTGTAAAGAACCTACGGCGGAAATAGAAACATACGGCGATGTACCCACAGAACGTTAAAGACGAAGTGGCAACAATTGGCGCCGTATAGCCCGCCTTGACGCACCGAGTGTCCGCAAGCGTGTACGTTTAGCACCTCAGGCCTCTCTGGAACGGAGCCTGCAACTCAAGCATGAGCATGCTTGAGTTGCAGTATGTGGAAGCATTACCACACGTCGCAGACCCACTTTCCCCAGAGCGGAGAACATTTAAAAGCTTGAAATAGAGCTAGTAAGTATATTAAGAGGAAGATTCCTCTAAATATATCTTCTGTATAAATGTTATAAAGCTGAAGAGTTTGTTTGGTACTTATAGCGTGGTAATCTCAGAAACTATGTGTTCGAATTGAAAAACTATTGGAATTAAGTGTTGGATAGTACATTTATTGAGGAAGGATGTTGGCTATACAGCATCATTCTACTTCTACGATCAAAAGGGCGAGGGAGAAACCTTGGAGAACAGTTAGTTAGCTATCTAAGTGGAGAGGATGTCTTAAGCGAACAGGAATCGTCTACTGGTATCCTGTCATTGGTTGAATTTTTCATGTCACCTATACAGCTGCTCTGCTTTTGAACTGATGGATTAGTGGAAACAGCAGCGATGTACGAGCACATTTATAGGTAATTAGTAGTTTGGAACCCAGTCTCAGATTGCTACTGAATACTTAATGAAAATTTCGTCAACACCTACGAAGACAAATGGCATAAAAAAAGCACTGGGCCTTATAAACCGGAGGCTTATGAAGTTGCACTGAACTTTCCCCCATAAGTTTCGTCATTACATCTAGTTTCTACTTATTGTGGTATTTTTTAGCTTACCATTTACGTTTAAGACAACTTAGAACTCCAATAGAACATAATATATGAATGCAAACAAAAATGTGACGATACTACATTACTTTCACATAAAAATATATCAAAAATATAACAGGCGGTAGGACTGCCGGCTGTACAAGTCCTACAAATCTGACATATTAGTATTATGACATTATGTGTGACACGGCTTCAGAATTTCAACAAGAAGTTTTTTATTTTAGCTCTATGATCCACTCCGTCTCATTAATCCGGGGGTGGGTGAGCATTTAGGCCCTAAACGCTATGTTTGGCTATTGAACAAAGCGATGACAATAGGTAACACCGAATTCACTCTGTGACTTCGAAGGCTAAATGAACGAAAATTTAGTCAGTACGAGTCCAGCCCCTTCTGCTGCATCCAAAGGGCAGGAGGATTTATTTCATGACTTTACCACCAGTTCTTTCGGAGGACACGGACATAAGGATTAACAGGCCCTCATTCTCGATCTCGCTTGTTGGCTCGAGCACTGTTTATTAAATGTTGATTATGAGTCATTTTTTACTATAAATGGAAATAAAACAAGAACATTTATACAGATCGATACTTATATTTTGGATACAGTAATTTACATATTATTTTTATTATTCGTATATTTACATTTCATACAATTATTTGTAGGACTACCTACTTATACCTATTAAATATAGCAGCATTCATATTTATAAAATAATTGGGTATTTGTGTCAGTTTTCAATTAACAATTACTGGCATCTAAATTAATGCCTGCATAATTAGACTGCAGGGCATACGTCTCTCCTCTTTTCATAGGGTAACGGAAAAAGCTCTTTGTCATTTTGTTGCTTTGATGTGAAAGATTTGCTTTTATGCCATTTATGTAGGTACCAAACAAGCATTCAGCCCGCCTGGTGAAAAGCGGTCACACCATAATCCGGCTAGGTGAATTTAAAAAAAAAACCGTCATCGCTAAACGAATTTGAACTTAGTTATCTAGGGACATTTCACTTCCGCACGAATTTTTATTTCCGTGTAAGTGCCCATTCGCACGAGCACTTTATTTTTGGGCGTTAAAGAAGCGCTGAGTTTGAATAAAAAGGTAAATTGAACCCGTCTAGCACTTAAGGTCAAAAACAGTTCGAAAAAAAGCATCGCGCTTTAGAAGCGCTAACGTGTGGACAGAGACATGGAATTGCATTCGCTCTATTTCGACGCTTTTTTAACGCCGACAAAAAAGCGCTCCTGCGATTGGCCTCTAACAAAGATAAGAAAAAAAAAAACTAATACGCTGCATGTTGAACCTAATCATAACGCGATTAGTGACTCAGTTTCGTTGAAGAAGTCTATAAAAAAACGTCGTTTGATATACGTGGGCATTTGTTATTGCTGTTCTCTGCTCCATATCAGCCTCGCCAATGGCTTGGCTGCTAACATTCCACCTCAAAATCTTAGGTCAAACGTCTCAAAGTTGAAAGCAATTACAAACTTTCCCCACTTCGAAAAGTTTTATTTTAGGCTCTTTTTGAAGAGCTCCTTGTTGTAGCTTATTCAGAAAACCTCGGAGAGGAGTTTTTTCCACAACCTATTTATTCTCATGAAGTTGGTAGATAAGATGTAAGGCACCACTTCTTGGATGACTCATACTTATCGTTTCGTGTATGAGCTAAATACAATAAGGACACATCAATCGTAACGTCAAGGGAATGTTTTTTTGTATGATCCGCTCATTTAGAAGACTAGAAAATAAATAATGTACCTTTATACTACACCTGCGTGGAAAGTACCTTGATACTTTATGAAATTTACGGTAGAAAGTACGTCATTGCATATCGAACAAATATGCGGGGAGAAAACGCTTTCTCTCCCGCTCAGATGCGTTTTCTCCCCGTATCAGGGTACTTCCCTCGTAGGTGTAGTATAAAGCACTATTTATCACTCGAGAGAAGTGAGCGATTCCCGATCTCGGGTGTTTTAAAGCCCTCGCCTACGGCTCGAGCTTCAAACGACACCCTCGACGGTAATCGCTCACTTTCCCCTCTCGGTAAACAATGTACCATTTCAATTCCCTATAAGTATTTTCTTCTTTTTAAAGACATCACAGTCATGTTTCTGTCATGGTTTATCTTTGACGGTAATTAATTTAAGACATTCCGGATTCCACTTAGCCCCTTCGTACACAAGGCGACGCAAGTCTCCGATACCTTACGACTTTGGCATCCAGGCGACTATTTCAATACAAATCCATAGAGGTTCGTACACTGGCACGCGTCAATGGATACCAAAGTCGTATGGTATCGGAGACTTGCATCGCGATGTGTACGAAGGGCACAACTCAAATAACATTATCATGGATAAATGTCGAGCCGATTTCTAGATTTTAACTCTCTGTACAAAGCCGAACTTTTTAGTTTATGGCATTAATTTAGATGCCGTCTTTTATTACTGAATACAGATTACTATATTTTATTCAATAAAACCCACATGTAAATAAAGCTGTTTTAATAATTTAAATCTTTTTATTAACTGAAATAAATCTTAAAAAATAATTGTTTAACACTGTTTTCACTTAAAAGGTACAATACTATATTATATGTATAAATTAAAATACTAACTTAAAGCAAAAATAATAAAAAATATTATACTTTTTATAAAATAAGTTTTAACAACAATTTATTTTTATCAATGAAAGATTTAAATTTTTAAAACAGATCAAATTAAATTGCCGTTTATTTCAATTATTTAAACATTATCGATAAGTGAGATTTTTTAATTATTATATTTAAATTATATAAATGCATGTTCATATTATAATATAACATGTTAAAATCATAAGACTTTCATGGAAAATAAATATTCGATATTAGCAAATACTATTTATTTAGATGTTCAAATTATGTGAAATGGCCGTTCTTGCTAATTTAAAATAAACTTGATCCACAGTGGTGCAAACATTGTATAGTCAATCTAATTACTTCACCGCCATAAGGTTGAATATCAAATAGCATAAGAACAGTATATCTTTACAAAACATGTGAAAATTCAAAAGTATTGATATTTTTTAATACTTTATTAACATGGATATTTTAGCGTGTGGCAAGTCGCTAACATCTGGTTCCCTTTTTAAATACGATTGTCAGAGATGATTCAGTTCTTTTTTTAAACAGAGGATCTAAAACGGCCACTTCAAGCAATATTCCTAATCATTCACTTCGCAACGTCATTGGTTAATATTTATTCACGGAGTGAATCATAAGGAATATTGCTAAGTGGACATTTTAGACCCCCACTTCAATATTAAAACATACAGAAATGTGGTAAAATATACTAGTAGCTGCTAAAAAGGGTAAAAGAAAAATGATTATACAAAATGACTTCGATCATCCACTGTAGTCGACACTAGTTATTTTAAACAGACGAAACATTTGCAATATGAAACTTATCAACCAAAAAGGGCTTACATTAATGGACATGTTGTAGAGAGCTTGTATTTGCCCAAATAGGTTAAATAAGTTTATAAATTCGTATAAAACTCAAAAATTTTGAAAGAATTGATAGTCCAGCAAATTAACTACCCACTTAAAAACATTGCAAATCAAACCAATTCAATCAAATTAAATATATAAATAAAAATTATCGGATTTTTTTTCGGATACTTAAATATCCAATAATTTATACTTATTTATTTATTCCTATTTTGGATAGGTACTTGTGTTTTTGTTGTTTCTGGTCTTGGTGTTTATTTCTGAGTTTAAATGTTTGCAAACGTACCCACGACGCATTAGAAATTCTTAGTGTGCGGCAACTTTTAAAAATTTTATGTAAAGAATTCATCATCATTTAATGTTTTGTCTGTGCAGAACTGTGCCTTATGTTTTTTTTTAATAATTATATTCTATTGACTGTCTTTTAAAAAAATATTTCTGAATATTACATATTTATAGAAAACGTAAATTCTCTGCTAACACTGAGATCACATAATTGTGTTAAATTAAAATGTTTTATTTAATTTTGAAATTCATTGAACTTTGGCATTTCGCAAAATAACCATCACATGAGATATATTTCAACAGATGCAATAAAAAAGTAAAAAAAAAATAGAAAAAAAAAACTTAGTTTTACCTAACATTCGGAATATCGATACTTTTTACAAATTTGCGATGATATTATAATTAATACTAAATAAGGCATAAAAATATTTATGTTGGACTAAAAACGAGTAATTAAGTTGCGTACAAAGTTAGCTTTTATAATTAATAATTATTTAGATAAAATACGTTTTTTACATCTAAGGCTATAATACAAAAATGTATGTGAATGTTGTATTCGGATCTTCAAATTTATATTTATTAAAAAAATTATAGAAAAAAATATTTTCGCTTTTTATTTAACTGGGTTCGATTAATACACTCTATAGTAAACATTTCAAGATCATTTTATGATTACTTTTCTTCTGTATAAAAAAATTCGATTACGAGCAAGAGTCGAATTTTTCTTTCCACAGAAAATCTTTATAATTCGCGACGCAGGCGTTAATGTGTATAATACTTAAAATTAAAAAACAAAATGTTCATATATTCAAATTGACACAGCTGAAATACAGGATATAAAAAAAATGTTACAAAAATCGAAAAAATCCAACACAACATTCACAAACTAAATGCGTTCACACAAACAAACGAAAAATCATTATATATTACATCATTTACAATTCAGTCGTAATAAAAATATGAATATCGTAGTCTTATTCAAAGCGGCACTATTTACATCTATTTATTATATGTAGTAGTGACTTTACGTATAAATAACATTACTTATTACTATTTCAAATTATCGGTTTAATAGTTCAACTTAATAAAAAAAAGGTTTAAAGTATTTCTGATAACTGGGAAAAAATGAAGGAGGAAGAGAGAGAGGAGGAAAAGGAGGAAGAAAACAAAAAGGTTACACTGAGCGTAAAAATCATCGATCACTTGTTTGTCATTGATTACTTTAGCGTAAGGAAAAAAAAATCGTGACAAGAATAATTCGATTGCATGCAGGACTTGTACCTGCGACCTTCTGATTCAGTACACCAGAGACCTAACCATCTAGGCTATCACAGTCATGCTGGGTAAGGTCAAATTTTTCGTTCCACGTTTTGTCTACCAACAATGCTTTAAAAATCGCGATGCAGGAGTTAATGTGTACAATAAAACATTTAATTTTGTTTCAGTAGTGTCTCCTCATGCGTACCCTTCGCCCAATTTTATATCTACAGGCATTACTTATAGAGTTCGTAATTAAGTGACATTTATAAGTGTATGAGGGTCCTTAAAGTAAAAAATATGCATAGGATATCGATGCCCAAACCTATGAATTTTGTATTTCAATATCAGCTTCTCTAAAAATGTAAAAAAAAAAATGGCGGTGCGATTGGCTGTTGCGCTACGAATCGTGTTATTCAATTTCCCCATGGAACAACAGGTTGTTGTCACGGGTCTGTATGGTTTTGTATGTGAGTTTAAATGTTTGTAAACGCAACCCCGATACAGAAGCAATTGTAAAATTTAAATGAAAAAGAAAAACTAATACACATTTTTTCTTTTTTAAATTATTTTTCAATAGGTGACTTTGAACCTCGTTTTTATTAAGTTAAACCTTTAAACAGACAAATAATTGTGATGATACGCATATATTACATCGTTGTCTGCTTATATCCAACAACACAGATCAACGCATTATAAAAACTTACTCTAAAAAAAAACTACGCGCAACATTTTTACGTGAAAAATTGTCTTTTATATAGGTTTTTTTTCGGTACGACGATGTCAATTTTAAAAGCCAAATGATTTTGATCCTTATTACGCCTAATTTAATCTGGTTATAGTGATCACAATAATTTTAGACGAATTTTAAAAATTCAGAGAATGAGATTCTTTATTTCAAGATTCATAATTATTATTTGATTTGTTTGATAATATCAACGGTATTGTAAATATCACTTAGTGTGCACGTTATAAGGTTCAAAATCGCTAGTTATGTCTTATTTATGTACTTTAAAAATTGACATCGCTCTACAAAACACCGTGTATCTACAACATTATTTTTTGTTTATGCGAAACCTGATACACCGGTCTAGTATTTTTCTGTAAAGAATCTGTGTACAAAATTTTAAAACCGTATCGTAAAGAATCACAAGGTTATGAGTATGTATATTACCTGGTTGTCCGTTCAAAAACATGCTCATTTCGCGGTACACCCGCGTAAACCGCGTCTCCTGTTTTATACACTCGTGACAATAGCTTGGCAATAGGTACCTAACCGTACGGTGATTGTATTGTAATTAACTGGTAATAAAATGTAATTAAAATATTTTTGAAAAAAAATATAACATGGTGAAAAAATTATTGGAATCGAATCAGTTACTGATTCTGAACAAACTATATTCAGGTTTCGCATATACTAAAAATAATGTTGTATATCTTGCAAGCATTTCATTTGCTAGCTATATACTAATTTCATTGAGAAAAATAAATATTATATTAATTACAAATATCGATACTCGAATGGCTCATAATCGATTAACGATATTACTAGGACTAAACTCGATTTACGTTTTCGCACAATACACAGAACCATCGTCGACTTCACTCCGACTCGACTCACACACAACCGTTGCAAAGTGAGCTTTATATCATGCTACTTACAGTTGAACTTTCAACAGCAAGAAATGAGTATAAAACATTCAATGTTGAAAATTCAACCGTATTGTACACGGTTTAATACTCAAATTTCAATGCTGTGCCTCGAATCCAAGTGAAGTCGCCATTGATTCTGTGTATTTGTGAAGACTAACTGGTATAGTTTGCCGATTTGCTTTTCATTTATAAGAGTGCATATTTTATTTTATTATTTTCACTTACATTCATTGTAATAGACTTAAGGTTCAGTTTAGCTTGTGGGAATTCTTGGTAATTAAAATACGTGCTTGCACTATGCTGATTTATTTTCGACTGTTCCTTGACAATATTTGCTTGGATATATTAGGGCGACACACACATGCATACATACTTGATACACTCGTTCACACATACAATGATCTTACTCAACATTCATAAAAGATTCGTTCCTTAAAATTAAAGGCTGCAAAATTATTAATGGCAATTGCTATTTAAATCCGATGATTCCCAGTATACACATACTGAGCTTGTTATTTTTATTTTAAAGTAGAGACTCCTAAAATCAATTTATCTTCATAACAGAGCCAACATAAAAAGGGGTGGTTACTGGGAAAAACATTAAAATCGTGTCACTGTCCTCCAGTGGTGGCCAACGGGTGACGGGGCCTGTAGAGGGCCACAGCCTGCCGGGGTCGCGGGACTAACGAATTACCGTGACGCCGGTACGTAAAGAGCTATTGAAGGACACCGTGGATTTTAGTCAGTACAAGTCTGACAGTCCCTCCCGCCCTGCCCTGGGTGGGAGGGCTCATTTGATGATTTTGCCACGATAAAAAAAAGTGGTGGCCAACGGAATATACAATAAAATTCATATTATTGTCGATCAGTGCTGGCCAAGAGCAATATTTTATAGAATTATGTCACTGTTCACTTTCACCAATGGTGGACATGTGGAAACCAACGTCCAAATCTCCTGTAAGCACCATGACATTTCATTTCATTTCATTCCATCCATTCATTTAATTTAATTCCATTTCACTATTAATATTCCATTAACATAAGATAGCAATACATATTCATGCGGCAAAAAACCCCAAAAATAATAAAAGAAAAAGAAAAACTTTCAGATTCTCAAAACACAAATCGAGTCTCCGTGGTTGCTATTGAGATTTTTAACAAATTATATACAAAAAAAAAACAGACTCCTACAAAACAGACTGACGAACAAACGAAGATTCGCGAGAAACCATCTTGAAAGACATAACTTACGAGTGAGTTGATTTTACAAAAAACTATGAAATATTTTTTACATTAATTAGTGTAGCATAAACAAAGCTGCCATCTTGATTTTAAAGGTCTAAGTTTATTACACCGAAGCGGCAACCGATTAATCATTTCTCGTTGTGTCTTTAATCAATTTTCAACTCAATACTCTAAGAGCACAGTGTTGAAAATCAATTAAAACAAAATTAGTAAGCTCATCGGCAAACCAGACCAGCTGATTGAAAGCCCTTAAAAATAAATATAAATAAAAAAATGCAATGAACTTCTAACCCTACGAACGCAGTCCAATTTTCTTTTAAAGCAAAAGGGGTTTAGATTATGTTGGAAGAAGACGACAAGAATTACATTTTGTAAGGATTAAAAAGGGATAGAGTTAGATTCCAAACGTCTGTAGCATTGCACGAAGCATTTATAAATTATATTATCGTATTATATATTCGAGTTAGTACACATACATTTTCGTAAATTAAAACGTATTGTAGGAGTAAGAAAAAAGAATCAAGTAGAAAAAATTAAGGAGAAGAAAGAATTAGCTTATAGTCTTGATATGCTTGAAAACATAAAAATACAATGTAATTTATAAGTGACACCGAATAAATGTTTTTTTTTTGTTTAAATTTAATTGAAAAAATAAATTTGACTACGTAAAAAATGGGTCTAAAAAGGTCGAAAGAAGAAAATAATTCAAAGAAAAATCCAAAAATGGTCACGGTATATCCGTGGTTGGGTTAAATGTAAAAGTGATTCCAAGGAGCTCGATAAATGTTTGATCCTATTAATTCATTAAAAAATAAAAAGTTTTGAAACTAGGAAGCCAAAAAGAGAGGTATAAATATAAAAAAATGGTAAAGTTTTAAGCACAAATAAAGATAAAAAAAATGATTTATTAGTATCCCATTAACTATCGCCTGAAATTAATATCCAACCTCAATCCTTGTTCCTTTGTTTTTGACAGCTTCTTCTGATTGGACATTTTAAGACTCAGATATGCAAATTCGGTCGTTGATTGGTTAGAGACAAAGATCCAACCGAGATAGATTACTGAAATCCAGCGTTAGAATTCTGTGTAGATTCTTTCCGTAAATTGCGTCCAAGATAAAAGACAAGAAAATAGTATCTGCCGTCTCTTTCCCACATGTCAAAAACCCCAATAATTTTACAATACGCCCAATAATTTGCAACTAGCTTCCTAAACGTGCAGAACGTTTAAAAGTGATACAAATTAGAGTATTTTGGCAACTTTCATATATGGAAGTGAAACAGTTAGGTACTTATTACTACAATGTTTTTTTATTAGTTATTTTATACAAAAATGTTTTAATCAACGTTGTTGGTGTGTTTTTATATTGTGATGTGGTCTTGACTTGTAATTAAACGATACAATTTTGTTGATTTAAAATGTGGATTAAGCTTTTTGTTGCAAGCAGTATTTGAACCTAAGGCTATTTGATTCAGTACATCAAACATTTATCAACCGGGCCATCGCAGTCATACTCACAGAGTCGAATTCTGCATTCCATTCTTAATATCTTACTGTTGACGTTGCAAGTTCAAATCCTGCTTGTAATCGAATTTTTCTTTCCATAATTAATTTTTTTACAATTCGCGACAAAGGCGTCAAAACGTTAAATAATAATAATAATGGATGTTAGGAAAATATGAAAATAATTTTTAGTTATTATTTTAACGTTGCATTCATTTCTGAGATATTTTACGGCAGTGTTTAACTTCATTTAGTATAAAAAAAAATATTATTAAAACTACCATTTTTTTTTTCATAGTCTGATATGGCTACCCATCCTGTCTCTGGTGTCAAAGTAAATTATGGCAACTTCTAGTATGTTAATAAATAAATGTTTACGAGACCAATTTCAACCATAGAGAGGCGTGTGTCCCAGCAGTGGGATAGGGTGGACTAAAGACAAAATTGTATCGCTTAAAAAAAATCTAGAACCACGTGTGTTCTCTTATCGGGCTTACCAAGTCATACAAACCATACAATACATTAACTGAGTATTATAGTTATTTATAAAATGTTACACTTTGAGCAATGCACTACTTGTGTCCTATGTACAAAGTTCAATACATACATTGTCTATATACATCGGTGTGGGTATCTGAAACAAATTAAATTGAAGTTAGTTTTGTGAGTTTTAGAGTCTATTTTTACTTAAAAACTTTGTATGTGGTGTAGAAGTCTACAAATTAATAAGATTTCTTGACTTTTTATAAATTAATAGATTTTAATCATGTTAGAAAATTCATAATTTTGTCTATATTAAGGAGTGGCCACCATTATAAATTTGGAGTCAGTTAGAGCTTTTTTTTTATTTTTATCGTGGTAAAATCATCAAATGAGTCCTCCCACCCAGGAGGAACTGTCAGACTTGTACTGACTAAAATCCACGGTGTTCTTCAATAGCCCTTTACGTACTAGGGTACGTACAGGGTCACGGTAATCCCTTGGTCCCGCGACCCCAGCAGGCTTTGGCGTCGGTTAGAGCTAGTAAAAAATAACTCGAGAACTCTTCAACAAAAGATAATAGTCCGTCCGACATGGAAAATGAGTCTAATGATGTATTTATTACTACTTACAAAGCATTTTGATGATAACAGGGTGACCACTATTTACTAAAATCAATATTCCCTGACTTTTCCCGGTTTTCCAGGCGCTTTTTCAAGTTTATCCCTAACCATAATCTTTAATTTTTTACCATAATTTTACTTCAAATCACAAATTAAGTCTCGAACCCTGACCATTAAATTAGTAGTCTGTTATTGTAAATTAGTAGTTGATAATTAAGTATTTATAGTTCTTAAGGTGCGCTGGAGTAAGCCCGCTAGAGCTTCCCTGACCTCCTTTAAATTTCCCTGACTTTTCCCGGTTTTCCAGAAAGTGGCCACCCAGTGATAACTGTCGGTAGATTGGCGACTTCCTTTTCAAGTTCGGCAATACCTGTGTGGTGTGAGTCAGTGATGGCGCGGCCGCTTGCCGCTGGCGGCGGGCGGGTGCTGCGCGTGGTGTCCCAGCGTCACGAGCGCGGAGGCCACGGCCAGCCCGCCCAGCGGCGGCGCGCGGCCCGTGCCGCCCGTGGGCAGCCGCACCAGCAGGGACAGCACGGCCGCGCGCCCGCCGCGACACGGCTCCAGGGCCACGGGCGCGGGCACGCCGGCTCCTGCACCCAGGATGTTTCATGTCAGAACACACATGTATGGAAGATCAAACGACTTCGAAACTTACCTTGACAATATTTCTTTGGCTACTCAACTCTTTAAGGCCCCTACACAATGCTATGCAACTTTACTGACTAAAGAGGATTAAGGGTCCCCAAAGCCTCGTTCAAAAAAAAGCGTCGCGTCGAGCGGTGCGTTGTGGAAAGACATACATACTGCGATGTATTAGAGCGTTCAAAAAGAAATGGCAACAATTGACAACGAACAATAGCCCGCGCTACACGACGCGTCGCGTGTCCTTGAACGAGTTCTTAATAATTCTGAACATACAGACTCAAATGAACAGTTTATATCATCAGAAAGAAACACAGAACTTACCCGCGCCTCCTTTCTCGAGCTCGACGCACACTTGGCTGAAAGGCCGCGATGCCATCTGCTCCATCTCCACAAATAAACGTTGTCTTCTTCTGTACATGTCATATTTCTGCACAAGGAGAAATAATTTTTGGTTGTAGTAAAATTTGGTTTGGAACTTAGCACCTGGCCATGCGTCCATTTACTGTAGCGAAAGTTCGTGCCACGCGAATTTTCGGGACAGCAAATTATCTCCTGGCATTTTTTGAGTGGATATTTCTTCTATGATGAATATAGATCGGTCACTCATTGAGTGATTAGTGAAGTCCGTTTCACATCCGACAATTTTACCAATAAGATTGTGTATTTCGATATTTTTTAACTTTTGGAGTTTCAGAAAGTATTCAGATTTAAGACACATCTGGCCTACCTAGACACATTGAAGATTTTAATTATTCTGGGTCCAGTTACAGGCATTTTTACAACAGTAATCATTCATGTTAAGATGATATATTATGTGAGGATGATGTAGCAAGTTAAGTGTCCAATCTTAGGAGAATCTTAATCTCAGTTAGCTGACAGCGACTGTTCAAGGATGTACACGTCACCTTACAGAACCAATCAACTCAACCATTTTGAAGGGAACTAAATGATCTGACACACGCGCCACCATCAGTGACACATTTCAGTGGGCATGACAAATACTTTCAACCGCCAGGGTCATTCAAGTCAGTAAAAGACGTAGGTACCTAGTCAATGATAGAATTATTGTACATAGGTAAATCGAGACAGGCTCCGGAATACCAGACAAATTCGAGATAAAAAATATTGTACAACTGATAATAGATTTTTCTTCTTGTATTAACAGGTTTTTACCTATCCTTGGACCCGGTAGATAGCGTTGCGTTTAGCATTGCAATATACAAACCTGTTTAATCTTCCAAAGCGCAGCAGCCACGAGCAGTAGCAGTAAGAAGCAGGAGGAGAACGTGATGAAGAACTGCTGCAGGTTCAACTTGGGGTACTGGGAGAACGAGATCTGTATCCAGAGCGGCGGCCGGAAGTCATAGACGTACACGAAGAACGTCGTTAGCGTCACGTTGTCCTCCACGCCGAATGCGTGCTCCGATTTCGCGAACCTGATGAGCCAGAATGGACATGTAATCAGCTTAGACATGGGGAGCATAACTTTTGGTGTAGGAAACGGTAAAGTAATTCTAAGCTCGCACTTTTTTTATTTTAAATGGCTTTGACCTTTTTTTCATGTGGTAAATTCATCACATAAGTCCCAACCCAGGGCAGAGCGGGAGGGATTGTCAGACTCGTACTTACTAAAATCCACGGTGTCCTTCAATAGCCCTTTACGTACCGGCGTTACGGTAATTCGTGAGTCCCGCGACCCCGGCAGGCTTTGGCCCTCTACAGGCCCCGTCACTATGCTGACACTCCTTGAGGCGCGCGTGGAACACAACGTATTATTCTATCTATCTTAAAGAAATGGATTAAAAACTTACTTAAATCTAAAATTAGTGCAATTAACATCACTGAACAGCGTCCTCTCAGCGGGATCACTCCTGGTCCTCACGGTGAGGTTCATGCGAGCGTGAGCAGAGCACGTGATGCTGAAGTCTGCGTCCACGTCTGGCTTCACGGGCGCGTTCCTGAAGTTTATCGCTGAAAGATGACGGTCTTCTTTTTTTGATAGGTTGAAGGTGAACTGGTAGTCTACTGCGAGGTCATCTGTGGAAGAAGAGAGGATCTTAGAGAAGTCATAGCAGAATATTAGGGTAGGGTAGGTTACAGCAATAAATACAATTTTTTTAATCCGTCAGTTAGTGTGTTGAAAAATAATGGACACCTATTTTTCGTTATTGTGAGTCATTGGAAATTGACAAAAATAAAACGCTTCAAAATTCGGGAGTGGGGACTTGTGGCGTGAGCGTTGCATCTTCGTCAATTTTGGTTTACGTAACAAAAGAAAAATTAAGGGTGAAATATTTTTTTTAATCTATCTTTCGGATTAATTAATATTTTTTAAGAAAAATAGCCTATTAGAAATTAAAGCCGTGGCTTTAAAAAAAATAGTAATCCTTTGGCTCGCGACCGCCGTTCTGTCGGAGTCCGGCAGGAGTTCCAGTTCTTTCTGTGTAAGTTTGAATCATCTTAGGTGTAATTTTTGGGCAAGATTGAGGTTAACAACAAATCCATTTTTTTAACGTCGATGTTTTTTTCTATTCACGCTTTAACTATTGACTTTTGGAAAGACCAGCGCATCATCATTATCAAGCCAGACGCTTTGTCGAAATGGGTAAGAAGGCGTCATTATTATCAAATTTTGGTTCGAGTGCGCAAGTAACAAATATTTGTATGACAAACAAGCAGTCGTTCCGGGTCTGGGTCTTGATTTATGTAAGTTTAAATGTTTGTCAACCCTGCGGCCGTATTATGACGTCTTAAAACCAGGGTTGTTCCAGTGACTGCTATGCCGGAGGTCGTGGGTTCGATTCCCACCCAGGACAAATGTTTGTGTGATGAGCACGATCATTTGTTCTGTGTCTGGGTGTAATTTATCTATAATATGTATATATTTAGAAATATATAAGTATGTTTATCAGTTGTCTAGTACCCATAACACAAGCTCTGCTTAGCTTGGGACTAGATGGCGTTGTGTGATAGTTGTGGAATATTTACTATATTATTTATATATTAACCGTGAAATATTGTGTTGTCAAGTTACAAGGAAATCATACCCATATGTGTTTTGAATAAATTATAATAACGAAATAGAAGTGAATGCAATAATTGCTTCTTGTGTTAGCAAGTTCTTTTCAAACAGAAACGGTGACAATAAAAACATTGACATGACTGTAACTGACATCGATATCAGGTGTTAGTACAAGTACTGTCAACGCTGTGCCGTATACCATATTGGGCACCTGGCACCTTCGAAAAAATTTCACAGGAGGCACCTGAGCTAATGGGTCATGTGCCATGTGTCAGGTGCCATTCAGCGGGTGCCCAATATGGAATACCTCAACACGCACTGTTCCGTAACCGCCCCTTTCAAAACTGATTAATAAAGTGAAGTTCTGTAACAAAATAAGTATATATAATAAGTAAGTAGTTCAGTAATATAGCAATGTATCATTTAAGTTTTTGTTTGTGAAATTATATAAAAAATAAAATATTTTTGATAACATTAAAAAAAAATGTTGCAGTGAGTAAAAGAGAGAACAGAGCTATACAAGTCGTCTAGCGCCACCTCGTTCACTCACTGGAACAAGCCTGGTTTTAAGACGTCATAATACGGGCCCTGGGTGCGTTGACAAACATTCACGGTACAAGGAAAATTCCTGTGTGTGGCAAAAGGCTTTATATTAAAAAAAAAATGGAAAAGCAAGAGCAGAATTGATTTTTAGATGTCCGATGGACACGTTATGCAAGTTTCTTTGGCCATAATAACGGCTCGTTCACGACCTTGCCGTGAGCAGCTTAACGCGGGGCGGAGAGAAGTGAAAACAAATGTGCAGAAATGTTTGATACCGTCCACGAGACGAGGCTCATAGCGAAAACGAGCGCGGTTTTCTCTGAGCAAATCGCTACAGCGGTAAAAGGTGCTCATAGCGGCAAGAACATAGGAACAATCAAATGAGTGAGAAGCCACGAAACAGAGTGGTATGGAGAGCGGTGTAAAACGGCAAGTCACCCCGCATACGCTAAGACTAAAGTTGTGACTATGCCGAAAGTATTTTTTTTTATCGTGGTAGAATCATCAAATGAGTCCTCCCACCCAGGGCAGAGCGGGAGGGACTGTCAGACTCGTACTGACAAAAAGTGTTCTTCAATAGCCCTTTACGTACCGGGGTTACGGTAATTCGTACAGTCCCGCGACCCCAGCTTGGTGCAATGCTACAAACATTTTGCTTTCATGCCGAAAGTATACAATAATTCAAAGTATTTTATTAAAATTACTTACAATAACAAGCCCCCTTGTTGTAGATATCAGCGTGATAATGATTGGTGTTATCACACTTGTCGCACCTGTCCCCCGCTAATCCTTTAGTGCTACAGTAACAGCGGCCCGTGTCGGGCGCGCACGCTACGGCTTGCGCGTTGCATTCACATGCTGGAACAAAAGACAGTTTATGTAAGCGAGCTTGGTATGACGTGACGCGATACAGATTTGCATCGATTGACGATATCGGTCAGATATACACACACGTCGCAGTGCTCGCCCACCGTGCGGCCCGCGCACGGCTGCATGCAGCGCGCCGCACTGTCGCACACCGAGTGGCCGTCGCACTGGCAGGCCTGTAGCTGTGTATATACTCACGTTGGCACACTCCACCGTTGAGCGGGCTGCCCCAGTGGCCGGGCGCGCACACGTCGCAGTGCTCGCCCACCGTGCGGCCCGCGCACGGCTGCATGCAGCGCGCCGCACTGTCGCACACCGAGTGGCCGTCGCACTGGCAGGCCTGTAGCTGTGTATATACTCACGTTGGCACACTCCACCGTTGAGCGGGCTGCCCCAGTGGCCGGGCGCGCACACGTCGCAGTGCTCGCCCACCGTGCGGCCCGCGCACGGCTGCATGCAGCGCGCCGCACTGTCGCACACCGAGTGGCCGTCGCACTGGCAGGCCTGTAGCTGTGTATATACTCACGTTGGCACACTCCACCGTTGAGCGGGCTGCCCCAGTGGCCGGGCGCGCACACGTCGCAGTGCTCGCCCACCGTGCGGCCCGCGCACGGCTGCATGCAGCGCGCCGCACTGTCGCACACCGAGTGGCCGTCGCACTGGCAGGCCTGTAGCTGTGTATATACTCACGTTGGCACACTCCACCGTTGAGCGGGCTGCCCCAGTGGCCGGGCGCGCACACGTCGCAGTGCTCGCCCACCGTGCGGCCCGCGCACGGCTGCATGCAGCGCGCCGCACTGTCGCACACCGAGTGGCCGTCGCACTGGCAGGCCTGTAGCTGTGTATATACTCACGTTGGCACACTCCACCGTTGAGCGGGCTGCCCCAGTGGCCGGGCGCGCACACGTCGCAGTGCTCGCCCACCGTGCGGCCCGCGCACGGCTGCATGCAGCGCGCCGCACTGTCGCACACCGAGTGGCCGTCGCACTGGCAGGCCTGTAGCTGTGTATATACTCACGTTGGCACACTCCACCGTTGAGCGGGCTGCCCCAGTGGCCGGGCGCGCACACGTCGCAGTGCTCGCCCACCGTGCGGCCCGCGCACGGCTGCATGCAGCGCGCCGCACTGTCGCACACCGAGTGGCCGTCGCACTGGCAGGCCTGTAGCTGTGTATATACTCACGTTGGCACACTCCACCGTTGAGCGGGCTGCCCCAGTGGCCGGGCGCGCACACGTCGCAGTGCTCGCCCACCGTGCGGCCCGCGCACGGCTGCATGCAGCGCGCCGCACTGTCGCACACCGAGTGGCCGTCGCACTGGCAGGCCTGTAGCTGTGTATATACTCACGTTGGCACACTCCACCGTTGAGCGGGCTGCCCCAGTGGCCGGGCGCGCACACGTCGCAGTGCTCGCCCACCGTGCGGCCCGCGCACGGCTGCATGCAGCGCGCCGCACTGTCGCACACCGAGTGGCCGTCGCACTGGCAGGCCTGTAGCTGTGTATATACTCACGTTGGCACACTCCACCGTTGAGCGGGCTGCCCCAGTGGCCGGGCGCGCACACGTCGCAGTGCTCGCCCACCGTGCGGCCCGCGCACGGCTGCATGCAGCGCGCCGCACTGTCGCACACCGAGTGGCCGTCGCACTGGCAGGCCTGTAGCTGTGTATATACTCACGTTGGCACACTCCACCGTTGAGCGGGCTGCCCCAGTGGCCGGGCGCGCACACGTCGCAGTGCTCGCCCACCGTGCGGCCCGCGCACGGCTGCATGCAGCGCGCCGCACTGTCGCACACCGAGTGGCCGTCGCACTGGCAGGCCTGTAGCTGTGTATATACTCACGTTGGCACACTCCACCGTTGAGCGGGCTGCCCCAGTGGCCGGGCGCGCACACGTCGCAGTGCTCGCCCACCGTGCGGCCCGCGCACGGCTGCATGCAGCGCGCCGCACTGTCGCACACCGAGTGGCCGTCGCACTGGCAGGCCTGTAGCTGTGTATATACTCACGTTGGCACACTCCACCGTTGAGCGGGCTGCCCCAGTGGCCGGGCGCGCACACGTCGCAGTGCTCGCCCACCGTGCGGCCCGCGCACGGCTGCATGCAGCGCGCCGCACTGTCGCACACCGAGTGGCCGTCGCACTGGCAGGCCTGTAGCTGTGTATATACTCACGTTGGCACACTCCACCGTTGAGCGGGCTGCCCCAGTGGCCGGGCGCGCACACGTCGCAGTGCTCGCCCACCGTGCGGCCCGCGCACGGCTGCATGCAGCGCGCCGCACTGTCGCACACCGAGTGGCCGTCGCACTGGCAGGCCTGTAGCTGTGTATATACTCACGTTGGCACACTCCACCGTTGAGCGGGCTGCCCCAGTGGCCGGGCGCGCACACGTCGCAGTGCTCGCCCACCGTGCGGCCCGCGCACGGCTGCATG
The DNA here is from genome assembly GCA_943136025.2 of Agrotis puta. Lineage (NCBI taxonomy): Eukaryota > Metazoa > Arthropoda > Insecta > Lepidoptera > Noctuidae > Agrotis > Agrotis puta. Next base: position 3,423,300 of record OW964190.2, on the reverse strand, counting down.
CAGCGCGCCGCACTGTCGCACACCGAGTGGCCGTCGCACTGGCAGGCCTGTAGCTGTGTATATACTCACGTTGGCACACTCCACCGTTGAGCGGGCTGCCCCAGTGGCCGGGCGCGCACACGTCGCAGTGCTCGCCCACCGTGCGGCCCGCGCACGGCTGCATGCAGCGCGCCGCACTGTCGCACACCGAGTGGCCGTTGCACTGACAGGCCGGACATGCCGTGAAGTGCCACCTGTTACAAGAAAAAGATACAAGTTAAGCCACATGAAAGTGAGGAAGGTTCCAAGCCTGGTATATAAAAGCGATCACGAGTAAAGCGGAGCTTTTAATCGTACGCGTAGGTCCGTTGAAGGACACGCATCGCGTCCGGCGACGCTTGCAGTTGTGCGTTAATCGTTGCCGCTACTTGTCTAAAAATTTTTGCGGCTCGTCCCGCGTGTCGCGTGTCCTTAAACAAGGCCGTAGGGCGAGGCCACAACACTGCGTTGCGGCGTCGCATCGTAAAAATCGCAGTCAAAATAGGTGGTTTTCGCGATACGACGCCGCAACGCATTGTTGTGGCCTCGCCCGTAGACTTGACTAATGAAACAATGTCAATTAAAGTCTTGGAATATAAATGATGCAATTGTACCTACTGTGCGGCACAGTGAACGGCAATTTGTGTCACTCACTGTTCGCTCGGCGGACTCACTCAAGCAAACACGAACAAATTGTACGTGAACATTCTAAAAACGTTCGCGCACATCTGAATACTTTTGTGCGCGCACGTTGCTAAACTTGGTTTAGCACTCTATTGTGGTGGAATCCTACCATTAGATATTTACTCACCGATGTTGCGCGCACACTTTAGGCGCATGCGGCCTCCGCGCCCCCCCCGGCAGACACAGCCCCCGCCCCCCGCCCGCGCCGTCGTCGCACCAGCCGCACGCGGGCTCCGCGCGGCACGCCGCACACGACACGTGCGCCGCACAGCCGCGCGCCGCGCCGCACGCTCCTGCGGCGCCGCCGCCCCCCATGGTGGACCACGCGCGACACCCGCCCAGAGGGAACGACGCGCCGTATGCGTTCTGGGACAGGGAAATGAGATTATTGTGTGGGTTCAGCTATCGTATCGCGTGGCTTACTGTCTAATAACGGTTCTTCTTAACATTCACCGCAATGCTAAATTGGTTCAACCCAATGTTCTTAGTGCGATTTTTTTTACGTTGACGCGATAGTAACGTTTAAGGTGCATTGTCACACATCAGTCACCGTCGTACTAAACAATATCTGGTAAATCACTTCAGCTCAACCTTCAATTTTTCCAACAAACATATACAAAAATATAACACAATGAACTGTTTCAAACACTTATTTTAAAATATGGGTCCATGATCGCACATACCTTGTCGACGCACCGTCCTGCGGACGCGCACCAGATGCACTCCTCGGCGGTACAGTTGGCGCACGTGGAGAACGTGGAGCACGGCGCTGCGCACGGCCCGGCCGCCGCCACGCTCCTGGACACAACACTTCAACGTTATTTCTCTAAAATCTGATTTGGTAGCTACTAAGTAAAGTCACGAGCAATAGTATGTATACACTTTTTTTATTTTTTAGCGTGGTAATATCATCAAATGAGTCCTCCCACCCAGAGCAGGGTAGGAGGGACTGTCAGACTTGTACTGACTAAAATCCACGGTGTCCTTCACTAGCCCTTTACGTACCGGGGTCACGGTAATTCGTTAGTCCCGCGACCCCGGTAGGCTTTGGCCCTCTACAGGCCCCGTCACTATGCTGACACTCTTTGAGGCGCGATTGGAACACAACGCGCCGTCGACCCGGGCATGGTCCATGGTCGGACAGCGAGTTGCCCATTAAGTATGTATACACTAAGCAGTATTCAAAAGCGATGTTCTGCTACCATATTGATTAAAATTTTGCCTTTTCATTAGACTACTATTTTGGAAGCCATACAATTACGAAATAGGTTTTATTTCAAAGTGGAAACCAGTATTTCACGAGTAAATTGCGTTTGAATTTTGTTGGGTGTATACATGTTATTGCTCGTGACTGTATCTGACTGCTACGTTTTCAAAAATAGTTCCGAATTAGCCTATCTTCACAAGATAGATCGCAACTTAACGATAACTGACAAATGCACTGACTAGACAGGTCAAAGCAAAGAAAGAAATGTTCAATCTATCAGAAATCATATAAAACTCTCACCTGATGTCTTCAGATGAATTGACTGGTTTACACTTTATCGTGTCATAGTCCCAGAAGCAAGCTCGTTGGCTTAATTCCTCAGATCCCTGGTGAAAAAAGAAACATTAAATTATGTAAATTAATAATTATGTTAACTTATGAAAATACTTTTAATTAGTACTATTTATATTGGTTAAATTAGCTGGTATTCATTAAAAAAAACGACGGGTTGCACTCTGGGAGTGCCGGCAGAAGTGAAAACTTGAATAGTAATAAACACACACGAACATTCGCGCAAGCGCCCTGCGCCGTCTTACGAATTTTCGATCAGGTCACGTGTCCTGACGCGAGTTTAACATTTTTTACCCATTCCAAAAATAGTGCACAACGCCGCTAAAGAAGTTTTCACTTCAAAAAAATTAAATAGCAATACATAGGGAAACTTCAAAAACGATCACAAGTATTGTTCCCACTTCTGGGACACAGGTCTCTTCTCTGTGAGAGATTGGGTAGTATTCAACCACGCGAGCCCAGTGCGGATTGATAGATGTCACATGTCTTCGAATTTGTAGGACAAGCCGGTTTCCTCAGGTCGCGGGACTCACGAATTACCGGTACGTAAAGGGCTATCGAAGAACACTGTGGATTTTAGTCAGTACGAGTCTGACAGTCCCTCCCGCTCTGCCTCGGGTGAGATTTTGAGAGCATTTGTGACGAAATAAATTGCAAGAAGTAGTACTCGTAAGTCGCGGCCGATACCACATGGCCACCACTGAAAAACGATCTTTTTTTTCATTTTTCTTTATTTTAACGCTAGTTACTACCCGCGAATTTTCTCGAAATTTTAACAGTACTTCAATATTCAATTTATTTGTTGAGTTCAAAATGTACAGACGCCAGCTCATCAACCTACTTCAATCTGTCAAATTTCTTTAATATATTTTGAGCCTTATCACAATAGTTAAAAGTTAATGTTCGATTGGTCCAATTTGGAAGATATGGGTAGATTGCTAAGCGAAATGCATACACTTTCTGCTGGATTTCTAACGGGAAAATCCTTTTGCGCAAAAACCCTGATACAAAGGAATCACACATAGTTAAAACCGAACAGTGTTTGTTAGATTTAGAATTTAAAAAGTGACTATCTTCTAATCACTTACCTTGTAGTTTTATATCTTTTAACATTTCGCTTAATTATCTTAATATCTCTATATTATTTTATTGTAGATTGTGTAACGATAAGACAGAATCATGTTTATATAAAATTCAACTTAACTTTGGCCAATTAAACTTCACATCGGTAATAAATGTACCTGTATATAGTAATAGTGAGATCTACACTGGGACGGACGCAATTTTAATGCAGCTGCAACTTCAACCGATTATCAGCATTATTAGTATTTTAATTCGTTATTATTGTACTACATCGGTCACGTTGAATTTATACGGTATAAAACAATTGTTAAAAAATGACGGATAGCATAAATATTGCAGCCAATGCGATTGATAAATTTAAAGTTGCCAACTCCCATATTTGTACACCGGACCAGTGTATAGGCCTTATTGCGGATCCTAACACCTATCTTAAAATCATTCATATTAATATAAGAAGCATAAATAAAAATTTAGACCAATTTATATCCATGCTGACTGTGATCAAATTTGAATTCGACCTAATCATACTTTCTGAGTGCTGGTTAAAAGGATCAGGCCCACCACCTTATCTCGATAATTACACATCTCATGCTACAACCAACAATCTGACACAAAACGATGGAGTTGTAATGTACGTTAGGAACGGACTAGGATGTGCTATATCTGAACCATCGTTTTCAGATGCTAATTGCTTAGTTTGTTGTTTGAAGAATACCGCTATAATCGGGCTTTACCGATCACCATCACGTTCAGACCTAACCAAATTTTATCAGAGTCTGGAAACACAAATGACCAATCTAAAATCATTCAAAAATATAGCTGTGATAGGAGATCTTAATGTCGACATAAAAGAGAGCAATAATAATATCGACCGAAACTCGAGCGACTATCTACTATTTACAGCCTCGTTAGGCCTATTGCCGGCACATGTGTATCCTACAAGACTCGAAAATTGCCTTGATCATATTTTAGTAAAATCCAATAGTTCAGCAGAAGCTATTATATTAGACACCCATATAACTGATCATCTTCCCGTCATTTTATGCTTAAAAGAAGCAAAAAAGCTGTATCAGGACACAAATAGGATCATAACGCGCCTAGACTACTCCTCTATCAAAGCAGACATTGACCAAAGTGATTTTAATTTAGTTATAAATGAAACTGACGCGAACATTGCCACTGATAGTCTGATCTCAGTTATGAGTAACGTTATAATAAAGCACACAAGTCAGAAAAAAGTTAGTAGGCGAACCCGTATTTTGAAACCGTGGATCACTGAAGGATTGCTACGTTGTATATTGAACCGCGATAGAATGCACCTTAAACTAAGGAAAAATGCTGATAATGCAATTCTTCAAACGACATATAAAAGGTACCGAAACTTTTGTGATGCGTTGCTCAGAAAGTTAAAACACGAGTATGAAAAATATCTGTTTAGTAAAGCTCAAAACAGTCCGAAAGCAATATGGGATGTGGTAAACCGAATCTCAGGCAGAAAGTGTCAGTCTCAGCCAGCAAGGGAACTATTAAAATTATCAGCTGATGCTAAATTATCAACAAACTGTGTTAACAAATACTTTGTCAACATTGGGAAGGACCTGGCTGCAAAGCTCATTCCACCGGATAAATTGCCAGTACCCTGCCACGCCAAAGAAAACATATCACAACACAACTCTCTCGGGATACTGCCAGTAAGCCATGAACAAGTGGCTGCGATCATTGGTTCACTTCCTAATAACTGTGCAACTGGCTGGGATAATATTCCAGCCTTGGTAATTAAGCTCTCGCAGAAAGTTCTAGTACCACCTATTACACACATTTGTAACGTATCTATTGCCACTGGCGTATTCCCAAACAGCTTGAAAAAAGCTTTAGTCACTCCTGTGTATAAGGGAGGGGACAGGGACCGACTTACAAACTATAGGCCTATTTCTGTACTGAGTACATTATCGAAGATTTTAGAAAAAATACTTAATAACTGCTTGAATAATTATCTCACCAAATTTAACATAATCTCAGAAAACCAGTATGGATTTAGGTCCGGTGTGTCGACTGAAGATGCTGTAACCAACTTCAGTGCCATGGTAGCCAATAAACTGGACAAGAGCTACAAGTGCTACGGCATATTTTTGGACATATCAAAAGCTTTTGATACGGTCTCTGTCCCAACTCTTATATCAAAACTGGAGCACATAGGAGTTCGTGGTCTGGCATTAAATATATTTAAAGATTATTTGACCAATCGTTCCCAGGCAGTCAAAATTGATAACGTGGTGAGTGAGGATGAAGAAATCAAATATGGAGTCCCGCAAGGGAGTATTCTGGGACCTACTTTGTTTATAATTTACATTAATGACTTGTGCAAAATGAGATTAAAGAACTGTGATATTTTTACTTATGCGGATGACACAGCACTCTTAGTGTATGGGAAAAACTGGATGGAGGCTAAGATACAGGCCGAGAGTAATCTAAGAGAAGTCATGCTATGGTTTTCTGCTAATCTACTTACATTGAATGTGGATAAATCAAAATATATACGTTTCTATCTCCCCAACACATCAACGCCATCAGTAGAAACTATAGCACTTACTGCCCACAACTGTGTCAGATCAACTACAATAACGTGTTGTTGTTCACCGTTATCGAATGTTGCCTATATAAAGTATCTTGGTGTCATAATTGATGAACGATTAGATTGGCGTCCACAAGTCGAGACCCTCACCGGGCGTGTCAGAAAACTACTGTACGTGTTTAAGAATCTTCGTCACTCTGCCGACCGGACATTATTGAATACAGTCTATCTTGCATTGGGTCAGTCAATATTGGGCTATTGTGTTCCTGCGTGGGGTGGAACTTACAAAACCTTATTTTTGAAATTAGAGAGGGCACAAAGGTCTATTCTCAAGGTCATATATGGTAAGCCGCGTTATTATTCTACCACAGAACTATACAAGGAGTGCAAGGTGTTGACGGTGCGACAGCTATTTATTCTTCGCACGATGCTACGACGACATTCACTACTTCCCCTAAATAAGGAAGGCTTAAATAAACGAAATGGTGCACTTGTTTGTCCCACTGTGCAATGTAGAACAGCTTTCGCACAGCGACAATTCAACGCATTGAGTTCCAGGCTTTACAATAAAATTAACAAAAAGATCTCACTATATAAACTAAATAAGCACAATTTTAAAGATAAATTGAGTAATTGGTTAAAGTTTTTGAATTATGAAGAGACTGAGAAACTTATTGAAATAGTAAAGTAAAACTTGTCTTATTAGTGAATTGTTTTGTAAAATTATTATGTGTAAAATTTAACTCAAATAAGGCGGTGATAAGTATATGACATCTAAAACGGCCGACCGCCGACTACCCAAGATACGAGCATGTCTCAGTTTGGGAGTCGTAGTCTATAATTAAAATGCCTCTGTACATTCACCTCGCTTAATATGTTAATCATTTCTTGTAACGCTTTTGTACTTTACTTTACTGAATAAAAATTATTATTATTATTTTTTTTTTTTTTTTTTATTATTATTGACCTGATGGCGTCTGAACATGAGTAAAGTTCAACCAAAATGGTTGGTAGGTTGTAACAAAATCACAATTTTGGACCCTGTCTGGCACAACATAGAATTACTTATCTTAAAAAGACCATAGTATCACTCCAATTTAGTAATAAATATAATAACTCACATGTGTATGATGATGTTGGTGCGCTAAACAGGCTGCGCATGAGTGGTACCGCCCGCACGCTTCCCGCGGGGACTCGCTGTCTGAACCACACTCCTCTATTGACAACGCCATCTGGAAGCAAATACTCAATACTGAAATTATCTTAATTTTATAGTTGACAATTCTTGAAAAAAGTGTTATTATTACATTTTACTTTTGTCTCGAGGATGTTCCTGCGAAGCCGCTGGCATGGGGGACGACTATAGACTTTACCTAGCTTTAATCATTTGTGTTAACCGAGGTATTTATATAAAATATCAGAGTACCAAATTGTATCTAAGCCTGTTAAGTAGTTTTCGTGTGAAAGAGTAATAAAAGTCACCAACATTAATCCATCCAACAAACTTTCACATTATAATATTACTTAAAGTTAGATGGGGAATGCGGAACAAGATGATACATTTTATTTTTTTAGCTTGGTAAAATCATCAAATGGGTCCTCCCACCCAGGGCAGAGTGGGAGATACTGTCAGACTCGTATGGACTAAAATCCACGGTGTCCTTCAATAGCCCTTTACGTTCCGGGGTCACGGTAATTCGTGAGTCCCGCAACCCCGGGAGGCTTTCCCTCTAAAGGGGGGCTCCATCATTAGGCTGACACTCTGAACACAACGCGCCGTCGACCCGGGCATGGTCCATGGTCGGACAGCGAGTCGCCCATTACTCGCCGCCCGCATGCCCGTGCCTACGGTGGCCGGAGATCGTCTGCCGAACAAGACGATACTATGATGAAAAAGGAGAACTCTCCCACCAGACAGGTGCTGTGTCTGAGGGCATTCTGCACGATCACTGTTGTAGGGTTTTTCTAATGTTCTAATATTTCGGAGGACTCTAACATCCCTATGCAGTTTTCGATTTCTACTACGATCATATCGGTAGTGTTCCTTTTACCAACTTAATTATGTTCACTACAAGATGGTCATACAAAACTATACATTTAGGTAGGTTGATATTTCATTCATCATCTGCCTAGCCTTTTCCTAACTATATTGGGGTCGGCTTCCAGTCAAACTAGATGCCGCTGGATATCAGTATTTTACATGGAGCGACTGCCTGTCGGACCTCCACAACCCAGTAACTGGGTAATACGTTACCCCATGGTAAGACTGGTTGTCAGACTTTAGAGCTTCTGACTAACAGTAAAGACTGTCAAAGATCTACAAATGACAGCCGGGAACAACGGCTTTACGTGCTTTCCGAGGCACGGAGGAAACTCGCTATGACAGATGGTCACCCATAAACAGACCAACCTCGGCAAGCGCGGCTTAACCCGGAAGATCGGCCTGTGCGGCTGTATTTATTTAGCCACGAGCTCCTGATAGGTTGGTATTTCATTCGTAAAAGTAAATTCTTCCATTGCTAGGCTTTTCTCTAACATACTACAAATCATACGGAGATGTTTTGGAGGTGATGGGTTGATTGAATGGCCAGAAACGGTTGTGATACAATGATCCATCATAAGGTCTAAGTACTAAGGTTTTTTTTTTATTTTTCTTTATTCGGGAAAATAAACAGTTATACACTAAAGTCTTATACTAAGGTACATATATGCAAGAGTTATAAATGTATAACCTACGACATTTTCCACATCATATTAAAAGTTATATCTAACAGTGCGCTATATTAAGCTGTTAAAACAGAAAAGTAGTAAATCAGTTAACAGTGAACTTTAACAGAGAAAGGCATGCAAACAATAGGGAAAAGAGAGAGGGAGAGAGGATGAGTAAGTATTAAACTAACTAGGTATTATAATCTAAAATTATCTTGTAGATTTGACTTTTAAATTTATGAGCGGTGACAGAAAAGGAGTCATTGTCTACAAAGATCTCGTTATATTGATTAGTTAGGAGGCGTAGGGGTGCTCGCAAGCCTGCATTTGTACGGCAAGAACTCACTGCAAATAAAGGTCCTGCGCGCACCCCACGGCATATCGTTGATCTGGGTACTACATAACTAATTTTGTTGCGAATATCAATACAATGTATTGCAATTAGATTGAGCGGGTCACGTCAACCGAATGTACATACGTTGACCGTAAAAGTCGCCACATAATAGGTGCCGGGAGATGGACGGCATCGCCGAGACTGACACAGAAAACGAGGGCAGTTAATTCTCCTGGATATGCATGGGAGAGGGTTATGCCCAGCAGTGAGACAGAGGTGAGCTATGGTACGTACCTGATGCGTGTGCCTGACACAGTACATAGCAGACGGGTAGCACGCGCCGCACCACGCACAGCGCGCCGCCGTGCACGCCGCGCACGACTCCGCTGACGTACAACGACGTTCATCTAGATAAAACAGTCAATTGTTATGTTGAGCATAAGACAAACACACAGACAGACAGGTAAACAAGTCCTAGAACAGCAAGCTGGATTGCTGTAAGGATAAAATGTATGGTACCTAAGAGACTTTTTTTTATAACGTGGTAAAATCATCAAATGAATCCTCCCACCCAGGGCAGAGCAGGAGGGATTGTCAGACTCGTAGTGACTAAAATCCACGGTGTCCTTCAATAGCCCTTTACGTACCGGAGTCACGGTAAATCATACACACGACAGGCCTGTTGGTCTAGTGGTTAGTGACCCTGACTACTATGCCGGAGGTCGTGGGTTCGATTCCCACCGAGGACAAATGTTTGTGTTATGAGCACGATCATTTGTTCTGTGTCTGGGTGTAATTTATCTATAATATGTATGTATTTAGAAATATATAAGTATGTTTATCAGTTGTCTAGTACCCATAACACAGGCTCTGCTTAGCTTGGGACTAGATGGCGTTGTGTGATAGTTGTGGAATATTTATTTATTATTTATAAGTCCCGCGACCCCGACAGGCACCTAAAGAGACTTGCCACACGGCGCGACGTGGACGCGTGGACGGCTCTTGAGGTTTATTGTTTTGTACTGGCTCTATCATCATCAGCCTATAACTATTCCCACTGCTGGGACACAGGCCTCCTCTCTGTGAGAGGGAGTGCGCCATTATCCACCACGCGAGCCCAGTGCGGGTTAGTAGATGTCACATGTCTTCGAATTTTTGGTTCCAGGACATGCCGATTTCCTCACGATGTTTTCCTTCACCGTTTCGAGAGCAATAGTGTTGAAATAAATCACATAAAGTAATGCGCCTGGCTGTGTTCAAACCCACGACCAACACGTCGAAAGTCGGAGCCGATTCCACTGGGCACCACTGGCTCTATGCAACAACATTATACGCGATCGGGTCATATTTATTCAGCGAATAAACTTAGACCGGTGGACCCGCATGCGTCCGGGCACATGCGCTTGCAGCTTCGAATATCAAAAAGTTGTCTTGAAAAGATCGCTTTTAGCGATAAGATGGCTCATTGCGTCTCCCTATTTAAAAGGTATGGTGAATTGGATAATTATATCTGTAATTTGTATGGTGTGCATAATAAAGAATTTTCTGTCTATATAAGAATGCGATTTTGATTAAGATGTTAGAGAAACTTTGAAATGGGAGAAGGGGGGAGGGGGTTAGTGTATTAACGTGCTTACCCTTACCAAACCTAGGTTCCGTGAGGCACGCCTTCACCGTGCCGTCGAATGACTCCTTCCAACCGACTTCTTCTAACTGAAACAGAACCGTTTTTTATTTATTTAGTTATATCCACCTTTGCCTGGTCCTTGATTGGACGGCGAGCTATCCTGCAGATAAGCACCTATCAGAATTGGCACTATCATAATATTTACCGGCAAGCAGGCTCTATCTCTGGACCTCCAGACGCACGCGACTGCGGTATGCTGCGCAGCAGTCAGGCAGGCTGCTTCGTTCATGTGTCTGGAACAACCCTCGCCTGCTTCGAAGATTAACGCGTCTGAGCGGAGGCGGCCGTCGAAACTGAAAAAGAAAAAAAAAATGTACATTGTTACCCAAGGGGTGAAAGTTACTTATTTAGTGCCGAGATGGGGCTTGGCGCTAATAGTTCGAGTGACTTAATAAATAATTTACCCGAGATAAACACTGCTTTTCATTACGAATACGAGGAAAGTTAAAATAAAAACTTAAATATTAAGTAAAAATAAAATGAGTGTTGATCGGATTGTCGCCTTCCCGCTTATTTAATTTTTTTTTGTCCTGTGGTCGTCCAGCTATACAGCCAGTATTTTCCATTTTCACCATATAAGAAATGTCAAACATTTAGCCGAAAGCTATTAAAGTTATTTTAGAGAAATAGTTGAAACTAAATTATATTAAAGTCATAATATTACTTAACATGTTATTTTTATTTTAAATCGCGCTGTAGTTTAGTGACTGTATAAAAAGTTAGAACATGGTTCTCAATAGAAATGTCAAAACATAACTAGTATTTTTTTTTAATTTGGCAGCTGTCAGTTGAAAGCGTATTTCCCTAGGGCTGCAATGCATACCTTTCAACTCACTAATCAGACATGTAATGACCTACTTTCAGAGTATGAGTAATGAAAAAGCAATTTATCGTACAACTAGCTGCTCCCCGTGGTTTCACTCCCGCTTCTCGGCTGGTATTGGTCCTTGAGTGATGTTATATAGTCATATATAGTCTTCTTCGATAAATAGATTATCCAACAGAAACATATTTTTAACTTGCTACATCGTTCTCACATAATGTACCATCTCAAAATGAATGAGGTAACAAAGGTTCTGTAATAATTTTGGCGATCTAAAAAGAGTGTCCACTGTCCATGGAGTTTCTTGCCCATTCTTCTCCATACAAACCTACCCTTTCGAATGGGTGTAGAATCAATCCCTTCGCATCCCATTTCCTTTAATTTTAATAATCGACGTTCAAAAATGCCTCTTTGATGGCCTAATTGAAATAAATGATTTGACTTTGATTTGACTTTGTGTCCATGGAGTTTCTTGTCCGTTCTTCTCCATCTACTTCTTGATCTTCTCCTTGGAATGGGCATCTACAGTACTGTCACAGTTTTTATGTCTTGTGACTGGGACTGTAGCACCATAATTTTGAAATGTTTAATTATATTTTATTTGTCTTTGACAATTCAAAAGTGCTTGTAAGTGGCTTACTTGAAATAAATACTTTGATTTTTATTTTAACTTTTTGATGTTTATCTTTTTGTGGTAGGCGGTTCAGCTTTATAATATTAGTGTAGATAGTGTCTGCCCGAAACTTCCTTCGCGTGAAGTTTTGGTTCTCGACCCACCGCGCATCCCATCGTCCGCCCGAGGTTTTAGTTTTTCCGACTTGCTCACCCATGCCGCGATTCACGCGATTTGCAATTTCTACTAACTAAAAATGAAAATCGTTCTTGTTACTACGACATAACGATGCAATTCGATTGACTTGACGTCGTCGTGGCGAGCATGTCTTGTTTTTCATCTACCCGTAGATAACCGCACGTTTTATGTCATATGTCGTAGTGGTAAGGATGATTTTCACTTGTAGTTGGAATCGGTCTCATCGCGTCATGGAGAAGCTGGCTGCACTCACCCCGCGTGTACGACGACGCTCCTCCTGTCCCGCAGCAGCAGCGGCGCGGCGGCGTGGGCTGCGCGTGCGCCGGCCGCCGGGGGAGACGCCGGCCACCACACACCGCACCTGACATGGAAACAGAACGTCATAATCTTTCTCTTGTCTTTAACATTATTTATTTGAGCATAATTTCTTCTATAATACTTTTATGCCCGGTTTCTGGTGTCACCAGTTATCCTTTCAATAAGTATTGATTCAATAAAGTTATGGGTAAGTTAAACGGAGGTCAACTGTCTCTGAGTTTCTGATGACCCACGGACCAATAAAATAACTATGAGACAGATAGCCAGTTCCATATTGTGCCGCTAGATGGGTCTGTTTATGAGATAGAGGTAAAAATTGATTTTTTTTTGTTTCAAATCCTCATTAAAACAAGTTTTATTCATAATTTAATTTTTTCGAGGGTAATACGAGTATAGAGTGGTTAAGATTTTTATATATATGAAAAATAGTTTCCTTCCGAGGAAAGAGGTTGTTCAATAGATTCTGTAACAGTATCTTCACGAGTTGATTCTTCAATTATTACAGTATCATTTTGGTAAAGCTATATTATGTAATACAGCTGTTGCTACAATTACAGCCAATGTGTGATCAAGATTTAACCCTAATTTTTGAGAAAAGCATGCATATCTTCTTTTCAATACACAAATGTCCTTTCAATGGTGTTTCTTGTCCTAGTTTGTGCTTCATTGTAGAGTTTTGAGTGCATTTGATTAGATTGAATTGGTACTCGATCCATCTATACAACCAATTACGTTTGGAAATCCTACTATATTATAAAACTGCGTCTTTATTTCTCTCAGGTCTTCAAAATTAGGCATATGTATGTAACTCCTAGCCAGCTTAGCTAGCTAGCAGACAAAATTAACAACAGAAGCGAGAGTACGTCTGATTATATCAGTAAGGTGTATCACAGTGTTCTTATGAAAGCATAACATTTTGAAAGGATTTCTCCTGCGTCGTAAGTTTCTGGGTGTAGATATATTAGCAATAAAATCCAGCACTTCCAGATCAGACTCTGATGAGCTGCTCGTATTCATACTTTTCGATCTATTAACTTAAATTTCTCTGGCTATTAATTTCTAAAATAACACGATATAACCTAAGAGTTGACAAATGAAACGTCAAATAAAGTTATGGAGCCGATAAACGGCACAGATTGGTCGGTTAAGTTGATCTTAGTTTATGTAGAGTTTAACTTACATCGCGGTGTTCAGAAACCCATTTTTATAGTTTATCGAACCAATAGCGCTATTGAATAGATAAACTGTCGATAAAAGGACACCAGAAACCGGGCATTAATCATCATTTATGTAAAACTAGCTGTCACCAGCTCTTAATCGAACATTACCTCGCGTGAAATTAGGTAATAACAAAGTCTGATAAATTAAACTATTTGGTTTAAAATTCTTTTGAAATCAAACATCTTTCACACTGTCTATACATATTTGAACATTCTAATTAAAACGACAATTTCTACACGCAGCTTTTCAACTTAAACATAATACACATTATCAATAAAATAGTACATTGTTCACCAAGAGGTGTGTGACCAATTACCGTCAGGTGTCGTTTGAATCCCGAGCCGTAGGCGAGGGCTTTAAAACACCCGAGATCGGGAATCGCGCTTTCTCTCGAGTGATACATAGTGCTTTATACTACACCTGTGTGGAAAGTACCTTGATACGGGGAGAAAACGAATCTGAGCGGGAGAGAAAGCGTTTTCTCCCCGCATATTTGTTCGATATGCTATGACGTACTTTCTACCGTAAATTTGATAAAGTATCAAGGTACTTTCCACGCAGCTGTAGTATAAACAGTATTTATCTCACCTGACGTCATACAATAGCGCTCCAGCAGAATAGCACTTAGAAGCAACTGGATTGGACACTAAAGCTGCCGCACTATCGTTGTGAGCGTTACCTCCAAATACCAGCATTATACCTAAAACATGACAGAAAAGTGAATTTTGACAACCCAGTGTTTAAGATGAACTAGTGACCTAGTGTGGGAACGAGATGACGCTAGACGACTTGTATAGTTCTGTCTCTTTCCCACACTGGAATGACTCCTGCTTTAAGACGACATAGTAACCCTCCTGCTGCACTGCAACTCAATGATTTTACTATTTATTGATTTCAAAGCAAATATAAAAAATAAGAATTTTCATTTTTTTTTTGAGTGAAACGGGTTTTCAGTGGTAAAATAAAGTGAATTTTTAGAGAAATAGTGTTTTGAAATTATTGGTTGATTGTGACAATTCCCGCACGAAAGACGTATTTGTATGATTTACAATTAGTTCTGCCGGGTCTGATTGCCTGTGTGCGTAAGTTTATATAGGTAATTGTACACGCACTCACGTCTCAGGAGTGCGTACGTACGTCTCGTAATTTTTTGTGTATCTTTATTTTTAAATAATTTGAAATTTATGGATTCTAACATCAATTTCAACAATAACTTTCGGAGTTACATTTACCTGGTGTAATAAAAGTAGCAGAATGTAAATATCTAGGAGTAGGCGCCGACTGTAGAGGGCGCCACAGTCTTAACTCGGGGTCGTACTCGAATAATGAGGCTGATGGGGCCTGCAAAACAAAATAAACAAGGATATAAATACCCAGATTCGCGAATAACAAGCCGTACGCCAGACCCTTTATTAACCCAACGGCAAGCAACAAACGAAAACGATCAGCAGTCTCTAATACATTTTTAATTTTATATCCATCCGCATAAAGTTGAAAATTTATGGAAGACATTACAGAGCGTTTTTTTTTATCCACTAGTTAACGCTCAGTAGTCTTCAGTAAATTTTCAACTTTGTGCTGGCGTAGTAAGATAAAAATCTACTGAGCATGTACATGTAACGCTTGCCGTCATTACCCCTTTGTAAAAATATCGATCTTCTATCCCCGGGATACATCGTGTGTCCACACGAGCTACTAGCACACACCTGCGTGGCCTCCGACTCGGACACAAGCCCGCCGTGCACGTACACCTTGCGGGAGAGCGTGTCCCAGCCGCGGGTCTATACAAGCTACTAGCACACACCTGCGTGGCCTCCGACTCGGACACAAGTCCGCCGTGCACGTACACCTTGCGGGAGAGCGTGTCCCAGCCGCGGGTCTATACAAGCTACTAGCACACACCTGCGTGGCCTCCGACTCGGACACAAGCCCGCCGTGCACGTACACCTTGCGGGAGAGCGTGTCCCAGCCGCGGGTCTATACAAGCTACTAGCACACACCTGCGTGGCCTCCGACTCGGACACAAGTCCGCCGTGCACGTACACCTTGCGGGAGAGCGTGTCCCAGCCGCGGGTCTATACAAGCTACTAGCACACACCTGCGTGGCCTCCGACTCGGACACAAGTCCGCCGTGCACGTACACCTTGCGGGAGAGCGTGTCCCAGCCGCGGGTCTATACAAGCTACTAGCACACACCTGCGTGGCCTCCGACTCGGACACAAGCCCGCCGTGCACGTACACCTTGCGGGAGAGCGTGTCCCAGGCGGCAGCGTGTGCGAACCCCGCGCGTGCCGCCCAGCCACGGGTCGCAGCTACCGCCCACACGCCTTCGTCTACGTAGTACTCCTGAAAAGAAAGAGTGTTTAGTTTTAGTCATATTATTTCAGAAAGTCGTCTCGTCGGGTTTATTTCCAAGCCGACCGCGTGAGGCCGCTTTCAAGGACACGCGTGGCGTCATGCGTCCAACTGAATGACAGAGAGTAGCGTTGGACACGCTCCGCACGACGCGAGCGTGTCCTCGGACGCAGCCCGAGCTTTTCCGTCACAAACAACGACAGAATGCTTTATCCGTAAATGCAAGCGCATATCTTACGTGACGTCAGTTACGACGGCTCAATATAATTTTGGCGTCCGCTGATATCGACGGCTGGACGTTTTTCATGTTAAATTTATAAAATGTTTAATGTTCAATTCATGGATAAAAATCTGATGTCTTCATTATGGGTGTCATTTGTCGCCATGGGTGTACTTAAATTGTCGAAGTTAATTATCAACATTTTCGAGGTCACATCGAATGTTATTTTTTAATAATTGTATTTCTTATTTTTAAATATTTAAAATTTCAATTTGATTCTTAATTTCAATTTCTATACTTAACAGTGTGTGGTATTTTTACACGAACTTTGTATGGGTGTAAGGCACGAAATAAACGATAATTATAACAAAAACGGTTCTAAAACAAAGAAAAAAAATCAATATAAGGCTAAGAATCGCCAAGATTTCATCACGTATGTTATTTTATATGGTTTTCAGGGTACAAAAATTCACCTGGCAGCATACTAACCTGCACTAAATGTAGGTACCCGTAATGCGGAGAATGTCCGAAAAACACTAACATGACCGGTTTCTTGGTGACGCCCAGGTACACCAGCACAGCCGTATGACCTGATACGTGGAGACCACCTGGAATTAAAAAACATAGATTTGAAATCCGGCAAAGTTATGTAAAATCTGTTTAGATATGCTACTCGTTGAATTACCGTGACCCCGGTACGTTAAGGGCTATTGAAGGACACCGTGGATTTTAGTCAGTACGAGTCTGACAGTCTCTCTCACTCTGCCCTGGGTGGGAGGACTCATGTGATGATTTTACCACGTTAAAAAAAAGATATGCTACTCGTTACATAATTATGCGTTTTGGTAAAAAAAGTCTGACTATAACTGATTTTCATGGGGACTATGAAACTAGTTAGACAATAAAACTTGGAAGTTTTGCCATTTTGTAGAATTCTGGGTTTTAAGACATGTTGCCACATGATAAGGCCCATATTCGCTTACCGCAGTGCTTGAGCGGCGCCTGTCTGTGCGGGGAGCACGTGACCGGCGTCGCGTTGTGCCACTGTGGTCGTTCACTGTTGAGACGGACTCTCCATATTTCGTTGGTCACTTCTCCGGCTCGACCTTCTAAGCCAGCAAGACCGCCTCTGTCAAAGAAATAAAGGTAAATAAGATAAATCTCTAAGCAATTAAAAATATATAATGATTGCGCGAATACTTGTATTGACCTGATCAAGCGAAGGATTCTAGGATTTAACAATGAGCGAAGCGAGTGGTTGAAGTAGAGAATCCTGAACGTAGCGAGGGTTTCAAAGTTATGAGACGCAGAATTACCTTGCTGCCGAATACTACACTACAGCGAGGAAAATGCTAGGAGTAAGAAAAACTACTTTAATAATGTACTTAAATTAAATAATACTGAAAGTATTATTTTCATGATGTTGTATAGAAAATATTACATTATTTAACAAAAGGACCGGTGATATCCAAACTAATATTATAAATGCGTAAGTAACTCTGTCTGTCTGTCTGTCTTTTCTTCACGCCTTAACTACTGAACCGATTTGTGTGAAATTTGGTACAGACATAGTTTGGAACTTGAGAAAGGACATAGGATAGTTTTTATTACAGAAAAATAAAAATAAAAAATAAAATTTATTAAATGCTCTAACGGAGTATAGATAATTCCTTAAATGATTGATAGATGGCGGTGACCGTTACACGAGTTCGGTTCATGTTATTGATTTAATTCATCGGAAAAAAGTAAATAAATAGTAAAAACGTATGAAAAAAATAATATCAATATAATAAAACTTTTAGTACAAAGAAAATGCCCGAACGGAGTTTAGATAAATAATCCGAGTTTGGCAACTCGGATACCTTATCGATAGATGGCGTTGGGATCGAAATACGTCGCGACATGGTCGATAGATGCCGTTGGGATCGCAATAGATCGCCCTATGGTTTTGTTACACGCATTTTGTTGGGTAACAGCCGAGCGCTTCGGTACTGTCGTGGAAAAATTTTAGAGTCGGTTGTATGATAGTTTATGTGGATTGTCCCGTTTCGTAAATTTTAAATTGGTTCCGTTGTATAATTGGTGTTCCTGTGATGCTTATGAGAAACCTAGATCCACCAAGACTATATAACGGCATACGGTTACAAATAACCTATTTAGGACGGAATGTCATTAAAGCCGTTATTATGACTGGGATGGCAAAAGGCGAAACTTTCATTATTCCCCGCATTCCCATCATTCCAACTGATTTGCCATTCCAATTCAAAAGAGTTCAGTTTCCGCTGAAAACTGCGTTTGCAATGACCATAAATAAAGCCCAAGGGCAAACGCTAAAAGTTGCGGGGGTACATCTTGAAAAAGACTGTTTCTCCCATGGACAACTCTACGTTGCGTGATCAAGAGTGTCGAAACCACAAAACCTTTATATTTTTGCAAAGGATGGCAAAACTAAAAACGTATACAGAAATGTCTTGGTGTTAGAAACTTACATAATCTCTAAAGAATAAAATAATAGAAAAATTGTCAAGGGAGAAACAGTCTTTTTTCGGTTTGAACTGAAATGTCAAATCAGTAGAATGATGGGAAAATAAGGGAAAAATAACATTTTCGCCTTTTTCGATGGGCATAACGGCTTTAATGCCCTAAGGGAGTATACATCTCTTAAATTCAAACGCAGAGCTTATTATGTTGATTTTTGAAGAGTTCCCTAGAATATCTTCCATATTTCATTTTTGAAGAGATCCCGCGAGATCGGGAACTATTTGGGTAAAACCAAAAATCTGCTGGAAGTCACTATTCCACGCGAACGAAGTCGCGGGCAAAAGCTAGTAGGAAATAATTGAATAGAAAGGTTTCAATTAAAAAAAAAACTTTCCACAGTAGCGGATAAAATGCACTTTTGCACTCAGATTTCGAACGACAAATATAATCCATCTGAGGTTGTGAGGTAAAAAACTTTGCAATTTGTAATTTCTACTAATTAAAAATGAAAATCGTCCTTGCTACTACGATATAATAGAATAGAATAGAATAGAAATCTTTATTTCAAGCTTAGAGCTCATAAATGGTTAGTAACAATTTTCTTATACAACTAGTGTTAGTAAAAACATATAAATTTGATTATCAATTACAATAAAATTATAATATAAAATTGAAATAAAACTAAAATACAATTGAAATAAAATAAAAATGATACAATTCGATTGACTTGACGTCGTCGTGGCGAGCGTGTTTTATTTTTAATCTACCTGTAGACAACCGCACGTTTTATGTCATATGTCGTAGTGGTAAGGATGATTTTCACTTGTAGTTGGAGTCGGTCGAATTGCGTCGCATCTCTTCCTAGTAACCTACAAGTGACTATAATCATTTTCGGATTAAGCTGTCTACTTACCCCCTCTCTGGCTCGTCGGAGATGACGACGCCGCCGTACACGATGAGCTCGTGTCCGTACAACACGGCCGAGTGAGCGAACCGTGCCGCGGGACTCTCATATGTGGGTAGCACTTCCCACTCTTGTTCCGCTGTTTTGTATCTGGAAGATAATGTAAAGGATTGAGTAAAAAAAAAAACAATTATTTCTCATTTACACTATATTCTTTAGGTGTCTTTGAGTAAGAATACTGGAGTTTTTGAGTTGGTGTCCAGTCAAGCCAAATGCAGCTCTATTTTTTATTTAAAATAAATAAAAATCTTCGCTTTACACTTGGAATTTCTCCTGTTTTGTGGGTGCGTTTATAAACATAGCCCGGAACAACTACCTGCAGATCATCTAGGCTAACCACCCCTTGATTAGACTGGTCATCGTATAACCCAGTTAAAGTTCCTTAATTTCAGTATTATTATGGACTTCCATCATCATACCTGTACAAAAACTCCGAGAAGGCAAAGGTTTCCCCTCCAACCCTGAGTAGATCGTCTCCATACGGTAGTAGCGTATGCGCAGCCACGGGCGGCGTGTCGCTCTCCCACGACCTCGCCCACCCCGCGCGCCAGGCATCACGCGAACACGCAATGCCGCGCTTTAAAGGGCTGCAAGAACAGCCAGTGTTCGTGCACGTACCTCCGCCGTATACTTCGTTACATTCCTCTGGAATGAAGAGAGAGAGAAAAGTTTCATTAGTTGAGAGTGCAACTATCGAGATATATTATGTCGTCATAAATTTCTGCTTCAAAGTCAAAGACTACAAATGGCTCTGACTACTCTCTTTTGCAAAACAAAATTTGGTTCAATATCAGCCGCTCGGCCCCACAGTAAAATGGCATACGACTTAATGCTTCGAAACAATTACTTAATAAACGATTACTTAGACGATAAAAACAGCTGGTCACTTTGTTGTAGTTAAGACGGCGTTCATGCTCTTTCCCCAGATTTCTTTCTTTTTTTTTTTTCCCGACTAGTAGCAAATAAACAATTATATGAGTTCATATAATTGTTTATTTGTTTTTTTTACGACTTAATTAAGTCATCTTGTTTTGTTTTATTTTATGTGTTTGTATTTGTTTCATTATTTTATTTTGATCAACGGACATTTTTGTCCTACTTTACATTTTTTTGTTTGTCTTTTGTGTGTATTGTTTATTTTTTTAGTACGACAGTCGTAGGTTTCCTTCATCTTTTATTAATATTGTCGCAGCGGATGAAGAATGTACAACTATTTCTTGCATTGTATAGAGTGTATCCATCTAGTATTATATAGCGTCATACCCAGCATTGTGTGAGTACCATGTACTTCAGAGCTATCTTTGACTAGAAACCTACGTCTTTCATTGACTTGAATGACTCTGGCGGTTGAGAGTATGTCATGCTCACTCAAATGTCTCGCTGATGGTGGCGTGTGTGTCGGATCATTTAGTTCCCTTCAAAATGGTTGAGCTGAATGGTGCTGATATATGCGTCATGTTCGTGAACGGGCGCTGTCAGTTGGGACTGGTCATTTCTTAGCTGCCCCGGTCTATTTTAATTTAAAGTAACTTTATTTTTGAATTGTCTTTTTATATTTACTATAGACACTGTTAACTTGCCACATCGTTCTCACATAATGTACCATCTGATGATGAATGATGTAACAAAAGTTTTGTAATAATTTTGGCGATTGAAAAAGAGTGTCCATGGAGTTTCTTGCTCATTCTTCTCCATAGAGATCTACGCTTTGGAATGAGCACCTACGGTACTTTCACAGTTTTTATGTCTTGTGACTGGGACTGTAGCACCATAACTATTTTTGTACTAGTTTTATTTTATGTCTTTTGACAATTCAAAAGTGCCTGTAATTGGCCTAGTTGAAATAAATGATTTGATTGATTGATTGATTTGAAAGTAACTAAAGTAAACCAAAGGTGCAGTTTTAACGTTTCAACCCTTTTATGTATTTAACAGTATAATCCAGTCGATTATATTGTTAGAAAAAGATTAACTGCTCCGCGAGATGCTTCTTAGAGCCAGCCTCTGGGTAGACCAATTCTAGATTGCTATCAGAAGAAGTAATCGGTTCCAAAGCCCTCTCGTCTTCTTATTATGTTTTAATTGTCTGGGACTCGTAAGAAATCACGATTATTGCGGACACAAAGGCATTGTCGCATAGTCTGATCAGGAAGAATTTAGCTAAAAAGTATTGTTGCTTCAATTTGTTACCCCAGTAACGACTGTAGGTACTTCCAGGGGGTGGGTACGTAAAGGGCTATTGAAGGACACCGTGGATTTTATTCAGTACGAGTCTGACAGTCCCTCCCACTCTGCCCTGGGTGGAAGGACTCATTTGATGATTTTACCACGATAAAAAAAAAGAACTCTGGTAACTCCTGGTTAAATCCCAAGCAGTGTGTTATAAATAAACCATCTCAAGCCAAAAATGGGTCAACGAATAGTTTAAATAATGCAAAAGGACACGTCTTATGAGTGGTGTGGATAATAAAGAGTATTCTATCTATCTACTTAGACAAAAAGTAATATAGTTCAAAAAATCAGCAGTAAAGATAAGGTCATTGCCCATGCCCAGTATATAAAAAACCAAGGCCATTACGTCCAAAATTATGACAATGTGTAGCAATTCAATAATGATACTGTTAAAAGATAAATCTGTTTATTATTCATGAACTGGTAGAATTTATTACACGAAAAGTTGCCCCACAATAGGAATTTCTCTTGTTTGATGGATGCGTTTACAAGCATTAAAACTTACATTTCATTCATCTCATAAACTGTGATAGACAGTTGATAGTTAGACAGACAGACGGACAGCGAAGTCTTAGTAATAGGGTCACATTTTACCCTCGGGTTATGGAACCGTAAAATCATAACAAATGCTAGCCTGCATCATCCCAAATTCATTGCTGGGCAAAGGCCTCATTGTTGGGTAAAGACCTCTCCCCAGGACTTCCAGTTTTCATGATCCAGGGCATATGGTCGTTGATTTTGTCCAGGTTGTCCCGCCATCTTCGACGAGGTCTGCTGCGACGATGGTCTTACCATTAATTGATTTGAGAGAATTTAATTTAACAGTTTTTTTTTAAGTTTATCGGGTTTTCGGGCCTTAAATAAAGTGTAGTTTAAAAGAAATTATGTGTATTGGAATTATTGGTCAGAAGTGTCAAAAATCCAATTAAATTTAATCATCTGGCAAGCAGTTTGACTACTGATATCAATTTTATTAAGCCTGGTCTAAACCTACATGGCCGAAGGGGTTTACCGTAACATCTTGAATTCTTACGTATGTTTTTTTTTTCAGAAACACATCAGTTTATAGATATTTAGTAATTACCTGGACATAATGGCTGATCACAGGCTACCCCTGTCCACTCTGGCTCGCATCTACACGAACCGTCCTCGCATTCACCATGAGCTGAAATAGCACACGAAAGTTTTAGGTTTGACAAACATTTATTTTTCATTTTGCAACTTAAACAATTGTTTTTGTTTAAACACATTTAAGCCTTTGTCAAACAGACTGGCGTGGCGAATGCGAAGCGTGACGTTTTTATTTGTAATGTATGGAATTGTTTGAATCCAGTCACATAGAAAAGCGAAAGCGATCCGATAGCGTGACGGAACTATTGAACTAACGTCTTCGGTTCAGTATCGCTTCGGAAACGCTTCGCTTTCACCTGTCTGTTTGACAAGGATTAAACACAACGTCAACCGTGCCGTACATACTGTAAATATATTATACTTACGTATTTGTTTCATACTTACTAGAACAATTCGTTCTATGATCATTGGAGGGGCAGGAGTACGCCGCGTACGTGACGTTAAACCCCTCCATCGCGTACGCATCATCACTGAAGAAGTGCAGCAGCGCGCTGCCTGAACGAGCTATCACCTGCCTCGTCCAACTTGACTCTCCGTTCTCTAGGACACCACTAGAAAGAGAAAGACGAAGAAGTTAGGATCTTATCATTTTCTGTTTCGGGAGAAAATGTGGCCACCCTCTCCTCTGATATCTAAGAACCCCACAAGCCTTATATAAGTTCAGGTTTTCTCATGATGATTCATTCACCGTTTTGAGAGTAGTGGTGTTGTAATAAATGATTTAAAATAATGCATTCAGTCATCACGTTCACCACCTTCGAGGCAGCTTCCAGGCACTCGAAGGCACCCGAGGTGGCCCTCAGGTGCCCGAGCTTTACCAAGCCCCACCGATGCCAACCAATAGTGGGCGCCTGGCCTAATAATCTGACAGGCCCTTCTGCTCCACCTAGGATGGAAGGACTCATTTGATGATATTACCACCCAAAAAAAGTCTATCTCTGTACCAACCAAATTCAACAACATCGATTCAGGAGACATGAAATTTAAAAAACCAAACAACGTACATTCGTTTTTATAATATTAGTTAGGATGTGGTCAGCTTCCAGTTTAAATATGAATACCCGGATGTAGCCAAATACCAGTTTTTCAACGTCATTGACGTAATGATCCGACGGCTATGTTTGGGGTTACTTCAAAAGATACGTATCTTTAAATGACATTATAAACACATCGTACAGCTTGAATCAAAAGATGTGGTTTTATTTAGCATACTGAGGTGGCAGTGGTCTGGACTTTTGTCGAAGGACCAAAGGCCGGTGAAGCAGACGAGTCCTGAAATGGAGACCGAGTTTCGGCAAGCGTTGTTTGGAACGCCCCTCAGCTAGATGGACCGACGATCTTAAGAAAGTGGCAGGGACAGATGGTGGAGGACAAGGTGATGTGGCGCAGCCTAGCAGAGACTTACGTCCAGCAGTGGACTGCGATTTGCGTGAGTTGCGAAAGTCGCGAGCAGAAGCTATCAGTTCAACCATGAACTGATAGCTTCTGCTCTTGACTTTCAGCTTTGATTGCGTACCATCCCATTTCTCGTCTTCGCTTTTACTTTCATAGATTGACCAGTGCCGGATTACAACAGTAGCAGGAGTAGCAATTGCTACGGGCACCGCGCATAAGGGATACGAGGGGCCCCCCTCTGTGGATATCAGGGGCCCCAGTTTTCGCGTACAGCATAACAGGGCCCGGCAAATAACTTATTGAGTATTGAATAGTTTTTTTTAACCTTTTAGAAGAGTTACTCTCAAAAAAGGGGCCTGTTATAGAATTAGATACGAGCCTAAAATCAAAATAAGTCACGCCGTCTGAATCCGTAATTTTTAGTACGTTCTGACGTCACGAGCCCCCACTCCTGAGTTTTGATGCGTTTTCTTTATCATTAGGAATATAAAAAAAAATACGTGTCTATTATTTTTCAATACTCTAGCTGACGGAATAAATAGATTTGCAATTGATTGATGCTGTAAACTGTTCTATTGGCTGACTTAGCATAAAGCAATTCGTTGGCCAGCTAAAATGCCACAAAGTTGACAATGTAATCAATTGAATCAGCCCGTACTGAACTCTGACACGGCTGTTCATTCATTTTGTTACAAAGTACTTTTTAGCAGACATCGGCCTTCGCAATTTGTCACGGAAAAGTTGGGTAGTTTCTTTGTTTCGTGATCTCTTTGTGTAGAATACATTTACTTTTAATATCTAGTTTAATTGTCGGAAGCGATACTGTAGCATGAGGTCCTAGGTTCCAAACCCGGGTTAGACAGCCATCCTGGGGCACATGGTCTCACACGTATTCCACATAAGCAATTCTAAACCGTATTAAATCACCTTAAGGTCCTAATTATCCTAGTATTTTATAGACACAGCAAGAGAAGCAGCTAGTCGTCTAGTGTGAGCGTGGAGCTACACCGCAATAAAGGACACTACCTACCAGTCTTCTTTCATAACGCTTACAGCAATTGCAATCTTAAAAATCTAAAGCTAAGGTCCAAATTCCATCATTTCGGCTTTCAAATACACTGCTAGTTCTAGTCTACTCTCATTACGCTCAGAGCAATTGCAACTCTATACCTTTAACCTAAGGTCCATATTCCTATTATCAAATCAGCAATAAGCATGGAGCCAGACTTTTTCATACAATATTAAACCTTATTTCTATAAAAGTAAGAACCTCACCTGAACACAGCCAACAATTTCTCGGCTCTAACACTGTCACCGTCGTACACGTACAGATGGTCCCACCCGCACTCCGTCGCGAAGCTCTCGAGCCGCACGCGCAGCGGCGGTGGGGTGGGCCCAAGGCGGGGCGGCGTCAGCAACCACGAGCATTGGGTACTGACGCTATAGTTCCCCGGACCATCAGTTATGAAGCCCACTGGGGACGTTAAACTGGAAAGAAAAAAGGTTTGATTTAAAATAATATAGCACAATATAGTTTTGCAAGAGAAAGGAGAGGCCTATATCCAGCAGGATAGCAGGTCTGTGGAGTATACAGTGAAGGTTTGCTCCACTTATGCGGAGCACCGCCGTGTCCTCATGGAGGCGTAATAGGGCGTAAACGACTCTGGTCCATGTCATGGTACGGACGAGGGGCATGGGAAGCAGTCACCTTCTTCTGCGGAGCAGTAATGCGAACGAAGGAGGACAACGTACGCGTGAGGAAGAGGCAATCCATCAACACCCAGGGTGTCGGATATCACAGGCTGACATCTAGGCACCGTAGACTAACAAATAAAGTTGAAATTCGTGAGAAACTCTTGGATGAGCAATGCTTACAATCGAGAAGGATGGTAGAAAAAAAAGCGAGGTTTCCTATACCCAATAATGAGTCTTCAGGTCTTCTTGGCGTGTCAATGGAAATTTAATTTATTGGCCATGACTGATGGAAGTTTCGACAGGCCTGTTGGTCTAGTGGTTAGTGACCCAGACTGCTATGCCGGTGGTCGTGGGTTCGATTCCCACCCAGGACAAATGTTTGTGTGATGAGCACGATCATTTGTTCTGTGTCTGGGTGTAATTTTATCTATAATATGTATGTACTTACTTAGAAATATATAAGTATGTTTATCAGTTGTCTAGTACCCATAACACAAGCTCTGCTTAGCTTGGGACTAGATGGCGTTGTGTGATAGTTGTGGAATATTTATTTAAGTTCAAATTGTATCTGTAAACGATTGATTATGATTATGCTCTTTTACCACAAATCTACAGGCTTTATTAACAAGTTCATGTGTTTAATTAAGGTACAAAGTTATTGCTTCATTAGGATAATTAAGCGACAACTTCATAGCACCTACGAAAGAGGTCTAGAAATTTTTCCATATAATCATAAATATATTATGCGCATACAGACAGATTAAAGCTTTGTTTTGTACAATAAATGTAAAGATAAAGATTTCAAATCCTTAAAGAAATACAAGCATAATGTTAGTGTCCATAATAGTTGAGATAATATTCTGTAGACTGCCAATGGTATATCTACTTTGCAAACATTTAAATACAGTTGAAAATTGACTGCATATCTCTAACTGCTATTTTCCTCTTCTTTTAGGTATTGTTTACCATCACAATGTCTTAAAAATATTTAAATGAGACTTATTTACAATGTTTTTGAAAGCCCAATTTAAATAAATCATGTGACAAGCAAGTCTATCTAGGAGTTGTGTATTTTCCTTGTACAATCATGCTAAAAATTTTAATTTGAATGAATTAAATTTTCATTGACCAAAATTTTAATAGAATTGATTTTCAATAACCTGCAATTAACACACTGGAACATAAGTGGAAAACATACCAATTGACATTATTTAAATTTTTAAATAGCGCTTTAGCAAAGCGTGCATTTGAAAGCGCCTTATAGCCTTTGACAAACAGACAGGCGTCGCGAATGCGAAGCGAGGCGTTTTTATTTGTAATGTATGGAATTGTTGTAATTGTTTGAATCCAGTCACAGAAAAGCGAAAGCGATCCGATAGCGTGACAGAACTATCGGACTGACGCGTCTCGTATCGCTTTGGATCGCCTGTCTGTTTGATAAAGGCAAATGTCTGTGGCCCTAATCATACTTGTTACTACTTTTTTAAATGCGAAAGTTTGTGAGAATGATGAGATGTTTGTAAATCTTTCCCACAAAAACTACTGAACGGATTGTGATGAGTTTATAACTTGCATTAACACATACCTAGGAATCTTTTAATCCCGGTGTGAGGTGCCCGTGGAATTAATATGACGGCACGGTTGGCGCAGTGGTTGAGCAATCGTCTGCTGCGCAGCGTGTCGCGGGTTCGATCCCCGTACGTAACAAATATTTGTATGACCTACATGTATTTGTTCCGGGTCTGTGTGTTTGTGTATGTGAGTTTCTATGTTTGTAAACGCACCCACGACGCAAGAGAAATTCCTAACGTGGGGCAACGTTAAAAAAAATATATATATGTATAGTAGCTAGTAGTAAGATAATAATCTTTTCTTTAAAATATTGACCTTGAAACGACATTGCATAAACCATGTAAAGTAAAACGGCGCTATTAATTGTGACAAGAAAGGTAGTGATTGCCAATGTGACATTTGTAATTAGCGACCGAATCTTAGATGAACTAACTAATTAGTTTTTTAGTGTTATTGGCCAATAATCATTAGAGCAGAAGAGTTTTATTGCGAGGAGTTTGTAAATCAATCAGACTAGCGAAAAACCAAGGTCCTAAAATCCTAAAAACTGCTTAAAGTCTATTTATGTTGCCGATTCAAAGATAATTAGTAAAATAGTCTGTGGTTTTGTCCTCGCGACAACTAAGCACGAGGTTTTTTTTTTAACGTGGTAAAATCATCAAATGGGTCCTCCCGGGTGGGAGGACCCATTTGAAGATTGACGAGTCTAACAGTCCGTCCCGCTCTGCCCTGGGTAGGGCAGAGCGGGACGGACTGTTAGATTCGTACTAAATCCACGTTGTCCTTCAATAGCCCTTTACGTACCGGGATCACGGTAATTCTTGAGTCCCGCGACCCCGGCAGGCTTTGGCCCTCTACAGGGGGGCCCGTCACTATGCTGACACTCCTTGAGGCACGCGTGGAACACAACGCGCCGTCTCGTCCCGCAGCGTGGTCTCGAACAATGCCGGGCGCGAGAGGTCTCCACCTATCTCCGTCATGAGGACACGGGACACGCTCTGCCCAAGCGGGGCAGTCCTGCACCGTATGCTCCACCGTGTCCTCCGGACGATCTTCGCAGTGGTTACACCCAGACGTTTCTTCCTTCCTCATCAGACACAGGTACCTCCCGAAATATCCGTGTCCGGTGAGGACCTGCGTCATGCGGAAGGTCAGGACGCCGTGACGCCTGTCCAGCCACTCTTCAAAGAGGGGTCTTATCGCTGCGATAGGGCAAAGTTTTAAGGGGTTTTCATTAACAATTTCTCAGTATTAGCCACGGCCCCGTAGATGACCTCGCTCCATTTGGCCCTATTTCATGGGATTACATTAATATGACTGGAAAATGTGAATATAAAGGCGCCAGCACATCAACCTACCTTAATCTGTCAAATTTCATTAATACATTTTTAACCTTATCACAATAGCGGAAGGTTAATATTCGATTGGTAACATTTGACAGATTTGGGTAGGTTGACCTGCAGGCGTCTGTACCATTAGGTTTACCTCTGCCTTTTTTAGCGTGGTAAAATCATCAAATGAGTCCTCCCACCCAGGGCAGGACGAGAGGGACTGTCAGACTTGTACTGACTAAAATACACGGTGATCCTTAAAAAGGCCTCAAATCCGAGGCATTCTGTTTCTATGGGCCTTAGAACAAAACACCACAGGATTTATATATATTATATAGAAGTAGGAGACGAGAGAAGTAGTCTTTGACAGCCGGGTGAAGTTGCTCTTACAACATTACAATATCCCCATTCAAAAAAAAAAGAAAAGGATACAGAGATGTCAATGGTAGAGAATTAAAAAAAGAGCTTTAAGTACACTAGTATACTGTAATAAACCAGTTTTATAAACAATTTATTATTTTATGCACGACCTTTAGTGGCTGGACACCACTTATTCCAAAGTAATTCTTGACCTTTTCAGTCAAATATAAAAAGCAATTGGAAAATAAGTTAAAGGTTCTTGACCTTAGCTGCCGCCCACAACATTTCAGGTATAAACCAGGTAGTAAGAGCATGAATCAGGATAACTATTTAGAGTATACGAATATAATTTCGCTATCTGACATTTAATTTAAATCTAAAGAGAGCTGCATGATATATTTGAATCATTGTTTCCTCAATCGGTTAAAATCAGGGTCTATTAACCAGTGCGTCCTACCAGTAATGACTAACGGAGCCAAAACATGGACACTCACCACAGGCCTGGTGCACAAATTCAACGTGCAATGGATAGACCAATGCTCGGAAATTCTTTGGTGGATAGAATTTGCTAGAACTCAAGTCACCGACATTTAGAATCAGCATGTTGAAGTGGAAGTGGGCCGGTTATGTCTGCAGATGGATGATGGAGCAGACTTGTGCTAGAGTGGAGACCTTGTATAAGCAAACGTAGCGTGTGACGTCCTGTCGCACGATGGATGGATGATTTGAAGAAGGTCGCTAGCAACGGATGGATGCGGATTTCCCGAGACCGGAGTCGTTTTTATTCTTTGGCTTACGTTCAGCAGTGCACGGCAATTGGCTATCATATCAACCAGTCAGGGTGGACTATAAAAAATAAATCTTTTGGGATCGGCCACAATTGCTATATATAATTTTATGTTACTCCAAAATTCAACATCTTCCTAGCTAGACTATTCTCTAACTAGGTTTAATTGGATTCAGTTTCCAGTCTAACTCTTCCACAATCCTCACTGGGTAATGCAATACCCCAACGAAAGATTTGTTGCCAGACTTTTGAAATTCTGACTACTGCACGCGTAGCATGACCAATCCTGACTAATTCTAGCAACCAGAAAAACTAATTTCTTTCCCGATTAAGACAAGACCCAAAAATCTATTCTACATTTTTTTTTAAACGTTGCCCCACACTAGGCATTTCTTCTGTGTCGTGGGTGCGTTTACAAACATATAAACAGACCCGGAACAACTACTTGTAGATCGTACAAATATTTGTCCCTTCGGGAATCGAACCCGCCACACGCAGTGCAGCAGTCGCTAGCCAATCGCTAAGCCATTGCGCTAACCGTACCGTCAATTTAACATCGCCATGCTCCAATCTATGTCCATACTTACTATTTTTTTTTTGTCATTAGAAATTGGTCTACATTCTCTCATTATGTCTATTCTTCCGTTAACAAAAACCGTTGCTGCTCATCCTGGTAAGAACAGAACTATTAAAGATCTACAAGTGAGAACCAGCACCAATGGTTCTAAGTGCTGTGTGTGCCAAGGCACACAGTGAACTGGGTGCGTGCCTAAAGATCGTCCGATCATGGACCACGCCACCATGTTCCACGTGCGCCTCAAAGAGCTGTCAGCAATCTATGAGGGCCAAAGGCTGCCGCGGACGCGCGACTGTCTCATCAAGTAACTGTGATCCTGGGGCGTAAAGGGCTATTGAAGGATCACCGTGGATTTTAGTTAGTACAAGTCTGACAGTCCTTCTCGTCGAGGAAATCAAGGATAAAAAAAGAGTCAATTCACATAAAGACGTGACACCGCGCGCACTTTTAAATAGCGACTCAAAGTGCAACTTTATTTACTACACGAAAAGATAATAATTCCGGTATCGTCGCGTCGGTGTGGACTGACCCTAATGATTAAACCACATTTATGGTTCACAGAAAGGTTGCCAACCTTTTTATATTTAAATGCAATATAAAAAAAGTCTGATAGCATGATAGCATTGAATTTCCGAAACAATAATCAAGTGGTGGCGATGTAAATTTTATCAGAGAATTAATTATTTAAAACAAAACATGGTGTGAACAGACATATATGATTGACAAGGCTTTTCATTTACATGAAACAAAAACAATAGTCTGGCATTTGTAGATAGTTAACTAATTGAGTTAATTTAAAAAAAAAACTTTACTACTAACATATAAAGTTTAATTTACACTACAACTTTTCACTTTAACATTTCTAATGAATTTTTCAACAGTATTAGTCATTCTGAAATTAACTTAATTCACATCATCATACAGTTGTTTTTAAAGGGGAGATATTGATGGCACCAGACATTTAAAAAAAAAAATTCAGACAACAGTATAAGGAAAATTAGACTTGTTTCTCTCGCTCATAAAAGATGAATCATATATTAGTGTACATATGAATGAACATTACAAACTCGTAACTGATAACAAGATTAACTATGGTTTAAGAAAATATAATAACTAATCTGTATTATCATGTAAATGAATAGTCTCACGCTAATTATGAAATGAGTATGAAACAGGAAGTCTGCTGGCACTTGAAGGTGACTGAAAAGTTGTGTAATAAATTCATTGCCTGCTTTGTCATTTTATTGCATTAAAAAAAAATTACAGACAAGAAAGATGCAGATAGAAGAAGATAAGCAATATTGAATTAACTATACATCTTCTATCTATATATATAAAAGGAGAACTGACTGACTGACATATCAACGTACAGCCGAAACTACTGGGGCTAGGAATGTGAAATTTTGCACACGGCTTCCTATTATAATGTAGGGGAGCACTAAAAAAGGGTTTTTGGAAATTTAACCTTTAAGGGGGTGAAAAGGGGGAATTAGGAAAGTACGTAATCCACGCGGACGAAGTCGCGGGCAAAGTGCTAGTTATATAATAAAATGGTAGGAAAGTCAAAACTGTACATTGAATATTTTTTTAAAGAATATTTGGGGTGTGATCTAGAATTGATAACAAAGTCAAAACTACAATTTTTAGAATTTTTGTCTGTATGTATGTCCGGGATAAACTCAAAAAGTACTGCATGGAGTTACTTATTCAGAAGTCAGGCAGCAGCTAAAAAAAAACAATAAAATGGAAAGCTAAACTTCCATTTTAAAGGTTTAGCTTGGTGAAATCATCAAAATTAAATGAGTCCTCCCACCCAGGGTAGGGCGAAGGGACAGTCAGACTTGTAATGTCTAAAATCCACAGTGTCCTTCAATAGCCCTTTATGTTCAGGAGTCACAGTAGCTCGTTAGTCCCGCTACACCGGCAGGCTCTGGCTCTCTAAGGGGGCCCCGTCAAACACCTAGTTTAAATTAACATACACACAATGTTATGTCTTCATACAAAATTGGTATTTTAATCTGTAACTAAATATTTATTACTGACAAAAAAAGTGTAAGTTTCATGGAATTACTGAACTCTGATGTCATTTCTTATATTAGTTTTATGATAGTCAAGATAAAATCTTCTTCCTTGTATAATGCAATGGATGTTTTCAATAATATAGCATATAATTAGCTTTCAATAATGTTTAGACTAAGGTATGGTGACACAGGTCTCCTCTCGGTGAGAGGGGCCATAACTCACCATGATTGTCCAGAGTGAATCCACTCTAGGTAGGGACACATTTTTTCGTTTTTCTGATTCTAGGACATACCTGTTCCCACATGATGTTTTCCTTCACAGTTTTGAGGGCAGTGGTGATGGAATAAACTACACAAAGTGATGAGCCCAGCCACCACTTAGGAGTCAAACCCATCACTTACAGTGGTAGATTCGACTTCTAAGTAGGGGCCTTTACCACTGAGCCACCACTGCTTCTCATAAACAATAGTTCACGTCTACTTAATTCTTTGGATAACTATAATTGACAGCTTCATATTAATCAAAGAAATATGTTTTTATTTATTTAGCAAATGCCCAACGGGCAGGAAACGTCAACGCGGCAGGCCCAGAAGGAGATGGCGAGATGGGACTCAGTTTTAAAGGGTTGGCCTACAATTGCATTTCATCGCGAGAGATGGAAGGAGGGAAGGGAGGCCTTTGCCTTGCATTGGGACAACATAGGTTCATAACAATAATATATAGCAAATCATTTAAAAATATATGTATCAAATTTACGGTTAACGCACACTTATCCGAGCCGAACGCGTCGAACGAGTCGAACAAAACGAATTTTAACATTTTGTATATGAAATCTCATGAAACCTCGCACACTTCCCGCGTCGAATCGTCCGATATTGTTATTGATATTGTGCGCGGCCTCCTTCACTTCAATTCTTTTGACGCGTTCGGCTCGGATAAGTGTGCGTTCACCTTTACCTATTTATAAAGGGAAGTGTGTGCCATGAAAAATGTTATTGTGATATTATTATGGATAAAAGTATTCAAAGATTTTTTTTTCAAGTAAATAAAGGTTTTGATTCAGCTTTTACAGGAAGAAAAACACTGAAACCATACCTATTTTTTTACATTAGTAACAGCATCAAAATAAGGTCCAAAATTCAAAAGCATTGATTAAAGTTATTGACTTATTTTGTAATCACTTGGTCAGGTTTTATTTTCATCATGGGCCTCACCAGTAACTTAATACAATGCTGGCTCCAAAGCCCACGCCCATATGGATAGCCCAGATTCCATAACCATAATGGCAGACTCATTACCCTATAAAATGAGGGTAAATTAGGGTTTGCCATTCATCCTAAAACTACCTGGTCCCCGTGATTTCACCCTGTTACTTGGCTCCAATTGGTCCTATTGGGATGTTATATAGCTTACCAGGAAGGTCCTACCTAACAGAAAAAGAATTGTTCATTTTGAACCATTTTTTTTTAAGTTTTTTCATTAGTGAGTTCAACCAATAGAAAAGTTGTATCACGCAGCACATTATACTTTTGCAAAATTTACCTTTTTAGATTCTTCAATGCAAACAATGTACAACTTAACCATTTTAACTGAAATTGTTACAATTTCAGTATAATAACTAAAAACAATTATCATTGTAGATAATAATATTTATCAGAAAGTAAATGACTACCATCTTGTACAATGCAGTAATTGAAATACCTACTATCTGATAAGCATGTAGGGTTCTAAGTATGTAAGCCATGATAAATATTAAAATCTTTCTCTGATTTGACAAGACACTAAATCAAGTAACAGATAACCTAGAAAATTTAACTATCAGACATAACAGCTGATCTAACGTTAGATAAAAATTGTAAATAAATAAAAGATAACATATCAATGCTTTTTATTTATTGATAACTTTTCAGTGATGTATGTCAGTTTGCTGTGCTTTCATTGTATTTTTTACACATTTTCGCCATAGAATTGCCCTTTTGAAACGCTAATGCAACATTATAAAGGTTATTTCAAACTATTGTTAGTCATAGAATATCAGACGACAACAGTTTCTATTACAATGTCGTAACGGCGACTTCGACCTTCAGACTAACTCGGGATGGAGGAAAGAAGCCAAAGTGTATAATTGGATAATCCTCGCGGGCTTTCTCTTGCAAATTCTACTTAACAGCCAGTAAGGCGCGCCTCAAAAAGAGGTCACTGAACCAAAGACACCAAAAAGTATCACAGCCACTTTAGAGGCTGAATGCTGACTTACTTGACTTTGCCGCCGCAGAACTGACACTCCGGACCCTGCCACCCCTCGTAACACACGCACATATCATTTTTACAAACACCGTTTACACAAGTATGATCTCCACACTTCGACAGAACACCATCACAGAACAATAACACTATGAGCACTGAACACAGGAATGGCGAGAACCATGAACATTTTCGTCTGTATTTAGATTTAAATAGAAATAAAAACATTTGTAGCGATTCTACCATTTTGATGTATGCATTTTCAACGAGTTTTATTAGCGCGGACGTAAAAGCGGTTTCGACGTCGCGTAGTTTCGTACGGTACTAAATTTGGGGTTGTCATACTATCAATTTTATAGTGCCTAAATTTTGACAGAATATCCATCCTGGTTGTTATTGGTAAAAAGTTTCATTATTCTCTGACGATTTATACTAAATTAATACTTTATACTTAATAGTATATATATTTTATATACTATTCTATGACATGATAAAGTTTTGAAGATAGTTCATCACACAATTAATTGTGAAACTATCTGAGGTCCTTAAAATGTAAACATTAACGAAAGTCACTTATAAACCATTTCAGTTTAAAATATTTATTTTATGTTATAACGAATAAAGCAAATTGCCCGAGTTAAAGGCAGAATCTTTTATACTGGTAACACTAAATTGACATTATGTGAAGCTGGGAATTTAATGATTACGGATGCGTTCACTGTTTTATCTCTAGAATAAAGATTGTTTTATAAAATTTAACCTTTTTATACTCATTTTATACCTTAATATTTTAAACAAATAAACATAGATGATGTTTAATTGTAAATTCAATTTGTGTAATTCGTTTAGTTAAAAATACCAGTCTGTAGCGTCATCTAGTACAAAAGCTTTCGAACAAAACTTTGTAGTACTTCAAAAACCCAATAGATGTCACAAAGCGGCAAAATTACCCTCATCTCGACAAAAAATTCATTACAAGATGCACTATTACAATCTTAAGTCTTAGTACTTTTTTAATTAATAATTG
This sequence comes from Agrotis puta, assembly GCA_943136025.2. Classification (NCBI taxonomy): domain Eukaryota; kingdom Metazoa; phylum Arthropoda; class Insecta; order Lepidoptera; family Noctuidae; genus Agrotis; species Agrotis puta. Next base: position 3,387,089 of record OW964190.2, on the reverse strand, counting down.
TGTCACTTTTTTACTACAGCGTTTCTCGCTGAAGAAAATAAAAACAGCTATCTATTATTTTCACTTGGCTTGCTAAGAAAAGATGAATGACAGTGTTCTTTTGTGGAGATTTTTTATTTTTCAACTGCAGTTTTTCTTTGTTTGTTTTCGTTAAGTGCGGTACCTAATTAGTTGAATGTAGGTGCACTTAAATTAAAATGAATGGCTTCTATAGTTAGTGTGTTAATGTTGGCGCGAAACTATTCTTTGTACTTAGATTGTAGACCGGAACGGTTCTAGTGGTTTTTTGTTTATAATTTTTAATGTGCTTCCTGTTTTGGTAATGTGGATTGAAGATTTTGAGGTACGTATCACATTTTCAAAGAAAAATGGCAAATATTGATGCATGTTCCAGACAGATGTAATCCAGCGTCCTAACAGAGGTGATGCCATCCAACTAAGATAAAATCCTAATTGAAAACAATTCGCGGATAGGAATCGAGCTCTCACCAAGATCACCTCTGTTGGGAAGTCATTGCTGGACGCCGGATTACATCTGTCTAGAATATGCTTTAGTTTTGTCGTCTAGAAACTTTAAGAAGGAGTATGAGTGTTTCCTATCTACTGAGAACAGCGCTGGTAGGTATGCCTTATTAGGTGTTATGTCATTACATGGGTCCTCTCGAATTAGTAATGTTTATAATAGTTGTGTAACAATTTTGGTGTACAATAAAGCTGTAAATATTCTATCTATCTATCTCGCTCTGGGCGGAGCGTAAGGGACTGTCACTGACTAATATTCATCGTGTTCCAACAATTGCCCTTTACTTTCTTTACTTCTTTCCTCTACTTCTTACTTTAACCGTTTTGACAATTCCGCGACCCGGTAACTATGACCTAGCTTCGTGCAATCAATTTCAAAACTTTAAAAATAGCTCTAAAATGTCCTCCCCACGACATCAACGATAAAGCCCGTGAGTCCGCCGAAAACCCGTTAAAAAGTAGGTAGACCCATCAGATATGGTTGACATGGATATGTGATGCTAACGCGCGGCTCGCGTGTCGGTGGCACCCGATGCGACTGGTGGCTATTCTAAAAATGGAGTAAAATATTTTTATTTTATTATTTATGATTCACACTCAAATTATCATATATTATACCTTGCAGCAGGAGTGCAAGCTTTTTTAACTTTCTGGTCTGACTAATTGTGGTTCTGGTCTCTCCAGGTTCTAGGGCCTGCGCTCCGTGTCTGGGCATCGTTGACACTCCCCTATTTTCGATAAGTTTTTTTTTAAATTTTTGTAAAATCATCAAATGAGTCCTCCACCCAGGGCAGAGCGGGAGGGACTGTCGGACTCGTACTGACTAAACTCCACGGTGTCCTTCAATAGCTCTTTACGTTCCGGGTCACGGCAATTCGTGAGCCCCGCGACGGCTGTGGCCCTCTAGAGGGGGGCCTCGTCATTTTGCTGACGCTCTTTGAGGCGCGCGTGGAACACGCCGTCACATTTGTATTTTCGATAAATCGAATTTGGTCTACTGGGAGTTCCTAGAACGTAACTGAAGGATTCGGTTGGATTTTAGTTGATGATATGATGTTATGTTAAATACAGACATTCTTAATCATGAACCGTCTTACTACGCTATTTGTAGTAAGACACTATTTACTATTATTGTATGTTTTTAAGTAAATATACTTACTTAACAATTTTCAGGTACTGCATGCAGGGTTGCAGAAAACGTATCAGCGTCAGCGAAGAGTCCTGAAGGTAAGTTTACATTCAGAACTTATAAAAGTATTAAGCCTCGTGCAGACACATGCGATTATACGAGCGTGGCGTCATCGCTGTCACCGCACGCGGTGCCTTGCCGCATTCCTGTTCACACAGGAGCGCGCAAAGCACCGCGCCGCCGTGATTAGGGATGCTAATTATGCTGAGGTTAGGCGGGCCGGCGCGCGACAAGAGCGCACGCGGCGCGCGTCACGCGGCGCGTTGCCGCAGGACGCACAGCCAAGAGAGGTGAACCCAATTGTAGTACGTTTAGATTGGAAGTTACATTGGCATCTTGCGCCAGCGCGCGCGTCACGCGCGCGCGGTTTTCGACGCGGCGGGCGGCGAAGCACCCTTAAGTGCCACAAAAATATAAACTCTAAATGTACTAGGGTAAGGACACGACGGGCCGCGACAAGTGCGACAAGAGCGCGCGCGGCGCGCGTCACGCGCCGCGTTGCCGCAGGACCACGCCCTGCCAAGAGAGGTGAACTCAATTGTAGTACGTTTAGAGTGGAAATTACCTTAGCCGCTTGCGTAACGCCGCGACAAAACCATGCACAATTAATTATAAATTAAATAAATTCCATCCAACAATTCAACAAATCCTGCCGCAAGCCGTCGCAATAATAATATCAGAAACGCGATGTGCCGCGCCGCTTCAGAGTGAACAGATGTGGGTGTTTTCATAGAAAATGGACTAAGTAGGTTTTTTCAACAATCGCCACGCGCGGATAACCGCGTGTGTCTGCAGGAGGCTTTATGCGACAAAGTTATCTGTAGACACGTCATTGATCTTCATAAATGTCAACTATTACTTGAAAATCACATAATTATAATGCGGATTAATTTTTCATAATAAACATACTTATCTATTATATTGTCTATGTTATTTTCAAATGTTTATTGTTTTGTAAATGTGAGAAAAGCGTGCATGACTTTAAAATATGGCGCCATGACAATTTCTTGGTTAATATTGTCGCTACCTACATATCATGTGTGCGACTACATTATCGAACCTTCGCCATTCACCGAGTTAGACTAGAATAGACCCCACAATGAAGGGATTCCGTCGTCGTTTTAGCTCTGTAAGCTAAACTTAAAGGTCACTTCATATTTTAGTTAATGAACTAAATATGCATTGACCTTTGTTCTAATAGGTTCCTAATAATAGAGTTTAGGATATTATTATCTAGTTACCACGGCATGGTCGCGGGACGAATTACCGTGACCCCGGTACGTAAAGGGCTAGTGAAGGACACCGTGGATTTTAGTCAGTGCGAGTCTGACAGTCCCTCCCGCCCTGCCCTGGGTGGGAGGACTCATTTGATGATTTTACCATGATAAAAAAAAAGTTACCACGGCATACTCGTGTTTTATTAAATGAAGACAGCATGAGTTAGTATCGTAACTTTTTCTTCTTTCTTTTGTACCTTTAGCCACCCCACCTTCGGGCACCCCGCGATCGCGGTAAGGGGATCTTACCGTCGAAGAGTAGCTGCAGAGGCGTCACGGCGTCCTCACCTCCCGCTTGACACAGGTCCTCACCGGACACGGAAGTTTCGGGAGGTTCCAGTATCTGATTTAAAAGGAAGAAACGCCTGGGTCTCACCATCTCGAGGATCACCTGAAGAACACGGTGGAGCATACGGTGCAGGACTAATTTCATGATTTTACCATGTAAAAAAAAGCCATCTCACCTTTAGTCGAAAAGAATCAAATAATAGCCACTGTTACATAAAATATTTTCTCCCTCTCAGTAGGGAACAAACTATAAGGAAACAACAAATTATATAAAAACTGGTTTATTATTTAGAATAGAATAACAATAAGAAACTTTTATTTGTAAACATAGGTAGTTACACGGTGTGAGAGATGTTACAATATGAGTGGTTAGAGCCTCTATGTTTTGCTGTCTCTATTATACAGTACAATTTGTTATTATTATAAGGTCTAGAAAGTTAAATTAAAATAATATTGTTCTAATTAAATGTGGCTAGCCAGTTTATACGATATCAGCAAGAGCTATGGGCGTGGGGAGATGGAGATAAACCTGTGAGTACTGTTCCGAGTAAAATTTAAAAGTTAAATAACAATAAACCTAGAATCTTCCATTTAAATTCAAATTAAAATTAACAAATGCAGTGTAAATGCACGCATGAAGTGGAAAGAGTAGGAGTCTTCATCTTCTTTAAATATGACCAGGGGCTGTATTGTGACGTCTTAAAACCAGGTTTGTTCCAGTGAGTGAACGAGGTGGCGATAGACGACTTGTATAGCTCTGTCTCTTTCACTCACTTATACCCTGCCTTAGTATGTGTAATTATGAACTTCTGACATTCTATTTTCCTAAAAAAAATACTATAATAATTATAGAGAGGAAATCCTTCATGCCTAAGTACACACATCAAAAAAAGTTTGCGACCACTTCTAAAAATCTAAATCTTTTTTGTTACGGTGTATTTTATTATGGAAAAAATCCTTCTTCTTTTTAGAAGCATAGATTTAGAATATAAAGTAATAAAACAGTCAATTGTTTTTCATATAATGAAAAGAAAACAGCTTATGCTAGTAGTAGTGCCTGCCGGGGTCGCGGGACTTACCCATCACCGTAACCCCGGTACGTAAAGGGCTCGTGAAGGACACCGTGGATTTTAGTCAGTACAAGTCTGACAGTCCCTGCCGCCCTGCCCTGGGTTGGAGGACTCATTTGATGATTTTACCACGATAAAAAAAAAAATGCTAGTAGTAGTAGTACAGTCGCCCAACTTATGTACTGACACCCGTAAAGACTATTCCTGCTTGCAGAGTTATTTATTCTATTATTTATGAGCCTACGTTGTCCCACTGCAGGGCAAAGGCCTCCCTTCCCTCCTTCCATCTCTCGCGATCTAATGCGATTGTAGGCCAACCCTTTAAAACTGAATCCAGCTCATCTCGCCATCTCCTTCTGGGCCTGCCGCGTTGACGTTTCCTGCCCGTTGGGTTCCATAGAGTGGTTATTTTAGCCCAGTGCTCCTCCGGCATGCGGCAGATATGGCTAGCCCAGTTCCACTTCAATCTTGCAGCTGTGAAGCCAATATCAGCTATTTGGGTTTTGGTTTTGGGCTGTGTGGCTCCGGCCTAGAATAGACCCCTCTCTTCCCGAGGGTGTTGTAAGAGTCGACTAAGGGATTGTGTAGGTGGTTGACAACTGTCATCCTTCAACCATGTACTCAAATGGGGCTACAATATCTAATAACCTCACAACACAAAAAGTCATCCATGAGCTTGGAAATGCATTCCCTCGCGGTCTGGATGGAACAGTCGGCATCAGTGCAGGATGACGATTTTAGGGTGGCGGCGGACGAACATCGAGTACGTCAACGGCGGCGCCCGTGGACCTAGTCAGATGGTCTACTGTGCACCCACCAACCCGCATTAGACAAGCGTCGTGGGTTAACTAGTCTAAACCCCTTCCCAAAATGAACGACACAAATAAGGCCAATCCCCTAGTGCCCGGCAGCTTCAGTCAGTGCAGAGTTATAACTTTCACTTTCTTGGGCCTTTGTTTTGACCATTTATTCATAAAAAAGGGTCAACCTATTCATAAAAAAGGTCATCCTAATCATATAAAGGCCGAGAGCCGGCCAGGTTCAGATGTGGGATACTGCGCACGCGATTTTGTTTTAAAAGGAGGGTGTATAAGTTGGGCGACTGCGTATCGAAATTGATTGTACAAAATAGATTACCGACTTCAATGTTTAACTTGTACCCATTTGACATTGCCGTAATAATAATTCTATTCCTCAATATTTACAAAAAAAAACTCAATAGTACTAAAACGCGATGGTATTAGTATTTTCAACGAAAACAGTTATATTTTGAGCTAATGTTCCGGGTACATGCGATGGACACAGGAACGTTAATTTTTAGGGTTAAAAACACATAATTGAAACCATTTGAGTGTTTTTTTAAGCTTTATTTCTGTCAATTATTGTGTGTTTATGGCCTTAAATTGTTCCTCGGTTTGTAAAAAAAGGAAAATTCATGGGAACTTTCATGTAATTGGAGGCAAAAGTAAATAAATGGCGAGCTTTTCCAATAAATAAATATAAATGCTGAATTCAAGTGGCTGTGTTATTCACATTATCACATAGTATCTCTCATGTTTATATGACATGCGATGACATATTTAGCTTTTATATTTTAGGGGTAATTAAAGTATCTTGGTATAGCAATATTATTTCTGAAGATAGATTTTCTCGTTTTAGTCAGTAGGTAAGGTTCTGATTGACCCATTTGATGATTTCACCAACCAAAAAATGGTTATAACCTAGTAAGTTAGGGTTTGTCGCTTTTTTCAGTAATACTGCATGGATACTGAAATCACATATTGGATGATGTGTATTTATGTTGGCCACCCGTCTAAAATAAGTCTGAACCCAAAATGAAGGTTATTACGTAATTACCTATATCATGAGTATCAATTTTTGACAGGCCTGTTGGTCTAGTGGTTAGTGACCCTGACTGCTATGCCGGAGATCGTGGGTTCGATTCCCACCCAGGACAAATGTTTGTGTGATGAGCACGATCATTTGTTCTGTGTCTGGGAGTAATTTATCTATAATATGTATGTATTTAGAAATATATAAGTATGTTTATCAGCTGTCTAGTACCTATAACACAAGCTCTGCTTAGCTTGGGACTAGATGGCGTTGTGTGATAGTTGTGGAATATTTTTATTTATTTTATTTATTATCATCATCATCAGACTAAAATGTTCCCACTGAGGGAGTGGGCCATAATCCACCACGCGGGCTCAACGCTGGTTGGTAGATGTCACGTCTTCGAATATTTGATTCTAAGAAATACTGGTTTCCTGTCGATGTTTTCCTTCATAGTTTTGAGAGCAATGGTGATGAAATAAATTAGACAAAGTATTGCGCCTGGCTGAGTTCAAATCCACGACCTACCACTGCTTGACACATCAATTTATTTGCATCAATAATTGTAGATACTAAACAAAGATAAAATTGGCCTAGTCAAAAAAAGATGTAAAGGTCTCAGAGAACATTTTACTAATCATGTTCCTACAAGAAAGGAGGTTCCACCACCATTCTATCCTAACCTTTTTGATCACAAAAAGCCATCATCCTTTTTGTTCCCCCAACAGTCTATACTTAGAATATTACTATTACTATAAATTCAAAAGTTTCTTTGTATGCGTGTATATTTGTTACTCTTTCACACAAAAACTACTGAACGGATTTCGATGATACCTGGTTTATAACCGGGATTACCACATAGGATAGTTTTTAATTCCAATTTTATGTTCTCGTAGTACATTTTTATGTCCCCGTAGCATATTTCTTACTAAAACGCGGACGGGGCCGCTAGTAGAAGCTAGTATTACGTGTTTTTTTTATAAAACTAGTACCAAAAGTGGTCACCTGCCAGCAATTTTTGTATTACAGAGGCATGCTCGCGTGTCGTGCCCGCCATTTTGAAGTAGTAGGTAAATTTAATTGTTGTTTTTGCTAAATGTGCTTCGTCGTGGTGAACGGGTTAGATCGCGCTGACAGGTGAATATTTCGTTTTTTTTTTAAAAGAAAAAACGTTGTCCCCTACTAGGAATTTCTCCTGTGTCGTGGGTGCGTTTACAAACATATAAGTTACAGACACAAACACCCAGACCCGGAACAACTACTTGCAGATCATACAATAATACCGCGATACGCAGCGCAGCAATCCAATCCGCTCAGCCACTGAGTTAACCGTGCCGTCATTTATGGGTTGTGTTAACATGGTTATGAGATATGAGAAGGGCCTCCTGAAACCACCTAGGTTTTTTCAAAACCCTTTTAGCATAAGCGTAGTCAGCCTAAAATGACTGAAAAGACTGTAATCTATACATATAATAAATCTGAAGAAGGGTCAATTCTGTACATTGAAAATATTGAAAAAATAAATAGCGGGGAGGTGTTTCTGGATCGATACCAAACCCAAATATGTGATTAAAAAAATTTTTGTCTGTCTGTCTGTATATGCAGGCATCACGGGAAAACTAACGGTTCGATTTCGATGAAACTTGGTATAATTATACCTTATTATCCTGGGCATAAAATGGGATACTTTTTATCCTGGAAAAAAAACTTATTTTTCAAAAACTTATTTTTCAATTTTATTCATAGACGTTGTTCTGTAGAACCGCGATCTCCTTAATTATAATAGGCTTAGCCGTATTTGGGTCCAATAGATATTTATAAGATGTCATTGTCAGAGTTACTCAAAATGGAGAAATAAACCATCCACGCGAAGACCGACATCCGCGCGGACGGAGTCGCGGGCGGAAGCTAGTAAAATAATAAATTATAATCATTTCGCGGGATTGTCTCAGCAGGTACCGTGACGTTGGAACTTAAAGGGCTGTTTGAGAAACACGGTGGATTCTAGACAATACACGTCTGGTACTCCTATGCTCTCCACCTAGGGCGGGAGGGCTCATTTCATGATATTACGACATAAAATAATAATTCTGGGGTGTCAGCCTTAAATTCTATTCATCTAAAATAAAGGGTTACAATACATTGTAAAACATGTCAAGTAACCTCATACATTTCTGAATGTGAACAGATCAATCATTACTTTATTTCCTACTAGCGACCCGCCCCGGCTTCGCACGGGTGGACATTTATTTTTTAAGCTCTCTCACAATTTTAAATTTTTAATATCTTTTGAATGGATTGTCCGATTGGAATAAAATAAAAAGTAATTTATAGCTATTGAAATAATCTTGCTCAATAAATAGTTTATTTGGATAAGGATTAGTATTTGACGATAATATGCTCAATAAACATAGGCTAATCATTTTAATTACTTTTATTCTATGGAAAAGTGGTTATAATGTCTAAAATATAAATGTTTGGTTTATACTATCGCGGACTTTTTTGTAGGCATTATTGAGTTCTACAACTTTTCTATAGAAGTCAACCATACATCTCTAACCATTTAGGCAGCGTTCGCGAGAATCGTTAACGTACGGCAGTTTTTTCGACGCCTTACTCCACAATTTTCACTACCACGAAAAATCCTATCTATTTTCCGGGATAAAATATAGCCTATACGGATTCGGAAGAATCCCTCTAAGTAATGGTAAAAGAAATTTTGAAATCGGTCCAGTAGTTTTTGAGCCTATTCAATACAAACATACAAAAATATAAAGGTTTCCTCTTTATAATATTAGTATAGAGTATAGATAAAAGTTTTTTGACCCCATCACACAATAATGCACCAAATAATAGCAAATTGGTGGTAATTTGGTGCATTTTCAGTGTGCACTCATGGGTTACTCAATGCTTTGACCCTCGCATTGTTAACAAGTTGACTAGTGCATCTAAATTGTGGCCAATTCAGTGCAGTCATTGACTTATTTTGACAAGGTAATTAAGGTTGTTTGGGGTCAGTCGCCCCTTGCATGGTTTCGTATAGACATGCCATGGTGTTTGATCATACCCCCATCAAATAATTTTCATTAAAAAAAAAACCTTGCACCCCACTAGTAATTTCTCCTGTCTGGCTGCGTTTACAAACATAGAAACTCACATACCCGGAACAACTACTTGTAGGTCATACAAATATGTGGTCCGTGCAGGAATTGAATACGTCTCACCTACTGCGCCAATCGTGTCATCAAGTTTACTTGATCTCCATCACTTTCCTACCCCTATGCCTATACCCATTCTGCGAGGTTGGCTTCACACGTTTTCTTCTTCCATTCTCCCCTGGCCGACGTCGCAGTATCATTTACTCATTTTCCTGTAAGCCTTTGTGAAACAGACAGGCGTGACGAATGCGAAGCGAGGCGTTTTTATTTATAATGTATGGAATTGTTTGAATCCAGTCACATAGAAAAGCGAAAGCGATCCGATAGCGTGACAGAACTATCGGACTGACGTCTCGCTTCGGTTCGGTAACGCTTCGGACTCGCGCGTCTGTTTGACAAAGGATTTAATGATTTGTGTATGTTCACACAATCAGGTCAATTGATATAAAAGCCTGACACAGCTTGCACCATTACTCTTATTAGCGTCAGATTCATGCTTATGTAGAAACATGGATTAGTATGAGCGATTGGTTGGAAAAAAGATCGCTTTTAGCGATAAGATCGCCTATTGTGTCACCCTATGTAAAAGATATCGTAAATAGGAAATATTCTGTAATTTGTATGGTGTGCATAAAAAAGAGTATTCCATAAATCTATTCTATCAAGTTGTTTTGTAGTTTTAGGCCAGGAAAATAAATAAAGTGGAAGAGATTTTCATCCGTCAATCTGCCAGGATATTTCGAAATTTGAGTGTTGTAATGTCTTTGTCAAACAGACCGTGTGAAGCGTTTCCGAAGCGACACGTCAGCGACATGTCAGTGCGATAATTCTATCACGCTAACGGATCACGTTTCTATGTGACTGGATTCAAACAATTCCATACATTACAAATAAAAACGTCACGCTTCGCATTCGCCACGCCAGTCTGTTTGACAAAGGCTTAAGTGAAGATTGACAATAAGACGATTTTTTTACAGTAAGGCCACACTAATGGGATATGACGTTGTTTTCACGTTCGCTAATACGAACATTTAAATACTACTATCACGAAAATCAACGGGAAATGCCGGTTATTATGGAAATGCTATGTGCACTTTTCTATTAGGTACCTAGCATACCTTTCTATCTTATATCTTATTGACCGGCCTGTTAGTCTAGTGGTTAGTGACCCTAACTGCTATGCCGGAGGTCGTGGGTTCGATTCCCACCCAGGACAAATGTTTGTGTGATGAGCACGATCATTTGTTCTGTGTCTGGGTGTAATTTATCTATAATATGTATGTATTTAGAAATATTTAAGTATGTTTATCAGTTGTCTAGTACCCATAACACAAGCTCTGCTTAGCTTGGGACTAGATGGCGTTGTGTGATAGTTGTGGAATATTTATAGAATTTATTTATAGTCTTTCAAACAGTAATACCTCGTTCTCTTTACAAAAGATTATTTCTATACTCTATTATTTTTAAAAACATATTCTCTAGCAATGCCAATCGACAATAAATTACACTTTGGCATGTAATGACAGTTTGACAAGTGACAAAGTTGTGTCATTAGTCAATAGTACAAAGTAACTTGTGGCCTTTCCCCGTCACTTGTCTTTATATCAATTTGCAAGGGCTAATTAACTTGTTTAATGAGTTGTAGCGAATTAATTCCAATGAGATACGCAGGGAATATTACTTTCGTTAATTGCATTGCTGTCTTTATTTATTTGCCAAAATAAAAATCGACATCTGCCAAAGATCTTTTCACTTTTTGTTGGGGTTAACTACCGCTGCAGCTGATTTGCAGTGTTTTACATGGAGCAACTATTTTATGATGCATTGGTTTTTCACGTTTTTGGGATGTAAAGTAAACGGGGATTTTGAGAAGCTCCTCGTTCGTACACTAGAGGCGCTTTTTCATATTCCGTAAAATTTACCTATACCTACTTCAAGTATGCTATACAAATACATAGAATTCATGGGCTCTGTACTCAGAATATACCTAGAAACATAAAATTGATAATGAATGATAGTGCATCAAGCACTTTACAAATCTTAGCCAGGTGGCAACAGGCTCCGTCATAAAAATATCTTCCCATGCCTGTGCCACAAAAATGAATTATGAAAATCCAATTTCAGTCGTAATATTTTCGATATCAGTCTGATTGGCAGGCTGTATTTTAGTTATTAAATGCTTCTTCGAAAGTTGGGCATGATTAGTCGTTATTAGTCACATTGCTAAGGTTTTTCCATTCCATTATCATCATCCTTAACTAATTTGTCGTCATCATCTTCCTTTCTTCATCCTATTCTACTTGGGATCAGCGCAACACGTTTTCTTCTTCCATACTTAAACTGTAATAAACTCCTTTCCGAGGTTTTCCAGATGACCCACAAATTGGGGCTCTTCAAAAAGGTTCAATAGGGTCGGCAACGCGCAGGTTTTAGTGTTAGAAACGTGCATTGGCTGCGGTGACCGCTTTTTTTAAAGGTACGAATGCCTGTTTGTCGCCATAATGGTCATCATCTTCCTGTCCTTATCCCATTTTACTTATGGTCGGCGCAACACGTTTTTTCTTCCATTCTGCCTTATCAGTCGTCACAGTTTAATTTACTCCTTTCTCTTTCATAATATCGTACCTAAAATAACCCATCCATATTTTCTTTGGCCTTCTCCATCCATTAACATTCATACTCATCACTATCTTAGTCACATGAGTGTATAATGGTATTAATAATAAATAAAAATTCTGCTCTGTCAGAAGACAAGGCGTCATTTATTACTTTTTTCTTTCATATCTTTATTTGGTCTACCTCTTCCTCTCCATCCTTCAAAATTCATATCCATTAATCTTTTTTAGTAACATGTCATCCTTTCTCGTCATTGCCCATACCAAAACGGCTTCTATTTGTATTATAGCAAAGTTGAAACAATATTTTCATGCTGATTATGCGGAATAATGTAGAATTTTTCATTTTTAACACAACCCTAAAATAATCCATCGTGTTTCTTCAATAGCACTTTACGTTTCAGGGTCGCGGTTACCTTTTGAGACAGGCCCGCGAACCCCGATCATTTTTAACACCTTTAAGAAGCAAATACAGTTTTGTTTTTGAGAACGTTGCATCCCTTTTTCTTCCATACTTACATCTCTATCTACATTCACCCCTTTTTTCCAGATTACCCCAGTTACCCAGACTGTTGGATAGTCATTCTAAATTCCTTTTCGACTCAACCCTATCGCGCTGCGTATGCGCATATTCCTACTTCACTTATAGCACACAAATCCTAGACTCCAATAAACAAAAAAGGCACAAACCGACGCCGAATTGGCGGGCCGAATCGTCCCTACGCAGCTGCAAGACCAAGGTCAGTGGCATTGTGCGCGAGAGTGCATTGCCCAAACAACTGCACGCCGCGAAAATGCGCACACACTCGCGTATCGTGCATGTGCAAGCGATTGTGCAGGTGTGTGTGATCGCACGAACTCCCGACAAAAAGTATCCGAATTGCATGACATAGAGTAGATTGTGGTCAGATGTGAGAGGTCGGAGAGAGAGTTTAATAACTTTTGTGAGAAATTCTAGGCTTTCATTTTACGAGAGTTTTTTACATGGTATATGATCAGCTTGCTAGGGCAGCTTGGTAGACAATAAGATACTGTTTTTTAACTCCTCCCTTAGATTTTTGCGGTAAGATGTAGCATCACAATGTGATTACTATTGTAGCGTAGGGGCTTTTAAAGGGGGTCATACCATCGAACACTGAATCTATATAAAAAAACGATCTTTAGTTATCGCTGAGGTAATGTGCTTCATTCTTGGCTTCTACGAGTCTACGACAACCATTATAATGCAAAATGTTCTAAGTCCTCTCAGAGGTTCCAAGACCTTCCTCAAACAAATTCCCCTTAACCCTACCACTGGTCCCTTCCCATCTACTCTTTGGCCTTACAAATAAAAAAAAATGCCAACCAGTCAAAGTACCCGAATTACATACAAACGCACACATACAAGCAGCAAGTCAAGACTAAGGTCATGGTTACTCTTTTGGCGACGATTCGGCTCATTTCGGCTGAATTCGGCTTCGTTCGGCGCTTGCGCAGGGTCAGGGTTGGACGGTGATTTCTTTCATTCTTTTTGTTGTAGACGGAACTCTTTGTGTTGAGACTTTTTTATGGTTGAGGTAGGTTTTGTAATACATAATGTGTTAATGTTTTTTTTTGTTAGACTTAGAGGTTGGTATATTGATGTTTTTTTGGGGTGTTAGGATATGTGGTCGTTCTTTTTTTATTCTGAGTTGTGTTTTAGTTATGTAAGGTTGGTATCGTGATTTATAAGGTATCCGATCGATATGTATTTTGGAGTAAGTTACACGCAGTACTGATATTGTTATGTATTGATTAATTATAAAAAAAGTTGTTGTGTACCTAAAATAAATTAAGACTGATTTATCGAGATGTGATTATGTAATATATCCATTTTATAATGTTCTCAATGTAAGCACATTAGCTGTCATAAAAATTCAATAGGTATAGGTACTTTTCGGTAGCCCCTGAGCTTTATCGACAAGATATCAATATAATTATCTCGCCAATATCGGTTCATCTCTAATTTTATTTCAGTATTTATTTGTTTTAGTTTCAAGTCTTAAAATTTTATTTTATTTCATTTTATTTTTTTAGACAATATTTTTTTTTGTATAACATTGGAGATAAAACGGACCTAGCAACAACTTTAACAAGGGTATAACAAGCCCACATTTATTGTTCCTGTATATTTTTTTACTTCAATTTTTATTGTTGAAACTCCAAACAGAAGCCATAAAAGAATATCAAATAAACAGCAGTTACAAATTCTAATTGAATAACTCAAAAACACACAATTCAATGCTACCTGACTTAAAACCAATAATTTTAAAAATACCGCAGAGTGCATTTAAACCTAGCATATTATTTTCATTACAAAAATAGATGTTACGTTGCCCTTAGCAAAAATAACCACCAAATTGGTGCCGCTTCGAACGGGTTCCATTTTGTTTTTTTTTTCTTTGGCCCGCCATCTTGAAATTTACTTTTTTTACAATACCAAAACCGAGGCCATGTTCGCAAGTGGTCCGCCCGCTGGCAACGTGAAAAATGGTTGAAGATCTAAATAATGCTTTAGTTGAGGAAACCCGTTATTTGTGGTTGGAATTTTAAAAAAATATCATGCTACTGTTTTTTTTGTTATACGAGTTTTGGGTTCCGTAAAACGTCAGTAAAGTTTTGGCTAATACCTATCCTGAGTCGGTACCCATAAGAAGGCAACTGAAGAGATTAGAACTGTTTGTTTAGGGCCCACTGCCCCAGATATGGCGTTAAATCTTGTTGCTTTTTCGGTAGCATAATCGAATACCTACTTAAGTATAATTATTCATTTCTTGCTGAGAAAATGTCATTTTTTCTAGAACCTTTAGAAAAAATGTAATAGATGTGAAAGCTCTATTCTTCTTGACAGTATTTGCACATCGATCGTAAATTCAATTCCTAATCTGAAACCTTTATCTTTACTTGTACGGAATCCAGTTCATTAAAATGCCAGTCACCACTAAATATCTGAAATACCAGTATTTCCTTTCAATACAAATATCCGAATAAGTTAATATGACATTTGGTGGACGCGGCTGTCAAATTAGCGCGCGTTTTTGTCTTTTTGGCGGCAAACCAATATGGCCGCCGGGCATATTTTATTGTTATCCTACTTATTGGTAGTTATCTAGATTACATCCGTTTATTTATACAATTATAGGTTGAGAATATTTAATTTCGTGTAATTTGTTATGGATTCAATGGAGTTACGAGCTGGGTAATTGTATTCCGCTTATTATAATAATTATAACAAAACATGGCTTGAAATTAAGCCCTACATTTTGCGGACGTTGCTTCATTTTGATAAAATTGGGTTGTTGACACCAAAATAATACCTTTTAAATAAATAAATAGTTGATTAATTGTATTGCTAATTTATTGATTGACATGTCAGGTTGCTTTTGGCAATCGCGTTTCGACACCTCATAAAAAAGTACCTATGTTAATTGATTGGAGGTTTTAAGCTACCATATTTGGGCTACCCATGTCTATGAAAGCTGTAGTTACCAATGCTCTATGACCTCATGATTATACACATACACCCAGTGTGATTGTGGTGCTCGTGACCAAACCATGTTCCTGTTGAAGTGTCCACAATGTCCAAATAAAAGCACCGATGACTCAAGGACGCTATTAAAGTAGCGTGGCAACTGGACCCAAATAATAAATAAAATAATGTGCAATTAATAGGTCCAAAAGAAGGTAATCTAAATCCAAATTAAATAAATGTCAAAATTCAGTTAAATTTAAATTTTAATGTTTAAATTAAATTTTAACACTAACATTTTTAAATGTATTGAATTTTGACATTGTATTGTATGTTTAGTTGGACTAATTTTTTAAGTAGGTAAGTAAGGTTTATATAGTATCTGCTGGACATATTTTCTTACCCTTAGATACATACAGTTGACCTATGCGCAAAGATTAAGATTCTATTGAGATTATTTATAATTTATTTTTAAGCAAATTATAAGGCTACACTTATGAAGTAGCAATCAGGCACTGTAAAAGTTATCTTTAAAAAAGTATCCACTGATTTGAGAACCCCCTTCTTTTTGAAGTCGGTTAAAAATATCTCTTTATGTAACCTACATCACGTTCAGGGTTCACATTTTAATAACATTGAATTTTTTTACCAGTAATAAAAACTATTTAAGTGTATGTATACTTCAAGGAGTGTCAGCATAGTGACGGGGCCTGTAGAGGGCCAAAGCCTGCCGGGGTCGCGGGACTAAAGAATTACCGTGACCCCGGTACGTAAAGGGCTATTGAAGGACACCGTGGATTTTAGTCAGTACAAGTCTGACAGTAATGGGTGGGAGGACTCATTTGATGATTTTACCACGCTAAAAAAAAAGAAAAAGTGCATGTATACTTTTGTGCTAACATATCTGCGGTTTAGCTCCTTACGTACTTATGTTTTTGTATAGAAATAACAGTCCTGCTATTCTGTTCTTAAAAAAAACCTATTTAAATGCTTGTCGAAAAATAACAATTGTGTTAAAGGCTGGCGGCATCTTTAAAATAACGGAACTATGTTGCGATAGAAATAACACACGTATTATTTTTCTTCTAAAAAATGTAGTTTATCTATCATATTTTCATGTCTTTTATTTGATAAGGGGTTCAAATTGTTGCATTTTATTTAATGTTATAGGTATGTAGATACTTACGCAATTTTGATACTTACGTCTCTTACATTTGTGCTCCTTCACTCCGGTGAAGGAGCACAAATGTAAGAAATGGAGAAATGTGAAATATGAAATGGAGCATTTTCGTCCCAAAACAGCATCTCTGCATCCACTTTTATTAAGGCGATCCGTATTTTTTTCTTTTTGAAAATCGAAGGGACTTTTTGACCAATGTTCGTAGGAAAATAACTTTTTCTTTAGTAAAATTCAAAATATTAATTTTCCATAACCCATAATATAACAGTATACCTGTATTGTAGCCTCCGAAGAGTCAGCAAAGATGTATGAGTAATAATGCAATGTTTATGAAAATTATAGTTATCACTAACAATATGCTACTTTTAGTCAGCTGTCTTTCATAATTACAGGCACTTGTAGCGTTAACTAGATACGTACTAAGATTGCACCTAGATATGCTAAGCCTATAGTCTTATAATGGGCACGTGCGTGAAATAAAACAATAAAAAATTTCAACAAATGAAAGAAATTTATTGTATACAGGTTTTAAATATCCTCGCACATTATTACACCTGCCTAACCAGCCATTTCATTATGATATTTAACGTAAGGTATAAAGATCCTATAGATTAAAGGACATTACATATGAAAAAACATTACTTTTTCACTTCGAAATCATCCTATTCAAGTTACAGTATAAGTAAGAAAACAGTATTTTTACAAACATCGGCTACAATTCCACAATTTCAAATCAACTTTTTTTTTTTAAGTCGCCTAGCGACGGTTTTGGACGTTTGTTTAATTTTTTTTTATCAAAAGTTCAGTCGAATCATCGTAAGCTTAGCTTCTCAATTTTTTCACCATCCTAAAAATTTGACTAGATTTAATACAATAGTGTTGTGCCAATCACATTTTATTCGCCAATTTTTACGATTTTCGTTCGTTCATGATATGGGTTCTGAAATAACCTATAGACATCACTTTTCTTACTGAGGAATTGAAAGATATATAATATTTTTATAATTTATAATAAAAATAATTATGAGTCGCTTAAATTAAACTCGAAATCTAATCATCTGTTTATGATTTAAACAATAATAATAAAAACTAAAGGAACAAAATAACAAAAATAAAGAGGCGAGTAAGGTATATTGAAAAAAAAATATTTCATTAAAACTTGTACTCAATAATTAAATAACAATATTATAATTTGATCTTGTTAGCTCATTTCGCAGTTTATATATTATAAAAAAAAACGTGAGCCATTATCGATTCTTTAGGAAATAACAGTTTTATCTAGCTTATACATTGGTCCATTACCTAACTGATTTCATTTTAAATCACAAAAAGAATACCAATAATAAATCTTGCAAAGAAAACATTCTAAGAAAATGTTCCCCAGCAGTGTGATGTAGTATTTTTAAGCGTTAATTCAAAATAAATACATCAGGACAGCAAATATCTGATTTGCTACCGGTTTCAATAAATTTATAACATTATAGGTATTTAATATTTCTAAAATTAAATGCTTCTTGTTGTACATAATTTTTTATAAAAAAAAAAACGCGAATGTGGTACACTCGCGAACTGCGTCTAGCAAGACATTAAAAAACTTTCATTCTTTATTTCTATACCTTTCCACGATAATGCTAAATGTCAATAATAATAAGTCAATTATTGTAATAATAGTACAATAATCATTAATGTTTTAAAATTAACCATCTAGAAATACATACAAGATGTAAAAGGGAAAACAATTAGTGACGACAATAGGTGATTCTTACATTTATAGAAAGTTCGGTTTTCAATTATACACAGATAAACACAGTGTTGTAAGTAGAATACAACTAAGTATAACATCTCCCGTATGATCGAACAGACACGGTGACACAGTGTATAATTAGAATCCGACACGAAGTTAGGTACAGTCACACAAACAAACAACTTGTGTCCATAAAAATGCTTCGTAAAACAACATCCTTGCAGTGTCTTTTACGAGTAACTCGCGAACGTAAACGTTCAAATTCAAAGCTCGAATTCGTTAATTCGAAAGTCGAATTTAAAAATTGTGTCATTGTTTGCAGTTCGATCGGATACGCGTATGAGAATATACGTATCGGATACGAGTAGCAATGCCGCGGTCACATAAAGATATATAATTAATTAATGATTTAATTAAAAATGCAACTTTCCCTTCATTGTCTTTTGTTCCTGGACCAGTTGAGGACCGTTCAAGACTAACCTAACCCTTACGGAGAATTTATTACATTTACGAAAAAAAAAATTAACAAGAAAATATTAAAGAATTGCTACGGACTACCTATTTAATTGAAAAGTACACTACAATATTAACTAAAATTCTTAAACTATGTGGAAAAATGATTGAACAATATACAATAAAAATGATTCACTAATAAACCAGTGACCTCTTCCGTGATTAAAAAAAAACCTGTTGTTTTCAAACTACATTTTGAACACCAATGAAATATGTTTCGAGATATGATAATAACTTTGCATCGCTATTTTGAAATGAGGTATTTGTCGGAGGCAGTTGTTGTTTTTGTAAATATTTAATTTCTCCTTTGGTTTCATGATTGTGGTTTGACAACAGCAGTTTCGTTTCTGTTTTTCTCAAAAAATAATCAACGTTACGGAAATTATTTTAACTGATAAATTAGCATGCTATCTAGCACACTGATATCTAGCATGCTATTTAGCGAACGGATTATATGCATGCTAAGTTATTTTTAAGTAGATTCCCATCGTTTGCCTCGCCTTGATGATTATTTTAAGTAGTAGAGATCACTGTTAATAACATTTTTAAGTGTTAAGGCGGTGTATACCATTTGTACCGACCGAGCCAGTGCCCCAGCACTCGACTATTTTCTACTACATATCAGTCGCAACTCTCTTTAACCGGGAATAGAACCCCAAACACTTTGCACAAAAACAATGAATGTATAACATCTCAATATAATATGACAATTAAAATCATATATAAAGGTTATTTTTATAAAATAAAGCCACTTAAAAATTAACTAACGTTACAAAATAAGATTAAACAACATAATTATTTGTTCCCGATGCAAAAATAATAGTTATATTATTAATTTAAAAAATCTAATAACATTCTAAACGGAATGTTGATTATTATCTAAATTCTCTTTGCAAATTGTCCCATCCTATGTCTGTACATACTTACACAAAATAACCGTTTTTTTGTTTTAAGCTATCAACAAATGTCAGGCATAACACACAGATTCGTGTACGTATTTTTGAGAAAAAAAAAAGTTGTTCGATCTTCAACACTTCAAATTTTTCGAAATGCGGTCTGGTAGGGATGTCAACACGACGGTAAATAATCTTATATTTGTTTTCAATATACAAAAGTATTCATCACTCAGATAAATGCACATAACTTTTATAGATTAACTTTTTTAAGATTAAATGCTAAAAAGACGTCGAAAATTATGCACAGAGAAACAAAAGTGAAAGACATGCTATCGACTAGTTAAAATTTTGAATATAAAAATTTTTGTTTTTTTTTTACCATTTAGTGAGATAGCTCGACATCTCGCCATTGGGGATATGTATTTGTTTTTGGATAATGACGTCAAATATCACTTGTATATAATAAATTGTTTTGTTTCGGTCCGAGAGGATAATATAGTTAATAGAATATGATGTCGAAATGTCGAGAACAATCTCACGTACTTCTATTTTGCACATCACTTGTGGTCTCCGAAGAAAAATGTACGACATTAAATTTTAACTTGTATATAATATAATTATGTATATTTAATTACATACATAATACAAAGACTTCTTAATTTCCATGAGGCGCACATGTACACATAACTTACAATAAGTATCGTATGATAATTTTATATCCAAATAGTTTTTACCTAAATTTAATTCTGGAGAGCGTATACATTTTCATCTCGTACTTCCATAATATATTTTTGATTGAACACCAAAAAATTTCACAAATTTGAAGATATCAATTTTTTTTTGAGGATTTTTGGGCTAATTTAAATTTTTAAAGTCGACAAGAATATAATAATGATTATCCACATTTTGTATAGTCGATAAAACATTTAAAACTTGGACCATGAAAAATAAGAATATTATCTTCTTAAGATACAATAATAGTACATAAAATATATAAGTTCACTAGATGTATTTAATGTACGTACGTGTATATAACGGTGGGGCCCGGCGGTCCCCGCAGGTCGTCAAATCGTGATCAAACCGCACTCGTAATACCTAAATATCACATTCAGTAATATGGAAATCCACGTGTTAGCTTAGACACAGTTAAAATTACTATTTTATACAAAATAATAATTGCACATAAGTCCGAACATAGCTCCGTGTGGCCGAAGACGAGCCGGTTGAGACGCCACTCGTGCCTGCCTCGGCCGCGAGCGACGCGGAACGCGACGCTACTACGACGCGCGACGCGACCAACAATACCACAACCGCACTACCCGCCAAATAGCGCTAATAATTTCATTCAATATATTACCTATCTAATTATAAAAACACCGCACAAAATCTGCAATAGTTCACTTAAAAATCGATAACATTTACACTCATAGCTAGCTTTATAATTAATTTGTTACATTGTTTTTTTTTTAATTACTTAAAAATTATTTTAAATAGTTAATTTTATAACGTTAACTTTTGGTTGTCTTTTACTTAAAAACAAGGTCAAAATTTGAGGCTCTCTGGATTTGCGTGAATTTTGGACAACCCTGGCGCCGCTTGCAACGTGCAGTGTCGTTCTACCCTACAAAGGTTCCCATCTAACATGAATTTAGAAGACAAAGTAAACGGATTGCGACTGAGCGTCACGTAAGCGAGGAGTCACAGGAAACAAGAAAGTTTATACTACGTACCTACTCGTACTCATTTTAAGATTAGTGATTAAGGTTTACGTTAGGTATATCAACGCGACTGCAAGCCACAACCGACGGCATCCGAATCTCTGTCATGGGACACTAAACACTATTATAATATTGTGATATTGCATTAGTAAAGCTGTGATATATTGAACTGGTTGTGACTTTTAGGTAACTATTGTGATATTTGGTGATTATGTGTCGATGTGGATACGTGTGTGTGAGGACTGTCCGGACTGACCGAGGAAGCGGAAACATAAAGAGGAGACACTACATACCGAGACGAGGACGAAGTCACCCGACACACGGCGGTACGAGGAGAAGCCTGCGACTAAGTTATTGTCACTACAACAGTATACACGGATACGCGAGTCTCGGACGACAAACCTCAGCGGGCCGTATTGCACTAGCGTGAGTCGGCGAGCCGGCGGAATGTACTTTACATAATATTATCACAAAGACTGAGGAGATCGGGAGCGCACTAGGCGCGGTCGGGCGGCGCGGCCGGCGGCGGCGGGGGCTCCGCGGGCGGCGCGGGCGGGGGGGTGGGGGTGCCCGCGCGCGGCCGCAGCTTGTCGGCGCGCAGCCGCTGCACCGCGTCGCGCATCTCCGCCGCCAGCGCCTGGTCCGAGCTGTCCAGCCGCGGCCGCCGCGCCGGCGGCTCCGACCCGTCGGGTGCACGTGGTGGTGCCGCCAGCCGCTGCAGCAGCGCTGGCCGCTCCAGGCTCGAGCGGATAATGCCCTCCAGGAACGAGCCGTTGGCGGGCGGCGGCGCCTCCTCGCGCAGCCGTCGCATCATGTGCGAGGCGTACAGGTCTGGGGCGGGCGGTGGCGGGAACCCGCTGCCCGGCCAGAACGGGTAGCCGGGGGGGTAACCCGGGGCTTCCGGCCCGTTCAGTCCGTTGGAGAACGGCTTCGTCGGCGGTTTAGGCGGTTGCGGCTTCGGAGGCTGCGGCTTGCTGGCGTCCTGCGGCGGCTTGGGCTCGCGCTTGCGGGGCCGCATGAGGTGACGCTCCTTCACCTTGTACTCGAGCGTGGAGTGCGGCACGCCGTAGTAGGAGCCGGCGCGATGCACGGACATCTCCCCGCGCTGCACTGCCTTCACCGCCTCTACGAGGCTGTCGCGGTCGTAGTTCCGGTACTTGCCGCGCTTGGGCCGCGTGCCCTTGCCGCCGGTGGCCGGCTGACCGTTGTTGTTGGGCATCTGTTTGGAGTTGCCGGGCGCGGGGTAGCGCTGGTTGTCAGGCGGGGTCTTGATAACAGACACGTGTCGGTCAGGACCTCGCGCATACATCATTTCACTGGACTGGTGGTGCGGCCTATCTAAGGGTTGTTGGAACTTTTGGCTGATGCTTTTAGCAATGACGTCACTGAGTGACGTGAAGAGGTGCTGTGTTGCGGGAGGGTCGGCGAACACCGAGGGTGGGAGCAGCAACTGTGAGGGCGCCTTGAGGGAAGGCTGACCCGTCGGTAGCATCGGTGTTATGGGTGCGATGGGGGCTTGGTGTTGTCCGGCGGGGGATGGACTCTTGTCATCAGGAGGGGGGAATGTGGGTATTTTGAGGATGACGGAAGGCGGTGAGTCGGCGCGGTCAGCATCGCTGTCGTTGTCGGAGTCGGCATGGTCGACGACAGTGCCGAACTTGTTGAGTTTGTTGCGCAGCGTGGAGCGCGGGATACCGTAGATGAGGGCGGCGCGCCGGGTACCCAGGCGGCCCGACTGGATGTCGCGCACAGCTGACTGCAGCTCCTCCTCAGTGTATGCACGGCGCCCAGAACTATTGCTGGCGCTTTCGAGAACTGCTCGCTTCAATCTGCAACAAAAGTAAATGAACATCCAATCAGACACGGTGGTCAGAGACAGGAAGAATAATTCACTATCAGTTGCATATTATAATGCAAATGACTCGAAGAACTAATCAAACTCTGCAGAGTTCACTTGAAATTACAAATACAACACTCGATTGTAACCAAACATTGACATCACACCCACACGAATATTTAAATTCGTCTAAATTAAACTATCCCGTCAGCTTAAATAATATTTTCATAAATACATTTTCTTCCCGAAAGAATTCAAAAGAATGTAGACGCTGTCCTGAATATGCAACGGGATAAATCAATAAACTTTGCATACTGAACGAAACCCTGAGACACAAAAGAAAAAAAAGGAACCGCTCATCTTTTTTGTTCGGAACGTTCCTTCGAAAGTGAATTCATTCGTCAGACTCGCGGACCGAGGTGTGGGCATCTTGACGATATGATGACAATGCAGTGCTCTGACTCACAAATGCATCTGGTCAACGTCCCACAATCGTCTAAATTCAATATTTCAAAACCGTACGACGCCGTTTTAATCCAAGATAACGCGAAATGCGAAATATTTACTCTCGGTCTCGCCGATAACGGACCACTATGAATGCATCTTTATCATACACCCTACGTACACACACTAAACGAATTTCAGCTTTACTACCCTTTAATAGAGTATAAAATTTATTGGGTGCAGCTGTCGTCTTCGGTTTCATCTTGAATTGTGCTTTCTTATTTTTCGAGGAGGGCTTCAGAGGAGTTTCAGTTGTGTTGTTCGGTCGTAGGGTGTGTTTTTGCTTGGCTGTGTGTGTTCGAGGATGCAAGGTCGATGCTCCAGCAGACTATCGGTGCATTTTTATTTGTTTTGGCGAGCCATGCGACCCAGATCGCAGAGAATGAATTTATTCAGTTATCGATTTGGTATTGTGTATAATATCGGTTCCAACTCGGTTTTTATATGAATGTATCGAGAGGCAATTATGAGTTTAATAACTTTGTTGAAGACGGGAAATTAGCAGGGTCGTTGGCTTGGAAACGTGTTATTGTGATGGTTCATATCGATTCTTTGTGTGGCGACGTGGGTGCCTCGTTAGTGCTTAATTAGCAAGTAATGAATAATTAATTGGCAATCAGAGATTTGGCAGTGATGTCCAAAATTGTGGGAAGGCGAATTAATTTTATTCTTATGCCAAAATCGAACCTTAAAGATGAAAAACGAAGAGGTTTTAGACTAATAGTTTGTGTTGGTTTTGGGAAAAGTGACTCTCAGATGTTCATTTTAAGTTCCGAGATACAATTCTGCTCTCAACAAACATACAAATAAGGACAAAACACTTCAAAAACAACCATTACACTTCCTATATTTTTCCTCAACGCATTCAGAACACGTAGAAACAATTGCACTGAGTAAAGCTCCTCAATGCCGTATTCATTATTGGAAATACTCTGTAAGTACCTCTAAAGACCTCTCCCTTCCTCTTCACTCCCGTAAATGTCTTTAAGAACAAAAGTAAGTGATTTTAACAGGTGCATACACTTGTGCTTTGATAAAATCTGAGAGGGAACCAGTTTTACCGGTTCTGTCCGCTAGATGGCGGTGTCGGTAGAATGTCAGATTGTTACAGTTTTATTCTGATTAAAATGTTGTACATGTGGATGTTTAAGGCTTTAAGGGAATGCGTTTACGTAAAGTCTTACAATAAAGACTTATCTATGGGGTTTAAGTTTTAGGTATATACCCAGGATCTTAGCAAACCGGAAAGCAGGAAACATGTCCAAGATTGTTTGCCTAGTTAGGTTAGCAAGTGTAAACCCCGGTCAAGAATCTTTCGGGAATCTCCCATGTCAGGGAGATAAACTAAACAAATAGTTTCATCCTCAAATGAAACATCACTGCGAGATGTTAACATTGCCAAAAATTGTGCGATATCTCAAATTAAATCCACGTCAATCTTCTCAATCCTAACTATTACTCAAATTATAACAACTTCAGTATAAAAACAAACAAACCCCACAGATAAGCAAGACAAAATTTTACAACTGTGCGCTAAAAGAAACAAGGAACAAACACTTAAAGCGAGTTATCATAAAAAGTAGAATTCCAATTTCATCACGCGCGAATCAGCAAATAATAAGAAGTCTTTGAACGTAGGGCTCGCGATAAACGTTGTGCCTTTCGCAATGTTGTTCCAGCTAAAGTGGAGCATTGACATTGCCGTAGATATGGGTTCCTTGACTTTGAGACTACGCTGCGAATTGACGGCTGTCATTGTTGGTTTTATTTTTAACGGGAAGGCGAAATAGGTAGGGCTTTGACCGTTCTTCTTTATGTTAAGGGGGATGCGGTCTACTAGTTTCTCTTTTTTTTTTATATAACTGTCTTTGGGTTATGTCTGTCAATTTCAGGGGTTTACAACCTTTTAGCCAGTTTCCCTTTTCTGTACAACTATGAGAATTCTATATTATGTACCTATTTCTTAGCATGTGGTTGCTTTGCTGATGATACAACTACATACAACTTACTTAGTAGAATTCATAGGGGAGTGTAGACCAGCTTTTACAGTATAGGTTAAGAAAAAATTAAGACCTTTCAATTATAAGAATTTGGAAAATGCTCTAAAATTTTCGAAATATTAGAGCAATTTGCTAGGTTAGTTTAAAGAAAAACTAAGTTTTACTTCACTCAATAGTTAACTCTGATAGTCTTCTTGAAATCGTCTATTCATCCAACACAATTTACAAAGAAATTCGAAAGCGGGTGTGCTACAATTCATACAAGAGAACTCCCACAATCCATATCAGAATTCCTCAGATAACATGTATCAAAATAATAGAACCCGATACAAAACAACAAATTAAAACAATGACATATTATTTTTAATGAATATTGTCGCGATAAAATGGCGTCAAATGAACATATGTGAACGTCACGGCGTTCGCTGTCAAAAGTTCTTTGACCCCCGTCGATCGTTCAAAGTTTCGTGTTTAATGGGTGCGTTCACGCTGCTATTGTTTGAGTTATCCAAGTAGGTTTCAATAGGAAGTAAGATTATTACGAGTCCGTTGCGAATGTGATCGTGTTATGAGCAATGGTGCTGTGGCGGTAGCGTGGAGAATTGTTAATGCTACATGACGCTGTAAAGTGCTGCTGGTTTTTTTTTGAGTGATTTTTAGTTTCTGGTCTATGCTGGCAATTGCTGCAGCCTATTATGAGACAGGACCACCCGTGTTTTTCATGGTTTCCAAGTTCTTGGTCGGGCAAAGACACTTACTGTTTCTTGAGTTGCGAATTAAACGTTTTTCCACTATAAGCCGAATACTGCTGGTCCCATGAAAAAAGGGTTTCAAAACGTCGACTGTATTTTTTTCCGTTTTTATGATTGAACACTTCTGCTCTAAAACCACAACATGAAGAAGCCAATGTAACATTTTTCAGTGATAACGTTAAAAAGAAAGATTTAAAGTAAGGGTTTGACAAAGTTCTTGATGGGTTTAATAGTTCGCAGTCTGATGAAGGACCAGCGGCCATATTATGACGTCTTAAAACCAGGCTTGTTCCAGTGAGTGCAAGAGACAGACCTATACAAGTCGTCTAGCGCCACCTCGTTCACTCACTGGAACAAGCCTGGTTTTAAGACGTCATAATACGGCCCCTGGTAAGAGTTGACGGCCTGTTGTATCAGTATGTCTTCTTCTTCTACACTTTTCTATAACTCTTTATCTCAGCAGACACTCCTGACTTGACTTTTTAAGGAACCTCTCCGAAGCCAGCTGAAGAATTTTGGTTGAAGCTAATATGACTACAAATTCTAATAATATGGGGTCGTAATCATTGAAGAAGAAGCAGTCACTTTGCCATAACGTATCTCACACATTCCATTCACCATTTCTTTGGCATTCTTCTTATTACCGATCCAAAATCATTATCAACAAAAAATATAAAAGCTATCTGAATCTAAGCAATTATTAACTAAAACTTTCGCATTATAATATTATTCTAGCAAGAAATATCCTCAATATGAATAATCACAGAAATCCACGACCCAAGGGGCTCGAGTATCGATTAAAAACAAAAAAGAAATACGAGCTAATCAGATCCTTATCCCCCACAAAATAAGCAAAGAGGATGTCGTTCCCAGACATTAATCTATTTAAGCTCGCTTCGTCCGTATTTTCTGATACCTTATAGAAAAGAAAATTACTCTTTTATTTTATTTTTCTTTCCCCTGAATGTTTTATTTCTTTTTGAAGTTTTAAAACGATGCCGATGGGGAGAAAAAAATAGTTTTAATGATAACATCATTTTCAAAATGGTGGTTCTGATTATTATAAATGCGAAAATTCGGTTGGATGTTCTTAGTCAATAACGTCAAAACTGCCAAACGGACTTTGATGAAATTTGATACTGAGATAGATTATGGTATGAAATATCTTTTATCATGATATTACCTACGGTACGATACGTGGGCTTTTTTCTCTTTCACGTAAAAACTACTGAACGGAGGGATGAAACGCCTGGGTAATTAAGAATATTTTATTAAGAAATGATAACTGAGAACTCGGTCAATAGGCAAAAATATCTAGCCCTTTTCCAAGTTGGAGAACACGGTGGAGCATACGTTGCAGGACTGCCCCGCTTGGGCAGAGCACCGCCGTGTCCTCACGATGGCGATAGGCGGAGACCTCTCGCGCCGTATGATATTTGGTATACATCTACCTGGATTTGGTAACCTAGATTAACAGGATAGTTTTTATTCCAAATTTATGTTCCCGTGGGATGATTTTCGTAAGTTCATATTTATGCATGAAAAATCATAAAATCATTCATAGCAGCATAGTGGTTATAGTTTTCGGAATATTCGACAAAGAAGGTGTGAAATTAATTATAATAGATTTGATTTAAGTCAATCTATAATGTTTGACATTAGTCAAAAACTTCCTTTAACTCCACACTCAAACCATATAAAAAGCAACTAACTACATAAAAACTAATTGTAGCCATCAAAGTGACCGATTAGCAAAGGCTTTTATCACTTTAATCTAGGTAAACGCGCTAAATTGGATTAAACATTAGTCACTGGCCTTAATTTAATGCTAATGTACGTTTAGCCGCGTGTATATATACACAGTCTTATTTTATTTGACAGTTACAGCAATGAACTGTTTGTGTTTGTTCATGAATTTGATCAGTAATTTGCGGTTAACT
Source organism: Agrotis puta (assembly GCA_943136025.2). Classification (NCBI taxonomy): domain Eukaryota; kingdom Metazoa; phylum Arthropoda; class Insecta; order Lepidoptera; family Noctuidae; genus Agrotis; species Agrotis puta. The sequence continues at coordinate 3,358,566 of OW964190.2, read as the reverse complement.
GTTTTGGTACTTATTTTCTACTGATGGAAGATTGACTTTCATTAGAGCTGGCTATTTGACAGTATCAATAAATTATGAATCTAATAAGCCAGTCTTTTAAAATTTTGAAAATCACGGTCTCTTGTTTTTCTTTTGTAAGATCAATGAAATTTTAACAAGATATAATGCATCAAAACTCGAGAGTAGAGAGAAAAAGATAAAAAATGTGATATACATATAGCCTTTTTTGAAAGGGTCGTATCACCGTCAATTTTCGTTTACGTACCAAAAGAAAAAATACGGGTCAATATTTTTTTTTGATAATTCAACTGACAGACTAATTGGAACTTTTAAGTAAATTAGCTAATTCTGAAAATCCACCTTATTCCTATTCAGTTGCCCTTTACGTTCCGGAGCCACGGTTACTCGTTAGTCCCGCTACCCCGGCAGGCTTTGGCCCTCTAAGGGGGGACCCGTGATTTTGCTGACAGTTCTGACGCGCGCGTAGAATACGACGCGCCGTCGACCCGGGCATGGTCAATGGTCCTAACCTAACGTAGACCTTCAGGCGATGTGTTCCCGTTTTTGCCTGTTTTAGAATTCACTTTTGATAGGCAAATTATAACATTTTGAATCTGAAATAAATATATATTTAGGATACATTCTTTCTCTTTACCATGTACCCGTTCAATACACGATGCAATACAATTTTCTCGATAGAAAAAAATACTGAAGTTACTTCGATTTGCAGTTTTTTTACAAGTAAATTTCATACTAAACGAGTACTATTATACTCCATATTTTATAAATAATATCAATTTATAGGAAATTAATTTTAGAATCGATTCTACCCGATCGTTTTTTCATTGAACTTATAATTTATTTTTATCGATTATTTCAAGTAAATTTCGATCCACGCGTCGCTTCTCAGTGTCCCGCGAGACGTTACCGAGGAGAGACCTGTGCCAAATTTTTGCGCGCGCGCTTCGCTGCTTTTGTTTGTTTATTTCTCATTGTGTAGATAATTTGTATTTTATTAAGACAATTTATATTTTTGGTTTGGTGAAAATGACAAATAAAAGAAATAGAATAAGGGCTAAATCAGGTTGAAGGCGAGAATGAAAATGTTTATACAAAATGCATAGAAAAGGATGACATATTTTGGGAAACCAAAATGAATCCGAAATTAATATTTTTTTATATGAAATGCTTGCTGCCCGAAATAATAGATAGCAGAAAGGCACGTGGCATGCCCATTAGAAATTTATCCCTGCAAGATAATAAAATTGTTCACCCTTATGATAATGAAAACGTTGAACCTAATGATTTGCAACTGGGACAAAGCACACGTCAATTACATTTAGAGGATTTTTAAAGAATTTATATATGATAAGTATTTGTCCGAAAAAAAAAATCACGTGCCAATAATATAATCAACATTAAATAAGAAATATAACTAAAACCGATAAGTAAGTTTACGGTTTTGAGGTTAGAATAATATAATTTGCTTGAAAATACTGCATATAAGAGTACACTCATCGTTATTTTACCTGCAAAATTACTATAGCAACTGTAGCTATTGTCAAATATAGTTTGATTTGTATTATGTTTTGTTTTTGTTTATTCAAAAATGGCGATAAATGTTATACAGCCTAAAGTGTATCTGGAGGGTATTATAGACCCTGTAGCTGTACTACGCAGTTTTAGGATTCGATTGTACAGCTATTGGCATTAAATGTTTTTTATTTTTTATCGTAGTAAAATCATCAAATGAGTCCTCCCACCCAGGGCAGGGCGGCAGGGACTGTCAGACTTGTACTGACTAAAATCCACGGTGTCCTTCACGAGCCCTTTACGTACCGGGGTTACGGTGATGGGTAAGTCCCGCGACCCCGGCAGGCTCTGGCCCTCTACAGGCCCCGTCAATTTGCTGACACTCCTTGAGGCGCGCGTGGAACACAACGCGCCGTCGACCCGGGCATGGTCCATGGTCGGGCAGCGAGTCGCCCATTACTCGCTGCCCGTATGCCCGTGCCTACGGTGGCCGGAGATCGTCTGGCGACGTCCGTCGCCGTGGGCGTCTACCACTGCGGGTGGGTCGGAGGGAGGACACTGTTCTCTCCCTCACGCGGCACGCCTCCTCCTTCGCGAGCATGACTGCTTCGCAGAAGGAGGCGACCGCTTCCCACTCCGTCTCGCCCCGCAGCATGGCCTCGACCAATGCCGGGCGCGAGAGGTCTCCGCCTATCGCCGTCGTGAGGACACGGCGATGCTCTGCCCAAGCGGGGCAGTCCTGCACCGTATGCTCCACCGTGTCCTCAGGACGGTCCTCGCAGTGGTGACACCCAGGCGTTTCCTCCTTCCTTATCCGACACAGGAACCTCCCGAAACTTCCGTGTCCGGTGAGGACCTGCGTCATGCGGAAGGTAAGGACGCCGTGACGCCTATCCAGCCACTCCTCAAAGAGGGGTCTTACCGCCGCGATTGCGGCGTGCCCGGACCTCGGTTGCGACAGTCGCCCCCTCCATACTGCCCTGAGATCGCGCCGGAGCTCTTCCCGCCGCGCCTCGACCTGTCGAGGCAGCGGGGATTCGCCCCGGCGCTGCGCCTCCTCGCGCCATTCGTAGACGCGCTGGAGGGCAGTCGCCTCCAGATCCCAGGGCAGCAATCCGGCAAGGAGGTTGGCCGATTCGCCGGCGATCGTGCGGTATCCTCGGACCATTCGGATTGCAATGACCCTCTGGCATGCGACCAGCTTTAGTGGTCGCGTCCGAATGCTCAGGGCCCACACAGGGGCCCCGTAGAGGGCCATGGACCGCACGACACCGGCGTACAGCCTCCGGCAGGAGGCGTTTGGCCCGCTGAGATTGGGCAGGAGTCGCCTGAGGGCGGCTGCTGCCCGGTTCAGCTTCGGGGCCAAACGGGAAGCGGGCCAACAAAGGAAGTGCTCCCTAAAGTTCCACCGGCTGTCGAGGACGAGTCCCAGGTACTTCATCGTCCTCCCGACGCTGATGCGAACCCCCTCCACCGTAATGTGGGACTCTGAACGTGGCGCGTTCAGACGGCCATGAAAGCACATGGCCTCTGTTTTGTGCAGCGCCACGTCGAGTCCCAACTGCCGGATCCTTTGAGCGACTGTCGCCACCGCTTGCGTCGCCAGGTCGGCCGCGCGCCGCCTGGTGCGACTCTCCCTCCGCCAGGACGAGCGTGTCGTCGGCGTAACATATTACGCCGACGCCGTCAGGGAGGTCGCCGCGCAGCACCCAGTCGTAGCCGATGTTCCACAGGAGCGGCCCCAAGACCGATCCCCGTGGAACACCGCACGACATCTCTCGCCGGTTCCACTCTCCCCGGTGACCGGGGTAGATGACGGCCCTGTCCGTCAGGTAGTCCTCGACCGTGCGACGGAGGTAGGTCGGCACCCGGTGATACCGGAGTGCCTCCCTGATGCAACTCCAGGGCAGGGTGTTGAAGGCGTTGGTGATGTCCAAAGACACCGCCAAGACGACCCTGCCCCGGGATACCGCATCCCCCGTCGTGAGGGCTCTTACGCGCATGATAGCGTCCACCGTCGAGCGGCCCCTCCGGAAGCCAAACTGGCTCTCCGAGAGGTCCGGGCCCACCCGATTCAGGTGCCCGACGAGGCGGTCTGCAATAACTCTTTCAAAGAGTTTGCCCACCTCGTCGAGCAGCACGATGGGCCGGAATGCGGACGGAGAGTCCGCAGGGCGCCCGGGCTTCTGGATCAGGACCAGTTTCCCCGTCTTCCAACGAAGCGGGAACTGGCCCCTCTCCAGGCATGCGCTAAAGAGCCCCCCCAGTCGAGGCCCGAGAGTCCCCGAGGCCAGGACCCAGGCTTTTCCTGGCAAGCCGTCGGGTCCTGGGGCGTACCTATTGCATTTGGAACAACAAACCTAGACACTAAAACATCAATTAATTTAATAGATCACAGTTTATTCTATTTCACATATCTACTCAAACAAATTTATTATAATAAAACAAGTTTTTAATGAATCAAATCTCTTATTTTATTTTTAAAATAAATCAATAAAATAAGTTGACCTACTGCCTGCTTATCTGTAATGTGACACTCCCCGCGACGTAAGCGCACGGCTCGCTTTGCGGTAATTGCAGGCAACTCTTGGTAGCGTTAAATGCCTATTTCGCTGGGTCTACCCGCCCTTCAACCTAAAATCTGCTCTCTTACCTGTTATCCAAATGCTTGGAGTCAGGAGGTGGTGTGCCGCTGGTGCTGGAGGTAGACTTGGCGCTCAGGTCCAGAGGCTGCTCAGCAAGATTGGGGGACGAAGACGACGGCGCCTTCTCACACGCCTCTGGTAGCCTGGGGGAGGAGACAACTATTAGTATAGGTAACCATAAGAAAAGTTATCACCAGCATACCAGCCGTAGGATATCCAATGCTGAACATAGGCCTCTCCTGTAGATTCCTGATAGGACCAGCTGGAAACGACTTGCATCCAGCGCGATCCTGCTGTCTGGAGATATCTTACACTCCGGCAATGTTCCGAAATCCTTTTAAAAAGTATTTTGAAATCTGTACAGTCAATAATTTAAGACTGCATAAGTGTTAATAGATTTTAAAACTTTTTTTTTAGCGTGGTAATATCATCGAATGAGTCCTCCCACCCAGGGCAGAGCGGGAGGGACTGTCATACTCGTACTGGCTAAAATCGACGGTGTCCTTCAATAGCCCTTTACATTATGGGGTCACGCTAAATCGTGAATCCCGCGACCAGGTTTTTAAACCTGGAAAAGTAAAATATTAGGGACTTGGAAAGGACTATGTCCGGCAGTGAACAGATACGGGCTGATGATGATCTTTTAGCCTGCTTTTTTATACTGGACCCGATAGTCCGATTTTGACAGGCTGAAAAAGGGCTGGATATTTTTACCTAATAACCGAGTTCCCAGTTATCATTTCTTAATTAATTTGTCTTAATTACCTCTGCAATGCATAACATAACATCTCATAACTGAGCAACATATCGTACGGTGTCCACATCATTTTTGATTATTTTCGGAATAAATTCTGAACAAAACACTGCCAGAAAAATTCCGAAAAATAAAATAAAAAATAACTGTTCTATTTGACACAATAACACACTAACACGATACACTTGATAAAATTCGGTACTCATTGTAATATTTTTATTGGAAGACTCCATCTTATAATGAAAAACATGAAGGGTTATTCTAAAAAATATGAGCTTATCTCAGAGATAAGGCAAAAAGGGTGATTGGCTTGCAACTCATCGTTATTTCAACAGATAGCTATTGTATTTGTAGGTTTTATCAGTTTTTGACCCTGTTTTTATACTGATAAGCATAATGAAAAGATGAAAAATATTTTTCAATTAGGCTGACGTCATAATTATCTGCCTAGCCTTTTTCCCAACTATGGTGGCCTCACCATAGTTCAGAGGCTTCTCGTCTAATCGGATGCTGCTTAATATCTGTATTTTGTATGGACCGACTGTCCGTCTGACGTAGACAACTTATCTAGTACTGTGTCATACAATAGGTCCATTGGTAATAGTCGGTCCACTGACAACCTGGGTGTGACGATTGTCAAAGATTTAGTTTTAGACGAAATTTATTATTTATTTCAAGGTTGGAATACGAACAAATGAGTACTCGGGACTCGGTTGACTAAAAATGCGATTACCCAATTGATTAAAAAAAAAAAGATCTTTTTTTTTCAGAATTAAAATCATTCGCTTAATTTGTATTATAATAATATTACTTTACAAAAAACAATTTAAAATGTGTCTGTTTATTCCAATTATAATGAATTCATATTTAATTTATGTACTACGAGTATTCAATATTTTTCAATTGTCTTTTCGGAATATCCCCTTAGGTGCAATATATTTATTCAGCCATTATTTTTTTGTTTACATGCAAGTGAAATTCATTTAAACGTATGTCATTTACTCAGCTGTGTAGTAGTGTATGTTAAAAGTGAGCTTTTGTTTTAACATTTACATAATTTTAATGAAAATGTGTTTTGTGACGCATAATTTTTTTGCTAAAATATTTCACGGTGAATTTAAGGTCGTTGACTGGTATATAATAAGATAATTTACTGACCTACCTTTACATTATTATCCTTTGTTAAAATTTTACAAAAAAATTTTATGTTTTAGTGCGTCTGAATTTGCGTTATAGATGTCGCTAGTGTTCTTTTTGACGGCATTATGTTCGCTGCTGTCCCAAATTCTGACACATGTCTATAAAAGGGTTTTTCCATACAATATCATTTTGATAGTATCAATTAACAGCAAATATAATTAGACTTTCCGTTAGGGCTTTTTTTTTTCGTCTTAATATCATCAAATGAGTCTTCCCACCCAGGGCAGGGCGGGAGGGACTGTCAGACTCGTACTGACTAAAATCCACGGTGTCCTTCACTAGCCCTTTACGTACCGGGGTCACGGTAATTCGTTAGTTACGCGACCCCGATTTCGTTAGAGTTTTGAAAAACAATCGAAACTAATTTTTTCTTTTTGTAAAATCTAATAATATTTACAAAGTTAAAACGCACCAAAACGTCAAAACTCAGTAAAAATTATACTGCGTTGTGACGTTATGCCAATTTTAAAAGCGATGAATAGCTTGAATTTCCATAACACACAACAAAAGAAATAAATAAAGGTCTTTATATTTCTATCAGTTAATTCTAGGCTGTTATTTTCATACTACCTGCTGCCCGCGACGTCGTCTGCGTGAATGCGTCGAAGAAATAAAGGTTTGACTGCTCTTTCCCCGTAGATGATAGCGTGATAATATGTAGCCTATATGTTGACCTGACCTCTTAATAATATTCGTGCCAAATTTGAAGTAAATCCATGCAGTCCTTTTTGAGTTTATCCCGGACATAAATACAGACAAACAGACAAAAATTCAAAAAAAAATATTTTTGGCTTCGGTATCGATTGAAGATCACACCCCAAGTATTCTTTTAAAAAAATATTCCATGTGGTTTTGACTTTTCCACCATTTTATTATACCTATGTATAGATCATAATGCCTCTATTTAATTAATATACATAGTATTATTTGAGGTCAATGCCTAAACACAACTATAGACGTATACTTTTGACATTTACGCAAACACTCAAATAGATAAAGGTGTCAAAGTCATGTCAATGTCAATTAATATTGCTAAATCGTTATCTGCTGAATAACTTAAGTTTCCTAATAAACTAGGTATAAAGTACGAAATTTAGATAATTCGCATTACCACATTGAATGCCAAACATATGGCCAGGTCATTATTGGTTCCCATCATACAAATGGTCTTCTACGTAATAATACTTACTCGGCACCCCGTTCAAAAATGGTATATGTGGTGCCAATCTACGAAATATTGCGTATTTTTTTTTATTTAAAAACGTCCTTTCCAGTAGGCCTAATAATAAACACATCAATTTAAATTGTAAGAAAGTGCTACGTAGTATTACGTAGTTGGCCCCTAGCGTCACTAGTGCCTACGTAATATTACGTAGTTGGCATTCAATGTGTTAAAAGAGCAACCATGGCATTTCCTGAAGGTTCTTCTCCATAGGAGACGATCAACCCAAACTGTGGACCTATTTTCTGACATATTAAAAGTGCCCATATGATTTTGACAGGTTGGTATTATTTTTAGACATAGCCGTAATGTCTCATATTTCTATGAAAGCATAGTTATTTTACTTGATAGCAGAAATAGAGTAGGGTTGCATTTTATGGACACCGGTGGTTATTTTTAACAAGCTATGCCTATGGCTTCGGTCGTGTAATGTTTGCTAATAGTCTAAAGGGAACGTATTACTAGATGAAAAGTATTAAATGTATTAATTTGATTAAAATCTTTCATCGTGCCAAAAATAAATCATCCAATATCGTTTAGAAGGTTATGCGTGAAAGAGATATATCCATCCATTCATCTGTCGCATCATCATCATCATCTCAGCCATAGGACGTCCACTGCTGAACATAGGCCTCCCCTTTAGATCTCCACATATACCGGTTGGAAGCGACCTGCATCCAGGGTCTTTCGGCGACCTTTATAAGGTCGTCTGTCCATCTTGTTGGTGGACGTCCTACGCTGCGCTTGCTAGTCCGTGGTCTCCACTCTAGTACTTTTCGACCCCATCGGCCATCTGCTCTGCGAGCAATATGGCCTGCCGATTGCCACTTCACCCTCTCCTCCTCATTTCGGATTCGATCACGTAGAGAAACACCGAGCATAGCTCTCTCCATAGCTCGTTGAGCGACTTTGAGGTTTGAGAAATCTGTCGCATAGTATAATTTAATAATTAAAAAAAAAATAGTTGCAAGACTTAAAACTTAAAATAAGTTCATACACGAAACAGCGTCACATCTAAGAACCGCGATTAATGATCAATAATCGTGATCTGAAATAACATTAGGAGTTCAAAATCGTGATGTTAAATCATATCTAGAATCTAAAATGTGGCCTTGAGTGGCCCTATCTGGTGCATTTAAATATTTGTAATGCTTTGTTGTTTTTGTTACCATAATCTGCCTTTTTTATTTTGGTTTTATTTCGGGAGGGACTGTCAGACTTGAACTTACTAAAATCCACGGAGATCCTTCAATAGCCCTTTACGTTCAAGGGTCACGATTACCTGATGACATAGTCCCGCGACAACGGCAGGCTTTTGACGTTGCGAATGGCCCAATTCAGAAACAGTACCTTTTTGGGCAATTCGGACCATTCCTACACTGCGTTGCGAATGGCCCAATTCAAAAATAGTACTTGGGCGATTCGTACTGCGGTCCGAACCATTCGCGGTTTGAATCAGCTAAAGCCCCAGTTTATATCTTTTTTCTATCTACTCGTAGTTGCATAGAAACAATATAAGAAAAAATATGTAGTAGTCGTACAATCATTTATCACACGATATTTGTATAGTTTTTCAGTTATATTTACTTATCCTATTGACCTACAGTCATTGGGCGACCTTTGTCGTCCTATTTGTGAAATATAATTAAAGTATTTGTTCTACAAAGTATTGCAATGAAGCAACCTTTTGTTGTTTTTCATAAACAAGTATTGTTAGCGAAATTACTAGTCTTTTTTTTAATATTTTTGTGTTTAGTGTCATGTTTTACAGACTCGCACAATTTTAAAATTATAAAGGTACAATCAGTTGACAGACATTTTTATGAACAGAACATGATGTATTTTCTATACTTCCTCAAATACTGTATTTTCTACAGTAAATATTTTGGGCCGTGTCGTAATCAAAGCGATTTCCGCGTTGATGTATTTTGTGTGGCGAATCCGGACATGTCATCGCGGTCACTCTAACGTATTCGAATTTCAAAAATGGTTGAGTGACAAATTTAAAAAAACGCTCATGTCAAACCTCACGCGACTGGGCGTGAGGTCTGACTATGTTTCAAACTTGCAATATCTTGTAAATATCTGATTATATCAGCACCCTATATGTGTTTAACTGACTTACACGGCAAGAGTGTGTTCCAAATTCGTCCTAGGACAACACCATAAACTATACATTATCGTATTAATCTTACTTTTATAGTTGTCATACCGAGTACTTTAACCCTTATTACATCAACAAAGTAATTGCAGCTGTCATGGCCGCCTAATTTCAAATGATTATATCTCCGGGCGTTGCTTAGGGTATTTACACACTGGTCTTTCATTGCATTCAAGATTCGCGCGTTTCTACATGTTATTTGACCTCTGTAAATGTAGATTTTCATGATATTCAGTCTGCTATAAAAAAAAAAACTTAGAAATGTAAAGAAGTTTCGTAATTTAAATCTATGCTGGCGCAGTGGTTCAACGTTTGACTGTTGCACTGCATGTCGAAGGTTCGGTCCCCGCATCGAACAAATATTTGTGTACCCTACAAGTAGTTGTTTCTGGTCTAGGTGTCTGTGGATGTGACTTTAAATGTTTGTAAACGTACGCACGATATAATAGACACTCCTAGCGTGGAGGAACATTAAAAAAAACCAAAGAAACCTTAATTATTATTTCAAGAAAAATATATTCGTCCCCTCTGAAGAGAAAACATGTGTCTTAGTAGTGTAAAAAATATACTCAAGGCGATTATGAATCTGGTTTAATTATCAAACTTAATCGGCCTTATTACAAAAACTAAATAAACCTTGGTTTAAACCTGGTCTATAAAGTCCAGGCTTATCTGCAGAGCCATGGTTTAAATTTGTCCGTATTACAAAACTAAGATAAAACGTCGACTTTAGTACCGTCATTTGAACGATTGTCTATACAATTAAATCCACAATGAGTAATAACAATTAAATCTACCTTGTTTCAATCCATTTTGGGTGAAAATAACACAAAAACTACAACACAATGATAAATTTGCTATGAGAAACTTTGACATACCTTTGACAGCTACTACTGTTAGACCATGGTTTATCGCAAAACCACGATTTATAATAATCTTTGTTTAAACCGTAGTTTTACAAGATTAAACCTGGGTTTTTAGTTAAACCCCTTTTTGTAATAAGGCTTGAACAGTTTATATTCTTTCAATCGCACGTTTCCACCAAAACCGTGTCATCTGTACAGATCCTTACAGCTACATAACTCGCGCCGTAATAAACCTTTAGTACGCTATGCGTCATACAACCATTAATTTTATAATAATCTGACAATGACAGGAATGCCTTGAACTCTGCTGAACCACTTTTGAAAAGGTCGCGTAATGAACGTTTTATGTAAATGGCCTAAAAGAAAATAATACAGGTTTGATATTGTAGGCGTTAGCAGATGTATTCGAATTGTTAAAAAACAAGTTTATTTGCCCCTTATTATGTTGAAAATGTTTCCTGATTATAATTTATTTGTATTTCTACTATAAAATAATTAAAAATCACTGAGTGACTGTTGAGTAGCTGTTGCTCGTTGCTTTGCCCGTCCCGAATCTATCTCTGTCCCAATAAACATCAAAATTGGTTTAGCTGTTTTGTCATGAAAATGGAACATACAAACACTCTTTCACATTTATAACTAGCACTTTTCCCGTGACTTCGTCCGCGTGGGTTACGTACTTTCCTAATTCCCCCTTTTCACCCCCTTAAAGGTTAAATTTCCAAAAACCCCCTCTTAGTGCTCCCCTACATTATAATAGAAAGCCGTGTGCAAAATTTCACATTCCTAGCCCCAGTAGTTTCGGCTGTACGTTGATATGTCAGTCAGTCAGTTCTCCTTTTATATATATAGAAGAAGATATTCGTAAGATTAATGTTTTCCAAATAAATATAGGTATCAGCCAGGTAATAGGTATATCTCCATTTCACAACCCTGTACTGAAAACTACCCTCATTCTGTGTCACAGAAACTGAATCAATTCCTATTCGAGTCGGTCCCTATTGTGTTCGTAGGAGCACAATGTCTTGCCGCTGAATTTCCATCGGCAGCAAGTTGTGGCATTTTCATGTTTCGCTTTAATGAACGGAGACATTGTCGAACTGAACAGGTGACGAGCGAGGGAATGAGGAACGAGATTATTGCGATTTGAAAACGACATTATATTGAGTATTGAATAGCTTGTGATCAGCGACAGGCAAAGAGGCTTTGCCCTCAGGATGAAACAGACTGAAAATTAACTCGTCGGCTTCTACTCGAACCAGATGTCGCTGAATATCAGTATTTTAATTAGAGCGACTGCCCATCTGACCTCCACAACTCAGTAACTGGGCAATACGATACCCAATAATAAGACTGTTTGGTAAACTTTCGAGTTTCGAACTAACAGTAAGAACTGTTAGAGATCCACTAATCCGGGACCAACGGCTTTATGGGCTGAAACTGAATAATAGTAAATAATAATAAAAAATGCTGACCGACTAGTGTTTTTGCTGATTGGCAGCAATCGACAGATACAGTGGAAAAGTGTGATACAGACGTTTGAGCTTTCAGACAGCGTCAAAGAAAATTCGCGTCGAAATAATAGTTCTTCTTCAAAAACAAAAATATGTAAGAAAAGCCTCGTGCAGACACATGCGATTATACGAGCGTGGCGACATCACGGTTGCCGCACGCGGTGCCTTGCCGCATTGCTGTTCACACAGCGCGCAAAGCACCGCGCCGCCGCACTATGGGCCAGATCCGTGCGTACCGTCTCAAAAATAGGTTTTGGTAATGTTAGATATTGAATATTTCGTTAATGCACATGTCTAACTAAATGTCCAATGCATATTACGTAGTAGCTAAAATACATGATTTATTGATTTTTACTATTAGACTAAGGCTTGCAAGTTGACGGTTAAAAATATGAGAAAAATGCAGAACACAATTCCTCCAGTTCACATGATCATATCTTTATTAATTTCACAGCAAATGTATAAGTGTGATATATGGTTAGAATCGTTAGTAAGTACTCTAATTAAAAATAATTTAAGTGCAGCTTTTTGTAAAAACTAGAAAGGTATAGTATTTTTATTTCGGCACCTAATATTTTAACCTTATTAGAAACTTCAAATGGACTTTTGACAGTTAGCCGTGTCTGCCCATGACGTAATTTTGGTAGTATTACATAGAGCAACTTATATAGAAGACAGAACAAAAAAAAAATTCTGCCCGAATCTGCCCCCCTTGAAATGAATCGAAAAAATCCCAGATGGGGTAAAATAAAAAATATTTCAAAAAATATTTTAAGTTGCGATTGATGAGTTTTTTGCACAGTTAGATTATTTTTGACTTATAATTCTTCAATAATATTATCTGCAAGAATGTCTCTTACATTGTTTACCAAGTGGGGATGTGATGGTTCATCGGAACAAAGTTAGTATAAACATTTTTTAACAGATGAGAGTGACTTTGTCTCAGATGTAAATTTATTTAAAGAGTCTTTGATACCGATAAAGCTGACTGACACAGAAACGAATGAAGTTATTTGGAAAAATCAGGCTTGTTCTTCTATTCATAATTTGCAATAGAAACGCCCGAGAAAACCCGATCAGTGGTTGTTATTAGGGGTCAAATTGAAAATTTGCGAAATTCAAAGATACACAATGAACAGGTCATTAAAATAAGGCACGAGCTATTCCTAACTATGGTGGATGGAAAAGTTACACAAGTTTTAACTGACACAAATTCTGGAGCTGTGTGTACAGTGTGTGGAGCTAAACCAAAGAAATGAATAATTTGGAGAAGATTGAATCAAAGGTAATATAAATGCATACGAACACGGTTTGTCTACGTTGCATGCGTGGATCAGGTGCATAGAGTTAATTTGAAATATTTCAAACAACCTTTGTTGCTGCGAGAACACCGAAAGATAAAAAAGCAAAGAAAAAGCTTGTACAACGTTTATTTAGAAGTCGATTGGGATTGCACGTTGATAAGCCCCGACAAGGAAGTGGAAACAGCAATGATGGCAATACAGTTCACCGTTTTTTGTGAAATACTCTTGCCTTTCAGAAAATACAGGAGTTCACGAGGAACTTATTAAAAGGTTTCTCTTATTTTCCAGAGTTTGGCATCCATATTGCTGTAAATCCAGAAACATTTGGTGAATATACTCGCACAACCGCACAACTGTACGTGTATGCCTTCTTCAGTACATAAAATCTAAATACGAATACATGGGGAAAGTATAATTAGACATTTTGCTGTTCTGCCTATTGGTAATTTATCTGAAGATGGCCAAGAATCTCGAAACAGATTACAAAAAATTCAGATTGTATCACGCAAGAAAATGCTCTAAATCAGCAACGAATCAAAACGTATTTCATGGTCTCCTATTTACATCAGATCCCTATGTATCAAGTATCAGAAAACCAGCAGTGACTATTTCCAAGAAATTGTTTGACGAAGTCAAGAACCTCTTAGATATTTAAACGAAAGTAGGTGTTACCTTAATTTAAAAATGTATTTTTGGTATTAATTATTATATTATATTTGTTACTTAATTAAATTTTAGATTTATATATAGTTAAGAATATATTTACAGAAATAATATCATAAAATTGTAATAGAATAAGCTAAACAAACTATGGTTTAATATGTAAAAAATACATTTCTATTTTTGTTTTATTTTTTAAATATGATAAATTCAACATTTGACAAAACACGTTTCATAATTGGATTGTATATATATTCGAGTTACTACGTGCCAAATTTGAACTATTTATTTCAATTAACATAAAAGTTACAGATTTTTGAGACGGTACGCACGGATCTGGTCCATAGTGCGCCGTGATGAGGTATGCTTATTATTCTGAGGCTAGAAGGGCCGCCGCGCGACAAGAACGCGCGCGCGGCGCGCGACGCGCGTCACGCGACGCGTTGCCGCAGGACCACGTGCTGCCAAGAGAAGTGAACCCATTCGCAGTACATTTAGAGTGGAAATTACATTAGTTGCTTGCGTGACGTCGCGACAAAACCATGCGCAATTAATTATAAATTAAATAAATTCCATCCAACAATTCAACAAATCCTGCCGCAAGCCGTCGCAATAAAGCCTCGTGCAGACACATGCGATTATACGAGCGTGGCGTCATCGCTGTCACCGCACGCGGTGCCTTGCCGCATTGCTGTTCACACAGGAGCGCGCAAAGCACCGCGCCGCCGTGATGAGGGATGCTAATTATGCTGAGGTTAGGCGGGCCGGCGCGCGACAAGAGCGCGCGCGGCGCGCGTCACGCGGCGCGTTGCCGCAGGACGCCCTGCCAAGAGAGGTGAACCCAATTGTAGTACGTTTAGATTGGAAGTTACATTGGCATCTTGCGCCAGCGCGCGCGTCACGCGCGCGCGGTTTTCGACGCGTCGGGCGGCGAAGCACCCTTAAGTGCCACAAAAATATAAACTCTAAATGTACTAGGGTAAGGACACGACGGGCCGCGACAAATGCGACAAGAGCGCGCGCGGCGCGCGTCACGCGCCGCGTTGCCGCAGGACCACGCCCTGCCAAGAGAGGTGAACTCAATTGTAGTACGTTTAGAGTGGAAATTACCTTAGCCGCTTGCGTAACGCCGCGACAACGGGGGGGGGTTTGTATGTATGCTTTTGCGGTTGCACAACGACATGCTTTGCTTTTGCTTCGCTTGGTAGTATAGATGCAAACCTACCCTGCGCCTCCATCAGAGGGAGCAGGGTGGCGGGGTCTTGAGGGTGAGTGCTACTGTCACGTAGATCCTCAAGGCAAGTCTGGTGGGTACACCTTCTCGAGGTTGCCGCCCCGTTTTTGGTCTAATTCCTTAAGAAATAGACGCAACAGAAACCACCAGGCGCTTTTCTGTCTCCTAACTGCAGCTCTCCGTGACTAAGAGGCTGCAGGCACGTCACTAAACTAACTGCTGACGTGTAGGGGTAACAGTCACCTGCGCTAGGACCTGCGCAGTTGAGCGCCGTAAGCAGGGATGAAGGAGTCCTGGGGGGTTGAGCCGATCGGCGCTGGCTGTAATGCGTCCGTGAGGCAACACGCCCCCTTTGGTCTGGATTTCAGGCAAAACGGTAGCCCTGCCCTTTAGCCGGGGGTAGGGAAATGGCCATTGTGTCCCGTTAGAGGGGCACGGCGAGGAGCGTGGGGTCCACTGTGGTCATCCTCGGATGATCACCGTGGTGGGCAAAGGTCATGCTGACGGTGTAAGTGAGGGTTGATCAGTTCATAGGGGATGGCCCCCCTACGCCAACCCGATCAAGCACCGGATGTCGCACCCTAAGCCAGCCTTGCGCTCCTATATCTCTTCTGGTAGTCCTAACGATCGAGCTAGTTTGTAGCAAGACGTTCCCAGGTGCGGGCTCCGTGGAGGGTGGGAAGCCAGAGAGACGAAACACAAAATTGAAACTATGGACAACAAAAGGCCTAATCACACAAACACGCACACAACACACACATCTACACACACAACAGTTACACTCCCGACACACACACGACACACTCTTTCATCTAACCACGACACACTCACTCACACATCACATAAACACACCGGAGCGGAGGCGTTAGCCGAAACTCTCGAGAGGAGGGTCGTGGACACCTCTCTCACCCCCGGACGCTCTGCGGCTTCTGCTGCGAGCTCCAGTGCGGGTAAAGGTCCGGCCATGGCGAAAACCGTGGCCACGACCAAAACTAAATCCCAGATTAAACAAGGGATAGCGGCGCTGCCTGGGATCAGTACCGCTCCCTCCAACACCGAACCCGGAGGCAGGGTGCCTCTTATCCATCCGCCCCCAGAAGTCTCCCCCCCCTCGCTGGCTGTCAAAAGCCAACCAGGGCAGGATTGTACCACCGGCGACGCGTTCGCGCAAGCCTGGCAGGTACAGGTGAGCAGGCGCGGCGGTGGGAAGGGCAGACCCGCCCGGACCGGCCAGCGCGCCGAGTCTACGGGTCCGAGTCTCACGGCCCCGTCTGGACGGGGCAGGAGAAGAAACCGGCCGTCTAAAAAAGACAGGATACTAGCCCAGCAGATAGGTAAGGCTAACAACACTCCGGCTAACGCAGTTAGCGCGGACAAACAACACGGCGGTAAGGTATCCTTCTCCGCAGGCAAGCGCTCGCAGACCGGGGCAGGCACTAGCCGCCCAGGACCCAGCCAGCCAACGTGCAGCGCGAGGAAGATACCACGCACTACCATACCTGCTAGGAGTGAACCAGCCACAGCGAAACGCGAGCTCAACGACACAAGCTCCCCTCGTGGTGAGCGCAAGAAGCCGCGCCTGGACCACTCCAAGCGGTCAGAAAACCGGAGCTACGCCCAAGCCGCTAGCTCCGACCTAAACGTCGCAGTCACCTGCGAACAGAGAGGCCACATTACCGAAGAGGAATCGGTCAAAATTCTGGCTGCCATCCAGTCGCAGATCCTCGTCGAGTGCCTCTCTGACGAACAGAGCCAACCGGGACCGATCTTCAATGCGAAGCCTCAGTACTCCGGGGGAGCCCTCAAACTTTGGTGCGACAACACCGAAACCTTGGCCTGGCTAAGGAAAACGATTTCCGGCGTGACTCTTCCCACTAGCAGCTCGCTAGTGGTCAAGAGTCAGGCGGACATCGAGCGGCGTGTCAGATGCGGCGTCGTCATCCCTGACGAGCAGGGGGTTATTAAAGAGCCGACCTTCTTAGGCCGTGCTCTAAGTTACCAGAACCCCTGGGCCGGCATCAAGCGTTGGGTACTTCTGCACGCCAACAAACAAGCCTCAGCTTGGTTCGTGGTGGTCGGCATCCCTGAGGACCTAATACCGACCCTTATGAAGGCTGGACGCCGCCTCGCATTTGGTGTGGGGCGCGTCTACCTGAAGTTCCGGGGTCCAAACGGCCGTTACGGCGACGTCCCTCAGGGTTGGGATCCCGCGACGAACTCCTGGAGCTCGTCAACACAGGCGGAGGTAGATCCTCCCCTAGCAAACATCCAGGTAGCAACCGACACCGCACTGGAGGCTGCATCCGCAGCCCCACCAGCGGCAACTGCAGCAGCGAGCACATCTGCCGCCTCTGCCGCCGCCACCGTGGAGACCGTCATCTTGTCGGATGGGGAGCCGGATGATAGCATTCTGCTGTCACCGGTCTCGCGTCCGGGGGAGGGTGGTTTCGACGAGGGCGACCTGTTTGCTGGGTTGCGCCTGGAGGAGGATGAAGAGGGTTCGACCAACGATGGCGTCCCCTTCATCGGCCTGTAAGGTCCTACAGGCAAACCTCCACCACAGTCAGACCGCGACGGCTCAGCTGCGGAAGTGGATGGAGGCTCAACACTCGGCCATCGCCCTGATCCAAGAGCCGTGGATTAGAGCTGGCCGCATCCAAGGACTAACAAATCTTGGAGGTAAGCTTCTAGTTACTACAGAACATGATCAACCCAGATCGTGCATCTACGTAACTAGCAACATCAAGACACAGTCACTAATTGACTTCTGTTGCAGAGACATATCAGCAATAAAGATATACATACAGCGTGATGGCATGGAGGTGCCACTTGTCCTGGCCTCGGCTTACATGCCTGAGGCTGAAGAACCGCCCCCTCACGACCTCGCCCGCCTTGTGAGTTATTGCGAGAACGCCGGGCTTGAGGTTGTCATCGGGGCCGATACCAACGCACACCACCCGCTATGGGGCATGGACACGCCAAACGACAGGGGTAAGACCTTAGTTGACTATCTTTTCTCCACTAACCTTACCCTACTAAACACCGGCTCTGAACCAACCTTCGTTACCAGACGCAGCCGGACGATTATTGATCTTACTCTAGCCACAGAGGGTGCAGCGACCCTCGTCTCGGGCTGGCAGGTCTCCAAAGAGGCCTCCTGCTCAGATCACAGGTGGATACGTTTTGATATCCAGACCTGTGCATCACCAGTGCTACCAAGACGCAATCCGCGGAAAACAGACCGCGCTGCCTACACACGGCACCTCACGGCCATACTCGCACCCTGTAGCGTTTTGAGGACGTATGAGGGGCCAACACAGATTGAGGAGAACATCAACGGCCTCACATCAGCAATACTAAACAGCTACTCTCTCTCCGGAAGCCCGATCAAACACTCACTACCTCACCTGAAGAAGCGAGGCGCGTCCTTATAGAAACTCACTTCCCGGGATGCGCCTTCGCACAGGTAATCAACTGGACCGATATCAACCAAACACCATCAGACAATGACTGGCGCTACACCCACACCGTCATCACCTTGGAGAAAATCCAATGGGCGATCCGGTGCTTCCATCCTTTCAAAGCAGCTGGCCCGGACGGCATCTTCCCAGCACTACTGCAGTGGGGAGGAATTGCCGTCGCTCAAAGGCTAGTACCCATTATGAGAGCATGTCTGGCATTCAGATACATTCCTAAAGGATGGAGGGAAGTGAAAGTCATATTCATACCCAAGCCAGGTAAGAGTGACTACACCAACGCCAAATCTCACCGACCTATCAGCCTAACCTCCTTTCTGCTGAAAACCATGGAGAAGATATGCGAGAGAGAGCTGAGGGATGGGGCCCTAAAAACAATTCCACTCCATGCAAACCAACATGCATACAGCTCGGGTAAGTCGACTGAATCCGCTCTCCACCTGGTGGTCGGCCGGATCGAGGAAGCGATTCATCAAAAAGCCACTTGCCTGGGCACCTTCATCGATATCGAAGGAGCCTTCGACAAAACAAACTTCTCCAGCATTAGCGCCGCCCTCCGCAGACACGGAGTTGAACAGGTACTAGTAGACTGGATTACTAATATGTTAAGTAAACGAGTGGTTCGCCTTGAAGAAGACAGGCAGGTAGCCATGTTAGCCAGAGGATGCCCCCAAGGAGGGGTACTCTCTCCACTCCTCTGGAACCTGGTGATCAACGACCTCATCACCAAGCTCAACGCATGCCACTTCTATACAATTGGGTACGCAGACGACCTCGCCATCCTCATCTCGGGGAAGGTCACCGGGACTATCTGCAATCTAACGCAACAAGCGCTAAGGATAGTAGAGCGGTGGTGCAGGGACTTCGACCTTTCAGTGAACCCCACAAAGACCATTTTGGTTATGTTCACTCAGAAACGATCGCTTGGACCTTTTCGCCTACCTAAACTATTTGATACAGAACTCCAGTTAGCCAATGAGGTCAAATATCTAGGGGTCATCCTGGACAACAAGCTAAACTGGAGCAGCCATCTAGACAACAAGTTAAACAGAGCCTGCATCACCTTCTGGCAATGCAGGAGGATGATAGGTAAGAAATGGGGTCTATCCCCCAAAATCATACTATGGATCTACTGTACAGTCATTAGACCCATGATCACCTACGGAGCCGTGGTATGGTGGCCTCGCACCAGGTTAGCCACCGCTTCTAACAAGCTACAAAGAATACAAAGACTGGCCTGCATGGCGACAACAGGATGTATGAGGACTACGCCTACTGCAGCTCTGGAAGCAATGCTGGGCCTCCCTCCTCTCCACCTGTTCATACAGCAAGAAGCGACATTGGCGGCGGTCCGTCTCGAAACAATACAACTCTGGGGTAAGAGAGAGTCACAACACACCTCGGTATTACAGGGACTTTATGAGGAATTTCCCATGGCAAAGGCCATAAAAGACCGGGTACCCAAACAATTTATCTTTGATAAGAAATACAAAATCCAGCTCCATGAGGACCACCGATGCGAGGGGCTGACCCCGGCGGAGCTACGGATCTTCACGGACGGATCTAAAACAGGTAGCGGCACTGGTGCTGGAGTCTTCTCAGAAGACCTCAACATCCGCATTGCCAGATCACTGGGGGTCCACAACACAGTCTTCCAGGCAGAATGCATGGGCATTATCCTGGCGGCGGCAGCGATTGCAGCCAGAGGGGTGAAGGACCACTCAATTCGTATACTATCAGACAGCATGGCCGTTTTGCTGGCACTTGACAGCCACACGGTTAACTCTGGTCTAATATACGAGTGCCACCAGAACCTAAACCAGGTAGGTGAGCATAACAACATAACTATTCAGTGGATCAAAGGACACAGCGACTCCCGAGGCAACGATGCAGCGGATGAACTCGCTCGAAGGGGATCTGGCTTGACGGCGGTGGGACCCGAACCAATAGTGCCACTCCCCTTCGGCTACATACGTACTCTAGTCAGGGAACGCACAGGTAACTTACATCGTTGCCTGTGGCAGGATCAGGCGGAGTGCAGACAGGCCAAGGAGGCGCTACCCGCCATCAATGGCCGCTTCACCAAACTCGTGCTCAGGTTAACCAAACAGCAGATACGAACAATCACAGCCGTCCTGACAGGACACGGCTCCTTTAATAAACACCTCTTTGTCCTAGGTATCACAGACAGCCCCCTGTGCAGAGCCTGTATGGCGGCGGACGAGACAGCAGGTCATGTGCTCCTACACTGCCCTGAAATTGCTTCATACAGGGCAAAGTACTTCGGTAACCCAGGTACTCTCCACGAGATCGTCGGCAACACGAAGGCGCTGCTGGCTTTCCTCGGGGAGCTGGGGTGGATCGAATAACTTCTTTCCCACCCGCACGCAAAATACGCGCATTTGACGTGGAGTTGCGGATACCAGCCCGTTATACAATACAATACAATACAACGCCGCGACAAAACCATGCACAATTAATTATAAATTAAATAAATTCTATCCAACAATTCAACAAATCCTGCCGCAAGCCGTCGCAATAATAATATCAGAAACGCGATGTGCCGCGCCGCTTCAGAGTGAACAGATGTGGGTGTTTTCATAGAAAATGGACTAAGTAGGTTTTTTCAACAATCGCCACGCGCGGATAACCGCGTGTGTCTGCAGGAGGCTTAATAATATCAGAATCGCGATGCGCCGCGCCGCTTCAGAGTGAACAGATGTGGTTGTTTTCATAGAAAATGGACTAAGTAGGTTTTTTCAACAATCGCCACGCGCGGATAAGCGCGTGTGTCTGCAGGAGGCTAAATGCAAACAAACTCAAACAGTCCATTGAGTCATTTCACAATCCACTTCCTCTCGAAACTTGCATCCCAACAGTGGCGGCTAAAACCCTTCTTGTAATAAAGTAACGAATGTTTTGTCTTTCCACTAAACCGTCCTGAAAATCGGTTTTATGTCGTTTATTTCTCGTTCTACCACATAGCTCAGTCAGTGACAGACGTGTCCGTCCCACAAAGACCTCGGTGTGATGTTATTGTGTGCATTCTTAGAGACGTGGGCTCAATACTGAATTTGTGTGACATTCAGTGATTTTAGTATCGAGAAAGTCGTGGGATATTGTTGGGGATGATTTTGGGGATGCCCTACATACAGAGTTAGCTTTGCATGTCTGTTACTGGGGTTGGTAGCTTACTATTGATAAGTCGTGTAGATGTCCCATAACATAGACTGATCAAAGTAGTTGTTTTGGGCAAGAGGGATTCAGCTCTGCTATTTCTTAAAATCTAGAGTCATTTCTTGTTAATGCTGTCTAAGCGATGCTGATTAAGCAAAGCTTCAGTAACTTTAAAGAATTATTTACCAAGTGAATAAATAGTGAGTGTCAGCATAGTGACTGGGGCTGTAGAGGGCCAAAGCCTGCCGGGGTCGCGGGACCAAGGGATTACCGTGACCCGGTACGTAAAGGGCTAGTGAAGGACACCGTGGATTTTAGTCAGTACAAGTCTGACAGTCCCTCCCGCCCTGCCCTGGGTGGGAGGACTCATTTGATGATTTTACCACGCAAAAAAAAAGAGAATAAATAGTGAAATAAAGAAATGTAAGTTAAGGTAGTTACAACTGTACCATTTCTGATCTAGTTCACTCAAAAATCTGCAAAATATCGTAAAACCCTCGATTCCCCACATAGCGTCGTCTAGTTCCTCACAAAGGTATTCAGGTGTTATTGTGCTCACTTCTTGAAGACACGCGTTCGTCTGTCCGGACAGAATTCGTGATACCTTGTGTGTGTCCATTGATTTGTAAAGCAGTGCCATCTTTTGATATACGATTTTTGAATATAAATTGTTGTATTTGTGGGTAAGAAATGTAGTTTTTATGGGACAAAAGAGTCTTATGCTCGTGGTTAAGCGTTGCTTACTGCAGAAGATCGATTTTAGCTGTCAGTTTTTACTGTGACTTAGCTTATTATCTTTCGACCTGTTTATTTCCATTCATAGCTATTGGCATACTGAAAAAACTTATAACATAAGGCTTTTTTGTACTTCTACAAACAAATTAAATGATTCTCAATAGATACATTGAAAGGATTTATTGGAAAACCTAGTTATGCGAAGCGAAAGATTATTTAATTTAGTATTCTCAATATTGCACTGTAACATACCTATTAACGAGTTTTAGAGATGGGTTCTTTGAATTGGAAATCCTGAAGCTTTTATAATATTCCTGTTATAATTTTGATATTTTAAAGAAAAACTTGAATAATTATAGCCATTTTTAGTACATCATGCGCTTTTATGTTTTAGTGTATAATTATGATCTTATGAAGACCACAATGGATGCGTAGGTATTACAAGTAGAGTACAGAATGTTGAAGGATGGAAAGGAAGAGGAAGGCCAAAGAAAAGATGGATGGATTGTCTAAGGAATGATAATTATGAAAGAAAAGGGAGTAAATGATACTGTGACGTCTGATAGGGGAGAACAGAAGAAAAGGAACCTATAGCGCCGACCACACGTAAAATGGGATAAGAGCAGGAAGATGATGACGACAAGCAGAATACAACCCGAATAAATGATCAAAATCTAAATTAACACGAGCAAATGCCGCGAGAAAAAGCCAGTCTGTCATACAACACACACAAGCAAGGTCTTAAAATCGGTTTATACAGCCAAAGGAACAAATCTGTGAGAGGGCGCGCCGGAACTCGGATTGTCGGCGGCATATCCGTTGTAAGTAGCAAACTGCGGCTTCTTATGCTACGATAAGAGGTTTAGATATGCGGCGTTTTGAAAGGAAACCAGAGAAGGAATTAGATTCTTTCATGATGAGAATTGAGTTTTGATAACTTTTTTTTTCTACATGGTAAAATCATCAAATGAGTCCTCGCAGAGCGGGAGAGACTGTCAGACTCGTACTGACTAAAATCCACGGTGTCCTTCAATAGACTTTACGTTCCGGGGTCACGGTAATTCGTACGGCCCTCTAGACGCCCCCCCCCCCCGTCACTCTGCTGACACTCTTTGAGGCGCGCGTGGAACACAACGCGCCGTCGGGCAGCGAGTTGCCCATTAGTTGCTGCCCGCATGCCCACTCGCTGACCGCATGCCCGGGTTTTGATAACTGGCATTGATTTCGTATTTAGTATTATTTTTTAATAGAAGGTAGGAAGGCCGTAGAGGAAAGATAAAAAAATGGAAAAGGGTTGATGCTGTATACGATGGCATTCAAATTATAGTGTGGTGGAGTATGGAAGCAGTTTCCTATCAAATCACTGTTCCAGGAATTTCTAAAATGTTAGATTTCTGTTGTGAACGATGTCAAACAGGTAAAATTTTGGGAATCACTTGTATAAACCAGTAACATCTACCTTTAGTTGTTTCAATGTTTGCAAATTTTAATAATATATATTTTGTACCAATTAAGTTTATTGAATATCACCTCGAAGAATTTGAATTGCGTTGAAGAGGAATAATTGAAGTGATTAAAGTTGTTACTACTGCCTCATGAAATTGATGGTTCAGGGCAAATAAATTACTAGAAAACGCAGCCGACTTTAAACGTCTTTTCAAACCTTATTTATACTCATACATAAAAAAATACTAAAAAACAATTTCCCTTAAATAATAGACAAAAGAACGTTTGAATATTATGACGTCACATCACCTGTCATGGCGGAGATGTATCAACAATGGCGGACGCGGTGGCGCGAATTCAACTAAACTTATTTAAATTACAAATTGTAACTGAACCTTGAGGCTACACCTGATACTGAATACTGTATCTACTTGGAGAATTGTAATATGTACCGTTCGTTTAATAAACGAGCCTTCTATGAGGATAATATAATTTGTAGCAATTTATAAATGAACCTTAATGCAAATGCTGTCTTAAAATGAATGCTCCAGAAAAACTATACAAGCTTACAAATGTTTCTAAAAATAGCAAAATCAACGTATAACGTTCCCAGAACTAGGACACTGGTATTCTATCTGTGAAAAGGAGTAGGCTACTATCCATCATGTAGATCTATGCAAGTTGATAGATGTCACGTCTTCAAATATTTAGGACATGTAGGTTTCCTGTTCGCAGTTCTCCTTTACCGTTTAAAAAGACAGTGGAAAAGCGAGACCAAATCTAGGAAGGGGCAAAACGCATCTGCAAGCCTATTTTTTTTTTCAGGACGAATTTTATTTTCTCTAAGCGCGAGGCCTAGGGGCTAGGGTCCGCTTCGCCCCTGTAAAAAGCAGTGTTGATGAAATTAATTTTAAAAACATTTCAAACCCACGTCTAAACTACTAGGTAAGTCAAGGTACCTAGGTAGGTCTAAACCTGAATAATTATGAGAATAGCTGCTAATCTTTTATTTAATTCCCATAAACAGTATAATTTCAACAATCCTGCTGTGAATATAGATGCTTTAATAATTGCTGTTTTAGCTATAACATCCTCTTGGAGGTCTATGTGAGAATATATTTTCAATGATGTGACTGTGATAAAAATGGCGATCATTCTTTGCCTATTGTTCTTCAAAATTACGCAAAAGCAAAAAATTAAATACCCATCTTTGAAATTCGTTACAAGAATCACTCGAAAGCCTGTCAACCAGTCCTTGACAAGTAATCTGTTAAAGAAACTAGCAATACCTACCTATGATTGCAAATATTATGTATTAAGTGAATATCACCTCGAAGAATTTGAATTGTGTTTACAGAGGAATGGGTTTCAAATTGAAGTGATTAATGTTGTTTCTACTGCCACACGAAATCAAGAGTTCAGATCAAGGGAAAACCAATAAAAAGCAGCTGAATTTAAAGCACCTTTTCAAAACTATTATAATTACAAATATGAAAACAATTTTACATACTTTACAAACATTTGAATGTAGACTGACAACCAATTCTTAACAAGGTATGTATATCGTATTATAAGTGCTAAGTGGAATATGCAGGTCACTCAGATTGGCAATCGCTTCATATCAATTCTGCTGCTTTTAGTAAGACTAAGCTGTCACTAGCACTAGCTGTCGTTTGGGCCATGCGGGCGGCGAGTAATGGGCAACTCGCTGTCCGATCATGGACCATGCCCGGGTCGACGGCGCGTTGTGTTCCACGCGCGCCTCAAGGAGTGTCAGCAGAGACGGGGCCCCCTGTAGAGGGCCAAAGCCTGCCGGGGTCGACGCGACTGACGCGAGTTTATCATTTTTTACCCATTCCAAAAAAAGTGCACAACGCCGCTAAAGAAGTTTTCACTTCAAAAATGCTGTTCGTGCTATCTTATCGAAGATACTGTAAATCAAAATACCTGGCTGTCGTCCAGGTTGTCTCTATTAGCAGTTGTATGCTAGTCACATAACCAAAAACGACATGAATTCTAATGGAAAGCGACCGAAGGTTAGATTTGAATACAGTTGACATTAGGGGGTTAGGTTGATAATTTATAGTGCGAATATTATCGATTTGAAACTGTGAATTTGCTCGACTAATATCTCTTGGTTTTGGTGGGAGCTTCATACCAACTATCAATCCCAAAAATAACCCTTCAGCGGTCGAATTTACGTAAATCTGATTTCGTGATCAATGAGTGAGTAAGTGAGTGAGTTGACCTTTTGCTTTTATAGAGTGTGTTTGGTTTCCGGTTACCAATATTTTAAGAATCAGAAAAAAACCTAAAATAAAACACGAAGTGTGGAGATTTTGCGAATACCGGCTATGTTAGTTTTTTAACCGGCTGAACTGAGGTTTATACCATTTACAAAAACCATTTACAGCAATGAAGAATGAAGGGTCCTTTATGGGAGAAATCTTTATATGGTAAGGCAGTAATTTAGACTGTAGTTGATTCATTGATATAAACAATAGTGAGGCTAAGTAGAGCAAGGTTGCAGTGATGCACTTTTGACCTAGCAAACCCTTTTTAGAAAGTTTCCAAAAAAGGAGTTAATTCTCAATTTGATTTTGTTGACGGTTTGATCAATGCTGAATTCTCAGAGAAGCTTATATATCAGCCAATTGCCGTTTTTAAAATATGGCATGTATTACACAAGGCTGACTACTTGAATCCAATGAAAGTTTGCACCTAGAGCATATGTCTCTTACTTTTTCACCTCCGTTATCTTTGATAGTGTATTTAGTCTGCTTGGCCCAAATCGAGTGGCCTTCGGGCCATTTGACCATAAACATATATCGTCTAAGTTCCAAAAATCTGTCATATACTCGTAGCGTCACTTTTTTCAGTCTTCGGCCAGAAAGATAAATGTTACCGTTTGAAAATAATATTCTGACCCCGTCAAGGATAGCTCTTTATCTATGAAAGTATGAAAGGAATACAAGTTTCTACCCACGAGGCTATCTCATATAGATGAAGCAAAATTTAGGTCACGGTCTAGGTCTCTTTCTAAATCTAGATTTTATTAGGTCAGTGGTAAGAAACCTATCAAGGGATATTATAAAGTCTAAAGTACAGACTTTTTGTTTTTTACGTTGTAAAATCATCTTATGAGTCCTCCCACCCAGGGCAGAGCGGGAGGGACTGTTAGACTCGTACTGACTAAAATCCACGGTGTCCTTCAATAGCCCTTTACGTACCGGGGTCACGGTAATCCGTAAGTCCCGCAACCCCGAAAGTACAGATTTCAGGCCTTGAACAGACGATGGACGATTTGTCCGTCGTTAATGGATTTTTATCCTGTGTGTTCGTTATAGCTCCTACAGGCGCCTAACTCGAGCCTTGTTTAGCACAGACTCCGTTTACATTGCTATCGACACAGTGAAAAGAAGAAGAATGGACAATTTGTCCACTGATCAGACGCAAAGGACATTTTGCAACAGTCGATGTATAATAAAACAACTTAGCAACCAATGGACAAATTTCATGTTAGTGGTCATTTTGTCTAATGGACAAATTGTCCATCGTCTGCTGAAAGCTTTAGACCTTCAAGAAATCTTCAATTATAAAGGTACATAGCTATCAAAGAAACCTGACTAACAGGATATGGCTTGTAAATTAATCAAGTAGATCTGTTAGCAATTTCAAATCTTTTATTCATTCTTGAATTATTAATGAATATTGCAACGCAAATATAGATTCAATGTCGAACTATGTGGAAGAAGGACAAAAAAATATGTCGGCTCTTTTATGATTTTGTCTCTCTTTCACGTCGTTACGAGTTTCAATTAAATATCGTGGAAGTACATCTTGAAACCCATTCTCACTGCTCATTCTCACAGAGTTCCCAATGATGAGATACACAGCCTCTTTCTGTGGGAAGTCAGTGGAGTAATTAAGCCTTAATTTAGATTTTTTGTTGCTATGACATACATATACATATAATTATTATTATTATTTATTGAACTGTCAGACATTTAACCCTTTAACCGCCCGTGTCGTTTTTATCCGACAGAGAATACTCACGATTTTTGTTGTTTTGTTCGATTTTATTGCATCTATTCTATATCTCTCTATTTATGTAGAAAGACAGATAGAATACTTTTTATTGTACACCATGATATTTTACAAATCAGAGCTTAAAAGGAGCAGAAAGAGAGGAGAAGAGGAAAGCACGATTCGTAGCCAGGCGCTAGGGGCACGGCAATTGATATTTAGCCAAGCGCTTAAAAGGTTAATTATGCCTTTAAGCCTTTGTCAAACTGACAGGCGATAGCGAACCGGACCGAGTCCGAAGCGATACGAGACTTCAAACTAGGTGCAGCGAACCGAGGCGTGACAGTTGTATTAGCTGACTTTTTACGAACGACGTCAAACAGAGCAAACACGCCTTCGCCACGTCTTCGCATCGGTTCGGTCACACTATGGGAAACGCTTCGCTTTCGCCTGTCTGTTTGACAAAGGCATTATAGTTTCGAACCTACAACTTATACCTTGTAAGTCAGGGACGTTTTTGTTGGCAACCACTATTGGGCGTAGTAGACTTTTCAATAAAGCTGTTCTTAAGCCCAAAGCTTCAAGCCTTAGGGATCAAAGTTCATAGGCCACCATTGTTAATCAATAATCAAACATTAATCGCTTATTGTTCTACAAAATCTTTGGTTAAATGGCTCCGATATTTCGCCTTAAACTTTATGTATTCAATGCCGTTAGAACGGCACCATTCATACGATGTATAATTTTGTGATCATCGTAAATCCTTTGGGCTAGCCTTGGTGCCCCCTTAAGTGATATCATTCGTTGTTGTTTCATACAAATCGATGCTTAAAACCACATAATTAAAGTTACTACTTCAATGGACATTTTTTCAGGTACTCCCTAGTTACAAACGTTGCCTAAATTTCTTTGGGGACTCATATTTACCAAAAGAAACTAAAAAAGATGTTTAAGGAGGACGATGCGTTAAGCGATGGCCTGGGTTTTTTGTGTCTTTGTGCATGTAGTACATGTAGTCAGAAGTGTGCTAAGAACTTAATATTGCTAAGCTTTTCTCATGTGGTCGCGGGACTTACGAATTACCGTGACCCCAGTACGTAAAGGGCTATTGAAGGACACCGTGGATTTTAGTCAGTACGAGTCCGACATTCCCTCCCGCTCTGCCCTGGGTGGGAGGACTCATTTGATGATTTTACCACTTAAAAAAAAAGCTTTTCTCATGTAGCTATTGTCAAAATTCACTTTATAACCAACCCGTACTAGGGACGCATGGTGGCTCTCACTTCTCGCGAAGAGTAGGCCTGTGTCATAGCAGAAGTAATATTATAGACTAATCAAGATTTCACAAAGGGGAAGGGGAAGTTAAGTTTATAAGGGGAAGTTTGAAAGTGGCGCCTGTTGAAAAAATGAAAGGGAATCGTCTGTCTTGGTATGGACATGTGATGAGGAGTGATGACACTCATTTGACTTAGAGAGTGATGAGTATGAATGTTAATGGATGGAGAGGAAGAGGAAGGCCAAAGAAAAGATGCATGGATTGTCTAAGGAATGATATGGAAGAAATAGGAGTAAATGATACTGTGACATCTGATAGAGGAGAATGGAAGAAAAAAACGTATTGCGCCGACCAAAAGAAAATGGGATGAGGGCAGGAAGATGATGAAGATTCGTGTAATGATGATTTCGCAAAATGTATTTTATTTTGTATGAAACATTCCACACGCATCGCCCCTCAATATCAGTAGGCACACTTACAACAAATCGTCTATATTGAGTTCAAGGTGTACTCTATTCATTGTGGATTTTCTCTCAATAATAAAATCATGGTGTTCGTAAAATTGTACGTTGTATAACATGAATTATGGCCATAATCCTTGACTGGTTGACTAGATACGCTATTATAGCTAAAATACTCTTTGAAATATTGTTAAATATTAATCTTTCGAAGTGGTAGGATGTTATAGAAAACAAAATTTACACGTCTTACTGAGTAATTAATTCTTGATAGAAAAACCCAATAACACATTGTTTGACCTGGGAATCGAAGCGCTTGCGGAGAATAGAGCAACAGACACTCGAGACCACAATAGAAAATAATTCTATCGGTTAAGTTGTCCGGGGTCGCGGGACTAACGAATTACCGGTACGTAAAGGGCTATTGAAGGACACCGTAGATTTTAGTCAGTACGAGTCTGACAGTCCCTCCCGCCCTGCCCTGGGTGGGAGGACTCATTTGATGATTTTATCACGCTAGAAAAAAAACTGTTAAGTTGTAGGAATAAAATTTCCTGTGACACCTATGTCGTTGGTCACGGGACTCATGAATTACTGTGACCCCGGAACGTAAAGGGCTATTGAAGGACACGGTGGATATTAGTCAGTACGAGTCTGACAGTCCCCTCTGCCCTGGGTGGGAGGATAAAAATGACACCTATGTCGTGGTCTACGTGTATGAAACATATCATCGAAATCGGTCCAGACGTTAAGGCGCGAGCATGGTCAAAATACTTTTGTATTTAGAAAATTGAAATGGAAACATTGATGTCCTGATCTGTAGTATTGAATTGTTAATAAAGGATATAAAGTTAAATTAATGTTAGTTACTTCCGATTTGGCACAATATCAAGATTAACCTCTAACTAAAGTACATACAATCTTTCCTTATTTATTTAACCAAGAAATTCAGATTTATTCCGGTCGGATACTTTACTTCCTCTTATATTTTAGGCTTGTTTCATTCAATTATATCAGTTGTTTGTTTTAATTATTTATTAGCACTTGTGCTTTTATATCTGTTATATATTACATACACATCAAGCTATGATTCCAGTAAACGCTGGGCATTAATTGTTCCAAAATATCATACAAAGCGAGGCTAATATAAATTGGTTTTATCTAAAGCTATCTAATTTATAACAGAGATTTTTTTCTTTTTTGAATTGGTTATTCTTCAAATTACTTGAACCCTAGTAGGAGTTCATAGTGAGATTGGTCGTGTTTCAATTTTTAAAACTTCAGCAAGTTGGCTATAACCTAGTTCAAAGTTTAAGTCAGAAATATTCTGTCTTATTACAAAAAAAATTAGGCCCACTTGCACCACAATCACTAAACGGGTTTAGCGCTAAACTGATTTAAAACATCGTTCTGTCTCTGTCAACTTCAAACAATTTGACAGTGATACAGTGATATTCTAAGGCAGTTTAGCGCTAAACCCGTTTAGTGATTGTGGTGCAAGTGGGCCTTAATATATGTTGATCACTTGTCTAAAAAAACTGTTAATTGCAAAATAACATTTGACGTTGATATACGGGTCGTTTTGCCGTTAATTCTTTTTAGATAAGTATTCATGTGACAGATTATGTCTGGGGTAAAAAAATATCACGGTATCTGTTGAAAGCACGATCTTTGAACGTCTGTGTCACTTAGATACTAAAATCTACATCTAGAAATAAGGACTCACCTCTCATTCTGCCTCTGCACAAGCCGCTGCATCATCCAGGGTTGCGTCAGCGGCGGCGGCGGCACCAGCCCGCTGCCCAGCGCTGCCAGCGCCGTCAGCATCTGCTGAAACTGCACACACATGTCTGTGTACCGCTGCTTGTGATACCACTTAAGATTAACATACAGATTGTTAAGTAGATGGTAATTTTGTCTCATGATGGAATGAACTAGACTATTTTGACAAAGGCGTAAGTATACCTGTATTTGGCCACACAGCGTTCTTGAATTATTACGACGTAAATTGTGTGGTAAATTAAAAACAAACGCCTCACTAATTTTATGCCATGCAAAAGTCGTGATGAGGACACAGTAATATCTTTATAATTATCAGGTTTTAATATTTTATTAAGTAACGGTTTATTTATCATATTGAATAGAAACAAGGATTTCCAGAATATTGTTAAGATTAGCCTTGCGTTTGAAGATAAACATACGGTTAGTAATAAAGTTTCGGCAAAATTACAACGTATACCATACCCATATTGAAATTAGTGATACTAGTAACTTCTGTATAAAAGGATCAAATTCACATTAAATGTTTGTATGATAAACATACCAATGTTTACCATACAAACATTTAATGTGAATAACCTACGATTTAATGTTTTTATGGTTATAATCAATAAACTAAAGTAATCCAAAGAAAGATAGACACAAGAATAAGTTAACCCTGAGTAGAAGATGGAAAATTTGTCTGTGATGGACAATTTGTCTTAAATTCTTGTTTATTATAAGGCATCCATTGATTCAACAATAAAACTTATATCAAAATAGTTGGTAATCATTGATATAATTTAGGGAAAACATCCTGGTGGACTTACACCTGATATAGTCCAAAATAAGTTAAAGCCATGTCAGAAGTCGGTGTGGTTAACTCTGACACCTTAGGTGGCCATGTTTGTAAAACTAAAAATTAAAAGATTCTTCTTTTAGTACTTAAACTAGCGATCCGCCCCGGCTTCGCACGGGTGCAATGCTGATACTAAATACACTACAGAAAAACTGTGAACGTTATATATAAAAACATAGCGGCCCGTTCTGGCTTCGCACGGGTATAAAATATATAGGCTATGTGATTAAAATCGATCCAGTAGTTTTGATGAACTGTTTAGTAACATACCTGTGCTATAGTCTGTGGGTTCTGCGCCTGCAATTGTAACAGGTGCTGGAGCAGCGGAGGTGCCGACGCTGGGCTCTTCGCCCCCGACACCGAACTGCTGTCCGACTCCGATGCGGGACTCTGTGGAAGAAGAGAGAGGAATATGAGAAGGTGGAACAGAGCTGAACTAAAATTTACAACGCAGATGGTCAGGGATCTAAGCTTTAGTTTGGTAAAGTCTTCAAATGAGTCCTCCCGCCAAGGGTGAAGCGAAAGGAATTGCCAGCTGACTCATACTGAGGAAAATGTGTCACAGTGTTCCCCCAATAGTTCTTTACGTTCCAGGATCGTAGTTACTTGTTCAGACAATCCCACGACCTGGGATCTAAGCCTTCTAGTGAAGTTTTGTCAGAATGACCGATCATTGGCACCGTAAGAGTTTATTTTGAAAGATTTGGTGATTTCCTCATTTTCTAAGTTTGTTAATGCTGTGGCGTCCCATTGCCGCGTTAACCAATCATAATGTAGGTAGAGGAAAAGTTAAATTATTCTTTTCCCTTCCGTAGTTTAAATGCCTAACTTCGTGTTTCTTGGTTTTTTCAGACTTTAAGGGACAAAAAATGCACTTAAAAACAAACGCTAAGGCACATTTGAAAATCTGCATGCATAGACCGAATAGACAGAATTTTAAATCATCATTCTTTCTTGGTAATCTTCAAACGATTGAACTAATAGAAGGATATTTTGTATTATATTCACCATTCAATTTATCAACAGAGTCTGATTGCACTCGAATCAGAATTAACAAGTTAATAGAAATTACTGGACATCTTAAAATGCTGTGAATAATTGAAACAAATTCTAGATTTTCATAGAACCCTTAAGCAACCGTCCCAAAATCACTATTTAATGATAAATACAATTTCTCGACATTCGCAAATTGCTTTTGACAAACATTCAACCTAAAATTGGCTCTGAATTTCAAACTGTATGACCGGAACCAATACGACTATGATTTCATTTAGTAAATCACATCTATTTCATTAACCTGATGGCTAGCTTTGATGTTAAACGATATTTGGGGTCATGTGATTGCAATTAGAACTGTTTAGACGAGGTATCGGTCAATCGCATTGGCTTGTAACCTTGGTAAGTTATATTGATAAAGCATTTAGAAATTGCCTTTTGGAAAAATTTATCGTTTCTGATTGCCAGTTTACATCGGAATTTAAAGACTAAAGGCAACTTGACGTTGTAGCAGACCTAAGCGAAGATGGCAAGATGAGTTGGACAGCTTTCGAAAAGACTGGAACACAGGCGCGGGCATCAGCGTAAAGTGGAAAGATTGAAGAGAATCCTTTGCCCAGCATTATCATCTCGATTGAACTTATTTCTCATCTACTTAAATCTCTCTAGTTTTGGCTAGATGGTTAGATGATTACGTGTTATACGTAATTGAAAAATAAAAATCTGACTACCTAGTGATGAAACAGCAGTTCTAGATTACTAAAACATAAATCATAGTATAAGTGTAACTGATGTTACTGTGCAAACTATTTAAGTACCCAAGATAATCATGACCAATAATAATTTCTTCCTTGTTAGAGTAAAAAAGGTCACAGTAATCATGATTTCAAGACCATAAACAATTATACATCATATCTAAATTAGAACCCAATGTTATTAATTTGTTTACTACCAAATGATCAATCTGCATTAATCTACGTAATTATAAGCCAAGTCAAATGCCGGATATTAACCTAAGTCATTGTAATCATCAGATTAGCTTCTATAAGTAGATTGCAACAATTAAGTCAGTTGCAATCCACAAGGTTGATTTTGACCGCAAATAGACTCTTATTACGTCAAAACACGGTCCTTCTTTCCGGTATTTCGCTATAGTCCTTATTGGATGAGGAAATTGTGTTTCAATTAAAAGATTTTTCCTAGATTGCTTCGAGCACCAAGCGTTGTTAAGTACGAGGTAGTGTGTTCATTTCTTAAGTTGGACAATCAGTTTGGTCGCGGGACTCACGAATTATCGTGACTCCGGTACGTAAAGGGCTATTGAAGGACACCGTGGATTTTAGTCAGTACGAGTCTGACAGTCCCTCCCGCTCTACCCTGGGTGGGAATCATTTGATGATTTTACCAAGATAAAAAAAATTAAGATAAGATTATTAATTTCGGAAGTAAGTAAACACTTCTGCTTAACGGTCATGTTTATCTTAGTTTTAAAACTGGTTTTTGTTCAAACGTTTTCTGAGTTAGTTAGATGCAGTTTTCCTTGTAATTCTGACCTTGATTTCGTGGGAGTTTTTTTATTAAATTAGAATCTTATTTTTCTAGCTAGTATGAAAATGTTTAAACCTTGGTAAGACAGCAAGGTTTTGCGTGGGTAGGTTCCTTTTTAATTAATTAAGTATTAATTATACATAACTATTGGACTGACGTCTCGCTTCGGTTCGGTATCGCTTCGGACTCGCCTGTTTGTTTGATAAAGGCATAAAACCGACCAAAACCACGACCACTCAATGAGTTGACTTACAAATGCACGTTTTTTGACGTAGACTTAAGCAGTCGTTGTTACGGACCAGAGGTCAGCGTTATCAATATTCACCAAAAATGCATTAAACAGTACCGACATAGCCTTAAAAACAATTACTTTAACAGGTGTTTTCTTAAAGGACGACTTTAAATATAAAAGCACTCATATTTTAAAATACTTTAAAGCTTGCATATTGTTTAACTTGTATATTGAATAGTTCCGTCTTTCGAAGGTTACTTGAGCTTGCAATCTGTCCATCGCAACTATTTATCACTAAAAAGTATTTATTGCTTTAATATTGCGTGTCACATATTGATATTATCTATGGTTCATAGGTAACGAAATCGTCGCCATTTTGAAGACTATAATTCTTTAAATGTAGGTCCACGAGAACATAGTAATATTATATGTGTTAATCTGGATTATAAAATATCGGTGTACCCATTCAAATCAGATGAGTAGTTTTTGCGTAAAAGTGTAACAAACATCTATATATATAAAAGAACAGGGTTTTTTATTAAGACTCGACTACAGCCGAAACCACTTAACGCAGATACTTGAATTTTGGACAGCAGTTGCAGTCTACCATGTAGGGGGGCAATAAGATGGGATTTTGCGAAAGTCCTCCTCTAAGGGGATGAAAAGGGGTTGAAAACTGTTGTATGAAAAATCTTATTCCTTGGGTTTATAAAATTGAAACTTAGTACGAATATGAGTATAAGTAAATAAAAAGGATTGGCACTATTATTTTTTTTAAACTACCCTTCATTGGTAATCTAGACGATGTTAAAGTTTGTATGGGAAAATCATAACGCGCGATCCGATGAATTTGAAAATTAGTATTTAAATACTACATTAAAAATGATTAAACACATGTCTTTGGATTTTTCGAAAATCTCCCCCTAAGTTGATGAAAAGGGGTATTCAAGTTTTAAGGTAAGGATATCAAACGCTAAACGTAGAAAGCTGACTTTTGGATGGTACTTGCCGATAATTATGTAGGTGAGAATTAAGAAGGGATTTTGCTAAAATCCACCTCTAAGGGGCAGAAAAGGGGTGAAAACCTTTGTTTGTAAAATCTTATGCCTTGGGTTTATAAATTTAGAACTTGGCAAGAATACGAACGTAAGTCCTTTGGTGATTTAGATGATGTTAAAGTTTGTATGGGAAAATCATAAAGCGCTAACTGATGAACTTGAAACTCAGTATATAGAAATTAG
This sequence comes from Agrotis puta, assembly GCA_943136025.2. NCBI lineage: Eukaryota > Metazoa > Arthropoda > Insecta > Lepidoptera > Noctuidae > Agrotis > Agrotis puta. The sequence goes on along the minus strand of OW964190.2, from coordinate 3,322,245 downwards.
ATCAAAAATAAACAAACACGTGTTTTTGGGGTTTTCGAAAATCACCCCCTAAGTTGGTGAAAAAGGGTGATTAAGTTTTAAGGGAAGGCTGCTTGCTTCGATAAACCCAAAACTTGGCATAAATAGTTTCCCAATCTATTTCAAAAATCAACCCCTAGCGGGCGAACATTGGAAAATCAGTTTGTCTACAATAATATTTCGAGTTCGAAGTTAGAAACACGCGCTGACGAAGTCGCGGGCGGAGTGCTAGTTCTATATATAAAAGGAGAACTGACTGACTGACATATCAACGTACAGCCGAAACTACTGGGGCTAGGAATGTGAAATTTTGCACACGGCTTCCTATTATAATGTAGGGGAGCACTAAGAAGGGGTTTTTGGAAATTTAACCTTTAAGGGGTTGAAAAGGGGGAATTAGGAAAGTACGTAACCCACGCGGACGAAGTCGCGGGAAAAGTGCTAGTATTTTATATACTCACAAACTATCATCACAATATTATTAAGAAGTACGCCTAGTAAATAAATAAATAAATAAATATTCCACAACTATCACACAACGTCATCTAGTCCCAAGCTAAGCAGAGCTTGTGTTATGGGTACTAGACAACTGATAAACATACTTATATATTTCTAAATACATACATATTATAGATAAATTACACCCAGACACAGAACAAATGATCGTGCTCATCACACAAACATTTGTCCTGGGTGGGAATCGAACCCACGACCTCCGGCATAGCAGTCAGGGTCACTAACCACTAGACCAACAGGCAGTAGCCTACCGCGAATATTTAACGAGAATATCATCACATCGTTTCGCTATGGGAAGTTACTCTACTAATTAGGCTATGGTCAGCCACGTAAATCAAGTGAAACGTCAAGAAAAACTTCATTCATTTAAATTTAATTCATTCACGTTGACATGACAGATGTGACAGTGACAGTGTTAGGTTTATTTTGGTTACGGAATTTCTTGATTCGGTCGCCGTGCTCAAAGCCCGCTATAAAAGCTATGCAATAGCTTAAAAGAATAGTTAGGATTAGGAAGTTGAGAAGGTGCTTATTACCCTGATGCCTTTGTCTTTCAGTTCATCCTAAAGTATCTCTTCAAAAGCAGTAAATATTATGTCTTGTGGTCTCTGACGCAAATTGAGGTTCTTCCATAAACCTATGTAAAATGACCAAGAATCGTGTCAAGTATTAGAATAAATAATGTATTTCGAATGCTTTAATTTATAGCGTTTTTAAACGTTTATCATACAAAACCACATATTTTATTATAATTACTTTTATTTAAATAATTGCGCATTGCATTTCGATGACGTCATGCTATATTTTGCAATTACGTCAATAACTGAGTGTTTAAGAAGGACCCGTGACCCTGGAACTTAAAGGGCAATTAATGGAACAGGGAGGATTTTTAGTCAGTAAGAGTCTGACAGTACACTCCGCTTAAAGCGGCCAAGACAGTTAAATTCATTCTCCGGGACACATCGAGATTCTTTGACTCGACACTTTTCTGGTGGTTGCCACTGTTGATTCAGGCAGACAGGGGAGAACGGAAGAAGAAAAGGTGTTGAGCCGACCACAAGTAGAGTAGGATAAGGGTAGGAAGATGATGCACTCTACATTTTCTTGATGCAGTAACATACAGGATAAAACGAGGACCACAGTCCGTGCTTACAGACCAAGTGACACATATGGAATGACACATTTGGCAAAGGACTACTATTACCGTACCTTTGAGTATTGTTTAAAAACCATTTAAATTCCATGCATGAACTTGTACATTTATTAAATCTTCCTAACACAGTCGCTATTTCAAATACCTTGTCTAACTTCAGAAATATCATCGTCTGCGCAGTTTTTCTCAACTATTTTGGGGTCGACTTTCAGTCGAACCGGATTCAGCTGAATATCAGTATTTTACATGGAGTGACTGCCTGTCAGAATTTTATAACTCAGTTACTGGGTAAAACAATACGCACACAACAAAAACGTATCCTTTTTCGTGAAGCAACCTCTTCATAAATTTGTGTGTGAGCGCCACGCACACATTTAAATGTTTTCCTTGGAGATGTTCATTTATTTTACGTAGAAAACGAACGAAGGGGATAATTTTCTAAATTTTCCTACTTTTGGCTTCAATTTTAAGTGGCGCTTCTACGGTTCTGGACATTCTATAATTAAAGCCCCGGATAAAAACCTAATATTACTTTGCAGCAACTGAACCCGGGACCTCAAAGCCAGAGCTGTAGAATAAGTGTCCACTAGACCAATGAGGTAATTAAAGTAATTTAAACAATCAAAATCACAGTTATAAGTAATTAATGCACCCACGAGTTGAGTTTGTGTGGACTTTGACCATTAGACTTCGCACTTTTGATTATATTCTAAAACGTATGTATAGAAACATAATTGAACTGCGGTTTACCATACTGCTTATTTTTGACTAGTTATAAGAATTTTAAATTCTTGTTTTTTCGTGGTAAAATCATCAATGAGTCCTCCCACCCAGGGCAGAGCGGGAGGGACTGTCAGACTCATACTGAATAAAAACCACGGTTTCCTTTAGTAGCCCTTTACGTTCCGGGGTCACGGTAATTCCTGAGTCCCGCGACCATCTCTATACTCGCTACTGAGATGTTTTTCTGACAGAAAACTCAACAAAACTAATCCCTGCCCAAAAATCGAACGGTATTTCCGTCAACCGATCACAAATCCAGTTACCACAGCGTTCTTCACCTTGAAACCGCTTCTGTATAAAATTTTCCACTATCCTAAAAGTATCACCGAACAGGTATATTATCCTCGCTTAGCCAGGCGGAGCAACCAGTTAGGTTTACCTTGATGTTTTGCTAATCATGACCGCCTTGAATATTAACTAACGGCTTGTTTAGACTCGCGTCACTGCCTACATAAATATACGTACTATTGTGTATAAATAACTCGTGTATACTTTTGTTTTTAGCAATGGTTTTGATGATAGTAGTATTAGATCCACCGCTGGATTGGGACTTGATCCAATTTAGTACACACAGTATCCAATACGGTGTTCAGTATTCAGCGCTGGATTGGTATAGAATGCTTTCCTATTTTTTAATCCAGAATTTTTAATCTATTTGTAAATCAGCCTTAAAGATGTGGGAAGATGAAGTAACTACACCAGAAGATGAAGACAACCCATTCTGGATCCGTGTGGTGGATCGTGGCAGCTCCTTCTTAAAAAGGAGGCCTCAGTCCGCCAATAAAATCTTTAAACGATGAGTACTAGCGGCCCGCCTTTTCTAACTCCACTCATCGGTAAATTAGATCAAATAGTTATGAGACTATTAAAATATTTTAAGTCATAGTCAGATGGATTATCACAAACAATTGTTATTCAAAGATCTGGACTCAGGCAGTCTAAATAAACACAAAGTCCTATCTAAGTCTTAAAAAAACTAAATTTTCTGCATAAATGATACGCAATTAATCGTATCGGGATAGAAGGACCACATTTCATGGAAATCTATCATTTTTCCAGCTAGCAATAAAGCAGTCAAGTAGTATAGATATTTTATTTAAATATAACATAGTTTGGCTATTAAACAGAAAAAAAGCGACAAAAACTACAAAAAATGCATAGTAGAATTTGACACTGTTCGGCTTGTTAAAAATCTTACGCACATATCTATTTTTGGATGTCATTGATATCAACTTAGAAACCCATAAACGGCGATAACTAACCGAAGAGTTATTTCGTTGATTAGTGACTCACAACTATTTAGAACTTAAAGGGCAGGGCAACCATGTCAATGCCATTATTGTCGTTACCTATTCTCAATTCACCCGTTTTGGTATAAACGCTACCAAAGGTTAAATAAAAAAAGGAAATAGCTAAAGATATTCCTAGGGCTATAAATGAAATTATTACGTATGAACTATAATTTCTATTCATTCATTTAATGACTCTAGATAAAACTTTAATAGCCAGAACTTAACAACCAGTCTACAAATAATTGACGGGTTCAAATCCCAATCTATTTTTTCTAACGGCCCAACCGTTCCTAGGAATAAAAAAACAGCGTTCGAATTACGAACAGCTGCTTATTTGAACTTGGAACGTAAAAACTGGCAACATAATTTGCCGCTCGCCAAATGGTGGGGTCTACATTCTAATTCTAAACTCGCGGCCTCCACCAATAGCGGGCGAGGACGACCCAACATGGCCGCCGTGGGAACCGGTTAATGGGCCGTTTGAATTTAGAATAGTATTTTTATTAATGCGTTCGAGAACAATTGGATTTTTTTTTCTTTAGTTTCTAATTCGGTATTCATTAGAATTAGGGGCCTTGGCTTATGTATTCGTATACATAAATATGCTAAGTGACTTAGAACGTTTAGCGTATGTTAATTGTTTTTATTAATAGGTAATTATTATTCGCCGTAGATAGACAACTTCATTCTAGCGCTTTAAAACAGCTTAGGCAGATGTTTCTATTGAACAAAGTGCCTTTATTCACGTTTAGCCTCCATTTACTTTTTTTACCGTTTTAGCTATCATGATCTAAAATGTGGACTAAATATAAATTGTATTAATTGTAACGAGCCTTAAATAGTTGCTGATCTAATTTGAACTATAACTGAGCGCTCGTTAAAATTGCAAGATTAAATTGTTAAACGTTTTGGTACATTGTAAATTGTATTAATAAATCGAACTGACTATTAACGTTGATCAATTGATTATGTTCGCGTTTGTAATCAGTAATAAGAACCTAAAGTAGTATTAATTATAGAAAATGTTACTAAAAATATTAATGAAAGTATAACCGTGTCTGGCTTTGCCTCAGGGCCAGTCGTTTCTTTAATAATTAAGCAAACAATATTTTTAAATTCTATACGTTTTTAACTATCTGTTAAAAACGTTGGTTCTTGTAATGTGAGCAACTTCTCATCTCTACCGTTTATGTTTTTGTTGATCTAGAATGTTCTTCTTCCATTCATTCATTTCAAGCTATATCATATTTCTAGGTCCCAGTACTGTCTCATCAGGAAGGTAACCGTGACCCTGTAACGTAAAGGGCTATTGAAGGAACACCGTGAATTTTAGTCAGTACAAGTCAGTCCCTTCCGTCCCGCCCTTGGAGGCCTCATTTGATGATTTTACCAAGATAAAGATAAAAAAGGCATACTGGTTTCCTCACGACGTATTCCTTAATCGAAAGTTTTGAGAACAGTGGTGATGAAATAAATGACACGAAGTAATTTATGTGTTCAGACCCATGATATACAACTCGTACTAGTTATTATTCAGAGACAATGTAAGTGCAACTAGGATATTTAGACGGTGTCCAAGAATAGAAAATTCCTAGACAATATTTGAAAAAATCCGCGTTTATCGGTTGTGTTGTTAAATGCTCTGCAAGGTGTGTATTCTTATATACTTTTTATTATTATCAATGACCGTAACATTTCAAAGGAGAAATACGTTGGTACTGTAAAGTACCATTGGGCCTCCATCTGCTTCTTTCTCTATAGATCCTAATAACGAGGTCCTAATACCAATGAATAATAAAAAAAAAATCATGGACACGTCATTAATCCCAGATTACATTAACCACCACTTAGTAAACCGAGGTTACGTCAAACAAGACATATTATCAGCACTTCTAGCATAGTTTAAGCTGTTGATAACCCACGTTATCTAAGCCAAGGTCGTCATAAACTAGAATTAGGTATTCCTGACGTAAATACTAAACATAGTTACTTAGTAGAATGTGAAGTATTTGGTGGTTTAATTAAAAAAAAAATGGTTCAAGGTTTTGTGAAAAGAATTTGGTTGTGTAGGTCGTGAATTTGTTACTATGTTTAGTAATTTTAGTGGCGATAAAACTGAAATGAATGTAGAAAATGTGTATTTTTTATTGAAGTATTAGCTAGTCTGTTGCTAGCGGCTTACCCTGTGTTTAATTGGAACAATATCCCAAAAAAAAAACATAAAATGGGGATAAAAGTATTAGTGTCAACTCAGGCTATAAATCACTTTAATTCGTTAATGGTTTTGTGTGAAAGAGTAACAAACATATATCTATCTATCCATCCATTCTAATATAAGTTAGGTTTTATCAAATAATTCGTCTACAGTACTTCCTCCGGGGTCGCGGGACCAAGGGATTACCGTGACCCCGGTACGCAAAGGGCTAGTGAAGGACACCGTGGATTTTAGTCAGTACAAGTCTAACAGTCCCTCCCGCCCTGCCCTGGGGGGGAGGACTCATTTGATGATTTTACCACGATAAAAAAAAACAGTACTTCCTCCACAAAAAATAAAGGCATTTTTAAAAAGAACTGCCCTTATAGCATAATATGGTATTATTGAGAATGGTGTAATACTATCCATATAGAATTATACACCTTTTGATCACAAACGATTGTGAGACCTGGATGCGGAAGGCAGAGGATACCGTGATAAAGTGGGCCCTGGATGTGGGCTACGTCCAGCAGTGAACTGCGATGTGCTGAGTTGATTGATTGAAACAATTGGCTATTTGACTGAAAAATTATAATTAGTCCGTCACTTAGATTATCAAAAATATTCGATCCGTCATTTTTCATTTGTTTCGTAAACCAAAATTGACGGAGATACGATGCTTTCAAAATTGGCAATACGCCACAATTTTATACAATTTCCATTGAATTCTGACATCACTCTCGAGTTTTGATGCGTTGTATTTTGGTGAATATTCATTGATTTTACAAAAGAAAAAATACGTGTCCGTTTTTTTAAACTCTAAATGACGGACTAATTATATTTGTAGTTTATAGCTACTGTCAAATAGCCAATTGTGACCATTAGTAGATGCAAGGAGTTCTTTGGCCCTTGAATTTCTAGTTCTCTTATTCGCTGTTTTCTTGAGCACAGTTCTTTATGTCAAATGCATTGGATCTATAATAATTATTATAAAATTTGTTTCTTTATTCAACATTCTTGTGATTTATCCAAATGTGTTTTAGACCATTATTCGTTTTTTTCTGTTTTATTTAAGTAGTAAGTAATTAATTTTAGTTTTAATTTCGTCTTTCTTTGTTTTCTAATTATTTACCTCCATTATTCCACAATAAAACACGTGAATAAATATTATAAAAGTTGTAGTAATACTTCTTTTTGAAAACTCGATGGTTGAAGCGTTGAGTTGGCAAATCAAGAGGCTGGAGGGCCGTAAGCATGGCAGTTCACATCAAGTGGTTTGAGGGAATATTAGAAACTTTAATTCAAAAACAACCGTCATTTTACTTCACACATTGATTACAACGATTTTAAGAAGGTTCTTTTAGAGTTTTTGATGCCAAATTAAACGCTATAATATTTTCTGTCTCTTAGAAGAAACACCGAAATAAACACTGATGCCTTTCTTTAAGCCCAGAGGAAATTTTGGTTAATTTTGTTAGTATAAGAAGATTTTTACAAACGCTTTTTATAAAAAAATTTTGCCCCACACTATGAATTTCTTCCTGTATCGTGGGTCCGTTTAAAAACATAGAAACTCACATACATAAACACCCAGATCCAGAAAAACTACTTGCAGATCATACAAATATTTGTTCCGTGCGGAGATCGAACCCGCGATACGCTGCAACTATTTATTAGCCTTTCCTGTTTCCTATCAGATTTTTCTGAGAAGGGACAAAAGTAACTTGGACTTAAGTTTTTTTGTAAGACGTTCTGAATATAATTTACCGTGACCCCGGAACGTAAAGGGCTATTGAAGGACACCGTGGATCAATTAAATAATAAAAACCAGTACAAAACTACAGAAATCGAGGACACATTGTGGAATCTGAACAGAAAGTACTAGAAGAACAGGATCATGGAGGTGTTGGTGCCACCGTCTTAAGTAAAAAATATGTGAAAAGAGGATAGTGGCAAAAATACAATAACAAATTCTCGCTGTGACGAAATTAACTTTCAATGTATGAGATTAAAAAAATGTGGTGAACTTTGTGGGGTGAATTAACTTTTTGACAAGTTTACAACAACCCGAAATAACAACATTGTTTTGAGTGGATCTATCCAGTCAGTGCAAGTATTTGTCTTGATGACATAATTACTAAGGTAATCTTTTTTGTAGACATTACAAACATTGTATACGTCAATATTATTTCAAATACCTGATGAAGTAAATATTTCTTATCCGATAACTAAACTAACTTAGATAATTATTATTAGAGTATTTTTTCTTATTCTGACTATTTAAAATTAAATAAAATGGATAAAGAAGTAGGACCGTATAAAAATGAATTTATACAGAAAAGTTATTTTTGGAAGAAAGCACTAGGATATGATTTCAAAGAAGTTAAGAAAAGCATTGTAGAAAATGTGATTCTGAAAAGTAGATGAAAATGTTAGTTTTCAAAATATTCTGTCTGTACTCGTAGAAGAAAATTATGCGCCATGGATATTTTTAAAGAGGGAAAACTTTAACTGGTTTTTGATAACTTTACGAAGAAATATATGTAACGGACGTAGCATGAGTTAGGCATAATATAGTATAACAAAATATTCAAATTGGCTAACAGACTTTTTTTATCATGGTAAAATCATCAAATCAGTTCTCCCACCCAGGGCAGAGCGGGAGGGACTGTCAGACTTGTACTGACTAAAATCCACGGTGTCCTTCAATAGCCCTTTACGTTCCGGGGTCACATTAATTCGTACAGTCCCGCGACCTGGCTAACAGACTAGAGAATTATTTTAAGTTTCTATTTTATAATATGTTAATATCAAAAATAAATATTGTAAATAACTCGTAGTAAAAAGTTTGTATTAAGAATATTTACTTATCATTATAAGCAAAATAAAAATCTAAATATAGAGTGTTGTCTATGCTACTAGATACAGTGAATACAGAATGCAAAAAAGTGTTAATCTTCGAACGTGAACAAAAGAAGCATGTATCATTATCCGCTAATCACTCGTCAACATGCACTAATGCACTTTATTAAAGGCAACCAATCAACCACTTTAATTTTATCTCAACACGATACAGAAAAAAAAGCAGAAAAAAAAACAACTGACGCATTCAATCTAAACATAGTATATTTCATGTTTGATACTAATAACTCCAACTAACCATGAAATCTGCTCATGTTGTATTTAACATTTCACACTCCATAAAAACACTCATACAAAACGCACACTTAACATCGGTTACTTAAACAGAACAGACCCGTCAGAAAAAAAAAGCAAATCGCAATTGTATGTCAAAAATTGACGTGAAACGTCAAAATGTTTTTTTTTTAATTTTCGCGAGCGGCAATGATTAGTAAAGGCGTTCGTTCTGCGAGGCTATTTGGCCGCACGTGTTTCGCCGAGGGGTGGGTCTTGCACGTGAAATTTCCCAGGTTTCCACCCTCCGCGGACCGCCCCTATAGGCTTTTCTGTCCGGCCTATGCTGTTTAACCGATCGGCTTGCGAGAGCCGCGGAGTCGACTAGTACTTAAACTTTTTTTTAGCGTTGGGGTTGCAGACTTTATTTTTTTACTCTTATTTTTTTAATATGCAAGATATTGTAAAATGTGAAAGATAAGTAATAAAAAGCTTATAAACGAAACAATAGCAACGAAAAATTTACAATTCTAATGAAACACGAATCATTAAAAGTAGATCATCGTAACGTTACAATTATCAACGAGTGTATTTTGAAAAATCTAAAGCGATAGTATGATGTGAATTAATTTCATGCATCGCCCACTTTTCCTGTGCAATTATACTCAATACCTTCATAGTTTTTAACAGCCAAACAATTGCTGGTTACGTTAATTTTTATACAACACGTAAATGGTAGAATTAATTTACATTTTTTATATAATTTCTTCTTCTTTCGCTGTTTAATTGTAATAGCTCAAGTGGACAGGTGCGCACGTTTTATTGTGAACGCTGTTTTGATGAATTAGCTTTGAAGAAAATGTTTGTTTTTTTTTCTAATAGAATTTAAATGAATATGGATGTGTTTTTGGACGTTAAGTTTCTTAACATGAAGTATTATTGTGACAAAAATTTAAATAAAAAATGAAAGAGAAATATTTTTAAAAGTTAATCTCTAGAAATCTCACCTTGATACACATTATCCACGTTTTCGAAATACTTGATTAAAAACTCACAACTACTTCCAAGCTAAAATTCAATCACAAACACACAATTTCGTAGATTACAACTCATTGTTTCCTAAACGAATTCAATTCCAAAGAAAACATCAATTCACAATTCAATTAAAAACAGCTCCACGCAATTTAATAAACGCGAACAAAATTAATTACCACAAGTAGGAACAACACATTAAAAAAGTACACTCAAAAAGCACAAAGAGACAATGTCCACTCCACTCGCGGCTCTGTTCTTACACTGCCTACTTTTCATGCTCTACGCCTACACATTCACTATTTCAGTAACAACACAACGTGGAAATGAGAACTCGACTTTATTTTTTCTCGTACAAGGTTGAGAATACTTTACGTTTTGCGTGCAACGCACCCCGTCTCTTTCGCGCGTATTAATCAAAATACGACTCTACTTTGACGTGGAATCGTAGAAAATGGATAAGCTATTGTTTTCTAAATTGAAACTATGGTTTGCACGACCGTTTTAAGATGGCCTCTTTGCGTTCGTGTGTCGTCGGGACATGTTCGGGATGTATGGAGAAGAGGGGTCTCGGAAGACTGGTTGTATCGTTGCTTGGTTTAGACAGAATACATAATTGCTATTGCAAGCTAAAGGTTTACAATAAAGTGTAATTACGGACGGACAATGATTAGAATGTGTTGTTATTAAGATGATAGCCTTTATAGCTTAATTAAATTAGATCCAGTTTCAAAGGCATTAAAGTCTACATTTTATTGCATTCCATTTAAAGATGAAATAGTACCGACAGAGGAAATTGAGAATAATTAAATTGGTTAGTCCGTTTTTATTGTTGGCTCTGGAATCTTTAATTACGTATCCAGTTTCTTGATTGTAATTCATCCTTGATACGGTTCCTTCAATACAACGCCATGTTTCTTTTTCTTTCAATAAAATCTCTGTCTTTTTTATTTTATAAAAAAAAATACTTTAAAAAACAAATAAAAAAAGACAGCAAAATAACAGGAATTACCCTCTAATTAATTTAGATGACTTTTTAATAACGAATTAGCCTTATAGAAATAATAAAAAATAACATAAATTCACGCCACCCTGTGTAGGCAGAAACTATAGAGTGTACCTGTGACCTGGTACGACGCTTACATACGACACGATTGGCCCAGTGGCTAAGCGATCGACTGCAGCGCAGCGTGTCGCGGGTTCCATCCCCGCACGGAACAAATATTTGTATGATCTGCAAGTAGTTGTTCCGGGTCTGGGTGTTTGTGCATTTGACTTTCTATGTTTGTAAACGCACCCACGACACAGGAGAAATTCCTAGTGTGGGGCATCGTTTTTTTTAAAAGAATGAAAAGAAATACTCCTTTCGCCTCATCCACATTCATACATCTGGTCATACATGCACGCTGATTGCCAGTACTGCGCACCCGACCTTTCTGAAGCACTTCACCAATAAGGTAATTGTAAGTCTTCCTAGGAAGTCCCCTACGATACCATTCCAATAGGAACGATTGAAAAGATACATAAAAAAATCATCGCCAAAGAAGTATTTTTTTTCTTCGATATATTAGTAACTGTCTCATTCAAAGTTAATATAAAACCATTACATATGAAACAGACTAAAGAAGCTTTTCAATTCTAGATTTTTTTGTAAGATAACAACATTTTAAATTTATTATCATTACCATTTTTGCTAACCAATGACGCGTAAGCCCTAATGGACGCACAAATACGCATTAATCATAGATCAAAAAACCATTTGTATTTTCTCAAAAAAAGAAAGAAATAGTCATGAATTCTATTTCCTACGAGATTGATGTTAGAAACAAGAACCACAGACAATAAATAAAATTAAAAAAAAAAACTGGTTAAGTGCGTGTCGGACTACGCACAATGAAGGGTTCCGCAGTTGAAAATAATTTATCTTAAAAATAAACTTAACGTTTTTTTTTTGAAATGCCTACAAATAATCCGATATAATCATCAGTTTTTGGACTTTATCCACCTTGTTTCATGCAAAATTACATGATTCTTAGTAAACGGAAAGTACTTTTGATTTTTATTTACTAGCGAGTATCAAAGTTGGTATATATGTATAACAGGTTTACTATTTTTTTGACTGCATAAACTTAGAAGCCCATTTTTTACAGCTCTTCTCAACGTTCTCTACCTTTGCGTTTCTGCGGAAAAGAGCAGACTTACAGACTGACAGACGGACAACAAAGTGAGCCTATAACGGTTTCAAGTTTTCTTTTGAGGCACGGAACCCTAAAAACACTCCACAGTCTATGGTATGTTTTTGCCGCTAACGCAATAATTTTGTTGTGATTGCCTGTGAAATTCCCATGGTCTACAATACTACCCCCCATAACTGTGCCTTGATAATTCTATGCCAAAACCCATGGTTTCTGCGTTGCCTTTTCTATTATTTTAGCTAAAGTATGACATTTCTACTTTTAATTGGTGATAGGTGAGCTCGATATGATTTCATTGAAAGAAATAAAAAGATTTTAACACATGCAATACTTTAAAATTTCTTAAGGTGTTAAATTTTGAAAAATCTTGTGCAAAAGAGCTTATGCCAAGTGGTTTAGGACTTCAGGTTGTGTATCTGTAGTGTTGGTTTATGGTATGATTTGGTTATGGTAAATTGTAAGTGAGTGACACATTGCTTTTGATTGTCAGCCATTATATGAGTTTTGTGATTTGCTTGTTTCAATAAGATTCTTCCCTAAATACACAACATTTGGCGACGAGTAGTTATTCACGTGTGTTATTATTGTCTGGACACTAGTTTTTGTGTGTTCAATGACCACGGCGGAGCAAGCAAAATCATTTAATATGGCGTTTGGTGGCAATCTCTCATTTGATCACCGCATGCAGGAGTGGAGCATTTTCAGGAGTCGTTTTATCCAGTACTGTACGGCGAACGACATTGGAGACGACACCGATAAGTCTGGAATTAGAAGACGAGCTCTTCTGCTCACTGCGTTGGTGGAAGATACTTACCGCGTCGCAAGAGATGTAATTTTTCCCGAAAACTTGGACAACGTTGATTATAAAAACTTGTTAGATAAATTGAACGTCCATTTTCAAGCAAAAAAGAGTACGTTCGCTGAAAGGTACAATTTTTATAAGGCGGAACAACGTCCTGGGGAAGATCTAGCGGAATGGGCGGCGCGAGTGCGCAATTTGGCACAGTTCTGTGGTTTCAAGTCTGAATTAGATACGGCTTTACGCGACAAGTTCGTTTTAGGGTTAGAAAATACCAAGGAAAAGGAAAAATTGTTCGCAGAAAGCATTGAAACCCTCACATTTAATAAGGCATTGGAGATGGCGCAGAGCGTGCGGTGTGCGCGCGCTGCGTTGCATGCCGCGCGAGCAGGCGTTGTAGCAGCCGGCACGGCTGGCGGGATCTCTGCGGAGCCGGTCTTCGCACTGCAGCGGCCGAACAGTTCTTCTTCTTACGATAATAATTCGCGAGTGTCTAAGAGTTGTGAAGTGTGTGGGTACAAAAATCACTCGACGGAAAAGTGCCGTTTTGCAAATTTTACCTGTCAGAAATGTCATAAGAAAGGTCACCTGAAAAGGATGTGCAAAGCTAAGATACGTGATAGCCATTTTTTGGAAACGGGTGACGATCCTGAGGAGATCGGTCAGTCAAACGAAGCTGGTTTTGTATCAGAACCGGTTATGTCATCACCGGGACAGGTTTCTGATAGGGAAGAGGGGACGGTCTCGGATGATGAGTTTGTTGACGGAGGTATTTATAATTTATTCAATATTAAAAACGCTATAAAGGATCAGCCCTTTTCACGTAATGTCATGTTAGATAACAGGAACATCTTATGTGAAATTGATTGTGGCAGTGCTGTCTCCGTTTTACCGTTTATTTTATTTGAGCAGCTGTTCGGGGTTGCGAACAATGGTAAATATCGTTTACAGCCATGTGAGGAGGTTTTTAACTTCTATACAGGAGAAAAAATTGCACCATTAGGTTGTTTGTCATTGTCTATAACCTACGAAGGCCGCACAAAACTAATTTCTTTTTTCGTTATCAAAACTAATGAGAAACGTTTGCCTCTTTTAGGTCGAGACTTTATGAGGTTGTTTGGTATACATTTGTGTAGTTTAAACTGTAACAATGTGGTACTGGATAACACGGGGGAAAGGTTATTAAAGAAATTTTCAACTTTATTTTCTGATGAGTTGGGCAAGTTCAATAAGTATAAGGTAAGTTTGAAAATAAAACCCGACGTACAGTTGAAGTTTTTCAGGCCACGCCCCGTGCCTCTAGCTTTAAAGCCAAAAATTGAGCAGGAATTGGATAGATTATTGGCAGCAGGTATTATCGAAAAAGTTGATCATTCTGATGTCGCAACGCCAATAATTCCAGTTTTACGTTCCGACGGAAATATCCGAATTTGCGGAGATTTTTCAGTAACGTTAAATAAAGCGTTATATTTAGACAATTATACTCTTCCTCGGATCGAAGATTTGTTTGCCAAACTTCATGATGGAGTAGAATTCAGCAAGCTAGATTTGAAATTGGCTTATCTACAATTAGAACTCGATGATGACTCAAAGAAATGGTGTTGTATTAATACTCATAGAGGGTTATATAGATACACGCGCCTCGTGTTTGGTTTAGCTAACGCTCCTTTTATATTTCAACGTACTATGGAACAATTATTAGGCGATATTGACGGTGTATGTATTTATTTAGATGACATATTAGTAACTGCTCCTAATAAGTCGCAACATACAGATAGATTGGAGCTCGTGTTGAAAAGATTATTAGACGCAGGGTTGAGATTAAAAAACGATAAATGCGAATTTTTCAAAAGTTCGGTGGAATATCTTGGTTACGTTATTGATAGGAAAGGATTGCATAAATCTAACCGTAAAATCGAAGCTATCGTTAAGTGCGATCCTCCTAAGAACGCCAATGAATTAAAGTCATTTTTAGGGATGGTGAATTATTATCGCTGTTTTGTTCCGAATACATCATCGGTTCTTAGTCCTCTAAACAAGCTGTTAAAAAAAGACATGGAATGGGAGTGGGGTAAAGATCAAGCAGAAGCTTTTGATAAAATTAAGAAAGAGCTGTCTTCTGATCGCGTGTTGGCCCACTACCATCCGGAATATCCGACAGTCGTGACTTGCGACGCCGGCCCGGCCGGCCTCGGTGCAGTCTTGGCGCAGAAGCAGCCCGACGGTTCTGAACGCGTGGTTGCCTATGCCTCGCGTACGTTGTTAAAATCCGAACTGAACTATGCGCAAATTCAGAAAGAAGCCACGTCAATTGTATTCGGGATTAAGAAGTTCAATCATTATTTATATGGCCGTACGGTGCCATTTGTATTAAGAACGGATCATAAACCGCTACTTTCCATTTTCGGGAAAGAAAAAGGTGTGCCCGTTTTGGCAGCGAACAGATTACAACGTTATGCTTTATTTTTATCTGCCTATAATTTCACTATCGAATATGTAAAGAGTGAGGAAAACGTTGCTGATTTTTTATCGCGCTCGGTGCCTATTCAATCAAATGAGCTCGAAGTGGCTCAGGATATGGATCTCTCAAGGTATATTAATTTTATAAGTGACTCTGTTTTACTACCCTTAACCTTGAGTGACATCAGGATTGAAACAAACCGCGATAAAGTTCTGCAAAAAGTGATAGGATTTATAAAGAATGGTTGGCCTACTAAAGTGACTAATCAGGATTTACGTCCATTTTATTTATGTCGTTTGGATCTGGCCGTGGAGAATGAATGTATATTACGAGGTCATAAAATCGTGATTCCTTCACGTTTTCGTGAAAGACTGCTAAATGAGCTGCATAATTCTCATTTTGGAGTAGTCAAAACCAAAGCGGAAGCTAGAATGCGTATGTGGTGGCCCGGCATCGACAAACATATTGAAGAGAAAATAGGTGCCTGTAGTGTTTGTAACACGCTGCGTAATAACCCACCTAAAGTGCCGTTAGCTCCGTGGCCATACCCAAAACGCGTCTGGGAGCGCGTGCACTTAGATATGTTTTTGTTAGGGGGGAAACAGTTTTTAATTGCTGTAGACGCTCATTCTAAATGGGTGGAATGTTTCATAATGCAAAAAACGGATAGTGAATCTATTATTAGTAAACTTTGCGAGATGTTTAGCAGATTTGGTTTAGTGCGAACTTTGGTTACGGACAATGCTACAAACTTCTGTTCAAACGAATTTGATACATTTTGTCGGTTAAACGGTGTACAGCACTTGACAGGCGCGCCCTATCATGCTATGTCCAATGGACAGGCAGAGAACAGTGTCAAAACAGTAAAAAATGGTTTAAAAGCTGTTCTAAACAAAGACGTCACACAAAAAGGATTGGTGAAAGTTTTAAATAAATTTTTGTTCGATTATAGGAATTCAATTCATTTGACTACTGGATTTTCTCCAGCGCAGTTGATGTTTGGACGTCCTCTGCGGTGCAGACTCGATTTATTAAGATTTCCTTCACAAGAGATTTCACCATCCTCGTCATCCGTGGCCAAAGCTAACGTCACAAAAGCACAAATGAACCAATGTAAACATTTTGGTGGGAAACGAAATGTGTTTTTCTCTGTTGGTGACAAAGTTTTAGTAAAGCAATATTTTAATAACGGTACTAAACATATTTGGAAGCAGGGTACAGTAAATGAATGTTTAGGATCACGAATGTTTTCTGTGTATATTCTAGGCGAAAATGTAACTGTAAAGAAACATATCGACCAATTATTGCCTTACAAAGGGAACTCATCATTTGAACCGGATGATGATGATTTCAGTGTGTTGGGTGGTGGTTTCCCTGAGGAGATCGGTCAGTCAAACGAAGCTGGTTTTGTATCAGAACCGGTTATGTCATCACCGGGACAGGTTTCTGATAGGGAAGAGGGGACGGTCTCGGATGATGAGTTTGTTGACGCAGACTCTCAAGAACCTGAAGTCCGCCGGTATCCGATAAGGAGCACCAGGAAAACATTAAATTATAAATGTTAAAATATGTACTTTTAAATATTGTTGGAGGAATGTAGTGTTGGTTTATGGTATGATTTGGTTATGGTAAATTGTAAGTGAGTGACACATTGCTTTTGATTGTCAGCCATTACATGAGTTTTGTGATTTGCTTGTTTCAATAAGATTCTTCCCTAAATACACAACAGTATCCAATTCCGCAATTATCCTTTTCTTTTCTTTATTAACTGATTTCATCTTTCCAAAGAGAATTTTGCTTTTCTTTTGCCATTATCTATTGAAGGTGATTTAGTTTAGGCAGATGATGAAATTTTCAGAAAATATTGGTATTTTGATGATGTGCATAAAATATTTCTAACAGAATAGAATATACTTTATTGTACATCAAAAATTAATAGATAAAGGGGAAATGCAAAACACAATAAAATAATTGTTACAAAGTCTAAAGAATTTTCGCATAATTTTGTAGTCGTCATGACATCAATATGCAATGCATAATTTAATAAAATTAACTACAAAAGATGACCTAATGAAGAATGGTGATGGCACCCATAATAATAAACCTTTGAACTATGACAGAGCTAAATCTGCAGGCTATTTTGATAGCATCTACCGCTAAAATGAACCACAATAAGATTCAGCATTTGCTACTTATTCTAATAGTTATTGATTCATCATGTTTTTCTAATTAAGGGATATGTCTAAAATAATGTCTGGTAAACAATATCATACGTGTGTCGCCTGTAAACCTTTTGAAAGAACTAAGCTGGAGAATGTACTCGCATTAGAGCCAAGAAATTTTCAAAGTCAAAATGACAAGAAAAGGCTTTATAAAGTAAATTCGTCTCAAGTTAATAACCCATCTACTGTACACAACCCTGTAATAAGTATCTAATAAGGATATATCCACTTATCCAGTGTCAATCAATTTGATTTGAAGAAAACCACCAGTCTTAAAAATTCATCTAAAATATTAAAAGAGTTCACACAAAGTAGATGAACAGCAAAATGTAAGTGCTAGAAAGACGGAGATAAAGAATAGATGGATGGACTTTGAGACGAATGGTATGACTGGAAAGAAGACTGCTAAGATAACTGCTGCTATAATATGACTCTTGTAAAATGACGGAAGGAGAAGACAGGTTGCATTGACCCAAAAATAAATTAAGATAGGGATATAACTGACACCGTAGCTATCCATTAACTGATGCATGAGTTAAATGCTTGTAAATGAACCCTCGACATAGGAGAAATTCATGATGTTGGACTAATTTCTTTAAAAATATGAAAGAAGAAATGCTTTTATTGTGTGCATAGCTAAAGAGTGAAATTCCATGATAGAATCTGTGTTTGACAACCCTGGGGTTTTCAAGTCAAGGGTAAATGGGTTACTTCTGGGAAAGCGTGCTTCACCATCGACCAAATCTCCGCTTACCATCAGATGAAATATTGATCAAAGCATATTATTACTTAATATTATAAAGCTGAAGCGTTTATTTGATTAAACGCGCTAATCTCAGGAACTGCTAGTTCGAATGGAAAAATATTTTTCAGTTGGATAGTCTACTTTTCGAGGAAGTCTATGTGCTATACAAATCACGCTACGAAATATAGGAGTTGGGCAGTGGGCCCGAAATCGCGAGGAACAGCTAGGCGCTAAATAAAAAAAAATATGACCAAGTCATCTCCCCTCCAAATTGTAGACTTCTTAGAGTTCCTAGCTACCACGTGTACGTACAGGATGTCAGTAATCATCGATACCTCAAATATTCAGTCATGACTAACAACTTCTAGGTCTAAAGGCCAAGGACTCATCATTTTGAGTCATGCTGCAGTCAGCACTGCATTCTTATGCAGAAGTTCGCTTATATCACTGGGCTTTGCATTTTGATTTGATATAAGATGTTCATTGTATACGGTACTAGTGCCCAATAACTGCCTTTCATTCTTTTTTATGATGATTGCTTAGTGGCTTTGTCAATATTTGATAGTTATGACTTCAATTTTGGAGAGATGAATCAATAGGTTGTTGTTTAGATTTTAAAACTTATCTAAAAATCGTCGGCACAACAAAAAGAACAGACCATTTCTGTTTGAGAGCATTTCCATAGCCAATGCTGTTTGCAAGGTTATTTTATAAAATGCAACTGTGTGCCTATTGCTGTCAATGATTCCTTTAAATTAGATGAGCTTTGACCAAAACTTTGCCACATTCATGGCGTTGGTGGTGGCCTCGGACAGGTCCTTAGAGTGCAGATGGAATTAATATCAAAGAATAAAAAAAATACATAAAGTACAAGTGTCACCCATAAAAGTATTTAAAAAAGAATGAGCATTAATATAATTATAGGAATCTGGTGCGGAACCTTTCATGCGCGAGTCCAACTTGCACTTGGCCGATTTTTTTTTTCTATAAACCGTCATTATGAGCCGCTTCCATTTTAGCCATAACACCTTCATGCATCCTAATATGCTAATATATTCCGATTCAAACTCTATTCCTATTAAAACAAGTACTAAAATACCTCAAACACACAACAAATCAATCTCCAATCTTTAAGACACACATCGCCACATGCCTCACCACATACATATAAACACACGCGGCTATTACTGAACATCTGGCATGCTAGTCGTGTTCAATCTAGTTGCTCAGTTTATGTTAGTACTCGCTATAGCTGTCTGTAATAACGGAGTGCAGGTTATAGCGGCACCTGGGCTTGTGGCTGAATTTCAGTGTATTAGGGAAGTTTGTGAGGTGTTGTGGAAGATCTAGTTGAGGATTTTGATTGATGCAATCTAGAATAATTACTGTTTTATGGCTAGCTAATCCGGCAAACTTCGTACAGCCTTAGAATATGTTTAACATATTTACTCACCTTTAAAACCTTCCGTGGACTTTCAAAAATAATTCAAAACCTAAATTAGCCAAATCGGTCCAGCCGTTCTCGAGTTTTAGCGAGACTAACGAACAGCAATTGATTATTAAATATACAACATTATTTTTAGTATATGCGAAACCTGAATATAGTTTGTTCAGGTTGACTCGATTACAATAATTTTTACCTCATGTTATATTTTGTTCCAAAATATTTTAGTCAATTACAATACAATCACGGTACGGGTAGTTACCTATTGCCAAACTACTATCAATGAGTGTACGAAACAGGAGGCGCGAGTTGAGCAGGAGTTCCGTTCCCCACCGCGAAATTAGCATGTTTTTGAACGGACAAAAAGGTAACATAGATCATAACTTTATGATTTTTCATGATACAGTTTTGAAATTTCGTACATAGATTCTTTACTTAAATATACTAGACAGGTGTATCAGGTTTCGCATAAACAAAAAATAATGAAGTATGTATAGATGAAGGGAAAGGTAGAATCTACCCTTTAGTGCACCTTTTCTATGTAGTAGTTGGTAATGTTTGAATTTCCTTGTAAGGAGCGAGCTTAAAGCCGTCAAATTGATGGAATTCGATTGTGGAACTAAATTCCTAATTTATGTGAAGGACCTGAAAGTCTGTTCAAATAAATTCTTTTTTATCTCATCCACATCGTCTTCTAAGACAACTCAATGATTTTTTCTGCCTAAAATTTCAACATTTCATTTGATAATGATGATGATAAAGTAATATTTGTTAATTCTTACCATAGCGCCAGCCGGCCTGTTCTCGCCCCCTCCAGGCTCACCATCCGTACAAAAGTAACATTTGTCCTGCGGCTTCCAGTCTGCTGGTTCCTCGGAGACCTCCAGCTTGGGTTGAGTAGCAGGCCTCTTGATCAACGACTCTAGAATGGTCTCCGGCCTTCGAGCCACCTTTTCTTCCACCCTTTCTGCTTCGTGCTCGTTTATCTGCTCTATAGTCTTGATCTTTAAAGCCGGTGGTGGGTCTGTCTGTACCGATTCCTCGTCGCTCGATAGTTCTGCCTCCCCCCGTTTTGGAATTAATGCGTCCTGATATAGTTTCCATTTTCTTCGACCCATCAACTCCTCCGCCACCCGTTCTAGACCTGGAAGAAGGGAAAGGATTTTATTAGATTTTTTTTTATATACGGGCAACACAGACCAGCAGAAAGTGTGTCTTCCACGAAGCCCATCCAACGTTTCGGGTCTGCCGGGGTCACGGGACTATTTAAACCTTGGAACGTTAAGGGCTATTGAAGGAACGCCATGGATTTTAGCCAATACGAGTGTGACAGTCCCTCCCTCTCCGCCCTGAGCGGGAGGACTCATCTAATGATTTCACCACGTAAAAAGAAAAAACATCGTTTCGGGCAAGAAATGGACTTATACAGCTTAACAAAAGGACAGAAGATAACAACTCTATACAATGAAAAGTCGATAAATTCTACATTATGAGGAGATATGCTTATTTGCCTTTTTAGTGTTGATAAAATCATCGCCCTGATTGGAGTGGAAGGGACTGTCAGACTGTCTTTTACTGACTAAAAAAACAGCCTATTACTGCAGTAGCCATCTGCGTTCCAGGGTTACGGTAAAAGTACCGCAGGAAGTCTTAGCAAGGGCTTAGACAATTGCACTCTGGCGTAGACTACCGTGGCTCTTGTGGTACAAACATTCCTGGTACAAGAACCAAATCTACACAGAATTATTGTATCTTTAAGTGCCAATAAAACCACATTTTTGTTAGATAATGGACCATTATCCACCATGCAGGCCCAACGTGTGTTGTTGAACAACCCAATAAAAATGAAAAGTTGTAAAATACCATCAAACTCTTACAGCCTAACCTAAAATCTTTCAGCACCACAAATCGTTAACACACTTAATTGCATCGAAAGTGTACAACGGTATTGAAATTTAACCCGTCTTGCGACTTTTCTATTTAATAAAACTTTCGCGCGACCGAAAAGTCGACGAACTGTGCTTGCAATTTATAGCGGTGTTTTCGTCTCTAGTAAATAATTATCGAATATTAATTAATGTGGTTATTTATTGCGGATGATAAGCGGTCTTGTGTGGCACCACGGAATAAATGGGATGGGTTGAGGCTATTGTGAGAGCGGAGAGCGGGTTAAGTGGACACTAATGCTATTGAAGTGACAAATTATAGCTCTTATGCTTCTATTTTTACTTATCATAATACTTTGGTGTGGCATAAATGGCCTAATCATAATTTTTTTTCACAACAAGCATAAATGCTGTCGTCATCATTATGGGTGTGCAGTCAGGCAACGTCACAATGTGATTAGCCTTGTGTGTACGTATGCTTTCAAGTGTTGTAACCACACCGTGATGCTGAGTGTATCTTTTGAATGTTTTTTTTTATGTTATCTTTTTAACTGGGACTTTAAAAATCATGCAAATGATAACGGGCCATTTACTGGCGCAATTTCACAAAATAATGAATCAAAATCTTTGAACTTTGAGATTAAAATAAAATATTTTAATTATCACATCACAGGAGAAAATATCAAAACCTTACATACTAGTGCTATAAACCTCAGTAATCACAGATCTAAAATAACGTGAGCTCCTAACTATCAAGCTGTCACAATCAGATAACATCTGATGAGTTAACTAGCTGTGCATATAACTAGTGCATTTTATTTTTTTAAATAGATATGATATGATACGATACCATATTTATTATAGTGCTCTGTAGTACTTAGGGTAATTGAGTAAATGTAGGGAATTTATATATTGGTTTTTATGAAAGATTCTTATGGAATATACTGATGTTCCTAAAGTACACTAGCAGATAATACCTAACATATTAAATCCGCCTTTGTACATTTTTTTTTTTTTTTTTAAAGTGTGAATAATTAAATAAATGTTAATATTTCAAGAAAAACAAGTGCGTATTTTTAAATCTCATATCTTATACGGTATCGATTTGGATCTATAAAGTACTTACTGATCAGTTCAGTATAACTTTTTTAATGTAATGGATAAGGCGCTACTTTTTTACCACGGAGAATTTAATCATATCCACTATCACATGCTAGGCTATAAAACATGCTAACTCTTGGAGCGATTTTCTTTCTATCATCACTGTCTCTCCCGCTGTCAGCAAGACCTCACCCTTACCCTCATATAACAATATAAAATAATGTCTCCAACTGTTGATATCACGTCAAAACCTCGGCCAAGGGCCGAATTACTGTTTAAATGTATTTTTCATACTATTATCAAGTGTGGCATGAATAATTGCATCGTTCAAAAGGGTCAGTGCACCTATTATCTACTTCAAATAGTTTATTGGTACTTTCTTTTATTTTTATTTATATTATTGTGTTTATTGGTAATGATTTTGTTCGTAATTTTCCAATCGGTGGTCCTTTCTCTTCTTATTGCTTTTTAGGAGTAAAATTCTTCATGGATACGGGAATGTCCCACGAGATTACCCAACCCTCCAGCACTCAATACCCGGTTTTTTACTTCCGTAAATATTTTTGGAAAAGCTAAATTATACTAGAAATATTAATATTAAGATCTCCTTAACGAAGATGAGATCTGAAGAAGAATTTTCATATATAGATAGAAAAACCTATGGGACACACAGTTGGTAAATAATGGTATTCTTACTATTAAATTATACGAAAGTTTGTGAGCATTCATGTTTGTTGATATTTTACACAAAACCTACTTTGAGTATTTGGATGACTTTTGGTACAAAGATAGATTTTAACCTGGATTAACAAATAAAATATACCTATGTGAATGTTTTTTTTTATCCGGAATTACGTTCTCGTGAAGTCGAAAATCACGCGGGGAATACTGCGGGCATAAACTAGTAGTTAATAATACACTAAAACACTCAATCACAAACCACAACTTCAACATAACAAGTAACTAGATAAAATAATTTATGCAGCCCACTGCCAAGTGCAGTAGGCTGATTACAAAATACAGTACCCCTGCACTTGCAGGTATTACTGCAATTTGCAGTCGCTGCCAATGTCAAGTTGCAAAAACGACATCACTAGCTCTTAGGTACAAGTCCTAGCGCGACCGATTAGCGAGAAGCAGGTAAAGCTAGGTGGAAAATATCAAAGTTAAAACGGTATAGGTCGGTGAGAAGATGATGACCATTCATTAAATAATAAAATCTCGTAAAGCACATAAAATCGTTGGGCCTGGCTGTAGAGAAGCTTTGAAGTCTAATCCTACCAAGGGGTAGTTGTACAACGTTGTAGACACCCCTTTTATGTAGTGCTATTCAGACGTATCTAGAGTCCAACATTGTTGGGAAAAGGCTACGCAGATAATAATGAGTAGATCTAGATACTCAAACGATTTGTAAGTTTGACAGAGACCTCATCGCCGAATGAACAATGTCAATAATCAACTGTTATTATTTTGCTGACACGCGACCATCAATAACACATTTCTTTATCCGGAAATTTCTCGATAGATAGATAGTCGCTTTATCGCTGGCGGTCGGACACTAGCCTTATGATCAGTTGTAGAAACTGGTTCTGAGAGCTAAAGCCTGGCTCACATGGAATTAGTTTCGCGGGATGGAATTGATTGTGGACTTTTTGCTTCGTCGCACATCAAAATCTCCTAGCGGATGTTCAACGTTATACTAGAATTGCCTTTGGCTCTATCTGTGTGTAGGGCATTAATTTATTTTACAAAGGAATATTTTCTGAACTTGTCCAAAGAAAAAGTGATTCAAAACTTGAGCACAAATCAAAAGAGGATGTCGCTTCGTTCAGTAAACAATTCCAGGTAACTATTGTAGTTCTGCCGGGCTCCCAGGACTGTTTAAGCAGGATACCGAGGCCTTGGAACGCAAAAGGTAACCAGACGGTTGGACTTTTAGTGAGTAAGAAACCTGACAAACACTTCCGATCCAGCCAGGGCAGGAGAACTCAATTAGTGATTTTATTACCAAAAAAGTTTCTATTTTAATTCAATTGAGTTTTATAAACAAGGTTTCGATTGAAAAACCGTTTTAAATCAATGACTTGCTGTTAAAAAAAAGCTTAAACCACTTGATTTAAACAAAACAGTAAATAACTTGTATGCAATGTGGCTCTAAGTACTAACATCTTGTGAGACAGGTCTAATACTTGTTTCTTATGAAGAAGTAAAAGGACAGTATATAATAGTATGCATAGATACTCGTATTTGTCTCAATATTCTGTATTAGGGTTTAGTATCATAGATGTACAACATTCGGACCAATTTAGACCAAGTGCGAAGTTTGTTGCTTAATATAAAATAGGAACGAGTATATTTAGTAGGTACTCTTTTTGCTCGTTCCCTATATTAATTTTTCAGTCCTTGTTAGGGTTCCGTACGTCTGAATGAAGAAACGGAACCCTTATAAGATCACTCGTGTGTCCGTCTGTCCGCCCTTCGCAGTATTTTTTTTAAGTTCCTTTTTGACTTATGTATAACTGAACTTGATTTAACATTGACTTAACAATCAATTTATTGCCAAGAAATACACAAAGTGAACATTTTTTTATTCGTGGAGTAAACCTCATGGTTGCTTTTCACTTTGAAAAGTTCTGGCTGTTTTTGGCAGTCAAATTCGGTGGCCAACTTTTCCAAATTGAAATTTATCGATGCTACCAACCACCAATGGGACCGCGCAGATTCTGAGTCCCAACAATGGGAACTTTATAGCCAACCTAATCACATTAACTAACTACAACCAACCGTAGTGATGTTACTATAAACCGTAACTTTCCCGTAAGCGCGCGTAACGCAGCAACGTAAAAGTATATCGTAAAAAAACCGAACGCGTCATGATTTGAATTGCAATCATAAAATGGTGCGTATTAGCATAGACTATAAGAAGTGCTCATTGTCTATTACATCCGTTCGGGGCCGTCAACCTTCGGTAACTGTTATTGTTTTTGAATTAGGAAGAGTTTTTTTGAGGTTGGGGGTTTGTTTTTGTAAATAATAATGATAAGAACGAATTTGACATTTTTAGTTCTGATTTTTTAAAAGATGTTTTGATAAAAAACTGTTTTGCCACTAAAAACCTTAAAATATCTCCAACTGAATTTACATTTTGCAGTGCCGTGCTATTGACAGCTGCACAGCAGTTTCCTTTCATCGTAAAATTAAATCATTCATTGGAGATAAATTAGACTTTTTCTTCAGAAAACCATCGTATAGGAACCTCATTTCTAGAAAGATACACATCTATGCAGTATTTAACTTGTAAAACTCCTCATTAAACTCAACAAACTGTACAATAAAACAAATCCTCTTACAAACTACAACAGTTATTAGAAAACAATTTTTCCGCCTCATTACTGTCCTTGCTAAATGAAAAATAAAAAAATAAGTGAAGAACTTAAGTAAAATAAAAACTATAAAAACAGTTCTCTACAATTTCCTTTACGAAACTATTTTAACAGAACAGAACTAAGGTGGTTCACTGAAGCAGAACCTTCACATGTTAATATTGCAATTAATGGACGCCGTTGAACTCCCATAGCGTGGAATAATAAAAAAATAATTACATATTAGACTCGCTTCCAAGTAAATCGGAGTGGCTAATGTGTTTTGAAAGCGAGAATAATCTCCGGACCGTAAGATCTCTGGCTGTAGTAAGCAATCGCCTAATTGTTGCATAGATTTACTCTTTATAGGTGATATTTCAATGATTAAAAACAAGATGAATGAATTGATAATGAAGAAGAGAGAATGGTAGAAGAAAATCTGCTGCCCTTAATTTGAGTAGAAGATCTTGTGACATTACAATTCTTAACTTAAAACAAAATCTACGAATGAACGATAGAAAGAAAACTGATCTAATTATTATCATAAAGATGAAGACAAATAGAGATAATTTTTTCATCAAAGGAGTCATCCTGCCCAGTGGCGTTCCAGAGCCGCGATCCGTAGAAAAAGAGATGAATGAAAAAAAAACTAATGAAGACAAGATAATGAATAAGGAAATTAAATATTTACTGGATAAAACAGACAGCAATAAACATTTAGTCTTAATAACCAAACCTAGAAACATGTTTACAGTTTTTGAAGTTCCCGTGGGAACATAAACTTTAGAAGCGGACGAAGTCGCGCTTAGTGACTTGGCATTGACATTGGCTATCTGACTTGACTGTTGTAATTGTGAACCTGGATTTTGTGTTGTTTTTGTTTCATAATAAACATGCCAAAAGAGATTTGGAAGAAAAGCGTTAAACCACACCGTTTATATTCCTAACAACAATGCCAAAACAATCTTCAAACATTTTCATTAAATAAATAATTATACAATGACAACTATTCTCTCAAATCACTGTTTCTCCGTAGAAAATTATTCACTCTCAACAATAGCCAATTTGAACAGCCATTTAAAGGTAATAAAACTTCAATTATAATTTTAAAAATTGTCGTAGTTAAAAAGGATGCACAAAATGGCGTGATGGAGGCGTGATAAACAAAGGATGGTGTGTGAACGTGTTCTGACTACTGATTGGTTAAAACTACGATTAGACTGGTCTATTTCAAGGTCGCCGTGAGTCAGTTTGCATTTGTGTATGCGTGCCTGATTGTGAGGTGCCAGATGAAAGAACTAGCGGATAATGCTATTGATAAAAGATGTCAGAATCAACATTTACTTAAAATTCTCAGAGGAGAACAAAATATGACAAAAAATCTACAAAACTAATTAGTAAAGTATCTAAAGATGATTCATCTGTAAAAGGAAGGATTCAATTTCAACGAGACTGAGTCATCGAACATTTCGGATAAGCCATCAGATCGAGGTGAAGGCTAACAAAACAGACATTCTGTAAGACCTTTGGAACTAATTCTATTACACATTGTGACAGTGACACAAACTTAAGGTGTGAACAATGATTCAATAGGAAATTAAGAATAGCACCATTCATAAGAAAGAATACAAAGGCTTTGACAGTACTAGATCAAAGTTATTATGATAAATCATCCGCTCAATATTTCCTTTCCTTTTTATACCTATCATTGTATGTATCACCTAGTTACTTACTGCTAGATTTTTATTTTTCTAGGCATCTCATGAGTCAGTTAATAATTTGAAATCTTCTCGATCATGACTTGTGCCATGCAACAAGTGATTCAACGCGGAAACAGCCGCTGTCCTTGTTTGGCACATCGCGAATATGCGCACGGAATTGCACATATTATTCGCTTTTAATTATTTATCATTATTAAACTATGTCCTTCTCTGGTTATACTGCATTAGTTTCAAGAGTTTTTTCTAACATCTTTATGGCTACATGTTCTCACCTTATAAGGTTCTCAAGTAGTACAATAAAAAACGGTACACACGGACATAACATTGCGAATTACAAAAACTTAATCGTCGGTATTTACGTGGATCGTATGGCCTTGAAAATTGTTGTAAATATGTGTAGAGATATGTTAATATTTACGGTTTTATAACGTTATATTTACTTGGGTAGAATATTGAATTTAGCACCGGTTTGTGCGTGGAAGTGTTTAGCAAAAATAAATGTGATAAATAGGTATTTGCACTGCACAACCTTGACAGAAATAATATTTTCCTATGTTAATGTCAATAAAACAATTGCAGTTCAAATCAAGATGCCTCTTTCAAGCCTCACCATCTGACCCTATCCACCTTTTAAGGACATTGGTCCATTATTTTTTTAACACACACATCGTTCACATCTTAACAAAATAACCATGAGAATCGTAAACTACAATAGAAAATTCTCGATGTAAAATATAATGAGTGCAAAAACAAAAGGACTGCAAGACATATGCCAAATGAAACCGGTTCTGAATCTCGGTAAAGACAATTGTCGGCCGGATGTAGTGCATCCCAGCCTCATGGAGCACTTGATCTTGTATCTGTTAGCTTATCTAGATTATTATAATATATTGAATGTAAAATTTTATTAGAAATAAACTATGGATGTATAAATTTTGTGAGGGATGATATGGCTAATAAAAGGTGATGAATAGTAGAGAAGTAATGAAGAAGAAAACATTTTGTACTGACCAGAAATAAATTCATATAGGTACACCTTTTTCAGAATGATAACTGGAATTCTATTAAATACTATGAGTTAACGAGATTTTAATAAATTTTGATACAGTCATACATGGGGACCTAGAAACGGTTATAGGCGTTTAAAAGGGGAGAAATAAATAAAATAGGTACGCGTCTCTAAAGAAGAGTGTTACATTGGAGAAATAGTATTATTATAAAGGATTTATGCGAAGTAATAATACATTGCAAATAGGTAAAAAAAAATCAAAGTAGGTAAAGGTAATTAACGTCAAAGACATTTTTTTTTTGTTTTGACTTCTGAGCTTTGCACTAACCCCCCGTGTTTCATTTTTTACTCGTCATATTTTCATGTTCGCTATATTACAGTGCGGCACGCAAGAAAACGTAACTCAGTTGACTTATCCACAGGTTTTTATATACATACGTGACTACTACTGACTATATCAATTACTATAGAAAAAACTGTTATGTATTTGAGGTAAAAAACTTCTTCATACATACTTAAGTACATACGTAAGTAACCTCAAATATGTAATTACTGCGTCGCCAGTTAATATTCGCGTGAATTAATGAAACACAACGAGAATTGACGAAAAAATATCGTAAAAAAAAACTTTATTACCATGAAACATTGTTTATCTATATTCCATCACGCCCGCGGCACACGCAACCACGCGTAGCCATTGTCATGGAAAAAATATAACCCATCGATCATAACCTATGATAACAATTATAATTGTTAAAAAAATACTACGTTTATTAATTAACCGAAATACGTGATAAAGAATGAAATAAGAATTAAAAAACTTGTATGACATAAAAGGTTACAGACCCCTGGAATCGAACGCAGGCCATTTGAATGAGGAATTAGAATAAGATGGTAAAAAATATGAGCATTAGAAAGAGCAGTGCGACCAGTGCGCGAGCGAGACAACCGATATACGTGGGACGCCATTGGCTGACCGCTTTTTATGCCTTAGTTCCCCTAATCTTCATTTCGAACAACATCTGCTACGCTAATGTTTATTCGAAATAGTTCTTTAAATTTATAGTATTAAGATCTCATTTGCAATTCCCTAGTTGAGTCTTTTGTTGCTTTTTCGCAGCTATCTATCGCGCGGTCGTTGCACGCAAGTTGTTATTTCAATTTTTAATACATCTCCCATCGAATGGGTTCCTTTTAAGGTCAGTATTTGTTGGAAAAAGGCTCACAATGTTTTTTAAATTATAATTATTTTTTGCTGGTCACCTATTGGTGGGCAGATGGGCATAGTAATATGGTCGGAGGGATGTTTTTGCGTCTGTCGTTTTAGTTTAAATATGCGATTATAAGGATTCTTATTTATGAGACAGAATCTTGTTCGGACGTCGTAAGTTTGTAACTTCGAGTACGGACAGTTAAATGAGCTTACTATGGTGTTAATTTATGATAATACTCGTAATACTAAAAATTTCCATTTATGGAATGAATTACTTTTTGTTTTTTTTTTACTTCATTAAAATGATGCAAAAATGTTAGTTACCTATTTCATCATTTTCCTAAGTTTTTAAAACGTATTGACGCATCTTGATAGCAGACCTAGTACCTAAGTTTCCTAGAGCTCATTAGTTAGCAAAATGTAAAAAAAAAACGTAAAATAAGGAAACAAATTCAAGTAAACAAGTCTATTATGAACAAATATTTGTTATTAAACTATTAATTGGATTACCTACCTATTTGTTAAATAATAATTATTACATAAGTCGACACAACTGTTTCAGTTAACATAGTAAATTTTTAAAGATTTTTTCTAAGGATAGAAAACATGTTTTTTTCTTTAAACTATACTGATTTCGACGAAAAATTATTAATTTTGTAGAACAAAGTTATTTTTCTGGAATAGATAGAATAGAAAAGATATGATTGTGTTAAAGTTATTAATAATGCACTATCATAATATTGTCACAGCTATCTATTAAAACTTTCGCCTTTTACAAAACAAACCATAAAAAGATAGTTATTAAACTAGACAAATACCTACAAGTGATCGAAAAGAAAGATACTAAAATTACAAATGTATACCGATTACTCCAATTAGCTTCACAAGTTTCCAACTAGAGCCGCCCTGAACGTGGAACGAATAAATTATCGATAACAGTTTTATCGATAGTATCGATAGAAACGGTTTTACTAGAGTTTTTGTTAAAAGGTTGAGCGCGCATGCTTTGTAAGAGTGTGTTCACATGGAGCGGTTTAATTTTTTAAATACTTCATCTGCGTAAACATTTCATAGCAATGTTGGAGTCCAGTCTAAACGACTATAGATGAATATACTAGAATTTTGTATGGAGTGGATGGGTGCCACTATGATCCAGGTATTGGATAGCACGATACCCCATGGTAAGACAATTCAGACTTTCCAGCTTCTAGCAAAGAAAAGAGTTTGTACTTTGATAGCATGTTTAGTAAAAGGTAAAGTTATAGAAATGTTTTTTTTCTTTTTTTTTTAGTAAAAATTCTTCATATACCTAATTTAATTGAATTTCAGCCCTATAACATTGCACTAAAAAAGCTTTAATATTGGTTTTTGGACATACTACACATATAGGACCTGTTACAAACAAATAATTTAAAAATAAATAGTTATTATACATTTTAACTAAAAAATAAATAGCTATTTAGATTTTATCTTACTTGTGCGTTTAAATGTTTTTGTTTTTGAAAAAAGAAATATTTATATGATCAGTTATGAAACCGTTAAAATCCTAAATCTGGAAGCAACCCACTCTGGAAGTACCAATCATAGCGGATAGTTCAGCAGGACTACGGTAATTCCGCAAATCATTTCGCAGTTTAAAATGACAATAATGACAGTTAACGAGGTGGCAGAACCCACACGTTCTCATTTACTCCGTCCAGACGTTTTTTATGACTTTCAAACGGTTTTACGAGTGCAACAATCAAAATAAGAGGCTGGTATGCCATTTTTTCGTTCCAAAAAGTTGATTTTTCAATCAATATTTTGTTTTTTTTTTTAAACAGCGGTTTGTGAAATGAAATTGTGTTGGATTTTTATTTTATGTTTTATAATAGAAAGAAAAATGCTCGATTTCAATAGCATACTCTGTCTGTAAGGTCCCTACTGCTAGAATCCAGGTCTCTTTTATGCGAGTGAACAGTAATTCACCTCTTTGCTTCGAAATCAATCGTATGAAAAGGGCGAACATTTTAAAAGCCTTGAAGACGATACTGTTATATCGAATCACGTAGACTTTTCTGTATTACGTATAAAAATTTACAACTCAGTTAAAACACAAGAATATAATTTATGGTATGAATATCATATTTTTAATTATTTGCCACAAGCATTTTTATAGTTAGAAATGTAAAAGATTTTTTTAATATAAAGAAAAATCTTCCGAGTAGAGAACAAAACATTGAACACACATTAAAATTTAAAGACAAATAACATGTATACGCTCATAAAGTTTCATACACAGTGTGAGCAATGAGCCAGTAACTCGCCCAAGTTAAGACGCTCGTTCAAACCGTCCGTTTGAACGAAGCATTATCAAGTAATTATTGTAAGTATCTACAGTTACTGTTTAAGGTATTAATCACTGTAGATTAAAGTTATATTAAACTACTATGTTATTAGTTACTATTATACGAGGTATAGTTGCCATATGAATGATTTAAGAGCTCCGCTGTTTAAAACAATTATCCTTTTTTTTTGTTATCGTAATTTTACGGTATTTTAAGATGTTTAAGAGTGTTTGAGATTTTAAGAGTGTTTTCTATAAACACGTTACTAAGGTTATACAGCATAAATATTGATCATTATGGACAGGTAACTGTTATAATTATTATTTAGTAGTTACCTACATATGAACATAATTTAAAAAAAAAAACTATCTTTCCATACAAACCTGTATGAATTAATTATCCCTGTATTTTGAATAGACCATTTTCATCAACGATTTATTTATATTTTGTAACAATACCTAAGTAATTACAAAATCGAAATATTAATAACATAGCTAATTCCAAATAAATAATCTTTATCCTATATTTTACTAGTGGCTATTTAAATTGTCTAAAAAAAAATAACGCGTATTTTTCTCAACAGCAATCGATATAAGACGCCAACAATTTTGCAACAATGCGAACAAAAGTTTTCAAAGTCTATAAATTATTACTCCATCAAAAAGCACTTAGAATAAGAACCCTATAATTTTAAAACACCTTACAAACTAGTTTCTTCATTAGAATACTTATTTCTAAGCAGGTGCCAGTTAATTTTCCATCATTTCTAGACGAAAATGTAATACAATTATCTACTGGTAATCGCATCAATGACATTTAACTAGTTCCTTGGCTTAGGGGTACCAACATAATAATGTTACGCGTCACTAGACATCAGTCTTGTTAACAAGAAATGTAAGAATTTTTCCATTTTTGCACAAAAAATGCAATTAGATTAAATTAAAAATCGATAAGGAAGAGGGAGTTTTTTTTGTTTGTTAGGTATTCATTTTGTGAGTTTCTGAACAAAAACAGTTATAGAATTAGCTGACTCTAACAGATACTTCTTAAATAATAATATTATAAACTTATTAAATTTTGTGTAAAACTTTATTAATCAAGTTTTATAAAGTAATTGATCCATAAAAATCAACTATAAGTTTCTCAACATAACTCAAAACTCACAACCATTAAATAATTATTTGATTCGAAGTTCTTATTAATACTTACCTATAAAAAAACAACGAAGTATCAAAAACCGTACCTCACAAGACGATAGCGTGACGAAAACTTTTTAACAGCCATCATTAAAAAAAAACTTATCACGCGTTACCAACTTCAAAAAACTATAATCCCTAATAACTTGAACTCCAAACATGACATCAAAGTATTCTGTATTCTGATTCGCGATAGTTTCTCACGGTGTCCGCGCTCGCTCGTCGATGCGTAACGTAACCGCTACCTTATATCATTACTACTTCGAAACTAATTGTACACAATTAGAGTGCCTTTCTTTTTAGATTGCAGCTTTAAGTTTGCGAGTGCCTGTTGTGACGATAAATAGGGCTTATTTTGAAGAAAGAATGCCTGAGACAAGCTGTAAAGTGATTGTTCTCAGTTCTTAGGTTTGCTATGTTGGTACGTTAATCATTGCCAACACATGGAATGAAAAACTGCGTTCGATTTTTGACAGAAAGTGTTTCTGCAGAAGTGTTAATTACAAAATAAAAAAGTTGGCATACAATGGAGGACATACATACAGAGGATTGAATCATAAAAGTTACGAAGCTTATTTTAAAATAACGAACTCTATTTCACATCATTTATTTTCAAAACATAATATCACAGTAAAATTATACTAGTTACCACGATTTTAAATAGACCAATTTTTAACAAAGGCATTGGGAAATCAACTCTGTGAAACACTTTCATAATATTATGTTTAACTTACTGTTAATCATGTAAAAAATCAATTGAATAGATGACTAGGCCGCAGGTGTTAGTTATGTAATAATTAAACCTCGTGAACTATTTTAATATAAGCAGCCATTGTACCAACTTGACGACCCTGCTAGCCATTGACAACAAAACTTTAGCGGAACTATTTTCATTGAAATTGTTTTGGTATTTAAACTACATGATATTGATTTTATTCGTGGTCAGATTATTATACAAAACTTTGCGTTTGATGCAAATTTTGCTGGACAGATACGGCTCATATTAAAATATGTTCTGGAGTGTGCATGGGCAAGATAGTTAATGAAAGAGAAGTTTCAAGCTTAATAACTTTCGTCGTTTTGAAGCTTGTAGTTGTCTGTTAGTTTAGTAACTCAAAGTTGAATTGCGTAAAAGCATATTTTCTGAATGTATGTATGTGACGTTAGTTTTAAACTAGAGAGAAGCGTTAACTTCAATTTTATTATTTTGTTTTCAAACAAGATTAACTTGCTCCCAAGTTAACACGGTAAAGTCTCGTTTTATAGTAATGGCATAATAAAAACCGTTTTCTTTTCTTTTATAATATTTTAGTGCCAATCCAAAACCATTCTATAATGTGTCTTAAATTACTTTATAACCGTCACGAAATTAAGCACGCCTCACACACAACGACTGCCTAAGAACCCATAATTTAATAGTTGAACGCAACCATAACTCGTAATTTCACAATGTTGGCATCACTGCCTAATGACAGTTGGAAGCGCGCGCAAATTCCAAAATGGCGGCTGTATTAAAGAAATGATGGTGCGTTTCAAATCATACCGAATTAACTTCTTTTGTTAACTTGAATCTTGAACTTGTTGTGAGGAAAACTTTGTTTCCGCGTAATGCCAAGGAAAATTACTTTATTAAGACAAATAAATCGTGAAATCATCTAATGCGTGTCGTGAATCATTGTTCTTGATAAACCTAGTCTTAGAAAAACGGTAGTAAAAATCGTTGATAGACTAATATCTAGACAATATTACGTAATATAAAACACGTGTTGTGACTGTTTTTTTGTTGTTTCGGTATTTTCCGTGATTGAGGAAAATAAAATTATTGTTCTTTGGGAATCACATTCAACAGTTCCGTAGGATGTAGTAAAATTTGTCTGATCTACCGAAAAAGTTAATTAATGGCAACGAAATGAATTATTCTTCATCATGATGAACTAAGAGAAGCCGTGGGCAAGTGACAGGTATCTTAAGAAAGTTCTTACCTAAAATAGCTTACATTCGCAGTAAGAAAGGCTATCAACATCAAACGAAACATATCAAGTGTATTATTTTCTTCACAAATAGTTTGTTTACGATGTGCTTGCGTTTTTTTAGTTACTTGTTAGTCTAACTCGCAATATTAATATTCTATCTCAACCAAAAACTTGATCCATTTTCTTTGACTGCTGTTTCTGATTGGACATCTTTATGAACTGAATTGAATTGCAAAGATCGGGATCAAGATTTCTTCAAGGTGATTAATTCCCAGCGTAAGACAATAAATTTAAGTTAGATTTTAACAGAAAAACAAGAAACCATTTTGCGAAACACTTCACACATCACAACGTAAAAATTACAAAGTCAATCAAAATTAAACTTAATCTTTTTATAAACATAAGACGCAATTTATCTTAACTCTACGAATGCGTCGGCAGATATCGACAGATAAGAGATCTCGGGGTCAAATGCTTTCTATCGCCTAAATAGAGAAACTGTAAGCATTGTGAACTTAGGAGACATTAGAAAATTATGTGCTGTAATATATCATTATGTGAGGTTGATCTTTGTCCCTGCAGCGATGTGGCTTGAGAAAAACTTGGATTTCAAAATTGCTCTCTCAAAAAGTGTGCTATGATTATAGAATAAATATTGCAGAATAAAAAAAGGCGTATAAAGAATAGGACATATCCATTCGCCATAAGTCATAAAAGGTTTGCAGTTTTTGTGTATTTTACTTAAAGCTTTGGTACATTATGTACTAAAATAATGTAGGTTAAAAGGAATCCAAATTATTGAGTGAAAAGTTGAAAAACGAAATGATTGATTTTGCAGTAGAGAAACTGTTATATAGACTTCTAGCAGTGCACCTAAGTATTTTAGTTTTATTTAGAAAATGAGATCAAGAATCTTGTTGATCCAGTGGTATTAAACTCGAGGGTTCAAAACTATTTTATCACCACTGCTCTGTGAACGATTCGAAGATCATTAAATATTTGTAACATCTATCAGCCAACACTGAGCCCTCGTGGTGGATTACACCCCGGAGTGGGTGTCCAGCACCAACAGGGGGGATGTATACCAGCAGTGAGCACATTTTAGGGCGAATTATTTTAAACATGCACTAACAAAAATAAATTCGCGGGCATGCGTGCGGCGAGTAATGGGCGACTCGCTGTCCAACCATGAACCATGCCCGGGTCGACGGCGCGTTGTGTTCCACGCGCGCCTCAAGGAGTGTCAGCATAGTGACGGGGCCTGTAGAGGGCCAAAGCCTGCCGGGGTCGCGGGACTTACGAATTACCGTGACCCCGGTACATAAAGGGCTATTGAAGGACACAGTGGATTTTAGTCAGTCAAGTCTGACAGTCCCTCCCGCCCTGCCCTGGGTGAGAGGACTCATTTGATGATTTTACCACGATAAAAAAAAAAAGCAAAAATAAATAATTTAGATGACCACATCAACATTTCTAATAAAGAGTAGATACAGTAAATTATCAAAACGACACATCTAAATGCTAATGAAAATTAATTAAACTTATAAAACGGTGTATTACATTAAATACAACAGGGAAATTAGTCGCGTTTCGTTTTATAGCGACCGTAGGTATACTACACACAGAAATTTTATAGGTTCCATACTTTACGACTGGCGAAATCTAATTAGTTTCGTGTATTTTGTTAAAATACTTGACAGTGAAAGAAATTAACTAAACATGTTTTGGGCTTCCTGAAATGGTAACTGAAGAATAGGCTGATGTATTATTTAAGAAAGATCATCATGATCTTTTGCCTTAACCTATGTTAGGGTAGTAGTTTAATGCTATCAATTATACCAACATCTAAGGAGGCTCTCGTTAGGCAGCTGGATCAAGGGCCTGATTCAGAAAGCAGTTCTTCTGGACATGGCGCGCATTGTTAGGAGGTTCCTTTCTCTGGAGCCCTGACCGCCGCCGGTAGCTTGGACCCTGTTCCCGATACCGGTGGGCCACTATTATTTATATTTTTAAATGTTGTTTTGTTTTTGTAAAAATATTCAAAAATGTATTTAATAAGTAAAGGAAATGAATAAAGGTTAAACTAGTATAATAAATTACTACTAATAATTAAAATAATTATTTACTTACAAATATGTTTCCGTAGTTATGTAGTAGTGTTTCTACCTAAGTAAAAACAATACTACATAACTACGGAAACATATTTCTATATACTCCAATTATCGTAAAGTTCTAAGTAAATAATATAAATTGGAAAAACCACCGAGTACATAATTAGTGATAAATAATATATAAATGCATTCAAATTCTAGCCAATAGCAAAATATATATATGCATTTTGTTTATCATGTATTATGCAGTATTAACTGCTCTAGTAGGTTATAAATAATAGTTTTTGACTATGTTTTCCGGTTGGTATTATTTTACTTGTTAATACCAAGGTTCTAGGTTAATAATTTTAATTGCAGTTGCATTATATGACGTGTTTTTAGTATTATGTTTATAAAATAATTGACAGGTAATGTATGGGTGGCAACGTTTGGGTGGATGAGGAGAGGATACAAAAATAATGAATGCTCCACAACCCAGTAACTGGGTAATACGATACGCCATGATAAGACTGGTTGTCAGACTTTAGAGCTTCTGACTAACAGTAACGACTGTCAAAGATCTACAAATGACAGTCGGGACCAACGGCTTTACGTGCTTTCCGAGGCACGGAGGAAACTCGCTATGACAGATGGTCACCCATCCACAGACCGGCCTGTACGGCTATATTTATTTAGCCACGAGCTCCTCCACATCATTGACATTATTGACGGAAAACATGTTGAGGAAACCTGGGTAATAAATATGTAAGTATAAAGCCATGTGATGGGTCGCGGGGTTGTCTCATTAGGAAACGTTGACCCTGGAAATAAAGGGCTATTGACGAATCACCATGGATTTTATTTTTCTCCTATCCCGCCTGGGCGGGAGGACTCATTTGATAATTTTACCACGATAAAAAAGGGGCACGTGATATTCAGAGAGGCGGCTTAATTAACTCTGAAACCAGAGGATGGCCATACCGCACGAAAAAGAAAGATAATTAAAAAAAAAGTAACCGTGCTGTAATTCAACAGTTTCAAATAATATGACATAACCACCGACCTTCACAAACCCACAAGGGTGTCAACAAAACTGCGCGTAGATAAAGCGCATTATATAGATATACTACGCATTCGTTCTACGTTCGTAACAGAGCGCACATAGTGTGTCATGGCCGCCGAACATGTGCTTGTCTAGTACATATAGTACCATAGTACCTACAGCTGTGACTGTCATTTGTTTTATTTAGTTGGGCCAGGAGCTAGAGTTCAAGGAAGGTTGACAGCCGAAAGAAGAGAACTTGGGATTGCTTTTTAGGTTCCGTAAGTACCTCGAAAGGAGAAAATAAAACCCTTATAGGATCACTTTGTGGTCTCCTTCCGTCTTTCAAGACCTTTTTTTCTTAAGAATGCGTGGAGGTATCAAGCTGAAATTTATATCAATTACTCAAATCTACTGTCCTTTGGAGCTGAGAGTCGTAAGCCAATACAATCAAAAGATACAGCCGTTTATGCCGCAAACCACAAACCCTTGAACTCAGAATGTAGAATAGAAAAAAAAAACATCTTAGTTAACAAAAATTAGAATAAATAGGTTAGTTAAAAAAATAAATTGCTTAGTTTATGATAGGTATTCTGATATTTTTTTTTAAGAATTTTGATATGATCATGCGCAGATTCTCTGTGAGTCGCCATTTTGAAATTTGTTTATGACCTAGAACCGAGCTACTGGGAATTTAGTATGTTATAATTATCAAGTTTCCGTAATAAGTTAGTAGATTTCAAAGGCATAATAATAATTATACGTTTCGTATGTGTTTTAATAACTAGGTTAGCAACGTTTTCCTTCCGTATAGTTACATTTTAACGACAACCGATAATAATTTAGTTATGAAGTTACTTTTTGGGGTTATAAAAAATAAATTAGAAGGCACAATTTTACTAAGGAATTAATGTAAATTGAAATCGAATTTTAACAATCGTTTTTCTACATATTTCGGGAAACAAAAATTTCAGATGCATTTCCGTCTTCAAAAGTATAAAAAAAACATAAAATAACAATTCTTTCCCCACAAAATAATGAAAAATTATTAATAATCCTCAAAATAATTAAAAAACATAACTTACTTGCTCATGCACAACGAAATTTTTTTACAAATATCCACTATAACAGCTAAACCGTAACTATTCTATAAATGTCAAACTAATATAGTAACGCCCATTTATCATACCAAAACCGACCAATGCCATGTCAACTGGTTTAACAAATTATTTGCTGTCACACCTCCACAACATACCCCTCTAACACGACGGAGTAAAGTTCAAAATCGTTTATTCTAAACTTGTTTAGATATCCGTGTCGGTGTGTTGATTCTAATGACACACACAGCTGTGCAGGCGCACGATTGCCTGAATGGGGACGCACACATGCGCGCGCGCCGCGAATGTCACGAAATCCAGCCCGTTTCTAGGTTAGATCATGCGCGCGCGCGTTTACTGTGACCATGAGGCTGCGCGGACGGTTTTTCGTGTTTTTCCTTCTTTGGACGTTTGTGATTGGTTGGTTAGATTTCTGTCGGCGTTTTTGTTTTTGTTTGATAAGATTGTGGCGTTTAATAGGTAGTTATTATTATAATGAACTTGAGATTATTAAATACTTACATAAAACAGCGTTTAGAGCTATCTATGCACTTAATATTATTATCTGATTTTTTATTTCTGTTTTTAAAAAACGTTGTCTACACTAGGACTTGAAAAAAAATCTCCTGTGTAGGGTGTGTTTACAAACATGGAAACATTCATACACAAACACCCTGATCCGGAACAACTACTTGTAGGTAATATAAATATTTGTTCCGTGCGGGGATCGAACCTACGACACGCTGCACAGCAATCGATCGCTAAGTCACTGCGCTAACCGTGCCGAAATTTGATGATACTATAATTGCATCAGTGGATTGGACGTTTCCTAGAACCGAATATGCGAAGACTACTGAGATAACAGAATACCTAAGACATTTTGTATACGGTGAGCGTAAAATTCCAATGGCCATCGTTATTATCGAAGAACTTAAGAGGCCTCTTACAGTCCACTAGCGCCGCCAATCGAAAAAATGTCATAACTCGTAAATATAATCAAAATAATAACATAAACGGCCGTTTTTGTTACAAATGCACGATTTAGCTAAACAGCTATATTTCAAGTGTTGACAATGTGTTATAAAATTACGTTATTGCCTTTTCTACAGTAATTACAGACCACATTTTGTATTTTTGATTCTATTTACGAGTTATGACATTTTTTCGATTGGCGGCGCTAGTGGACTGTAAGAGGCCTCTTAATATGTTTTTTTTACGTGTGGAAATCCCCATGGACTTCCTCCGCCTGAGAAAGACGGAGGGGCATGTCAGACTCGACTGACTAAAACCACACGGTGTCCTCTACTGCCTTAAGCCGGGGGTGCGGGTCCACTTGCGCAATCACCGCTCCCCGGCAAATATGGCCTACCTATTTTAGACATCTGTAAGGGCTGGGGTTCTGGTCGATATTTAGGTGAGTCACAGGCTGAACTGAAGACTAATTCATATGAATAGTGCCTAGATTACATGCATACCTACTAATTAGTACTACACAGAGGAACGAAGTCTTCCCTTCCCTCTTAATTTGTATTCTAGGATATGCTTGCGTCAAATATTAGGATTATTAAGGAAGTACCAAAATAATTAAGCTACCCTTATTTGAATTTCCTACTTTTCCATTTTTTTGTTAAATAAAAAATAAGTATAGTATCGCTACTTTTATGGTGGTAATTGTATTGTGAGTATTGGAAACTTTCTCGTGAATTTAACCACTATCATTTCATTTCGTTTATAGCAGTAATAACAAAGTCTTTCATCATCGCAGTCTTCATAACTTTTTAAACTCATAAATGGATAAATTAGAACACCCCTAGTCCTGCCATTTTCTTTCTCAAATACTATTTTAAAATATCCAAAAACTAGGATATTAGCCATTTAATTATGTTCCAAAAAGCTTTACTGTAGTTCCCTACAACCTATGATTTCCATAAATCGACGAAACCAAGCCACTTTCTATTTTATTTCAGTCCCTAACAACCCTTATTGTAATCCCAGTCTCCCATGAATCCCAAAAACACCCTCAACTGGTTCACCCCCAGTCCTGGTCCTGTCCCACTAACTTCCGTAACATGATGTCAGCCTAGCGACCTTGTGCGCGAGCGGCGGTGGCCTAGACCGCTCCGGAGCGCTTTATTTACTGCGCCCGCGCATCAGGCGCGCAGACAGATCTTATAGCTAGTAAAGTGGGGGGATTGTGAACATTTTTGTGCATGTGTGGATATTGGGAGGAGAGAAATATTTTAAGACCAGCGTGTGAGGAAATATGGGTGAAATTATTCTCTTTTTCAACTTTTAGCCACCCAAATTACGTCACTTCCAAATCTTTGAGTATATTTCTATCTTTAGCAATAGAAATATCCAGTTTTAAAAATACAAAGTGTATGTAAATCAAGGGCTTTGTTTAACAATAAACTGTGATATACTAAATTGATTGAATTTAAACATACAATGACGTTATGTAAACATAACTTCATGCTTGTTATTCCTGTAGAATTAGGCAGAGTTGCATCTATAATACAGCTACAAAATTGTACACAAATCAGTCAGTCTCTCATACAAATGTTTTGTGATCGACGATTAACATATCAAAAATAAATACTATTTTTTTAGGTGATTAATTCATCTAATTTGTCCTCCCAACATCGTTCTACCTTGTTTCTTTGGTTGTATTTCGCGTTTCGGGGTCACGGTATATTCTGCTTAGATAATCCCGCGAGAATTATTTTCTATTAAGATTTTGTCAGATGTAATTGTTACCGAAGGTTCGTCAGCCCTGCTGCAGGCTTTTATGGGCCGTTCAGCTGTGCAGTTTGCAAACATTTAATCACGTTTATTAATAGGTTCAACAGTTTAATTAGTAATGATTGATGGTGGGTTTTTGTAACTCTGTTACTTTATGGCCTATCTCTCTATTTACAGAGTTTATGGTCGTAGGCCTTTGACCAAGAAGCTTACCGTTTACTCATAGACAAATGTTATTGGAAAGTTATAAAGTAAAGATTGTGAGAAATGGATGGAAATTGAATTGAGATATATAGCTAAACTTTTACTAAAATAGCCGACGGAATCTTTATTAATGTTTCACGATTAAATTGACTAAATGAAACTAATATCACAAATGCGAAATTTCGTGAGAATGGATTGGTGTTTGTTGAATACACAGATAGTTTATAACCTGGATTAAAGCACTTTTAATACCACTATTAAGTTAGCATGGAATTATTTAGGACTTACACGCGGGCGAAGTTATGACGGGGCCCTCTTAGAGGGCCTATGCCTGCCGGGTTCGC
Organism: Agrotis puta; assembly: GCA_943136025.2. Lineage (NCBI taxonomy): Eukaryota > Metazoa > Arthropoda > Insecta > Lepidoptera > Noctuidae > Agrotis > Agrotis puta. Next base: position 3,278,949 of record OW964190.2, on the reverse strand, counting down.
GGTACTAACGAGCTACCATCATGACACCGTGGATTTTTGTCAGTACAAGTCTGTCAGTTCCTCCTGGGTGGGAGGACTCATTTGAATTTTACCACGATAAAAAAAAAGAAGAAAACGCGGGCAAAGTTACAGATAAAATCTAGTAATAAATGAAATTAACTAACTAATCAACTTTAAACTCCTCACACTTTATTTAAACAGTTGATTTCAAACACCACTAACACATAATTCACCACAGCCTCACAAAACACCTTCAGAATTATCCTAAGAATGTCACAAAATTACTTTCAAAACATATTCCAGACTTTATGGTTCTCAGTTTTATGTAAATAAGGTCGTATACCTTAGTCTATGGTCATAGAACAAACAGTACGTCAAAATTAGTAAGTACAGCCAGGTTTATTGGTAGTTAACCCGTCAAGTTTGTGTTTTCCAGTCGACTGGGACCAATTGATTGTATGACTAATTAGCGGTTGTATTTCAATGAGATTGCTAAGACGTTTCTGGGGAACTAAGAAGATATTTTTAACCTAGTATATCTTAGTATATCTAGTTATGTGGTCGCGGGACTTACGAATTACCGTGACCCCGGTACGGAAAGGGCTAGTGAAGGACACCGTGGATATTAGTCAGTACGAGTCTGACAGTCCCTCCCGCCCTGCCCTGGGTGAGAGGACTCATTTGATGATTTTACCACGCTAAAAAAAAAGTATACCTACTAACTGGCTACGAGTATTATGCTGAAATGCGGCTGGATTTGTTTGAAAAACTTTTTATGTGTATAAGTCAAAAGTCTTTTGTAAACAGTCTATGCTATTACAATCATTCTATAATATCTATACAATACAATAAATAAATACTAAACGTATGTTTAGGAATGTTATGTAAAATAAAATTCTTAGTGATATAATGTCAGCAGCGTACCTATGTTTCAGAATAGAGGATGAGCCAAACGTAGGGAAAAATCTGATGATGAGCTCCATCATACTTGACTGTAAGTGACTGATGAGGAACTGATGAGGTGACTGATGCGTGATGTATGTAAAAAGCATGAAGAAGAAGCCGTTTGAAGTTTGTTGTTTTGGCGATCAGAAGATGGCGTTTCTCGTTTAAATGGAGAATTTAAATCAAGCTTTAACTGATATTTTCATTATTCTAGCTGCGATTGATAAGAGAGGCAATATACATTTTTGTAAAGACGAAAGAAGAAGAAGAAACGCCTTACAGATATTCGAGTTTTGTATAGTATGGAAGATTCGTAGCAAGTGACATTTTTATGTAGTTCCTGCTACATTCTATGGGAAAAAGCGTAAGCTTATACTTATTTGGTTAAATATGGTTTGGTTATAGTATTATTTGAATCTGAATCTTATCTGAATTTTTTTAAATAACAACTACAAAACACAGTCATGTCCCATTTTAGGTAAGGTTCAAAATCCAGCTAAACTCGACAAAAATAAGGTAACCCAAATATACTAAGCGATAAAGATCAGCCATCGTGTTAGCACAAGCCCTGCCGGCAACACAATTAGCAGTCGTTTATCAAACTGACAGATAAACCCTCGTTAGGCTAACGTGATGCTATTCAGGTCATTTCAGAGTCATACTTCAACGTCACATTGGAAAAAAATGATGGAAATTAGGAGAATTGGCTTTTTACTTTTTTATATGGTTGACTTGCTTCTGCATTCGGTTCTGTCTGTTTGGAGGTTGGAAATTTGGAATAAGTAATTCTTGCTGATAACTCTACTTAAACCTGTTTTTTTTTTGCGTGGTAAAATCATCACATGAGTCCTCCCACGCAGGGCAGAGCGGGAGGGACTGTCAGACTCATACTGACTAAAATCCACGGTGTCCTTCAATAGCCCTTTACGTATCGGGGTCACGGTAATTCGTGAGTCCCACGACCAACTTAATCCTGGCTTTGGTCAAATATCATCCAAATTCATTGGTTTGCAATTTTTTTTTATACTTTTACAGTAAAATTAGTAGGTAGGATATCCTTTAGTTTTAAGTAAGAATTGAACTTTTCTCCACGAGATAATTGAGATCTAAATTTATTTCTAGATTTATGCAATTTTATCTTAGTTCTCAACTTTATAAGAGACAGTGAACTCTGAGTTTGTTTCGGCTGTTTCTACTCAGAGTAAAACTGAGTACTCAAGTTTTAAAATATTTTTTAACGTGTAAATGAAGCTTAAAAGCTAACTAACTACAAAAGAAATCTAATTTATCATATCTTTCAAGTAGCGTAGTATCTGGTTGGTTGCGGGACTCACGAATTACCGTGACCCCGGAACGTAAAGGGCTATTGAAGGACACTGTGGATTTTAGTCAGTACGAGTCTGACAGTCCATCCCGCTCTGCCCTGGGTGGGAGGACTCAGTTGATGATTTTACCACGATAAAAAAAAAACGTAGTATCTGGTAACCAATAAATGGATTATGGAGATCAGATATGCAGTCACTCCATGTAAAAATACTGATATTCAGTTGCATCCAGTTACACTGCAAACCGCCCCTAACATAGGGGATAAAAATCGAGACAGATGATGTATCTGCCTACCCACAAAATCAGTGACAGCGAGATGACAACAAGGTCGTACTATTTACCTTTAGCATAGGCTTCATGTTAACTAAATGTTAGCACTTTAGTGATGTCATTTAGTATGTCAAGGTATTTGTAGTTAATACTGTAAATGATATACTAGATTTATATATCAAATACTTTTGAGGGCAATGGTGGCCCAGTCTATAGTTTGAATCCTTATTTTACGTGGTAAATCATGAGTGGAGCGGAGGGGACTGTCAAACTTGCACTGACTAAAATCCACCGTGTTTCGCTAATTGCCCTGTAAATTTGTACAGTTCTGTTGTGCTGTTTGGACAGTTCTGTATCCCAGCAGGCGTCTGGCTCTATGGCTCTAAGACATGTCAGCTATCTAACGCAACCCGCGTTAGATAGCTGACATGTCTTTAAGACTCGTGTGGATCACAAATTTGCTGGCTAGCATGTTAATTGTAATTTATTTCATCACTTCTGGTTTCAAAACAGTGAAGGAAAACATCTAAAATAAAAATAAAAAAAAAGTCGTCTACAATAACCAATCATCACAAAAATAACAGAGTGAATATTATACGAGTATTACTACATGTATTAATTTAGCAAACTCATTTTTTAATTTAAAATTAAACATTTTATTTGAGAGAGTGAAAACTTTCTATGTAACAGTATAATCTATTTAATAGTAGATTAAGAGAAACCGATACATAATAAATAACAATCGCAAAATATAATTTTACGTCGATTTTGATGTTATTTCTCGCTTATTTTATTAATAGAACCAATGTGTCAACCAGTATTAAAAATTGACAGTAAATGTGAAAAAAATAAAACCGTTTTTTATTTTTAATGGGCTTCTGTTCTATTTTTAAACGCTTTTTTTCTTTTAAAAGTGTCTATGATTCTAAGGTTTCCTTTTTTAATATTGTAAATCCTAATTTGATTTGGAAGTACTGAACGAAAGAGTGCACAATGCCGACGGTAAACGAATCCCGACGGGTTTAGGTAGCTGTTAAAAAAATATTCCGATTAATTTAAAAAAAATATGTAGGTTTAATTATGTGATTTAATGAGCTTCAGCAATTAAATACGAATCTATAGTTACTAATTGATCGGTAAAATATTAATAGTATGTGGTGTAATAATTAAAAAATACCAAAAGAAATAAGGTAGGTAGTTAGATAATTTAGAAGATGTTGCTACGCCAACCTACGCCATAGCAGATGTTCGTAGAGAAGAAGCGTGGCAAAGATGTTGTATCTCCATGTTTTATGTTTTAAACAATTGAAGGTACTTTAAACTACATTGCTTGTTTTTTTCTTTTAAATTGTTTTTGTTAGACATTAAGAGATTTATTTTGTAGTAAGTATAGCGTTTTATGTTTTATTACATTTTTTTGGGTGAAATGCAAAAAGATTTTTTACAATAAAACTTTAGATTTATTTATTCATTAAATATTTTTATTTTATACTCAAAACACAATAGAAGTTTACGGTTAAAACCAAAATGCTAACAATTTACACATTCATATTCAAAAATAGATTATATCAGAAAAATATTTTTTAAATTAAGAGTTGTGTGTCAAAAAAAAAATAACACTACAACTCACAGAACATAATTTACTCCAGATACCCGCTTTAAAACCTATAAAATACCAAGTAAACGAACCCATAGACCAAACATAACCGTTACATAATAAATTTATATGAAAAGTAGTTTCTATTCCAACTCAGTTAAATTAATACGACATTTACAGACATACAATCGTATCTATTAATTTATTGGACCACTTTACTGCTTTGGCCTTCAACGAATGAACGATCTAAGGTTAGAATTTAAAATTGTGCTATTTTAATGTCTGTTTACGTGATGGGAATTGAATATTATTTTGTACTAGCGAGGCATCGAAACTTGCTACAGGTTTTTGGATAGGCAATTTGAGAGTTTTTGGGCTCGAAAAGGCAATTACAGTTATTGTATTACATCTACGGTACTGTCACAGTTTTTATGTCTTGTGACTGCGACTGTAGCACCATAATTTTGTAATGTTTAATTATATTTTATTTGTCTTTGACAATTCAAAAGTGCCTGTAACTGGCCTACTTGAAATAAATGCTTTGATTTTGATTGGAAATAACTGAAAATTAACACGAAACTACATAACTACACGACACAGCAGTAGGTTCGAAGTAACTTGTTCCTAGCGTGGGATAACGCTTATAATTTTTTTTTTTTTTCGTGGTAAAATCATCAAATGAGTCCTCCCACCCAGGGCAGGGCGGGAGGGACTGTCAGACTTGTACTGACTAAAATCCACGGTGTCCTTCACTAGCCCTTTACGTACCGGGGTCACGGTAATCCCTTGGTCCCGCGACCCCGGATAACGTTTATAATAACGTTTTTATTTGACAGATTAAAATAAGAATGCAATGTCCTTAAAAAAATATTCATGTTCTAAAAAATATTCAAATGCCTTTACATTTGCCATCATTAATGTTGATCGACTTTTGTTTTTTAGTGGGTCAATTAATTATTACTAACTCTGAACCTATATTGTAATCATATATAATTATTATTCTCGTAAATTTTTAACATCTAACTGATGCACTAATTACATTTTTCCAGATGTACGAGTATACTCTATTTTGTTATACAGATAACATAAAATAGAACGTTTAGATAACCAACCAATTTCACTTCCCCAACTGTAACTTATTAAAGCAAGGTGTACAAGTACTCAAGGAAATAAACCGAGATGTAATCTCTAACAATGGATACTAAAATATTCTCCGCATATAATGTCTATTGTGCCAATCTACTAATTCAAGTAAAATACGGAAACAGCAGGTCGCCTTGTGATCTCCTTGGACAAGCTTTGAATGCAAGATTTCTTATACATTTTCGTAACACATTTTCCTGAAGGTTTTTGCAAGGATTTGTGATTGAATGTTGGTGAAATACCGGGGTAGTTGATTGGAACAATGCCATAGAAGATGGTTAAAATCAATTAATTTTAAGTTGTTATTTTAAACTACCTATTGCAGCTTCCCCCTCTACAAATCGAAAATTATTATCCCACGGGAAGATAAAGTCGAGATAAAAACTATCCTATGTGTTAATCCAGGTTATAAACTATCTGTGTCCCAAATTTTAACCAAATTCGTTCAGTAGTTTTTGCGTGAAAGAGTAACAAACATCCATCCATCCAAACAAACGGTTTTCACGTTTGTAATATTAGTACGATTGCTTTATTACGTTATTTTTAATACTTTGTTGGTTGAGTATTTCTTGTTTATGTGTGTAATTAAAAACAGTGATGAGTAGTCAAGGACCATGCCTGGAAATCAAAAGGCAACTAAAGAAACACGGTGGTCTTTAGTGAATACAAGTCTGACAGTCCATTCAACTCCAGGATCGTTTGATGATTTTTCATTAGGGCACAATAGTTAAAAACCTATCTATATTTTATTTTCGACAATCACGTCTAAACTGCAAAACTGAATTACATGAAACTTTGCATCACTTAGAATAAATTTCATTCAAAGCATAATACAAACTTCTTTCAAAAATTGTGCCGAGAACAAAGTTATTTTAAAACATAGTCAAGGCTTCAATTTCATAACTTTGCATAATCCCCAGCTACATAAAACATACTCAGCTAGATTTATCAGCGAGGTTGAGTCAAAAACATCACATTACACTATGTAGGGCCCTTATCAGAGTGATAAGGAGATTAGCGCGTCTCCAACCAACTGATAACATGTTCCATATGGATTATACTCACTAACTACCGCTTTCAACTTCAAATAGTCATAAAAGTTATTTGTTTTATGTTTAAAATATAACCTAGATGTCATCTGCCTAGCCTTTTCCCAACTATATTGGGGTCGGCTTCCAGTCGAACCAGATGCAGGTGGGTATCAGTATTTTCCATGGAGCGACTGCCTTTCGGACCTCCACAACCCAGTAACTGTATAATACGATACCCCATTGTAAGACTGGTTGTCAGACTTTTGAGCTTTTAACTGTGATTAACGACTGTCAAAGACCTACAAAGGACAGCCGGGACCAACGGATTTACGTGCTTTCCGAGGTACGGAGGAAACTCGCTATGATAGATGGTTACCCATCAAAAGACCGACCTAGGCAAGTATCGGCAAGCGCCTGAAGATCGGCCTGTCTGGCTGTAATTATTTAGCCATGAGCTCCCTAAATGAATAGTTTTAATGGATTATGATTCACTCATATATGAAGACTAGGTATGAGTTTATACTGTGATGAAAATTAGTAATGACAGATAAGCAGAAAGGACTGTCAGCCTTAACCTGTTCTCTCAGTTGCTTTTTTCGTTCCAGAGCCGCAATGAACTTTAAAGCCTGTTCTGCGATGGCTCTCAGCTGGAAGAACAGATCTTCAATAGTTTTAATATTCAATAAACACAGGGCTAAGCCAGAATAGGCGAGGCAAACCGCCTTAAAAATCTTGCAGTATAACTGACCTAGTAGTTTTCTTTCGGGCCATATGTCTGCCACAGGAATGTTTAAACCTTTTTTTTTATCGTGGTAAAATCATCAAATGAGTCCCCCACCCAGGGCAGGGCGGAAGGCACTGTCTGACTCGTACTGACTAAAATCCACGGTGTCCTTCAATAGCCCTTTACGTACCGGGGTCACGCATTTGATGATTATCTATCCACAAAATGACACTTAAATTAAAATGTCTATTAAAATCATAATAAAGTATATCACCTGGTACACCAACAATAACCACAAACAATCGTTACATTGTAATCAAGCCGTTTAATTAAATACCTTTGCCCATCAATTATCTATAACCAGGCTCTATGGTTTAATGAATGCCATACGATTCTACTGTTCAATCACTATATTGACCGTTAATGACATTTCATAGTGTTAAAATGTATGTTATAATGTAGTTACTGTGTTATGGATTATGTTAGTTATGTAATGTGTTTGTTACACTACTGTTATTATTTATGCAATGTATTTAAGTGTAAATGTATCTTATTTGTGAGTGAAGAAATTGATTCTCATCAAATCAAATCATTAAGTTCAGTTACGGACACTTTTGAATTGTCAAAAGACAAAAAATACTAGGAAATTATGGCACTACAGCTCCAATCACAAGACATAATAACTATGAAAGTACCGTAAATACCCATTCCAAGGCGTCATCATCTGCTTAGCCTTTCCAAATATGTTGAGAGGTCGGATTCCAGTCAAATCGGATGATGCTGAATACTACTATTTTACATGGAGCGTTTTTCCCTACCCTCTACTGCACAGCTGGCAATGCCAGCGTTCTGAGTTCCCTGCATCTTATCTTGGCTTTTGGACTAGATAAAGGTGTGAATCAAACACATCATCATCATCTGCCTAGCCTTATCTTGACTATATTGTAGTCGGCTTCCAGTCGAACTTCAAATGCAGCTGAACATCAGTAAATACATGGAGCGACTGCCTATCGGGTTTCCACAACCCAGTAACTGGGTAATACGATACCTCCATGGTAAGACTGGTTGTCAGACTGCTAGAGCTTCTAACTAATAGTAACGATTGTCAAAGATGAAGAAAACGAATATTGATACAAAAAAAATGTCTAAGAACTCGGCTATGTGAACGCCTAGAACAGTATATATGATGAAAACACAGCCCTGTTTCCTAACCATCCGTTTCACACATGTCCCATCACATTATCACTAAAACCCAACCTTGCTTTACCTCCAACACGAGTTTAGTCATAAATTTAGCTCACAGATCGCTGTAGAACTAAATAAATATGTAATTACATACATATAGGGTATTGGTGTCGCGAGCCAAGGGCAGGACCTTGCTACCTAGATTATTTTACACGTCTCTCGAATGTACTCTGACAAATATGAAGGTTTGGTTGAACCGGTGCGGACATTTTGAGGACACCGGACATGGATATGGACAATAGTTATTATGCCTTGTAGAAGATCTGTAGCTTCAACATTTTCTGTTTTTATTATATTTTTTGTCAATACATAAGTATACCTGATTTTCTTGAAAAACATAATATGCTATTCTGGCTTAAACCTAGATGATAGTGCTACGGTTTCGTACCGGGATAAAAAGTATCCTTTGTAGTACAAATCCAAGTTATAAACTATTTAATCCAAATCCATAAAGAAAATATTGCGTAAAAGAAACATACATTCATGCTTACTAACTTTTGCATTTAGAATTAGAAATTGGGACAAAACGACCCCACTATTCCCAAACCACTGCAACTCCTGAAAGTCAGAATTAACAGTGGCAACCACCAGAATAGCATCAAGATAATGAAGCTCGACGTGTCCCGGAGAATTAATTTACCTGTCTTGGATCCTGCTGCGAAATTAATCAGAAAATAATACTAGAAGAGTAGGAAAAATAATGTTTCCACTTCCCTCCATGTCAAACAGGAGACAGAACAAAACAAGGCCAATAGGCACAAAGGGACATTACAACTGGACTTCTTCCAGTTGCCTACCACCACTTGATTTCAATAATAGGAATTTAGAATGAGTAAGTAAGTAAGATATAAGAGTATTAGTAAGAATTTGAGTTTGCATTTCTGGCAGTTAATGTATTGAAGTAACTGTTACTTCAATATATTAACTGCCAGAATCAAATGTCCGCAGCTTGTCCAGATCGGTTTGGATGGAGCTCTAAGTAGGTGTGTAGTACTAAAAATATTCGATTTAGATTGGAAAAGTTTGTGAGTGTCCCGGGAATTCGCTTTCTGTTCTGTGTTCACAATTTAGCTTCTCAACAATTGTAAACAAATATTTATGTTTCGGATTCTATGAGTTGTTTAAGAAATGTTTTTCTATGGATTAGTTTTTGGGGTAGTCATTCAGCTTTAGGAAAGTTTTATTGTTGAAATATACGTGTATGTATAAATAAAGGGAATAAAAGATCAAGTTGTTTGTGACTTATAGTCATTTTGGTTTCATGTGAAAATGATCTTTGATAATTATTGAGAAGAAATCCAAGTAATTCAGGAGTTAATCATCATTTCATTTAAAATATTCAACGACGTTATTAGTAATACTCAAATGTAGTGTTTTCGAACGTTACCTAGATACTGGAGTCTCAATTTGAACATCCTTAGTGCATTACAAAACCTATTTCCTGCAATTGCTTTCAACAACTTGTGCTGAATTTAAAGTACCACACTTTGCTCTTTGATTCTCTGATCGTTTTAGGAAACAAAGTGTTCTATTCCGCCATTTTGAAATATCTACGCGCGAAAATATGAAAGCTTTCAATGTTGGCAGTTCTTTTTTTTTAAGCAAAAGTGCAACGACCATTCATCCTCGCACAATTTAAAATAATTGTCCGCGCAAAACAAACATACCGAATAGGGCAAACTAAGGAGGAAACATTTGTCTATTATTACTAGGTAAACTAACTAAAAACTGGCCAATTAGGTTATGTGTTGACTGTAACAGCCAACCACAGAGTAGCATTGATGATTAATTCCTATTAATCAGAAAAAATGGCGGCGATCAAGGAAGCCATAACAATTGTATTCGTGTTGTCAATATTTCTTGGTTTTTCAATAGTTGGTCATTGACGTCATGTTATGATGATCCATTGGGTGTTATTGTCTATGGACATAATAGATTAGGGTATGTAAAGACCCTGAATGCACCTATTATACCACTTATTCTTGGATAATAGGTATAATTTGTGTTCTGAACATATTTTCATAATGAAAAACAATACTGTTTTTTGCACTGTGTTCATTGAAAAATAACATAAAAATAAACTCATATTTGCATTTAAAACGTTCTATAAAATATTCCTGTAGAGCCATTTAATGATTCCTCGAAGGATGGCACAAATATTGACTGATTTCGCATTAACATACAACACAGTACCAATCATATTACCGCCATTTTGTAGAGAACGTTCTTTATCGTCGCCAAAAGTCAACATCGTTACGGGAAAGCGCTTAGATACGGAACCGTTTGGGCCGTTATCTAACCGTGAAAAAAAACCCAATGCCCGCCCACCGCACTACTTGCTTACGGTATTTCGAACGGGGGAAAGAGATAGATGGCGTAGTTTTACTTATAAAAGAGCGGGATAGATATATTTTTGTGTGTGCGTCGTCAACGCTGACTCGGTAGTTTGTTTGGCCTAAATGAAGGTTTTATTATATTAATTGCTTCCATAGAGAATTGTTTTGTTTGGATGTTTGTTCGTTTTTTTCTTTGTTTTTATCGATCGAAATGGATGTTGATGTTTTCGTGTTGGAGTGAATTTAATTAGTTATTGGGGCTTCTTGTTCACGATAAGATGATTTAGTATGTTTTCTTATGTAGATATGAGGTAATTAAGTTGAAATAGCTGCAAGATTACGTAATTTATGTTACCATCCTAATGCAGTTTTTATTTTTGTGGAATATTTTATTAACCAGTTTTTTTTTTATTTAATGATCGGTTAGCGTTTGACCACTATCTCACCTGATGGTAAGCGAAGATGTGGTCGACGGTGCAGCACGGTTGCCGTACCAGAAGTAAGTTTTGTATTTGTTATCCATTACATTTCTTAAATTATCCTGTGGACCTTAATAACTTCTTTCTGGAGACATGACATAGCCAGAAAGCGTAAGTGACCGGACAGGCTGAACAAAATAGGTGTTCCATTATAGCTCTGAAAACACTATGTCCAACAGTAGAATAACGAAGGCTAACCTATATTTATTTTATACTAATTAGGTGAATAAGCACGGGGTCGCGGGACTTACGAATTACCGTGACCCTGGAACGTCAAGGGCTATAAGCACCGTGGATTTCAGTCAGTGCGAGTTTGACAGTCCCTCCCGCTCTGCCCTGGGTGGGAGGACTCATTTGATGATTTTACGTAAAAAATTAGGTGATAAGCAAGCATACGGCCCGGCTGATGGTGCGCGGGCATCGTACCCTTTGGACTCCTGCGACATCAGAGATATTGCATGCACATTGCTGACCCTACAGAAACTTTTTCAAGCCCTTTTTTGAAGAGACCCATGTTGTAGCTCATTGGAAAAATCCAGTATCAGTATGATTGTCAAAATACACACATACTTACATAAATTCACGCCTTCTTCCCATGGGGGTAGGCAGAAACTACAGAGCGCCACCTGCTACGATCCTTACATACTCCTTTCGCCTCATCCACATTCATACATCTGGTCATACACGCACGCTGATTGCCAGTACTATGCATCAGACCTTTCTGAAGCACTTCACCAATAAGGTCAGTGTAGGTCTTCCTAAGGCGTTCCCCTCCCGGCACGTCCACTCACCTCATAAATAAATTGATTGTCAAAAATATCGATATCATTTAAATCTAAAAGAAAAAAAGAAATGGTTTTTTGAATAAATAAAGAAGATAGCGCATGTCTCAGGTAAATTACAACATCCATACAAAAAGGTTTTTAGATGAAACGCTTCAGTTAACTTGAAAACTTCTCGCTCCTCATCGGAACTTCAAAAACATATTTCATTCGAACTGTCTTAAGAAAGTTTATTAATTAAAATAACTTTAGATGTTGTATTAAACTTATTTGTTGCTTTCTTCTTTAATTTTACGACAAATAGAGGTTTTCACAGAGTCTTTTCAGATATTTTTGCAGTATTCTTTATTCGTTATAGACTAAAATTTTTAAAAATTGACATCATCCAGCCTGTATAAATATATTTTTGTGTAAAACATGAATTACTTACAAAATAAATTTTAGGAAAAAAAAAGTACTTAAATGAATTTAAATCTAACTGTGTAAATAAATAAACTATATTTAAACAGCCTAAAATGCAGTACTAAATTTATAAATACATTTTGAAACCTTTGTACCTATTGCCTATCTTCACAATACCAAATCATTTTTTTTAATCACAGCATGACAACCAAGCTTTTGAAACGTCACTCTGCCAAAACACAGGCACAACTTTTAATTCACAAAAAAGCAACGTTCAGAAACGATGACAAGCCTTTTTTTGCAATTTTTAATCATCACGTTCTGGCAAATAACAGCAGCTACTTACATAGTCAAAAACATGTTTTTTTTTTTCAGCACAAAGACATGCCGCGATGATTATTTTCACATGAACTACTTTTGTCATGGGAACTCGACACTGGTAGCCAAATTACTGACATTATGGTATTTTATCTACTGTTATAAAGTTTTTATAGAGGCTGTATGGCAAATTTATTGTGTTGTCTTTTAATTAACAGTCATTAAATGACTAGAACTTGCTTTGAAACTGTTTAAACAGCCTAAATTAAATTAGTATCGGAATATTAAAACAAAAATGTAATTGAGTAAGACACTCCATAGTTTGCATTCGTAAGATATCTTACATTCCAACACTCGGCATAGGGTGGCAAAGTTTGAAAAAAATAAACAACAAAATGTCTTAATTTTTATAAAACTGAAAAATATAGAAAAAAAATCTTTGTAGATCATATTTTCAATTTCATAGAAAAACAAATCGTCAAATGAATTTACGAAATAGTAAATACCAACTGTCTAACCACAAATAAAGTTAAACATCTGTTTAACACTTGTCTACAAAAACTGTCAACGTTAAAACAGCATTTCACATTGATATAAGAGTCATTTTGCAGTTACACTTTTCTTTTAACAAGACGTGTTCAACAGATACTAAACAACTCATCAACAAACCAACAACACAAAACAACAAAAATTGTTATTCTATGTCTCCCATTAAATTCAGACAATCTGTCACTGGGTTAGTACCATTACGACGACATTACGAACTAACAAGCTTGCACAAGGTCAGATATAAGTAGGTAGATCTCAAATCTAAAGTATCTGAGGTATATAATGTTAGGCATATCTTGGTATAAACATTTTGATATTTGAATTTAAAATGTTTGATAAGAGTAGTTAATTTTTGTTAGGACAAAAGATAGAGATTAGGTCAAGATTTTGAAGTAAAATTATGGATCCTAAAATCCGCAGTGGTAGACGCCCACGCCGAGACGTTACGTCGGCAGACGATCTCCGGCCACCGTAGGCGCGGGCATGCTGGCAGCTAGTAATGGGCAACTCACTGTCGGACCATGGACCATGCCCGGGTCGACGGCGCGTTGTGTTCCACGCGCGCCTTTAAGAGTGTCAGTAAAAAATTACGGGCGAGCCCTTAGAGTTACTAATTGGAAACCCGTTTAATGAGTTATTTACGTTCCAGGGTCACGGATATCTGAAGAGACAGACCCGCGACCCCGGCAAACTTTATTCTACCCTGGAAACAAATTCAGGACCCTACTCTCAGCTGTTACCATGTCAATCGCTCAATTGACGAGGCAATTAGTACAAGCTATACATCAGTATGAATTCTAGTTAGCCACACACCCCTGGCCATCACCAAAACGGATATGACTTGGTTTATCAATAATTGAGCCACTGAGGACCTTGTTATGTACGTAAGATATCTATATGTTTAGCCTGAACGCGCTTATCTCTAGATACTCCGTCTTACTACAAAAAAAACGACGGACTGCACTCTGGGAGTGCCGGCAGAAGTGAAAACTTCAATAGTAATAAACACACACGAACATTCGCGCAAGCGCCCTGCGCTGTCTTACGAATTTTCGATCAGGTCACGTGTCCTGATGCGAGTTTAACATTTTTTACCCATTTCAAAAAAGTGTACAACGCCGCTAAAGAAGTTTTCACTTCAAAAGTTAAACCACTGTTGAACACATGTCTAAAAAAAGTGTGTACTGTAGCGAAATGATCCTTTTGTCAACTTGAAATGTTTTTTGTGATACGACGGCTTCAAACGGATTAAAAAAAAGGTTTTACGTCTAATTCTAGAGGAAGACTGTTACTAAATATCACTTCTACGACTCGTAAGAGCCGAGCAAGAGATGAAACCGCAGAGAACTGATATATCGTCGAATTCTTCGCATTGTATAACCTTAAAAAAGAATTATTGTTAATTACATATTGGATTGGCTTGAGAATTGAAAAATGTCTCGAAGATTAATACCAAACTGGTGAATTGTCAGTATACTAAAGGTCTGCTTGACTTCTTCAGGGATATTTTTTTAAAGTGATAATATCATCAAATGAGTCCTCCTAGAATCCTTCTAGGGCGGGATGAGAGCGACCGCCAGACTTGTATACTGACTAAAATCCACGGTGATCCTTCAATAGCCTTCCTTCCTTTACGTTCCAGGGTCACGGTTACCTGATAAAACCCGCGACCCCTGCAACCCGGTAAAAGGCTCTAATGCCAATATTATGTGTTTCATATTACTTTTGGTCGGGGTACAGTCATACAGACGGCATACACAATATAAGACATTACTGATATCTTATCATTACAAACAAATTAACAGGAATTTCAAACGAATTAGACATTATAAGTACTCGGCTCTTATCAGGTTTTACAAGTGCCGGTAATTTATGAATGATTCTCGAGAGTTCTAGGTATTTGAAGACTGAAATAATTTGCACTTCATTACAAAGAAACAAATACTTAAAATAAAAGTTGGCCATTTTTCTTTGTAAGAGAAAATAATTCAGAATAAGGCACTTTTTTGCTTCAGGGATTGCTATCATGTCACAACAGGTAACCATGGCCCTGGAACGTAAAGGGCTATTGAAGGATCACCGTGGATTGCAGTCAGTACAAGTCTGACAGCTCCTCCCGTCCCGCCCTGGGTGAGAGGACTCATTTGATGATTTTACCAAGCTAAAAAAAAGTAAATATAAAAAAACCCAGAGTAATGTCGCTATTCTTTGACAGTATGCCTATAAAACCAAAATGGCGTCAATATTCGAACTAATTTTCGGTTTGCAACAGAACTGCACTTGACTGTGATACGTTATCACTGTTATCACGACTGATAACAGTCCGTATTAGCATTTTATCAGCGTATGTGTTACTTATGTACATAAGTACGTAGGTGAGATATTATACTGATAAACTGACTGCGTTTATATACTATTGATATTATATACATATATGTAGTCTATAGGTTTGTATGTTTATAAGATTGGAATTCATGAGAGCTGTAGAAAAGATCGGTGTATTTGAAGAAGACGCCAGTCGATTTAAACTTAAACACTTATTTAATTAAAGCAAGACATCATCTGTCTAGCCTTTTCCCAACTATATTGGGGTCGGCTTCCAGCCAAACCAGATGCAGCTGGATATCAGTATTTTACATGGAGCGACTGCCTGTCGGACCTCCACAACTCAGTAACTGGGTAATACGATACCCCATGGTAAGACTGGTTGACAGACTTTAAAGATTCTGACTAACAGTAACGACTGTCAAAGATCGAACCAACGGCTTTACGTGCTTTCCGAGGCACGGAGGTAACTCGCTATGACAGATGGTCACTCATCCACAGACCAACCCCGGCAAGCGCGGCTTAACCCGGAAGATCGGCCTGTGCGGTTGTATTTAATTAAAGCAAGACGTGATAATAAAACGCAGAATATTGCCCGTTTTCGCTAATGCTCATCATCAGAAGAAGTTTGAATTTGAAATCCAGAGCATTCAGTATAAGGCACTTACTATAGGTGCCACTTAGGGTCGCGGGACTCACGAATTACCGTGACCCCGGTACATAAAGGGCTATTGAATGACACCGCGGATTTTAGTCAGTACGAGTCTGACAGTCCCTCCCGCTTTGCCCTGGGTGCCACTTAGAGTTAGTAAATGCGCATTAGTTCTAGCAATGAAAGAAATTTCATTTTTCGTAACGGAATGTAAATAATACAACATATATTATTATTTTTAGGCTTTATAAACTACTAGCGTACGCCCCGGTGATGTTCAGTATTTACACCTCGGCAACGTTATACCGGGGTAATGTGTTTAACCAGGTTATTTTAGATCTGTTAATCAAATTTCATCAATATCCGTTCAGTAAATGGTATGAAAGACTAATAAACATCTAACCATCCATTCTCACACACTTTCGCACTTATTAGTAAATATTTTAAGAAGAATATTATAGTGCCTTGTACTCTTTTTGAAGTCTCTTCTATCTAGAGTAATTACTAAATACCTGATCTCACTTTAAAATATTAAATGATAGAAATAAAAAAAAAACGCAGATTGAAATAACAACCTCCTCCTTTTTGAAGTCGGTTAAAAATTAGACTCTTTAGATATATCAGAGACTCATTCCATAGTCTGATATTACTACATACAACTAAAATAATTAACTGACATACTATACCTTTTTTTTTTTAGGGTGGCAAAATCATCAAATGAGTCCTCCCTCCCTGGGCGGGGCGGAAGGGACTGTCAGACTCTTACTGACTAAAATCCACCCGTGTTTCTTCGGATGCCCTTTACGTTCCGGGGCCGCGGTATCCTGGATTAAGAAAAAAGCCGCGACCCCAGCCGGCATTTGGCCCCGTAAGGGGCCCCGTCGGTGACGCGTGAAAAACGGCGCGCCACCGACCCGGGCTTGGTCCTTGGTCGGACGGCGAGCTTACCCATTACTCACCGTCCGCAAGCCCGCTCCGCCGCTGTGCCCTCTGCTGTTCAGAGGGACACGCGTTGGAGCATCCACCCGACAGGCTATTCGCATACGGGCAAAGAGACCCCTTAGGCACACAGTGCCTAAAAGAGTTTTTGCCCGCATCCCAGGGTGCACCGGCCCGAAAAACTGGTCTTCCCCCCGGACGTATCTGAAGAGGAACTCCAGTCCACGGGCGCACGTGGAGGTTTCCTGTCTTAGCACCCCGACATACTATACCTAATTAATTTTTTTTTTTAAATATCACAATCACAACTCAATATCGAGTTTTATTCAAAAATAAATCACGCAATACTCTCATTTCATTTCAGAATAAAAAGTATGTCAGTGTTCTCGAAATAATTTCAATAATTCATTAACGAAACATACAAATAAACGAACGGACGAAAAAAGGACAAAGAGTGACACATACATACATACAATTATAAATATAATGTCATGTATAGGTAGAGTGCACGCATAAGGGTGATGCTACAGTGCAAAGGCAAAGCGAGAGATATAGGGATGGTATGAATATTTAAAAAGGTATAATGGTCAGCCATTTTTGTTTTATACTACAAAATGGCTAAAAATAACAATAGACATGTTTTAAATATTCTTAAAGGTATTTTTAAGTTGCAATATTTCAAAATGTAGTCAGTTTTTTAGTCGTTATTCAAAAGGTTATTTATGTATTTGGATGTAATAAATAGGGCAATACATGCTATATGTTAGTATTAGCGCTGAATCAGTCATGGTTCACAAAAATGTTGTATCATCTTATACCCTTCCTATAGTTACAGCTAAATAAAAAAAAACTACCAAGCTTGCACTACTTGACAAACCTAATCAAAAACAAAAGCTTCGTCCATGAACCTTCACGCCAATTGAACTGGGTCAGAGCAGACATAATGCTCACAGCCAACATAACATTAAACTTGATAGCGGCGCCACTGTCTACGTGAAAACGTCAACGGAATGTCAATTTTAGTACGTTTTAATATAGTTCCGATTTTTGCCGCGTGTTGAGTTATATTGGTCGGTGAATAATTTGGTGATGGACCTTCAGACTGATAAATATTGTTATGGTTGTTGTTTTGAGTGTTTTATTTTAGTGAAGTATGGTTCAAAGAAAATACAATTTGTGCTTTTTTCGTTGGCAGGTGCATGAGCAATTAGTCTACACTTATATTATGAAGAGAAAAAATGTGATGGTTTGTTTGTATAGAAACTACTGAACCGATTTCAAAAATTCTTTCACCAATTGAAAGCTTCTTTGGTCCTAAGTGGTATAGACAATACGGGTGAGCGGGGGAAGCTGCTGGCAAAATATAGTAATCAAAAAACTATTTTATTCATTTTACATCCCACAGATTTAAGTGGAAATTCTATTAGAGCTCAAAATATTTAGTCGAGCTACTGGTTGAACGTATTGGGAGTTTGTATCTCATCAGTTTCATAATTAAAAGGAGAAAGAGCAACCTTTCCAATGATATAATCATTGCTATTGGTTTTTACTCTGGCTTCCACATAGTTTTACCCAACATTCTTATGTCTTAATAGAACTAACATTTCGTTATCATCTGCCTACCCTTTTTTATCGTAGTAACATCATCAAATAAGTCCTCTTGCCCTGAATGGGACGGAAGGGACTATCAGACTCGTACTGAATAAAATCCACGGTGTTCAGTCTCAATTTCCAGTCTAATCGGATGCAGCTGGATACTAAAATTCTGTACGGAGTAACTGACTTGTTCCTTATCATGATCATCTGCCTAGCCTGTCTTTTTTAAGTTAGTATGAACTTCCAGTTTATTGGATATAGCTGAATATTACACTGTATTTGACCGACTTCTATTAACACCTAGTTTTGATTTAACTTCTCCAAATTAAAGCTTATTTTTGAAAAAATAAAAATTCAAAGAGTAGAACTTAAATCGCTCCAAAATACCAACAAACATAACAATAAAATTCATCATTTATCTCCGAAACTCACTTAAACTTACAAATTGCCTTAAAAACTCCGAAACTACTTTAGAAATAAAGCAATTCACAAGTTCTCAGCAGCGCCAGGTTAGACTCGGTGTATATTGCTAGAAAAATGTCTAGCTAAAGAAAATGAACTTTCTTAAAAAGTAAAAAGTCCTGACCTACGAAATTACTTCCTTGGACAGTGCAATAAAACTCTTTGGGGAAAAGGTTGGGCGTCACTGCTAGCGGGAATGAGGGATTTAAATATTCATGAGTGGGGGGTGGTGGTTTAATTTGGTTTCGAAGTGTTCTTCTTGTAATATTAATGCAAATCTTTGACGGCTGCTTATGATTTTTTTATTTACAAAAGCGATCTTGTTTTGGAAATTATTGCAACCAATAAATAATATTTGGTTGGATGAAAGCCACTTCCAACCGGTCCTATTGGAAGGCTATAGGGGAGCCCTATGTTCAGCAGTGGACGTCTTACGGCTGATAATTATGATGATGATGAAATACAAGTAGATCTAAGACAATAATTATGCTTAAAAACTTTTAATATTTTACTGAAAAGCGGTATATATTCATATCGTCAGTGAATGTACTTATATAGGTATAGTAAGTGGGTTAGTTTTTCATAAGACTTCATATTAATAGCAGCAGATAATTTTCACAGGACTGATAAAATCATTATTTGTAATTACACTGAACATTGTTTGGGTTTGAATTCTGTTACTTTCAAACCCACCGACGGATAACATTTTAATTAATTGTAGTTTTATGTCGCAATACTCGTAAACATCAATTTAAATTACGAGCCGCCATTTAAATATTATTACTACACAGTATTTAATGTACTTTAAGCTGATTTTATATAATCTAGGCTGTATATTTTATGAGGCACTAATAATTAAAACTGATTTTGAGCGATAAATTCAATTACATTAAAGCTTATGCCAATACTTGAGGTGCAAAGACCTTACTTCCTTATAAATATTACAAATAAACGTTAGGTATAATTGAACAAGCACTTAAGACTCAAGAATAAGCAAACCAAAGCCAAAAAAACCTATCGACAAAATCATATTGTATTTAAGCATGCCTGTATTGGTCCACTGCTCGAAAGTGCATATAATAACTAATAACCCAAAAATAACATACAATTTTATCTGTTATGCTCAGATTATTTTGTTAAAAAACAACTATATTACTACTTTGCTTTTTTATTAAAAGTGTCCCTAATGCAAACTTTAAAATCCTACTCAACCAAGATAAAACGTAACATTAATATCAATAAGCGATTAATCGCTGTCAGTGGGACCAACCCTTGTCGGGGGAACAAGGGTCGTCAGAGGAATGGGAAGAGCGGTCAGGGGGACGCCAGGGGGACGAGGGGGGAGTTCTAGGAGCGTAATTGGGACTTTTTCTTTGGACTTCAGCCTTTTGTTTTGCAAAGTGACTTCTTTCTTACGTCGGGGAGCCGGCAATCGATTGAACGAAATGAAGGTTTAGAACTATTCGAAAGTGGCGGAATATTTTGTTGAAGTTTGAATGAGTGAATGAATGAAAGTGGAATGTTTTTGAATTTAGTGGAATTGTGAAGGTATTAGCATAGTCTTTGGAAGTGGCGCGAAAGTTTAATTTGAATTAAGTGTGACGCGAAAATTGCTTCCTGATTTTCTGGTTATTTGATGGCTCCACCTACACTTTTAAATTAAATCATAGTAGGTATTTTTTTCTTTTTTTTTTGATGATGACAAACATCTATTTCTTTACTTAAAATGATTTTGCTCTCGCTCTCAATCTAGCCCAGAGGCAAAGATGAGACCTAAGACGGAGCGAGCTCGTGGGACTATCACAACAGGGCACCTCAACCCTGTTACGCAGAAGGCAACCGATGAAACAGGGTAATTTTTAGTCTAGTCAATAATCTGACAGTCTCTTAAGCTCTTCCCAGGGTGGAACGACTCATTTGATGATATATCGCTATCAGAAAGAAGTGAATTATCTACTCGCAACCGGCGTGCTCCTCGAAGTCCTCCCTGATTCAGACTTATACTGACTAAAATCCAAGGTGATCCTTCAATAGCCCTTTCCGTTCCAGGGTCACGGTTTTCTGATGAGACAGTCCCGCGAACCCGTCAGGCTTTGGTCCTTTTGTTCTTGCTGACAGCTCTTTGAGGCGCGCGTGGTTAGACCCGGGCATGGTCCATGATCGGGCGGTGAGTCACCGCCATATTACTCGCCATCCGCTTATAAATGGGCTTGAGTTTGTATGTAAGATCTCCAGTATTGCCAATCCAAAAAAAAATACCTGCTTGATCTCTTACAATAGCTTCAAACTTTTATGCTAATCTAACCTATGCTGTTTGTATGTATGTATGTATGGTACGCGAAACAATATCTATTGTAATTTAATGAGCCAATTCGGATGCAGCACAAGTATTCTAATTCTGAGTTCATTTTAGTTTTGCAAGCGACGGTAGGGTTAAGAAACGAATTTTAAGATCGAACTATGATTGTGTTTTGTTTTTTTTTTTCGTCTGATCGGTTCGTTTTGTATTTTTAAAAAGAGGTGGTATGTGGGCGAGGCAGAAGGTGTATCTATGTTTAAGGATCGAAGGTAGTTATATAAGTTATCTTTGGTAGATTCTAAATAACGTCATTTGAAAATGATCTTTTGTATCAATGTTACACCTATGGGCGAGTTGTTTAGCCCAAAATTTTTAAACTATTTGTTAAATCCTATAATTTTATTTAAATAATCTTTCGGAAGACGGTGGCCAAAATTAATTAAAAAATACAGTCGTATTGAGAACCTCCTCCATGTTTTTGAAGTCGGTTAAAAAACAAAGCCACCGAATTCTGAAAGATAAGTTATTTTACACTTTTGTTGTGGTGGTTTTAGAAGGCAGTTAATTTTTTTTAGTTTTTATATATTTTTATCACACTTACGTGATTAAGAGAGACACTCATGTGACTAAAAGAGTGATGAGTATGAATGTTGATGGATGGAGAGGAAGAGGAAGGCCAAAAAAAAGATGGATGGATTGTCTAAGGAATGATATGGAAGAAAAAGTAGTACATGATACTGTGACGTCTGATAGAGGAGAATGGAAGAAAAAAACGTATTGCGCCGACCGCAAGTAAAATTGGATAAGGGCAGGAAGATGATGATGATCTTTTTATCCTCTGACAAAAAATTCGGAAATCAGTAGTTTTTAATAACCTTTCAATGATTTTACCAATGGGACATCCGATGAACTTCAAATGATTTCAATAATTTTCTTGCCCATTCTTATATGATCACAGCCATCTGGCTTCTTCATCTGGCTTACGATCTCGTAAGGTAACATGCCCAGATTCTAGTAGACAGGAGCATCTGTCCGTCTTTGATTACACTGCTATTAGAGCCAAGACTCGCATTGAACTGGATACTGTAATTTATGTGAGATATTGAGTGATTAGGACTGTTGTCTTGAAATATATGTAGCGTCTTAAGACAATTTGTGAGAAGATTGTCTCAAATTTTGACGGTGACGTGGTTTTTGAGGATTAGGAGGTATACATTAGTAAAGCTTTAAAAAAAATATGATTGCTGACATTTTTTTTTTATTTAAGAGTAGTCATAGAGGGGTAATTTTTGAGTAGTAGCGGGCGCAGCCGCTGGCAACTCGTTATCCTATGTGTTAATCCAGGTTATGAACTATCTGTGTAGCAAATTTCAAAGAGCCCCAAACATACATACACACATTTATTCATCCACACAAACTTTCACATTTATAATATTAGTAAGAAGTAAGATGGGTATGTTCTTGACTCTTTGTTTTTACGTGGTAGATGAAAAACAAAACACGCTCGCCACGACGTAGCTCGTAGGTCAGTCGAATTGCATCATTATATCGTAGTAGCAAGGACGATTTTCATTTTTAGTTAGTAGAAATTGCAAATCGCACAAATGGCGTCATTGACAAAGTTATCAAATACCTTTACCTAAAAATAAAAACTGACTAACTGGTTCAGTAATATCTATACATATAATAAATCTGTAGAAGGGTCAATTCTGTACATTGAAAATATTGAATAAATAAATAGCGGGGGGAGTTGCTGGATCGATACCAAACCCAAATATGTGATTAAAAATTTTTTTGTCTGTCTGTCTGTATGTCTGTCTGTCTGTATATGCAGGCATCACGTGAAAACTAACGGTTCGATTTCGATGAAACTTGGTATAATTATACCTTATTATCCTGGGCATAAAATAGGATACTTTTTATCCTGGAAAAATAAGTAGAAAAAAAACTCATTTTTCAGTTTTATTCATAGACGTTGTTCTGTAGAACCGCGATCTCCTTAATTATTATAAGGCTTAGCCGTATTTGGGCCCAATAGATATTTATAAGATGTAATTGTCAGAGTTACTCAAAATGGAAAATTAAACCATCCACGCGAAGACCGACATCCGCGCGGACGGAGTCGCGGTCGGAAGCTAGTGTTACAATAAAAAAAAAGCATG
Source organism: Agrotis puta (assembly GCA_943136025.2). Taxonomy (NCBI): domain Eukaryota; kingdom Metazoa; phylum Arthropoda; class Insecta; order Lepidoptera; family Noctuidae; genus Agrotis; species Agrotis puta. Next base: position 3,255,367 of record OW964190.2, on the reverse strand, counting down.
CATAGACATTGTTTTCATTGTAAGAAAAGATAAGATTCGATCACAAATTTTGCACAACATTAAAACTGCTAATTAGACGCTTTAAAGTCCCCACTATCGATTTATTTAAACTTTCCTATCGCTTCCTAATAACGTCAACAAGTAAAACCTTTCGACCACGACTTTTTCCTATTCACATTAAAGCCAGTATTTTTATCTTCTCTACCCATCTCTGTTCCACATACGGTAATTATAGGAGGTTAAATATCCTCTTGTCTCCCTCACTCTTTCAGTTCTTATTTCGCTCACGTTCAATTATTAAACCGTTCTGATCTAATTAACAAATGCCAATTTAGTGAACTGAATTGAGACTAGGGAATGAATGGAGACGACAATGTCCTAAATATTTTGCATAAGTAACCTTGCCTTGTTGTTGGAGAAACTGCTATGAAAATATCTAATTATAAAGATTGAGGGGTCCTATATGACTTAACAAGATAAATAGAGTTGAAAGTAATTTCTCCCTTTGCAATTGAATATACAAATTACAGAATTCTTGAGTTTCAAAACGAAGTTTGACACTTCGATGTGTAAAAGTTGTATTAAAATCATCTTTACGAAGTTCGACTTCGCTGTATTTTAATTGTTATTCATTTGAACCCAAGAGAGTCTTCTTCTCTTTCACAACTGTTTATCTTTGTATATTTGTGTTATGTTTATTTGAATAAAATTGATAACTTAATTAATTTATGATATTTTTTATTTAAATATCACAACGTTTGTAGTTAAATAATCGATTCCGAAGTACCTATTAAACAAACTCTAGTCCATCCACGTCTAAATAACACATAACACAAAAAAAAATAGCACATCAACTACTCCACATCCATCACTGTTCCGCGACGATTATGGCCGACCGGAGAAGTCGCGTAATTGGAAATATAGACATAAGGTTAAACATGTGATAATTTATGTTCAACACGTGAAAAATAAGCATCTAATATGGTTGTTATATGTGGTACAAATATTACTTATTGGTTGTTAAATTATAAAGTAAGCGTTTCCAAACGTCTTTCATAATGCGGACAGCGAAGGAGTGGAACTCTCTGCCTGCGACTGTGTTTCCGAACGCATACAACCCTAATATCTTCAAAGTTAGAGTGAACAGGCTTCTTCTGGGTAAGCTCGCTTCATCATCGACCTTGTCTTAGTCACTCCAGACTTAGACTAAGGTCAAGAGCAAACCCATTGAACATATATAAAAAAAAGTGAATTCTCTTTTTTTGCTGAACTTTGCCTTTTTGCAATAGGTAATTGTCTTCTTCCAACATTTTTTTGTATTTTATTATAGTGTGCCTTAAGTTGTGTCAAATAAAGATATTTTCTTTCTTTCTTTCTTTTAAATCATATTAGCTTTTGCCTGTAGCTTCACCAGCGTTTAATATTAGGTAGTAAGAAAGATTCTGTGTGTCTGTGATCACAGAATCGTCACTTTTTTTAAATTTAGAAGCAAATCAATGTTCAAAAAAAATTTGTATCATCCAAAAATGGCACAGGACTCACGAGGTAACTTACGGCCCGTATAACTTTTTCTCACCAAGACGAAATCGCTGTGTTCTAATAGCAGAAAAAGCATTCTAAAATTAACAATTTTTGTAAAAGAAAAAAGATCAATTTAAAATACGGTCTACGACGAACCTACACTTCCATTATAATGATTTAATTTTAACAATATTTTAAAGCTCTTATTCATTGAAACAGAGGAGTAAACGAAAGTGTGAACATAACATTACATAAAATTCTTCATGAAAAATCCAAAATAACTTGATGCGAACCCTTTACCATTTGCCGTCCGTCGGTGAGTGCTACTCTGCATCGCATAGTTTTACAGTAGCTACGAAAAACGCATCTTATGTTTCCAATGATCTAATTTCTTGAGAAATAAGTGGAAATTGGTTGTAAAGCTCAAATAAAGTATTAATAGCTTTAAAGTATAAATCTATACTATAATTATGAAGCTAAAGAGTTTGTTTGCCTGAACGCTCTTATCTCCGGAACTGATGGTCCGAATTTAAAGATTGAGTTTCGTGTTGGATAGTTGATTTATCGAGGAAGACTATAGGTTACAACACATCACTCTACAACCAATAGGAGACGTGCAACTGGGGTGAAACCATGGGGTGCAGATAGTATTTTAAAAGGCATAAATAGCCACCAAAATATATCCCACTACGTACCACGCCACCAAAATTAGAATACCACGTAACATTTATACACCGTGCCACCAAAATAAAAACCCAATAAATACCACGCCACCAAAATCTAAACACCACGTGACATTTATTAACCAACAGTTCTCTTGCTATCTCCTAATACCTACAGATCTGCTGAGGCCGATATTGATTGTAAGCTGGCGTAATATAATTATCTGGATGTGCAGTGGTATGGCCGAGGTAGACTACAAAGGTATATATAGGCAGAACGTATACAATGCCGAATTACAACGTCGCGATCTAGGAGGATCGGTTATTGTGTTAGGATAGGTTATTGTGTTGTGGAGAAGACATATTGTAGAAATTTTGGTGAAATCAGTATTGAGGCCATTGGCTATGCATTCAATAAAGTGAATCATTTGGGGCCGTAAGAGCCGTTTTAGACCCTCAATAGTTTTTCAGATTACTCCTTACAAACTAAACTTTGCATTATGAATAATAAATTTAGGTGTATTCAAAAATTAGTCAAATAAAAGCCCTCTTCCTCTCTCCTACTTTTTGCAGTGCCCGACAGGGTCCACAACGATCGTAACTTTGTAAGACGTATACCATCTAAGTATACTTGTGCAAGCAATACACGTAACTTACAAGATATAAATCATTCCTCTTTACAGTATTATAATATAAAAGTATTTATCAATATTTCCACAGCTTTTAAAAGTTAGAAACACTAGAGAGAGAGAAAAAGCCAGAGACCTTGAAATCTTCTATAAAATTTTCAAAAAGCACAGTGATTCGCATATATAGCCTACAGCTATTTATAATCTGTGCATTGACATCCATCCATACCGGGACGTGATCCACTGGCCCCTGCGTGGATTAAAACGAATACAACATTTGTGTTGTTACAGTATTTTTGAAGGCTTATTTATTATTTGGTGCCGAAACACGGAATTCGAGGAATTGGGTTATTGGAAAAATTTCCATGTTTTTTAAAGGGTTAAATGTTCGTTGTTCACTATTGGAAATAATGATTATCATGTTGAAATGTTTTTTTTTTTTAAGTTTCATTGAGTGACAAGAATGGATTGGAGTAAGGAATGAGTTTATGAAGGGTATTTTGAAAGTGGCGCCTGTTACAGAAAAAAATAAAGGGAATCGTCTGTCTTGGTATGGACATGTGCTGAGGAGGGATGACACTCATGTGACTAAGAGAGTGATAAGTATGAATGTTGATGGATGGAGAGGAAGAGGAAGGCCAAAGAAAAGATGGATGGATTGTCTAAGGAATGATATGGAAGAAAAGGAGTAAATGATACTGTGACGTTTGATAGAGGAGAATGGAAGAAAAAAACGTGTTGCGCCGACCCCAAAAATGGGATAAGGGCAGGAAGATGATGAAGATGAATTAAGCGTGTTCACACTTTGTTTAACAACGCTGGAAATTAATCATGTATACCGGTCCTTGATCCCAATCTTTGTCTGTACCGTGCTTTAAATACCTAGCTTTCGTGTCTTAAAGATGCCAAACAGCAAGGCGTGGGTCGACGGCGCGTTGTGATCCACGCGCGCCTCAAAGAGTGTCACCAAAATGACGGAGCCCCCCTCTAGAGGGCCAAAGCCTGCCGAGGTCGCGGGACTCACGAATTACCGTGACCCCGGAACGTAAAGGGCTATTGAAGGACACCGTGGATTTTAATCCGTACGAGTCTGACAGTTCCTCCCGCTCTGCCCTCGGTGGGAGGACTCATTTGATGATTCTACCACGTTAAAACCAGGTATCTATCAGCTAATAATAAAAAACACATAAAAAAATCAACGGCCAGCACTCACACATTCAAAGCTACACACACACTCACACAACACAACAATAACGGGGCACTTTCGCTTGTGTGTGTGCACCCTAGTAATTTTTCGCCTAGGTCCCTGTCTAGCCCGAATCGAGGCTAGGGAATAGGGTGCGCCTAGATAAATGTACCGATAGCATAGAAAGAACACAGCTTTATTATTATTTAGTATTCTTTTATAGAATTTATACTACCTACCTAGTGAAATGACTTGGAACGAGTGAAATGTGTTCATTAATAAATAGTGAAGTGAAAAATAAATACTTATTTTTCATTCATGTAAAATTAAAGGGAATTGATCCAGTCTTGCGCTTAGCAAAAGATTTAGCCATTTATTTGTATTTAAATAAATAGTTGTTTAGATATTATATTATATATATTATTAGATAATATAATATCCATTCCTTTTAGTTACTTAGGAATCCAGGACAGATCAATGTTGGACAGAGAATGTAAAAGAAGTTTACAAACGATCTTAAATTGGCCGAAAGTAATTATTTTTTTTATAAATTTCTATTATAATTAAAATAATATTGCTAGCTTCACTAACAAAACTGAATGGGATTAGATATAAACTGAGTTTAAGGTTATATTCAACTGCATCTCGTAGTTAGTTCGTTGTCATAAAATTGGAAAACAATAAATGAAAACTATTTTCTTTAACTTTTTAGCGGAAGCGCTAAGTGATTTATAATAACACAGATAATTATTATTATTCTAAGAATCAGTAATTTCGCTTTTTTATATTACTATTTTAAAATTCCTCGTCACAATAAGTTACAAATTGAGACAGCTATATTTTTATGTAAATAGTGTGAATTGTGATGTTCAAGATTAACCCAAAAAAAGATGTACTAGCCAAAAAAGTAATTGAAAACATAATTACCGCCTAATTTGTGGACGCTACTGAAACCGAACCCTTTCTACAACGATTTGTTTTAAAGGTCGTCGCCCTCACGCTCTCTCTTTTTAACACGAAGAATTTCCTATCCTCTGTCTCATTTGCACATGCATAGGGAAACACGACCTACGGAACCATGGCAAGGAAGAGGTTTTTTTTTTTTAAAAAAAAACGGATGCTTGGATTTTGGTAATGTTTGTGCGAAATATGTGAAGGGGATTTTAATTCGAAAAATAACACTAAAATATTTTTATTGAAAGATATCTACTAAGTATCACAATTAACACTAGATTTCACAAGTTATCTTATCGACGAGCATAGTAAAGTATAATATCGACGAAAGATACGTTTTCAAATGGCTGCTGCAATCACTCTCACAGCATTTCATATTTATAAAAAGACTTTCAGTATAATTGACATAAGCCTGTCATTAGCCTAGAAGTCAATCTAAAAAGAAAGAAGAAATAGAAGAAATTTTGATTTTCCCATTATTGACATCGGTTCAAGTTCGTATTGTACCAAACGTAATTACTCAACAATTAAAAAAAAAAGTCTGGTATTTTCTGAAATAACAGACTCAGGAACAAAATTATTTATAATCACTTAAAAATTAAATTAAAAATAGTAAAATCTCTAAAAATTAAATTATGATTAACAAATCATCAAATATAAAATCGCCAAAGAATTATAAAAGTCACAAAACCAAAACGTGAAAATGTAAAATGTAAAAAAATACCATTTACTTTAAAAATAAACATAAAGTTCTTCAACTGACCTAACACTAGTTTCCAAGTTTAAAAATGTCCGCTTAACATTCCAGTCTCACCAACAAGATGTTAATATGAACCGCTAAGTTCTAAACACAACAATCTCAGACCGAGATTACGTAATCGTATGTAATGAGATCGAATTATATACTCTAGAGTCTAGAATAATAGACACATAAGTAGCTTGAGTCTACCCCACTGGTGGGGCACACAGGTCTCTCAATGAAGTGGAGTGGGCAATCTACCGTGGGCAAAGTGAGGGTTGGTAGATGTCACACGTCGAATTTAAATAAAATAATGTCAAATGACGCAAGTGAATATTCAAATACCGAATAAACTGAATTAAAAAGAAAATCGTAATAAGACAAAATTACGTTTCTTGGCTGATATCATGTCATTTTTTTTTACGTGGTAAAATCATCAAATGAGTTCTCCAACCTAGGGCAGAGCGAGAGGGACTGTCAGACTCGTACTGACTTAAATCCACGGTGTCCTTCAATAGCCCTTTACGTTCCGGGGTCACGGTAATTCGTACAGTCCCGCGACCGATATCATGTCATAGACATAATAATATGTATATTATGGAATTTTGAAGACAAGAAGTCTTTAGACTGATGTGTAATTTCGATTGAATTATTGGTTTTATGAAAGACAATACTTAAGAGTGTTCAAAAAGATGAAAACAAATCATGAGAAACCTTAAAGATTTCCTTGAAAACTAGCTAAAAAAAAAAAGATAAATTCAATTGAAAATAAATTGGTTTATTCCAGAAATCCTGACAATGTCTGTGTAATCCGTTCTCAATTTTCAATGTTGTAATTTAACAGGACAAAACGAATTGCAATTCAACACACATACGCATATCCCTTTTCCTCCTAGCTAAATACAAATAAAAAATTCTACATACAAAACGCCGATGACAGTAGAAGTACAGAATTTATATTACAAGTTTCCTTCCCGAGTCCCGATTGACGCGCTAATTTTATAGAATAGTACCTCAAGTTATGACTTAAAGTTACACGTCAGTTACTTACATAACTTAAAACTTAAGTGGGGCAGGTGAAACATCACAAACATATAATTTTCCTTTTAAAATAATTACGCAATAATTTCAGCCATTTTACAATTTTCTATTTTTGTCTATGATCAAGACTAGAGACAAGTAACAAAGAGCGTTTTCAATTAGAAAAAGTTATAAAACAAAAAAAAATACCGCAAAAAAAAAACAATTTTCTTTAAAAAATCTAAATTAAAAAAGGAACGGCCTGCCATTGGCGTAGGTCAGTAACCTAACCGTCATTCATTCCAATTTCAAACTTGGAATTCCGAGCGAAGAAGCTACGCACACAAGCGCACGGCACGCACACAAATTGGGAGGGTTTAATTTGTATTTATGTAGGGCACGCATACATACGCGCGTTATATGGGTCGGCTCACAAACACAATGAATGTTTTTGACGAGTCATATAAGACGGTATTTATAATGAATTATTGTTGTTTTGAAAAGGATTAATCGTTTGTAGTAGGGTTAAGAATATTCGATTTGAATTTAAATGATTTGGAACGTAAATAAGTTTTTAAATCTAACAATTGCACAAAACACGTGTTTGGTAATGTCGTAATACTTTCTCAGACAAAGTCCGTAGGCGGGCATGACATAAGACCCAAGTGATCAGTTAGCCTCAAGCTAATCTTTTAAAGATACGGCAGCCGTCAGCGGAAAACATTGTCCCGTAGACATTCCGACTGACATTCGTCAAGGCAAACGACCTATTTCGTCTGCATACAAATACGCTGATGTAAGCATTTTGGTAGCGCATACTTAGCAACAACTTCACCGTTAGTAAGCTACCAAGAATTTAGGACGTGTTTTTTGGCGTTATGCAACCGCTAGTTTTCTGCAACTGTATTAACGACTAACATCTAGAAATGTAGTGATTTAATAGTATAGTATGATAAAACGATTACGTATTACGCTTTTAACCTCGCGATCGCAATGTCACGAGCAATTACATAACATAACAGAACTCATTGTAAATAACCTTCCTCAACGCAAGAAAAAAAACGCAGCTGTCAAATTTGTAAACAAGAACATCATCTGCCTAGCCTTTTCAAACAAGAACAAACATCAAAATTTAAAAAAAAAAGAAGTCGTGACTCGAATTTGGCCGTGTCGTCATTCGCAAGGTGTTCAGTTGGTTGTGTGCGTTTGGGGCACACAGACGTTTCGTGCGTCCGCTTGGGGTAGGTTAGAGACGGAATTGGGGTGGGCCCCGCGCCGAATGTTCAACAGCGTTGTTTGTGATATTGTCGGATTGTAAGATGTTGGCGTCTTTATGCCAGATTTATTTTTTCTTGGTTTAAGTTGCGAAAAGTAAAAAAATGCGTAGATCAAGTTACCTCTCAATTTCACCGAAACAGTTATAGTTTTTGGAATACTTAATGAGGGAACTTTTTGTTTATTATCATTAAAGTGGTGTTTCTCTGTATTACTATTAAAAATAAAACAGCTTTTAATAGATATTTATTCCAAGAAGAACATTTTTCAGAAACTGCAAGAAATAATTGATGGATGATATAACAAGCGTTCGCGAAACAACATTCCCGCTAAAATAAACAAACTAGGGATGAAATTACAAAACAACTTTACCAAATTGCTACAACTAAAAATAATCCAATTCCCGATACTGATGAAGTTACGATCAAAAACGTTTATTCGTAGAACTTTGTCTAAACGAAATTATGAAAACGTTTCGCTTCAACAGTTACCTATAATTCCTATCCATTTCTTATTCCATATTCAAATGTCGTCCAGATACATAACGGCGCTAAAAACTGCTTATAACCGCTTTAATCCGGTTTAAACGGGACAAGTTTCGACCATTAAAGCCTAGTTGACATTGGCGCGTGATAAAACGCATTTAAAACTAAAATATGGAAGCATTTTGAAATGTATTAAATGCGTAGAAACTAGGTACGGAGAGTCTACCACCATCACCTAGAGCAGAATATCTTTAAATTTACTTCGACGTCGGAAAGAGATGGAGCTAGACGTCCTGTATAGCAGCATCTCATTCCAACATAAAAGTAATATTAAAGGTTTGCCTCTGATTTAGGTGTCTTTGAAGTGATAAGTTACGATTTAGTGGCTTTTGAAATACTGTGTTATTTTGATCGTGATTTATATGAAACTTTGTAACAGGTACAAGTTTATTCAGATTTAGAATTATCTCTTAATACAATGCAGGTTGCAAACAGAGTTGGGCGTAATCAACTACTTTTGTAATCGGATTAATAATCTGATTGAAAGTAATCATGAATACATCAATCATGATTACTTTTAATCTTGATTACTTTCAATCATGACTACATTTGTAATCATTAGTTTTGATTACAATAGTCAGTAATCTTAATTACATGGGTAGATTTGATTAATTTTTTAAGCATTTAAGTATTTTTAATAAATGCGGTTCTATATTCAATCAGTACGTATCTTGTATGTCTGCGTTTTTCTAAAAACTGCTGATCCAATTTGGATGTCATGGACGTTTTGTACTCTTTCGTTATTTAAATCCTTAAGTAAATTCGAAAAAGAATTTCTGCGTGCTCAATTGCATTTCGAAGATACGGCACGCGGGGTGCGGGAGTTGGGTGGGGTACGGGGTACGGCCGGTAAGCCAATCGCCCGCCACCTGCGCCCCGCTTCTTGCCATAGCGCAAGCAGTCAGTCTGTATAATAGTGCGCAAGGATATAAACGTAAATTGATTCACGAGTCTAAACCGTGACGTATTGGCCTATGTGTTTTGGTGTTTAAACATTATTATTGTAAAATCAGTATTTATTGTAAAATGGCGTCAAGTTCTTTTTCGTCTTTATCTACTAATTCAGAATCTGAAACCGTGCACCATGAACAACTTGAGACATTACCATGCATTCTTGATGGAAAATTTTTTACGTATTCAGTATCGGAGTCTACGAGCAAAAAGAAAGTGGCAATTTGTACATTATGTCGGCCAAAACTAGTTAAAATTAGTGGTTTTAATAATTCTACATCAAATTTTGTAACTCATCTCAAACGAAGACACGGGGAAGAAACACACAACGAGTATCAGAGTTACTTGAAAACTATGAAAAAAAATAAACGGTCTACTAGAACAACCAACCAACTGCAACCAGATATTAGAGATGGTAGTACTAGTGATGTACCTACTGATCGAACGATTTCACAGGACCAATTTAATGAAAATATATTAAAGTTTTTTATTCATTCTATGATTCCTTTACAAGCAATAGACGATCACTTTTTTAAAAAAATCTTTAGTGATTTAAATATCTCTGCAAATGGATTGACCGTTCCCAGTAGAAGAACTTTGGGTCGATTGATTGATGATTACTTTAATAAGGAAATTACAAAAATCAAGAGTGAATTGCGCGATGTAGATGAAGTCTGCACAACTGCCGATATCTGGTCGGCAAAAACAAGAAGTTTTTTGGGCGTTACCGCACACTGGCTCGACACAAATCTGAAACGGAAGTCAGAAACACTGGCTTGTCGAAGATTTTCAGGTACGCACAGCTACGACCGTATAGCTCTTTTACTTGAAGCAGTACATGCTGAATTTGGTCTCGACTCCCGGAAAGTGCTGGCTACAGTTACTGATAACGGCAGTAATTTTGTAAAAGCATTTAAAGAGTTTGGCATAGACGTGGAAAAATGTGAAAATTTTACTAACATTGATGACAATTCAGAACCCGCAGAAAGTTCTATCCTCGAAGCAGATTCTCACATCGAGGTCATTTCTGTGCCACACTTTAGTACTTATAATGAAGTTGATCCGCTAGCTTTTGACGAAAATATTATTCCACAGTCAATAATACTAGAATTGCCTGTACATTTAAGGTGTTGTGCACACAAGCTAAACTTATGTGCCACTACGGACGCCAATAAAGTATTACGAAATAACGACACAAGTATTGGCAATATTCATAATCAAGTTATTAAAAAATGCAATAACTTGTGGAACTCCGCCGGCCGGCCTAAATCAGCTGAAATAATACTTGACATTGTTGGTCATACCCTTTCCAAACCGGGAATCACTAGATGGAACAGCCTTTATGATTCACTGAAACAAATTGCATCAATACAGGAGAAGAGTGTACAGCTGCACGTGGCATTAGGAATGACAAACGTTTTACGTGATGATGATTTCCATTACATAAAGGAATACTTGCGTTGTTCAAAACCAATAGCAGAGGCCCTGGATATATTACAAGGCGAACAAGACATGTATTACGGTATATTATTGCCATGTTTAGTATCTTTGCGCAAAAAGTTGCAAAAACTGAATAGAGAATCTCTTACTTTTTGTCAAATGTTGGTGAAGAAATATTTGGAGAGCGTAGAAACGCGATTTGCAGAGTTTTTTGATTTCTCCTCAAAAGTAGCTCAAAATGCAGCAGTTGCTGCAATGTCTTACCCCAGATTCAAGGACAAATGGCTTGCTTGTGTTAATATAGAATACCATTCCAGAATCAAATCTATTTTTAAAGGAGCTGTAATCAAGGAAATCCATGAGGCACCTGAAACGCTTCAAGTCACACCTAATAATATATATGAAGACAGCTATTTTGAGTTTGACACTGATTCTTCAGAGCCTGATTCGGGAGATATGTACCAAATACAACGCTCAAAGGCAGATGCTATTATTTCTCATTTTTTAGCAGACCAGGATCGGGATGTCTCGATGCTAAATCGATACCCTGAAATTAAACGTGTTTTTAAAAAATATAACACACCTCTTCCGTCATCGGGTCCTGTCGAAAGACTTTTCTCATATGCGACCATGACCAATTTACCTAAATCACACAGACTTTCGGATGAGATGTTTGAAAAGAGGGTGCTTTTAAAATCTAATTTAAGCCACACATGGCACACATAAAAATAATTCTTGATTGTTTTCTTAAGTATAATAATCATTAAAAAAAATTTAATTCATGAGACTGATAAAAAAATAAAGATGATTTACAATGTTAATGATTTTATTTTTCGAATTCCTAAATGTAGTTAGTATGCATCAATCAAAAAAGTAATCAAAATAACGATTACAAACTAATAATCATTAATCACCTATATGATTACTTTCTTGATTAATTTCCGTAATCTGTAGTCTTGATTGATGATTACAAAATGTAATCGTAATCCTTAATCATTAATCTGATTACAATTTGCCCAACTCTGGTTGCAAATCAACTGTCTGGTGTTGAATAATAGTGTTTAGGCGACTGTTTAAGGAGTCATTGCTTAGTTAAAGGTTAAGTTTAACATTTTAGATTGATATTGAGCTCCGATAGCCTTCGATTTTAGTTTGATTAAGTACATTCGAAAATAATGCTTTAGTACTCAATTACAGAGTAGAAATTCGACAATATTCTACGTCCAATCAAATCAAATTTTGTTACCATTAAATGACATTTGAGATTAAATTTAATAAATCATGTCTTGAGATTCAATTTGAATACATTTATCTTTGGACAGACCTGTTGGTCTAGTAGTTAGTGACCCTGACTGCTATGCCGGAGGTCGTGGGTTCGATTCCCACCCAGGACAAATATTTGTGTGATGAGCTCGAACATTTGTTCTGTGTCTGGGTGTAATTTATCTATAATATGTATGTATTTAGAAATATATAAGTATGTTTATCAGTTGTCTAGTACCCATAACACAAGCTCTGCTTAGCTTGGGACTAGATGGCGTTGTGTGATAGTTGTGGAATATTTATTTATTTTATTTATCTCGTGTCTACCAAGTTATCAGAGTATACCTCTTGTGTTACGGGTTGACAAACCACTCGCGTCTTCGAATGACTTGTCATGGAACATTCATCGGATTGACAGCGAAGATTGTCCGGCGTATTGACTGCTACGATGCTCACAGGCAACTACTTTTTACTTCTTTTAGTATTTAAAATTGTAAAATGTTTAAAGAAACCCATTCGACTGCATGTAGTCAATGTTAAATTTATATACGAATTGAATTGACTACAGAAGTGGTTATTTTATGTTTCGGAATACAGACAGCCCTATTTTCATACATATTACTTAAATTCGAACCAAAATGACATCAGAAACCCTTCAAATTGCTCCAACATTATTATATTATCGTAAAAACGTGACCATAAACGAACTACACTTGAAAACACAATTTTATAAAAACAAAAATGGCTGGCTCCATCTTAAACATTAATTATACTGGCAATCAAAACAAACGGGATACATAAACCGGTAACATATTTAAAATAAAAATAAATAGTACTGACATCATATCCCTATTCTCACAGAACATAAAAATAGCACAGTATCAACTGACGGAGTGAACGATCTTCGGGTGTTTCGAAAAAAGAAGAAAAAAAAGTAAAAAATTGTGCAACGGCCAATGCTCTTAGTCGGTAGTGGAATACGCGCTGTGGCAAAAAAGCGGGGTCGTTGCCCTCGCGGCGTGTCCTTCGCCTGCGTCAGTGTGCGTGTCACCGCACGCACTCACACATCTACAAACTCGCATTTTTCGTGTCCGCACACAATTTTCGTCTGTGTGCGTAACGCGGATGCTTTTGAGTGCGTTAACACGTAGGACGCACGCAAAAAAGCGTGCGTTAGGACCGTCACACACTTACGCATCGCGGTGTGTGTTGAGGTAGGTTGTGTTAGGAGGATATTGATGAAGTATAAATAAAAAAGGGTTTAATTTTTGCAAATTATTGTTGGAGGTTGTATGGTTAGTTTTAAATAGGAGCGATGAACTGTCCTGTTAGTTATTTTGTTGGATCTGCCATTGGTTTTATTTTAGAATTTATCTTTCATCGTTATGTTGATTAATGAGATTTTAAACCATTGCCTGCCAAGTCAAATTGTGCGCTTTACTGAGCGCCGCTTTACGTTCAGAAATTGTAAAGCTTGTCAATCTCTGTAAATTAACTAAATCACATTTTTTTTTCGTATATTTTAAAATTTATTTTTAGCTTACATGCTAAACTTATAGCCCAATTTTGGGCCGAATGAATTTAAATGGCCAATAACACGTTTAAGACGACTTAACAGACGTTTCATATCCACAAAAAAAAAACTCTACCTTATTAACTACATTTACAAAGCGATTAATTTTAAATTTCGAACTTTATCTTTGATTCTGATCTAGACTGCTAGATCAGAATCAAAGATAAAGTTCAAAATAGGCCTATTTTTAAATGTAATTAATTTCGGGTACGATGCGTGCCGCAACCCGCAACCCGTAACGACGATGTGTGCATCGCTTTATCGATGCGTTGCGTGCTCGGTGCGGGCGCGGCTGCCTCTTAATTTTGTCATTAGAAGTCTACAATGTCGACCAAATTACAGCACTGATTGCCCGCGCTTTTTACTTCAGTAAATCGCTTCCATTTTGTAGAAAAAGTTGTGAGGGAAATTATGTGTATCATTTTTTTTATGCGTAAGTGTATTTTAAAGCCGTTCCATTTTTATTTTTATTTTAGTCTGAACTTTAACTTAACGTTATATTTTTATATTTATATTCGTGCTTTTTATGTTGATTCATAGGTTTCATATTATGTAATTTAATTTTGTTTCTGAAAGTGCTATTATTTTGCGATTTTATTTTGATTGCTTTGTATTTGAATTAAGTTGACTCTTATTTCATGTATTATAATAAACGACATGCATTCACTGATGATTTATTGCCAATAAATAGTGTCCCATAACCGGCAAAGCGTGCCTTCCGTCGCACTAGGTCTTGTAATTGAAAAAGGCAATAACTATGCAGAAGTACCAACTTATTATTTGAAAAATATTTACTCCATTTGCTATTTCCTCTTCCTTCTTTGTAAAAAAGAGTTTTTAACACAAAACAAAACCTTTTAACATAAAAAAGAACAGTACACTGAACTTTAGATTCTTACCTTTAAATCAACCCCCCAATTCACCCAAAAATAAACTCTTAAACCAACAAAACGGTTCTAAAACCGCAACAATCTAGCTAAACGTCAATTAGGATAAAGTCGTGCGCACACCGAGCGCAAACAGCGCCCGCAAATAAGGGCTAGTTCACATAGTAATGCATGGGCGCGGTGCTAGTGCACAAATATACGTTTATGGGTCACGGGACGCGTGCGATTCAATCACGACACTAGTAAAAGGTAGCTAGTATGTTGTGATAACGTTTAGATTAAACATTTTTTTTCCGATACTATGTAGCCGATTTTGGCCCACTTCTTTTCAGAAAGAGAAGGCCTGTAGAGTTAACAGAATGAAAATTAAAAGGTGATTACTACATGGTCGATTTTGGCGCACACCCTTTTATAGAGTGCACTCTATGCATTTTCATATTTTAAACTGGGTGTGCGTGGTGGATTTTGGCCCACACCCTCTCCCAAAGACTAGGCTTATTTATGTTTCCCTGGGCCTATGTTGTGGATTATGGCCCACTACCTCTCACATAGAGTTGGCCTGTGTCTCAGTGGTGAGACCCTTATAGGCTGATTATGATATATCTTTCGCGTATTGTTAGTATTTACATAATATAAACACCTTATCTGTCTGCATACGAAGCATAGGGAAGTCTAGACAAGAATATATATTTAGATATGTCAACAGATGTAGCTTAGATAAGTTCTAAGATATACCAATCGAGGGATCTAGATATTAATGTAAGAAAAGATTAGTGCACATATGAACATGAGCTTATTATATTAATATTATAGAAAAAAATCAATCTCATAGAAAAAAAATAATTTATCTAAAAAAGAAAATAACTTAAATGAGAGGCAGAGGTTTTCAGAGCTAATTGCCATCAATCGTTCAAAAATATAGTCTCCAGGCTTTGTTAGAGTAGTGAAAAAAAAACTACTTCATGCGACAACTGCAATACTGTACTACGCCAATTATTTAGACTTGTGCATTCACTGAAGTGGGAGTAAGCAGACACGTAGGTGTGATAATAACACCGTTTGTAGGTCACGGGACACGCACGATTCAATCACGACTTATCAATCTGAAGATCTGTGTAGCAGTGTGTCTCAACCTTTACTTTTCCGGGAACAATTTTTTTTCTTTTTTTTTTAAATATTGGAATGGATCATTGGACTAATGGACCATTTTTGGTGGCAGAGTTCAATTTAAGTTAACGGTGATAAGGGCTCCATAATTAGCGGTCTTCTCATCATGCGATCCGTTTATATGTAAATGTGTGATTTATTTGATAATGTTTGTGTGTTTTTAGACTCAGGAAGTCGTTTCATTTAATAATAACCTTAACTAGTAGTAATAAAATGTACAGACTCATCAACCTTCCTCAATCTGTCAAAATTTAATTGATTTTCAACCTTATCACAATATTAAAAGGTTAATGTTCGATTGGAAAAATTTGACAGAATCGGGTAATTTGACCTGTTGGCGTCTGTACATAATAATTGTAAATACTATTATACCTACGAGAAAGAAAACACAATATTTTATGGACGAAATTTAAAATCAACTTACATCAATGTAATTTTTGAGATTGTAAATTTTTTGCAAATTATAAAGTTTTGAAATTACAAATTACCCTTTGTGGACAAAATTGTACACTTGACAATCGCTGTGCACTAGTCGGGAACTAATGCCCTAACAAGAAAAATACGTATAAAGTGGATCCTTTCAATGTTGTCATCATATCTGATTCAGACGTCACGAGAATTGCTGTTATATGTGTGGGTTTAACTACTTTGAGGACAGGAAATAATATTTTGAGGCGGGACAGGTGTATTTTTTACATTTAAGGCTTATCAATCTAGTCTGTATGGGCCTTAATCTAGTGATATATATATTTTTTTTTAATTTTCGTGAAACGTTATTTTTTTATTAGATAAAAATGTAGTTTAAATGCGAGTTAGTAGTTGTACTATAATCTTATAATTGAAGTTTTTAATGTAACTACTAAAATAATTGCGATTTTTTAAATGATATACTCTACGACAGTGGACAACTTTATAATATTATTATTATGAGTTTTGTTCCAAACTATGTAAATGTTGAATAATTACAGCAAAACGAATTAAATAATATCTCAGAAACAAACACAAATGCAACGAAATACAAGTAAAACATTATCAAAATAGGTTAAACAAAATATAATATTAATTAGAAAATTACAATGCACCAAGTCGAAAACAGGAAAACCTTGCTAACATTATAATTATGTTAACAAATAAATAATTTGTTGCAGTTTGATGCAAAAAGTACTTTAGACTCTGTATTTGATGTTAAGGACATTATTCACATTAAGAGTATTTATAGGGCAAGATAAGAAAATTTCAATTATTTTTGAAATTTTGTGAAACAATATTTACCACGTCAATTTTATTTCAACAATTAACACACCACTGTGTTCTATTTTAACTATTAAACCGGTTTAAAAAGAAGACTAAATTATTCTGTGTGTTTTTCTTTCAAAAATTAAGTCGATAAGGTATTCTCTTTACTTAATATTTTTTATTTATGTTTATATAAATTCTAACTTTATATCACTGTAATTACATTATTGCTTTTTTGTAAAATGAAAATGAACACAATATCAGGTAAAATAGAGTTTCAAATTTAGGTAAATATAGCATTGAAGAATAATAAAAACAGGATAAATTTATTTATAGTGGCTTTTTACAGTGGCAAACGAAATAGTTACAAAAATAAGTAAATTTAACAGGTTAATAGCAATATGCACATATTTTTGCCTATCGATAACATATTGGATGTATTTTCATTTTAGGTTGTTCAATCACCCATTGTAACTATTTTTAATGTTATAATTTTAATATGACACATAACCTTAAAACACTTCATTGTACTTTCAAATTTAGAGTACAATGAAGGACGAACGAATGAACTAAGTTTTTACTGAACTATAGTCTCGCGTTTTATCTATCTCGCCTGATGATAAGCGAAGATGTTGTCGACGGTGAAGCACAAAAAAAAACAATCATAATGCCAAAAATACTGGTGCGATACAATTTTTTTTTTAATTAAAGTAAATTTTTATTATTGCAATAGACGCTTGCTTAAAGCAGACACGCGATATCAGACTTTAAACTTACTAGAAATTGAGTTGCATTTTGATAAAAATACACCGAAACTAGTATGACCGTCACTCGGCCGCGCCTTTAGCGATCCAATTAAAGTAAGAGCTTGGTGTGCGTCACGCTTTACTGTCCTGAGATACGCAGTGACGCGGTGTTATAAATTGTCGGGGGTAAGCAGAGGTAGTGCAGTGGGGTAAGTAGTTCTGATAGTGGTGATGTTATAATTTTTTGGTGGAAAACAGCTTAAAAAAAAAGTCATGATAATTTTTTGTGATTTTGTAAGGAGCATCTTTTTTTTTATCGTGGTAAAATCATCAAATGAGTCCTCCCACCCAGGGCAGAGCAACTAAACTCTGACTAAAATCCACGGTGTCCAACAGCCCTTTACGTTCCGGGGTCACGGTAATTCGTACAGTCCCGCGACCATTGTAAGAAGCATCTAAGAAAAATTTCTTGTGAATGTAAAAAAAAATATCTAGAGGTAAACAGCCTTTTAGGAAATGTTACAGCAAAATCAATAAAAAATGATTATTATTTGATTTCCGTATAAAATCAAACTTTAAAGAAAGCAAGAGTTGAATTCTATGTTGGCTTTCCAATAAATCAAATTAACGAGCTTATTACAAATAATTTCATAGAAGAAGAATAACAAATAAATTAATAAAACTCTCAAAGGATTCCTCAATAAAACCGGTCGACCATCTTGTATTGTTCGAATGTTCTTAATTCAAAATGTAATAAGTATCAATAAATTCTTCGTTCTATTTATTTCGTTCTGCATTCGAATGTTTTAGATGTTTTCTTATTTTAAAAATTCAAGGAAAAGCAATGTAGGTTCTTTTCTTTGAAACAATTAGTGTATTTTTTTTCTGTGAAATAAAATTGTTTGATTTCCTAATTGGAATCTATTGTACTACCTTTTTCTGAATTATTTTTCTGTTTAAGTAATACTTAATTGTAGTTTAGAAAGATTGATAAATATTTTTAACATTTCAATAAAGTATTTTTAGGAAATAAAATACAATTTTGATTGATTCAAATCTAGGAGTCGGTGAAACTTAAAAGTAAAAGCATATCTAATGACTTCCTACAGTCAGTTCTGGTAAGTAATTACAACGGTGTGTAATTGCCTTAATTACCTGTCTGATACTAATCTTAGATTTTTAGAAATAATTATTGAAGTTGCAAATGTTTATAATTTTGTCGTTGTTCAAACTAAAACGGATATCCTAAATAAAATTGTTCACAATTTATTTACTAATATTTGGAGGGTAGAGGCATATCTATCAATACTAAGACCACACCCAGACCATATTTAAGTATTTTATCAACGATAATCGAATTTCAAAAACCGAACAAGACTTCCCCGAAAAAACAGCCAGTACGAACCACACTAACGCAATCCGACGCCAAAAATAAAACAAAAGCGAAACAAGAGAATATCGCATCTAGCAAGAATCATCGAACACAAAAACAGGTCATTGTCGAAAGTCACCGGAATCGAGAGGCCCCGCCCGCTCGCGCCATTGGGCCTCCCAACCGACGCACTTCGGAATTTTAACAAAAACCCAGCCTAGTTCCGCCTTCTAAAATGTTTTTTTCCGCACACCAAAATGGCGGTGCCACTATTTGTTTACAGATAGTATTGTGGATTAACTTTGCTTTTTAATAGAGCTTTCGTGGCGTTTTATCTGTACGTGAAAATGGAGGGTTTTTGTTTTTTTTTTTGTTCAATGTTAGTTTTGGTGTTGATAGTGTGTTGCCGGCTTTTAGTTTCGGTTGTTCGAAATTTTTGAATGTGTTGAATTCTGTTTTTGAATGAGGAAAACTATAACAATACTGCACAGTTAGTTTTTATTTTTAGTCTGGTGTAGAGTATGTAACATTTATTTTTACCTATTGGGAGTTTCATGCTTTTATAATGCGTTTTAACTAAGGTCAGTTGATGACGCCAAATTGTGACGTCATTTACCCCTGTTAAACACTTATGAGCTTTTAAATAAAAACATATCACTTGTATATAACTCTTACAAGATAATATACACTATTAAAAATTAATTAGCGCAGAGCATTTTATTTCTAAACGTTATTTTCAAGTGACTTTTGACCATAGACACGGAACTTCTTAGTTGAACCGCACTATACAACTATTGATATTACGATGATTATTTTGCATTACTCATGAATGTCCTGATACTTACTTATCTGCTATTTTTTATGAGTAGTTTACCTACATATACACATAGGCTCTATTATTTGTCTGATGAAACCGTTACAATGTCAGATTCAACATAAACAGGGTCTAATCACAGTTATTGGCACAAATAACATCCATTTTTCCGATGTCTTCATCTATCAACTCCTAAAAGTGCATTATCATCAGCTAGTTTACCTATTATTCGAACGAGGCTCAAAAAAAGTAAAATTATAGACAAAAGAAAACAAAAGCCAAGACAATCATCCATTCAGCCTAATCTGTCAAAAACACACAACATAAATACTGGCAGCAAAAAGTGCAATCAGTTGTGTTTTTTACACCCACACCGTGCGATATGCATGTCTTGTGGACTAGACGATATGTCTGACGTCAGAGTAGCGTGGTAAACACGTGCTGAGCTCATATGGTTAGCACGTGCTCAACTTATATGTGAACGAGGATTATCTTAAATTAGTATATAGTTTCTGTCTAAGTCACTTCTTCTCTACAATGTGAAACTATTTCAATGTTATTAAAATACCTAAATATGAGAGCACAATCACCTAAAACGAACATTCCCGAAAATACAAATTTCGTTCCAATTTTGATGATTGATATATCATTCTTATTGCTTGTCAACTGGTTATTTAAAAGTTCGAATTTTCCAATTTCAAATCTTGTAGTTACCGAAATGGGTAAGGGAAAGAGTTATCTTTTATTTGTTTTAGAACGATAATTTGGCTTTAGCTGCTTAGAAACATTTTAATATTTCCTTTTTTTTTAAGGTGTAATCAAAATCAAAATCAAATCAAATGAGTCCTCTCGCCCTGGGTTGAACGGAATGGACTGGTAGACTCTTACTGACTAAAAACCACCCTGTTTCTTCACATGCCCTTTGCGGTTTAGACAGTCCCATAAACATGGAATCTTTTTTTATCGTGGTAATATCATCAAACGAGTCCTCCCACCCAGGGCAGGGCGGGAGGGACTGTCAGACTTGACTGACTAAAATCTACGGTGTTCTTCAATAGCCCTTTATGTACCGGGGTCACGGTAATTTGTGAGTCCCGCAACCCCGGCAGGCTTTGGCCCTCTACAGGCCCCGTCACTATGCTGACACTCCTTGAGGCACGCGTGGAACACAACGTGCCGTCGACCCGGGAACCATGGTATCTTAGATTATAAAATGTCCAGATTCCGTGTTCAATACAAAACGTAACGTGTTTAGTGAATCCACTATTTTATAAATGTGTCAGTGAGCGCCACGCTCACATTTCAATATTTTACTTGGAGATGTTCACTTGTTGTACGAAGGAATCCAAATGGGAGTTATTTTTCTACTGTTGTTTTTGGCTTCAATTGTCAATGGCCTAATAGGAATATGTCTATAATCAAAGCCTGGTAGTTTTAATGTTCCCATAATCATCGGTTCACTTTTTATTTTTTTTAAGCGTGTTAATATCATCAAATGAGTCCTCCCACCCAGGGCAGGGCGGGAGGGACTGTCAGACTTGAATGACTAAAATCTACGGTGTTCTTCAATTGCCCTTTATGTACCGAGGTTAAGGTAAATTCTGAGTCCCGCGACCCCGGCAGGCTTTGGCCCTCTACACTTTTTTTTTTTTATCGTGGTAAAATCATAAAATCCACGGTGTCCTACACTAGCCCTTTACGTACCGGGGTCACGGTAATGGGAAAGTCCCGCGACCCCGGCAGGCTATGGCCCTCTACAGGCCCCGTCGCTATGCTGACACTCCTTGAGGCGCGCGTGGAACTCAACGCGCAGTCGACCCGGGCATGGCCCTCTACACTAAGAAACATTCTCATTTTTAATCACCCTTGAGATTCAGATGATAAGACAAACAAAAAATACTTAATTCTTTCATTTAGACATCATTTTTCTTCGATAAACCGAGGCACGACTGTAAACTGCAACAACTAGTTCAAGATTTCACTCTCGCCCAGCATCCGTGGCGTGATGCCAGCGACTAATTTGTACTCATTAGCCACTGTCTCTATGCTACTAAGTTATTTAGTTAGGGAGTAAGTAGTAGAAGTATTAACTGTAAATATAGATATACAATTAATAAAATAAATAATAAATAAATATTCCACAACTATCACACAACGCCATCTAGTCCCAACCTAAGCAGAGCTTGTGTTATGGGTACTAGACAACTGATAAACATACTTATATATTTCTAAATACATACATATTATAGATAAATTACACCCAGACACAGAACAAATGATCGTGCTCATCACACAAACATTTGTCCTGGGTGGGAATCGAACCCACGACCTCCGGCATAGCAGTCAGGGTCACTAACGTGAACGAAGTGAGTTCCACTCTTTTGCTGTGCGCATTATGAATGCAGATTGAAAACGCTTAGTGTGAATTGGAGTAATGGCAATTTAGTATGATGTGCTTCTATTGTAAATCCCACATTCTATCAGTCAAGCCTGATAGTGCCATATTTCTTCCCTCTATAAAAAAGTATAGCAAATTCATCCTTATCTCTATAGTGTAAAATCTACATTAAAAAGAAAGACATCACAAATTCGACAGAATTTATCTATGACAGAATACGTCTAAACACGGTTTCCTCTCGAATATCCCTTGCTTTGGCTCTGCAATAGTATTTTTTTTTTAAAACGTTGCCCCATACTACGAATTTCTCCTGTGTCGTGGGTGCGTTTACAAACATATAAACTCACATACACAAACGCCCAGACCCGAAACAACTACTTGTAGATCACACAAATATTTGTTCCGTGCAGGAATCGAACCCGTGACACGCAGCGCAGCAGTCCAATTGCTCAGCCACTGCGCCAAACGTGCCGTATGAATAAAAACGTGTAGTATGAATTGACACTAAGACATTTCATCTCACAACTTACTCCAAAAGATAGGGGCAGAATAATATAACCTGTTCCACAAACCCATAGACTAGAGAAAGTATTCGCCAGCATCCTGGGAGCAAAGTTTATCTCATGTGGCAACATTTCACTCTCGATGACAGCCCCTGGCGAGGTGCCAGCCTCAATTTGGCCACTATTAGCGCCTATCTGTCAGTTTGGTCTGTCACTATGGTATTTGGCGGGAGTTTATGACTTGCTTGAAGAAAAATGTGTAACAGAGGTTAGTAACTCCTAAACTAGGCTTTGATTGGTATTTCATTAGGTAATAAATGATTACTTTATAAACAAATTAACATCCCAATTCAAGTAAAGAATCTATCTTTTGCCGATGGAACATGAACCTTCTTCTTATATGATAATGTTAAAAATCTTAAAAATCTGTTCAAGTAATTGAAACGTTGGTCTGTAAGCATGTAAATTGTAAAAGAAGGATTTTGTCACGCAATTTCTCAAGAAGTTCTTACTGTCCTAAATCAACTTCAGTAGGTACTGAAATACTATAAATCCGACGAAATCATTATTGCATCTAAGACGCAGGAATAACAAAGAGAAAAGAATTTCATAATCTCCATCTCAGTTTCTAAACTATGTTGTGTATCAGCATTTTATGTGTCGCGGATACTCAACAAACTACAACGTAAAATCATCAAATGAGACCTAACTCACGACTAAAATCCACCGTGTCCTACAATAACCCTTTAAGTTCCAGGATCACGGTTACCTGATCAGACAATCCCGCGATCCCGTATTAAACATGTCGGAACTACCTTTTTGGCCTTCTATAACTGTCACTATTGTAACGAATGTCCCAAAGAACAAAGAAATCATTCTCAACATAATTCTCCGTTCGCACACACGAAAACTCGTATAAAGATCCCTACGTCTCAGACGGCCAAAATTCATCTGCCAGCCATACCCTACCCCACGGTAGCGTACTGTCCGAACTACCAACCTATAACAAATAGCCTGTCTACATTGTCTAAAAGTACAGACACGTTCGGGATCTTTGACCCTCAAGATACGCTCGGATTAGGGAGGGAAATCTAGATGGATGCGGTATTAGAATTTGGAGAGACTTTTGTATATCGTTAAGGTGACAAGCAAGGCTCGCCTGTTGGGAAGCGGTTACAATAGTCTATGGACGCCTACAATACTAGAATTGCTTGTGTGTTGCCTACGTATTTTTGAGGGTGTTAAGAAAGTAGGAACAAGTGTTAGTTGTGGCAATAAATTTTTATTTTCATGGTGGTAAAATCTTAAAATGAGTCTTCCCACCCTTTAGTGAAGGGCGGGAAGGACTAAAAAGACTCTGAGTAAAAACCAGTAAGGTCCTTCAATAGCCCTTTACGTTCCAGGGTCACGGTTACCTGATGAGACAGTCCCGCGACCCCGGTAGGCTTTGGCCCTCTTTGAGGCGCGCATGGAACACGACGCGCCATCGACCCAGGCATGGTATATGATCGGACGGCGAGTTACCCATTACTCACCATCAGCCGCCCTTGTGCCAATAGTTAACGGGATAATAGTTTCTGTGTTTTTTTTACACCATGGGCATCCCACATGTCAGCAAAAATATTTCTCAAGAGGAAGGCTCACCCACATCCGTGGACCAAGCACAGACAAGATTTTTACGCCGGACTTCTGCGAGTGTTAGGTCAGATGCTTAAAGTTTTGTGTTCATTATTGTCTATTTACCTATTAAAGCATTTGCAAACTGTATCTTTATGTTCTTTGCTAGCACGTGATCGCACCTCTTTAACCCAAATTAATCACCCTACAAATCGACAACCGAAAAAGTACTTAATCCCCATCTCATCCGAATCTTAGCTCATCTCAAACAGCCACCCCAGGCGCTCTCACCCCAGCATCTTAGCAGTTTTATAGGTCGACGTCGAATCGTCCACTCGACCGGTATCGATCTAGCCTCCCCTCTCTCTTGTTGCTAATGCTTCTTGTCATATTTTTCGGTGTTTTGTTTCATATTATGTGGTTATTGTTCTGTGCTTTGTTTAGGCGGGAATTTCTGGAAGATTCGCTATTGTCTATGAATGTTCAAGACTGTTTTGGGGGGTACTAAGTTTTAAAAGCGTGTATTTGTACACTTTCAGTGTTTATGTGCCAAGATGCAAGGAAACTTACGGTCAATTATTAAAGACAACATTTTTTTTAAATAGCACATATTTTGTTTATTATTTTTATTACTTGGACAGTTATATTACTTTATGGCGAAAGTATTAATAATCTTATAGTAAGTCACCGAAAGACGTTGGTGATGTGAAGTTTAAATTTGGAATGAAAGTTTCGACCTCGCCGGGCAGTACTGCGATAGCCTAGTGGGTTAAGCGTCTGGAGTACTTATCGCAAGGACGTACGTTCGACTCCTGCTGGAAGTCGACAGTTTCTATGTTGTGAAAGCACCCACGATACAGGAGAAATTGCTAGTGATGGGCAACGGTTAAAAAAAATTAGCATTCCTATTCTGTTTAAAACGAATAATGATCACTTCTTTTTTAATGTCTTTCATTTTTTCTAGACTTTTCTCAGTAGTAATATGTCGGTCGCGGGACTAACGAATTACCTTGACCCCGGTACGTAAAGGGCTATTGAAGGACACCGTGGATTTTAGTCAGTCAAGTCTGAAAGTCCCTCCCGCCCTGCCCTGGGTGGGAGGACTCATTTGATGATTTTACCACGATAAAAAAAAAGTATTAATATGTCCACTTCACATACCCAAACATAAAATGAGACCTAATTTCCTGATTCACTTCACATAAAATTGAACATTCCATTCCTACATAGTATTTACAATTACCAACCCAGAAGTACAACGCACAAACTTTAAGATAATGGCAGCAAAACAATGATAAAAATAAGTATTAAACTAAGTAACTAGTGATAAAATGTCGGAGCGTTGTTTTCCATTGAAAGGTTGTCGCCCCGATTCGGTACGTCATACCCAGACAGACTGGTATTCTAGTAAAGATCTTTTTCACTTGAATTTAAGTTCGATATTGTATCTTTTCGGGTTTGGAATTGTCGATGTTCTTTGTTTTTTTAAGCTATTGCGCAGGTTTAATCGCGGGCTTTGAGCGCGGCGACCGAATCAAGAAATTCCGTAACGAAAATAAACCTTACACTGACACTGTCACATCTTTCATGTCAACGTGAATGAATAAAATTTTAATTAATTAATTTTTCACTTGATTGACGTGGCTGACCATTAGACTATGGTCAGCCACGTAGTAGTAGAGTAACTTCTTATAAAGCAACTATGGGACGATATTCTCGTTAAATATTTGCGGTAGGCGATTTTTTTTTCTTTATTTTTGATAAATAAAATAAATAAATAATTATAATTGCATAAGTTGATAAAAATGCTATGCAATAGCTTTACCGCGGCAGTCCCCGAGTGCCACATGTATTTTTTTTATTTGGTTTTCATTTGATCATAATCTCGCCTGATGGTAAGCGAAGATAATGGTCGACGGTGAAGCACGCTTGCCTAGAAGTAACATATTCACTCTTGACTTGAAGACCCCAAGGTTGTACCTATCAGGAAACACAGTGGTAATCTTTTTTGTTCAATTGTCTTCTTTGTCTTTACTGTTGTTTCTCACAAGCTTGGTTCTTTCTTTCATGGGACTGTCTTCAAAGGGCACTACGGTTTTGGAACGCAAGAGGCAATTGAAAACGCAGGGTGGGTCGCGAAGGCCATGGGACTGTCTCATCAGGTTACCGTGATCCTGAAACGTAAAGGACTATTGAAGGAACCTTACTGGTTTTTACTCAGAGTCTGACATTTTCTTTAGTTCCTCACAGGGAGGACACGTTTGATGACTTTCCATCCACTCAACATGCTTAGGTTTTCTTTACGAGAAACCTCTAATGAGTGTCATTCCATGATGACTCCAAAACGCTGATTCAAATGAATTAAGCCTTTGTCAAACAGACTGGCGTGGCGAATGCGAAGCGGCGACGTTTTTATTTGTAATGTATGGAATTGTTTGAATCCAGTCGCATAGAAACAGACAGCACTATCGGACTGACGTCTCGCTTCGCTTTCGCCGGTCTGTTTGAAAAAGGCATAAAGACGAGGACCCTTCCGAAGTCACATCAGAAATTGAAATAGGTACGAGAGATCTATTCTTATCCCAATTACCATATTAAATAATTTAATTAACTAATTATAAACAAGTGAGGAAGTGAATCAACAATAAAATTAGTAATTACAATGACTAAACATACGGAATTCCGGTGTGTCTGTCTGTTTGTCAACAGCTCAGAAACTCATTGGTTATTTTAATGAAACATTCGATGTTTATTATTACAAAATATTTATTCGTCCGATGATGTGGGGTATATTTTCGTTGAGTTGAATTTAATTATGAAAATATGCTTGATTTTCAGTAAATAACTTTGATGCTGAAATTGTTTACGAGCCTAGTAACTTATTCATCTTTATACCCTGCTAGCCTTTGGCAGCGGCTTCAGTCACTCAGGACCCATACAGCTTTCGACCAGCTGAAATAATTTTCAAAATCGGTTGAGCAGTTCCTGAGATTACCCACTACATACAAACAAACAAATTTACCTCTTTATAATATTATAGTATAGATTAGTTTCCCCTTCCCCAAATACACGAATGTAAACGTGTTCGTCTGTAAACTTTTCACGCTCAATCCACTGTACCGATCATTCTGAAATTTTGCATATACATTTTCAGGTGTACAAAGACGCACATAGCGTACTTTTCATCCCGAAATAAAGTACTGTTCCCAAGAAAAACAACTATAACTATCATTAGATAATACATAGTACCCATGGTACATTTTTCGAATAGATTATCAAATTCTAAATTGAAGAAAATGAAGCCGCGTGCAAAAGCTAGTTTGTAAGAAACTAAATAAAATTAATCAAATAAAACGACATATTGTTAACTTTTAGTTTTCAGAGGTTACATTTTACATTCTACTCCTGTTTTTTTTGCCTATGCTTCGCCACTACGGTGTATAGACCTCCAATATCTTTCAGGGGCTGAAAAGCTGTGCCTCCTTGAATTCTAATCTCAAAATCAACCAAAACCTCTATGATGGGTCGACGGAGCGTTGTATTCCACGCGTGCCTCAAAGTGTGTCAGCAAAATGACAGGGCCTCCCGTTCTGCCCTGGGTGGGAGGACTCACGGGGAGTGCTAACCATCTCTCCTTTCAATGGACAGGAATAATTTTCGCGTTACATAGAAGCCGCTAGCAACAGCTATCAATTAAAACGAAAGGTAAAAAAGATGACGCACTTTACCAATTACTTTCGGAAAATACAATAATTCAATAGCTAGTAATAATGGGCTTATTATTTATTAAAATAATAATCATATAAGGTATATGAAAAGTGCAGCAACCTCAATAAGTGCATCGAACGATCCAATATTTCATATTATTAACATGGTGAGTCATAAAAATCATTTATGTACTGATAAAACTGTGACCTTATAAGAATGATATCGTTGGAAACGTATGGAAGTTTTACACTCGGGTTTCGTTCAGGAGTGGAAACGTATGGAAGTTCTACACAAGGTATTACATTTGGTTTCGTTCAGGATTTCAGCAATAGCGTAGTTTACTGCATATGATATTGAAAAACTGTTTATTTCGTTAGAAAGAGTATTGAAAAGTAATTAACAAAATCAAAATCAAAAAAAAAAACAGATTTAAAAGTTTATATACATATATTACATGCTGAAAAATAAAACTCAAAAACCCGCATCATTTCTTGCGAATACGAATGCGAATACCAAAAAATTTGCGAATATTCGCGAATATGATTACGAATATTCGTTATATCACTATTAAATATGGACAAAAACAAACTTATTGATTCTATTTATAGTAGTTTGTTGTATTTGGATTATTTAATGCATTTGCCGGGTTCAACGTAATTGCTTATTGTTTAGAATTTAAATGTATTTTAATACTCACGCATTAAATTGAATTTTGTGTATCGTACGTAAATGTATCATTATTTACTTATTTTATAAATGAGCATTGTTTAAATAATAGGTTTACTTATTACATTTTTTATTTACTTCATTTCATTACTTTTTTTACGAAAACGGCTCCATCGATTTCATTGTGCAACACGGGAGCGAAAAATAGACCCAGCTAGGTCTTATATCTGTGAAAAATCGGGTTCAGGTTTTTCTATTACATCTATTATTGTAAAGGATTTTGGTGTACGAGTATTTAAGGTTTTCCTCTATTCGACCCGTGCTCTGTCCATCAATTAAGTGGTTAATTATTATTTCTGTTTATCCTCTAACTACATATTCGTTATTCATATTAATATTATTACAGTATGATAGATAGGTATACGTGCCAAAATACACGCTCACAACAAACTGAACATTTAAAATACATTAAGTGTTAAATCGTGTTTCATAAACACATTTATTTTTTTTATCTACCCGGTGTATTTTGGAAAATTTTCATACAATTTTTTTCCTGACCATATAAAGCACAATAAAAATGAATTGCCTATATCGATGCACTCGTTCGGAAAGTTAAACATATAGATTTAAGTTCGTTTTAAACTGTATAAAGAATATTTTCAAAAAAGAACACATTAACCAACATCATTCTCATTGTGACCACATAGAAACCACATATCAGCCGGTTTTCCATACACTGACTAATGAACAAAACTTGTACAGATAAAATATAAAAAAAGAACCAAGGCAGAATGACTGGCAACCTAAGCCAATCGAATCAAAAAAGATACTCTACGCCCACAATTCAAAAAGCGAACGCGACTCAAAAGCTGTCAAACTACCCGCGCTGACGCATGGTGGTAGGGTTGGCAAAGGATTTACAGGAATTAAATGTTGCTGGCTGATTTTCTGTAGGTATTTGATAGAGTCTTTGCTTATACTTAATGCCTTGTGAATCACAGAAACTTGATATAAATATATTTCTAACAGATTGAGGTTTCTGAAGAGTGTAATTAAAAAGATTAAGATTAATCTGACAAATATACTTTAAGAAGATATTTTAGAAATAATAATAATAAAAAAAATTCAAGACAATAGATTGTCCAGAAAAAATCCGAAATAAAAGGGATCTAAACTATATTCTTCAATATATACTTAATATCATAAAGCTAAAGAGTTAGTTTGGCGTTAACCTCAGGAGCTACTGAAAAAAGAAATCTTTTTGTGTTGGTTATTTCATTTATCGAGAAAGGCTGTAGGCTATATAACAGGCAGCGTGTGAAACGGTGGGGGAAAGCTAGTATTCAGATATCCGTTAAATCCATCCCTTCTAAAACATAGTAGGTAAATCCTTATTATAAGAACCCTCCTTAATATATTATCACAGTTATTTTCTTACTAACAGTAGTTCTAACTACAATATTAGTTTCATAACCCAATGGCCAGCCCTATTCAAACCTGCCCTACCACAACCGACGTCCAAACGTCCATTTTACGCGTTCTTTTTTTGAAATCACTAAAAGAGGCATGACAGGAATATCAATGCATCAAATGGTCAGTTTAAAAAAAAGAAGATTGGAATGCCTCCTTTGATTAATCTTCTTTTAATGAAAAAGTCAAAGATACGAGTATTAATTTGAAAACAGAAGACAGTTACAAAAAATAAATACATTGGCTTAATACAAAATGACATAAATAACAAGTAGTTCTAACTACAATATTAGTTTCATAAGCCAATGGCCAGCCCTATTCAAACCTGCCCTACCACAACCGACATCCAAACGTCCATTTTACGCGTTCGTTTTTTGAAATCACTAAAAGAGGCATGACAGGAATATCAATGCATCAAATGGTCAGTTTTGAAAAAAGAAGATTGGAATGCCTCTTTTGATTAATCTTCTTTTAATGAACAAGTCAAAGATACGAGTATTAATTTGAAAACAGAAGACAGTTACAAAAAATAAAAACATTGGCTTAATACAAAATGACATAAATAACAAGTTGACACGTCACATTTGGAACAATTATTACTATGTAGTTGATTTACAAGATTACACTGTTTTTTTTGCTTTTTCCCGTCGGTACTTCATCATTTCATCATCGTCTGTTCATCACAAAATCACAACATTAAATTTATTGATCACTTTCTGAGTACAAACTTAAAATATGGATTGTCATTTTGGTCAGATGTTGAATATAATTTGTTCGAAACAGTTCGATAAAAAACCCCAAAATTATGGTGTCACAGACAGGGCTTTATAATAAAACACTAATATTAAGCTGCAACTGGTTATATTGGAAGCTAATCCAAAAGCTTCTATAAAAAGGCTCAAATGAAACAATTGCAAAGAGAAAAGGCTTGGCAGATTATGAGCTCCAAAATTTTACCCAGAACTTGTAGCTTAAAGCTTTATTAAAATTATATTTTGACCTCATAAGAGCCTCCTATTTGTCAGCTCTAGCACTCTTGCGCATGCGGCCATTTTGTTTTTATCCCGCGATCCTGCTACACATAGAACAGAACATACGCTTCTCCGTTCGGGTGACGATACCAGTTAAGTTATGTTGTAACCAATAAAATATATATATTACTACTTTATAGGTACTATGTTTTATAAACAACTAACTGTTACTAGCGGATTCGCTCGCGTTTATATCAAAATGTAGTCTTTATGTCAACTTATTTCTGTACCAAATTTCATTTAGAGGGGCACAGTCGTTTATATGTGATTGACTTACAAACATCCATTTCAACTTCTAAATATATTAAGGGTATTACTTTAATATATTTCTCTACTCTTAACAAATACTATATACTTAGGTATCCCTCATTAATAATTGTATTTATGTTGTTACTTCAAATATTGGCGTCAAGATTTTTGACAAGTTAAATATAATGTCACCCCTCATCTTAATAAACATGTTTAGTTTTCAAAAAGTAACAACAGTTAATTCTGTAACATTTTCATCTCTTCGTACGTGTCAATACGACTTAAACAAATAAAACTTTTTGAAAACCAAAGAAATAGTGGCCTTAAATTAAATCCGAAAACCCTATGTTTTACCACAATGAAAAACAAATGCCAAGTAAATAGGTTACTTGAATTACTGTTAACTTAAGAATTTGTTAAAAGGTGATATAGAAAAAGGAAATATTGTTAAAATTCAGAAAGTAAATATTTCCTGTCCCTACCATGAGATTCAACAAGGAAGTTCAATAAAGAGTTAAAATATAATTGCCTTTTTCTGATTTTAAATAAAGAAACATTCTTCCGAGTTCAAATATTGACATTTACCGCCGAAAGTTCAGTGTTGTCAGTAAAATAAATACCAAGGTTTCAATTATCGATACCAAAAACTATTAAAATTTATTTTTTATGTTTTATGGGACAAACTTGCCAGAAACAGTGAGCAGTATTGGACCTGCTTGGACGATCTTCAGTTCTTCCTATAGATAAGAGGTTTGGATTCCAGCATTGGGAACTTTGAGTCTGTCAGACACTTAATCTTTGCTTGCAGTTGTTGCTCATATTGTCAGTAGCATGACTACAAAGATTCAACTTCTGACTTTCATTTGAAAATTCTTAGTAGTTTTAAATCTATTGTATTACAACAAAACTTAACTAGCTAATTGTGTTCTTCTGAGGAAATAGTCAAGGATAAAGTGTTTTATGTTTTAGCTTCGAATTTTAAGCTTTTATTAAAAAATCAATCTTAGAATGAAGATAAAAATAAAGACCAAGATATCTTAGCGAAGTTACCGACTTTCTAAAAAAGAAAGAAACCTATATTGATTCCAAATTGGGCCCTCCATCTTTCGTGCAGTTCCCTCTACAATAATAACAAATACGATACAAAATTTAAAGAACATATCTGATGGACACTGGTCTGGACCAAACAGGTTTATTATTGAAGATGTAAGGAGCTCGCAGTAGCTTTGGGCAGAACGATTATCTGGTAGGGATGTGCCTGCCTCATAAATAGGCAAAGTTTATAAGCTATGAGTATGTTCAGGTTTGGAATCAACAAACTGTTCATTTCGAGGAGTGAGTGAGCGGGAATATTAGTTTAAATTAAGAATCCGAATATTAGTGGCCAGTCATTTCGGTGCTTTATTTTTTTTTAAAGTGGCTCTCTTCAGAAAGGACGTTACTTATATTGAAAAAGCAGTGAAATCAAATCCGGCCAATGATTTTATTGCTGGAAACTTTATTTTTGTAGTTATTTTTGATGTTAGTTTAAACCGGCCATTTTTAGATAAAATCGAAATCTTTATTAGACTTCTATGAGGTTATGTAAGATGGTAATATTTTCATGTAATTAAATTAATCTAAAATAAGCTAGTAAAAGGATTTTGTAGAAGGCAGTTGTGTCCATTTTTTGTTTAAATCTAAATAAAAGAAGGGCCTAGGTGGTTTTAATAAAAAATACTTATATGGAAGTTTTTGCACCCACCTTTAACGCTTTAAAAAAACTAAACTAAGACCCTTCCAGACACAGGAAAGCAAACATCCAACCAAGATAGAACTACAACGTAGCTAACATTTTCTCAGATCTTAAGTAATCCAGGGACACACACGCGAACAGGTGTACTTACCTGACTAAAGGATGTCAATGTCAATCTCATAAATATCTAGACTTTAGAGAGAAATGCTAGACTTTTAGATAAAACCGTTTTTATGTAGGGCACGTGCTAAAGGACTATGTTTCGTTTGAAAAAAAACCATGCTCTATGGTTTGATGTTTGAATTTGGAATCTTGGATTGAGATTGACAGTTAAAATTAAGACTAAAGGGCTATACTATAGGTCAGAGCACTAGAAAAGGCAATATACCTGAATGGTTTTATCAAACTTTTCATTAGTCAGACGATTAACGACAAAGTTCTAGTTGAGTACTCTTTGGCCAAAAAGTCTTATGTTCATTTTTACTAACTGCATCTTTAAATGGATTTCAATAAATAACATTGCCGAAAAAAAAAACATAAAAGACAGTTAGTGTAAAATCAAAATTGTTTATTCGGAATAAAATGTTGACCTTAGTTGATTTTTAATCAGAAGACAAGAAGACTTATAAACAATCAGAAGATACAAAATACGGACGTGTAAAATTCGTTCAAAAATACTCAAATACTTCAAAACTTTCTCACATATCCTTCTTAAACGTATTGAAAGGGTAAGTAACCTTCCTCCCGTCGTATTTTCGGCCGCCTTGCGCCTTACTGTAAGGAATACGCGACTGGGGTAGGTCATGTCGACCGGTTTCCCTCGCCGCCAAAACAGGATATCAAATTCCAGTGAAAGCCTTTTATGCTTGAAATAGACAGACGATACCGTGTTTTTCCACGTAGTTCTAATGTTTTAACGGTATTCTACAACCTCTGTTCTGTTCTCATTTCAAAATATATGTAAAAATTTCAAAATTTAATACATGTTCGAAAAACAAAATGGCAAAAATGATCTCATGTCATTATATTTTAGAAAAAGAATTTATAATTTTCAAACGCGCCATAGACAAAATAAGAAGGTAAAGGCAACAAACGAGTAATGCCTTAGAAGTAGAACCGGGCAAGACCTTTTTGTAGCAAGTCTTGTTTCTCGTTTTAAACTGTAGACGGATGAGGTGCATCAGTTTTTACTGAGAATTTATTTTGTGCGATAGATATTACTGATCCGAGCCCGCAGCCATTTTGATTTTAGTTGCTACTTGAAATTGCGCGGTCTTGTAGGATAATGTTTTTCTTGTTTTTAAAGCGTTATAAGCCGTTACTGGAAGTGATTGTGGTTTTTAATGATTTTAGAAAAGTTGGGCTCTAACATTTTAATATTGTATGATTTGTGTGTTTAAAAAAATAAAAAAAGAATATTGCTCTTACTTCCTATGCAACATATGACAAGACTTTCAAGAAGGAATTGATTACTTATTAGCTAGAAATTAAGTCTAAGCTCTGCTCCTCTGTTTTCTACCGAACCAACACAATTTTGACAGATGTTTGTAAATATAATAAGTCAAATTGCCTCGGGCGGCCATGTCTGACTCAACATTCATTTTGTGTCCTTCAAAGTTTTTGTTTCATTTTTGTATTTACGATTTTATTCTTGGAATTCTGATTCTGACACACTCACTCACAGTACTTTTCGGTGGTACGCGGTTAATACACCAATACTCTTTGTGTTACTTCTTTTGTATAGTATGTATCAGAAAATATTAGCAGAAGTTTGAAAGTGCCGCCTGTTATAAAAAAAATTAAAGAGAATCATTTGTCCTGGTATGGACATGTGATGAGGAATGATGACAATCATGTGTGTATGGAGAGGAAGAAGAAGTCAAAAGAAAAGATGTATAGACCGTGTGAGGAATGATATGAATGTCAAAGGAGTAAATGATGCTTTGACGTCCTACAGGGAGAATGGAAGAAGAAAACGTGTTGCGCCAAGTAAAATGGGATGAGGGCAGGAAGATGAGAATGTATCAGAACAGATCACTTAATTTTAAAAAGTGTGGTACAGATGATGACGTGGTGAAAATGACACGCATGGGACTAAGAGAGTGATGGATATGAATGTTGACGGATGGAGAATGATGATCATTAAACTGAAGGAGATTCTTTATGGGATATAATTTAAAATCACAATAAAAACAGCCAAATACAAACTGACAACTGATGACTTCATCTTTCTGAAACACAGCTGTATAACTCTTTTCATACAAGTTTCAGCTGTTTATACTGATTACAGCTTCTATAAAGATACAATTTCAGCTCTGTCACAAATGAAATACAATGACAAACTTACTAATGATAATAAACAAAATCTGATTGAGAAAACTAATTAATCACCAAAATATTTCGTTATTCATTGCAGTTTGTTTAAAAATTCGTCGACGGGAGTGACAACAATGTATCGGGGAACAGTTTGACGTATTATTTACAAACACACATGCATAATATAGTAAATTGTTTATTATTAGTTAGTGAGTAAAGTAAATAGGAAGTTAATTTGATGAATGAAATGTACCATTTTGGCTTTACAAAGGAGAATGGCAATTTGATGGTAATGGATATCGGTGAGAGAACAGGAACCTTAGGAGACGGAACGTTTACATGAACAAATTGAGCATCGCCCTGATTTCATATGAGTACACCTATATGTCTCTAAACTTAAAGTTTTTTTCATTAACCTAGGTATTGAAGATTTGGATTGACACTGTCTAAATATTTAGAATTTTACACAACACATCGTGGCAGATTTCGCAAAAGATGGCGAGGTGAGTTGGATAAAACCAACGGCCAGTTGTTGACGTAATTGTAGACATGGGAAGAAGAATTTGCTTATCAGTAGTCAACAGTAACAGTTTCAACAAATCTTCTGTTTGGCAACTTAGATGACGAAATGTAAGTTATAATACTGTCATGTTTCCGTGTCATTTCTGATCTTAGTAATCATCCTTTAAATAAAAAATAAAAAAATTAAAAGGAAACCTTATTAGTTTTAAGTGTACCTGCCGGATGTTTATCACAAGCTACAAGAAATGAACAGGAAACTTAATTCTTATAAAAGCTTTTATTAGCTTTGAAAATGTCAATCTTTTAAAACAATTGTTGCTATGTTTAAAATAGTACATCGTCCATGACATTTATAACAGTGGCAAAATATCGAAGACATAATTATAATAAAGTTTTATAAGGTGTGACTGTATTTAACTTCATCTTTGTCAATTTTGAAAATTGAAATCTGTCGCTGGTCTATTTGAAATTAATGCCTTGAAATTTGTGGTTATTTGGGAAGATCGTTACTGAATTCACTGAATGTTTGTGACTACATTATAAAAACGAATTAAAACCTCCTTAAGCAATTTGCAGACATTAAAAACCCCAAAAATACAGAAAGGGAAACCTAGTAACTGACCCGCCGTAATTAAACAGGACAAACACAACATCTGCTCGCAAGACGGACGGAAAACAATACGTCCCCGCTTCCAGACAGTAATCGAATGAGCGACGAAAAAAAAAATTGCACGACGCTTTCGCCGCTCGTCTGAATGACCTCATTTTTGGGCATTCTCCTTTTTTTATTTTTTTATGAGCCAGTTATTGTTGTCTGCTGAAATGAGTCCATAGTTATTTGTGGTTAGTGATGGTTGGGGGTTAAATGGTATTGAAGAAATCAAGGATTTTGAATGAAGAATATTTTCAAGTTTGTTTGAAAAAAGTTCTAAGCTATCTCGCATGATGGCAATGTAGTCGACATAATCAATTCAATCTTGACTTGAATA
Source organism: Agrotis puta (assembly GCA_943136025.2). Lineage (NCBI taxonomy): Eukaryota > Metazoa > Arthropoda > Insecta > Lepidoptera > Noctuidae > Agrotis > Agrotis puta. The sequence continues at coordinate 3,218,183 of OW964190.2, read as the reverse complement.
CCAGGTTCAAAGGAAACAAAGACTCCGGCAGGGAATTCTACTCCATAACCTTTGCGCACAACATAATGTGCGTTTGGATTGAATGTTCACCATGGACCGATGGCGCATAGCTTTCTTGTAGTCCAATACAGAGTTTTGAAGTTTTCTTTTTTGAGGTTAAACAATTTTTAGGTAAGTTTTTCATTTGTATTAAGAAGAAAAAGCACTACTTCATAATATGCCTACCAGTATCACCGAAATAATTCAAATTCAAAACAGTTATCGACTTCAAACACAACTATAATTTCAACAACATCAAAATCTCAAACTATCACTGGCCTCAGACATTCCATTTTCAAACCACAATATCGTCGTTCGAAATTCAAACAGTGAGATCCGTTAGCGGCCAGTATTTCGACTGGTTTGGTTGCAGTAGGGTAGCTGCACCTGTCTTGGCCTAGTGTCCACAACCTAGATAGAACGCACGATTGTAGAATGCAGGTAGATTTATTTTAATCGCTTTATGTTTTACTGTTACACCTTGGTTTGGATGGAAATACTGTGATCTAGAATTAAATAAAGGTCTTGAGAGGAAATCACTGAAGATAATAAATGTTATATAAGAATTGGAAGACATATGGAGTTTAAATATTTAATGGAAAGGAAGACACAAAAGTACTGTATAAAATATTGGGCTGCAATGAAGTATATAACCCGTATTGAGCCCGCATGCTCACAGAGAGACCTGTATCCCAACAGTATGTTATATGAAGTTAGGATATTATTTCCGAAGTTACAATCAATATAAGCCTCAGATGATGAAACGATGTTAATAGATGTTTAGTTTGACATAATTGTTGTCAGAGTTCCATAATACTTTAATTACTTTATTATTGTTCTAAAAGTATTTGCAGGTTTAATAAGTTAGTATTTAGTTTATTTTATTGTTAATTATTAATCTATTGTATCTAAATAATTCTTGTCAAATATCTTTAATTACGAAAGTAAAATAAAACGTTATTTTTATTAATCGATATTTAAATTATATTTTTTTAAACTAATTATCTCAAGGAGAAAACTTTGTCCTTCAAAATGAACCCTAGCTCATAAAATAAAATGGCGCTATAAAATTACTGACTAATAAATAATAAAATGGTAAGCAAATTAGTTTTAAATGTGACTTAAATGCACATTTAGTAGCTTACTGACGTAAATCGTTTTATTTTGAAGTTTTTATTTCGATCGTAAAATATATTATGATTGACGTAAACTTGTTATCATCGAAAAAAAAATGAGGTGAAAATAGAAAATAAACGACTATGCCAGATAAGATATAGTTTGACCATTCTCCTTTGTTGAGTTATCTTATTTATTTTCTTAACAAATCTTAACGTAACCGTTTATTGAACAAATAATCAGAATTACCATTAATTTTGCCAGCGTTTTAGGCACTTTCTTCTGTATTGAGGCACTTTTGATTTATTTATTAGGTAAGTTTTATTATTAGTATTTTTTACTTCATGGTGTATCATAGTACAGTTAGTTAGATAAAATCTCTGACAAACACTTCGATTATTGTATTTGAAACATGACAAAGATTTTAAAACAAATTTAATTCATAACATTAAACCTAAAATTACAATAATTATTAAAACGCGCCCACGATCCGCTATTTCGTGTCAATATCTAGACCGCTAGCATGCGCAGGCGTCTATTATAAATATCAGAGCGTTAGGCGGGAATAAATTCAACATGGCGGCTCGATAGTGAAGCGGTTGTGACATTGAACGTTTTGTATACTGCCTGTATGTTGTAATAGACTAGATACTTTGATGGTTTCCACTGAGTTGTAACTTTTAGATTTCTGCGTATTATTTTTTGATATTATTTCAATATATTTTTGTACAATAAACCTGGTAAAATATGCCTGAACTATGTTTTTCCTAATGAAATTGTAGTTAAAACAAAATTTGTTGCCCATTTTTCTTTATTTTGCTGTGCCGCATGTTTTCTTCTTCAATCTTTCTCTATTAATCGACGTTTTAATACATATGTTGCATTATTGATCGCCTTCTGAATGTAATAAATCGATTGTTAAAATTTTATAATTTCGTTATTTATAAGCAAATAAAATATGTTTAATTTCGACTTTAAATAATGCCACTTCAAATAGAAGTGATGTAAATTATGTAACGCGATAAGAAATTCTAGCTATTTTATCGTTATCGCCTTTCAACTTAAAACCTTGACTATTTCTAATTAAGTCCAAAATTTATTGCTTAAAAAGGATGCCAAAGAAATGATTATGGATTTTATTAATAACTATAGGTATAGACAAAATCAAGTCTGCTGTCAAATTGAAAAAAAAACTGTTAATTCTAAATTACGCCTACAAAATAGGATAATAATTACTGTCACAAATTACTATTCGACGGCCTCAATAGTTTAAAAATTAAAGTCCTTTTTCATTTTTAATTATGGAAAAAAAAACATAGCCAAGAGCCATTCAAGACCAAACTAAAGTCTAGATCACATAACAGGGCAACCTAGCGCCATCTATCGTCAAATTAAGCAGATGTCGATTAGATTGTGCAAGCGCGACTTTCGCCTTGGCCCCTGCGCAGGCGCACCTAAATACCCGCCACGTCCGCTAGTTACTTGCATAATAATCTAGTTTGTAACCCTTTAATGAACTTGTATAAGTTTTGAGGGCCTTTATTTAAGTATGGATCCAAAATGTGATTTTTGTTTACTTCAGAGATCAGTTTCAAGTGCAGAGGCAAAAATCGGATTTTTAGGGTGTATTATGTAAAGAAAATTTCGGAAGGAAATTGGCTTCGAAAGTTGCTAATGTATGTTGTAAAGCTCTTCATTTAATTTCGGAATTAGAACTGCTATCACAATGAGGTTTGCTGTAAAAGAACCAAATTTTGGGTTAAGCTAAACTGTGTAATATCAATGCTATTTTGCGTATACAATTAACAATAACAAAAGAAAAAATTGAAAATTGTGACAAAAATCACCAAAAACACAACTTAAAATACCATATAAAGACATCCACACATACAAACAGACATAAACCTAGCAGAAACATAGTTTAAAACTAAGACATCGGCCATGCGTAGCCTTCAAACGAGTCTGAATGCAAGATGGCGGGCCATAAGGCTAGCATTTGTAGGTTATGTAGTAACATTGACAGTCGGTGCGCCTGCGCTTGCCTTGGCCGCGTGCGCAAGGACCCGGTTGCAATTGAAGGGCGCGAACTTGAATGCCTTGATGTTCCTTTTATGAATTTTGGCGGTTTTTGCGATTTTGAATGAGGAAGAGAAGAGTGGAGAGTAAAATTAGAGAAAAATAACTTTTTTGTTTCAGATTTTTTTAGTAAGTTTGTAATAGATGATATAAATAGTTTTTTTTATTGTTTTTCTAGTTACCTATGTAAGTAGTACATAAAGTAAAAGATTGAGAATTCTAGAAGTTCATATAGCAAAATTCATAAAAGTTAAAAAAAAAGTGATTTAAGGGATGTATCTCCAATTTCATGATTGCGTGTATGTAAAACCTATTTCTATAACAATAAAATTCAAAAGGAAGTATATTATGTTTTTGTTTCACAATAACAAAGATCTTTTATGTATTATCGATAAAATATAGGTCATATGAGTATGTCGGTGCATACATAAGTACATTACTTCCTGAATACTGATGACCTTATTTTCGTTTTTTTATAAATAACTTGTTTTTTTGTCAAACATTGATAAACGCTGTCTGATTTGTTAACCAAAATATCTTTTGTTTTGCATTTTATTTGATTTACAAATGATAAGGAAATCAAACGGTTTACATAGGTGTAAAAATATTCAAGTTATGTATTTGATGCTAGAAATCAGAATTGAGTGGAATATTAACTTGCTAAGTTATCACTGCTTTGTATTCAATCTTAAAAAGCATTTCATTTAAACAGACATAAACTTATTTATGGTTTACAGTAAATATAAGATACTTATATAACAGAAGAAAGATTGTTAGTAGTCTCCTTTTGAAATAATGTTTCTTTAAAACTCCTAAAAGAAGTGTGTCCTAAATTATTAACATACTAATCTCAACTAAATCAATGAAATAAAATAAGAAATCGTCCAAAATTAGTCAATTAATTATGATTTTAACAAAAAAAGTATGGCGATGCGCTTGTCATAAGTTCCGACGGCTTTATTTTAGCCTACGATCCCGCGTAGAGCTTCGTAGCACCGGTAATAACTCATTTAGTTCACTAATAAACTGATTTTTGACTATACACTAATTTAATTTAGCATCAAAAGGAAGAAAAAAACTATAATCTAAAGTTATTTGACATTTTTAGAAAAGTTTTTTTGGTCAACCCCGAAAATTCGTTGCCAAAAAAGTTCAAATTCCGAACTCAACAAAAAAGTATCAATCTGTTTTTATTGCCAACAGCTCTATAATAGAAAACAAAAAGAAAATTTGAAAATAGAATCATTTTCTCTATGCCGTCATTGGCCTTCGATCAAAATATAGGTTGCAATTTATTAACGCACACACGCGCAGTGCACGCACACTGGCACAACGTTGCAATGTTAAACGAACGTAGTCATAGAAAAAGAGTGGGACAGATAAACGATAACGAGTATAGGTAGGGAGAGTGGAGGGGGGCTCGTAAGAAAACACAAAAAAATGTGCGTGAACCCTACGCACACATGCAAAGTTACGCGTGCGTTTACATATGCATTGCACGCACACTAACACCACTTTAAGTCAAGGAGAACGCAAGATTAAGGGCACACATTATTGACTTTGAAAATTCATAAAAAAACTTCTTTGTTGATCGCGGTAAAGCACCAAATTAAGTACTCACATGCGTCAGAGGTGGCCGGTTCCTCTTCCGTCCAGTTTGACACTTGGGTAGTAATTTTTGTAAAAAAAAAGAAAAAAGTTGCAAAAACAAATCGGCGTCACCTCGTCATGTAATCACAAATCCATTCAGCCGTATTTCACAGCTACAACACTGTCACAGCATAATATATTGTAACACATCACGACAGTCACTATTCACAAAAATATTCCTTTTTTTACTTATTTAATACTAAATAAAAAATATAGTTCGGGTCCTAAGTTTCCATGTGATATGTGTCTTGCATCTCAGCGATGTGAGCCGCACTTAAATACGAGGAGAAATTCAGAAAAACTCACTAAATCCCAAAATATTATTTTTTTACATAGATTTTGTTTTGTTTTTTGTTGAAGCCACTACGCGATGATATGAATATTTTTATTTATAAAATATAGTCTGTGGTCAAATTTTTTTTTAAGATATTTTTGTTTATTTTTCGGAGGTTTTTAGCGGTTATGTCGCGTGTTGTGGTCCAGTTGTGTGCCGGGAACGGAAATGCGACGCTCCACCGATTGTGCATAGGCGGGACTGCACCGAGCGCGCACACCGTACTAGACGGCGTGCGTACTTAGCCATTACCTTGTATTTACTGCGACCGAGCCCCGACGCTCGCCTAGTCTTGATACTCGCCGCTGACACTCGTAAATGTGAAAAAAAACCGAAAATTTGGGGATTTTCAGACGATTTTTCAGCTTATTTTAATCATGAACACTAACACTAGCCAGCTAAAACTCTTACCTGTCATTTCACTAGTAAAAATCCATTTATTTTCACTGTGTTACACTTTAAGTAGCATTTTCACGTTGTTTTTAAGTAGAGAGAGAACTTCAAATATATTTTTTCATTATCAATAAAATATAAATAACACAAGCCTTTTAAATTCACAACACAGAATGAATCACAGGAAAACCACAAAAGTTTCTATACTGAGTCTGTCGTTGTTCGGAAACATACTACTGGGATCAAGATCGTTTAGTCGTTGTATAAGCACAACTACACAGACATTATGCAGTGTCGTCGGCACACGCGCGTCTGTGTTGGTGTCCCGCGCTTGTATGAACCTTGTACATTTCAGTTCTACCGACTTATCTTACACTTTGTATTAATCTAAATGACATCTAACTTACATAACAATGTATAAAAACCCTCCAAAATTTTTTTCGGATTCTAAATTCGATTTTTTTCCAAAGAATAGTCTATCCTTGTCTAGTGTGTGCACGAAAGTTGTGTTTGTGTGCAGTTTTTTATCGTTTTTTTCTTCGTCGTGTGGGTGCGTTCGATTGTATAGGCACTTGGGGTTGTGTGCTGAGTGCACACAAAATGCAGCAGTGTGTGTAGTTCTTATAAGAAAATGGTTCAGTGAAAAATTTTGTTGGAATTCGTAGAGATGGCGCTGTAACTATGATGAACGTAGCATCAAAAAATTAGTTACAGGCACCGCGTGCGATTTTACTGCCTACTTTTCTGAGTATAGGGTCCAAATTTGCGTATCACACTTTTAATGCTTCGTAAAATTTGTTTGTGACTTTTCTGGCAGGCGTGAAGTATTCGTAGATTCGAACTATTTTGATATGATAAAACACTTGAAGATCGTCTAGTTACTTTCCTTATCAAGAAGCCCAGATAAGGGTTTAATTACTCAAATTCATTTAATAGTATTCAAACTTGGTTTTTACAGCTACTTTTACCTTTGTTATAGGAAACTAAAGTCGACTACGCTTGGAGGTAATCTTAGGGGGTGTATTTCAGCAAAAAAGTATCATTAAATATGCAAAAACTGTAAGCTGCCGTCGGTCTACGAATTTTAAAGTCGTAAGCTGAGTTTGAAGGCTTATAAAGAATGAGAAACGGTTTTTAACTCGGCGGTACTTTACAAAGGCATTGGCTACGAGATGATATTGTATGTATCCCCTGTGCTACGGAAAGTTCTACGAGAGCATCTATAGGTATAATATATTGGAATGAGAAAATATGTTGAGATTGCTGAAGTGTTAATGATATTTAGTTTTAGTACATCTAAACTAAGATAAAAGTGGTTTTTTATGAATAAATTACTAAATATCTACTTTACTGACTTTTTAAATTTAACCTGTATGTGTTTCGAATAGTAATTATATTGGTTATTTGTGCCTTTAGAACTTTTTTTTTTCAGCGTGGTAAAATCATCAAATGAGTCCTCCCACCCAGGGCAGGGCGGGAGGGACTGTCAGACTCGTACCGACTAAAATCCACGGTGTCCTTCACTAGCCCTTTACGTACCGGGGTCACGGTAATTCGTAAGTCCCGCGACCCCGGCAGACTTTGGCTCTCTACAGGCCCTGTTACTATGCTGACACTCCTTGAGGCGCGCGTAGAACACAACGCGCCGTCGACCCGGGCATAGTTCATGGTCGGACAGCGAGTCGCCCGAGTGCCTTTAGAGCTACGAAATTTAACGATGTGTAATAATTAGAAATACATAATTTTTGTAATTTCTATATTTACAATATTTTAGTGAGTGGAAATACTTTGCTTAGTATTTTTGGTAATTTTGTTATTATTGTACCAGTAAACCGCTGAAATTAATATTGCTAAAAAATTTCGTAGACGGTGCTACGCGGTTTTCAGCAGTTTTATTTTTATGGAGTCTTAACAGAAGATGATTCTCTGCTGTTACTCGTAGCAGTATAATAATATGAATTGTGATAAAATGTATAAAGTGGAATGGATAGATAGAAATAGAATAAATAAATAAATTAAAACAATTCCATCAGGGAACAAACTATTGTATGTACGATTTACAAGTAGTTGTTCCGGTTCTGGGTGTGTGTATGTGAAGTGTGAAGTGTGTGTGTGTGTGTGTGTGTGTAAGGGAGACATTTTGTGGGGCATCATATTTATATATTTTTATTAACTTGAGGTTGAAATGATGATGATTGTAATCTGTCATCAGTGACTGTGATGATGTCAGTAGAATGAAACACCTATTATGATCTTACAGACCATTTGCCCCTTTTTTCTGTGTATATTTTATTGTGCTATAATAAATTGATATTTATACTTATGATGTTATAGAATACTGTTTGTGATAGATTATGATAATAGACCATATTTATAATCTAGTTTCAAGAGTCTATTCAATGGTGGGTGTTTATTATGGTGTCTATTATGATATCTCAGAAAAGGCTATTTCTTTTGGTGGAAAAAAAATAATTGAGCGGTTTATGATTCGTTTGATTTCTTCTTGTTATTGTTCTGTGTCCCAACATTGGGAAGTTTATAGGTTTATAATAATTGTTCTGAATGTTATTGAGTCTAGTTAAGGTTTATGAGTTTTTAACTGTACTGTTGAGCCAACAAATGCCGAGACAAATATGAAAAACATTTTTTTTATTGATAACATTAAGTTTTCGCAAACCCTTAATAAAGTGACGGGGCCTGTAGAGGGCCAAAGCCTGCCGCGGTCGCAGGTCTAACGAATTACCGTGACCCCGGTACGTAAAGGGCTAGCCAGTACAGGTCTGACAGTTCCTCCCGCCCTGCCCTGGGTGAGAGGACTCATTTGATGATTTTACCACGCTACAAAAAATCTATACTAAATATTATAAAGCTAAAGAGTTTGTTTGAATGAATGTTTGAATGAACGCGGAAGGCTATAGGCTATATAACATCACGCTCCGACCAATAGGAGCCGAGCAGCGAGTGAATCCGCGGGGGAGGCTAATCTATATACAACATTATTTTTTGTTTATGCGAAACCCGATACACCTGTCTAGTATTTTTGTGTAAAGAATCTATGTACAAAATTTTAAAACCGTATCATAAAAAATCACAAGGTTATAAGTTTGTATATTACCTGGTTGTCCATTCAAAAACATGCTCATTTCGCGGTACAACCGCGTAAACTGCGTCTCCTGTGTTATACACTCGTGATAATAGCTTGGCAATAGGTACCTAACCGTACGGTGATTGTATTGTAATTATCTGGTAATAAAATTTAATTAAAATATTTTTGAAATAAAATATAACATGGTGTAAAAATTATTGGAATCGAATCAGTTACTGATTCTGAACAAACTAAATTCAGGTTTCGCATATACTAAAAATAGTGTTGTATATAAAAGGAGAACTGACTGACTGACATATCAACGTACAGCCGAAACTACTGGGGCTAGGAATGTGAAATTTTGCACACGGCTTCCTATTATAATGTAGGGGAGCACTAAGAAGGGGTTTTTGGAAATTTAACCTTTAAGGGGGTGAAAAGGGGGAATTAGAAAAGTACGTAACCCACGCGGACGAAGTCGCGGGCAAAGTGCTAGTATTAGACAAAACGAGGAGACAAATTAGCAGAATATATTTGAGAGACGCATTGGATTGTGTATAATTAGCACCGCCGTGAGGTCGCAGATGTCTTCCTATTTCATCCCCTTATGATTATTGAGGCGTGATGTTTTAATTAGGACCTGGTTTAGTTACCAGACTTTTTTTTTATCGTAATAAAATCAGCAAATGAGTCCTCTCACCCAGTGCAGAGCAGGAGGGACTGTCAGACTTGTACTGACTTAAATCCATGGTGTCGTTCAATAGGCCTTTACGTTCCGGTTTCACGATAAATCGTTAGTCCCGCGACCAGCCAGGCCAGTTACCAGACTTAATTAGAATCTGTCATTTTACGTGTTAAGGAGTTCTAAAAACCACTTTATTTAAACTTTGCCCCACTCAGCGATCTGCGAGTTACTCGGAAATTATCACGCAGGTATGTAATACGAGGATTAAAGATATCCTATTCCGGATTCCTATTAAAGAGAAGAGTGAAAGGTTATGGGGCAGACCTTGCCCAGCAGTGGGGCAAAACATGTTAAAAAAAACTGAATACAAAGATATTTTGAGGATAGAAACATTCTGCTGCGAGCGGGGTTTGAACTTGCGTCTTCTGTATTGGTACTCCAGACGCCTTACCAATTCAGCTATCGTAACCATTAATTTGGAAGCTAAATTTTTCAATCACTTGTTTTTTTTTAACGCTTTACACGCTTCCAATTTTTCTTTCCTCAAAGTATCTTTGCGAAGACGCGACGCAGGCGTTATAGCGTATTAATACTCGTAAATACGAGTAACTTTAACTAAATACAGTATTTTACTGAAGAAAAGTAACATTTTCTTAAGGGAAGACGTTTCTGGTCGCGGGACTCACGAATTACCGTGACCCCGGAACGTAAAGGGCTATTGAAGGACACCGTGGATTTTAGTCAGTACGAGTCTGACGGCCCTTCCCGTACTGCCCTGCGTGGGAGGACTCATGTGATGATTTTGCCACGTAAAAAGAAAAAGGAAGACGTTTCTAGATAGAAACTATTCAATTACAAGCGGATGAATGCTTCAACGCCTCAAATCGATTGATACCTACATAGATACAGTTCCTGGAATCCATTAGGTTTCCAAGGAAACTGAAACTGAAGATTTTCCAAGAATTTATGAGCCAAAGAGCCAACATGATATTGCTACAGTAACAGCGTGGCCCACGTAAACGAAAAGGTCAAACTGGGATAAAAACTCGCGACTCTCTAAAACTATAAAATTATGACACGGGAAGATTAAATTGGGATAAAATTTATCCTATGCATCCAGGTTTGCGAGCATGCGGGCGGCGACTCGCTGTCCGACCATGGACCATGCCCGGATCGACAGCGCGTTGTGTTCCACGCGCGCCTCAAGGAGTGTCAGCATAGTGACGGGGCCCCCTGTAGAGGGCCAAAGCCTGCCGTGGTCGCGGGACTCACGAATTACCGTAACCCCGGAACTTAAAGAGCTATTGGAGGACACCGTGGATTTTAGTCAGTACGAGTCTGACAGTCCCTCCCGCTCTGCACTGGGTGGGAGGACTCATTTGATGATATAACCACGTTAAAAAAAAGAAACGTATCCAGATTTTGATCTATAAAAGGCGCTGATGTTTAGAATGTTTGCGATTCTGTGAGAAGACAGAATTAAGGGAGTAATTAGTATTAATGTAGTTAATAAAGTCTCCAAAATCTTTCGACTTTGGTATCCATTGAGGCGTGCCTGTCTACTAACCTCAATGGATTTGTATTGCAAAAGTCGCCTGGATGCCAAAATCGTAAGGTATCGGAGACTTGCGTCGCCATGTATGTGAAGGGTCTCAAGCGTCTTTAGAAACTTCAGCTATCTTCACGCTATCACCAAAACTAACCAAGCAGACACAACTTCCCAACAAAACAATAAAACCCATAAGCGTGTGTTCATCAGACTAATTGAAACAATAATGTTTCTGAGATAGCATCGCACACACACACTGACATCGACGAAGGTCGCCCGTAACTCGCGATTGAGTTACAGAGTACAGCGGGGCTAAAAAGGACACTTTAGCAACATCACAATATGAAATGCAATCTTATTTCTTTTTCGTATGGGGATTAAGTTATTTAAGCCGCCTCTGGGAACAACACAGCTCTTGGAAATGGCTTTGGACTTACATTTATCTATATTTCATATTATAAAGCTGAAGAGTTCGTATGGTTGAACACGCTAATCTCAGAAACTACTGGTTCGAATTGAAAAATTATTTCTGTGTTGGATAGTTCATTTATCAAGGAAGGCTATAGGCTATATAACATCACGCTAAGACCAACAGGAGACGAGCAGCGGAGGTGAAACTTTGGAGAACAGATAATTTATTATATAAGTCGTTCCTCACGATGTTTTCCATCACCGATGTCATTGATGTCCAAGAATAAACTTAGAAAGTACATATGAATTGAAAAAGAAACATTGATACTTGTCTGGGTTTGAACTCGCAATCTCATAAGAAGCGAGTGCTTAAACTCCGGGCCATCATTGCATTACTATGGAATTCGTAAAATGGAACATTCTATTCTATTGCTCAAGCAATACAGTATATTTTTGACAAAGAACAGTTGTATCGCAGTTCTATAAGTAAGTAAAATTGCTTCTTTTATCATCAAATCATCAAATGAGTCCTCTCACCCTCACACACTTGTACTGACTAAAATCCATGGTTACCTGATAAGTCCTCAGACCCCGGTAGCAACATTGCTAAAGTCGCATTTGTAGATCGCCTGACTAAAAGGCTAAAAGTTTCAACTTTATGTGGGTAGTGTGATTTTAGTAGGTTACATCACGGTTGTCTGCTCTGAAAAGGTGGGTAGAGCGCGACGATAGTGAACCCACGGTTAAACAATATTTCAGCAGGTCAAATACTAAGGCCCACTTGCACCACAAACCACTGAACAGGTTTAGCGCTAAACTGATTTAAAACATCGTTCTGTCTCTGTCAACTTCAAACAATTTGACAGGGATACAGTGATATTCTAAGGCAGTTTAGCGCTAAACCCGTTTAGTGATTGTGGTGCAAGTGGGCCTAAGAGTACTTCATAAATCTGAAAATAGTACCTTTGACTGACAAGTAATTATTTTTAAGAATTCATATGTGATGAAGAGATGAGGATAATGTCCTGCAGGCTTGTTACAGTGAGTGAAAGAGACAGAGCTATACAAGTCGTCTAGCGCCACCTCGTTCACTCACTGGAACAAGCCTGGTTTTAAGACGTCATAATACGGCCCCTGAACTGGCAAAGTTTGTGGGACTGTTTTAAAAGGTTTCCGCGGCATGGGAACGCAAATGGCAACCAAAGGCACAGGGTGCTGTTTAGACAGTAAGCGACCTTGCTCGTGACACGATTCGTGCGATTTGCAATTTCTATTAACTAAAAATTAAAATCTACGTTGCTACTACAATATACAGGGCAGAGCGGGAGGGACTGTCGGACTCGTACAGACTAAAATCCACGGTGTCCTTCAATAGCCCTTTACGTACCGGAGTCAGGTAATTCGTGAATCCCGCGACCCCGGCAGGCTTTGGCCCTCTACAGGCCCCGTCACTATGCTGACACTCCTTGAGGCACGCGTGGAACACTACGCGCCATTGACCCAGGAATGGTCTATAGTCGGTCAGCAAGTAATTAATTAATTCGACTGTCTGGTAAAATTATCAAATGAGTCCTCCCACCTATGACGGGAGGTTCAGTCAGACTTGTACTGACTAAAATCCACAGCGATCTTTCAAAAGCCCTTTACGTTCCAGGGTCGCGGTTACCTAATGAGGCAGTCCCGCGACCCCCGTTTATTTAACGTTAAACAAGTTTTTTGAATCCCCTATAGGTTTTGGAATATTTATAACCTGAAATGTCCTACTCCTCCACTATTCTTTTCTGATTAATTTCGTTGCAGGATCCAAGACAGGTAAATTCATTCTCCGGGACACGTCGAGCTTCATTGTCTCGGTGCTTTTCTGGTTGGTTGCCACTGTTGATTCTGGCTTACAGGAGTTGCAGTGGTTAGGGAATAGTGTGGTGGCTTTGTCCCAAAAAAAAAACCTGAAATGTGGTTTAAATATTTTACAGTATTTTTTTTCACATTTCCGTCTAACCGAAGCGTCCTTCTAGAGGGCCAAAGCCTGCCGGGGTCGCGGGACTGTACGAATTGCCGTGACCCCGGAACGTAAAGGGCTATTGAAGGACACCGTGGATTTTAGTCAGTACGAGTCTGACAGTCCCTCCCGCTCTGCCCTGGGTGGGAGGACTCATTTGATGATTTTACCACGAAAAAAAAAAAACAAATCTTCCTATCTTTCAAAGCGCACCGCCCCACAATAAACCAGTTGTTTCTAACCGTTAAGAAGTTAAACCACGCCACATCTAAGACCTTTAACGTGCTAATGAGCCACATAATTGACTAATTACTGTCGTAATGTTTTAATAACAACAGTCTGTGCTGCCAGGCTCCTTTCCGCGTTTTTGTCGTTATACGTGGCGACGAAGAGGTTGGTTTTATGGAAGAGATTGCTAATGCGTGTAGTTGGGAGAAGGATTTTAGAAAAATAAAAAGTATTGAAGTTTCTTCTCTCTATTTGTTGTAGTGAAATACCAGAAGTCCACTCCATCTCAAGTAATTTTTTTGATTTATTCAGTGGGCTTTTCAAAAACTTATTTACTTTTATCTTTATTGCAATCCTCCTTACAAACGTTTTTTTTTAATACTATCTCGCTTCTTTAGTTTTTTTCACTCGGAAACTGAATTATTCTTCGCTTCCTATTTGCCTGTTTATGTAAACTATTAAGAAAACGTATTACAAAGCTATTGTTAGAAAAATACGACATTCTTATTTTTGGTTTTCAAACTGTTTTCCAATATCAAAAGAATACTTTAGGCAGTACCAGAGTCAAATCCTCCCAGAAACCATGAATCAGTTGTAACATAATAAAAATGCAGTCTTAAAAAACATAAGCACAGAATTCTCGCCATAAATAATTCCATACCCTATTTAGGAAAGAATCTACTGTACGGACAAACCAACAAGGCTTGTCACATCCAGACATCTTATTTCCCAGTACAAAAATGTGAGTAAAGCAATGAAAACCCAGCTGGTTCGCGGATTGCCCACCGATTATGTAATAATGTTTAGGCCCCTCTCCCACGGAGACTTTCTTGTAGCGAAACGAAACGCGCTACAGCATGGCTACTAACGCGCGTAGTAATCTAACGTTAACTTCGTCGGAATTACATTGCGCAATAGAAGCAATGCCAACACGCAATAGAAGTGATGCCAACGCGCAAAAGAAGCGATGCAAACGCGTTACAGCATCACATCTGTATCAATGTAAACGCACGACCGTATCGGACGACATCGGGGAGAGAAGAAAACAGAGGGAAGCTGGCGCGTGAGTGGAGAACTAGTTACTAAATCGCGTTTTCATCGCGAGAGAAGCGGAACGGTATAACAATTGAGATTCGACATATGAGAGTTGTGGTGTAGACGAGGGCATACAGCTAGCGCCCGCGTCGCGACTGTATCGATTCGAACGCGCGACAGCATCTCTACTGCACCGCTACAAAAAGTCGCGGTGAGCGAGTGGCCTAAGTAGTTTTCCTGCCACCAGACTAATGTCCTGAAGTACTCTAAATAGCTATTTAAAATAGTCTAATATACTTAAATTAGTAATATTATTTAGAAACTGCGGAGTCTACGTGAAAAGCGCATGATTTGACATTTGTTTTAGTTTGCAACGAGTTGGGAAGTTAGTGAATTGAGCATGTTATTATAAGGTTGAAATTATTATTATATATCAGACTGTCAGACTCGTGCTGACTAAAATCCACAGTGTCCTTCAATAGCCCTTTACGTACCGGGGTCGTGGTACATCATAAGTCCCGCGTCCAGGTTACTGTGACCCTTGAACGTAAAGGGCTATTGAAAGATCACCGTGGATTTTAGTCAGTACAAGTCCCGTACCGCCCTGGGTGGGAGGACTCATTTGATGATTTTCCCATGTGAAAAAAGGGTGGGTTACAGTGCTAATGACCTCGGTTAAAATTAAGTTATTTTATTTGTAAACTGTATGTAGCTACTTGAAACTTTATTAGCCCACAAAATTTCTTTTATTTTCATGTATATTTTGTAGGGCTTTGCTTTTTCAACTTATGTATTCTGAAAACTTCGAGAGTTTGAGGAATCCATAGTATGTTTCTCTTGTGGTTAAATTAATTGTGAAATTAAAGCTATTTTACATGGGTTTTCAGTATTGTGTAAACCAGGTTGTCGTTGTTATAATGGGATTTATCTGAAACTATTATCTGTGTTTATTTCCCGGAATATAATATAAAATAATTACAAAGTATAATTTCTTTAAAAACACATTTTTTAAAGCCCTAAAAGCCCATTAACATTCAAATAACTGTTTAATTATTATTTTTGTTCCTCTGAAATCAATAAACAAAAAGATTATTGAGTTAACTAATTAGTGACGTCACAGTTTGCTTTGCCAAACAAAATCTATGGGAGAGTAGCGTTTTGAAAGCTTTGAAAAGGTATGTCAATTGATTAATCGCAAATCTTAGAATGTATAGTTCAATTTAAAAATAAACTGTACAAAAAATTTGAAGTTTTTTGGAAAGTTAGGTTTTAATTTTTTTAACTGGTAATATTGATTTTAATATGTAAAGAAGGTTCTAAAAAAAAAATGAATTGACATTCAGACTTCCCACTTCCTCATTCGAATTACGTAACAACAATCCCCAGCAACAATTTCGCATAACGACAATTCCAAAAAAAGGTTGACAACATGCCAATCTTTTTACAGTCGACCTCATAATAAAATTTTATTTTTCCGCAAGTCGAACCTACGTCTGTCGCTCACAGGACCGAATCCCACGTATATTAACCACTGAACCGAAGAGTTGTCAGTTTCAAAACCAGAATCTGTCGACGAATTATTTCCAGTGAAAAATGTAGCCGGCGGAAAAAATGGCGAAATAAGATTTGGCGTAATTTGTGAAACGGACAATTTGTTTAGTGAAATTATTTCGTAAATTATTGAAGGTTTCTTTATTTTTAAAGTCTTATTAGCCTTGGCTTGTTCTTAAGTGCTATAAATAAATGTCAATTAAATTTCGCTATTTAGTAAGCGATAAAGTTCTTCTTAATTGAGACATGCTGAACGCAATAAGCTGATGAAAAAATAAATATAAATGTCTATTTTTAATTGGCATTTATAGATGTTGAATAAGTCGACACCTGACATTTACAAAGAGGCTTTTTGAAAAAATAATTCTTTAAGGAAACCCGTTTTGTAATCGAAGACACCGAAACGCACCCGGATCTCGGAAACTAGAACAAAAACTTCTTCCGTCTAAGACGCCATGACACTTTTTTGTCGACCTAAGATGGCGAGTGACGTCTACACGCTAAAACAAAAGAAAGCCCCACCCACTTACGGCAAAAATAACACATAATCATGCATGCGAAAAAAAATTAAGCAAATAGCTTTAAACTGGCAGGGAAACTGCGAAAAAGCACGAACGCGTTAAATCAACAGTCGCAGTGAATCAACAAATAGGAACAACGAAAATCCCGAATTCATGGGACCGGCGGGGACTACGTAGCATAATCCCGGCACAGCGGGCATGCAAACTCGTAACAGTGGCACATTTACCGGGGAAGGCATCAGACGAACACTTGTTGCTTCCGAATGCCAACTTCACGTTTCCAGACGCTGCTAAACTTCGCCAACCGCCACCAATTACTCGCACAACCGAATTAGAATTCCGCAACCGAAATTCGATTTTCAAAATTGACTTTAACCAACTTTCGCGTGAACTAAGCAAAACTTTTTTAAACTGTACACGAGTATAAATATTATTTAAATTTAAAATTGCAACGAATAACTGGCTGATAACAAAAATATCGGATATTTAAAAGCACCTATTTATTTCACTGAACACTTCACTACGGCGTCTTGGTCTTAAGACGGGAGTTCGCGACGCACATTACAAGACGTTCGTTCTAAAATTTGAATTTTAGGGTCCGGCGGTTAGTATTTGTCTTTGGAAAATTGTATGCACTTGTGTTGTAAAGTTCGAATTTTGAATTTAGTTTTTCGGAAACGTTAGTAGTAGTTGGTGACTAGATATTGAATAATTTTGCTCCTGATTGCGGGGAGAGAAGTTGCATTAGTGCACGCCGTCCCGGTTGCAACAGGTTGTTTGGCAGAGAGCAGTAGGGCGCATGCGCGCTGCCGCGACCAGTGCACCGCTCTATAATGGTCGCAGATGAATTTCGATTAAGTATAGCTTTCAGATTTTAAGTTTTTGGGAAAATAGGAGTAATTTACCGTTTTTACTTTTTGAGCAATAATAAATAATTGATTAAGTAAGAAAACTCTTTCCTAAATTGCCAAGTTTGTTCAAGAGAAAATTTAAAAAACAACTTTTGGACACTCATCGTCATATTTGAAACATACCATGTTATTTATTTTGACAGAATACGTTCAGTGAACTCTCTTGTAAATTGCAATTGTGATCATTGTGAAATAATCCAAAAATTAAGTTTCAATTAGAAAATCAATTTGTAAAATAGGTATGTTTTCCTGCAATTTTTAAATAAAATCGTTACTACTCTGGTTTTTGCTGAAGTAACTTTTGAAACATGGAGTTTGGGACACGGGAGATCGATAGACAACATATTTTTGCACTCAATTATAGATCTGCTCAAAAATCTAAGTTTTTTAATTTTTTGATGATTTAAAACTTTACCTTACTTTACCAAGATCAATTTAAATATAAAAAAAATCCGTTTCTAATAATTTTATTCAACATTCTCAAAGAAATTACTAATATAGAATTTCCGTTACCCCTTCATCTTAGTTTTACCAATTAATGAATTTAATTCTTTTGGAAAAAAACATCACACATAAATATTTAACGAGCAAAAAATTCCTTTACATGACGTCAAATCTGCGACCAATGTCGATCGTATCCTGCAACGCTCTTGGCCTCTACACCCACATGTAGAATTAGGTACAGCGATAGCTACTACACCCTTATCTCTAGCGCCGAATTCTAATCATTTCTTATCACCACGATGAGTTTTCGACACATTGTGGGGATTAGACTGGTGATCATGCGTTGTGATTCGTGTAGAATTAGGCATGTTTAGTGATAGCGTCTACAGTTATATCTTTAGCGCAGAATTCTAATCATATCTTATCACCACGATAAGTATTTTACTCTTCGTGATGATGAAACTGGTGATCTTGCCTTGTGATTCGTGTAGAATTAGGCATGTTTAGTGATAGAATCTACAGTTTTATCTTTAGCGCCGAATTCTAATCATTTCTTATGATTATGAGGTGATTAAAACTGATGATATATAAATGATGATGTGTGTAAAAAGAAGGGCAATCGTTCAAACTTTGTATTTTGTATGCCGAATTCGAGCTACTACATTTATTTCTAGCACCATAAGCAGTAAAAAAACGGCACACGAAAAGATTTCATGGCTTTTGCCCAGAAGTGGGACGATACAGGCCAAAGAAAAAAAAAGTATTGCTGAAAAAACCATTATGAGTTTTATAACCTTTTTGGTGATTAAAGCTTCATAATCTCATACTTAGGTGATATAGTAGTAAACTTATATTTTAAACAACGAATGTCGATGCTCAAAATGTGTATCTGATGCGTGTATAATTATTCTAGTGATTTAATTTAGGAAGCGTGTCTGCCAAAGTTTATTATTACTTATTTTTCACGCATTACTAATCACCAGTTTAAGCACCACTTTCTAGGCGTATCTGATGGTTAGTGAAACGCTAAATGAAAAACTTATTTGGAATCCCGCATGACCTTTGTTAAAAAACGTTGTAGCCATGCAACAGTGAAATAATGGCGACCACCTAAAATTGTACAACGACTGACCCCATGACCCAAATACAGGAATATATACCACTTGGTCGGAGGCCGAGCCTTATTTTTATTTTAGTTTTTTATTAGTTACAGTCTGATTTTCAAATAATTGTCCATCTTCAAGGTTAAGCCCTGGTTGTCATGTTTGGTCTGAGAACAAAAGAAAAAGAAGCTCGAAATTCTGACAACCAGTCTTACCATGGGGTATCGTATTTCCCAGTTACTGCGTCTTGGCTGTCAGATAGGCAGTAGCTTTATGTATAATACTGTTTTCAGTTGCATCTGGCTCAACTAAAAGCCGACCCAATATAGATCGGGAAAAATGTAGGCAAATGACCCAAAGTAAGTACGAACGATAATGTTTTTCAGATAGCTACAAACTTGTGGTGATAAAGTCAAGGTTCAATACTGAATAGTGTTTCACTATCGATCACATCAACTCTTACCATCAGGAGAGTGGTCAAACACAAACCTATGGCTAAATCAAAATAAAGTTAAATAAAACCGGGGTACAGATGACCAACACTCTCAAACCCAGACCTGGCACAAGCCTCACAAAAGTGCGCAATAACCCTCCAAACTCTATTCAAAAGCTAACTCTATATACGTTTTAGGGTTAAAACGAGAATCGCAATAAGGCCGTAAAACAAATAAACACACAAACAAAATTCATACAAGTTGCTGTACAAAATTTTCACGAACTAACGTTACTGGAGTAGATATGGAACAGAGACTTAACTTCAAACAATGTGCAATGCAGTATTGAAGCCTTTTTACATTCCTTTTTCTTGGATGGCATTTCTACTTGACAAACAAATTACTTCAGCTTCATAGAAGTGCAAAAGATAAATATAAAAAACGTTATGTAGCACAAACAAAAGTTTATGTGCTCGTACCTATTAAAGAAAAAATACATAATTATTTGTTTCTGAGTTGGAAAACTATAAATACGAACTAAGTTTGCTATATGTGTATAGTCTACAGACATTATCCATTGTTTGAGAAGGCCAGCCAGTCTAGCAATATTTCTAATGATTCAATTCGTGAATGAATGATATAAGAATAGCTACTGACGTTTTGGTGGAAATTCACGAATTAACAAGTGAATCATTTGGCATAATGCTACGTGGCCGTTTTAGACCAACTGGGGCAAGTTGGTGTATGTCAAAATACTTCGATTATTTACTTATAGAACAAGGCGTCACGTTTTCTCATTATTATTCGAACCGTAATTATAACAATTATCAGAAATACTAGTTCTTTCTTTTTTGTGTGAGAACGTGGCGACCTCTTAGTGTCAGAGCTAATTAAGCCTCTGACACGAAGTGTCCATTACGATTGCTACATTTATAATGATAAAAAACTGCTAAAACCCTTCCCCAAAGAGCTCCACCACGAACTTCCACGAATTCCCGAACTTTTACGCTAGTGTATAAAGTTCAGTCTCTGTCGCCTATTTACTCCATGTCCGACACTGTTGCTTCAGTGAGCGAGTATGTAACTGGTTTCACTGGATATTTTTAGTGTGGCAAGATAAGCGCAGGTTTCGTGTAGTGTTGCTCTTTTATAAGCTGGCAATTGTGACAATGAGGGTATTTTTCGTTGGTAATTTATGAAATTGTTGAACGAATTGTCTTGTTTTAAGAGCTTTGAGATTGGTCGTTTGAAGTAATTCATTATAGTTTTTCGTAATTATTTATAATTCTTGCTAGTAAATATTGATTTAGTTAAATCTTAAGCCTTTGTCAAACAGACAGGCGTGGCGAATGCGAAGCGTGACGTTTTTATTTGTAATGTATGGAATGGTTTGAATCCAGTCACATAGAAAAGCGAAAGCGATCCGATACCGTGACAGAACTATCGGACTGACGTCTCGTATCGGTTCGGTATCGCTTCGGACTCGCCTGTCTGTTTGACAAAGGCATTAAAGTTCCATATACTTATCAATAACCTATGAATGCATTTTTTTAAATATTTTTATGCATTCTTCGAATTTTGAAATTCTATTTTTCATAATCTTTTTTTTTAACTTTTTATTTTTCGATCAAAGAATTTTTAAATCTAATTCTCCGTTGTTGGTTTTAAATCTAGAACTTGGGACTCGTTTGCTGGTTATGATCAATAAGGTTACTTTCAGCTATCTTTTAACTTAAAATATATTCTGAAGACGTTGATCCATAAATGTCTAGCTGCAAAATAGTACCATCGTGTCGTCCATAGTTCAGATGAAACGTGGCCTTTTGCGTTACTAAAAAGAACCATAAACTAGACTTCTTTAGATAATCTAGATCACTCACCCAATATGTAGACCATGTTCTTAGTCCAGCGCTGCAGCTCCTTGCGTATTGCGCGACGTTCTTGTTGGCAACGCGCGATCGAGCACTCCGCCATGGCATTCGTGCAACAACCCTGGAACAAAATAGGCGGTTAGACTTCCAGTCTTTCAATACCTGCCTTACTATTTCTCAACTATGTCGGAGTATTCCGGAGTATATGGATGAAAACAAAGGCCATAGAAATAAAAAATAAGTTTCTAAACCGTAACCAACCAGAGATATGGCGGTTTTAATTTTGTTCTAATCAGGAGTGGTTTACTCCCGATTAGAACAAAATAAAATCCGTTATATCTCTGGTTGGTTACGGTTTAGATTTTTTTAAATATTTTTTACGAAGTTCTTAGGTCGCGGTCTACTAATCACCAAAATTTCATTACTAGCGAAAGAAAAAAAAAATTTGATGCCAATAAGTTGCATACCCCTTTATGTTAAAGGAACTAGCTGAAATGATTACTGGCAATAGATAAAGTAACCATGGTCAATTTGTAACAAAAAAATATATATTAGGTATTATATCCACATTTTGAATATCGAAGTTCGTTCAGCTTTTAAGCTATAGGCTTCCAAATTTAAAGCGAATACTTCCAATACGCGCCAGACTTGGGAGTTGAATCTCCTGCCGGAGTCTATGTTTCCCGATAGCTACAACCTGAGGTGTGGAATTGGGCACCTGGCACCTGAGAAAAAAATTGTTGGGAGCCGTATGTGGAATAGTTAAGGTGCCATTAGGTCAGGTGCCAGTTCAGTAGGTGCCCAATGTGGACTACTTTAAAACCTTGGACTTCATGTCATGCGTGCGCACCGTCGAACACATCCTTGCTTACTATCAGCCGAGATGGTGGTTCAACTTGACCCATAAATCATCAGTCTTGAATACATCGCTCGACAGAAACTTTAAAAAATGTTAATGTGACAGTTGGGATGCGATGAGAGAATTGAATATTGCCATTCAGCAGCATCTAATCAAAAGCCACATATCAAAGCAAAGATTCTAAATATCCAAGAAGACATACCTTTCATATAAAACCCAAATCAATACTAAGAAGCCAAGAGAAACGTCCAGAAATGCACTAGACATCAAAATATACATCCTTCACGAACATAATAATCCTTTCATACATTCAGTGTACCCAAAAGACCGATAATGAATGAATGAGTAAATGGAAACAAGACCTTCAAAGACGAAGCGAATGAATGACATCAGAGAAATCAATTAATAATGTTGTAATTATTATCTGTGAGCATCCGAGAAACTTGAAATACTGTTGCTCTATCTTGTCTATGATTTACTTGAGATCTTGGTTCCCGGAAATGTTTAAATATCTTATTAGTGTATTCCGAATTTTAGCTACTACAGTTTTGTAACTGTAATTGTGATGAATCTAAAAATTCCCTTTTTTTCAATTTTTGAGACTTACAGGAAAAAAGCCTAGAGTGTGACAACGATTGAAAACCAGCCAAGTGCGAGACGAATTGACATGCAAAGGCTTCCCAACGAAAGTTTTTTTATGACATATTACGTTCAAACTATGTACTTCTTACAGGTTTTCTGAAAGACCTGTAAAAAGAAAAAAACGAAAACCTACCTATCACTTTTTTTCCTTCAGAATTTGAAATCCAGTAATTTCGGAGTTAAGGGGTATACCTACCTAGGGGTAACTTTCCTAATTTCTTGATTAAGTAATAAGAACTATTCCTTTTGATATTTTGAAAATAAATATTCGAAACCCTCGCCTTTTCATTTGACACGATACACGGTACACCAAGAAACCAAAAACGAGATTCCATTTTCAAAAAGGATATGTTTCGTTGTTTTTCCGTGTTTAGGTCTACCAAAGTCAAAAAATGATATATTTGCCAGAAAGTTGCACTGCCCAGCTCAAAAATCTTCTCGAAAATTCCACATTCTACATCGTCTATAAGTTCACAAGTTACACAACAATAATATTGGACAGTCACGTTCATTTTCATTTGCAGAATGGATATAAATTCGTTCTACAAAACCTTTGATCCGTTACACAGAAATGTTTCCCGCGACAAATAAAACCCAATATTTTTGTCATTACGACGATGAAGAGTCAATAAATAATAACTACAAAAACGCAACTTTACAGGAGGCGTAAAAAACGTTTCAAGTCCGTTTAATTATTTTTTTAGTATATTTGATTTTTTAAATGTTTTATGTAAACTGACTACAACATTATGCTTATGACTACAATATTAATATATTAATCAATGATTTTATTAGTTTTTAGATATATTTTAGATAGATTTTATTAGTATTTGTTGCCATCGTAAATGACGTAACACCACTTAGTATATATTGCAATAATTGTTTATCTTGCAAAATTAATAAGAAACAGACCTAAGATCTTTGCCAGCATGTGCATTACTCTATTCTACAATAAATAATGCAATAAAACAAAAATGGCCAAAATGTTAGATATTATATATTGACTCTTCATCGTCGATTACATTATATGGGAGTTGGACTACTGAGAAATAACTGGGTTTTTAATGGTATAAAATTTATTTAACAAAGTTTATTGTTCTCAAAACCTATTACCTCAATGTTTGGCAACATTTTGAAAGCCGAGGTCAAACTTAATTCAATACAGTCCCAGCGATCGAGTCGGCCCACTAACTAAAATTTCATTAACTCCTATTTCCTGAGCGCGCCAAGCTATCTTCGAATATCGAAGTCGGCACCTCGAACAAAATAAGAAGTGAACTCTATTCAATTACTATAACATTCATCGAAGTATCGAACCCGCGCCGGGCAATGAACCCGAAAGGAGCTAACGAAATTCTACGAAAAACCTCCGATCCTCATCAAGAACACCCCAACACCCACCGAATATGCCCGAACCACCCGAATCTGGCCCCCGAATTCTTATTTCAAACTCCAGACGAACGGGGGGCCGGGGGGTATCGCGAAACTATTCTTATTTTAAAATCTCTCTCCACGGAATATGCCACGAAAGAGGTTCTTATTTTAAAAATATCACGCTCCACCGAAATTTTCTTATTTTAAAAACTTGAGGGGGGTGCGAACGTTCTTCCGAAATCCACCCCCCCGACTCCCCTCAGGGGCCCTCGGTGGCCAGTTATGATATTCTTATTTTTTAAAATCGCTCGAAGCGTTCCGATTCTGTTATTAAGATGTTGGTGTGTGCAAGCTTTTATGAGGCCGCTTGTACGTGAGCCGGGATCACCTAAGACACAAAGGGGTATTTCGCTAAACCTATACATTGTTATGGACCGCATCGAGGTCGTTCAGTCTCGTGATAAAAGTAATAATAAAGCTTGAAAATAAATAGTAAATCTCCATTCGACATCCCTGACCTGACCCAGTTGCGAATTATGTAGCCGATTCTCGATTCACATAAATTGTAATTCCTAATTTCGCATAACGAAGTGCGAGTAGATGATTGGAAATTTAAATTTTCGTATCGTGAATTTTGATTTGTGCATATCGCGAGCGGTTGTAGAGAGTGAGCTCATCTCTACCTGATAATGAGATTGCTGGTATTAGGGCATGGCCTGAAGACACGTGTAGCGTATTGATTTGGAGGATTACGTGTGCAAGGAACATAGCGTGCCTACATCTATATCCATGTCAACCGCATTAGATTGCATTCGCATCGCACATTCGAATCGAAAACAGAATAAGCACATCTATCATTTGGAATTATTCAAACTGAAATCTCATTCTAATAAAAACAAATGAAAAAGGAGTTTTAAAAAATTCGAATCGGCGACCAATAACGCTTCCCGCCAATTTCCATGGCTGTCAAATTTGGGGCCGCCGCGCCCGCCACCCTTCCCAGATCAATTTACGATAACTCGGTTTGAGCTCCGTCCCGCTCAGCCTTAAGACGGAGCCCTATCCCCATCTCCCCGCGGATAAGTTCTAGAACTGGGCAACTGTTGAGTCGCAACACACGATATGTGGAAGTACATATTTCTTTTAATTTAAATTTATTTAGTTTAGAATATCGTGTCATTGTTTCCGATGATGTTGTCTTTTGTTTGGGGTTAATTGAACTGGCGAGTGTTTTGGAGAGATTTGAGTGCGCTGTTTTCAATTTGGGTCAGTACCAAAACTGTTAAAACTGAACACGAAAATTGTTTTTAAGTTTTTACTATTGCCGAAATTAAGCAATCTTTTATGAAGATACTTTTTTATAATTTCTAATGTTTTAGTACAAACTGTATACACCCATTCTTGTAGAAACGTAACCCCACCCACACACACAAATCGATCCGTAGCCCCCTATCTATTCGGCAGAATATCATTATCAATCCCCTAGTAAATAATACTGACCCTATTTCTACAAGATACCGTATTCTGTCTCTCAGCAGTGTCGGGACCATTCTCTCACGCGGATATGGCCCGGGACTTATTTTTAACTGTTGTGTGCGTCTTGGGTGTATGTGTGTGTGTATGGGGGTGGGGTGTGCGTATGTGTGCGTGCGTTTGAAATATTCCCCCGTAGCGTGGCGCGGGGAATTGATGTTTTTAATTAGTTTCCAACGGTTTTCGTTGGTGGCCTGCACTGCTCGATTTTATTATTATTTATTAAATTAATTTATATTTACAACAGCAAACGATGCGCAATTAAGAAAAAGAATTTTAATGTGTCGAAATTTACATAGGTAATGGAACGCTGAATGGAAAGTTTAATTGAAACATAGAGTCCGTTGAACAATTTCGTCAAAGTTGAACTGAAATATAAAACAGGGCGAGTGGAGTAACCCGGTACATTTCCTGAAAACTTTCCTTTGTAGGCGAAAATTCAATAGGCGGGAAGTTCGGTCGCGCCTGTGCCAACCGACACCCATTGTGCCGGCTAACGGACATTAAAAAGTGTCTAGTAAAAAGTATGAGACTATGACGAAATATTGTACTTATTGGAAATCATTAACAGACTGATTTTCACGTGTCAAAGTTTCACTTTTAAAACCTTATTTTGTCTTTTGTATAAAAGAAAAAGAATCTTTAACAAATCACCCATGACGAAATCGAATGCAGTTTTAAAATTCAAATCTCGCAGCCAAATACACCTGTCTGAATTTAAATTTCCGAACGTATAGAATGCATTCATTGTTACAGAATAACTATAACCAACGATTAAATATTGGACAACTGTTATTTTGCGCTTATTTTTATAAATAGTTTTTTTATTCTGTGTCAACTATGGAATTTGGCACAGAGTAACTAAATATGGCCGGTCGAAGTTTTCAGACTGGTGTTTCGTGGAACATTTTGTGTTGAATATTTTTACTCTGTGCAAAGTTGGTTTACCTGTTGCGTTCTGCTTTTGTTTTTGTTGATCGCTAGTTTTGGCGTTGGCCGCCGTTTGATACGAGTTTATCATGAACCGAGTAAAGGCTTATACGTTGTTCATATTTTTTTTTATTGTACCGTTTTTGTTCGAATTTCGAACGTCGGTTTTCGCACTTGCAAAATTTGTTTTATGAACAGGCTTAGCCCAACGGTTTTTTGTGCCAGTATTGGATTATCTTTTAGTAGCGTTTTTAAAACGGTAGCTTTTCGGATTTAGAATACGATAGCTATTATTTCTGTGAGCTCTATTAGCCAGTCATAGACGTGCTAACTTTTTTACCCTTATCAATTTTTAGTACCTTTTATTTGCCTTTCATTTTGAACGGCCAATCAGTTTTCAAATCACTTATCTACCTTATGATTTGTTGAAATGTGGGTGTACTCTTAAATACTCGTCTGCCTATACCCCGATATCACAGGCGTGATGTTATGAGCAGTAGTTAAAAAAGTCATGTCGTCTTCTACATTATTTCCACATTATAAACTTAGACTTTAAAATGTCTACAATAAGTGAATTTAAAGCAGACTAAGTTTACTGTAGGCTGTGTTAAATTTGCATGGCCGCTTTCAGACCTGTTGCGTTGCCATAGCACGTAAATTTATTTGGTGACAGTGCTGCGATTCTCTCTCATCTTGTTTACTGAGTGTTATGTCAGTTTTGGTGACGTATGGTGTGTTTGAACTTAGAATATTGCGTTACTACGATGTAACTGTAAGAAGTTCAAAGATTTTTACTATTCAGTATTGCTTTTTTTATTGCCGTTGATAATAATGATTCCAATTTCAAATCTATTATTTTCATTGCCTCAGTACAAACAAAATCGTCTCATACTGTTATAAGTAGACATTCGATTTTAAAATACAAATTGCATTCTACCAAAAAAAAAACTTAACAACGTTTTTTTTAAAACTCGAACCGCATTCTCAATTCCATTTCCTTTTACCAGCCAGCACCAAATTTCGAATTAAGAAAAAAAAGCACTAGAGATGACCAGACCATATCCCGAAAAAGTCTTATCCGAGTTTATCCCAAGTTCGTATAGGGTGACGGAAGTGGAAGGGTGTCGGGTGGGGGGGGGTGTTCCTCCGCGCCTGTGTGAAAGAATGCCGGAGAATCAATACAGCGGTGCACATTAAATTGGCCAGGGAGAGGGAACCACCCTTCGTCAATTTTTTCGGTAATTTTAGATGTTTAGTTTTTTTGTTAGAGGGGTGGATTATGATTATGTTGTTTCCGATTAGGGGAGATAGTGTTTTAAGTATCTAGAGGACTTAATAAGTTCTTTTTTTAATTTTTGAGTCTTTGTCGAATAAAAGTAGAATGAGTCTGTATTTGTCTCATTCGAAGAAAAACTTTTATTGAAGAAAAACAAAAATGGCGTTATCAATAGACACATTCAGTTTACGATTTTATTAGGATCTAAAAAAAATTCCCAGTAAAAGCTTTTGTAGGTTTAATTTTTATATCACACTGAATAACATATAAATGCTACTTATATTGGTACTTAAAATATACTTAAAGAACCTATGTTCCTTCGTATTTCAGTATTAAATTCAGTGAAATTCTTCAAGTAAGTACAAATATATTTACACAAGACAACTGTGTATAAAGGCTATTGAGTTTGAGTTTGATTTCGTCGGAAACGGAAGGCGTCTTCCGCGAAGCCTGTTGCTTTTGTGACTAACTTGAGGCACGGAACTTGTGTGGAAGAAAATAACTGGAACTTAGAGAAAGATGGTGTTATTTTTTGTTTTACAAAAGTAAGAACTTAAATACTAAAATGTATTGTTGGAAATTGTTGTTGGTTAAGAAAAATAAAAATAAATACTACAATTTAAAAAGAAAATTAAAAACTCAGAATCTAGATAAGAACTACATACGAAGTCAGTTAGAAAAAGGTAGTTGGTAATTTTACTCCAAAAGAAAATATTTTTGTTTTCGTATCCGACTTTTTCATGCAAAACACAACACTAGTTTTATCCGCTAAACCGTCAAGAAAGTGATAAATAAATCTCAAGATTGAATTTCCCGCTCATTCCACAACATTTTTAAAATAAGAAGAGCGCGCGTAACGGACGCGTTATGGACATTGTACGCATTTCTTTTTGCCCCTTCACTTCCATGCTCGCCTGGTATTTATCATGGAGGCTAAAGTTTTGAAGTATTCCTGATTTTAGTTCATGTAGTGGAGAACAAGTTAATTTATAAATCTGAACCTATGTTAAATAAAACACCAAAAATGTTATTTTCGTCACATAATTAAGTAGTGAAAAAGTATGAGAATGATGAAAAAAAGATTTGCTCCGCAGATTCCAAATGAATGCGCAACAGGACAGTAAAGTGGCAAAATCTGTATGTTTATGAGTACTATTACACTGCCTAACTCTGCAAGCTTTATGTTTATGTAATTAAAAAGCCCTAGTACAATCTGAGACCACGTTTTCAAATAAAAAACACAATTTTTAATAACAATATGACAATAGCGACTGCTAATTCCAGTCACAATCAAAATAACAAAGTGTACAAAAACTTTATAAAACACCGACCTATTTTCTTAGTGCTTAATTGTCACGGAGGGAGAAACGGGGAAAAGTGAACAAAAATAGCCCAAGTTTTCTTTCCGCAGACTGAAAAATCTTAACAAAAAACTTGAAATAAAGGGTAGAAATGAGCCATCAGTGCACCAACAATGGTAGGAAAAACAGTCGGGTGAAATTGGTCATAATGAGTGTCTTCTGGCCCACCTCCCCCCCACCCCATTTTCCCCTTTGGGTCAAGCGGGGAAATAAAATTTTAAATTGAAGCCGTGAAAAAGACAAAAATGTTGGGACCGGGAGACTTGAGGCTGGGGCACACCGGGTCTCGTATAATTTTTATTTAATACTTTTTCAAGCTTTTTCAATATCAGAGGCCAGTCGTCGGTGATAACATTACCTTTGTGGGTTAAAATGAAAATGCTTGTGGAATTTGTAGTAAATGTATTTACTCTAAATAAATTGGTAATGCAATAGGCATTTCCAATTTATTTTTCAATATATAAATTATGTGGATTTTGTTAGTTAAAATTTAAGGCAGTGTTGAAACGCACTTGTAACCCTGTCATTACAACATTATCTTCGTTCTTTACTAGACCCGTTCATTGGAAATGTTTTTGAAACATTTCTTTTTAATATTGTAACGCGGCTAAGTGTATACCAAACTTTATAAGAAATGAACTACGTCTAGGGAGAAAATGGAAATTATTCAGCGAATTTAGTATAAATGTATATGTGGAGTAATATACATAATCTTTTATACATTTTAAAAGGACTGTCGAAAAACGTTAGTTTTTCATTCTCTCGTTCTATTTCATTCATTCACTCTTGAACATTTGAAAATGTAATGTCAGCTATTCGAAATCGAAATATGAAATAAAAAGAAGTTCGAATTGGATTCTCTTTGGTCTTTTTGTAATGATTCTTTATTCGAAATTCGAAATGTTAGGCATTGGAATTTGTTCGTACTTTTTATTCTTTTGTAGTCTGTGTTGGTTTTCGGTACTGTTTAACGAATTTACTTTAGCTACGGTTTTTTCTACTATTTCTAAATAAGATGCGGTTGAATCGGTACTGACTAACTGCGGACACTGAACACGGACAAATACTGGAGTACTTTTTAAGTAAGAATTTAAATGAATATTAAAAAATAATAAGACGAATAATTTCATTACTCACGGAGTATGTTACAAGTACAGTCACGAGCAATAATATGTAAACACTTAACAAAATTCAAACGCAATTTACTCGTAAAATACTGGTTTCCACTTTGAAATAAGACCTATTTCGTAATAGTATGGCTTCCAAAATAGAAGTCTAATGAAAACGCAAAGTTTAATCAATATGGTAGCAGAACATCGCTTTTGAATACTGCTTAGTGTATACATAAAATAGCTCGTGACTGTACAGTCAGCAAAAGTGTTAGATATACAGGCAACAAGTTCAAAACAGTTGTTCTGTACTTTTAAGCCTTTGTTAAACAGACTGGCGTGGCGAATGCGAAGCGTGACGTTTTTATTTGTAATGTATGGAATTGTTTGAATCCAGTCACATAGAAACGCGAAAGCGACCCTATAGCGTGACAGAACTATCGGACTGACGTCTCGCTTTGGTTCGGTATCGCTTCGGAAACGCTTCGCTTTCGCCGGTCTGTTTGACAAAGGTGTTTCAAACTTATGACACAAAATCGGAAAACCGTTTAAAAATTGCTGTCGTTAGCAATCTAACTCTTTTGATACACACGGCTACAGATCAAGCCAGACAAAACCAGTCTATCGTGGTCTCGCTTTGTATGATTTTTCTTCAACGGTCAGCTTATACTGGTTTTTGTAGCTTTATGTGTAGAAACTGTTACTAAGTGATTATAGTGTGACCAAAAAGTTATACGTAAGTTGAAAAGTTTAAACATGTCTTTGAAACACATTTTATATGCTACCTTTAAAACTATCACCTATTTCCAATAACTATAGTAATTGTTTCGGGTTTAGTGGTAGTGTGAGTGAAGTTTCAATGTTTGTAACACACAGGAGAAATTCCTATTGTGGGGCAACCTTATTTGAAAAAGAAAAAAGAAAGAACGGAGGATATTAATCCCAAAAAACCCGTGCATTAAAAAAAAATGTGCTGGAAGTTTCCAGTGCACAGAATATTTTAATCTAGACCAAATCGACCTCGACGAACTAGGTAAGTAGGTATCAACCTAGGTACGAGCCGGTGACGTTTCGTCCTTACGGCAAGGTTACGATAAATGTTTTAACTAATCGTACTTACTCGGTCATCGGTCAATACTTTTGATGCGGTAGATTTTTGACTATGTTTTTTATTTTAATCGTTTTATACTTTAATATGAGGAGTCCTCCCATCCAGGACAGCACGGGAAGGAATATCAGACTTATACTGATTAAAATCCACGGTGATCCTTCAATAGCCCTTTAGGTTCCAGGACTTACCTGATGAGACAGTCCCGCGACCCCGGCAAACCGTGCCGTTTAATATGAGTTTTAATTTATTTTTACTGAGATATTCCGATGTTTTTTAAGTCCCTATGACGCAAGGGAGGGCCGCTAGTCAAATACTTATTTAATACTAGCACTTTGCCCACGACTTCGTCCGCGTGGGTTACGTACTTTCCTAATTCCCCCTTTTCACCCCCTTAAAGGTTAAATTTCCAAAAACCCCTTCTTAGTGCTCCCCTACATTATAATAGGAAGCCGTGTGCAAAATTTCACATTCCTAGCCCCAGTAGTTTCGGCTGTACGTTGATATGTCAGTCAGTCAGTTCTCCTTTTATATATATATATATATAATATATATATATATAGATATGTTTTCATTTTAATTGCGTTCCTAGTCCACGATATGAAAATATATTTTCATTACTCATACTCTCAAAGTTGGTTATTACATGTCTGATTAGCAATTTGAAAGTTATCCATTGCAGGCCTAGGGAGAATCGCTTTCAACTGACAGCGACAAATTTAAAAAAAAAGACTAGTTCTATTTTGACATTTCTATTGAACCATGTTGTAACTTTTTATACAGCCACTAAATTACAGCGCAATCAAAATAAAAAATGTTATTTATTAATAAAAATGTAATTATATTACCATTCTTTAAGGAGCTATCCCGGATTAATCCCAAGTAAATGAGTCCATACTTTTGGTCGCTAGTGTCCACAGTTTTTGTAAGTTTTTTATTTTTTTTTATTTGGTAAATTATCAAGTCTTCCTTTCGCCCCGAGTAGAGCGGAAAGAACTGCCCGTTTCTTCAATTGCTCCTCGCGTTTCAGAGCTGTTGAATCCTGCTTAGACTGCCGGGGTCGCGCGACTTACGAATTACCGTGACCACGGAACGTAAAGGGCTATTGAAGGACACCGTGGGTTTAGTCAGTACGAGCCTGACAGTCTCTCCCGCTCTGCCCTGGGTGGGAGGATTCATTTGATGATTTTACCACGTAAAAACTTGTTTAGACAGTAGGTACCGCGGGCGCGACAGTGAATCCAGAAATTTTGTCTACTTATCTATAATTTTAATGTCTTCAATCAGCAAACTAGGTACCACCTAAATATATGCCTAAATTAGGCGTCTGATTAGATTTTCATATGTTGGTGAAAACTGTTAAAATTCTAGCGATAATTTGGTTGTTCTTGGAAACCAATAGCACAAGACCTTTACTTACAAAAAAGCACATGTGGAATATTGGTCTTTATCAGCCCTATGGGGGGTCAACGCGGGATAAAAGCCACAAAGACCAGCAAGAAATTTTACCCCTTACAGTATTAATCATATTCATTAAAACACAAGTAATTAGATCACAACAACCTAACTATAACACATAATGAATCAATGTAATTAATAAAAACATATCGCCCCCTTCAGGGCAGCTTCCCCCTTCGGACACACAGGCGCCCGATTCTCCCCTATCTTCGGACGTAACACACACAAACTAATAATTAATCATCCGGCGTCTTCCCACTTTTCTTGCCCCCTTTCCACCCGTATTTAATTCCTCGTACAAAACACCCCAACCTCCCCTTTTTTTTACTCTCCCGAAGTGTTTTCATTCTGCTCAGTCTGAGTAGAAGCGGGGTTTTCTGACTACAAATTGAATTTTGTGGTTACTTGTGAATATTTCAACATGTAGAAGGATATTAAGCGGTTTGTACACCTATTTGTATGTATGTATTAGTTAGGTTTTGGTTTCTTTTCATTCGTGTAACCTTTGCTTTACAAACTTATTCAAATTAACACTAATTGTGTTTGGGAACAGCCTGTTCAGTCATACCTTCTTCATTTTTTTAAATAGCTTTGAACTTTATCACAATACTAGAAGGTTCCGATTCAATTGGGAAAACTGAGTGGGGTAGGTTGATTTGTACGAAATTTGAAATGATTAAGAGCTACAAATTGTTACACAAAGCCGTTACATTGCCCCCCACACTAAGAATTTCTCTTGTGTCGTGGGTGCGTTTACAAACATAAAAACTCACATGACTTGAAATCATCAAATAAAATCGTTAAAACGAGGAGACGTTTGAAAATATGAATCTACTGACCACAAAAATCGTATAAATAGTGGTCAATGAACGATCTATTTTTTTAAAAAAGATTGTTACCCGACATTGGCATACATTTAATGAAACTCACTGACACAAAAACTCAGACCTGAAACAACTAGATGCAAGTCATACAAATATTTGTTCCGTTCGGAAATTGAACCCGCAAAGCTGCTCATTCAGTCAATCACTGCGCCTACCGTGCAGTGTGTAACCTGTTTAATCCTGTTCCATAAATACCTCTTTTCTCTACCCATTCTTTGTTTTGATACGAGACTATAACTACTATGAAATATACACTTGACCCGCTTGGCAAGTTGCCCGAAACAGGAATCAAATCGGAGACTTATCTCAACAGGTACCTTGGTACATTCATTGTAAGTTGTTGTTCATGAATTTGTGAACTAGTAGGTATGTGAAAGGATTTTTGTGTTATAGTGGAACTGCCGGGGTCTCGGGATTGTTTTTTTTTTTTTTTTTAATAAATATTCCACAACTATCACACAACGCCATCTAGTCCCAAGCTAAGCAGAGCTTGTGTTATGGGTACTAGACAACTGATAAACATACTTATATATTTCTAAATACATACATATTATAGATAAATTACACCCAGACACAGAACAAATGATCGTGCTCATCACACAAACATTTGTCCTGGCCTGTCAAAAAACTGTCTCATGATCCTGGAACATGAGGGCTATTGAAGGATCACCGTGGATTTTAGTCAGTACAAGTCTGAGAGACCCTCCCGGGCCGCCCTGGGTAGGAAGACTCATTTGATAATTTTACCAAGATAAAAAAAAGTCAGAATCTTAAAGGAAAATCTTAATGGACATTACTCCTTTTTCATTTCATAAAATAACCTAAGTAAACCAACCAACTTCCAAAAATCAATAATGACACTTCAGCCTGTATCCTAACATTGTAGGGCAAACCCAAAGACTCTCCCCAAGACCTCCAATTTCGTCGATCCAGGACCATAGTGGTTCACCTTCGTTGGTTATGTCCAGCTCGTACCGCCATCTTTTACGTTCGGAATTTAAAAAAAACCTTTGCTTATTTCTGTACAACATTTAAAAAAAAATAACTTTTTGTGTGTTCTTTTTAACTTAATTTTTAATTCGTTTCAATTTAGTATCTTTTACAAATGTTTAGTTCGTAATAATTTTTAGTATTTTTTTAATTTTACATCTTTACATTTTTTACGGTTTACGGTTTTAGACTTTTATTTTCTCAAAAGATTTACAATCAGTCACAGAGAAAATATTTTTTAACCTCATAATTAGAAGAAAAACAGACAGTACTTAAAGCAATATACAAAGAAAACATTTATATAAAAGACTGATACCTGAAATAGCCACAAACAACAGAACAAGCTTCAAAAAATCTATCAATACATCCATCCCATCCTTTCAATATCAACACATTTCAAAACGAGTTTTCCATACTTCGCAACAATACACATTCGAGCCTACCCCAACTAGAATGGTGTTACACGTCGCGTCAGTTCCCCAGCCAACAGCAGGGCAGTGTGACAGCACAAGTGGGTTACTGTAACGTTCACGCTGGTTGCTGTAACGTGTTGCGTCTGGTTACGTTACAGGCAGGTGTGAAATCTATTGTGGTAGTGACGCTTTTGATGTGTTTGAAGTGTTTTAAGAGTAGTAAAATATTATAAATAATATGAATATTTTTCGTTTTTTTTTTTTAAAGTCCTTGTCTCTATCATCATGTATAAATGACTGAACAGAGAACGGGTCAGTTAGAATATTAAAAAATAATAGACACGTACTTTTTTTTAAATCAATGAATATTGACAAAGATGAAACGTTTCCAAATTCGGGATTGTTTTTTTTTAATTCAATCAGCACCGAAACGTAAAGGGCTATTGAAGGATACCGGGGATTTTAGTCAATACGAGTCTGACAGTCCCTCCCTTTCTGCCCTGGGTGGGAGGACTCTTTTGTTGATGTTACCACGCTTTAAAAAAAATTGGATTGCATTGTCCAGACCCCAGCATATCAACCTATCTCAAACTGTCAAATTTCTTTAACAGATTTTCAACCTTATCACAATAAAGGAAGGTTAATGTTCGATTGGTAAAATTTGTCAGATTCGGGTAGGTTGACCTCTGGCGTCTGTACATATTTCATAAAAAAAATATATCTTTAATAAGTTAACGACGTACAACGATACCACCAAAATAATGACAAATTAAATACAATAGCAACGTCAGAGGAGCTCGTGGCTAAATAAATACAGCCGCACAGGCCGATCTTCCGGGTTAAGCCGCGCTTGCCAAGGTTGGTCTGTGGATGGGTGACCATCTGTCATAGCGAGTTTCCTCCGTGCCTCGGAAAGCACGTAAAGCCGTTGGTCCCGGCTGTCATTAGTAGATCGTTGACAGTCGTTACTGTTAGTCAGAAGCTCTAAAGTCTGACAACCAGTCTTATCGTATTACCCAGTTACTGGGTTGTAGAGGTCCGACAGACAGTCGCTCCATGTAAAATACTGATATCCAGCTGAATCTGGTTTGACTGGAAGCCGACCCTAATATAGTTAGGAAAAGGTTAGGCAGATGATATAAATACAATAGCAACGTTTCCTATCAATTGCACGAACCTAAGATCATCCAATAATTCTTAAGAACAAAGAAAAAGTTGGCAACACATATTGATTTACTGTCGAGGACATGTTTCTAATTCCCATTGATTGGACTAAAAAGGAAGGTCTTGTAAAAAGTCTTGCCTTGTTCAAAATTATAGACAAAATATATAATTCATACTTAGATATAAAAGAAACATTAATATCAAAGTTAAATATGCAAATTGATTGCCAAAAAAAATCACACAGACAGTAACTTTTCAGCAACAACAAGAAATACGAAACAAAAAAGTAAGTGAAAACCAAAAATCATAATAACCTCGCCGACCAAAAATCTAATTAACCCTCACTAACAAAGAAAGCTTTGTAACATCTTAGGGGCAGAAAGAGAGAGGAGACCACGAGAAAAATGCATCCTCCACCCTACAAGGGGGGCAACCCACCCCCAAAGGGTGGCTGTATACATTTTTTCTTTTCCTTTTCTTAAGACGAAAATTTGTTACGCTTTTTATACTTATACACCCGGGGTGGTTCGCCCCCGATCGATAATAGGGGGGAGAATGCACCCGTTATCACTACCTCCCCTTATCAATTTTTCGTGCAGTTTTTTGCCTTATTATACGGTACCTTTACTTTAATTATTGGATATATTTTGATATTGTACTGAATTGTTTATGGGGTAAGGTTTAAAATCGTTTATGAGTGTTTTGAGACAAAGAGGAAATTAGTATGTATTAGTTTTGTTCTTTTATGAACATAGAGATTCTTTCTTGTCTATTTTTAAGGCGATCTTGGGAGAATATTGTGCGGCTTGGAGCCATTATTTGTAGACCAGTCATGTTTTATATGATAGGTCACTTTGGGCAAGTCTAATAAGTACATTACCCGATAACTTAAATTAGGTCATGAGTCATATGCCTCAATTTCTCTGTTTTGTGATTGAATTAGGGTAATGCCTGACCTGGGACACCCCTAAGGCAAGGTGGACGACGATCTTCGCAAGGTGACCGGTAACAACTGGGACCAGACGGTGATCAAATAAAATGGCGTGCGATTGAAGAGACCAATGTCCAGCAATATGCTGCTACGGGCTGATGATGAGGGCCTGATGAATAAAAGTCCCTAGGTATGGATTTCAAACATTCACCCACACTAGGAATTTCTTCCTGTATCGTGGGTGCGTTTACAAACTTTTAAACTCACACACACACACCCAGACCCGGAACAACTACTTGCAAATCATACAAATAAATATAAATAAATAAATATTCCACAACTATCACACAACGCCATCTCGTCCCAAGCAAAGCAGAGCTTGTGTTATGGGTACTAGACAACTGATAAACATACTTATATATTTCTAAATACATACATATTATAGATAAATTACACCCAGACACTGAACAAATGATCGTGCTCATCACACAAAAATTTGTCCTGGGTGGGAATCGAACCCGGCATAGCAGTCAGGGTCACTAACCACTAGACCAACAGGCCTGTCATTAAATATTTGTTCCGTGCGGGAATCGAACCGGCGACATACTGCACAGCAGTCGATCACTCAGCGACTGCGCTAACCGTGTCGTCATTTTGATTGTTAGAGCATCCGTTGCTTGACTAAGACTTATTTAAACGTTGGGTGTTAGTGGCATGATCACATTACCTACTTTTCTTTTTTTTTTACAGTTGATATGATGTTTCGTTTATGAAAAATGTATTGCAGTGAAAAGAAGGAGAGATTTGAGTAACGATTTGTCCAACAAAAGGTATGATGCTACCTTTTTTTGAAGTGAAGACTTCTTTAGCGGCGTTGTGCACTTTTTTTGGAATGGGTAAAAAATGTTAAACTCGCGTCAGGTCACGTGACCTGATCGAAAATTCGTAAGACGACGCAGGGCGCTTGCGCGAATGTTCGTGTGTGTTTATTAAATTCAAGTTTTCACTTCTGCCGGCACTCCCAGAGTGCAACCCGTCGTTTTTTTTTTCAGCTATAGGCTCGCGTTTGACCACTACCTCACCTGATGGTAAGCGATGATGTGGTCGACGGTGAAGCACGCTTGCCTAGAAGTAACCTATTCACTCTTGATTTATTTCAAGCTTTCTGAAAAACTCTTTTCAGAAAAAAAAAACTCAGCCAACTTTTACATTTCCAAATCTAGATAAACGATATCTTAAACTCTTCAAAACCAGGAATTAACAGCGTAGAAGACGTTAAAATAAAAGAAGCACATTTATCTTGGAGCTGTAAAAAATAATATTTAAAAATATTATTTCGCTGGAGCGAGTTTTAAATGGGCTGGCGAAATTATGAAACGCCACTTTGCCGTCAAAGGGTGAGTTGAGATAATTTCTGTCAAACGCATCTCTATGGCTCGGAGATTAGTGGAAGGAAATATGGGTTTTTTATGTTCTCATAATATTTTAAGAAAATAAAAGGTAAGTTCTTATAAAAGATAGAAATAATGGTTATGTCTAAATGAGATAGTCGCGGGACTCACGAATTACCGTGATCCCGGAACGTAAAGGGCTATTGAAGGACACCGTGGATTTTAGTCAGTGCGAGTCTGACAGTCCCTCTCGCTCCGCCCTGGGTGGGCCTCATATGATAATTTTACCACGAAAAAAAAAATTGTTAAGTCCGAATCTTAATGGACATTACACCTTTTTTTTCATGATGATGTAATGTTTTGTTATTACAAAAAAATGTGTAATAAACTGGCTGTTTTGGCTACAGTTAACAATAATGATTTAAGGCATTTAATGCCTTGTTGATACTTTAGATATCTCTGCTACAAGAACACAATGAGACACACCATCTGATTTAGAAATACAATGAAAATATTAGATTTATACATATGTTAATTTGTGTTATCATGATGCTATCAAAAAACGGGCCGGGCGAGAAGATGAAGATCAATTTATAGCGTGTAATGCTGTTTTTTGTTTACCTACGGACATATTTTATGCCACAAAAGTGTGACAATTAAAATGAAAAAAAAAAAACATTTCAATGGAAAATGAAGAGGAAGGAATGTTTGTTTTTAACTAAACCAAGGATAACAAAAAACAAAAATCCCACTGTTTCATACAAAACACAGAACTTAAGAAGAAATAATTAAGACAAACATTAAAAAAAGTTTCTTTAATTGCAAAGTTTACTAAGTACGCTCAAACTGCCCACTAACTAGTAATTATCTTGTAGAATACTTGGTATAAAAATAAACTTATTCCATAGGATAGTCTAACAGATGGTATGAATAATTAATTAGATACCTATGTATGTAATCTTGTAACTTACTAGCGGTAGCCTGCGACTTTGCCCACCAAACCATTTTTGAGAAAGAGTACGTTCAGGCTTCACATACGAATTTCTAACAAAATTGGTGTAACTGTGAAGTTAGAAAGAAAATTATGTTTAAATAGCTTCCGCCCGCGACTCCGTCCGCGCGGATGTCGGTC
Source organism: Agrotis puta (assembly GCA_943136025.2). Lineage (NCBI taxonomy): Eukaryota > Metazoa > Arthropoda > Insecta > Lepidoptera > Noctuidae > Agrotis > Agrotis puta. Next base: position 3,178,193 of record OW964190.2, on the reverse strand, counting down.
TTCGCGTGGATGGTTTATTTCTCCATTTTGAGTAACTCTGACAATGGCATCTTATAAATATCTATTGGACCCAAATACGGCTAAGCCTATAATAATTAAGGAGTTCCCTCTATTGAGCTACTGCTGTTGAGCTCGCGTTCTGTAGTAACTGAAAAATAAGATTTTTTTTCTACGTATTTTTCCAGGATAAAAAGTATCCCATTTTATGCCCAGGATAATAAGGTATAATTATGCCAAGTTTCATCGAAATCGAACCGTTAGTTTTCACGTGATGCCTGCATATACAGACAGACAAAAATTTTTTTAATCACATATTTGGGTTTGGTATCGATCCAGCAACACCCCCCGCTATTTATTTTTTCAATATTTTCAATGTATAGAATTGACCCTTCTACAGATTTATTATAATTATGTATAGATAACATTAAAACTAATTAAAACTAGAAAAAGAACCGAATCTTTTAATGCCAAAAGGGCAGCTCAGCTCAGCATAATGTCAGGTGGCAGCACAAGCCTTTGCCACTTGACGCTGATTTTCAGCTGCAGCCCAAAATCAGTAATGCATGTAAAATCTAGTTCGAATAAATGTAAGAACAACTTGAATGTCGAATCAAATATGAAGGTGTTATCAAAATAAATCATTGAACCTTCATGGGACGGACGATTGAGGTCATGTGTTTATTTATGGTCAGTTCTCCAAACAATGCCCCATTGAATTCCATAGACTACAACCTGAAAAGGAATATAAACACACCTTTTCATTAAAAAAATCAACAAATATCGGAAGACCATGAACAAAAACATATGCATAACAAGTTTATAATAGCTAACTATAATAGCTATAAAGACAACATTATTCTCATGCAAATGAAAAACATTCAACACGAATTTGCATCGTTTGAAAAACGCACGAAACCGACCATTTAATTAATAGAAACAATGACACTGGTTGCGCTAGCGCCGGTCGCCATGTTGAATTTTCGTCCAATCACCGCGCTCGGTACAAGGTCACCGACAATGTCAAAACTGGCGCGTTGCTTCCTAGTAAATCGTCTAGGCCAATGATTGTTACTATGACAGATAGGAGGCCATTTTGTTTTTCGATATCTCGTTTTATCGCGGCAGTGTGGGTGAGATAAGTTGAAAATGATAAAAAGCTGCACTAAATGAGTTTTGATATGATATTGTGTGTTAGAATATTGTTAAATGCGTTTGGGTTTGTAATTTAATGTTCATTTTAGCTATTAATTTGTGATTTGTATCATTATTTCATCAGCTGACTCTTATATTTTATAACTATGCAGCTCATCTAAATCAGCCAAGCCTTTTTTTTTAACTTTGCTGTAGTTCCAGTCTTACTGTGTGTATTTTGATAAGTATTTGTTCTTTTTCTAACTCCACATCAATCTAAATTCTCTTGGTATTTTTGGATCTGCATCAATGAATTGGACCCTATAGGATTGAAAGTGACCTTTCCTGGTGGGGATTTGTCAGTGAGGATTTCTATGATAAACCGTTTATTTCAAACTGTAAGCAACGTTCTATAGTTATCATCACCCAAATACGTGCTAGAGTTATTTCTATTGAATGTTTTCTTATCAGTATTCAGAATATCTACATAACCTTGCATTGTCTTACGAATCTAATGGAAACATGAATTTGTGCTCGTCAATATTTGAAATTAGTTTTCAGCAGTATATTACACGTTTGTTAGATACTTTAGAATTTATGTAACAGCCATCACTATTCCTTCTGCGAAGCAGTTATGCTAGTGAAGGAGGTGGCGCGCCACGTGAGGGAGAGGACAGCGTCCTCCCTCCAACCCAGCTGCAGTGGTAGGCGCTCACGGCGACGGACGTCGGCAGACGATCTCCGGCCACCGTAGGCGCGGGCATACGGGCGGCGTGTAATAGGCGACTCGCTGTCCGACCATGGACCATACCCGGGTCGAGGGCACGTTGCTTTCTACGCCTCAAGATGTGTCAGGATAGTGACGGGGCCCCCCTGTAGTGGGCCAAAGCCTGCCGGGGCCGCGGGACTCATGAATTACCGTGACCCCGGAACGTAAAGGGCTATTGAAGGACACCGCGGATTTTAGTCAGTACGAGTCTGACAGCCCCTCCTGCCCTGCCCTGGGTGGGAGGACTCATTTGATGATTTTACCAAGTAAAAAAAAAGAAAAGGTTGACCAGCAAGATCCTACTCAAAAAGAAAAGAACGATTTTTGGTGTGACCCACTCATCCAGTAACCTGCGACGACGGCTGGGCGATCCCACTAACATGTCCAAACTTCCCCAGAACCACCTGTCTCGATGCTACCATCCTGTCAGGGTTCGGTTCCAAACAGTATTACCAAAATCATAAGGCACCGGACATTTGTGTTGCGTTGTGTAAGAAGGAGCTAAGACGACCACCCAGGTGCCCTACTATGACGTCTGAAAGCGATTCCAGTGTGGGAACGAGATGTCGCTAGACGACTTGTATAGCTCTGTCTCTTTCCCACAATGGAATCACTCTCCCTTCGAGACATGGTAGGCCAACTCTTCCTTCTTTCGTCTCTCTGCGTCCCATGGCCATGGTGTCGTCGCCATTTGCCGCGTATTTGGATATATCTTCAAGGTAAAATCTTCCCAGGAAGGTAGGTAAGTAGGTACCTACATACTTTTTTTTTTTTCATCACGGAGCATCCACCCGACAGGCTATTCGCATACGGGCAAAGAGATCCCTTAGGCACACAGTGCCTAAAAGAGTTTTTGCCCGCATCCCAGGGTGCACCGGCCCGAAAAACTGGTCTTCCCCCCGGACGTATCCGAAGGGGAACTCCAGTCCACGGGCGCACGTGGAGGTTTCCTGTCTTAGCACCCCAGGTACCTACATACCTAACAAAATATTGTATAACCATAACGGGTACAAAACAAACGGGCATACCACCAGTGAAAGCATGATCCCTGACCTTAGAAACTACGCGTCGCCCGGTGAATCTGTAATTTGTAAATCGTATACTTATATGAGGATTTTTAGTAGAATTGAAACTAGTTGTAGAGTTTATAAGGTTACTTGTACATATATTAATTGGTATTCTTGCATATCGTAGTAATTAAGAAGTTCTTTGGACTTTATTTTAACGTCTATTTTCCCACAGCTTTTCTTTTTTTTCACGTGGTAAAATCATAACATGAGTCCTCCCACCCAGGACAGAGCGGGAGGGACTGTCAGACTCGTACTGACTATAATCCACGGTTTTTCCATCAATACGTGAGTCCCGTGACCCCGGATTTTCCCACAGCTGGGATGTTCCTTCCTATTTTTTGTCTCGCAATTTACGCGTCTGAATCGTAACGCCAGCGTTTTCTAGGCATAGGCAAACGGACTGCGAGTAATGGGTGAGCTTAATCTTGGACTATGCTCGGGTAGATGGCGGGTCTTGTGCTACGCGTGCTTCAGAAAGCTGTCAGCAGCTTGACGCTGCCCACATAGAGGGCCAAACGCCTGAAAGTGTCTTCCACTTCACCCTAGGCGGAAGGTCTCATTTGATGACTTTACCACGATAAAAAAGGATATGTCAGGATGAAAATAACTTAGAATCAGAGTCAAATCTTGATGAAGCATAAGCTTAAGGTAATCAAGTCAAGGGTATAATAATTTTCATACAATCAGTCATCAAAATTAAGTACGGTGTTAACGTGTAAAAGGCACCTGTATTAATTATAACCCAGACGAGAATTTCAAACGTTTTGGTCAAATACAACTCTGAATGCGAATTGGAACAAACTCGTTTAAAGATTAAGCCGGGACAACACCAGTTTACCCATGAAATGCAACCTGGTTACCGAGCCAGTGATGCGACACTATCGATATAATTATATCGATGTTGTAACTAGTAATTAATGTGATAAAAAGAGAAATACTTTTACCGAGACATAGGATAAAACTAGGTAATACGCCCTACCTGACAAAATGCCCCGTCATTACAGTATTTGAACTTACTGATCGGATTTTAACGCGAGTGTGACAACTGTTGGCGTATTTTAATATAGCCGAGGTCGACGGCTAGGGCGTATTACCTAGTCTTAGCGTATTGTTATGAATATGTTTATAAGGCTGTATGTCATGTTCCGTAATAGGTAGACAGTTGAATTTTTTACAGAATTTGTATTTCTGCTGCTGCTGTAACAACAAAAATATAAAAAAAAAGGTACGGAACTCTTCATTCGCAAGTCTCATTCACAAGTGCCCGTCACTTAGATTATCAAAAAATATTCGATCCGTTTTTTATCTTTTGTTTCCTAAACTAAAATTGACGGAGTCACAATTTAGTATGATTTCTATTGAATTCTGACGTCACGAGTTTTGATGCGTTCGTGGTTTTCAGTCAAATAGCCAATTATAATGTCTGAACTGTTAAAGAGACTGACCTCTGAGTTTGAACACCGGCCTCTCCTAGTTTTATGAAAAGACGTGTAAAACTGATACAACCTACTTGCATAAATAAACATCAGTTCATTTCATATCACACACAAGAAAAAAACTCACAAACTTTCGGATTTATAAGTAAGAGAGATTTGTAAGAGTAAGAAATAAGATAGAACTAGTCAATGACGTAGTACTTTTAATAATGAAACCTGTTATTTACATGCATAATATTAATAACGTTGTAAGTAACAGTTACGAGCCAAAGCGGTTATTTTCTAAATTTTAATGATGCTGTTATTATCAAGTTATGATGGGGTAGAGGTCAAAGTATAATACTTTCTCTTGAAGTTGTTAGTGTTAGTAACGATGTGCCAAGGTTTTAGAGTTCGCGGGCATGCGGGCAGCGAGTAATGGGCAACTCGCTGTCCGACTACGGACCTTCCGGGTCGCGGCGCGTTGTGTTCCACGCGTGCCTCAAAGAGTGTCAGCAAATTGACGGGGCCCCCTTCTAGAGGACCAAAGCCTGTCGGGGTCGCGGGACTTACGAATTACCGTGAACCCGGAACGTAAACGCCTATTGAAGGACACCGTGGATTTTAGTCAGTACAAGTCTCACAGTCCCTCCTGCTCCGCCCTGGGTGAGAGGACTCATTTGATGATTTTACAACGATAAAAAAAAGAGTTTTTACATTGGTGATTTTGCTTGTGGTGGGCTGGTAAGAATAAAGGGTTTTCCATTCCTGTTTTAGTGTTTTTTAGTTTAGCAGGATAGAGAAAAAAAAATTTAATTAACTGAAAATGTAAGTCGATAGCCATTATTTTTAAAGGGGTTTACTTACACCTGTACCTGGTCCAAACAAGTAGAATAATGTGTTAATGGAGTGTCACTATCCAAATAAAATAAAATTTAAAACTTTAATTTTTGCCCAAACAATTGGGCTGTCAAGTGTATAAAAACAAGGTGAAGATTTTTACGATATTTTTTTTTCAAAAGTCTATCTACAGCTTAAACTATCGACTGTTACCCCAACCCTATTTATTTTAAATTGCGTTATATTACAATCAGAGTATACAGCTCGGTGCATTTCCTACAGCGCTGAAACTTTCAGTACGCCTGACAAAGAATTTTCAGTCTACTCACATTCACGCCATTTCACCCCTTCCTTCTTCAAGAATAAAGACTAGTCTCCTTTGTACTATCTAAAGGTTTTCTATTTTGTTTTCGGATGCAACTTATTTGTGAAAACAGGAGTGAGAGAGATGGCAAGAGGGGTGTTTAGTGAGTGTGAAGAGGATGAAAATACACTAAATTTACGAAGCCACAGGTGGTGTACCTCGGGTACAGGCACAGGAAGCGTTGGATCGAGATTATTTTTATATTGAAGAAAACTCTATAATTTTCGCCTTTAACATTATATTTATAAGACATTTTCCATGATATATGATGTTTAAAAAAGTTTTAATAATCTAAAGTGGTCTAAAAACAGTATGCCAAAACGTTACATTCGCCTCATTAATTATTCTTCTTACTGACTTCTAATTCTAGTTCGCCACCGCATTGATACCAAAAATCTTGCCCTACTATCGATTTTTTCCCATTAATTATCCTCATCACCATTTACTTTATTTTTCTGCTGCACTTAATTCTCTTAATAAAGATAGTCAGGACCGTATCACCAACATACAAATGTTTTCCAAAACCGTACGCCACATTAATTCCTAAAACTTACCCACCATATACCGTAGAAACCTGTTATTGGCTCTATGTTACATGTTACCACTGTTATCCATATGTTACAGCTGTTGGTTCTCCTTAATAAATAAATAAATATAGTTCAATAAACCCCCGCAGACTAGAAAACAAAACACCAAAATCAAAAGAAACACAGTAAAAAAAAAGAAAACCAATCATTGGACGTCAACAACCTATTAATAATTGAATCCACCTACTCTTTAAACCATTTGTATCGACCTCTTTAATTACAAGCTTGCTAAAACAATGAATACTTCTAACAAATCCAAAAGACAGGCAACTTTTGATAATTAAAAACTAAACTTGTCTATGACAGCCGTTCACCGCATCGCACATGGACGTTCCCATGAAAAGTTCAGGCTTTAAAAAGGACTGTACCAGTAAGTGGACTATTTGCTTTGTCTTTGGTATTCATAGAAAATATTATTGTTGTGTTGTGGTTATTTTTTATTTTGTCAAGTAAAAGGTTTGTTGTCATCTTACACAATTAGCCTATTATGTTCCCACTGGTCGCGGGACTGTACGAATTACCGTGACCCCGGAACGTAAAGGGCTATTGAAGAATATTTAAAATATTTAAAATGTACGGTGGTACATTTTAGTCAGTACAAGTCTGACAGTCCCTCCCGCCCTGCCCTGGGTGGGAGGACGCATATGATGATTTTACCACGAAAAAAAAAATAAAAAACAAAATTAAAAGGTTTGTTGACAAGTGGTATCTTTCACAATCAGCCTATTATTCTCATTGTTGGGGCACAGGCTTCCTCTTTATGAAGGAGAGTGGGTCGTATCCCACTACGCGAGCCGATTGCGTGTTGGTTGATGACACGTGTCATCGATTTTTTGGTCCTAGTTTCATGGCGTTGTTTACCGTTTTGAGTGGAGTAGTGATCAAATACGAGTAAATTACACTAAATGATGCGCCTGACTGGGTTTGAAACCTCGACTTACAACTACATGCTTAACACAAGTAAATATTATACAATATAATGTTTTCGCAAATAAGTAGAAGACTCCCTTTACTCAATCAATTTTTTTTTTCAATAATAGACATGAAAATTGTCAATTTTAACTTTTATATTAGCATGCCTCATTTAGAAACCATCTTTAGCAGGGTTTCTGGTTTTAGCAGTTGAATAAGCCTGGTTGAAGATCAAGCTCAGAGATGTGCACTGCGCATGATTCAGCAGTTAAAAGAAAAAAAAACCACAGTGTTTGCCAAACTAGCCATAAGTCTGAGACAAATAAAACATAAGTCTATCACAATATTATCGCAAGATACAGTTTTATTCCTGATAAATATTACAATAACATTTATGAATGTAAGTGCAAAACATTTGCATAGGACCTACATATTGGTGACCTAGAATACGATATCCTATGTATCAATCGTTTTGAATTTTATTGATCTAGTTCTGAAGGTATTCAGTAATTTGCTGCCTGTAGAATATTTAGTGCGAATTATTGTTTCATAATTTATGTTACTGCAAAAGTTATGGAAGGTCTTTTAAATGTTGCTATTTCTGTTATTTTCTTCAATATTTTCCTTATTTTTAGCAGTAAACAATCATTTTTTTTTAATATTGTAATTCTGTATTGTCTAAAATATGCCCATGCTCTTCCCTCAAGAAGTTTAAGCCAATTGAAGAACTCCTAATCTGTAAGGCCAGATTCAACTGAGTTACTTTTTAATCTGACTCTCTGACTTTTTAATCTGCATGAGTTGCATTCTATACCAAAAATTATGACATTTTTGTACCCAAAAGTTAATCATTGTCAAAAATACGAATAAAAAAAAAGAAAAATAAGGTACTTCCTTTTCTAAGAAAAGCAAGCAAATTCCTAAGACAAATAAATACGCGTAACTGAACTATACAAACAATAAAACAGTTGATGATGATACAATAAAAGCCAGATTTCAGAAAATTTCACCGAATTTCGAAGTTTACTAATTCAAAACAAAAACAGATAATACTAAACCACTAAACGACAACATAATTGGCATAAATGTCGTACGGTATAAAAATTGTCTATATAATTCGATAATCGATCAAGCATTCAGTTTTTATAAGTCTGCTATCATGGGAATCGGGGCAAGTGTTGAATTCATCAAGCAATTTTTGCATGCCTTTAATGTTTCTAGTTTTTTTGTTAAAGAAACTTGCATAATAAATGTGAATTTTCATGGAAATTCGTTATTTATGAGAATTTCTGGCTTTATTATTGTTACTATACCAGATACACGAATAGATTTAAGAGGCAAAGTACCGATAATGATTTTAGTTTTTTTTCTAAAGAATCTTGCATAACAAACGCCAATTTTCATAGATATTCATGGTTTACTATGGTAACTTTTGGCTTTGGTTTTGTTACTGAACATACCAAAACATTAGGAACAGTTTTGGGGAGGCAAAGGTTTAGTTAAAGTATAAAATTTTAATTTCATCATAATATAGCGTATTAGCCAAAATATTTCAACGGCTAGCCATAATCCTCTGAGGTAAAAATGACCGTAGGTCTAGTAAAAACAAAAGGGTAAACGAAACGAGGATTCTTTTAGAATAGTTATAGAAAAATGCAAGAAAAAAAGATTTAAAAAAAAAAATCCACTATTATAAATGAATCAATTTATTGTACCTACTTGAAACGTTGAAAGTAATAATTGAAGGAACGTCAACCTGTCTACTATAGGGTAGTTAATTGTTAAAGACCATTTTTTTGGGATTTTTATCATAATTCTGTTTTTATCATTATGCTCCTGTTTAAATGCCCTAATTTCTGATCATAATGTCTATATTGATTCCTCTTTTAACGTAGTTTTTTTCAAACTTAATCAAACGCACCCGAATACCAGAATTTTACATGGAACGAAAAAACTGCACAAAGTAACTGATGTCAGATTTTCTGGTTTCTGACTACTCAAAAGCATTTTTTTCATGGAATTGATGATCAATTTAATATTTTGAGAATCTGATTGAAAAGGATCATAATATCAAGCAGTCAATTACTGATACAAATGATGACTAAACAAACGACCCTGAGGTACTCCACCAAACAAAGAATTTAGAAGATGACTTTGATCTTTGCTCAACAAATATTAATACTCTTAAGGAAAATCGTCAAAGATAAGCGACAAACGTAAGTATTGAAATAGATTGTAATTGTATGTGAAACAAACAGTCTGGCCTTGGTGCAAACATTGGAGAAATGGTAATGGGCAAGAACTAGGTCTACTTAATTAAATTTCAATGACGAGGCGTGAGTCAAGCCTTTTGAGCGTGAAACACGTTTACTTGTTCAACTATTTAGAGCACTGATGGCTTCTGAAAAGACAATTTTGAAGTTGAGAACTTGTCAAAATACTGTCTAAGATAAGTAAAGGGTTATAGGTTTTGTGTTGTCTTTGCATCTTGTCAACTCTGATGCATTTGAAATGGAGATTTTCTAGTGAAAGATGGAATTTAATTCTCATAAAGAAGAAGATTTTGCAGAGGAAGAATTCACCATGGTTGGAGCATTTTTTTTAGCGTGGTAAAATCGTGGTTGGAGGCACATAGCTTTTCTAGATGCTTAATAAGCTGTAGACTAAAATAATCACAATGTGGAGCCTAAACGCAGTCCAAATACGGGACGACAGAAGTTTTAGGAGAAGGCGGGTCAAGATGGCCATAACAAAGTACCTAACAGCGTCCAGCAGGTGGAGACTCAAAATAGCCACTAGTATTAGAAATATGTATTTTTATGTTGACAAAATCATAATCACAATAGTAAAATCAATGTGTTCTCTAACTGCCAAGACGAGTCTCACAAAGTCGCTAAATTCCGAACGATTGCACCAAATTGGATATTTTTTTTTGCTGTATTCGTTAGTATCGGGACCTTTATAATTTTTTTTTTTTTTTTGAAAAATTCATCACATGTTTGAAAATTTTACCCGTGAAAGATCGGGGCGGGACGCTAGTCAACAAAACAACCGAAATATTGCGATAGATATTCCACAATAACGCCCAACAATCATAAACGCACCAAATCTCCAAGAAAACGAATACCCCTAAGTTCCACAGCACCCTGCAGGTGTACACTAACTGTTGCTCCTCGCTTCCGTAGCTACACCTACACGTAGAGATGGACGTACACGTTAAAAACAGTCGTATTGTATTGATTTTGTTCGATCCGAGCCACCCAGCCTCCGTCTAAAGACTGTACTAGGCTAAGAACCCGGTGTTTGTAGACTAGTGGAGGTAAATGCACTTGCTATTGTTCTCCTGGTAGTTTCGTTTGAGTAGAAGTTTTTTGTGTGTGGTTTGACGGTAGGTGTGACGTTTTGTGTTCATGAGGAGGTTGATTGAGTAATGTAAAAGATGTTTTTATTTTTATTTTACTATTTATGTAAGTACACACAAAGGAATATATAAGGCGAAGGTGCGTGGACAGCTGGGAGGGAACGCCGTAGGAAGACCTATACTGACTTTATTGGTGAAGTGCTTCAGAAAGGCCGGGTGCGTAGTACTCGTTATCGGCGTTTGTATGGACCAGATGTATGAATGTGGTTAAGGCGAAAGGATTATGTAAGGACATTGCAGATAGGCAGACTCTCCATGTAAAATACTGATATTCAGCTGCTTTGGGATAGATTGGAAACTGACCCTAACATAGTTAGGAAAAGGCTTTTTTTTTTTTTTTTTTTTATCGTTGTAAAATCATCAAATGAGTCCTCCCACCCAGGGCAGGGCGGGAGGGACTGTCAGACTTGTACTGACTAAAATCCACGGTGTCCTTCACTAGCCCTTTACGTACCGGGGTCACGGTAATTCGTAAGTCTCGCGACCTACTTTACTACCTACCTTATCTAACTTCCTAGGTTCATAATAACGTCTAGAATGTCACCGAAAGATGCGTAATACGAAATATTTGACCGATATGGAATGCATAATACGTGACGTCAGCCATTCAACTCCCACGCATGCCGGCGATCTATTTCTGGGCACTATGTGTTCTAGTTCTAATCGATGAACTAATACACTTTGAGAGGGGTTATTTTTGGATAAAGGGTGAATATATTTTCGTTAATTATGGAACGGATGGTGCAGTGGTTGAGCGATCGACTATTGCGCAGCGTGTCGGGGGTTCGATTCCCACACGGAACAAATATTTGTATGATCTGCAAGTAATTGTTCCGGGTCTTTTTTTTTTTTAACGTGGTAAAATCATTGAATGAGTCCTCCCACCCAGTGCAGAGCAGGAGGGACTGTCAGACTCGTACTGCCTAAAATCCACGGTGTCCTTCAATAGCCCTTTACGTACCGGGGTTACGGTAAATCATAAGTCCCGTGACCCCGACAGGCTTTGGCCCTCTAGAGGGGGCGCCCCGTCATTTTTGCTGACACACTTTGAGTCGCGCGTGGAACATAACGCGCCGTGGACCAGGGCATGGTCCATGGTCAGACAGCGAGTTGCCCATTACTCGCTGCCCGCATGCCCGCGATTGTTCCGGGTCTGGGTGTTTGTGTATGTGAGTTTCTATGTGAAAAATAGTCCTCAGTTTCATCATTATGTAGCCCTGTTACCGTTTATCAATCGTGATTGGATTTTTGAAAGTACCTGGAACAAAAATATAAATCATGTTAAAGAAAATTCCATGCACCATGTTTGAAAACCGTACAAGAAGTTAAATAAGAATTTGGATGTTTGTATTAAAGCCTTTGTCAAACAGACAGGCGTGACGAATGCAAAGCGTGACGTTTTTATTTGTAATGTAAATATTAATATTAGTAATGCATATATTACAAATAAATTGTTTGAATCTAGTCACATAGAAAAGTGAAAGCGATCCGATAGCGTGACAGAACTATCGAAATGAAACGTCTCGCTTCGGTTCGGTATCGCTTCGCTTTCGCCTGTCTGTTTGACAAAGGCAAATGTCTTTCGGCATACTCGCTCCTTTTTAACTAGTATTGTCCCACTGCTGGGCAAATGTCTCCCTAATAACCTTCCATTCTTCCCTTTGTGTAGCTCTTGACAACTAAAAGTCTTTTTTGAGGGAAGAAATATTCAGTTGCGAGTGGGACTCAAATCCGCGACTTCTAGATAAGTACTCCATACGCCTTATCAATTAGGCTACCGCAACACACTCGTTTGAAGCTGAATCTTTCATTCCCTTTTTTATGAACGTTTTACAATCCTCAAAAATCTTTACGAAAACGCGACGCAGGCGTTATCTATACATATATATAAAAATGTTATGTTGGTTTGTGTATGCTTCAAAAACTTAAAAGATCAGCACCGATTGAGCTGAAATTTTAGCATGATATATAATCCGCATCAAGAATTGTTTTTATCTATTTTATGCATCAGTCACATATCCGCGACCGCGAAAAAACAGTTTTTTTGTGCCACAGCGAAGCGTGGCAGCGTACAGATAGTTGGGTATAAATAAATAAAACTAAAAACCGGGCTAAAGAAGTAATCCTTCCATTTAAATTACAAAACATGAAAAAGATTGAAGAAAATTTAAAAATTTCGTTTCTATTGTCTTACAGGCAACGTTTAAAAATGGTGGGTGGGATGGGGGGTGGCGTGTCGCGAAAGTGGGGCGAATAAAATCAATAGGGGGGTGTACAACCACCCTGCTAAGTGAGTGAAACAGATCGGCCGGACGAATGTCGGACGGACGGTTCAAAATCGGACACCCGGACACCGATGTTCTTTGTTACATTGTGTTTGAAGTTATTTTTGGTTTTAAGGATAATTATTGATGCTTTTATTAATGTTTGTTATTATATGTTTTAAGTTCAACCTTTGTTAATTATAGCTCAATAGCACAAAGGCTATAAAATTACCTAATTTTAATTGTAGAATCAGTTAGTTTTGTGACCTTTGTAAATAACAGCGTAGGCGTATACACACGGGGTCGCGGGACAGTCTTTCCCTGGAATGTAAAGTGCTATTGAAGGACATCGTGGATTATAGTCAGTACAAGTCTGACAGTCCCTCCCGCTCAACCATGGGTGGGAGGACTCATTTGATGATGTTACTAAGAAAAAAGAAAAGAAAATGGAGTACACAAACAGATTTATTCGTGTAGTGAATAAAGTTATATATTATGTCGCTCTATTGAATATGAATTGACACTTTTTTATCGTGGTTAAATTATCAAATGAGTCCTCCATCCCAGCGGGAGGGCGAGAGGAACTGTCAGACTTGACTGACTAAAATCCAAGATGTCCTTCAATAGCCCTTTACGTACCGGGGTCACGGAAATTCGAGAGCAAATGAATTGACCCTTAAGGCGAGGATGCAGTACAGTGTGTAAATTAATGTAGGGACGCACGACCTCGTACCCGCCAAATGCGAGCGAAATAACCCGCATTTTGAATGTTTTTCGCTTTTTGTAGAAAAACAAAACATAAACTATGAAATATGTTTTTACCATTTACTTTAAAATAAAAAGCTCTATCTATTGATATAACTTTCATATAAGTCCATGCTGAAATATCTGAACAGTACGCGTTTAAAATTGTGATTTAGTGCCAACTTCAGCATTTTTTTATCGAGTCGATTATTACAAATCACGGTACTGTCTTTACCATTATTAGAGAATATGTTCAATTTTTATACAATGATTTTTGTTTATTAAAAATCTCACATTTTATTAGATTTTCAGACGTTCAGAAATCTTAAAAGGTACTGCACCTCCCCTTAAAAGCATAACTTCACTGCGGCCGATTTAAGTCAAACCAAGTTCACAGTTTCGTCCGTGATGTTAATTGTGTTTAACTTCGTAGTTTATGGTGCTATGTAAACATTAAATTATGTATATTATATTATAAGCGGTGATGCAATCAATTTATTAATATAAAACAGTGTTTAAATTCACAAAAATGGGTTGTTTCTTAACACATATAATACCGTACTAACAAATGAACTAATCTTTTTTTATTTTTGTGTAAAATACGTTCGTGGAATGTGAGGAATGTCTTATTTCACTACTTTCGTCACATTTTACATATTATAATATTAAATAAATAAGTAAATAATGGTGGCTGCCATATGGCTGACGAGGCATTATAATTATGTGTTAAGGGACTGTCAGTCACACACAGTAATATTCACAGTCAGACAGTCAGTAATTCACTAACACAATGAGGGCTTGCGTGCGCTGAATAATAGGTATCTCGCCGTCTGATCAAGGATCAGGCCTGTGCCGATTCTACGAACTGAGATCTAGGTTGATGAAGGGCTGTGGTAGATGATGATTAAATACAAGTTTTGCAGCTAAAAGACCAGAAGATGATTAAAACTCGTAACATAACTTCATAAAATTAAATAAGATTGAACCAGATCTCAAATCAGTTTCCACGTGGCGAAGAAAATAATAGTGTTATGTGTAAGCAAACAGCAATATGTTACATGTGCTGCGCGTTTGCGAAGCCCGTCTGAATCAACAAGTATGAATCTACTGCCGGGCCCGAGCTATAGTCCGGCCGGATTACGAGTTCTGATTGAAATTTTCCAACTTCTGTTATAATTTGTCTGAATGTCTGAGCGGACTGAGTTACACATGGTCATTTATATCGACAGTAAATTAACAAGTTGAAGTGATGGCAGCGACCGTAAGTTTCTCGAATCAACGAACTAGACCAAACACCTTTAAACGCTGCGTAGATCGTCCACCTATAAGGTAGACAGATGATTTTTGATTCAGACCACACGATCGCTCTGGATGCGAGCCGTTTCTAAGTGATCGTATCATCTAAAAGCCATGTTCAGCAATGAACGTCCTAAGGCTGATATTCGATGATGATATTTATACTTTTGTGGTGATAGTGGATCAAGTTATTGACAGTCTTCATGCATTTTTCAATACGAATGACGGCATGGTTAGCGCAGTAGCTGAGCGATTGGACTGCGTAGCGTGTCGTGGGTTCGATTCCCGAACAAATATTTGTATGAGCTACAAGTATTTGTTTCGGGTCTGGCTGTTTGTATACGTGAGTTTCTATGTTTGTAAACACACCCACGAAAACCCCGAGGAGAAATTCCTAGTGCGGGGCAAAGTTTTGAAAACAAAAAAAAAAGAAAAACGTGCCAAAAAGACCCTGTTGTAGGGTCTTTTTGGCACGTCAAGTATCACTTTGTGTTAGCCCTATAGATAGAAGTAATGGAGAGTTTGAAAATCAGAATTATCTATGGTGGAAAGAATAGCTTTTGTCTGGGAAGCTATGCATATTAAAAATACCAAATCACCACATTAAGATAGATCGAAAGATAGAAAGCGTAGGTAGATCTTGAAATGTTTAAAGGTGGTAAATTATTACAGTGTCTTCACGTTTCTACTCTTATTTTGTAACGGTTTATATCAATGATCTAGAGAAGAAGTGATCCCTTGCCGTTAAAAAAAAAACAAACTGTGCCAACGAAATCTGTGAAATTAGTCGACTTTTTTAAGGTAAGGTAAGGGTATCTAGGTAAGAAAACGTTTACCTTGAAATATGACAATTTATAGCATTTTTCTGACTACACAACAAACTCTTCAGTCCAAAACGTTCCGAGATCCCGCACTATGAATACGGTCCATCACCCTTGGTTGGCGCTACTCGCAGTACGCACACACTCACACACTAACTCACACAGTCGTCACAATATTGGATTTTGTTTATGCAAAATGGCTTCACATCCTATACCCTTTAACTGTTAATCAAATTATGAATACTAATTAGTTTCAGGTTTAGGATTAAAGTGTTATTGGTTTTGTGGCTACTGAAGTATGGATTATGAAGGATTTGTAATCAGGGACTTGTTAGCACATCTGCCGTCATAACTAAGAATGCAGTAATCGCAAAATGGCGGTTACGAGATAAACGCAAAAAACATATTTCATATCATCTGACGGCGAAAATCATTACATAAAAAACATACTTAGAGTGAATTTTATTATGAAAATATATTTTTTTCATGTACATGAACCTCTTGGGATGCCATTTCTGGAAAAAAATGAAAATCTCAAAAATGTCGATTACTGCATTCTTTGTTATCAGGGCAGACATGCTTTCGGAGAGTTTCCACGAGTCGCCCGTAGACAATCCGGTCATGTATGGACACTTGGGCAGTCAGTAGGTAGTCAAACCAAAACAAGATTTTTTATTGAGCTTTATGACTGCCTCGTTCGGGTCGCGGGACTAACTCATCAGATAACCGTGGCCCTGGAACGTTAATCAGTACAAGTATGATAGTAAAGGGTGGGTGGACTCATTTGAAAACTTTATCAAGAAAGGAAAAATGACTGCATAGTGGTCGTAACTACGACTGTTGGGTTGGAGGTCATGGGTTTAATTCGGACATAGTATTTTCTAACAGATTTCTCAGTAGAAGCCACAGATTATAGATTTGTATCCGGTTTATGGCAATGGGTTCGCCTTTACAACAAGGAAGTTACACACAAGTGAAGAAATGTGAGTACAGGTACTAATGAGGTCCTGTCTATTTCTTCGGAGATTACAAGGATGATGTAATCCAAACTAATATTATAAATGAAAGTAACTCTGTCTGTCTGTCTGTCTTTTCTTCACGCCTAAACTACTGAACCGATTTGTGTGAAAGGAGATTGCTCTGCGCCCATACATTGTTCGCCCTGGAACCAAGAGCATCGGAAAATTATATTTTGTGTTGTCGATCATTAATAAACTCCTATAAGATCTTATTTTTATAGCGGACTAGCTGCAGAATAGATATATTCCAAGAAAAGAATCAGATTTTGAGGTTATAATCGAACCATAACAATGAATATTAGGTGTAGTTTTTCATAGCTTAAAGTGATTTTTAAGAAACTGAAAAGCAATATTATAATATATTTAGCTATTTTAAGCACCTACCTAGATAATTGGGTAGGTACCTATGCCTAGGTTGTCGTTTGAGCGGTACACAGTTCCGAAAATCACAGCCAGGTAAGTCGTTTTTTAAAGCGATCAGAGTCCGTTAAAATAGCCAAGTCGTAATATGCAATATCACAAAAGTCACCAAAACACACCGATACAAACAATTACAAACAGCACGCGACGCTATTGTAATCATCAGTAGACTGACAGTGACAAGTGACTAGGGATGACGATCTGAGATCGATTAATCGAAGAATCGATTTTTCAGGTCTAATGATCGATTTTTTGATCGAAAAAACTCTGATTTTACTGATAAGAGATCATATTATCTTTCTTATTTTTCATAGAATGGATAATATTTACATTATAATATGTAAACTTGAAAAATAAAATCGATTTTTTAGAAATCGATCTTTTAGACCACGATTTTTTTGTAAATCGATACATCGGCTTACGATTCGCATCAATTACAATCAATTGGGCATCCCTATTATTTATCGACACGACATGACGTTTGATGAAGATGGCGGCCATTAATGTTATTAGTTGCGTTAAATACTTTTTATTGTTCATTTTTGCATACAGCTAGTCCGTGTTACAAAAGTATTTGCAAGTAATATAATAAAATAGACAGTTAATTATCGTGTATTTCAAAACATTTTGTGGCATAGGGCCATTTCGGACATTGTCCTTTGGTACGGACATAGTTTGGAACTTGAGAAAGGACATAGGATAGTTTTTATTACAAAAAAAAAAAATCTGCCGTAAGTCACTATTCCACGCGAACGAAGTCGCGGGCAAAAGCTAGTACGTTATATTTGTGGTGTCCGTTTCATACCGCGCCCGATTCATTGCGTATTCCCCCTGTATTTTCCCGTGAAGTCACATTAGTTCCCGAGTCGACGGCGCGTTGTGTTCCACGCGCGCCTCAAGGAGTGTCAGCATAGTGACGAGGCCCCCTGTAGAGGGCCAAAGCCTGCCCTAGCCCTTTACGTACCGGGGTCACGGTTAAATCGTGATTTCCGCGACCCCGGTACGTAAAGGGCTATTGAAGGACACCGTGAATTTTAGTCAATACGAGTCTGACAGTCCCTCCCGCTCTGCCCTGGGTGGGAGGACACATGTGATGATTTTACCACGTAAACAAGAAAGTCACTTTAGTTGCATAAATAACAGTAGATTTATTTTCAATGCAATTATATTTGTTTAGTTTATCGCTGGAACTGAGTTCCTGTCGGATATCCTATAGTAACCTTGTAGGCCATATCCTATGATTTATATCTACTAAACATAAATACTTACTGTTCATCTATAAATTTTTGATAACCGCACCGAAACGGTGCTAGATATGCCTTCTAAATCCTGCATAAAGTCTGTTTTGTCACTTCCGATTTTGTTTTGTTTTGTTTATTTTTTTAAAAAACGTTGCCCCACCCTAGGAATTTCTCCTGTATCCTGTTTATAAACATAGGAACTCACACACACAAACACCCAGAGTGCGGGGATCGAACCCGCGACACACTGCGCAGCAGTCAAACCTCAGCCACAGCGCCAACCGTGTCGTCAAAACTCCCTGAGGCGCGCGTGGAACACAACGCGCCATCGACCCGGGTATGGTCCATGGTCAGACAGCGAGTTGCCCATTACTCGCTGCCCGCACAGCGGTG
The DNA here is from genome assembly GCA_943136025.2 of Agrotis puta. NCBI lineage: Eukaryota > Metazoa > Arthropoda > Insecta > Lepidoptera > Noctuidae > Agrotis > Agrotis puta. The sequence continues at coordinate 3,159,486 of OW964190.2, read as the reverse complement.
GCCGGAGATCATCTGCGACGTCCGACGCCGTGGGCGTCTACCACTGCGGCTGAGGTGGAGGTAGAACGCTGTCCTCTCCCTCACGCGGCCCGCCTCCTCCTTCACGAGCATGACTGCTTCGCAGGAGGCGACCGCTTCCCACTCCGTCTCGCCCCGCAGCATGGCCTCGACCAATGCCGCGAAAGGTCTCAGCCTATAGTTAGGAAAATGCTTGGCAGATAATGATGATATTTGCTTTTTCATTACCTAATCCTCAGTCCTCAAAATCCCATGACAAAACGTTTGAAAAGGCGAACAATCACATGACATCAGCATAAAGTTAATGTTTCATAGGATATGGATTTCATAACACCTTTTATTATAAATCTATTTGGTTCTAGACTTTAAAACAAATACTTTTGTCATGTTGACCTTCAGGTGCATAGAATAGATCATGTTTTCATAGCTATGTTGAACTTAGCCAGAGAAAATGAACCTATGTTGGAACTCCGTGGCCGCGGGACTCACGAATTACCGTGATCGCGGTACGTAAAAGGCTGTTGAAGGACACCGTGGATTTTAGTCACTACGAGTCTGACAGTCCCTCTCGCTCTGCCCTGGGTGAGAGGACTCATTCGATGATTTTAGCACGTTAAAAAATGTTTTATTGTACTCGTTTTTTTTTTTCATTGAAAACTGGCTGTTTAATTATATCGAAACTAGCTGTTGCCCGCGGTTTTTCTCGCCCCTTATGTAGTTGGTAACCATCTATAGGGTCCCATTTATCTGTCTACAAAAAATCATCAAAATCGGTTCAGTCGTTTTGACGTGAAAATGGAGCATACTAACATACACAGGAATTTGTTGAAGAAATCACTTTATTTTTTCGAATAGTAAATCAATTTGACCATAGACGTCCTGGAATAATTGCGAAAGCTATGAAGCCTCGTTCTTACCTTTTTTTTTGTAAAAATTAATGTTTTTGAATATGGAATCCATGCGTTCATAAACCATTGATCGGATTATGATAAAACTGATCGTTATTTTATGTATGGCTCAAAAATATATTCCTATTTAAGTGTTACCGCCTACAAAATGAACCGGAGAAAAATACACAGGAAAATTTAATTATTCAATAGGTACGTTACACACAAAATAAACCTTTATATAGCATCCTAAAAATAACACCACACAAATATAACAACAGGTGTAAATTAAAAACAATACGCGGAATAGGAAAAAACTAAATCTATTTCAAACGTGTTTTTCCCCCCTTAAAGTGGAGTTGGTAATCAAATCGATCAAATTAAATCATGGACAAAAGTAGATTTAGAACCAGAGGTCGGAATTATATAGAGTTATTAAAGTACTTGCATCGAAATGTTGATATTAATATGGATCTTCCCGGGATTTCTAATAGACAATCCCGTGCGGCTAACAGTACCTATTATAAATAAATAATAATAAAATCCTCAGAGTTAGATTAGAGAAATAAAACAAAGACAATGCATTTTTAATAGTATTTAATTCACAATACAAATTTTATTCGGACATCCGATGTCGTTGATGTAAAGGCAACGTCGCGCATGCAGTGGTTTAAATTGTGTAACAGTAAATAACCTTTTTTATTCAATAAGTCAGGCAGGAATTGTAGCATATCCACTTTATTATTTAGCTGTATGAAATCAATGTAAGTACCTAAATGAATAACTCTACCTAATTCCGACCTCTGTTTATAACAAATGATACAGGAAAAGATATTATAATGCATTGTATTTGATATTCGTCCAGTCTAGACAAAATTGCATTTTGACAAGGCCTTTATCTAGGTCGGGGCGTTGCAATGACAATTGAAATAAAACTATGAATTAAATAAAAACTTGAATTCCCACTGAAAACTGTTTTTTTTTTCCTATATCTTGGAGGCGTTCACAAACATTTAAATTCATACAAACACACGGAACAGTGTGGGCAACAAAACGGTCATATATGACAGGCCTGTTGGTCTAGTGGTTAGTGACCCTGACTGCTATGCCGAAGGTCGTGGGTTCGATTCCCACCCAGGACAAATGTTTGTGTGATGAGCACGATCATTTGTTCTGTGTCTGGGTGTAATTTATCTATAATATGTATGCATTTAGAAATATGTAAGTATGTTTATCAGTTGTCTAGTACCCATAACACAAGCTCTGCTTAGCCTTGGGACTAGGTGGCGTTGGGTGATAGTTGTGGAATATTTATTTATTTATTTATAATTGAAACTCCATAATACTTAACCTCCTTGGACCTGGCGTCCCCTATAAGAGACCTTTTTTCTAGTATTGCCAATTAAAGTGTCTATTTTATCCAATTAAAGTGTAACTTAACATGTTAAAACCCAGAGTCTTGTATAGGAGACATGCAATTAAAAAAAACTAATAACTTATAATCTTTTTTAATTATTTTTTTGTCATTTACGGGTCTTTAAGTTTACCTATAAAAAAATATTTCATTAGCAAACGCAAAGTGGTCTGGGGTCTGAGGAGGTTAAAGGGCTATTGAAGGACACCTTGGATTTTAGTCAGTACGAGTCTGACAGTCCCTACCGCTCCATCCAGCATTTACCACGTAAAAAAAATGTTAATTCAGGTTATAAACTATCTGTGTACCAAATTTTATCCAAATGAGTTTAGTAGTTTTTGCGTGTAAGAGTAACAAACATCCATCCATCCAACAAAACTGTAACGTTTATAATATTAGTAGGAAGTAGGATTAGTGGGATATTTTTGTCATAAACATACTTATATTAACTACAAATATGACTTACATGGACAAAAATTCTATCAATAGCTGATCAGGCAACTATAAGCAGAACCATATTGCAAAACAAAGTTGACTCATTAACACCAAATATTAATTTATTTTGTATGACATAGTGACACACTAACGTTTTTATGGTCATAGCCAAATTGATGGACTTTGAATTTATAGGCTAAGATATACGAGTAGCTTTGTTTTATTTATTGACGTGGTATAATCATCAAATGAGTCCTCCGATCCAGGGCAGAGCGGGAGGGACTGTCAGACTCGTACTGACTAAAATCCACGGTGCCCTTCAATAGCCCTTTACGTTCCGGGGTCACGGTAATTCGTACACTCCCGCGTCTCCGACAGGCTTTGGCCCTCTAGAGGCCGTCAATTTTTGAAGAAACTCTTATGAGAATTTGTAAACCACAGTTTAAAAGAGTTTTAGGTGATTATGTTTTGTAAAATATCATTTGGAATAAGTCAAACCCACACTGAACGGTCGCGGGACTGTCTTATTAGGTAATCGTGACCCTGGAACGTAAAGGGCTATTGAAGGATCATCGTAGATTTTAATCAGTACGAATCTAACCGTCCTGCCCTGAACGGGAGGATTCACTTAACCCTTTGTCAAACAGACTGGCGTGGCGAATGCGAAGCGTGACGTTTTTATTTGTAATGTATGGAATTGTTTGAATCCAGTCACATAGAAACGCGAAAGCGATCCGATAGAGTGACAGAACTATCGGACTGACGTCTCGCTGACGTCTCGCTTCGGTTCGGTATCGCTTTGAAAACGCTTCGCTTTGCCGGTCTGTTTGACAAAGGCAATAGGGCCACATGTTTGCGGGACCGTCTACCGGTAACCGTGACCCTAGAACGTAAGGGACAATTGAAGGAAATGGGGTAGATTTTTAGTCAGACTAATAGTATGAAAGTCTTTTCCGATCCACTCTCATAAGCCGTAAACTTTTCCACTGGGACACAGTCTGAATATTTAAAAACCTTCAAAAACTCAAGTTTCAAAGGAAAAATCAAGATGGCATAGCAGTACTTACCTATCAACATATTCTCACGGCAAAAATAAAATATTTTAGCTACTAAATATAGAAGTAACAAAAAGTGAGTGTTATATTGCGCTTGATCATCTGATTATTGTGCAGGTTGTAAACGCCGCTGACTACTATTGTATAGGTTAATTTGTAGACTAGTGCTGTACCCTGGGTCTGTGTATCTTTTAAATTTACATCTAATAAAAATAATTGTACACAGATTTACCAAAGGAGATTCCTAGGTATGAGAATTACTTTGAACAAACTAATTTGTTTATTATTTGCTTCAAAGTAATAGTATGTATCTATAATTTAAAACTTAACATTAGCAATATAAATTAAAGAGAGAAAGAGACGAGAGAGAGTAGAGTTATTTGTGGTAAAATTTTGAGGCTTGTAATATTAAGTTACTTGGCTGTCGAGGTTCCACATTAAAATGAATGGAACTCTTTTTATATTTCGTTTGATTTTAACCTCAATTTGCCCAGAAGCATAGATAAGACTTAAGATGTAGCGAGCTCACCCAGAAACAACTGAAACTCCTGCGCACCGACGGAGAACAGTCAAAACTGTCTGACACCAGAATCTGACAGAATAGCGGTCGCGAAGCAGGCAGCTGGTAAGGCCAGCCGTCAGTTTACAGGGACCCTGTTGCCAAGAGTGGACTTCTAAGAGTTGGATCCCACTCAACTCTATCCATTAAGAAAGAGACAGAAAGAAAATGAGGCATGAAAGAAGGTAGAAAAAATTGACATTGAGAAAAAAGGATATTGCCCAATATAATACCATCATTATGAGCCTTTAAATGCTCCCACTTTTGGGACACAGGCCTTCTATGTGAGAGGGAGTTGGCCATAAACCACCACGCAGGCACAATGCGGGTTGGTAGATGTCATATGTCTTCTAATTACTGGTTCTAAGTTATACTGGTTTCCTCAAGATGTTTACACAAAGTAATGCGCCTGGCTGGGTTCAAACCCATGAGCTGTAACTTGTAAGTCGGGGCCGATATCACGGAGCCACTGAGTACTGAGTATTTCGTCAACGGTCGCGGGACTTACGAATTACCGTGACCCCGGAATGTAAAGGGCTATTGAAGGACACCGTGGATTTTAGTTAGTACGAGTCTGACAGTCTTTCGGGTTAAGCCGCGCTTGCAGAGGTTGGTCTGTGGATGGGTGACCATCTGTCATAGCGAGTTTCCTCCGTGTCTCGGAAAGCACGTAAAGCCGTTGGTCCCGGTTGTCATTTGTAGATCTTTGACAGTCGTTACTGTTAGTGAGAAGCTCTAAAAGTCTGACAACCAGTCTTACCATGGGGTATCGTATTACTCAGTTACTGGGTTATGGAGGTCCGACAGGCAGTCGCTCCATATAAAAAAACTGATATCCAGCTGCATCTGGTTTGACTGGAAGCCGACCCCAATATAGTTGGGAAAAGGCAGGCAGATGATGATGACCACGCAAAAAAAAAGCATTTCGTCAAAAAAGTAATCATTTTATTCTGTTTTTATTCTCTTTGACAAACAGACATATGATCTTACAAAAAGTGTCGTATATTAATGTCTACAGACATTAGAAGTTCATCATTCTAGCAACGTAAAGTTTTAGACATAATATCTGATTGCATGCGAAATATTTTTGTACTGTTTTCACACGCTAGTTAGTGCTCACTGGCGATATTTGATATTTAGGACGGCACGAGATTTTTGTTTATATTTTTTTATATAGGTTTGTTTTATGCCTACGTTGTAATATCGCCAATTAGGTGCCCAAGTTATCCAATTCCAGTTTTATTAATCTTCTTTTTTTATTTTTTGTTCCGTGTTTGCTATTTTTGTTTATACTGAAAAGTACTTGAAAAACTTCAAAAATGATATAATATCATTTTCTCTAAAACTCCACCGCCAGATCCTGACCTGAATGTCATGGGACCATCCTTACAAACAAAAAAAAATTCACCAATTCACGTGCCTTTTTGTTTATCTTAGGAATTTAATACTATTTAAGGCCTTTTTTGGTTTGGTAAAATTATGAAATGATTACTCCCACCCAGGGCAGGGCAGACTTGTACTGGCTAAAATCCACGGTGTCGTTGAATAGCCCTTTACGTTTCGGGGTCACGGTAACTTGTTTTTCCCGCGACCCCGGTCCTCTTAAGGCCTAGACTTCAAATAGTCCTGTCTGTGACACCGTCTAACAAGACACAGCTGACCAAAACTCGTCGACCTACATCCTAGACCTTGTGCCTATTCCTAGGCCGACGGATGCCATTATATTTGGAGCCTAGATTAAAGGGACACGTGTTCTGATCATAATTATCTAACATCTAGTACCTATTAAGCTTTTTTTTCACGTGGTATAATCATCATATGAGTCCTCCCACCCAGGGCAGAGCGGGAGGGACTGTCAGACTCGTACTGACTAAAATCCACGGTGTCCTTCAATAGCCCTTTACGTTCCGGGGTCACGGTAATTCGTGAGTCCCGCGTCCCCGGCAGGCTTTGGCCCTGTACAGGCCCCGTCACTATGCTGACACTCTTTGAGGCGCGCGTGGAACACAACGCGCCGTCGACCCGGGCATGGTCCATGGTCGGACAGCAAGTTGCCCATTACTCGCTGCCCGCATGCCCGCACCTACGGTGGCCGGAGATCGTCTGGCGACGTCCGACGCTGTGGGCGTCTACCACTGCGGAGTACCTAATAATCTTGGTGTTATTTTGCTTTGACCGACCTGATTTGGGGAAGGAAAGCATTTTACGATTTAGATGTTATCATTATGATGTTCAGCAGTGGACGTCTTGTGGTTGATGATGACAGTGATCAGATGTTTTTGGTAAACCTTGGCAAACACTTCACCTGATAGTAAGCAACGACGGTGAAGTTTAACTTGTCTAGAAGTGATATACATATTTACTTTTGACTTAATTAATGATTTTGAAAGAACCGGGCATCGAAGTCAGTTCCACGCACTAATCACGAGATAAAAGGTTTTTTTAAGCAGAGACTCTTCATAAAGATCACAATCATGACATTATCTGGTTATTATTCAATTTAATTCTCTGAATATAAACACGAATTATAATATTAACTATCGTTAAGTCTAGAATGGACACAAGGTCTAATATCTAGGTCAACCAGTTTCGGTGCTGAGCTATGTAGCCACTAACGAGCGGTCAGCATGTTTTTCGTCGAGTATTTTGTTTTGTTTCAGTAATTTTATAAATTGCATACATACATACTAAAAGTACATCATTGGCTTTGGTCCAAACCGCGACTGCTGAGCATGAGGTCCTGGTTTTCGATTCCCGGGTCTGATTAAGTGTTCTACGATAGAGATCTACGCTTTGGAATGGGCACCTACAGTACTTTCACAAGTTTTTATGTCTTGTGACTGGGACTGTGGCACCGTAACTATTTTTAAACTATTTTATTTTACTTTTGTCTCTTGACAATTCAAAAGTGCCTGTAAATGGCCTACTTGAAATAAATGATTTGGTTTTGATTTTGTTATTGGGTTTTCCATTACATTTAGACATCATCCATTTTGGCTAAGCATTTTTATTATGACACCAAAGCTTGACACCACTGTCCTTGGTTTTATTTGAGTTCTAAAATATGTTTTTATCTTACGTACAGGAAAATGCCCAATTCTAGAAGTTCATTTATACTTTTTTGGGTGTTAATGTCCTCAAATGAGTCCTCCCGCCTTGGGTGGAGTGAAAGGGACTGTCATACTCTTACTGACTAATAATCCACCATGTTCCTTTAGCAGTCCTTTACATTCTAGGGCCGCGATACTTGCCCAGGCAACATCATCAGGTACAAAAACCAAACATAAGTCATCACCTGCCTAGTCTTTTCCTAATTATGTTGGGGTCGGCTTCCAGTAGATCGCGCAGCTGATATCAGTATTTTAAATGAAGCGACTGCCTATCTAATCTCTACAACCCAGTAACTGGGTGATACAATACCCCATTTAGCAGCTCACAATTTAGGACCCATTAATATTAGTAGTCATTTTACCCGTGGCGCTAGGCAACTGGGCTTCTCCCAGTTGTAATGTCCCTTTGTGCCTATTGGCCTTGTTTTGTTCTGTCTCCTGCTTGCATGAAGGGAAGTGGAAACATATATTTTTTCCTACTCCTCCACTATTCTTTTCTGATTAATTTCGTTGCAGGATCCAAGACAGGTAAATTCATTCTTCGGGACACGTCGAGCTTCATTGTTTCGGCCCTTTTCTGGTTGGTTGCCACTGTTGATTCTGGCGCACAGGAGTTGCAGTGGTTAGGGAATAGTGTGGTGGGTTTGATACAATACCCCATGGTAAGACTGGTTGTTAGACTTACGAGCTTATGACTATCTGCAACAACGGTCAAATATCTACAAATGATAGACAGGACAAACGGCAGTTTTATACCGTGGTCTGACAGACGGATCTGTCAGACTCGTACTGACTAAAATCCGCGGTGTTCCTTCAGTAGCCCTTACGTTCCAGGGTCACGGTTACCTGTTAAGAGAGCCCCGCGATTCCGACAGGGTTTGGCCCTCAGGGGTTCCTGTCAGACCGGACCGACAGCTTTACATGCTTTCTGAACCACGGAGGAAATTCACTATGAAAGAGAATATTGCTTCTCAGAACAAAACAGTAAGTTAAATGTTATTTGGGCACTCGGATGGCGAATAATGGGTGACTCGCCGTCCGATCATGGACCACGCCCAGGTCGTCGGTGTGTCGTGTTCCACGCCCGCCTCAAACAGCTGTCAGCAAAATGACGGGGAGGTTAGAGAGCCAAAACATGCCAGGGTCGCGGTACCGTCTCACCATGTAATCGTGACTCTGGAACGTAAAGGGCTATTGAAGGATCACCATGAATTTTAGTCATTACAAGTCTGACAGTCCTTCCCGTCACGCTCTGGGTGGGAGGAATCATTTAATGATTTTACTTCGCTTTTTGGCTAAATAAATACAGCCGCACAGGCCGATCGTCCGGGTTAAACCGCGCTTGCCGGAGTTGGTCTGTGGATGGGTGACCATCTGTCATAGCGAGTTTCCTCCGTGGCTTGGAAAGCACTTAAAGCCGTTGGTCCTGGTTGTCATTTGTAGATCTTTGACAGTCGTTACTTTTAGTCAGAAGCTCTAAAGTTTGACAACCAGTCTTAACATGGGGTATCGTATTACCCAGTTATTGGGTTGTGGAGGTCCGACAGGCAGTTGCTCCATGATATCCAGCTGCATCTGGTTTAACTGGAAGCCGACCCCAATATAGTTGGGAAAAGGCTAGGCAGATGATGACAAAGATTTAAAAAAAGTTAATGTTGTTTTCAATTCAATCAACCATAAATACTTACTATAAACAAGACTCCACTCCAGGACTTTAGTTAACAATCAATACGTATTCACAATCATATAATTTACGAAGGGAAAGCGACCAGCTGTTGCTAATCCATAATTATAGCTTTTGTGTGTAATGACTTTATTTTATATTTATTTCAAAGGAAAAGGCGTAGGCAAAATTTATTGGTACTTTTACGTGGTAAAATCATCAAATGAGTCCTCCCACTCAGAGCAGAGCGGGAGGGACTGTCAGACTCGTACTGAATAAAATCCACGGTGTCCTTCAAAAGCCCTTTACGTTCAGGGGTCACGGTAATTCGTGAGATCCGCGACCAGAATGGAGTCTTCTAACCCAGGCTTAATACGCCTCAAAGGAAACTCCAATCCCTTCTTTGTAATCATTTATTTTTTTATTCAATTTTCATAGAACAACGAAAAGAATATTTTAATTTTGACATTTGAAAGTCCTTAAAATTTATGAATGTTCAAAAACTCAATACCGACATGCCAATATCAAATTCCAGTCAAACATACCAAGGCTGTATCAGCTCTAAAATAACTTGAAAATTATGATTATGTGCACAAATAATATTCAGTTGCAGCCAAAATCACGAAACCACACAAAAATACTGTAAAGTAGGTAAATGCTTAGTTTTCGTGAACACGCCACATCGCTATTACTTGCTCAAATGGTTTTGTTGAAAATACTGGGTTCCGCATTTTTGGAAATAAAATTATATCCTGAGAGTTTGTTAAATTTTCGTTCTTGATAAGGGCCTCCGAACAAAAATTCTTGTTTTTTTAAATTATTTTTTGAGTAAAATGAAATAGGCCATTTTGCTCAAAATAAAATATTACTCCGAAATATCCATTATGATTTTTTTTTATTAAAAGTGTATTCATTTTTAAATTAATACTCGTACAAAAAATACATGATCATTATTTTTCAATATTATAACTGACGGACTAAACATTTTTTTCGTGTAGTGATATACCCTATATTGTGGGTTGGTCAGTACTTACCTTTTTTTTACGTGGTAAAATCATCAAATGAGTCCTCCACACCCAGGGCAGAGCGGGAGGGACTGTCAAACTCGTACTGACTAAAATCCACGGTGTTCCTCAATAGCCCTTTACGTTCTGGGGTCACGGTAATTCGTACAGACCCGCGACCAAGTACTTACCTACTCTCTTTTTCATTTAAAACCAGATTTTCTCTTGGTCTTAAACCCAGAAGCAAAGATGTGAACTTTTTTTATATTTACGTGGCAAAATCATCTACCGAGTCGGAAACGACTGTCAGACCTAATAGCCCTATACGTTCCAGGGTCACGTTAGAAAGTATTTCACCTGATGTCCGCTTGGTTGCAGCACGACCAGCGGCCGTATTGCCGTATATAGGCCTGTTCCAGTGAGTGAACGAGGTGGCGCTAGACGACTTGTACAGCTCTGTCTCTTTCACTCACTGGAACAAGCCTGGTTTTAAGACGTCATAATACGGTCCCCGGTGTCCCAATGATATTTGACCCATTAAATAAGCTTCACTTTGTCAAAAGAAAACGTTTAATCGACCTAAATAGGAAGCCACGTTAAAACGGACCCCTAACTCCGAAAATGGAGTAAAAAGTCCAGGTTTCAATAGCATTCCCACTTATAGAGGCCACGACACAACACCGCTTCTCGTTTTTCGTCAATCGCTCGTTGTTTTTCGTCGTCGACTTGGTCGTTTTTTCATCGTCGTCTGTGGCTAACGGGCGCGGGCGACCGGCCGGCGCGGCTTTCAGTTTTTTTCCACGAATTTTACTCGTTCAAAGTGGGTAGGTAGCGATTTACGAATTTTTTCGTGTTTCAAGTGGGGTAGAGCGGTTTGTGTTAAAGTTTTTGTAAGTTTCAAATATTTTTGCCAGAAGCTCTAAAAGTCTGACAACCATGTCTTACTATAGGGTATAGTATTACCCAGTTATTGGGTTGTGGAGGTCCGATAGGCAATTGCTCCATGTAAAATATTGATACCCATCTGCAGCTGGTTCGACTGGAATCCAACCCCAATATGGTTGGGATAAGGCTAGGCAGTGATAGATCCACGAATACACTTGTGAAACGTCGACAAACAGGTACACGGTTCTGGTTAGTAAGTTTCATGGAGTATGAAATGGGGCATGAAACTCTAAGTTATATTATTTTCAAGTAATTTTAAGATTCATGTGCTTTTTTCTATACATCAAAAAGAATGGTAACTTAACCGAGGAGGGCTCAAATATATAAGGCGACATATTTTAATCTATTCCAAAATACAGGAAGAGAAAGAGACAAGCATTGAAACTATCTGATAAAACTTTTTTCAAGGTTTGCTTTCTAAAGCACACCACTCGACTTTGACATTTAGAAACTCTTTCGAATTGCGATTGCTAATCTATATATATAAAAGGATAACTGACTGACTGACATATCAACGTACAGCCGAAACTACTGGGGCTAGGAATGTGAAATTTTGCACACGGTTTCCTATTATAATGTAGGGGAGCACTAAGAAGGGGTTTTTGGAAATATAACCTTTAAGGGGGTGAAAAGGGGGAATTAGGAAAGTACGTAACCCACGCGGACGAAGTCGCGGGCAAAGTGCTAGTGCGTTATGTAATTAGGCCCAGAGCCCAGCGGATTAAGTCTACTACTCGGGTCCTAAGAGTCACAGCGTGATGTTAATTAGCCTATTATCTCCCTCAATAATAATTGGACTATTAAATATCAAACGATTTTTCAAATCTATCGAGAACTCCATCATCTGCCCAGCCTTTTCCCAACCATGTTGGGGTTGGCTTGCAATCGAACCAGATACAGCTAAATATCAGTATTTTACAAGGAGCGACTGCCTGTCGGACCTCCACAACCCAGTAACTTGGTAATACGATGTCCCTTACAAGATTTTTTGACAGACTCTCGAGCTTCTGACTAACAGTAACGACTGTCACAGATCTCAAAATGACAGCCGAGACCAACGGCTTTACGGCCCATTCACGACGTTGCCGCTGCGAGCGGTAACTTAGTGCGGGCGGCGGCGGTCAGTTCCACTGCCTATCGGACCTCCACAACCCAGTAACTGGGTAATACAATATCCCGTGGTAAGACTGGTTGTCAGACTCTAGACACAGAAAACTCCAGATATTATTAATCATTTTTTAATTGGTTAAATCATCAAATGATTCCTCCCTCCCTGAATAGAGCAGAAGGGACTGTCAGAGTCGTGCTGATTTAAATTCACCATGATCCTTTTATTGCCCTTTACGTACAAAAAAAATGTTGACGAAATCGACTCCATAGCTTTTCGTCCCGATCCATTTCGGCTAACTAGTTACTACAGCGACTAGATATAGTCAAGTTTTTCAGTTTCGCGACAGTTTCGTGACTATTCGTGTCGACTCGGAGCCATTCGGAACTACTCGTGACGCGACGCGACATTCGGGGAAATTGCGTTTTTTTTGTTGTCCCTAAACGACAAAGGAAATTAGACTGCATGAAACCGGACAGTACTTTTTTAAGTGATTACGGGGAACTGGGATATTTTGGTAATGTACCTAATGAAAGATATACTTTTTATTTACGTGGTAAAATCATCAAATGAGTCCTCTCACCCAGGGTAGGGCGGGACGGACTGTCAGGCTCGTACTGACTAAAATCCACGGTGTCCTTCAATAGCCCTTTACGTTCCGGGGTCACGGTAATTCGTACAGTCCCGTGACCCCGGCAGGCTTTGGCCCTCTAGAGGGAGGCCCCGTCGTTTTGCTGACACTCTTTGAGGCGCGCGTGGAACACAACGCGTCGTCGACCCGGGCATGGTCCATGGTCGGACAGTGAGTTGCCCATTACTCGCTGCCCGCATGCCCAATGAAAGATATACTAGTAGAATTCTTTTTTACGTGTTATAAGCATAATCAGTCTATAATGTTCCCACTGCTGGGACAGAGGCCTCCTCTCTGTGAGAGGGAGTGGGGTATAATTCACCACGCGGGCACAGTGCGGGTTGGTAGATGACACATATCTTCGAATTTTCGGTTCCGAGTTCTTGCAGTACTTAAGTTTTCCCCACCAAGATTTTCTTTATCATTTTGAGAGAAATGGCGATGAAATTAATTACACAATATGTGGCCATCTAGGTTCAAAACCACGACGTATAAACTCGTAAGTCGCAGCCGGTTCTATTGGATCACTACTGTCTTGATTCTCTCAATGATTTTTGCAATATATCTGCACAAAATACTTAATTCTACTTCCTACTCATCCTACTTATACCTGAAAAATTTGTCAAACAAAAGAAATTAATATTTGGTGTTAATGAGTCAACTTTGTTTTGCAATATGGTTCTGCTTATAGTTGCCTGATCAGCTATTGATAGAATTTTTGTCCATGTAAGTCATATTTGTAGTAAGCACGAGTATGTTTATGATAGTAATATCCCACTAATCCTACTTGCTACTAATATTATAAACGTGAAAGTTTGTTTGGATGAATGGATGGATGTTAGTTACTCGTTCACGCAAAAATCTCTTAACGGATTTGAATGAAACATGGTACACAGATAGTTTATAACCTGGATTAACACATAGGATAGTTTTTATGCCGATACAAATGTTCCCGTGGGAGAATGGGCTATTTGACTGATAAATTATAATTAGTCCGTCACTTAGATTATCGAAAAATATTCGACCCGTATTTTTTCTCTGTTTCGTAAACCAAAATTAACGAAGATACGACGCTATCAAAATTGGCAATACGTCATAACATCAGTTTAGTACATACAATTTTTACTGAATTCTGACGTCACGGGGCCCCCCACTCTCGAGTTTTGTTGCATTATATTTTGGTGAATATTCATTGATTTTACAAAAGAAAAAATACATGTCGGTTATTTTTAAAAACTCTATACTCTACGGACTAATTATATTTGTAATTTTTAGCTACTGTCAAATAGCCAATTTTCGAATTGTAGCGGGTGCAACCGCTGGCAACAGCTAGTCACATATAAATTAAAGATCCACGTTTCTAGGCCTATTAACAAGCGTTCCCTACCCTCAAATTACACGATCTCTGCCTACCCCCCGTAACATTTATCCCTATTCTCCGTCCTACCCGCATTTCAAACTCTTTTCCTTCCATTTTCCCAAAATAGAGTATTTAAGTTCGCAAACCGCCCGTAAAATTGCACTATCCGTAATTATCCTGAAATTTTCAGCTGAATTTCGCGTTGAAACAGTCTGTTGTGTAGTCGCGTGTTTTTGTGGTACACTATTATGGAATAACGTGTTACGGTTTTGGTACAATGCCCTGTAAGGTAGATTTTTTTCAAGTGTCACCATTTTGTGTTATGAAAAAAAAATTGAAGTTTTTAAGTACTATCTTTTAGCTCACGTAAAACTTGGTACTATTCGACCATTTCTTAAGCTAAATAACAAAGTTCGCTAATACAAAAGAAATTAGTAAGTTAGGTACAAACGTTAGCACACCGACCTACCCTGTCTGTAATTTTCTTCCAATGGAATGTCAACCTTTTCATTTTGTGTATAAAGTTGAAATCGATTTAAATAATTATAGATTGTTGGTTAGGTTGATGTGCTGGTGTCTGTAAATAAAATATTTTGTGATCACAAGCCTAAGCAGAGTCTTAAAAAAAGGGGAAATTTGTCTTATGTTTAAATTTTATTGACGATTTGACGAAAAGACAGAATCTGCTTCTAAATCTAAAATATTTTATTATTTCTTTAAATGACCTAGATTTCAGTTCAGTTATTGAAAAATTGTAAAATATGATTTACGACGCAACTATTATTGAAAAACGCTTAAATTTTTAAGTACCCGCTATTGTTCGACAATATTAATGACGTGTCTATAACTAGAACGAAGCGTGTCAGTGCTTTTGTGGTTTTTTTTTATGCTATTGCATAGCTTTTATCGCGGGCTTTGAGCGCGGCGACCGAATTAGTAGAGTAACTTCCCATAGAGCAACGATGGGGTGATATTCTCGTTAAAAATTCGCGGTAGGCAATATTTTTTTTTTTTCATAAATATAATCAATAAATAATTATAAGTACTATGCTTTACCGCGGCAGTCCCCGAGTGTCAGACGTATTTTTAGGGTTCCGTACGTCTGAATACAAAAACGGAACCCTTATAGGATCACTCGTGGGTCTGTCCGTCCGTCGCTTACAGTCAATTATCTCCGAATCTATTAGACCGATTAAGTTGAAATTTGGTACACATATCAATTCCTGTGACCCAAACACAGAGGTGTGACGTGAGCAGATGAAATCTGTATATGGGGGGTCATTTTTGGGGGGGAAGGGGAAAATTAAAAAAAAAAATTCTGAAAACTGCATCGTGTGGCATATCAAATGAAAGGTCTTGTTGAGAAGATCTTAAATGTATTTTTTTGTAATTTTAAAATAAATAGTTTCCAAGTTATTCAAGAAAATAGACGAAAATTGACCATTCCCCCGCCCTTATCTCCGAAACTACTGAACCTAAAATTTTGAAAAAAATACAGAAATTAGTTTTCTCCTTATAGATTATAGGAAAACCTATAAGAAGTCCATGATATTAAAATAACATGGTAAATCACTCAATATTGTGCGTACCAACTTACATTTTTTTTTTAATACGTCATAAATCGTAAACCGCAATTTATCTTTCAAAGTTACAACCAACTTTTATATAATGTTACTTGCTGCTACGGAACCCTTTAAAGGCGAGTCCGACTCGCACTTGGCCGGTTTTTTTTTTTTAAACTGGTTACACCTTCAAATGAGTCCTCCCACCCTGGATGGAGGGAAGGGACTGTCAGCCTTACTGACTAAAATCCACTTTGGTCCTTCAATAGCTCTTTACGCTAAAGGATCATGGTTACCTGTTTTAATAGTCCCGCGATCCCGGCAATCGTTTGGCGCTCTATGCTCTATGCTCCCCTTCAGATTGTAGAGGACGATAAATTTGGATATAATTATCTTTTCATTAATGCAATCACTGAAGCACTATAACCACATAGAAATAACACTTCGTTTACAGAGGATATGAAAGAACACATTTTATTGGAAAGAATGTACGGGGGATGTTTTTATTTTGATTTGTTTTTAAACAATAAAATATTTTTTTCTTCATCGCTTCAACTACCTCGCCTTCTGCCAAGTTTAACCAGATCCTGCTGGATGCTTTATAAAGTCTCTGTTCTACGGCACTAAAGTGGGCTTTAAAAGAAGAACCACAATAGGCTATGTTTATCAAAAAAATTTATTAGTCCGATTATAAAAAAGTATGAAAAACCGTATCTTTTCTTTTGTTACGTAAACCAGAATTGACGAAGATACAACGCTTCTAAAAACCACAAAACGTCACTCGGTCGGTACAATTTTACGAGCGATATGACGTCACAAGGACCCACCCACTGCAGAATTTGGAAGCGTTTTTTTCTTTGTTAATATTCATAGATTTCAAAAAAAAAAAACGTACGTATCGAATATTTTTCAATATTCTAACTGACGGACTAAACAGATTTTTTTTCTTTTTTTTTATCGTGGTAAAATCATCAATAGAGTCCTCCCACCCAGGGCAGAGCGAGAGGGACTGTCAGACTCGTACTGACTAAAATCCACGGTGTCCTTCAATACCCCTAACGTTCCGGGGTCACAGTAATTCCGAGTCCCGCGACCATGCAGTAAAATACCCTATTACTAAATTTACCAATGTAAAGTTAACTCACCTATTTTACTCGACAAACACTTGTCTAAATCTTAATAACACAGCCACAACCACAAGGTATGTACTATGTGAACGCTAGGAGCAGTCAACAGGTGTAGCAGATCGGTACAGTTTGCTGCAGTTTGGGTACTTCTGTAATCTCGACAGATTTAACTGACGACGCGGCTAGCTGGTAAGTACTGGCGGAGAGAGAAGTGTTAGAGAGAAAGATTTTAAGATGTTTTTAATTTAGTTTTTTTTTAATTCTGAAAATTAAACGCAGGTTAAACTTGATGTTTTATGTAGTTAGACAAATAATTAGACAAAAACCTAATTTAATAGCTAAAGTTTTGTGTGACAGCGAAATTGGAAAATTATTTATGGATAGATTTTTTAAACGTTGCCCCGCATTAATAATACAAACCTCCTGTTTTGTTGATGTCAAAAATTTTAACACAAACAGCCAGACCCGAAATTACTACTCTTAAATCATATAAATACTAGGTCCGTGCAGAAATCCTACACAGTGTCAAATTAATTTTCAATCTTCTTTTTATGATTTTAGTTTTCGAAATACATTATATTCTTATAGGATAGGCACATGGTAAGCAATATAATTGCCTGGACTAAATTGTAAATTTTCTTTAAATTGTTTATTGGTCATCAAATAAATAAAAATTACATCTATCATTATCATCTCCTTATTACACCTATCTCCTACTCCTCTTTCCCAACGCCCCAAATTTAATAAACGTAACACTTCTGTTCACAACAGTACTAACTTCCGGCATCGCTGTTGTGTCTGGGTTTCGGTGCCGACTGCGAGTGCCGACAACCTACACAGTACACACAGATTTTACCTCAACACGATTTTACACGCCGAAAGCCGAAAGCCGAGAAGCGTGTAGGAGAGTTGGTGCTGCTCTATTTAAATAGGATAAATAGGGATGTTTTGTTGTGTTTGTTAGGTAAGTGAAGGTTCATTTTTGTGTAGCATTTGATGATACCTTTAGGACAAGGATTTTATAGCTACTCATGTTTTATGGCAAATATGTTCCATTCATACATATAAGAATGAGCGTTGCAAAGGTGGCAAACATAATTTTTTATAGTAAGTTATATTATGATTCTGTTAAAATAACCTTTTAAGACCCCAATCGGGAAGGACATTCTCACCCGGATTCATTCCACGCTTTTATATTTTTGGGTCACCCACCCGTTTGCCGCGGTGTGTAAATGTTTATGATAAGAATGAATAATATCTATACATATAATAAATCTGTAGAAAGGTCAATTCTGTACATTGAAAATATGGAAAAAATAAATAGCGGGGGGTGTTGCTGGATCGATACCAAACCCAAATATATGATAAAAAAAAATTTTGTCTGTCTGTCTGTCTGTTTGTGCAGGCATCACGTGAAAACTAACGGTTCGATTTCGATGAAACTTGGTATAATTATTCCTTATTATCCTGGGCATAACAGACAGGCCTGTTGGTCTAGTGGTTAGTGACCCTGACTGCTATGCCGGAGGTCGTGGGTTCGATTCCCACCCAGGACAAATGTTTGTGTGATGAGCACGATCATTTGTTCTGTGTCTGGGTGTAATTTATCTATAATATGTATGTATTTAGAAATATATAAGTATGTTTATCAGCTGTCTAGTACCCATAACACAAGCTCTGCTTAGCTTGGGACTAGATGGCGTTGTGTGATAGTTGTGGAATATTTATTTATTATTATTATTATAACATAGGATACTTTTTATCCTGGAAAAATACGTAGAAAAAAAGACGTAGACGTTGTTCTGTAGAACCGCGAACACACGTTGCATTACCCGCAGTGGATTCAGCGCCGTAATATTTATAAGATGTCATTGGCAGAGTTACTCAAAATGGGGAAATAAACCATCCACGCGAAGACCGACATCCGCGCGGACGGAGTCGCGGGCGGAAGCTAGTTATGACATATTTGCACACCATAATTATGTAATGGTATAATGTAATTGGGCAGTATAGTCTTAAGATCTTAATGTATACCTACATTTTTGCAAATAAATAAATTATAATTTGATTAAAATGGTTCCTAACGAGTAGAAGGGAGAAAACAAGAGACTAAGCACTTTTTCTCAGCAATTAAAGATGATTAGAAAACATATATTTTCTTTTCCAAAAACTGAATGATTACAAAGAAATCCATCCCAGCGGTATTTATTTTATTATTTTCTCTAACAACCCTTCCAACCATCGTACACTCACAAACAAAAGCGTCTCTCATTTAATTTAAACAATACTTACATATTTACGGCAACAGTTAGTATCGAAACAAGTCGGAACTTTAATTTCCTAACGCGCAGCTAAAGCCGACGCCGTTTCAAAGCGCTATTTATTAAATAATTCTCATAACAATTGTGTATTCGTCTGTACTAGGGATGTGACAGCTCATTTATTTTATAACGGTGGCCGCGGTTTGCGTAACAGGTTGGTTGTTTTACTGTGATAATATGTGTTAATCAGGAGTTAATATTAGTTTTGCTGAATTAAAACAATCGTATACTAACTCTCCGAAATAAACCTATCCTACTTCCTACTAATATTATAAACGAGAAAGTTTGTTTAGATGGAAAGATGTTTGTTACTCTTTCACGCAATAACTACTGAACGGATTTGTACGAAATTTGGTACACAGATAGTTTATAATCTTAGGGTAGGATTAACACATAGGATTTGATCTTCCCGTGGAAAAATTTTCAATTTGTAGCGGGCAAGGACGCTGGCAACAACTAGTAGTAGGTAAAAGTTTAAATAAGCTATTTGTGGCAATGTAAGCAGACCACTCACTAGGTGGACCGATTTGAGACTCACATGCAACCGTTTGTGGAATCCAAGTGGCGGTTCGGAGTCGTGGTCTGCCAGGCTCTTTTAAGCGCTGTCTACGCGATCAGTCAAGACGCTCATGCAGCATATCGACGATGAAGAGTCAATATATAATATCTAACATTTTGGCCATTTTTGTTTTATTGCATTATTTATTGTAGAATAGAGTAATGCACATGCTGGCAAAGATCTTAGGTCTGTTTCTTATTAATTTTGCAAGATAAACAATTATTGCAATATATACTAAGTGGTGTTACGTCATTTACGATGGCAACAAATACTAATAAAATCTATCTAAAATATATCTAAAAACTAATAAAATCATTGATTAATATATTAATATTGTAGTCATAAGCATAATGTTGTAGTCAGTTTACATAAAACATTTAAAAAATCAAATATACTAAAAAAATAATTAAACGGACTTGAAACGTTTTTTACGCCTCCTGTAAAGTTGCGTTTTTGTAGTTATTATTTATTGACTCTTCATCGTCGATATGCAAAACTGAAGTTACTTTGTTATCTACCCTTACGCACAATCTTTACGTTTTTTAAGCAATAAACGTGCTCATACGTCGCTAAAAAGACGCTGCAAACGCGCTTTTAAAAAGCATGGCATTAAAAAAAAGTGCCATGCAAAGGCTCTAAAGGTCGTCACCATTCTTTTGTTCAGCGATGAACGTTTTCTGGCATATAATGACAACAGTAAGTATTGTCAATTTCTAGATCAATATTGTACGTCTCTTAGCTGTAAGCTGTACCTACAATGAAAAATACACTGGAATAAAGACCAAACACCATATTATTAGTTATTCATCCTCACTCTTCAACTTAGTAAACTTAACTAAAGAAGTTTCACATGAAAACACCTATTCTAGGACAATCCAAGGTCATCCACACATCATACTCATGTATACCATAGACAACGTGACCGCATCGGGGTCAATCGTGTCATAGATCACGGAGTTACGGCGGGAAAACCAGAAATACACCTCAACTCTTAAGAAATCTTACAAACAGATTTATTTAGAACTGGCTGTTTACCAAATCGAAAAGTTCTAGAATAAAAATTTGAAAAATTCAATAAAGAAGGCCTGTGTGCATTGTCTAGGAAAACTTCATAGATACAGATAAAATTCTATAAATTAAAGTAGTATTAAAAATTGAAATGGAATTTAATCATTAGAAGTATGGAAAAGCTGTCATTTGTATATCTTTTACAGTTACCAGTCTTACCAAAGGGTTTGGTCGATCGTATAAACCAATTACTGGGTTAGAGGTCAGATTTCTGGGTCAGGGTCTCTATAGGAGGGCCCTGTCATTTTGCTGACACTAGCGCCTATGGTGGCCGGAGATCGTCTGTCGACTTCCGTCGCCGTGGGCGTCTACCACTGCGGCTGGGGTGGAGGAAGGACGCTGTCCTCTCCCTCACGCAGCCCGCCTCCTCATTAGAGAAAAAAATAATGTCTAGTTTTATTTTACTTGTAGATATTAGAATTTATTTCATTAAACGGTAGATGCCAAAGCAAAATCGAACCATTCAGAATATGAAATGGTCAAGTCATAGCAACTTGTCGCGAGATCAGTCAGTTTTCTAATAACTTTGCAGAAATGCTAAATGCACGTCAACTTCATAAGTATATGTAAGTATATTTGATCGAAAGTTTATTGAGGAGCTCGTGGCTAAATAAATACAGCCGCACAGGCCGATCTTCCGGGTTAAGCCGCGCTTGCCGAGGTTGGTCTGTGGATGGGTGACCATCTGTCATAGCCAGTTTCCTCCGTGCATCGGAAAGCACGTAAAGCCGTTGGTCCCGGCTGTCATTAGTAGATCTTTGTCAGTCGTTACTGTTAGTCAGAAGCTCTAGAGTCTGACAACCAGTCTTACCATGGGGTATCGTATTACACAGTTACTGGGTTGTGGAGGTCCGACAGGCAGTCGCTCCATGTAAAATACTGATATCCAGCTGCATCTGGTTTGACTGGAAGCCGACCCCTATATAGTTGGGAAAAGGCTAGGCAGATGATGATGATCTAAAGTTTATTGCATTTCACTTTTTGATCACGAAGTATTAATACCAAAATACAGTTTTAATGGAAAATAAATAAATCTTTATTTAAAGAATCGTCTTTAAATAAAGATTTATTTATTTTCTATTAAAACTAGAGTTAATAGAAGCTTTTTCCAGTTTCCATCGGGAAACTGGAAAAAACTTCTCAGAATATGAAACGGAGAATGACGTATTATAAATGAGAGGAAAAATTAAATAAATAGGTGACAATCCTTCACAAAGTTTCCTTCACCAAACATGATTTTATAATAAAATAAAACACGTTCCTCAAGTCGTTTCTGAACTATGATTCAAAATATACGAATCCGACACACAGTCTCCAAATCGGTTAAATATTTTGCAGTGCCAAAGTAAGTAATAGCCAAATAAATTATCGGTAACAAAATTACAGCTGAATTCGCAATTTACCCCCGATCTGACCATTCATTCAATCATTCAACCAATTAGTTCACTCCCAAATATCCAACAGCGGAAACAATAAAATTGAATTCAATCTGTAGATCATTACAATAATCGGCAATCAAATGATCACAAAGTTACCATTACATTCAACAGATATGACAACCACCCTTATAACAAAACAATAAGCATCAAAGTAGAGTAAATAAAATTTCACAATCTGCAAAGGCAAACGTTGCGGTTCGCCGAAACCGTTCTGAATTCAAACATCGTGTCGCGTGTCCTTCCGCGGAATTGGCGCGGAAATTTTTGTTATCTTTTCGTGTTCCCCGAACGGATTTTAAATTGAGAACACAAATGTGAGAACGATAAAATGTCGCTTTGTTTATGGTTTGTTCCAAATACAAACAAGTACTCGAAACCACGCATCACTGAGCTTGTGAATAGGAAAACATGCATGAAAGTAAACGAGAAAGATGATCTTGTAAAACATATTCACTACCTATACGAAAATTTCAAGAATCCATTAATCGTACTAAGATGCAACAATAGCCTTATCGTTATCAGATCATCGTCAATTCGTTATTTCACCCAGGGATCACCTGTTGCGCCCTTCACCTTTTTCTGACATACTTCTCGGAAAAAGATGAATCATAGATTGTTAACCATGATTTCTGAAACCATCTTCACGTTGTTGCCACTTCGATTGCATCTGGAAATCCACGTGGATGTCCTTCAACCCGAAGCGGGCTTAGAGGTCTGTCAGACTTCTAGACTAAACCCCACGTATGTCCCTTCAAGACCTTTGACCGAGACGCTGATGGAATACTGGCGCAGTTCATCACACTAGTCCAAGTATTAGGACCATAGTTGCATTAAGACATTGTAGTCAGTACCTTATATTAGGGCTGTATAAAGTCTAGATTACTATAACCTCAAAATATCAAACAAAGTAATGTGACATGACGAAATATGGCGAGGGACTGCGATGTTTGTATCTAGGACGAGTTTCGACGACGGCTAACTCAATTTTGGAGGGCGGAATTTCCCTTAAACTAGATTTGCTCGTAACTTTGCTTGTAACGAAGTGGATTCTGGAGTAGCGTACTACTAATTAAGGTTAGTTAATCTATTAATTGACGTATGGCTAGACTTTCAGTTTGTATTTCAGAGAGTTTAGGAAGGTTTTTCACGAAATTTTTATTAGTCTCGCATGTCATTAGTAGATCTTTGACAGTCGTTATGAGAAGCCTGAATACCTGAAAACCAGTCTTACCATAGGGTATTGTTTTGCCAGTTACTGGGTTGTAGATAATACCTTTTTTTATCGTGGTATAATCATCAAATGAGTCCTCCCACCCAGGGCAGAGCGGGAGGGACTGTCAGACTTGTTCTGACTAAAATCCACGGTTTACTTCAATAACCCTTAACGTTCCGGGGTCACGGTAATAAGTCCCGCGATCAAAAATACGTAATACTTTGAAATAAATCGTATAGTCCCCAAAAGTTGTCTGTAAAATATCTCCAATCGCTATCAGCGATACTAATTTGCATTGTAAAAGCAGCATTGGTTTTCGGGGCCTTCCCCGTTTCTTTCAGACATTTGGAGATGCGTCATAGAGGCATAAAGTCTCAAAATGCTGAACAAAGCCATTCCTGTAAACGTTCTGCAGTCCTTTTTAACATATTGGAAGAGTTGAGTGGACTGTTACAAATAGATAACTATAAACACCTTCTAAGCTGTCTACTAATGGTCGCGGGACTGTAAGAATTACCGTGACCCCGGAACGTAAAGGGCTATTGAAGGACACCGTGGATTTTAGTCAGTACGAGTCTGACAGTCCCTCCCGATCTGTCCTGGGTGGGAGGACTCATTTTACCAGATAAAAAAAAGCTGTTTGTTTGGTCAAAATTTAAAGTTGAACTGAGGTTGAGTCTACAAAGTTGACTTTGTAGTCTTTTGCCGTTTCGACAATAGCAAAAAAAAGGTCTTGCAGTTAGCTGCTTGGAACCTGCTAAGCGGTAATTTCAGCATTAATTTAGAGAAAAAAGATAAACAGTAGTAAAATCTAAACTATTTCTAGCCTAGTTTTCGTAAGTCAAAAGCAGCATCTTAGGGCCCCAGCGTCGTGTTGCCGTATACCCAACCAGCCAGTGATAAGAGCGCATTGTTTTATAATACATATCGATTACAACGTGACCGATCGTTTTCGTATAATCGAATGTTTACAATCGATTTTCATTCACTACTTTATGGTAATACGTAAGGACACTAAAGAATATTTGGCAACCATAAAGTTTATTTTTATTTTTTCTGGTGTAAAAGACAGTTGACAACAGAACTTTTTGCAACCACTAGAAAGCGTGAATATTATGCAAAAGGGGGTTTTGAAGTCTTAAGAAGAAGTCTTCTGTAGAAGAGCTTAAAGGACTTTCAGACTTTATTCAGTAAAACTACTCTGTGTCTTCAGTTGCCCCAGAAGACCTGGGTAAGATTCCCACGTAAGGTTTAATGTTATGAAGGTTTTTCAGCCTTTATGATTATGCCTTATGACTTTTTCAGTAGCAACCCAGAGTTTGGAAGTTGTGGTTTGTCACCCACATCCCTCTGAAAGTAATAAGCCATGGGTCTTCATAGGTCATATCTGATTATTATATTATCATTATGGTAAAAAAAAAAACAAAAGTTCCTGAGTCGTTGATTTTCAGCAGAAATTTATCACTACATGTTTTGCAATTCACTAAGATGTATCCAAGTTTTTTCTTCTAGAATTACTACTACCAAAGACATTCTTCTGAACCTAGGTGTAAATTTACCAATAGCATAGTTCAAAAGTATGTTTTTAAAGTTCACCTCAGTCTAAGTAGGCTGATTTAGAAACCACAGATTACCCACATTCAAACTGGCGTGAGAAAAAAAAAAACGAACACCCTCGCATTATAAATACTCTCTCGGTACACTCAAACAAAGTTAAGAACCTATCCCCCTTCGTAGAAAGCACTAATTCATGGATTCATGGCCCTTAATTAAAATTCCGTTGAACAAAAGACATGCGAAGACTTCAGACATAAAAAACATGGTTAATAGCTGCCTTAGTGAAACTATAGCCCTTTATTAACCAACTATAATGAACCAATGTATCCGTGAGAACTACGCACGCGCGAAACCAAATAACGCGGTAGCAGCAATTTCAATGTAAAGATCAAGACCTTTATTACGACCAACGTAAGAAAATGACAGCAGTTGCGCGCCATTTCCGACCTTATCCATTCATAATCGATACGCAAATACGCGAAAATTAACTCTAAAACGTTCAGTTACAGTGCAAATTACTTGTTTACAAAACTAGTTTTTGTTTAGAACGGTTGGAAATGTCAAACCTTAACCTCAAAACCGTGACGCGAGCCGCCATGTTAGATGCATTCGGCTCCATTCGGAGTTACTCGGCTAATGTCGAGAGCGCTTGTTCGACTAATTTAAATTGACCTGTAGCGCGGACGGCTGTTTGAATCGTTCTGATGTAACAGATGAATGTTAATGGTTGGCGGGAGGTCACGTTAAGCTGGTAAACGTGTGGGAAGGGTGCTATTGAATTAGATAAAGACACCTTGTATCTTGAACTATTTGATAGCGCGCAAGATAGTTGTATCCTTGATGGAAGCTACTATTATTAGATTTTTTAAATACCATTCTGCTATTTAACTTTATAAGCAATGACATCACCTTTTAATGGTGTTTTAGCAAGGCTAGTTAACCGGTTAATAGGTCTCATTAGTAACTATTATTATTATTTATTAAAGCTAATTAGCATATTACACAGGTGTTAATATTATTTATGGTAATAAATAATACGTACCACATAGATAATAATAGAAAAATTTATACTTCTTTGGAATAGTTTTCTCTATAAAAAATATCTACCCCTTTTTAGTTTAGACCATCTGCTATTACAACACATAAAACGACCATCGCATTTTAGTATAAACTTTTATGCCCACATCCACAGATATAATAAAATTTCTAATGGGCAGCTAGTCAAAAAAAAAAATATCTCCATCATGTAGAGCAATTTACCGTGCGTTGCCACTGCGCATAGGAGGGGGAATGTAGTGCCGTGTGACGAAAATCTAACATTATTCATTTCAAAACGTCACATGTCACAATACCCGCCAAAGAAAACTGAACTTTATATCTTATAACGCAGAATTACAAATGCAATGTGACTAAAATTGCAGATGGCGGTTGAATTCTATGTTCAAAAATGACTTGGCGCGCCTAATGACAAGGTTAAGTGTATGAAACGCAAGAAACTGGTTCTAATACACGCCTGGCTGTTAGTGAATAGACAAAAAATTGTCGGCCATTTTGAATTGTGGACTGATGAGGTTTCTTGTTTGAAACGGACAGGAAAGCTAATTTAATTTTCGAATGGGAGTTCTTTTTTTGAAATGTGCGTTTTTTTTGTTGTCTTTTTAAAAAATAAATTGCATTGATATATGTAGGTACTGCAAAATAAATCCAGTAGTTTAGTAGGTATCTAAATCAAAATTCATTTCTATTGTAAAAATGAAACTTATTTATAAAATTTTGCGAGCACACATCCAATAATAATTATTATTAACCGAAATTACTCCTAAACGATAACGATAAATATTACCGAAAAAAAAAATATATAAAACGCAATATTCGGATATATTTTTTAGTCTACATTTTCAACCCCAGATTTAAAAACAAAAGCAATAAAATTAAAATTAGACATCAATACCCGACTGTTTCAGTCTCAAAAAATTACTATTGTATACTTTTGTTTTTAAATTCGTTCCATTACGAACGCAAAAAAGGAAGATGGCCGCTTAGAATCCTGCGCACGTTTTTATTGCTTCGATACACAATTCATCGTCCATTGGTCGATTACTAAACGGTTTTATGTATGTACTTCTTGTATACATAAGTATTTGGCTTCAATTAGCATACATAATTATGCTAGTAGGTCTTAACATCGCAGGATATAGGCAGGAGTCTTAATATCGTGGTAAAAAGGCCACTTTGGCAAATAAAAGGAATCAAATCCGCGACACGTAGCTCAACAAGTCAATCTCTTAGCCACTGTGGCACAATGACGATAACTCTGGTGTTCAAAACTCTATTTTATCAATACGTATTATCTGTCTACTGTCTAAGTAGGTATAGCAGAACTTCCAGATTTGACTGACTATTATCACCCTGTTCTTTTAGTTGTCCTTTACGTTTCAGGGCCACTGTGTCCTTTTAAGACGGCTCCGAAACTTCATCCTACAATACAATCTTTTCTGGATACTCCTGATTTTTTATTATTTTACAGTACAGAAAAAAAAAACTACTCAAATATTGTTTACGTCCACGTTACTACAGATTTAAAATGTAAGTACATACAAATGAAAAGCATCGTATTTCTAAATAGTACTTGAGTCTGCGCGCGCGCATCGCGGCCGCCTCTGATCGTTACCGAGAACTTGCCAGTGGCGCCACCTGCCGCTCCAGCACTGAGTTACTGTCACGACTGCCTCTGCGCCGCTAACTGTGCTTGGGACCTGATACGAGTAAGTAGGTGTTATGTAAATCATTTTGTAGCTTTGGTAATGGAGTTTTATTTTTCTAGAAATATAGGTAACCTAAGTGTAAAGAATTCCCACCGGGGTCGCGAGACTCCCTTGTCACGTAACCGTGGCTCCAGAACGTGAAGGGCTATTGAAGGACACTGTGGATTTTAGTCAGTACGAGTCTGACAGTCCCTCCCGCTCTGCCCTGGGTGGGAGGACTCATTTTATGACTTTACCACGTAAAAAAAACATATTCCGTTCCGCTTACTTCCCGTTTTGTCACAAAATCGAGGGGCCTCCACACTCTGGGTCAGCCCTACCTCTAATAGACAGTTCTGTGTCTCAACTGTGTCAATAAAGGCCGATTATGATTTATCCATAACATACCAAGTTTTCTCCGTGTCTCGTAAAGCACTATAACCGAATATTTTTTTGCCCTAATTTCTTCTTTATCAAGGGTGCTTTTACAAACATTTAAACTGAGATACACAAACATCTAGACACAAAACAACTACAGTCATGTAGATTATACAACCATGATTATGTTTAAGTCTACATTTAAAATAATTGTAGTCTAGTTCAATTTAATTAAAGATGCAGACAGGTTACCTTATGTGTGTTATTTTTTTTTTAACGTGGTAAAATCATCAAATGAGTCCTCCGACCCAGGGCAGACAGGGAGGGACTGTCAGACTCGTACTGACTAAAATCCACGGTGTCCTTCAACAGCCCTTTATGTTCCGGGGTCACGGTAATTCGGCAGGCTTTGGCCCTCTACAGGCCCCGTCACTATGCTGACAATCCTTGAGGCGCGCGTGGAACATAACTAGCCGTTGTTACATAAGGTAACCTTTAAACTTTAGTATTTTTCGACAAAGTAGATTAAAGCCGAAGATCGTCAGTACCTTGTACAGTCAACGGCTAAACTTGCTGCATCAAACTCAAAGTAAGATCGCAAAAAACGAGGTCCCGTTACTGGTCAACGGCCTCATGAACAGCGGTACTATGAAAACTAAACCACCATCAATATTTACATTTTTGATTGAATGATAGACGAGACTGATCTGCTGATATGACGCTTTTTAAAGATCGTAGGGATAGTCTTTTACTTTCCAGTTTACAATACAAGTATTCAGTCCCAAATTCCCACTAGTGGGACACACAAAAGCCTCCTCTCTGTGAGATAGTAATGGGACAAGAAAATCAAAGATTTGTCATTTTTCATCTGGATTGGTGAAATGACACAAATAATAGTAATTTGGGGTTGAAAATCATCAAATGAAAAAGTCCTCTCGCCTGGGCGGAGGTGTCTGTTAAACTTGTTCAGTCACCTTTTTGAATTTCAGGGACGCTGTGCACTTCTTACACAGTCTGCAAGACTGTGTAAGAACAAACTAATCAGGCTCGTCGACAAATCTAGACTTAAGGTTTTTCTGAGAAAATCCGGAAGGAAGAATTCGATAACACTGAGCCTAACTTTGGGGACCAAACCTAATCCTTTCATATAACATAATTTAGGAAGAAATGAATAGACTGAATAGAATTTACGTAATATTGAAAACTAAATTGCCTCGCTGGATATAATCCTATAAAAAAAACGACTTAAACGTGGCAATACTTAACAAAAAACCAGTTGAAAAACTAGTCTAAGCACAAGTGCAAATGCACTTACAAAGTATAATGACTAAATATTCATAGAATATACATACGTACATATTAAACATGTCCTGTATGAACGCAACTGCAGTTAATAAGGAAAGAATAATTTAAAATACTTGAGAAGTATCGTCACTATAATTAAATTATTAGTTGCAGTAGGTAAAGTAACTATTAACTAGTTTCTAGTTATTGCTCCTAACTCATTAAATTGTGTAGTAAAACTTTAAAATGGTTACTAGATAAATGGTTTTAGAGTAATTGGCATTAAAATAAACCTTAAATGCGATGATACTGAAGTAGGTAAGGACATCCGGTGATTTAGTTGAGAAGACAGACTTGTAAAGTTGCTGACAAGCTAATTATTTAATAATAACATGAACTCTATTATCTACGAATGGAGAATTACAGCATCTTCATCCCATTCCTTCTCAGGATTGGATTAGTGATTCTGTAGCTGAATTGTTATAAAGCACCTCATTCCTATTTGAAAAAGAAGAAAAATAATGTATTAGTAAAATTAAAAATATTATGCCCAAAATTCAGCTACGTGGATACTGCTCACTGATTCAGTGTTTGTTTGATATAAGCTACCAGTAGCTATAAGCTACTAGTAAGAGATGAATGAAGAGATGAATTGAACATCCACTTGTAATAGAACATCGAGCATTCGCCGATTTTAATTTTGTCAAACTGACCAATGAACATAGAAACAGACATCGCAACAACAACATTTAAACGATATTTCTAAGGAATGTTCGTCAAAAAAATTTTCTTCATGAAACTCGCACGAACGCTCTTTAGAATGCTCGTTAAAACACTTTCGTTTGTTTTTCTGTAATGTAACAGAGATCAAGATTATCAGCACCATAAAGCGGCTTTCGGACAGTGCCCCTCTTTCCCCAAAATTGCCGGAATATATTGAACATCGTTGAAGCAAAATTATCGTGAGAAATCCTTTTTTTTAGGTGATACCATGATCAAATAATTCCTCCCACCCTAGGTGGAGCGAAATAGACTGACAGACTCTTTCTGACACATAGATATATGACATAAAAATCCAACCTGTTGCTTCAGTTGCCATTTGCGTTCCAGAGCCACGGTATCCTGGTTAGATAGTACCACGACGCAACAAGGCAGTACTACGGCAATATTACCCACAAAGAAATCTTCGATAGTTAAATAAAGGCATCCTCGAATCAATTCTTCAAACAATATGCAAAACTAGCACTTTGCCCGCGACTTCGTCCGCGTGGGTTACGTACTTTCCTAATTCCCCCTTTTCACCCCCTTAAAGGTTAAATTTCCAAAAACCCCTTCTTAGTGCTCCCCTACATTATAATAGGAAGCCGTGTGCAAAATTTCACATTCCTAGCCCCAGTAGTTTCGGCTGTACGTTGATATGTCAGTCAGTCAGTTCTCCTTTTATATATAAAGATTGCCCTAAATAGTCCTCGACAGGCCAGTCAGTACGATGAACCTCGGTAAAGCATGACAATTTACGAGTATCGATTGTCCTACCAAATTGACCGACACGAATATTAAATGCACCTTTGGACATATTTCTGGTGGATCGATATTTCCTTTCGTGCAGCTAACAGATTTAGCGTTGACATGTTTTTTTAAAGAGCTGTTGTTAGGGGGTGCTAAATTGACTTTTAGTTCAAAGATATTGTAGCTGGTGATGATGGAAATATGAGTTTAGGGGTGGGGAGATGACAGCTGTGCAGAGATCGGCGTAGCATGTCTTATTTTCTCTAGCTTTTGTCAAATACAAGAGGGGTAACCACCATCTATAAACGAGGCCTTTATCGCAAAACTGGGAACATTATAGGTTGATTATAAGAAGTTTTTTATTTTTTAACGTGGTCAAATCATCACATAAGTCCTCCCACCCAGGGCAAAGCGGGAGGGACTTTCAGATTCGTACTGACTAAAATCCAAGGTGTCCTTCAATAGCCTTTTACGTACCTGGGTCACGGTATATCATAAGTCCCGCGACCCTGAATAAGAAGAAGATAATGATTGAAGGAATTGTTAATAGTGAAAGAACAGTTTGCTATGAAAAAAATTATATAGACAAGAAAGTTTTCTGTAATTGGTTTTTTAAACACCAAGAGAGATAGTTTACAGCTGTAGCACTTCTTCAACTCTCTCAAATACTGACAGAAATACTTGCAGATAAGATAAACAATATAAATGATGACAATAAACAACTTGACAACAATATTTTTCGAACGGGTGTTACGAGTGCTTGTTAGCACAATTAAAAACCGATACATAACATCCGGTTATACAATCACTAAAAATAGGCTTTAATCAAAATAAGTGTGACAGTTTAAAATTAATACATGACGTCAATGATTTAGTCGTATCGGAACAAACTGACATTTTGATAACCAAGTCGTTAAATCTACAGGAATGTGACTTTTTCAATGATTGAGATTGCAAACGAACACACAAAACCCTAATCTCTTCAAGGTAGAGTGAACAGGCTTCTTCTGGGTTATCTCAGTCCATCGCCGACTTTGTTTTCGTCATCTCTAACCCAGACTAAAGGCAAGACCAAACCCGAAAACTATCCAATCCTGTTGGTAAGAAATACTTTGAAAGCTTGGTTTCTTGTCTTGTACAGTGCGTTCGATTTTGTTTTGTAAGTATTATTTATTATTCGATCGTGTAGCAATACAGCTAGGAAAGCTCGTAATTAAATGAAACTGTTAATTACTAATATAGTGTTTTAAAGAACGTGGACCCCAATCTATAGAAACTCAAAAGCTTTGAACATGGTGTTCCTCAAGGAACTGTATCTGGTCCAAATTTTTTACAAAATGATATGGTAACCGATAGATGAGGAAAAAAATCCCTATCGTAAAAATATAATGATGAAACCATAGAGGTAACAAAAACAAGGAAACTTTTTATTGTTATAAAAACAAAATAATAGTAGATACTAGTCTCATACTACTGATAAACCATTATTTTATTAAAATTAGAAAGGTTACCTCTCATTAAACACCTACCAAAACTAGCAACAACCTACCAAAACTAAGTTATTTTTGGACATTATTTCCCATTACCATAATCTAATTTGCCGTGTATTTTGGTGTTTATTTTCAATTATTTGATTAATTTATTAAGGAAACCAGCATGTCATAGAACCGAAAAATCAGGGAGTCATACCATCAACCCGTAACCTCTTTTGGCGGATTATTTGCACTCTTCCATTCATAGAGATACTCCGATTAGTGGGGACGTTATAATTATTGTTAAATTAAGAACTCTGCAGTTCCCGAGTTAAATTCAAGTTGATTAATAGTTGGGCCTGTGCTATATAGATATTGATTCTTATGGATTTTGGATGCTTATGTCAATACTTCATCATCACTGTATTTGAAATTCGCTTTAGATATATGAAACAGTGGTAACTATAACTTCATTTATCTATACAAATGAGAAAATTAGGAAAAAACCGACGAAAAATTCCAACACGGGGCGGTCCAGAATCGTGTCCTGAACCCATGGTATCCGTTTGTGCGTCGATGTCTCTTACACCCTGTATTGTCTGGGCAAAGGTCTCATCTATAAACTTCCATTGCTTCCTATTTATAGTAATCATCAAACAATCTTACATTGATGTCAATGGACGGTCTTCTGGGACCCCACCTTAGGATTCTGGCCCATTAATCCTGTTACAATCAAAATACATTACTCGCCCAATCCTACTTTAACGTAGCATTTGTGTTGCCCACGTCAACCAAATACGAGTACAAACTCATTATTACAGATTTAAATACTTAAATGTTGTTTTGTCTAATTAATTTTACCTTACCATATATGTATAAATGCGATTTTAAACTAACCGCACGGTTCATAAAACTACAAATTTTACAGGTAGGCAAACAAAATAATTGTTCTGTATCAAATAATAGTCCCTGTGGTTTCCTTGTTTGTCATCGAATTTTGTGGGAATATCAACTCTGACCCACGAGTTATTCTAAAACATGTTAACCCATAATTGGGTTTGGGTATTTCCAAATTTGTGGTTTATTTTTATTTGGCCTCTTCATGTTAATGGCTTTAAGGTAAATTATTGTTTTAAAAGCAACTTTGGCTGATAGTGCTATCAAAATATGGGTTAATTTTGAAGAAATTGGTAATAATGTTGAGGTTAAATCCACTTTATAATGGCGTAAATACGGGTGTACATTTCCTGTACACTAACAAAAAGAACGAACACCAAACACTAGTTGAATTACAAGCAAGCATTAGAAAAAGAAGACAAAACGAATGAACGTCTTGCTTAATGACGAACCTGAACTCAGAAGTAAAATTTTGATCATTTTCATTGTCTTAGTTCATAATCTGGATGTTGTTATCGAATTCATTTTAGAAGAGGACGAAAATTCTGGTCACAAAGATCCTAGCGAAAAGGAAGAAGGAGTTAAAATAGTAAATGGTCGAATAAAGCCAAAGATTGAATCGGTATACGGTTAGAAAGGCTTATGTCCAGCAGTGATCTTCATTAGGCTGTTGTTAGTATTAGTAGTATATTTAATTACCTCTTAGAAGTTAGCTAATAACGGATCAAAAATAGCTTGAAATGTTTTATGTAATATAACATGCTGATGCATCACCAATTCACCAGTTTCTGTTCCTTGGTTTGGCAAGCTCGAATCTAGTCAAGTCTAGTATAGTCTAGATAAATATAGTGCTGTTTTTTATTATTTTTAAAGCGATTGTCGCGTTTGACCACTATCTCGCCTGAATGTAAGCGAAGATGTGGTCGACACTGAAACACGATACAAATAACCTATTTACTAATTCAGACATCGTTTATAAAAATTGCCCCCCTTATCAACGGTTCCACCTAGTGTTTCCAATGTCTGTGTTTCCTAATATTTTACCAGAAAGAATAATGAATAGCCATTGTGGGTAAGACACTATGACTAAAATGTAATTTGGACATTCCCGTTTAATAACAATAGTCAGTCTCAAGCTACAAAGTAAAGTACCGTTAAAATATTTAGTCAACCTAGTTTTTGTCTAAATAGTATTTCTTCTACTGCCTGCTCTTCTGTCTGGTATTTCAGACTAATTTAATCTCTTCTCTCTTTTGTTTTCTGCTAACACGTTATCATTATCTACTTTTTCATTCACAACATCGCTAACACAATCCTCTCATATATAAGTTTTTTATAAGTTTGCTGTCTCTCTCCCCCTTCATCTGTATAATTGTATCGGCTTCAGTAATTTTTTGGTTACTGATGTAACCACAACCTTCGCCATCCGTATTATCATTACGAAAAAACATACCTCATCATCTTTTTCCTACCCTTGTCGTAAGTTACTTTTCATGTTTTCTTCTTTCTTCTTCCGTTTTCTCCTGCCAGTCAACACACACACCATTCCTTTTTCTTTCCTATCATTCTATCTCATACAATCCATCTACCTGTTTCTTCTTTTACCAAAATACAGAATGTCTTGCTATTCCAGGATTTTAACGAAGCCAATGAAAGTGTTGATCATGTAACACCTTACTGGTCCAATAGATTGCTAGTAAATATGACACGAAAGAAAGATAACAGGGCTTCTATAGTCTGCCGAAAATCTATCATCATCGGTAGCTATCCTAGCTTTGTTTATATTATAAAAGGCAAGTGAAATTACACTATCTTTTGTTTTAAAGACAATCGCACTTCCTTGAACCAGTGACTATTGACTTTAGTCTAGAGGTGAGTTTGGTGATTCATTATGAATATTATTTGTTTTTGTACCTACTTAAGATATGATGTTTTTCTTACTAAAGTGGGTCAGGAAATTGATTTCCTTCAGCAGCGTTTTCAGATACTATTTTTTACATTTTTACGTTTGTTTAAATTATGATCTTGTTCCTTCCGTTATCCCATTTCAATTGTGGTCGGCGCAACACGTTTTCTTCTTCTATTCTCTGCTGTGAGATGTCACCGCCTCATTTACTCCTGTTTCTTAAATATCATTCCTCACACAATCAACCAAGATTTTCTTTCATTCTTTCCATCCATCTTGATTTTTAATAACCATCCAATCAGCATTAATTTAATCCAATTCTAAATATTCTAATTATATTTCATCCTTGTCTGATTTAATTTTAATCTTTTCAATTAACTGATTAGCCTACTTTAATGGCTGACTTGAAAGTATAAATTCGTCTTCTGAAGTTGTCATAACATCCAACAAGAATTGAAGGTCGTAAAGACAGTTACAAGTTCCTTTGACGGTATTTTACTCCAAGCAACAACCTTAGTTACCCAGTAGCTAATAGAAATAATAGTATCACTTCACTAGTTCATGATCAGCCTGATCTATGGTCATATAAAGTAAGCCGGTTTCGCGCCATTCACTAACTACCTAAGTACCTAGGTATTTGTGGAGGGAAAAAACTTGTTGCGACAACTCGATATTTTTCTTTGTTCTTATTTCAATTGAAGAACCGTTTATCGGCCTCTTTTTGGTGACGTTCTATTTATGAAAATTAAAAATAGAGTCGTTTTTGACAAGAGCTAGAGAAGTTTGAATAAGGAATATAAAAAGTTTTACGTTACCTAAAATTGTTTTAATAATTTGTCATTGAAACTCCATTGAAGTCGAACTTATTATCGCTACAAACCTAGGCAAACTAATAGGTTAGCGTTCCTATACCTACGCTGATAGCACGAAGGCCAGTCGTGAGCACGCAAGGCAACGCACTACAAAAACACTCATGTGTCCTACCAAACAAAAATATCTTTCACCAAGTTCGTCAACCCAAAAATTACACGATACAAACAAAACAAAGCTGGGTTATCTTAAAAATTGTGTCAATAAGCACCCTTTTCCCTCGCACTGTCCAGTAGGAACGAAGTTTGCGATAGTCACATTAGTGAGTTTGCAGGCGCAATCTAGCAATGCAACTTGCTCGCATACAACTTCACCCCGCTCAAATCATCAAGTTCATAGATTAAGATTGGCATTCATAGAACTGACTTAATAAATTACAAACTACTTGTTCCAAAGACTTGATTAATTTATAAAGCGTACTCACCTAAAGTCCATGCAGTATCTGTCCATATGCACATAAAATGTTCCGTCTCGTTTGTTTCTCCATTAAATAATTGTTCACTTACACTCTATATCCTAGTTTTATCTAAGTTTGCACTTTGACATCACAATATTCCATAAAGTTTTGTACAAGGCACTATGGCTACATCACAAAATTGAGCAAAGTGAAAGAAAAAAATAGTTTCACTTTATGAGGTCATCGAACGCGCGGTCGCGACTATTCCGCTGCATTCGAAAATGGAACGTTTTGAACACACTCACATGGAGTTCGGAAAGTGAATTCGGCGGGGATCGCCACCGGTTCGGGGTCCATTCGGTGGATTTTCGTAGATTTTCGTGTCGGATGACACGCGAGGCGCGTGCGGGGACAGCTCGCGCGCAACTGAAGATTGTCGTAGGTTAAGTTAGGAAAAAAACACCGCTAGCTCAATTTTCCGCGTTACGCCCGCCACAGTTTCTCCGCGCCAAAAACTAGTTGCACTGTCACACATCACGCCGACCCCAAAGGGGTAGTCCCATAAAAAATCACAGTCCACGAGGTCGCTATTGTTTTGACAGCTCCATGAAATACAACCATGTGTATCTATGGAGAGCGGGAATGGGACGAAGAGGGCGCCACCGGTCCAAACGCAGCCGATTAGAAAAACAAACCGCTATTAACCAAATAAACTAGCACAGCGCGTAAACACAACGAAATTACTGCCACTTTTCATTATATTTCGCTATGCACCGGCCCGACGTCACCTAAATAGCAGACGCTCGAACTTATGTTCGTCTCTTTCCCGCGCGTGTTGAGCGGACATTTCTAATTTCGAACATTCTGAATTTGAATTTGAACTGTCATCTTTTGATGTGTTTTTACGAGCAGTTTTAATTTTTTTTTTCTGTTCGTATGTGCGCGGGCGAAGGTGCACACATGCGTGGTAGCGCACTTGTACTGAGCCAATGAGCCTAGATGACATTCGCAGAGGCTTAAACTCGCAAGTTCAGACGGATGCGGCGTCAATAAACTTCGATGCGATGGTGCGTTTGTAATGTGCGAACGATGTAACTTTATATCTGATACACTCGTAGGCTGGACCTCAGTGGTTACGTCATATGGTTTCGTCGCTTCAAATTGTCGAGGAAACTCTCATTGTTCGTTTATTCTCATAATTATCTTCATTATCATTGATTCAATGCCATCTCCTACCTTTAAGTCACCAGTTGCACTCTGTTCACTTATAACTTCTGTTGCATCTCCAAATAAATCAACGATTTCTACATCTGTGTATATGACATCAGCAATATAATGTAGGCCATAGAAATGTGGTTCTAGCAATATTTCAGAATCTTCCATTGCTTTCCGAAAAACTGCAGTTTTTGCATCCACTGACCTACTTGAGTAATGTGACTATGCGTATGCACTTGCTCTTCGACAATTATTATTGTTTATTGATAAAGTATTAAACGAAGACTTATTCGATAAAATACTTTCTCTTTAGATAACACTGTTATGTTAATAATATCTACTCAACGGTCAAGTGTTGACGTGTAGGTATGTGCAGTTTTGAACGAAATACTTGAGTGTTTTAAAATAGTTTCTGCACTCTTCAAGTCTTCGTTAAAATCTCCTATAGTATCTTCTTAGGAAACAAACAGTACTTTATATTAATTGGGGTCCTCAAAACTCTATAACAATCCTTTAAAATAATATTTTTCTCAACAACTTGAAAAAGCAACGGATGCAGATTGTAATTTGATTGTGAAAGGTAAAATAGTAAATATATTTAATTTGATCCTACGCGACGCTTTATCTTCTAACAATTATTCAATAATTAATTATGCAATAATTTCTTCCAGCAGGCCTGACGCTGGAAGAAATTTCTTTGAGACATAAGCAGTGCCTTACTACTTTTCTTTCCTTTAAAAATGTTTATTTTTATATATCTGTGTGATCATAAATAAATTTAATTCATTTACGTTAGATTTTAAACATTCTTCTTTAAACTTTTTAATTCTGGACTGAACCTTATAATTAGGACCAACCGCATTAATTTCAAACAATCCAAACTTATCCTCCATTGTCTCATTATCGAGTAAAAACTCTTTGCTAGTTATCCCTCCTTCAACGTCCTTTTCAAAACGACTATTATGAACACCAGATAAAACAATGAAGTTATGTTATCAAAACACGTTTTTATAGAAAACATTAAATACCGTATTAACTAACCTACTGTATTAGGTTAGTTAATACGATTAATAACCTACTGTATTTTTTTTTATCGTTATAAAATCATCAAATGAGTCCTCGCACCCAGGGCTGAGCGGGAGGGACTGTCAAACTCGTACTGACTAAAATCCACGGTGTCCTTCAATAGCACTTTACGTTCCGGGGTCACAGTAATTTGTGAGTCCCGCGACCCCGGCAGGCTTTGGTTCTCTAGAGGGGGCCCGTCATTTTGCTGACACTCGTTTAGGCGCGCGTGGAACACAACGCGCCGTCGACCCGGGCATGGTCGGACAGCGAGTCACCCATTATTCGCTGCGCGCATGCCCGCGAACCTAATGTGTCATGCGACAATTTTATAAATCTCATATAGACATGTAGATATAAAGAAATCAATCTCATCAAGAGTGGTAGAAGTTGTCCCTCACCAAAATTGTAGAAAAAGACTGAACAAGAAAAGGTAGACATAATGCCAGTTTCCATTTAGCAACCCAACTTTTTTGTGTATGATTTAGGGACGATCCCGCCCTCTACAATACAATAAGATCTATCGTGTTTTTTTGATTCAAGTCATACACATTATTCTCAAACTTCTTCAACTTTTGAAAGCCAGAATCAACAGTGATGAGAAAGACGTAGAGACAGCTAAGACCTTCACGATTCCCAGAAATATATTTGGATCCCGCAACGAAATTACTCAGAAAAGAACAGCGGTTAAGTTTGAAAAGCATAATTTCTACTTCTTCAATATCAAGAAGGAAACAGAAACAGACATTTGTTAATGGCCGCTTGTAAATGACGTCCTGATGGCGCTTGCGCTACGTTAGTTTTGTGTTAAGAATGCCTATAGAGTGTATATCCCCATTATACCTCGCATCCCCGTCTTATACATTGTTCCCCTATATGACACGAGTTACCTAGAATTAGAGGACGATTCCATTGACATTACTTCAAGCAATCAACACAGGATGTTGGACTATCTGACGGGGCTTCCCTTAGAAGGCCAAAGCCTGCCGGGGTCGCAAACCTGTCTCATCAGGTAACCGTGACCGTGGAACGTAAAGGGCTATTGAAGGATCACCGTGGATTTTAGTCAGTACAGATCTGACAGTGACTGACAAAATTATTCGAGCATTTATAAAAGTATCACGGAGAAGATTTTGTTCGGTCGGTAATTTAAAAATTCAGGGGCAAGTACCGAAAAGTTCAAGTTCGAATTATTGTACTGAGTCATATGTCTCAGATCGGGATATGAGTCTTACGAACTACCCAAATTATTATATTGTACTTACCAGTAGCGGATTGCTCATAAAAGCATTTTTTGTAAATTCTATTCGTTGGCTCTACTCTCAAATTGAAATCAATTATCATTGTGACAAGGAAAAGACTTCATTTGGAGACACGGAAGAGATCAGGGCTCAAGGCCTAAAAATTCTTTAAACATGGAGCGGTACTAATTTTTATTCATAACTTATCATTCTTACTCCTAAGTAAATCTTCCAAAAGTCTAAACAAAACCTCAAAAAGGGCGCGACACCTAATTCCAAATTTAAAATCAGTCAAGCGAAAACGAAAATCGAACTGCATTCAGCCAGTGAAAGTGACATTTAACTTTTTTTTTAACTCACGAGTCCTGCCGAATGCATCGCACATTCAGCCTCGTTGGTGTCATCGACCCTTGTATTCGGCGGCGGCCATTACGTTGGGAAAGGTCAGGCTCACGCACACATTGATAAATTTGTTTGTTTGTGTGCGTGTCTGCTTTTACTTTCAATTTATCGTGTATTTAAATTTTGCGAATTTAATATTTTGGACTGGTCGAGTGGTCGAGTCGTTACAGTTTTGCTTTTGTTCTTTTAGTTTTGACCAAAGAGTTTGTCTTTGATGGTTGCCTTTTATTGTTTTTTTTTTGGCTCGAGGTGCATTTATTTGGTTTTGTTTAATATGCGTATTATTGTAAAAACAGATTTTTATTATGATTTTTAAAATTATAAATTTTTATAATCAGTTTTATATTTACCTAAGTACCTACATATTTTACACAACAAAAAAGATGCATTAACGCCCGAATCATAATGACTCCGAGGTTAGTTGGAAAAGCGTCTCAAATATTTATCCGTTCGAGTCCTGCGCCCAGCAAAATTTTTCTTTCCATAAAAAGAAAACTAATCAAAACATAAAAACAATTCTTGTATTCTTCCATTTTTCCAAGCACATTATCATAGCATGAACTCTAAAAGAAAAAAAAAGATATGCACACCTAATACCCATTTAACAAATTCCAAATTTCCAATCAGTATATCCAACATCTACATAAGTACATAAATAAATATCTACATAACCATAACGTTGCTATTCTTGCTATCAAATGACGTCACGTTATCGGTCACAAAAGGTCAGACGATAAAAAAAAACTGCCAAAATTAACAGCGACAAAATTCATTGATAAGCTATCTTATCAGTACCTGACCATGCCAATTCCAACACTGTTGTCTGGGGTCAGGGTTTTTCCCTCTCTCTTTCACTCTTACCAAAAGACTTATTGCTTTCTCTGTCGGACGCAGAATAATGCACAGTAAATATATTTGTTCAGTTGGTTTGTGTTCGTAATTTGAATTTTAAGGCAAATTTAAAGTACTTAGTTTAAAGTTCTTGTTCTTATTTTATAATGTCGGTTGCATGTTGGAATGGCTTGCAGTTTCTAAAGTATAGAGGTAATGTTTATATAAAAATAGAGTGAGCAGCGGTGTCAGTGTAATTAATACCGCTGCTTTATTCCATTTTTTTTAGCGTGGTAAAATCATCAAATGATTCGTCCCACTCAGGGCGGAGCAGGAGGGACTGTTAAACTTGTACTGGCTAAAATCCAGTGTCCTTCAATAGCCCTTTACGTACCGCGGTCACGGTAATTCGTTAGTCCCGCGACCCCGTTATTCCATATTATACTGAAAATTTCAGGAAATCTTGCTATAGAAGTTTCTCAAAAGTGACTTAGAAATAACGAATTAACCGTTTGCTATGTGTCTATGCTGAGCCTTTAAAAAAACAGGCGTGATGCTATTCACCTATAAAGACATAATTTTATATAGGTACACATGAGAGTGGCAATATTCTCATAATGAAAAATAAAGAAAGATTAATTATGCATTTTTAAAACAGCTCCAAATTTTTTGTCTTTTTACTACATTCACAGTACTTAGACGTAAGTACGCAAATCCGAATTCACGACGAAAAATTCAGTTCTTAATAAAACATAGTTATATGTACATATACTTATAGGTATATATTATATACATTATATAAAACAAAAATAAAAAAAAACAGTCTGTTGTTTTCGTACCCAAAGTTCAAGGGGAGAACCGTTCGCTTCCTCCTTCACGTTTTAATATTATTTTTGAACGTGACGAAATTTGGCGATAATATTTTTGGTCATATTCTTTTATTGTTTTTGTTTTGCTGAATTTATGTGTCTTTTATTTATTGAAAATCTGAGTAAAATGGTCTCGTCTTTTTTTTGGGGACAAACCCACCACACTATTCCCAAGCCACTGCAACTCCTGAAAGCCAGAATCAACAGTGGCAAGCACCAGAAAAGCGCCGAGACAATGAAACTCGACGTGTCCCGGAGAATGAATTTACCTGTCTTGGATCCTGCAACGAAATTAATCAGAAAAGAATAGTGTAAAGGGCTATTGAAGGACACCGTCAGTACGAGTCTGACAGTCCCTCCCGCTCTGCCCTGGGTGGGAGGACTCATTTGATGATTTTACCACGTAAAAAAATGGTATACATAAATAACATGTTTTAAATCTGAACAATTTAACAGGCGCTACTAAACCATACTGAAGTAGAGAAGAGAATAAATCTGTTTAATTTAATATTCTTCAATTACTATCAATAATGCCCAAAATACCACAGAATTAATGACCAACACCCAATTACAGTTTCAATACAAACACAAAGAACTAACAACATTGTTATAACCTTTCCTCTAAGTTTATTATTTTAATTATTAATTGCTTTAAAATGATAAAAACAGGGGCCCTTTATTCAATATAAATTAATTATTTTGTAACTTTTCCTTGTTTTTGTATCCAGTTTGTAACCAAAATGTGACACATATAGATATACATAAGTGTTATAGTTAATTTTGGCAAGGGGTTAATAACTCGCTGTCCGACCATCGACCACGCCCGGGTCGACTGAAAAAATTTTTTGTCTGTCTGTCTGTTTGTCTGTCTGTACTAACGGTTCGATTTCGATGAAACTTGGTATAATTATACTTATCATCCTGGGCATAAAATAGGATACTTTTTATCCTGGAAAAATACGTAGAAAAAAAATCTTGTTTTTCAGTACAGAACGCGAGATCAACAACAGTAGCTCAATAGAGGGATCTCCTTAATTATGTGACTTAGCCGTATTTGGGTCCAATTAATATTTATAAGATGTCATTGTCAGAGTTACTCAAAATGGAGAAATAAACCATCCACGCGAAGACCGACATCCGCGCGGACGGAGTCGCGGGCGGAAGCTAGTTTTAAAATGAAATTAACGTTTTTTTTCTCCTCTTTTACCTTGTTAGTGCTCTTGCAGTAATTCAGTGAAACCTGGTGAAGTGGAACCTGGATAAGTGAGAAACCTCCATAGCTGAAACTCATCCTTTTTTTTACATATTAAAATCATCACATGAGTCGTCCCACTCAGGGCGGAGCGGGAGGGACTGTTAGACTTGTACTGACTAAAATCCACGGTGTCCTTCAATAGCCCTTTACGTACCGGGGTCACGGTAATTCGAGAGTTCCGCGACCGTGGAACTCATGCTTGTACAAAATAAACCGTCAGGCATCTCATATGTAGTTTTTGAATGGTCACAACATCTAAAAATGTTTACTACGCAATTTTCTTTTAGAATACATATTATTTATTTACGGCTTAATACGTTCTTAGGTCATCATCATCATCAGCCTATAATGTTCCCACTGCTGGGAAACAGGCCTCCTCTCTATGAGAGGGAGTGGGCCATATTCCACCACGCGGGCCCAGTGCTAGTTGATAGATATCACATGCCTTCGAATATTTGATCCTAGGACATGCCGGTTTGCTGTGCCTCACGATGTTTTCCTTCACCGTTTTGAGGGCAGTGGTGATGAAATAAATTACACAAAGTTATATTCGCCTGGTTAGGTTCGAACTACTGCGCTACCGCTGCTCTCGAATTGTTAAATGTTATTAG
Organism: Agrotis puta; assembly: GCA_943136025.2. Taxonomy (NCBI): domain Eukaryota; kingdom Metazoa; phylum Arthropoda; class Insecta; order Lepidoptera; family Noctuidae; genus Agrotis; species Agrotis puta. Next base: position 3,115,505 of record OW964190.2, on the reverse strand, counting down.
GTACATAAATGGGGTGCTAAGACAGGAAACCTCCACGTGCGCCCGTGGACTGGAGTTCCCTCTCGGATACGTCCGGGGGAAGACCAGTTTTTCGGGCCGGTGCACCCTGGGATGCGGGCAAAAACTCTTCCGTAGGCACTGTGTGCCTAAGGGGTCTCTTTGCCCGTATGCGAATAGCCTATCGGGTGGACGCTCCAACGCGTGTCTCTCTGAATAGCAGAGGGCACAGCGGCGGAGCAGGCTTTTTTTTTTTTTTTTTTTATCGTGGTAAAATCATCAAATGAGTCCTCCCACCCAGGGCCGGGCGGCAGGGACTGTCAGACTTGTACTGACTAAAATCCACGGTGTCCTTCACGAGCCCTTTACGTACCGAGGTTACGGTGATGGGCGGCGGAGCAGGCTTGCGGACGGTGAGTAATGGGTAAGCTCGCCGTCCGACCAAGGACCAAGCCCGGGTCGGTGGCGCGTCGTGTTTCACGCGTCACCGACGGGGCCTCTTACAGGGCCAAATGCCTGCTGGGGTCGCGGTTTTTGTCTTAATCCAGGATACCGCGGCCCCGGAACGTAAAGGGCATCCGAAGAAACACGGGTGGATTTTAGTCAGTAAGAGTCTGACAGTCCCTTCCGTACCACCCAGGGCGGGAGGACTCATTTGATGATTTTATCACCCTAAAAGTTATGAAACTATAATAAATCTTCATTTGTTTTGGAAAAACCCACAAATGGGACTTAACCGTTATAACAATGTAATAGGCCCGATAAATTGGCTTTGTTAGAACAATAATAACATCAGAAATATGCCTACTGTCCACGGATACATAATATTAAGGCAAAAACAAATAAATGTTAAAACAAAATTAGTCACTAATTTATGAATATGAATTATTAAACTGATGATAAGCATAAACAAGTGTTTGGAGGAATCACCGACTTTCAAAATAAATAAAGGCAAAGAAAACATTCATAATTTATACATGAGAGAATGCTGTCTATGAAGCTAGGTTATAAACTATGTGTGTACCAAAATTTACCCAAATCCGTTCAGTAGTTTTTGTGTGAGAGAATAACAAACATCCGTCCAAACAAACTTTCACAATTGTAATATTAGCAGGATTAGTAATTCTAAAATAGTAATTAGTAATTCTATTAATAATAAATATTCCACAACTATCACACAACGCCATCTAGTTCCAAGCTAAGCAGAGCTTGTGTTATGGGTACAAGACAACTGATAAACATACTTATATATTTCTAAATACATACATATTATAGATAAATTACACCCAGACACAGAACAAATGATCGTGCTCATCACACAAACATTTGTCCTGGGTGGGAATCGAACCCACGACCTCCGGCATAGCAGTCAGGGTCACTAACCACTAGACCAACAGGCCTGTTAATGTTAATGTTAAGGGCTCCTTTTCCCGCATTTGGACTCGTAGGTGGTCCGTTATGCGTGAGGTGGGACGGTTGGCTATGTGAGCCAACCCAGCTCCTTCCAGAAGCTCAGAAGTCTCCTGGGACGTTCACAGGCTTCTTGGAGCTACCTTGGAGTGCCAAGGTTTTGTGCCCGTTGGTTAGCAACGCCTTCGCATTCCACGATTACGTGGGTTGCCTAGTAGATCATTATTGATAGAATATCACTAGTTCAGCCTTTTAAAATTTGCGAAATCGAGTAATAAAAATACTAGTCAGACTCAATTTTACTACGTTTTGACTTTATCTGGAGTTCTTTGACCGATTGTGAACGATATGGGGCGAGCAGACTGCGTCGTGTTAGGTGGATTGGCGGATCGAGTCCCAAGGATGGTCAATGTCATCAGTTGGAGAAACTCCTAGTTGGAGAAATTGTGTCATTGTGTGACGAATTTAGTGGGAGGGAACTACCCTTTTGGATGAAATATCCATTCACTTTCAGTAGCCTATGTCATCATCTTCCTAGCCTTTTAGCAATTATATTGGGGTCCGCTTCCAGTCAAACCAGATGCAGCTGGATATCAGTATTTTACATGGAGCGACTGCCTGTCGGACCTCCACAAGCCAGTAATTGGGTAATACGATACCTCATAGTAAGACTGGTTGTCAGACTTTAGAGCTTCTGACTAACAGTAACGACTGTCAAAGATCTACAAATGAGAGCCGGAACCAACGGCTTTACGTGTTTTCCGAGGCACGGAGGAAACTCGCTATGACAGATGGGTCACCCATCCACAGACCAACCTCGGCAAGCGCGGTTTAACCCGGAAGATCGCCCTGTGCGGCTGTATTTATTAAGCCACGAGCTCCTCCATCAATTTCAGTAGCCTATGTGAAACATATATCGAAGACACGAAGGGGCACGTGTTTGATTCCCTCATGTATTGGTAATAACTACCTACGAGTAGTTGTTCCGAGTTCGTATGTATGAGTTTAAATTTTTGTAAAAGCACTCACGATACAGGAGTTCTTCCTTTTTTTTACGTAAAATCTTCAAATGAGTCCTCGCACCCAGGGCAGAGCTGGAGGGATTGTCAGACTCGTACTGATTAAAATTCACGGTGTCCTTCAATAGCCCTTTACGTTCCGGGGTCACGGTAATTCGTACAGTCCCGCGACCCCGGCAAGCTTTGGCCCTCTAGGGGGAGGCCCCAACACTCTGCTGACACTCTTTGAGGCGCGCGTGGAACACAACGCGCCGTCGACCCAGGAGTTGCTCCTAGAAAGCATTTAAAAAACAAATAAAAACCCTCGCGAAGAGGTTGTGTGGTCTGGTAAGGACCACATAGTCTCTGTGATATGATAATGATTCTCCTTCATTTTTATAGTAATAAGTTAAGTATATTACTATCAAAATTAAGGAGAATCATTGATAAGGTATGATGGGGTTGAAATATCCGTGTGGATAAAAACCCCCAAAAATAATAAAGAGAAAAAAAAACCCTTTGACGATCGATTTTTAAAAAAAAGTATGATTTCGATGCTTTAGGAATCTTTTTCTTTTTTTTTTTGAAATCGGTTAACTGTATGCCAAGAAAGTTAATGAATGAGCATACTCATCTGCCCAACTGTGTCATCAGGTAACCTTGACCCTGGGACGTAAAGGGCTATTGAAGGATCACCGTGGATTTTAGTCAGTACGAGTTTGACAGTCCCTCCTGTCCCGCCCTGGGTTGGAGGACTTATTTGATGATTTACCAAGATAAAAAAAAAATGTAAGTACGAGTTAGTCAAAATAAGTTATAAAATTGAAAAATTTAACAGAGCCATACCTAAATCCAAAGGTCATCCGAATATGATTAAATGTCAACGGTTTAATAGCACGCTGAACATCTGGATCAATACCAGCAGTTTATTGATTTCGTTCAACAACAGCAACTAATATAATATTACCACTTTTATAGATCAGACACACGCATCAGAAACAGACATGACAGTAGAGACGCGAACATGAGTGCCTAAACGTCAAATAAATATTTATTTTTTAATATAAAATAAAAACAAAAAAAAAACTATTTTAATATTAAAAAAAAAAGACTCGATTTCCATATTTTTTACGCAATGTTTTGAGCGAATTTATATCTATGAAGGATGCAAATTGTCAATTTTGCCAAAAATTTGACCATCATTCTTTTTTTTATCATTAATTAGTATATACTATCCCACTGCTGGGCTAAAGCTCCCCTTCATTCTGTGCAATGATCACGACTGCGTGTGCCTCCTTCCAATTCTCAAAGAAGTCCAGTTCATCACAAGAAAATCCAGTTTGTCACACCATCTCCTTCGTGGTCAGCCGCGACTTTTTTATGTTGCTATTTGACTTATTTTTATGTAAGGATGGTAAAATTCAGATTGAGATTTTCACCTGTTGGCGAACATAAAAGGAATGACAGTTACACGGGGTAAAATGTTAGCTCTTAATGACGAATACAAAATATTTAAGTTTAAAAACATGTATAATGGTATGATTCCAACAAAGCAGTCTGCGGTACATTTATTCGCAAACTTCAGCAGTGCGCGTACTAAACTGGTATCTCTGTTGGTGACTCTGTGTCCACCGGCGAAGCTGTGCGCTAACATTTTCACTGAACTGAGTTTAGCTATGTGCGCGCACAAATAACGAATACACCCGCTCACGTGTGTGCGCACAAAAGTATCCAGGTGTGCGCGAATTCTAAAAAAGTTTGTTCGTGTTTGCTTCAGTAAGTCGAACAGAGCGAACATTTGTGCTGCACAGTGCCGCACAGTGATGTATTGCATCTTAACAATAAGGATAAATATTTGCTGTATTATTTCCCAAAAAACCCGTTAATATGTTGACAAACCTGTGGTTAAGAACAATTGAAATGCATCATTAATGGGAAAAAATTGAATTGGACAAAATAAACAAGATTTAATTTCCTCGTCTTCGAAGACACATGTGGAAACTGGGCTAACCAATTAATCATTACCTTGTTACAAGGATTTTAAGGTCAGCTTCCAATTCTATCATCAGATGCTCATCAATACCTATATTTCACATGGAGCGAATGCCTTTCTGACCTTCACAATTCAGTTTCTTACCCGTTTTTCTCCACAGAAATCTACGTTTAGAGCGGTCACACACTTCATCTAATCCGAATCACAATTTACACGAACTTGTTCTTGGCTCTTGCTACGCTCGGGCTCGACTCTTAAGCGTAGAGATGGCGCAAAGTACAAAATGCGGCTATACTATGTAAAACTAATAATTAAAATCTGTATTTTGATACTTATTCAACCAAAACATAAATGGAGCGACTTAATAGTATAAGGAAGGAAGTTATATTTATATTTTCTGGGTATTTTGTTTGAATTCGGTTACAAGATAAAGGGTTCCAGGAACACAATGAATCAAATATTTTTGCCTTATTAACAAATTCATTCAATTTCCGTTTTTCTGTATTATTTTTGCAGATAAAACATGTATGTTTGCGAATAGCTTCTAAACGTCTGCACCGAATTGGATGATTATTTATCGTTGTTCGTTATTATCAGGACAAGGTTTGATTGCAAAAAAAAAAACTTAAAAACCACCAGAAAGATCGGGCCACTGATTTTACATGATTATATTAAGACTATTATTGTTTCAGTAAGGGTCAGTTGACACCGAGACACGACGTGACGTGACGCGATGATACTGGCAAGGTGTACCTTTTCGTGTAGTAAATAGAGTTAGATTTTGAGGCGCTATTAAAATGTGCGCTCGGCGTCGCGTCTTATTGTGAATTGACTCTAAAGGAAAAGACTAAGCGAGGAGTCTTGAGCCATAGAGGTTCCAAAGTCATACAATTTTGAGGGTAGGCCAACACGTACGGCTACATAATTTGGATTTGAAAGAAATTATTTACATAAAAAAAACAACTTAAGTCCACCACCTCCTTCAAATTCTCCAAGAAGACATCCACTTCGTCACGCCATCTCCTTCGTGGTCTGCCGCAACTTTTTTCAAGTTACTAATTGACTTAGTTTCATGTAACGAGAATATCATTCAGATTCGGATTTCTCCAAGTTGGCCAACTTAAAATAATAACTCTGTATAGGCAGTTGATCAGTGCAAAATATAGAAACCGAACTCAGTAAAGAACACGGCTACACACGAATGACGCTGAGAGAATAAACTTTTTTTTTCTTTTTTTAAATCGGTCAAATCATCAAATGAGTTCTCCCACCCAGGGCAGAGCGGCTGGGACTTTTTTTTTTTTTTTTGGGACAAACCCACCACACTATTCCCTAACCACTGCAACTCCTGTGCGCCAGAATCAACAGTGGCAACCAACCAGAAAAGGGCCGAAACAATGAAGCTCGACGTGTCCCGAAGAATGAATTTACCTGTCTTGGATCCTGCAACGAAATTAATCAGAAAAGAATAGTGGAGGAGTAGGAAAAAATATATGTTTCCACTTCCCTTCATGCAAGCAGGAGACAGAACAAAACAAGGCCAATAGGCACAAAGGGACATTACAACTGGGAGAAGCCCAGTTGCCTAGCACCACGGGTAAAATGACTACTAATATTAATGGGTCCTAAATTGTGAGCTGCTAAATTTGATTCCAATAATAGGTATGGCAAAAACGCTTGAACGCACGGAAGTTTGTTCGAGTTTCAACAAGGTCCGAGTAGTAAATGACTCCAGATGTAGTCTGAACAGTGTTCAACATAATATTACGTTCGTTCTGCCAAAGAATACACTCCCATAGAATATGATGTGCTGATTGTTCATATTCACAGTCAGATGTCGAACATTGACAAAAAGGCGAGGGAACAAGCTTGAAGGAAAATAATTTACTTTTAAAGTTACCATGTCCCGTGAGAAATTGGGCAACACAGTGATCCACCTCCAGCCACGTCCTAGCCAGCCGCTCACGAACGGATGGAAAGAACTGGTGGAGGTGCCGCCCCTTGATAGAATTATCCCACCTACTTTGCCATTCGGATAAAAGATCCTCCCAGACGTCGCTCTGGGGTTTGAATAATCTAGATATCTTATCACGGTCACGTTGAGGTAGAAAATCAGCATCAGTGGTCTCCCGTGTGGAAAAGTACATTGCAGCACGTCGCTGTACTTCAAGATCGACTGGAAGAACACCAGCAAGTACCGGTAAAGCTTCAGTACTGACGGTTCTATACGCTTTACTTAAGAATAACAAAGCCAAGCGCTGGCTTTGAAGCAATTTACGTCGTGCCGCCCCTATGGTGGCCCTATCGGCCCAAACAGGTGCTCCGTAGCACATACAGCCCAAGTAAGTAGCACCATAAATAGTTTTTAAGGTTAAAAACGACAAACCCCAAGTAGATTTGGATATTCTCGTTAGGGCATAAAAATTATTTTTAGCTTTTTCACCAACTGTTTTTATATGTTCTATGAATGTGAAATTCCTCTCTAAGACTAAACCAAGATAGCACACCGATTTCTTTTTCTTAACGGGAACATTATTGAATTTAATACTAGGCCACGATTTAAGGTCACCTTTTAAAATGAGTTGATAGGTTTTATGTGGTGCAAAGGTCAGACGGTTACGATCGCCCCACTGTGATATTAATCGTAGGCAAGTGTCAGCCAAATTCTCGAGTCCAGCACGAGTACTCGACTGAATGAGCAGAAGGCCATCGTCCGCATAACCAGTTAAAGAACAACCACTTGGAAGTGGAATTGCGAGGAAATCATCGAAGCCTAGATTCCATAAATAAGGACCGATAACCGAACCTTGAGGACAGCCCATGGTGAGAGGTTTCGATATGGAATGATGTCCGAGTTTAAGTTTCGCGGATCCATTAGAAAAGTACGAACAAAGGAGATTAAATATATTATTATAGCAACCACGAGCTTTTATTTTAAGTAGTAGCATTGGCCACCACGCGTTATCAAAGGCCCCGGAAATATCTAAAAAGATCCCAACTACGTACTTGTGTTTAGAGGTATTAACCATTTTTCTAACAGAAAGTGCCGCGTCAACGGTTGATTTCCCGATAGTAAAACCGAATTGATTTTTATGGAATTTGGGCCCGTCCGGTAACAATCGTGGGACGATAAGACGCTCCAAGAGCTTTCCCAAAGATGGTAATAAAGTTATGGGCCGGTATGACTTAGGGTCATCTGGTGGCTTGTCGCCGCTTTTAGGTATTATTCGTATAAAGCCAAGTCTCCATATACGAGGAAAAACGCCTTCAGAAATACACCGGTTGTAAACAGTTAATAACGCGTCACCCGCTGTTTTACACGCTTCTTTTATCATACGATTAGATATTTTATCTTCACCTGATGATTTGTTAAGGGGCAATCTCCTAACAACATTCATTAATTCGTCAGTGGATGGAAGGTCTGACGCTGGTGATTCAGGCGGGACTGTTGCCCATGCTCTAATTTGTTGGTGGTAGTCATTATCATTAACAGGTGAATCATCAGGGATAAGAGTATTTAATAAAACTTCCGTTGTTTCTTCAATACCGGCGGTGTGTTTATTATTTACTTTAATATTCTGAACATACGCGAGGTCGATCGATCGATTGGCTTTAAACTCATGATATAAAGGAGACCACGGACCTTCTTTTTCTAATTTATCGACTACTTTACGCAACAAATTACCCTTAGATTTTTCAACCGATGCTCTGTAACGGGACTTGGCAACTCTAAATGTATTTAAAGCAGTGGTTAGCGAGTCTCCGGTGACTTGGCGTTTTTTAAGCTTATTAAGATGTTTACGCGCTCGACGATAGGTTTTACGCTGTTCGGTTAGGTAGTCACACCACCAATCACATCTACGTATATTGGTCATAGGTCCGCGACCAATGGCAATGTCAGCACAGTAAGTGAAGGTGTCTGACATAATTTCAGCACTTTCTTCGGCTGACAGCCCATCACGAGTGAACTCTTTGGCGTGACATGCAAAAAGCGATCTAAAGAATTCCCAATTAGCACCTTTACTTTTGTACCTAAAATTACCAATGACATGTGAGGAACCCTAAAATCCACGGTGTCCTTCAATAGCCCTTTACGTACCGGGGTCATGGTAAATCATAAGTCCCGCGACCCCGACAAGCTTTAGCCCTCTAGAGGGGGGCCCCGTCATGAGAGAATAAGCTAGTGAATTCATAAGTGCTTACCTGAAGATGTAGCTGAAGCCATAATTTTCATTAGCAGGACTATAGCCACGTTGTCTTCTGTGCTGTATATCACTAATTAACTCATCATCTCAGTCATTCAATTCGCTCAATTATTTGAGTTTGCACCAATTATAAACATGAGTGTGTGGAGTTTATGTTGAAATAAAATTACATCATTTATTATTATTTTAAAGTAGATACCAATCACCAACTTACACTTCAACGCGGTTTGAAACTCAAAACAATACTCCAGGTTTTTCCGGCCGATGCTTTAGGTAATTTTATACCTATTTTTATTTTACTTTATTCCCTAATAAACAACTTCTAATCTGCTTTATGTCCTTGAAAACAGAAAAGTCTCTTCTAAAGTCTACACCAAATGTAATCTAATTTACCTACTAAACAATTACTTTGCGTTTCAACAAAGAATAGGATGGCTTTGACGCCACATTGTGACTTTGTGGAAAAAAACATCAGCTGTCTAGCCTTTTCCCAACTATATTGGGGCCGGCTTCCAGTCGAACCAGATGCAGTATTTTACATGTAACGACTGCCTATCGGACTACAACAACCCAGTAACTGGGTAAAACGTTACCCCATGGTAAGACTGGTTGTTAGACTTTTAAGGTTCTGACGAACAGTAACGACTGTCAAAGATCTACAAATGACGGGACCAACGGCTTTACGTGGTACCTGAGGCACTTCGTGGAAAAAGAGGTTAGTTAACAAGATAATGTTGTATTTATTAATAAAAATGTTAATCTGGGTAAGTATTTCTTTTTTGTTAAACGTTATAATAATTATCGTTATAATATGGCGCCAAGGTATCATCATCAGTTTAATGTGCCCACTGATGGACTGATCGGACGTAGGCCTCCTCTCTGTGAGAAGGAGTGGGCCATAATCCACCACGCCGACCCAGTGCGGATTTGTTGATATAACATAAATAAATAAATAAATATTCCACAAATATCACACAACGCCATCTAGTCCCAAGCTAAGCAGAGCTTGTGTTATGGGTACTAGGCAACTGATAAACATACTTATATATTTCTAAATACATACTTATTATAGATAAATTACACCCAGACACAGAACAAATGATCGTGCTCATCACACAAACATTTGTCCTGGGTGGGAATCGAACCCACGACCTCCGGCATAGCAGTCAGGGTCACTAACCACTAGACAAACAGGCCTGTCAGACCAACAACATGTCTTTGATGTTTTGTTTCTTGGACATGCCGGTTTCCTCACGATGTTTTCCTTAGCCGTTTTGAAAGCAGTGGTGATAACATTAATTACACAAAGAAATGTACCTGACCGGGTTCGCACCCACGATCTACAAATCGTAAGTCGGGGTCGATACCACTGGCACACCAATTGTTCTTTCAAGTCATACCACGACCAGCCAATTCTTTCTTGCCCATTCTTCTCCATAAGGACCTATAAGGGCATATACAGTACTTTCACAGTTATTTTGTCTGGCAACTAAGTCTGGGGCATCGTAATTAATACTTTTTGTGAGTAATATTTTTTTTTGTCTTTCAACAATTTCAAAAGTGCCTGTAACTGGCCTACTCGAAATAATTGCTTTGATTCTGACGCATACTAGGTAGGTATTAAGCGCGCCTGAAATCTCACTTTTCAAAGAACTAACACATCTGTTATTCTCAACATTGCACACCCAAACATTATCTTGAACCAATAATAACGTAGAGCATTGCATACAAAAACGTGTTTTTTGACATTGAGGACAAACGTGGAGCCAGTAAACTGATAATCTGATATCAGTCGTGATAAAAATATAAATTGGAGTAAATTGATAAGGGGTCGTCGACTCGGTGGACGAACCTTTGTTGTGATTACAGAGGTTTTTGGTCTGAGCGATGAGATGAGTATTGTAGAAACTGGGAGTAATTTTAGAAGCTGGTAGAAGCCAGCGGCTTCATCCGTGTTTATGCCAAAAACTATCCCACAGCAACGTAGTATTGAGATAAAAGATATCTTATGTTAATACCACACACATGTTGTTAGTTTTGGATGAAACTTGGCGCAGACTTAGGTCTGCACTCTTTGTCACTGTCTGGAGATTACTCCAGACCTAAGTCTGCACCAAGTTGCATCCAAAACCGTTTCAGTGACAATTGTCTTTATCCTTCTTCTTTAAAAAAAAATACTTAATAAAAGATTTGCAAAAATAACACACCAACTTTAAAATGTTGTAGAAGTTTAAGTACTTTTAGAAAAAAAATGGTTACATTAAACTCCAATTTTCAACTTTTTCAGTAAATCGTGGATTTCAAAATGTCCTGTCTCTGTCTAAACTGACTTAATGGAGTGACCAATCCCTTCCAAGAATTATTATGAAACGAATTGGGCAAGGATTTGCTTGAGGAAAACCTTCCAAATGAGAATAACCAACTGACGCAAAGTATCATGTGACCCCCGAGTGATTTTAAAGTACCCATCTTGTTTATTTTAGCCCTTTTCCCCATTAATTATAACTGTTAATAAATTAAGTAGGTAACTAGTTTTAATTGGTATTATTAACGAATTTTGTCCTTTAACATAATACTTCGTTGTCCTCCATAGCTAAAATAATGTAATTTTTTTTGGCGTGGTAAAATCATCAAATGAGTCCTCCCACTCAGGGCAGAGCGGGAGGGACTGTCACACTCGTACTGACTAAAATCCACGGTGTCCTTCAATACTCCTTTACGTTCAAGGGTCACGGTAATTCGTGAGTCCCGCGACTCTGGCAGACATTGGCCCTCTAAAGAGGAGCCCCCGTCATAATGCTGACACTCTTTGAAGCGCGCGTGGAACACAAAGCGCCATCGACCCGGGCATGGTCCATGGTCAGACAGCGAATTGCACATTACTCGCTGCCCGCAAAGATAATGTATTAGTGGAAAAAACATTGTTGACGCTTCTCACCCAAATACTGGCTTTTGCCTTTAACAGGAGCCGAAGTTAGTTATGTTGGGAGAATATGTGTTGGTTTAACAATACCTAATCTATTTTTTTTTCATCATTGGGACAAACCCACACCCACATTATTCCCAAACCACTACAACTCCTGGAAGCCAGAACCCATACTAGCAACCACCAGAAAAGCGTCGACACAATGAAGCTCGACTGGTTTCGGAGAATGAATTTACCTGTCTAGGATCCTGCAACAAAATTAATCAGAAAAGAATAGTGGAGGAGTAGGAAAAATACGTTTCCACTACCCTCCATGCAAGCAGGAGACAGAACAAATCAAGACCAATAGGCACAAAAGGACATTACAACTAGAAGAAGCCCAGTTGTAACGCAAAACAAGACCAAAAGTGTAACTCCAAAACGGACCTTATATCAACGTCAAATATCGACACTTTTTTTTGGAGAAATGTTCATCAGATGCTTAACGCTTTTGTAGTAAGACTGTAGTTTTTTAAAATGTTGACAATCTAGATTCCAAGGACAGCAACGCAACATAACATTTTTAATTATGTAAAACACCGACGCGAAAGATCAAGGAACTCATTTATGTTGTTATCACGAAGCACTAACTACGTCTCTACATTGTACTTATCAGTAACTACGTACAAAAAAATAAGCCTGTTTGAGATAAAAACAAGTGATAGACACAATAATCCCAAACAAGAACATGACGTCTTAACAAATATAGAGTTGCGTAGGTTAGTTGTGCGATAGTGGCGCCACTAACGAGTACGCATGACATGACACAGTATAATGCAGTTTTGTCGACGGAAGAATAGAAAAATTGACAAAAGACAGAAATAGTTCTATCGTTCAACACGCTTAGCATGGTGCTGTAGACACGGGTTATGCCGACAGAAAAACAAATAAACGTGAAGAAAAAAATCATTGACAGATGTGACAGTGACACTGTTAGGTTTATTTTCGTTACGGAATTTATTGATTCGGTCGCCATGCTTAAAGCCCGCGATAAAAGCTATGCAAATAGCTTAAAAGATAACATGACAGAATATAATATAGAAAGATTTATGCTTGGCAATGTTTAAAAAGTAGAAAATGAATGCATCTATTCTTACATGGTCTACGAATCATGCCACACTCGTGCCAAAAAACAGTCGAATTGTATAGAAATAACGATGAAATAACTTTGTCTATTCTTGGTGGTCTTTCACTATCGGCCTCATCTCAAAGCTCAAAGTCGCTCAACGAGCTATGGAGAGAGCTATGCTCGGTTTTTCTCTTATTATAAATTAATTATCACTTGCTAAAAACGGTGAAGGAAAACATCGTGAGGAAACCAGCACACCTGAGAGATTTTTCAACGGTGTGTGAAGCCATGTCAGAGGCCTACGGGTGGTTTAAACTCTGACACCAGGTTGTTCATCAACCATAAGATAAGAAGAAGAAGAAGGTTTTTCTCTACGTGATAGAATCCGAAATGAGGAGATCCGTAGACGAACTAAAGTCACCGACATAGCCCACTGGATTAGCAACTTGAAGTGGCAATGGGCAGGCCATATTGCTCGCAGAGCAGATGGCCGATGGGGTTGAAAAGTACTACAGTGGAAACCACGGACTAGCAAGTGCAGCGTAGGACGTCCACCAACAATATGGACAGACGACTGTATAAAAGTCGACGAAAGACGCTGAATGCAGGTCGCTTGCAACCGGTACTATGTGGAGATCTAAAGGGGAGGCCTATGTTCAGCAGTGGACGTCCTAGGGCTGAGATGATGATGATGATGATTATTGGTAGAAAATTGGCCATGCTACCCGTGCAGAGAACAAACAAAAATATAATCATGAGACAAAACATAATCTTATCATTCCATATTCAAAAAACGTGACAATAACAACATTACAATAGGTATGTGAGCACTGGTAAGGCCTTGAGACTGAACCACGTGTGGCGCGACGTGGCGCAACGTTGAGCGACATTGCGCAGGTCAGTAACGCTACGGTTTGATAGTGGCTTTGTGTAGTGGTAGCATAAAAATGTCTGATGCAATTTTTGAAGTGAAAACTTCTTTATCGGCGTTGTGCACTTTTTTTAGAATGGGTTTCAAATGTTAAACTCGCATCAGGACACGTGACCTGATCGAAAATTCGTATGACGGCGCAGGGCGCTTGCGCGAATGTTCGTGTGTGTTTATTACTATTCAAGTTTTCACTTCTGCCGGCACTCCCAGAGTGCAATCCGTCGTTTTTTTTAGTGTATTCCCGCTGTCCCCATTAAAAAAATCCTACCATTTCATTGCAGTGCAATTATTGAAAAAAAAATACTCCCATCACATCAATGGGGATATCAGGAACAAGTTTTATTGAAGTTCCCATTACGGGACGAAGGAAATGGAGACAGTGGGAACGACTTTTAATTATTTTAATCAAGTTCATATTTTCCCATTCATATGGATTGATTGATCAATGGGGACAGCGAGAACATTTTTTTTATTCGAATTACTTTAGAAATCAACACCCCAAAAAAGTCTACCTACCTAATCTACCGATTTTAATCACTTAAGGGAGGAGGAGGGCAACTCGCTGTTCGACCATGGACCATGCCCGGGTCGACGGCGCGTTGTGTTCCATGCGCCCCTCAAAGAGTGTCAGCAAAATGACAGGGCCGCCCTCTAGAGGGCCAAAGCCGGCCGGGGTCGCAGGACTCACGAATTACAGTGAACCCGGAACGTAAAGGCCTATTAAAAGGACACCGTGGATTTTAGTCAGTACGAGTCTGACAGTTCCTCCCGCTCTGTCCTGGGTGGGAGAACTCATTAGATGATTTTACCACGATAAAAAAGGGAGGAGGAGGGAGTTCTAGAACTATCTGGATGTGCTCGCTCCATCTCAAGCCACAACTTTACTTCTGGATGCATTGAGAATGAAAAACAAATCCATTTTCTCGTCTTTAAACATTAAAATACCATTTTCATTCCAATTTTTTTTAAACGTCCTAAAAAAGACCCAGAAAATATAATTAGCCTAATAAAATTGCAAACCATACATCTATAAATAAAATATACTTCGATGTCTGTCTGTATGTGTCACGATGCATCATCAAATCCAGGTTCAATGCACTCGGCTGATTCACGACTGTTTTTGTATGCATCTGCCTCTTTCACACTCATCTTATCATACAAAGTACTATCTCTGTCTGGCGTATGACAAATTAGTGTAGACAGAGGCGATTTTGTGATAAAAATATTTGCTTTTTAATTTTATTTTTTGTTTGTTTTTTTTTTTATTACTTTTACAGATTGCCATATTTATTTGAGATTAACTGAGTGAGTTGGAAATACTGTAAATACGGCTTGAAATGTTTTATTTAGATGAACAAAAAATAACATCCTATAATCATTTGTATTTTTATGGCAATTAAACTTTTTTTTAATGGATCAGAATCAACAGTGGCGACTACCAGAAAAGCGCCGAGACAATGAATTTCGCCAAATCCCGGAGTATAAATCTGTCTTTCATCCTGCAACGAAATTAATCAGAAAAGAAGGGATCCCTACATGATTTCGAAAGTTGTGTAGTGGAAGAATAGGGACATACGTAGTTTCCGCTTCCCTCCATGTCAAGCAAGACTCAGGAGACAGAACGAAACAAGGCCAATAGGCACCAAAAGGGCATTTTACAACTGGGAGAAGCACCGGGGTTGGCGCCATATTGTGATTTTATGCACTCTTTTTCTATTACTTACAATGTCTTGGTCGCGGGACTGTACGAATTACCATGACCCCGGAACGTAAAGGGCTATTGAAGGACACCGTGGATTTTAATCAGTACGAGTCTGACAGTCCTCCCTCCTCTGCCCTGGGTCGGAGGACTCATTTGATGATTTTACCACGATAAAAAAAATACTTACAATGTCTTACCTAAACAAACAATAAGTTACCACATGAAAATAACATAGGTAACTTACATATTTTTGACATATTAACTTCTATGAAATATTTTTACCGCTATCTTTTAATGCTAAACATTATTTTTACTATCCCAACATGGCGCCAAGGTCGTCAAATTCTTAATTCAAACGCATATTAGATTAGTACACCGACCTAGGTGAGTAACCAAACGAATGCGTTCATTTTATGTTTAAACTAGTGTGCATTTTAAAAGGAAAATGGCGTCATGATTTTACGTAGTAACTGGTGTTATAGGTTTAAAAATATTTAGTTTATTAGTTATTGTTGCACAAATATTGCTCGTTATCAGCAAGTCAATAAACTTTTCGATAAAGGTTTCAGGTATTCCTGTTAATAACCGCTTGTTTTCAAGGCGTTGGCTTGGTCTGATTAGTTGCAGTTATTGAACTGAAATAACTTTTGATAAAACCACATTTTTTGTGGAGTTGTAACTAGCCACTTTTTTCTGGGGTCGCGGGACTGACTTAAGGGCACCGTGACTCTGAAACGCAAAGGGTAACGAAGGTTAAAAAAAGGCGCCCAGATAGTGAAGGTCCCTTGTACTCCACCCCAGGCTCATTACTCATAGGAAGATTAAAAATTTGGTCCTGACTATTACATAACAGTACAAGTAGGTACTCTCTATGTTTTAAAGCAAAATGAAGCCTAAAGAGTCCCATTTTTGAGGGTCGTCTTCCATTGATTTATCTTTTTCAACCTGCAAAGTTTCCACTGTAGCAATAGCAACCAAGACCCTCTCTGTGACACAAGTACACTACACTAGGTCAGTGAAGAGTGGTAGAGTACACTATTATTTACCTACTTCAAATAACTTACAACACCCTGAATATATGCTTAACTCTGGCCCTATTAATAAAATTGTGCAAAAAGTTTCTGACCTAAATATTCTACTCCTAAATAAAAAAGAAGGTTGAACATCAAAAATCGAATCTGAAACAAAAACCAAAAACAAATTAAAAAAAAAAACGACGTGGTGCACTCTGGGAGTGCCGGCAGAAGTGAAAACTTGAATAGTAATTGTTGGAAATATCTTGTGAACAGATTTTAGTAAAACTCGCAAAAATGGTTGACTTTTTATTTCAATAATTTTCCAATGTGACGTACATCTTTTAAAAACAATGTTACCTAGCAACGAATGTATCCAGCATACAAACTTCTTTAAAAGTAATAAAGTCACACGAACATTCACGCAAGCGCCCTGCGCCGTCCTACGCTTTTTCGGTCAGGGTCACGTGTCCTGACGCGAGTTTAAGATTTTATACCCATTACAGAAAAGTGCTCAACGCCGCTAAAGAAGTTTTCACTTCAAAAAAACTCAACCGCGCTCCGAACGCAACAGCTATACAAAATTCAAAACCACTTTCACTGCCAAAATGCGTATTCCAATTATGAATTCGGCGCGAATCCGTCACAATTTCACAGAACGGGGACAACCGAATTCGCTTCAAGGTCGTTGTGGTAGGTCAGTGTTGTGACGTCAGAGGCGCCCTCCAAAACGTGGGGTCATTGGCCTCGGTACCGCGGAAACTGTGCTGTGCGCGGACAGAATGCGAATTAGGGTGTGTATGTGTGCGTGCGGACAGAGACTCACGACGGGTGGTTCCGCGAAATATTCGAATTTTTGAAGTGAAAACTTCTTTAGCGGCGTTGAGCACTTTTCTGTAATGGGTATAAAATCTTAAACTCGCGTCAGGACACGTGACCCTGACCGAAAAAGCGTAGGACGGCGCAGGGCGCTTGCGTGAATGTTCGTGTGACTTTATTACTTTTAAAGAAGTTTGTATGCTGGATACATTCGTTGCTAGGTAACATTGTTTATAAAAGATGTACGTCACATTCGAAAATTATTGAAATAAAAAGTCAACCATTTTTGCGAGTTTTACTAAAATCTGTTCACAAGATATTTCCAACAATTACTATTCAAGTTTTCACTTCTGCCGGCACTCCCAGAGTGCAACCCGTCGTTTTTTTTTTTTGAGGTTTTGTGTCAAAAATGTATCTACTTAATGAATTTGTTGTTCTGATTAAAATTACTGTAGTTTTTAACATACCTAGTTAAGTTCGCCATTGATAATATTATTTTTTTAATTGGCGAAATGATTTAAAGGTGTTATATTTTAATGATGTTGATCCAGGTTTTTAGCCAAACTGATCTACCCAAATCGCTAAAGTAATATTCACAGCGATGTCATAGGGCGACAGTGACAGCGATTTAGGTCAACAGGCGTTTGCAAAACGCCCTTTGTTTTGCAAACGCCTGTTGACCTAATTAAGGCAATAATGTCAAAATAAAATTGCATTGCAAATAGCAGTCCAGTAAATTGTAATTAGCACATAGCTTTAGGCGCTAAAGACACCTTTATTCCAAAAGTATTTTAAAGATCATAAATTATTCTCTTCTTTTTTTTTAAAGAAAACGATGCCCCCGACTATAAATTTCTCATATGTCGTGGCGTTCATAATCAGAAACAGCCAGTATTATTGTATTCGGGTAATTATTCAAATAAAGGCAGTAAAAAGAAAAAACTTTTGTGAAAATTAGACTTAGGATTGTAGAATAATAAAACTAAGTACTTACACAAAAATTACAATAAATTCTTAGCAAAAAAAAAAACTGTAACAGCTTCTTTTTTCAAAACCAAAAAATCTCATCGTACAATAACCCCAATCCGTATCGCGTAACCTCCCCATTACTTTGTGTACAGACACGGTTCATCAATGTGTGCGTAAAATCGTCTGGGTTTTCATGTGTGCGTACAATTCGGCTAAACGGACACACTTGAGTAATTTCTTTATTATGACAACCGTTTTCGGGGTCATTTTATTCGGTCAGTGGTTTTTCATCCTTTTCTTATTATATTGATGTTATTATCTGTTTAATAATGCTTATTCATTCTGTGTAGGGAACAGTGTAAGCAAGCGCCAACAGGACGCCATTTGTAAATGGCCTCTTGCAAATGATGTCCTGATGACGCTTGCGCTACTTACGTTAGTATTGTGTTTAGTTTGCCTTAAGTGTGTGATTTCCCATCATAACTAGCGTTTCCATCTTATACACTGTTCCCCTAGAGGCCTTTGCCTAGCAGCGGGACAGTTAAAGAGTGGAACCTTCGTCTCTTCAAATTAGGAGTGAATAGGCTTCTTCTGGGTAAGCTCAAAAAAAAGTTTCCAAATCGGTTCAGACGTTTTTGAGAAACGGGGCAACATACGACTACTTTGAACTCTTTTTATATGGACGACATATCCCGTTATTATTATTTTTCACTATATTATTGATAATTTGAGATAAAACTCATTTCTGCCAGAGCTGGTTTTTTTTTTCTATGAAGCGTGGGCATTCTCCTTTCATACAAATCCCTTCGGTACTTTTTGAGACTCTGGGCGATCCTCGTAGTGTGGTGACACCCAGGCGTTTCTTCCCTCCCTATTCGACACAGGTACCTCCCGAAACTTCCGTGTCCGGTGAGGACTGGCGTCATGCGGTAGATCAGGACGCCGTGATGCCTATCCAGCCACTCCTCAAAGAGGGGGGTCTTACCGCCGCGGTTGTGGCGTGCCCGTGGCCAATAGACAATAAGAAATCTTGATAATTCTACAAGTAGGTAATATCATTCTTAATACGGTTTTTTATTCTGTCAACATTTTAGGGATAATTTCCTTGAGACTACTTTTTCCTTCCTCACTTTAGATCAATTGTTGTGAAATAATTTGTTATTTTTATAAGGATAAATAAAATATTAAATTATGTGTAGTTTTAAGACTTTATTTGTTGTGGTTTAAAACTCATTGTGGTCATTAGGCAATGATATGAATTTATGATAAAATGTGTTTAAAAACTGTAGAAGACTAACAAATAATATAAAAAGAAAACAAAAGAATACCTAGGTCATTATTGCCTTCACAAGATTAATTTGAATGAAATAAATCGCTAGATGGCGCTATATTAAATTGCGACCACTTGAAACCTAAATGAAATGTCATCCGCACAATTCTTTGCAACAAATGTCACTAATGACAGTTTAGTTTGGAAAGTAAACTTGGGAAGAAAAGTTCCCAGTGGCGTTACCGAAAGTTTAACACTAATGACAATTTGGAAAGGAAACATCCCATTGACATTGTGTAGAAGTGTAGAAAGGTCTTGATCGTCCACTGGTCGTGGTAACCATTACCACGACCAGTGGACGATCAAGAACCTTCTACACTTCATTTGTTGAATTATGATCAGACAGTTCAGTTGCTTAACGATTGATTGCTGTGCTGCGTGTCATTGTTTCAGTTCCTGCACAGAACAAATACCTATTTGTCTGACCAGCGGCCGTATTATGACGTCTTAAAACCAGGCTTGTTCCAGTGAGTGTAAGAGACAGAGCTATACAAGTCGTCTAGCGCCACCTCGTTCACTCACTGGAACAAGCCTGGTTTTAAGACGTCATAATAAGGGCCCTGAATGTGTTCTGAGTTTGGCTTTTTGTGAGTTTATTACCCAGGACACAGGAGAGGTTTCTAGGGTTTAGCGCACCGTAAAAAAATAATGTAAAAATAAGTAATACTGTACATTTTTTATTTATATATTTATTGGATCTCTAACAGAGGCTACACAATTTCATGCAATTTTGAATTATACAGGGGACAATACAAGTGTGCGCTTCCAATTATAGGAGACCACATCATTCACTTACTTTGCTGTACTTTTATCTTTGCTGTAGTAGGGAAAAACCCTGAAAAAATTACAAAAAAGTTATTGTCCATGAGTTTCATGACTAATACCGGTCGGTCTAAGAAAAAACAGCCGATACTGAGTATTTACTGATAGCCTGGTAGGATTTTCTAAAGATAACTTCTTTGATTTTCCTTTTTATTTGCGTCATACTAAACTAAGCTATTTAATAAATATTTGTTGGACAAAGGAAGGTTAAATGACGAAACTTTGTGAAAAAAAAAATAGACCACTGTAGATTTCTTTAGACACTGAAAACATTAAAGGTCTCAGCACACATATGGGATCGGAAAGGGATCGTAACCGTAACGCCTTTCGCCTCGCTGTCAACCAGGCGTCAACCTACCGTATGCACGTAACGAAAGCGTATCAGCAGCGCCTGTACGTCAACTCGGCTACGGCTAGGCGACACCGCGCTTACGCCTCGCCGCCCCCTGGCTGACCTGGTTGGCACCAGATCAGTTTGAATCCAAACGTTAAGTGTAGCGCACGGTTATGTCTTGGTTTACAATACGTGAGTTGGCTATCATAGCCATAGCACTTGATGAAGAGGAAAAAGAAAATAGCAAGAAAAAAAGAAAAAGATATTGGGTACACAGTATGAATAAAGCAAGGAGTACTGAAGGGGAATTTCGGACTATAAAAAAACATTTGATGGATGATGAAGAGAAATTTTATATTTATTTTCATATGCCGAAATATCTCTTTTATAGCATTACTAGCTTTTGCCCGCGGCTTCGCTCGCGTAGAATTTGGTCTGCCTCATTAAGTTACGTGACATTTGTTTTAATACTTATATTTTTTTAATGTAACTTCACATCGTACATCCCAGATTTCTAACTTCAAAATTAGTTTCCATACAATCTTTGAACACCTATACCTAATATTTAGAGAGAATCTCTTGAGGTTGGAATTTTTTGAATTCCTTTCTAAGTGCTCATTATTTTAGAGGGCCAAAGCCTGCCGGGGTCGCAACACTTACGAATTACCGTGACCTCGGTACGTAAACCGTAGCACTGGTAATAACATCCCTCATGTACACAATAAGCTAATAAAATTCCCTATCTCAAAAACTACTGAACCGATTTTGATGAAACTTGCAGTATTCCCTAAGTTGAACGATACCTAGCACAAAAAAAATATTTAAATCGGACGTGAAGTTCCTAAGATATGCGAACAATGAATCAGTCGATGCCTTCTCCTTACTGTTAAGGAGTTGTACCTACCATCATCAGCTCAGCTACATAAGATGATGATTACCATACGCAAGTACTTAAATTACTTCATAAGATTTATGAAAAACGATGTGTGGGCCTATAAAATTTGAGGGTTGCCCTCGATTTCTCCAAGATCCAATCATCAGATCCTGATTTGGTAACAATGGGACCACACGGGAAGCACCAGCTTTCAAACAAAAAAGAATCATGAAAATCGGTTCACCCAGTCGGTTGTTATTCGGTAACTAACTACTGTTTAGGAGTTGTACCTTCCATCATCAGCTCAGCTACATAAGATGATGATTACCATACGCAAGTACTTAAATTACTTCATAAGATTTACGAAAAACGATGGGTGAGCCTATAAAATTTGAGGGTTGCCCTCGATTTCTCCAAGATCCAATCATCAGATCCTGATTTGGTGACAATGGTGGTCCCACGGGAAGCACCAGCTTTCAAACAAAAAAAGAATCATGAAAATCGGTTCACCCAGTTGGTCGTAATGCGGTAACAAACATAAAATTTGATAACTTCCTCCTTTTTGAAGTCGGTTAAAAACTATCCTATGTCCTTTCTCAAGTTCCAAACTATGTCGGTACCAAATTTCACACAAATCGGTTCAGTAGTTTAGGCGTGAAGAAAAGACAGACAGACAGACAGACAGACAGAGTTACTTTCGCATTTATAATATTAGTTTGGATAATAAAATATATAATAAATATCTCTTTTATTCGTCTTTAGCAGGCAAGTCGCGGGAGGGGAAAGGGGAAAGGGTGGACGAAGAGATGTGAGCTCGGGTACGGAGAGACGTAAGCGCGGGGACGGAGAAACGTAAGCGCGGGGACGATGAGCCGTAAGCGCGGGAATTCAAGTTCGGAGCCTGTTCCGAGGCGAGGCGATTACGTTATTATTCCGATTAGTGTGCGTTGCAGTAGGGAGTTTAATACAAACCATTCTGAACGGCTCGAGGCGATACGGTGACGATCCCTTTCCGATCCCATATGTGTGCTGAGACCCTAACTTGTTTTTTTTGGCACCAACTTTAGCTAGATAGCTAACTAGCTGAGGCTTGTCTACGCTGGGCTTCTATCATACTTATTTATTGTAAAATGGAGCTATTTTTAAACCTTAAAAAAATATAAACTTCCAAAAGAAAATTACAGTTAAATTGGTTGAGGTATTTTGAGAGAAGTGGCATAATATACACACACACTTTTTTTTATTAGCGTGTTAAAAAATCATCAAATGAGTCCTTCCACCCAGTCAGACTTGTACTGACTAAAATCCACGGTGTCCTTCAATAGCCCTTTACGTACCTGGGTCACGGTAATCCCTTGGTCCCGCGACCCCGGCAGGCTTTGGCCCTCTACAGGCCCCGTCACTATGCTGACACTCTTTGAGGCGCGCGTGGAACACAACGCGCCGTCGACCCCGGCATGGTCCATGGTCGGACAGCGAGTTGCCCATTACTCGCTGCCCGTGAACATACACACCACTAGATAGATTTTTATAATAGTTAACAGAAAGACACAGAGAAAAACCAGCTAACCAGCCGAATGAAAAATCAATTTTTTCTTTTTCAATTTAGAGGCAGTCAATTCTTCCCATAATCCCGTCTAAAATTATTCAATCCCATAAAAATATGAAGCATCATCCTGCAAACTAATCTTTTATGGCAGCCATTTTAAAATAAAAAGCGTAAAAATACAGAATGTAACGAGTCCGGTCCGTCTAGCAGGTTTATACACAAAAAAAATCAAGATGGCCGCTGGCCAATCGTCTAACGCGGTTCAAATTTCGGATGCGCAGGAGTGGGGACGATGTAGCTGTGTTAGACGCACAATAGAAAGACGCATCGTGTGTGGATTTGAAATTGGGGTCCGGAATTAGATGGAGGTCTGTGATTGGGTGTTGGCGTCCATTTTGTTTTGTTTACAAATCTGTGGATGGATTTTAAGATTGGCTGTTTCTTTTAATATTGTTTAATTTGCGTTTCTTATTTTACTGCGAAATACTATAATAATAATTTTGTTTTAATGCGATAATTATTTATTCAATAGTTACTCAGGAGTGGGACAAAATAGGCTAACATTTTTTTTTAATAATAAATTACCGTACTTATCTCCATTTATTTTCATTCGCTCGCCGCTCGCCTTCTCATAAGACAAATATTTTGCAAAATATGATAGCAAACATATCACATAGGAATTTGAACTTTGTCTAACCCTTCAGAGTTTTCAGGCTTGATTTAATTAAATTAATAAACTGAAACTTATCTATTTTCAATTGATAAACCTAAATAAAAAAGTGGAAAATTTATAAACAAATTTTAGAAAAAAAAATAAGTATGCGTGACCGTGACAAATAATTACATTTTAAATTACATACACACACATCTGAAATTCATAGCAAATAAAAACCACCAACCAATAGCAAACATCACTATCTAAAAATAGGCCCCGCCAACTACACCAATTTATCACTTTATCTTTATCACTGACAGCCGAAAAAAAATCAACCAACCGCGGCCCGTCACTCTGACCTTCTAATTTTTTCTAACACAATGACAACCAATCAGAAACGCCCAAATTTCGAAGATGCGCCCGAGTGGACGAAATTTTTAAACAAGTTTAGACGCACACAAACGCCCGTATTTGAAGGTTAACGTTTACACTGTCGTGCACACAAAGACGGTGACTGTGTGTGTGTGTGTGTATGTATGTCCCATTAGCATTTAGTGAATAAGTGTCAAGTGTGAATGGCTGTGAATAATTTATTTTGTTTGGTTTTCGGTGGTTAAATATGTATGCGTTTATTTAAATATATTTTATGTAAATTGTTTTGTGTAGGTACGACGATTATGTTTAAGTATCTACGTTATTAAGGCACAAGGCCTTTTAATTGATGAGTTTTTATTCAAGTTTTGTCGTCAGTAATAAGTTGTTTAGTAATAATGGTCAAGGATAAGATTATGAGGAAATGAAGCGCCTGCAATAAAATTAATAATAACTGCAACAGAAGACAACATAATTACGGACTAAAATTCAAGTCAGTTTTGTGAATTGATGTTTAGTTAAAAATTGTTTAGTTACTGATAAATAAATAATTTTCTAGATAATTTATGTTTTTGTTTTTGTAAAAATATTCGAAAATGTAAGGAATAAGGAAAATCAGGAATAAATATATTTATCAGTACACTATACTTTTACAGGATCAAATTGTAACAGGTGGTTTTTTTTTATCGTGGTAAAATCATCAAATGAGTCCTCCCACCCAGGGCAGGGCGGGAGGGACTGTCAGACTTGTACTGACTAAAATCCACGGTGTCCTTCAATAGCCCTTTACGTACCGGGGTCACGGTAATCCCTTGGTCCCGCGACCCCGGCGTAACAGGTGGATAGAAAAACTTCACAGACGTGTAAAATAGAGACCTAACGAAACAAAAAATGGGCCATAAATGAGTCTGTGTCAAAATCCATTCATTTATTTCAAGTACCTACATAGGCACATTTGAATTGTTAATAAAATAGCACAATTATAATTATGGTGCTACTGTCCTTGTCATCATAAATCTCCGAAAGCACTGTAGGTGACCATTCCAAAGCATGGATATCTATAGAGAACAGGAATTAAACTACATGGACACTTTTTCTCAATCAAGAAAATTAAAACAGAACCTTTATTACATCATTCATCTTGAGGCAATGATTGTTTTTGAGATATACGAGTTGAATGAAACATTTACAATTTAGACTTCTTACATTTTTCCACACCTTTAAGACAAGGTAGTAGATATATAGTCTATTAGCTAAATAGAACCACTAAAATAGTTTAGTGCAATAGAAATTATGATTGGTATTTCGTAACTAAACAATTAATTAGTGAAATGCTCTCACTCCAAAGCCAAATAGCTTTAAGAACGGACATATTGCAGACCTACACAACAGCGAACAATTTAGTGCAATGAAGTGTACACTGGAGTTCAAGAGAGAGGGAACAGCTTATTGCGTGACTGGAGATATCTACAGATATAAGTTTTTAAACTGACGTGTTCACCAACACTATTATTAGAACTTTGAATTTATCATATTTTTATTTCTTTTTGTATTCTTATATTTCGGCACAACACAAAATAAATTTTAAAAAAAAACATGATAAATATCCCGTTTTAAGTTCTAATAATAGCGACAGATAGTTGATCAGTCCAGCCTTATCGAGAAAACTGTTTTTTGTGACAATAATTCTAACGACATTTCACAAAACAATATTGCGTTCAAATTTTTAAATTTTAATTGTTACTTAGGATACAAATTGACTTCTATTGAACAAATTGCTTTAGCTCATAAGTTTTTAATCTGACCTGGTCACTAATATCTACTATAATTTAGATTTACAAACGGGACCGAAACGAACGGGGAACGGGGTTAAATCCTTTGAAATGTAAATAATAAGCTTTAGCTTACCCAATTTACCCAATAACACTGACTTTCATTCCTTCATTTAAAGATGCCTATAATACAAACGGTTTAACCACAATTCCACCTAAAATAAAACCTACCTAAGCTTTGAAACTCATAATTATCAGTTCAAACAAAAACCACGCTGTTCCCTTCACCTTGTCCGCCAGTGCACAAGTACAATGGGCGCGCAATTTTTAAGACTAATTATCGCCGTCCGTCAGTGTCGCTCGGTGACAACACGCATTTTTCGTTGCTGACTGTACATGGAGCGTTTAGTTCTTTAGTTTTATATTTGAGAGTATATTTTGAAGTGTTTTTGACAAAAAGTTTTGTTACAGCTTGAATTAGAGAGATTTTTTCTGTTGACTCTACTGCATTGAACTTAGTTTTTTTGCAGGCAGTGCGGCATAATACGTATCTAACTCATCATGCACCTTTACCTAATGTTATTTTAGATACCTATAGGTAAGATTGAAATAAAATCGAAAAAATATTATTTCATTTATGAATACCTATAAGACAATAAAATAAAATTATTACAAAATAAACTGTATATAGCGCCATCTATCGATAAACGGAGGAATTATTTTACGGAAAGTATAAAATTAACAAATAAAATTGTTGCGGTTAAAACAGCAATAAATCTTAAATAACAACAAAATAATTATACATGCATAACATCACGCCTGTAATCCCCGGGGGAGGGGAACGGCAGAGGGAATACTTATAAAAAAAAAACGACGGGTTGCACTCTGGGAGTGCCGGCAGAAACTTGAATAGTAATAAACACACACGAACATTCGCGCAAGCGCCCTGCGCCGTCTTACGAATTTTCGATCAGGTCACGTGTCCTTTTTTTTTTTTTTTTTTTATCGTGGTAAAATCATCAAATGAGTCCTCCCACCCAGGGCAGGGCGGGAGGGACTGTCAGACTTGTACTGACTAAA
Organism: Agrotis puta; assembly: GCA_943136025.2. Classification (NCBI taxonomy): domain Eukaryota; kingdom Metazoa; phylum Arthropoda; class Insecta; order Lepidoptera; family Noctuidae; genus Agrotis; species Agrotis puta. The sequence goes on along the minus strand of OW964190.2, from coordinate 3,088,646 downwards.
ATCCACGGTGTCCTTCAATAGCCCTTTACGTACTAGGGTCACGGTAATCCCTTGGTCCCGCGACCCCAGCAGGCTTTGGCCCTCTACAGGCCCCGTCACTATGCTGACACTCTTTGAGGCGCGCGTGGAACACAACGCGCCGTCGACCCGGGCATGGTCCATGGTCGGACAGTGAGTCGCCCATTACTCGCTGCCCGCATGCCCGCGCCTACGGTGGCCGGAGATCGTCCTGCGACGTCCGACGCCGTGGGCGTCTACCACTGCGGCTGGGGTGGAGGGAGGACGCTGTCCTCTCCCTCAGGCGGCCCGCCTCCTCCTTCACGAGCATGACTGCTTCGCAGAAGGAGGCGACCGTTTCCCACTCCGTCTCGCCCCGCAGCATGGCCTCGACCAATGCCGGGCGCGAGAGGTCTCCGCCTATCGCCGTCGTGAGGACACGGCGGTGCTCTGCCCAAGCGGGGCAGTCCTGCACCGTATGCTCCACCGTGTCCTCCGGACGATCCTCGCAGTGGTGACACCCAGGCGTTTCTTCCTTCCCTATCAGACACAGGAACCTCCCGAAACTTCCGTGTCCGGTGAGGACCTGCGTCATGCGGTAGGTCAGGACGCCGTGACGCCTATCCAGCCACTCCTCAAAGAGGGGTCTTACCGCCGCGATTGCGGCGTGCCCGGACCTCGGTTGCGACAGTCGCTCCCTCCATACTACCCTGAGATCACGCCGGAGCTCTTCCCGCCGCGCCTCGACTTGTCGAGGCAGCGGGGATTCGCCCCGACGCTGCGCCTCCACGCGCCATTCATAGACGCGCTGGAGGGCAGTCGCCTCCAGATCCCAGGGCAGCAATCCCGCTAGGAGGTTGGCTGATTCACCGGCGATCGTGCGGTATCCCCGGATCATCCGGATAGGTCACGTGTCCTGACGCGAGTTTAACATTTTTACCCATTCCAAAAAAAGTGCACAACGCCGCTAAAGAAGTTTTTACTTAACTTGCAAAAACATGTTTCGCCAGTTATATTTAAGTCTTATGTAATAGGGGACAGCCTATTGCCATAAATCGGACAGAATTGCAGTCTCCATGGTTGCTACTGAAAGCCTAACTCACAGTTGATTGACGCAGGAACCGAAACCAGCACCTCATGCTCAGCACTTTCTCTTAATACCACTAAATCGACAAAGCATTATATAAGTCATTAAAAAAAACCTTAATTAGCACAAACAACTCACAATAAGTACAGAACGTAGCAAGTCATTCCCACAATAAAGCCATATACACACTTATAGCACATTATTTGCCGTTATTATTAATAGTGTGTCAACGTAAAGCTGTGTGCCTACCTACGGAATGTCCAGGGGTCACGATTATTGTGTCACCGGGGAGTATGGCGACCATGAGTTTTGTTTTATATGAGACTGTCCTGATCTCTTGGAGTTTGGCGATAGTGGCGACATCTGGAGGAACATTTGTGAACTAGTGTCACATACCTACATAATATTGTGATATTAAAATTATCACCGCATTTAATCACGTAAAGTGGACAAATGGGCAGAGAATTCTTCCTGTTGGATAAAAGACGAAAAACTGTATCCTACTACCTGTTCCATATCTAAAGTTATGTTTTAATTTCAGCAGCGGTGACATTCGTCAATAATGTAAATATGACAAATTGTATAATTTGTAGTTATGTATTTAAAATATTTTGCCCAAGTATTTTAGATAGGCGTTAAATCTTTTTACTTTTTTTCATGTCGTTTCAGTCATGTTTATTTATTTGTTCGATGTTGATTGAGAAAAACCTGATTTTACCCGAGAGTGGTAATAAGTCAACAATGATGAACCATGATAGATACACCCACATTTCACCAGCTCTATTGAAGGCCTATATGGTAATAGGGGAAGTACCTAATTAAAAAAGTAAATAATGTAGCACTATTTTATTCCACACATTTGAAAAGCAAACAAACTACCAATTAATCATTTTATTTCTTTGGCACGCCCGATACTATTGTCTCAACATTTTCCTCAAGTCAAAGGTACTCAACTAATTTGGAAATATTAAATTATTAGAATATGTTAGATAGGTACCTACATTTCCATTGTTTAATACAGCTTAGGAATAACCCAACAGGTTACATTTTATTCGTACAATATGTATAACAGGCTAGTGCGTAAATAAATACCACAAATATTTACATGTTCAGGCCAAACCAACAAACAGGTGTTAAAGATTTTTAATTTTATTTTTCCCTATTTGCCAAGCCTTACCAAACTATATTGAGTTTCATTCAAACTTAAGATTGTTTGTTAAAGTCAAAAACAAAAAATAAATACAGGATCGTCCGCATCGGTGTCAACGGGAAGAGTGACTAAAGGCAATGATGATTCCCAAGCCAAAAAACTGCCTTTAAGTCTATTACTATTTGTCAAAAGAACAGTCTACCCAGACTCCACTCGCATGGTCACCGGACTGGAGAAAGTCGCGACACTAGCGCCCAATTAGTCGCGCGTCCAACCGACGCTTCCCGCGTCGTTTAGCTCCCCTACATACTTGCGATTTATTATTTTGATTGTTTTTGGAATGCCTTTTGTAAAATTTTTGTTAGTACTTACATGACCTTAGTGACGGGGCCTGTAGAGGGCCAAAGCCTGCTGGGGTCGCGGGACCAAGGGATTACCGTGACCCTAGTACGTAAAGGGCTATTGAAGGACACCGTGGATTTTAGTCAGTACAAGTCTGACAGTCCCTCCCGCCCTGCCCTGGGTGGGAGGACTCATTTGATGATTTTACCACAATAAAAAAAAAAAAAGTACATGACCTTTTACAAATCTTTAAAAGGTTCTTCGCAGCTCTGACTCTGAAACGCTGACACAATGTCATCTCAGTTGATCTAAGATACTTATGAATATGGAACTTGAAAGGTAGGGGTACAGTGTATAAGACGGGGACGCGTAGTATAATGGGGACATACACTCTTTAGGCATATTTAACACAACACTTAAAATAGCGCAAGCTCTATCAGGACGTCATTTGCATGCGGCCATTAACAAGTATTGTAGGTAGTATTGTGTTAAGTTTGCCTTAAGTGTGTGATTTCCCATCATACCTCGCGTCCCCGTCTTATACACTATTTCCCCTACCTATCGACACAACATGAGAAGCAAACCTAAGACCTACTCAATAACAGCGCTTAGGATCGCTAGTCAAACAGTCATTATCGCTAGTCAATTATTTTCAAGGGACGGCATACAAAGAAAATCCTACATTTATTTGTGTCGTTTTTTCGACTATGTATTTCACATGAGCAGGAATGTGAGGTAGTAAATAAAAAACAATACAAAATTCAGAAGTCAAAAGCTATAAAGTTCGTCAGAATTGACGGCACGGTTGGTGCAGTGGCTGAGCGATTGGACTGCTGCGCTGTGTGTCGCGGGTTCGATTCCCGCACGGAGCAAATATTTGTATGATCTTCAAGTAGTTGTTCCGGGTCTGGGCGTTTGTGTATTTAAGTTTACATGTTTGTAAACGCACCCACGACACAGGTAAAATTCCTAGTGTGGAGCAACGCTTTTTTCTAAAAAAAAATGAAAAAAAGAATTACAGTTTACCAGCGAATGACCTCTCTTTTAAGGGGGGCAGATGCCCGTATATCGCTACTCTTGATTAGAAGAGAATGCCCACTTATATCGGAACTAATGCAGTACCACACCGACCGACCTAACTAACCAAACCATCAACTGCGTCCACCGATACCAGTGAAACTGCTGTTCATATATTTCCTGGTTGCACTACTCTGCAAAGGTTGAGTTGATTTTAAAGAGCATCAAGACTAAGCTCACTCCGAGGATCGAGCAGATGGAGTCTTGACACGTCTTTTTCCAACAATCACCATGGTCCACAGAAGATGAACACGCTATCGAGAAGGGAAGGGTCCGTATAATGACGTCTTAACGCCAGGCTTGTTCCAGTGAGTGAACGAGGTGGCGCTAGACGACTTGTACAGCTCTGTCTCTTTCACTGACTGGAACTAGCCTGGTTTTAAGACGTCATAATACGGCAGCAGGAAGATTTGTAGAACAAAATCACTTACTCCAGAAAAGTTGGAAACTGTTCTGCTCTCCTTTGACAATAGAACAAAATGTTAAACAAAAACAATTCACAGTTTTGCGTTGTCGTGATTCAATAACGAATAATTCAACTTTCGTATTTGCGTCGGTTCCAATTGGGATAGCAAGATAGTGGGCTGTATGACTGTCGCTTTTGTGAGCGAAATCTGATGAAACCACAGAGGAGGCAGAAATGGAGAATACTTCGTTTGATTGAAAATACATTTTTTTTTGTCATTGCAGGCACATATCAGGTTTTTGTCTTATTTGAACTTAGATTAAGACCTATTTCGAAAAAAAAAAAAACTGTCTGATATCGAACAGTATGACTCTAGGTTGGTTCCGTAGACTCTATTCATTTGTTGGTAAAGAGCCACGATTGTTATTAAATATCGAGTATTGGCGATCAATCCCAAACTCAATTTGAGTGTGGAGCGCTATCACAGGATATGTCATAGTGCCCAACTACCTGTTAGTACTTTCTCGAACAAAATAAGACAAAGGACAATGTTTTCCTGCTTACTACATACTGACTCACAGTGACTGTGATGTATGTATGTTTTATTACGAATGAACAAGAAAGAGTAACTTTTAATTGAATTTTAGATGATGGCTGCATTACTTATAAAATAAAATAAAAATCTTGTTACGGTTTATTATGAAATTAATATCTCCCCCAAAATACCCATAGTTACTATGCTTTTGCTACTATTATGTGTCATCTATATCTGTGGTCCGAACATGAATGCTCCATTCGTGTATCCTCCGTGGCTAGATCTTAATTCTGTGTGGGTTGTCTGTCAAAGAGAAAGTTGCGACTGCGACTATTTTTAAGTAACACCGTTCACCGTTTAAAGTTGTACCGAAAGAGGCTCAAATCTTCAAAGAATAAATTGAAAAATCTTGTCATTGTGGTCATTGTCATTAGAATTGTTTACTCTGATACATGATTCAATAATGTCCATTAAGTTTTTTTTGAAGTGAAAACTTATTTAGCTGCGTTGTGCACTTTTTTTGGAATGGGTAAAAAAATGTGAAACTCGCGTCAGGACACGTGACCTGATCGAAAATTCGTAAGACGGCGCAGGGCGCTTGCGCGAATGTTCGTGAGTGTTTATTACTATTGAAGTTTTCACTTCTGCCGGCACTCCCAGAGTGCAACCCGTCGTTTTTTTTGCATAGGGTTTTTAAGAGACTCAAGAAATTACAACAAGAAAGTATGTAACTAAGAGAATGATGGGTTTAAATGTTTATGGATGTAGAGGAAGAAGAAGGTCAAAGAAAAGATGAATGGATTGTACGGAATGATATGAAAGAAAAAGGAGTAAATGATGCTGTGACGTCTGACAGTGAAGAATGGAAGAAGATAACGTGTTAAACGGGATAAAGGCAGGAAGATAATGAAGGAAAAGCTTTTCCAGATATCATCATTATCAGTCGTTTGCCTGGTAATGTCCAAACTATGATAGAGGTTCGAATGCAATCGACTACAACACGACCATCGAATAAACGTACATTTTGGGGCGTGGACTTATAATTTCCAGGCTTATAGTAATTACCGTGACCCCGGTACGCAAAAGGCTATTGAAGGACACCGTGGATTTTAGTCAGTACGAGTCTGACAGTCCCTCCCGCTCTGCCCTGTGTGGGAGGATTTATTGATGATTTTACCACGATAAAAAAAGGCTTATAATAATAGGTCCTCGACCATTTTACCAGTCTGATTGCCTATTTGGGTTACGTCCTGCGCACCCTGGGAAGTTCCACTAGTAACCTGCTGACTGGCTAATCTCTAAACCACGAGCTAATCTTCTCGGCTCTCGCCCACCTAGAATAAAGATATTGTCGTCACGTGGAAAAATTTTAGCTGACTGTACACAGAACAGCCTTGTTGCGGATTTAGAAAAAAATAAACTCCTTTTTTTTTCCGACAACCCTTTTATAAAGCATTTTTTTATCTAGCCCACACTGTTCTCCCGCTGGGCACAGTTTTTCCAAGAGGTCTTGTCCAGAGCCACTTGGAACCAGCCCTCGCGGTATGAGTCTTGGGCAGGCGGATAGCGAGTAATATGTGACTCGCCGTCCGGCCATGGACCATGCCCGGGTCGACGGCGCGTCGTATTCCACACGCGCCTCAAAGTGCTGTCAGCAACCTGACGGGACTCCCTTTAGAGGGCCAAAGCCTGCCGGGGTCGCGAGACTGTAATATCAGGTAGCCATGACCCTGGAACGAAAATGGCTATTGAAGGATCACTGGGGTTTGCAAGTCTGACAGTAGGAGTAGGAGGGCTCATCTGATGATTTAACTACGACTAAAAAAAAAACCGCTTTGAGTCTAAATCGTTCCGCTACCTCTTTCTGGGTTGTCCTTGGTTGATCCATCTTTTGACACCCGTTGTGTGGCGACCCTTGACCAATGTTAACTTCAGCGTGGCCTTTGTCCTTTCGAAGACAGAACCTCGGTAAGCGACCAGGTCTGAGCACCGTAGGTTAGGACGGGCAGGATGCACATATCAATGTTGACGCTTTAAGGAGATTGGTTAATCACCCTACATAAGCGTCTTCTTGGGCTGGAAAACCGTTTCAAACTACGTAACATTTGCCAAGTCATTTTTGGCACACAACAACGCGCAATAAATGAGCAATAAAATTCATATTTAAGCAATTTAAAAGTAACCAAAGCCATGTATTCAAGGTAGGAAGTTCCTTGAGATGTAGTACCGCACAATTTATATTGCCCGACTAAAAATAGTGTTGTGACGACTCGCCAATTTGGCTGGAATGTTGCGATCGTCTGGCGCCCACATTGCCCTAATAAATAGGGATGGGACATGGAGCACGAACGTCTGGTTAGGTTTATTTAATTGTCACTACGTCATCATTTATTAATTTAAGGGTCCGAAAGATTAAACCATTTATGCAACCAACCATTATTTTTGTCTTTTTTGATTAAATGAGTCCAAGGTTCAAAGCGGGACTTGGGCAGAGCGTTAAAGACTGTCAGACTGATCTTTGAGTTGCTCTTTTTCGTTCCAGAGTGTCCCGTATACCACGTGCGCCTCAAAGAGCTGTCAACAATCTGAAGGGGGCCAAAGCCTGCCGGGGTCGCGGGTCTGTCTCGTCAGGTAACCGTGACCCTGGAGCGTATTGAACGATCAACATGGATTTAAGTCCGTACAAGTCTGATTATGCCTCCCGTCCCGCTCTGGTGTGAGGACTCATTGGATGACTTCACCATGATATAAAAAATATGAATAACAGTGACTTTTCTTTTAAATTGATATTATTTATAAGCGGCAGCAGTAGCTATTGCTATATAATCCGTATGTATGATATGAGCCACCGACATGGTAAGGATAATATCACATCATATTTATGAACTCAAATTCCTAATTTTTTTTTGGCGTAGTAAAATGATCAAATGAGTCCTCCCACCCAGGGCAGGGCGGGAGGGACTGTCTGACTTGTACTGACTAAAATCCACGGTGTCCTTCAATAGCCCTTTACGTACCGGGGTCACGGTAATTCGTTAGACCCGCGACCCCAGCAGGCTTTGGCCCTCTACAGGCCCCGTCACTATGGTGACACTCTTTGAGGCGCGCGTGGAACACAACGCGCCGTCGACCCGGGCATGGTCCTTGGTCGGACAGCGAGTTGCCCATTACTCGCTGCCCGCATGCCCGAAATTACTAAATATACGGTAAAACCAACAATAGGAAAAAAATCTTACAGAGATACCTCAAAGATTACAGCCCATTGTCTCTCACAAAGAAGAAAGAACATTATAGGCCGATTATGTTAAATATAAATAAGTAAACAGCGTACAAAGTGCACATCACTACTAATAATCTCGTCTGGTGACACGTGTACTAGTATTGGGACAGGATGCCACGATTTAAACAACAAATAGATTTACAGCAGGTTTCTGTATCAAATGTTAACACTATCATCATTAATTTTGATTTTTGACGAAATGTGGGTGGGAAGAAAGAAATAATGAATGAAAAATACAAATGTTTGGCATACACCAAGAGTACATAAAACATTAACATATAACCACCAGGTATTAGATAGTTTTCAAAGATGAAAAAACGGTGAACACTACAAACAGAACAACTAATTTTGCTGCAGTGACATAACCAATAATAATGTCTGGACTTTAAGAATAACCAAGACTTTAAGTGACCTCTGAGTTTGTTTCGGCCGTTTCTTCTCAGAACAGTCAGGTACGAAACACCGGCCTCATCTAGTTTGTAAAAAGACGACGTTTAAAATAATATACTTGCAAAAATAAATATCATTTCCTTTTTTTCAGCGTCAACAAGGCCTAGTTCAGCAAAAAGTTAATTAATTACCTACCGGCTATCTAAACCTATTTAAAAGTAAACAAACCGGCCATATATTTCGAAGCACTCGTCATACAATCCGCTGCACATTAGGTAATGTTTAAGGTAAACACTGCAGGCATTGCGTTCCTATGGCTTCCACTAAGTCAATTTATTTCGCGACTAACCGAACATTCTAGTAGCTTCACTCGCTTATTCTTATTTTGTGTATGTCTTTCATGGCTCGTGGCTAAATAAATACAGCCGCACAGGCCGATCTTCTGGGTTAAGCCGCGCATGCCGGCTGGTTGGTCTGTGGATGCGTGACCATCTGTCATAGCGAGTTTCCTCCGTGTCTCGGAAAGCAAGTAAAGCTGTTGGTCCCAGCTGTCATTTGTAGATCTTTGACAGTTGTTACTGTTAGTCGCAAGCTCTAAAGTCTGACAACCAGTCTTACCATGAGGTATCGTATTACCCAGTTACTCGGTTGTGGAGGTCCGACAGGCAGTTTGACTGGAAGCCGACCCCAATATAGTTGGGAAAAGGCTAGGCAGATGATGATGTATGTCTTTCATAATTTTGATGGTTTTTTTTTTTCGCACCCATAACGGTCAAACTTTTAAAACGTTTAAATATCTACTTTTAGCGTTAAGTGTTAAGTATACAAGTTCTCGATTCAGCCTAATGCAGCCCACAATTGGACAATAGGCCTCGAAAGAACGCCACAGACCACGATCTCCTGCTATTTCCATCCAACCACTCTAGCTACCTTCTTCGGGTCATCAGTCCATCTTTGGCGGGAGCGTCACACACTACGTTTACCCACACGCGGTCTTCATTTAAGAACCTTCCTACTCCACCTTTAGTCGGTTCTACGGCAGACATGACCGGTTGTCACTTCAGCTTGCTATAGTTTTAAAATTCGTGATTGACTGATTTTGAAGTTAACCACAAATTCGCCAAGAAATCGAACCGCACCTCACTGCCACTCTACTCACTGGACTCACAGTGCTCTGTTTAGCAGTATTTTGTGCGACAAATCTTATTAGCCGCCGTTATGCAACAGTGTGCGCGCAACCTTAGCGTGATTCACTTAATCCAAGCCTGTTGAGGAATGCAAGTATTCTGGTTAAATAGGAAACGTTTGATGATTGATCAATCATTATTTTGCCAATAGAGTAGTTTACCGGAGGACACGGTGGAGCATACGGTGCAGGACTGCCCCGCTTCGGCAGAGCACCACCGTGTCCTCACTACGGCGATAGGTGGAGACCTCTCGCCCCCGGCAGGTCGCCTCCTTCTGCGAAGCAGTCATGCTCGCGAAGGGGAGAGGACAGCGTCCTCCCTCCACCCCAGCCGCAGTGGTAGACGCCCATGGCGACAGACGTCGGCAGACGATCTCCGGCCACATTCGGCGCGCGCATGCGGGCAACTCGCTGTCCGACCATGGACCATGCCCGGGTCGACGGCGCGTCTCAAAGAGTGTCAGCAAAATGACGGGGCCCTCTAGAGGGCCAAAGCCTGCCGGGGTCGCTGGACTTACGAATTACCGTGACCCCGGAACGTAAAGAGCTATTGAAGGACGAAGTGGATTTTAGTCAGTACGAGTCTGACAGTCCCTCCCGCTCTGCTCTGGGTGGGAGAAGGCTAGTTTACAGTATAAATAAATTGAAAATCTGTTTAGTCCGTCAGTCGGAGTATTGAAATTGAAAAATAATGGACTCGTAGTTTTTGTTTATTTAAAACAATGTATAGCGACGAAGTCACGTTATAAAGCATCCAAATACTTCAGAAGCCCCACTCTGGGCTTCTGATGTCATAAAGCTCGTAAAACTGTAGGGGAACAGTATATAAGACGGGGACGCGAGGTATGATGGGAAAACACACACTTAAGGCAAACTTAACACAATACTAACGTAGCGCAAGCGCCAACAGGACGTCATTTGATAATGGCCGATTGCAAATGACGTCCGATGGCGCTTACCAACTGAGTGTCGTTTTATGATTTTTAAAAGCGTTGTATTTTTGTTCGGTTATTTTACTCAATATAAAAAAACAGACACTCCAATTTTACTTTTTTATTTGTAAGTATTTGTTACAGTTTTATTAAATTGTGAAGTCAGTGTGAAAATGTTGCAATCTTTTTATTTGTAACCAATAATGTAAGGGAACAATAATGTAATAATGTATAATCTAAAACAGTATTTTCTATAAGTATACCTAGTAAGTTTAGTACAAGTCAACCTTTAGAATCAATCGGTAACTGCGAACACGAAATGTTATAAGAAAACTGTTTCCTTTCGGAGATTGTAAGTTCAAATGCTTTGACTTTGAATCGAAAACCGGAGATAAATGCTGGCTTTATGTACCGAAATACAAAAAAAAACGATGGGTTGCACTCTGGGAGTGCCGGCAGAAGTGAAAACTTGAATAGTAATTGTTGGAAATATCTTGTGAACAGATTTTAGTAAAACTCGCAAAAATGGTTGACTTTTTATTTCAATAATTTTCCAATGTGACGTACATCTTTTATAAACAATGTTACCGTGAAACTCGCCATCTTTGGCCGGTTTTTGAACATAATCGGCTACAACTATGAAAAAATCTAAGACAAGTATTAGTTTTTTTTTATTTGCAAACCAAGTGCAACCTTAACTTTTGATATTAAACTCGAAACCTGCAAAACTTATGACTTTTTATACCCAAAAACGAATTTAAATAGTCAACCAAAATTACCTCGACTTTCTGCCAACATTAGCCACTGCTTATAACTCTTGGATTTTCGCTTTTACAGCCGCATAATTAAGAATTACGATAGGAAACTGGATAAAGTTGACAGTTAAAAGATAATAATAACAAAAGGTTATGAATTTAGTCGTGCAGCGCATTGGCCAAAGTTACCCAACATTTTTTTTTTTTTCATACAAATGATTTTTAGACGTAGGGTTGTCCAAAAAAAGGTAAATCGATTGGGTGTTCTTTGACAGAAAAACGTGTTTTAAAATCAATAATTTTTATTAGGTTTATTATTATCCTTACATTAAGGTATAAAAAATGAAAAATTACTGATTAAGTAGGTAACAATACTTATATTAAGTAGGTAGGTACAATAAATGACACAGTCTATAAAAATATTTTGAGGTTTTAATAGCCTATCAAGCTTCTGAAAGTAATTTTAGCTATCAACTTTTCTTAGTCAACTTATATTATTTTAGAAAACTTATATTAAATAACAATGTTTAATAGTTAATGAGCAGTTTATTTTATTTTACTAAATAGGAACAACAAACAGCTATTGCAATATTATAAATAGAATAACAAAACTAACTTAATTAATAATGTAACCCACAGCGCTGTTCACAGATTAATAAGACCTTAATCACTAGGAGGTGAACTGTTCATGTATGACAGTTACGGTAATATTATACGAAAGAAAAAAAAAAGTGTTTTTAAAACAGCAACAACAAACAATCCAGGAGTTCAAGTGCCTTATGCAAAAGTTTACGAAATCTGTTCAAAGAACATGTAAATATGTCTATGAGTTTCAATGTTTCATTGTAGGTTGCTGCCATTCGCCTAACTGGCAAGTCTATGGTTATCTATGTTTATAATTTTTGGCATAAGTAATAAACAGAAACATAACTTAGGAGCTTAGGTTAGTAATGTAAATAACGCAATAACTTAAACATTAGTCAGCTATAAACGCTGCATAAATAAAAATCGTTTGTTTTGGAATAGACGTTGTTATGACGAAATACCTAAGTATAAAGTTTCTAAAAGTAAATAACATCTTCTTCAGATACTAAAATATATTCTTCAGGACTTTCATTAAATTGTAACATTTCAATAGCTTTAATAATAGAATCTTCAGGGACTGCAAGATCTCGATCTTGACGCTTTGGTTTTATAAATTTTATGTTATCATTTTTTTTCACACATTTGTAGAATGATATATTGAAAGTTTTTGTGTCAAAATCAATGTTTTCTATTATTCCTATGTAATATTTCCATTTGCTTGACTCGTAGTATCTAACCAACACTTTGTTTCCAATGTCGTATTGCTCTTTTTTATTTAAATTTTCATTATTTCTTGCGAATATTGTTTTTCTTTCACATTCATTTTTTCTTTTACAATTTGTGCAATTTTTTGTAACCCTTCTTCTCTATTAGCAGTCTTATTTTGTATTTCAGTCTTTTGTTTATCCATTTCATCCTGTAAGCTTTTTTCTTCAATATCCATATTCCTTTTTTTGTTGCCTGCGATCTTGTGTAGCCCTTTCTCTCCCTTATCAGTCTCATTTTTTACTTTCCTATTTCGTGTATTCACATCAAACTGTAATTCTTTTTCTCTGTGTTCATTCAATTTTACACGTAACTCTTTCTTTTTAATTGCGGTCAGTTTCTGTAACTGCATAGCTTTCTTATTGATGTTGGGCAAGTCTTTTCCTTCATCGTAAATATTTTTTTGCAGTTCTTCTTCATCTAAGTACTCAGGAAAGGTATCAGTTAAAGAGTAATCACATACTATTTGTGATTCTTTTTCCAGCTCATGAGGTTCATTATAGAACTCTTCATATTTATGTCCACTCCTCTTCGGCATGTCTTCCATTTGTAACTGAGCCTGTTTTGAAAAATCTGTCAATTTTGGTGTGTCTGAATCAAAATTAGTAATATCACTGAGGATTTCAATTATATCGGAATCACTGTGTAAACTAAATAAGTCTTCTTCAGTAGTTGTAGAACTATCCTGAAAGTTGTTCAGTTTCTTAACAGGATTAATGTTCTTATTTTTAGCATTTTTTTTCAATCGGCGTTTAGTCTTTTTATTTCTACTCATGGAGGTGAGAGGCTCTCTGCTATTTGGGGAAAAGTTTAAACTGTCCTCATTGTCGTCACTACTTAATGACCCATGAACCTTAATATTAACAGCAACGCTATTTAAAGCGTTTGCCTTATCGGCATTCGTTTCAGCAATAGTTTTTTTCAACAGTAAATTACTGCTCCTTTCCACTGCAGTAGTACATGCTTTTGAACACACATCAAAATTTGTATCAATTTCTTTTAAATTTATAGCTTTAGTTTTATAAATAAAAGCAGTGTTTTCTTCTGAAAGCCTAATATCGGACAGAACAACCACCTTCGTCGGTCTGGCTGGATCTTCGCTTGCAATCACGTATGACTCGGTTTCGTTTTCGTTAGTATTTTCTGCTATTTCCATAAGACCCGTTTCCTCATTTAAAATATATTTTGTTTCATAGTCATTTTCATTCAAACTGTCGAGCTGGTCATATGCGGCATGTGTTTCCTTTGTTATCGTCGTATTATTCTTAGATGGTTTGACACCACGTCTTACATATTTTAAAGGCTGGGGCGCATTTGACTTGGAAGCCTGTTCAAAATCATTGACTGTAACTGATTTCCCTGGTTCAGTTAAAATTTTTTTGTTTCTTTTAATATCCATTGGATTTGGCTGTCTGGTTCGTTTCAAGTAATCAAGCAATGCGTTATCGATTCCGTACGATGCGAGATCTTCTTGATACTCCGGTATACGTTTTAGTACTTCCCTTGGATTGTATGGGTAGATCCCAGTAGCTTTAAAACCGCTTTTGATATTTTTAGATTGATTTAACTGGATTTGTTCGACTAAAGACTTTAATAATTTTGGAAAATGATTTTTGTTTAAACTGCTTTGGTTAGGATTTTCCATTTTGTACTGAAGCAGTATTGCTCGCCACAGTTTTTTAAGTGGTGCAAAAAATGCCACATCGAGGGGTTGCGTTATGTGTGTGGAATTCGATGGAATGAAAACGAACCGAATGCTATGACGCTCACACAATTCGATAACACTCACATTTAGATGGCTTGACAAATTATCACATATTATGACCTTTTTACCAGGTAAAGAGTTTGCCCAATTCAAAACAATTGTCTTGAAATAATCTTCAAAAACAGTGGAGTCAAACCATCCAGATTTCGTACGGTTAAATCTTGTATCGCGCGGTCCACCTTGTATCCACTCAGAATACAAATGCTCTGCCTTGTATACGACATAAACAGGTAGGAGCACTCCATCTGCTGCTCCAGAGAACATCAATGATATGGCACCTTTTGTAGAATTTAGAACTCTTTCTGGATATTTAACTCCTCGCCGAAATATACATTTCGACGATCCTGGATCGTCTGTTAAATTTGTTTCGTCAAAATTAAGTATATTTGACGGAGGGACATCTTGTAATGTATGTTGTAAATTACTGAAATATTCCATAAAATCTTCAACACCTTTTTCAGCCCTGGCTTTTTTTATGTTCTGGGTACTGCGAACAGTTAAGTCAGAGGAATAACGTGACAAAAAATTATCAACCCATGCTTTTCCAGGCGGTCTGCCGTTGAAAGTGTCCTCTCGTCCATTTTTTTTCAGGTATTCGAATACCACGAGGCGAAGATCTAATTTACTAAGAGGGCACCCGAATTCTCCAGCAGCAATCAAAACTTTTATGAATTTGGTTTCTTCATTAGCAGAAAGTCGCGTAGGACACCCGACAGACTTAGTATGAGAGTTGTTTACCTTATTAATTATAGTTTGTTTAGGAATTGCAAATTGTCGCGCGGCCTCTCTTGCAGATAACTGTTTTTTCTTTACTAGGTCGATAGCTAATTCAAGCATTTCACTTGAATAATTTTTATATTGCCGGGCACCTAGACGCCTGCGACTTTTTCTTGCCTTTTTTCTTGGTTTCGGTGTAGATGTATTCATTCTGTAATAGCATAGGAAATAGAAAAGTAAGTTGAAATCTCAAAACCGACCGGCGACGTAGAAGTACTTGATCTATCAATCAATTACGTGAGGAGTTTTTTTTAATCAGCCCTTGATGACATTTGGTAACATATAAAAGAAAGTGAGTATGGGCAGCCATAGCACATGTTTGTTGGTGGCCAAAGTTGACATCTTGTGTTCGCAGAAAGTGATTGTAACATTGGCCGCTAAATTTCTAAGTTCAAAAGACTCGCTATGATTTATAAAAGCGCATCATGTTATTATCATGAATTCACACAAAAACATATCAAAAAACTACTCACCTCAGCAAGTTTTCACGCTTACTAGAATTACAAAACACGAAGCACAATTTGGTACCACTCGAATCGATGTTATTTGGACGACTGTTGACAGCCAACTGACAGAAGGTAGCAAGTGAACTTGCTATCAGTATTGCCAGAAATATAACCTATTTTCCCTAAAAGACTGTAAAATGTTGCCATTTGAGACGATATAGTCGTTACTACCAGTTTTGCTTATTTTTGGTAACTGGCCAATGTTAGGCTTGAAAATCAAAGTTGGCTGATTTCACGGTACCTAGCAACGAATGTATCCAGCATACAAACTTCTTTAAAAGTAATAAAGTCACACGAACATTCACGCAAGCGCCCTGAGCCGTCCTACGCTTTTTCCTGACGTCCTACGCTTTTTCGATCAGGTCACGTGTCCTGGCGCGAGTTTAAGATTTTATACCCATTACAGAAAAAGTGCTCAACGCCGCTAAAGAAGTTTTCACTTCAAAAAGAGCAGAGACAAGTAATGATGATAAAACGTAAGTGAAGTTTGCTTTTAAGATGGCAGGTAAGAACTATTGCAAAGCTCCAAAGTCGGCGTTAATATGGGTGACGTGTTATGTGTGTTATTTTGACAATTTCGTCACCCCACTTTTATACGACCGTATCGTTTATTGGCTGTGGTCCATCCGCTTGGTTCACCTAGGTGTATCTTAACCTTCTTGCATATATAAATATCATTTCATTTCAATATTCTTTTAATTTAGTTCACATTTTTTTAATGTTTACGTAGGTGTCTTATTGTAATGGAATTATTATCCTGGAAACTGTTCTTGCCTACAAATAAAGAGATTGCAACATTTTCACACTGACTTCACAATTTAATATCACTATTTTTCTTTCGTAATACTACGATAAAAACATATGGACATTCAGGTGAACCACGGGCAAAAATAATTTCCCGTGGTACACCTTTCTTATTTTTTTTTATCGTGGTAAAATCATCAAATGAGTCCTCCCACCCAGGGCAAAGCGGGAGGGACTGTCAGGCTCGTACTGACTTAAATCCACGGTGTCCTTCAATAGCCCTGTAGGTTCCGGGGTCACGGTAATTCGTACAGGTCCGCGACCTCGGCAGGCTTTGGCCCTCTAGTCCCGTGGTACAACTAGGTAAACCAAGCGGTTGGACCACGGGCAATAAACGGTTTCAATGAACTTTGGCCCGTTTCAAAAAAAAAGTACAATTTGACTATGACTATTCTAGCCAAAGTATTTTTCCCTAAATACTTACGTACAAATAAAAACCACGGCAACACATGTTACAGCAGCCATTAAAAGTAAAATTTAATAAACGCAAAGCTGGCCATTAGAAAGTAAATAACGCATATGTTTAAATAGGAATGACACAATGAGACCACAGTCGGTAGTCATTTAAATGTAACACATATATCGACCGGCGAATGGGAAATGTTAGGAATCAACAAGTATGGATAAGAAAGTAGACGTAGCATGTAAATAATGTATTGAATTGTAATTATATTTTTGTGCCGTTTGGGGTTGAAACTATAGGTCCGAGTCTCACAGCCTCTACAAATACATTTTTAAAAGACATGTTGACGCTTCCCGTGTCCCAAAAGCTGGCTTTTACCTTGGCCAGAGGCTAAGTATTGCCATACAAAGACGCAACGCCGCCAATCTCTCGGGCACATTACCAGCTGACAGCGTTGAGGATGAATTTTTCGATGCTCTATAATAGTTTAGTTTAATTTAATTTTAATTTTGTATTTTTATGTTATTATTAATTTGTTGGATTAATCACAGAAAAGTAGTAGGTATCTGAATTATTTCGCTGGTAAAGTGTGCAATACACTTACATTCGAAATGTGAGTAAGTATGGAGTTTCTTGCCCATTCTTCTCCATACAAACCTACCCTTGGGTGTACCGAATGGGTGTAGAATCAATCCCATCGCTTCCCATTTCTTTTAATTTTAATAATCGATGTTCAAAAGTGCCTCTTTGATGGTCTAATTGAAATAAATGATTTGACTTTGACTTTGTAAATGACATTTTGGGACCCGAGATTTGTTGTCGAAAGAAAAGATTTTCATAAATTTTAACCAACGTATTTCAAGCTTTGAATTCTTTCTTCTTTTCTTTCTTTCTTTTTAGGTAGGTTTTTGTGCTAGGTCTTAACCAAACATTAACGGTCACAGACTTTTTAACGGGTATTTTTTCTATGAGTTTTAGATGACGTATCCACTGATTTAAGCCTTTGTCAAACAGACAGGCGTGACGAATGCGAAGCGTGACGTTTTTATTTGTAATGTATGGAATTGTTTGAATCCAGTCACATAGAAAAGCGAAATCGATTCGTTAGCGTGATAGAACTATCGGACTGACGTCTCGCTTCGGTTCGGTATCGTTTCGGAAACGCTTCGCTTTCGCCTGTCTGTTTGACAAAGGCATTATTGTTTTTATTCACCTTAAACTTAAACTAGTTTGGGTTCACCAAAAAGTCTGGTCTTGAAAGAAACTGCGCTTTTAACTACAAAATTGAGTACTAATTTAACGTTTAAAATGCCTCATTAACATAAACTCATGCAACTATTACAAAAAAACACTGTAGGTAGGTAATTAAAAAATGCCAAGGACAACTAAATAAACAGTATTTTTTTTTAGTAAGAATCTGAAATCCTTCTGCTCCAACCAGGGCGAGTAAACTCAAAAAACATAAAACAAAAATAAAAGGTAACAAACTAATGTATGTTGTGAAACATCTGAAAGATTAATTAAACAGTGAGAGTACTAGTAACCTCTACACTGAATCATTCTCTTGCAAAGACAAAAATAATCTCTGTTCAAAAAAAAAACCTGCATCAAAATCAAAAGTCATTCAAATCAGGCTGATAATCAGCACTTTTTGAAGGTCAATCTTTACATAAGACAGACCTCAAAGCGCCCCCCTTCGACACTTCCTAGTGTTTTGGTTGGGAAGAAGAAGTGGCGGAACAAACTCTCAAAATCTTCGCTAAAAACACCTTCCTATCCAACTCACACGCATCCAAGTACTCCTATTACCAGCATACCATAGTTTCGCCGTGGATATTTTCACTGGACACTATCGCTTACTGTCGGATGTCGTCGCGTAACTTCGTGTGTTTCCGTGCGTTGGGGGGTAGACCAGAGCTGGGGGGAGGGGGGAGAGACTAATAAACGATTATTATTTTTGATATCGGAAAATGGAGGGTAGAGATTAGAAATGGGTGCGTTAGTGATGAGAGTATTGTTAGACTATTGTTCTGTTAGTTTTCTTGTTATGTTGAATCGGTTTTGAAAACTAAAAAAACGGGGTTTGGTCATGATAATTAGTACAGCAGTCTATTTTAGAACTATTGTTAATGACTGTACTTTAATTTTTTTAAATCGTTGCTGTTAGTCAGAAGCTCGAATGTCTGACAACCAGTCTTGCCAAAGGGTATCGTATAACTCACTGCATCATATTGGTATCAGAGGTAACGAGGAGGCTGACATATTTGCGAGAAAAGCAGCAGTAGACGGAAAAGAGGTTCTAAGTTTGCCAAATTACTCTGAGTTGTTGCCTAAATACAAAAATTACTGCCACAATAACTGGGCGGAATATTTTAATGAGAGATCTCTGGTAAAAGGAATTTGGTACAAAACAATACAAAGTGAGCCTCCTCGAATACCATGGTTCATTAATGTAAGTTTGAGTAGGTCTTTAATTGTTACAGCACTCAGGTTAAGATCTGGTCACGTTCCACTAAACAAGTTTGCACACATGATGAGAAAATCAGATTCTCCAAATTGTGATGTGTGCGGAGTTATTGAAGACGTGCATCACCTGTTAGAGGAATGTGTCCGTTACAATACCGATCGAGAACTCTTAATAAGAACTTACAACTTGAGCAGAACTAATGTGGGTATGCTCCATGAGACGTTGTCCGCTCCATTGTCCGAAGCCGCTAAAGCGCTGTTTATGTTATTTAGTCGTAGGTAAGCCATAACTAGTAAGTAGATGTAGTTTAGTTTAAGTTAGGTTACGATGGAATTGACATGTACTTTATGTATAAAAATTCCTTAAATAAATAGAAAAAAAAAAAAAAAAAAAATTGTGGCTCAGTTGTATCATTCCTCACTTACGAGTTGTAGATCGTGGATTCGAACCCAGCCAGACGCATTACTTTGAGTAATTTATTTCATCACCACTGCTCTTGAAACGGTTAAAACCGGCACGTCCTTTTTTTTTTTTTTTTTTTATCGTGGTAAAATCATCAAATTAGTCCTCCCACCCAGGGCAGGGCGGGAGGGACTGTCAGACTTGTACTGACTAAAATCCACGGTGTCCTTCAATAGCCCTTTACGTACCGGGGTCACGGTAATCCCTTGGTCCCGCGACCAGCCTTGGTCCCGCGACCAACCGGCACGTCCTAGAATTGAAAATTCGTAGACGTGACATCTATCAACCCGCACTGGGCCCGCGAGGTGGATTATGGCTCAGTCTCTCTTATAGAGAGGAGGTCTGTGTTCCAGAAGTGGGAGCACTCATAGGCTTATGATGATCAGTAAAGTCGCTCCATCACTATACTATATAGTAGAAAGCAAAGTTGCTTCCCGCTGTCTGTCTGTTTGTCACTACGAGTATGTATGCTTAGATCTTTGAAACTACACAACGGATTTACTGTGTTGTTTTTGATAGATTGAGTTATTTAAGGGGAAGGTTTACATGTATATAACATGCTTAATATAGTAGAGATTGCATCCGTGCGGAGCCGGGGCGGGTGGTTTTTTTTTTTTAATTTTAATCGTGGTAAAATCATCAAATGAGTCCTCCCACCCAGGGCAGAGCGGGAGGGACTGTCAGACTCGTACTGACTAAAATCCACGGTGTCCTTCAATAGCCCTTTACGTTCCGGGGTCAAGGTAATTCGTACAGTCCCGCGACCCCGGCAGGCTTTGGCCCTCTAGAGGGGGGCCCCGTCACTTTGCTGACACTCTTTGAGGCGCGCGTGGAACACAACGCGCCGTCGACCCGTGCATGGTCTAATTTTGAAATGGCTAGACAATTGATGAATGGTGGCAATAGTGAGCTAGAATTTTGATCAAGACCTCACCTAGTTTAGGATCTAGACAAACATATTTCTTCTCAGCTACAGCGAGGTATATTGATTCATTTCGGAAAACCTCTAAAAGAGGTTTTAAAATTTTAACACGCCTCGTACACCTGTATACGGGCACACACCTCTAACATGGGTTCTCGATTGCTTCAAAAATCTTTAATAATAATGCAGATATAGAATAATCCAGGTCCTGTTGAAAAAGCGTCAGGCACTAGTTTTCAGGCATTTTTGGTGAACTGGGCCTATTTGGCGCAGCCATGGGACAAACAATTTTGTACCAAATAGTTTTAAGTTATTTTTAAAACCATTGTTAATTTTTTCTCTTTTATTTTGCAAATTATTGTGTATTCCCTGTTTCTGTACCAATAAATATTGTTTATTTCTTTTTTTCGTTCACATAATCACATATTTAGGTCTCATCTATGCTTCTGGACTAGATGTAGGTAAATTTCAAACCCTTTTAAAATACATCAGCGCGAAACCCTTCTTTTCTGTCGCCATCTTCTTTCGTATCGTTGAGCTCTTTGAGTTGAATCGAGCTACACGATAACTGACAAATGCTTGCACTGACTGGACAGGTCCACTCAAATCTCTGTGGTTCTTTCTTCAAAAGACCATCTCAGACACTAACCTACATGAAACTTGTATGACATATGACCAATATGATGTTTGTAGCTCGGTCACAAGATTTCAGTATTTTATTTACAGCGTACTTGAAGTATTTAAGTACTGAGTTTATTGTATGGAAAAATGGAACAACGCCTCTAGTGTACGAAGATGGAATAAATTTTTCCTTGAAATTAATGTCAAAGTTCCAGTTTACTTTACGTCACAAAAACTTTAAAGCCTTTGTTAAACAGACAGGCGTTGCGAATGCGAAGCGTGACGTTTTATTTGTAATATATGGAATTGTTTGAATCCAGTCACAGAATAGCGAAAGCGATCCGATAGCGTGACAGAACTATCGGACTGACGTCTCGCCTCAGAAACGCTTCGCTTTCGCCGGTCTGTTTGACAAAGGCTTTAAAGAGACAGTGACCCCTGAGTTTGTTTCGACTTTTTCTTCTCAAAGTAGGCAGGTACGAAACACCGGCCTCTCCTAGTTAGTAAAAGACGACGAGTAAAAGTGTTTATAAAAACCTACTTGCGAAAATAAATATTAATTCATTTCATATCCTAAAAAATAAGTTACACTTTTTTGTGTTTGTTTTTGAAGAAGCTACCACTATTTTTTTTAAGATTTCCTTTCAATTTCAAATAGTCAACGCAAATTCTTGTCGACACGGTTAGCTCAACGATTGGACTGCTGCGCAGCGTGTCGCGGGTTCGATTCCCGCACGGAATAAATATTTGTAAGACAGGTAGTTGTTCCGTGTCTGGGTGTTTGTGTATGTGAGTTTCTATGTGTGTAGACGCACCCACGACACAGGAGAAATTCCTAGTGTGGGGCAAAATTTTTTTTTTTTTAAACTTACATGCGCACTAGAATTCAGTTATCCGTTAAGCTAGAAAATGCCCACAAAATAAAAACTACTACACCAAATTGAATGATTTTGTTAATGGACCAAAACAAAAGTATTATACTGCATCGAACAAAATAGAATTACAGAAATCGGAACAGAAACCTCGGAGCACATCCATTTTCTTTTTGAAAAGCGTTAAAAAAGCGAAAATAAATCTAGAAACTCCGGTGTTCTTCAAGTTTCTTTGGCTGTCTCCAGAATTATTAAATGAGCGAGAACCTGTCGACTTCCCATAGTACTCCCACTACGTCTACAGCTAATGCAGAAGGCAGTTACGAGCACTCCCAATTTACGACCACCATAAACCCACAGCGCTCAGTCGCACCTTAGTTCTGTAACTGAACACACCATAGACCCCTTATTACACCTGGGAGCACCAGGATTTCATAAAACTGTCATATATTACTTAATTTATCTTTCATGGGTGATGTGTACTTGAAGATAAGTTGATTTATTTTTGCGACGAGAGTAAACGTCAGCATGAGATGGTTTTGCCTTTTATAAGTTGATACTCGCCATCGTATTGTAATGGGGGTAATGGCCCCGATTTCAATGTCGTATGTCGTGGGTTTGAACCCAAACAAGGTGATTTACTTTAAACAGCGATGCTCTGGTCGATTCTAAGCACCAAAGCCTTGAAAATCGACACCGAGTTGCCAGCCTGTCGGTTTTTTTTCGGTTACATTTCGGAGAGTGTGCGATGGAACTGCACAACTTGATTCCGCCTGGCTCTTTCCATCATCGGCCTACAAGACGTACGACAATGCGCCATCGATATAAGGTGGACATCCTTCCGACCACAAAGCGTTCTGCCAAAAGTTTTATTGTGCGCACAGCTAAGGAGTGGAATTCCCTGCTGACGTCTGTATTTCCTGAGAGCTACAACCTTCTTCAAGTCAAGAGTAATGGGTTACTTCTAGGCAAGCGTGCTTCACCGTCGACCACATCTTCGCTTACCATTAGGCGAGATGGTGGTCAAACGCGAACCTAACATTAATTTAAAAAAAAGTAATTTAATTCATCACTCTTTTAAGAATTGAATGTGCTGAACTGATGACTGCACCATCCTTTGCTGTTTTTAGGCTAACTAGCATTGGGGTAGTTCGAATCCACCTAACCACCTCCTCGGCGAGTAATAGGCGACTCGTTGTCCGACCATGGACCATGCCCGGGTACGATGCGTTGTGTTCCACGCGCGCCTCTAGGAGTGTCAGCATAATGACAAGTCTGCCGGGGTCGCGGGACTCACGAATTACCGTGACCCCGGAACGAAGAACACCGTGGATTTTACTCAGTACGAGTTTGACAGTCCCTCCCGCTTTGCCCTGGGTGGGAGGACTAATTCGATGATTTTAGCACGCTAAAAAGAAACCAATCCTCGTCCTAGTGGTATACCTCGGGCAACGTGTGGTATATATCGAGAAAGGCTATAAGGCTACATGACATATCGCTACGCCCAATAGGAGCCGAGCAGCGGTGGTGAAACCACGGGGAGCGGCATTAGTTCTAAACAAAATGTTATGTTGATCGATTTAATCCATCAATCCTTTCGTCAATTCCCCACTTTCTCCACTAATTAATGAAGACTGAACAATTCGGTATTCACAATAAAACTCGAGTACTAGATTAAAATGAATCGCAGTTCCGTTAATTACTTCGAAAGGGTCCGCCATTTAAGAGGATTAATGTAAAGGCTAATCTAGACAAGTACTAAAAACTGTCTGATTGCCGTGAAACGTCTCGTCTAGTGAGAACTTTATTGTTTTGTTGTACGAGTGAAGCTTTTACTTTGAACGATTTCAAAGATAATTGTTGTATCATGGATTTGTAGTGTCTCATGTCTATCTGTCTGGCCGTCTTCATACTAGGGTGTAAATGTGGACGTCGTGAGACTAACGAGTAACCGTGGCCCTGGAACGTAAAGGGCTATTGAAGGACACCGTGGATTTTAGTCAGTACAAGTCTGATAGTCCCTACCACTCTGCCAGGTGTGGGAGGACTAATTCGATGATTTTATTTAAAAGTCTGCTAGTAGGTATGGGTAGGAGGACTCATATATATAGACTTTTAAAAATCTACCTGCAACAATTTCATTCAAACGAACCTATAATTCAAATACATTTCCCTCCTCACTGTTCCACAAAAGCGTGAACCTGATGAAACTTTGAGCAATGTGTAGTGAGCCACAAAAATGATAAGGTACACAATTAATGCCCGCTCGGTCAGTTTGGCCAGTAACCCACTGGGCACTGGGCTACAGCGGGCTGTGATCATTGCCCGGGACATTATTGCCCAATCGCCACGCTTCGAACGGTTAGGTGTGACATACAGTCTGCATAATACGAATAGATTTGTGATTAAATTATTGTAATTTTGCATTAAGGTTTGTTACTCCTAGATAAGTGGAAGTTTTAGCCTCATTTCAGGGATTGTAAACATTTGTATGCGGATTGTTTTTTTTTTTTAATTTGGACTTAAAATTGATTTGCTTTTTTTTTCGTTATATTAGATTTATAGCTTATAAGTTAATAGGAAATACGCACATTATGAAATCAAGGACAGGAGAAAAAGGCCAACGTTCTGGGGGCTTTGTTCCACAAAAGATTTACATAATATATATATTTTTGTTTTACTTCTTTTGGTTTTGGTTTCTTACCCAACTGCGACCACAAAAAGGAAAGTATATAAGATAGTTTATTAAGTATAGATAGATATATATTATCGTATAGATAGATAAGTATTGATAGATATATTTTATTACTTAGATAATAAAACATCCCCTATCTTTACTTAAAACCATTTTCACAGTAAATCAGTGTCAAATCTATTTTTAAAACAAAAAAATTCTAAAAATAGCCCTCCCCAACAATCGACATATCTGCCGACGCTACTCCTAAACTCACATAAGCGTGAGGTTTCACGCCGCGACACACGGTGACCGGCAGAGCTCTGGGTGAATGTCCGCGGAAAAAATATTCCGTCCCCATGTTCATCATCTCTGTTTTATTGAGATCAATGACCTTTTTGTGGGCTGTGTTGAACGAAAAAGTTGGGTGAAAATGTAAAAAAGGTGTTATGTGTTTAATTTTTTTATTGGTGGTCTAGAATACAATAAAAATAATAATGAAATTGTTGAGGTTAAGAATTTTTAAGTATTTCTTTCTATAACATAAGTAACATTTTTTTAACATGGTAAAATCATCATATGAGTCCTCAAAACCAGGGCAGAGCGGGAGGGACTGTCAGAGTCGTACTGACAAAAAATCCAGGGTGTCCTTCAATAGCCCTTTACGTTCCGGGGTCACGGTAATTTGTGGGTCCCGCAACCCCGGCAGGTTTTGGCCCTTTACAGGGGGCCCCGTCAACTATGCTGGCACTCCTTGAGGCGCGCGTGGAACACAACACGCCATCGACCCGGGCATGGTCCATGGTCGGACAGCGAGTCGCCCATTACTCGCCGCCCGCATACCCATCACTTATGTAACATAGCTAAACAGTGTTCAAATTCCATGCTGCATGATTTTTTAAATGACTTCAAAATTTAGTTATTGTTGTCATTTAAATTAGGTAGGTAGTTTACACTTCCCCAAAAGGAGAAAAAGAACAAAAATGAGTACTTTAATTACACAATAAAGTCATATCGGATTCAGAGAAAGTTCTGATTTAATCTGAGACCAACGTTGTTGCATAACAACATATAGGTTTGAATTTAAAAACTTAAAAGATTTAAATAATCTTAATTCGAAAGTTTTAAAATTTCGAAATTAAAAACCTTGACATATTCTTGTTGTTAAATATCCTATCTAAAACCAATTCTTTTTTTTATCGTGGTAAAATCATCAAATGAGTCCTCCCACCCAGGGCAGGGCGGGAGGGACTGTCAGACTCGTACTGACTAAAATCCACGGTGTCCTTCACTAGCCCTTTACGTACCGGGGTCACGGTAATTCGTAAGTCCCGCGACCATCTAAAACCACCTCTAGGTAATCATTTTACATAGCAAAGCAATAAACCTTTTGAAATGAGACATCAAAACTTAAACTAAAAACAATTTTACGAACCAAAAACAACAATTCCAATGATAATGAAAAACCGCCATCAAGCGCCCTCTAACGGCCATATTAGGTCTAAACCAGTTTAGTCCTAAGCCACATCTGCCAGTGGCCTGGACGACAGGTGCTAGGTTTATAGTTAGTGTGCCTAGATACCTAGCTGCCTAGTACCTAGGTCGTAGGCATTAGAATCTAGTACTTTGTGTCGTTATAGACACAAAATTCTTTTAACACTTTCAGCTGAGCATCTGGGTATTGAAATGTTTGTTGCGCGATGCACTATTTTCTCTGAATGTATGTGTGCGAGTAGCCTTATAAAGTGCACAAAAAAACTAACCTGAAACATTCTTTAGGCATCACACACTAATGTAGCGCAAGCGTCATCAAGACGTCATTAACAAATGGCGTCCTGTTGGCGCTTGCGCTACGATACTATTGTGTTAAGTTTACCTTAAGTGTGTTATTTCCTATTATACCTCGCGTCCCCGTCTTATACATTCCCCTACTCTACCCGTATCATTCAGATCTACTACTCCTTGAGATTGTTACATCAGCAGCTATACCCCTGCCAAAATAAAAATAAAAACCGGCCAAGTGCGAGTCGGACTCGCGCACCGAGGGTTCCGTACAAACCTGCAAGGTTTACAAAGTTCGTTCATTACGACAATCGCGCGAGTTTCAAAATATGTGGTATCAATGGTTGTACTTTTGCGTTGACTTAGAATTATTTTTTTCACGGGTTAAAGGCAATTAGATCTAAGTATTTGATATGAATTTCAACTTGATAGCTCTACGCGTTCATGAGGAAAAAAGTAATAAGTTTATATATTTTGTAATGTAACTAAAAATTTAAGGTTTTCGGAATTTTTCCTTTATGTGTGCTATAAAACGTTGCTTCACGCCAAATTTCAAGATTCTAGGTCGACTGGAAGTACCCTTTAGGTTTTGATTCCCTTGCGAGTACTTGCGAGTTTCAAAATATGCAGCTTAAATTGCTGTTTCTTTTGATTGCGTTGACATAGAAGTTTGATTTTGTTACAGCTTAAAGGTATTATAGACCTGAGTATTTGGTATGAATTTCAATTTAATACCTCTACGCGTTTATGAGGAAATGGGTAGTAAGTGTAAAATTATTAAAAAATATATATTATGTGATGTAACTAAAAATTTATGGTTTTCGTAATTTTTTCTTTATCTATGCTATAAGACGTTGCTTCGTACCAAATTTCAAGATTCTGAGTTCACGGGAAGCACCCTGTAGGTTTTGATACCCTTGCAAGTGTCGAAAATTTGCGGCATAAACGGCTGTATCTTTTGATTGCGTTGGCTAAGAAGTTTGATTTTTTCACAGCTTCAAGGGACAGTAGACCTGAGTAATTGATATAAATTTCAGCTTCATACCTCCACGCGTTCCTGAGAAAAAAGGTCTTGACAGACGGACGGACAGACAGACGGACAACAAAGTGATCCTATAAGGGTTCCGTTTTTTTCCTTTTGAGGTACGGAACCCTAAAAATAAACTCTACAATATAATTTTAAGGTTTTAAAATTCGAAATGGCGATCCTGTTAACTGAGGATCAAGGCTAGCGATTGTTTAAAATTTTCTCGTTCGAAGGCCCCGCTCCTAAATGTCAAGATATTACTAAAGCTCACAGAGTCAATGTTTCGTGCGCTGCGCACGCGACGCACAACTGACATATCTCGGATTTTGAGATTTTTATCTTATTGCGTTTGTGTTTGTAAAGTAACTCTGTCTTTTTTGTACATATGTGTTGCAGAGTGAGATAGTGTTCGTGTTCTCTTGGGAAGCATTACCATCTTATTCGTAGAAACTGTAATTCTTGAAACTACCTACTCTAGAAACTAGTGGTCAGGTACTGTGACAGTTACTATGCGTAACATTCACATTAAAACATAGTTTCTCTCTTTTCTTAATTTATGTTTTATCTGACGAGACGTAGAAATGAGTCTCCAGTGCGAATGAGCAATGAAAAGGAACCACATGAAATGTTGTCAAACCCACATAGTTCCCGATCTCGCGGGATCTCTTCAAAAATGAATAAATTTTAATTTTAATTTTTATTTTTTGTAATAAAAACTATCCTATGTCATTTCTCAAGTTCCAAACTATGTCTGTACCAAATTTCACATAAATCGGTTCAGTAGTTTAGGCGTGAAGAAAAGGCAGACAGACAGACAGACAGAGTTACTTTCGCATTTATAATATTAGTTGGGATTTGAGGCCATTTAGACAAGAGTTTTTTGAAATTGCCAGTGTCTACCCTGGAGAAGTGTCTTTAGAAATCGAACAAAAATAAGTCTTTAAAGTACGCAACTTCATCCTTCAAAAGTAATATACCAAGGATAGCCTAGCCCCGTCCAGTAGCCCATACACAGTTTTTGAAATTCCTGACTTACCCCTCTCTTATGTCAGACGATGGCTGCGCTTGCGCCGCGAATTCGACGCGGCCTTGACGCCGGTCGGTGACACGGTGCAACCGCGAAAATAACACCATCCAGTGAATGACGACTTTTGTAGTTCTGTATGGACGGTCAATTGTATAGTGCTTAAGTGAACTGGGATGACCGCTTTTTGATAGTGCGAAATGTATAAGCTGTATTATAATTTGACTTATCGCGAGTTGTTTTATTTGGTAGTCGTGGAAACTATTTCTTAAAATCCTATTTTACAAACCATTCGTTAAAACTAAAATAATTAATTCGTTAATCCACCTACTGATGAAAAAAATCGCTCTAAGTTAAATTATAACACGGCGCGTTGTGTTCCACGCGCGCCTCAAGGAGTGTCAGCATAGTGACGGAGCCTGCAGAGGGCCAAAGCCTGCCGGGGTCGCGGGACTCAGAAATTACCGTGACCCCGGTACATAAAGAGCTATTGAAGGACACCGTGGATTTTAGTCAGTCAAGTCTGACAGTCCCTCCCGCCCTGCCTTGGGTGGGAGGATTCATTTGATGACTTACCACGATAAAAAAAAAGTTAAATTATAACAGTGGATGTGTAGTTCACTTTACAAATACTCTTGTTTTTTTAGCCAGCCCACGC
Source organism: Agrotis puta (assembly GCA_943136025.2). Taxonomy (NCBI): domain Eukaryota; kingdom Metazoa; phylum Arthropoda; class Insecta; order Lepidoptera; family Noctuidae; genus Agrotis; species Agrotis puta. The sequence continues at coordinate 3,059,395 of OW964190.2, read as the reverse complement.
TTTCCCAATGTTGGACATATCCTCACTATTGTTTTTCTGTGTTACTTTGAAGTACCTAATTTCAAGAAAAAATCGTTCAACCCAAATTGGTTATTGGTCATTTTCACCGCATTTTTTCAAAGCGTTTACTTTGGAACACTCCCTGATGAAGCTATCAGTATCGTCAAAGAACAAGATAACAAATGGAACAAATGGAAACTATAAGTGGATCAGCCTTTTTTTATCGTGGTAATATCATCAAATGAGTCCTCCCACCCAGGGCAGAGCGAGAGGGACTGTCAGACTCGTACTGACTAAAATCCACGGTGTCTTTCAATAGCCCTCACGTTCCGGGGTCACGGTAATTCGTACAGTCCCGCGACCAGACCACCCCTGCTGGATGAATTTTTATTAAAATTTACTTTAAACAAAATTGAACGGCCTACTTAACAGCCTTTAGTGGAACTTAAAATATGTAACGGTTATACAATTAGTTGCAAATTTTTATGTTTTTAATTAGAATCCCTAAGCAGAATTAGCTGTAACAAATTCAAATACAATAGCTAATAAAAGTAAAAATATGCAATGCTTGTCCATTTGGTCTGGTATAGGTATACAAAACAGCTGGACACTTCGCCGTCATGGTTATAAAAATGCACCTGCAAGTTCTAAGTTTTATTTGACATTTTTTTATTCATTTATTTTAATTTAACGCTATATTAAAAAAAAAAGAATCAAAGACATTTCTAAAATTTACAACTGGCAACAAAAATATTATACGCAAATAAGACATCAAATAGTTAAATTTTATTACGTTTTGTTAAGTAAATAAATGAAATAACTATTTTATATGATAATATTTGTAAATAAATGACTGGTTTATAGACTGAACAACAAGTTCGTATGTTCTTTAAATAAATAAAAATAGTTGCAAAAAAGTTTTGCAACCAAACTGACTCCACCCTGAGGGTCAATGGCCTTAGACGCGTCATTCTTATATTGGCCGCTTTTTGGCCGGACGAAACAACGGAAATGTACCTGTCCTGCTCGCACCCATTAAGAAACATACACATTTTCGTGTGCACAATGAATACCGATTATCTCATTCACGGCGTTCGCTTTTTGAAATTTTGCGTTGATGTGCGTTTTTACATTTGTTAGTGTGCGTCACAAAAATTATCTGTCCCGCGCTCCGCGATGCATTCGAATGGCGGTTCGCGCCAAAAATATCTTTTTATTATGATTTTTTATGATATTTTGTATTCAAGAGGCGTGCGGATGCAAACGATGTCATATAAGTTTGTATTTTTAATGCATTTTTCGATAACGTTGTGGTAGGTCACGGATGTTGTGAATGTGTGCGTAAGCGCGTGATTCGAATTTCGGCATTCTAATATCGAACCGGATTTTGTGTTTGAACGCGCCATTCTTGTTTCTCATTGGTTAGACTTTTTTTGTAATCGGCTGCACCTTCCCGCCTTATCGTTTTTGAATGAGTCTCTAATTCTCTTTTTATTACTTAGAAAATGGCTAACATTAAAGGATGGAAACGCAATTACGCATGACGTATATTTATGACTGTCTATCTATGTGGTATTTAATGAAGTAATACTCGTATACAGATAGAATAACATTTTTTAAACTTTTGCCATCAAATTATACATTAAAAAATTGTAAGCTATCATATTTTTTATCGATACTCGACCCTTAATGTCAAAGGGAGATAAGTCAAATTTTCTTTTTTTTTGTTTCAAAGTTCTTAATTACCAACATTTTTATTACTATTAAATACAAAAGCAACAATCAACCCCGCAGCGTTTCTAATTAAATTCAAACAGAAACAAGGGGTCTAATTAAAAAATCGCAAAAAAAACACAGTTCAGTTACGGCCGATCGGTCCGCCATAAAATCTCAATGTATAACGCAACTTGTTCACACAAGGTGCTTGACCGACACCACAATAAGAAGAGTCGGTATCCCGTCACCTGCCGCAACAAAAACACAAACCGACCCGGACCGGTTCGGTCTAGTCCGCTCTAAACCGGACCGAGTGATTTAATGATAGAAACACGGTTTTTAGGTATGGTCGCACGATTTTTAGATTGCTTCGGCTTGATTTATGAGGGTTTTAAGTATTTTTTGCATGTTTTTTTTTTGTTTTTTGTCCTGAGAAAAGATGGACATGTGATTGAATTTATTTTTCGACGCATTTGCTGTATTGCAAAGTAAAATAAAATCGACTCTAATTGAAAAAAAGAATTAAAACACTTAGGTATATGAATTTCTTTAACTACATAAAATGTATTTTTCTTAAATAACATAAAAAAGTCATGCTCTTTATTAACTACCTAATAATTAAATTATCAAAATCCCATAAATTATAATCACTAAATTGGTGCACACTACATAAATGGTCATCACCTTGCCATACATATTGTAAGTGGATCGATTATCGCAATCATTTCATCTTCACGACAATTTTTCACCCTTTTCATTAAACGATTATTTACTTAGAAAACTTCCATTTTCGCATCATAAAATATCCCAAAAATTAACATAAAAACGTACAAACCTCCATATTTGGGGAAAAAACACCTTAAGCCGTCACCCATTTCAATAAATAATTAATTTAAATGGAAAATTTATTTTATGCAAATCAACCATACTACATAAATTTATGCTAAAACGAAGCTGAGCGTAAATTGCAAAAATAGCTATTCAACTTCCCGGCCATTACCCCTTGAAACTAGGACCCTCGCAGATTAGCAGGAAAAAACTAAAATGGCGTATTGTTTTGTTTAAAACCAGTGTTGGCATAAAGGGTGGTATTTTCATGATTTTAGTTAGAAAACCGACGTTAGGGCTCCACCAATAGCCGGCGCCCCTGTCAGCAATAGATAGGGGATGAATTTTATAAATAAAGCTGAAAGCGCTTCATAGACAAACTGTTAAAGCGCTTAACATATTATCTATATAAAATTCCCATTTTCCACACAAATTTATTCATATCACTTCCAACCAAAAACATAAAAAATAGCAAAAACAGAATTCAGAATCTACAGTCCTAATTAAAATAAAGAGTTTAAACACACAGCCTGATCTATAAAGCGCTTTTCGCTGCAAGGGTACGAACTGCCCCTAGCCTGCATCTAGGTCCCATCCCGGGCGTTTACACACATTATTGCAGTTTGATGAATTGCGCCGTACGCCTTCACTAACGGTCATTCAACTTATGAAACGTATCACTGAGGATATCCCTCGTGAGCTGGACTGGAGAAATTAAAAAAAAGTAGTCATAATCTATGGTTGGACAAAAGAAGTTGATTGACAGCTGAGTATTGAAGCTTTGATTGTTTTTGCTGAAACGTAGCTTTAAAACGATTACTATTATACCATCTATAAATAAATTGGAATATTTTGGAATATCATTTTATGAGAAAAAAAAACAAGAACATTACTTATACCCATTTATCAATATACGCAAGTTAAGTTGATCTGTCGGCGTCAAAAATTAAAATTGCAATTGTCTTCCTGACAGTTTTGGTAATAGAACAATAAATAATAAAGACGAATCTATAAATAAACTTGATATCAAGAAAATAAAAGTAGCAGGATCCATGAGAAATACAAGTTTGATAAAATTAAAGTTACCAAGTTTTTGGGAGTTGTATGATTTTGTAAAACGATCAGTAGCTCCCTAGCGCCACCTATCGTATTGACCATAGCGTAATACTAAAGGCAAGAAATTACTACAAAAGTCTATTGGCCTCACACATTTCCAGAACTATGCAAACACATTAAAAATTGGTCATAATCTTAATAAGAAACCTAGTATTCAACTACACGTTTTTGAAAAATTTACTCAAATGCGTATCAGATAGGACCACACTTTCATTGACGATAAGAATTCGGCTAATTTCCTCTATATCGTTAATTGGTTGATTTCAGGGATTTAGGATCTCTACAAAGAGCTTAAATATGCATAGAATAAAAAAGTAACCTCGTAATCCAGTTGATAATTAAACATGCAAAGCCAGGCTAGACGTAGAAATGAGATATTATAACCCGAGAACGATAGTCCAAAGAGTACTGAAACTTAGTTTTTAAGGTAAAAGATAAGTTTTCAAAAACTCCATAAAAACATTTGAAGATTCTCGAAATATTTCACAACAACATTCGTCATAATTTCGAAAAAGGATCTCAAACAAATTTGCATCTGGGACATAAATTAATTAATTTAAAAACTCAAGATTCGAAATTCAAAAATTTTATATGTCAAAATTCGCTACCAACCTTAAACTTTACTCGTAAGTGATTGGTGTAATTAAAAATCGTTCAATGAACTTGGCATAACATAACTAACCTACGGCAACGTGTCCTGTGTTGTGCGTGTGTGTGTTTGTTTGTGTGTGTGCGTTCATTTCGTGAGTTCATTCACCTTGCCAGTTGGGGAAGTTGGGAGTAAGGCGAGGGATGGAGTAGCTATTGCGAGCTATTTTAAAAAAAAATGTGGTTAAGGTTAGTGACACTGACAACTTTTGCTTTCTTAATGATAATGCAGACGATTTAACTTAGCCTTTAAAAAAATATTAAAATCATCTGCTAGCCTTTTTTCGGTATATTAGGGTTGGCTTCCAGTCGAATCAGATGCAGCTGAATATCAATATTTTACATGGAGCGACTGCCTGTCAGACTCTACTACCAAAAGAATGAAGATGCGTTAATAAGAATGGAATGCGATTACAACAAGATAAATATTATTTTTGAGTTTCATTTAGTTTTTCATGTCTATTTTTAACTCTTTTTTCATTCACCCCATTATTTTTCACTTCTGCAAGAGCCTGGGATCATAACTTTTATAAGAGCTATTTTAGAGGTATAAACATGAAAAAACATGCTATTTCCTTTTAATAATTAGATTTTAATTCTAATTAAAAAAAACTTATAAATAAAGGCTATTTTTGAGCGTAATAAAAAAAAGTTGTATAAAACATAAGTATTTTTTTAATAATATAATTCACACACCAACTCGTCTCCACGCATGCTCTGTCCGTCCGATATTTAACCAAGTCGCGGAGTTGCATTTTTGCCATACACGCACTAAACACACACGTGTGCGTGGTCCATGCACTGTGCACATGTACACGCACACGCCACGCACACTCCGTGCGTATGATGGACGCTTTATATTTTTTTTTTCTTACACTCAGTACACACTGGCCGAAGGAACTTTTTAAGATTATATTTAAATTTTAAATGATCGTTGAATTTATTTTTGTTAAGAATTCTTTTGTGGAGACTATGTTGCTGTTTCTTTTTAAGGAAAGTATTGTATTGGACTGTTCAAAAGATGATATGGCTGAAAAGTAGATGAATGCGGAGATGACGTTAGTCAAGTAGAAGCAAAAGATAAGCTGCAGGCAAATGGCAATTGACGAAACATGGTGGTTTTACTCAGACAGTCCTTTCCGCTCCACCCAGCTCCTCAATTGATGATTTATCAATCCAAAAGCAATAAAAAAGGGGTAAAAATAAGGTTCTATCTTTTTATAAACATAACCTCTCATTCCCGCAGTCGGCTAACACAATGAGCACAACACCTAACGCGTATCAGTTTACTCGTGATGTCCGGTCCGCGCGCGGTATCGTCCGATGTCGTCCGGTGCCGTCCGGTGGCGCTTCCGTCATCCTACTGTTTTAACATTCTAATTTTAATAGCCTTTTGTCTCACATCTCGCCGATTCTCTTTAAAATGTTGCCAAAGTAATAGATCCTCTATTACATTTTATTACACTTTGGGATGAAATGAGTCCTCTCGCCCTGGGTGGAACGTGAAAGGAAGTACTATGAGACTCTTATTTACTAAAAGTCCACCCTGTTCCTATGGTTGTCCTTTGCATTCCAGGACACCGGGGTCCTCTAAAAGAGTAACCATGGAGTTTCTTTCCGGTTCTTCTCCTTTACCAACCCGAACCGAGCACCTGCTGTCGACGTTTTATAAGTGCCCTCATGGGCCTATGTGAAATAAAAACATTTGATTTTGATCTTTCAAGACGGTCCTGCCAATGATCTATGACACTACGATGCCCTGACCTTTGGGTGAGGCTGCATAATGCCAATGTAACATTATGCATGTTACCTCCTTAGTTAAAGATGCACCTAGTTTTCGCCAGTTAAGTGTTAAACAGAGATCCATCTTAACTTATCATCCTACCTATCTTTTTCAATAACCACGGTAGGTAAGACTTGAATTCGACGTCGAAAAATAATGTTGTCTGTATTTTACATTGATTACTCCATGTTTTGTACTCAGGCACGATTAGCGCAGTGGGTGAGCGATTGGACTGTTCGATTCCCGCACGGAGCAAATATTTGTATGATCTATAAGTATTTGCTTCGGGTCTGGACGTTTGTGTATGTGAGTTTATATGTTTGTAAACGCACCCACGACACAGGAGAAATTCCTAGCGTGGGGCACGAAAAGCTGTCAAAGTTCTACAAAAGTCTTGTTCTTATAGCTCCAGTGTCCCTTCTATTTTTCTACCAATTTTCATCAAAATCTATCCTTGATGCATAGGCGTGGAACTGTCACAAACACACTATCGTATCTATACTGGTCGCGGGACTCACGAATTACCGTGACCCCGGTACGTAAAGGGCTATTAAAGGACACCGTGGATTTTAGTCAGTACGAGTCTGACAGTACCTCCCGCTCTGCCCTGGGTGGGAGGACTCATTTGATGATTATACCGCGATCAAAAAAAATCGTATCTATACTAATTATAAAGCTGAAGAGCTTGTTTGGTTTAACGCGCTAATCTCAGGAACTAATGGTCAGAATTGAAATTGAGTTTTAATGTTGGATAGTCCATTAATCGAGGAAGGCTATAGGCTATAAAACATCACGCTACGATTAATAGGAGCCGAGCATCCGACCGATCATCCTTAGTATTCTCCCAACTATATTGGGGTCGGCTTCCAGTCAAACCAGATGCAGCTGGATATCAGTATTTTACATGGAGCGACTGCCTGTCGGACCTCCACATCTCAGTAACTGGGTAATACAACACCCCATGGTAAGACGGGTTTGAGACTGAGACTTTAGAGTTTCTGACTAACAGACTAGCGACTGTCAAAGACCTTCAAATGACAGCCAACGGCTTTACGTGCTTTCCAAGGCACGGAGGAAACTCGCTATGACAGATGGTCAGCCATCCACAGACCAACCTCGGCAAGCGCGGCTTAACCCGTAAGATCGGCCTTTGCGGCTGTATTTATTTAGCCACGAGCTCCTCTACATCTTAAAATCATTCATCATTACATTATTAACACAGTAGCAACAGAACTACCGACTACATAAAAACTATAGTACAATAATTGCCAGCTCAGCGTCTGATTCAAAATATAAATAGCGGTATGAATGTCTCCGTTCTCAGTAATTAGAAGTTGTTGAGTCGAACCTTGCCTTACGACTCTTGTTAGGGATGGTGCAAGGTAGGAGCGGGGAGCGGTGGGGTTTATTTTTTATATAACTTTTATATTGACGCACGGATCAAATGTTTTATGATCTGCAAGTAGTTGTTCCGGGTCTGGGTGTATGTGTTTGTGAGTTTCTATGTTTGTAAACGCACCCACGATACAAGAAGAAATTCGTAGAGTGGCGCATTTATTTCAAAAAAACCACTATGGTACGATCATGGTTAAATGTGCGTGACTTTATAGTGATGGGATTATACTAAAAAAGGTATAAGAAATGTGTTTTTTCCCTCAGATGGAGTTATTAGTCGGGACTTGTGCTCGGTTGATGGCAAAAGAATTGCCTTCTTCTCTTTAGGTTTTCAACATGATGGGTGAAAGGTAAAACGTATATTTAAGTATGCCCTGTCAGTCACCCTGTGTGTTTTTGCATAATCGTTTGGGAGATATATAAGATTATTATTTTCGTTTTTTCTTTACTTTTAATATGAACTTATCGGTGTCATGGATGTGTTTACAACCAGACTTATCAAGAAGTATTACCCAGAATAAATTAGGTTGTGTAACAAAATAATTTGTAAAACTTGAACTTTTTTATTTTTTCCTTGCTATTGATTTAAATCTAGGCCAAAGGTTAAAGAGACAAAGCCTGTGATTAAGTGAGCTTCCCCAGGGTACATGATAAAACAATGCTAACCTAAAAAATCTTAACGAAACCGCTATCTCCTATGACTTGTAACCGATATTCGGTGGTGCCCCTTATTTCGGAGGCTCCTCCAATTATCCCGGGGTCCGTTGACGTGTGAATGATTTTAATTAATTCAGGACTTCTTTTGATGTAGTTCTCAATAGTTTTAGAATAGTTTCATGTCGCTTTTAATAATTAAATTATGCTGAAGGGTGCACACAAAGGCTTAAACAGTCTTTGTGAATTAATTGTGCTGATTGTCACCCTTTTTTTTTGTGTGGTAAAATCATCAAAGTAGTCCTCCCACCCGGGGCAGAGCGGGAGGGACTGTCAGACTCGTACTGACTAAAATCCACGGTGTCCTTCGATAGCCCTGTGCGTTCCGGGGTCACGGTAATGGCAAAGTCCCGCGACCCCGGCAGGCTATGGCGCTCTACAGGCCTCGTCACTATGCTGACACTCCTTGAGGCGCACGTGGAACACAACGCGCCGTCGACCCTGATTGTCACCCTTAAGGATTTAAAATGTATATGAGTTGGTAGACAAATATGTAGGTAGAGAGATTAAAATGTCTGATGTTTGTGAATTCGTTTTAAAAGCAGAAAGAGCGATTACATGTTTAAAACAAACTTCTAACCGGAATATTATCAAAAAGTTAAAAAAAGATATCAAGTCATACCATTTTACCCGTCGCGGGATTGTCTCATCAGAACACTGTGGCCCTAGAACGTAGGGTATTGAAGGATAACCGTGGATTTGGACTCATTGGATGATTTTACCAAGCAATGAAAAGGTACCTATGTTCTTTCTTTAGTTCCATTCACTGCCAAATTGACGCCATTAATTCGGGGCGTCGAAGCGTTCTCCAAAAATAAATGGAACGAAAACCATTAGATTTGGAGTTACAAGTTACAAGCGTCAACCTTCTAGAGTTACAACAACTCTAGAAGGTTGACGCTACTTAACCGGACAATCCTGTGGTGGCCGAAAATTACTTTAAGGCCCCCAGCCAGGGCTTACAAACTAAAGTTCAATTAAATGAACGTCACTAAGGGCACCCCCTGCGGGGTTCGGGCCTAGGCTTAGTGCGTCATTGAGGGGGGGGGGGGGCAGCAAGGGTCAGGCTGGGTCGAATTATTATTAGGGAATTTTAAAGCTACTTGCTCAGCTTCGCGGGCTGGCTTGTCGAGCAAGGGTCGGGCAGTAATAAATGTAAGTAGTATGTTTGGATGCTTTTGTATTCTGGGTGACATTATCACTGTGTCATAAAAACAGAAAAATAAAAGAGAAAAAAAAGTCTACGTTAATAAGAATACTATTACTCGTCGTTTATTTACAACAAATAGGTTTTAATCGAGAACAATCTTAACAAAACCTTTCTTATGTAAAACTCTATTGAAGTTGCCAAACAATGTCAGATCAACTTGTCATTGGTTGACAGACTACTGTTACTATTAAAAACAACAAGAAAAAAACGAATTGAATATATTCCGAAATGACTTCAGCCTACGTAGAAAACGTTCACCAACAGATGCTGAACAAACTCCTGTCAGATTCGGAGTTGGAGTGTTTCCGGTCGCCAGTCGAGTCCACTGAGACATCCAGCAGTTCAGGAGCCAGTGAGGAACATGGTAGGTAGACCATCAGGTGTGAAATAACTGCTTTAGCCCACAGCCTTGATAAGCCGCAAGAAAAACAAATATCTATCCTATCTTTACAAACTTAAGTTATAACCTAGAGGCGTAGAAAACTCTAAAGTAACGAATAATGTTGGAAATTAATAATCTATATCGGTTGCAATCTTGATCCCGATCTGTTTCTGTAATCAATCAATAACCGAATTGCCTATCCAAGTCATATTTTATGTCTAATCAGAAGTAGGTAGTCAGAGAAAACAAATAGGGACTTAGATTAAGACGCATATTAATTTCCTGGAGTTTGCCCGGCGAAAACTGTACAAAAGAAATTGTAGAGGGAGACTTTTGTCCAACATTCATCATCATCATTAGCCATTAATAATATTCCCACTGCTGGGAAACAGGTCTTCTCTCTGTGAGAGGGAGTGGGCCATAATCCACCACGCGTGTCCAGTGGGGGTTGGTAGATCCAACATTACAGTGGGATAATAAAGATTAGAAAAAAAAAACGAATAAAGCAGTTATTGCAAAAAGTATTCTGTAAATTGAACCACACAAAATAAAAACAAGTTTGTCTATGTTTTCGAACCTCCTTAAATTACGAATATCCTTACCCAGGCCCAGCAGAAGCAGAGGAAGACGAGGCACCAGAGATAGTGGCTGAAGAGGAAGAGAAGCCAGTTCACGAGGAGTCGGAGCATGAGCCGGAGCCAGAGATATTCCCCACTCCTTCCTTGAGACTGAACCTGCCTGATCATATTAGGGTCATTGAGAAACAGAATAGGTAATAAACGATGAGAATTTCAACCAGAAAAAGTTCAAAAGTTTGCAGTATGCTATTACTAACCAGCGGCCGTACTCTGACGTCTTAAAACCAGGCTTGTTCCAGTGAGTGAAAGAGATAGAGCTATACAAGTCGTTTAGCGCCATCTCGTTCACTTACTGGAACAAGCCTGGTTTTAAGACGTCATAATACGGGCCCAGAATAGGATATTTGATGGAACAAATCTAATTTCTGTCTGTCAGTTAGATTATCAAAAAATATTTACCACGTATTTTTTCTTTTGTTATCTATACATATAATAAATCTGCAGAAGGGTCAATTCTGTACATTGAAAATATTGAAAAAATAAATAGCGGGGGCTGTTGCTGGATCGATACCAAACCCAAATATGTGATTAAAAAATTTTTTGTCTGTCTGTCTGTCTGTCTGTATGTGCAGACATCACGTGAAAACTAATGGTTCGATTTCGATGAAACTTGGTATAATTATACCTTATTATCCTGGGCATGAAATAGGATACTTTTTATCCTGGAAAAATACGTAGAAAAAAAACTTTTTTTTCAGTTTTATTCATAGACGTTGTTCTGTAGAACCGCGAATCTCTTTAATTATTATAGGCTTAGCCGTATTTGAGTCCAATAGATATTTATAAGATGTCATTGTCAGAGTTACTCAAAATGGAGAAATAAACCATCCACGCGAAGACCGACATCCCCGCGGACGGAGTCGCGGGCGGAAGCTAGTGTAAACTAAAATAGATGAAGATATGCCACTTTTAAAATTGGTAAACCGTTACAAGCAATACAGTTTTTACCTGCTTTTTACTTGCGTCACGAGCCCTCGAATTTTGATGTGTTATATCTTTGTTTATATGCATTCATCATTATCATCATATCAGCCCGGGATCACCCACTGCTGGGTATAGGCCTCCCCCTTTTTATGCCATATCTCTCGGTTCTGTGCGTCTCTTATCATTGTGTCCATTATTTTTCAAAACGTAACTGACGGACTAATTAGATTTATTGATGCTGAAAACTGGCCATTTTCAGGATCCACGTCCTCCCCGAAGTATTCAAGACCGACATCGATCCTGAACTGATTCCCAAGATCCTGACGACACCCCAACAGAGATACATAGACATCCTGGCCGATCTCACTGGATGTACCAAGTATAAGAGCAGTAGGGCCGAGTTCTGGTTTCTGGACACCCTGGCGAACCTGCTGAGGAGGGCCCAGAAGGATGGACTGGATAGACGTAAGTTCGTGGTTCACTTTGCTGCTTTTTTTATCGTGGTAACATCATCAAATGAGTCCTCCCACCCAGTGCAGAGCGGGAGGGACTGTCAGACTCGTACTGACTAAAATCCACGGTGTCCTTCAGTGACCCTTTACGTTTCGGGGTCACGGTAATTCGTACAGTCCCGCGACCCCCGTCACTTTGCTGCTTAGACATTTCTCAAAGTATGTTTTTTTAGAGCAATGTTGGCCCAGAGTTATAGGCCCCGACTTACCAGTTATAAGCCCACCCAGCCAAGCGCATAACTTTGTATGATTTATTTCATAACCATTGCTCCCCATGACTTCCAGTCTTCACGATCCAGGGCCAAAGTGGGCCACTGGTCATCGGTTTTGTAAAGCTCGTCCCGCCATCTTCTACGAGGTCTACCGCGAGGCCTTTGCCCAGCAGTGGGATGATGTAGGCTAGCAGTATCAGTATCAGTAACCATTGCTTTCAAAACGGTGAAGGAGAACATCGTGAGGAAACGGGCATGTCCTAGAAATAAAAATTAGAAGACATGTAGCATCTACCAACTCGCACTCCCCGCGTGGTGGATTATGGCCAACTCCCTCTCATAGAAAGGAGGCCTGTGTCCCATACCCTGTGTAGAATAGAGGCCTGATGATGATTCTTTTTTTTAGCCTGTTAAAATGATCAAATGAGTCCTCCCTCAAAGAGCAGAGCGGGAGGGATTGTCGGAATCGTACTGATTAAAAACCACGGTGTCCTTCAATAGCCCTTTACGTTTCGGGGTCACGGTAATTCGTAAATTCCGCGACCCCGGCTTTGGCCCTCTAGAGGGGGGCCCCGTCATTGTGCTGACTGACACTCTTTGACGCGCGCGTGGAACACAACGCGCCGTCAACCCGGGCGTGGTCCATGGTCGGACAGCGAGTTGCCCATTACTCGTTGCCTGCTGATGATGACCTTAGTACAAAATACTTGGTTGACAGCGTTTTGGAGGGTCCATCTTCATCTTGTTTTTATTATTTCGTTCCAGCCACGCAAGCAATTCTGATCCTTTGGTTTTGCGAATGGATGAAAGAGATGCAGCACTTCGATGCTGCGGATAGGAAACGAATGATGAGGAGGTTCCAGGTATTCCTTACTCTTAAGTAGCCGTTATTGGGTTTTCCATTAGGGATTTCTGAGTGAAAGCCTGGAGTTTAGAAATTGGGAGTAAGATACCTGGGAAAAGGTCTGGCTCGAATTCCTGACTGAAATCAGGTTCCACCCTGTTCCTTCAGTTACCCTTTGCGTTTCAGGACCACAATGTCCTTTCGCGAAGTGTTGTCACTCAGGCCTGGTGTTTGATCGGACGGCGAGCTACCCATTACTCACCGCGCCTATGGTGGCTCGAATACGCCCCGCGATCTCTAACGTCCAGTATTATTTTAATTTTCTCTAGAAAATTTGAAATAAATGCTCCTGACTAACCAATGCTCATTAAAAAAAACTAATTAGTACGTCAAGTCAGAAAGATTATCAAAAAAAAATTGACATGTATTTTTTTGTATTGAGAAAATATGACGAAGATACGACGTATGATACGAGTAGATAGTCAATGGTTCTGACGTCATGATCCGGACTCGTACTTGGACCGGTTTTTGATGCGTTTTATCTTAGTAAATCTAAAATAAAATACATATAATAAATCTGTAGAAGAGTCAATTCTGTACATTGAAAGTATTGAAAAAATAAATAGCGGGGGGTGTTGCTGGAGCGATACCAAACCCAAATATGTGATTAAAAAATTGTTTGTCTGTCTGTCTGTATATGCAGGCACCACGTGAAAACTAACGGTTCGATCTCGATGAAACTTGGTATAATTATACCTTATTATCCTGGGCATAACATGGGATTCTTTTTATCCTGGAAAAATACGTAGAAAAAAAAATCTTATTTTTCAGTTGCTACAGAACGCGAGCTCAACAGCAGTAACTCAATAGAGGGATTTCCTTAATTATTATAGGCTTAGCCGTATTTGGGTCCAATAGATATTTATAAGATGTCATAGTCAGAGTTACTCAAAATGGAGAAATAAACCATCCACGCGAAGACCGACATCCGCGCGGACGGAATCGCGGGCGGAAGCTAGTATTATATAAACAAAAGAAAAAATCGTGTCCATTATTTTTCAAAAACGGACTAATTATATTTACATTTCATTGATGACTCGTCCCTTCACAGGACAACATGATATCAGCAACAAGATACATTATAGAAATGGACCAGATCCCCACTCCTGCGCAGGCTGGGGTATACTATAAGGCTGTTGATAAACCTGAAGTTGCAGCATCTATTCGAGATGGCGCAGTTTCGACAATAGAACCGACTCGTGTCGATACTAAAAGTAAAGTTAGATTCGGCGCTGTAGGACCCAACTTCGAGTGCTGTATCAGAGACCTCGCGAAGATTATTCATTATATTTTTGACCTGTAAGTATGTTTTTACAGTTTCGTACCCAAAGGGTAAAACGGGAGCGACTCGCTGTCCGACCATGGACCATGTGCGGGTCGACGGCGCGTTGTGTTCCACGCGCGCCTCAAGGAGTGTCAGCATAGTGACGGGGCCCCCTGTAGTGGCCCAAAGCCTGCTGGGGTCGCGGGACTCACGAATTACCGTGACCCCGGTACGTAAAAGGCTATTGAAGGACACCGTGGATTTTAGTCAGTACGAGTCTGACAGTCCCTCCTGCTCTGCCCTGGGTGGGAGGACTCATGTGATGATTTTACCACGCTAAAAAAAAGGGTATAACGGGACCCTATTACTAAAAGTTCACTGTCTGTCCATCCGTCTGTCTGTTCGTCTGTCACCAGGCTGTATCTCATGAACCGTGATAGTTAGACAATTGATTTTCAGCGGTGAACAACAAATATGTACTGAAAACGAAATTAAATAAACATTTTAGGTGGTAACACACAAAAAACGTGTTTTTTTTTTGTTGTTTTTATAGATAATGGTACGGAACCCACTGTGCGCAATTCTGACTAGCACTTGGCCGGGTTTTTTTATAGTTTGTCTTGATTTGAACACTTCACTACATAGTATAAAACAAAGTCGCTTCCCGCTGTCTGTCTGTTTGTCTCTATGTAAGCTTAGATCTTTAAAACTACGCAACGGATTTTGATGCGTTGTTTTCAATTGATAAAGTGATTCAGGCGTTTCATACATCAACAGAAAGTAAAACACCAGACTTTTTAAAATTAAATGTTGTAAATGTTTTACAAATAACCCTATATATCACTATTTTGGTACAAATGGGGTCGAGTAAGGGAGCTTACTCATGACGCCACGCGACTCGTGCGATATCGAGTAAATGTGTATCTTTTCGTGTAGTAAATAAAGTTAAATTTTCAGTGGCTCTATTGAAATAAGCGCGCAGTATCGCGTCTCGGTGTGAATTGATACTTAGTTCCTTTTTTATTGCTTCCTAACTACTTATGCTAATCTAACTTTTAAAACTACTTCAGTTTCAGTACAGACTATCAATACAACCTGGTACGATCAGTGTTCACATTCACGCCAGAATACTCACTGATAGAAGCACCTCACCAGATTCAGAACCCAAAGAGGATGTACGCGCCCCTCCCCGTTAAAAAGTTTGACAAGAAACTCTCCTCTCCTAAGAAAGATTCACAGAGAGATATGAAATCTCCTAAAGGGAAGAAAAAGAAAGATGAGCTGCCTAATCAGGATTATTTGGACTTTTTGGAGGTCAGACTTCAAAATCAAAAGTCATTTACTTATCTATACATATAATAAATCTGTAGAAGGGTCAATTCTGTACATTGAAAATATTGAAAAAATAAATAGCGGGGGGTGTTGCTGGATCGATACCAAACCCAAATTAGTGATTAAAAATTTTTTGTCTGTCTGTCTGTATATGCAGGCATCACGTGAAAACTAACGGTTCGATTTCCTCAGTTTTCAGTTCAGATATACCTTATTATCCTGGGCATAAAATGGGATACTTTTTATCCTGGAAAAATACGTAGAAAAAAAAATCTTATTTTTCAGTTGCTACAGAACGTGAACTCAACAGCAGTAGCTCAATAGAGGGATCTCTTTAATTATTATAGGCTTGGCCGTATTTGGGCCCAATAGATATTTATAAGATGTCATTGTCAGAGTTACTCAAAATGGAGAAATAAACCGACATCCGCGCGGACGGAGTCGCGGGCGGAAGCTAGTGCAAAATAAGCTGACTTATCAGCACTTTTTGAAAATCATTTTTCCCATAAGACAGTCCCCCAAGAGCAAGCTGGCGAGAATAACAAACTCCCCAGCAACACATCTGTATTTATACCATTAGAGGAACCAGAGTCAACTGCAAAGTCAAGCGTATGCAGGCCGGGGTGCTAAGACAGGAAACCTCCACGTGCGCCCGTGGACTGGAGTTCCCCTTCGGATACGTCCAGGGGGAAAGACCAGTTTTTCGGGCCGGTGCACCCTGGGATGCGGGCAAAAACTCTTTTAGGCACTGTGTGCCTAAGGGGTCTCTTTGCCCGTATGCGAATAGCCTGTCGGGTGGATGCTCCAACGCGTGTCCCTCTGAACAGCAGAGGGCACAGCGGCGGAGCGGGCTTGCGGACGGTGAGTAATGGGTAAGCTCGCCGTCCGACCAAGGACCAAGCCCGGGTCGGTGGCGCGCCGTGTTTCACGCGTCACCGACGGGGCCCAAATGCCTGCTGGGGTCGCGGCTTTTTCTTAATCCAGGATACCGCGGCCCCGGAACGTAAAGGGCATCCGAAGAAACACGGGTGGATTTTAGTCAGCAAGAGTCTGACAGTCCCTTCCGCCCCGCCCAGGGCGGGAGGACTCATTTGATGATTTTGCCACCCTAAAAAAAAAAAAAAAAAGCGAAAAAAAAGCGTATGCAGGCCTCCCAAGTAGACCGACGATATCGTGAGAGTCACGGGCAACAAATAAATTGTCCAAGGGGGAAGTCTTTGTTCAGCAGTTGGACACCTTTCAACTGGTGACGATGATGACCCACGATATGCGTTGTCCTGCACCGTAAATTATTTAGTTCTTGAGCCAGAAACCTTCGCAAGTTTAGGTACACAGAAGAACTCCCTAAAGTTTTATGAAAATCGGATCAATGATTTAGGATGGACCTTATTAGTCTAACTGCCGCTTGAGTTTTTGTACCTATTTATATGTCTAATGCTACATTATGTTATCCCGCAGAAAAAAGCCAAATTTTTACGTCTTCAAGATGAACAGGAACAATTGGAGCTTGAGGAATGGAACCGTAAGAGTCACATTCTACCGCTTGGCTTCGCGGTCAATGGGGCGTTTTTTGACAAATATTGGCCCCCGCCTCCCCCGCCGCCGCCCGTCGCAGAGGTCATTTCTCAATCCGTGAAGGGGAAGAAAGGTAGTCCCCCTAAGAAGAAATAATACCCATATATGAGAGGAAAAGAGTAATAAAGAAATAAAAGAGATTTTCCCCTTTCTCTTCTTAACTGCCAGATGTTTAGATTGCACCCGGCCTAGCCATAATCTAGGGTACTATACTATCTAAGTACGAAACACGTAGCTTCGGCCGTCGTTCCGGAGTTTTCATATTCTTAATGCACACAAAAGATTTGTGAGTGAGACGAACAAAAAATTTGGTGACAACATGATTGGACAGTTGTTCAGATTCCCGATATGTTGTCAGAACTAAGTGTCATTTACAACGCGACAAGTCCAGCGTACCAGAGGCGACGCTGAGGGCACTCCGCGCTCTGGCCCACCAGCTGTCTGATGACTGCTTTAGAGAGGGATGAAAGTGGTGGATTTCAACATGTCTGGCCCTTTCCCCTCCGCCAACCGTCCTTCAGAACGCTACTCAACTTTTTGGTGAGAGAAGGAAGTATTGGACGGGTTAATCCTGTTTTCTCTTGTTTTTTTTATGATAGAATAGTAATCGATTATGACTCTTATGTAGTGTTAATTTAGATTAGAAATAAAGTAAGTAAATTAATAAATTGATGTGTTATAACTAACTTTTTAGAAGAGGCAAACATCTAAACTAGGTTAATGGGAGCGTATGGGTCGCGGGAATGTCAAAATAGTTAACCGTGCGTGCCCCTGAAACGTAAAGGGCTCTATTGAAGGAACACCGTGGATTTACGTCAGTACAAGTCTGACAGTCCCTCACGTCCCGCCCCGGGTGGGAGGACTCATTTGATGATTTTACCACGATAAAAAAAAAGAAATCCACCCGGATGGTGGCAGCTCCAATTCCCCACTCCCGTATAGCTAACCAATCCATTTCGTGGCGTCGCACTTACACGTCTGTATAGTGCGGTTCAACTGAGAAGGTCAGTGTCTAAGGTCAAAAATAACGTCTTGAAAATAACGTTTTTTTTTATCGTGGTAAAATCATCAAATGAGTCCTCCCACCCAGGGCAGGGCGGGAGGGACTGTCAGACTCAGTCAGTTGTACTGACTAAAATCCACAGTGTCCTTCAATAGCCCTTTACGTACCGGGGTCACGGTAATCCCTTGGTCGCGCGACCCCGGCAGGCGCGCGTGGAACACAACGCGCCGTCGACCCGGGCATGGTCCATGGTCGGACTGCGAGTCGCCCATTACTCGCTGCCCGCATGCCCGCGCCTACGGTGGCCGGAGATCGTCTGGCGACGTCTGACGCCGTGGGCGTCTACCACTGCGGCTGGGTTGGAGGGAGGACGTTGTCCTCTAACTCACGCGGCCCGCCTCCTCCTTCGCGAGCATAACTGCTTCGCAGAAAGAGGCGACCGCTTCCCACTCCGTCTCGCCCCGCAGCATGGCCTCGACCAATGCCGGGCGCGAGAGGTCTCCGCTAATCGCCGTCGTGAGGACATGGCGGTGCTCTGCCCAAGCGGGGCAGTCCTGCACGAAAATAACGTTTAGCAATAAAATGCTCTGCGCTAATTAATTTAAATACTGTGTCATCTTTATTATCTCGTTAGGCTTATTTTCAAATGTTCGAGGAACTCGTGGCTAAGTAAATACAGCCGCACAGGCCGATCTTTCGGGGTTAAGCCGCGCTTGGTCTGTGTATAGGTGACCATCTGTCATAGCGAGTTTCCTCCGTGCCTCGGAAAGCACGTAAAACCGTTTGTCCCATCTGTCATTTGTACATCTTTGACAGTCGTTTCTGTTAGTCAGAAGCTCTAAAGTCTGACAACCAGTCTTACCATGGGGTATCGTATTACCCAGTTACTGGGTTGTGGAGGTCCGACAGGTAGTCGCTCCATGTAAAATACTGATTCAGCTGTATCTGGTTTGACTGGAAGCCGACCCCAATATAGTTGGGAAAAGGCTAGGCAGATGATGATAGCTTATTTTCAAATGAGAATTGTTTATTTAAAAGCTTACAAGTGTTTAAAAGACCTTCTTAGTTGAAACGTATTATACTTCTGTTCCCGCCGCCGCTATAGTGATTCGATATCCGACAAAACTGCATGCGTTTTCTACTAGCGGCGTCTAGTACCGTGCTTCAAACAGGGGGGGGGGTGGTAAAAGTTCTGTTTTTCCTTTTGTGCTACGGAACTTTAAAAATAAAACAACAAAACATTATACAGGTTACAGATCATTTAATCTCTTATATGTTGCATCACTGACAAGTGGTATTCAATGTACAAGAATAATGTATCTTCATCAGTTCCCACTGTTTAAAATATCTTCATTTTCATATGAATTGTGCTTTATAACTGATATTGGCTTGACGAAATGCTTGAGCGTTTTTTTACTTTGACTTTGCAAAGAATAGGTACCCTTTTGGGGTAGCTTTTGTAGAGTCAAAGTTTTTAAGTTTACTTTCAAAACGGAAAATGAAAAACTGGTGATAATATTACAATATTTTATACTTTAGAAGCTTAGATTATAGAATGTCTAGATTCATAGTAGGCCACTGACAAATCGAAGCCAAAATAAGGAAGAAAAATGTATCCTCTTCGTTCGATTCCAAAGTAATACAAGTGAATATCTCCAAGGAAAATATTTAAATGTGTGCGTAGCGCACACACACTCACATGTTTATTAAATAGTTTCTTCAAGACAACGTTACGTTTTGTTTTAAACACCGAATCTAGACATTTTATAATCTAAGTTTTATACATAACTAGCGACTCGCCCCGGCTCCGCACGGGTGCAATCTCTACTATATTATGCATGTTACATACATATAAACCTGCCTCTTGAATAACTCTATATATTAAAAAACCGCATCAAAAACCGTTGCGTAGTTTTAAAGATCTAAGCATACATAGGGATAGACAGACAGCGGGAAGCGACTTTGTTTTGTACTATGTAGTGATTAATACAAGTTAAAGCAATATCTATATAATTACGAGTAATTAAATAAATAAATATTCCACAACTATCACACAACGCCATCTAGTCCCAAGCTAAGCAGAGCTTGTGTTATGGGTACTAGACAACTGATAAACATATATTTCTAAATACATACATATTATAGATAAATTACACCCAGACACAGAACAAACGATCGTGCTCATCACACAAACATTTGTCCTGGGTGGGAATCGAACCCACGACCTCCGGCATAGCAGTCAGGGTCACTAACCACTAGACCAACAGGCCTGTCAAATTTTAATAATGTAATCCACATTATAAAATTACTCGTTATTATACAGATATGTTACAGATATAAATATAAAAAAGATAATTAAATGCAAAATTATAATACTTATCAAAATTGGCACGGTTGGCTCAGTGGTAAGCCATTGATTGCTGTGCTGCGTGTCGCGTGTTCGATTCCCACACGGAACAAATATTTGTATGATCTACAAGTACTTAGTTGTTCCGGGACTGGGTGTTTGTCTTTGAGTTTCTTTGTTTCGTAAACGCACCCACGATACAGGAGAAATTCCTAGAATGGGCCATAGTTAACAAAAGTAAATAGACTAGACAATTGTTTCATTAGACAAGTTTAGCTAATTATTTATGTTTTTGGATTAAAAGCTAAATAAATAAAAAGCTCAAGCATTTCGTCTAACAAGAAATTTGAATAAAAATGGCTTTAATACATACACTAGAACTCCTAATACATATAATATGTACAACGACAAGTTTATAAACTTATATACTAAAATACGACATTTAGATTACATTTGGTTAAAATCGAGCTTTTGTCCTTTCACAATTATTTTACTATTGATTTTGATCTTTAACTCCCTTAGAATAGAGCTTCTATTGCCACTGAAACTCTTTCACTAACATAGTGACCCTTATTCCAGTAACTTTAAGGTTGTTTTTCTGTCCCTAACTATAATAATAGGGTTTCTTTTGGGGTACTGTTACTGAAAAAATCTGTCTGACTAATAAAGTGCCCTTTATTTCCGTAACATTAAGGTTGTTTTTCGGTTACCAATATCAAGGGTATAATAACTGAGAAAGAGACTTATATTTTACAAGTTGTAACTATCATAAAAGATATTTATACTGCAGTCGATAACAATTAAATGTGTATTAATAAAATCTTTTTGTAGTCATTAAAATTCAGTTGGCAATTACATCAACATAATACATACACATACACGACGCGACGCAAGTCTCCGACAACTTAAGAGCGCGTATTCTGAAAGTTGGCAACGCCGCAAATAGTTGTCTAATATTAACAAGTTTAAATTAATTTGGCAATGTTAATGTATGGAAATAAGAAATATGGCTCTGTAATGCACTAAAAAGTAATTAGGGAATGCAATAATTAATATCGTAACACCGAATAGTTTTAGATGTTAAAAAGTGTTTGGAAACTTTCCAAAAGCTTTTTTTACACCTGAAACGGTTACAACATCAAACTCAGTGTTTTAGTTGCATTCCTATATCAATTTTTAGTGCACTTACAGAGCCATATTTCTTATTTTATATAAATTAAAACTTATAAATATTTGACTGCTATTTGCTACGTTGTCAACTTTCTGGTTACGCGCTCTTAAGACTTTGGTATCCAGGCGACTTTCGCAATACAAATCCATAGAGTTTTGTACACCGGCACGCGTCAATGGATACCAAAGTCGTAAGGTATCGAAGAGTTGCGTCGCGTTGTGTGCGAAGGGACTTACCCATAGTATAATAGGTACTTGACAACATCAATCAATTGGCATACTTTTTGAGAACTGTCAAAATGGGTTTCTCTGTTTTTAGACACGAAGAAACTGTGATGTCACTAATTAACTCAATTATTATACTATTTATTGATTTCAGAGCTAGTAAAAATGTAATTAACAGTGTTTTAAAGTTTTTTTTTTTTTGCCTATGTTGAAATATATTTTTTTGAGTTTTGGATTATTTGGTTAATAGTGTCAAATACCAATTTAGGGCTTTGTTGTTAAAAAAATACTATTTAAATTGAACGTGCTGACCCAAAACTAGGTATAGCAACACTAATTTGAACATTACACTACTTAAATAATTTGAAAGAAAAAAAAATCACATATACATGGAATTGTTCGTAAACGTTTAGTCTTTAAATAATCACTATAAATTGAGTACAATTCTATAAATGAAACACTAACATAGCGTTTTATAATTTTAAAATAAAGTAATGTTTAATATTGAGCTCTATGTTAAAACAGATAAGAACTCATGAACTATTAACAATTATTATTTTGACAGGTTCAGTTCAATCTGCTAACGAAACTTCATCTCATAGTACTCGTGTCGAAAATAACAGACTGTTATGTCGTAACAGGTATTTATCTGGAACTGGAACAGAATACGAATTTACCTGTTACAGCCCCCTACTAGACAGCTGATATTTTGAGCGTAGTTCGTGACAAAGGGAACGTGTCCGTCTCAGAAATACAACTTTAATAAAACAATATTATTAATTATACATTGATATAATAAAGTGGAAACTTCCGGAATATTCACTAAACTGGCACTATTGTCAACTTACGCCCGAATTTAATATTGTATCTCAGTCCAAATGTTGATCAGAGTTATTTGACGGCTGATTATAATTTAAAACTGGAATTGATAACATCCGGGTCAAGATTGCGACTGAGATACGTTATTAATTTTCGACGCTATATAATATTTATATTACAAAATATTGCACCTAAAGTATTATGTGGAAAGTTGAACTATTTATTTATTATCTTCTATCATTATTGTGTATTGCAGTGATTTTTATATAAATGCTATTTACTAACGTTAAATATGAACTATTGATTGATCAGCGACTTTGATTGGAGTTAGCCATTTTAATCAACCGTTAATGGCAGTTTTATGTTTCGTTAAATATTGCTTTTTATGAACTAAGGGCTGACTTTTCAATAGCAGATAACTTGAGGAATAAAAGTAATCTGACTATTAAAAAATTAGCCCTTAGGAACTTAAAATTAATATTTGTATTGATAATGCTTGTTCTTTAAACGGACGAAGTTTTTTTTTACTTATATTTGAGGGAAATGTACATTGATCAAAATCAAAAAATGCAAAGGGGTCGCAATTATTTGGGGTTTCGTTTGACACAATCGAATTTTTAAACAGCGTATACCAGAAATATGTGGTCATATTAGAAGTTGGATTTTAACAAAGAACTCTATAGATGACACCAACCAAGCTGGTTGGTTTCGTGAACAAAGTTTTTTTAAGACTATCCAACGCAAAAAAACGCAACGCAAAAACGTTCCTGAGATTAGCGCGTTCAACCAAACAAACCTGTTCAGCTTTATAATATTATATTAATAGATGTTAGCGACTTAGATGTACGGTGATATTTTTGATGATCGCCTCTGAAGTCGTTCAACAGAAACGATGAATAATTACTAGTTGGCTTGGCCGACAAGTTGGCGTTTTTGCAGCCGACTTGTCGGACAATCAGCCATTTGGTCAAACTTACAGTCGGTCCATTATCCTAGTCTTGAAATATGACCACATTTGGTACTTGCTGTATTTCAAATTAACAACTACAAGAAAATTGAGCGAACAACCGAAAAATTGAGCACATTAGTGCAATGGGACAATTTAATTACAATTATCAATAATAATTAACTTCTTCACCAATGATATGAAAATCAACAACAATTTTTCTATTACTGTATTTACATTTTTGTCAATTTTTAATTTAGTAACAATATTATATTTTAAACATTGATGCAATATCTTTTTTTCCCAATATACGGAATTATATAAAATACCAAATACAATTTAACTAACTAAAGAAAAGTCAATACAAATCAGTGCCGAGGCAATATCACGAGATTTCATGTTTTTGTGAGTAAAAAAAAACATAGCATCAGTACTTGGATAGTAATTAAATGGATAAAATTAATTCCTCGTTCGAACACTAGTAGCTCTTTTTCATTTCTCATAACATTTACGCCGTAATACGTAGAATTCATGCTAGAGCCTCTGAATAATTATGAAACGAACACAACATATTTTCAACTAAATTAAAAAAAAACATTATACATGTTGATTATTTTTCTAACATAGTTAAATCAGTCTACTCTATGCAATGGAAAAAACAACACCTTTTAAATTTCAGAATAATTTTGGGGAAAAATTGAGCACAATATAACCCATTTCTAGGCAAGAATTCAGTTAAGAAATATGGAATTAAAAACGTATCACAATTCAGATATTTTTCCTACTTAAACATTACGAAAGGAAGATTTTTTTTATTCGTCAGACAATCATTATGTTAATTATTTTAATGGATTACTTAAACGTAAGGTTCATATCTGCACCGATACCAATACATTTTGAAACAAGTTTTATTTTGTACAAATTCAAATTAGTTTTTTTTATCGTGGTAAAATCATCAAATGAGTCCTCCCACCCATACTTTCAGACTTGACTGACTAAAATTCACGGTGTCCTTCAATAGTCCTTTACGTTCCGAGGTCACAGTAATTTGTGAGTCCCGCGACCCCGGCAGGCTTTGGCCCTCTACAGGCCCCGTCACTATGCTGACACTCTTTGAGGCGCGCGTGGAACACAACGCGCCGTCGACCCGGGAAATTAAACTAGTAAAACTTCGCCAACTCGATAACAGAATGACTTGAAGATTTCTTGAGGTTAAAGACCGTTAGTTCAGCATTTTTATTGAGATTTATAGAAAAGCTGATGGAGGAGCTCGTAGCTCTAAAAATCACAGCCGTTCAGGCCGATCTTCCGGGTTAAGCCGCGCTTACCGAGGTTGGTCTGTAGATGGGTGACCATCTGTCATAGCGAGTTTTCTCCGTGCCTCGGAAAGCACGTAAAGCCGTTGGTCCCATCTGTCATTTGTAGATCTTTGACAGACGTTACTATTAGTCAGAAGCTCTAAAAATCTGACAACCAGTTGCATGCGGTATCGTATTACCCAGTTACTGGGTCGTGGAGGTCTGATAGGCAGTCCCTCCATGTACTGGAATAATTATTTTTTTTTTATCGTGGGAAAATTATGAAGTGTCCTCCCACCCACACTGTCAGACGTGTACGTGACTAAAATCCACGGTGATCCTTCAATAGCCCTTTACGTTCCAGGGTCACGGTAACCTGATGAGACTGTTTCGCGACCCCGACAGGAAATAATTGTACATAGAACTGATATTGGTATCGGTACTAAACAATAATGACACTTAAGATGATAATTGAGAATTAAATTCATAATATTCACAGGATATTCAACCTTATGCTTATAGTTATAAACGCTTATATACAGTCCGTTATAAATGCAGGATTAACTGAGTTATGAAATATATGGGTTTATACTGGTATTTTTGGGATGAGTAGAACTTTTGGTATCATGGATTTATTTGTGGAACTGGAAAGTTATAAAAAAAAGTTATTTGTTTTATTTAATAAAATTGATTTGTAAGTATTTATTTTCCATTGTCTCGTAATTTGTCATTGTAATTGTGTGCCTAAGGCGTGTCAAATAAACTTATTTTCTTTCTTTCTTTCTAGAGGGCACCTAGACAAACAAAAAATATACTGAAAATAATGTCCTAAAGCGTCAGGTTTCGGAGTAATTCGCCGAAATGTAAGTTAATAACTGAACCTTTGAGAAACAACTCTTTCGTCTTTTTCTTCTTGCAGGTTTACATATTGAATTATATCGACATATTTACATCATTATTACCAAAATTCTACTCACCCCCAAAAAAGAAAAAAAAAATACCAACAATACATAAATAGTAATACATCTTAAAAACTACAGATATTTAAAACCATTTAATTGGCAAAACATATAATAATTATTAATGACACCTATTAATATAATAATATGCACTATAATGCCGCTTAAATTTGAAAGCTCGCAGAGATCTGCCAACTCCCTTAAGGGGCCGGCGTGATGATACGAAATGCAATTCCGAATTGTATTGAGATTCTTCTCGCAATTTTTTTTAACTTTTTTTGAGAATTTCACTTATTGAAGTGAAAACTTCTTTAGCGGCGTTGAGCACTTTTCTGTAATGGGTATAAAATCTTAAACTCGCGTCAGGACACGTGACCCTGACCGAAAAAGCGTAGGACGGCGCAGGGCGCTTGCGTGAATGTTCGTGTGACTTTATTACTTTTAAAGAAGTTTGTATGCTGGATACATTCGTTGCTAGGTAACATTGTTTATAAAAGATGTACGTCACATTGGAAAATTATTGCAATAAAAAGTCAACCATTTTTGCGAGTTTTACTAAAATCTGTTCATAAGATATTTCCAACAATTACTATTCAAGTTTTCACTTCTGCCGGCACTCCCAGAGTGCAACCCGTCGTTTTTTTTTTTTTCACATGGCAATACTACTCGTGTGGAATGTTTGCTATTTTTTTTTTAACAGGCAATACAAGAAAGGTTAACTAGCTGATTTCTAAGACATTGCCTGCGTGGGAGCCGAAAGTTATCCCATAGGAAGGTAAATACCGGGGTAAAAGGTATCCTTTAGGTTATAAAATATCCTAAAACCAAATTACATTCATGTCAGCTGAAAATTATTTGAATGAGAGTAGAAAACATCCATCCATACATTCTTACATTTTTTTGCATTTATAATAGTAGTATTTTTTATTTTATTCTTTTATATTAGTACCTATGTCATGTGCTAATAGTTTTTTGGACGCCATAAAAAAAACAAGTAAAATTCTCAACAAAACGAATTCAAATCGCCATATTAAAAAAGTAGATGGCACATCTATGCATTTGTTTGTTCGCGACTTCGACTCCCGAATTGTTTGTGAGTCGCATACTTATAGTCCTGTTACACAATTTTGCACCCTGTCCTCCACGAAACAGGGTTGATAATCCACAAAATTCAAAATCGCGAGTAAATAGTTTAGCTTCACACAATTTCGTACCCTATCCTTCACGAAATAAGGTCCAAAATGGCACATTATATGTGTCAAAAAATCACTAAAGATCAAAGTCGATGATGGCACATTAGACGCAAATTCGAATCCTGATTCAATAGTCAATACACTTCACATGTTTTGGCCCAGTGGTGGTGGAATCACATGTGGAGTACGGGGGGCGCGGGTTCGATTCCCGTGCGAGGCTCTGAGTGCTACAGCAGCGCTCGTCGACACTCGTCGCGGTATGCGCCCAATGTGCCCCTGTTTCAGGTTTGCCATCTGTAATTTGATTAAAAATTGGTTAGTTTATAGAGCAGGTTATTTGTTAGTTTCATATAAAAAATATATGAATTTTATGTTAGTAATCTTCGATCAATAATAGCTTTAGATAAAGGATCAGGAACAAAAATGAGTTGCATAAGTGGCCGCACGTAAATCTACATTACTTTGAAAAATGTTCAATAGTATTAACAATCTCAATCGGGCCTTTAATTACCATTGCCAAATGTGTTTATTTCAGTTTTAGTAAACAAAAATCAAATGTCTTTTGAACATAAAAAGTCATGAGTACCAAAATATTTATTCTAAATTGAAACTTTTCGTTTAAGTAACAAGGATAAAAATAGCATGTTAACAATTTCGTACTTAGTCTGTTATGGAACTAGAAATAGTTCCTATGATTAGAATAGTTGGCTATGATTGGCTCGAACTAATTTGAAATACCGTCACAAAAGTGATTGTGGCGGTATTTTTCGGGCCGTTATTGAAGTGCTTATCGGAAATCTAGTACTATTATTGATCGAAGTTAGTAATAGAAGCAAAAGAAAAGGCATGTTTAAATCATCAGCATTAATAAATTGTAGACGGTAACTGACTGACTAATTAGTACAAAAAAGTTAAACATCGGCATTTGTAGTTGATATAAGGGTCGTTTTGCAGACAAGTGTTCAACAGATGTTTAACTTTTTATGTTACAAAGGTTAGAGTTCTGAAAAATAATGGATACGGAAGGAGAATAGCGCACGCGCTTCCAGAGAACCTCACCGTCACACCATGTTTTCTTTCTGCCAAAAACGACGCTATGCGCCATTTCTATAGGTTCATTTTAGATTTCATCGATTATCCGCCACCACCGCTACGCCCTCATTACGTCTCTTCCGTATAAACCGCGTCTAATGATGCGATTCACAAATGTTTACTCTGGTCGACTCACTCAATCAAACACGAACAGATTGTGCGCGAACATACTAAAAATGTGCTCGCACACGTGAGCAGTAGACTCTTAATTTGTGCGCGCACATTGCATAGACTTAGTTCAGTGAAAACGTTCGCGCAAAAATATGCTGCACTGTGCGCGAACAAAAATTACGCACACACTATTTTGGTGGAAATCGTACCATACCACATACAGATCCACTTTACGTCATCTAGTCCCAAGCTAAGCAGAACTTGTGTTATTGGTACTAGACAACTGATAAACATACTTATATATTTCTAAATACATACATATTATAGATAAATTACACCCAGACACAGAACAAATGATCGTGCTCATCACACAAACATTTGTCCTGGGTGGGAATCGAACCCACGACCTCCGGCATAGCAGTTAGGGTCATTAACCACTAGACCAACACGCCTGTCAAACATATCCTTAATCATATCCACATTACCTCATCCTCAACACAATCCTAAGTCCAGCAGTGGGCCTCAGCCGGCAAAGTGACTCCTACCTGGCTTTCTGCAACTCAATCTGTCCCTCCAGGGTCTTGGCGAGGTAGATGACGAACAGTTGGGAGAGGGCGATCCCTAATGCGACGGAGGCGATCGTGTAGAGGTTCCGCTCGGCCCACGAGCGGACTATTTCGATGCAGCCGCTTGTCCACACGCGTTTGCTCGCTTCGGCCACCTGGAATTTAAATAAATAAATAAAATAAATAAATATTCCGCAACTATTACACAACGCCATCTAGTCCCAAGCTAAGCAGAGCTTGTGTTATGGGTACTAGACAACTGATAAACATACTTATATATTTCTAAATACATACATATTATAGATAAATTACACCCAGACAACGATCGTGCTCATCACACAAACATTTGTCCTGGGTGGGAATCGAACCCACGACCTCCGGCATAGCAGTCAGGGTCACTAACCACTAGACCAACAGGCCTGTCATTGCCAGGATTTGAGATGAGGATGTTGAAGAACTTGAGAATAAGACGCAGCGAATAAAAAACATATACAAATAACGTGAATGGCGAGTTAAATACTCTACCAACTTTTTTGGGGTGATAGGGATCCACTTCTTAGCAGTCCACACCGGGCACTGACCACATGCTACCGTAGGAAACACAAGACATAATAACTGTGAAAGTAATGTAGTTGCACATTCCAAAGCGTAGATCTCTATGGAGAAGAATAGGCAAGAAACTTTATGGACACTCTTTTCAGTAAATATTTTTTTCTAATCACGCGTTTACTGACTCCCTCTCACAGAGCGGAAGCCTGTGTCCCAGCAGTGGGATCATTTATAGGCTGATGATGAGGATGATGACGCGTTTACGATTAAAGCTCGCTCGATTTTTGTCCACGCTTTTGCTTAATACGCATCTAAGACTCACCGGATAGTTCTGCACACCATACCCGCACATGATGTTGACAAGCCCCGAGGAGATGTCAGTAGCGTTGATACAGCAAGAGAAGGGTACTCCACACCGCTCCACAGATGGAGACGAGCAGTTGAAGTACTCGTTCTTCGACCAGTCCATGTAGCCGTCCGAGGTTAGACCGCAACAGTGGAACTGGAAAGCGAAAAGAAATTGAGTTGGTTTATGAAGCAATCCGCGACGGACAGTCCGCGGCGGATGATCCGCGTAAGGGTTTGTTTCTGTAATCTTGCATTTAGATTTTTAAAAGTATTACAATTTAGAGGTCATCCGGATAAGTTTACATCACTCTACGAAGATTGAGGACATCGTCGAGTACATACGGGTGAAGAACAAATGGAACTTGAGGGTGGAGAAGTTGGAGGCACGCCATATTACCAACTTTAATTCGTTTGTGGTGCGCGTTCCAACATTTAGTGACCTTTCTCAAGGAAGAGTTTTGGCCGAAAGGTGTGCTGTATCGGCGATTCCCAGGCCGGCTACGCGACACCTCGCAGCGTAACACGACGCCGTCACTTCGTGTGCAGTAGTTTTTAAGTATATTGTTTAAAATATGTATTAGTTTATTATTGTTTTATATTTATATGTGTATTGTGTTTTATGGGCCTTTAGTTGCCTGTTAAAAAAAAATAAGTCTGTTTTTTGGAAAATCAAGAGCTCTACTTGGCGCGGATTGAAATAAAAGGAAGTATGGATTGTAACAGATCAAATTATTTATTTCAACTAGGCTAAAAGTTCTTGTAATTACAAGAACTTTTAACCTTTAAAAAATTGGACAAAAATAGTTATGGTGCTACAGTCCCAATCACAGGACATAATAACTGCCAAAGTTTAGTAATTAATCCTCACCGAGCGAAACCTTTATGCAGTGGATGACCTAGGACTAACCGCACACTTCAAGTTTTCTCATTGGGTTCCCCAATTAGGATACACGTCCATGTGCGGTCAACCATAATTTGGTCGCATATAATAATACTAGCACTTTTCCCGCGACTTCGTCCGCGTGGGTTACGTACTTTCCTAATTCCCCCTTTTCACCCCCTTAAAGGTTAAATTTCCAAAAACCCCTTCTTAGTGCTCCCCTACATTAAAATAGAAAGCCGTGTGCAAAATTTCACATTCCTAGCCCCAGTAGTTTCGGCTGTACGTTGATATGTCAGTCAGTCAGTTCTCCTTTTATATATATAGATTACTAATGGAAAAAACTAGTTGGTCTAGTAGTTGCAAGAGCGATTTTTGAGAAAAACGTTTTGGGTTTAAAATAAAAAAAGAGTCGTCCCCTATTAGTGCCCCCGCGCATTTTTTATTCAAACAGTACTCTTGATAAAAAATCAATACAGTGCCATCTAGTTAAAATGTCATGAACTAACTGTTAATCAGAATTGCCATGTCATAAACAGTGTTAACAGACAAAATAATCTTCCTGCAAGATAATTTAATAACAGCGACATCTGTTATTATTCTAATAAAATACTCATCGTTCAAAAAACCAATAGATCACGCATTTCGGTGCGTTTCTAACCTGTTCGAGTAGCTTGGCGGCCTAAGGGCTTACACCTCTTCTAAAGAATCGTGGAATACCGAGTTCGAATCTGAATATAGGTGATTCTTTTTGTGACAATTTAAAAATTTGTCTTGTCATTATGAACTTCCTAGAGAATATAACATTCCGACGCCCTAGAACTATCTCGGAACCAAATGAAAGCAGGGAATTATTTTCACAAACATTGAATTGTACCACTAATAGTTTACCAGAAATGTCAGAAGACGAAGACGACAAGGAAATAAACATTCTTAGGAATGAGGTCAAAAACCTGAAGTCTCAATTAGAAAGTGCACACAAAGAAATAAAATTATTGAGTTCTCAAATAAGCACCTTAGAACAAAGAAATACAGTTTTAATTAAGGAAAATGAAACAGCTCAAAAAGATAACGGCAGCAGTACCATCAAGAAGAAGAAACAATTACCAAAGAAGGATAACATTTCCAGTACCATAAAAACGTCTAAAGGAATGCAGACCATTGAAATATTTGATAGCTGCACACCCACTGCAGAAATACCTGTTGGAACCTCAAAAAGCGGAACTACTCAAACTAAACCATCGCTACCTATTTTAAAACATAATATATGCATGTTAAGTAGTGAAACATCGAATAGACTGTACACATTATGTCAACGAACTGATCTAAGTAATTTTCAATTATGTCATTACCGTATGCCTACGTGTGGATTAAAGCAACTTTTAAATAACATTGACAAAAAAGTACAAAACTTCACGCACTCCGACTATTGTATAATTTATATTGGAGAAGAGGATTTTAGAAGAACGCATAATTATATAGAACTAGTTACCTTCATTCGCGAAAAAATACAGATATTAACCCACACTAATTTTATAATATGTCTACCAACTTTTAAATATATGGAAAATAAAAACATTATGTTCAATAGCAGAATAGATACTTTCAATAATTTAATTTATATGGATGTAGAGACTTATAAATATGCGTATATTTTGGATTCCAACTTAAACCTCCCTTATACTTACGAAACTTATAATTGGTATGGGAGCTTGAATAATAAAGGGTTGAGTATTGTTTTATCCGATCTGCAGAATATTGTTCTAGATTTAAACACAGCTAATTTGTCGTCAGTTGCTGGCTGTTCCCAAAAAACTGATGCACTTACTGATACTCAACTACATAATAATTCTCAGTTTTTTCTATAATCATTATCTATATATTCTTCACCAAAAAATAGCAGGACTTTTAAATAAATCTGATTTATTGACAGTTAAACTAGAAGAGCTTTTTGATAACGGAATGAATATAGATGTTGTCTGCATAACTGAGCATTTTGTCGAAACAGAATGTAAAAAATTACTACATATTCCTAATTATTGTCTCGCTGCTTTCTTCTCAAGAGTAACTAAACGAGGAGGAGCCTGTATTTTTGTTCGAGCAGGCCTACACTACAGGGAAATAACGGATATAGCAAAACATTCAGTGGTAGGTGCTATTGAATGTTGTGGCATAGAAATAATATCTCACGGTATCATAATTATATGTGTGTACAGAATACCTAAATATAACTATACTACATTCTATGAAATATTAGATAAAATATTGCGCAAAGTCTGTATTGCTACTAATAAAAAAATTATTTTGACCGGCGATTTCAACATTGACATACTCAAAAGAAATAATATTACACTTGAATTTGAATGTTTTCTCCGACAATACAATCTCAAACTTTCACTCAGTAAACCAACAAGATTAATCAGTAACTCTTGCATTGATAATTTTGCACATTCATACCAGCATGGATGGAAAGCGGATGTAATGGATTTAGTTCTGTCAGATCATACGTCACAACTGTTAAAAGTACCTATCAATAAAACATGTACACTAAAATTCTGGAGAACTAAAAAACAGGAGTTATCGGACATTAATTTGGCTAAATTCAAGGATCATCTGAAATGTTTATCTTTTTCGCAAGTTTATGAAGCTATGGACGCAAATGAATCGTATGACCGTTTCATAGATGAATTTTTATTATTATATCACTTGTGCTTTCCAGTTAAAACTATCACTATAAATACCAATAAGAAAACGAAATGGTTGTCTCGTGGAATTAAACTATGTAGTAAAAAACAGAGACAACTTCTTTGGGCATATAGGCTAAATCCTAATATAAAAAATAAAATTACTTTAAAAAAATATTCCGAGCTTTACAGGAGAATTATAAAACTAACCCAGAAAGCCCAAAATAATCATCACATAAATACTTCACAAAATAAGTCGAAAGCGGCTTGGCAAATAATAAATAAATCAAAACATAGTCTACCACAAGAACCAATTATATCTATTAAACATAATGACCTGACATTTTCTCACCCCCTTGACATTGCTAATGAATTTAATCAGTATTTTATTGAAGTCATTGAAAATAATATTCAAACAGATAATAATACATCATCTAATAAAAATCATCTAAGAGATAATCTTGCATCACAATCCCTATTCATGCTACCAGTCACATGTGATGATATAATAAAAATAATTAACAGTCTTAAAAATACAAGTACCGTTGGATATGATAACATATCAACCAAGGTGATTAAAGAAGTAAAGTACTTAATAGCGCCGCTACTTTCGCATATAATAAATTTGTGTATCTCTGATGGTATATTCCCAACTAGATTAAAAAAAGTAATAATTAAACCACTTTACAAAAAAGATAACAGGACTGATTTAAAAAATTATAGACCAATTGCAAAAATTCCTGTATTTTCAAAAATTATTGAGAAAGTAATATATAACTGCATCTATGCCTATTTTGAAAAATTCAAACTGTTCTGCAATGAACAAAAAGGATTCAGAAAGAATATCAATATTAATATGGCTCTATTTGATTTACTATCAAGTGTCTTGATGTCAGTCGATAAAAGAAATCGGGTATGTGCTATATACACTGATATGACGAAAGCATTTGATTTTGTAAATCATACAATTTTACTAGAAAAATTATATTGTTATGGTATTAGAGGCAATATCCATAAACTCATAAAATCCTACCTAAGTAATAGATGTCAATGTACAGAAATCTCTAGAATTTGCCCAGTTACTAAATTAGAAAAAACATATACCTCTGGAGCAAAGCAAATAAAATATGGTGTGCCTCAGGGCAGTGTTCTGGGACCCTTGTTATTTTTGATATATATTAATGACCTACCGAAAATGACAAGGCAAGAAATGGTACTATTTGCTGATGACAGCACGGCTATTATAAAATGCAATAATCCAAATAATTACCAACTTGACATTAATAATACTCTTAATAAAATAATTAATTGGCTTAATAATAACAATCTAGTGATTAACCTAAATAAAACCAAAGTGATGCACTTCCATCAGCGACTTGAAAATGCTCCAGTTGATATCACCTATGGTAATTCTAGAATAGAAGAAGCAAGCAATGCAAAATTTTTAGGTATTACTATAGACAACAAATTGACTTGGAAACCACACCTAGAAGAAATTTGCAAACGATTAAGCAAGTCAGCATACCTTCTATTTCAACTGTCAAAAAAAGTGAATATTGAGACACTATTAACCGCGTATCATGGACTAGTATCATCGGTTTTGCGATATGGTGTAATTTTCTGGGGACAGTCAACAAACCGAGAACTCGTGTTCAAAATGCAAAAGAGATGTGTACGGGCGATGTGTGGATTGAAAAAGACAGACAGTTGTATTCCATATTTTAAAAAATTTAATATTTTACCTCTCCCGGCTTTGTACATCTTCGAAACTTCATTATTCATTAAAAACAATTCCCATTTGTTCCAAAAACTAGCTACAGTAAAGAAAATGCCTGTACGCACTCAATACTTAAACACACTGAGCCATGTGAAATGTAGAACAGCATTGATGAAGAAAAGTTTCTTTGGTATTGCTCCTCGAGTCTATAACAAAATACCCGACGCAATTAAATGCTTGCCAGTAAAGAAGTTTAAAACTACCCTACACCAGCTGCTACTTCACAAATGCTATTATACATTGGACGAGTTCTTGAATGACAATTTTTAATTATTCCTAATTGTAAAAAATAATTTTAGAAATTTAATCGGTAACAATTTATTAATATTGTAATTACACATCTTTTTATTTTTTCTTTCATGTATAATAATTAGTCTTTAACTTACCCTTCTAACATAAATATTTGTATGTCATAACTGACAAAACATAGCGCACCTAAACCTATTTACCATAAGATCTTATTATGTAATACCTATGTTTGACAAATAAATGATTCTGATTCTGATTCTGATTCTTAGGCGGTCATCGCAGCCACGGTAGGTGCGATTCGACCACATTTTGTCCGTATCGAACATCACGTATGCACAAAACACGTGTGGCCGCTGCGACTAGTGCGCGCACACTGATCTCTTTCATACGAAATGGTGAATCTCGTTGGTCGCGGCGGTCAACTGGCCGCGTGTTGAGTCGCGATGTTTCTGCTGGCCGCGCGGCCAATACGTGGTCGCTGGCCGCTGGTCGCCTAGTGCGTGTACTTACATATGTCACGGAAGAATAGTTGGCCGCGCGACCTGGCCGCCTTAATGCGCGGGGGCACTTACACGGAACTTAAATATATTTGGCGAAATCTGAGTACCCCTCATTAAGTAAGTTATCCTAAAAAATACTCACATCACTCTGAGCGAAATCGATAAAGTTCTGAAGATCAGGGTCATCTCTATAGGCGTGGACTACTCGTTCCGTGAAGCTGAGCTCCACAAAGCCGTGCAGAGAGCGAGGGAACACGAACCCGCAGACTGCGCCCCCCATCTCCACCAGGAATAAGATGAGCAGACATAGGGAGTACTGTGAACAAAAATTATTAAAAATAAAGATTTTTTTTTGAAGAAAAAACATCAAATGAGTCCTCCCACCCTGGGCAGGAAGGGAGGGACTGTCAGACTTGTACTGTCTAAAAACCACGGTGTCGAAAAGACGCTGGCACCAACACCTTCATGATCCTGTTCTGCAAGTTCTTTCTGTTCAGATTCTACATCGTGTTCTCATTTTCTGTAATCTATACTTATAATAAATCTGTAGAGAGGCCAATTCTGTACATGAAATATATTTAAAAAATAACTATCAAGGGGTGATTAGGGATCGCTACTGATGCCTAAAATGCAATCAGTAAAATTTTTGCCTGTCTGTCTGTCTGTATGTTCATTATAGAAACAAAAACTTCTCGACGGATTTTAACGAAATTTGGTACAATTATTCTTCATACTCTTGGGCAGGTTATAGTATACTTTTCATCACGCTGCGATCAATAGGAGCAGAGCAGTGAAGGGAAATATTGGGAAAACGGGTGAAGTTACTCCATTTTTTAAGCTTCCGTCGCGTGTGCAGCCTTAATGGTTAAAGCTACATAGAAATCATGTATGACAGAAATGTTCTCCTTAAAATTATATAAAAATATTCCTTGACAGCATATGTCTATCTTTTATGGTTGACTCACAATAACACGTGAAACTCCACGCGGGCGAAGCCGCTGGCAAAAGCTAGTTTTACATAATTTTTTGTACCTATGTCTATTTGGATGAAATGACCACATCAATATTAGCTATGCGACGACTCATCCGAAGTTGCGAATGAGTCAACGCCTTGCATTTTTTGAAGGGTGACGTTTCATCCGAATTGTCACAAAGTCGTTTTTTATGCTCTGTAAAGATTAACAGGTATGTTTTTCCTCAAGCTCAATTAGTGCCGTTTATAAGTAATGATTACAGTAATAATTAAATTAAATTCCAAAAATAATAAGGATAATGTGCCTATTGTGGCGAATAAACCACAATAGGTACAAATGAATCAATGTTTTCGTCATAATTAATACGGTAACACTTCTAAAATAATTATTTGGATATACCGGCCATCTTTTTTTTTATCGTGGTAAAATCATCAAATGAGTCCTCCCACCCAGGGCAGGGCGGGAGGGACTGTCAGACTTGTACTGACTAAAATCCACGGTGTCCTTCAATAGCCCTTTACGTACCGGGGTCACGGTAATCCGTTAGTCCGGGGACCCCGACCTGACACTCTTTGAGGCGCGCGTGGAACACAACGCGGGCATGGTCCATGGTCGGACAGCGAGTCGCCCATTACTCGCTGCCCGCATGCCCGCGCCTACGGTGGCCGGAGATCGTCTGGCGACGTCCGACGCCGTGGGCGTCTAATACCGCCCATCTACGCTAATTATAAAGAGTAAAGATTTGATTGCTTGTTTGTATTAAATAGGCTCCGAAACTACTGGACCGATTTCAAAAATTCTTTCACCAGTTGAAAGCTGCTTTGTTCCCGTCCTGAGTGACATATGCAATAAGGGAGAACTGAGCGGGGGAAGTCGTTGGCAAAAGCCAGTAATTTATAAAAATCGTAAAAAAATCCTGTTTGTTGAATGGAAGCCCACCTTAAATGTTTTTTGTTTTACCTTGATGCGGACTCTAAGGAGCTATCTGTCAAATCGTAATAATTATCATTCATTCTTAGTTCGGGCTCGTTGTCAAAAAGTCTGTCACTAAAGCCAAAACTACGGGTTTCGTGTTTAGGCATTAGACACCCAGGTACAGGCGTGGTATTATGCAAGTATAAAAGAATACATTAGGGGAACAGTGTATAAGACGGGGACGCGATTTGCGCTTGCATTAACAAATGGTGTCCTGTTAACGCTTGCGCTACGTTAGTATTGTGTTAAGATTGCTTTAAATGTGTGATTTCTCATCATGCCTCGCGTCCCCGTCTAATACACTGTTCCCCTACATAGAAGTCACGGGAAAAAAATATGCAGGAAAAAAAATATAACCACAATGTTTTCGTTAGCAACATCCTCATAAATATGCGCTATGTGAGACGTGCTGATAACACCACGAGCTGCTACTGCACTGATAAGGGAGTGATAACACGACACTATTGTCATACAAATAAATAATACTGATGGTATTGTGGATTTGGCCTAGGAAAACACGTAAGGGGCCGTTCAAGTATTACGTAAGCACTTCTGGGGGGCGGGGGGTCTTTGCTTTGTTTATTTTGGATGACATGGGGGTTAGGGGAGTCTAGATGATGATTACGTCATCGGTAGTTATTTACTTTTTTACAATAATGGCAACCCTCACATTGTCTTTGATTGAAAACGAAACACTTTTTAGGAGATTCCCACAAATAATGCATACGTTTAGGTAAAAACAATAGATAAAATGTTTACGTAAGCATGGGGGGAGGGGGTTAAGAGCTTTGCTTACTTTTGCTGACAAGGGGGACGGGGGGGGTAAATAATTGTAATAAATCTGCTTACGTAATACTTGAACGGCCCCTAACGGCCCATCACGACTTTGGTCTAAGCGCGACGTGCGGCGCGAATAAGAGATTAGTTACTTTGTAAGTACGCGAAGTCGTCACTAGCGGCGCATCGTGACGCGTTACAAACATTTCTATAGATTTGAACTAACCGCCACCGCCCGCACTAAGTTACCGCTCGTAGCGGCAACGTCGTGAATGGGCCGTAAAGCCGTTGGTCTCGGCTGTCATTTTGTTAATCAGAAGCTCTAAAGTCTGACAATCTGTCTTACTATGGGGTATCGTATTACTAAGTTACTGGGTTATGAAGGTTGGTTAGGCAGACGCTCCATATAAAATACTGATAATTCAGCTGCATCTGGTTCGACTGAAATCCGACCCCAATATAGTTGGGAAAAGGCAGGTGAATGATGATGATATTTTGGAGTTCCTGGATGGAGCTGAAGTGACTGTCAGACTATCTTACTGATCAAAAGTCCACCCTATTCCTTCATTTGCCCTTTGCGTTCCAAGGCCTAGGTGTTCCAAGACGATCCGTATTTAACTTACATTAGCGTGTGGTGCAAACCATTAAGCAGAGCAAATTTATCCAAGGGCCAACATCGCAATCACGATAAATAAATCAGCTGTCACATACATTGATACTTTGATTTGGGTCAAGTAGATATTGCATTTATTTTGAAACCTTGGTTTAAACCTAGACTATCAAGTCCAGGCTTATATGCAAAACCACAGTTTAAATTTCTCCGTATTACAAAACTTAGATAACTTAATCTAAATGATTACTTACAAACTTGAGCAGACATGTATTCTCTCTGAGTGCGCCGACGCAGCCCGCAAAGCTGACTACGAAGACCACGGCGCCGAGGAGAGCGATCAGAAGACTAATGTTCAGTATTAAATCGTAAACGGTGTCCAGCTGAAACGAACAGACATTTTAGTATTTTCTATAGGTTTAAGATTACAGGGATACTCAATAAACATTAAATATTGATCATCCGGACTTAGTAACTAAATAGTAACAAGTGTTAGAACTGATGTCAACTTATTACTCATTCAAATTAAGTTAATTTTAGAATGACTGACACTACTGAAAAAGTCATAGAAGCGTTTGAAGTTCCAATGTAAACTGAACTTTGTTTGTAAGGATTAAAGTCGTATTTTACTAAGTCGCGAGTGTTGACTGCACAATGCGCAAATTAGGGCCGGGTTGCATCTGCGTTAAAAGGACGTTATGTCATAAACGCACTGGTGGTTATTTAACAGATGTCAGTATATAATGTAAGTGAAAAGAGTATCTTTGTTTTCACTGTAGGTATGCTTTTAAAGCAACATTTTAAGAAATATTGGTTGGAGTTGTAGGCTTCTTTTCTGATGAAAAGAAGCCTATGCCGGCTGATATGATGATGATTCATCATATCAGCTGTAAGACGTCCACTGCTGAACATAGACCTCCCCTATAGACTTCCAATGGGGCCGGTTGGAAGCGGCTTGCATCTAGCGTGATCATAAGATCGTCTGGACACTTTGTGGGTGGACGTCCTACGCAGCGCTTGCTGGTGATAGTCTCCAATCGAGAACCTTACGGCCCCATCGACCATCAGTTCTGCGTGCTACATGGCCTGCCCACTGGGAAAAGGCTTCTTTTAAAGGTTGAAAACCAAATGAGCAGTCCTCCCACTCTGGGTGGAGAAGAAGGAACTGTTCGATTCGTACTGAATAAAAACCACACTGTTCCTTAAAATGCCCTCTGCATTCCCGCCACTCCGGATAGAATTTGGGCGTGTCAGGCCCCGTCAGTTTTTGACAGCTTCTTGAGGCGCGACGACGATTCGGGCCTTGTACTTGATCAGACGGCGAGCTATCCATTACTCGCCGTCCACAATTCTTACTTTGGTCAGAAATCACCCGCTATCCACGACATCCCGGGCCCCAGAATGTGAGCTTCATATCATGAAACTTGTAGCTAGGATTTTAACTAAGTGTATTGTAAAAAAAAGGAGGTTTGGGTAATTTGTATCAAAGAATA
This sequence comes from Agrotis puta, assembly GCA_943136025.2. NCBI lineage: Eukaryota > Metazoa > Arthropoda > Insecta > Lepidoptera > Noctuidae > Agrotis > Agrotis puta. The sequence goes on along the minus strand of OW964190.2, from coordinate 3,018,697 downwards.
ATATTATTAAACCAGAGCTAGCATAAACCACTGAGATATCATTTTCCCTGTTCTCCACAAAAACAAAGAAAATAATCAAATTTATAATTTGACCTTTACTGAAGTCAATCTCAGTGATATCAGCGGTTTGTACTAAACATGGCGGATAAGACTGATCCCACATCCGTTATAAGTATGACTTTTTAAATTGTGATTAATACAAATGACTAGTCTTTTTCTGATGATTCAGAGGAACGGGCTGTCAGACTACCGCCTAAAACAACCTAGTCCTTCACATACTCTTTGCTTTCTAAGGCTGTGGTAAGTTGTTTAATCATTCCAGCAATGTCATGAAAATTCTTACTTGTGCCATGATCAAATTAAAAAAGTAATCTTACTTTTATTAGTCCTGTAGCTTGCCATTTATCAATAAAGGCATAAAGTCCTACTGCGATCAGCAATCCTCCCAATAACTGAAAAAGAAAATAAACAAAATTAAATATAAATTACACAGGGTTAATTTTTCAACTGTGTGAATGGTTATATCTGAAACTATAGTGAATCTTGATAAATACTGAAAGGAGTCTCGAGGCCAATATTAACGAAAACTAAAACTGCATCACGAGATTTTAAAAAATAAACAATAATCCTGGCCAGGAATGAAACCAGCTGATTTTGGAAAAAAGAATAATAGCCTGTATTATAACACCATTTGATTGTCTCGCTAATAAGAATCAAATTCTAGGAAGAATTACTATACAACAAACATCTGGACCAAAGTGGATAATCTTTTACATGTCCCACAACAAAACTTTTAAAAACTTTCGTATTTAAGAATGTTTTCAGATAATGTAGCAGGTTTGTTGAAGAATCCGTGTGAAACCAATAGCAACACAAAATACAAGAAAAAAATTGTCACGAAAATGTCTGAGAACAAAAAATAGCAAAGATTTGTAATCTACCAACCTATCTGGGAACAGCATGCTGGGAGTTAAGTTTTACTTAAACCAAAATTCAATAATTCTCTGATTGAGGCAAGTTTAGTTTAGCACAAAAAAAAATAAACCATAGCAGAACGATTATTCTGAAATAATTTAATAAATGAAAAACGTTTTCCTGTGTGATTAATTTTACAGGGAAAATTAAGCTTTTAATGAATTAATTGTATACGATTTACCGGTTATATTCTAACTACTAGTAACTTTGTAACTGTTTTGTTGATGAGCAATTTGTGAGTTCTATATTTTCTTCTCTTTTCATACCTCAAGATAAAGTATTGAGTTACTATGAGAAGGTCTATAAACTAAACTAATATGTCTAGACGGAGAGGACCTATATGGACTAACCCACAGGAAAAATATACATTTCAATATTAAAATAATGACATCACAGTTGACAACTTTTCTAAGAATTGTAAAGTGATGCATACAGATTTTTTTTTTATAACTATATTAGGTTTCCTGTTATCCAACATCAGGTATTGATCTCACGATTATTATGACTACACTCGAAATGTTTACGAGTATCTTTTGTCTCTCAGATTTCAGTGCTAAAATTACAGCTATTTTATTTGTTCAAATATCCAACAATAGTCAGCTTTTATCACATTATCGCCACAAAGGCCGGAACAAAAGAGGACGGATGCGGTCGAGAAGCAAACGAAACTGTATGGCAGAATTCCCATGCCTACATGCAACATCGAAAACAATGATTCACACACAAACAATGATGAATGAAATCTCTCAATTCAGACTCTCTAACATTGAAAATAAGCTGAATTTCTATTAGTATCTACAAGTAAATTATAATACTTTTAATAAATTATTGCTGAAACAAGAAATAACTTACCCAGAATATAAAATTCAATACAAAAATCATGTATTTCACACATCCGCTCACATACGTGAAGTTGGGTCCTCGGCGGCGATGCATTTTGATTTAATTCGACATAAAAAGTCACAATTTAAAACAATACACAGCACACTGTTTATTTTTGTTGTTAATATTAATTACCTATCTTTTAATAAACTCAACATTATTGGCGAATGAGTAATCAACGACCTCCTCCGATTGTTCTACTGTCACTTCTGACCATAGAGAAGATAGAAGATTAGTCGGACATTGACATTTTGCACAGACAATAAAAACAATCTATTTTTTAAGTTATGGCCTCGTATTTGAAATATTTATGGAAAACGTGTTTATAAAAAAATCGTTATGACAATTATAAGACGCTGTTTCACTGATGCACACGAAGGGACTACACACGTCTGACTGTATCCATTGCCACCCACAGACATACTAAGCCTAAATTGACGTCATCGGTACAATATAGGCGCCTAGAAATAACTCAAGTCTGTACACGGTCCACGCCATGTACACCATGAGAACGCGGTACACGGCTTGTACCACAAGAGTGACCTCACGTAGACTCACATCGGCAAACACATTAATTCACGAAGCTGGAATGCGCCGACGAATAAAATCAAAGAAGTACACTTCATTCAATACATTAACCTACCGTCCTACTCATAGACTTAAAGCATGGACTAAACAGTAGCTACCGATGTACTCTTTACAAAGACAGGAAAACAATTATTTGCTTAAGGATATAGTTATTTTCCTCTCTTTCTAGAGGGGCCAATTTTATCTGTCAGTTGGCTAGGGAAAGCATAGTCCATCCTTTCAAGTCTATGCTCCTACCCAAAAGAAAAAATAATTAATAGGTTTTTAACTTTAACACTATTGCAAAAAGTTCATGTTGGATTGGGAAAATTTTACAGTTTGGGGTAGGTTGAAGTGTTGGCGTCTGTATCTTCCCATATAATTAAAAATTAAAATATTTCGAATTACTTACATCATCGTGAGAAAACCTGGATTGTATACATATTGAATTATAAGTCCAAAATTCATGTAAGAGGCCTGTGGTATCCAGAGGCGGCTTAATCAACTCTGACACCAGAGGGACACATCCTCACACGCAAAAGGAAGAAAGATTTCCATATTTGTTATTGGCAATTTAGACAAATAGCTTTTTTCTGTTAGCCTTGTAGGATTTTTATGTGGCTTCTGGATTTTTACTCATCTAATATGATTGTTGATTCCACCCTAAACAAATAGAGAACTCAATAAAGGTTATCAGGTCAGTCGGATTCAAAGAGCTGTCAGCAATCTGACGGGGGACGGGGAAGACCAAAGACTGCCGGGGTCGCGGGACTGTCAACAGGTAATCGTGAACTTGGAACCTAAAAGGCCATTGAAGAAACACCCTGGATTTAAGTCAATATTAGTTTGATAGTACCTCCCGTACCCTGAGTAGAAGGATTCATTCGATGACTTTATCACGATAAAAAAAAGGTCGATCGGTACAAATGACTCTTCAACATCACTTTATTGACTTAAACAATATTTCTATACGATGTATCTTGTTCCGGTGTGTATAAGCTTATAGGGGAAAAGAGTTGCAAGAGCATATTCATATTTTTATGATGGTTGGGCTTTAAACACTTTTAGTTTGCACACTTCATGAACAGCTGTCAAAAATACAAAAATGGCTACCATTCAGTATGGGTTGGTTTTCGACCTCACATGTGAAATAATTTTATTGACAGAATTGAGCAAGCTAACTCCCCTGTAAGTTCACAAGACCGGAGCTGAGCACACTGGCTAAAATCACAATAAATAAACAGTCTTCAGTGTCCCTCATCGATGGTCATGGTCATAGATTCAGGTTCATATTCGTAGTCAACGCAGCGGTTCTTGATGATGTGTTTGTACACAAACGCGGACTTTCTGGGAGTGCGTGTGCGTGCGGGGTCCTCGAAGTCCACATGGTAGAGGCCGAAACAGGCTCTGTGAAATATAAAAATAATTATTTGACTATAATTTAAAAAACAAGGATTAGTCTCGGAATTTGTCTATGAATTTCTCCTGTATCATTGGTGCGTTAACAACCATCTAGGATGGGTAGCGTTTTCTTTTCATTATGCTGGTAGCACACCTCCGCTGCGAAACCATAATAAGGTACCTACCTAACAACGAAACAATCCGCCCGATTTGTCACTTATAGTGCTCACGCAACTCTAGCAAACTTGCCAGTTCTAATGCACAGATTTAACTAGAGTCTTCTGTGCTTAAGTATGTTAAGTCGTTCTTGTAGCATGAAATCTGTGATGGCACTCTAACCACTGGTTTAATCTAGGTCCTCTTGGCAGTTTGATGTTACAAAATACGAATCAAATCGATACACTCACATGTAACCCTCAAGCCACTCCATGTTATCCAACAAACTCCATGCCATATACCCCTTGAGGTTCACTCCATCATCCAAGGCGTTCAGCATGCTCTCCATGGAAGCTCTGTAGTACGTGATCCTGTCATCATCTATCAGGCCACTGTCAGGTAACGTGGACCAGCCGTTCTCAGTGATGTAAATGACTGGGTTGTTGTATTTTTCCTTCAGGTGGGTTAAAGCGTGGTAAATGCTGTCTGGGGCCAACTGAAAGGTAAAAAGAAAGTATTTGATAAAAACAAAAATGGAACTGATTTTCTAATCAGAAACCAACGGACGTAACAAAAGACTATCGCTAGAATTTACAATAACCCCTTTTTTGGTTGCTGTAAATATGCCACAACATTAATTCCCCACGAAAAAAAGGTGCTACAAATGGCAAAAGGTTTTTGTTTTTTTTAATTTTGATTATTGTAAATTCACCCCATTTCTTTTTCCCGCACGGATAGCAGAACAATTAAATTAAAGAAATCCAGCACAAAACTACCGAAAACGAGGACACAATGTGGAATATGAACAGAAAGTACTAGGAGAAGAGGATCAATTTTTTTTTTGTGGGGAATTAATTTTGTGGCGAATTTACAAAAAAACAGCTTTTTTAGGTTTGACGTGCCGCGGTAAAAGAGTTCATGGAAGAAGTTACCCAGTAGTTTTACTGATACTGATACTGCTAACCTACATCATCCTACTGCAGGGCAAAGGCCTCTCCTCATGGCTTCCAGTTTTCACGATCCAGGGCCAACGAAGACCACTGGTTTTTAACAAGCTCGTCCCGCCAGAAGTTTATTTTTTTACTATTTACAATGGCTTTGTTATTGGCCTTAATCTAGCCCAGAAGTAAAGATGAAAGAATACTTAGAGGGACGGGAATTACTGCGTACTGACAAAACACAGTAAAAACTATTTGGTGCCGGACTCCGAAAAGATGACGGTAACGAGCCAAGCAGCACTGGTGAGGCTTATCACTCCCAGTGAGATCGCTGAGCCGTCACCACAAATTATTGGTTAGCCTGTGGTGCTTTTGCCCGGGGTGGACCACTTGGATATGGATCACCCACCCCACGAATGTTGGACAGTTGAGGGTAAGAAGAAATATATCATAATAAGACACGAGTCATCTCTAATCTTGACAACATAATATTTCAATTCCAAGATCAAGTATATTTATTATCTCATCGGCAACATCAGTTTGTCAAGAAGTCAGATAATAAGAGAACTCAAGACAGATATTATGTAAGAGATAAAAGTATTCAAAAATATAAATAGCGGCTTCACCCGCTAGAACTTAAAAATGATCCCATGTGAATCTAAAATCGGGACAAAATCCCATGTGTTCACCCCGGTCATCCACAGCATCCCAATCCGTTCAGTCTTTGCGTTAAAGAGTTACAAACATCCATCCATCCTCTAGACTTTCGCATTTATAATATTAGTAAGTACCTATAACATAATTTTAAAAAACGAACAATAGGAAAAAACACTTACTGAAAGCCAAGGTGAGGCAGATTTAGGCCAGTTTTCATCCCAATAATAGCCAACATCAACATCATCCGACATAGAAGGTACACTAAACTCTTGTTTATGGTCCGTTGCAGACACCAGAACAGTGGTGTAGTGGTTCACGCCGAAGAAGTCGTAGGTTCCTCTGACGAAGGCCTTCTCTTCTTCAGTGAACTCCGGAAGACGAGAGCGGGAGAAGCCTTGCTCGGCACTTTTTGCTGCGATTTTGTCTGAAAGTTCCTTTGGCCAACCCCCTTCAGCCGAGAAGATGGGTTGGGCGTAAATGCCCCACTAGAAAGACAAAATTGCGTATAAAAAAAGAAATGAAACGGAAGGGTTTGATAGACTACTGATCTACAGCATGTATCAGTCTTGTACATTCATTTAAGGATGTGGTGTACCCCATTAATTGAATCACTTTCAGTATGAGACTCACTTGGGGTGCTAAGACAGGAAACCTCCACGTGCGCCCGTGGACTGGGGTTCCTTCTCGGATAAGTCCGGGGGGAAGATCAGTTTTTCGGGCCGGTGCACCCTGGGATGCGGGCAAAAACTCTTCCTTAGGCACTGTGTGCCTAAGGGGTCTCTTTGCCCGTATGCGAATAGCCTGTCGGGTGGACGCTCCAACGCGTGTCCCTCTGAATAGCAGACGGCACAGCGGCGGAGCGGGCTTGCGGACGGTGAGTAATGGGTAAGCTCGCCGTCCAACCAAGGACCAAGCCCGGGTCGGTGGCGCGTCGTGTTTAACGCGTCACCACGATCTCGATATCCGGACCTTATTTCAAATAATACTAATATTTAGAGATTTTACATAGTCATTACAGTTATTCAGAAGCTGCAACAGAAAGTCTAACAACCAGTCTTACCAAAAGATATCATAAACCCAGTTACTGGTTTGTGGGGGTCATAAGCACAGTTAAGCACTCCGTGTAAAATACTGATATTCAACAACATCGATGGTTGATTGGCAGCTGATCCTAACATACTTGGGAAAAAAGGTAGATTAAAGTAAGTAACCAGCTTGTAACTGTTGCAAATGCTTCTCATCCGGCATGGTCTAACCCAAAGGAATAATTTATGTTCTGAACAAAGGCAACCACAACATTTATGGCTCTCTCACCTGAGATTGGCGCATAATTTCAGCAGCTATCTGATCCTCAGCAGAATCAGTTTCTGGTGTAAACCAGTTAACACTAATCGTGATACCACTCTGTCCGTTCTGCGTCGGCCTGAACTCCTTGTCATACAAGTGGTAGGCCTTGGCGTGGGCTACCACCAGGTTCTTGGCACACAAGTAAACACCCACGCCAGCAGTATTCAGGTAGGGAGCCTTGTTCAAGTCCTCAAGACCTTCAAAGCAGATTTCTCTTGGCTCGTTGAAAGTGATGAACATCTTGACTCTGTCACCGAAATTCTCGAACACAACCCTTGCGTAGTCTTCAAACCAATCAGTGAACAGAGGGTTCATGAAACCTCCTAGTTCTTGCAGTTTTTGAGGCAGATCCCAGTGGTATAGCGTAGCCAACGGAGTGATGTTGTATTTTAGCATTTCGTCGATTAAATTGTTGTAGTACGCGATGCCGGCTGGGTTGATCTCGTTAGCCATGCCAGTAGGCAGGATCCGAGGCCAGGAGAGAGAGAACCTATAAGCGTCTAGGCCTAACTCCCTTATCATCTCGACATCACGCTTGTAGTTGTGGTAGGAGTCGGCAGCGATGTCGCCGTTACTCAGGTCTTGCACGACAGTGGGGTTAGTGTGGACCAGGTGGTCCCAGATGCTTTCGCCCTTGCCTGAAAATTTGAAGAAAAATATTGTGATACTACTATTACTACATTTACACTGCATCATTATTATCAAGCGGTATCGTATAACCCAGGGTAACGGAGGTCAAATGAGAAAAGTGAGTTTTCTGATAAAAACAGGTAAGGTTTTTTGATGTCAGGACACTTTTTAATAGTACATAGCAAGATTCTGAAGTCATAAGTCATGTTTCGTGAAATTTAAAAGTTATTGTTATAAGATAGATTGTTATATTAATATAGTTGGATAAGAGAAGCACAGAACCGAGAGATATGGCATAAAAAGGGGGAGTCCTATACCCAGCAGTGGGTGATCCCGGGCTGATGATGATGAAAAGTTATTGGAAAAAGTGCCATAAATTATGGTATGTACTATCACGGACACTCCCGCCTGACCACCACTAAGCTCATTTTTGCTTGCACTTACAATATAGAAACGCTCTCAAGCCCCGCCCCGTTTCCTTTGTGTAGAAATATGAATGAAATACAATGCCGATCGGCTGAGCGCACTGACGACGCACGCCAAACGAGTTTTTTTTTTAAACTGGTATTTGAATTATAAAAATATTTTAACTTAAACTGGCCTGCGTTACTGATGATAAGTATGTGAATGTGTTTTTTTTTTAAACTTTGTTGAAACTGGCTTACGTTACGTTATGTGTTTGCGTGTGTCGGAAATTCGGAATTCACCAATTTCTGTAATTATCTTTAATGTATTAAAGTAATCTTATAAAATCCTATAATATTGACAGGCAATAGGTAACCTTTTTTTTAGCGTTGTAAAATCGTCAAATGAGTCCTCCCACCCAGGGCAGAGCGGGAGGGACTGTCAGACTCATACTGACTAAAATCCACGGTGTCCTTCAATAGCCCTTTACGTTCCGGGGTTAAGGTAATTCGTGAGTCCCGCGACCCCCCGGCAGCCTTTGGCCCTCTGGGGGGCCCCGTCATTTTGCTGACACTCTTTGAGGTGCGCGTGGAAAACAACGCGCCATCGACCCGGGCTTGGTCCATGATCGGACAGCGAGTTGCCCATTACTCACTATCCGCATGCCCGGGCCTACGGTGGCCGGAGATCGTCTGCCGACGTCTGTCGCCGTGGGCGTCTACCACTGCGGCTAGGATGTGGGGAGGACGCTGTCCTCTGCCTCACGCAGCCCACCTCCTCCTTCGCGAGCATGACTGCTTCGCAGAAGGAGGCGACCGCTTCCCATTAGTCTCGCCCTAATTTTACATAAAGTAAATAAAACAAACAGATATTCGTTAAATATTTATTAGGTTCAATAAAGGAACTGAATCAGTAAAAATAGGTTAAACTCTGATGTTATTTATGTGTAGATAATAAAACTGCGGCTTGGGCCCGATTTTTTTGTCGTATTATAGACATATTATAGAACAAAGCATGTTCTTATTTCGGCATGGAATTTGACACAAAGAAAATAGTTACGCAAACAAAGGGCGGGCGCCTTTTGTTTATATTTTTTTGCAAAAAAATTAAAACCACAAACATAATAGATAATGCGCTTTGTTATTACTCTTTAAACTTTTTTGGCAAGGATTAAAATTCCTTTGATGCCTTCTGCTATTTCTAATTGCTTTGTTATACTAAGGTAAAAAATAGAAAGTTCGGATTTGTCCGAGATATTAATTTCATTTTCCATTTAAACTAATCAGAAGCTCATTCGAGATAGATACGAATGATCTTTTTTTTCTATTGGCATTAAAAAATATAAGACTTATAATTTAGTTTCTTTCTGTTTGGACACAACAAGCAAAGTTGTAGTGCGTAAACAGAATAATAATATGAATTACATTACAATTCGTAAAATGGTCACAAAGTGACAATCCATAATATTAATTGCGTTTGTAACTATTTTAAGAATGTTATTAACGTGATTCAAAGTAGTATCCAATAAATTCTGCTAAAGCGCTCATCTTATCCCTTGGGTATCATCTATAGCTACGTATAACGAAGACTCGGGAGGCAGGTTGTGGGCTGACGTAGAAATAATAATTGTTTGACCCATATGCTAGGTCGTGCTTGGCACCATAAGTTTTAAACAAAATTATGATATTAACTACTGAAATACCTAATAACTAATGAATTACTTATAAGATACAGTGGCAAAGATTGTTCTTTGAAAATCAACAACAGACATAAAAAAGCGTGTTAAAAAAACAGATGAGATATTAGTGCGTGACTTGGCGAGAAAAAGGAAAATAAGTATTTGAGTTCGCGAAGTAATATTCTATTTGTTTCTAGTATAATCATATTTATCAAATACTTTTACTCTTTATATAACGAGCTAAATAGTTTTTAATTATTTACACAAGATGATAATTATTTGCATGAAACACTTTAAATCGTTTGTATTAAAAAAAAAACATTGAAAATAACAAAATGTATCATAATAATAATTATTACCTTTGATACATAAAAATCTACAATATACAGTAACGTTTAGGCAATCAAAGGTCAGGTAAACAGAGCAATGGTCAATATTCAAAAGGTCCGGTGAGCGCGCCAAACTTCGCGCGTAAAATTCGCAAAAAAGTGTACAGGACACGTCAGTAACCTGCGTAGAGCAGATTGCAACTAATAACGTTGACTCTTTCCTAATAGGCCGAGACTGTAAGGGGGCGTGGCTCGGCGCCGCCGCATGATTTAAGCGAAAAAATTTTTAACTGGTCAGGCGGAAAAGTCCGCGATAGTACCTACTGTTATTAAAGCACTTTTGTAGTAATGATACATTACCTAGAAGTAACTAAACACCATTATTTAATTGTTGTAAAATTGACAGCAATTTTATTCTTGTTGCCAATTTATTTAAAAAGTGATGGGATTTTCATGAGTAAGGACTCAAATAGTCATAAATTTTACGTAGACCAAGTTTGGGCTCTGATGTACAACTATTTTTACTGCAAATAGCGTCTTCTATCACCCTGTTTCGTTTGATCCACGATTGTTTGACCACCCTATATAGATATACAGGAATCTTACCATCTTCGTTCCACCCTCCCTCTATCTGGTAGGCAGCAGTAGCTGCTCCGAAGATGAAGTCATCTGGGAACCTTCGCTGCTGCCTCACGACTGTGCCTTGGCAGGCTACCACCAACAAACTACAAGAACCAATTTTTTATTGAAGAAAGATTTCTCAATAATCATTTATAAAAAGAAAGAAAGTAAGGAAAGGGTATTGACACACACAGAACAGAACAAACCAAATTATATAAAGAAGACAGCAAAGGAAACAAAATTATGTAAAAGAAAAACCAAAAATAAACAAAATTAGTGCTGTGCGAGGCCAATGGCTCCTATCTCAGCATGTGCTTTTTTTTTTTTTTTTTTTTTTTTTTATCGTGGTAAAATCATCAAATGAGTCCTCCCACCCAGGGCAGGGCGGGAGGGACTGTCAGACTTGTACTGACTAAAATCCACGGTGTCCTTCAATAGCCCTCTACGTACCGGGGTCACGGTAATCCCTTGGTCCCGCGATCCCGGCAGGCTTTGGCCCTCAACAGGCCCCGTCACTATGCTGACACTCTTTGAGGCGCGCGTGGAACACAACGCGCCGTCGACCCGGGCATGGTCCATGGTCGGACAGCGAGTCGCCCATTACTCGCTGCCCGCATGCCCGCGCCTACGGTGGCCGGAGATCGTCTGGCGACGTCCGACGCCGTGGGCGTCTACCACTGCGGCTGGGGTGGAGGGAGGACGCTGTCCTCTCCCTCAGGCGGCCCGCCTCCTCCTTCACGAGCATGACTGCTTCGCAGAAGGAGGCGACCGCTTCCCACTCCGTCTCGCCCCGCAGCATGGCCTCGACCAATGCCGGGCGCGAGAGGTCTCCGCCTATCGCCGTCGTGAGGACACGGCGGTGCTCTGCCCAAGCGGGGCAGTCCTGCACCGTATGCTCCACCGTGTCCTCCGGACGATCCTCGCAGTGGTGACACCCAGGCGTTTCTTCCCTCCCTATCAGACACAGGAACCTCCCGAAACTTCCGTGTCCGGTGAGGACCTGCGTCATGCGGTAGGTCAGGACGCCGTGACGCCTATCCAGCCACTCCTCAAAGAGGGGTCTTACCGCCGCGATTGCGGCGTGCCCGATCTCAGCATGTGCTGAGACATTTTTAATATTGTCACAGCGCTTTCTAAGGAATAGGTATTGCTGTCGTAGTCAGAAGCTCTAAAGTCTGACAACCAGTCTTACCATGGGGTATCGTATTACCCAGTTACTGGGCTGTGGAGGTCCGACAGGCAGTCGCTCCATGTAAAGTACTGATATCCAGCTGTATCTGGTTTGACTGGAAGCCGACCCCAATATAGCTGGGAGAAGGCTAAGCAGATGAGGTATTGCCGCTTCGCCCGCATATGTGTTGAAAATTGTCCCACAGGAACGTAATACTGGGATGAAAGGTATGTTAAAAAGTGTTATTCCAGACTATTCAGTACTAGTAACTCATCCTCATCATCTTCCTGCCCTCATCCCATTTTACTTGTGGTCGGCGCAACACGTTTTATATTCGATTCTCCCCTGTCAGTCGTCGCAGTATCATTTACTTCTTTTTCTTTCATATCATTTCATAGACAATCCATCCATCTTTTCGTTGGCCTTCCTCTCCATCCATCAACATTCATACTCATTACTCTTTTAGTCACATGAGTGTCTTCCCTCCTCATCACATGTCCATACCAAGACAGACGGTTCTCTTTAATTTTTTCTGTAACAGGCGCCTTTCAAACTTCCCCTTATAAACTCATTGGACTAGAGAACTATTAACTAGCAGGTGCTAAAGCTGCCTACCGGGGTCGCGGGACTAACGAATATCATGACCCTGGAACGTAAAGGGCTATTGAACCGTGGATTTTAGTCAGTACGAATCTGATAGTCCCTCTTGCCCTCCACCTCCACCAGTTCTTTCCATCCGTTCGTGAGCGGCTGGCTAGGACGTGGCTGGAGGTGGATCACTGTGTTGCCCAATTTCTCACGGGACATGGTAACTTTAAAAGTAAATTATTTTCCTTCAAGCTTGTTCCCTCGCCTTTTTGTCAATGTTCGACATCTGACTGTGAATATGAACAATCAGCACATCATATTCTATGGGAGTGTATTCTTTGGCAGAACGAACGTAATATTATGTTGAACACTGTTCAGACTACATCTGGAGTCATTTACTACTCGGACCTTGTTGAAACTCGAACAAACTTCCGTGCGTTCAAGCGTTTTTGCCATACCTATTATTGGAATCAAATTTAGCAGCTCTCAATTTAGGACCCATTAAGATTAGTAGTCATTTTACCCGTGGTGCTAGGCAACTGGGCTTCTCCCAGTTGTAATGTCCCTTTGTGCCTATTGGCCTTGTTTTGTTCTGTCTCCTGCTTGCAGGGAGGGAAGTGGAAACATATATTTTTTCCTACTCCTCCACTATTCTTTTCTGATTAATTTCGTTGCAGGATCCAAGACAGGTAAATTCATTCTCCGGGACACGTCGAGCTTCATTGTCTCGGCCCTTTTCTGGTTGGTTGCCACTGTTGATTCTGGCGCACAGGAGTTGCAGTGGTTAGGGAATATTAAAAAAAAATGGTTTGTCCCATGTTAAAAAAAAAGTCCCTCCTGCCCTGCCCTGGGTGGTGGGATTCATTTGATGATATTACCACGCTAAAAACACGTGGTTCTTTTTGAAGGCGGTTACAATTTTTTTTTTGAAAAAGTTTTTTATTTTACTCTTTTTAGTTTAAATATTCAACCCAAATTCTTGCCAAAAACATAATTTTCTTCTGCACTAGAATTTTGTAATCCATAGCACTGGTAATAACATCCCTCATTTACACAATAAGCTAATAAAATTCCCTATCTCAAAAACTACTGAACCGATTTTGATGAAACTTGCAGTATTCCCTAAGTTGAACGATACCTAGCACAAAAAAGAAAAGAATTATTTAAATCGAACGTATAGTTCCGGAGATATGCGAACAATGAATCAGTCGGTGCCTACTCCTTACTGTTAAGGAGTTGTGCCTTCCATCATCAGCTCAGTTACATAAGATGATGATTACCATACGCAAGTACTTAAATTACTTCATAAGATTTACGAAAAACGATAGGTGGGCCTATAAAATTTTTTGAGGGTTGCCCTCGATTTCTCCAAAATCCAATCATCAGATCCTGATTTGGTGACAATGGGACCACACGGGAAGCACCAGCTATCAAACAAAAAAAGAATCATGATAATCGGTTCACCCAGTCGGTCGTTATGAGATATCAAACATAAAAAAAAAAAATGTCGAATTGATAACCTCCTCCGTTTTTTGAAGTCGATTAAAAAGCGTACAGGGAGCGGGTAGCTACTTAGTTTCATACTATGTAGAGAATATGAAAAAGAAAATAAAAATAAATCATCTTTACATACCTTAAAACTAGTAACTTCATCTCGACGGTACCACTCGTCTGTCAATGCACCGTGGTTATCGTGAACGATGTTGATGTAACATCGTTCTCTTTATCTCAGAATCGGACCACTTCAACTATTTGAGATCAATGGGATCTGCGAAGATTACAACGTCTATATCGCTATCTGCAGATAAGTTCAACTTGCAATTGTTAAAAAAAACAATGAGGAAGGACTTAATTAATTATCAACCTTCCCGCTGCGAGCCGTGACATTGCGCGAAGTGGCGAGCGGTAAAACCAAATTTGCACACATCGTTCTCACATAATGTACCATCTGATGATGAATGATCTAACAAAAGTTCCATATTCGCATGGTTATCTATTATTAAGAATAACCCTTCTTTAATAAAAATCTAACCATAGTAATTAAAATCATATAAAGTTGTTCTCTCACTGGTCTGTAATACAACTGTTCTATTCAGATACGAACATTCATTCGAACTCAAATAAATTGAGATAGATTTGTGTGAGGATATAACAACTAGTGTCAGAGTCAAATATGCTACCTCTGGAAACCTTGCATGTCTTTAGACTTTAATTGTTCTAAAAAGTTCAGATTTCTTCTCGATATTTTCTTTCAGTGTCTATGATATCCAAAGAAAAGTTATAAAGTACATCTTTTGCATCGAAACGGTGGAGCATACGGTGCAGGACCCCGCTTGGGCAGAGCACCGCCGTGTCCTCACGACGGTGATTGGCAGATACCTCTCGTGCCCGGCATTGGTCGAGGCCATGCTGCGGGGCAAGACGGAGTGGGAAGCGGTCGCCTCCTTTTGCGAAGCAGTCATGCTCGCGAAGGAGGAGGCGAGCCGCGTGAGGGGGAGGACAGCGTCCTCCCTCCACCCCAGCCGCAGTGGTGGACGCCCACGGCGTCGGACGTCGCAAGACGATCTCTGGCCACTGTAGGCGCGGGCATGCGGGCGGCGAGTAATGGGCGACTCGCTGTCCGACCATGGACCGCGCCCGGGTCGATGGCGCGTTGTGTTCCACGCGCGCCTCAAGGAGTGTCAGCATAATGCCCGTCATTATGCTGACACTCCTTGAGGCGCGCGTAGAGGGCCATAGCCTGTCGGGGTCGCGGGACTTTTCCATTACCGTAACCCCGGTACGTAAAGGGCTAGTGAAGGACACCGTGGATTTTAGTCAGTACAAGTCTGACAGTCCCTCCTGCCCTGCCCTGGGTGGATTTACTCATTTGATGATTTTACCACGATAAAAAAAAGAAAAAAAAGGTACTGTCCCAGGAACTCACAAACCTTTTCCCAGTACAAGATATGAGACATCACGTTATTTTTATACTTAGGAGAATGATAATGATACAAATACAATAATATAAATTGACATAATGAATGTCCATTTGTTTGACAGGCCTGTTGGTCTAGTGGTTAGTGACCCTGACTGCTATGCCGGAGGTCGTGGGTTCGATTCCCACCCAGGACAAATGTTTGTGTGATGAGCACGATCATTTGTTCTGTGTCTGGGTGTAATTTATCTATAATATGTATGTATATTTAGAAATATATGTATAAGTATGTTTATCAGTTGTCTAGTATCCATAACACAAGCTCTGCTTAGCTTGGGACTAGATGGCGTTGTGTGATAGTTGTGGAATATTTATTTGTAGTGTTTTAAATTCTCTGACTCCCGATTGAAGGTGATGACTCGTTTCTAAGAAAATACAAATCTTAGATTGTTGCTTTTCAGCCGAATGCGATCCGGTAAGAGGGTGCCTTTATTTTTATTTATGTAACTGTAACATATTTAATATATGATCGAATTATTAAATATTGTTATTTGCTATTGTGCAATGAGTTAGTAAAAACATAATTATACAAGGTGAAATATTATAAGTAATAAGGAAACTATACAGACATGATGAATAGTGTACGAGATACGAGTACCTTAAGGTTTTGTCGACATAAGAATAGACAGAATGTATAAAGATTTGGAACTCCTACGCAACCTGAGAATACAGTAAAAATATTTTGACACCGGGCTCCGACGGGATTGGTGGTTGTGGGAGGAGGCGGATTACGTCACCGAGAGGAGATCTTGTACCTCACGACCCAGGAGCCGCGGGTGACGCCCAGTGTGTTGGACATCACGTGGCCATTTCCAGCCACCGTAGGCGCAGGCATTGAGTTTCAAACTCCGGGGTCGTAGGACCGTCTTAAAAGTACACTGGGGCTTTGAAACGCAAAGTGCAACCGCTGGAACAGGGTGGATTTTTCGTCAGTAAGAGTCTGACAGTCCCTTAGAGGACTCTTTTGATGATTTTACCATCAAAAAATAAATGCTTTATTAGGTCATTCACACTGAAAACTGGTTTTCGTTAATAGGTGCTAACCGCATCGCAATCACAACGTTGCGTAGACGCAACGACACATTCATTCTGCATTGTACTGAGGCATGGTTGCGTTGTGGTACGTGTGATAAACGCTACACATCAGTAAGTTGAAGTTTTCCTCGTTGAGATAAAAGGATTACATTATGTAACACTGTTCTGTACTAGATGGTATTTATCGCCGAATGGTTGAACGGCATTATCGAAATGAAGTTACTGGCGTTAAGGTATGTCAATTGTTTTTTTTTTCTATAACTACAGACGCGGCGCTAGTGTCTGTGTTCATCTGCTTAGCCTTTTACTACTAACTATAATGGGGTCGGCTTTCAGTCAAACCCAGATGCAGATGAATATCACTATTTTACATGGAGCGACTGCTTATCGGACCTCCACAGCCTAGTAACTGGGTAATACGATACCCTATGGTAAGACAGATTGTCAGACTTTAGAGCTTCTGACTAAGTAACGACTGTCAAAGATCTAAGAATGACAGCCGGGACCAACAGCTTTACGTATTTTCCGAGGCACGGCGGAACAGATGGTCACCCATCCACAGACCAACCTCGGCAAGCGCGGCTTTACCCGAATGATCGGCCTGTGCGGCTGTAATTATTGTAACACGAGCTCCTCCAGTGTCTATGTCATTACATCAAATTGCATTAAGAACCGTAGTAGTACGAATTTCCGCATGCCTTCTGTAGTGCGCGCACTCTGCTGCCATCTGCATTTTACTTACCATTCATTGTTACTGTTTTTTTCTCATAAAAGAAAGGTGAATTATCGAAGAAGAGGTCGAACTCTTATCAGCAAAAATCCTACTGTTTCTAATACCATCAGTTCTCTTTGAGCCCGTTTTTAGGCCATGTTGAGTTGTTGACAGCATCATTAAACTTCAAATTTTAATAAGTCCCTCAGTAATGCCTTTGTCAAACAGACAGGCGAAAGCGAAGCGTTTCCGAAGTGATACCGAACCGAAGCGAGACGTCAGTCCGATAGTTCTGTCACGCTATCGGATCGGTTTCACTTTTCTATGTGACTTTTGATAATCTAACTGATGGACTGATTAGATTTTTCCAGTCAATACTCTAGTAAGTATTCGTCACAAACTCACGAATAAGCCATTTTCTTTTTCCAGTTTGTTGGTGGCAGCATGTCATTACTCTACCGTGAGGCAGCAGCGAAGGTTCCCGGATGACTTCCTCTTCGGAGCAGCCACCGCGTCCTATCAGATAGAAGGAGGATGGAATGAAGATGGTGAGCTCCCTATGGTTGTTCTAAAAATTCAATTTTTTTATCGAAGTTTTCTGACGATTCTTTATTTGTTTTTTTTTTGGATTTCTTCTGTATCGTGAGTACGTTTACAAACATTATAAACATTACAGATCCGGAACAACTACTTGTAGATTTTAAAAATATTTTCGGGAATTGAATCCGCAACACGCAGCGCAGCAATCCAATCACTCAGCCACTGCGACAATCGAGCCATCGAAATTAAAAATTATTCGTTTCATTGTGTAGCAAATCATGTTTAATAAAAAATACTTTTTCCATGTTTTCAGGCAAAGGTGACAGTATTTGGGACCACCTAGTCCATACCAATCCGGCAGCTGTTCAAGACTTGAGTAACGGAGACATCGCTGCCGACTCCTATCACAACTACAAGCGTGATGTCGAGATGATGAGGGAGTTGGGCCTGGATGCTTACCGGTTCTCCATAGCCTGGACTAGGATCCTACCGACAGGCATGGTCAATGAGATCAACCCAGCTGGCATCGCGTACTACAACAACTTAATCGACGAAATGTTGAAATACAACATTACACCAATGCTGACGATGTACCACTGGGATCTGCCCCAGAAACTTCAAGAACTAGGAGGTTTCATGAATCCTCTGTTCAGCGATTGGTTTGAAGACGACGCCAAGGTTGTGTTCGAAAATTTCGGAGACAGAGTCAAAATGTTCATTACATTCAACGAGCCAAGAGAAATCTGCTTTGAAGGTCTTGAATACATGAACAAGGCCCCTTATCTAAATATATCTGGTGTGGGTGTTTACTTGTGTACCAAGAACCTGGTGGTAGCCCACGCTAAGGCCTACCATCTGTATGACAAGGAGTTCAGGCCAAAGCAGAAGGGTCAGTGCGGAATCACGATTAATGTTAACTGGTGGGCTCCAGACACCGACACTCCTAAAGACGAGTTAGCTGCTGAACTTATGCGACAATCCCAGGTAGATAGCCATGGTTTTTATGATTTTCATTATATATCCCGCTGAAGACCTCATTTAAAGTGAATTGCTTGAAGGGATACTCGTTTGACACTTGTTGACTTCGTGCCGCAAGAAAAAAAAAAGAAAAAGCACATTTAGTTATTCCCAATTATTTTTCAGTGGGGTCTATACGCTGAACCCATCTTCTCAGCCGAAGGAGGTTGGCCAAAAGAGCTCTCAGATAAAATCGCTGCGAAGAGTGCCGAGCAAGGATTCCGGCGCTCCCGTCTTCCTGAGTTTACTGATGAAGAGAAGGTCTTCGTCAGAGGAACCTACGACTTCTTCGGCGTGAACCACTACACCACTGTCTTGATATCAGCGACGAAGCACAAAGAAGTGTATGCTGTTCCCTCTTTGCTGGATGATACTGATGTTGGTTACTATTGGCACGAAGACTGGCCTAAATCTGCGTCACCATGGCTTTCGGTAAGTTTTTTTATAGGGGTTTTAGCATTTGATGGAACAATTTTTATTTCTTCGAGCCAATGGTGCCCCTATTCTGGACAAAGGCTTACAAAGACCCCAGGGCATGCAGATGGCGAGTACTGGGTGACTCGCTGTCCGATCATGGAGCTGTCAGCAATCTGAAGGGGTCGCGGGACTGTCTCATAAGAGAACCGTGAACCTGGAACGTAAAGGGTTATTAAAAAATCACCATGGATTTTAGTCAGTGCGAGTCTGATAGTCCCTCCCGTCCAGCCCTAGATAGGAGGACTCATTTGATGATTTTACCACAATCAAAAAAAAAAAAACATCTAATTCTCTTTCCAGTTGGCACCAGACAGCATCTACCACGCTTTAACCCACCTGAAGGAAAAATACAACAACCCAGTAATCTACATCACTGAGAACGGCTGGTCCACGTTACCTGACAGTGGCCTGATAGATGATGACAGGATCACGTACTACAGAGCTTCCATGGAGAGCATGCTGAACGCCTTGGATGATGGAGTGAACCTCAAGGGGTATATGGCATGGAGTTTGTTGGATAACATGGAGTGGCTTGAGGGTTACATGTGAGTGATTCAATTTGATTCCTATTTTGTAACATCAAACTGCCAAGAGGACCTAGATTAGTCCAGTGGTTAGAGTGCCATCAAAGTTTTTCATGGTATAACAACGACTTAACATACTTAAGCACAGAAGACTCTAGTTAAATCTGTGCATTAGAACAGGCAAGTTTGCTAGAGTTGCGTGAGCACTACAAGTGACAAATCGGGCGGATTGTTTCGTGGTTAGGTACCTTATTATGGTTTCGCAGCGGAGGTGTGCTACCAGCATAATGAAAAGAAAAAGCTACCTACCCTAGATGGTTGTTAACGCACCAATGATACAGGAGAAATTCACAGAGAAATTCCGAGACTAAATCCTTGTTTTTTAAATTATAGTCAAATAATTATTTCTATATTTCACAGAGCCTGTTTCGGTCTGTACCACGTGGACTACGAAGACCCCGCACGCACACGCACTCCCAGAAAGTCCGCGTTTGTGTACAAGCACATCATCAAGAACCGCTACGTTGACTACGAATATGAACCTGAGTCTATGACCATGACCATCGATGAGGGACACTGAAGACTGTACTAATTTTGTCCTTTACTTTCCTAAAATAATTCGAACGCTAAAATATATGCCTTGATTGTGGTTTTGTTTTTAATTAAAGCGCGTTATTGACTACGATTATGTGGATTTAAATATAGATGGCACTAAAATAAGCTAGTTTTGTATTGAAGAAACAAAATGGTCCGTTAATTGCAACTACCATAAGAAAGAAAGAAAGAAAAGTGCGTTTATTGGCATTAAACAAATTTAAAACCTAGGCAAAACAAAAAAAAATAACAGAGATATTAGAATGCCAAAAGGGCCTCACAGCATTATGAGAATGAATGAATGAATGAGCATATTCAAGATGGTGCCACCAAGTGTTCCATCAGATGCTGATTTTCAGCTGTAGCCTACGAGTGTGAGCAACAATCTCAAGTCGTTACCTCGTCCCTGATGCAATATTCCTGTTATGCCATTCTTTATTAGAAATCTCATCGCTGGATTTTTTTTTTAGTCCCACCCAGGGCAGGGCGGTAGGGACTGTCAGACTTATGGCGTATTTTCATTGGTCATTAACTTGTTCGATAAACAGCAAACGGGGAGACCTCGCAGGCGAAATTTACAAGTCGATACGTGTTCGTTATACCGTCCGCAGTGATATCCCGCTTGCTTTATGCCGACCGTAATATCAAAAATAAAAATGAAATTCATCGGTCGATATATAGCTTGCAGGTCTGCCACTCTTGTCAATAAATGGCGACGAACATGAAGGTTTACCTACACCCCGCACGCGAGCTATCGACTAATGAAAACGGTTCCCCGAATGCGGGCCCTGTGGCTGTGCCCTGAATGCTTTCCAGACATGAACGCATGCCACAACCGTAATAACAATTTCATTAGTTGGGCATGCAACTAATGAAATTGCGCCATTAACGGTACGGACTAAAATCCATGGTGTTCTTCAATAGCCCTTACGTTCAGGGGTCACGGTAATTCATTAGACCCACGAGCAATCGCTGGATTCGACGATGTACTCTTCGATAAGGCAGCTTTAAGATCATCCGATCGTGCAGCGCGAGCTTTGAGCGCTAGTGTTGCTGTCAGTAAGTTAATGAATAGCAAACTTTAGTCCCAACGTGACATCAGCGCTGCAGCTGGCGTGGCGCTGTATTTATAGACAATAGTACTGTTGTCTGCTTACCAACATCAAGAACAAAGATAAATAAATCATAAGCCTAGGCTGTTGTATCTACCGATTTAAGATAAAAAACAGACACTTATGATTAAATCAGTCTTTTTCATACGAACACATCCAAGTGGTCCACTTATCTTGAAACTTTTCCTATACACGTATTCTATATAGGTCACGTAAAACTGTAAAGAATTCCGTAGGTTTTAAATTTTTAACAAGCAAGTGCGTATTACTGAAGTCGCAGTGGACGAGCTAACATGATCATCATCAGCTAGAAGACGTCCACTGCTGAATAAAGGCATTCCCATACCGAAACATCGATCGACAATCCGTCACTTTCATCCATTGGTTGCCCGCAACTCCCACGACGTCGTCGGTCCACCCAGTGACAGGTTTGCCCACGCTGCGTCTTCCGATTCGTAATCGCCACTCGAGAGCTTTCCCATCGATTATATTAGTTCTATGAGCGATGTGGTCTGATGTGGCCTTAAGAGCTATTTATGGTAACCTAAAATTAAAGCCATCAATTTGTAATCCAACCTATCTTGATAATTATTTCGAACCCTGCCATGTACGCATACTTCCATTTTTGTGTTTATTATTTTTTGTCGTGTATCTGCTATGTTTATTTTCAAATGGTTTCGAATGCCTGAGTCTGTAATGATAACTATCTACTACGAGTAACTAGTACGCGCGTGGAACCCTAAAGATTTAGCAATGCCATTTCTTACGCAATGCTATCAGAATTTACTGTTTTGATATATTAATAAATACAAACATACCTACATAAAACAAGATGTTGGGTATTCTGCATTGTGATACATTTATTATATCCGAACCTACATTACATTTTAACACTATTGGCGCCACGATCCTAATTTTGTCTCCTCTGAAAGTCCATGAACCATTTTTTTTTTGTTTTGTCATAATGCTTTCAATATAATTATGTTTATAACATTTATATATGTTGTTTAATGTAATCTAGCGTACCAACAAAGTTAACATAAGTGAGAGCTTGGTCTCAACCGCGAATTGTATCAACTTGAATTTCATCTACGATCTATGTAGATGGATCAAGCAAGGTCATCTTTGTTGGGACGCTGGATTACATCCGATTGGAGCATGCTCTATACTTCACAACTGATGTTTTTAATGAAGACTCTAGACTAGAAGCTAGGGACATTACAGAGTTCCAACAGTAATGTTTGATATGTCTAAAGCATTTGTCTCTGTCTCTGTTCTCATTCTGCTCGAAAAAATGGAATCCGTTGACATACACGTGTACTGGAAATATTTCTCCTGTAGCCACTCCTTTCCTACCTTTCAGAGCGACCTCAGTGTGTTAAAATTGGAAACTACACTGGCCCACAAACGACACTAATTTCGGCGTACCGCTAGTAGTGTTCTGCGACCCACACTCTGTCTCTTGTAAAAAATCTTTTTATTAATTTGGTTGAATAGTGAAACCAAAATTATTAAGTCCAGTTTTTTTTTACGTTTTAAAATCATCACATGAGTCCTCCCACCCATGGCAGAGCGGGAGGGACTGTCAGACTCGTACTGACTAAAAATCCACGGTGTCCTTCAATAGCCCTTTACGTACCGGGGTCACGGTAATTCGTGAGTCCCGCGACCAAAATTATTAACTTTGTGAAAACTATAGCGCGATAAAACTCGACGCTAACACCATCTATCGAGCACTGAGAATGCCTATCTAATTAACATTCATTGCGATAAGATTTAATAATATTTCCATACCTACTCAATTCCACAAGTGTATCTTGTCTATTCGAATAAAAATCCATAAATTTGCAGAATCAAACAAAATAAAAGTCAGCAGTAGTCAGCAGTAAACACTTGAAGTGGTCCTATTCAAAAGATTCAAGATTAGATGTGACAGGTTATGCTAAGATACCCCACGGTATATAAAATGAAAAGTGAATATATCAGCCGGTTAGTGCTTCTATAATATCGCTGATATGAAGCTACTAGTGGTCCTAAGGTAAGAAATTTATTTATATCGTCTTAAATTTTCCTTATTACTTAGAATAATGTCAGTCAAAAAACGACCATAATTCATTAAATTTTGTAGTGCAGAAAGCAATTATGTATTTTATTGTAATATAGTAACAATAAAATACATAATTGCTTAATTATAATTACAATAAAATACATAATGTATTTTATTGTAATATAATTACAATAAAATACATAATTGCTTTCTGCAGCCCTTCTTAATTTCATTTTCATTCGTCCACAGTGAAATCAACTACTCCGAGGATCCTATTTCTTTATTTTAAGTTGTTGCCATTTTGTCGCAGTTTGGCGGTAGCAGCCTGTCAAGGCTCAGTTGTGAGGCAGCAGCGAAGGTTCCCGGATGACTTCCTCTTCGGGACAGCTACTGCTTCCTACCAAATCGAGGGAGGATGGAATGAAGATGGTAAGATTACAAAATACCTATTGATAGAATTTACACATTTAGAACAAATGACATTTATTGATAAATACTAATAAAGGTAAAAAAAATGAAAGAAGAAAAGCTGCTTGTAGGTTCTGATCTTCAATTTGAAGAAATTTTGATTTGATTTGCAATTTGAAGGTCACAACATAAATAAAACATTTGAACTTTATCTGTGCGTCGCGTTATCTAAAACGAACGTGACCTAGAACTTAGAATAGAGTCAATCGGAAACGATAATGAACATAACCAGATTAAACTCATCTTTAATGTATTTTCCAGGCAAAGGCGAAAACATTTGGGATTATATGGTGCACAACAACCCTACTGTCATCCGAGGTGAGACCAACGGCGATGTTGCTGCTGACTCTTACCACAACTACAAGCGTGATGTGGAGATGATGAGGGAGTTAGGCCTAGATGCTTACCGGTTCTCTCTTTCCTGGTCTCGGATCCTGCCTACAGGCATGGCCAATGAGGTCAACCCAGCTGGCATTGAGTTCTACAACAACTACATCAATGAGATGTTGAAATACAACATAACTCCATTGATAACTCTATACCACTGGGATCTGCCCCAAAAACTTCAAGAATTAGGAGGATTTACAAACCCTCTAATCGCTGACTGGTTTGAAGACTACGCAAGGGTTGTTTTCGAGAATTTCGGTGACAGGGTCAAGCTATTCATCACTTTCAACGAACCTAGAGAAATCTGTTATGAAGGTTATGGAGCCGCAACTAAGGCACCAATCCTGAACTCCACAGCTGTGGGTACTTACTTGTGTGCCAAACACTTGGTCACCGCTCATGCTAAAGCTTACAAAGTATACGATCAAGAATTCAGGGCGACTCAGGGAGGACACTGCGGTATCACAATCAGTGTGAACTGGTTTGGTCCAGCTACGGACACTCCTGAGGATGAATATGCTGCTGAAATTAGGAGACAAGGAGAGGTATTGTAACCATTTTTCTCTCGGCTCCTATTTAAATTCTAATTTGCATTCAAGACATTAATCATGTTTTCTAAACACAGTGGGGAATCTACGCTCATCCCATCTTCTCCGCCGAAGGAGGTTTCCCGCAAGAGTTAGCACAGAGAATTGCTGAAAACAGCGCCAAGCAAGGCTATGCCCGCTCCCGTTTGCCCGAATTTACTGAGGAAGAGAAAGCATTCGTCAGAGGAACTTCAGATTTCTTTGGCGTGAACCATTATACTGCGTACCTGGTATCGGCTACAGAGCGCAAATCCGCGGTCCCTGTGCCGTCTCTGCCGGACGACATGGATAACGCGTCTTTCTCTGATGATGACTGGCTTAAATCTGCGTCAGCTTGGTTGACCGTAAGTAATTTACTTTAATCTTAAAGTCAATTTTAGTCACTTCACTTCTTTTGAAACCGATCTTTGCCAACTCCGAAAGTTTTCGAAGAATTAAAAGAGTGTTATTTGATGAGAACATAAGTCTTTCCAAATACTTCCAAATGTAATGTAATCAAATGTTCCCTTTTTTCCAGTTGGCGCCAAACAGCATCTACAAAGCTTTCAGCCACTTGCGAGAGAAGTACAACGACCCAGTCTTCTACCTTACTGAGAACGGCTGGTCGACTTGGGAGGGCAAAGACCTGATTGATGATGACAGGATTCAGTACTACAGGGCTTCGATGGAGAGCTTGCTGAACTGTTTGGATGATGGCATCAAGCTGAAGGGTTACATGGCGTGGAGTTTGATGGATAACTTCGAATGGATGGAGGGATATATGTAAGATTTCGTTTTTTTATGCCATTATGACGACAAACAAGCATATGTCTCAATATTTTATTTTCTTTCTCAGTGAGCGTTTCGGCCTATACGAGGTTGACTTCGAGGACCCCGCACGCACACGCACTCCCAGAAAGTCCGCGTTTGTGTACAAGCACATCATCAAGAACCGCTACGTCGACTACGACTATGAACCTGAATCTATGACCATGACCATCGATGAGGGACACTGAAGTTCCATCGATATCTGGTTTTGTTTTTGTTTTGTTAATTAAAAGTATTTTGCTGTAAAGTAAAACGTTTTTTTATCACCTTAGGAGCAACCTGCTCCAGCTTTACATAAGTAGCAGCGTAAAGGTCAAACATAGCGGATTAGTGCCAAACGGCCAGCTTTGCTATTCTCAATAAGAAATTACATCCCTGGACTTCACGATGTGCTCTTGAACTTTGAGATCGACCAATCGCGAAGCTCGAGCGCTCACCGTTCGCGCCGCACTATTAGATAGGTTACGTGGCGTGAGCGCTGCGGCCGCGTCTACAGAAGTTGAGAATAGCACTGCAGCACTGGGTCTCGAGTGAATCTAGGGCTTCCCACGTTATATAATACACTCTTTAAGTATCACTATTTGATAACAGTTAATGAAAAATGCATGTTATGACATGATTCATGAACTACTCGTTAATAAAACAAATAATACAGTTACTGCACCGCACCAGTATTAAGGTCGAAATTACTGTCAGCTTCAAAATTCAGCCGCTGAATATTTGGTGCAAACACTAGCCGATTATTTGATATTCAACCAAATCACTATTCTGGTTGTTCTCAGTGATAAGACCAATCCATGTAAATGCACAATCCAAGAGTCTATTTTTTAGGGAAAGTATTAGGATTGTTGACGGCACAATCAATTGGCGCCACAATCAATTGGCGCAGAGGCTGAGCGATTGGACTGTTGCGCTGCGTGTCGCGGGTTCGATTCCCACAGGGAGGAAAAATATTTGTATGATCTACGACTATTTGTTCCAGATCTAGGCATTTGTGTATGTGAGTTTATATATTTGTAAACGTACTCCTGTATCGTACAGGAGAAATTCCTGGTGTAACGTTTTTTTTTAAATAAAATAATATAATAAATGGTTGCAACCACTTATTATTTACCTTACAGTATTTGAACGCGGTGTTTATTCACGACCTGGTGACCTACCAAAAGAATAATTCCAGGGTCGGAAATAGATGGCGCTAGACGACTTGTACACTCTCTCTCTTTCCCACACTGGAATTACGATCGCTTTAAAGACGTAATGGTAGACCACCTGAATTACATTTTAGATAAAATCTCACTGTTTCGCGTGTCAAAATTATCAGTTGATTCATCTTTATCTATTTTTTTATCTTTCAAGCGAACTATGAAGAAATGTTTCATGAAATGTTCATAACGATTCCGTATACAGAATGCTTCTTTTTAGTTCCAAAAGAGATTCCGGTAATAGATTATTAGAAATATTCATCAACTGTGAGGTGTTCATAAGAAGTGAAACAGACAAATCAATTTTAGTGCCCCGTTTGAGATTGGGGCATGAAGAATCATTTCATTAGGTATATGGGAAGAAAAAACATCGAGACAGACGATAAGTATTTTCAGAAAGACAAAACTACATTAAAACTTTCCAAACTAACTAGTAATCCATATCCTCTTGTTTAAATGAGGAGAAGTAGTACTTTTAGAAAACTGGAGATTTGTAATAGTACCACTTATTCAATGGAGCAAGTGAAGACTGCGCATACGCAAACATAGCCTGAGACGCCCTGCGGCAAGACGGATCGATGATTTTAAAAAGGCGGCTGGAAGTGGATGGATGCAGACGAACTATCCAGAACTGAGATGGTTGGCGTTCTTTGGTCGTCATCTGCTGGACGTAAAACTTCCAGCATATCCCATCTTACATCCAGCAGATGACGAGAAGTGAAAAAATTTCCAATTGACTGAACCCTAAAAAGGCGCCTTTAGTGGATTCATATTAAGCATTGCGATAAATTATTTTCAATTTTTACGAATTTTATCGCAATTTGTATTGTGATACATATATTATTGCCAAAGTGGCCTTTAAGACGAATAGGCGAACAATGGAAATATTTTCAATAAAGTCATGGGTGGTATTACCACATTAAGATAAAAATAATCTTGAAAATATTACATAAGCAATAGCATCGCCGAGGGCATCACAAGTCTATCTCAAATCGACATCGACCGTATTGAAATGTACATTGAACTTATAGAAATAAGATAAAACCAACAAGAAAACATAGATAGTACAGAGTTTAAGATATCCCTTCAGATAAAAGTGTCCGTTTATATAAATTGTATAATAATAAATTTGTTTAGTGGTTCAAAGTGCTGACATGAAGCTGTGTGTAGTCTTAAGGTACGAATAACAATAAAAAACTATTACCTCATAATAGATATGTCCGACCGAATCTTTGGACTCACGTTTGGCGTTAAAATGTCACCTTCACCCAGTCTTTCGGTATCACCATCGTTCGCAAAGATTTCTAGTAAGTACCGCACTGTATCAAATGGTCGAGAACGCGATAGAAGAGATGTTTACTTATTTAATTCTTTAGTTGTTACAAGTTGACTTTTTAGAAGTATCGAAGTCCGAGGCACAGGCGTTACAGTACGCCCGGGCGCCCTGCGGTCTCTCCGTCTGCATACCGGCCCATTGTGCTGCTCCATGAGGTAGGGAATATCTGTGAAGCATGCATTGACAGACCGCCTCATCAGGCACCTAGTAGAGCGGGACTTGTGCGGGGGTTACCGTATAGAACGCTCGATAGTGGACGCCATGATGCGTGTGAGCCCTCACGACGATGCGGTATCGCGGGGTAGTGTCATCTTGTCAGTATCTATTGATATCGCCAAGGCCTTTAATACCCTGCCCTGCGGTTGCAACAAAGAGACACTCCGGTATCACCGGATGGGCATCTACCTCAGTCGTATAGCCAATGCCTATTTGACGGACGGGGCCCTCATCTACGGGAAGAGAGGAATCAGCGAGAGTTATCGTGCGGTGTATCACAGGGTTCGGTTTTGGTGCCGCTCCTGTGCTACTTACATCGGATACAACAAGGTCCTATAGAACAGAACAACAAGACCTTAGAGGCGTAACCTGACTGTGACTCTAAGTCGCTGGATAGTTCTGAAAATCCCGGATTTCTATTTAAATATTCAGGGATGGTACTTCTATTCTAATAAATTACAGTAATTAAAAAGCATTAGGATACCAAAAAGTATGTCTTGATTGACGCAGTTTGGTGGTGGCAACTTGCCACGCCTCCGCCGTGAGACAGCAGCGAAGGTTTCCGGATGAATTCATCTTCGGAGCAGCCACCGCATCCTACCAGATAGAAGGAGCGTGGAATGAAGACGGTGAGTCAATGTTAACCCTCTACTGGCACCGTAAAGGCGAACACAACTGGCATCGTAGGTTCGATTTCGACTGAAAGAAAATCTGTAATAACTAGTAAACCATGGCATGTATTTTACAGGGTTTAATTCTTAAACGTGAGGTGAGTGAGTGATTACTACGTGAGTTTATGAATAGGGGATAGGTTGGGCTCTACAATAATGATCTTGTCCAAGACCACACCACAGACTGCAAATCGAGAGCAGCGGGTTTTTACTACTATTTGTAATATTGACACTGTTTTATATATTTAAATAGTGTATTTTTTTAGGCAAAGGCGAAAATATTTGGGACTACATGACCCATACCAACCCGACCGTAATCAGAGACAGGACCAACGGCGACGTCGCTGCTGACTCCTATTACAACTACAAGCGTGATGTAGAGATGATGAGGGAATTAGGCCTGGATGCTTACCGGTTCTCTATCTCCTGGCCTCGGATCCTGCCTACAGGCATGGCCAATGAGATCAACCCAGCTGGCATTGAGTTCTATAACAACTACATCAATGAGATGTTGAAGTACAACATTACTCCAATGGCCACTCTATACCACTGGGATCTGCCCCAAAAGCTGCAAGAACTAGGTGGACTTGCCAACCCTCTGTTCACCCATTGGTTTGAGGACTACGCTAGGGTTGTGTTCGAAAATTTCGGCGATAGAGTCAAGATGTTCATTACTTTCAACGAGCCATATCAAATATGTTACCAAGGCTACGGAGCGGATGTAAAAGCTCCAATTCTAAATTCAACTGCCGTAGGAACCTATTTATGTGCAAAGAACTTGGTGTTGGCCCACGCCAAGGCCTACCACTTGTATGACAAAGAGTTCAGGCCAACGCAGAAGGGGCAATGCGGTATCACGATAAGTGTGAACTGGTACGGTGCAGCCACTGACTCTGCCGAAGATCAGCTAGCTGCTGAAATAAAGAGACAAGGCGAGGTAATACAAGAACAATACTTTTAAAACGTGTTTTTCAAATTCCAGTCCTAATAATTATGTTGTCTTTTCCAGTGGGGGATTTACGCGCATCCAATCTTCTCGTCAGACGGAGGTTTCCCAAAGGAGTTTTCTGACAGAATTGCTGATAAGAGCGCTCAGCAAGGTTACTCCCGCTCACGGTTGCCAGAGTTTACTGATGAAGAAAATGCTTTTGTTCGAGGAGCTTCTGATTTTTTCGGCGTCAACCATTACACTGCACGATTGATATCAGCGACGGAGCATAAAGCTGTGTTTACTGTGCCTTCCTTTTTTGATGATATGGATGTTGGAGACTTTGTGCTTGATGACTGGCCTACATCCGCTTCGTCTTGGCTTACAGTAAGACTGATCCTCCTATACTCTCCGTCCCTTTTTGTCTTTTTTAAGTAACTTTTGCTGCAAACCCTTGTTTCTTTCCATAATTTCTAAAGTATGTGAAGTTGAGACTGCTATTTAAACAATTTTTTCTTTCAGTTAGCTCCTAATAGCATTTACAACGTCTTAACTCATCTGAAGGAAAAATACAACAATCCAATTTTCTACATCACTGAGAACGGATGGTCTTCAGACCCTGACAGTGGCCTGATAGATGACGACAGGGTCACCTACTACAGAGCTTCCATGGAGAGCATGCTGAACGCCTTGGATGATGGAGTGAACCTCAAGGGGTATATGGCGTGGAGTCTGATGGATAACTTTGAGTGGATGCAGGGTTATCAGTAAGTCTGTTTATTCGATAAGTATAATAACTTTTACCTTGCTTAATGTATTCATATTTTGTATTTTTTCTGCAGAGAGCGTTTCGGCCTCTACCACGTTGATTTCGAAGATCCCTCGCGCACACGCACTCCCAGAAAGTCCGCGTTTGTGTACAAGAACATCATCAAGAACCGCTACGTTGACTACGAATATGAACCTGAATCTATGACCATGACCATCGATGAGGGACACTGAAGTTCCATCGATATCTGATAAATTGTGACGTTCATTAAAAGTATTTGCTGTAAAGTAAAAAAATCTTTTTATTAACCAACTTATTTCGCATCTGCTACGACACCGTTCAAAGAAATCCATAGGGCAATGGGAAGCAATCACCTCTTTGTGTGGAGTCGTAATGCCAGTAATGGCGGAATGCTTGAGTGAGAGAGAGAAAATCCTCCTGCTCACGCCCTGGCCTTTGCGAGAAACGTCTAGGGCGTCGAAGATCGTAAAACGTTTACCTGCCACAGTAGGCTCGAGATTGCGATTGGCGAGAAATTGGTAGATGGTTAGCACCGGCCTAGTACAGTCATAAGGCAGAATAATGCTAAAATGGACCAAATAATGCTGGTCACGGAATGAACCACTCTTGGTGCTTTGTGTTCCACTCGTGCATCAAGAAGCTGTCAGCAATCTGACGGGGCCCAATAGGGCCAAATGTCTACCGAGGTCACGGGAATGTATTCTTCGCTTGCCATCAAGCGCGATAGTTGTCAAACGTGAGCCTACTGCTATATGTATAAAAAAGTCAGTAAGAAGAAAAGCAAATAAAAGGAAGGGGTTTGAGGCAGTACGAGTCTATCAGTCCCTTTAGTGACACTCGGTGAGAGGAGTCATATGATGATTTCCTACAAAAAAATATGGAGATACTTCATAATAATACCTTTTCATCAACATTACTATTACCTACCTATGACAGCTGTGTATTTTTGATACGTTGTTGACATAAACAATATCAACATGTCAAAATAATCTGTTTATCCATTCTTATCAAAGATGTTATCCTCCCCGCGAGGCATGAAAGAATAAAGAGTGAAAACAAAAATATTGCACCGGTTCCGTATTATTTTACAACGTAGTTTTCCCCTTCGGTAACATTGAATTTTGTTTTTAACCGACTCCAAAAAAAAGTAGAAGATAGAGATTATTCCAATTGCACAGTTGCCTTTTATTAAATAAGAAAAAGTGCAACTGATCCCCATGCAAAGTTTCGAAGTTCATCCGAAATAAATCAATGTGCAACTGGTCCCTGAGCCCAGTTTGGAGTTGCCCCCTTTCCCGAAATATCATACCATAACGGGAATCCTTTATTCGTCGCAATGTTTTCATAATACTAAAAATATAATACAATTAAAAAAAAAAGTTTATTTTGAAGGTAGGATAGGTACTAAAACGACTCCAATAGGTACAAAAGTCAACTAATAATTCTGAAAACGAAATCTTTTTTGTTCGTCATAATTGTTTTAAATGATTAAAGTATTACAAATCCATATTTAAAAGAGCTTTGCCTTATCTTTTGTCGTGGTGAGAAAATTTAAGGATAGTAGACGCAGAAAACCAAAAAGAATGTCCGTAGAAACGGCAGGCATCTAGCAATGCGGACTGAAATAATGATGAAGTGATACAGTCAAACAATTTCGTACTGAACCCTTTTTTTTAGCGTGGCAAAATCATCAAATGAGTCCTCCCGCCCTGGGTGGGGCGGAAGGGACTGTCAGACTCTTACTGACTAAAATCCACCCGTGTTTTTTCGGATGCCCTTTACGTTTCGGGGCCGCGGTATCCTGGATTAAGAAAAAACCCGCGACCCCGTCGGTGACGCGAGAAATACGACGCGCCACCGACCCGGGCTTGGTCCTTGGTCGGACGGCGAGCTTACCCATTACTCACCGTCCGCAAGCCTGCTCCGCCGCTGTGCCCTCTGCTATTCAGAGGGACACGCGTTGGAGCATCCACCCGACAGGCTATTCGCATACGGGCAAAGAGACTCCTTAGGCACACAGTGCCTAAGGAAGAGTTTTTGCCCGCATCCCAGGGTGCACCGGCCCGAAAAACTGGTCTTCCCCCCGGATGTATCCGAGGGGGAACTCCAGTCCACGGGCGCACGCGGAGGTTTCCTGTCTTAGCACCCCTCCTACTGAACCCTAAAGCAATTTGTTACATAACGTGATTATGTGATGCTACTTGACGCTCGATAACTTATCGGTTGTCTTTTCAACAAAAATATCGAACAACATCTGCAAAAATGATGTTGAAAAAGGAAATAATGAGAGTTCATCTTATAATCATAAATTTGAGAATCTCTCCTCCCATTTTTCTACGGTTAGTTAAGTAAATTTTTGTCTGCACTAGATGGTTGTAAAGACCCTAAAGAAGATTATTAATTGACAATGAATTTAGTTGATCAAACAAATGCATGCAACTTGCATTGCAAATTTCTCACGTCGCATCGGTAGAAGAATAATTATAAATATTATTTTCAGTGTTTAAGAAATCTTCAGTACAAAATAAACGTTAGAAACGCAAGCATCACCGTGGGCATTACAAGTATGTCCGAAATTTACAGTATTGAAAAGTAGATAGTAATAAGATAAAAACAACAAAAAATATAGATAAGAACAGTTGAAGTTATCCCATCAGATAAATGTGTCCTTTTGTATAAATTGTAATCTGTTTAGTAGTTCAAAGTGCCGTAATGAAGGTGTTTGTGATCTTAAGGTACGAATACGAAAGAAAAATAAAACTTACAATAATAGGTCTGGAGAATCGATTATTGACATAACGGACCAGCATGACGAGAACCTCGTAAAAGCCGACAAAGATAAGCAGATGAAGCATCTTGACTTGGCTTCTGAGGTTGACGACATGTGGGATCTGGAGTCAGCGATCATTGAGCCACTAGTCGTGTGTAGAACTTCGACCAAACTCTAAGCAGGCTCTCGTTAGGCAGTTGAATCAAGGGTCTGACTCAGAAAGCAGTTCTTCTTGATACGACGTGCTTGTTAGAAGATCCCTGGACCCCCTTTCTTTGGACACTAAATAATTTGTTTTGATTGACGCAGTTTGGTAGTGGCAGCATGTCATGCTTCCACCGTAAGGCAGCAGCGAAGGTTCCCGGATGATTTCCTGTTTGGAGCAGCCACGGCGGCTTACCAGATAGAGGGAGCGTGGAATGAAGATGGTGAGTCAACTATTTCGTTAGTATTAAGCTCAATTAAATGATGGATAGATGAATGATGTCAAAACCAGGGCCATCTACTCCGTTGGGCACTCGGGGCACTTGCCTAGGACCCTGCTATTCTTAAGGCCCCGAATTCCTATGAGCATAAGTTTTTTTTGGCCGAATCAAGCGAGTCTCGCGGTGTACTCTTCACCACCACTTATGTAAAGTTTTGTGCATTTTTAAGGCAAGGGTGAAAATACTTGGGACCACACAACTCACACCAATCCATCCGCAATCAAAGACGGGACCAACGGCGACATCGCTGCAAACTCTTACCACAACTACAAACGTGATGTAGAGATGATGAGGGAGTTAGGTCTGGATGCTTACCGGTTCTCTCTCTCCTGGTCTCGGATACTGCCCACAGGCATGGCCAATGAGATCAATCCAGCTGGCATCGCATACTACAACAATTTAATCAATGAAATGATTAAATACAATATCACTCCATTGGTTACTCTAAACCATTTCGATCTGCCCCAAAAGCTGCAGGAATTAGGAGGATTTGCCAATCCCCTGATCAGCGATTGGTTTGTAGACTACGCCAGGGTTGTGTTCGAAAATTTTGGAGACAGAGTAAAAATGTTCATCACCTTTAACGAGCCTAAAGAAGTCTGTTTTTATGGCTACGGAGGTGAAATTGGAACCTATTTATGTGGTAAGAATCTGGTGGTAGCCCACGCCAAGGCCTACCACTTGTATGACAAAGAGTTCAGGCCGACGCAGAAAGGGCAATGCGGTATCACTATTAGTGTGCCCTGGTTCGCGGCAGCTACAGACTCTGCTGAAGATCAGCTAGCTGCTGAACTGAAGAGACAAGCCGAGGTAATACTAGAACAATATTTTATTTCTTTTCAAATTCTTCTATTTTGACGATATAATAATGTTGCCTCTTTTCCAGTGGGGCATCTACGCGCATCCCATCTTCTCGTCTGAAGGAGGTTACCCAAAAGAGTTTTCTGAAAGACTAGCTGAAAAGAGCGCTCAGCTAGGATACTCCCGGTCACAGTTGCCAGAGTTTACTGATGAAGAGAAGTCTTTAGTACGAGGAGCTTCTGATTTCTTCGGTGTGAACCATTACACAGCCTGGTTAGTGTCGGCGAATGAGTATAAAAATGACGGTCCTGTGCCTGCTCTCTTAGAGGATATGAATTTTGGAGCGTATGTGCCTGATGACTGGCCTAAATCCCCAGCTACGTCTTGGCTTATGGTAAGAAACTATCATCATCGGTATTATCAACATTTTAGTCCGGGGACACCCACCGCCGGGTAAAGGCCCCCCATTTTTCTGCCATACTATGATATCATTCAAATAATTCGGTTCATAAATGTCTATTTGATATTTTGGTACCTGTTCCAAGAACGTTTGTTTTTGAACGAGGAATTATGAGCAACTTGATGAACACTCTCGCTTGCTTCCATAATTTCTCAATTACGAGTATACCATTCGTTTCACATCAATCATCATCCTTTTACAACTAAAACTCCAAATTGTTCTTCCAGTTAGCCCCCAACAGCATCTATAATACCTTGAATCATCTGAAGGAGAAATACAACAATCCCATCTTCTACATCACTGAGAACGGCTGGTCCACATTACCTGACAGTGGCCTGATAGATGATGACAGGATCGCGTACTACAGAGCTTCCATGGAGAGCCTCTTGAACTGCTTGGAGGATGGAGTGAACCTCAAGGGTTATATGGCTTGGAGTCTAATGGATAACTTCGAATGGATGATGGGCTATACGTAAGTTTAGTTTTCCGTTAACTATTTTACATTAACATCAATTTTAATCGAGTATCTCTCTCACTCCGATTATTCGTTTATTGGTCGTGTTACATTTATATCAATAAAGTAGCCCACTGCTATCGGGAACAGGGTCCTAGCTACCGGCAATAAGGGCTAGTTACTCCGATTCTTTATAACTGTATTCTTAATTATTCTTTTTTGGTTTTTATTCCGCAGTGAGCTTTTCGGCCTTTACCACGTGGATTTCGAAGATCCCCTGCGCACGCGAACTCCTAAAAAGTCCGCGTTTGTGTACAAGCACATCATCAAGAACCGCTACGTTGACTACGAATATGAACCTGAGTCTATGACCATGACCATCGATGAGGGACACTGAAGATTGTACTATGTCTCTATTCTTTTGTATTAAAGGCAAGGCAAATTAATATTTTCAAGTATGTTTTAGTCTCAAAAGTTTACCCAAACATATTTTTTTTGCAATATGCTCATGTTGGCCACTGTATCGCTTGATGGTAAGCGATGATGTGAAATTGTTGCCAAACATTTGTATTTGTACGCCAAAACGCCCGTATTGGTGGGAAAATCGTCCTTAAGAAAAGAAAGTAAACCCAGTAAAATAAGTCACATTCTTTTCTTTCTTTTTTTATACTAGGAATTTCTTCCAGCATCGTGGATGCGTTTACAAACATAGAAACTCACATACACAAACACCCAGACGTGTGTTTGCCACGTCAGGGAGAGGACAGCGTCCTCCCTCCAACCCAGCCGCTGTGGTAGGCGCCCACGGCGATGGACGTCGGCAGACGCTCTCCGGCCACCTCCGGACCTCCGGGTCGACGGCACGTTGTGTTCCACGCGCGCCTCAAGGAGTGTCAGCATAGTGACGGGGCCACCCCTGTATAGGGTCTAAGCCTGCCGGGGTCGCGGGAACCACGAATTACTGTGACCGCGGTACGTCAAGGGCTATTGAAGCTGACAAACCTCCCGCTCTGCCCTTGGTGGGAGGACTCATTTGATGATTTTACCACATTAAAAAAAACTCAAAGAGTTTGATGAAACTTGCAGTGTTCTTAAGATGAACAATATCTAGTACAAAACAATGAATTACTTAAATCGGACTTATAGTTCCGGAAATATGCGAACATGTTGAGCTCCTTGAAGTATGAGTCGAGCTACACGATAACTGACAAATGCTTGCACTGACTGGACAGGTCCACTCAAATCTGTGTGGTTCTTTCTTCAAAAGACCATCTCAGACATTAACCTACATGGCTCTCGTATGACTACCAATTTAATGTCTGGATTTTAAAAGAGTCAGTGACCTCTGAGTTTGTTTCGGCTGTTTCTTCTCAGAGTAGTCAGGTACGAAACACCGGCTTTATCTAATTTGTAAAAAGACGACGTGTAAAAGTGTTGATGCTCGTCTTAACCTACTTGCAAAAATAAATATCACTTCATTTCATTACATTACAAACATAAAAACATACATACCTACATAATACTTTTGAAATTTGGCACATTTGTACAGACGCTGATATAGACTAACATATACGAAAACTGGGCAGTTCTGGAAATATTACATTATAATATACATACGGATCGAATTGATAACCTACTTTTTTAGGGTTCCGTACGTCTGAATACAAAAACGGAACCCTTATAGGATCACTCGTGTGTCTGTCCGTCCGTCGCTTACAGTCAATTATCTCCGAATCTATTAGACCGATTAAGTTGAAATTTGGTACACATATCAATTCCTGTGACCCAAACACAGAGGTGTGACGTGAGCAGATGAAATCTGTATATGGGGGGTCATTTTTGGGGGGGAAGGGGAAAATTAAAAAAAAAAAATCTGAAAACTGCATCGTGTGGCATATCAAATGAAAGGTCTTGTTGAGAAGATCTTAAATGTATTTTTTTGTAATTTTAAAATAAATAGTTTCCAAGTTATTCAAGAAAATAGACGAAAATTGACCATTCCCCCCCCCCTTATCTCCGAAACTACTGAACCTAAAATTTTGAAAAAAATACAGAAATTTGTTTTCTCCTTATAGATTATAGGAAAACCTATAAGAAGTCCTTGATATTAAAATAACATGGTAAATCACTCAATATTGTGCGTACCAACTTACATTTTTTTTTAATACGTCATAAATCGTAAACCGCAATTTATCTTTCAAAGTTACAACCAACTTTTATATAATGTTACTTGCTGCTACGGAACCCTTTAAAGGCGAGTCTGACTCGCACTTGGCCGGTTTTTTTTGTTTGAAGTCGGATAAAAAACCACGAACGGTTTAAAGTCTAGTATTTTCCTCAATAAATATTATCTTTTAAAAAATAACATAGATGGCGCTTAGCTTAAGAATAAAGAAATAATTATTCCCTCTAGTTGTACAGATGGCGCTATAAGTGGCGGGAAAAGAAAATAAATATTTTGCTGAACATGTTTTGCTGATTGAAAGTATACAATTACTAGCAAAAATGAAGTCCTTGACATCAAAACTATAGCCAGTTATTAAAAAAAAAACGATAAAACGGCTAATTATATCTTATCTGAAGATAACATAGCACAGTCATATGTATACCGTGTTCAGTTCTAATTTATACAATGCGCATCGTGGTACTGTGTTTGTTAAAGTAAGATAATTATTTACTTACCTGCTTACAAATTAAATTGTGTTTATTACTCTGTGATGTGACGTAAAAAGATTCGTTTAGTAACCTCAAAAATTGGCGCCTTTTTATTGATAAATAGTGTTAATTAAAAATCTATTAGGTATATCATGGAAAATGATTTGTTTTCTAACCTCAAAACTTACCGCTCTTTTTAGTGAAGTGTCAGGGAATCATAAACTTTGTTTTTTTTTCTGATTTTGTCAAAGAAAAGTAAAGAAAAGGAACTCCGTTATATTGGATCGAAGATTTTAAATGTTCATTTGAAATTTTACTAAAATTAATACCGAAGTGATCCAGTTAGAAAAATAAGACAATAAGAACAGGTCTTGATCTTGAAACAGAAGGTTTGTTTTGCAAATCGCTATGTCGAGAAAAATGTTTCGAATTGTCAAATTTTTTGCTAAAAGGACTTAAAATGCAAAAAAAAATAACGTCATACTTGTTTTAGTGAATGAGACACAACATCTAATTACTAAGAGATAAGTGAATAATAGATGTTACGAAATAAAAATAGCTAAATAATCACGTTCACCTTGACAATGATGTTTCTACTCCTAGAGGTCAAATCTATTAACGAAATTAAATAGTAGTCGAGGACATTTTGAAACGACTTGTCGATGTCACGTCGCGAGGAAAACAATAACACGACATATTTCGATTGAATTAACATAGATTATAGAGTATTGTTAAGCTACAGTAGCGAAGGTCGGTTCGTGGATGGGTGATCATTTCATTAAACGTAGAGAGATTTATGATTTTGATTTTGTTTTCCAAACACTTTTTTACTCCTGTTTCGTGGGCCGTGTGTGCGTTTATAAACATAGACATAGCATACACACACCCAGTCTGCCTCCACGGGGTCGGTGGTCAAACCCGCGACAAGCTGCGCAGGAGTCGATCGCGCAGCCACTGTCAACCATCAAATTAATAAATTTGAAAGTCCATGCCGGGCTCTATGTTTTCTGAGAGCTACAACCACAGATATAGATATACCTAGATAACGCAAGTATCACGATCTATATGAAAACCAAGCGTGCCATTTTTTGGCTACCTGTTATGACGCCACAAAAACTATTTAGTCTTGGGAAAACTAAATCCCCCCTTGTCCCACAGCACAATTAACCATTTAAATAAGAAAACTTGACGTTCAACTAACAATAGACCGATTTTAACGAGTGCGAAAATGGCCACTTACGATTTTTGGTCGAAAGCTAGCACGGATTATTGGCACGCGAAGTAGTTGCTCTTGCGTTATCTAGGTATATCTACATCTGTGGGTACAAGCCTTGGGTTTTTAAGACAATAGTGAATACCTAGACTCACTAGACGTTACCGGAAGACGGTCAAGAATGGAATGAAACCCTGCTGGGCGGTACTATGATAGCCTAGTTGATAAAACGTCCAGAGTACGTATCCAGAAGAATACGATTCTTGCTCGCAGTCGAATTTTTATTTGCATAAAAAACTATCAGAGTGTTACTTCTAGGCAAGCGTGCTGATTATGATGATATATGATATATTATATGATGATATATCAGCATATATATATACAGGGTGTCCCAAAACTCAACGTCAAGCCGAAACGGGGTGACAGGATTGATCATAACCATCACGAGAAAAATCTGAAAAAAAAATCTATCCCATGCAGTTTGAAAATTATGGGCATTTTAAGAAAAACCTAGAAATGTGATCAAACTGTACCATTTTTCGGTTATTGTGGTTATTCTTTTTTATTTTTGTTCATTTGAACTTTGGAAACGTAATCCTTAATAACATTTCTAGAATCCCAATAAAAAATAATGACACAATTGCCTCAAGTTTCCGAGAATTGAGACTATTTGTTAAACTACGAATTTAAAATTTTCTAGATTCGTCGACTTTGACAGGCCCTCCTATAAAAAAAATGTACTAGAGTGCCTTGGCAAGTGGCATTAAAAGTTGGCGCATTTAATCAGAATTCTAAAATGGTACAATACTTGTTAGTTCCATACAATAGAAAAGAGTAAAAAAATTAAAACCTCAAGTAACCCGAATTTTGCTATCACATTTTACTCAGTTAAAATGTTTTTAATTCGCACAAGCTGTAGGTAGGTTCTTAATTTTAAGACAAAATGATGAGAGAGATGGATAATGGGTATGTTTGTCATGAGTGAGCGAGACAGATAGTGACGCCACTTTTACCAAAGTGAAAAAAAGTTAGTAAAATAATTAGGTTTGTTGGACTAAAAGTCAGATAGAGAAAAAACATTTTTATTACAATAATAAATAATAAATGTTCAAATTGTTTACCATCAGCCTCAATACAAGCCCTACATCTTCTTAAAAAAGATCTACTTATAAGTCGGGCATATCTTCGAGAGTTGATCGCCTCAGCTGCTTGAGAAATGCGTTCACGCAGGTCGGCTACGTGATCAATGGGCTTTGAGTAAACTTTTTCTTTGAGAACTCCCCAATAGAAAAAATCCAGGGGATTTAAATCTGGTGAACGGGCGGGCCACAAGATAGTGCCTGAACGTCCAATCCACCTTCCCGGATATTCCTGGTCAAGGAAATCTCTTACTTGCACTGCGAAATGCGTACCCATACCCATTATCCATCTCTCTCATCATTTTGTCTTAAAATTAAGAACCTACCTAGAGCTTGTGCGAATTAAAAACATTTTAACTGAGTAAAACGTGATAGCAAAAATCGGGTTACTTGAGGTTTTAATTTTTTTACTCTTTTCTATTGTATGGAACTAACAAGTATTGTACCATTTTAGAATTCTGATTAAATGCGCCAACTTTTAATGCCACTTGCCAAGGCACTCTAGTACATTTTTTTTATAGGAGGGCCTGTCAAAGTCGACGAATCTTGAAAATTTTAAATTCGTAGTTTAACAAATAGTCTCAATTCTCGGAAACTTGAGGCAATTGTGTCATTATTTTTTATTGGGATTCTAGAAATGTTATTTAGGATTACGTTTCCAAAGTTCAAATGAACAAAAATAAAAAAGAATAACCACAATAACCGAAAAATGGTACAGTTTGATCAAATTTCTAGGTTTTTCTTAAAATGCCCATAATTTTCAAACTGCATGGGATAGATTTTTTTTCAGATTTTTCTCGTGATGGTTATGATCAATCCTGTCACCCCGTTTCGGCTTGACGTTGAGTTTTGGGACACCCTGTATATATATATATGCTGATCATCTGTCGACCACATCATTGCTTACCGTCAGGCGAGATATTCTTCCAACACGAGCCGGTTACAAAACTGATATTTACCCTCAGATAAAATGTCCAGATTACTAATAGACCACTGAAAATTGAAGCCAAAAAAACGGTAGAAAAATTACCCCCGTCCTTCGATTCCTACGTAAAACAAGTGAATATCATTAGCAACTGTTTAGTGGCTTTACTAAAAATGTTACGTTTTGTTTCGAACTCGGAATCTGGACATTTGATAATCTAAGCATTTACCTTTCAGTCTCCTCATAGTCTTCGGGTCTGATGGCTATGCCGACTTCAGGGTCCGGAAGTTCCCACCAAACTTTCTGTTTGGTGCGGCCACATCTGCGTACCAGGTGGAAGGAGGCTGGGATGCTGATGGTAAGGAAACATCTCTTTCTTTTATAACGTGGTAAAATCATCAAATGTGTCCTCCCACCCAGGGCAGAGCGGGAGGGACTGTCAGACCCGTACTGACTAAAATCCTCGGTGTCCTTCAATAGCCCGTTACGTACCGGGGTCACGGTAAAACATAAGTCCCGCGACCCCGACAGGCTTTGGCCCTACCCTCCGGAGGGGGGCCCTGTCATTTAGGCTTTTGTATAGACTAGACATTTTGAGGAAAAGAAGTACCAAATTAGGCACTGATTGCCGAGACCGTGGGATTGAATGCAGGGACGTCTGCTCAGCCGTGGGACAGTACGTAATCAGCCTATATTCCCAATGTTGGGACACAGGCAGGTATTCTGCACACCAAACGGACACAGTACGGTTTGGTAGATGTGACATGTTTTTAAATTTTTACTTATGTGACTGTTTTCATGAGCAAACGACTGCTGCGCAGCATGTCGCCGGTTCGATCCCCGCACGGAACAAAGATCTGCAAGTAGTTGTTCCGGGTCTAGCTGTTTGTGTATGTGAGTTTCTTTGTTGGTAAACGCACCCACGATACAGGAAGAAATTCTTAGAGTGGGGAAACTTTTTTTTTACTTTTTATGTCAGATATTTCGACCAGGATCTGAATTTTGCCGACTTTATTTTTATTGGATACTTAAAAGCACCTAAAATAAAAATATTTTCATTAATTTAAAAGGCATCGTCGAAAGTAAAGAAACGCTTGTGTCCATTAAAAAAAAAACAAAAGAAAGTAAGTTTCTTAGTGAGCTAATAAAACTTGTACACAATAAAGCCTTTGTCAAACAGACTGGCGAGGCGAATGCGAAACGTGACGTTTTTATTTGTAATGTATGGAATTGTTCGAATCCAGTCACATAGAAACGCGAAAGCGATCCGATAGCGTGACAGAACTATCGGACTGACGTCTCGCTGACGTCTCGCTTCGGTTCGGTAGCGCTTCGGGAACGCTTCGCTTTCGCCTGTCTGTTTGACAAAGGCATTAATGTGTTTTACAATCACATCTTATTAACTGTACCTACAATGTATGAAAATAAATGTTTACTTTACTTAACTTTACGCACACTCATACGTCGTATAATGAAACAGCGTATAATGTCTGCTATATCATGTTTGACGTAATGTCAACAAAATATGAGACGTTTTTAGTATATCTATAAAAATACATACATATACATATAATAAATCTGTAGAAGGGTCAATTCTGTACATTGAAAATATTGAAAAAATAAATAGCGGTGCGTGTTGCTGGATCGATACCAAACCCAAATATGTGATTAAAAAAATTTTTGTCTGTCTGTCTGTATATGCAGGCATCACTTGAAAACTAACGGTTCGATTTCGATGAAACTTGGTATAATTATACCTTATTATCCTGGGCATAAAATGGGATACTTTTTATTCTGGAAAAATACGTAGAAAAAGAAAACTTATTTTTCAGTTTTATAGACGTTGTTCTGTAGAACCGCGAACACACGTTGCATTACCCGCAGTGGATTCAGCGCCGTAATATTTATAAGATGTCATAGTCAGAGTTACTCAAAATGGAGAAATAAACTATCCACGCGAAGACCGACATCCACGCGGACGGAGTCGCGGGCGGTAACTAGTTTCATAATAATATTGTAATCAGTTCACAGATTAGTCAACAATTGTTTATATTTAATAAGTGACTTAACAGTTTGGTTGTTTTTAATTGTTTCCGGAGTTAAATAGTTATAAATTGTTTTGTTAATGATAAAGAAAGGCCGTACGCAATCAAAAAGTTGGTTTCAAAAACTTTTGTGGCTCCTTTCTGCTTACAAAATTGTGTCGAGCCTGGGGGTACAAATGTTGGTACCCAGGTAGGCTCGCTTCCGCGAGTCCACGGCGGTGCCAAAGCGTGTCCTCCGGACGATCGTCGCAGTGGTGACACCCAGGTGTTTCTTCATTCCCTATCAGTCCGGTGCGGACCTGTGTCAAGCGGAAGGTGAGGACGCCGTAGCGACTCTCCAGCCTCTCCTCAAAGAGTTGAGGAGCGATTGCGGTGTGCTCACCCATACAGGGATAAAGCAGTTATTTTACGGGGTTTAGTGAGTAAGTGTCTAGAAAATGATATGAAGTCATTAGACTTTCATAAGGTAATCTGGTGGCGTGCACTTGTGACAATTACTGATATAACTATTGGTACTATAAATTATAATACACAAAGTCAGCGTGCGCTCTTCATATTAATTCTATGTCAAAACTGACCTTCTAACTATGACCGCCTCGTCAGAGCTCGGAGTTCGTTTAAGAGGTTGCGCCGACAGATATCAAAAATCTAAATATTCTATTTCACCTGGGCCTCAATGGGCACTTATAAAACTTATGTGACGCAAAATTGGCACATAGTGCAATTAGCACTTTTACAAGTTATTATGTCTCGTGTGTCTGTAAGTAGCTTCATTCTATGTAGCTTTTTTTTGACAGTTCAATAGTGCCCGTAAGCCCCTTCGTACACAACGCGATGCAAGTCTCAAGTGTATGTAATATGTTCTCTTGGTTAAAGCCTCTTTGCACTCATTAGGTTTACTTCTTTCCTAGCTTTATTGTCTGTGCTCCGTTATATTAAATGTCTTGAAACCGAACGCACGTCTTTTATTCATCAGATACCTTTCGACTTTGGTATCCTTGACGCATGCCTGTACCTCTATGGATTTGTATGGCGATAGTCGTCCGGATACCAAAAGTCATAACGTATCGGAGACTTGCGTACTCTTATGTACGAAGGGGCTACTGATCAAAATTGAAACACAGAGTGAGAGTTAAAAAAACAAAGTCACTGATTTCAGAAAGAAAAGTTATTTGTTAGTTTTTTGGGTTTTTATAAGAATTTTGTTAGTTTGGTATCTCATTTTTAAGTTTTTATTTTTTTATG
Organism: Agrotis puta; assembly: GCA_943136025.2. NCBI lineage: Eukaryota > Metazoa > Arthropoda > Insecta > Lepidoptera > Noctuidae > Agrotis > Agrotis puta. The sequence continues at coordinate 2,973,733 of OW964190.2, read as the reverse complement.
CTGCGACTATGATGTGCCTAAGCTCAAAAATTAATTCTATTCCTATATGAAGATCAAAAGTTGAAAGTAGGATGGCATTGTTCTTTGATAAGTTAGTAATATTTGAATAAAGGACAAGAAATAAATTAAAAACCGGGCATGCGTGATTAGTAAAGAATAATCTAATAAAGCAATTCTTTAGCACATCTTATCATTTTATTTGACGATAACTTCGAACAAAATAGTTAGCAACACGAAACGCTTCATTCTCACTTATAAGATAAAGATTTTATAATTAATGAATTTGTTAATAAACATAATAAGTTACTTTGTTAATCTCCTGATATTGTAGTGATAATATGGCGTCGTATCTTCGGAGAAATACCGTGTAATTTTGTAATTACGTGGTCCTATCACAGTCATTCTTACGCTACCGGAGGCCTGAGCACAAGTTTTCCCTATTTTACCATACAGCGACCATGCAGTATGTATGGCGTTTGTTGTTTGGAAAATTAAAAAGCGCCTCTTGGTGATCGACCAAGAAACATGTTTTTTAAATCATGAAACTTCGTACTACAGCCACAGTTATCAGTGGCCTGAAATTCTAGACGTGTAGAGTTGTATAATATTACCCAGTTTCTAAGCTATGGAGGTCGAGATCAGAGCAGTCGCTCCATGCAAAATACTGGTATTCAGCTGCTTCGTATTAGACTGAAAGATGACCCCAACATAATGAGGATAGACTGACGATAATTGGCTATTTGACTGAAAAATTATAATTAGTCCGTCACTTAGATTATCAAAAAATATTCGACCCGTATTTTTTCTTTTGTTTCGTAAACCAAAATTGACGGAGATTAGATGCTTTCAAAATTGGCAAAACGTAACAATTTAGTATTTTTTTTTTATTGAATTCTGACGTCACGAGCCCCCACTCTCGAGTTTTGATGCGTTGTATTTTGGTGAATATTCATTGATTTTACAAAAGAAAAAATACTTGTCCGTTATTTTTTAAAACTCTAAATGACAGACTAATTATATTTGTAATTTATAGCTACTGTCAAATAGCCAATTGCTGTCTCTCAACTCCTTAAACCCTAACTTCCTAGCACTGATTAGCATTTATAATTTTTTTTATTTTAAATAGCTGAAAATACAAAAATTTGTGTACTTTATACCTGGTATCATCATTCAAATCAATACAATTGGAAAGGTGACATTGGTCCTTAAATTATTCAATTTGATGGTCCATGAAGAGCGCTCACCCGGAAGAATCTAACTATAACTCCTGCGCATCGCGATGGAACACAGTAAAAAGTATTTGGCACCGAACCGCCCAGGCTTGAGACGGCGCGGACGCAGCGCTCACGTCACTCTGTGACTCGTTTGCCAGTCGCTATGCTACTGACAGGGCCACAATCCAATCGTGCCGCGCGAGGAGTGAGCTCTCGCGCCGTACGATTGGACGATCTCAAAGCTGTGTTTTGGAAGAGCACATCGTAGAGTCCACCTATGAGATTTCTTATAGAGCATACCATAATTTATATCACCTCACCGGTCAATCAATGCCTGCGTTGGACCGCTAGGAGATGGATACCACCCCAAAAAAAAAACCTTAACCTTAGGTATCTATTATTCCTTTTCTCCAGGCAAAGGCGAGACCATATGGGACAGATTTGTCCACGAGAAGCCCGAGGTGATAGCTGATGGGAGGAACGGCGATGTGGCGAGCGACTCCTACCACAACTGGCAGAGGGACGTGCAGATGCTACGGGAGCTGGGCGTGGACTTCTACAGGTTCTCCATATCCTGGAGCAGGGTAATGCCTACAGGTACGGTAAAAAATATAATTGTTTAGAATGACATTGACTGCACGGTTAGTGCAGTGGTTGACTGCAGTAAGATTCACGGTACGGAACAAATGTTAGATGATACAAGTTGATGTTCCGGGGCAGGGTGATTGTGTATGTTAGTTTAAATGCTTGTAAACGCACCCACGATACAGAAAAAAATCCGATGAAAACGACTACAAATCTATAAATAACGTACAGTACCAGTACTACTACGATAATAACATCTTCTACATATATAACAATGTTATGTTGGTTTGTATATGCTTCAAAAACTCAAAAAGTTCTGCACCGATTGAGTTGAAATTTTAGCATGACATATAATCCGAATCGAGGATTGTTTTTATCTATTTTTTGCACCAGTCACATATCCGCGACCGCGGAAAAACAGTTTCTTTGTGCCACAGCGAAACGTGGCAGGGTACAGCTAGTTGATAATAAATGGCAAGTAATAATCTAACTATACTTGTCGAATTAATTAATAATTTGACGGCACGGTTGGCGCCTTCTAAGTGATGTAGCAATTGAATGCTGCGCTGTGTTTCGCGGACTCGATTCCCGCTCGGAAAACAAAAAAAGATCAAAAAGTGTGTGGAATGGAGACCACGTACCGGCAAGAGCAACGTGAGACGTCCACCCACAAGGTGTACAGACGATCTGATGGAGACCACGGGATCGCGCTGGATGCAAGCCGCTTCCAACCGGTCTTATTAGAAATCTATAGAGGAGGCCTATGTTCAGCAGTGGACATCCTGTGACTGATATAATGATGATGATGATGAAAGGTATGAGCTTTAATGCTTGTAAACGCACCCACGATCAAAGAGGCATTTCTAGTGTAGAGAAGTTTAAAATAAAAGTGCAAATACACTCGTCCAAAGTTAATCAAACACTTTTTCCACCAGGGTTCCCAAACGAAATCAACGAAGCAGGGTTCCAATACTACGACAACTTAATAGACGAGCTTCTCAAATACAACATTCAGCCCATGGTAACCCTCTTCCACTTCGACCTGCCCCAGGAGCTGCAAGACCTTGGCGGATGGACCAACTCCCTCTCTATCACCTGGTTTGAAAATTACGCGAGAGTAGTCTTCAAAAGATATGCGGAGAAAGTCAAGTTCTGGATAACTGTGAACCAGCCGAATACAATATGTATGGAGGGTTATGGAAGTGAACTTATGGCTCCAGGTCTTAATATTAGGGAGGGAGGAGCATATGAGTGTGTGAAGAATGTCCTGTTGGCCCATGCGAAGGCTTATCGTTTGTATGAGGCGGAGTTTGAGAAGGAGCATCAAGGTAAGGAACTGAACAGCCAACTGCTTAGAGATGAATTATTTATTCATTGCGTGACTTGGTGGTTTATTGATGATCCCACCAGAAATTAATTTAAGAATAGAATAGAATAGAAAAATATTTATTTGATATTGGACACACACCGAAATAATCACTGCATATTGTAAAACAAAGTCGCTTCCCCCGCTGTATGTCTGTCCCTATTTATGCTTAGATCTTTAAAACTTCGCAACGGATTATGTTGTAGTTTCTTTTAATAGATATAGTGATTGAAAAGGAAGGAATTTTTAAGAATAGAACATGCATAATATAGTAGAGATTGCACACGTGCGGAGCCGGGACGGGTCGCTAGTAAAAATAAATTCATAAAACAACAAGAATTTTGTTGAGCATGTTCAATTAATATCATGTTCAATTTGAATCCAAATCCCGTTCCTTTGTTTTTGTCAGCTGCTTCTGATTGGATATGTTTAAAACTCGTTTGAGCAAATTCGGTCGCCGATTGGTTACAGACAAAGATCCAACCGAAAATAGCAACCGAGTGGAATTGTCAATAGTGCAGTCACGTTTGTATTTCGTACATAAATATACCATGCAACGCCTGATTCAATAATTAATAAACATTACGTTTTAGGTAACGTCGGTATTGCAGTGGCAGTGAACTGGTTTGACCCAGTGGTCAACAACACAGAGAATGCTGCAGCTACTGACAGGGCCAGAGCGTTCGAGGTGAGTCCACAGTACTAACAGTCCTCCCTTTCCCTTTTTGGACCAGCAGGACCGGATCTACAGGGGTTTTTGAACTGCAGCACAAGGCCCCGTGGACATAAAGGGCCCATTGAAGACAGACAGGACGATATTGAGTATTTCGTATACCTCATAACTATTTCATCATTATCGAAGATTTGTCGACAAAATGGCAATTGCTTGGTTAAATTAGAGAGGCTTGCAAGTAGTACATGACCGTGAGTTTTTAGGCCCCATAAACTCAATGTCCGGCCCTGTAGACGAATAATGTCAACTGGCCCTAGCCATTGTGGCGAGATAATGCAAAAAAACTACTGAAAATGCCATTGAAAGCAATTCGTATAGCTTAAAGTCTCAGCTGGGTACAAAGGTATAACCAATAGTACCCCAAATATTGCCAATAAAATTTAAGTCCCATGATATAGGGAACAAGCCTAATGCCATTAATCACCATATAATTATCCAAACTTCGTGGTATTTCAGTTGTTAAATCGCAACTAACCTGCCCTAGCTGGGAATCGGAAACCAGGACCTCAAATATTTCACTTAGCTCATAAAATTTCAACAATTTTTCAGTTCGGCATCTACTTGCACCCTATATTCAGTAAAGAGGGCGACTTCCCTCCTCTCGTCAAGAGCATAGTAGACAAGAAGAGTAAGGAACAAGGATTCAAGACCTCCAGACTGCCAAAACTGTCTCCTGCTGAAGTGAAGCTTCTTAAAGGTAAAATAATACACAACAAACGGACCAAAAGGATTATCGGTATCGATGCTCTGGCCTACTCAAAGCTCTAATGCCTTTGTCAAACAGACAGGCGAAAGCGAAGCGAGTCCGAGGCGATACCGAACCGAAGCGAGACGTCAGTCCGATAGTTCTGTCACGCTATCAGATCGCTTTCGCTTTTCTATGTGACTGGATTCAAACAATTCCATACATTACAAATAAAAACGTCACGCTTCGCATTCGCCACGCCAGTCTGTTTGACAAAGGCAATTAAAGCTTTGAACATTGACGCCGAGTAGCCGACTCGTCTGTTTTATCGGTTGTATTTCGGAGAGTGTGCGAAGTACATTTTTATTCTGCCTGGCTGTTTGCCATCATTAAACTACAAGACGTAGGGTAATGCGCTATTGGTACATGGTGGATTTCCCATCCATACTTATAAAGCGTTTTGCAAATAAGTTTATAGTGAGCACAACTAAAAAGTAGCATTCCTTGCCGAAGTCTGTGTCTTGATAGCTACAACCTTGGAACCTTTCACTCTTGACCTTAAACCCCAAGGTCTTAAGGTCAAATAGGTTACGTGTAGACAAGCGTGCTTCACCATTGACAACATCATTGATTACTGTCAGGCGACATTGTGGCCAAACGCAAACCCATCGTATTATTTTTTATCAAATTGTCTAATTCAATAAATCAAATTTTGCATTTTAAACAGGTTCCTCAGACTTCTTGGGAATGAACCACTACACTACATTTTTGGTGGAGCCCAGTAAAACGAAATACGACTCTCCCTCCTTCGAAGATGATCGCGACACGGAGTATACGCAGGGTCCTGAATGGAAGCCTGCCAAGTCACCGTGGCTGAAGGTACGTTCTTCTACTGTTTAAAACTGAACTGGCTACTGGCCCACGTGGAGTTGAATGGTCTCTGCCTTTGTAATAGAAACTGTTAGGATATGCATTTCATATAAGCGTGTGTGGAGCGGGCTGGCACCAGCCCGAGACAAAGATGTCATCTTGCTGTCCCCAGAGCAAATGCGAGAGAGAACACCAGGTTTCTTTTTTTAGTTAGTAGGTTCTCTGGATAGACCCCTCTACTCTCCCTAGGACTGAAGACATCAGTTGGACAAAAAAAAATGAATTCAGCGTACATTCAAGATACGCGAGATGAAAGCCACTTGGAGAAATGTGCACAATAACTTGGTACTAACAAAGTTTCTTTTCGGATATGTACGATTTGCAAAAGGCAAGATTTCTCTCATATTACTTTCATTCTTAAATCTTATTTTAGAGCGCCCCCTACGGCATATACAAAGCCTGTATCCACCTGAACCTGAACTACGACTACCTGCCCATCATCATCACGGAAAACGGCTGGTCTTCGAGCACAGGACTGCGTGACCAATCCCGAGTGGACTACCTGAGGGCCTACCTCGGGGCCTTGCTACTGGCCATGGAAGACGGGACGGAACTGAAGGGGTATACGGCATGGAGTCTCATGGATAATGTGGAGTGGACTGCTGGGACCAGGTTGGTAGATTATTAAAGAGTTTTTTTTTACAGTAGCTCTAAAAGCAGCCCCACGGCTTCGCCCGAGTCGAGGATGAAAGCTGTCCAACGATTAATATGCAACGCAGGTATAATAGTTATTTGTTATGCAAGGTTGCAAAGTTGTTTTTTGGCGCGAGTACTTGAATTGAAAACTGAGCGTAGCGTAGCGAGGTTTTCAAAGGTACGAGACGCAGAATAACTTTGTTGCCGAGTGCAACACAACTTTTCACCTCACTACAGCGAGGAAATACAGTGGGGCCGGCTCGCCTGTCAGTGTACAAAATAATTGAATAGAAGACGTGTTCGAATTTTGAAAACACTTTGTCTCTTGAGCGCAAAATAGAGTTTTGCGCTCAGATTTCGAATAAGAAATAGAATCTTTCCGAGCGTATGAGGTGAAAAAGTGTTTGGTTTTCCCGCGATACACGAGAGTGCGTTGATTATGGTGAAAAATAGATTCTAGCGGCCGGTACATTCGTCCTGGGTGACAAAAAGTTTCCAGTGAGCGGAAGCTCTTAAAGTTGCGTGTGCAGCACAAATGTTCGCTAGTCGACTAGAATGTACACGCACGTCTGGTTACTTTTACGCAAATCTTAGTTCTGTGAAAATGTTCGCGCACAAATGTGCCAGCTACACTGTGCGCGAACAAAAGTTAACCTTACCGGTAGACACAGAATAAAACTTTTATGGAGGAACCTTACTCTTACACAATCTTCTCTCTTTCCAGCGAACGCTTCGGTCTCTACGAGGTAGACTTTGAATCAGAGTCAAAGAAGAGAACAGCCCGACTCTCAGCCCTGGTCTACAAGCATATCATAGAGAGCAGGGTGGTGGAAGACAACTGGAGCCCCCCCAACTTGAGGATCGAGATCACGAAGACCGAGAAAAAGAACAATTATAAATCTGAGTTGTGAACTTAGCAATACTTGGATTAATATTCCTACAGGCATGTCGCTGTGTACGGTGAAAACACCTCCTAGAGACCATATTAATTGGGGACATATACGATCTGTCCATTCTTGCCAACTACTTAAATATTTTGATCAACATTATCGGCTTGTTTTAATTAAAAATTAAGTAAAACCTAAAAAAGTACTAAAAGAAGTTGTATTGCATAATTAAACTTGACACTACTATTGCTCCGCGATTAGTTCATATCTCTGTCACATCGCGCGCTGCATTCTATTTGATACCCTGCCACCGACTCTGTCCCTATCGTTTCGACTAACAAACTTCTCAGCACTGAGAATAGATGGCGCCACTTGTTAATGTTAAACTATGCAATATTATTAAAGATTGTAAAACTTTTTATCCGTGCATTAAAATTAGAATAGGACGACCTTGTCGCCATATTGTCATATCATGCGCTTTAGCAATGCTTACGCGAAAGGATGAAAGTAAAATATTATAACTAAAAATTTATTTGCATGAAGCATTTTTTTTTTTAAACGTAATTGCAAATAAAACGGCGGAAAGGACTGTTAATTCGTAGAAATATTCGTAAATATGATTGTATTTTAGCAGACCAATAGGTGAGAATGTATTATTATTTTTATAAGCTCTACATTAATAAATGTTTTAAAAACTCAGTGAACAGGCTTCTTCTGGGTAAGCCCGCTCCATCGTCGACCTTGTCTAGGCACTCCTGACGTAGACTAAGGTCAAGAGCAAACCCATTGAACATAAAAAAAAAACATGACCCTTTTTCCTTTTTTGTTAACACACCGACATCTAGCGGAAATTAATTAAACTACTCCAACAAGGGTCAAGACACCGAGACGTGACGCTGCGCGCACATTTCAATAGAGTTACTCAAAGTCGAACTCTATTTCTTACAAGAAAAGATACACCTTTCGCAACACAGCGCGACGTACTCAGTACTAAAGAAAGATGGCGCTACTTGTAAAAAAATGTTGAGAAAACTTTTAATTTTTTTCAAACCAATTAATCTAAAAATTCCTCTTCACGACAATTTAGTAAGATGTATTTGAAAACAAATATTAAAGATAAGTACTAATAACCGTGTTTTACACCTTATTTAATTAAGAAGTGTACTTAATGTGATCTTAGTCATAATAAACTTGATTACCTACAATAATATGTATTTGCCTTCATATCAATTGATTTGAGGTCCTTTTTCGATACATTTCTATCTATCATACTTCATCAAACGAATATCAGCACCATAGAGTACTATTATATAGATGAAATCAGCATTTTTAATCTTTAAAAGCCCAAAAGGAGAATATCCTATGCTCTCACTCACCATAACAGATCAAAACGACCAGAATTTGAAACACTCAAGTACAATACACTACTTTACGTACCAAATAAATAGGTAGCCGCCACGAATCAGCAAGCATTTGGGGGTTAACTTTAATAAACACAACTTATTTTTAACCTTAACTTGTAAGTTGATTAGGTTGATTTTCTGTTGATAGTGTGCTCGAATATAATTTTTGCCACCCGCAGTGAGTGTTTGGGAATAGTTTTTTTAACCCTATTGTTGCAATTTTTTTACATTTATTGTTATTAAACTAAATACCGTATGTAATATGTGTTCAAATTGGATAGAGGGCCTGTCCTGTGTAATCTTTTGTGTGCTTTGTTCAAATTGTTTTCTTTTTTCTTGTTTGTTATAAGTATTTATTTTTATAAATAAAATACGATTAGGAAAATGAAAGTAACGCCGCTACCATATTTTTTGTTGGCCGATATTTTATATCTAATTTTTTATAAAGTATACGGTATGTCAATAATAGGGCTAGTTTCCCATAGTGTACTGAACATTGTAAATACCGACATATTTAAATAATCCAAACTAATATTATAAATGCGAAAGTAACTCTGTCTGTCTGTCTTTCTGTCTGTCTGTCTTTTCTTCACGCCTAAACTACTGAACCGATTTGTATGAAATTTGATACAAACATAGTTTGGAACTTGAGAAAGGACATACCTAGGATAGTTTTTATTACAAAAAATAAAATAAAAAAACAAAAATCTGCCGGATGTATAGAATATTCCACGCGAACGAAGTCGCGGGCAAAAGCTAGTTAATAATATAAGTAGATGACATATCTACGAGTATTAACAATAATTAACACGTGTGACATGAAATACAGCAGTTATTGTGCCGATAGTCGTGTCTGCCAATGGCTTAATTGCCAAGAGCCTCGAACAACATCTGAGGAAACTCTCGCTGGGTAGCTGGATCAAGCGCCTGATTCAGAAGGCAGTACTCCTGGACACGGTGCGTACTTGTTAGGAGGTTCCTCTCTTAAGAGCTCTAATCACCAGTAGCTTGGACCCTGCTCCTGATGCTGGCAGATGGCTATAGCAACCCGCCCCGGCTTCGCACGGGTGCATTCTCTACTATATTATGCATGTTATATACATACAAACCTTCCTCTAGAATCACTCTATTTATTTAAACCGCATCAAAATCCTTTGCGTAGTTTTAAAGATCTAAGCATACATAGGGACAGACAGACAGACGGCGGAAGCGACTTTGTTTTATACTATGTAGTGATGTAAAAAAAGAATTATCTATTTTTACCAGTATAGTAAAATTTCTTTTATAGAAGAATTCGGCTCGCTACTAAGTGTATATTAATATAGAAATAGTAGACTTGAAGAAAAATCATATCGAGTGAAGATAATTTTGTCTTCAAGCCAACATCATCTTCATCACCCGTCGCCCACACCTTATGAATAAAAGGTAGATACCTACATACATACAATCATACATACAGACATAGATATAGGCACATATCATACGGGGGGAACCTTTTATTATATTTGTAGGATTGCGTCAAAAATGTATGATGCCACGCGTGCGTAATATACATATTTATATGATAATGGAGCGAGGTTGGTGTGGAGACGGATTATGTAACTTCTGTTAGCGAAAACATTAGGAAGCTATGCTAAAACTGACAAAAGCCTGTAGGCACTTCTTCAAAAATCTTCGAAATACGTTTTTATTTTGAATATGCTCTACAATTCGCTGCTTAAATACAAAAGGGCCAAAAGTTGAAAAATCGTACCAGTTCCAGATTTTTGCTTTAAAAAGGTGTAGCCAATAAGAAGTGTATTTATTATAGGCATCATCTTAAATTATGAATTAGTTTTTGTAAAACTTTTATCCTCCACACTAAGATTGTTCATGAAACTAATACACAAACAGTCATAACAACCATCTTAGTGTTGATCATACAAATTTTTGATTCTCGCGAGAATCGAACCCGTGACACGCAACACAGCACTCATTCAACCCACCAACTGTGCCATAATCATATTGCGGGGTCGCGGGACTCTCTTATTAGGTACCCGTGAATCTGGAACGTAAAGATCAATTGAAGGAACATCGTCAATTTTAATCATTACGAATCTGAGAGTCCCGCTAGTCGCACCCTGGGCGGGAGGAAGCATTTGATGATTTTACCACAATAAAAAAAACACCATACTGTGCCGACGTATAACCGACGCGAACAATGGTTTCCAAACATTTTCACATTCCAAAATTTTTGAAAATGCCGTTTCCACTCCCTCACAGCGTCCATCCATCGCACAAGATACAATGATATATCTACTCCACCGCGCCCCAATCCCTCTAAACTTCAACCATAAGAAATCCGTTGAGTAGCTCACCTTATTACATTACGGTATTATAGCACCGACTTTTTGTTTGTTCCGCTGATATTTTTGACGGAATTAGTATAAGGGGAGAGTGGAAACCATAGATTATGCAGTGAGTGATGCAGGAGATTGAATGAGAGAAAAATTCGGGATTTTTTTGTGTCTCTACATGGATAATTGGATATACTTATACCGCCTTATTACAAAAAGGGGTTTAACTAAAAACCCAGGTTTAAATCTCGTTAAACTACGGTTTACACAAACGTATTACAATTCGTGGTTTTGCGATAAACCATGGTCTAACAGTAGTAGCTGTCAAAGGTGTGTCAAAGTTTCTCATAGCAAATTTTTCATTGTGTTGTACATTTTGAGTTATTTTCACCCAAAATGGATTGAAAAAAGGTAGGTTTAATTGTTATTACTCATTGTGGATTTAATTGTTTGGACAATCGTTCAAATGGCGGTACTAAAGTCGACGTTTTATCTTAGTTTTGTAATACGGACAAATTTAAACCATGGCTCTGCAGATGAGCCTGGACTTGATGGTCTAGGTTTAAACCAAGGTTTATTTAGTATTTGTAATAAGGCCGACTATGTTTTTAAAATGTCATGGTAACTAACACTATTCATCATCTGCCTAGCCTTCTCGCAACTATATTGGGGTCGGCTTGAATTCGAACTAGATGCAGCTGTATATCAGTATTTTACATAGAGCAACTGCCTATCGGACCTCCATAACCCAGTAACTGGGTATACAATAACCCGTGGTAAGACTTGTTGTCAGCCTTTCTAGCTTCTTACTGTGATTAACGACTGTCAAAGATCTACAAATAACAGCCGTTGGTCCGGCTTTACGTGCTTTCCGAGGCACGGAGGAAACGAAAAGTATGAAATATATTAATTTACCATCCCTTCATGAATTCCGGAATGATCTTACGGCATAGGACCAAAGCTATAGATATTGTCTAAAACTGTAGCAAGCTGAAGTGGCAGTGGGCTTGTCACGTCTGCCACAGAACTGAGTAAAGTTGGAGTAGGAAGGTTCTCGAATGGAGACCACGTGTAGGTAAACGTAGGGTGGGACGACTCCCGGCAAGATGGACCGAAGACCTGAAGAAGGTGGCTGGCAGTGGCGGGATGAAAAAAGCGGGAGATCGTGCGCTGTGGCGTTCACTGGGAGAGGCCAGTGTCCAACAGTGATTATGATGACCATCCCTTCATATCTAATTCCACTGAAACCCAGGAGCCACTACTAGTCTTAACCAAACAGATCCAATTTTGTAATAACACATTAATCCCCGATACCTCCCGTATGAATATTCGCTTTGATCATATTTCTTTGTGTTTTATAAATTCAATATTTCCTTCGCTATTACAAGTAATTGATTCGAGGGTAGATCGTAGAATGCAATAAGGTGGGTATTTGTTGAAAAATTTCAAAGCTAAGTTGTCTATGAATAGAATAGCTTTGTCTGCAAATTCTAATAGTACGGTTACACTGATATAGTGTGCGGCACTAACGCGGCTAGCTTAGTAACACTAGCTAAGCTAAGCACTATTTTTTAATGGCCTATAGATAGGTTCAGGTTTTTATTTGTCTAGATTTGTGTCGTAGCTCCTTTTTAAGTTCGTCCTTATTATAAATAAACATATTATTTTAATTTAGGTTCTTATTTACAACATAGTACAATCGGCAAAGTTGAATCATGACCCATTTTGAAAATAAATCTTTTTAATTCGTCAAAATAACAAAGATCAAGGTCGTTACCATGGATATGTATGTTTACGCGAATGTAGAATTAATTGTATTTGAATGTCTGTAAGAAAATAAGCTTATGGTGGGTCATGATTCAACTTTGTCGATACTCGTAGTGCTACATATCAAACTAGCGGGGAAATGAGTTAAGCTACATACATATTTACACACTTCTGCCAAATCCAAAAGTAAATAAACTCGTAAAGTTACATTGCAAAAAGTCTTTATTAAACCGTCGGCTTAACACAAAGCCTCACAAGTACATAAATCTCAATAAATTCACAAGTACTTCACAAAAGACGGTAATTCCTTCAACTGTGGTCACCTACATTGTGCATGGTCGTAATGATACAATAGATATTATAACGTGTGTCCGTCTGTCCAAGATTATCCTAAAAGGAATATCGCCTTAGTGAACTTCTTTTTTTGTTTGTAAAGTCCTTTCATATGAGAGCTGCGAATTGAAGCAGGCTGGCGATGTAAATATATGTGATTTTAGGTGTTTTGAAAATTGCGGGACAAATTACTTTTTTTAAATTTAATAATGTTTGGGCTTTTAGAAAATATTTATTTATTTTGCTATAACTAGGCTTACCTTTACTGTTGTTGATTTCTTTAATTAACCAATGTATCACGATATCAAAATAGATTGAAATCATTCGTAAATCGGATGTGATTAAAAAGTCAGTTTTGTAATTTAGAGCAAGTTCTCCAATTTAATTAATTGCAATAGCAACAGTTAACATTACAGCACAAAATCAGTTTTCTAAATCCATTTTTGAATATCATTTAACGAATCCTCTCGTACTGCCTGGAGTGGAAGTGTCGGACTTAACTGACTAAAAAACAACATGTTCCTTCAGTAACGCCCTTTGCACTCGAGGACCGCGATGTTCAGCACGTAAATCTCTGTAAATCCTACAACTTTAAAATTATAGACCCCTCATAAACCGTCCGACTTTGCTATTCGTCTGAAACGCCTTAACATAAATACTTCACCGAACTACGCAACTGGGCTATTGTGCAAATTGTCCATTGTTGTATATTTACGTGAATACCCGGTCAAGTGTGAACTTAATACGATATGCTACTTATCATTGTGTCGAGTGCGTCGGATTAGCTTTTAAGTAACCGACGTTATAAAAGCTTAAGAATGCTTTAAGTATCATAACTATTTATTGGACCGAAGTGTTTTTTTTGACGATACTTCGGCATATTATAGAACAGTTTTTTCAAAATTAGTTATGCTTAAATTACTACGAACTCTGTTCTAGCCCCTAAGCCCCGGGCACGACGCAATCGCGGCGGTAAGACCCCTCTTTGAGGAGTGGCTGGATAGGCGTCACGGCGTCCTGACCTACCGCATGACGCAGGTCCTCACCGGACACCGAAGTTTCGGGAGGTTCCTGTGTCTGATAGGGAGGGAAGAAACGCCTGGGTGTCACCACTGCGAGGATCGTCTGGAGGACACGGTGGAGCATACGGTGCAGGACTGCCCCGCTTGGGCAGAGCACCGCCGTGTCCTCACGACGGCGATAGGCGGAGACCTCTCGCGCCCGGCATTGGTCGAGGCCATGCTGCGGGGCGAGACGGAGTGGGAAGCGGTCGCCTCCTTCTGCGAAGCGGTCATGCTCGTGAAGGAGGAGGCGGGCCGCGTGAGGGAGAGGACAGCGTCCTCCCTCCACCCCAGCCGCAGTGGTAGACGCCCACGGCGTCGGACGTCGCAAGACGATCTCCGGCCACCGTAGGCGCGGGCATGCGGGCAGCGAGTAATGGGCGACTCGCTGTCCGACCATGGACCATGCCCGGGTCGACGGCGCGTTGTGTTCCACGCGCGCCTCAAAGAGTGTCAGCATAGTGACGGGGCCTGTAGAGGGCCAAAGCCTGCTGGGGTCGCGGGACCAAGGGATTACCGTGACCCTAGTACGTAAAGGGCTATTGAAGGACACCGTGGATTTTAGTCAGTACAAGTCTGACAGTCCCTCCCGCCCTGCCCTGGGTGGGAGGACTCATTTGATGATTTTACCACGATAAAAAAAAAAAGCCCCTAAGCCCACTTTGGTAATTAAAGTTACCTAACCAGTTACAAGAGAAGACATTTCTTTCTCTATTGGTTGGTACTAGTTGTGAAAGAAGAATAATTTTTCGTTCATGAAGCTGGAATGTCTTGAAATCAGCACCCACTTTTTTTTTACGTGGTAAAATCATCTCATGAGTCCTCCCACCCAGGGCAGGGTCAGACTTGACTGACTAAAATCAACGGTTTCCTTCAATAGCCCTTTACGTACCGGGGTCACGGTAATTCGTGAGTCCCGCGACCCCGGCAGGCTTTGACCCTCTATAGGGGTCACCGTCACTATGCTGACACTCCTTGAGGCGCGCGTGGAACACAACGCGCCGTCGACCCGGGCATGGTCCATGGTCGGACAGCGAGTCGCCCATTACTCGCCGCCGGCATGCCCGCGAAATCTTTCTACCTGGCTAATTTACCTTTTAGGCCGATAACACACTACCGACTAAAGGAAGCAACACCATTGTTATTTATTTGTGTAAGCCGATACTAATGTTTACTCCGGCGGTGTTAAGTCGGTGACAATCGTCACAGATCGTATGAAAGATAACCGGGATTAGTTTACTTCACTTTTACTAAAAGTAAAAGTGTTTTTGAGATTACTGGGGACAGATAGTTGGAGAGTGGCGCAAATTGCGTTTTCGTTCACGGGTTTTAGATAAATGGCTTTTAAAATGTTTTTTTTTCAAATTTTAAGTAGATTTTTTGCGTTTACTTCAAATTTAGGTAATGTTTTGTTTTTATTTATTTTATTTTTTATTGACTTGGCAGTTGTGATTGGCAATTTTTTTTATATATTACTAATAATAATTGGTAAGTGAAAAATCGAAAGTTAAAATAACCACAGACAGAAACTTTTTTATTGGCACATAGACGAGAATACTCATCAGAGTCTAAAAAGGCCACTTTAGCAAAATCATAGTATAAATCATGATATAACCGTTAAATATTATTACTTAGGTATTATGGTAAGCAATAGGATAGAATGGACGATTTTACGAATTTATATGTATGGAATAATTGTGCCTTTTCTCACGCATTAGATAATTTTACAACCTATAAAAGGAGTCTCCTTTTTTTCTTTTTTTTAATATCCTCGTTTGTGTCTCATTGCTGGGCAAAGGCCTCCCCTTTTTCCTTCCAAACCTCTGCCCTCCCCCGTCTGCCTTTCTTTCATACGTGGTAAAATCATCAAATGAGTTATCCCACTCTAGGTAGAGTGAAAGGGACTGTCAGAGTAAAATTCACCGTATTACTTCAATTGTCCTTTACGTTCCTGGGTCAAGGACAGCGACTTAATCGTATGATTTTAGTTTATCTACTTAGTGGCTGGTTTAAGACTTAGATAGATAGATAGAATATTCTTTATTATGCATACCATACAAATTTCAGATAAGTACATACAATTGGACTCAAATTTTGCCAGTTGGTGACATAATGGTCTTATCGCTAAAAGCGATCTTTCAAGACAACCTTTGAAAATCTTAACCTTTTAGATCACAACTATTTTTATCTAATGTGCACTGTTTAGCAACATATCCAAGTTTTTTTTTATTTTTATTCCCAAGCTAAGCAGAGCTTGTGTTATGGGTACTAGACAACTGATAAAATACTTATATATTTCTAAATACATATATATTATTAATAAATTACACCCAGACACAGAACAAGTGATCGTGGTCATCACACAAACATTTGTCCAGGGTGGGAATCGAACCCACGAACTCCGGCATAGCAGTTAGGGTCACTAACCACTAGACCAACAGGCAGTTAACATTCAAATAACTTATTCACCTATTTTAAATTCCGTACCGTACATACCCGTACAATCGGTGACGCAATTCCGCTAATCCCTTCAAGTATCCCTCTATAGAAATCTCACTGCAGTAATCTGTTAAACATCTTGGATTGTCACCGACTTAGTGACGAAAAAACTAGTATTGTGTTATTTGAGAACGGTGAGTGGTACTTGACTACTGATTTTTATATGGAAATGGTTTACTGGACCAATCTGTATTAATATTATAAAGCTGAAGAATTCGTTTGTTTGTTTGGAAGCGCTAATCTCAGGAACTACTGGTTTGAATTGAAAAAATCTTTTTGTGTTAGGTAGCCTATTTATAGAGGAAGACTATAGCTTATATAACATAACGCTACGACCAATAGAGCCGAGCAGCCAAGCAGACCGGGGGTCATGTTTCTTGAATGCTATGCTGATATGCATGCGGGCGGCCAGTAATGGGCGACTCGCTGTCCGACCATGGACCATGCCCGGGTCGTCGGCGCGTTGTGTTCCCCGGAACGTAAAGGGATATTGAACGACACCGAGGATTTTAGTCAGTACGAGTCTGACAGTCCCTCCCGCCCTGCCCTGGGCAGGAGGACTCATAATAATATGACGATTATACCACGCTAAAAAAAATGCTAATATGCTAATGCGAAACATACGTTGAAACACGTCATATACTGTTTGTTTGACAATATTATTGCCTTTCATTTTTTCAATTAATTTAAATACAAATAAAAATAAAACATTTGAAAATATAACATATACCTACAGGCCATCAGAAATAGGGTCCAACCTACGGCAATCACGGCTCTAGAGAAAGGAACTTACTAACACTGCGCGAATATTTTTTCAAATTGTACCTAAAAACCGAAAGTAGTTCCTGAAATTAGCGCGTTCAACTAAACAAACTGCTTTATAATATTAGTTTAGATTGGTAATGATACCTGCCTACACCCCAAATATCGATTGGGATCCATGGCAACGATTGGGATCCATGGCACCTCCGTGCACAAGACCTAAACGTCTCCGGGGAATGCACATCGAGTTTCTCTAGATCAAAGAACCCTGGTGACGCCTACCTTGGATACGGATACCCCCTCCTAACTAACACTAGACTAGGCGACATCAATTATGTACCAAAAAAAGACAGGAACCGGCTACTAAGCAAAAGAATGACCGCTCCACGTCCCCATAAATTATAATTAGCTGTAAATAGGATAGGGCAATATGGAACAACATTATAAATTTATATAAATTCATTAACTGTACACAATAACATAATACACACAGCACACACTACACGACACTTATATAGATCTCTCTCAGACAAACATAGGTAGACTGTAAGTAGCTGACAAACCCACAGGCCGAACACACCAGCGACCTGTGGACATCCTCAATGTAACAAATGAACCAAGGAAATAAACAACTTTCTATTCTATTCTATTCTACACCCCAAATAGTAGTTGGCCTATCACAATGCCACGTATCAACACAGTGATCCAACCATCTAATTTGTCCTAACAGCTATTTGTCACTCAGCTAATCTTCGTAAACATGGCGCATGCTGGATTGAGCAGTGTTGTTACTGTCCCCTCTTTCAATGACGAGCTGTTCGGGCATGAGTAGGGTAGAGAAAGTTGTCGTCTTTGCACATAAACATTTCTGAATGAAGATAGTATTCCTGTTTATGCAACATACGCGTCTTTCGAGGATTTGAGCTTTTCAACTTACTCTCTACTCTTTTTTTTTTCTTTTTTTTAGGCTGGCAAAATCATCAAATAAGTCCTCCCGCCCTGTGTTTCTTCAAATGCCCTTTACGTTCCGGGGCCGCGGTATCCTGGATTAAGAAAAAAGCCGCGACACCAGCAGGCATTTGGCCCCGTAAGGGGCCCCGTCGGTGACGCGTGAAACACGACGCGCCACCGACCCGGGCTTGGTCCTTGGTCGGACGGCGAGCTTACCCATTACTCACCGTCCGCAAGCCCGCTCCGCCGCTGTGCCCTCTGCTGTTCAGAGGGACACGCGTTGTAGCATCCACCCGACAGGCTATTCGCATACGGGCAAAGAGACCCCTTAGGCACACAGTGCCTAAAAGAGTTTTTGCCCGAATCCCAGGGTGCACCGGCCCGAAAAACTGGTCTTCCCCCCGGACGTATCCGAAGGGGAACTCCAGTCCACGGGCGCACGTGGAGGTTTCCTGTCTTAGCACCCCTACTCTCTACTCTAGGTTCTTTTTTATTTCCTTGATTTTGACGGTAACATATATTATAGAAGCACTTTCTTAAACTTTATTACGAATGACATCTCATCTTACTATTGCGTATGGTTTATTGTTTTCTTGCTCCAATGTTTTTCAGGATTTTTTTTATTCTTCTGTACCTATTTCTTCATTACTCGTCAACACTTTTTGGACGTTTATTTTTATAAAGATTTATGAGGAAATAAAAATGTTCAGTTGCGAGTGGGTATCGAACCTGTGGCTTCTTCTGACTTCAGAAAAATTAGGCTATCGTAACACACTTGTTTTAGCTGAATCTTTCAAATATTTACAAAAGTACGACGCAGGCGTTATTGTGTATTAAGTTATTTTTATTTATTATACCCCCAACTTCTACAGCCGACAATCACCCACCTCACCTCACTGCATCTCTACACACACGTATCTCTTCATCGGCGTCACACAATCCCAACCATTATTTTGCAACTTATTCTATTGTACCTATAAAAGGCTGGTGTCCACAACTACACATCCAAAACACGTATTTTGAAACTCAACACTATGTTTGTCAAAAGTTTCCGCTAAGTAAATATGCTTAACAGATTATCAAGCGTTTCAAAAGGATCAAGATTTCTTTGAGGAGATATGCGTTACGTAAGTGCGTGTGTTGTCGCACACCTAAAAAAACTAGAATAAAAACTGTTTGAATAAGTGTTATTTAAAGGTAAACACTATAGTGATTTCGGCTTTAGATAGGTGGCCTTCCATGAATCTTAAAGCCAGTGTAGTTCCACTGTGGATAAGAGACAGAGCTATACAAGTCGTCTAGCGCCATCACGTTCCCACAGTGGAACTACTCTCGCTTCAAGACGTCATGGTAGGCCGTAACGAAACCCCTTAACTCGCTATTGTTTTTTAAAATTTAACTAACTAGGTTGCGGATGGTAGACGCCCACGGCGTCGGACGTCGCAAGACGATCTCCGGCCACCGTAGGCGCGGGCATGCGGGCAGCGAGTAATGGGCGACTCGCTGTCCGACCATGGACCATGCCCGGGTCGACGGCGCGTTGTGTTCCACGCGCGCCTCAAAGAGTGTCAACATATTGACGGGGCCTGTAGAGGGCCAAAGCCTGCCGAGGTCGCGGGACCAAGGGATTACCGTGACCCCGGTACGTAAAGGGCTAGTGAAGGACACCGTGGATATTAGTCAGTACAAGTCTGACAGTCCCCTTCCGCCCTGCCCTGGGTGGGAGGACTCATTTGATGATTTTACCACGATAAAGAAAAAAAAAACTAGGTTGCGGAGGTCAGATAAGCAGTCGCTTCATGTAAAATACTGAAATATAGCTGCGTTTAATAACATTTGAAGTTGATCCTAACAATAAAAGGTAACATAAATATTCTAGACAGATGATGTAATGTTGATTTTTATTTCAAACTTATTAATTTGGCACAAGAGTCCGATACACAACAAAGATAACGTAAGTGCTAAGGAAGGATTACAGAAAATCTTTCCTTAGCATCTCCACCATCGCCAGTTTAACCAAAAATAGGATGAAAATAGTAAAAAATAGGTATAGGTGAAAAAAGTAAGTACAGAACTTAGTAGGTGAACAGTGTATACGACGGGGAAGCGAGGTATGATGGGAAATCAGACACTTAAGGCAAACTTAACACAACACTAATGTAGCGCAAGCGCCAACAGAACGACATTTGTTAATGGCCGCTTGCAAATGACGTCCTGATGGCGCTTGCGCTACGTTAGTGTTGTGTTAAGTATGCCTAAGAATGTATGTCCCCATTATACCACGCGTACCCATTTTATACACTGTTCCTCTAGGTACTTTTGGTGATCTCTCGGTATACTTTCATTTCAAGAAACTATTTTATTTTATTCAATAATTTTTTTTTACGTGGTAAAATCATCAAATGAGTCCTCCCAGCCAAGGCAGAGCGGGAGGGACTGTCAGACTCGTACTGACTAAACAACTTTTTTTTAGTTGCATGCCATCTAAACAATTTATTATTTTAATTTGTTTTATTTATGAGCTTTCAAATTACATAGTTTATAGTAAAAAAAAATATAGTTTATATATATATTAATATGGTAGTATAGTATAAAAAGTTTTATAAACTTTCAAAGGATTATT
This sequence comes from Agrotis puta, assembly GCA_943136025.2. Lineage (NCBI taxonomy): Eukaryota > Metazoa > Arthropoda > Insecta > Lepidoptera > Noctuidae > Agrotis > Agrotis puta. The sequence continues at coordinate 2,952,962 of OW964190.2, read as the reverse complement.
AATTATTTTTAATTTCATTTTGTTTGTTTAATAATCCAAAGACAAAGACCACATCAACTTTAAAAAAAGACAAGTTAAAAGGCTGGGAACCACACATAAACTCAATCAAAAAGCATCATTAACTACCTACCAGAAAAGCAATTCATTTTCCGTACCCCATATACAAAGTAATCAATACGCCTTTACAACAATTATCAAAAACCCCTTTTAACAAGGGTATCACAATTACTATCACTATTAGTTCACCAAAAAAACATTGTTACCAACCCTATGCAGCATGGAGTAGGTACTCCAACCTAAGGGCTGCCACGCGCCGCCCATTACCGGTGTAATTCTGTTTAATTAAATAAAACGCACGAATATGCTCCGTTCCGTGTGAAACGGCTTTAGTGGGTGGAGGTTGAAAAGGTTTAAGAGGTTGATTTTTGATTTTGCTTTTTTGTTCTTTTTTATTACCGTGTTTTTTTTTGAGTTGCTATGTATATATTAAGTTCGAAATATATTTTGTGAACATCGCAAGTTTATCTGCACATTGAAAGAGTTATAATACCTAAGGTAAGCAGTCAGCGGGCATGCGGGCAGCGAGTAATGGGCAACTCGCTGTCCGACCATGGACCATGCCCGGGTCGACGGCGCGTTGTGTTCCACGCGCGCCTCAAAGAGTGTCAGCAAAAATGACGGGGCTCCCTCTAGTGGGCTAAAGCCTGTCGGGGTCGCCGGACTTATGATTTACCGTGACCCCGGTACGTAAAGGGCTATTGAAGGACACCGTGGAATTTAGTCAGTACGAGTCTGACAGTCCCTCCCGCTCAAGCTAAGCTAAACAAACTAAGCAGTTAAAATATTGATTGGTACATAACATCACGCCTGTATCCCAGAAGGGCTAGGCAGAAGCAGTACACTTTTCGCACATCGAGAGTTACGTATTATTTTTAACACCTAGAAAAAACATTGCCATTTCAGCAGAATCATGATATTTATTGCAATAAAATTGCTTTGTAAGAGTGTGTGTTAAAAATACGGACATTACGGCACATGATGGCACGATTGGTGCAGTGGCTGAGCGACTGTTGCGCTGCGTGTAGCGGGTTCGATTCCTGCACGGAGCAGATATTTGTATGATCTAAAAGTAGTTGTTTCAGGTCTGGAAATTTATGGATGTAATTTTATATGTTTGTAAACGCACCCACGACCCACGAGAAATTACAAGTGTGGGGCAACTACGCTTTAAAAAAGAATAGCTTTTTTTACTACTTTCAAAGTTATTGTATTAATATTAAACCCCACTTTTATTAATTTGCAAAATTATATTTAGTTCCCAGTATAAGTTTCCGTTTTTTGCATCGATCCCACACAACTTCAATACATGTAAGTGTGCCGCGGCGTCCCTTGCACGGTGCAACACTCGACATCTCAAGCACAAACCCCCCAATTCGAGGGTTCGTCGTAGTATCGTACTAAACGATTTTCAAACTAATGAAAGTAACTTATATGATTTTATTTTTAAACAATCGTAACTCTTTTTTTAGCGTGGTAAAATCATCAAATGAGTCCTCCCACCCAAGGCAGAGCGGGAGGGACTGTCAGACTCGTACTAAGTAAAATCCACGGTGTCCTTCAATAGCCCTTTACGTACTGGAGTCACGGTAAATCATAAGTCCGGCGACCCCGGAAACAATCGTAGCTTGGTAATTTATGATATAATACACAACCACGGTTTTGATCGGAAAGTCATTAACAGTAATTATTTGAACCTACTTATTTATTTTAAATACTTAATTGTATGATAAGGTATTGGATTTATTATGTAAGTACGCATTCCAAAGCCACGGTGACGACACCAACTGCTTAGGTATCTAAAATGACAAGAAAGTATAAGTCAAATGAGTTCCCCACCCAGGGCAGAGCGGGAGGGACTGTCAGACTTGACTGACTAAAATCAACGGTATCCCTCAATAGCACTTTACGTTCAGGGGTCACGGTAATTCGTACAGTCCCGCGACCAAGTACAGGCAAACTTAAAAAAAAAAATTGAACACTGTTTTAATCTATCACGGGTTGTTTCTAAATTTAAAATGTCACGTACGTATCTTCCATGATTAAATTTTAATATTTCTTTGAGTTCCCGATATTTCGACACTGTTTCAAGCCATGATTGCGGGTTGACTGTTGTTGTAAGCTTAGGTACATTTTTTTCTAATCTTTACTTAAAGAGATTTTTCGCCAATACGAATATGTCACTGTATGTTCAAAATTATCATTACATCACTTATTCATCACATAATATAAAAGCACATTTTTTCCTTACTACTTAGTAAATGCCTGCCGGGACTCACAAATTACCATGACCCCGGTACGTGAAGGGCTATTGAAGGACACCGTGGATTTTAGTCAGTCAAGTCTGACAGTCCCTCCCGCTCTGCCTTGGGTGGGAGGACTCATTTGATGATTTTACCACGCAAAAAAAAAAAAAAACTACTTTGTAAATGCCTGCCGGGGTCGCGGGACTCACAAATTACCGTGACCCCGGTACGTGAAGGGCTATTGAAGGACACCGTGGATTTTAGTCAGTCAAGTCTGACAGTCCCTCCCGCCCTGCCCTGGGTGGAAGGACTCATTTGATGATTTTACCACGATAAAAAAAACTACTTAGTAATTCTGCAGTTAAGGTTACACGCTCCGTCTATTGTTAGTTTGCTACTCAAAGCAACCGCATTCACTTTCGGTCTGGAGTGTACTTGTGAACACACACATCAATAATTCTGTAATTTTTATTAGATAGCTGCCTGCCAAGCTTCTTTATATATTGCTAGAAAAAAGTTTTTTTAGAAATATTCCTGTAAGGACTTTTACATGATTGTTACTGTAGATATTTATCGTATAAAACTATCGGTTAAAAATAATCACTTTACATGTAAGTTAGGTGAGTCGACGGCGCGTTGTGTTCCACGCGCGCCTCAAAGAGTGTCATCATAATGACGAGGCCCCCCTCTAGAGGGCCAAAGCCTGCAGGGGTCGGGGGACTTACGAATCACCGTGGCCCCGGAATGTAAATGGCTATTGAAGGATACCGTGAATTTTAGTCAGTACGAGTCTGACAGTCCCTCACGCTCTGCTTGTTACTCTTTCCCCCAAAAACCACTGAACAGATTTGGATGAAATTTGGTAAACAGATAGTTTATAACCTGGATTAATAGGTTTTTATCCCGATTTTATGTTGTCATGAGAAATTTTCGAGTTCGCTGGCAACAGCTAGTTAAATATCAAGCCAAAAATTAACCCCAGCTTTAAAATTACCCAATTAACCAAAAACACAATTTCCATAACCGCGAAATCTACAATTTCCTCTGAAATCTCTCAAGTATCACTTCAGAAGCCAATATCAATAAATAGTCATCAGCGACTCAATTCTGGGAGCAGTAAAGAGGTTTAACTTGGTCACCCCTTCCTCCCCGCCTCTTACCCCCTCACCCCATTCACTAACTGTGAATTACCCCCTCACCCCCGCTGTCTTACCAGGCCCTTGTTAATAGGGTGGATATGGCCCAGGAGATTCCAGGATTTTAATTTATCTTGTCTGAAGTCTTTAAATCTGAATGTACAAAGTCTTCGTTAGTACAATTCTATTTAAAAAAAAATAAAAATAATAACTGGCCTACTTTAAATAAATGCTTTGAAAAAGGGTGCCATCAAACAATGGCTCCTGACTTATACTTTGTGCAAATCCACCTGCACTTTAAGGGCGACCTTGCCCGTGGCTAACAACACCGTAAATGTGGCATAGTTTATAATCTTGGTAGACTGCCAATTAGAGAAAAATCCTGCCCTTATGTTTGTGCTCTACAGCCTTTTTTATCTTGATAAAATCATAATATGATTTCTCCCGCCCAGTGTTGGGTGAATAGGACTGTCAGACTCGTACTGACTAAAATTCACAGTGTTTCTTCAATGGCCCTTTTCAGGTTCATGGTAACCTATTTAGATAATCCTACAAACCCGGACTGTCCCGCGACCCCGGGCCCTTTACAGCCTCAGTTATTTTAAGACCACTTCATTGAAAGCTGCAAAATGAAAAAATTGATTGCTTCGTTGTTTAAGAATCAAAAAAGTGTTCAAGTATATCAAAGAAATCCATAGGCCAGAATTGTATTATAATGACCTAAGCTATCGCAAAGATACCTTGCTGAATGTCTTTATCATAATCATCATTTCAGCTTGTTGCAGCCCACTGCTGGACAAAGGTCTCCCCTAAGGAGCTCCACAGCGCACGATCTCCCACTTTTTTCATCCAGTTACTGCAAGCTACCTTCTTCTGGTCATCGGTCCATCTTGCCGGCGGATGTCCGACCTACGTTTACGTACACGTGGTCTCCATTCGAGAACCTTCCTACTCCACCTTTCGTCGGTTCTGCAATAGACGTGACCAGCTCACTGCCATTTCAGCTTGCTACAGGCCATCGGCCGTCTATAAGAACGCTTTTAAAGCAATTGCCACATCTCCAGATCTCCGGACAAAGGTTAAACAAAATAGTTACACTAATCGGGAATACAAGATTTGCCCATTAGACTATCATTATCCATTACAATTAACGGCCTAAATCGGACTTACAACTACCATTTATAATAATAGAGTGTACCGGGACCTGTCCTGCCCCCCAGCGTGGCAACCCTTCCAATAGGGCTTGTATTACGCGGCATTCCAATTTAGTCAGTAATGTGGACGGCTTTCAAGTAACACTGTGTTATTTTGCGCCAGTGTTTGTACAGTTACTGTGTACTAATTTTGTTTTAACTTCAATGACTTCGATGACACTGTGGTCTATTCAGAGGCCTCAACACAAGATTTCTGTATTTTATTTACTGACTTGATTGTATGGAAAATTGAAAAAATGCCTCTAGTGTATCAACGAGGATTTTTTCTTTTTCAGCAAATTAACGTGTAAGTTTATTGCACGCTACATGCTAGGGCTTTGTACTGCTACACCCAGGGCAGAGCGGGAGGGACTGTCAGACTTGTACTGACTAAAATCCACGGTGTCCTCCAATAGCCCTTTACGTTCCGGAGTCACGGTTATTCGTAAGTCCCGCGACCCCGGCAGGCTTTGGCCGCCGTCATTTCGTTGACACTCTTTGAGGCGCGCGTGGAACACAACGCGCCGTTGACCCGGGCATAGTCCAAGGTCGGACAGCGAGTCACCCATTACTCGCCGCCCGCATGCCCGGGCCTACGGTGGCCGGAGATCGTCTATCAACGTCTGTCGCACTGGGCGTCTACCACTGTGCAGGGGTGAAGGGAGGACGCTGTCCTCTCTCTCACACAGCCCGACTCCTTCTTTGCTATCGGATGATAAGGAGGCGACCGCTTCCCATTCTGTCTCGCAAAAGCTAGGGCTTGAGAACGTAATATGAGAATATTATATATAATTTTCAAGTGACAGTTAACGATGGAGTTCATCGACGTTTTCGTTCTTATTTTGGTCGCATGGCCATATGTTAAATGCCTATAAAAGGGTTCGGTAAAAAAAATATTTTAGTGTCATTAATTCTCGGGCACGCCGCAATCGCGGCGGTAAGACCCCTCCTTGAGGAGTGGCTGGCTAGGCGTCACGGCGTCCTTACCTACCGCATGACGCAGGTCCTCACCGGACACGGATGTTTCGGGAGGTTCCTGTGTCTGATAAGGAGCGAGGAAACGCCTGGGTGTCACCACTGCGAAGATCGTCCGGAGGACACGGTGGAGCATACGGTGCAGGACTGCCCCGCTTGGGCAGAGCACCGCCGTGTCCTCACGACGGCGATTGGCGGAGACCTCTCGCGCCCGGCATTGGTCGAGGCCATGCTGCGGGGCGACACGGAGTGGGAAGCGGTCGCCTCCTTCTGCGAAGCAGTCATGCTCGCGAAGGAGGAGGCGAGCCGCGTGAGGGGGAGGACAGCGACCTCCCTCCACCCCAGCCGCAGTGGTGGACGCCCACGGCGTCGGACGTCGCAAGACGATCTCCGGCCACCGTAGACGCGGGCATGCGGGCGGCGAGTAATGGGCGACTCGCTGTCCGACCATGGACCATGCCCGGGTCGACGGCGCGTTGTGTTCCACGCGCGCCTCAAGGAGTGTCAGCATAGTGACGGGGCCTGTAGAGGGCCAAAGCCTGCTGGGGTCGCGGGACCAAGGGATTACCGTGACCCTAGTACGTAAAGGGCTAGTGAAGGACACCGTGGATTTTAGTCAGTACAAGTCTGACAGTCCCTGCCGCCCTGCCTTGGGTGGGAGGACTCATTTGATGATTATACAACGATAAAAAAAAAAAGAAAAAAAAAAAGTGTCATAAATTCTGTTTAAAAGGTAACCAAATGTGAACGTACAAAAGTTAAGCGCAGCTTCGAATCGTCGTCGTAAACTAGTTTTATTATAACGATGTATTTTGGCTGAGTGTACGCCTGGATTTGTCACTGGCGAACGCGTAATGTGGAGCTGACTGTACTTTTAATAAAATCGCGTTTTTTTTGCTTTTGTACTCAAGTGTGGATTTTGGCTCACAAAATATATTTTAGAATAAAAAAATAATTAAAACCGAATATGTAGGTATCCTAAAAAAATGGCACAGGATTGGTAAATTGTTGTGATACCTATAAGATCACGTAAAATAATATCACACTAAATTGTTACAATCAAACTAAATGCTTTTAAAAATAAATCCATAATCTAACGAAAAAAGTGAAAATCTACTCCAACAAAACATTCCGTCAAACTTTTCAGCAATCACATAAAAAAAAACAATCACGATTCCTATAAAAAAAACGAAGTCACATCTCTACAAAAACAACACATAATAAAAACGAAATGAAATAAATAAATTCACACCTAACTGGAAAACGACGCTGGTGGCAGAGAAAGTTAATTTGAAAATGGAATCAGCATAGCCGACCAATGGCGGGGGTGCCCGAGGGACGGCCGACCAATCGCGGCGCGGGGATTTTCGCGCGCTGAATTTTTATTAGCTGAGATAATAACGCGCCATTTTCCGACAGGTCCCCTTTTTCGTTTAGGATTCAGTGAGCGCCGAGCGGAGTTGTCAACCTATTTTCGATATTTTTGGATAAAATCAAGTTTGGTTTTGATAAAAAATTAAATAATTATAAATAATAAGAGCCGCAGGGATCGTGCTTGCCTTGGTTGGCGAAAGGTGAGAAATACACGTGTCCCGGGTTCGATTTCTGCTCGGAAAAAATAATGGTATGACCTACAAGTAGTTGTTCCGGGTCTGGCTGTTTGTCTATGTGAGTTAAAATATTAAAAAAAAAACCCACGTTACAGGAGAAAATCTTCATGCGGGGCAGAAGATTGATTTTTCCACTGCTTCCTGACCTAAAGCGTCTGGATTTACACAGACGGACAGCAAAGTGATCCTTTAACAGTTCCGTTAAAAAATCATTGCCAAATAATCAATTAAATCTAATCAAGCAAAATAAATATTTTGATGATCATACCAGAACCAACTGATTGGCTAATGTGACACTTAATACAGGTGTCCGACCATGGCGTATTAAACCGAGAGTAATTCCAGTGTGGGAACGAGATGGCACTAGACGACTTGTATAGCTCTGTCTCTTTTCTACAGTGGAATGGTTGTGAAACCAGAGCCTTGTGATTTTATACACAATTTTGTATTATAATCTATTATTCAACTAGGTGTTAAAAAGCCTTCTCTCATTTTAAACATATAATAATATCTCTATTTATTTTTATGCAGAACCCTCCATCTCTCACAAAACTCGCCCCTAACCGCGCTATATCTCAGTGTTGCCACTCGCGAAATGGGAAGTGACGTGAATGTGCGCGCGGTGACACGACGTCGATTACTGGATTCTATTCGATTTTCTATGTTTGTAACACTGCGGTTATAATTAAGGGGAGGGGCGTACTATGTAGTATTATATAAAAAAGTTAGATTGAATTTTTTACAGGACTTTCGAGACTGACTTGATTTGATTTGATTAGTTAGGTATTTGATGTGGTAAGGGATATATTTGATAAGGATTCACGTTATGGGGTGCTAAGACAGGAAACCTCCACGTGCGCACGTGGACTGGAGTTCCCTCTCGGATACGTCTGGGGGGAACACCAGTTTTTAGGGGCCGGTGCACCCTGGGATGCTGGTAAAAACTCTTCCTTAGGCACTATGTGCCTAAGGGGTCTCTTTGCCCGTATGCGAATAGCCTGTTATAAGAATCAATTGCTGTTCGTCAGTCTCGCTAAAACTCTAGAACGGCTGGACCGATTTGGCTAATTTTGGTTCCAGGGAAGTCCAGAGAAGGTTTAAAAGGTACATATGATAAAATATTAGAAATATAGTAAAAGCCACAATTTCGTTTTCCCTTAGAAACTATTCGTACATATCAAGTATTTGATGTTCGTCCCGTCGTTCAGAAATCAATTAAATTAAAAGTCTTTCTGAAATCAAATAGGTGGCATGAAGTTTGCGGGGTCAGCTATTGGTCTATCACATAAAATAAACCAAAAGCGACCTTAAAACTTTAAAAAAATATCCCCCAGCCCAATCAGACAAACAAACCAAATTCCATTCACAAACATGCTCAGACCGTTCGAAATTCAAAACAACCGCGGGGTCCACAACAATGCTCAATGAACGAGGTCCTATTTATAAAAGAAAAAAAAAAGGAAAAAAATCCAAGATGGCTACTTACTTTCTTACTTTGAAAACTTACATAATACAATTTCGCGGGGGTTGTTAACTTATAAAATGTTTCTGAGTTGATAGCGAAGTTTCTATCCGGCTATTTTCCACCCCCGTTCGTTCAATAGGGGCTGAAACAAAGGGGATGGAAGATTCCTGGACTGAAGGGTAATTGTAGCACACAATTGTTTTAAAGCTTTTAAAATTATTATTTTTGCTTTTGTTTTGTGAGTTATAATGGAAGTTTATTGGTAGACGCTTGTTATGTAATTAATAATTATTGTTTTGTTTACTTTGCGTTAATTTTCGCTAATTGGCTGTACTTAATTTAGCTATCTATGAATTATGTTGGATTATTGAGTTGCTCTTTGTTTTACTAAATTATTACAGGTAGAACGTGCCTTTTCTGCTACTTGGACCAAATGAAATGGAAAACAAATATACAGCTCGTATAATGCCATGACTTTAGTAATAAGAATATAATTTTAAGTAGGCCGGGGTCGCGGGACTTACGAATTACCGTGAACCCGGTATGTAAAGGGCTAGTGAAGGACACCGTTGATTTTAGTCAGTACAAGTCTGACAGTCCCTCCCGCCCTGCTCTGGATGGGAGGACTCATTTGAAGATTTTACCACGAAAAAAAAAAGTAAGCTAACTTTTGGCATAATAAAATTATGAAGTAAAACAAAAACATAAGTTGACACATAAAGGAATTTGAGATTTTATGACCAAATATTGCATGGACATTGGACATTTTCTTTTTTTAGCATTGTATAATCATCAAATGAGTCTTCCTACCCAGGGCAGAGCGGGAGGAACTGTCAAACTCGTACTGACTAAAATCCACGGTTTCTTTCAATAGCCCTTTACGTTCCGGGGTCACGGTAATTCATAAGTCCCGCGACCCCGGCAATTGAACATTTTATTAAATCAAAGACAATTTTTTCTTTACAATGTGAGTATTTCCATACGGAATAAGTACACACTCAAAAGAAATAGAGTTCTGAAATAGACATCAATAAAAGTTTGAAAATCAACTTTCGTTACAAAATACAAACTGCCAACTTCAGCAAATAGGTCTCGTTAAAAAATTTAACGTAGCAAAAAAATAAAAAACGTAAAGGAAAAAAAAGTGTGAATCCTAAAATTCACAACTCGTTCGTTCGTGGAGTTACAGGCAGGCTGTATGGAGCGTATCCTTCGCCCGCGGCGAGCGCCGGCGACGGCTAATTATTTCCCGCCCTTTCCGTTTCCTGCCCGATCAACGGTTTCAAACCCCGTTCTCGGATGAACTCCGAATTCGAATTTGAAAATTTTGTGAATGTAGAACATGGGAGTTTTTAACGATATAGGTAACATATCGGTAAGGAAAGTTAATTGTTATTTGTGGAAATAATTTATTTAAATAAAAATATTCAAAATTATAAATTAAATAGAATTAAATATTTAATGCATATTTTTATTTAATATAGAATGCGCAATTTTACCAAAAAACATTCAAACAAAAGAGAATTAATGATTTGGCATCGACGAGATAGCCTAATTAGCAAAGTGTCCGGATTGCTGATACGGAAGGACGAAGGTTCGAGTTCCGCTTACAGTTGTATTTTTCTTTCCTTAAAAAAATAGTTTCAACATAAACACTTCAAATAGTTTTAACATTAAACTGATTAATTAATATACTGGAGGCACTCATGTCTTTTTTTACGTGGTGATATCATCTTATAAGTCCTCCCACCCAGGGCAGAGCGGGAGGGACTGTCAGACTCGTACTGAATAAAATTCACGGTGTCCTTCAATAGCCCTTTACGTTCGGGGGTCACGGTAATTCGTACAGTCCCGTGACCAAGCACTCATGGCTAAATAATAAAAGCCCCACAGGCCGATCTTCCGGATTAAGCCACGCTTGCCGAGGTTGGTCTGTATATCGGTGACCATCTGTCATAGCGAGTTTCCTCCGAAAGCACATCAAGCCCAATGGCTTGATGTGCTTTTGACAGCAGAGCCCAATGTCTCTGCTGTCAAATGTAGATCTTTGACAGTCGTTACTGTAAGTCCGAAGCTTTAAAGTCTGACATCCAGTCTTACCATGGGATATCGTATTACCGAGTTGCTGGGTTGTGGAGGTCGGATAGGCAGTTTCTCCATGTAAAATACTGATATCGGGTATATCAGTATTTTACGCGACCCCGGCAGGAGCTTTTTTTTTAGCGTGGTAAAATCATCAAATGAGTCCTCCCACCCAGGGCAGAGCGGGAGGGACAATTAGACTTGACTGACTAAAATCCACGGTGTCCTTCAATAGCCCTTTATGTACCGGGGTTACGGTGATTTCAGAGTCCCGCGACCCCGGCAGGCACCCCGGCAGGAGCTAACGTTACTTTGTTGAAATTCATATCAATAGATAATTTTAAAGAAAATATTGGTGTGTATCCTGCTATTAATAATTTTCTTAATATTATACAGGATTCATTTTTCAACGACTCTTTTGGAAAATTCAACCTGTATATCTCATCTGATTTCTCAAACCCGCGATTCACAACATTCCCAATTTTCTCTCCAAATTTTCAATACAACACAAACAATAAGTAGGTACATATTATTCGTCTGTGAAACTTCCACAGCATTCTTGACACACAAGAACCGAAGCAATTCTGTCTGAAACTTTAAAACAAAGCTACATAATGAACCCTCGTGTTTGAGATGAGACGGTGATCACGACGCAATCGGGATGCTGCTTAAGACTATGTATTGTGGCCTGGTTTGCTGTTATCTCTGTTTTACATTTAAGAACGAGTACCTAGGTACTAAGCCTTGCGACATTTCAAACATAATTATTTTTCTAAATGACTGAACCCATAAATTGTAGGATACACACGTCTTAAATGTTGTGAGAAAACTTTTATAAAAATAATGTTACTGCTAAACAAGAGAGATTTTAATTTTCAATTGAAATGAGTCCTCTCACCCCGGCCAGGACAAGAGGGACTGTTAGACTTGTACTGACTAAAATCCACGGTGTCCTTCAATAGCCCTTTACGTTCTGAGGCCGTGGTTACCTGAGAAGACAGTTCCGCGACCCCAGCAGGTTAGATTATAGTCTGAAATATCATAATTATAGGTTACCATTTATCCCGATATTACGATACACTGGTGACATCCAGACGTTTCTTCCTTCCTCATCAGACACAGGTACCTCCCGAAGCTTCCGTGACCGGTGAGGACCTGCGTCATGCGGAAGGTCAGGACGCCATGACGCCTATCCAGCCACTCCTGAAAGACAATACGATCTCATGGAATAATTATATGTATATAATGTATGCAGTGATAGCCGAGTGGTGCGACCGTTGGACTGCCAAGTCAAAGGTTGCAGGTTCGAACCCCGGCACGCACCAATGTCTTTTAGAATTCATGTGCGTATTATAAATTAATTATCACTTGCTAAAAACGGTGAAGGAAAACATCGTGAGGAAACCAGCACACCTGAGAGATATTTCAACGGTGTGTGAAGCCATGTCAGAGGCCTACGGGCGGTTTAAACTCTGACACCAGGTTGTTCATTAACCATACGATAAGAAGAAGATGGAATAATTTTTGAAACTCACACGGGTGAAGCCGTTGACAACTGGAAGTCATAAAAACTGAAATCCTCCCTCTATTTACTACATAAAGTTATCCCAATCAAAATCCATTTAATGTCTCTAAGTACAGTCACGTCCATAATTAAAGATACGTCGCAAACGGACGGGTATAATGACGCACACAAGTGTATAAGTTGCGTGTAAGTAATTACTGAGTCTCTGTGCAACTTTATTTATTTCGGCGGGTCGCCTTCGTCTGAGATGCGAGGAGTTAGTGGGAGGGAGAGGTTTTGATACTTACAAGTAAAAATATTACAGTTATGTTGATTCAATGCTGACTGGTACAGTTCAGTAAGTCAGTAAGTCAAATCATTTTACGATCCACAGCGGTTCAATTAATGTTAGTCGCTAGGGAGAGCCTGTGTCCCAAACAACAGGTACTTTAAAGCTTAATGCCTGATAAAAAAAATAATTCAACCTATCATACCTATCATATAAAAAAAAACGCAATAATCTATTGGCTAATTTATCAACTTTAAGTAATCAAACTTCATGCAGTTTTGAACGATCATAGTTATTGAATCTATCATCAGACATATAAATTCTACTATGTATAATTTCTTGGGTCGACGGCACGTTGTGTTCCACGCACGCCTCAAGGAGTGTCAGCATAGTGACGGCACCCCCTGTAGAGAGCCAAAGCCTGCCGGGGTCGCGGGACTCACGAATTACCGTGACCCCGGAACGTAAAGGGCTATTGAAGGACACCGTGGAATTTAGTCAGTACAAGCCTGACAGTCCCTCCTGCTCTGCCCTGGGTGGAAGGACTCATTTGATAAATTTACCACATTAAAAAAAAAAACTTATTCTATGGTTGTTCTATGTTTAGGTTTTTTAATAATCTTCTACTTCGAAGCTGTTGAAAGCCTTACATTCTCATAAGTCTTGACAACAGTCAGTTCCAGAAAATTATTTTCGCATGTGACTTTCACAATAATAATTATAATGCATATCAATTAAGAGGCAAGTATCAAACAGCCTGCGTGCGACTATAAGAGTTTATTCATGCTCTTTAGAAGAATATCTCAAAGGTGTAGCTAACTTACAATATGCGGTACAGGCGAGTACAGAAGTGTTAATGAAAAATTTACATTAAATTACAATATTATATTTCGTACTAGCTTTCGCCCGCGACTCCGTCCGCGCGGATGTCGGTCTTCGCGTGGTTGGTTTATTTCTCCATTTTGAGTAACTCTGACAATGACATCTTATAAATATTACGGCGCTGAATCCACTGCGGGTAATGCAACGTGTGTTCACGGTTCTACAGAACAACGTCTATGAATAAAACTAAAAAATAAGATATTTTTTCTACGTATTTTTCCAGGATAAAAAGTATCCTATGTTATGCCCAGGATAATAAGGAATAATTATACCAAGTTTCATCGAAATCGAACCGTTAGTTTTCACGTGATGCCTGCACAAACAGACAGACAGACAGACAGACATGGACATAGACAGACTGGGTTTGGTATCGATCCAGCAACACCCCCCGCTATTTATTTTTTCAATATTTTCAATGTACAGAATTGACCCTTCTACAGATTTATTATATGTATAGAAGATATGTAGCTGGCCAATTATTGAACAGACATATTTTTTTTAGAATCCGCTCTTAAGAATCTTTATGTTTTTTTTAATGTTAAATTTCACTATTTGACTTTCTAGAGCCTATCCTGACACTAACTGTGTTCCATAAATAAAGATTTAGATATTGTCCATCTTTTGTTTTCTTCTTGTAGCAATCATTCACATTTCCAAGGTTTTGCGAGATAAACAAGAATACGTTTAAACTTAAAATTAAATTGCGACGCAAATCCGCGTAAATCTGCTTCACCTCGCCCTATCAAAATAAAATTATCCTATCTAATACCTACTCATCGTGTTTTTAGTTATCATTCCAGTAAAGAACGCTACCTTTCCATTATCCCAAATTAACACCTAAAATACTAAAACACTAAACCACTCAGCATTCACACAAAATAAATGTAATATAAAATATAATTTTCTCCAAGCCATCACCATTTGTGTGCTTCTATATACTTCTTATAAGACGCCGTCGCACCGCAGTGAATTCGGGCGCTGTTTAACATTTAAATGTGGAATCATACTTGGTATCATCCCCTCTCCCCCTCTTCACCCCACTGCGAAAGGGATAAGGTGGATAACGCCGGATTATTAAAATAATGCTGGTTGTATTTTGTGCGTGATTGTACATTTTTGGGGATTTGTGGAATCAAGGTGGGGATAGGTCATGTTGTGTTACGCATGATAATTAATGAGATTTAGGGGCTAATTAGTGAAATAATTGAGTACTGAAATTGTTATCCAGGTTTGGTTGGTTTGGTAACAACTTTTATATTATATTGGTACCTACTTTTAACACAACTCTAAACAAAAAAAAAACAAAGTGACGGTAAAACACGTGCTTTTCGGCCGCGTTAAGCGTCTGTCGAAGTTTTAATTATATTAATATTATCTCTTTATTCATTTTAGCTTTTTGGTTACATTTTGAATATTTTTACAAAATAAATACTGATTGCATTTTTGGCATCAGTATCGATCCTTAATCACCCCTTGATAGTTATTTTTGAAATATATTTCATGTGAGTATAGATTTGATTGGAAACGTCATTTTCAATGACATCGAAGTATAATTAATCAATACAAACTTAAATATATATATGTAAGTATATATGTATGCAAGTTTTTAAACTGCTGCACTAATATTTTCATTTGTACATAAAACACGCAAACAGTGTCTAAATACGGTAACTCGAAACGAATAGATACTAAATACAAGGCGTCTTATCGCAAAAAAAATCTGTTGAATCGTCTTTCGGATTAATCTTATTTCATTTAAGACTAAGAAGCTGAATTCGAATAAAAATAATCCCAAAATCTTATCCACACTAATCTCACCCCATCCCTATTACAGCTAAGAGCGTCGCAAGAAAGTAAAGTCAAGTAAATTTTAAGTAATAAGGAACCTCGCTAATCAGGCAGAGTTGGTTAATTACGATTAATACCCCCCCAATGTCCGAGTGGTGGCGGAAACACCCGAACGCTGACGGAAATACCCGAGAAACCCCTCAAGATGAATATCGTTCGTGTTCCATTGGTGTTCTAAAGAATTTTGAATTTGAATTTTAAATTGCGCAGATATGATAGGTTACCTACGTTTTTATGCCTACTTTGTAAAGAAAATTGGAGATTCTGAAAATTGGCTTTTTGTAGGTTTGAGGCTCTAGGCGTTAGTCATTTCAATATTGATTATTATTCATGAAAAAAGTGTAATAAGCAAAGGTGGTATCTAAAATTAATATAATTTTTTGAACGATGAGACGATTTACAGTGAAAAATCAAAGAAAATACGTGACCCCAAGTAAAAAGGGAACACGGTCAGGAAGATGATACTGGTGATAGGTTTTAAAAAATTGAAAATGTAGCAACATACATTCCTGGAAACTCAGTCTTTTTTCATTGTCATGCATACTTTTCAGAAAGTAGATTTTCTATAAGAGACTGTTTCTATTTTAAAAATAACGACCAATCTGCGTCGCCAACTAATCTATTTGTTTATCTTCGTTGATTCCGAGTTTAAATTTCGTCCCCTCGATGGAATCATTCGTGAATTTGAATTAAGAAATTGGATTGGTGTTCTCTTGTTTAGGTGTAATCAAAGGATTTGAGCGGGATAAGCTCAGTAGCTGTTTGGATTTTGATGACGGAGGTCGCGTATTATGACATTTTATTTGGTTGGGCTTAATTAATGGATCTTGTTTTGATTAGATGTTTATGATTATCGCGGGCAGCTTTTTGACTTCAAAGTTATGATTGGTTTGGTAATGTTAATTTAAAGACGATGTAATAAATGTATTTGGAAAGGGACATTTTGATCAACACCGTGGATTTGCAAAAACATTGTTATGGCCCAAGATAAAAACTTTTGAAAAGATTTGACTTTTACTTTTTTCGACCATTTTTGCTCATGTGATTAAGAGAGTGATGAGTATGAATGTTGATGGATGGAGAGGAAGAGGAAGGCCAAAGAAAAGATACTGTGACGTTTGATAGAGGAGAATGGAAGAAAAAAACGTGTTGCGCCGACCACAAGTAAAATGGAATAAGGGCTGGAAGATGATTTGTGATATTGCAAAATTTCAAATATTTAGGAAGGTAAAGACCATTTATTATCTTGGTGCAAGGCAAGACAAGGCAAGGCTTTATAAAAATATTCAGCTGCATCCAGTTGGGCAGGAAGCCGACTCCAAAATAGTTGGAAAGAAGGCCAATGTTGAATGTTGCACAAAACTTTCATTATTCCTTGCAAACTTTAATTTATTTTAATCTAGGTTTAATACTATGCAGATATTATATCTATATTTTTATCTTATCATTTATCTATAATATGTATGTATTTAGAAATATATAAGTATGTTTATCAGTCGTCTAGTACCCATAACACAAGCTCTGCTTAGCTTGGGACTAGATGGCGTTGTGTGATAGTTGTGGAATATTTATTTATTTATATTTATTTATATATACTGTCTACAAACAAATTTAAATTCGAACCGAAATATCAACAACGCTGCCCCGTCAAAGCAGACAAAACCCACGTACATTCCCAAACATCAGTTATTTACAGTACTCCGCAGATTCTGCACAAAATCCAGATCAATGCTAGCAGATGAACAGATATATTACTTAACTGTCGCCCCGACTTAGATGGATCGGCGAGCGGCGACGGCGTCACAAAGAGATACATGGGAATGCTATCAGTTATACTCGTACGTGGCTACGTTAGGTGAGGTACATACTGTATATGAAGAATGGAGAAAGTCATCTACACACTGCGAGCGATGAAGAAGCGAATATAAAAAAAAACGACGGCTTGCACTCTGGGAGTGCCGGCAGAAGTGAAAACTTGAATAGTAATAAACACACACGAACATTCGCGCAAGCGCCCTGCGCCGTCTTACGAATTTTCGATCAGGTCACGCGAGTTTAACATTTTTTACCCATTCCAAAAAGTGCACAACGCCGCTAAAGAAGTTTTCATTTCAAAAATATACTATTATGCAAACAGGACAAAACTATATAGATTTATAGGAATGAACAAGAAAGAGAAGAAGTTGAAACTGCACAAAGAGATACACGGGAATGCCATCAGTTATACTAGAACGTGGTAATGTTTGGTGGGGTCATACTGTGTATGAAGAATGGAGAAAGTCGTCTACACACTGCGAGCGATGAAGAAGCGAATATAAAAAAATGTACCTATGTATTCCATTTTCCTGCCCAGAGTATGCAAACAGGACAAAATATATAGATTTATAGGAATGAACAAGAAAGAGAAGAAGTTGAAACTGCACAAAGAGATACACGGGAATGCCATCAGTTATACTAGAACGTGGTAATGTTTGGTGGGGTCATACTGTGTATGAAGAATGGAGAAAGTCGTCTACACACTGTATGCTAGACGATGAAGGAAATATTGTGTCGGTATAACCCTTTTCATTAGTTAATTTCTTTACTATGTCGATATCAAGGCAGTATAAACAAATCCAACAATAAGAACCTAATTTCCTACATTGAAACATAGAAACCATACTTTTTTAAGTTGTAGGACCCTCAAATGAATTCTAAAATAGTCTTAAAGATTGACTAAATAGCAATTTATTCCTCCAGCTGCCCTTCGCCGATGTAAAAGCGATGAAGGACCTTTTTTTATCGTGGTAAAAACATCAAATGAGTGCTCCCACCCAGGGCAGAGCGGGAGGGACTGTCAGAGTCGTACTGACTAAAATCCACGGTGTCCGTCAATATCCCTTTACGTTCCGGCGTCACGGTTATTCGTAAAAACCCCGGCAGGCTTTGGCCCTCTAGAGTGGGGCCCTGTTATAAAGGACCTGCAATAAAAATGTGTGTTATATACACAGAATACTGTAATCAATAGTAACGAAACAACACAAAGACATACACATGAGAAACGGAACGCCATCAGTGACGTGGAGAAGTTAGATGGCGTACACACTGGACGACAAGAGAGTGAGTCATGTTTCGTGTAAATGTCGTAGGATAATTTGTTATACCGATTCGCAAAAATTCTAGGAATATCGCGAAAACACGGATAATTAATCAGACAATGATCAATTATGGAGGACCGATTTGATGATTTTACAACGATAAAAAACACTTATGCTTCATGCTTATGCTTCAAATTTTACTTACAGGCGCAGGCGTCGTCAAGATTATTTCACTTATGCCAAAAAGAACCTTCATTTCATACAGATATATAATTTTTCATTTTCTTTTCTCAGAAGTCTATCACAAGACCTGTCTCGTTTGAACCACTCAACAGTCCGTGGTCCATCGACTGTGGTCGAGAAGTAGCTTTATGTCGCTTATACGTATGTTGGTGCGCAAGCTTTACTCGCCCTCTTCACATTTTGTGAGAAAACTTTCACATACTGGCTAAGAAAATTAAATTATTTGACGTCACAGATTAAATATTGAAATAAAAATGAAATTGTATGAGCGATTGTTTTAAAACATTTATTGTGAAAAAAGGTTCTGCTTTAAAAGAGTCTGAGCACCTCATAAGTTTTGAGAGCAATGTGCTTGTTAATATTTTCGACTAGTGAGACAGAAGTCGGGCACGCCGCAATCGCGGCGGTAAAACCCCTCTTTGAGGAGTGACTGGATAGGCGTCATGGCGTCCTTACCTACCGCATGACGCAGGTCCTCACCGGACACGGAAGTTTCGGGAGGACTCATTTGATGATTTTAAAACGGTAAAAAAAAAGTGAGTCAGTAGTAATCATTTTCAAAGTGGCGCCCAACGTGGGACCATTTTTGTTTAGAAATTAAACAAACTTCGATTTAGAAAACTGCTTATTGAATACTTAGCAAGCATAGATATATATTTATTTACAAAATATACTATTGTCAAGTACCTCCTAGCGGTACGACCCGACCAACAATCTGTTTTCTGTCAGTGCGCAGGAACTCTAGATCCTTATAGAAGAGCTCGTTCCATCTTAGGTCTCATGCTTCTGGGTTTAATTGAGATCACGAGCAAACATATGGTAAATTAAAAAATAAACTTATGTCAATCGTCTGTTTTTTCGTGTCCTGTTACTGAGATAATTATAGGTTGATTATGATTATGACTTTTTTCAGGCCTTAAAATAAACCTAATCCGTCTTATTACAAAATGGGGTTTAACTAAAAACCCAGGTTTATAACACGAAAAACTACGGTTTACACAAACGTTATTACAAATCGTGGTTTTACAATAAACCATGGTCTAACAGTCGTAGCTGTCAAAGATGTGTCAAAGTTTCTCATTTTAACTTTTTCATTGTGTTGTTGTTTTTGTGTTATTTTCACCCAAAATTGATTTAAAAATTGTAGATTTAATTGCGTTGTATTTAACTATTTAGACAATGGTTCAAATGATGGTACTAAGATCCACGTTTTATCTAAGTTTTGTAATACGGAGAAATTTAAACCATAGTTCTGCAGATAAGCCTGGACTTGATAGGCTAGGTTTATTTAGTTTTTGTAATAAGGCCGAATTTGGTTTTAACTCTGAGATCTCCAAAAATTTACTTGTCAAGAACCATCACCGGTGTAAAACCTCCTTAACACTAACAGAAGCAGGTACAATTTGAATTTTCACGCTCTATTTGAAGCAATGGCGTCGTTGCAGTCTTTGAGCCTTTGTAAACGGACGCCGGACGTCGATCAGACAAATTGGACGCCCAAAGACCGTTACGTCCATGACGTGTGTGTCGGACGGCGAACGAACCTCGTTTGAGCCGATACTTCATTTTCACTTCGATTTATGAATTTTGAATCTTTTTTTTCTTTTCGGCCTGTAATTTTTAGCTTTTGAAAGATCGTTTGAATGGAACTGTTTTGAAGGGGTATGATTTTTGATGTAGCAACATTTGGAAAATCATTCGATGCTTTTGCAAAGTGTAAATACTTCCAATAGAACTCTTTTTTTTATGACTTACAAAGGATGTTTATGTTGGTAGTTTGAGTATTTTAGAGACTCGAATAAACTGCATAGAAGTAGGATACATTCTAATGCGATTACTATTCATTTACAGGGAATATATTAAGTCACTCATACTTCAAATATGAATAACATCTTAAACTCGGCTCGATCACTGCTTTGCTGCACTATAAATAACAAGAGCAATTAAAACGGTTTCAAAATGTACCCTCAAATACAAGCAACTGTCACACTCGAACCAATTTAGTTAACACCATTGCAAATCACTTAGCCATCCACAAAGCAACATCTCATCCACAAATCATCAACACTAACATCAAACAACTAAACTAAATCTTTAATACCGGCAGCTAAAAGCAATCAATCACCCACATATGGGCCTTAAAACCTCCTTTCCAATTACACCCCTCGTTATTTCAATCGGGCAACACTAAATTACCGAATAACATGTTGACGACAAAACGCTTTTCAATCTCCACTAACAATATAGCCCAAAAGATCCCCTTTTTGTGTGCCCCTCGACTGCCAATCTTGCCAGATTGCTTTTTTTCTTTTGTCAGTTTTGAATACGGCTCGCATGTACGAATACGTCCTTTGTAGATGATTAAATACTGTACACGTCGGTATTGCCAGATTAAAAAAAGTATTTGCGACCTTTTTGGTGGGAGTTAAGGTTGATAGAGGATTTTGTTGGTGGTAAATTATCTATGGTTTCTGAGCAAAATGCGGATTGGTTATTTAATGGTTTCTTGATTCGGACGATTTTGTGTGTGATGATTAATTTTGTTATCGCTTCGCTTTGGATGGCGATCGTATGATGTGAGGTTTAATCTGAATTTTGATTTATTTGGTCAATTTTGGTTATGCACTTACAAGCATTTATGCTCGACGATTTTATACGATACATGATGTCTTATTTTTCATTCACAAAGCTTTTTTTCAAATTGGGCGGTCCATAATTTCTTCTTTTTTTTACGTTGCAAAAATTCACCCACGTCACAGGAGTAAATCCTAGTGTGGGGCTAGGATTTTCTCCTTTGACGTAGGTGCATTTACAAACATAGAAACTCACATCAGAAACACACAAACCCGGAACAACTAGTTGTACGTCATACAAATCTCTTTTCGGCGCTGCTCAGCAGTTCAATGGCTCAGTTACTGCCCCAAACGTGCCGTCAACTATAGAATGAATAGGGATCCATGGGCCACGGTCGTCACAAAATGGGTGCCAGAAGATAAGCGTCATTCCCGAGGAAGGACGGTGGCGATTGAGACGCGTTATTTAATTATTAACCGGAGAAGACTACATAGAGGAGAGAGTGAATATGAATATGAGTGATATGCGTGCCCTTTGCCCAGCATTGGGGAAATAGAGGTTAAATAAAAAGTGGATATTCACTAAGCTCATCAGTAACTTATGGACTGATATTTTCAGAATAAAAAGTAAGGAATCATTTACTTTAAATTGATCCGGGATAGCTCCTTAAATTGGTATCAATTTAAAGTTTTCAAATAAACCTTTTTGCCTTTGTCAAGCTGACAGGCGAAAGCGAAGCGTTTCTGAAGCGATACCGAACCGAAGCGAGACGTCATTCCGATAGTTCTGTCACGCTATCGGATCTCTTTGGCTTTTCTATGTGACTGGATTCAAACAATCCTATACATTACACATACAAACGTCACGCTTCGCATTCGCCACGCCAGTCTGTTTATTAGTTATTAAGTGTTCAAGATCGCGCGGAATCGGAGTAAGTGATTTCATACTTTTGCTCGCGAGTGTAGAATATATATCCATCCATCCAATAATTATGTTGTAGATAACTAACAGACATTTATACCCATTACAAGTAAAAAGGCGACTTCTTAAATAAACCGAAATAAAAGCGAGCTATTTGATTTTGAATACTAAGGTTACCGTTGATAGTTGAAAATCAAACAGCGTTATTAATAAAGTATTAGTTTAAAATGTTACATAATATAAGACAAAACGTATTTTAGGTATTCCACAAATAGGGACATGAAAAATCTTTAAACGAAAAGATAAATATTCAAAAAGTGTGTGTTTCTATCTGTTAAAAGATTTTTCACAATATGATATTTTCTTTTATTAAAAATCAGTTTCTAAAAGTACCAATATCATAACATTACATATCCGACCCTCTCCAATGAAGTCTAAACAATTTTTTAAACACCGTTAAACACAACACTCCCCTTTATTAAGTCGGTGAATTATCTCCAATACCGATACTCGAGGGAGTATATTGTAAAAGAAATAACTTTTAATATGAAAAATGGGATTATCATATGAAACCAGTACATTTTGCTATTCATAAATGCTGAACAAGTCAAAATCAACCTTACTAGTAACAGTACATAGTTGAAAATTCAAAAGCAGCGTATAAATTGACAGCAAATACAATTTTGATATAAGAATGCTCACACAACTGGAGTTTGCGGAGTCAAAAACTGAACGCAAGCGAAAATAAACCTTATTTGTAATGTTACTAAAGTCTGTGACAATAAAATTTCATTGCACAACGTAATTTTGTTCGGGGCCGCATCTTTCAACCAAGTTGTCACCTCGCGAAAAATTGTTAACATTCTGTGAGTGGTTTATTTCAATAAATATGAATGAAGTTGTAATGTTATTTGATATTTTTTGTGTTATTTATTTAGATTAACAAAGTTTTGTTGTTATAATAATGTCGGGGCATGTTAATATTGTTAATGTGACATGATCGGGGATTATAACGAGGATTTTTGAGAAATTATTAGTAGTGTAAATTTTATAAGCATGTATAAATATTATTAGTATTTCTTGTTGAAACTGAGTTTGTGAAATAAATACGACAAGGAAGATTTACTTGATATCTCAACTATATTGTGAAACTCGTAAGTAACAAGTTCAACTTTGACTTCTATTAAAAAGAATGAAACTGAAAATATACTAATGAAGGTAATATTATACTAACTAAAGAAATAAAAAGATATTTTGGCTCTCGAGTGTAGTTAATTGTTTGTAGAGGGGAGTAATCAGCAATCATTTGTAAAATTAGATTTCGACGCACATCAAAAGATCCTTGTAAATGTATACTACTTCAACATTTTAATGAATATTTTTTCAACGAACTGAGATAATAAAACTAGACATCACAAACTCTTTTCAGAAATTAAAATAAAACATTCGTTCCTAAAACAAAAAGCGCGCAAAACACAACATTCAAAAACAGAGTACAATATTTCATTATTAAAAAATTAAAATAAAACCATAAACAGAAACGCGCTAACTCCAATCTAAAATGGAACGCCTATACGTTTTTTTTTTCTACGACCATTGACAAGGCACACCCGTCAAATGCCATTGCTTAAATGAGAAGGCAGTCATTCGCGAATGTGGTGGAACGGAAAAATCATCGAGCGAAAATGTCATCGGTTCGCCCCGTGAAATAGTACGACTGTGGACTGAGTAGGCACTGAGTATCTTTTTGTTTTAAATTGATTTACTTTTTATTTTTATATCTCATTGTTTTTTTTTATGTAATGAATTGCCAGCATTAAACATTTTTTTAACTTTTGACCTTATTCAGTGCATTTTTAAATATTTGAATTTTTAAAAGAACTATAAAAAATACAAATCTTAGTGTAAGCCAGTTCTGAAGAAATTAGAAATGAGGGTATTACCGAATTAAAACACGAGTTTTTTTTTGGGATGGCATATTGTCAAATACATAAGTCTTTTCGCCCTGGATGGAACGGAAAGGACAGTCATAATTATACTGTTTAAAAAACCACCAGTGCCCTTTGCGTTCCAGGGCTATAGTAGCCTCTTAAGACAGTACTGAAACCTCCTTTTATTGCTTGAATGAAGATTTCGGAGACGCTGTCGGGCATTTGAAAAATTATCTGTAGAAGTATTGGAAAAACCAGATGCCGGATTAGATCCACTATGTTCGCACACTAAAATAAATATTTGTGGCCTTTTATATATAAATTGTTAATGACTTAAAAAAACATTCTGAATAACATAACTGTTATTGAGATTAATTTATCCAACTTATTACAAATAAAAAAAAACCTCTTTTGTGGTTTAAAATTTTGTTGTTATAAATTGTCACTTACCTCGTTCTACCAGAATACAAGTAATCAACAGAGTACTGAGCGTTCACAAAATGGCGTGAAATGCGAAACAACGACACTCCACGTACAATATAACGTGGTTTTTAATACACTCTGACATTAAATAATATAGTTTTCATTGCAATATAATAATAACTCCAGAAGCAAGTAAAATGTAAAATAATATTGGAATGGAAAACATAGACATGATATAAGAATGTGGGAAGGTAACCGATTAGGTGAACCGATGATCTTCTTTATTTGATATGGGTTTACCCCTTTTTTTTGTTCAGCCTACAATGTCTCAGAGCTGAGCAAAAGCCTTCTCCAAGTTTTTCCAAGTTTTCTTATCCAGCGCCACTTAGAACCAGCCCTCACGATATGAGTCCAGCTCGTCTCGCCACCTCTTTCTGGGCCGGCCTCAGCGTCGCCGTCCATCTCCAGGTACCCACTGTGTAGCGGCCTTCGACCAGCGGTCAACGTTCATACGGCTAACGTGACCCGCCTAGTCCCACTTCGATTTACTCTTAATCCTAGTTTTTTTTTTAAAAAAAAACGTTGTCCTACTCTGTGGATATTTGTTTCGTGAGAGAATAGAACCCGTGACACGCAATGCAGCAGTTGATCGTTCAGACACTACGCCAATCGTGCCGTATTAATAAAACCCAAGATTTGCCTTGCCTTGTATTTTAACTTCATCACCTTTTAGATACACCAAGTTTAAAATTCCCAAAACTTTATAATCCACTAAATTCATAAAACATTTTTAAAATTCAATATTGGAACACGAACGGTATAGAAGTTTAAATATTTGAGATTGGAACGCGCGACCGTTGAAAGACGCGCGTTTGAGGTGCGCTGTGCTGATTAGGACGCCCAGAGCATTAGGTGCGCTTAGGGCTGGCATCTTGAAAAAATCAGTCAATTTTAATTATTTTTCTTGTAAAACTGCAGTTTAACTTTTTGTTAACATTCAGTGGTCTTTTAACGCCCGAAGAAAGCGCTCGGCCGAATGGGGACTAAGGGTCGTTTTGCATTCGGGAGGTTCCTGTGTCTGATAGGGAGGGAAGAAACGCCTGGGTGTCACCACTGCGAGGATCGTCCGGAGGACACGGTGGAGCATACGGTGCAGGACTGCCCCGCTTGGGCAGAGCACAGCGTCCTCCCTCCACCCCAGCCGCAGCGGTAGACGCCCACGGCGTCGGACGTCGCAAGACGATCTCCGGCCACCGTAGGCGCGGGCATGCGGGCAACGAGTAATGGGCGACTCGCTGTCCGACCATGGACCATGCCCGGGTCGACGGCGCGTTGTGTTCCACGCGCGCCTCAAAGAGTGTCAGCATAGTGACGGGGCCTGTAGAGGGCCAAAGCCTGCCGGGGTCGCGGGACCAAGGGATTACCGTGACCCCGGTACGTAAAGGGCTATTGAAGGACACCGTGGATTTCAGTCAGTACAAGTCTGACAGTCCCTCCCGCCCTGCCCTGGGTGGGAGGACTCATTTGATGATTTTACCACGATAAAAAAAAAAAAAAAAGGGTCGTTTTGCATTAACATTTTTTATAGACGAGTGTGACAACTTCAAAACGAGTGTGACAAACTTATGTTTGAAATTTTTGTAGTAAAACGGTAGAAGTTTTTATTAAGTTTTGGCTTAATGCATTAACTAAATTATCTTGTTGCTGTATTACAAAACAATGAATCGATTTACTGTCTTTTCGGAGTTAAATTGTGTGTCTTTTCAGAGGTAAACTTTTAGCGATTGGTGGAAAACTAAATCGGGAGAGGTTAATTCCTCTCCAGGTAGCGTAACTTAGTTTTAGCCCGAAATCTTGCGATTCGAAAATGCGAAATATTAATTTATATCTTATACATATCTTTGTTTAGTCAATTCTAAGGCCTGTAGTGTCAACCTTGCGTGTCTCTAGCAGCGTCGTGATTGGAGCAGGCGTCGCGAACCGCTGGGAAATCAGCGGCCGACGCCACCATAGAGTTTATTCGACGTTTGAAACTCGTGCCATAGAGTAGAGGTATTATTGTGAGGCCATTTTTGAATTTAGAATTGCGTTGGCGTCTCTTGTCTTCGAATGCGTAGGAATAGAAAATGATCATAGTATCACTGAGTGTTTTAATGTTGGCAATAAGCTAATTCCTTTATAGAGGATTAATAGCATGATAGTAGATAAAAATGTATACAAACTTCTTATTGCACCAAAATATAATTTGTTTGTATAAGACAATTCTAAAACAGTGAATGGTTGTTGTATTGGCGTTTTTTATGGGGAAGATTCGTGCGCTATTTGCTGTCTTTTGTTTCCTAATAGCCACAACCTTGGATCCTTACAGTCAATAATGAATAAGTTACTTTTTAGGCAAGCGTTCTTCAACGACTTCGTTGCTTATCATCAGATTTGATTACAATCCAACATTACATACAACACAACATGGTTTACTTTTTATATCTGCAGAAAAGCAGCCAATCTTGCTCTAAAGTTAATATGAAAGATCGTTTATTATCTCTGAGACACATGACGCTCATTTTTAATTAAATTACAATCATACTTGTATAGTATTAAATCTATAAACAAACTTTAGTTATCCCAGCTCAGCTACGCCGTAGACCACAGCGTAGCACCGTCGTAGCAGCTTGCTACGGTCGTAGACTTCGCCGACGGAAAGTCTATGCCAGCCATAATTCTCAACGTGTGCTCCGCGGAGCCCCATTATGTGGGCTCCGCGAGAATACTAGTAAACTCTAACTCTGTTCTATCAAATCAAATATCTACCGATTGATGAAAAAGTCGGTTAAAATTAAGAACATAATACATCCTATTAGATTTTTCTTCCTTTATTATATACACTTACTTTGAAACATGCCTATTATTAAAGAACGCACGTTACAGTTTATTTCATTTTGGGGTTTTGTCCAAAATATCACTTATTTTTTTAAAAAAAAAACGTTGCTCCACACTAGAAATTTCTCCTGTGTCGTGAGTGGGTTAACAAACATAGAAACTCAAATACACAAACACCCAGACCCGGAGCAACTACTAGTAGGTCATACAAATATTTGTTACGTGCGGGAATCGAACCCGCGACCCTCAGCGTAGCAGTCAAATTGCTTAGTCACTGCGCTAACCGTGCCATCAAAAGGCCGCTTTACAAAAGGGTTCCGCCACCAAAAAGTTTCGAGAACTACTGATCCTATCTTTATTCTGTCGTTATTCGAGGACGATACCGCGTAGCTCTTAAAAAAAACGACGGGTTGCACTCTGGGAGTGCCGGCAGAAGTGAAAACTTGAATAGTAATTGTTGGAAATATCTTGTGAACAGATTTTAGTAAAACTCGCAAAAATGGTTGACTTTTTATTTCAATAATTTTCCAATGTGACGTACATCTTTTATAAACAATGTTACCTAGCAACGAATGTATCGAACGAATGAAGTAATAAAGTCACACGAACATTCACGCAAGCGCCCTGCGCCGTCCTACGCTTTTTCGGTCAGGGTCACGTGTCCTGACGCGAGTTTAAGATTTTATACCCATTACAGAAAAGTGCTCAACGCCGCTAAAGAAGTTTTCACTTCAAAAACACGTAATTAAATTGCATTTAAAAAAAGTTTTGTTTCGTTTTAAAACCACGCTGTTGTCACTCGTCTGTCGTGTCATCGCCGCGGGTCAGTCCGGTGAGCGAGGCAACATCGCGTCATGTCGCTCTGAATTTTGTTACTCTGTGACAATCTGTCCTATGGCAGTATTCGTCACCTACTGTATAATGTTCTGATTTATAATTCTTCATATTTAAAGATAATATTTTGTGAAAGTGTTAGGAAAAGTGTTTTTCTCCCACCCAGGGCAGAGCGGGAGGGACTGTCAGACTCGTACTGACTAAAATCCACGGTGTCCTTCAATAGCCCTTTACGTACCGGGGTCACTGTAATTCGTTAGTACCGCGACCCCGGCAGGCTTTGGCCCTCTACAGGGGGCCCCGTCACTATGCTGACACTCCTTGCGGCGCGCGTGGAACACAACGCGCCGTCGACCTGGGCATGGTCCATGGTCGGACAGCGAGTCGCCCATTACTCGCCGCTCGCATGCCCGCGCCTACGGTGTCCGGAGATCGTCTGCCGACGTCTGTCGCCGTGGGCGTCTACCACTGCGGCTGGGGTGGAGGGAGGACGCTGTCCGCACCCTCACGCAGTCCGCCTCCTCCTTCGCGAGCATGACTGCTTCGCAGAAGCAGACGACCGCTTCCCACTCCGTCTCGCCCCGCAGCATGGCCTCGACCAATTCCGGGCGCGAAAGGTCTCCGCCTATCGCCGTTGTGAGGACACGGCGATAGGCGCAGATTAGACCCCTGACCCATTGCTTTTGAGCACAGGCATCATCAACCGGTATAACTGTACCTATTCCTGCCATACATTAACAGTTTCGCCCACGACAGTCACACATATCATCATTAGTCTATAAATGTTTCCACTGCTGGGAAACAGGCCTCCTCTCTATGAGAGTGGGCCATCCACCACGCGGGCCCAGTGGGTGTTGGTGGATTTCACGTGTCTCCAAATTTTTGGTTCTAGGACATGCCGGTTTCCTCACGATGTTTTCCTTCACCGTTTTGAAAACAGCGATGATGAAATACATTATCATAGTAATGCGCCTCGCTGAGTTTGAACCCACGACCTACAACTCGTGATTCTGGGCCAATACCACACAATACACTCTGTCGGGTAAATTCGTGCGTTTATGACAATGTAATGTGTGATGTGTGACAGACACAACGCTCTGCAAAGCCAAAACTAACTTACATTTACTTCTACAGGTCAATGTGCCAGTACCTATAGACACTGCGCAATTAATAAACAAGTATTGCAAACTATAAACCGTAAATAAATTAAAGCTGCGACGCCAACATGCTAGCCGTGTCGCTGATTCCCCGCGGGCCAGTCCAGCGCGATATGACAGCGTTTAATTTGAGGTGAATTACACGCGAAAACATTACTAACACGCGAATTTTCACTTTACGTTCAATAATTATTTAAAACACACAAAAGAGAATTCTAGAATTAAACTGTTATGTCGAATTTAAATAATGCTAAGGATTTTAATTGTGAAAGTATCGAGGTGAGCTTACTATAGAAATGATCCTATGCAGCAAGGTCTTGACAAAGTGGAAAGCTTTAGAAGAGGCCTTTGTTGAAAGCCAAGCTGTAAAAGAGTCACCGGATGCTGTTCAAAGTGCGACACAATCAAAACATATTTTTTAAACTGAACTGTAAAGTAAAATAGTCTTTTTTACGTGGTTAAACCATCAAATGAGTCCTCCCAACCAGGGCAGAGCGGGAGGGACTGTCAGACTCGTACTGACTAAAATCCACGGTGTCCTTCAATAGCCCTTTACGTTCCGGGGTCATGGTAATTCGTACAGTCCCGCGACCAAAGTGGAATAGTTAAGAAAAGTTACAGCAAATAAAGGCTTTTTTTAAGGATTTTTTTAAACTACATACTTTTTCGCCGCATGCGCGTTCTACGCACTAACACTTATATCCGGTTTTTTTTTAAGTGTAAACATATTTATTTTGTATCTGCATAGTGCATTCGCATTAGCGAAAATAAAAACTCTACAAATAAAGACAAAAAAGCACATTGGTTATGCTAAGCTTGAGTTTCTGAATAAAATCTGATTTTATTAAGAAACTTGTTACGTGTTTTACGGTTCTACAGCCAATGGAAGGATTATGGATTCGTCATGTCTGTCTGTCTGTCCGTATGGCTTAGCCAATTTTTTTCCGAAACTATAAGTACTATACTGTTAAAACTTGGTAAGTAGATGTACTCTGTGAACTGCATTAAGATTTTCATGTAAAAATTTGGAAACAAAAATATTTTTGGAGTTTCCCCATCCTTAGAAGAGAAACTCATTTTTTTTTTTTCATCAAACACATACCTGTGGGGTATCTATAGATATCTTTAAAAATTATATTGAGGTCTCTGATTATTATTTTTTCTATACTGAATAGTTTGCACGAGAGACATTTCAAACTTAATACTTCTCATTTGATTATCCACCAACCAAAAAAAACAACCCTTCCTCTTATCATAATAAATAAGATATCAGAAAGTTACCAATCAACCCTTCAAATACCGCCAAATATCAAAACCAACAAATATCATACACTAAATAACTATAAAAACAGATTGGCGAAGTAATTGTGTTCCGATTTGACACTACGTCACATAACCCTCTGTTGACAATGGATTACGATGTGTTAGCGAACTATCACAACAGTAGCGGTTGTAGGGTTAGGTCGGTTTGTGGTACGGGTAGAGTGAGCGGGTTCTGTAGTTAATTTTAAATTACTATTGAGGCATGTTTTTTTTTAATCGATAAAAAACTAAGAAGTAAAACTTTTTATTGAAATTAATTGAAAGTTTCTCTGGATTGGAAAAGTTAAAAGTCATGGATAAGGCCTTTGAAAGAGGCTAACAGTAACAGTTATTAAAATTTTGAGGCTAAAACTTCACAATTATACGTTTTTGGATGATTTTTAACGTGTACTAAAAATATTTTATAAAATTGCACTATTGCAGATTGTATGTGTTGGTGAGCAAAATGGACTGTAGGTAATTTGAAATTGGAGGATGATGGAAACACTGATAGAATGAATAATTAAATTTATTAACAGAAATAACTTGATAAACTATACTTGCAAGGCAAATTGGACACTTGACAACAACAACTGACATTTATTTGAACAGACAAAATCATTATAAAAAATAGTTCTTAAAAAGAAAAGGTGGCATCCCAGCCAGTCGCCAACATACCGGACCCCCAGTGGAACACTAACAACCTGTGGCTACTGGCTGGGAAGCAGCTTCCATTAACACGAGCTTACGGGCCGGTCGGCGCAGTATGCCGCCCCTAGTGCGGACGTCTGCCACGCGGACCGCTCCGTCTGGCCCTGGGTAGATCGACACTATTCTTCCTAACGGCCATAAGCCGCGAGGAAGGGTAGGGTCGGCGATTAGAACCACGTCTCCCGCACTGAAACTGAATGTGTTGGTGGAGGGTCCCCTTGCTCGGAGCGTGGGCAGGTACTCGCGCAACCATCGTGCCCAAAACTGATCTGCCAGACGTAAGCTTCGACGCCAGTCACACCTTCTGTCTAAGTCTGCGTCTGTGAGCGTGCTGGTCCAAGGTACGACTGAAGAGGAACCCAGGATAAAATGGAAAGGAGTGATCGCTTCTGGTGAGTCGGTTGAAGATGGCACATACGTGAGAGGTCTCGAATTTATTATGGCCTCTGCCTCAAGGAGTAGTGTGGAGAGTACGTCTTCTTTTAAAACTTTTTCGGCGAGGCAGGCTCTCAGGGCTGTTTTTACGGTTCTTATCAATCTTTCCCATGCTCCGCCCATGAACGGTGATGCCGGTGGGATGAAACGCCATTTAATCTTGTGGTTTGTGGCGTATTCCTGCACTGTGTTGTCTTGTAACGAGCGTAGCTCTCGGGAGGCTCCGGTGAAGTTGGTGCCATTATCTGTAAATATTGTTGAAGGCGATCCTCGGCGAGCTATAAAACGTCTTAGGCTCATAATGGCAGCATCGGATGAAAGTGAGGTAACAAGTTCTAAGTGGATGGCTCTCGTTACTAGGCATGTGTACAGCGCGACGTAGCGTTTTTCATGGCGTCGGAATATTGTGACAGTGATCGGACCGAAATAATCTAGGCCCACGTGCGTGAACGGCCTCTTGTGATGGTCGAGACGCTCTTCCGGTAGATTGCCGATTTGAGGTTGAGCAGGTTGACCCTTCCACCTTCTACATTGGAGACAGGCTTTGGCTACGCTACGGATGCTGTTTCTTGCTTTGAGTATCCAAAACTTCTGCCTGAGCTCATTAAGGACAAGTTCGTTGAAACAATGTGCGGCGTGAATATGTTCATGAAGGATGATGAGTCGTGTGACGTGATGGCGACCATCCAGAATTGCAGGCGATATGGCTCTCTCACTCACTCCTGGCGCATACTTTATCCGTGAGTCCAGTCGCAGCAAGCCATCCTGGTCAAGACTTGGCGCGAGTTTTGCTATTCGGCTGTTTTTGGGCACGGGCTGTGAAGATTCGACTGCTTTCAGCTCATCGGGGAAGCTGTCTCTCTGAGCTCGTTGGAGTATCATCTTCTCAGCTGTTATGATGTCCGCCGCGTGAAGTTGTGAAGGAGATGTGGTGCCGTCGATGTATATATTAGAATTTTGATCTATTGGCCGAGACAATTTAAGCCGGAACAATCGCGCACCCTGGAGAACACGGGCGGTAGCGCGCAAAAGGCGCAGCCAAGAGCTGAAACGCGTCGCGTCAGGTACTGGACTCGAGAACGGAACGTCGAGGAGCAACCCCACCAGCTCCGATTTTAACTCGAGGTCTGGTAGAGTCTCCTCGATGTCAGCAACTCGTTCGGTCGGCCAGGCGTATGGCGGCTGTAACAGAAACGGAGGACCTGTAAACCATCGATGAGACTGTGTGAGGTTTAATTTTTTAGGTTTTGTAGCATCGTCGGCGACGTTGAGAGAGGTAGGGATCCACCTCCAGTTGGACGGGTTGGTGGTTTCTAATATCTCTCCCAACCTGTGCGCCACGAATGGTTTAAACGTCCGAGCATCACTCCGAATCCACTTAAGGACGGTGGTTGAGTCTGTCCAAAAAGTGATCTCGGAGGGCTTGATTCGATGAGCTTGCAAAATTGTTTGCGCGAAACGAGAGGCTATGAGCGCAGCTTGTAGTTCAATGCGTGGAATTGAGACCGGCCTTAAGGGCGAAACGCGTGCTTTACTGCCGATTAGAGTTGTAGACACGGAGTTGTCATCGTAACTAAAACGCCAATAGGCAACACATGCATAAGCTTGTTCGCCACCATCGGCTACTACATGCAGTTGGGTATCCACTACATCTGTCCTAGTCATATACCAACGAGGTATTTTTATATTAGATGCGACCTGCAATTGTAGAAACCAGTCTTTACATTCATTTACGTACGTATCGGGAAACGGTGAGTCCCAGCCGACCCCTGCCCTCCATAGTTTCTGTATCAGAATGCGGCCCCAGATGATGACCGGCATTAACAAGCCGAGTGGGTCATAGACCTTCATGACGTTTGACAGGAGACTACGTTTGGTTAAGGTGTCGGCCGGTAACTGCGAAACTGCTCGGAAACCCAGCGAATCCTGACGTGGGTTCCACTTAACACCCAATACGCCAACCTCGCTACTAGGCGGTAAATAAACGTCGGAGGTTGCGTCGCTTCGAAGTTCCTTTGGGATGAGTGAAAGTGCCTCCGGAACGTTTGACGTCCACGCGCGCATCTTAAAACCACAGGCTTTGTGAACGGTGACTACGTCGGCGGCCAACTGCGCCGCGTCGGTGACACTGGAGTGGCTACCTAAATAGTCGTCCATATAGTGGTCATCAATTATTGCCTTACAGGCGGCAGGGAAATCAGCTTGGAGTGTTCTTGCATTTTTGTTTTTAATGTAGAGTGCGATGAAAGGACTCGAAACCGCGCCGAAAATCATAGAGGACATACGAAACTCTTTCAGTTCGCCTTCTTTGTTACGCCAGAGGAAGCGTTGGGCGTCTCTGTCTCTTGGAGCGATTTTTATTTGAGGGAACATTTCTTTTATGTCACCGTTTAGAGCCACGGCGCCTTCTCTAAAGCGGAACAAGATATCCAGTAAAGAACAAAGTAAGTCCGGACCTTGTAGGAGCAGGCTGTTTAAACTTACACCCTTCGTTGCCGCGGCGGCGTCGTGGACCGCTCTGAGTTTCTTCTTTTGGGGGTGAAAAACGCCGAAAATAGGCAGGTACCAGCGAATACCAGTTTCTACGTCAACGCAGAAACTATTTGGTGGTTTTCGATGGTGATAGGTGATCGGTTCGCACTCCTCAGCGTAGCCTTTTGCGATAACATCGTCTATGAATTTGTTAAAGGCTGTGGCAAACGATTGATCTTTTGCCATCTGGCGTTCGAGGGCCTTGAAGCGCGATAATGCCTGCGAATAACTGTCAGGTATAGTCTTCGGCAGTTCTTTCTTCCAGGGCAGGCCAACTTCAAAATGTCCGTCATCAAGTTGGCGCGCCGATGATTCGATAATATCTACGGCTCGTTTATCGTCATCGTTTGGGCGAGGGGCGCTTTTCGTTATGCCTAAGGCATCGATGTCATATTGACTTTTGATGAGAATGTCTAAATCGTCTGATACGAGGTTCACAAATTCGAGTGGCTTAGACGAAACGGAAAGCGCGCCGTGAATTACCCAACCTAACAAAGTTCTCGAGGCGACAGGATCACTCTGCTTGCCACATCGCACTTCACGACTTAGAGACAGGTGCCAATCGGGCGCACCAATGAGGACAGTAGGGGTGACGTCAGTGAATGAAAGTTCGTCGGATAAATCTACTAAGTGGTCATAGTCTGAGAAAATAATTTTGCCTGGGTGTTGCGCGCGCAACCCCAAAGGTTTGATCGCCCGCGCGTGTTTTACTAAATAACGATCAGACAAATTTCGACCTCGAACATAAAAGTCTACGTAACTTACGTCAACTTCTTTTGTCATACCACTGACGCCTTCAATACGCAGCCGTTCCTGACAGGTGGGTTTGGCGCCGATGCGCGCAGCAACCTCGCCGTCAATGAGCGTCGCAGTACTGCCCTCATCGAGTAACGCCGTCGTCTGGAACTCGCCGTCAGGACCCTCGAGCACGATCGGGACTACCTTCAGCAGCCCGCGAGGGCGATCGGTTGACTGTGGAGTCCCTGTGACGTTTATTAAGATATCTGATGTATTTCCAATTTTGACAGATGGTTCATTTTTGTTGGTTAAATTGTCCACGTTGACAAGAGTGGGTGGTTCAGCAAACAAAGTTTGAGTGTTGTTGCATTGGCTGCTGGATGCTACGCTAGGTTTGGAGTTTGCTGTCATTGTGCCGTGCAGGAGCGCGTTGTGACGTTTCGGACATCCGTCTACTCCACAACGTTTGGCGCGACAAAAATTCCAAGTGTGTGGGTTGGACTTCAAACACCGGTAGCATATTTTTGTTTCACGGACCCAACGCCATCTGTCGTCTAATGAAAGCGCTAAGAAAATTTTACAGGTTTTTATGTTGTGAGATCCTTGTTTACAATAGGTGCAACGCTCGGGCACTTTGTCGTTAGATACGGTAGCATGAATTGTTTCCTTCTTCACTTGGAATTTAGAAGGATGCGTTGTGTTCTGTGCCTTAACCGTACTGTCGGCAACAAAGTTATATTTTAACTGTTTATCAGCCTCTACTAAAAGAAATCGTGACAAAATATCCAATTTTGTGAGGTTTGGTTGGTCGGGTGCATAAACGGAAGCAAAGTCCGTAAAACGAGCGCGCGTGTGCTCGCTCAACTTCATCAATACGCACCGAAAGAGCTCTGGTGACCATAAATATTCGCTCTGATTAAGTAGCTTAAGCGTTGTCACGAAGTTGCGTAATTTATTTGCTAAACGGTTTAATTCTTCGGGAGAACTTAGCTTGTGACTGTTACGCAGCTCGGTGACCTCGCGGGCGATGAGAAGTTCCGGGCGCGCGTACGTCTGCTCTAGGGCGCTCACGATGTCGTCCGGTTCCCCAGAAGTCCACAAAAGAGACGCCACGGCCTGGTACGCCGGACCGCGCACAGCGTTGTTTAAACGATCTAAATTATCTGACGGAGAAAAATTAGATTTAGTTCGTTCATAACTTCTCTTGAACGCCATCCACTGACTAACTTCGCCCGAGAACGTGACGAGTTCCGGTCTCTTTGGTCTGTTGGAAAGGGCGTTTATAGCTTGGGTAAGCTGAGTTACGGGGTCTGAGATAGGGCGTTCAGTCGTATTTAACTGTTTTGTTGTATCGTTGTGGTAATTGTTACCGGCGGCGCATGTAAATGACGACGGGGCTGCATGGTTGACATTCGGTACACAGAACGATACCGTGTTGGTAGGAGCGGCCGGCTGTGAATGTTGTCCTTGGGGGTTGCCCAAGGTGACAGTCGGTGCCTCACCAGGCATGTTTGCGTTAGTTACCGTGCTCATGTTCTGCTCGTGGACCCACGCCGTGGTGCGTTTTGTGGAATGAAAAGACAAACGTGAACAATGGGATTTAGAAGACTTATCTGATGCTTCCAAAGCGGCTAGACTGGCTTGTAGTTCCGTCTCTTGCGCCTCAGCTTCGAGGCGGGCAAGCTCACGGTCACGTTCCGCCTCAAGCTCAGCTTGTTGTCGTGCACGCTCCACTCGGCGCCGCATTGCGTCAGCTTTGATGGCCAGTTGTTGAGCGCGGAAGGTCGCCGAAGACCTCGAGGAGTGAGTGCGTTCACTGCACGACTGTAAACTATGAACACTATGTGCGCTGCGTGAGGGTGCTTTTGCATTTGCGTCTAAAACCGAATTAGATCGAACGCTTGGAAAAATTGCGAGGCTAGGTTGTGCCTGGTCGCAAGGTTCAGTGCCCGCGGGCTGTGTAGTCGAGCTAATTGGTAATGCCAAAGCATCCTCTGTTGCTGTTGCCAAAGCCGGCCGGGCGCCGCCCCGTGAACGTTCGCGACGTTCGGGCTGCGTCAGATCGACTTCCGTGGCCGTAGTATCCTTGTTTGCCTTGCTTTGACTACGTGTTTCCACCATGGTTAATGAATAAGAATGACGAAATGAATGTTTACTAAGCGAAATGAAAATTGAAAAAAACTTACGTCAAAATGAAAATGTTGAAAATGGTTTGTTTTTAGGCGAGAATGGACCAAAAATGTTGGTGAGCAAAATGGACTGTAGGTAATTTGAAATTGGAGGATGATGGAAACACTGATAGAATGAATAATTAAATTTATTAACAGAAATAACTTGATAAACTATACTTGCAAGGCAAATTGGACACTTGACAACAACAACTGACATTTATTTGAACAGACAAAATCATTATAAAAAATAGTTCTTAAAAAGAAAAGGTGGCATCCCAGCCAGTCGCCAACAGTATGCTTATTGATATTTATTAAATAAACGATAAAAAGGCATGCACAAAGGTACTTGTACCCACTGTGCTCTCAAATCTCTATGCGGAACCCTAAATATCATTACTTAAGCTTCACCCCAAAAAAAGCCATTGAATAACATTTTAATTTACACATACTCTTCCCCACTCTACAAAGGATTTTCAACCTTAATGAAGTGCGTGTAGGTTATAAAATTGTATAAGAAACCAACATCTTGACATATAATAGGGTTGGTAGTGTATTATGCCATTTGATGAATTGATTTTTATTAGAAGCATTTTCGTGTTTAATCTTTTAATACATTATATATATTTACAGATATGTGCTCAAATTACAAGATGTAATAAAACCATGTCTTACTTGAGGCTGCTTTTTGAAATAATTATGTAAATCGTTTTTATATTTACATGGCCACTATCATAAGATTAAATTTTTACGTGGTAAAAACATTACATGAGTGCTCCCACCCAGGGCAGGGCGGGAGGGACTGTCAGACTCGTACTGACTAAAATCCACGGTGTCCTTCAATAGCCCTTTAGGTACCGGGATCAAGGGACAGACAGACAGCGGGAAGTGACATGACGTGTTTTATACTATGTATTGATACTTATGTTACTAATACTACGTATGCCAACATTTTGTATTTAAATAAACATGCCATTATCACATGAAATAACTAATCTTTAACTAAATACTTAATAATCTATTCATAATAAAATCGCATGTCATAGAAGCCATGTCTGTTTGGCCATTTCTGAATAAAAAGAGGGGTTCCAACAAAAATCATTTGAAACCAAAATGAAAAAGGTGTCAAAGATCGAATTTACGATTCATTATAGTTAATCCATATGGAATGGGGGACCCTAAAAATGAAACTACATTCAAAAATCTACTCTGTACGTTTAGAATAGGTTTGATTTTTGTGTGCGGTGAGGTTGCGATAGATTTGATAAAATAGTGAATGCGTTTTGTAAGTGCCCATTGTGGCGACAGATGGTTCGTGAGGGAAGAGGGCTGGGGTTTGATTCCCGTTCGGGACAATTTTATTTGGGAATAGTTGGATATAACGTGATAATTATTATACTAACATTAACCACAACAATATCGAGAGTTATCCGCTAAAGCCGTTT
Organism: Agrotis puta; assembly: GCA_943136025.2. NCBI lineage: Eukaryota > Metazoa > Arthropoda > Insecta > Lepidoptera > Noctuidae > Agrotis > Agrotis puta. The sequence continues at coordinate 2,914,307 of OW964190.2, read as the reverse complement.
AAAACAGTTATTTCCATATACAACATTATTTTTTGTTTATGCGAAACCCGATACACCTGTCTAGTATTTTTGTGTAAAGAATCTATGTACAAAATTTTAAAACCGTATCATAAAAAATCACAAGGTTATAAGTTTGTATATTACCTGGTTGTCTGTTCAAAAACATGCTCATTTCGCGGTACACCCGCGTAAACCTCGTCTTCTGTGTTATACACTCGTGATAATAGCTTGGCAATAGGTACCTAACCGTACGGTGATTGTATTGTAATTAACTGGTAATAAAATTTAATTAAAATATTTTTGAAAAAAAATATAACATGGTGTAAAAATTATTGGAATCGAATCAGTTACTAATTCTGAACAAACTATATTCAGGTTTCGCATATACTAAAAATAATGTTGTAGAGATAGCTATAGAGGGGGCTCTAGAGGGCCATAGCCTGCCCGGGCCGCGGGACTCATGAATTACCGTGACCCCGGAACGTAAAGGGCCATTGAAGAACACCATGGATTTTAGTCAGTACGAGTCTGACAGTCCCTCTCGCTCTGCCCTGGGTAGAAGGACTCATTTAATGATTTTACCACGATAAAAAAAAATGTGTTATATGTGTACATAAATAAATAAATGATTGAAGAAAATGCTGATTCTCATTTAGAAACCAATGTTTATTTTCTGAAAAACGTGTTTAACGTGCTTAACAAGCCTGTTGGTCTAGTGGTTAGTGACCCTGACTGCTATGCCGGAGGTCGTGGGTTCGATTCCCACCCAGGACAAATGTTTGTGTGATGAGCATGATTATTTGTTCTGTGTCTGGGTGTAATTTATCTATAATATGTATGTATTTAGAAATATATAAGTATGTTTATCAGTTGTCTAGTACCCATAACACAAGCTCTGCTTAGCTTGGGACTAGATGGCGTTGTGTGATAGTTGTGGAATATTTATTTATTTATTTGTAACCAAATCCATAACACAATAGTTTAATTTTTATTCAAAATATTATCCCAGAAACAATTCAGCGTCAAAAAAAAAGTCCGAGACAGGAACGACCCAGAAAACTAATCATTCTTAAGGGTAACTGGAGCCAAAAGCCATCCATGGAGCAATTTTATGATGTTTTGTCATTCACGATTGGGAATTGGGATATCTCTTTAATGGACCCAATTTAGGGTTACGTAAACAAATGGTAGAGCTTCACTATACTAGCAGATTATTATTATAACTTGGTTGAAAGGTACTTCCCATGTTGCTTTTGTTTGACTCATTACAATTGGGTAATTTGTGGAATAAGTCATTAAATAATTAATAACTACAATTAGTATTCATTTTCCTTTTGTAAAATGCTAGCTTTAAGAACTAAAACCTTACTTAACTTGAAGGAATTGGCGCTGTTAGTCGAAATACAGGTTTGTCCTAGTTTGGCTTCAGATGCTAAAACTTTTGTGTAATTTTTGTTGTACCTTAGCATTTAACTAATCATAACTTAACCTAAGTACTGTTTTTTGAAACAGTACTATAGTCAAGGAACCTAGATACGGGGTCGCGGGACTCTCGGAGTTGGGGGACTGTTAAGATTTAAGGACTGCGTGTTTTTATCGTGGTAAAATCATCAAATGATTCCTTCCGCCCAGGGCAAGACGGGATCCCTCCCGTCTTGCCCTGGGCAAGTCTGACTGTCCGACCCGTCCTGACTAAAATCCACGGTGATCCTACAATAGCCCTTTACGCTCCAGGGTCACGGTTACCTGATGAGACAGTGCCGCCACCCCAGTAGGCCAAACCTAAGGGGAGCGTCGTCAGATTGCTGACAGCTCTTTGGGGCGCGCGTGGAACACAACGTGCCGTCAACCTGGGCATGGTCCATGATCGGACGGTGAGTCATGCTTAACCGCCGTGCGCACACGCGCGACAACGGTAGCCGAAAATCACCTCGCGACGTTCGATACCCTGGGCGATTACCGCGGCGGTAAGACCTTACCCATTAACTTAAATAAAGTAATCAAATCACCAAAACATATTCCATACAGAACCCTCATCCCTGCGCCCCTACCATACATCAGAGAACATCACTACATCACAAAGTAATAACTAAGAGGGTGGCAACACTAATTAAACGGTGATTCGGTGTTGCCAGCTATAATGGCCCGTGATTTTATTTATTTGTTTGGTGGGTTGGTAAATGGTTATTTTAATATGTTAATAGAAGTTTTAAGTAATAAGATTATTTAGATATAGAAACACTAGAGCCATAGAGTAAGTGTACTGACAATTTTTCTAAAGACATCGCCAGGAAATAGGTAAGTCAAGTCTTCACATGACCAGAGGGTTGGCCTATTCCTAAGACAAAGTTTTTTGAAGTGAAAACTTCTTTAGCGGCGTTGTGCACTTTTTTTGGAATGGGTAAAAAATGTTAAACTCGCGTCAGGACACGTGTCCTGATCGAAAATTCGTAAGACGGCGCAGGGCGCTTGCGCGAATGTTCGTGTGTGTTTATTACTATTGAAGTTTTCACTTCAGCCGGCACTCCCAGAGTGCACGGTGGTCACGCGAATTTAACATTTTTTACCCATTCCAAAAAAAGTGCACAACGCCGCTAAAGAAGTTTTCACTTCAAAAAAAAAAACAAATAAAACGTGTTCATTAGTTTTCAATACTGTAACTGACGGACTAACCAGATTTTAATTTAGTAAAACAGTAACCTAACCTATAGACTACAAGTTAAAAACGTTTAACTACTGACCACTTAAATAATTTCTTTCATCCATGTTCTCAAAAGGGTAACCCCACTCCACTTCAAATCAAATCTAACCATTGTTTCATAAACAAACATCTCAATTCGAATTTCGAACGGGCTTATTCTAAATTCAAATAGACAATACTGACTGAAGGGAATTGAATAGGAGCGACGTACACTAGTGTACGTACGTCGCTACCATTCAATTCCGACATGACATTTATTTTTTATTTTTTTATCGTGGTAAAATCATCAAATGAGTCCTCCCACCCAGGGCAGGGCGGGAGGGACTGTCAGACTTGTACTGACTATAATCCACGGTGTCCTTCAATAGCCCTTTACGTACCGGGGTCACGGTAATCCGTTAATCCCGCGACCACATGACATTTAATTAAGAAAAGTTTAATAATTTATTAATAATTGTGTTGTTACAAAATAAAATATATAAGTTAGTGGAATACTTTTCCCTGGAACTGTTTGTATTGACGATACTGACATTATTTTTTACCCAGCAAAACAGTTTTTGTGGCTTTTGTCCGATATCTGATGAGAAGGCCCGGATCTGTCGTGTCAGACTAGAAGAGTAAGAGAAGGGGAAGTTCAGAAGATTTCGCACACATATTAATGTGTGCCACTGAGAGAAGCCGTAATTAAAATTTAACCCGAACCATTCAAAACAGAATATTTATTAAGTAATTGTAGAGAATATTGATTTAGTAATTCTAGAAAAAAGTAGAAATGTTAGATATTTTTTTATTACTATAAATTATTGAAATTATTAGGCAATATTCGAAGTTAAACTTTACCAAAACTGTTCATCAAAATAAATATAGAAGTCATTTTAAAGTGGTATAATATAGATACTCAGGACATTGTTTCAAAATTGACACAATCAATCATCCTCAATCATTTCAACCCTTTTACGTCACAATTCTACTAAACAAAACAAAACTGACACTTAACATTAATCGCCCACTGTGCGTTGTGCCTACGCAAGCTATTACACGACCGGTTGGCCAAATGGCGCGAAACCCGACCCTCCATAGACAAAACAATAACATTTATAACGTGCTCTCTGCTCAGAGGTCTGTAATGAGGCAGAATATAACGAGTTGTGTTGTCTATGCGCACTTTTTTATGTATACGGGTAATAATGCAGGTTTGTTGACGAAATCGAAACTTTATTGTTTATTTGACTGTAAACTAGCAGAAACCTGCTGAAAAATCAGAGGCCCTTTCACAAAATTTCTGTATTTTATTTACAGCGCACTTGTAGTACTTGTAGTCTTTATAACGTTTATTGTAAGGATGGAAAAATGAACGAGCGCCTTTAGTGTACAAATAAGGAACTATTTTTTTCCTTCAATCAACGTCAAATTTCCAGTTTACTTAACGTCACAAAACGGGGAAAATCATGTTTCGGCTACAGGTGTGAAAAATTGTAAGAAAATGTAAGTTACAATACTCGTATTATCAAAGGTAATTAGGCATTAGGTCCCCAAATGGCGAGTGTAACTTCCATAGATAAATAATTATGTTTACCGCGGTTTCTTCTGTGATGAGGCTTTAAACAACGAAGTGTGTTGTCTATGCCCGCCTTTAAAAAATGGAAGAGATGAGTTATTACTGAGGTTTTATCATGAATTTCCAGTTTTTGTGTCGTTAAGTAAACTGGAACTTTGACATTAATTTCAAGGAAAAAATTAGTTCCGTCTTCGTACACCAGAGGCGCTGTTCCATTTTTCCTTATAATAAACGCAGTAAATATTTCAAGAACGCTGTAAATAAAATACTGAAATCTTGTGATCGAGCTACCGGTGTCTAGATGAATACCGTTATATTTCACTTGCTATTTCCATGGTCGCGGGACTGTACGAATTACCGTGACCCTCGGAACGTAAAAGGCTATTAAAGGACACCGTGGATTTTAGTCAGTACGAGTCTGACAGTCCCTCCCGCTCTGCCATGGGTGAGAGGACTCATTTGATGATTATACCACGTAAAAAAAAGGCGGTTCAACTTTATAATATTAGTATGGATAGATTTTTAACCAAAACTATATCCCAATCATAGAAAAACATTACTAAAATAATTGAAACCTCACCCATTCCTAAACCCAGTGGTTCGAATAATGCGTCCTAATGGCCGACACACATTCCCGCAATTTGCCCTGTTGTAATGCCACCAGTTTCACCCCTGCTGTTATAATCGATAGCTTCTTATTTAGACATCAAAACATTTACTTGGATGCGACTAGATTAAAGGGGAATAGAAATGATGGATAGTTAAGTTAATGTAGATTATTTTATTTGCATTTAGTTTAGGATTGATACGAAGACGTTTATATTTTACAATGGGCTTGCGCTTGGCGAAAAATCTTTAAAGTTCCATATTTCCAAAACCAGTTTGGACCGCATGTTGTAAGGATTAAAATTGTTGCAAATAAGGTCTAGTATCATCCATTTCTCGGGCATGCGGGCAGCGAGTAATGGGCAACTCGCTGTCCGACCATGGACCATGCCCGGGTCGACGGCGCGTTGCGTTCCGCGTCTTAAAGAGTTTCAGCAATATAACGGGGCCCCCTCTAGAGGGCCTAATCCTGCAGAGGTAGCGGGACTCACGAATTACCGTGCCCCGAAACGTAAAGGGCTATTGAAGGACACCGTGTAATTTAGTCAGTACGAGTCTGACAGTCCTTCCCGCTCTATCCTGGGTGGGAGGACTCATTCGATGATTAAACCAGGTTAAAAAAAAAAAAAAAAACACCCTTTCGCTTCCGTCGATTTTTGCGAGCAACCCGACAACCCCTCACACTAATTCTCGCCGGAGGCAACCAAAACGGTTTACTTTTCCACTTTGACTCTGAACGCACTTGTTATAAAATAGTAATAATTTGATTAACTGATTTGATTTGATTAGTGATTATGATATTTTATGCAATTATAATTAATTACATTAAATGTATTTATTGAATCAAAACAAGTTAAAAAGAACATCTGTTGGTTACGTCAAGTACGATTATAGGTTATGTTTGTTTTACTTCGTTAAAAAACCACGTGCTCTTTTTATAGCAAGAATATAATATCTATGTATTAAATAAATCTTTCTAGAATTTTTGATAACCTTTGTTATTAACCGTACATCATAAAATCATTTAATTATCAACACGTGTTCTTTTTGAGTTGTTTGTTACACAGTATAAAAGGCGATGGAATCGCAAGATGAGATTCAAAAAAAAAAACATTCGCCGCCCGACCGCCGCCGCGTACGGACGTCTCCTCGTGTGTGCTCCGTGCCTGTGCTGTGTTCTCCGCTGCGATTTCGTCGTGCCCTGCTGCGACGTGTCAAGAGAGTAGTCAAGACTACTCGAGTAAAAATTGTCCTTTTCAGGACAATTCTTACTCATCTTATTTCCCTTACGTCCCGCGTGTGTTTTTGCCCCTTCAGGGAAAATCCACAGTTTCGTGGTTCTTGGTGGAAACCTTACGGTGTTAACGAAACCAAGAGGGTGGTGCCCCAATCCATCCCGCCAAACCCCTTCAGGGCGAGGTTAATTTATTGGAGTCGGGAGCTAGGACCTTGGCCTTGGGGGGACTCCTAGTCAAGCCTAGTCTCTGGTTTCGTTCACAGCTACACACCTGGTGTCGGTTGGGTGTGTCTACCCCTTCGCACCAGACCCAAATAGGGCCCTGTTGCACATTAAGATTGGCAACAGGTTTACAAGCTTAGGGCACACCTTAGGTACTCACCTCCCTGCCATACACAAACCCTCGGCAGGGAGGCTACTCACCCCCGGGCCCACCCACCCGGGGAGTTAGGCCTGTTAGTGTTAGGCGCTTTTCCCTAAAGAGCTTCACTCTCATGTCAGCTGCTCTACGCTGACTTTTCATCATGGAGGATCAATCCCTTTGGGGGTTACTCCATAAAATCGTCCACGACCCTTCCCTAAACGGGAAATATATTGCAGAATTCAACGCTCTGCAACAACAGCGCAATGATGCGCTTGATAGTCCTTTATCTCCCCCGCCCGCCAATCATGGCAATTCTACAAAGTCGGCCCCTTTGTCTGTAAAGACAAAGTGTTCCGACGACCACGTTCCTACCCAGAACAAAGCCGCTGCCGAAAAAGCGGCTTCTATCCCCAAACCCATTGTTCTTCAAACAATGGGTTCCGCGAAAACGACACCCGTCCCTAATCCCTCTGCATCTAAGCCCATTGTTCCTCAAACAATGGGTTCCACGAAAGTGCACTCTGCACCTACGCCCGAAAAAATGGACACATCCGTGCCCATCTCAGACTCCGAGCACTCTTGTGACTCTGCCTCTTCCTCTGATGAGGACTTTACTGTCGTCATCGGAAAACGCAAACAGGGGAAACATTCTCAAGCCGGTAAGGCTAAGAAACCCCTCGCGGCCCCACCTACCCCCTCTCCTCCGATCTCTCGCCCGAATTCCCCCACCCCTTCAGCGGCCCCCGCCAGCCGCCCCTCCAGCCCTATGGCAATCCCTCCCGCGGCTTCTACTAAGAAGCCTAGGCCCCCACCCCCGATCTTCATCCAAGAAAAGTCCAAGTGGACTGAAATTTCCAAGCTTTGTGCGGATCGAAAGATCCAGTACACTAAAGCTACAAATACCCAACAGGGTATTAAAGTTATAATCCCTACGTCTTCGGACTACAGGGAACTCTCCCGTCTTCTTCGTGGAAGGAACGTAGCCTTCCACACGTACTCCCTCCCTGAGGAGAAGCCCACCCGTGTGGTGATAAGGCGGATCCCCAAAGAGATTTCTACCCAGGACGTCCTAGACGACCTCCTTGCCCAAAACGTCCCCACCTCTGCCGTCCACCGCCTTCACAAGGCGAGGGGAGGCGAACTATACGACATGGTGTTGGTAGTTTGCGACCCTGTCGAGTCCGGTCCCCATCCCATCTTCAAAGTTAAATCCGTGTGCTCCCTGACGGGCATTTCAATTGAAAAGCCCTACAAAGCGCACACAGTAGGACAGTGTCACCGCTGTCAACTATACGGCCACAGTCAGGCCCATTGCTATGCACCACCCAGGTGCGTCAAATGTTTAGGCGGCCACAGCACGGCTGATTGTCCCCGTCCTAAGGACAAGTCCCTCTGCACCGAACCCCCTAGCTGCGTTCTGTGCGGCCAAGTTGGACACCCGGCTAACTACCGCGGTTGCCCCAAAGCCCCCAAATCCGCTTCTCCCAAACTGGCAAAACGCGCTGCCGCCCGCCAGCAGAGGGAATCCCCATCTGTGAAGATTCCTTCCTCACAGATTCCCGAGAGGCTTAGCCCTCAGCGACCCTCTCCGTGGAACTCATTGAACCACCAAAAGGCCTTCCCAGCCTTAGGTTCAGCGCCCTCAAAACCCACCCCAGGGCTACTCGAAGCCCCCGCCCCCAAACCTGTGGCTCCCGTGACTGCCCCTGCACCTTCGCGCAAGGTCGCTCCAGCAGCCCCGCAAACCATCCCTCCCGCGGTATCCTCCGGCCATGTGCCCGACGTAGATCCCAATGACATGTATGTCATAATCAATGCCTTTAAAACGGTCCGCAACCACCAAGAGTTTTTGAGATCTAAGGCTAGTCAATTGGCAGCCCAACTCAGGGCTTCCAATGGCAGTCCTGAGGAATACTCAAAAATCTTTAAAGCCCACCCCGGAGTGGGTGACGCCCTCTTAGCCCTCCACCTTGTTTAGTTAGTCCAATGGCTACTAAAAATAAGAATGTCCTTAAACCACGATCCCTTAAATTAGGCTTTTTCAATGCCAACGGCATTAGAGGTCAGCGTGATGAAATCGCTACCTTCCTCCGCGACAACCAGATAGACATCCTTCTCGTTCAGGAGACTTTCCTAAAACCGCACCACCGTGACCCTAAAATTGCCAACTATCAATTAGTTCGCAACGACAGGTCACGCTGTCACAAGGGCGGTACGCTCATCTACTTCAAAAGGACCCTGCATTGCATCCCTCTAATCCCTCCTCCCCTCGAGTCTCTTCTCGAGGTTTCAGTCTGTCGGTTAGGCATGACCGGCCACCAACCGATCACCATCATATCCGCCTATCTTCCCCCTGCCCTCGGCGCAGAGGATCACAATTTACTCACCAAAGACCTTACAGCCCTCTTCGGCCTGAGCGACTCCGTCATCATGGCGGGCGACCTCAACGCCAAACATCCCGCTTGGAATAGCACTACTACCACCCCTAGAGGGAAGGTAGTGTTCAATCTAAGCGCCTCACTAAACTTTGACCCCATCGCTCCTCTTGAGCACACCCACTATCCCGGTGATCCCAACCACCGTCCCGACGTGCTAGACATAGCGCTTCTCAAGAATGTCAACCTCAAGTTGCATTCTATTGAGACGCTACACGAGCTAGACTCTGACCACCGTCCAGTGCTCCTGCACCTAATCCCCCGCTCGGGTCCCTCCGACCCCAGCCAGCCTCCTCCAACCAAAGTGATAACTGACTGGAAGAAAGTAAGCGATAAGCTGAAATCAACCTCGTCACCTCACTTGGACTCTATCCCCGACCACATAGTCTCCGTCGCGGACACGACGGCCGCGATCAACTCGTTTACAGAACACGTGCAATCCGTACTGACGGATTGCTCACGGGAAGTCCCAGAGATGAACGATCATCGCTGGAAACTTCCCGATGACGTACGTGAACTGATAACCGAGAAGAACGCGGCCATCCGTGCCTACAGCAACTTTCCATGCGACTCGAACAAGGCTCACATGCGCAATTTACAGCGTGCTGTAAAGAAACGCATCGCTGAGCTTCGCTCGAACCGCTGGAATGAGATGCTGAGCGATCTCGAGCCCACCCATTTAGCCTTCTGGCAGCTGCAACGAAAGTTGCGTACCACCGAAGAGGCCACTATGCCTCCCCTCAACCGTCCCGATAAGAGCGTCGCGTTTGACGACTCTGAGAAAGCCGAATGCCTGGCCGACAGTCTGGAATCCCAGTGCTCTCCCAGCACCCAACCGGTAGACAAAAGTCACCTCCTCAAGGTCGACTCTGAAGTCCAACGTAGGACCTCCCTCCCTCCCGTAGAAGACCCTGATGATCCTCTGCCTCCAGTCACTCCAGACGAAGTGCAGGACATCATAAAACGTCTCCGACCCCGGAAAGCTCCCGGGTCGGACGGTATCAATAATAGGGTATTTAAAATCCTCCCCGCCCAGCTCGTTATGTTATTGACCGCCATCTTCAATGGCGCTCTGAGCAACAACATCTTTCCCCAGGCATGGAAAGAGGCCACTGTTATCGGTATCCCTAAGCCAGGCAAGCCCAAGTCTGAGCCCACGAGTTACCGTCCCATCAGTCTCCTGAACGTTCTCGGCAAAATCTACGAGAGACTTATTTATAAGCGACTCAGAGATTTCGCCGATGCCAAGTGCCTCATTCCTCACGAGCAATACGGCTTCAGAACCGGTCACTCGTGCATCCATCAAGTCCACCGTATAGTCGAGCACATTAGCGCTGGGTTCCAACGCGGTGCAATGACTGGTGGTCTATTCTTCGACATAGCGAAAGCCTTCGACAAGGTCTGGCACAATGGCTTATTATATAAGCTCTACCAAATGGGTGTGCCAGACCGTCTCGTGCTCATCTTGCGAGACTTTTTGTCAGATCGCACATTTCGCTATCGCATCGGGAATGCCCTCTCCTCCCCTCACCCTATCCGAGCCGGTGTCCCTCAAGGCTCAGTCCTCTCGCCCCTCCTATTCACGCTGTTCACTAGCGATATTCCCAAGAGCAAAAAGGCTCAGTTAGCTCTCTTCGCGGACGACACGGCCATATATTACACTGGTCAAAGTCCAACCGCTATAGCCCAAACCCTCCAATCCGCAGCCAACGCCCTCGGCGACTGGTTTAGGAAATGGAGAATTGAGGTTAACCCTGATAAAAGTCAGGCGGTCCTCTTTAGGTCGCCGCTCAAAAGACTTCCCCTCCGCCCCCTCAGTCCGATAACCATGTACGGTAAGCCTATCCCTTGGGAGAAGCAAGCCAAGTACTTAGGCGTTATCCTCGACAGTAATCTGTCCTTCCGCGCCCACATAAAAGCAGCCCGTAATCGGGCTGCCTTTGCCGTAAGCAGGCTCCACTTCATGATTACAGCGAGAAGCAAATTATCGCTTAAATGCAAAATTCGCCTCTATACCGCTGTAATCCGCCCCATCATGACATATGCCGGTGTCATATTCGCGCACTCCAATCCCCGCCACCTTTATAAAATGCAGGTCCTTCAAAACCGTTATCTTAGGAAAGTCACGGGAGCCCCGTTCTATGTCCGCAACGATAGCCTCCACCTCGACCTTAAAATCCCCACCATTCTCCAATTCATGAAACGCCTTTCCAAGCGTTTCTTTGACTCTGCCATCAGGCACCCCAATCCCCTAGTCGCAGCGGCCGCTCGATACGAACCGTCTCGTATCAGCAAAATTCGCCGACCAAGGCATACTCTTGTCACCCCCGACGACCCCATCACTCTCCTCCAGGAGAGCAGTAGGGAAACCAGTACACTTCGCAAACACAAACACAGATCGATCCCGTCATTCCGTCCTCGCCGCCGAGGACGACCGTCGCGACGTCCGAATCAATGCCCTCCCCGTCCCTCGCAAGAGCCAGCCCGCGATGCTGAGCCGTAGAGTTTTAAAAATCAGTCCCTAAATAATGAACCATTGTGATCCAGCCTGTCCCTTGCTGTCCTCTCTCAGTGACGCCCTAAGCCGAGGTCCGAACCCCACAGGGGGTGCCCTTAGCGTGCGGTCACTTAGTTTGTAGTTTTTATTTAGTTGTAAGCTCTGGCTGGAGGCCTTAAAGTAATTTAAGGCATCTCTACAGAAAAGTCCGGTTAAGCAGCTCACAACCTCTTCTAGGTTGACCTGCGAGATGCCATACACAAAAAAAAAAAAAAAAAAAAAAAAAAAAAAAGATGAGATTCATTCTGTGTCCGACCGTTGTATCGAGCAGAGCTCCGTAATATTGGAATAAAGTTAAGTATATTTTGTTATTGTATAATTAAATATTTTTGTGTAATGTATATAAATGTAGTAAATAAAAATGTAATAAATGATATAACGTATCGATATAAATAAAAATATTATTATTTAAACTTGTCTTGTGTTTGTGACCCTTTAAATATAAATGAAATATAATACATAAAAAAATAAATAAATTATAAATAGAACTGTTATATTCATGAAACTTTGGTCATAGCTTATAAATGTTATGTATATTGATATATCTTGTCAGTACACATCCTAGACTACATATATTTTTATATATACATAAATATATTCTAACATCAGAAGTGGGATTTGAATTCTAAATATAAGTATTAATATAACGGTATATTTTCAGGTACTTATATAATATGGATCAAACAATACTCGAAGGATTGCTCACTGCCATCCGGGATGCTCTTTCAAGCAACAAACGACAGGATGACGTGGCGCTGCCAACGTTCGATCCTTCCACCAGTGACAACGGAGCAGCTGTATGGTGTGACAACGTTGACAAGCTTGGAGAAGAGTTTGGATGGAGTGGTATAGCGAAAGTCGCAAAGGCAGGTAAGGCCCTTAAGGGCTCTGCATTAACTTGGTACGAGACTTGGGAACCCCAAGAAGGACGTACTTGGGAGAACTTCCGGAATGAAATAATTTCATTATACCCAGAAAAAAAGAACCTCTCAGAAAAATTGTATAAAGCCGTTACATATTCATCAGATTCAGCGGATTCCTATTGCGAGTACGCCAGGGAAAAAATCAGATTGTTAAAAAATACTAAAATAGTTTTCTCTGAAACTCAACTTATTGAATTACTTTGTGGAGGAATTCGAGAAGTAAATGTAAGAATGGCATCATTTAATAGTAGCGTCACAACTATTTCGGAACTAATAGCTCTGTTTTCTGCCTATGTTAAAACTCGAAAACGACCTGCGGATCAGGTCCCTGACACCTTGCGTAGTACAAATGAATTAAAACGGTCTAAGCCAACATCTAGCACAGACGAGACCTTGCTATCAAAAACGTGTTTTAACTGCGGGGATAAAGGGCATTTAAGGCCACAATGCCCCAATAAAAAGGCTTTTAAAGATTCTCAAACTGAGCAAGAGGTAAAAAAATGTACGGTGTGTAAAAAAATTGGACATGACGATACAACTTGTTTCTTTAAAAGAATTAACTCTGAAAAACAACAGTCGCTATCAAAAAATACTAACCCCAAAATTTGACTATATACCTCCACTAGTGCCCTACCTAGTGATACTAATTTGAAATTTACGAAAGTATCAATTTATAATAAACCATTAAACTGTCTTATTGATACAGGAGCAAATTGTAGTATTATTAAAGAATCTATTGCAAAACAACTAAATTGTCTCTTAGTCCCTTGTTCAAAGTATGCTAGTGGTATCGGCAATAGTAGAGTTCACATTTATGCAACCATCACAGTACCGGTCAGATTTGAAGACGTTTGTTTAGAACTGGATATACAAGTAGTTAGAGATTATGATTTTAAATATGACCTTCTGATAGGTAGAAATGCATTAAATCACCCTGACATAGAGCTAGTCGTTGACTTAAACGGTTGTAGATTGACCCAGAAAAAAGACCTACCCCCAGCTATTTTAAAAGTAAATTTTGTTAGCGACAGTCTGAAGGATGTGCTTGCTGAACTAAGTTGCTATATCCAACACCTAGATTTGAGTTTACAAGCAGATATTATTGGTATATTTGAGAAATATCCAAATGTGTTACCGGCTTCTGGAAATATTGGCATCGTTCAGACTGGCAAACTTAACATACAATTAAAACAGAATCAAGTTGTTAGTTATCGTCCTTATAGGCTGGCCCCGGTAGAAAGGCAAAAAGTAAACGATATTATTACAGATTTACAAGACAGGCAGATTGTCCGCGAAAGTCATTCTCCATACGCTAGCCCTGTCTTGTTAGTTAAAAAGAAAGGCGGTGATGACAGGCTATGCATTGACTACAGAGCTTTGAACAAAATCATTGAAAAAGACCGCTATCCCTTGCCTTTGATAGAAGATCAAATCGATAGGTTAGGTAGAGCTAAATTTTTTATATCATTAGATATGAAAAACGGATTTTATCAGATCCCTGTGGCCGAAGACTCGATAAAGTTCACTGCTTTTGTTACACCCGACGGTCATTTCGAATTTTTTAAAATGCCTTTTGGAATCTGTAATGGTCCATCTGTTTTCCAACGGGCAATAACAAAGGCAGTACAGCATTTAAAATTTTTGCTTATTTACATAGATGATTTGCTAATACCGTTTTCCTCAATTGACGAGGGTCTCTCGTATTTAGACCAAACAGTATCAGCACTCTCTAGTGCTGGTTTTATCATAAATATAAAAAAATGTAAATTTTTCGTTAAAGATATTCAATATCTCGGCCGACATATATCAGAGGAAGGAGTTAGACCTAGTGACGATAAAGTGTCAGCCCTTGTAAATGCCCCTATTCCGAAAACGGTCAAGCAAGTGCGCCAATTTATGGGCCTTGCAAGTTATTTTAGGAAATTTATACCGGAATTTGCCTCCCGTACAGCCTGTATAACAAAACTTACTAAAAACAACCAAAAGTGGGAGTGGGGGTCTGAACAGGAAACGGCTCGAAATTATGTGATACAGTGCTTAGTGTCAAAACCCTTATTATCAATATATGATCCTGACCTGCCAACAGAATTATACACTGACGCTAGTTCATTGGGCTATGGCGCAATATTAATACAGAAAGATCAAAATAAAAATAAAGTCATTGCATATTACAGTAAACGTACTTCACAAGCAGAATCAAAGTACTGTTCGTATGATCTAGAGACATTAGCCATTTACAATGCGTTAAAACAATTCAGAGTCTATCTTTTGGGAATAAATTTCAAAATTTTCACCGACTGTAACTCTATTAAATCTACCGTCAATAAAAAGGATTTATCACCTCGTGTAGCGCGTTGGTGGACATATCTTCAAGACTTTAATTTTGAAGTTATTTATAAAAAAGGAAAATACATAAGTCACGTAGACTTCCTTAGCCGAAATCCCCCTGAGACCCCCACTGTTATTATAAATCGAGCTGTGACTACTTGTAAGCCCCTGTCTGTAAATCTCACATCAAATGATCCTCGCTCTTGGTTAGAAATTTCGCAACAAAATGATCCAATAACTTTATCATTAATTGAGAGGTTAGAATCCGGAGACTTAGACGAAAACCAATATATCATGATAAATAACTTATTACATTACAAAATTAGCCCAGATACCCGACCAAAATTATATGTTCCTAAAAATAACCGACTTGCTATTCTAAGGCTATATCATGATGAAAACTGTCATGTAGGTTTCTACAAAACTATAGAAAAAATACGCGAGAATTATTGGTTTCCTTCAATGTCTGCTTTTGTAAAAAAATACTTGTACCACTGCCAAATATGTGTAGAAAGAAAGAATCATTCAGGTCCTAAAGAGGGATTATTACACCCCATAATTAAATACGCAGTACCGTTTCACACGATTCATTTGGACTGTACTGGTCCTTTTCCTCGATCACCTGAAGGTTTTAAATACATCTTACTTATGGTAGATGGATTTACAAAATTCTGCATATTGAATAAGCTCAAAAATTTAAGTGCTTCCGAATTAGTCCCTATAATTCGCGACACAATCACATTATTTGGGACACCGTCACTAGTAATTACGGATCGCGGAACAAATTTTAGTTCAAATCTAATACGTAATCTATTTAGAGAATTGGAGATAGAACACCATATGATTGCTACCGGTACTCCTCGTGGAAACGGTCTAGCAGAAAGATATGTTTCCACTGTAATTAACATGCTAACAACAAAGTGTAATAATATGTCAGATTGGCCGAACGAATTATGTAATGTACAGCTATCCTTAAATACTACCATTCAGAAGTCAACAGGGTTCTCTCCTCTTCGTTTATTATTAGGTAAAAACTCTAACATTCCATGTGTCCAGGCGCGACTTAATGAAGCTCTTGGTGAGGATGCTACCATTAGCCAAAATTTTGATTTACAAGCAGATCGTGAACTTGCCTTTAATCGCTTAAGAGAAATCGCACAAAAATTTAAACAACGTTTTGATGCCGTACGACGTAACAAAAAAACTTACCATGTAGGTGACACTGTATACGTCTATCAAGACCATCGGCGTCATCACAAACTTAGACCAAAATTCAAGGGGCCATATGAAATAGTAGAAATTTTAGATAACGACCGTTATAACTTGCGAGGTTTAGGTCAAAGAAACGTAGTTATATCTAAAGATAAATTACGATACTGGCCAGGAGAATGGGTCGATGAGGACGCTGCTACTAATGATGCTATTTAAAGTAGACATTCTATTATCTATTTATATCTATCTAATATCTATTTTTATTTTAGTTTAATAAGATCGATTAAAGTTTAATGGATTATATTGTTATAAACTGTGGCTGTGCCTGTGGTTCTACCAATGGCTGTGCCATTGATCATATGACTGTGCCTGTGAACATATTATATGGCTGTGCTTATTGTCCTATGGCTGTGCCTTTGGTTCTGTGGCTGTGACTATGGTCTTGAGGCTGTGCGTTTGGTTTCACCTGTGGCTGTGCCTGTGTTTATTTATAGTTATCTGTCGCCACATGTATCAAAAACAATTTTATTGTAAACTGTGTAACGCCTTATTATATTAATAAATATATACCTAAAAAAAAAAAAAAAAAAACCTACATATTTGTGTTGTACTCCGAGAACGTAGTACATTTCAGAATGGCCGTGTTATAAAATAGTAATAATTTGATTAACTGATTTGATTTGATTAGTGATTATGATATTTTATGCAATTATAATTAATTTCATTAAATGTATTTATTGAATCAAAACAAGTTAAAAAGAACATCTGTTGGTTACGTCAAGTACGATTATAGGTTATGTTTGTTTTACTTCGTTAAAAAACCACGTGCTCTTTTTATAGCAAGAATATAATATCTATGTATTAAATAAATCTTTCTAGAATTTTTGATAACCTTTGTTATTAACCGTACATCATAAAATCATTTAATTATCAACACGTGTTCTTTTTGAGTTGTTTGTTACACAGTATAAAAGGCGATGGAATCGCAAGATGAGATTCATTCTGTGTCCGACCGTTGTATCGAGCAGAGCTCCGTAATATTGGAATAAAGTTAAGTATATTTTGTTATTGTATAATTAAATATTTTTGTGTAATGTATATAAATGTAGTAAATAAAAATGTAATAAATGATATAACGTATCGATATAAATAAAAATATTATTATTTAAACTTGTCTTGTGTTTGTGACCCTTTAAATATAAATGAAATATAATACATAAAAAAATAAATAAATTATAAATAGAACTGTTATATTCATGAAACTTTGGTCATAGCTTATAAATGTTATGTATATTGATATATCTTGTCAGTACACATCCTAGACTACATATATTTTTATATATACATAAATATATTCTAACACACTCGTAGTAATGATGGCCAGATTTCCTTGGCCTACCCTGCCCTTTAACAACCAGCTTTAATTGACCTGTCATTTGTTATCACAAAGAACTTTTTGTAAGGTCCAAGTAAGCTGGTCTATTTGCTGGCACTTAGGAGCCAGTTTTAATTGACCTGTCAAATGTTATTGTAAATAACTATTTATGAGGTCTAATTAGGCTGGTTAGTTGGCTGACAAGCTGTCTAATATTGTTGACCTATTTTTGTAAATAATTAGTTATGTAAAAGAGATCAACTGAAATTAGACTTTTGTTTATCAAATTAACTTTAGGTATATAATATCGAGTAATTGTCAAATCTGAAAACCGTGACCCTGGAACGTAAAGGGCTGCTAAAGAACACCGTGGATTTTAGTCAGTACTAGTCTGACAGTCCCTTCCGCGCCGCCCAACGACGGGAGGACTCATTTGATGATTATCACTAAGAAAAAATCTAGACTGTATGTAATGTATTCTAAGTTTCGTATCTGAGAATGCAGTATTGGTGGTAAGAATTAAAATCACTTATCAAGGTGACAGATTGATTTTCATATAATACCGTCAATTTATTTTAAATATCTATAAACCATTTTAGAATTCCTTGCTAGGTACACTTAACCCGACCATACCCAATTGATCTACATTTCCATACAAACATTTTTCAAAACACAGGTCATCTTAAACCGGACACTGACTATTAAAACCAACCAATTACTTTAGGCCCGTGTTTTCAAACATGAAGTTGGAAGTTAGGGTTCTTTCTAAGCTAGTGTAGTGGTACTGTTAAAAGCTTTGTATAAGTGGGTGGGCAGGGTTCAAGGCAAAGTGGTTGTCGTTTATATGAAACGTAATTACCCTTGTGGGGATTATTAAATACATTGTGTTGGCTAAAAGCTATGGACAATTATCTGTGGGGTGTAAGTGTGTGTGTTGGGGGTGTGTAGGTGTGTGTGTAGGGTGTGTAAGTGTCTTTGTATATATATGAGTTATTATACAATATTAACGTGTTTCTTTGGAGAAAGTGTATCGGTAATGGTAAGATAAGATGAACTCAGGCTAAAATGCCTGTTGCGAAAATGCTTTATTTTATTACATGCCTCGGTTTCGCAGTTTGCTATATTATGTAACCTTCCTTTTAAATCACTCTGACCATTGATGAAAACCACATAATAATTTATAAAAATCTGTTGCGTAGTTTTTTTTTTTTGTTACGTGGTAATATCATCACATGAGTCCTCTCACCCAGAGCAGGGCGGGAGGGACTGTCAGACTCGTACTGACTAAAATCCACGGCGTCCTTCAATAGCCCTTTCCGTACCGGGGTCACGGTAATTCGTGAGCCCCGCGACCCCGGCAGGCGTCTGTTGCGTAGTTAGAAAATCTCTTAAACAGAAGGAAAGAGTGAAATACTATGGGGAAGGCTTTTGCCCACCAGTGAGACAACATAGAAGTTAAAAAAACTTGAATAGACACAACAACTTTTAACTGAACTAAGTTTTTCATATACCTATGTCTAACTTTCCCATCCACATACGGAACCATCGCCCACGGACGCAACGGAAGCATTGGGGATGAATCTAAAGAACCCAAAACCATAAAAAAAAAACAAAAACACATACCACACCACCAAACCAACTTAATTTCTAAGCAAACGAACTTAACCAAACATGAAAGAACTTCAAAATAAATACACAAGGCGAGTCATAACGCACTCGACAACAAAAGAGCAGCCATTCGATCATTTAGCTACTGTTTATGATCATTAAACTACCCCAAATACCCCCAAGTACACCCCCACCTATGGGAATACCCCCATCCCTAGGGATGGGGACCAAATGTACCAGAAGACAGGGTCTTCCGTAAAATTGGCCATGTTGATCTAACAGTTGTTTAGACAATTTTTTTATTAATGCTTGCTGGTCTCTTGTGGTTATGTTGTGGTGGTGTTAATAGATCAAAGTGGTTTTTGTGGTTTTTTATTTTTATAAGCTCTGTAGATGGCCTTTTTTTTGCTGGGGTAGTTATGCGTCGGCTTATTGCAAGAAGTCATTATGTGACATATTCACTACTCTGAGATAAACGGTATTTTAGTTCGATTTAGTTAGTGGTTATGTTGATTTGCCTATATCATCCTAAAGTTATTTAAAAATGTTGGAAATACATGAAAAAACAATACAATGTTATACCTGTATGTTTATAAGCAACTATGGAGCCATTTAATTAAAGTTTAAGGTTAGAAATAGCCTAATTTCTTTGATAGTTTAAAAACTGTTAGATGCAATAAAAAAATACCCTACTATTAATTTGTGATAAACTGTACAATATAATTATATTTTTATTACAGTCAAATTAACACTACAAGGATTTACTTACAAAATACTTAAAAACCTACGGTATGTCACACAGATTTGAGCGATTTAGACCCCATAAATCGACATTCTATTTATCTGAATGTTATTTGCAAAATCAGCAAAAACAGTGATTTAAATCAAACATTAAGATAACTCAATGATCACTAATAAACCAAACCAGAAACAAATTACTACCCCACAATATGATATTACCATAACACCCCCTAAATGGGGCAATAGGGGTAAAACGGGCAAGGGTACAGAAGGGGCACGGGGTAAAGTTACATGATTTAGCTATTACACACCCTTAACAGTGGCGATTTTTAATTCTGCGTTAATGGGTACATGTGATTACGAGTTTAGCCAAAAGGTCTGCTACAGATTAAATGTTTTCAAATAAATATTTTTAAACTACCCACTCATGGTCGCGGGACTAACGAATTACCGTGACCCCGGAATGTAAAGGATTATTGAAGGACACTGTGGATTTTAGTCAGTACGAGTCTGACAGTAACTCCCGCTCTGCCCTGGGTGGGATAACTCATTCCTGCCAAGCCTGATCAAGCCAATCAGCAATGAAATCTGTGCAAAGAGATATTTTAAGAGATAGCATCTTTTGTTATTTTTTTTTAGCGTGATAAAATCATCAAATGTGTCCTCCCACCCAGGGCAGAGCGGGAGGGACTGTCAGACTCGTACTGACTAAAATCCACGGTGTCCTTCAATAACCCTTTACATTCCGGGGTCACGGTTATTCGTGAGTCCCGCGACCAAGCGATAAGATCTACGAGACATTTTATAGATCACTAGCTCTACCCTGCCACGCTTCGCTGTTTTTTTTGCGGTCGCGGATATGTGACTGATGCAAAAAATAGATAAAAACAATCCTTGGTGCGGATTATATATCATGCTAATTTCAGCTTAATCGGTGCAGAACATTTTGAGTTTTTGAAGCGTACACAAACCAACATAACATTTTTATATATAGAAATTGAACAAAATATTAAGCTTAACAGATCTGAACTCTAGTTAAATATTTTAGATACAAACGCTTGTATAATCTAAAGACATTGAGATCAAGCGTTTATGATATAATGAATGCTCAATACAAGCACATAATATTATAAAGTATTATGTTTGAAGAATATAAAGGTTACGTTACACTTGAGTTGCCTTGTTATCAGTCTAATCCAGGTGCATTGATTTTAAATTGGGTAAGTAATTTATATATTAAAAATCATCACACAAAGCAAAATTCTACCAAAAGACATTGTTTAAACTAAATTAAGGTTCTTTGGTCAAAAAACTTAATGTTTTATCAGAGAGAGAAACGAACGGGTAAGACCATAAAATGACACTCGCAAAGTCTCGATCGTTAATAACAGATAATAATTGCTCAGTTTACGAGTCATCAAACTTAGGAAAAGCGAAAGCAAAGTTATGTCAATCTATACTAATGTTATAAAGAGGTAAATTTATTTGTTTGTATGTAGGGGGTAATCTCAGGAACTGCTCAACCGATTTAAAAAATTCTTTCAACACTAGAAAGCTGTATTTGTCCTGAGTGATATAGGCTATAAGGGGGGGGGGGGGGGGGGAGCGGGCGAAGCCGCTGGCAAAAGAATTTTTGCGAAAGTGCTTGAGGCACGCCGAAAACGTGCTCAATACTTCTTCAATTATTCCTAAACACCGAAACAACTAGTCTTACCGTATGGTATCCTGGGTAATACGATACCATACGGTAAGACTAGTTGTTGTTTTCCCTCTCTTCGAATATTCAATTTTAAATGTATAAAAGTTTCGACATGCCTAAAACACTTATTGGGACTAAAAAAATCGCATCCATAAATACGTCTTCGGCTTCGTTCAAAACCAGTTTATCTCAGTATTTCAGAGATAACTGTACCTAATTAACTGGTTATGCTGCCGTCCTCTAACTAAAAGGCCGTTAAGTGCAAAAAGTAGTTTTCGAGAAAACGCTAAAATTGTGAATTGATGTCTCTTGAAAAATATGCTATCTAGGAACAAGGCTGCAAATTATATATGTAGGCATAGTGTTATTGCACAATATGTTATATGTTTAATTCATTTATATTTATTTAAATTTATTAAAATTCATTTTCTAATTTTTAATTATGCATTTTATGTGGTTTAACTGCACAGCAATCTTCCTGTATCTCCTAAACTATTAATCATAGAAAAATGACTCTTAGACCAAAAGATAGAGCATCGAAAGTTGTATAAGACTACATTAAAAAGTGAAAAACGAGCAACTGTGGCTTAACGGCCTTTTAGTTAGAGGACGGCAGTATGGCTAGTAGCCTAAGTTAGGCTACTAGCTGTAACTAGTCACAATAAACAAAACAATAACCTCTCTCCAAAGAGCCCATGCCTTTTACAAACAAATAAACTAAAACCAAGCCACACAACCAGTATAAAATCACCTTAATTCACCCACATAGTTTGAAAATCAAGCGTAATACGTAACTGGAGCCTCAGGCAACCATAATTAACGACTTCAAAGCAAACTCGCATCGTTATCGTTATATTATTTAACGTTATTTTATAACGTTATTTATAACTAGAATGTGTGCACGCGTACGGTTTTTAACAATGTAATTGATAGCAGAGGTTTTTTATTTAATGAATTTGGAGTTTACTCGTTTGCGGTAATAAAAATAACATTATTTTGTTTGTTTTTGTTTTAATTGGGTCAGCGGAATTATTGTGATTTGTGGTGTGTTCATTTTTGATGATACAAATGATTTTTTTAAATGATGTCAGTATATTTTTGTTTGAATATAAACCGCTTTTCTATGCTACAATAAGAAATGATCAAATTGGAGTCTCAGGCCCGTTTAAAAAGGATTGCGCAAAGCTCAAGCCCGCTGTGGATATTTGATGATTTCACTACTAAAAAATCACGCCCAAGCCCTCCTACCTTCCTCTGTTTGTGAGATGTTGTTGTCCTCTTCACCACTACCACTTTTGATAAGGATAACATATCTATACGTATAATGTATATCCTAGCAGCTGTCACCAATGACCTTATAAAGTCCTCTCGGGAGCAAGCGAGAGAATTAAACTCACAAATTATTGTAAATCTAATAATTGTCATCCACACACAGTTATCTTGTCCAAACAATTATTACACTACAATAAATAACAATAAAATCGTCAACCAATCGTTATTATTGCAAATTACCGCCATCTGCTTTACTTTGACAGATCCCAAAGGGTTTTGGCGCGCTCCTACCAACTGTCAAGCGGACATCTTGCGGGTATAGACAAACATTTGCAATTTTATGCGCCATTGATTCCAGTTTTGTTAAATTAGCCGGATTTAATCCGTTTTCAGTTTACAATGGACCTTTTTTGGTCAGAAACTGTTTTCTTTATTTTAAAATATGATACGGTTGTTTTATTTAGGTGCCTTTGTGATTCGTTTTCGGTACTTTTTGAGTTGTCATGTGGAAAAGTCGTTTCTTTTCTTCATCGTTAAAGTTAAATATGGCAGACGGTTCTGGTTTATGCGATACTGATAAATATGTTGGTAAAGTAGCAAATATCCACATTTATCCATATCTAATATTAGTAAGATTAAGAAGTAAGATGGAACGACTGCCTACCTGATCTCCACATACCCATAAACTCAGAAATACGATAACTCTTGATAAGACTCGTTGAAGTAAGAAAGTATCCATCAGCCAGCCATATCATCATCAGCCTATAGCCTGTGTCCCACTGCTGGGACACAGGCCTCCTCTCTATGACAGATTGCCTATAAATATCTCAGTCACATACACAGCAATTACAACACCAAACACGCGAATATAAAGGAAATCGCCACAAAAAAAATACAACAGTCGGCACTCGAATCTGCGCTCATTAGCAATCAATACCGTTCACTTATCCGCTGGACATGAATAACAAAGCCTTGCCACACGGACTGCCGCCAGCGGTGCGTGAAATATAAGAGCACTCCACAAAAGGGCTAATAACTCGTGTGAAGCACCCTTAACGCTCCCTCGGTTTGTGGGAGAAGTTGTGAGCGGCGGCGGGTAGCGGAGCGGGAAGCGAGAAACTCAGTTTGTTTGTCATTTATTTTACAGAAATGAACTTAGAACTTTATTTTAAACATACCAAACGTTGGTACTGGAAATTGTTAGAAAACTTTTAGAAGCGTTTTTTTTAATGTCACTAGGGTTTCGTGCTAAGAATGGTGTGTAATTGTATTGTGGTTCTGAAAATAGTGCAATATTATAGATTTATGGTCGCGGGACCGTCTGTAAAAACAACCGCAACCCTGGAACATA
Source organism: Agrotis puta (assembly GCA_943136025.2). NCBI lineage: Eukaryota > Metazoa > Arthropoda > Insecta > Lepidoptera > Noctuidae > Agrotis > Agrotis puta. The sequence goes on along the minus strand of OW964190.2, from coordinate 2,890,340 downwards.
AAGCAACTGGGTACTTTTTTATTCAAAGAGAGTGACAATCCTGTGAGAAGGGGAAATAGCTATTTTATGATTTTATCACCCACAGTGGGTGAAACAAACATAGAAACTGACATACACAAATACCCAGACCCGGAACAACTATTTGTAGGACATACAAATATTTGTTCCGTGTGGGAATCGAACTGGTGACACACTGCGCAGCAGTCCATTTAGGCAAAAAATGGTTTAATTTAAACAATATTTCTCATATTAAAAATAAAATCGCGAACTCTCCTAACATAACCCGCAAATAACCAAACCAGAACGAAAAATATGATGTTATCTTTATTCTGATCGGATTCTTTGTCGGGTGAAGTCGGGAGCTATTGTAGTATACAGACGATTTTTTTACATGGCGTCTGTACTTGCTACTTATGATGGGTGCCATTGTTTTCTAGAGGTATTAGTATTATTTGAGTTTTGTCTGTCGATATTATGGGCCGGGGGATTTTTTTTTTCTTTTATTTTGTATTGGGTTATAGAAGATTTGTATTTTGTGTAGTATTGGAGATGATTTGTATTTTTGTTAAGATTGCAATTAATATAATAAAATTGGTTAACCTTTTAAGCGCTTGGCTAAATATCTATTGCCGTGCCCCTAGCGCCCGGCTACGAATCGTGCTTTCGTCTTCTCCTCTCTTTCTGCTCCTTTTAAGTTCCGATTTTTAAAATTTCATGGTGTACAATAAAAAGTATTCTATCTGTCTATCTACATAAATAGAGAGATATAGAATAGATGCAATAAAATCGAACAAAACAACAAAAATCGTGAATATTCTCTGTCGGATAAATACGACACGGATGATAGGAGCACGGGTGATAGGAGCACGGAAATGTTTGTCGCATATATATGACTCTGGCGGTTAAAGAGTTAAAGCTTATTTTTTTTTTTTACATTTTATTAAATCCGATCTAAAGTTGTATTTAATTTGTATATTCCCTGTATCTTTTAATCAATTATTTATCTAAATATTGTAACGGTGTAAAAAAAAAAAAGAATAAAAAAAAAAGATTTATTTTGTGTGTGGGAATGTAAATATAAAGTAAGTGAAAATGTGTCTTCAAGCTCTCGGCTTTCAGCATTGAACTATTGGTTCAAGGACCTCTTGTTTTAAAAACCTATGGGAGGTTTATTTGAAATAAAACCAAAAAAAGTTTAACATGCGAATATAAACATTATATTGTTAATGTTACAACAAAGTTTAAAAACAAAGATTGAGTGGAATCCAGCATCTTAAAACTAGACTGTCCAAGTAGGAACGAGGCAACGGGCCTATGGAATACGTCGCGCACTGACTCTAACTTCTGGCCAGATAACATAGGAAAAATTGACTTACGGTACCGTGGTCACACACACACTCCGTCACATATTGCTACCGAAGCAATAATTGGTTCCCCACGAAGATGGTAAACCAGGCGTTCACCTGGGCACTGCTTGACAGTGTCCGTCGAAGCCTGGACTCGCTGAGGATACTGGAAGACCCCTCCAACACACCTAGCAAAGGTGTGCGGAAGCTGGCACGGGTTGCTGGCGGCGGAGACGGATGGCGAACACGGTGAGCAGTCCTTGAAATCGTCTACCACGCATGGCTGGTGGCAGGCACTAGCGCTGGTACAAAGTCCCACGGATGTGGCACTTCTCCATGAAGCCGGTCAGATGAAACGATGAACCGATGATGGTCAAAGGCTCTTCAGGTTGCACTTGAAGTGATGGCGGCGTTAATGTTCTCTCGGCATCGTTCGCTATGAAATATAAATAGCGAACGCAGCTCGCCGAAAGCTGTCCTACGAGAAAGTCACTATTACGCAGATAGCTTTACAGATTCACACTCACACATAACTTTAATGTTAATACATTGCTTCTAAGTTAAATAAAAAAACCGTGGACCGAAGTCCGACGCAAAGAAAAACAAAACACGCGCGCACGTGGCGCTGACCACGTTAGAGTTCACATGTGTCTTTGCTTAAATGTCAAAATTGTGAGCCTGACCGAACGCGGGCGTACGTTCCCGCTGTCGAAAACAGACTGTCATGACAAGCAGAATCGACCGCTTCGATACATCAGTAATTCGTTCTATGCAGAATGTTGACATGGAGAATATATTAACTATTTTTAATATCTGTAGATTTAAAACAGTATTGATTAATCAATAGATTACCACATCCCACACAAGAACATAATTTATTCGTTCGCGTTTATGTAGTTTTTGCAAAAAGAACGTATATTCAAGTGTCACCAAATAATCACTAAGTGTGACGTGTACGAATTGACAGCCGCATGAAACGAAACGCCAATTGTATTTTATAATTAAGGTTATGAAAAAAACTAAAGTTGTAATAAATCTAAAAACTATTATTATATTTGAAAAGATCGTGCAATGACGATTCCAAAAAGTAGTAATATGTATCCAATCCGTGCAATAGTTATCGAGTATTTCGCATACCAATATTGCCGGTATTGTTAAATTGTTTTTACGTTATTATGAGATAAATACAGGGTCTTATTTCAAAGTACTCGCTGTTTAAGGCTACTTAGTACCTAAATATCTTATACACAATGAATGCTAATCATTCCCTATTGTAGTTAATGTTCCTGGCTTTCATTGTAAAACTAACCCTAAATATCAATTGTAATTTATGTTAATTGGGTTGTTGTGAGATAAGTAGCAGGCTATGTAATATCTCTGCTACAATATCTGGAATTACTCCGTTTGCATGTAAACATAGGGAAACAGTGTATAAGACAGGGACGCGAGATATAATGGGGACATACACTCTTAAGGCATACTTAACACAATACTAACGTAACGCAAGCGCCATCAAGACGTCATTTGCAAGCAGCCATTAATAAATGGGGTCCTGTTGGCGCCCCCTTTAAAGGGCCAAAGCCTGGCGGGGTCGCGGGTCTATCGAGCTAACTTAACCCCGGAACGTAAAGGGCCATTGAAAGACACCGTGGATTTTAGTCAGTACAAGTCTGACAGACCCTCCTGCCCTGCTCTGGGTGGGAGGACTCATTTGATAATTTTTCCACGCTAAAAAAAAGCCAAGTCTGCGTCTTACAAACAAACTTACTTCATCAGCCTATAGCAGTCCACTGCTGGACATGGAGCTCTCCGATCACCGGCTTCTCTCATCCAGCTGTTACTGGCCACCTGGCCACTGCCATTTGTTCTGTGCCTGAGTGTAATTTATCTATAATATTTATGTATTTAGAAATAATAAGTATGTTTATCAGTTGTCTAGTACCCATAACACAAGCTCTGCTTATCTTTTTTTTTATCGTGGTAAAATCATCAAATGAGTCCTCCCACCCAGGGCAGGGCGGGAGGGACTGTCAGACTCGTACTGACTAAAATCCACGGTGTCCTTCACTAGCCCTTTACGTACCGGGGTCACGGTAATTCGTAAGTCTCGCGACCCCGGCAGGCGAGCTCTGCTTAGCTTGGGACTAGATGGCGTTGTGTGATAGTTGTGGAATATTATTATTATATTAATATGACCGGCCCATTGCCACTTAACTTTGCTTGTTCTAAGGCCAAAGTCAACAACTTTCAAACATTTTGCATTCTGCTTTACATTTTGTTCGAAACTCACATCAGTGAAGTTTATTTTTGTGGTATTCTTTGAACACACAAAAACCTTGTTGACTGAGCTAAACAACTCATAATAAAGCCAAATAAATCACAATCACATACACCTTTACGATTTCACGACAGGACACAAAATCGACTAATCAAAAAACATTTCTCTCGCTAAAACCCGACGTGTATAGACGTCGAGATGGGTATAGCGGACGTGTATAGCCGTCGAGCGGGTATAGGCGTCAGCGCGGGCCATAAATACAGGAGCACGGCTAATGACTGCATAACTGATATTTACGTTCGGTTGCTACTGGCGTTGCGGTTGCTGTATCTGATACTGTTTGTAGAAGTAAATTTTAATATTGATGTGTATGGAGAAATTAGGTGAAGCACGGGTTCGCAAATTATTTTATTTAGAAAAATTAAATTACTACGCAAATTGTGGCAATTTTTTTGAATGAGTTCTTGTAGAAATGAACGGCGGTCCTAAAACGGCCTCTTCGCAATATTCCTAATGATTGACTTTGTGATTGAGGAGCTCGTGGCTAAATAAATACAGCCGCACAGGGCGATCTTCCGGGTTAAGCTGCGCTTGCCGAGGTTGGTCTGTCGATGGGTGACCATCTGTCATAGCGAGTTTTCTCCGTGCCTCGGAAAGCACGTAAAGCCGTTGGTCCCGGCCGTCATTTGTAGATCCTTGACAGTCGTTACTGTTAGTCAGAAGCTCTAAAGTCTGACATCTAGTCTTACCATGGGGTATCGTATTACCCAGTTACTGGGTTGTGGAGGTCCGACAGGCAGTCGCTCCATGTAAAATACTGATATTCAGCTGCATCTGGTTTGACTGGAAGCCGACCCTAATATAGTTGGGAAAAGGCTAGGCAGACGATGATGATGATTGACTTTGTAATTGAATAACCACTGACGTTGCTGGAAATGCACGAAGTAAATAAATAAATGAATAAAATTCTTTATTTCTCCTTACAATGATAAGCTTATTCAAGGTTCTACATACTGTTTGTCTTATTATTGGCAATATGAGGAGCTGGGGTTTAAGTTGGACATAAAATACCTGTAATACAAATCACCAGGTCCTCACCCCACGGAAGAAACAAATAGTTTTAACTAATGAAGCGCTGTAAGACAATCCCTAAAATGTGCCTTTAACAGCATACAGAAAAATGTTTCAAAAGAAAATCTCAGCTTTTCAATGATTAAATTAATTACTTTAATTTTTTTCTCAAATCCACTGTTATAAAATGGTCTACCTACAGTAATAAAATATCACAAACCATATTAAAAACCAGTCACGAATACAATCCATACAAAAAACAAAATAGCAAATCCTCAGTCCATAACAGGAGTACCTCCCACCGAAGCCATAGACTCAGTCCAAAGTAATATATGTTGAACAAAAAAAAGCAGGCAGTCCGCAGTTATCATTGTAAAATGAATTAAAAGAGTTCGCCTAAAAGTACGGTTTCGGCAAAGGATTGAATAAAAATGATAAAAATGATATACGATGGCTCGTGCTGGCTTGATGCGAAAATACCTCGGCTTATAGTGTTGGGACGTGGCGGGGTATATGTATCGATATTTTTTCATTTTTCGAGATTTTTTCATTAGACTGGAATATCAAACATCGATAAGCTTTTTGGAAAAGACGTTAATTATCATATTATTTAACAATTAATAAGTAAAGTCATATTACTTACAAGTTTATACTATGTAGACCTTTTTTTTAGCATGGTAACATCATTAAGTGACTCCGGTGTCCTTCAATAGCCCTTTACGTTCCGGGGTCACGGTAATTGGTGAGTCCCGCGACCCCGGCAGGCACAAAATGTAGACAGGCCTGTTGGTCTAGTGGTTAGTGATCCTGACTGCTATGCCGGAGGTCGTGGGTTCGATTCCCACCCAGGACAAATGTTTGTGTGATGAGCACGATCATTTGTTCTGTGTCTGGGTGTTATTTATCTATAATATGTATGTATTTAGAAATATATAAGTATGTTTATCAGTTGTCTAGTACCCATAACACAAGCTCTGCTTAGCTTGGGACTAGATGGCGTTGTGTGATAGTTGTGGTTTTTTTTTTTACCTAAACAGTGAATTGCTCAAAGATGGTTGAACTTCTTACCATAGCAGCTATGGAACGAACTGAACTAAAAATAATCATTATTTGGTTCCCTCAATATTTTATCGATTGATTCAAAATTTTTTTCACATCACTGGTTCATATTTAGTAAGTGAAGATGCTTTCTCACTAGGTTTGGATTTCTGTGGTTTATGTATTTATAAATATTAATACTGAATAATAAATAGGTTAATGAACTAATTCTTTCTTTCAGCGAGGAGCTCGTGGCTAAATAAATACAGCCGCTTAGGCCGATCTTCCGGGTTAAGCCGTGGTTGCCGAGGTTAGTCTGAGGATGGGTGACCATCTGTCATAGCGAGTTTCCTCCGTGCCTCGGAAAGCACGTAAAGCCGTTAGTCCCGGCAGTCATTTGTAGATCTTCGACAGTCGTTACTGTTAGTCAGAAGCTCTAAAGTCTGACAACCAGTCTTACCATGGGGTATCGTATTACCCAGTTACTGGGTTGTGAAGGTCCGACAGGCAGTCGCTCCATGTAAAATACAGATATCCAGCTGCATCTGGTTTGACTGGAAGCCGACCACAATATAGTTGGGAAAAGGCTAGACAGATGATGATGAACTTATTCTTTCAGTTATTAATTGTCTCTATATATATTTATTAATGCTGAATAGTGGACTGAATGGAAGTTTTACAGTATTTTCTCCATATTCACAATCATCATGACTTTTTTTTTATATAGCTTTAGGGTCGCTTCGACCGCTGGTGATGGTTCTCGCCTGGTGATAAGCGATGATGATAACTTTAATCGAGTTCGACTTCTAGTCCAACTAGATGCAGCTCAATTACATTTTAAAACACATTTTTTGGAACCACTACTCTCGTTATCTGATTACCACAATCCAAAGAGACAGAGCTATACAAGTCGTCTAGCGCCACCTCGTTCACTCACTGGAACAAGCCTGGTTTTAAGACGTCATAATACGGCCGCAGGTCGTATGACAAATAAGGAAGGCCTATGTTCAGCATGTTCTATGGACATTCTTACGACTGATATGATTATGAAGATCCCCGACATTAACAGTGCTGTAAATAGTGATTATGGCGAAAATTGTCAGACAAGGACCACAATAGGTTCGTTTATAACATCAATAAATTGAAATTCTGTTTAGTCCGTCATTTAGAGTACTGAGAGTTAGTGCACACTTATTTTTTCTTTTTTTAAATCAATCAATATTGACAAAGATAAAACACTTCGAAATTCGGAAGACCACTTTCGAATTTAGAAGCTTTTTATCTTTGTCAATACACGTGGCTTATGACGTCATAACGCCTGTAAAATTATGCCGATTGAGTGAGACTTTTACGTTAACGTCACAAAAGAAAAAATACACGTTAAATATTTTTTTAATCTACATTTTAGCGATTTTTTTATTTTTAGTAAAATATCCAGCATTATATAATAGCAATTGGCCAGACCAGGGCGCAGTTAATGATGCTCGCACTGTTCGCATAAAAGGCTATTAACGGCACTGATCTTCAAGCCAAATCCCTCCCAGTCAGATGTGCACCCTCCTCAACACACACACGCCCCGAACGAGCGTCAAAAGAATTAAAAAGTGCCCCAGTACTCCCGCGGATGGTAACAAAAACGCGGGCGCACGTAGTCAAAGTAACGTTATTAACAGCGGCTTTGAGCAAAGATTAATGTGCGCTAGTCGGCGGCGGCGGTACCTCCGAATTGGGACGTCCGATCAGCTATAAAGTATATTTTTAGGTATTTTTCGTACACGTACTTCATCATCTGCCTAGCCTTTTCCCAACTATATTGGGGTCGGCTTCCAGTCAAACCAGATTCAGCTGGATATCAGTATTTTACATGGAGCGACTGCCTGTCAGACCTCCACAACCCAGTAACTGGGTAATACGATACCCCATGGTAAGACTGGTTGTCAGACTTTAGAGCTTCTGACTAACAGTAACGACTGTCACAAGATCTACAAATGACAACCGGGACCAACGGCTTTACGTGCTTTCCGAGGCACGGAGGAAACTCGCTATGACAGATGGTCACCCATCCACAGACCAACCTCGGCAAGTGCGGCTTAATCCGGAAGATCGGCCTGTGCGGCTGTATTTATTTAGCCACGAGCTCCTCTTTTCGTACACGTACTTGTGATTGGATTTTATGCATATATTTTTTTAACCGGTATTAGAGTTAGTAATTTAAGTATACGCAAAAAGGAGATCTTCCTCGCCTTAAGTAGAGTTAGAGGGACTGCCAGACTTGACTGATTAAAAACCAACCCATACGCTATGCGGTGTCCGTTAAATTTAGTTTCGTGACTCCAATAAAAGAATTAATTTGTCATTGGTTATAGAATCTACTTTTTTTTTTTTTCTTTTTATCGTGGTAAAATCATTAAATGAGTCCTCCCACCCAGGGCAGAACGGGTGGGACTGTCAGACTCGTACTGACTAAAATCCACGGTGTCCTTCAAATAGCCCTTTACGTACCGGGTCAGAGTAATTTGTGAGTCCCGGACATCCCGGACGACAATCTACATAAGTAAAATTTAGTTGATTAGATAACCTTATCATCGCCTTATCCCATTAGTCGACATCTAAAAAACAGCTTTTTTATTTTTATTTTTTTCGTGGTAAAATCATCAAATGAGTCCTCCCCCCCAGGGCAGGGTGGGAGGGACTGTTAGACTTGTACTGACTTAAATCCACGGTGTCCTTCACTAGCCCTTTACGTACCGGGGCACGGTAAAGGAAAAGTCCCGCGACCCAGGCAGGCTTTGGCCCTCTACAGGCCCCGTCACTATGCTGATTTAAAAAACGGCTAACCAAAAACTAACTAATATTAAAATATCATCACGCGCACACATTGTGGGGTAAGTAAAAGATGCGTATCGCCGCCGTTTGAAATATCATCCCCTAATGTGGGCCACGCGCCCCCGCCGGTGTAGCCATTTAAATAAAATTACAATTAGATACGGAGTGTTTTGACCACTGGCAACTGCTTTATTCATTTAGTTTTAACTGATAAATTATGTCATACTGCTTCGTAGACTGTGGACTTGGGTAAAGTTTTTTTCCTGATATACAGGGTGAATTTGCTGGTACAGTTAGCGCAGTAGCTGAGCGATTGGACTGCTGCGCTGCGTGTCGCGGGTTCGATTTCCGCACGGAGCAAATATTTGTATGATCTACAAGTAGATGTTTCGCGTCTGGACGTTTGTGTATTCGAGTTTATATGTTTGTAAACGAACCCACGATATAGGATATAGTGCAATGTTTTTAAGAAGAAAAAAAAAATTTTTCGTTCTATTTTCCTCATAGTTTCGGATATAGCCATCCATATTTTTTATATAATTTTTTTCATTTGTCTTAAACGATTACTTTTTTCAGATGCTGGAAATGGGGAGAAAAAGAATGGCAAGGTGCAGCATCGTATGAACCTGCTGAATGCAGAACCACAATGGAGACCTCGATCTAATAGTGCAGTCGTGCGGGTGAAATAACGGACTCTAATTCTTTTGACCTCATATCAAAGTTCGGTAATACGTAATTTCGCTTTCTATTGTAAGCGTCACATCAACTGAATGAAATAAAACTATAACTATGATACCGAACTTGAATAAGTCAAATTCCATGTTTCTGCAACGGAGTTCTTGATCCTGTATCCTACTAATATTTTATATATCATATTTAAAATAATTTTGTCACTTATATTTTTTAAGCAAACAGAAAAGTGCCTTCACAAACATACCAGACAATTATGTCCCAAGTCCACACTACCCGTATTCATATACTCCTCACATACCTCGCTGTCACACTAAGAGGGGCGACAGAATTAATGTCCGATGTCCACGGCTCTTGAGCATTAATTGTTAAAAATCGACTATCCATTCAGTTGAAGATAAACATGTATTAATGTTAGTTAAATTAACATTTTCTTAATGACAATGGCAGTTTTTTCAGAAGACATTGACGTAAGACCGCCTCATATTCCTAGAAACGAATCGTTTTGAATGGTATTTTAAAGGCTCATTTTTTCTGCGCAGTAAATCAGCAAATGATTTGTCGCATCCACGGTGGAAGGAACTGCTGACAGGTCCTCCCATGACCTTGGAACGTAAAGGAATATTCATGGAACAACGTGAATTTTATTCAGCACGAGTTTGAACTCGTACTGACTTAAATAACGAGTTTGGACTCGTACTGACTTAAATTACCAGTTTGAACTCGTACTGACTAAAATTCACGGTGTTCCTTGAATAACCCTTTACGTTTCAAGATTACATTATATAAGCGATGATACAGACGACTGTGGCTTACTTAGAAGTTATAAATCATATATGAAATTATCTCAAACTGTCACGTAGTTATTTAAATTACATTTCCAAACAACAAACAAAATGAATACAAAAACCAACTAAAACAGTTAAACTTATTCTATCTATCTACAACTCCAATGAAATAGTTTTATAAAAAAAAAAAAAAAAAACCCAGCAGATGTCACTGACATAACAATTAAACTAAAGGTGAAATTGTCACCCCTGACATTTGACATGTCACTTCTAATGTCCCTAATGCTAGGCAACTAATTATACGTCTCCATTAATCGACTATCGGCCGTAACGGATATACTGAACATTACTATTGTGATGGTAAATTAATAGTAGTAACATCACTATTTTTTTTTATCAAGTGTTATTTATAGTCCGAGCTTTTGATGCGGCGCTAGTGTCTATGTCATTACATCAAATTGCAATTAAAAAGAACATCATCTGCCTAGCTATATTTGGGTCGGCTTTCAGTCAAACCAGATGCAGCTGGATATCAGTATTTTACATGGAGCGACTCCCTGTCGGACCTCCACGCCCAGTAACTGGGTAATACGATACCCCATGGTAAGACTGGTTGTCAGACTTTAGAGCTTCTGACTAACAGTAACGACTGTGAAAGATCTACAAATGACAGCCGGGACGAACCGCTTTATGTGCTTTCCTAGACACGGAGGAAACTCGCTATGACAGATTGTCACCCCATCCACAGACCAATCTCGGCAAGCGCGACTTAACCCGGAAGATCAGCCTATGCGGCTGTATTTATTTAGCCACAAGCGCAATTAAAAAAAAGTAGTACAATTTTATTTTCCTTCAATGCGTTTTTATTTCTTTAAGTTTCTTATAATCGGGCACGCCGCAATCGCGGCGGTAAGACCCCTCTTTGAGGAGTGGCTGGATAGGCGTCACGGCGTCCTTACCTACCGCATGACGCAGGTCCTCACCGGACACGGAAGTTTCGGGAGGTTCCTGTGTCTGATAGGGAGGGAAGAAACGCCTGGGTGTCACCACTGCGAGGATCGTCCGGAGGACACGGTGGAGCATACGGTGCAGGACTGCCCCGCTTGGGCAGAGCACCGCCGTGTCCTCACGACGGCGATAGGCGGAGACCTCTCGCGCCCGGCATTGGTCGAGGCCATGCTGCGGGGCGAGACGGAGTGGGAAGCGGTCGCCTCCTTCTGCGAAGCAGTCATGCTCGTGAAGGAGGAGGCGGGCCGCCTGAGGGAGAGGACAGCGTCCTCCCTCCACCCCAGCCGCAGTGGTAGACGCCCACGGCGTCGGACGTCGCGAGACGATCTCCGGCCACCGTAGGCGCGGGCATGCGGGCGGCGAGTAATGGGCGACTCGCTGTCCGACCATGGACCATGCCCGGGTCGACGGCGCGTTGTGTTCCACGCGCGCCTCAAAGAGTGTCAGCATAGTGACGGGGCCTGTAGAGGGCCAAAGCCTGCTGGGGTCGCGGGACCAAGGGATTACCGTGACCCCGGTACGTAAAGGGCTAGTGAAGGACACCGTGGATTTTAGTCAGTACAAGTCTGACAGTCCCTCCCGCCCTGCCCTGGGTGGGAGGACTCATTTGATGATTTTACCACGATAAAAAAAAAAAAAAAAAGTTTCTTATAATTACTTATTTTGTTAAAAATCAAAGTATGTTTAGTGCGATTTAATTAAGAAGCATAGTCTCTATGGTCAACAGTCACTTGAAAATAACGTTTAGCAACAAAATGCTCTGTGCTAATTAATTTTTAATAGTCAATATTATCTTTATATGTCGTTAGATTTATTTTCAAATGAAAATTGTTTATTTAAAACCGTGCAAAGGTTTAAAAGTGTTGCATGTCGTCACAATATGGCGTCATCAACTATCATTCTTAGTTGAAACGCATTATAAGTTCAAATGTTCACAATCGCCAAAACTCCTCATCTGACTCCGATTTTGTTTTCACTAATTTAAAGCTATACTAATTACGCAACTGTCAACATTATACGATAATTCTTGTTTGATGTTTAAATAAGAAACTTAGTGAGGCCGAAGCCACGGTCTAAAGCAGGTCTGAAGTTGAAGAAAATACTGTTTAATTTATGTTTTTGATAGATTTTTTTTTACTTTCTTCCATAGGTGTAGACTGAAAAAAGGGGACTAAAAAAAGTTTTCACGAAACCGTTGTATCTTTCCACTAACGATCGTAAAACAATCCGATAAAGCAATATGAACACATCTCTAAACAGATTTAAAATAAAAAAGTAAAAAATATCACAGCTTTATAACATCCAGCGCAACATTACAAAGTGTGATTGGCTACCATTTGAATATAATTCGAACCTAAGAAATTGTCACACAATAATTCTTCTCATAATCCACAAAAAAACATAAAACGTCGAACAAAAAACCAAACTTTAATACGTTTTAAAATATAAAGTGATTCGTTTCTAATTTCAATCAATGACTCCATAAAAGAGCTTTTGAGTTACAATTTATTTTTAAATATCAAAGTTGACCTCGATTATCAACCTTATGATAAAAGCCATTAGAATAGTATTACTAAGTCTGTAATCGACTAAATATCTATGATTTAGAAGCTTTGTAACACGACCCAACACTATTTACCTATTCATTTTTCAAAAAAGGAACTTAACGCCCAAATCGACGCGTTAATACTCAACAAAAGGAAAAATAAACGGCTTTGTGTAATTCGACCAACTTATTTTTACCGCCCTCTAACAAACAAATAACACTAAAACCAATGTAATAAAGCGTGTTTTACAATAACACGTTTTTGTACAGATGTATGAATATTGCAGCAAACAATATAAGCAAAAAAGAAAAATACGGCTCCCTACGTTTTTTAAACATGTAATTCGTAGTTTCAAATTGCGAACGCGGCATTCTTATTTCAAAACAGCGAGGTGTCATTGGACACTCCCTCTTGGGTATGGCACCGAGAAATTACTGTTCGTTTAATTTAATTTTACAAAAGTTCAATATTTATGAAAGCTCGTGATTCTTTTAAAGAAATTGTAAAAAAGTTATTTAAAAAAGGAAGAGTAAAAAAGTTGCTATACGAAAATAGTAATCCTTTTAAAAACATACAAAATATCAACATTTTAAGGGCGCGCTCATAAAGCTACATTGACAATAATTTATTTAAGCTTAATACCAATTGAATACTCCATTACCCGATTTATTTTTGAACGTTCACCTTCAATGGACAATATTGAAAATGAAAAGGATTACCGATTGAAAATGTTTCGCAAAAATGGCGCAAACAATTAAATTATCGAATTACTGTAATTAGGCAATCAATCAAGTACATATCTGTCTATCAAACGAATCATTAAAGGAAAATGATCAAATTTTATATTAAACGAAGTCCCAATTACGGTTCGCTACACAATAAACAGTACTTGGGTTTCAAAAGCCTTTCCACAATTTATCATCAATTTATTGTTGTGGCAACATTTAAATTATTATGATTGAATTTAAATTTCGTTTGTGTAAAATTTTTGGTGAGGCGGCAATTGGTTTTTGATTGAGCTAATTGGTGATAATATTTATATAATTGGTTAGATTTTATTGGCGTTGCTGTAACTTAATGTTATTTGTTCCCATGTGTTTAATTTCAATCAATGCAGTTTTTATATAAAATTCACTATTGTAGCCAATAAATACAAACTACTTTTTTTTTAACTAAAATATTCTCCTTTTTTAACTATCCTTTTACAAGTCAGTAAACCACGCATCAGTACTTTCTACCAGCCATACCTCACCCTGCATTTGAAATTGGAATCGTATGTTTTTAAGATGGCCGCTTATTGTCACCAGCTTGACACCACGATGTTTAAAACTGTTTGAAACACATCGATCTGGACGCGATAATTTTTTATATTTCCGTATTAGCTTTACAAACTTTGAGATAAGGAACCAGTACCAGCTTTTGTAGATGACCTATTCAAAATGTGTGAGAAACAACGTGTTTGTTTGAACTCGAAAATTTGTGTCCTTACCATTTGTCTTACCAATTCTATTAATCGTGGAAAAGTTATACCAAGATACTGGTTGACTAACGAGAATTAAAGAAAAGTAAAATAGATATTTACCTGTTTACTTGTGTCAAAAAAAGAAACAACAACCAAAATACGTATTGAAAATAAAGCTAAGGCCTGGCGCCCATTATCGGCATCGGCACGACTGAGGATTTTAGGTGGCAAACAGCAATATACATTAACATAATGACAATAAAGTAGAAATTTCCATTATAAATGGTCGTAATAACAAAAATACCGCTTCGGTATGCTTGAGGCTGCTGTATCGGCAGCCTTAAGAATGCTTCGGGATGCTTCGGCATCCTTCGGTACGCCGCCGGCGCAGAGGCACCACTCGGGGATAGCATATATAATGGAAATTTCTACTTTATTGTCATTATGTTAATGTATATTGCTATTTGGCACCTAAAATCCTCAGTCGTGCCGATGCCGATAATGGGCGCCGGGCCTAAGAACGTTGCAGCATGCCAAAGCATAATTGCCGATAGTGTGCGCTTGCATACACATAGGATGCCGAAGGATCCTTTTCCTTGCCGATGCCGATAATGGGCGCCGGGCCTAAGACGGCGACCGTCCGTCTGCTCGCTAGATTTGATGCCAATGAAGTTATTAGAAACATACGTGAACTAATTTCATAAACTCCTTATTTTTTCTTTTCATAAACGTTTCCACACACTAGGAGTTCTCACGTATAGTAAAACAAAAATATTGACTCGCATAAATAAACACCCAAACCCATGTTGAAATCGAAACCGCGACAAGAAGCGCAGCAGTCGATTGTTCAGCCACTACGCAACCGTGCTAGCTTTATAAAATTCACGCGACATCCGAGACAATGGCGGCCCAGCGTTATCTGTCCCGACTTTGACGACGAGTTGTTGTAGTTCGTGGGTTCGAACCCAGCCAGGCGCATTTCTTTCTGTACCTAATTTATTTCAACACAACTGCTCTCAAAACGGTGAAAGAAAACATCGTGGCAAAGGCATTTTCTAGAACCAAAAATTCGAAGACATCTGCCAAACCGCATTGTGCCTGCGTGGTTGATTATGGCCCGCTCCCTCTCACAGAGAGTAGGCCTAGGAGACAATTACTGTCACTTATTTTCAAATAACAACTTTGCAAATGTCAGAAATACTCCTGCAAATGCTAAACACCCAATTACTCATACAAATGTAAGCCGGTCGCTAACCAGCGTTGATGAACAGCATACCGTCCTTATCAACCATCGCGACGAGTGCGTAATTGGATTTGTGCCGCGCCGCGTTTTAACATAAATTACGCATTAGTGGAAACGCACCCTTAATTGTTACGGTTATTTTTTTTTTGTAGTTCTGTGGTCATAGTGTTCTTTTAATTTGAAAATATTTTAAATTGGGAGTGTTACTTATTTAATTTTCTAAATCCCCACTAGACTGTATATATTTAATTAGTGGGGATTTTTAGAAAAAAACCTTTGTGTATACTGAACAGCATTTCTAAAACACTAAAATTTTTAGAACTTTGGTGGCCCAATGGGTTCGCCTCCGACTTACCAATTAGATAGGTCGTCGGTTCGAACTCAGCCAGTCGTAATTTATTTCATCACCACTGCTTTCATAACGGTGAAGGAAAATCTCTCTCATAAACATACCAACTCACTGCACTATTCAATTTAATTTATAGTCCAATTACACGTATATCTGTCTGTCCGAAACAACGACATGCTAATTTATGCGACGGAACCAAAACATCGGCTAACATCGGAAAACATCGGTTGACATCGTGTAACGAATATTAATTGTTTTATTAAGAAAAGAGGGTAGACGATTAGATGTAAGATTAGTATAATTGAGGGTAGGGGATGAAATATTGGTTCGGAATTAAAATGACATTTATTTAAAAGCGTCCAGTTGTCTCACTTAATAATTAAAATATCTTAGGCAAGTTTTCTCACATATTTTTTTACGTGGTAAAACATCAAATGAATCCAGGACTGTCAGACTCGTACTGAATAAAATTCACGGTGTTTCTTCAATAGCTCTTTACGTTCCGAGGTCGAGGTTCCCTAGTAAGACAGTCCCGCGACCCCGGCAGGCTGTGGTCACCTATTACTCGCCGTCCGTATGCCCACCGGAGATTGCCGCTAACAGACAAATAACCTTTATATTATGACTACAGAGAGATTGTAAAACGCGGTTTTTCAGCATAATAATAATGAATAATGAATTTCATAACACCGGAAAACGATAAGTATAGACTGCTTTATTCCCGGAAATTGCGTATAAAGGAATTCAGTAATTAGCACACACGGTTGGCATCACTTACAAAATTCCCAAACTCATTAATTAATTATTTTATTGCATCAAATTAACGTCACTAGTCAACATGTTACACTCAATATCATCAGTAACTATAAAGTATAAACATTCACTTAAAATGCAAACTTTAATTAATTATAAATTATAAACAAAAATAATACAGTTTTTTGGGAAACATGCCGTGATGATCCGCCATAAATTATTTAAAATTATGTTTTTAATTTAACTTTGTACTTTTTATCGGGATGCTTAATTAAAATCGTCCGAAATAACGTTGTTTAGGGTTTCAAACCATATGTTTTTCGGCGAAGCCATCTTGATTTTTGAATGCTTTAGAATTCACCCTTAAGGGGGAATACGGGGCTTGCGGTACTAGCGATAAAATCGCGAAATGATGTATTATTTTTTTGTAATTTCTTGATTTTTGTTACGGTGTAATTTGCAGTTGAAATTCGATGACATAGTGGGGTGGTAATGATTTTAATTGATTATGTAAACCGTTACTTATACCGTTATCAAATTAACCTTCAATCTTCCTTGACATTCGTGGTAAATAAGGGTCTTTATTTTTTTGGAAGTAAATGCTTTGGCAACATTTTTTAAACGCTTTTTAAAAATACCATAAAACCAGAATAAAATTACAAGTAACAAGGTACCAACCACTTTAAATAACTACTGTACTGGGTGCGAAAGACAGAGGACAGAGGTTTTTTTTTAAAAAAAAAAACGTTGCCCCACACTAGGAATTTCTCCTGTATCGTGGGCGCGTTTACAAACATAGAAACTCACATACACAAACACCCAGACCCGAAACAACTACTTGCAGATCATACAAATATTTGTACCGTGCGGGAATCGAACCCGCGACACATAGCGCAGGAGTCCAATTTCTCAGCCACTGCGGCAAACGTGCCGTCACGGAGGTGCTACCATAACTACCATGGGGTGGACTGTTTTTACACCATAATGTGGAAGCGCGCAGAATCTTTGGTCGCTCAGGTTTCTGAGGGTGATTGCTGGCAGAGTAGATTGTCCATATATAACCCACTGCTGTCAGTTACATGTGTCTCCGTATCGTGTTGTTTACTGACACTAGTTTTTATGATCAATGTTACTAACCACTTAATATGAGTTACTAGCTCGAAAAGAAGAATTTGAATTTGAATTAAAGCGAGGATAATTCCAGTGTGGGAAAGAGACAGAGATATACAAGTCGTCTAGTGCCATCTCGTTCCCACACTGGAATCTCTCGTTTTAAGACTTCATGAAAGGCCACCTGGGTGCTTCTGCGCGATTTGGGAGAAACCTGTATCCAAAAACAATGTCAACATTGTTAGTAAATAGTACTTAATAGTTAATTGCCTTTTCTAGTAGTCGGCTAAAGGCAAGCCAAAGTATGCAGAAGAACAAAGAAAACAATGTTTATAGAAAATGTAAAGAAGTTTTTCAAGGTTACCACGCGAAAATTGGCTTGACTGTACCTTATTTAATTCAACTTAGTTTTATTCAGTACATTTTACATTCAACCGATGCTTCCGATTAATTAAAACCTAACCACCCGAAATAAAAACCCCAAAACACCATTATTCTAAGCTTGTCAACCCTAAAACGCTGGCCTGCGCACGCGCACGCTTCGCCCCCAAAAATTCATTATCGCGCGCATCGTTGAATTAGATCTAACCACGAGATAGTGATGTAATAACGGTCTTCTGTGTGTTTGTTTGCAGGCAGCGGGTTAAATTGCGCAGGAGTTGATAATTTGTGATAAGTGGCGGTACGGATGTAGTTGGTTGGTCGGTACAGTTGGTTAATGGGTTGGTTAAGTCAATAGACAATTATTTTCACTAGGTTTATATATAAAACTCGTCATAAAGATGCCCTCTTAATTACGTAGGTAAATTTATTTTTCCTCACCATTTATTTTTCGATTAAGAGGCCTCTATTATGGCTGCAACGCACGTTACGAATAATCGTTACAATTGGACGGTACAGTTGAAACTGCACAGTTTCATTTTTGTCGTGCCCGCACAAGTAATCATTGTAATTGTGTGCCGAAGGCGTGTCAAATAAACCTATTTTCTTTCTTTCTTTCTTTCTTTCTAATCTGGTTCTCATTCACACATGTAGATTTATCGTTGCAGTTTGAACTGTACCGTCCAATCATCTCCACGACACAGGGTACCCTAGTGTGGAGTCCAGGGAATATGTAAATATCTAGCTATTAAGGACTACTAATTTTTCTAATATTGTACCATGTTATGCGATCTGAATATTTTTTAATCTTTTAATCATAATGTTTTTTCTTATGGTGTGCAGCAGACATTACATTGCTCGATTTCTCGAGTAACGTATAGGGAGTTAGCGTCCCTGACAGGGTGACCAAGTGGTTCTGAACACCCTGTTCCAGACAGGATCTCAGGATTTAGAACGTTGAAATCAGCCTGCATCCAGCCCGGTCCTGCAGTTTTAATCAGATGGTCTATGCGATGTAATTATATGCTATGCGTAGTCTCCATTCGAGAACTTTACGCCCCCATCGGCCATCAGTTCTCTTCCGTGGCATGTGACCTGCTCAATTCAACTTCGCTGGGTTTTTTTTACGTGGCAAAATCATCTTATGAGTCCTCCCACCCAGGGCAAAGCGGGAGGGACTGACTAAAAGCTACGGTGTCCTTCAATAACCCTTTACGTTCCGGGGTCACGGTAATTCGTACAGTCCCGAGACCCCAGCAGGCTTTGGCCCTCTAAAGGGGGCCCCGTCACTATGCTGACACTCCTTGAGGCGTGTGGAACACAACGTGCCGTCGACACGGGCATGGTCCATGGTCGGACAGCGAGTCGCCCATTACTCAATTCGCTGGGCTATGTCGACTTTGGTTAGTCCTCGGATCTCCTTATTTCTCATTCGATCACGCAGAGAGACTCCGAGCATAGCCTTCTTCATAGCTCGTTGGGCTTACTTGAAGTTACTAATGTAAATAAAAAATAAATAAAAGGAGAACTGACTGACTGACATATCAACGTACAGCCGAAACTACTGGGGCTAGGAATGTGAAATTTTGCACACGGCTTCCTATTATAATGTAGGGGAGCACTAAGAAGGGGTTTTTGAAAATTTTACCTTTAAGGGGGTGAACAGGGGGAATTAGGAAAGTCCACGCGGACGAAGTCGCGGGAAAAGTGCTAGTAAAAAATAAACTAAAAAAAATATCAACACATCGAAAGGGAAAGTATTTAGCAGTCAATAAGGGCCGGGCATAGACTACAAGGGCGTGTTAAACTCAATAGAGTCAATAAACAATTATTACGTCGACCGCCATTAGATGCGTGTTAGAGCCCCCCCCACACACCTGCCTGATGCAAGACAAGAAATTAATTATTTTTACGAGACTTCTTCTGATAATGGGTTGATAAATTCTGACTACATTTGAAAGAGGTTATTAATTATTGCACTGTCTTATCTTACATGCTCATAGTCACACTAAATAGCCTGTAATAGCTCGATTAATGGATTGCCGCATAGAATGTCCTTATTATCAACACAAAGTCTTCAGTCTTGCATTGTCTTGCTTTGTATGGTCTTACAAAAATATTGTCTTACTTGCTCGTGTACAGACCAGTACAGTTATACTAAATGGCCTGTAATGGCTCGATCATCTGCGAGCGCATTGAATGTCGTTAAAAAAAAACAAAAGTTATGGAATTGTCTTAACTTGCATACCTTTTCTAATAATTAGCTTGTCTTGTCTACTTTCACACTAAATGGCCTGTAATGGCTCGATCGTCGGTGAACCGCGTAGAACCACTCTGTGATATTAGAAGTGGGTGAAAATTACTGCGCGCACCTTAAGGGGAAACCTGTTTATAATTTGTTTTTGGGTAATTATTTTAATTTTGAGTAGCACAGTATTAAATACATGTATTTCTTATAATAGAATAGAACTTATTTTAGTCTAGACTCTAGATTAATAATATACATGAATAAGTAGTATGGGGCTCCATGGGAAAGGGAAGTGTTATTAAATAAATGGATCCTCAGTTATCTATACCAATATTAAGAAGAGGTAGTGGTAATTTTACTGTATGGAAATAATAAATATGGCTCTGTAGTGCACCAAAAAATTGATATAGGAATGCAATTAGAACACTGAATTTGATTTTATAACCGTTTCAGGTGTAAAAAAAGCATTTCGTAAAGTTTCCAAACACTTTTTTACATCTAAAATTATTTATTCGGTATTACGATATTAATTATGCATTCCCTAATCATTTTTCCATGCATAAACATTGCCAAATTAATTAAAACTTGTTAATATTTGACAACTATTTGCGACGTTGCCAACTTTCAGAATACGCTTAGTACGTACAGAAGTTCTGCACAAAATGTGCGCGTACAAATGTGCTGCGACACTATTTTGGTGGAATTGTACCATTATTTTTATGTTATATGTGTTTTTTTTTGTTTTTGTAATAACTTACTACCCCTTAACGTAGGCGAAAAGTGTTTTGATTGTAAACACATTGGTAGCACGACATTCGCTCGTTACGCAGACGAGCGCCTATTTACTATATAATAACGTTATGTACTTTGTATTATTATGTACAATTTGTAGGTGAAGAACGCCCCGCGATTAGAAATAGATTAAGTTATTATGGAGGTAAGTGTTATTGGCTTTTTAATTATAGTTCTGTAGATATTTAAATTGTAGTAGGCATTTTTGCTATGCCCGGGTCGGCATCGCGTTGTATTCCACGCGCGCCACAAGGAGTGTCAGCATAGTGACGGGGCGCCCTGTAGAGGGCCAAAACCTGCCGAGGTCACGGGACTCTTGAATTACCGTGACCTCGGTACGTAAAGGGCTATTGAAGGACACCGTGGATTTTAGTCAGTACGAGTCTGACAGCCCCTCCCGCTCTGCCTCGGGTGGAAGGACTTATGTGATGATTTTACCACGTAAAAAAAGGCATTTTTGCTAGGTGTGTTGATATGTACAGACGTACAGCACATCAAGATACCCCAATCTGTAATAGATTTTCAACTTTATCACAATTCATTTACATTAAGACGCTCTCTCACCGGAGCATTCGCGTGTTATGTAACATTATAGATTCAACTTTGAGCATTACATTACAATACTACCTGCCTGACGGACGAGCGTTCGCGTACATTTAGTATAGATTTGATACAAGGTGCGCATTGTAATGCTCGGTTCTCCTCCTTCACTGATGTTAACTCGTTTTCTATCATTACAAGGTGCGCATTCTGATGCTCAATTTACCTCCCTTACTGATGAAATGCTCGAATCTGTAACGTTACATTACAGGTAAATGCTCGCGGTGAGGAAGCGCCTTTAGGTTCATTTTCCATTTTTGTCAGATGTATGTTGATGTACTGGAATGTGTACCTAACCTATGAAGTATTGGTCTCATCATCTCATCTATAGGTAAAAGAAATTAAATAATGCATCTGACGCACCTCATATATTAATAACTTTTTCATTAATTTGTTTAAAGTAATTATTATTGTTTTTAACGCGTCATTAACCAGAACTAGCAAGGTTTTATTTAAACACACCATTAACTACTGCAACTGCGGTTCAAGTTGACCCTCGGAAATTTATACAAATATGATCAAAACAGAGTAATCGTATTTACAGTTTACAAAAGTAAAGGCTTTTATACACTCGTATTTTGACAGTTCAGATATCCGTAAAATTCGCGACATTAAACTTTATAACATTAAGTATGAGGTCCAAAATACTTCGAAACTGACTTCTAAAATGCTAAATCGACTTAGTCGCGCATACAAAATCGATTATCGTTTTCAAACGCATCTGCCGTTCCAAATTTGAATAATTACAAGTTTTGAATACAAACACGTATAACTCGACCAATTTATAATGCTTTTAACAATGGCGCTAGTGTCTTTGTCAAATGTCAGTTGTTTCATACATTATTTTTAGTTCCGTATTTTTCCGTCATTATTTTATCATGGGTGGTGTGACATCGTGGCAGCCATTAAGGTCTCCGTGTTGTGTTATCTGTTACAATAACTGACAGTTCACGTAAATTACCTCTTAACATGATATTAATTGATACTGTAGAGTTTTTTGTGGACGCTTTTAAGCAATTAAAAGGTTAATGTAAACAATATGATACACTAGGGTGTAATAAAGGTTATTTTTAACGATCCAATATTCTATAGGTGTCTATGACACGGTCTAAAAATTTTGGTGTTTATATAATTTCCATACTTCCAATATATTAATTAAAATTTCACATAAAGATCGATTTAAAAATTCCGGAGGCATAAATGAAAAGCTTGGATAGTAAAATTCAACCGTAAAATCAAAAATATGATCCATTAATGTAACATCTATCCAATAGCTCGTGAAAAGAATTCTCATTAGCAAATGAAAATCAAAGAAACAGCTGCACTTAATAAAAATTCAAACATGGCGGGCGCACGTTCCAAATTCAATTTCGATAATTAAGTGACAGTTGATAAAAACAACATTGAGTATCCCCGACGCGCGCCAAGCGACAATCGTAGCGTGCCAACACTTACAAGCACGCGCGATCAACCGATAAAAACCCACCATTTTTAATTAAATTGAGATTCCTCGACGCACTAACTTGATCTAATAAAGCCATAGATGGTGCTAAAAACACACACAAATACCAAAAATAAACTATGAAATCATCTAGGCAGAGTCCACTTTCCTTCGCTCCAAAACACATATGACACTATCAAAAATTCACCGTCAATTTTTGGAAATGATATCATACCGCGACAATTATAAGGTCCATTTTAACACAAAATTACAGTATGGCGTGACGTTTCCGTGGATGCATAACGGTAATTAGAGGATTGTCTTGATAAACCAATGTAATCTCTATTACTTAACGATAAAATCCAAATTGCTTTATGATAATGGCTGAGTGTTCGTGCCATGGCGTCATTTACGCGGTAAAACAGACTGTTTTGTAACTTTTTTACGACTGGTAATAATCGAATTAATATCGCGAATCGCTTAATTAAATTGATATATTTGTGATCGGTCAGTTAATGGCGATAACGAATATTAATTAAATTCGTTGATTGATTCAATGTCGGCATTATTGATGTGGAAATTATCGGAAGTGGGAATTATTTAATTGGTATTTGTTTTATTAATTCGTTCGTGAATGAGTAGATAAATTTATTTTGTATTTAATGAGACAAGTGACTAATTAAATGTTTTATTACGATCTGATAATGAAATAACAGTATTGGTACAGTTTATTTACTTTAACGTGTTTTCATTCACGTTTGTTTGATATTTAAATATGTATTCTGGATTGCCCTAAGCCGCTGCCGCGCTGGCACAATTTTAACATTCTGGTTTTTCTCAGAGTTCGAAATGCATGTAGGTATATGTATATGCATGCAGGATACTTACAGAATCATCTCTTAACCTCTCGGGCAATTTATAATTGAAAATGATAAAAATCAACGTCCAATGAGCGACTATCTGTTATGTACAGACGTGTGTACGTAAGGCGCTGGGGCGTTTTCGCTTATGTACACCCGGGTGTACGTAACGCGCCCGAGAGGTTAAAAATCATTTAACTTACCAGGTGACACCACTGGCCCATACAGTTGCATTCATAGATAAGGTAGAGCTGGGGAAAAATGGGAAAAATTTGCTTGCAGTTTACTGAATTGGAGAATGAACAATATCTAGTCATTCATAGACTGATTTTAAGTGTGTGTCACCAGGCACACCTTTTATATTGCTTTAAAGAAAAGTGTTTTTTTTTTAATTCTTTGTTTTAATTTTGTACAGATGGCCAGTACATTATTAACTTAGTACTATATGTCAAAATTTCTCAATCCAATCATGATCAAGTTGGAAAATGAATTATTCTGACAGTTTGGTGTAGCTTTTTATGCTTTTTTTACGTGGTAAAACCATCAAATGATTCCTCCCACCCGGGGCGGGACGGGAGGGACTCTCAGACTTGTACTGACTGAAATCCACGGTGATCCTTCAATAGCCCTTTACGTTCCAGGGCCACGGTTACCTGATGAGACAGTACCGCGACCCCGGAGCTTGGTATGCTGACATCTGTACTTATACTTTAATGTTTTTTTCTGTTACTATACAAAAAGTTATTTAACTTACCTAATGTATTTAACTTAAACCCAACGACTTACTAGCAACACCGTAAAATTACCATCCTTCACACTTTCCCTTCCGGAAGTTGCCAGCGTTAAAAATAATATTAGTCTTGTAACCCAGGCTTCACATCCGGACCGGATACGTTCCTCCCACACCGGACGCGGCCGGATACGAAACTGACGTGTTAGTGGCGGCGCCGCGTGCCAACGTTTAACTACCCTCCTTTCTGGCATTCTGATGGCCAGATAACATGGCACGCGCGATGATCCTCAATGTAATTTAATTATTTTCACTGTTTTGTGGAATTGGGGGACTTGTTGGATGGTTTTTGAACATTTTGTTTGAAGGTTTTTTTGTAAATAATTGTGAGTTTCTATAACAATCACTGACAGGAAATTTTGACAAAAAAAATACTTAGAAATTTAATAGGAGAGAAGGCTGCTGTTGGTAGGATACGTTACCCTTTATTTCTCTCTCTAATTATTCTAAATTATTTCAATAGTTTATATTGAACAAGAAAATGAGATTTAACAATTACAATAAATAGGCTCCATTTATTTTCTTTTAATTAATTTATGCTGTCTCACAGCTGGGCATGGGTTGGGCAAAGTTCCTTGAAGTGTCATAATTGAAAAATGACATTCTTATTTAAAGACATTCCAAAGCATTGTTCCATGATATTTTACAGACACTATGTTTATGTTAAAGTAGGTAAAATAAACGACACACATATTGCATACTCGTTTTATTTCCTCGCCTTACCTCAGCATAATATTACAATTACGAAGATCATTCAACTACTATCAGTAAATAACATTAATATTTTAGAATTAAGCATTGTTTTAATTTATCATTTATTTAGGCTAGCAATATTACAGAATTACATTGAAGCAACATGGCAACACAGTTTATAATTAAAAAACATAATATTTTATAGGAAATCAAACGATTCCTCTCTGGATATATATTTTAAAATACTGAGGTTTAAAATTACTTGAAAACAGTAACACAGTGTTTGTTTATCATAAAAATATTTACATTATTGTGAGCATTTTGTTCGTTACCTTTTAATTTAGCTTTTTTTTCTCTACAATGTTCTTTTTGATATGCCAATTTACAATAAGTAATTACGTAACGTCAAAGAATTAGCTAGCGAAGTTTAAAGCACTATACAAAGTTACTGCTCTAATGAAAAATAGTAGTTCAAACAATGTTAGCTTTTAAAAACTAAGTTTAATGTTACAAAAGCACTTTCAGAAAGAAACGCGACAACGAAAAATTGTCAACTGTCATTTTCAAATTAAGAACGAAGTTTTATTTTTAAACGGCGACTAGACAAAGACTATAAAATTACAGAAATTAAAAAAAAAAAAACTATAGTCCTTTCAGAGTGTTTTTACCGCTGTCTTTTAAGCTGTCATGCTTGACATTTAACTGATTAGAACACTTCTTTTACATAAACTCAGGTTAGCCAACTTAACAGCGATAAAACATCTATAAAAGAACAGTACAAATCAAAATATAAAAGTACGCTTACATTTAAAAAACGAATACTCAGTTCTTTCAATAGCTATTATTTACAAAACTTATCCGCAAAATAAATAAATAGTTACATTACATGGAGGATTTAAAACATTCTTATTTACATTAATATACAACATGGAATTACATTGATCTTTGTACGTAACATTTATTCGAATCATTTCACTATTTATACTTTATCAACGACGTGAGTTTACCATGAACTTTTACGCTTCGCCAGTTTGGGTTGAACAATCCGTTGTGGACTGTCTGACAGATACTTCAGCGAGTTTACACTATTTGTCAATATCTGAAGTTCAGTTTGACAAAATCCATTACCATTTCTGCAATTTAGTATGGTATGGTAAATCTTTAGTACCACTTACTACACAATTTACTCCACCAAGCGACGTGGCCATCGACAAAACACACCATTGATCACAAAAAACTCCATCTTACACGTCACTAAAACCTCTTTTGTCCACAAAGAACGTAGTACTACGTCGTTGCAATTTATCTAGCACGTAAATAAAATGGTTGGGGCGTGTTTGGATAAGATTAGAGTCCATGGCAATGAAGGTCCGGTCATAAAACCTTTTAGCGTAGTCACTACCTTTAATTCAACAAGTTACCTAGCTGTTGGCCAGTTTTCGTATATCGAATGGCTTGACATAAGAGGCAGAATAGTTCGGTTCTTGTGCCACAAGTCAATCTGTCATGTCAATGCTATTTGTGTTCTTTTTTAGAATCAAACTTCACACTAAGTCCAAAGGTCTTACGAATCGGTTTTATCATGAAGTTTTTCTGCTTTACAAGCTTCCACTAGTCTGCTTCGCCACAAATCTCGAAATTCTTCACCACCATGTCCAAAACTGTCTTTTCAATACCTATCCAAACATGTCCACATGAACCAACCTATACAATAAGTTACATTTGAACGATTTGGCAATTACACTCACGTTACTAACTTGTCTCCGCACTGACAAAGAATTCAGACACGTCCCTCGCAGACATGTTCAGAAATGTCCATCCTCCGAGCGTGCGGGCTCGAGCGAACACTACACGAGGCTAGACAGCGGAGCCCTGGACGTCACTGGGGACGCTGGCAGCGGCTGCAACTGCTGAGGAGGTTGGGTGGGAAAGTAGACCCCTCCAACGCCATCGTTGAACTGAGGATGGAGTGGCATTGGCGTATGAGGCATTGACGTCGGTCGAGACTCGTGGTAAAGTATCGGGACACGGACCAATCTCTGGGCAGCATGAGCCATGTTAGCAGCTTCCAACTCCGCAGCCAACTGCCTCTTCCACTTATTCCGTCTGTTCTGGAACCAGATCTTTACTTGCGTCTCCGTAAGGTGTAAGGACGCTGCCAAACCAGCTCTTTCCGAACTGCTAAGGTATCTCTTCATATCAAAGGTCTGTTCTAATTGGAAAACCTGGGACCTGGAGAAGACAGTCCGAGTTTTCTTCTTTCTTTTGCCCAAATTGGCGTTGGGGTCTCGTTTCTCGTCTTTATCGAAGTCGTCGCTTTCGTCGACGTCAGGATCTGAGTCCTGCACGTCTGGTTGTTGAGGGTAGAGGGCTGGATGGAGGCGGGGGGAGCGGGGGGAGGAACGGGAGGGGGAGGGAGGAGTTGGCGCTCTTGTTGGGCTCCGTATGCGAGGGGAACCGCCGGCTGAACCTTCCTCGTTGGTGGTTGAGTCTTCTGCAACAAGAGTGTGGAGGTTAGTAAGAAGAAAATTATATGGCAAATATCATACTAATGGGGCGTGGGACTGAAACAAATCACATTTACATAAATATCGTTCTCTTTCTCATTCTCTCTTTAAATCTTAGTTGTTTTTTTTCTTTTCTTTGAAATTTCGCAATAATTGATAAAAAAAAGGCCTACTGCATGGAAAATAATACAACTGGAAGGGGACAGTTGTTCCATTTTAATTAAAATCTTACCAAATTTGATTACATTACGTACCAAAGCTAAAACCATTAAAGTGCTCCCTTACCAGGAGCACTCGCACGTAATTTAACATTACAGATTCGCCTTTGAGCATTACATTACATCACGACTTCCCTGACTGACGAACATTCGCATGTAATGTAAATTATGCGGAAACGTTTAACAACTGGAGCATATTGTATCATTACAAGGTGCGCACTATAATGCTTGAATTTGTAACGTTACATTACAGGCGAATGCTTGCGGTACACCTTTACATTTTAATGACCTTTTTTTTTCATTACAAACTCCTGACCCTAATAATGAAACTCAAAACTTTTTTTAAACTACAAAATTCATTCGAATTCTAAACAAACCTGTCAAATTGCCCAATCAAAGGCGTTGTTCGATTTGGATTAAATCGACTAACAGTAATTGGATATGTCGCTACAGTCCTTACACAATTACTCTACCTCCGATTTACGTCACTGTCAATATAAACTGATCTTTATTTTCATTACAAAAAGGTTTATATCAAGTTGCTGGCACTGACAATTCTGTTAAAATGAAAATAATCACTATTTCTACTGCTTTATGGTTGATATTGGATTGTTAGAAATTAACAGTATATTGTAACCACAAGGAATCCTTACTCGTTAATCCGCACTGATTTGTTTAAAGCTCTATTGACTTTACAGGGTGTTGTCTAAGCAATAAATGTATTCGTTTGCGCTAGAAGTTCTTTCATTTAATTAGGTTAAAAGGAGAAACTAAGTTGTATTTTAAATATAGAACGCAGAAACATCTTTGAAGACAATAAGCACTTTTACATCAGACGATAACGACACGATATTGGTAGTTTCTTACATTTCTAGGGAAAATAAGCGAGAGAGAGGGATATGAAAGTGTCTTATCGTCTAGTATGAACGCGCTCAATGGAAGTAATTCTCTTAACATCACATTCGAAATTCGAACGGTGACGGGGTCTCGTTGAAAATTCCGCCATAATATACTTTAAAACAAAAGAGTTCGTACTCGTAATAAGTGCTCCCACTTGAGTTATACTATTGTTATTTTATAGGGTGTATGGTGGAGAGAAATTTTAATTTCCTAAACCCTGAGTGAATCAAATGTCAAAACAAAAGAGTCCGGTTATGTTCAAGACCATAAACAATATAACCTCCACGTAAAAAGATCAAAATTAAACCACAGACAATGACTCACCTAAAGACAACCTAACACGATCAAACGAGTGAAGCGAATACTAAATACGTAATAAACGTTAGTACTACTTAACTAGTCCGTTGGTAGAACACAAGGCAACTGGCTAATTGGCTTAAAAACCATTGTTTTAGGCTATTCATTAGAGGCTTAATATTTTGAAGCAAAACTTAGATGTCTTTTTTGTAATGTTTCTGGCATGGCTACAAAGCCTTTTATGCCAAATTTAGATGTTAATTCTGGTTAATTCAATGTGAAATTGCCAAATTGACAAAAAAAACAACTTTTAAATTAAGTATTACACGAGTATATACCAACGCTACCCGCAATTAAATTTTACGTATTAAAAAAAAATAATCTATATTATTCTGATTTAAGCCATCCAGTAAAGTTAATCCGAACGGTATTTTTTGGGTGAAAAATCAAAGTTTTGCCACAAAATCGTGAATTTTATGTTTGTAGTAGAAAATGATGTTTAAAATTAAATAGGTATAGGTACTTATTTTTTTGTGATAAAAGGCTACACAATGTGGCTAAACATTAAAAAAGTGATTCAAAATTCGAAAATGGAATGACTATAAATTGTAATCTACACTGCTATGAATCACTTCTTTCGAGTTAGAAATACTTTCAATGTACTTGGTACCCTAATGCACTCAAAACAGAGTGCAATTTGAAATTCTTCGTTAATTTCTAACTTTAAACAATAATAAAACCAGTATGATGAAGTTCTCTACGTGCACACACAAGCCTTGATTCGAAAGCTCTTGTTTACTGGTCGCTACAACAATATGCAACCAGTGTTAGTTGACCTGTTATTTCACTGATTGCGGTCTAACAATGAGGCTTTTGTAACTGGTTGGTTGTGATGTGTGATTTGCATTGATTTTAGAAGCCATGTTAGTAATCCTGTGTTACTGCTCGCTTGCTGTTTACACAAACGCTTACTAGTTAAGCAGTTTACGAGTTTGCAGTCCGAGATATTATAGAATACTTAGTTATGGAAGTGTTACAGTGAATTCCAGGTAAATTGCAAGGTAAATGTTCTTTTTAATTAAGTAGTAAGGCGACCATTTGATGAAAGGCAAGATAATTATCTTTCTTTTTTGATAAAAACTTTACAAGTCTTAATTAACTTGACCAAATACTTTGTCGGTAGTAATAATTAAGATGTAAAAATACCTGTCTTTTAAACATTATTCTTGCAGCTTTCCCCACGATGTTCATTTAACAACTTCTTTTGAAGTTTGGCACCCCACACCTGTGCCCTCGTCAATAATCACAAAAATTAAAAAAAAAACTCTCCTAAAAAACCGAGCAATCAAACAAAACAGCGTTCCGTATAAACCGCATTCGAAAATTAAAACGAGCGCGCGCGACATCACTCTAACATAGCGACGACACCGCATTTGGTGCGAACTGATTCGTATACGGAATGTAGTGGGTGCGAAAGAGATGGATATGCGTTTGTTGTGTCGTCAGTAATTGCGCTGTGATGGCAAAACAGGGTTGCTATGTTGACTTTTGAATTTTCCCTCAAATTCAATCTTTTTTTTTCTTAAACTAAATGATTTTATCGTTTTTTTTCCAAATTTTCATTTATACGAGCCGTACGCCGTAAAAATATGTTCATTCACAAAGGGTCACACTATTCATTGAATTTAGTATCTTTTTAATATTTCGCATTCTGGCTCACATACCTACAAAATACATTCGGGGTCTCTCTATTATTCACAAGCTGTAAAATATGTCTTAATTTCCTAAACTTTATAATTTTTTAGGTTTGTTTTATCTAGATTAGTCAAGCAAAAGATCGTGAAGATTGGCATAAGAATAAAGAGTCCTATACCCAACTGCAAGTGAATTCAAACTATCGATAATGATCCAGCTATGACAGGCCTGTTGGTCTAGTGGTTAGTGATCCTGACTGCTATGCCGGAGGTCGTGGGTTCGATTCCCACCCAGGACAAATGTTTGTGTGATGAGCACGATCATTTGTTCTGGGTCTGGGTGTAATTTATCTATAATATGTAAAGTTACCCCAAAAAATCTCCCTAAAACGATATTTTCCCCAGAAAAGGGAAAAACCTTCCCTACCTACCAACACTGTGACAGAAAAGCATTGTTCGGTCGGTTTGGACCGCGTGAAATGGCTCGGCTTTTGTTTCGCCACTGAGATGGGTTTGGGAAAATTAAAGCCGCGTCGAGTGGGGCCAGAGCATGTTACGGTGATTGCTTGTTTAGAGGCAGAGTGTGTGTGTTTATGTTAGTTTGTGTTGACAGTTGTTGTTGCGTCACATTACTGTGGCATAATAGGTTAGGTAAGCTGTATGAGCGTCGAAAATGAGATTACCTTTTTAGAGACACCCTACATAGAATTCCCTATACATTCTGTTCGTTTATAGGAGTAGTATGAATACTGGATTCAGTTGGTTATGATGAGGCCCAAGAATGGCAATGACTACCGGGGTCGCGACAAATGTCTTAACAGATTTTGACGGCATGAGTGGTGGCGCGGACTTAATGCCATCAATTAAGACATAGTACCTAGTGGCATAATCCATGGTTAACTGACAGTTAAACTATCTCTCAAGCTTCGATCAACCCAAGCGGACTGGAAGCCAACTAAACACAGGGCTGTACTCGGCACCTATCTATTTTTTATTGTTATTCTGCACGCTAAATATGTGCATGACGCCTAACATTACTACTAAAATCTAATCATCATCTAAATAAGTATTGCACATTATAGGTAGGTTTCTTATACCTATTTCTGCCTTTGCATTCACGAACAATGCACCTAACAATTCGACACAAATTCTAATTCAAATCGAACGCAATTCAAAATCCCATTCCAAATTCAAACTCAACGTTCGAAACAATTTTCAAATAAACCGAAATCACTAACCGGACTCAACTGATAGTTTGTCAAAACGCATCACTAATCCTTTCAACCTGACACCGAAATCACGTCGGTAACTCGATACATCGCATAGAATCGATTAGGTCCGGACGCCCCACTAGTGCGCTAATCTCTCCCGGTAGCTTGCTGACATCATTTATTATCTGTGGTCGACTAATAGACAGTAATGGCTGTGTTGTTTAGAAATTACGCAGGAAAATGGGAATGGATTTTATGGGGTTGGGCTAAAAGTTTATATTGTTGTGTTTTGTCTGTTTATTTAAGAGGGCAGTATATGTTTTAACGAAACAAAAATTGTGACGATTACAAACGAAACACATTAAATGGGTTATTTATTTTTGCGAGTTGGAAATATGCAAAATAATAGATGAAATTAAAGATCAAACAAATGACAATGGATTTAAATCAAAACCTTTTCGTATTTCTATAATGACTGCCAGTACCAACAGCTTTTCTGTAACTAATGTCATTCCAAAACATTTTCTGTCTTTTTTTTCGGACAGTGTTCCAACAAAAATCTATTTAATTTTTAGTCATTTGTTACCGTTTTTTTTAATAATATATTTTAAACCAATCATAACTGTTGATTGTAGCTTAACATTTCAAGACGTGAAAAGTAAAAGAAAAATCTAATTCCCTCATCACTTTTTTTTTGTGGTAAAATCATGAAATGATTCCTCTCACCCAGGGCAGGGCGGAAGGGACTGTCAGACTTGTACTGACTAAAATCCACGGTGTCCTTCAGTAGCCCTAAACGTTCCCTTCACGTTCCGGGGTTACGGTAATTTGTAATTCCCTCATCACTTAGTACACAAATTACAAAACGCAATCTAAACTAGAGACAGCAAATAGTCCATTGTAAAAGATACTGCTATGTTTGACTATAGACATTCTAGAGTGCCATAGATACGTCTGCTTTGATAGCCGTCTCCCAAGACGTCAATACGTCGTTTGCCTTTGAGAGACATGATACATTTAGTGGTCATCAAAGTATCTTGAACACCAAGTGGATATAACTGAACTGTATACTGAATACTCTAGCTTCTAACTGAACTATTTAGTTGACTGATCTGGGATGAATTGGTTCAGTTGTCGTATAGGCTGTGAGAGTTATAGTATTTGTCAAGACGTTGAAATGTTGAGGTGAAATAATTGATTCAAAAAATCAAAGAAATGATGAAGTTGTACATATTATACATGTCGAATTAAAAATTATGAGAAACTAGCTAAATCCCAAATTATGAGAAACTAGCGTTTACCGACGGCAATTTTTTGTCCCCCCTTCCCCGCTTCCCCCATTTATCATTTTCAAGTTTTATAAAAAGTATCTTAAAAATATCTTACGCACAAATTCATAAAAATTGGTCCAGCTATTTCTGCGTGAAAGAGTAACAAAACGAAGTTATCAAAGACGTCATTATTCAATATTCATACGTGGAGGGAGAAAAAAGACAAAAAAGTTGTTTGTCTAAAAGTTCAGTTTTAATATTTTGACTAACAGCTCCGAAACTTAAACCGTCTTACAGAAATATAAACATCTGCAGTTAAACGCTTGTCTGAAAAATGTGTAAGTGCAAAACGACACTTTTAACAACGTGAAATGGCGTTTTGACGTTAACAGCTTTCTCTGACAGACGTTTATCTTTCTTTTTTTTTTTTTTTTTCGTGGTAAAATCATCAAATGAGTCCTCCCACCCAGGGCAGGGCGGGAGGGACTGTCAGACTTGTACTGACTAAAATCCACGGTGTCCTTCACGAGCCCTTTACGTACCGGGGTTACGGTGATGGGTAAGTCCCGCGACCCCGGCAGGCTCTGACCCTCTACAGGCCCCGTCAATTTGCTGACACTCCTTGAGGCGCGCGTGGAACACAACGCGCCGTCGACCCGGGCATGGTCCATGGTCGGGCAGCGAGTCGCCCATTACTCGCTGCCCGCATGCCCGCGCCTACGGTGGCCGGAGATCGTCTGGCGACGTCCGTCGCCGTGGGCGTCTACCACTGCGGGTGGGTCGGAGGGAGGACACTGTTCTCTCCCTCACGCGGCACGCCTCCTCCTTCGCGAGCATGACTGCTTCGCAGAAGGAGGCGACCGCTTCCCACTCCGTCTCGCCCCGCAGCATGGCCTCGACCAATGCCGGGCGCGAGAGGTCTCCGCCTATCGCCGTCGTGAGGACACGGCGGTGCTCTGCCCAAGCGGGGCAGTCCTGCACCGTATGCTCCACCGTGTCCTCAGGACGGTCCTCGCAGTGGTGACACCCAGGCGTTTCCTCCTTCCTTATCAGACACAGGAACCTCCCGAAACTTCCGTGTCCGGTGAGGACCTGCGTCATGCGGAAGGTAAGGACGCCGTGACGCCTATCCAGCCACTCCTCAAAGAGCGGTCTTACCGCCGCGATTGCGGCGTGCCCACGTTTATCTTTCTTGTGGTAATAATGAAGATGCCTTTTGTTTTCTCTATCCTCTATCTAAATATATAACTATTGTCATGCACCGCAATTGTGAAAACAAATTAAAATGGCGGCTGATGTTAGGGTCCGAAACCAAACCCCTTATCCAATAGGAGTTTTGGACCTGACTTTAACAAAAACTAAAATGCTACAAAAATAGTTATCAATGCTAAACCAACCTCTAGGCGGAGTGGATCTATCCTGCGGTCGTTGCCAGTACCAAGGCGCGGGCACCAAACCTCCGTACCTCCCTGCGAGGGCACTCCATTGAGATATCAGACCCAATCTGTAACAATTAATAAACAATCAGATATTGAACATTGACCGCTGGGCAAAAGTCGTCACACAGTGGGTGTCTAGAGATGGCGCCGCCGAGACCGACCCAGAAAGAGTTGGCGAGACTATTTGGGCTTGAGGGCCTTCGATGGACTGTCTCATCAGGTAACCGTGAACCTGGAACGTAAAGGGCTATTGAAGGATCACCGTGGATTTTAGTCGGTACAAGTCTGAAAGTCCCTCCAGTCCCGCTCTGGGTTGGAGGACTCATTTGATGTTGAGGTTCGAAGTGGCCCTGGACAAGAACACTTGGAAAATCTTGGGGGAGGCCTTTGACCAGCAGTGGGACATGGTCAGCTAAATAAAAAAAAGAATTGATTCCATCATGACGTGACGGCTGAATGTTTGGTTGCTGCATTAGTTCGATTCCCACACGAAACTATTACCTAGTAGTTTGGAGTGCAGATAGTTGTTCCGGGCTGATAGTTAACACTTTTTCAACAGGCCTGCGTCTCACAGTCGCCTAAACCCACATTAGTGTTTATGACTGAGCACAGTTTGTCCATATTTTTGTCGACGGTAACCTGATATTTTTAACATAATCTTGTCACACCACGGCTGTTAAAATCCCATTAAACTGTCATAAGCTTTACTGGGAATCACCTTAAAATTTCTTGTCACGTATTTTGTTTTTAGTAGGTACGCAATGACCCGTTCGTAATCAGTTTAGTTATATTTTAGTTCTAACCTTAGTTACTATGTTACGGGGGCATAGGTTTATATTATTACTTCGAGAAAAGGATTGTACGGGTGTGCCGCTTTTTTGCTCCACTTGGCGAGGGCGCTGCCGTGACCTCAGAAGAGTTTGGTGAAATCAAAGTCAAATTCAAATCATATAATTCAATTAATATTCGACGTTCAAAAGTGCCTCTTTGATAGACTATATCAAAGAGGCACTTTGTATTAAATTGATGGTACACCAATTCGCAAGGATAGATTCGTATGTAGAAGAATGGCCATAAAAGTCCATATTGTCTCGATAAGTGTTACGTTGGAAGAAACTGGATAAGAGTAACCGGTGATTGAGTGAAATGGCGACTGATTTGAGAAACAGGAGTACTTAGGATTTATATAATTCGTATTGTATTTATAAATACTCATATCATACAAAATAGTTCTCTTAAAACAACGACATTGGATTACTTGTGCCTACATCGTCTTTATTACTTGTCTCTTCGCAATTTTCGACAGTCAACATCATAACAGCTTAACTCCAAAATAAATGTAACTACAATTGCAATTCGACACTACTTACAAATAATTCCACACAATTTTTCTTTAAAATACACTTTACTTATGCCTACAAATCAATTAACTCAAAAAAACATGTTAAATAAGATTTTAGGAACTCTTAAATCAATAAATACTCTTAGTAAAATCATTGATTATAGCTATTTAAGACGGTCGCGGGACTCACGAATTACCGTGACCCCGGAACGTAAAGGGCTATTGAAGGACACCGTGGATTTTAGTCAGTACGAATCTGACAGTCCCTCACGCTCTGCCCTGGGTGGAAGGACTCATTAAAAAAAGCTATCTAAGACAGTGACGTCACATTTAGGTAATGCAATGCTCATAAAAAGTATATCAATAAATTGACGATATAAAATACCATATCCACGCCAATACGAGCGAGAACTTGAGAATAGTAACAAAAAAAAATAAAAAACCACAGTACCAACAAAACAAAAACTAAAGAAGAAACCTAACCAATATAAAGTAAGAGGCAACATAAATCACCAGCAGAAGAGATCGGCGGCAAAATGTTAGATTTTAGAGTACTCCCCATTGTTAAGAACAAGCTTTCTCGCTTACCGAGCGATTGGAGGCGCGTATAAATATCGATTGTTGCCAAAGAGGATTGCAGCACTACGCTCTGGGGACGTGATAGTTCACTAGTGAGGGGGGAGTGTCGATAGATTTTCCGTTTTAATTTTGTTAATGACTTTCGAAAGTGATTTGTTAAAATTTAGACAGCCAAAGATAGAAATAGTTTCTTGAGCTCATTAATACTGCTAAAGGTAAGTTTTGGAGTGAGTTAATTGTTCATGAATTTGATTTGAAGGCACAAAACAATACTAATATACCAGAAAAATAAAAATGTAAGTTTTTTTTTAAATAATTATGATAGATTTCAAAGATTTTCTATCGCAAGAAAAATTCAAACTGTGAGCGGGATTTCGAAAGTCAATTCAGTACTTGATGCTCGCCTGACTACCTCGATGCTTTTACCAACCGAGCCACCGAGGTTCTTGCTAACAAGTGTCGGGAGTCGCAGGCTCCAATCTCGCTCACAGTTTGATTTTTAATTTCCATAGAAAATCTTTAATAATCTCTTATTTCCACTTTGCTAGTGTTAGCGACAAGTGTAATTGTAGTGTTACAATAACACGTGTCGGATTCTTTTACGTCATTGAATTAGCTCTTAGATGGAGCGGACATCACACAAAATACAGGCTACACTATACCATGAAAACTTAAATGAAGACCTAATGATATCAATCAAATAATCCATTAAGTAACTGGTTATCCAAAAAAGTCAATTCTCATTCAGCTACATACAAAATATGAACCATTATAGTAATTATTTAATTCACTTAGAAACTATTCAACCACAATCGCACATCACTAATGAACGTAGCAAATCAGTAAAATACAATCAAGCGCTACGCTTCTACGAAATACGCTACGCGCTACGGCGTAGGCGTGCGTAGCTCGTAGCAACACCACCTACGAATTTCTACGAAATGTTATGTACGCTACGATTGTGACTAGATTAATAATAAAAATAAACTGATCCCGATCACAGCGATGAAAACTTTTGCTTATTTACTTGTTTTGAGGAGATATTTATTGATGCCGTTTTCTTTATTTCGATAAATTGTCTATTTTCAATTCCCATCTCCCACCACTATAAAAATCGATTCCATATTTTCCCATTTCCCCGCAAGTTTATTTTTTATCGATATTCCAAATAACAATAACGATTGCGAGTCTTTTATCGACTATATTTTATTGTTGGAAAGCGCCGAGTGTAGTATAATGGGGAAATGAAAAAATGCTCGTTGCCTCGTATAGCGTTTATTTTAAAAGTGCCCTTTGTTGGAAGATTTCAGTGTTGTCACTTGCGGCTTGAATGGTGGAGCATGGACTAATGGGTGTACACAATGGGACATAATGGACGCACTTGGACGTCGCACCTAGTTCTGAATTCTCCGGGAAAGTAATGGGAGAATAGATTTCTTTTCAGGTCAATTTTTTTTATATTGTGTTGTTACCAACATGGTTTATTTTGTAATGTGGGCAAGGACAATAACAAAACCTCAAATAGAATGTAACATTCGTTAAAAATAAGCTCTCAGCCAAGTTTACCAAAATGCTCCAAGAAACTCAAACCACTAATCCCAAAACAAAGTAAATCCAAACTCAATCACAAACTAACAAAACCAATAACCTCGAAATAGTCCAACAAAAATCAATGAGCAGAAAAAAAGAGGCATACGTAACAGAGAAGAAAATCCTAAAAAAAAAATCCCGTCGCCCAGCA
Organism: Agrotis puta; assembly: GCA_943136025.2. NCBI lineage: Eukaryota > Metazoa > Arthropoda > Insecta > Lepidoptera > Noctuidae > Agrotis > Agrotis puta. The sequence goes on along the minus strand of OW964190.2, from coordinate 2,851,827 downwards.
TTACCAATTCGGCTCCACAGTAATCCAGGCGGCGTACTGCGAACAAATTCCATTACACGATAAAACGACGCTGAAACGGAGCACTACGCCGCCGTCTGATTGGTCGGCACACCGCGCTCTGATTGGCCCACTCACTAACCCCGCCTCCCGCTGGGGGTATAAAAATCGATGCGCGTTGCAAACACGTTATTCTTTTTGGTGTCGCACGCCAACCGACACTTTTCACTTGTTACTAATAATAGCTTTTGTGCTATCTTTTTATAGGTTTAAAGTGTTTAGTTGTATCTGTTGTCCGTTCATTCCTGGGTTCTTTTGTATGTTTTAAAAAGCATTGTGTTCTTTTCAATTTTAGGTTTAAGATGGTAGTGTTCGGTGTAAGCGAGGCCACTCGGGCGCTGGTCTGCACAATAAGTCTTTGTGTGCCGCGAGTAATGTTGTCGAGATGGGGAATTGTGTCGATATGATTTGGTACAACTCTATGAATAATAGAATTTTTATCGATAGACATACCACCAACTAAAAATGTATCGATAACGATACTACTCCAGGAAATATACTCGATGAATTCTCTTCGAAAACCAACTCTGAAAATATTATTCGATAAATAATAATAAGTAAATAAATATAAAATATTCCACAACTATCACCAACGCCATCTAGTCCCAAGCTAAGCAGAGCTTGTGTTATGGGTACTAGACAACTGATAAACATACTTATATATTTCTAAATACTTATATATTATAGATAAATTACACCCAGACACAGAACAAATGATCGTGCTCATCACACAAACATTTGTCCTGGGTGGGAAAATGAATATCTATTGTCCGAAAAGAGACTGATCTACTAATCTGTCTCTCTGCTTCTAAATGTAATGCTACTCCACAAACGATCATCATCATCTGCCTAACCTTTTCCCAATTATATTGGAGTCAGCTTCCAGTCAAACCAAATGCAGCTGAATATCAGTATTTTACATGGAGCGACTGCCTATCGGACCTCCACAACCCAGTAACTTGGTAATACGATACCCAATCGTAAAACTGATTGTCAGACTTTCGAGCTTCTGACTAGGTAACGACTGACAAAGATCTACAAATGACAGCCGGGACCAACGGCTTTACGTGCTTTCCAGAACTCAGAGTAAACTCGCTATAACACCCATCCACAGACCAACCTCGGCAAGCGTGGCTTAACCCATAAGATTGGCCTGTTGCGGCTGTAATTATTTAGCCACAGGCTACTCCATAAACGATGAAGCGCTTAATAGTATGTCCTGTGTGTCCTGACGATTGTTTTGCATTCCAGGACCTGGTGGATGCTTCAGAGGGTCGCTAAACTCGTTCCAAGTTGTGGAACGAGTTCCACGTGCGCCGCAAAGAGCTATCAGCAATCCGATGGGGGCTCCAGACACCAGGGTCGCAAGACTATCTAAACAGGAACCCGTAACGTCGGCAGACGATCTCCAGCCACCATAGGACCGTCCGCATGCCCACGGGCATGTGGACGGCAAGTAATGAGCGACTCGCTATCCGACCATGGACCATGCCCGGGTCGACGACGCGTTAAATTCCACGTGCGCCTCAAGGAGTGTCAGCATAGTGACGGGGCCCCCCGTAGAATGTACGAGTCTGACAGTCCCTCCCGCTCTGCCCTGAGTGGGAGGACTCATTTGATGATTTTAACACGTTAAAAAAAAACAGGAACCCGTAAAACTAGAACGCAAAGGTCAACTGAAGGAACACGATGGATTTTTATTCAGTAAGACTCTGACAGTCATTTCCAAAAGAAAGTTGTCCCACGGGAAGATAAAGTAGGGATAAAAACTATCCCTTGTGTTAATCCAGGTTATAAATAATACACGATTGACGAATGCTACTACACGATTGACGATTTTCTTAATGATGATTCACTTACTGATTGACATACATAATATTACTTTGATTGAATATATTATAGCATTTAAGTATTGACTTTGATTTTTTTGTAAAAACATACTTAATAAGAGAAAGTGAATAAAAAGAATAAATTAAGGATGAAAAAGGTAGAATAAGCATTAAACTGGGAAGATAAAAGTGAAATAATTTTAACAATGAATTATCGATATCGGCTCAGTTTATTTCTGTAAAACTCCGTTTTCACAACATTTTATTGAAAGTGTTATAATGTGCATTAACTCGAACTAATTATTACTGTAATTAAATCGTGTTATTGATTCACACTTGTTCATGAATGGTTAATTGGTAACGCATACAAACACAGAAACATTTAAATCAGTCCTTTCAACCTTGGTGTGTAGTAAAAGGGACTATTATTGACTAAAAGGCCTTTTCCTTCAGTCCTAAAATAACAAGTTGTTTTTTAGTTGGAAAGAGTGTGATAGTCCCTTCTGCTGCACTCACGGCGGAAGAACTCATTTGATGATTTAAAGACCTTCCAAAAAACATAATTACCCTGGACATGCTTTGGCAAAAACCTCAACATAACTCGCTCCTTTCGAGTCAAGAAATGCCATTAAAAATTATAAATTACATTTAAATTAAGAAGTTTATTTATAAAAAAAACGTAGCCCCACACTAGGATTTTCTCCTGTGTCGTGGGTGCGTTTACAAACATATAAACTCGCTTAAACAAACGCCCAGACCCAAAACAACTACTTGTAGGTCATACAAATATTTGTTCCGTGAAGAAATCGAACCCGCGACACGCAGCGCAGCAGTCCAATTGCTCAGCCACTGCGCCAATCGTGTCGTCGAAATGTGAAACTTAGTAAATGTCACAAAATATACATTCACTACATTATCACATTCTACTAAAACATTCAGTATCGAAATAAGCGATACAATACTGAGTATAAAATACTTCCTTAAAAACATTCACATCAAACAAGAATTTCAACTCTTTATAATTTCAAAAGAAATCGTTGAAGTACAAAACCGAGCTCCCCTCACCCTGTACTTACATAAGCCGCATTCCTTTGTAAAAATCAAAACACCCCTTATGTGAAATCGTCTAAACCAATAAGTAGGTAAGCATGGCTCCCCTTAACTTAAGATTGTATATAGACTGAGAAGATTGGATGGTCCAAGTCATAGGAAGAAGCGAGAATTCCATCCGAAGAATTTATTTTAAATTATTTTTTTTTTGTCATCAAATGAGTTCCAGAGCCACGGTATCCTTTTGGTTTCCCGTCAGTTTGCTGACAGCTCCGACGCAAAGTAAATTTTTGCCATTATAGACAATTTCGAATTGGACAAAAATAACAACTAGTATAGCTCCTATTTTTTTATTACAAATCCCTTTTACAAGGCATAACAACTTGTAAAATTACGTTAGTTGTATATTTAAATGTAAGATGTTGGTTTCAATATTTATGTTGAGAGTATTTGTACAAATACTCTGTGAGTACATGTGAGAACGACGTAAAAAGGCATGCACGACAAAAGCATTATAATAGCTGGGCAACACTAACGCGATTTCCCGTTCCGCAGTAGCAGTCTTTAAATGTTCGTACCAAAGTACATTAACGGTATTTTCCGTTAGTGTGGCCCTAGTGTAAGTAAAAATATAAAGCCTTTACTGAGAGATGACTAGTCCCATGACAGCTAATTAAAAGCAAGTTCTCATTTGATATGAAGGAGAGCGAGAAATATTGCCCTTTCGTAGCCTAATTAATAACTTTTATGACCAGTAAAAGTCTACTTGTAACTGTTCCCCAGACATAGAAACTTGCATTAATTTGTTTTTAAAAGATCATTTGAGGGTTAATTATGTAGGTGCTGTTTTAAGGACGAACTTTATCAATAAAACTAAATGCGTTCAAGAGAAACATAGTTTAATGTGTTCAGTTTTATTTAATAATAAAATTCGTGATAAAGTTCCAAGACCTAAATAAACTAGGTAAGAAATTGGTATCTAGGCTAGGCATATACACTCTAGGCTACTACTATAAAATGACAGGACTTAAAGATTCCGAAATTTCATTGGCTATGGTCAACATGCACGTGGAAACTAACCCTAGCATGGATTAGACTTGTTTGCTGATGAATGGAAGAGGACATGTAGTTTAGTATAAACAATATAGGCACAAATAATTTCCCAGCATGACATAAATTAAACTACACTTGAACTTTTTACAGAACCAAAAATATAACATTTTTTATTACAAAAGCCGCTGTATATTATCACTGTCTAAATTCTACTTTCACAATGAATCTAAAAAATACTCCTAAATAACACAAAATCTCTCTCCGCTACCGCTTATAACTCGGACCTTACACCATCGCATTAAATTATTTACATTTAACACTGCCGTCGAAGTGGCCGGATCGCGGGGACGCACAAGATGTCTGCTCTTTAAATAAATAAATAAATAAATAAATATTCCACAACTATCACACAACGCCATCTAGTCCCAAGCTAAGCAGAGCTTGTGTTATGGGTACTAGACAACTGATAAACATACTTATATATTTCTAAATACATACATATTATAGATAAATAACACCCAGACACCTTTACGCTATTAACTTTGTAAGGGGGCTGCAGAGTACTGCTCTAGTCGTGGTTTGGGAGGAGATTGGATCATTACTTTTTGGGAGCGATTTGGGAGCTGAGGATGATGAGTGCAGGTTTAAGAGGTGCATTGGTTGGGTGTAGGAAATGTTTGATATGATACTTCTAGTCAAGCATGCTTCACCGTCGATTGCTGCTTGCGTATGACCGCTATCTCGCGTGATGGTAATCCATGGTAATCTGGCGAGCTAGTGATCAAACGCGAGACTATCATAATTTTAAAAAAAATCGTGTCAGTTAGCGCTATGGCCAAACGCATAACTCCTGCGCCACGTGTCGCGATTTGAATTCCCGCACAGAACAATGTTTGTGTTTTCTACAAGTACCTAGTTGAATCGCGTCTGGGTGTTTGTTCATGTAAGTTTAAATGCCTCTAAACGCGCCCGCGACATAAGGGAATTCCTAGTGTGAGGAGATTTTTTTTTGTTTTTTTTTAATATAGTAGTAAACAGGAAATCACAAAGCAAATTTTTTTCTTGACCTATATTTTTAATTGGCTTCCTCACTTACTGCTTTCGTCTCCTTACATACAGACACTCAGTCCTATTGCGAGTAAAAGATTTTCACACTTTAAAAAAACAAATTATAAAGAGTGTCAATCTCCAAATTCCTGAAGCCACAATTTCACGAAATTACATCAACCAAAACACTTTTCCAACTTCAGAGCAGCCATTGTGAATATAAATATAAAAATCAATAGATACAGGTTAAACCTAGCTATCCCGCGGGATTCCGGGAACCTCGTAAATAACTCCAACGACACATAATACGGGATCAACACCGTCCCGGTTTACGAGGGGACGAGTTCGTCCCAAAGTCTGAATTTTGTTCGGATTTCGGAAAACTTGACGATCTCTGCTCCCATCCCATGTGGGGAAAGGGACTTTAGTTTATGTGATAAGTTTTATACATGACTATACATATAGGAACTACGTCATTTTTGTATTTGAGTGGTAAAATCATCCAATGAGTCCTCACGCCCTGAGTGGAGCAAAAGCGCTTGTCTTTTCTTGTTCTTTTCTTTCTTTGCGTTCAAGGACCGTGGTTATCTGCTCAGACTGTTCCCGAAAAAGAACTACATCATTACGTTTATCAACATATCAACCAGAAAAAACTCTAATAAAAAATAAATGTGTGTATGTAAATTGTAAAATGTTTTACGCAATCTAGTCTTGTTAATCCATCTAAATTGGCAAATAAAAATAGTTATTACCGATATTTTCATTAATATGTCCTTAAAAAGGTCAACGATAATGACCATATGACACACACTGTTCAAAAAGACGCAAATGCTTACGATTTAAACAAAAACTTAACACAAAAATAAAAACCAGCAAAAAATTCGAAAAATCTCTAACACCTAATAAAAAAACGGGGACATATGAATATTCAACAGCGTCCTTCACGTTAAAAACACCAATTAACATCAAAACCATTTACTTAATTAGCAACAAAATGCTTTTAAAACAGAAATTATTCACCCTAATTCGTCGTAATCTCTAAATAAATTCACAACGTATTTTTTACTTAATTAGTAGGCTGTCAAAACAAGGATGAACACAGATTAGACATAAAAAAAAGTTTTCCAAGATGGCGGCAACAATGACAGATCGTTTACACAGATACAAAATGTCCCGCCACTGTAAATTAAGATGGGGAAAGGAAAAGGCGCGAATAAATGTTTAGACTAACAGATGTTGGGTTTTTATGGTGTTTCCTTGTAAATGGCGAGATTACTTTTTTTATTTTGGGGCGCAGACACCGTGAAGATTTTTTCGTCTTTGTTTGTGATACTGTGTTTACGACATCAATCTTTTTATTCTGAGCACATTATGACAAGGTTATATTATAAGACTATGCATGCCAATTTTTTTTTATTATTATCCCAGGCTACAGAAACCCTAGATTAAATGACGCGCTACATTAACAATTATTTGGATTTGGATGAGGTCATTCCTTGATCTCCGTTAAATTTTCTATTTATTATAGCAATATCATTTAAGCCAATCTGACCTATTCGACAAAAACAAAAAACTTAAAATCACCAACACCAATTACGAATAAAATTAAACATTCCAACAAAAAACGAATTAATCTAAAACAAAATCATCAAAAAAGCGCGCCTAATTCTGGAGGCCATCTTGTTAATTCTGTCAGTGAAAGACCAAGTCCATCCAATTCGTAATTTGTTACTCTCTTACATTCTTACCCCCATTCGAAGGGTTTAAGGGGTGTTGAAGATAAAAAGGGATGTAGGGATGTTTTGTAAGACAGCTGATTACAAGGGGATGTCGGCCCGTATTACTGTGGATGTAAGGATTCAGTTTTACGTCAGTTTGGTTGTTTAGAAGCCTGGTAATGAGTTGCGTGAAAGGGAATGTTTTTCGAGTAGTTTTGGGAACGTGTCTTTTAGGTTAAATTGTGATTGTGTGTTGGTTTGTTTTTGATAAAGAGATTAACAAACCAGTACATAATTATATCGTTTTTTTTTTAAGTTAGTAATACTTAACAAGGGGCCCATCGGGCGCGATCTTTGATGCTCGATTTAACCCGATTTAAACACTTCAATTTTAAAGTACTACAAGTTATAAGTTACTAATATTATAAACGTGAAACTTTGTTTGGATGCATGGATGTTTGTTACTCTTTCACTCAAAAACTGCTGAACGAATTTGGACAAAAGTTGGTACACAGATAGATTATAACCTGTATTAACACATAGGATAGTTTTTATCTCGATTTTATGTTCCCATGGGATAATTTTCGTGTTGTAGCGGGTGAAACCGCTGGCAACAGAGGGTGTTTTTTACTTCTAGACCTAGTTTAGATACTAAGGTTGAGACGATGTCTAAAGTGAAAGAATAATTCAATGAATTTAACATCTGTACTAATGTTATACGCTGAAGAGTTAGTTTGTATGATTGAACTCGCTAATCTCAGGAACTACTTATTAGTACTGATATCGAGGGAAGTTATATAAAATAAAGCTACGACCAATACGAGTCGCGGGGGTGAAACCACAGCAAAACAATTAGTTTCTAATAAACTGGTAATATATTTAAACACACGAATGATCAATGAATTTACGAGAATCCAAAAGATTCCAATACAATAAAAACATTTGAAATGTTGCAAATTGCAAAAAATATTTGTTAAATGTTTTGCTATTGTTCAGCTTTATCAGAGTGCATTTTAAAATGGCTGCCGATCCATTCGATCACAATTTGAGCGATCTCTTTTTGTTTTGACTTCGCAGATTTTTTATGAAATTGAATTGCGTGTTTTTTTTAATGTATCCTCTCAGTTTAACATAAAAGGTACTCGTAGGTATGCAATTTTGTTACAACACGGTTTTTTGTCATTTATTACATCAAAAAACAGGAAGATGAAATTACAGTTCAGTTTATTTATTTTGTTCGTGGTAAAATCATCAAATGAGTCCTATAATGTCCTAAAATCCACGATGTCCTTTAATAGCCCTTTACGTTCCTGGGTCACGGTAATTCGTGAGTCCCACGACCCCGGCAGGCTTTGGCCCTCTACAGGCCCCGTCACCATGCTGACACTGCTTGAAGCCGCGTGGAACACAACGCGCTATAGCCTTAGGTATATTAACTGGGAAATTACTATACTTGCCTGTTGCAAAGCGAAGATTTTTTTATGATACTCAATGATAAGAAACCGACTCTTGGCATCATCATGAGCAACCTTTCATCATCATTAACATATAATGTTGTCACTGCTGGGACAAAGGCCTCCTCTTTGTGAGAAGAGGGCTGTAATCCACCATGCGGGCCCACTACGGGTTGGTAGATGTCACATGTCTTCGAATTTTTTGGACTTCGACATCGGTTTCCTCACGATGTTTTCCTTCACTGTTTTGAGAGCAGTGTTTTTTTTTTCGTGGTGACATCATCAAATGAGTCCTCCCACCCAGGGCAGAGCGGGAGGTACTGTCAGACTCGTACTGACTAAAATCCACGGTGTCCTTCAATAGCCCTTTACGTTTCGGGGTCACGGTAATCATGATGATGAAATAAATTGCACAAACAAATGCGCCACTCATAAGTCGAGGCCGGTACCAACTCTATCATTTTAAAACATATCCGATCGTAATTAAACAGATAATACTCTATTCAATAAATAAAAAACGTCCATTAATTTAAAATTCCTTTTAAAAAACCTTCAGTTTCAACTTTACAAGCGATTGGTAACTTGTTAGCCTTACCCGAGAGCTAATAGTCCAGGATATTACGGTAAACTTGGTGTACTTACCCCAACTAGGTTTAAACCGATCTTATGCGGACTATGCTGCGTTTAGACGGGGCAGTTACTGGCTTGCGTCTGTAGCGAGTGCAGTGGAATGGTTGAATTGTGGTACTATGCGATTGTGTTTACGAAAATTTAAAAATGTTCAACTAAAAGAGACCGTACAGAAGAGAAAGAGACAGAAAGAGAAAAAAGAGTTTTCTACATTTTGTTTATTAATTGTAACACAGGGCAGTGAAATAATGTGTCGTTATGCTGTTTTGGCCCTGATTGTATTTTTTCTATTTGTATTTAAATTACTATGCTGTGTTTTAGCAGCAAAATCGAATACATGTGACATCTACATGTGGAGAGGGAGTGGCTTCTCACTCACAGAGATGATGTGTCCCAGCAGTGTGGTGATGTTGATGATGATAAGTTTTCAGCCCCCTTAAACCGTTATAACCATTTACAGTCTATCCTATCTATCTTTCACTCAAGATTCAACAAAATGGGTACGGCGGTTTTAACGTGAACAGAATATTATACCTACATACAAACTGTTACACAGTATATTTTCTCCCTCTCGGTTGGGGAAACAACTATAAGGAAACAACAAATTATATAAAAACTGGTTTATTATTATACATAATAAATTTGATGTGACATTTATTGTTTAGTAGTTATGACAAGTAGGTCGAGAAAATTAAATTAAGATCTTAGTTTTAACTAAAGGTGGCTAGCCAGTTTATACTTTAACGGAAAGAGCTATGGGCGTGGGGAGTTGGAGATAAACCTGCCGAGTACTGTTCCGAGAAAAAGTTAAAAGTTAAATTATATCCAAACTAGAACGTTCCATTTAAATTCAAATTAAAATTAACAAATGGGCGCCAGGGACTGGGAGAGTCCCGGATCCTGAAGCTGAAGATGTTCACCCTACATCCGGGTGAATGAAGAACTAGCCCAAGATCCTCAATTTGAAAATCGGTGGAACACCGACATCCAGACCCGGTATAATATAGACCGGTTTACAGGCTCCGGTTTACAACGGGAGCCGGATTAAAATATAAAAAAAATAAGGAGTAAAAAAAAAGGAGTTAAAAAAAAAACCGTCTCGCACGGCGCGACCGCCTGCGGGCTTCGCAACCGTGCCGCTCGCTGTGCCGCTGGCTCCGCAGGTGGCTTCAGGCGAGCCCGAGCAACGGGTCCCGCGTCCAGGCCCCAACGGCCTGCTGGATCCTGGCGGCGGGACGAGCTTCTCAAGCTGCCTTCCTGTAATTTGCCATACGGAGACCCAATAATATACGTGGAACCAAATTGCTTTCCTTAACGGGACCGAGCGGGGAAATCAAGTAGCCTGAGCATGTAATGGACATCAGGTTCTCCATTCAAATACCGCTCCAGCGTGGCATCCGCCACGTCACCACGGGGTCCACGAATAACCTATAAATTAACACTGTGGTAGACACCGAGAAAACACCTACGGCCTATCTTCAGTAAATAGCGATGTTTAATACTCACAGTTCACTCTGAAGGAAGACACATCAACGGCGGCTGAAGCGGAACGCTCCGATCCTGGTCGCTGGTCAGAACAGGAATCCCGAACAACAAATCCGTTAATTGCGCATTCCTGGCGCAATTAAGAATCCTTCGCCAAAAAGTAAATCAGTTTGATGGTGACTGGAAGCCGGCTCGGGCAGAATGTGACGACTAACCATCACTGGCGCGTCGGCCGGAAATCAAGGCAGAATTCGGGTGCCCAAGAAATTCACTTTACCCAAGTCCAGGGAGAATCTCTCTTGGTTACCAATTACAAACACTCCAAGGAAAACACTCAATTCCTCAAAAATACACCAAACTCACAAAAAACTGTCCAACGTCACGTGTTTAAGCCTAAAGCCATTTCACTAAATTAAATCCATACGATTTCGTGGTCCAATTTATAATTCCTCGTAATTAACAATAACAATTACCCCTGAATATTAATTAGGCAAAATTGACATTTTTCTGTGACAACATTCTGTCACAGACAATTCACGCAAAAACTTCACAGATAATAAATGTTTCGCTGCTTTAGAATGTTCGAGAAAAAAGTCCATATTGAAAAAACTAAATCACTTCCGTTCACGGGTATTTCATTTTATTAATATTTTTTTATTTCCGTGATCTTATAATTATTTAGGTTTGCTAAATCAGGTATTTTATATTTTCTATGATTTGCAAACTATTAGTTAAAAATATCGATTATTTTATAATCGTTAATCGGCGAATCGCCAGATGGCGCCTTGAACTGTCATAATTGACGTCTGATGTAATGTCAAGTGAAAAGTAAACAAGTAAACTTTTGTTTTGATTTAATTAATATTGTAAAACTGTTTAAAAAGTTAATTAGAAAAGTGAATCGTTGTGAAAAAGTGATAACCTAAGAAACTCCGTAATGGACTCGCTATATGTTGTCAGGTAAACAGCCAGGTACAAAAAAACAACGTAACAGTACCTCCCCAACCACCAGAGATTTGACCCACTAGGGCAAATCTCGACGCTGGCCCCCCAGCGTTGAAGCAGACTCCAAAGGACCTAACACGCCTACAAAAATCCACAACGTCCAAGCCTGAAACGAGGAATGAAGAACGAACCGAAGAGAAAAAGATGTTATGGAAGCTGGTGTACGATTGTTTACAAAAATTTCTCCTGGAGCGAGTCTAATCCATTTACGAACATGTAAAAGACAAACTCCAAAGGGATTAAACAAAATTTTGAAAATAACTCCCGACGAACTATCCCAGTCTGACTTACTACATCTATGTAAGACAGACCTACCTACTCTATCGTACACCACCATTCACATCTTAAACCAATAGACTACCAACAGTAATGCTGGCTGGTACCCAAATAAAACTGGAAAAAATTAAATTCTACAAACGAATGAAAATTGGCTAACCGTCTTCCCAAAATGGAAAGTAACGGTTTTCGCCCCTAATTAAAAAAAATACCATCTTAAACGTATTCCATCAATGCAGCCTACACGCCCGCCATTATGGCCTCCAATCTCAGGACTATCATTTTGCTGCCTTACCAGCAATCCGGAGTTTTAGACTCCCAACAGGGTTGTTAAACATGCAACAACCACTCCCAAATATGGTTAACAAACGTGGACACAGTAGAAACCTGTGTACCACTACAAACCGTAAAAACAGTGGAAAATACTTAAATCCAACTGTAATATAGCGCCGTGGAAATAAAATCCCACAAAGCTAAAATAAAAACCAGCAACCTCAAGGCATATACAGCCCTCAATGGTTACTGCGACCAACTACGACATGCAAAAAGTAAAATATTTATTTTAAATAGGAATTAAATTTAAAAAAAAAGAATTAATCATGGCCACATGGTGGTTTCATATCCTTAATATGCCATGTGCCCAGATTTTTGCCGGAACTACAGCCTTCCAATTCATACACTAAGGGTGAAAGTTTTTTCCTAATAATACATTTTTCGTACTTAGGTGCTAATTTGGCCATAAAGAATTTGGAAGCGTCACTCTGGGGATAAGTTTTCTTCCACACAGTGTCGCCTACCTCAAACTCCGCCTGCCTCCTACTTTTATTATAATAACGAGCACTACGAGTATGTGATTGTATGAGCGCTTCCTTTACTTTATCGCAGATACCACGTAACGTTCCTAGCTGGTCTGCATATGAACTGCGCGGAGAGCAAGCTAGAGTGAGCTGTCCAACGGTATCATTGCCGAAGACATCACCACTACTAACTGCTTCTCTGCCATGTACTAGAAAGAACGGGGTGAAACGAGTAACTTCATTCGTGGAGGTGTTCATAGCAAATTGGATCTTGGAAATGTTTACGTCCCAAGATCGATGATCATCCTCCACGAGTATTGATACCGCGGTCATTATGGTACGGTTATAGCGTTCAACGGTGTTCACGCTTGGGCAATAACGAGGTGTGAAGTGAACTTGAGGTATTTTGTACCTCTGTAGTAGTGATCGAATCTCGTTGCCCGTGAATTGCGTCCCGTTGTCTGCTATCACCGTACGGGGTATACCGTGTACCAGGAAAACGCCGTCTTCTAGTTTCTGTGCTATAGCCTTACCAACAGCTCTACGTAAAGGAAACAGCAGACAATACTTCGTGAAACAGCACACGACAACAAACAGATACGTGAATCCCGCTCTTGACCGTGGTAACGGACCTACTAAGTCGATGCTTATAGTTTCGAAAGGTTTGGAACAGTCTTTCGCATCGCCTAAGAGACCGGAAGGAGGCTGTTGTGAGTGTTTGTATGCTGCGCATTTATCACATTTACCGACGTAGCTAACCACATCTTTGTACATGTTTGGCCAGTAGTATCGGAGAGCGAGTCTTTTATAAGTTTTAAACACTCCAAAGTGTGGTGCTAATTCGCCACTGTGGTGACTCCTAAGCAGTTCTTCACGATTGCTCTCCGGTACTACCTGCTTCCAATCATTGTCGCTAGCTACACCGAATTTATTTTTAGAATAGCGGTAAAGTTTATCCCCTTTAATAATATAGTTAGGGCACGACCTAGGTGTACTGACGCATTTATCCCACACCCCCTTAAACCAAGTGTCAGTGTCGGACGCTTTAATTTCCAGCACCGGAACGCCACGCGATAAGGCATCTGGAACCACATTGTCCTTACCTTTGCGGTGCTCAATGGTAAAATTGTAAGGTGATAACCGACAACCCCAACGGGCCAACCGCCCAGATGGATTGGTTAAATTAAAGAACCATTTTAAACTTGAGTGGTCGGTTACCACTTTAAATTCAGGACCGCCTTCAACGTAAGGACGAAAGTGTTCTACGGCGAAGACCACCGCTAGTGCCTCACGCTCCGTCGCTGAATAATTGCGTTCCGCCGGATTAAGCGAACGACTGCAGTAGGCGATTGGGTGCTCCTCCCCATTAACAACCTGAGTCAGAGTGCCCGCTATCCCAAAACTGGATGCGTCACAATGAATCTCAAAAGGTTGAGAGAAATCTGGGCAAGCTAATACTGGAGCTGACACCAATGCCTCTTTCAAGGTTGAGAACGCGGATTCGGTCTCAGCCGTCCACTTGAAAGGCGGCGCCTTTTTGCTAGTACTGGTTAGCGCATTCAAAGGGGCCGCTATGGAGCTAAAGTTTTTAATAAAACGTCTATAATATGAGGCCGTTCCAAGAAACATTTTCACTTGCTTACGTGTTGTAGGAGTTGGAAAATCGACAATTGACTGAATTTTCGACGGATCAGTGTGTAAGCCTCGCTCGTCTACTATGTAGCCTAGATATTTAAGTTCGCGTCGAAAGAAACAGCACTTAGGTAAATTAATTGTCAAATTAGCCTGCGTTAACTTATCTAAAACCCGTTTTAGAAGCAAAGTGTGCTCCTCGAAGGTTGATGAGCAAATAATTAAGTCATCCAAATATACGAAGACCTTATTTTCGAACTCCGGACCGAAAAGTCTGTCCATTAATCGCTGTTGGGTGGCTGGGGCTCCAGTCAACCCAAAGCACATAACTTTAAACTGGAACAAACCTCGACCGGGGACTGTGAACGCGGTTTTTTCTTTGGACGAAACAGAGTCCAGTTCTATTTGCCAAAAGGCCGATTTTAGGTCAATGGACGAAAGATAACGCGCGTCACGCAACTGGTCTAAGATGCGAGAGATGTAGGGTAGTGGATACGCGTCATGCTTACTGACCGCATTCAGTTTTCGGCTGTCCAAGCAAAATCTCCATTCTCCGTTTTGTTTTGGAGCCAACAGAACCGGATTATTCCACGCGCTGTTGCTAGGTTCCACCACTCCCATCTCCAACATCTCATCCAGCTGACGGTTGAGTTCCTTGAGGCGTTCAGGCGACAAAGGGTAATAACGCTGTTTAATAGTAGGAACATCTCCCGTGTCTATTTTATGGCGCAGCAGATGGGTACGACCTAATCCTTTTACCTCAAAGGAGACCTTTTCAAAATCTTTAATTATTAACTCCGCTTCAATCTTTTGATCCGGTGTTAACTCATCAAACGGCTGTAGATGCCTAACCTCCGAGACGCAAGAATGACCTCTTTTACGTTTAAAATATTGAAATGGTAAAGTATTAAAAATTTTTGGTGCCAAATTAAAGGCCTTCCAAAAATCAACACCTAAAATTAACGGTGTGGTAATATCTGGAATAATATAAAATTTAATCACCTTAGTTACTCCCATGAGAGATACTGGTAAAAATAAATAACCCTCCACGGATGCTCGCGAATCATTGGCAGTTACTATGCTGCCCAACTGTTTATCGGCGTGCACAGTTGCACCAGCCCTTATAAAGTGCTGACCAACATCGGAACCCAATACCGAAATGCAAGAACCCGAGTCGAGTAATCCGTAATACTGCTCATCGTATATAGATATAGTTAAATGTGGACGACTATCGTCCGAAGTCTTATAATGTACTGTATTCACCCTTAATGTACTAAAAAATAATTTTAAAAATTTTAAATGGTTGTCCCAATCGGACTTATCAAAATTTTGACTGTAGTTCCGGACATTTAGTTTTTTGAAATGCAGGTTGGACAGGACTGAACCTCCTTCTGCTTTTTATTGCACGTAGGGCACGATGGTGCACGTACGCCCTTCTTGCCGCAACGGTAACAAACGATTTCCTTTGAAGTACAATTCGATAACGAGTGCCCCTTAACCCTACAACGAACACAAAACAACGAACCTGAATCTGTTTGCACGGCTTCAACCCTTGAACCCTTCGGGGATTGGTAAGCTAAGTCAGCTGCGACGAAGGAAGACGTTGGTTTGGGCGGCTCATGGAACTGAGCCTTGCTGTGAAAGCCCGACTCCAGTTGCCTGCACTTCTCCTTCAACTCGCGGAGCGTATTGATGGTGAATAAACACAACCCCGAAGTGTATTCTGGTCTCATGTTGTACTTAATCCGTGCCAACCGATCGTGCTCTGGAACCCTAAAAGAAAGCCTATTGAACATGTTCTCCATAACCGCTATAAAAATACAAGACTGCTCCGTCGACCCCTGTGTTCTGTTTGAGATTTCCGACATGAGACGCATGTCGTAATCAGGTGGAGCGAAATCTGCAAGTAACTGCTTTTTCAGTTCCGGCCAATCACTAACCACCGCTTTAATGCCACGGTACCATAATAAAGCTCCGTCAGAGAAAATGTCCAGAGCTGACTGATGCAAGGAAGACTCGTCGATACCTCTGGCCTCGCAGAGCTCCTCGAGACGCTCAATGAACGCTTTCACGCAACCTGTCCCATTAAATTTTACACCTAGGCTTTTGACTGTGTCTTTTTTGCAGGAAATGATGACGTCTTTCGTCTGCAAATTAGACAGCACCTCCGGTGCCTCCTCGGCGGAAGTAAAGGATTGGCGGAAGCTCGCGTTGACCGAATCAATTCTTGCTAAGAAACTGCTAAGTCGCTTATCAACGGCTGCGTAATCGGCTTCAAGCTCAGTTGGAGAAGATATCCTACCCAAACGATGAAATAGATGGAAAGCCAAAGCCCTGGCGCGGTTAAATTTTTTAAAATTGCTGGGGTACTTATCCAGAACTTCACCAATTTCTGGCAATTTGGCCTTAATTATCTTTAATTCTGACTCTGGATCTCTATCCGTTTCCACGATTTCATCGGAACTAACCAATTTACTGAGGTCCCTAATTTGGGTACGTAATTCCTCTACGGTTGAGGCAGGTTTAGCGTCCCGGATCAGTACTTCATACATGAGTTCATCTTTCCGAAGTAAATTAAATTTAATAGGGCGTTCCATATTTGAAATTTAAAAAAAAACTGAATCTAAGATAAAACTGGCCGTCACAATTTACAAATTCCAGCAAAGTGTAAACATTAACTATAATAAACAGTTACATTAATAGCAGTCTTATAGATAACACAATATTAGGGTTCTTATTTATTAATTTTTTTAAAGACAAAAGTCTTGGTACAATATATTGGGGCACAGATAAAAAAATTGAATTGTATATCGCAGCAAGCAGTAAAAAAAAATAAAAAAGTAAATAATTGTAAAATGTAAAGTTGTATAAAACAGCACAAACATAAACAGGCAAAGGATTCTGCAAGACGGTTTTTCCTTAAAATTAAAATAAATGGAAGGTTCCAGAAACAGTACTCCGGTTTGTAAGGTACAGCAAAAGACGTAACCTCTTTCTCCAACTAATACACACGTTGGTCGCCACTGTTACACAGTATATTTTCTCCCTCTCGGTTGGGGAAACAACTATAAGGAAACAACAAATTATATAAAAACTGGTTTATTATTATACATAATAAATTTGATGTGACATTTATTGTTTAGTAGTTATGACAAGTAGGTCGAGAAAATTAAATTAAGATCTTAGTTTTAACTAAAGGTGGCTAGCCAGTTTATACTTTAACGGAAAGAGCTATGGGCGTGGGGAGTTGGAGATAAACCTGCCGAGTACTGTTCCGAGAAAAAGTTAAAAGTTAAATTATATCCAAACTAGAACGTTCCATTTAAATTCAAATTAAAATTAACAAATGGGCGCCAGGGACTGGGAGAGTCCCGGATCCTGAAGCTGAAGATGTTCACCCTACATCCGGGTGAATGAAGAACTAGCCCAAGATCCTCAATTTGAAAATCGGTGGAACACCGACATCCAGACCCGGTATAATATAGACCGGTTTACAGGCTCCGGTTTACAACGGGAGCCGGATTAAAATATAAAAAAAATAAGGAGTAAAAAAAAAGGAGTTAAAAAAAAAACCGTCTCGCACGGCGCGACCGCCTGCGGGCTTCGCAACCGTGCCGCTCGCTGTGCCGCTGGCTCCGCAGGTGGCTTCAGGCGAGCCCGAGCAACGGGTCCCGCGTCCAGGCCCCAACGGCCTGCTGGATCCTGGCGGCGGGACGAGCTTCTCAAGCTGCCTTCCTGTAATTTGCCATACGGAGACCCAATAATATACGTGGAACCAAATTGCTTTCCTTAACGGGACCGAGCGGGGAAATCAAGTAGCCTGAGCATGTAATGGACATCAGGTTCTCCATTCAAATACCGCTCCAGCGTGGCATCCGCCACGTCACCACGGGGTCCACGAATAACCTATAAATTAACACTGTGGTAGACACCGAGAAAACACCTACGGCCTATCTTCAGTAAATAGCGATGTTTAATACTCACAGTTCACTCTGAAGGAAGACACATCAACGGCGGCTGAAGCGGAACGCTCCGATCCTGGTCGCTGGTCAGAACAGGAATCCCGAACAACAAATCCGTTAATTGCGCATTCCTGGCGCAATTAAGAATCCTTCGCCAAAAAGTAAATCAGTTTGATGGTGACTGGAAGCCGGCTCGGGCAGAATGTGACGACTAACCATCACTGGCGCGTCGGCCGGAAATCAAGGCAGAATTCGGGTGCCCAAGAAATTCACTTTACCCAAGTCCAGGGAGAATCTCTCTTGGTTACCAATTACAAACACTCCAAGGAAAACACTCAATTCCTCAAAAATACACCAAACTCACAAAAAACTGTCCAACGTCACGTGTTTAAGCCTAAAGCCATTTCACTAAATTAAATCCATACGATTTCGTGGTCCAATTTATAATTCCTCGTAATTAACAATAACAATTACCCCTGAATATTAATTAGGCAAAATTGACATTTTTCTGTGACAACATTCTGTCACAGACAATTCACGCAAAAACTTCACAGATAATAAATGTTTCGCTGCTTTAGAATGTTCGAGAAAAAAGTCCATATTGAAAAAACTAAATCACTTCCGTTCACGGGTATTTCATTTTATTAATATTTTTTTATTTCCGTGATCTTATAATTATTTAGGTTTGCTAAATCAGGTATTTTATATTTTCTATGATTTGCAAACTATTAGTTAAAAATATCGATTATTTTATAATCGTTAATCGGCGAATCGCCAGATGGCGCCTTGAACTGTCATAATTGACGTCTGATGTAATGTCAAGTGAAAAGTAAACAAGTAAACTTTTGTTTTGATTTAATTAATATTGTAAAACTGTTTAAAAAGTTAATTAGAAAAGTGAATCGTTGTGAAAAAGTGATAACCTAAGAAACTCCGTAATGGACTCGCTATATGTTGTCAGGTAAACAGCCAGGTACAAAAAAACAACGTAACAAAACAAACACACAATCGCATTTTTAAAATTAGCAGGATTTCTTACGATAAACGTTTATAATTAAAAATTGAAAGTTATTTCTGCACAAATAATGTCAATAGTTACACCCTTTATTTATAGTTTATAGTAATATGATAGCAGGTGTGTTAGGTAATAGAAATAGCGTTTATGACACAATAAAGTAAATATAATTAGAAAAATACATCATAATTAAATAATATTGACTACAAAACTGACCAGTCTTAATAAATTACATTGTAACGTCATCCGTAGGTCGGGCATAACGCAATTTGCAAATAAAAGGTTATTACGTATGAACGTTAAACTAGTAATTATTAATTAATTTGTTGATTAAAAACTGCTTGATGCAATTTTAAAAGAGCTTGTCGCTTAATTAGCAAAATAATATCTTTATATAGTGAATAAATAATAGTGGTTTGTATAAATTCCTGTGCCAGCGTCGTCCAGGTTTAGCCTGTCTTATCAAGTAACCGTGACCCTGGAACGTAAAAAAGTCTCTCTCGTCCCGATAATCTTTTGATGATGTTACCACGATAAAAAAAAACTCATCCAGGTTTAGATACACGTACATAAAATCCAAAAATTACTACCGTAATTCTTAAAAAACACTCAATAGTTATTAACTCATCTTCAAACAAAATATTATCACAAACAAGATCAATTCCCGTTAGTACTAGCTCCACTCATTACACCCCCAAGCCAGCAGACATTCCAGTCAAGTAACTCGCCAACACAAATCCACATTCTATCTGAGATTAAGTCTGCCACAACCGCGACGGTCGACCACCGATCGATCCCAGCATTATACCCGGCAGACAAGTGGCCAGTTACTCGCCTTGAATAGATTACCGAGTTTAAACACTCCTCTATTGTTAGTGGTTGTGTTGGGGTAGCGTAGTGTACTTTAGAGATGGCAAGAAATGATGAGGCAGTCTCAGTCATAGGTAAGACTTCGGGTAGTTCGGAAATGTCTTAAAAAGAGTCTTGAAACACAAAAAACATGTGAAAAAACAGGGTGCTTTAGTCAGAAAAATTAGGGTGCTTTACAGGGTTAGTGCAGTGGTGAGCGATCGACTGCTTCGCAGCGTGTCGCGGGTTCGATCCCCGCACGGAACAAATATTTGTATGATCTGCAAGTCTATATTTGTAAACGCATCCAAGATACTGGAAGAAATTCCAAGGGCGGGCCAACGTTTAAAAAAAAGTCTGACAGACCGTTGAGGAGCTGAAGGACTCATTTGATGATTTTTACCCCTAAAAAAGGGTAGTTAGTTCATATTAGATATTTGGAGCCGTAAATTGATGACATGATCGCTAAAAATTGTGAGTTTTGAAAAGTTTGGAAATATGCTATGAAAGAAAAAAAGATATTTTGTCGTACCTTTGAGCTGTTTTTTGTCTGTATTTCTTACGTTAAGTAAATAAATTCTGTGTAACCGTGTTGGTCTATTGGTAAGATCCTACATTACGGTTACTGAAGGCCATAGACAAGTAGCTGTACAGAAAGGTACAGAAAGATTTATGTATTGATTTGTAGTTTTCTCCTACTTCGATCTGTCTTTGGATTCTGTTTCGACTTTTTCGTGTTTTGCTACAAAATAGATACTTTAACATTAATGGTAGATTATTAAACGCTTCTATATTATTGATTCATTAATAGTTATTTATGCAACTGTTGTATAATCAGGGGTATTAAAACACGAATGTGGGTTTATCACACGAGGCGTAGCCGAGTGTGATAATAGTATCACATGAGTGTTTTAATACCTAATTATAACGGTTGCATACAAGACTTTATCTACAATCATGCTGTGAATCCTCTATAAAAGATTCTCATAACATACCATATTCGCATACCATATTCGAGTGAAAAAATGGCGGGATATAACACGATAAGACGAGTTGTTCTTTTTTCAAAATTTTAGCGATCTGGTGGTGAAAATGTCATTGCATGAGAATGTTCTTTTTTTGAAATTCATTATAACACGCGTTTGGATGATATAATGATCATTATGTCATTGAGTGTTTTAATGTTGGCAATAAGCTAATTGTTATAGGTTCTTTTATAGAGGATTAATAGCATGATAGTAGATAAAAATACATATATAAACATTAAACATTTCATGTCTTACTACACAACTCTTTGGAATAACCGAATAGTCTTACTACAAAAAAGTTAAACATCTTATGTCACTTATCTAAAAAACTGTCAACTGAAAACGTCATTTGACGTTGATGGAAGAGTCTTTTTACAGTTACACTTTTTTAGATAATGTCTCAACAGATGTTTTTTGGAGTAGGACGGTTCTAATTTTCCAAAAGTAATCTTTGGGTTCCCAAAAGACGTCTACAATATTGATACAGATCCGTCAAAGTACTAGGCAAACATAACTGCTAAAGAGGTTACAACAAAATCAAAATTCGACTCACCTTGACAACATAGCATCATTCGCGCTCCCAAAATGATTCGCAGCCAACGCTGCCTCCAGAACATTGGACTCTCTTCTCGGTTCCGCACGGTTCAAAATTGAACTGATAGAAAAACTGGTATACGGCGCACTGCCCGTCGCTTTCTCTTCTTTGTCCTTTTTCAACTCATAGAAGGGGCTCTTCTGGTCCTTTCTAGAGGGAGACGAAGTGATGTCTGGGCTGCTCGCACCGGAGACGACGTTCACTTCAATGTCCCGGTCATCTTGTGAGGAAACGGGCGAGTCCATTTTGGTGGCTACTGCTTCATTTTATGGTGACCTGGTATTTGAAGAGTAATTGATTAGTGAAAATAAGCTTTTAAGTTACTATTTCATGTACAATTGTGTTACATAAGGCGTGTTTATTGACGCAAAGTCAAAAGGAGAAGCCAATAGAATGAGCAAATCGTTTTCTTAAGCTCTCAACTGGTCGTGTAATCATGAAATTGTCTGTATGTTTTGTTCAGGTTAACTTCGGAAACTACCGAGCCAAATATTCGTAGTCTTAAATTTCTATTTAAGAGAAACCTGAGGGACTTATTCTTAGCGTGTCGATAATAGGGCAGCTTATTAAAAAGCTGTTTAGTCCAATCAGTTAGAGTGTTGAAAAACAATGAACAAGTATTTTTTTTGTTTTAAAATCAAAGAACATTGACTTAGATAAAACGCTTCCAAATTCGGGAGTGACAGCTTGTGAAGTCAAAACGCTTGTAAAATTATACCCACGGAGTGATTTTTAGAACCGTTGAATCTTCGTCAATTTTGGTTTACGTACCTAAAGAAAAAATACGGGTTAATTTTTTTATAATAATCAATCTTTCGTACTTATTACATTTTTTGAGTAAAACAGCTGATTATTGTATTAATATTGTGCTCCGAGACTATTAGATACAGGATTAAAGATGACATGTTATAATTAAAAAAATGTCGTTGCCATTCACCACGAATTTCTCCTGTGTCGTGGGTGCGTTTACAAACATATTATAATGTAGGAGCTACACCAATATTAACCTCCACAAACACCAAAAAAATAAAAGTTCTCCATAGTTCCCCAAACTTCACTAGAACATAAACCATTGAAACACCAGTACCTCTAAACTAAGTCTCTTAAGACGTTTAACATGATCTATAATTCAACTGATTTAAGTGCGTTATTGTTGAGCTTTATTTACTGTCGTCCCGAGGGCATAGGACTAATATAACGAGGGTTTCAACCCCCCATTGTTTTGAATAAATAATGAATTATAAGGATTTTGGGTGAAAAAGTATTTTGACGTAAGATAATCGCGTTTTAAGATCAGATTTTAGTTTAAATGGATCCTTTTATAATATTTCTTAGTGGTTACAATGTTTTGATTTATTGTAGACTTAACTGCCACGATGGTCTCATGGTCGCAAGCGTGACTGCTGAGCGTGTCTTGGATTCGATTCCCGGGTCGGGTTTTTCTAAAAATACTTTCTCAGTATCTGCCCGGTGTTTGGAAGTTGGCGGTACAATATGTGCCTGTGTCTCGGAAAGCACGTTAAGCCGTTGGTCCTGCGCCTGATCTCTCTTCGGTCGTGTCAGATTGCCGTCCCATCGGAATTATGACAGTAAAGGAACAGAGAGTGCACCTGTGCCTGCACACACACTAGTGCACTATAATATGTCCCGCGCAGTTAGCTAATCTCCCCCAGACTGGCCGCCGTGTGACCCGTTTTCGCACGCAGCTTCGGTTGTAAGTAGCCTATAACCGTCTGCAGAATTCAATATATCTTTATGTCAAAATTCCTCGCAATTACTTCAGTGGTTTTGATGTAAAAGCTTAACAAAGAAACTCACTGTCTCCTCTATACAAAAAAGACAGGAAAATATTACAATATATTTAATCTACCCTTTTTTGTGATGAAAAATCGTCAAATTAATCCTCCCGCTCTAGGTGGAGCAAAAAGGACTGTCAGACAGGTACTGAACAAAGAACCACACTGTTCCTGTAGACTTGTACTGACTAACAACCACCTAGTACCTTCAGATTGCACCCTTCCATCCTTTCCCTTTCGTTCTAGGGCCTCGGTACCTCTATAATCCAGTACTACGAATGTAATTAACCCCGCAATACAAATAATTACAACCCAATTTATCAACAAAATGTTTTACACCATATTCAGGAGACCGATTTGCAAAAACGATTTGGCATCGAAAAATCAAATGTGATTAAATTTAAAAGGACACTATCAGTTCAGGCTTGCCACACGTAACATACAATACGGCAATTTAATGATAAATGCCCTGAAAATACCGCTGAAATGGCATGTTTTCAGTTGCAATCATTCCTGTATTCACCGCTGAGTTTTTACTCGAACGCAATGAGTTGCATTTGAGTCAGTTTTTTCTGTATTTGCATGTGAATGTATTATTAGATTTTGTAATGTTGGTTTTGAAATGCATGTTAGATTAAATTTTTATGGTGAGGTATTGAAGTGAGTTCGATTAGATATGGATATAATAGGTTTTCCACATGTTTTTCTCTTTCCTTCTCTTTCCTTTATTGCCTCAAGATGAACTGGGGTATAGTCAAAGTCAAAGTCAAATCATTTATTTCAATTAGGCCATCAAAGAGGCACTTTTAAACGTCGAATATTAACATTAAAGGAAATGGGATGGGATGGGATTGATTCTACACCCATCCATAGCCATCTAAGCATGATACTTGTAGCTTCCGCCGAGCTTACAGAGAGAGCTAGAGAGTGGAATCCCTGGAAGAAAGTAAAACAGTTAGTATTAGTAACGAAGATGTTTATGAGGAAACCATATTCTTTGTTTAGGGGCCCCCACACAGGGCCAAATGGCTGTCGGGGTCACGGGTCTGTCTAAACATGCTTTTTTAGACAGACCCGTGACCCCGACAGCCATTTGGCCCTGTGAAACATGCTACCGTGATTTTGGACCGGGGGCAATTGAATGAAATTGCAAAGAGCAGCCGAAGGAATATAGTGGACTAGCACTTTGCCCGCGACTTCGTCCGCGTGGGTTACGTACTTTCCTAATTCCCCCTTTTCACCCCCTTAAAGGTTAAATTTCCAAAAACCCCTTCTTAGTGGTCCCCTACATTATAATAGGAAGCCGTGTGCAAAATTTCACATTCCTAGCCCCAGTAGTTTCGGCTGTACGTTGATATGTCAGTCAGTCAGTTCTCCTTTTATATATAGTGGATAAGGAACAGTACGAGCCTGACGGTCCCTTACACTCCACCCAGGATGGGAGGACTCATTTGGTGATTTGACAACGTAATAGAAGGGCCGCATAGTTTTCTATCTAGAGAATAAATCAAAACAGAACAAAGATCTACCAAATACAGTCTTTGGCTTCGGAATCACATCTTTGTGTCTGTCGCAAAATCTTCTTCAAGTAAAATCAATTTTCAATGCAAATTATTTAATTGAATACTTAATTGTTTTGAAAAGTTTGAATATCTTCAAACTTACAAAATATAATTAAACAAGAGCTGCACAAATAAAGAAAGTGCAACTGAAACAAAGCACTAACATTTTCAAACTAATTAAATATGTACTGCCAGTAATTATAATTGGAGGCACGCGTCCGAGATCTAAGATAAACATAGAGGGCTCGTGGCTCGCTGCTCGTGCCTTGTGGGCGGCAGCCCCCTTGTTTGGTGGGCGAAGAAGGTCAGATGACAGTTGTGAAATGACACATACCTACTGATATTCAGAAACAATATACCTACTATGCGTTTCAACAAAGAATAGGTTGACCTTGACGCCATATTGTGTTTTTCTAATTCTTAAACGCTCTTCTAACTTAATCCTTACTATTATTATAAATAAAAGCGAGAATAAGTTTGTTTGTTTTAATTTTTCACGCC
Source organism: Agrotis puta (assembly GCA_943136025.2). Classification (NCBI taxonomy): domain Eukaryota; kingdom Metazoa; phylum Arthropoda; class Insecta; order Lepidoptera; family Noctuidae; genus Agrotis; species Agrotis puta. The sequence continues at coordinate 2,826,486 of OW964190.2, read as the reverse complement.
CAAACTACATAACCAATCATAATCAAACATCACAATATTCTATTTCACGTGCGCCTCAATTTCCCACTTATAAAAGTGGTATAAAGTTGACAGGCGATATACAGCCTTATTACAACAACTAAATAAACCTAGGTTCAAACCTGGACTATCAAGTCCAAGCTTATCTGCAGAACCATGGTTTAAATTTCTCCGTATTACAAAACTGTGTGTGATAACAATTATATCTACCATTTTACATCCATTTTTGGTGAAAATAACACAAAAACAACAACACACTGAAAAAATAGCTATGAGAAACTTTGACATACTTATGACAGCTACGACTGTTAGAACATGGTTTATCGCGAAACCACGATTTGTAATAACGTTTGTGTAAACCGTAGTTTTACGAGATTTAAACCTGGGTTCTTAGATGAACCCCGTTTTGTAATAAGACGGAATATCTTTTATACCGAAATTGTTGTTAATTAAATAGCTTTCTTGTGATAATAGACGATACGACATATACGATCCAAATTGTTTGTCAAATTCTCCGAATCCGCGGGCAAAACCTAGTAAACAATATAATCCTGTGGAAATAACATGACAATGTAATAATAAATGCTTTTGGTTTTATATTCATTAGCGTATGCTATAGCCCAAAAAAAATAAACCGATAAGTGCGAGAAATATTCAAAAAAACAAAGGTTTCTAAAATCGGTTCCACAATTTAGGCTTAATATTGTAACAGACTAACAAAATTGACTCGGTTTAAACACGAGTGTGTAATACAAAATAATGATAACATAATTATAATTACAAGTACCTACATAGTTATCGTGTAAAAAGGTAATATTCGAACACTCGCTCCAGTGGGTCATGTGTTTAGCTCGTAAATAAACGTCTTTACGACTGACCCGACTAGTATTAGCAAAGAATTGCTTATTTATTCATATTAGTTAGCTATTTATATGTATTTAATTTTATTAGGTAGATCATGTTTTGTTTTGTAACGAATTTGGTAGTACCAAAAGATGTTGGTATATTGTCATGCTTATGTGGATAATCATTAATTTATTAACCGTAATCCTCTGTGATTTCGGTTAATAATGATTATTTACAAATACATACAAACTTGAATTAATTCACTTTTTTTCTCTTCAAATAGTACACTACTCTAATTTATTAAAAAAAACCAGCCAAGTGAGAGTCGGATTCGTGCACGAAGGGTTCTATATCTTAGTATAAAAACGCCAAAAAAAATCATGTCTGCTCAATCAAATTAAATCAAAAGCATTTATTTCAAGTAGACCAGTTACAGGCACTTTTGAATTGTAAAAGACTTAAAAAATCTAATGAAATACTACAAAATTGTGGTGTTACAGACCCAGTCACAAGACATAATATGTGAAATTACCGTAGGTGCCCATTCCTAGGAGTAGATCTCTATGGAGAAGAGCTGTATGCAGTATGGGAGCCCCCTTATAGACGTCTTACATTAATTATTATAATATTGTGTTTTCAGTATTAAATGTTATGAAAATTTCAACTGTCTAACTATAACAGTTCATGAGCTACAGCTTTGTGACAGATGGACAGACAGACAGACGGAGAGCGGAGTCTTAGTCATAGGATATCGTTTCACCTTTTGGGCACGGAACACTAAAAACATATACAAACAGACTAAAATTAACTACAGCTAAGTAAGAGCACTAGTTATTATTATATTATCGCGAAACAAACAAGATGGCGATTTAATTAGGTAATTAAAATGGCCGCCACGCATGCCTCGCGCCTATCAATCAGATCACATGTTACTAACTAATATGTTATGCTTAGTGACGGCTTAAGGTTTTTAGGGCAGTTTCTGCAGGAATGTACTTTGATAATCAAATTATAGGAATGTTTTTTGTAAATTAGTTTGTAAATAAGTCTTTGGTCGCGGGACTAACGAGCTATTGTGACCCCGAAACGTCAAGGGCTATTGAAGGATACCGTGGATTTTAGTCAGTACGAGTCTGACAGTTCCTCCCGCTCTGCCCTGGGTGGAGGACTTATTTGACAAAAGTAGTAGGTATCTACCGTTGCGTTTGCAAATTAAAATCGGAAGTATGTCTTATAAGTGACCCATTTTATATTAAAAGGAATCATAATAAATAATATATAGTCCTTTATCACCGTCGACCACATCTTCGCTTACCATCAGGCGAAATAGTGGTCAAACGCGAACCTTTAATTAAATAATAAAAAAACCATTATCATTTGTTAAAGTTGCAAAAATCTTAGCGCTCAAACGATTGTTTTACAATCGTCAACCACATTGTGTTCCCAGTAACAAAATACTCAAGATAAAATCACAAACAACGCCGGGTGTGCTCGATTCAGTGACGCGTAATCGAAGTGTAAACGATACTTTTTATCGATTAGCCTTTACACAACTTTGTACCTTTGCCTTTTAAGTTTTTAATTAAAAAGTTTACGTCAAACTTTTTTAGTTTGTTGGCACAATATTCTTTGAGGGAATAGTTTTTTTTTTAATTTGTTTTTTTTTTAATATTGAAATGTGTTTGATTTTTGAAATGCACCATTTTGAATGAAACTTAAAAAAAAATGAAAAAAAAGGTTGAAATCAATTTAAATGATTTGATTTTGAAGCATTTAGCATTAAAAATGTCAGCGTACTCGTAACAAATGTTAAACTTTTGTCATGCGATTTATGATAAATACAATTTTCTTGAAACGAAATGGTTTGGCATTTCTGAGTTCTCCCAAAATGTATTGTTCTATATTTGAAGTAGAACGCCCAATATGAAATGAAAAAAAAAACTATTTCTTTAAAATTTAAAATTATTTTTTGTCTTCTACGAATTCCTAAACCATAGATCCGATTTTGATGAAACCTTGTAAAACTTTAAAATATTATTTAGAACGCTTATACAGCCAATATCCACACAATTAAAAAGAAGAAATAGTACGAAACTTTTCAATCGTTAACAAATAACTTCAATGCATCACAATTATTTTACTTTTTTATTTAGCCACTAATTTGATTAAAAAAGACTCAATTAATCAAAAAACCCCTCACCTGTTCCCATAAAACCTATTTTAAAGCAACATTTAACGTATTCCAAACATTTTACCAAAACTTAGGTAACAAGATTGCAAGCAGATGTTCATTTGAAGATAGTATCGTTTAGTGTAGTAAAGTTAACCCTTTGCATGCTAATCGCAGGACAGTGTTAATTCGGCCGGCTTACACACCGTTGCGATCTGACGGTTAGATTAGAATTTTGTTTTTCTAATTCTCTAATGTCATTTTGGCGGTTTGAAATTGGAATGTTATATTTATCTTGCAGTGAGACAAGATGGCGAAATATTTTTACTAGTTGTTGCCAGCGGCTTCAACTGTGTGTAACAAGAAAATTAGGGGTATATCAGTATAAACGGCAATACTTTGTGTTAAAAGCAGACTAAAATAAAAGCTATCACTGACCCAATTTCTTTCGAGATGTGATCAGCGTTCTGACGTGATTGGGTAACAAACATATCGTATTTAATATACATTTAAACATTCCCATTTAGTTAGGTAAGATAGTGTGTTTACGACGGGTTAGCATAAAATTAATGCCAGTCTATGCCCTTTAAGCAAATGGTTTAAAAATTAAGTTATTAACTTATTAACAGTTGGTATTATGAGTACTTAGTTTATCTTTAGAACTCGTATAATGACACAACGTCAATTTTTTTCCAAAATTATCAGCCACATATAAAGCAGAATACCTATAGTTTAAAAACCTAACTATCTCATTGATAAGTGGTCGCGGGAGTCACGAATTACCGTTACCCCGGATCGTAAAGTTCACCGTGGATTTTAGTCAGTACTGGGTGGGAGGACTCATTTGATGATTTTACCACGTTAAAAAAAAAGAAAAACTCATTTATAAGTGCAAAGCACAGCGCTTCCAACAAACGATCCAAACTTTATTAGTGTAAGAAAAACTATTATCCGTAAATAAAACCTTTCTTCCACTTGTTAACTCAAAAGAGAAAGTAAAAAGTTAAACTGAGGGCTTTAAAAGCCCTCTTCATCTACTACCTGATTATAAATGCATTGAAGCAACAAACCACAAGAACTCAAGTGCTAAAACTAGAGAATTTATTAAAATATGCCCAGATATTTCAACTAAAATCTTACAACCGTGTAAAAGGTTTTATAATATCGTGGTAAAATCATCAAATGAGTCCTCCCACACAAGGTGTTACAGGAGGGACTCTCAGACTCGTACTGGCTAAAATCCACGGTTATTCAATAGCCCTTTACGTTCCAGTCTAACGGTTACCTGATAAGACAATCCCGGGTAGTGTAAAACGTTTAAATTATTATTAAGCTTTTATGAGTGTTAGAACGATACTTTTTACTATTATTTTTAATGTAATTTACCTTTATATGACATGATAGTGTAGTGGCAACATTTGCGCACGGAACAAATATTTGTATGATCTACCAGTAGTTGTTCCGGTTCTGGGTGTTTGTGTATGTGAGTTTCTTTGTTTGTAAACGCACCTACGACACAAGAGAAATATATAAAAAAAACGCTTTCGACCGTTTTAAAAACACGTTACGCTTCGGTGTAATAGAAACCCATTGACGTCCAACACATCTTAGTTAAAGGGTTATTAAAATTATACTTTGTAATGTAGTTTATAGCTTAGCGGGCGGCTGTTAAAAACTCATTTATAAATTAAAAATACAGTGCGAGTTGAGGTAAACTTAATAGGTGAACACTTTCAATTAACTATGGGTTGGAACGACTTAATTAGAACTTTGTTCTGCCGCCAACTGATAGCTGATAGAATCGTATTTAAAATTTATAAGGCTACAGTTCTGCTTAAAAAACGAAAACACTGTACTTGATACAGCAATTTTTGAAGTGAAAACTTCTTTAGCGGCGTTGTGCACTTTTTTTGGAATGGGTAAAAAATGTTAAACTCGCGTCAGGACACGTGACCTGATCGAACATTCGTAAGACGGCGCAGAGCGCTTGCGCGAATGTTCGTGTGTGTTTATTACTATTCAAGTTTTCACTTCTGCCGGCACTCCCAAAGTGCAACCCGTCGCTTTTTTTTATTTCATTATTTGTGTTTGTTAAATACTTTCAAATTCCATCTTAAAGGGATTCCCACTTGTATTTGCTACGGACCATTTTTATCCAGTACTGCTGTTGCGCCGCAATGCTGCTGCTGCATTGCTGCAAAGCTTGTAATGTAATCTCTTATAAACTAGTAGAGATTTTTTTTACGAGGTTAAATCATCAAATGAGTCCTCCCGCCCAGGGCAGAGCGGGAGGGACTGTCAAACTCGTACTGACTAAAATCCACGGTGTCCTTCAATAGCGCTTAACGTTCCGGGGTCACTGTAATTCGGACAGTCCCGCGACCGGAACTAGTAGAGATGGAGAACAATACTGCTATGGCATCTATTATGTGCTGCCAAGATCAGAATAATATTATAACTGTATCGACGCCGCCGTTTTAATGTCAAGTTGAGGACACGCGTTAAAAATGGCAGTTAGGAAAAATGAGCGCTTTTCCAAAATTAATCTATGAATCACTCTAGACATAGATTAACGACGATATTACTCAAGTTATTTACCATCTAAATATAATACACGACACGTCCTTGCTTCAAGAACAATAAAAAACCATAAATAAGTAGAGCTCGAATAGACAATTTATTCGAAATTAAGCGCAATTCTCTATGGACATAATATTACTGTCATTTGCCGCCGGCCATGACACTTTTCACTTGTCTAATATACCACTTACTAATTAACACTTTTTCTAATTAATATTTTATGTACTTTCGCTTTTTTATTGCCTGACAAATCGGTTTTTTAATTAGACTATTTTTTAAAGGCGAAAATTAGGGTGTAGCTAATTGTTTTAGATAGTACCGGGGAAAACAACTGAAAATCGTTATTTTTGGCTACGTAATACGCACCTTTAAGCCTTTGTCAAACAGACTGGCGTGGCGAATGCGAAGCGTGACGTTTTTATTTGTAATGTATGGAATTGTTTGAATCCAGTCACATAGAAAAGCGAAAGCGATCCGATAGCGTGACAGAACTATCGGACTGACGTCGCGCTTCGGAAACGCTTTGCTTTCGCCTGTCTGTTTGACAAAGGCATTATAGATTACTGAAATATTCAACCGTTTATAATAACTACCTACATAATAAATACGTAACTTATTTTCGTCAAAAAAAAGTGAAAAGCACAGAAACAAAGAAAAAAAAGGTTATCTTTGTTTTGTATCCGTCGGTATTTACTCATAAAGTTGAAAACCCAAAAAAATAAGTAATATAAGAATTTAATCTTAACATAAAATCAAACAAAACAATAATACCTACAGAAAAAAAATAACCTAAAAAAAGCTAGGTGCAAAATAACTTTATTAATTTAATATAACAAAACATTCAACAAAAAGTAATCAATACTATCACCACTATCATAAATTATTAAAATATATGTAATAATTTAAAGAACTCCTTTGATAACATCGTCTTATCTTAGCTACGTTATCAAATGCTTCGAATATTGCTACACCTCGCTACGAATGTGCTACGAACGTTATGCGTTCTTAAATCGCAAATTATTATTTCAAGACGATTTCTGTTGCTCCCTGTACTTGATCAGTATTTAAACTAATTGTCAAAAACTCACCATAATTTTTTTGACGAAATAGCTATAAATGTATAAGATTTTAACAAATTATAGCTTAACTACAATTGAACAAGCCACTCATCGTAAATATACTAGCTATACACAAACATACTTTTATAATTATAGTAATGTAGAAAAACGGCCTAACAGTGACAAAGATTTTTGTCCTTAAAATATATCTTTTATAAAAACTATAACATTTATTAATCTCAAAATAATATCGTTTTTTTTTTAATTATTATTCACTGTTATAATAACTTTTTATCTACCTACCTTCTTTCTAATATTTTTTCATTGATTCAAAACTACGGTTTGTAATAAAAGATCAAGAATTAATTCAGAATAATTGAATCATCTCATATACTTATCAAATGCCCGCTCAAAAGATTTCAACGCGTAATATATTTCTTAGACAACCTCCTTACACTATTCTTTTAGTTACCACTCCAGTCGCGGGACTGTACGAATTAACGTGACCCCGGAACGTAAAGGGCTATTGAACGACACCGTGGGTTTTAGTCAGTACGAGTCTGACTCATTTGATGATTTTACCACGATAAAAAAAAGTTACCACTCCATTATTCGAATAAATAAATACTGGAAAAAGATATTCCCAAAATCGACATTCACAGTCTCAGAAATTAACCCGAACATATATATACAGACTTCAATACACGCCAGAAAAGACACTAGGCCTTTTTATCAACGACCAAAATCATTTTAGAAAAAAAAAACTAAAATAATCTAACCTGTCAAAAAAATCAGCAATTTCCTCCGTTTAAAAACACAGGCACACTTCTCTATGAAACATAACTTTCTTCTAAAAAACACAACACTCAAAGTCCTTTCACTGTCCTTAGAAATCGAGTTAACAATATTGTTATTTTTATAATGACATGTCGGGGTTGCAAGCTCGCGCGTCGCCGCGGGTGACTGTACCACGGCTACTGGCAGAACTACCCTTAGATTTTGGGGCGTCACTCTTTGCAAGTACCACCCCTTATATCAACCAACCGTAGTACCTTATACCCATCCTTTTCCTACTAAAATACCAAGATATTAACCGACGCAATTTATTAGAATATCAACCTTGTGTTACATTTTTAAAGTAGTCGTAAACTGCGTGATAAGTTTGTTTTGTAAAATCATCGATCGTTAAAGTGGCCGTGCTGAGACGAGTCTAACACAATTAAGGGTCCACACTTTAGCTTTTAAATCGCTGAAACGGTTCCCGTGTTTTTGTTAAATTTGGTGGACTCTGGTTTATAAATGGTAAATGTGGTGGGACGATTCTTGTTTCAGAACGTTTTTCGTTAATGTAAATAAAACTATTTAAGTTTAAATGGTATGAGAATGGAATTCCCTTGTTTGATGAAGGTAGTTATTGTAATTAAGAGCGGTATTGTCGTTTGAATTAGGAAGGGTGATTAAGGGATGGTTTCGTTGTTGTAATTAAAGCAAGGTCTCGTAATATGATCTTGATTATTTATTTTATTCAGCGAGACATAGTTAATTATGAAAAATGTGTATTAAAATTATAAATGGGGGTAAGAGATTGGACACTCGTTATGTATAATTTACCTGTAAGATATTTCTTAATCTATTAAATTTTAATTTTATCAATCTACTTAGACATATGTTTGAATTACAGTTAATAGAGCTTTCTCCTAGTTGTCGTAATTAGAAAGTCATCTTACGTATCGACACTGTATTTATTGATGTCAAAAGACCAAATAAAACGTATTCAACCTACGTAACCTTTACTTTTATGTTATCCTGTATTGTTGTTATCTTTTTTAACTATTTCTAAAATAATATACCTACCTTAACTTCTTAGAGATGAGTTGAAACAGTATCGAGAAATTACGGATCCGCTGCGAATGTTTTAAATTTATTTATGGTTTATGAAGGTACTTTTTTTTGACGTGGTAAAATCATCAAATGAGTCCTCCCACCCAGGGCAGAGCGGGACTCGACTGACTAAAATCCACGGTGTCCTTCAATAGCCCTTTACGTATGTACCGGGGTCACGCTAATTCGTGAGTCCCGCGATATAGGTACTGGATCAGTTTTCGCATGTGTATGTGTAATAAAAATTTTATTAATAAAAAATTAACTTCACTTAGCGTAGAAAATTTTACGAAAATGGCGCCAAGTATATTTTTTGTCATCATACGCAAAGGCAGTGTACTCATACAGCCAATGTTTTGTTTATGTCGATACTAATAAAGCTTTATTATTTGAACAAATAAATAACAAATAACAATTTTCATTTTTTTTGCATGATTATTATCAGTCTTGTAACGAAGAAAAAAATATTGAATTAATACTTTAGTAAAAATGAAAAAAGATTAGACTGAAGTCTCTTTGGTTGCATTGAGAGCCCATATTAATTTATTATGTTGGTAGTACGGTTTTTTATTTAACTAGTGCGAGAAATTGCATTTTACGCACAGAAAACTCCCCCATAAAATGTCAATTTTCATGCAACTGTATTAAAAAAGCTTTTTTGAGTGAATCTTTACTTAGACACGTGAATAAAATGATTAATATGATCAATATGACCATATGGATATTATATGACAGTAATTATTTATCAAGTCTAATCGCTGACTTGATAAAGACAAAATTACTGTAATATGACGCTGCTACGATCCTTACAAACTTCTATCGCCTCATCCACATTTATACATCTTGACATACACGCACGATGATTGCTAGTACTACGCATTCGGCGTTTTTGAAGCACTTCACGATTTTTTTAGTAGACTTCTGTCTAAGCACGAAACCCGTGCGTCGACGTCGCTTTGTGTTCCACGCGCGCCTCAAGGAGTGTCAGCATAGTGACGGGGCCTGTAGAGCGCCAAAGCCTGCCGGGGTTGCGGGACTCACAAATTACCGTGACCCCGGTGCATAAAGGGCTATTGAAGGACACCGTGGATTTTAGTCAGTCAAGTCTGACAGTCCCTCCCGCCCTGCCCTGGGTGGGAGGACTCATTTGAAGATTTTACCACGATAAAAAAAAATATGACGCTGCTACGATCCTTACATACTCCTTTCGCCTCATCCACATTTATACATCTTGTCATGCACGCACGATGATTGCCAGTACTACGCATTCGGCGTTTCTGAAGTACTTCACGATTTTTTTAGTAGAGTACTACTAGCTTAGCACGAAACCCGTAGCTTCGGTCCTAGTAAGGGGCGTTTCATATATTTATCACTTAGGGACATTAGATTGGTCGCGGGACTCACGAATTACCGTAGCCCCGGAACGTAAAGGACTATTGAAGGACATCGTGGATTTTAGTCAGTACGAGTCTGATAGTCCCTCCCGCTCGTAAAAAAAAGAGTACTACCATCTAAGCACAAAACCTTTAGCTTCGGTCCTAGTAACGGGCGTTTCATATATTTCTCACTTAAGCCTTTGTCAAACAGACAGGCGTGACGAATGCGAAGCGAGGCGTTTTTATTTGTAATGTCCATACATTACAAATAAAAATGCCTCGTTTTTTAGTTAAATTAATTAGTGGTTGTTATGTGATAGCGGTAAAAACGACTTTAAATATAAACTATTATTTTATTAGATAATGGATATAAGTTTTACAATGGAATGTCGAAATAGAACTGACTAACTTAAAATTAAGGACTCGTATTTATATGGAGAAATTGATGGGAAAAGTAAATAAGAACTTAAATTATCAGTAATTAACTAATAAGCTAATGACAACCTTTGATACAGTGAGAATAGTAAATAGTCTTAAGCTAAATGAGGTACATTAGATAACAATAATACATTACATAGATCATTACTAAAATAGGGTTCAAAGAGTAAAAGATAAATGAAGTAAACAATATTAATATAGTATAGGTAAATAATACAAGTATACAAGCATATAGGAAAGAATGTTATATTATATAACACCTCCCCACCTAGAATAAAGATTGGGCGTTAGCGCCGAATCTTTTTGGAGTGGAGGAATTGTCGTCGCTGTCATCTTCGGAAATACATGATGTTGTGGTCTGGTTCAACGTGGTCATCGGGATGTTCTGGACGAGATGTGTTGATCGATGGTGTCGTCGTGATGTTCTTCCGAAGCAGTTGTTGAAGATCTGGATGCAGTGGTTGTCATCATTATTGCAACCAAAAGTATTTGTAAATTTTAGACATCTTCTGAATAATTTATACATTAAAAATAATAACATGAGGGTTCCTGATGTGAAGTAGAACCAAGAAAATCTATTCTGATGTCGTTGGATGAAAGGTTTCTCTTTTATCTTCTGGATGTCCTCGTTATGTTTATCTAGTTGATGTTTGAGATTGTTGAGTGAGTCCAATGGTGTTTCGTTGATTGAGATAGGCAGAAGGTTTGGAAAATGATGATCTTCAGTTTCGTCGAAACAATCTTCAGTTCTGATGTCAGGAACTATAATAGGAAATGTGACGTTGTCTTCTCTGCTTTGGTGTGCTGATAGAGTACTGTATCCAGTGTGAAGTTTGCAGTTTTCTTCGAGGGTAATAATTCCTGAACCGTAGATATTGTGATGCGAGACTTGATTGTTACATTGAAGGATGCACTGTGTTGCGTTGCTGAGGATGTAGAGCCATCTGTTGTTTTCCAAGCGTTGGAATGTGTTGATTTGTGCAGCGAAGGTTGTAGTTGTACAGATGCTTGGGATGTCGTTTGAGACACTGAGTAGGATTTGTAGCTCACAAACAGGTCGTGTATCAGAGTTGTAGACGATGATATCTCGGCACACGCTTCTTCTTTCAGCGTATGTCTTGCAGTTGTCCAATGAGCTCGTGGATACGTAGTGTTCACCGCTAGGGTTTGTGGCCAAATACTTATGCTCTGGTAGGATGGTGGTATAGAGTGAGGAATTGGGATGTTGGATAGGGATTGAATAGATATGGTATAGTTTTAAGGATTCAGGTTTAATGAGTGGGAAATCTAATATATAAACTAATCTATTTGAGTAAACATAGGCAGAGAGTTGAGATGAATCTAAGATTTTATTAATATTATCTATAGTAACAGGGCTAACTAGTTGTTTATTAGATCTAGCATGGTTGGATAATAGAAGATTTTGATAGAGTTTATTAAGGGAAATGATCGAGTGATGAATTATGTTTGATTTGGCAAACAAAATACTCGAAAGGCAATCATCAATCTCGTTTTCGAGATTGGTAACCGATTCTAGTATTAAAATTGAGATTGATGAAATTTCTTCCGTAACTTTTAAATCGAAAATAGTTTTAGAGGTGCTATTAAGATATTGATTTAAACGATCAATGTTTTCGTTGATGACTTGTTCATCATAAGAGATTTTAAATATCGTTTCGTTGAAATTTTTAATAGTGCTAGACGTTATTTGAATTTGTTTCTGCATTAAAGAAGTAAGATCGAGTTCACGTTTCTCAAGCATATTAATACATTCGTCGTAATGTTTCGCATCTTTGGCATCTGGAGTACCAATGAGGTATTTCAACAAGGAACTGAGTCCATCTAAAAGTTCTCTTTTCTGTCTAGAGTTCTTACCTAAGTAAATATTTAGTTCAGAAAGTCTATTGTCTATTTTATCGAGGTTAGTCTTAAGATACGATTTAGTGGAGAGAACATTAGGAAAAGCGGGGTACTTTACATAAAATTGTTCGAATCTAGAGGCTAAACGTTTTAAGGATTCATGAGCGATAAATAGTGGTTTAAGATCACGGTAAACGATAAGTTTCCATGAGTCATCAGATACGGAGATAGAGCCTTCTTCTTTATAAAATAATCCGGCATGTGTAGGCAGCGGTTGAGTTAGATTGGCAACGATTCCCGTGGTTGCCCTGAAAGCGATAGAATTTGATTTTGGTTAAATTGCAACTTGACCTTATGTTTACTTATAATGTAATTCTTAATATAGATATAGGACTTGTAGAGAAGAATGTATAAAAATAATTTTAGAATTGAGCAGATTACGAAACTAATGTAAGGGTTTTGCATAATATTGTAAAAGTTATAGGGATTAGAGGATTGAGCCGTTGTACAGCTGACCCTGTAAGAGTAAAATCAAAACTAGAGTCTAAATTTAAGATTAAATTAATTATACTAATATAAGAAAAATATTATTACTAAACTAAGGTTTCATGCAAATGGTATGGTCTGAGCCTGTTTGCATGCACAAGTTGGTTACGATTGGCTTTCTGAATTACGTAGTTATGATTGAAACCAACACGTATAACTTGGTAAGGACCTTCCCATTTAGGGTCCAAATTATTTGGGTTAGGAATCCTTAACATGACTTTACTGCCTACGTGATACTGCGTGAAGTTTTTAATCTGACTATCATATCGATCTTTAGCTTTTTCTTTCATAGCTTGTAAGTTTTTAAGAGCTGAGTCTCGAGCAATTCTTAACCGTTCGTTTAAATCTTTTAGATAATCACAGGCTGTGTAGTCGGGAATAGTTTTAATATTATAGAATGGACGTGGTTTATAACCAAATAATAACTCGTGAGGTGTGTAATTAGTGGAACTATTAACTGAGGTATTATGACACATGATGGCAAAAGGTATTATTTTATCCCAGTTTTTAAGACGACGACTGTGATACATTCGAATGTGATCGCGTAAGGTAGCATGGAACCTTTCAAGGGCGCCATTTGTTTGAGGATGGTATGCAGTATTGAAAGTATGATTAGAACCGAGGAATTTTGTTAATTGTTTTAAAACGTTATTCATGAATTCGGTGCCTTGATCGGAATGAAATCTTTTAGGGACACCGTAATGTTGACAAAAATAAATTAATTCTTTAGCCACAGTTACGGCTTCTTTATCGGGAATAGGATAGGCTTGTACGAATCGAGTTAGGTCATCTTGAAGAGTTAAAACATATTTATTGTTGTTGTCGCTGATGTCTGAATAAGAGACAAGGTCCATAGACACTCGTTCGAATGGTTCAGTTGATTGTGATGTAATTATCATAGGAGCTTGAAAGTTTTTTCGCTGTATTTTATTACGTTGGCATACAAGACAGGAGTCAATATAATTTTTGATGTCATTAGTCATCCCTTTCCAGAAAAACTCGTCGCGGATTTTTCTCTGCGTTTCAATTATACCACGATGTCCAGAAATTGGTTCGTCATGATAGGTTTTTAATATATTTGGGATTTCCTCTGCAGTAGGGTATTTTACTCTATTTTCACAGATATGAATTTCACAATCATAAGCTTCAGCCAGGTACGCTGTAATACGCTGTTGTTCGTTAGGTAGTAATTTACAAGTATGATCATTTTTAAGGTCGGGAACATAGAGTATATTCAATTTATGTTTCTGAAGGCAAGATAAGAGGGATTTAAAATAACTTTCACTGTCCCAAGGATCAAAGTGATTAGGTCTAGTATAACTGAAATATAGGTTTTGTTTTTTGTCCGAAACTAATAGGTCTACATCATAAAGTGAATTTGTTTTTCTTAAGTAAGATTCTACTTGTGAACATGATGATATGGCTTCATTATAGAGGTTGTTGTGATCATGATGATTGCAAGATGTTGGAATATAAATGTTTTTATGTCATTGATCTAGTAGTTGATTAGCAGAGATTTTTAAACGGGGATTGTTGATGCATAAATGGTCTGATGATTTTAAGGATAAGTAATGTTCGAAATTTAGTTGAAGGTAATCGTCGGATTCGATAGAGGTAGAGTCGTCTTGTGTCAGATCGATAATATTAGAATTCATTATAGGTGGACGAGAAAGAGCGTCCGCATTAGTGTTAGCTTTGCCAGCTTTATAAACGATGTCGTAATCGTATTCTTCCAATTTTAGTCTCCAACGAACTAGACGACTGCCGGGATCTTTAATAGAAAATAACCATGTCAAAGGCTTATGGTCTGTGACAATTTTGAACTTTCGTCCAAATAAGTATGGCCGGAAGTGTTTTACCGCCCACACGATGGCTAATAATTCGCGCTCAATGGTAGAATAATTCGATTCTGCTTTATTTAGAGTTCGTGAAGCATACGCTATTGGCAAGTCTTTGCCGATTGGACCTTGGGAGAGAATTGCTCCTATTGCATGAATAGAGGCATCGGTGGTTAGAATAAATTCTTTGCTGAAATCAGGATATTGTAAAAGAGGGGTCGTCGTAAGAATGTTCTTACAGGTATCAAACGCTTGTTGTTGATTACTTTCCCATACGAATGGAACGTCCTTTTTCAAGAGTCCTGTTAGTGGTTTCGTGATTTTACTGAAATTTGGAATGAACCTTCGGTAATAGCCTGCAAGGCCTAAAAATGATTTTATATCTTTGCACGATTTAGGAACTGGAAATTCTCTAACTGCTCTAACTTTGTCTGGATTTGGTTTCACACCGTCGCTAGAAATAATATGTCCCAAATAAGCTACTTCTTTCCGCATAAATTCACACTTATCTGGTTGGACTTTAAGACCGTTCTTTCTAAGTCGGTTAAAGACTTCGGTAAGTTTCTGTTCGTGTTCTTGGAGACTTGATGCGAATACTACTATATCATCTAGGTAGACAAAACAACGTTCACCTTGTAAGCCTTGGAGAACACTGTCCATAGCACGTTGAAACGTTGCAGGTGCGTTTTTCAGACCAAATGGCATTCTAAGGAACTCATAATGTCCGTATGGTGTGTTGAAAGCTGTTTTTGGGATATCTTTAGAGTCAAGTTCAATTTGGTGGAATCCCGAGGCAAGATCTAAGGTAGTGAAATAAATTGAATGGCCCAGTTTGTCTAGAATATCGGTTATGTTGGGCAAAGGATAACTGTCTCCTATAGTGATATCGTTAAGTTTGCGATAATCGATGACTATACGCCATTTCTGTTTCCCTGACGCGTCTAGTTTCTTGGGGACAACCCAAATAGGGCTACTCCAAGGAGATGAACTTGGCTGAATAATATTTTGATCTAGCATCTTTTCGACTTGAGATTTCACTTCTTGTTGATGCACATACGGAAATCGATAAGTTTTTGTATTAATCGGTGTGTCTGATGTAGTAGGGATTGTGTGTTTGGTGTGATTTGTGAATGTCAAGGGTTCGTTTTCTGTGATGAAGATGTCTGAGAATTCCATGATAATTTTACTCAAAGATTGATTTTCTTCTTCATTGAGGTGATCTCTGCGAATGAGTTTGTCTACTTTGTTTCGATTATCCGTTAACGTTTGTTTGTTTGTTGAGTTTATTGGGATTTTATTCGAAGATTCAATTGTAACTAGTTCAAATGCATGGACTTTAGGTGTTAGCACAAGTTTATCATTGTTACCGGAATTTACACAGGTAATTAAGAATTTGTTATCTTTTACTGTGACTAAGGCGTTAGGAATAGTAACATCATCGCAAATGGTTTGTTTTTCGATTAAGGCGGGTCCACTTTGAATATCACTAGTATAGCATGTGATAACAGTTTCGGTTCGTTGGCCAATGTACTGTTTGTTATCTACGGATTCTGTTGGTTTCTCTTCAATATGAAATAATTTGTAACTGCGATCTCGTATACGCATAATTTTTGATTGTACATAGATATTGACATTGAACTTACTCATGAAGTCATTGCCCAAGATACCGTCTGCTTGAATATTGAGGTTTGCTATATGAAAATTAAATTTTGGGAAATGATCTAGAGATATTTGAGCTTTTCCGAAGCTTTGAATAGAAGATTGGTTACCCGATATACCTACAATTGATACGACGCACGATTGGTCTAGAGGGGCACTACCAATATGTTCCTTGTTAAGGACGGATATAGCGGCTCCTGTATCGATGAGTAATGTTACCGGTTTACCTTCAATGTGAAATTGGCAATGTAGTAGATTTTCTGGAGGTACGTTTAGCGTAGAAATAGTAATAGATTCAGTATACATAGATTTTGAGTTTGACATAGATTTAGAATTTGAGTTTGACAAAGATTTTGGATTTGAGTTTGACATAGATTTAGCATTTGAGTTTGAAATAGATTTAGAATATGAGTTCGACATAGATTTAAGATTTGAGTTTGACATCGATTTAGATTTGGATTTAGACTTAGATTTAGGCTTAGAGTTAGAAAGAGATTTAGGATTTGATTGAGTTTGAATTGATACTTCTTCTGTGGGTGTGGCTAGAGTTTGAGTGCTAGCGTCACGAAATTGTCCCCGATGGACTGGATAGAGGGAAGTGTGTTTTTCGAAGTTGGTAGAATTTACAGTTGTAGTGCTTCTAGATTTGGTACCGCTGTTTGGACATTGTAAGAGTGGACTGAAGCGGTTTCCGAAGACTTGTCCAACACCTCGGCCGCTTCTGAGTTTAAATTATTAATTTTTGCGGAAGGAACTACTGCGCGTTGATTTTGTGGGTGTTGACTTCTTTGACTATTATTATACTCCCTTTTTCGGCATTCTGAAATCAGGTGACCCGGTTTCTTACAATAATTGCATTGTTTGAGAGAATTTTTAAATTGCGAACTCGGTCTTGGTTGCATCGGTTGATTTGATGTTTTAGTCTGACTACTACTAGGGATGTTATGTAAAGTCTGTCTAGCTTTATTCATGTTTCTTATTTTTTCCTCTTGGATTGCGAAATTTCCCGCATCCGATAGGTTCGTAAAAGAACGAACACGAAGCATCATCCCTATGTCCGAATTTAACCCATTAACAAAGACGTTGAGGGCCGTCTCTTCGGTGGTGGCTTTGCGACCCTCTAACGTGGAATCTGTGATTTCCGCCGATAACTTTTCTAGAATTTTACTTCTACACAAATCGACTCGAAGGAAGAATTCGGTGATGCCTTCTTGAGGCTTTTGGAAGTAAGATTGTAATTCTAGATTTAAATGAGCAAGTGTTTTAGTTTGCGAGAATTTTTGGATAAGAAATTGTTTAAGGTCGCACCATTTAAAAAATTGTTTAGCATGGACATCTGATGAACCTGGTCCAGTTAGTTTATTTAACGCGTATGTTAAAATAACTGTTTTTTGATGTATATTCGCAAGTTCGAATGCGGAGTCACACGACCGAATGAATCGATATACTTGAGAATTTTGTGAGGTGTCAAAATCAGGAATTAGTTTTAAGAGAGTTCCTATGTCTAACTCTGAGCTAGAAAATACTTTGTTGTCTGGCATCGTGATTTAGGGTTTTTTATAAGGTTGAAAGTATTGAATATAGTGGATAAGATTTAAGGAAATAGGATTGGATAACTGATGAGGAATAGAGAGATATGGAGGTAGTAGAGCAATATGTACGTTTTAGGCCACTTACCATAACAGTAAAATACTGGTCGCGCTGCTGAGCTTCATCATTCGAAGGTCCGGCGAAGTTGTTCGAAAGCCTTCAGCTACCGTGCTTCTTCACTAGGCGATTTTGACCGTTTGGAATTTACACGTTTTAACTTCGTCTTATGCACACGCGATCCTACCGACTGCGCCAAATTTGTTATGTGATAGCGGTAAAAACGACTTTAAATATAAACTATTATTTTATTAGATAATGGATATAAGTTTTACAATGGAATGTCGAAATAGAACTGACTAACTTAAAATTAAGGACTCGTATTTATATGGAGAAATTGATGGGAAAAGTAAATAAGAACTTAAATTATCAGTAATTAACTAATAAGCTAATGACAACCTTTGATACAGTGAGAATAGTAAATAGTCTTAAGCTAAATGAGGTACATTAGATAACAATAATACATTACATAGATCATTACTAAAATAGGGTTCAAAGAGTAAAAGATAAATGAAGTAAACAATATTAATATAGTATAGGTAAATAATACAAGTATACAAGCATATAGGAAAGAATGTTATATTATATAACATGGTCCGAACCAAAGATGGTCACAACATGATTGGACAGTTGTCTTCCGATGTGTTATCAGAACTTATTAATTCAAAACTAATAGGAAGTAACGTTCAATCAAAAGTTTCCACTTACTTTGGTATGGGCCTGTATTTTCGTTGACAGACCCAGACCTGGTCATTGTTCTAACGGCAAGCTACACGTAGGTACTTTGGACAATAAAGGTACTCAACTTTCATCGACATTGGAAACATATTTTAAAACTAGCTGTTGGGGTGGCTCCACATGCACGTGTTACTGCAAAGATATATACTGGTATAAACAATATACTGATATTCCAAACAGTTAACTTATCCCTGAAGTTAATTTAATCAAAATCCATTGAGCCGTCCTGGCGTAATCGTGTAACAAACATCTGTAGAGTGTGGTCAGATGCTGGTCGAAATAATAACATGGTTGCACTTTCTGAAGTGTTATTTCGTCCGAGGTTTTTCGATAACTCTTACAATTGACAGTTCCCAAAATAATTAGTCTCAAATACCCAACGCATCGACTTTTAAACCTTTTCTACAAAAATCTAAACATAATCTAGACATCACATTAATCACTCAATAAACTGTATAATATTAATTAACAGCTAGTTGCAAAATTATTGATCAGTAAATATTATTATTTTAATAATTATATCTTTAATATTCGACACGCCGAAAGCTGATAAGCGGAAGGTAAGTATTTGATAGTTTAACATTACTAAATATGAAACTAAAATGAAATAAAAATCAATACAAAATTCCTTTACAATTAAACAAAACTAAATAGAATCAAATCAGAGTTATTGACGTTCATTAAATATCAATTACGTCGAGTTGGTATTAGCAATACCGGAAGTGTGTAACACATCCATCCATTAAAATTCAATATAATATTGAGGCTAACTAATACTCGTATTTTCAAAATAAAACAACTGCAATAATCCAAACCATATTTTTCCAGCGACAATTTCACCCCATGTATCCGTAGGTCCCTACTCCACTCAAAGTGAGATCCTTCCTCCTAAATAGCCAAGCCTAAGGCAACGACTACACTAAATAGCCCCGGCCTTATGGCAAAAGCATGGAGTATAGAGGTAAGGAGGACTTGCTCTGTGAATGACAAGAATCTGTCGTAATCCGTTATAATCGTATTTATAATAGTAAATTTTCAATCGCAAGAAAATCTGTAAGGGTATTCCCTTCTTGTGACCCTATAAAGTAAAGGGCAACTGAAGACACAGTGTGGGTTTTTAGTCAGAATTAGTAAGACAGTCCCTTCTGTTCAACCCAAGGCGAGAGGACTCCAGTCATAATAAGCTCCAGTCATACAAAAAGTACTGAATTATAACAAGAAAGTAAATTGAACTTAGCGGTCACAGCCCAGGGTTTAAAATCAAATATGTACAACTCAACAAACATTACGTTTGAAAAACGCTGACGTGTGAATGTAACACCTATTTTGGTTTCGGGAATGCCTTTGTTCAATTGGCTATTTGACTGAAAAGTTCCAATTAGTCCGCCGCTTAGATTATCAAAATATATTCGACCCGTATTTTTTTTTTTTGTTTCGTAAACCAAAATTAACGAAGATGCGACGCTTTCAAAATTGGCAATACGTCACAATTTAGTAAAAATTTTATTGAATTCTGACGTTACGAGCCCCCACTCTCGAGTTTCGATGCGTTATATTTTGGTAAATATTCATTGAATTTACAAAAGAAAAAATACGTGTCCGTTATTTTTTTAAACTCTAAATGACGGACTAATTAAGTATATTTGTAGTTTACAGCTACTGTCAAATAGCCAATTTCAACGTTTTTTTTTTTCAGGACACGATAAGATAGTGCTCCATTATATTCCTCTATACTCCATGGCTAGAAGCTATACAGTCTAAATTAGTGTGGTGCCCGCGAGCAATTCCGTTGCGTCCCCGTCAGTGCAATGCCGCCCTAATGACTAATTTGTGCTTATAATTGCCCTTGTAGGTACATTTGGGGTGGCGTCAGCTACGTATGGTATGGTTTTAGTTTGTTTAAGAAATAAATAGTAATTTAAGGGGGAATTTGATGAACGTGGTAACTTTTATAAGGATAAGACGAAAGTTAAAAAAAAAATGTTATGAAAATATGTCTCCTTTTAGAAGAGTCGAAGAGTAAAGAAAGCCCGATTTTCGTACATTTGAAGAAGTAAATGTAACTAAAGAGTTACCTACTGTTCGTTAGAACTGAGTTCATTATTCGTATGCTTCCAATTGGACTGGACGCCGACCCCATAATAGTGGGGAAAAGTGAAAAATCAAGTCAGATAATATATACGAAGTCATTTTAAAATAAATAGGTATTTCATACGACAATAAAGATGTCGAGCGTTTAATCTAAAAATTAATAATTCCAAATAATTTAATTATGTATATACTTTTAATTATTGTATAGTCTATATATATAAAAATGTTTTGTTCTGCACCGATTGAGCTGAAATTTTAGCATGATATATAATCCGCATCAAGGATTGTTTTATCTATTTTTTGCATCAGTCACATAATATCAGCGAACGCGAAAAAACAGTTTTTTTGTGCCACAGCGAAGCGTGGCAGGGAACAGCTAGTATAGTTTAATATTCCAACAAAATATAATTAACTACCTTTTGATTTATTTTTAATTTATTGCCAGTTTCAATTTTATTGTAAAGATGGCGGGCTCAATCACACTAGACACACGTATACTTCGAAGCAACTTCGAGTCTACCACAACATAATTAGCGTCCCCTGTATTACGGTTCTCACTTACATTATAGCGACATCTATGTAAGCATTGAAGAAACTAAGAGGTAAATTTGAACCTGAGCACAGCGCCATCTATCGGGTGGTAGCCCAAGTTATACATTTGGGACAACTTTCTTTCAAAACTTTCCACAGAACCATCTATAATTTGATAGCACCAACGTATCTTTGCACTTCATATCATTTCGAATCAGCACCATCTAGCGGATGGTTATAAATATATTTCTTTTATTTCAATCTGTTTTAATTGCAATAATTATCCTAATAACCAAGTCTTGCGCACAATATTGGAAAGTTTTCATTATTTAAAATTAACTTTAGACAAAGACTATTTTATTGACTTGCAGGGTTTTAAGCTGCGACCCATAGGATACTAGCCGGCTCTTTACGCACTGAGCCAAATAGTGCTTTGTCAAGTATAGTTTTCAACCGTACCCAGCTTGAGTAGGTAAAATTAATAAAAATCACAAAAATATGTCCAAAATACTTTTATTTATTTATCAACAGCTTTATGTATAAAACATTCTCACTATGTACTATCATCAACACTATGTTGGACTTTCAATATGTAACTACAAACCCCGTAGTGTATGAATTCCGACTCTATTCACAAGCGAATAAGATTCAAGCCAAGCGAATTATGTATACCCGCATTTAAAAACAATTTTAATAAACTACCGTCGAATTTGAATAAAGAACCTTGTATAACGGTTTTTTGAATGTTTTCAAATACGGGTATGGTTTCCATTCTATTTATTCAATTCCCATAATTTTGGATAACAAGTCATTTTAAAGAAAATTAGGAACCGTTTGTTCCAAAACACGTCGCGATTTCCTGTGGCGCTACTCTGCGTTTTTACTCCGTTTTTATTTGTTAACATTCAAAATTAGTTTGTTTTTTTTTTTACTAACAGCGCCACAGGTAATATCAATGTATTTAAGGTCAATTTATCATTTTTAACATAAGTTTTAATCTTAAGAGCTAACAATTAAGATTTATAAAACCGAAATGTATAAAATTCTTACACAAAACACGTGTTCAATCAGAATATTAGTCACAATAACGAAATCAATATCCACTACTCCATCATGAAATACAAAACAAAAATTTCATATATTCTCTATTACCGTAATCTTAACAATTTCTAAATGCTACGAAGCCATGATCTTATTTTTAAAGAGTATTGATTCTATGTTCGTAATGACTTGTTTACCTGATTAAATTTAAAAATACGTACAAAATTATGTACTATATAGTCTTTTCATTCACGTTACTTATCATTTCTTAGTGCTAAGTTAACAATTAAAAAAAAAGAAATATGTTTTATCTGTGCAGGCTGTTTTGACAGCTGTCAAATTTGGCGGGAATGACCTATGTCAAGTGGGCCATACACTTGTCAATTTACCGTCAGATGTTGCAAACCGAATTGATAGATGATACTTCTTTACAGTTTACGAATCTTAATACGTCTCTATATTTACAATAGACATATTATCAGTTTTACAAAGATGAGAACATAACGATATGATTTTCAAAAAAGATGTCTGTTAATAAATTGCCTAGTGTATGGATAATTCATACAAAAAGTTTAAGAATGCTAACCTTAAGACTTACAACAATAGAGTTGATTTTAAACTGTCGGTGGAACAAAATTCGGAAATAAATTACAATACTAATGGAACTCAAACTCATTTAGTTACAAAAAAAAAAACAAAACTTGGTATTAATTGAAGACCAATTTAAACAAACATAGCTCATTAAACCGCAATACTTTTTTTTAATTTTAGTCGCCATTTTAATAACTTTACTTTGCTAGCCAGATAGAAAATATGCAATAAAATCTTTAAACTTAAAACCATTACAATAAGCTTAACTTTACGTTTAAATAAATTATCACCACAAAGATAAAACAAAATAAAAATAACATCTAGTAACACTGACTAGATTTAAAAATGAATCTAATTGCTGTTCTTCTACACTGGCAACTTTAAGCAAGCTTATGAAAAGTTGCCCGCTAAAAAATCTGGTATATTTATGATTCGTTGAGACAAAAAAAAACAGACTATGTACAAGTGTTGTCAAATATTTATTATAATTCCTTTGGCAGCATCTATTTTATAACTTAAGTTGGGTTTCAGTACTATTCTATTTTAAAATTGGAACTAAAAGAACAACCGACAGTGGCGCCATCTTCGTTGCTTAGAGTTCTTATACTTACAATAGTAAATTGGTCTAGACAAATTTACGCAAAACGAGATAATAGTTAAAACCTAAATTGGTAGTAATATAAACGAACTTTATAATTATATATTTAATAAAAACAGAGAATTTCCTACAAAATTCGGGCAAACATGGCGACATCATATGCCAGTTATATTCATATCCCCTGTAATAGGGCCCAATTATATGTATAGCTTTTCGAGGAATATAAAGCGTTGCTCATTCACCACAAATTTCGTAGGAAAGGGATTAAAACGGTGTCTATGTAATGTTTTGCTTGGCTATTCACTTCGGTGATTCAATTATTTTAATGCATAATAGGAACAGTGTTTTTTTTTTTCTAATTTTGGCACTTAAAATCTCAATGGAAGCTTTTGTCATAAAAAGTATCATTGTGCAAGATTTTTACTTTTCAAGTAAACTAAAGCAATGGTCCCGATTCAGACTCAACTAACTTGCTTTCTTCACTTAAGTCTTAGTAAGAGATTTAAAAAATGACAGCTGTCAGATTAGTTGCCGCCTAAAAAGATGTCAGATCTAAACTGACATGTGTCAAACTCATCTCTTTCTTTCTTTGTATGGTAGTAAGAGATAGCTAGTTACTTAGGCTCAATCGGCACCATTTTCAATTCCTATCTAGTCTTTTGTAGCTGTCTTAATATTTATATTTAGTATACATAAACCTAAGTAAATAGAAATTACATGAGTTGAAGTAAATAAGGGAACTTGAAGTATTGGTAACAGTAGTTAAATGAAACACATTCGTACATAAAATTAAATATATAGACAAAATGAAAGGATTTATTTACACAATTTTTTACTTTAGTGTGATACCTCTCGCGCCTAAGTGACACGAGTGCCTGAATATAGTTGCAGTGAATTTCAAATCTTCGCTACAGAGCTGGTAGAAAATTAAGAACACTTTCGTTTAGGAATGCCTCAACATGCTCATTTCGATGTTACTTAATGTCACATTGTGTTTGGCCAGTAACTTGTTCATAAGTATGCAAGTAGCTTGCAAGCCGAGCTGTTACAACTTGTAATTGACAAATGATTTTTTTTTTTTTTTTTTTTATCGTGGTAAAATCATCAAATGAGTCCTCCCACCCAGCGCAGGGCGGGAGGGACTGTCAGACTTGTACTGACTAAAATCCACGGTGTCCTTCACTAGCCCTTTACGTACCGGGGTCACGGTAATCCCTTGGTCCCGCGACCCCGGCAGGCATTGACAAATGATACACTGGCATACCTTAATAAATTATAATAGTAGAATGTTTAAGGTCATAAAATGCAAAGCAAAAGATAGAAATAGTCGACTGATTATTTCTATCTTTTTCTTGCAATTGGGGACTCCCAATAAAGATGGCAGGTTATCACTCTAAAGTTGTAAGTTCCGTATTACAGAACGTCAATACTCAAGCGATACTTAAAACTAGATTCAAGCCATTTGACTGGCTGAAACTAGTTTTTAGTAACGCTTGAGTCTTGAGGGACTTTCTGTAATGTGGGCCTATTTTTTACGTGGTAAAATCATCTTATGAGTCCTCCCACCCAGGGCAGAGTGTGGGAAGGACTGTCAAACTCGTACTAACTATAAAATCCACGGTGTCCTCCAATAGCCCTTTACGTTCCGTGGTCACGGTAATTCGTACAGTCCCGCGACCATGTAATGTGGGCCTAAGATTAATTTGAAAGACATATTCATAGGCAAGAGATTTTTTCTCCAAATGGTCCCAGAAATTTCTGTTCCATTGGTCGCAATCTATACAAATTGTTTTCAAACAATTGTCTAGTTTTTGACCATTATAACAACTTAGGAAAGTTTGGTTATTTGCAACAGAGAACTAAAGGTACGAAAAAAAAACTTTTAGATGGTGAAAAAAAGAAGTAAGAGTATGGATGCCGCAACTAATTAGCAACGCGGTTCATGATGTAAAGCTGTATTATTTTCAAATCTAATCTAATATCTTCTATTATTGTCTTTGCTTTGTAAAAAGAGGAATCTACAGAGAACCTTATCGGTCAGAAAATTAATAGAACCTAATTTAAAACAAGAGGTAACGCCAAAACTTAAAATATAATTTACACAGAAAAAAAAAACAAATATTTACATCCATGAGGTAATCCAACGAAGTTATAAAACTAATTAACTACAACAAAACGGTAATGGAGAAGTGGCAACTTGTGGCTTTAAATAATTACGGAATCAGTAAAAATATTTTCTTCATGAGAATATCATAATTGCCACAACTAATGAGCAAATTTTGTTCGCAACACAACACTGTCTTTTAGATTGCACATCTAGGTAACTGTCACTTTGACAGCTGTCATCCTTGACAGGCACTGTCATTGCACACACCCTCAGAAACCAAAGATGTTAAAACAGACAATAAATACCATTTACACATGATTGGCTCGAATGTTATAAGAATTTCATGAATAAATTCGGTTGTAAATCCTAATTCATATAATCTCACTCTTTTTTTCTTTATAATATTTTGACCTGACACAATTTAAATAAATTGACAAGGTACACATAAGACAGGATAAAATAAATGTCAATCAGTACGTAATATCATTTTGTATACATTTTTAAATCATATTAGTCATCCTAAATCGCTTACCAACTATGACTGAAAGTTCTACCGAGGTACGTGTTAAAATACTAAAGTATAATGTGCTTACCGAAAAACCGTTTTTAATCAGAAGCCAGCATCTAGTATATAACACAAGATTTTCACAGTCTTATTGAACTACACCACTGTCACTTGAATCACTGCGGCTGTAGCTATTTGATGCCTTAGCCACTAGATTAAGCCAACTGTCACTTTGACAGCAAATGTCAGTGCCATGATGATTGCCCGGCCAAGTGTGAGTAACTGTCAAGGCTTGGTATCGTCGGGGCGTTTCATGTCATTCTTGCGTTGGCTGAGCTTCTTCTTCATTTCTAGAAGCATTTGCTCGAAGGACATGTTGTCGTCTCTTCTGATTGGTGGAGGCGCTGCTTGTCCGTGGAAGGCGCTTTCCGTGTATTTGGCTTCGAGACCATCTGAAAAGAGGCGAAATAAAGATTTATTGATGTTGACATTACATAGAAAGGGTAAAATAGGTAACAAGATGGTGAAGTGTTGTTGAGTCAAGATGGTTCGAAATTCCAGACCAATTCTACCAAACCAATAGATCGATCAACATTGTTCTATTCTGTTCCATTAAACGTCGATTGATCAATCGATAAGTCAATGGTACCCTTAGAATCATACCGAAAAACCGTACGGAGCACTGGTACATTAATATCAACTCACCAAGATCAGCGTAGCTCTGCCTGCAGAAGGCGCGTCTACCTCCAAAACCGACGTCGTACTGCGGGAAGGTGCTGGAAGCTTCCACGGCCGACCAGGCATCGCGAGCGCGCTGGTACGTGACGAAACCGTAACGAGAACTGTAGGACACAATGAAGGATGCTTTTAATAGACAGTTATGGACGAATAGTTATAGTGTACAGTATTGATGAAGGAATGTCTTGGATTGAAGTCATTGTAGAAATTCCAAGACGTGACGCCTGCCTTGATAGAGCCCAACTGGCATATGAAAGTTTATGAAAAGTGTTGTTGCAACGCTCATTGCGTCTTCTTATTGTTGCTAGCGGCTTCTCCTGTGTGTACATCAAATATCTTTGGGTTCTCATGTCTGAAATTTCATCAAGATGAACCATCCAAACTTGTGCATTTATAATATTAATGAGTTTAGATTACACTTCATCACGTCTACATTTCCCATGTGTTAAGTCAGGACCGCATTTTTATTACCCACCCTAATAGTGGTGTAGTCTGTTGGTAGCAACTTTTTATTTAGACAAAAATATTGGCTTTTTCTATAAGTAATCCGTACTTATAGAAAAACCCAATATTTTATCTATAACTTTTAATCACACAACCCCAGAAAGTGACAACCAAAACAAAGACTTACCCATCCTCCTTGCTGTGAAGGCGGACTTCCACCACGTGCCCAAACTTGGAGAACTGGTTCCTCAGGGTGACTTTGGTGACGTCCTTCTCCAGACGACCCACGAACACTATCCGACGCTCCTCCACTGGCGTGTTGCTTTCCCTATAATGGTACAGGGTTATTTATGATGCTCAGTAAATGATTTTTTTTTTCGATCTAATCTTTATGGGAACCCATAATGACTAAAGTGTTTATAGCCGATGATTATAGTGCGATAATTTCAGTATTACTTTTTCAGGTATCTTGCAGGTCAAACTAGAGGAGTTTATGAGCTACTTAACCGGACTTTTCTGTGGATACCTTTAATGACTCTAAGGCCTACAGCCAGAGCCTTTTTTTATCGTGGAAAAATCGTTAAATAAGTCCTCCCACCCAGGGCAGAGCGGGAGGGACTTTCAGACTCGTACTGATTAAAATCCGCGGTGTCCTTCAATAGCCCTTTACGATCCGGGTCACGGTAATTCGTAAGTCCCGCGACCCCGGCAGGTTTTGGCCCTCTAAAGGGCCTCTTTGAGGCGCGAGTGGAACGAGAGCGCCGTCGACCCGGGCTTGGTTCATGGTCGGACAGCGAGTAGCCCATTACTCGCTACCCGCATGCCCGCGCCTACGCTAGGGTGGAAGGAGGACGCTGTCCTCTCCCTCACGCGTCTCGCACAGCCAGGGACTTAGAACTAAATTTACAAACTAAGTGATCACACGCTAATGATTGCAGAATTACGTCTCACACTAGCCTAAGTTTCAAAGTATAAAAACCCGTATAAAAAAAAACAACAAACTATTATTCTAGATTTCTTTCTTACTTTTACTTGGAGTAGAAGAAGTTTTGATAAAGATACAAATATTTGATCAAATCTAATAAAGATAACATAACAAGTGACATGAATTTTAAAGTTAATGTTCTTCCAAAAAGCTGTTAAAATTAAGACAAATTATGCATACTGTATGTGAACAAATATTTGTATGACCTACAAGTAGTTGTTCCGGGTCTGGCTGTTTGTGTATGTGAGTTTCAATGTTTGTAAACGCACCCACGACTCAGGAGAAATTCCTAGTGTGGGGCAACGTTTGTAAAAAAAAAAAGAAGAAATATGTCGTTAAGAGAAGCAAAATTTTGGTATAGCAATGTAAATTACTAAAAATGACCTTTCTTGCAAGCTCCAACAAAAGTCAGAGTCACTCACCTATCTTCGGAGCTGTAACTTCTATATCCCTTCTGGTTATACAGTTCATCCCGCTTGTAAGAGTTGCAGGATCCCCGCGACACTCTCGACCCCCGAGACTTCCTCGAGCTGGCTGATGATGAACTGGAGTCCGATGATGATGAAGACGAAGATGATGAGCTGTAACAGGACGGTGGTGATTAGATCTTGATCAGATGACATAGGATAGGTATGATACTTCTATCATATGATACTTAGTTTTATTTTTGGTTAAACTTGAGTTACGACATAAGTTTGCTCCATACATTTGAGTCTTTTTTTTTAGCGTGGTAAAATCATCAAATGAGTCCGCCCACCCAGGGCAGAGAGGGAGGGACTGTCAGACTCATACTGACTAAAATCCACGGCGTCCTTCAAGAGCCCTTTACGTTCCGGGGTCACGGTAATTCTAAAAAAAAGGCTTCATCTATTTTATATTTGAAAAATACGTCTATTACAGCGTAAATTATGCAATGAATATTGTTGGAATATCAAATAAAAATACATTGGGAAAGAGAACATATTACACAGTTACCGCTATGGAAATCCTATACCAAAGGAAAATCCCTTCGCAAAAATTCTAAAGGAAATCGCACAAAAAAGTAAGATACTTTTCGCCATCATTGCGAAACGAAACCATTAAAAATGAACTTTCCACCTGCTATTGTTGTACGCTTTCGAGTCACGTGTCGGCACACTGGTCGTCAGTCGACGGCACCCTTTTATTGCGTAATACATTTGCAATAGGATACACTGTTTTTTACAGCTTCACATTTTTTGTCTTGATTTCTTTTTTTAATTTGAGGCCATATTTAAACAAGGCTTGTGTTTAAACGCCAGAAAACTACATATTTTAAAACCAAAAAATCGAAAACCTGCCAGAATTGATAAAAGCTCACCAAATTGTGTATCATAAAGTATTGTTGAAATTAACCTATTTTATGTAATAATAATAAAAAAGTCGACTTAAACAGGGTCGACGAATTCTATTTGTTTGCAGGTTTTAAAGGAACCTAGCCAAACCGAACTTCGGGGTGTCCCTGAAATCTTGCTAAAACAAGTTTTAGATTTGGTTGGCATTTATCCATTTTGGTATACAAAAAGAATTATTGATGAGCATTTAAATTGCAGCCTTTAAACAATACATCAACCCTCGAGCCTTAAGAGGCCTATTGTAATGCTTGTTCACCATCTCCTCATCATCATCTTCCTGCCCCCCTATGCTACTTGTGGTCGACGCAACACGTTTTCTTCTTCCATTCACTCCTTTTAGACGTTACAGCATCATTATTTCTTTTTTCTATCATTATGATTCCTTACACAAATTGTAGTGCTCAATTATTGCAAAATGAATAACGAAAAAATATCTTTCGAGTACAATTCCGTGTTGATTAACATACCTACGCGTTGCTGATAGTGAGTGCCACATGTGGTTCTAATAATGATTAAAATAAAATAGTGACAAATCTAGCCAGGAGTTCTTGTATTTAGGACGAGACGACACGTGTTTTTTTTCATACTTGAACCTAATATACATCTTTAATTTTATTATTTACGTATTAGAAAAATAATAACACCGAGAGTAAGGGCACAACACCAAATACAAGAGGCAAGGAAACGATGCACAAACGATTACACAGAAATTACAAAAAAAGGACAGTCGTTATTTTTGCGCGTATAGTATTTGACTTTTATAGGAAAACGCTCTACGGGGATCAGGATGTGTACCGAACACGTGGTAAGCGTTTGTGCGATGTGATGTCCCTTATTCCCTGTTTAGGGGACAGATACTCGCACCTACGATACAGCGGAAGTGAGTAGGATAAGGCAACGTCTAAAAAAAATCCAGACATTCACTCTTATCTCAAAACTTCGCTTCAGCAAAAAAAGCTTACCTGGAAGACGAATCCGAGCTTTCAGAAACCGTCGGTTTCCTCAGCGGGGGGGTCATAGACTTGGCAATTTTCCTGTCATTGCCGTTCGCATGAGGACTAAGCTTCGTCTTCCTGGTAACAGGACTCTTCGAACGAGTCTCTGTGGGTCTTGATCTAGATCTGGAGCGGATTGAACGATCGCGTCTCACTGAGGGCGATCTTCTTTTGTGATACGGGGATCTGGACCTACGTTTCCTTTTGTAAGGAGAGTCAGATCGTCTGTATCTCCTGTAGCGACCACGGGACCTAGACCGACTTCGACTTCGACTTCGAGTACGCGACCGTCTTCTACGACCACGCGACAACGACCTCGATCGCCGTCTGTACTTAGAATCGTATCGGTCCTTCGATCTAGACCTCTTGTCTTTTGTTTCAGTCCGTTCTATTCTCACTTCTTTAGGTTTAGATACTCTCTCATCTAATTTCTGCTTTACTTGACGGTCGTCGCTTTTACGTGTGGGACTTTCATCGCTCGATAACGACATATCACTGTCGTTTCGCTTTCTGCTGACTGGACTGGTACGGTCTTTCGGTATTGAGGCTAATACTGGCAGTTCGGCGAATTCAGCAACCGGATCGGTCTGAACGACCATGCACGAGAAATTTGGTTTACTTCTATGCTTGCCTAAATGTAAAATGACTTTATCTTCCCCATGTTCAGCCTTAGGATCGTATTCTCTAACAATCGTCGTCTTAGCAAATCTGAAGTCGCGTTTCTCTTTTGGAGATTTAGATTTGTGCCTGTCATCGTGTCTTTCAACCTCTCCTGGCGCTTTCTTCATGACTACATCTTGTATACTAGAGAATAAAGAATTGCTCAGTTTTTTAGTCTCAACTTGTTTCCCCACACTTTTCAATGTAGCTGTTATATCCTTGTATCGTTCTTTGTCTATTTTTACGTCCACATGCTTTTTCTCGTCAACAGGACTCCTTTTATCTCTTTTCACGCTATCAAACACGTTCTGTTTCAGTACATGGTCAGACTTTTTGATTTTGAAATTAATCGTAGATTTACATTCAGCTGTCGGAGAGGTAGCTTTTGTGACTTTCTGAACAGGCTCTTCAATGTGACTGAACATATTTTCATCAGTATTGGTTCCTATACTGACGAGAATAATTTCTTCATAATCAGCTGACAACTGAGGCTTTTCCATAGGCACTGGCAATACTTCCGGTTGGCTCATTCCAACAATTTTTAACATTTCGGCATCACTAATCAACGGTTGCAATTGCAGATTCTCTATTTTAGGTATCTTACTCATAACTATATCTTCATCTCTTTTCCTTGTAGCCTCAGCCTTTTGTTTTTTTGAGTTCATCAATATTTTCCTAGAAGCCTCTTTGATTGGGTCGAATAATATTTGTTCCTGGTGCACTTTGTCGTTTGTGTTTAGTAAGCCGTTGGGTGGTGTCTGCGTCATTGGACATTTTACCACTTTGTCGAGTAAGGGATTAGGCATGTCTGGGAATATCGCCTCTGGACTCACGGTCGCAGAGCTGTTATTCGAACAGACGCCTCTTCTTAATTTATACTCTTGTAGATTGAGTTTCTTTTTTTTCTGAGGTTGTTCTACCTCCTTTTTAATAGCAACCTCAAGCATGCACTTATTCAGTTCGTCGTCAAACGGCCTCTTCTCCGTCTTAGGTTGCAACGCCTGAGGTATCTGTACATCTTGCTTATTACTAAATAGAGCTGTATAAAAATTTTCATTTTTCGGACGGGGTTCTTCCTTCACAGTAACAGTCTCTACGTTATTTACAACTTTAACTTTGCTCCTATCTAATTCTTTATTAATATGTTTTTCTTGTTTTTCTACATTGTTTGTTTTTTCACTAACACTAACACTTTTACACTTTTCTATATTTTTATCTTTCTGAGAGTCTACGTGATCACAGTTAAGTATTACCTCCGATTTATTTTTAATCGTTAATTTAATCCTACCATTAGAATTTTGACTACAATTATCACTCGCTTTAGAAGCACTTTTGATCATCACAGAATTGTTAGATTTATCTTTACAACTATCGGGCGCACTGTGGGGTGGGGAAAGTTTTTTACGACAGTTCGACTGGACAGGCGGTTTCACACTTTTCTTTTTAGCGTCTATATCGTCTGGTTTTGTCACTTTTTTGTTTTTAGGATTATTGTCAGTCTCCTCGTCACTACTGAGATGGTACACTACTTTTTTGCTTTTACACGACCTATGTCTTGAGTTCAGTATTCGGTTATTACTAGACAACACCTCCGGTTTGAGTAGACTCTGCCCGCCCTTGAGGTTGGGCAGACTGTGCCGCTTTTTCGACGAACAGTAGTCATGATCCGAGTGTACAGGACTTTGTGACCGCCTGACGGTAGTGTTAATTGGCGTCGGCATCTGTAATAACGCATTGCATTTGAATGTGTCCTTTAACCTTTATCCTGAGAAGCAAACAAGACATTAACTACTTACCAGTATTTGCCGCATTTTATTTTTATTTAGCTGCACGCCTGCGTCTTGTAGCCTCATACCGTTCGTTAGAGCATTCTTATTGAAACTCTTGATTTTTGGATCTTCAGTTTTATCTACAGGTATCACTTTTTTCTTAGTGTTTAGTTTTTCTGTAGCTTCAAACTGTTCCAGCAAAGAGTTTAAATTGTTTGCTTCGAGAACCGGTATGACAGTATCGTTGCAAGACTCTACGTCCACAAAGTCTTCCAATTCACCCTTTGAATCTGCTGTTGATTCCTTCTTTACAGCTGTTTTTTCTATGCAGAAATCTAAAACAGTGGGTATTGGGGTTGATGTTCGTTGTAATAGAGGTAAATTTACTATTGGTGGTGCAGTTTCGATGGTAGCTTCAAGTGGCCTTTCAATTTCCATATCTTGAGGACTCAAGTCATCATCTCCTGGTTCAACCTTGGTTTCAGTTTTGTTGTTGGTTATTAGGAAACTGTTTACATCTTCGTCGGTCAGAGTTCGTGGTAAGTCATCACTTTTATTAGCATTCTCCGACTTGTCCTTGTCGTTATCAAATGTAAGGTCAGAAAGATCTAAGTTCAAGTCTTCAAAGCTCATGCAAGTTTTAACGTCATCGATGTCCATGCAAAGATTTTGCATAGGCGACTGTGGAACCGAACACGACTTTTGAATGTTTCTGAATTTACTGTATCCAATGTCGTCGAGCAGATATCGTTTTATTTCTTCGATGTTGGGTAAACCTAAATCAGATGCATTTATTGAGATATCTGCGACATTCTCCGAGTTCTCCTGGTCATTATTTTCGGGTTTATCTTCAGTATCTGTTTTCTGTTCTACATCTTTTTTGACATCAGTGACAAGAAATTCTTCTACGTTAGGTATAGGAACTGGTATATGAAACTGTGTGCTCTCTTCTTCAGGTAACTTGTGTTTTACGAAAAAATCGTCTATATTTGGCACTGGTACCGTTTCTTTACCTTTATCCTTTATAAAATATTCGTCTACGTCTCTTACAACGGGGCCATAAGTGTCTAATAGATGTTTGTCGTTATTTTTTATAAAATATTCATCGACATTTGAAACTACTGGAGTGTCTAAATTAATATCCAGACCATCCTGACTTATAGTGTTCCGTTCTTCGTAATTGACTTCTCTGTAGCTACTATCGTCATCATTTATGCACTCCACCTTCACCTCTTTTTCACTGATTGCATAATCTTCTGTGTCGACATCTTCATCCGAAGAAGGTTCGATTAGGTCTAGATCAGGGTTCACCGTGTATACAGTGATGACATCGTAATCATGGCCTTCTACTAAGGAAGTATCTTCTATACTGTTAGACCCGTTAATATGTATGTTATATTGTGAATTTACAACATCAACATCATCATCGACATCGATAGTTTCGTCGTCATCAACAACATCAACGTTAACCTCATGTATTTCTATAGCTTCTTCGAGTTCCTCGCCGCTGTCGTCTGCATTCTCTTGCACGCCATTTTCTCGCATACTTTCTTCTAGACCCGAGCTTTCGTCGTCGGAACTAGAGTCTTGACTCGATTGTGTTGTATTCAACTGAAATGAAATAACAAAGTTTATGCTTGATTGAAACTTGGAAACCACAAATTTACTGTAAGCATAAACCTTTATAATACTAATAGAAAATATACTCACAGTCTGGTTCTGGCACCAATCACCATTGCCGCTGTCCACTGAATGCCTTGTCTGGGGCACGTTAATCGGGGGGTATTCGGGACTGTTCTGGTTGCAGCTGCTCTCAGAAGACAAGGAGTCACTCTTCATACGGAGGATCTTGTGGCCGATGGGACGGAAACGTGCCTGATGATACGTATTTAGGATGTGCGACTCCATGTCTGGGAAAAATGGAGATAGAAATTATTATTTTTTAAGGAATATAAAATCAATAAACACAGAAGGCTACAGAACAGAAAATAATACTCATATTTATAAGTACGCAATACTACACATTATGTGCTAAATGACCAAACAGTTTTATAACATGATATTGTGGATTGACACTGGCCGAGGTTATTGTATAAACCACAAATATAGTTCAGTAATAAAATAGATAAGGTAACCTGCTGTTGGCCGGAAGCTTCTCGACTAAAACATGGGAAAAAACGGCAAAAATTAATTCCGTATTCCAGCCATCAAAATTCTACTTTAACATTATCATCATGAGTTTAAAATATGTGACGCATTGGGATCAACCGTGTGCGTAAACCAAATGTATTTTGCTTTTGTAAGTTGGAATGATGTTAGGGATAGAATTGGACCACTTTAAGAAATGGCGGGCCCCTGTAACATCAACAATTGTTGCCAGGGCCTTATAGGTGAAAAGTTTTCTTTTTTTATCGCTAAGCATGTTATAATAGCCATGTGGATCACAGCTCCATTCTATTATGTTAAACACATGTACTGATATCTAAGCTCTGAACTAAGGAGATTCTTCGTAACAACCCCATTTAACCAAACCAAATGTCGACGATGCAGACTGCGTTTAAAAATGCGGTTTTAGAGTCACGCTTATGCTACGTATAAATACGTCATGCCTAGCCTACGCTGGACCAATGCCAGTAGTGAAGGCACTTTACATTGTGCAGAAAATAATAGACAAGCAAGATAACTAATGCGCTCACTGAAGACTGAGAGACTCATTCAATATTGATCAGCCAGAAATTGAGGCCATCATCAGACACCTTAAAGGTTTAATGAGAAAGACAATAGACATGTTAGGTGTCAGGATCCGAATACATCTCCTACACCAATTTATTTGTGTTTTACAATCACGGACTATCCAAAAGCCTAGAACAAGCCCTCAGATTGCCGATAAGAATTTCTGGTAAATCCATATCCTACTTCGACGAAATTCCAACTACTTATAATGACGCAACATCTGTAACATTTGTTTTGGTGAATCTAATCTGTTAATTACAAGTTGAAAGTAGGTATTTAGTTGAATCATTGTTATCCCCTGAAGATAAGCAAATGAGATAGTAATTATTTATCAACAGAATACGACAGTTTTGTCCGATAAAAAGATGTGTTAATTTAGGTCATAAACACACAGAAGCCATTTTGGCCAGCCATTTCGTGACAGAGTAATTTTCGAACATAACTTTAGGTTTATGTCAAAAAATATGTTACCTCAATTTTGTGATGAAACATGACCAAATACAGATGACGCCATTCTTTAGGGCATTATTACTTAAATTGGTCTGGGCAGGACATGTCTATGAAATGTAGGACACGTCTGAAAAATCTAGGCCTTCATAGCACAAAGCTAGTGTCCCGGGAGGCCGGCACAGAATGACGGGGTCGCAAGCTCGTGACAGACAAATTAAACCAGGTTATTTAAAGACTGATTATACAATAAACGTCAAATAGAAGGTAATTTGAAAATACAGAAAGGCTTTAGTACAAAGGTTGAAAAAGACTTTCAAAAAACAGGATAAGACACATTTAACGATTGGGATGACTGATGCGTGACCACCTGTTTGTGTCCTCAACGAAATACAACTTAAAATGCATAACTTAGCACCTTGGTTTCATAATTACAACATAGAAGGGAGAAAATCACGAGGCGTTGGAACTTGGAACACGCGCCCTGCTCGAGATCAAGGGAAAGTTTGCTCTAGGGCTAAATACGAGAAATAGGGAGTTGTACGACGCTCGTGACACGTTGCGTAAGATAAACATTGAAATGACGATAGTACTGCAAATATCAGGAGTCAAAGTTACTCGGTCAGTAATACGAAAATATAGATTACACCGCTTATCTAGCTCAGTTCAGTTTGTGATGGTTTTCAGAAAGATCAGGTACATAGGAACCGACTTGTACTGTATGATCTAATGTAAGAACGCGGACGAAGACAAAAGATTATAAGAATTGTAGCAGAAGGTTTTATGTAAGATTTATAACTACTGTGAGACAGAATATTTCAAGATCGATACGTGAAATATTACCATTGGACCACGAACTATGAGCTGAAGCCCACTGTTGGAACAACGACTGCAGACAAAATAAATGAAACAAGTTGCTTAGAGCACGCTACGAATCGTCGCGTCGATAGCCATTCACCATCAAGTTTACCAAACGTCGCTTTAAGCGCCTTACAAACTTGCCGGTAGACTGGAAGATGTATGGCTGGCATAAGATCGATTTCGAGACGCAAGCCAGTTTATCATGGCAACACTAAATGTCCTCATAAATTAACAAACGATATAAATTATTGAACAAATATGTTTCGTGTATGTTACGCAAACACACGAGGTATCCTGTCACGGGTTGATAAACTTTTCAAGATCAATTTCAGAGGTGTAAAGTGATAAAATGCATTACTTGTACGTATTTGCCTGATGCGAAACAATCATCATCATCATACCTGCCCGGGATCACCAACCGCTGGATATAGGCCTTCCTCTTTTTATGCCATATCTCTCGGTTCTGGGCGTCTTGTATCGTAATGCGTAACAATACGATGCTTTAATAATGGAGGTGCTATGAGGAACAGAGATCTGATATTCCCGTTGATAATGGATGATCTTTCAATCAGACCGGGTGTAGCGGAGTAATGTCTGGTGATCTGGTGAATTTTCTACACGAGATTTGTCGGGTTCATTTATGTTCTCAATTGGCTATTTGACAGTAGCTATAAATTACAAATATAATTAGTCCGTCATTTAGAGTTTAAAAAAAATAACGGACAAGTATTTTTTCTTTAGTAAAATCAATGAATATTCACCAAAACAATAACACATCAAAACTCGAGAGACATCACGGGATTCTGACGTCACGAGCCCCCAGCTCGTGACGTCAGAATTCAATAAAAATTGTACTAAATTGTGACGTATTGTCAATTTTGAAAGCGTCGTATCTCCGTCAATTTTGGTTTACGAAACAAAAGAAAAAATACGGGTCGAATATTTTTTGATAATCTAAGTGACGGACTTATTAGAATTCAGTCAAATAGCCAATTCGCGGAGGACTCTAATATCAAAATTCACGATGCAGGATTTCGATTGTAGTTCTTAATTTACTTCATAGATTTCGCCAGTTTATTTTATGTTGACGACTTTGTGATATCCGCTACTATTATATTTGCAGTGTCATTGTTCTGGGTTTTTGTGGCAAAGCTTTGGGGGAGATATTGTGTTCACAGTTGCGCTACCTGCCGTTATCATTTAGAGAAAGAATGAACAATTTCTGAATTAAACGAAGAGAGATTCACAGCTTTTCGCAAGACTACTGAACATCTCAAAGAGTGTCAGCATAGTGACGGGGTCTGTAGAGGGCCAAAAATACCGGGGTCGCGGGACGAAGGGATTACCGTGACCCCGGTACGTAAAGGGCTTTTGAAGGACACCGTGGATTTTAGTCAGTACAAGTCTGACAGTCCCTCCCGCCCTGCCCTGGGTGGGAGGACTCATTTGATGATTTTACCACGATAAAAAAAAAAGACTGCTGAACATTGCAAGGCAGCAGTTTAGTTGTTGTAATTGTAAAGCTACAACTGAAATGATGCCTACGATTCTTGCATGGACATTGTCGATAGGTTAAGGTCCCGATTATCGAGAATATCTGACGCATACGCATCTTCAACCTCCTACTTCCACTCACACAGATACGTGAGCCTGTTATATTTTTATTTTTTTATTTGAAATTTTGCAATAGTACTGGATCATAGACAAAGCGAAAATAAAGTGTATTTATACAGGTGTTTTATTCGATACAAATGATACTGAAGTCGATACTGTGTCATTTGTTTGTATGTGTAAAATTACTGCCTTTTAAAGGACTTGGAAACATGTTTTATTGTATGAATGCTTTGGAACGGCTTATTACAGATGTTAGTTGCTATTAGTTTCATTT
Source organism: Agrotis puta (assembly GCA_943136025.2). NCBI lineage: Eukaryota > Metazoa > Arthropoda > Insecta > Lepidoptera > Noctuidae > Agrotis > Agrotis puta. The sequence continues at coordinate 2,787,474 of OW964190.2, read as the reverse complement.
TCGAAGTGACAAATTATCTTGTTTTAAGAAAATCACGAATAAGATTTATAAAATATCGCGTTTACTGTGGGCTCCATCAATTGGGTAATTTTTTTATCATGGTAAAATCATCAAATGAGTCATCCCACCCAGGGCAGAGCGGGAGGGACTGTCAGACTTGACTGACTAAAATCCACGGTGTCTTTCAATAGCCCTTTAAGTCTTTATGTTACGGTAATTTGTGAGTCCCGCGACCCCGGCAGGATTTGGTCCTCTACATCATTTGGGTACGTGCAAGTGGCTGCTAACAAGTAGGGTAAAAGTGTATCGTGCCACGTGACTGTACACGAAATCGTTTAGCAGTTTCCGCGAATATCAAGACAAGTATAAAAAAAACCGGTCACAAACATTATGTTATTCAAAAATCTATTTGTATATTAAGTACCTACGTCATATTTTAATACTCCCATTTTAAGTAAAAATCTAGTTTATAACTCTGCATGGATAATTATGTATCAAAATTTTATAATTACGGCACGACGACACAGTTGGCGCAGTGGCTGAGCGATTGGACTGCTACGCTACATGTCGCGGGTTCGATTCCGGCACGGAGCAAATATTTGTATTACAAGTAGTTGTTCTGGGTCTGGGCGTTTGTGTATGTGAATTTATATGTTAGTAAACGCACCCACGATACCGGAGAAATTCCTAGTGTGGGGCAACGTTTTTTTAAAGAAAAAATAATTAAATTAAATAACTTGGAACCTTAGCTCTCAGCATAACATATTTTTGAGATCACCACCATTGTTTTAGTACTGCAAAAACGGTTACTTTAGAAACCCTATGCCTCGTCCGGATTCCGGAAATTTAAAAAACAAAGTGTATGATAAATTCATGTAAAACATATTCAACAACACGTTATTATTACGTTTATATTGCCTACTACATACTACAGCTTGATGTTATCAAAAATGAAGACACAGTAAAAATGTTTCTATTAATTATTTCGTTAAAATGTTGGTGACTTTTGTTGCAAAACCTTTTTGTTTATCTGTCAACAAAAGGCTCCGACTTTTTCTTTGAAGTGCCGAAATTTCTATGCAATATACCTGAAGCTGTAAACTGCCGGCTTGCTTTATTGTTATTTGTTATGGCTAGAACACGTGTGCAATGCTCATAGATTGCATTGTTTTTAGAAAAGAGCTTGGAAGAATTCTGTATTAAGCCTTGGTGCTCCAAAAAGCAGTGCATCACATGAGTCCTACCACCCAGGGCAGAGCGGGAGGGACTGTCAGACTCGTACTGACTAAAATCCACGGTGTCCTTCAATAGCCCTTTACGTACCGGGGTCACGGTAATTCGTGAGTCCCGCGACCGAAGTGTGACTTGCAGTCCAAGCGTAATAAAAATAATGAATTACCTATAATACAGATTAAATACTGTGACTGTGTGTGATTAATTTCTAAATACTGTGACGTCTACTCGTCACATGGGTAAGTAAATAAAACGCTTGTCTTATTTGTTTTTGGAAGTGCGCACGCCCGCTCAAGGCGACAGTAGCGCGATAACTGAATCGCATTCCCTTTCATCCTTCGTCATCTACCGACAATATTTTATTTTATAGTAATAGGTCAAACATACAATCAAGTATTGTATTAGGAACATTGGACAAAAGTTTCTAAGGTAAACAAAATCAACATCTGGAGAACATGAAGCTTTAGATGATTTTTTGTCCAAATACTAAACTTTTTTATAAATATTGTAGCAGCTATCGATTCAGATACATGCTACAGGTTCAGACTATCGGGATAAAAAATATCCCTGTGGTATTCCAGATAAAAAAAAAAATCATCTTTAAAAAAAATAGAATTTTTCGTATTTACAAAAAAAACTACTAAGATAAGTAACACTTGAAAGTACCTGCGCTTGTGTCTATTTTCCAGGAGCCATGTTCACTCATTACTGTACTAACACTAATTATCACTAGCATTTAAGAAGTCGTCGAAGTAGACAAATACACAGCACACATAACAAATACACTCGCATTGTAAAAACGTCATTCTTGCGCGGAAACCGAACGGACACGACGTCACCGTGACCCGCTCGTGATATGACTGACAACAAGCAAGCGGTCGCTGCGTCATCCAGCACAACACATGGCCGGTGCCCCCCACCCTCCTCAACCCCGCCGCCTGCGCCAGCTACCTCGCCCGCACGCGCTCATTGTTATTACCTCGGAATGAAATTGTATTCATATTTTGGTAATTTTTTAAACGACTTCAAAAAAAAGGAGGTTATCGATTCGACTCGTATGAGGGTAATATTTCCAGAACTACCCATCTTTCGTATATGTATATGCTAGTCTATATCAGCGTCTGAACAAATGTGCCAAATTTCAAGTGTATGTATGTTTTTATGTTTGTGTCGCATATCTCCGGAACTACAAGTCCGAGTTATTTTTTTATTGTACTAGGTATTGTTCAACTTAGGGAATACTGCAAGTTTCATCAAAATCGGTTCTGTAGTTTTTGAGATAGGGAATTTTTTGCTTACTTGGTTTGAAGGTTTTCAAAGTCGATCGTATGTTTGTCCGCGATTATCTCGCGTTTGGCTGAACCAATTTTGATGCGGTTTCCATAAAAGTGTTCGTTACATTCTGGAGAAAGTTTTAGTATATAACAATAATGGATATCTCGTGATGTTGCCCGCATATTGATTGTTGTCTATATTGATGATATTATCATATTATTAATATTATCACGACGCCCGCAGTGGTAAACGTCCACGGCGTCGGACGTCGCAAGACGATCTCCGGCCACCGTAGGCGCGGGCATGCGGGCAGCGAGTAATGGGCGACTCGCTGTCCGACCATGGACCATGCCCGGGTCGACGGCGCGTTGTGTTCCACGCGCGCCTCAAAGAGTGTCAGCATAGTGACGGGGCCTGTAGAGGGCCAAAGCCTGCCGGGATCGCGGGACCTAGGGATTACCGTGACCCCGGTACGTAAAGGGCTATTGAAGGACACCGTGGATTTTAGTCAGTACAAGTCTGACAGTCCCTCCCGCTCTGCCCTGGGTGGGAGGACTCATTTGATGATTTTACCACGATAAAAAAAAAAAAAAAAAAACGACGCAATCTCGTTACATTTAATTAATATGTAAAATAGGTAATTAATTATAAGGGTGGATTGGTAATTAGGTGCATTTATCTTGTAATAGTTTATTTAATTAACGAATGAATCCATAGAAAACCAACTCGTTAAGATATGAGTTTTTTTTACCAAATAATATTTTAAATGGATTAAATTGTTCATGAGCTATGAGGGCAATACAGTTTAACGTCCTGAACAACGTTATTTTTACTCAATAAGTAAGTTTAAGTAAGTTCTGTTCCAACAAAACAACCCGTTTTGAACCCCACGTTATCAGAAGAAAATTGTTAAAAATAAGATCTAGTATTATTCATTCAATTTTAAAGGAATACACCCAATCTATACATATAATTATATGTATATAACAGGCCTGTTGGTCTAGTGGTTAGTGACCCTGACTGCTATACCGGAGGTTGTGGGTTCGATTCCCACCCAGGACAAATGTTTGTGTGATGAGCACGATGATTTGTTCTGTGTCTGGGTGTAATTTATCTATAATATGTATGTATTTAGAAATATATAAGTATGTTTATCAGTCATCTAGTACCCATAACACAAGCTCTGCTTAGCTTGGGACTAGATGGCGTTGTGTGATAGTTGTGGAATATTTATTTATTATTTATAATAAATCTGTAGAAGGGTCAATTCTGTACATTGAAAATATTGAAAAAATAAACAGCGGGGGGTGTTGCTGGATCGATACCAAACCCAAATATATGATTAAAAAAAATTTTGTCTGTCTGTCTGTCTGTCTGTTTGTGCAGGCATCACGTGAAAACTAACGGTTCGATTTCGATGAAACTTGGTATAATTATTCCTTATTATCCTGGGCATAACATAGGATACTTTTTATCCTGGAAAAATACGTAGAAAAAAAATCTTATTTTTCAGTTTTATTCATAGACGTTGTTCTGTAGAACCGCGAACACACGTTGCATTACCCGCAGTGGATTCAGCGCCGTAATATTTATAAGATGTCATTGTCAGAGTTACTCAAAATGGGGAAATAAACCATCCACGCCAAGACCGACATCCGCGCGGACGCAGTCGCGGGCGGAAGCTAGTTTGTGATAATCCTATAAGCTATTATTTGTTGACCCTAAGCAAGAAAAAATTCGTTATGTTTTTGTGCATTATGAATTTTTAAAATATTACCTTTATCTATAAAACATTGCACTGTTCTAATTCTTACAAGCCAGTACTGTTTTTTTTAAACAAAAGAAACGAGTTCCTTTTTTAAGGATTACACAGGTACGGCTTAACAACTTTTATTAGGGTTTCTTGGAATTTTATCGTGAGATACTAAATTTTTGAAGAGGTTTCAAAACTGTCATCAGTGAGGAATTGAAGGTTTTGTTATGATAAATTACTTTTAACATGCAGTAATTATCAAGGTCACGGTAAATCATAAGTCCCGCGACCCCGACAGGCTTTGGCCCTCTTTGAGGCGCGTATGGAACACAATGCGCCGTCGACCCGGGCAATGGTAATGATTCACAAAACAAAATGATTCTTTTATGGCTACAACTGATAAGAATATGCTTTTTAGCGCATACTCTTTGCATAAGCCTCGCACTCTCGTAAAAAGTATCCCTTTCTTGCGCCGCTATTATTCAGTTTCAGGTAGGCAGTTGACAAAATACGATTTGCACCGACTCATTTTATCGCTACATTTGTTTATAGAAAAGAACAGAGTATAGAGTATATTCGAAAGACTCTCCCGCAGAATAAACCGCTAAACATAGAAACATGCATTATGGACAGTAATTGCACTTTATAACTCCGTTATAAAGGAATTTATCTACTATCATGCTATTAATCCTCTATAAAAGAACCTATAACAATTAGCTTATTGCCAACATTAAAACACTCAATGATATAATGATCATTATATCATCCAAACGCGTGTTATAATGAATTTCAAAAAAAGAACATTCTCATGCAATGACATTTTCGCCACCAGATCGCTAAAATTTTGAAAAAAGAACAACTCGTCTTATCGTGTTATATCCCGCCATTTTTTCACTCGAATATGGTATGTTATGAGAATCTTTTATAGAGGATTCACAGCATGATTGTAGATAAAGTCTTGTATGCAACCGTTATAATTAGGTATTAAAACACTCATGTGATACTATTATCACACTCGGCTACGCCTCGTGTGATAAACCCACATTCGTGTTTTAATACCCCTGATTATACAACAGTTGCATAAATAACTATTACGAATATCAGCCTTCAAGATAAACTAGTAAATTGGCATAAGTAATCAAATTATCAAGTAGAAATCAATGGGTGTGTGTCAACAAGTTTTCAAAAATTACCCCCTACCGGGTTGAAAATCGGAAAAACAGTTTATAAAATACGGCTTATTCGTTCCGATTAGAAACTTGGAAGTTAGCACAAATACTCATTTAAAATATTTGTTTGTGATTAATTTTTTAAAACAGTTGAGAGGTGACGAGAATATATTAAACCTTGTTAGGAAAACATAAAATCAAATGACGCTTATGTGGAATGGGAACCACCCGGGCATCTGCGTAATTAAGGTTACTTCATAATTAATTAATAGCAGTTAAAAAAAGAGAACTATTTTTGAGATTCAAAAGGAGGATATTTTGTTTACATGAAAAGCACTTATTTATCATAGACTGTACGTAACATTTCAGTAAATAAGCAAGTAAAGAATAGTTATGTGACTCCAATGTCTCTGTATTTTTATAATAAATAATACCACCTCGTCATGTTAAGAAGTTGTTTCTATTATTAAATAGATATAATTAGTGCCGATATAATTAGTTATGATTTCGCAGATTTTCTAAAATTTCTGAATTTATATTAAGACAAAAAATTAGAAGACTCTTCTATATTTCTAAGGTTTGCTTCACACAGCGCGTGGTAAGCGTTACAGCGCACCAACCGCGCTTTTTCGTATGAAATATCAGAACCCCCCTTATTTCACAAATATTACATGTTTGTAAACGCACTCACGACACAGGAGAAATTCCTAGTGGGGGTTAACATTGCTTTAACCCAAATCTATAAGAACGGCAAAAAAAACATGTTTGTTGTACGGGAGCCCTCTTAAATATTTCTTTTATTATATTATTTTTTATAAGCAATACGCTTGCTTCTCGAATCGTAAAGATCACTATCAAACATCACCGTCAGATGTTAACAAGGTATAGAAAGAGAGGTGTTCTGAATCGGAAGATCGCAGGTTCCAATCCTGTCTACACTCGAATTATTCTTTCCACAGAAATCTTTATTTGTTTTTTTTTTACTTATTATAATATACATTTTTTAAATTATAAAAACAAAACAAAAAAAGACATTTAATAATATAAATAATAGTGGCCCACCGGTATCGGGAACAGGATCCAAGGTACCAGCGGTCAGAGCTCCAAAGAAAGGAACCTCCTAACAATGCGCGCCGTGTCCAGAGGAACTGCTTTCTAAATCAGGCCCTTGATCCATAAAGCAGTTATTATTTTTAGTATTTGTTATTATAGCGGCAACAGAAATATATCATCTGCGAAAATTTCAACTGTCTATCAGGGTTCACAAGATATAGCCTGGTAACAGACGGACAGCCAGCAGAGTATAATTCAAGTATGTACCTGACTATTTTGTGACTGATACAATGATTTTTAAATAAATACCGAAAATCAACGTACACTCATCTGTATCTATCAATACTCATAAACTTTCGCATTTATAATATTAGTGGTAAGCTAGGAATTAAGATGAATTCTTCAAAAGCAGTTCACCACAAGATGATTCATAATATTATGTGAGGTTGTGCAATGGAACCTCATTCACTCGAAATAGGTGACTTATAACTGGCCGAAAACAATCGACATTTGACACAACACAGCTGATTTCAATGTCAAACTGTCATTAAAAATCAACAAAAAATATATAGGCAAATTTGAAAAAAAAAACAATAAAACCAAGTACATTTTTACTTTTAGATAATATTCTGTAATTTTAATAATACAAGGTATGGTATTTGATTCTAATCATACAATAATGATTTACTTAGTAAGGAACCTTGAAACTCACACTTTCAGTTCTTTGAATAAATATATGTACTTATATCTAATTAAGTTAATTTACTGATAATTTTTGAGTATACCATTACTCATATACTTACAACAACTAACAACCCTTTCTCTTGAGTAGACAGAAAGTGTGGGTGAATGACTTTGAAGAAATGTATAAAGTGAATCATTTAGGAATATTGCTTATAGTGGCAGTTTTAAACCCACAGTTTGTTTATTTGTTTTGGGCTAAGAACTAGATGAAATAACAGTCAGAGATTTACAAATATGAAAAGGAACTAATTAATTAATTCCATGGATTTCAATATTAAGCAATAAAAACTAATTAAGATCAATAACAAATGTTGAATCTCTATTGAGCAGCCTTGAAACTTTTTACCTTTGAACTATTTTGTAATTTTTCAATGAGTTTTCTTTAGTACACTTTTTTGTTATAAAACAAAAACAAGAATTGAAATAGATGTGACCCATTTAATTTAGTGTTTTTAGTTTTTGCCTGTGATTTGGCTTGGCAGTACCGAGATTGCATTTTTACCCTTCAAGTTTTACGAAAAAGAAGTACGTTGGCCTAGTGTCCAGGGGCCCATCTGTCTCTATACTAAAATTAATAAAACGGTTTAGGAATCAAAAGCGTAACAAACAAGTGAGGATTTAGTCAAGTCTTTCAATCAATCTTCCAGATGCTTTTCGCCTGTAATTCAGTTCCAAAGACAGAGAGCTCTAGAGGACTCAATTAATACCAAGCAACATTATGAAGCACCATTTTAATACCAAGCAACTCATCTATACTTAATCTATATCTATACTATCTATACTATACTATTATACTATATACTATATACTATAATACTATAATACTATAATAATATTATAAAGAGGAAAACTTTGTATTTTTGTATGTTTGTATTGAATAGGCTCAAAAACTACTGGACCGATTTCAAAATTTCTTTTACCATTACTTAGAAGGATTCTTCCGAATCCGTATAGGCTATATTTTATCCCGGAAAATAGATAGGATTTTTCGTGGTAGTGAAAATTGTGGAGTAAGGCGTTGAAAAAACTGCCGTACGTTAACGATTCTCGCGAACGCTGCCTAAATGGTTAGAGATGTATGGTTGACTTCTATAGAAAAGTTGTAGAACTCAATAATGCCTACAAAAAAGTCCGCGATAGTATAAACCAAACATTTATATTTTAGCCATTATAACCACTTTTCCATAGAATAAAAGTAATTACAATTATTAGCCTATGTTTATTGACCATATTATCGTCAAATACTAATCCTTATCCAAATAAACTATTTACTGAGCAAGATTGTTTCAATAGCTATAAATTACTTTTTATTTAATTCCAATCGGACAATCCATTCAAAAGATATTACGAATTTAAAATTGTAATTGGTATTAAAATGAATGATGGTGTCGCACTCTGTTCGAGAGCAATAGTGGCACCGAGAAACGATGCAGTAAATGAAATTAACAAAATGATTATTGAAAAAGTACCCGGTGATTTGATTTGTATCGTTTGCCTTTACAATAAATAAATCCTAGGGTCAAACTTTTTCAATGGTAGGCATCGATCTCAGAAAAGAGTGCTTTTCTCATGGCCAATTATATGTTGCACTTTCTCGAGTAGGATCTCCTGAAAACCAATATGTTTTAATGCCATCTACAAATACTACTGCGAACATAGTGTATAGTGAAGCATTAAGGTAAAGCCAAAAAAAAAAATACAAAAAAAAAAAAGAACAAAAATAAAAGAGTTAAGCAGGTACGAAACAAAGAAATGTAACACGAATAAAAAACCTATAAAAACATACATACAAAACAAAATGTTTTTTTCAGAGAGCTTAAAAAATAAATAATGTCCACCCGTGCGAAGCCGGGGCGGGTCGCTAGTAATATTATAAAGAGGAAACCTTTGTATTTTTGTATTGAATAGGCTCAAAAACTACTGGACCGATTTCAAAATTTCTTTTACCATTACTTAGAGGGATTCTTCCGAATCCGTATAGGCTATATTTTATCCTGGGAAATAGATATATCTAATAACATAGCTTAAGCACCCAGTCTGCTGAGCAAAGGCTTTTTTTGCTTTGAGGGAGACACCGATATTCAATTACTAGGATAGCATGAGTTTACAGGATATAAAAGAAAAGTGTTAAATGTAGACAATTGTTGTATAGAAAGAATTTTTTGATGACAATTGTTGTATAGAAAGAATATTTTTATTCTGAAAGCTGTAGTTACCATTGAGTGGTTTGCGTTGGGGGAGGTTGCAATACTTCAGGACTAGGGAACCATAGGTTTAAAGAGTTTTACCACATACCTAAGCTACTACTACGCTTGAATTTTATTAAAATCTTTGATTTTACTGTTGTTCCTCTAGCCTACCTTTTGCTATTTTTTATTATTATTTATTATTTATTATGAGCCTACGTTGTCCCACTGCAGGGCAAAGGCCTCCCTTCCCTCCTTCCATTGCTATTTTTTATATTTTTTAAATGTTTTTTTCTTTTTTTGTGTTTGTTACTACTACTTACTAATTATGAATGAAGAAACTAATGAATAAAGGACATTTTATAAACATTTTGAGCTATGAAGTAAATTTAACCTTTAAGGGGGTGAAAAGGGGGAATCAAGAAAGTACGTAACCCACGCGGACGAAGTCGCGGGCAAAGTGCTAGTTAAAGATAACTTGATTAAAGCGCAGTTTAGCAGGATTTTCAACACTTAGTACCGAGAACTGAAAATCAAGCAGTACAATAATGTTTCTAAATTCAATTAGCATTATTACTATTTATTATCCATCAGAGAAAGCCCTAAAATGTATTTATTAAAATGAAATACAATAGGTAATTTTCCTAAGTAGGCAGTACGCACATTAATTGCAAGAAATAACCAATATTACAAAATAATTACGCTATCAAAAATTAATAGGAAGTGTTAAGGTAAACAATATTGCAGGAAAATGCAAATTACTCATAAAATAAAACTCTATTTGCATTCCACATTTAAATGTCTCAAATGTCTGTCCTTCTGATGAATCATAAGAATAAATTAAACCGTTGTATGTTCCTTTGTTTTCGTTCAAACTTTAGATCTTATCGGGAACTTCTAGATATGTTTGATAAAAAAATTCTCATGTCAAGTCAATGAACTTATCAAAGTTAATAATGAACCGTTTGTTTATTATATTAATTAAAGAGTTGGATTGAGGAATTAGTGGTTACTTATTTAGATTTAGAACAAATTATTTCTGATATATGCAATGCCATGCAATCTAATAACTCAATTTTAGCAAAATGTAGAGGAAGGCCTGAGTTACTGCCACTGCTAATCAATTATGGGGTCTAAAAATGCCACTTTAGCAGAATTTTAATGGAAATTATTGTGATTAAGTTGATAAAATGGAATATTCCACATTATTGCACAAACACCAGAATTAATCAATTATTATAACTATCATATCATGATTCTGCCATAGATTCATACACCAACATTTTTGCAATTTGGCATTCAGTTAGTGATTATGAGAAATGAGATGCATCCACAATAATCCTCGAACAGACGGGACAGTAATTTCTCAAAGAATGTTAAACTAAAGGTCACTTATGTAATATCATTATCACACCTATAATCTACTAAAGTATCACCAGAAGTGTACGTATACAACAATACGGTACAGGTTTTATGTAAAAATTCTTAGTGTTGTGTATCTTTCACATTTTATGGAAAGTAAAAGGATATAGAAAAATACAAACAATGTTGTGGTAAATATTTCGAGATTTTTTTTATAAATGTGGTAGGTATATTGTCATAGGAATCTATAGATTTGGATTTCACTCTTCAGCTTCATTGTAGGACTGAAAGCTATATAGAAAATATTGTTGGAAAAAAGCTGAACTGATGATTTATTATGAGAACAAGGATACCCACTGACCAGATTTTCTCCTTCTAGTTTGTAACAATATTGAATGTGCCTTCATTCTTTGTACCAAAATTGGTCCAATGATTAGGCATAAAATCCAACCTTTTGCATTTATTCGTTTTAGTATGTTATATGTTAAACAAATGAGTGATTATCTTCCATTTTCTATTACATCTATACATTACAAAAAGTAATATTTTTTTTTAAAGTACTGTAATAATTCAATAACTGTTCAGAAGTCAATAAAACACACATTTTTTAAGTTAACATGTGCTACCTAACCTAACTAGTAAAAAATAGTTTTAAATTTGATAAGGATTTAGTTTTGAGGATGTCAGACCTTCATAGTTTGTTTTAAATTCTTGCTTTTACATTATTATTCTGAAGTGAATTAGTTCTGCAATTCAATTAGTTTAGTTTACTTCCTTCCTATTAATTTTAATCTAAAAAAAGGCCTTTATTTCATTGTTCTTGTAATTAAAGGTAAAAGTTTATTCAGTAGTAAGGTTTTTAAGGTTCAAATAAATATGAGGATGCAATAATTATTTAAATAAATAAACCTATTTAAATTACATTAGAAACAACACTTGACCAGACCCTAAGGTCAAATGGCTATTTTGAACAACATGGCATTTCAATGTTATCTATTTTAAATTAAATAGTTTACCTTAAAGCTCTGGTAGTAAACAAACATCACAACATGATTTTGCACATCTTCACTAATGTTTACATATCTTTAAAACATATATTGGGGAAATTTGTTTTTGCAGTCACTTGCAGACACTTTTGTAACATTTATCTCAAATCTGACGCCAAAAGTCTCCATGCCAACTGCTGTCACCGATAATGACCAAAATAATCTCGAGTCAAGCCATGTGTGAAACCGAAATAATTTCACGTGACCGTGCATCAATTTCTGCTCTAAATGTACTCAACAGCTTCAACTTCAAATGCCCGTAATAACACACGCACCGACCAGATAACGGTTAATCCATCGTATCGCTTTACTTGCAAAAAACTGCACTAAATACAACACTTTTTTAGGTTAGGTTCACGGAAACAGATTTTTACATTTTTAACCGCATTTAAACGCGCAAAACACAATAATTATGCATTTTTTAGCCTTTTTGATTAAATACTACAAGTTTATAACCAAAATTGGAGGAATAAACAATGATTATGAGAGATGAATCGCCCGCGCGAACCTAACCTTGATCACGGCACCCTGATAGATTTCTAGTTCAAGGTCCTATGAAAGAACTGAAAAGTCACATGAAGGCGTTACACAAACAAAACTGAAATATCATTGCGACCCGCACAGAAATCTATTTTAAGACAAACAACAGATGAAAAAAGCACTAACCTTTACAACCTCAGGTGACGGCTTTATCCATGTAATTTTTGTTACGGTATTCCAACACTTTTTACACAATATACACAGCACACAAAGCACAAACGTATGGTTTTAACACTTTTAAGATGCACTACGTATAATTAAAAAAGGTTTTTCGTAAAAAAATTAGCACTTTTCACGAAACATCACATGTTACGAACTTCACGACAGCAGAACTGTGTGTTGCCATAGTTTTTCTCACCACTTGTCATTGTAGAGGTTGGCCTACAAGCAAGTTACATTTCGTCAGCTGAAATTATAATCGATTAGAAATTTGCATTGATATCGAATTACATTTGCAATTCGATTATTTACAAGCTGAGTATATAAAGTACAGCAAACTATCGTTTTCAACGATTTTATCATGGATGTCGTCAATGTAGTAAAATCATTAATGCAATGAAGAATGCAGTCCAACAAATATTTTGAATAATGGATTTCTAAATGATTTCTTTATAAGGCACTACCCTCGTTATTTTAAGTCGTCTTGAAAGTCCTGAAAAAAAATATTAAAGAAGAATATTCATGTGGAGCGTTTAAACAATCTAGTTTGAGACCTACACAAGATTAATTATTTTTTCTTGAAAATGTGTTTTGAAAGGATTATATTTTTATTTTAAGATGTCTCAGAGCACTATTAGCAAAAATTCAAGTGATGGCAAGACTTCAGAAAACAAGTCCTTGGATGTTATCAAAGAAGAACTAAATATTCCTCTACCATCTTCAAAATCTACCGAAGAACAATTCAAAAGTGAATTAATGAAATGCATTTGTAAAAAAACAGAAAATGAGGTAAATATTAATAGTAACAAACTTAAGTACTTATTTGCATTATTAGATCTGATCTTTTTCAGAAGAATTGTGCATAATTATATTTTAGTCATCTAAACCTTTAATTTAAAAAACTTAGATACCTGGACATGACTTGCATTTTAAATTAGGAAGTGTTCTTACTCAGGTTGCCCGAACTAAGGAAAACTTTAATAGATGGAACTTTATTGATTTTTAATTGGTCGTCTATCTAGATGTAGAGTATAATTAATATAAACTTATTTCGAAAACAATGGAATACGTAATACCCACCTAATATTGTGTCCTCGTGTCTTTTTGTACGTTAATATTATATCAAAATCACTTGTTGATGAAGTCTAGTAAAGACGCTAAAATCAAGCATTGCGAATGTAAGCTACATGCTAATATTAAACAAAACAAATTAAAATAAATAATTAATATTATCCCATAAATATTATTTTTAACCATATTGCAATCACCTCATTACTTCTACTAATTAATACACTATCTTGCCTAGTTTTCCCAAGTAAGAATATCCCCTACACACGTTGAGGAGATATTAAGACAAAAGGAAAAGGAACTGCGTGAAGAATATGACAGGATATTACAACGAGAAGAGGAACAAATTAAAGAAAAATTTGACTTCATTTTATTGTAATTATAAAAATATTCATTCTTTTTTTTGTGTCGATATCGGACATTTAATTTTACTAACTAATATTCTTTATCACATAGAAATGAGCAAACCCGCGCATCTTACATGCTTCGAGAAGCACACAGAGAAAGACAAGAAAAAATAAATGCGTTACAAACACAACTGCAATGTAAAAACTTAGCAGCTTTAATGTATGTCATGTGCACAGAAAGAAAAAGAAGTAGATTTGAAAAACTTCAGATTGTTGAAGGTAAAATTTTAACTAATATTAGTTTAAAATCACCGTAATTTTTTAAACCACTATATCTGTGTACTCCGATATAATCGAAAGGTTCTGAAAAATATTACAGAAGGTAGTTTGTGCCAATTGTGTAACTCAAATATCGATGTTGTGATCGATTAATCACTGAAACTGAAGTGAAACATCCCTATGAGATGCATTGTGGAAATATTTATATCTATGGCAACACTGCCAGAAATACAATCACCACGCAGGTTTTTACTGTGCGGGAAACGAAGTAAAATCTCGCGCACTATTTTCACCACGCTGGAACTTTGGCAAATACTCCGAACTACGATGTACTTTCTCATTACGATTTCAAGGAGAAAATATTCACGTGGTTTTTGGCATTTACGATTTATTTTTGACGTTTGATATCGCTACGCCTACTCACCGGCTCTGGGCAATGAACGTCTAAATGTGTCGACTATATAATTCGTTTTCTCATCAGATTACACGAACTATATCAACACATTGCATGATATACTGGTAAAAGGTCAGGAATTGATTCTTCATTTATCAAGAGGATACAAGACTGCGGCTCGTGTGGATCACGAATGGCGCGAAAAAATGAAAAAAGTCGTAAGCCAAGTGCGTCCCTCCTTAGTCCCAAACCCAAAAAAAAAAAAAAAGCCGTTGCTTCTTTAGGTCACATAAGCCAATATATTTCCCACGCCTGGGACACAGGGCTCCTTTCTGTGGGGCCAGGCCATAATCCACCAAGCGGGCCCAGTGAATCTTGGTAGGTGACACATATCTTAGAATTTTTGTTTCTAGGACATGCCAATTTCCTCACGATGTTTTCCTTCACCGTTTTAAGAGCAGTGGTGATGAAGTTAATTGCACAAAGTAATGCACCTGGCTGTTCGAACCCACGTCCTGTATCTCGTAAGAATGGGCCGATACCCTGAGCCATGCACCACTGCCCCGTTAGGTCACAGATTACCTATATTTTCGAGGTATGGAAAACAGAAATTTTCATAACCGCGCAATTTTACAGCAAGAAAGTGTTATTCATGAAGCCGATCGCGTGTTATGAGATAAGACATGACGGATAGTTAAGTAGGTATTTATAATAAATCCACCTATGCTTATCTAAAACTGTTATCATGACGATTCAAGGTCAATCAAGAGACACCTAGATATAATGTATAGTGCAAAATCCTAAGATTTTATGCCAGAATCCTAAAAACTCCAATTGGTCATAAGCGTTCCTCGAAAAATTTGGACAAAAAATAGACTTTCGACGCAACCACAACAGTTCTTAACCTCCATGCTCCATGCCTCTATCCCCCAGTTCCTGGCCTTCATCTACCACTTCGCAGGCGGTGATCCTGAAACGAACCAATACCTCATAGACCTCCCCAAGCTGCTGAAGACCGAGACGCCACTAGAAATCGACCCTAACGAGGACCCCTGTGATTGTGATGATGATGATGATGAAGACAAGGAGTTAGAACATGCTGCGAAGTCTTTGCGTAACTATTGATTTTTTAAATTAGATTTCCGTCACACCAAGACGTTTGAGAAAATGTCTTTATTTCACGATGCGCTTATGTTTAAGAGCGCGTCTTCTGAAAGTTGGCAACGTCGCAAATAGTTGTCAAATATTAACAAGTTTTAATTAATTTGACATATGAAAAAAAGAAATACGGCTTCGTAGTGCACTAAACAATGATTAGGGGATGCAAAAATTTTAATGATTAGGAATAGCGTTGTTTGCCGAATTTTTATGGAGTCGATTTCCTGGGAATATTTCTTGTTACACACCTGTTGAAAAGATAAGATAACCAACAGATGTAGAAACAGCGGGTTTAGTTTACTTTAGCTTCCTGCATAACATTACATCAGTCAGTAAGATTTAGGTGAATTCAGGTTTTGTATAAGTTGGCTAAAATATATTATGACGATTGTTACGAGTATTATTGCTAGTTCTATTCATAATAATTCTAAGACGAAGTAATAAAATGTCGTAAAGCTGTTACCAAGTTAAACCGGCCTTTCAATTTATTGTTTAAACAACACAGTTTTGGCTTGTCGGAACAAAGACAATGTAATATTCACCAATGTCGGTTAATCTTTTTAACCGACTTCAAAAAAAGGAGGAGGTTATCAATTCGACTGTATTTTTTTTTTTTTTTATGTTTGTTACCGCCTTACGACCGACTGGGTGAACCGATTTTCAAAATTCTTTTTTTGTTTGAAAGCTGGTGCTTCTCGTGTGGTCCCATTGTCACCAAATCAGGATCTGATGATTGGATCTTGGAGAAATCGAGGGCAACCCTCAAATTTTATAGGCCCACCCATCGTTTTTCGTAAATCTTATGAAGTAATTTAAGTACTTGCGTATGGTAATCATCATCTTATGTAGCTGAGCTGATGATGGAAGGTACAACTCCTTAACAGTAAGCAGTAGGCATCGACTGATTCATTGTTCGCATATCTCCGGAACTACACGTCCGATTTAAATAATTCTTTTTTCTTTGTGCTAGGTATCGTTCAACTTAGGGAATACTGCAAGTTTCATCAAATCCGGTTCAGTAGTTTTTGAGATAGGGAATTTTATTAGCTTATTGTGTACATGAGGGATGTTATTACCAGTGCTACGGATTATATTATATGTATTTGGCAAGAATTTGGGTTGAATATTTAAACTAAAAAGAGTAAAATAAAAAACTTTTTCAAAAAAATGTAACCGCCTTCAAAAAGAACCACAAAAAAGGGTAAAATAATCTACAAAATAACTTTTATTTCGGAAGTCGGTGGCAAAAAAAAAACAATGAAATAAAAAATAACAAAGCCATCGACTTCCGAAATAAAAGTTATTTTGTAGATTATTTTACCCTTTTTTGTGGTTCTTTTTGAAGGCGGTTACATTTTTTTGAAAAAGTTTTTTATTGAAATCCTTCATGGCATCATAAATACTACAGATTGTCCTGGAAGCCGCTTGTAATTAACAAATATTTTTTTTATTTCTCTTTTACAAATGTTAACAAACATTTGCTCTGTTTTAGACAAGACATAATAACTGTGTAAACCACTGTTGTAAACCACAGATGCCCATTCCAAAGCGTAGATCTCTATGAAGAAGAAGTGGCAAATCATATACTAACCCAGCATCCTTTTTCATCAGCACGCACTGTGGAGAAAGAGTGGTGGCAAGACTTGGATTCGGAGGAGCGTCCATTTGTAATGTACGGTGATATGGCTGATTTTCAGCCTAGTCAAAGAAGAGAGGTTCTCAAAAATATAAAGGCCCAGAAAATAAGGGCTAAAAAAACAGCACCCAAGGAGTGGAAGAAATTATGTATGTTGTTGATGATTCTTTCAGTGTTGTAGATATCTTTCTTTTCTTTTTGCTTCTTTTGAGAGTGTAGCCAGCTTCTGGAGAGAAAGCCGCTTGGGC
This sequence comes from Agrotis puta, assembly GCA_943136025.2. Lineage (NCBI taxonomy): Eukaryota > Metazoa > Arthropoda > Insecta > Lepidoptera > Noctuidae > Agrotis > Agrotis puta. The sequence goes on along the minus strand of OW964190.2, from coordinate 2,769,824 downwards.
ACACCACAGGCCACCACATGGCTTTGGACTCGTATATGTTACCGGAAATATATGATATCTATGAAATGTATGCAATTCCTAGGAAATGTATACCATAGGCTATTCGACTCAAAAAAAAAATGTCCGAAAGTTAGATTAGCAAAAAATATTTGACCTGTATTTTTTGTTACGAAAACTAAAAACGACGAAGTTACAACGCTTCGAAAAATCACAAAACGTCACTCGGTCGGTATAATTTTACAGGCGTAATGACGTCACAAGCCCCCACTCCTGAATTTCGAAATGTTTTATCTTTGTCAATATTCACTGATTTAAAAGAAAAAAAAAATACGTGTCCAGTATTTTTCAATACTCTGACTGACGGACTAAATAGTTTTTCAATTTATTTATGCAATAAACTACCCTATTCCGGTGCTATTTGTTTAAAAAAGGAATTTTGAGGAATTTCTGGTTCTAGGACATGCCGGTTTCCTCCCGATGTTTTCCTTCAACGTTTTGAGAGTACATTTTCTTTCTTTCTTTCATTCTTTCTTTCTTATTGCAGTCAGTATTGATTTATCTTTTATTGTTTTTGTGGCAGTAATTTATTTTTCTTTCTTATTTGAATTAATTTATGTAAATTTTAAATCTCTTTTTTACCAGCATTCAAGGACATGTTCTTGAATTCAAAATGTTTACATTTGGATAAGATCAAGTCTATGTACAAAGATAAGATGCCTGTGCCAGTCAAGTGGGAATGTCTACATTCACCGGGCAACGGTGAATTAAGACTGAATTCTAAATTGGTTAGTTCTTCCATAGTACACTAGCCAGCAATAGTATGGAATCACTTACTTGAAATTGATCAAGGATAGCTCCTTAACTTATGGCGTGATTTGAATGAATTTGGTATCAATTTAAAGTTAACATCTGGTGAGTAAATAGACGACGTATAAAGGTGTTTTTATCGGAAACTTTTTGGGGTTCTTCATGGTGTTATTTCATAATTTTCTATTCATTTTATCATATCATTTCATAACAATTTCATTTCATCATCTTCTGTAGTGCCAGTAAGCATGTTGAGAATAACTGAAGGGATTTTTTCCACTCTTTTGATGTGGATTAAAGGCTCTAAAATCGATTATCTAGACTGGAATTAACTCATCGGATGTTAATCCCGGTACTACATACGCTCGCTTTAGGTGGATTTGTTTAACGATCGAAACATACATATTTAACTTCTCTTTCAGTCAATTCCGAATGCCAATCGGACAGCGAGTCTAGACATACGCGGGACTATGGGCTCTATTCTCAAGATCATGTGAGTCTCTTTTCTGTTGTATCCTCGTTGGATCTACCACCACTCATTCTATTGACTTAGCTTTTTGTTATATCTGTTACCGAAAACGCTAGAACGCCTAGAATGCCTAGAAAGATCAGGTAGAAGAAGTCTGTGAGAACGAGACGGCGCTAGACGACTTGTATAGCTCTGTTTCTTTCCCACAGTGGAACTACTCTCGCTTTAAAATGTTATGGTAGGCCAGCTGGTAATTTATGAAATAATTTAATTTATTTTATACTTTGTCTAGTTATTTTATACAATACCATAAGTACAGTTTGTAAAGTGTGAAAAAGACGAGAACGGGGAAGATGTGAGAGCAAGCAGTAAACTGCGCGGGGCTTCGCGGGGCTCCATAGACGCTACATAGAGTGGAGGCCTATGACCCATCAGTGGCATCAATATATACTTCTTCTTCTTCTTCTTTGCGTGTCGATGTACACAAATTGCATCCAACAAGTATACTGATTATATTAAATTGAGTAGCAATGAATAAATAAATAAATGGATAAGCCTTTTGCAGCACCTCCGGTCCAGGACCAGCACCCGTGCCAGCCAAGACTGAACTCCTGGGCGCCAGGGATTCTATTGAAATTACTTCCATGACCAGACTGGTAAGATATAGTCAGACAGTTACAGTGAAATTTTTATGTATTGTGGATATTTTTTCCTGTGGTTATATTTCAGTAATAGAACACATTCCCGTAGATAACTTTTTTCTTTTGGATTTATGAATTCTTTTTTTCGAGCTGACTTTAGAGCTTCTGACTAACAGTAACGACTGTCAAAGATCTACAAATGACGGCCGGGACCAACGGCTTTACGTGCTTTCCGAGGCACGGAGGAAACTCGCTATGACAGATGGTCACCCATCCACAGACCAACCTCGGCAAACGCGGCTTAACCCGGACGATCGGCCTGTGCGGCTGTATTTATTTAGCCACGAGCAATTTGAAAAAAAAAATGTAACTATTTTATCTAATATCCGCACTACATAAAAAAGGGACACACATGTGGACAAAAAAAAACGAATTGAACAACTACTGACTTTTTTTTTCAAAGTCACTTAAAAAGGCGAAATCGGATACAAAGAAGTCGGATACAGGAAAATCGGAGTCTCACCATCATCCTGAAACCAGTGTAACGCTGAACATTGGGAAGAAACGGGTAAGTCTCATAGTAGCCTTACTAGCTGTTCCCCCTGGTTTCACCCCCGCTGCTCGGCTCCTAACAGTCGTAGCGTGATGTTATATAGCCTATAGCAGGGGTGGCCAACTGGTCGATCGCGATCGACCGGTCCATCGCGATCGACCGGTCGATCGCGGCTATTAGTCCAGTCGATTGTAGACCTATATTATGTTGATAAAACATCATCAACTCAGACTTCCTTTCCAAAGTATTAAGTAAATTTAAAGAAACAATCTCACATGTGATATGAAAAGAAACTCCTAAAACTGTTCAATAAAAAATACTACATGATTGTGTACTAATCTATGCTGTTTCATTTAAGATTTCAAGAAGTATGTAATTGGTAGATCGCACAGGGTTTCGTTAGTAAACAGTAGATCTTATGTCTAATCAAGTTGGCCACCCCTGGCCTATAGCCTTCCTCGTTAAATGAACTATCTAACACAAAAAGAATTTTACATTTCGAACCATTATTTCATGAGATTAGCGCGTTCAAGAAACTCTTCAGGTGTATTAGTAATTAAAGGTTTTTTTTTAAACGACTGTTTTTTGCGTTTTTATTTAAATCTTTTTTTTTCAAATTCTACCTGTGCGAAACTGGGGCAGATGACAAGTATTAACATATAATAATGATTTGAAGAATGTGTTTCTTTGAATGCGTTAATCCGTGCTACGTGTGCCAATGTAAAAAAAATACAAAGAAAAAATCAAAACAAAGCCGATATAGTCCAAACAAGATCTAGTCATATCGAGATTTAGTCCTATAGCGAACTAGTCATATCTGCTATTTAGTCTTATTGAGAAGTAGTCATAACGCTTCTAACCCCATATTTCAATGGTCCTTTACGCGCACAGAGTCGAGAGATACAGCTTGTCCTCAATACATTTTCAACGTTAAAAGTAACTGATAAGGTTGAAATCGACTAAAGACAAACTGCTCACTTTTTCTCACTGCTAACCTCATCAAAAAAAGTAAAAATCTCGTCGACAATGACATCATAGACATAAGATTTGTCCTTTACAGTTTTAAAATATCGAAGATCAAATTCATTTAGGACACTTTGTGCAGACGTTATCAAGTTACCGATAGATGGCGTTGTGCAAATACGTCATATTTCTAAATCGCGGTGTTAAGATTTTCCGCGGATTAACGACGTTCTCTTGTTGTTTAATTTTCGTTTGTAAATGTAAACAGTATTTTAAAAGTAAATTTCAGTATTTTTGAAAACCGTTATTTAGATAACGGTAAATAATTTGATATCAAGTACGTAAGACTAAAGCCTGCCCCGCGAATTCACCGGTTCACTCGCGTTATTTAGGCGACCCTTATATACCTTAATAGTCAATGAAATAAAAAACAAAGCCACCGACTTCCCAAAAAAAAGTTAATTTTTAGCGCCCCCATTTTTCAGCTACTTAAAAACCACTATAACTTCAAATTAAATTAATTAACTGCTGGAGCTAAATAAGCGGAGATTAAACATTTATTTTAAAAGTATGTAGGAATACTAATATTAAATTGGGAAAGTGTATCTATTGCCTTTTTATTTGTTTGTTTGTGTCTTCTTTCATTTTGCAACGGAGCGACCGGTTGACATGATTTTTCTTCTATTTATTGAATAAAACAGGACAGATACATGAACTACGCGGAAAATAATATCGAGCCGAGTTTGAGCAATCTCTTAATTAATATTCGTTGATGTTCACAAGTTGTAGCCGAGAGTCGGGAGCTCAGTCGGTGTCTGAGAGACCTCCTAGCTAGATGAAATTACCTCCTTGCCGGATTGCTGCCCTGGGATCTGGAGGCGACTGCCCTCTAGCGCGTCTATGAATGGCGCGTGGAGGCGCAGCGCCGAGGCGAAACCCCGCTGCCTCGACAAGTCGAGGCGCGGCGGGAAGAGCTCCGGCGCGATCTCAGGGCAGTATGGAGGGAGCGACTATCGCAACCGAGGTTCGGGCACGCCGCAATCGCGGCGGTAAGACCCCTCCTTGAGGAGTGGCTGGATAGGCGTCACGGCGTCCTTACCTACCGCATGACGCAGGTCCTCACCGGACACGGAAGTTTCGGGAGGTACCTGTGTCTGATAAGGAGGGAAGAAACGCCTGGGTGTCACCACTGCGAAGATCGTCCGGAGGACACGGTGGAGCATACGGTGCAGGACTGCCCCACTTGGGCAGAGCACCGCCGCCGCCGTGTCCTCACGACGGCGATTGGCGGAGACCTCTCGCGCCCGGCATTGGTCGAGGCCATGATGCGGGGCGAGACGGAGTGGGAAGCGGTCGCCTCCTTCTGCGAAGCAGTCATGCTCGCGAAGGAGGAGGCGGGCCGCGTGAGGGAGAGGACAGCGTCCTCCCTCCACCCCAGCTGCAGTGGTAGACGCCCACGGCGTCGGACGTCGCAAGACGATCTCCGGCCACCGTAGGCGCGGGCGAGTAATGGACGACACGCTGTCCGACCATGGACCATGCCCGGGTCGACGGCGCGTTGTGTTCCACGCGCGCCTCAAGGAGTGTCAGTATAGTGACGGGGCCTGTAGAGGGCCAAAGCCTGCCGGGGTCGCGGGACTTTTCCATTACCGTGACCCCGGTACGTAAAGGGCTAGTGAAGGACACCGTGGATTTTAGTCAGTACAAGTCTGACAGTCCCTCCCGCCCTGCCCTGGGTGGGAGGACTCATTTGATGATTTTACCACGCAAAAAAAAAAAAAAAAAATGTCGACAAAACCTTAAGGTACTCGTATCTCGTACACTATTCATCATGTCTGTATAGTTTTCCTATTACTAATAATATTTCACCTCGTACAATTATGTTTTCCACTAACTCATTTCCATTTTATAATATTATATTTTTTCCAGGCATCGGTATTTGTTGAAAATGGAGACGACGTGGATTCATTACTGGAGATTCCGTAATTATTATTTTTCTTTATTTATTACAAAATTAAGCGTATTTAGAGCAAGATCCGCAGACCATGCTGATGGGATTCGTCCTGCGCCAGAACAAGCGTGTCGTCAGTCAGCGTAATCTGAAGTGCCATTCTCATTAACACAGCCTCGTGACCGAAGGACAGCAGCTCTCGACACGCCGCTGTAACTAAAGTTTGCTATGCCCAACGACCATACAGCTGTATGGTCGTTGGCCAATCATGCGGCGCGAACGGGGAGCGCTCGCCCATCGCGGTTGGACGATCTCAAAGCTGTCGCGTCGAAGAGCATATCTGCATCGTAGAGTTCAGCGATGTAATTACTTATTGAGAATAGCATAGATTCTACACTAACGAACCGCCGTCGTAGTCTATGTTCCACAGGAGCGGTCCTAGAACCGTTCCCTGTGGGGCACGACATCTTTCGCTGGTTCCATTCTCCCCGGAGCGGAGTAGGTTCGTTTAAGCCTAGCTCTGGCTAAAACGTCACTTTATACAGCTTATTTTTTGCAGTATTTTTAGCTCGCGAATGTTCATTAATGCTGGGCTACACTAACGAGAAATACCGTTTATTATTGCGATGATTTACACGGACATATTAGTTACTATGAATGCTAAATAATCCATAATTACTGCCATCTTTTTAATTACAGCAAGCACGTTAGTGTAACTACACCGAGTCCGTCCAAGACTAAAGATGAAGACGTAATTAATGACGGAACTATCTCTTTACTGGGGTATGTACGTCTTTCTTTATATTGTATCGCACCCCACTTGAATACCTTAAGGCCGGCGCACATATGACGGAGCGCAGCAGCTCAACATTGTGCTCATTGTAATTATTCAAAATCAATCAGCACAACAATCCATTCTTGAAGAGTATCGAAGCGACGACATGCGAAAAGTACCGCGCAGTTGCGTTTCTTCGTTTTCGGTCGCCGGGCTTCTTTTTCTTCTTTTCTCCATAATCCTTATCTTTTTAATTCCTCTTCTTCCTTTTTTGCTAGTAATTTAATTAACAGCACGTCCCAATCCATATTTTTTTCACGTATGTACACGTTTGGTCTCTTGAAAAATTGCAAAACGAATGACGACGGTGTGTCGAGTGAGCGCAGTCTAGCACATACTCGCGCATCCGCGCGGATGCGCGAGTATGCGCGCTTTCTCAGGTAGAAATTGCGGGCATGCTTTACGCTGCGCTCCGCCATATGTGCGCCGGCCTTTAGGGTCTTTAAAGGTTAGTGTCAGAGGAAATGTGTACCTTTTCATGTGGTAAATAAAGTTAAATTTTGAATTGCTATTAAAACAATCACGCCGCGTCGTACTGCGCCGCATCATCGGTGTAATTTCACATTACATCTTTTCCTATAGTACCCAAATATGGCGTACCCAAATATATTAAAGTTAAATTTTGAGTCAATCTATTGAAGTGTGCGCGTAGCGTCGCGTCAAATGTACACTAGAGTGAATAGTTTTCCGAGGATACCGCACGATCGCCGGCGAATCGGCCAACCTCCTTGCCGGATTGCTGCCCTGGGATCTGGAGGCGACTGCCCTCCAGCGCGTCTACGAATGGCGCGTGGAGGCGCAGCGCCGGGGCGAATCCCCGCTGCCTCGACAGGTCGAGGCGCGGCGGGAAGAGCTCCGGCGCGATCTCAGGGCAGTATGGAGGGAGCGACTGTCGCAACCGAGGTCCGGGCACGCCGCAATCGCGGCGGTAAGACCCCTCTTTGAGGAGTGGCTGGATAGGCGTCACGGCGTCCTTACCTTCCGCATGACGCAGGTCCTCACCGGACACGGAAGTTTCGGGAGGTTCCTGTGTCTGATAAGGAGGGAGGAAACGCCTGGGTGTCACCACTGCGAGGACCGTCCTGAGGACACGGTGGAGCATACGGTGCAGGACTGCCCCGCTTGGGCAGAGCATCGCCGTGTCCTCACGACGGCGATAGGCGGAGACCTCTCGCGCCCGGCATTGGTCGAGGCCATGCTGCGGGGCGAGACGGAGTGGGAAGCGGTCGCCTCCTTCTGCGAAGCAGTCATGCTCGCGAAGGAGGAGGCGTGCCGCGTGAGGGAGAGAACAGTGTCCTCCCTCCGACCCACCCGCAGTGGTAGACGCCCACGGCGACGGACGTCGCCAGACGATCTCCGGCCACCGTAGGCGCGGGCATGCGGGCAGCGAGTAATGGGCGACTCGCTGCCCGACCATGGACCATGCCCGGGTCGACGGCGCGTTGTGTTCCACGCGCGCCTCAAGGAGTGTCAGCAAACTGACGGGGCCTGTAGAGGGCCAGAGCCTGCCGGGGTCGCGGGTCTTACCCATCACCGTAACCCCGGTACGTAAAGGGCTCGTGAAGGACACCGTGGATTTTAGTCAGTACAAGTCTGACAGTCCCTCCCGCCCTGCCCTGGGTGGGAGGACTCATTTGATGATTTTACCACGCTAAAAAAAAAAAAAAAAAAAAAAGAGTGAATAGTTTGCTATTCACTAAACTGACACCGACACTAGCGGTCACCGCTGCGCTCGCGCTTCGCTATCGTTCGATCTCAAAGAGCAGAGCACACTTTGAGTCCAGCGCTACGATTTCTTGTAGAGGATCAAATTAAGTGTTATTAGGGTTTTCCGACGGGAATTCTTCAGTAGCAGTCACGGAGTATATGTATAACCTATGGCCAATGAATGGCAATAAACTCGCTTCCGATTACATGGGACTTAAACCTAAATGGCTAAATATGGGTATTCTATAAGGTACTCGTACTTTGCCTAAAATATCGGGGATTTCAGGCTGTTATCTAAGTTTAGTCCAGTAAGTTTAAATATGTATAAATTGTCTTCCTTATTTTTTCTTGTGCACAGTAGCCTCCATACGGATAGTCTGACAGTGATACAGAGCCGTCATCCAGCAGAAACAGACCACTTGATTAACTACGAGAAGGTAAGGATATTTATTTGTTTTTATTGACTAGCACTCCGCCTGCTATACTCGTACGCGCATTTTGAACTTCGAACTCTATGATTTTCAACACCGGCCACCCTCTTTACAGGATACTTTTGGAAAATCTAAATAAATACATTGTCACATCATTTGATTTAAGGTTTTCAAAATTAGATCCAATAACCCATTTACAACCTCTTCAAGGGAACATTTATTATAATAACCTGAGAAAGAGTTTTTGTTCGTTACTAGATTCGAAAGAATAAGATATTCTCCATTGAAAATTATTTTCCGATTTTCTCCCCGTAGGGGTTGATTTGTTAAAAAAGTCTAATACGCATCCTTTAATTGATTGGGAGAAAATTTATTTATGCCAAGTTTTGAGTTCAAGCAAGCGGTAAAATTCTTCCCTAGATGCTTAATAACCCCTTTCACAAATTTAAGGGTGATTTTTAAAAAATCCTAATACACGTGTTTGATTATTTTTGATCTTATTTATAAATACTAATCGTCAAATATGTGGAGTTGATTTTAATAGCCCCTGCAAAACATCTAACAGAACATGATGTTCGCATTTGAATGCCCAGTGTATTTTATAAGGATACTGAAATTAGAAAAATAATAAAAAAATAAGTTAAAAATAACTAAACCCCGACTACGAAAAAATCGCGCACTGAAAAGTATAAAACAAGAACAAGCCGTGGTCGTATGCCACCTGCGGTTGTTTCACACAATCTTTATTGGCTAGGTGGCATACGACCACGGCTTGTTCTTGTTTTATACTTTTCAGTGCGCGATTTTTTCGTAGTCGGGGTTTAGTTATTTTTAACTTATTTTTTTATTTACACTATTTTGGGGTTATATCACTTGAAGTAAGTAATTTATGTTATATGTATAGTTTCTAAGTTGTGAATTGAAGATTTATCATTTGATACCCATGTTGACACTGTTAGATACAGAAAATTTGCTAGTAAAAGCTATATAATGTATATATATTTCAAATGTGCTCATCAAGCACTTTAATTTGATACCCATGTCGATACTGTGCAAAAAAAAATTTTTTTTCGGTAACTACTTCTCATCCCCTAGAGGGCGCCATATTGGATTTGGTGACATGTCACCTACCCTATAACCAGCGGACAACTGAGACGCTTCTAACGAGACCTCATTTGTCATGTAATGATTAGTAGTTTAGAAGTTATGAGGGAACAAACAAACATACATACATACATACAAACATACATACCGGTCAAAATCATAACCCTCCTTTTGGCTTTGCCGTAGTCGGGTAAAAAGACTCCATGGACACTTTTTATCAACCGCCATTATTATTATATAACCTTTCGTTTATTCATTTTTAAATACGTATTTCTTAAAAAAATACATTTACATAAATATAAAAATAGTGGTTCGCCGGCGTGGGAGCAGGGTCCAAGCTTCCGGTGGTTAGGGCTCCAGAGAGACAGGAATCTCCGTACAATGCGAGCCGTATCGAAGAGCACTGCAGTCTGAGTCAGGCCCTTGATCCAACTATCCAACGAGAGCCTCGAGAGATGTTCGTCGAGGCTCTTGGCTATCAGGCCATTGGCTGGCACTATGATAGCCGAGTTCACATTGCACATGTCGACAACCGCGTGCGCCAAGTCAAGATATTTTATCTGTATATATAAAAGGAGAACTGACTGACTGACATATCAACGTACAGCCGAAACTACTGGGGCTAGGAATGTGAAATTTTGCACACGGCTTCCTATTATAATGTAGGGGAGCACTAAGAAGGGGTTTTTGGAAATTTAACCTTTATGGGGGTGAAAAGGGGGAATTAGGAAAGTACGTAACCCACGCGGACGAAGTCGCGGGCAAAGTGCTAGTTTGACACAAAACCTTTAACCGTAATCTTTGTCATTATCCAGGTGTGTCCCATGGAAAAGTGCCAACATATGCATGTGGACGCCTTCATGAGGTCCTTACCACCTTACATGACTGCCAATCCATTTACTCACTTCCAACAGAACTTCGAAGAGTATGAGACTTGCACTCCAGGTACGCGTTCTTCTATCATCATCGTCATTAAAAGGGCACCGGGCACTGAACTGCAAAGAAAACTGAAGGAACAGATGGCTTACCATAATTCCAGTGTGGGAACGAGGTGGCGCTAGACGACTTGTATAGCTCTGTCTCTTTCCCACAGCCTAACTACTCACGCTTTAAGACTTAATGGTAGGCCACCAGGCTTCTCCTGGGTAAGCTCGCTCCATTGTGGCCTTTATCTCTGTCTCCTCAGACCTAGAGTCGAGAGCAAATCAATTTCAAGAATTCATCATCATCATATCAGTCCTAAGACGTCCACTGCTGAACATAGGCCTCCGCTATAGACTTCCAATAGGACTGGTTGAAAGCGGCTTGCATCCAGCGTGATCCTGAGGTCTTCATAAGGGCTCTTATACGCGATGCCGCCGCCGCGCCGCCACCGCTCCGCCACCGCGCCGCTTTGCTGTGTATATCTTCGCGACTGGTCCGCCACCGCGCCGCTACCGCTCTTGGCGGTACGGCGACGTCATCGTGTACATGAGCCTTAAGATCTGACCACCTTTTGGATGAAATTAAATGACATTTATTTTGCAAGCAGGTTATAAACACTTTTACACGTCGTCTTTTTATAAACTATACATGAGACTGGTGTTTTACACCCGACTATTTTGAGAAGAAACAGCCGAAACAAACTCATAGGTCATTGTCTCTTTTAAACTCCAGACATTATATTGGTCATGTCGTACTTGGACCATGTAGGTTAGTGTCTGAGATGGTCTTTTAAAGAAAGAATCAGTCAGATTTGAGCGCACCTGTTCAGTCAGTGCAAGCATTTGCACGACAATGTTAGCTCCACTTATAACTCAAGGAGCTCAACGACAAGACGAACAATACCAAAGAAAGGACATTTGTGGACGTCCTACGTTGCGCTTGCCGGTGCGTGGTCTCCACTCGTGAACCTCATAGTAATTAATATATATTTAATTAATATCACCACCAGAACAACTGGAGATGTTAAAACAACGCATTGAAAACAAGATGAAGAAGGAGTCTACGAAGGAAATTAAAAAAGAACACTCAGAAAGCGGCAGAGAGAGTCCACTGACCGAGTGGTTCAGCACCGGGGTCGCGGTGCAGACGTCTGATGTTGATATTATGCTGCCATGTAAATGTCATAAAACGCCGCCGAAGTCGCTTGACCCTAAGAACTTGGTGTTGAACTGTAAGTTCACTTTATAAGGGTGGCATCTCAATTTTTTTTTAAATGTGTTTTTCAACTTTCGTTATTAACGTTCACAAGCTCAGATTACCGAAGTGACCGCACAGTCAAACTCATTTTTAGGGTTCCGTAGTCAAAAAACGGAACCCTTATAGATTTGTCATGTCTGTCTGTCTGTCTGTCCGTATGTCACAGCACTCGCAACAGCAACACGAGCTATCACACCAGAGCCACCACACCACAATTTACCTTTCAAAGTTACAACCAACTACAAGAAGTTTTATATTACGTTACTTGCTGCTACGGAACCCTTTATGGGCGAGTCCGACTCGCACACGCTTAGAGTCAAATCATCGCGGATTCTCAACGAACAAGATAAGTACCATTCTAAATTCAGATGTTGAATAAAATATTGAATAAAAAAATGTTGTTGAGTTTTTTTTTTCGTTCAGAATCTGCGATGATTCTCTTTAAAACAAAGAGTTCGATTGTGCGATAACATGGGTGAAGTGATCTCATGAATGTTACAGAATAGCTAAGCAAATAGGAGGCGAGGAAAATTGACGAAAAACTGTGTTCAATTACTTCAAATCAAATCAGTTTGGACCGCAATTTATCGGGGTTACAGTTGTTGCAAATTAGATCTAGATTTATAAATTTCAAGAATTGCACCGAATTACCAATCACCCTGTAGAATAGAATAGAATTTACTTTATTATACACTAAAATAACAGTTTTCTATGGTTTAAAGAGAAAAAGACCCAGTACCGAACCTTGTGGTACACCCATCTCTCTCTCTCTTACTCCTCTTCCTTACTGCACTACTACTACTATTTGTACTATTACTCTTATTAGTGACACTTATTATTCTTATGTAGTGGCAGAACTAGACTTGGTGAAACTAGCAATGGACGCTATTCATCACGAGTGTATGTTCGACGACAGGATAGAATTTGATAGATTCAAGCTGATCGGGAAGGACACGGACAGCGGGGAGCCGAAGTAAGTCCTTTATGTCATCTTGTTTTCTTTGCCCAGCACTATGGATTTCTCCTGTATCGTGAGAGCGTGGGTGTAACAAACAGTTAAACTCACAAGCACAAGCACCCAGATACGGAACACGACCCGTACGAGGGAATCGGACCATTGATACTCAGTGAAGTACCTAGTCATTCGGTTCACGAATCACGACCTTACCGCTGTGAGCAATGACTTGGCGCGAGAAGCCGAGTGGTAAGAACAAATGTATAGAAATGTTTGAAAGAGACCACGAGGCGCTTCCAGTGGCAAATGCTCGTACTTCCAAGTAATTAATGTCTTATTCGCATTGCCCGCCAGCACCGCTCACCAATAAGACTAAAGTCTGTTGAACAGTGTCTGTAGGGCTGAATGGCTTTGCCACTACGCCAAACGTGTCGTCAATCTTTATTTTGTTCGACCCTGCTTCCGACATCTTCATTTCTGGCAAGGACCACCCACTGCTGAGGTTTTGAGCATCCTTTATACCACACATCTGTTTTTTTCGGAGCAGCATATCGCAGTGTGGACGTATCATCTATATATATAAATCTGTAGAAGGGTCAATTCTGTACATTGAAAAAATAAATAGCGGGGGTGTTGCTGGATCGATACCAAACCCAAATATGTGATTTAAAAAAATTTTGTCTGTAGGTCTGTCTGTCTGTCTGTATATACAGGCATCACGTGAAAACTAACGGTTCGATTTCGATGAAACTTGGTATAATTATACCTTATTATCCTGGGCATAAAATGGGATACTTTTTATCCTGGAAAAATACGTTGAAAAAAATCTACCATCCACGCGAAGACGCGGGCGGAAGCTAGTACAACATAATTGTTTATGATAAGTGGACAGCGGTTCTTTTCATCTGCTCCCCCCATCAGTTGCAATATTTGCATAATTCCAGTATTACTTTAAGTTACAACTCGCAAGAGGATCCTAAACAACAACTAGTATCATGAAAACAGCTGAGGCAAACCGTACTGACTTACAAGTACACAATGCAAGCACTGTCTACTACCTAGTCAGCAGCTCGTACTGTGTGAACCTAGCAGAATGAAAGGATGGACTGCCACAAGACATCGGAACTAATAGGATCAGTACGTTTAACTGAAATTTTCTTTTCAGGCATGAGCATCTACCCGATGAAGAATTTAAAGAAAGCAGATATTATGAAATTGCTGATATACTAAAGAAACATCCCAGTCTACTGGACATATTCCAAGCTAATGCAAAGTAATGAAAAGAAAACAAAGTCCTAGTGTAAACATTTTATTTCTAAATCAATAGTAACAAACAAACTAAAACCTAATAAAAACATTGAAATATATCAGACGTATTTTATATCTACTACTTAACGAATACATGACATAATTTAGAACATCCAAAAACATTTATTTTAAAGACAAACACGATCACTGAATATTCGAAAAAATTTAAACTTTTTACATACAATTACAAACAACTATGCAGTTATTTTGAGGATTTCTATTCTCTAAGTGGGAATAAGTTATTATTTTATCAATATATTTTTCAAAAGCATTTCCAGCGTATACAAATTTGAACCTAATTACATACTAGTTAGGCCATCTTTATATTCTATAGGCTTTCGAGTCATATCACCCATTTGTGCCTGTAAACCCTCATGAATGGTCGATAAATTATTATTATTTTCTTGTTTTGTAACACTGTCCTTGAAATCTTCGAAAATCTCTGGGTAAAATACATTCTTTTCTTCTATCTCGCCGCTCATTTCCACTTCTTTGAATACGTCGGATTTAATTCTGTCCACAGTATCATTTATTTCTGTGTTGGCAACATCGGTAAGACTAGGAATGGAGATCGTTTTAAACGAATCTTTGGCAACAGGAATTCTTGTTTCATCTATCTTAGTTTTGGACCCTACAATTTTAAGGGAGTTAGTTTTGACCGGCATTATGATGCATTCATGTTTCACGTCCAGGTTTGAAGTGACACTGTCAGAATTCATTGTCATGTTGCTCGTTAGGACCTCTACCTCCTTTCGCCACGTTTGCTTTCTTTCTAGCTGCTTTTGCAATTCATTTATTCTCTCTTCTCTTAGTTTCAGTAGACTGTCTAGGTGTTCCACCTGTATAAATGGAAATTTTAAGATTTATTATAACTATGGTTTTCTTATATTTTTTTTTTGTTTTTCTTAAATGTGGTCGACTCTACTCACTTTTTGTTTGAGTACATCTGCAGCTTCTTTGGTGTCCTTCAGTTCTTCCTTGAGGGCACAGTGGGTTTCATAGTTGATCACCTTCTGCTGTACAGTCTCCAATACGCCATTGACTCTTACTTTAACTGGCACCATCAGTACGTGATCTAAGTGTAGAAGAAAAAGACATGCTAAGTTGACCTCAATTACATATGGACAAGGATAATGGGAAAATGACAGCGATCTACAAAGCCCAAAGTAGCCGATTATTTCTTTCCAGTGATTGGTGTGCAATATTTAGGGCGGTACGTGTTGAAGTCACGACTGTATGCAGTTAATATCGTGTCCACCCGACTGCAGCCAATCGCGTCAAGTTCATGTCATGACTGTACGAAGTCAAACGTACCACTGAGCACTGCATGCAGTTGAATAATATTGACTACGTGAGTTTGCCGCGGTGCAAACTGGCTGATCGTACCCTAAAACATACTCCTATTATAAAAATGACGATAGGTACCGTCATCACCGCAGGCTTCATAGTAGCTGCCGCCGCTGGACATGTTCTGTTCAGCTTCCCTCATGGACTTGTTCAAATCTTCATCACGACGGATTTTGTCTCGAACTGAAATAGCAAAATAAAGTAAGCCGTTAATAAAAACTTGTTACTATTCGGGCATTCTTATCCATTATTTTAACTGGCATCAAGGAAATTAATGAATCCTACATATTTTAAATTGAACCCCCCCCCCTTATAGCCTATGTCGTTTAGGACCAATACAGCTTTTTACTGGTGAAAGAATTTTCAAAATCGGTTGAGCAGTTCCTGAGATTACCCTCTACATACAAACAAACAAATTTACCTCTTTATAATATTAATATACTTTCATTGGTAAACGCCTTACAAGTTCTTAGAGACTTGAAAAGTTCCTCCCCGTTTGTATATGGAAAGATTAAGCATAGTGCAACACAGCACTGTATTCTAGCGTCAAGTTTACTGCCCGCAAACGTAATACCACATTGGACCCCAAATTAAAAATTACTGACGTTATGTAAACCGGTAAACTGAAATGGGACTAAGCTAGCAATATCTGCCGTAATCATTAGATGAGGCCAGACTGCTTATTGGGAGGCCTTTGTTCCGCAGTAGACGTCTTCCGGCTGATCATGAAGAGACAGCTTATTAGTTGTGATATATAATAGCAACTATGTGGACCCAGAAAGCATCATGGTAGAACTTGAAGAACGCGCGGCGGGACGAGCTTGAAAACCCAAAGACCAGACAAAGGTCCACATAAGCCCTATTTTTGGGTGGTTAAGCATTAAACGTGTCCTCCCACCCTGGGTGGAGCGTAAAGAACTATCAGACTCTTACTGATCAAGAATCCACTCTGTTCCTTCAATTTTCCTCTACGTTTCAGGGTCACAATTTCCTATAAAGACGGTCCGGTAACCCCGGCAGGTATTTGGCCCTCTTGGAACCCTGTCAGTTTGCTGAAAGTTCATTGAGGCGCGCGTGGACCACTAGGGCCCGATGACCCAGGCATGGTCTTTGGTCGGGCGACAAGCTACACATTATTCACCGCCCGCATGCTACAACTACGGTCGCCGCGCTATATCAAACGCACTGGGTCGTCCTGGGACGTAAGTTAAAAATACATTAGAGATGACAGATCGTTTTCGTTTGTTTCGTTCGCTGGCGCTCAGAGGTCTTTAATAGATTTTCTACTTTATGCGCTGAGATATAGACTTGAAAATGTATTCGCGACTGTTGAGCGTTAACGCTTGCCGTGGCTCTGGGCGTCTCTCGCGGAGGTCAACATTAGGCCTGAAAGTATTTGTCTAGCAGTGACAGGTTTAAAGTGTTTGTCACCAATTTTGGAAACAACTCACCCATTACAAGAACCCTCTCAATCACCCCCGGGGTGCAGTTCGCCAACTGCTCCATCGTGTTGCAGCAGAGGCTCAGTCTGATCTTTTTCAGCACCTTCCTGTTGAGGGTCATCCAGTTGTTCAGCTTTAACGAGTGGCTGTTCCGAGGAGGGTAGTTGTGCATCTCCACCAGCTTCGGGTAGTGAATGCTCAGGATTTCTGCTAGGAGAACTGGTAAAAAAAGCAGTTGTTAATGTTGTAAAGGTAGGTTCAGATTCACCGGGTCGACGGCGCGTCGTTTTCCACACGCGTCTTAAAAAGCTGTTAGCAATATGACGGGAGGGGCTGAGAGGGTCAAAGCCGGCCAGGGCGCGGGGCTGTCTTGTCAAGGTAACCGTGGCTCCGGAACTTAAAGGGTTATTAGGCTATTATCTATTCACCCTGAGCACGGCACCACAGCCTACCAGTAGCCTTTTTTTATCGTGGTAAAATCATCAAATAAGTCCTCTGCGAGGACTGTCAGACTCATACTGACTAAAATCCACGGTGATCCTTCAATAGCCCTTTAGGTTGCAGGGTCGCGGGACCGTCTTATCAGGTAACCGTGACCCTGCAACCTGCAGGCTTTGGCCCTCTAAGGGGCCATCAGTACCAGTAGCCTGCGGTGAAGGTTGAGCGCGATCACTGCGATGATAGGCCTCACAGTTTTTAGTTTCTTCTGACCTCAGGGTTACATTTAAAGGCTTTTGGAAAACCCATTTTAAATAAATGTTCTCACTACCAAGACACAGGCCTCCTTACTGAGAAGTAGTATGCGAGTGATCAGAAATCTTTTCCCAATTTTTGTTCGACGATATTCTGGTTTACCCAGAATTTTTCTGGTCACTGCCTGGTTCTAGTCGGTTCCATATTGGTAAGATAAACGTGATCACTTCACGAAACTCAAATACTTCAAAGAGAGAGTCTTACCAGCATCAGAAAAGTCCCGGTTAATTTTCTTCGTGGGTCTCGATAATTTAAAAGTATCGACCCATGCCAACACTGATTCGATATCCGATAGTGGTATAGGAGATTCGATATTAGCCATCATATTTCATTTAAATATTATTACTACTGAATTATTTTACTTATATTCTTTATTTTAATTAGTGTTGATTGTATGACGGGAGAAATTTCGTGTTTGTTAAATGTTGAAGTTTGTCAGATTATAGTTTTTGATGTTTTTTTTTCGTTCCGTCTTTTAAGGCCAGTTTTTTTTTAGGTTAGGTAAAAAAGTTTACATTGTTAATAGAGCCTCTTTTATCACCGTCTAAAAGCTTCCATACTTTTTCAGTTAACAACATAGGTTTAGTATTTTGTCTAAGTGCTTTAGCTAGTCTTAACAACGTGACAATGATACCTGGCATGCTATGCTCTGGAATCTGATCGCTGGACTCTACTATGTATTCTTGGGCGGTGCGGCTTTGAAATCGTCCGATCGTGCAGCGCGAGCGATGAGCGCTAATGTCGCTGTCAGTTGCTTAGTGTATAGCAAACTTAAGTCCCAGCGTAGCGTAAGCGGTGCGACCACGCTGTCATAACGCTGCTGTTTATAGAAATTAGCACCGCTGGTTGAAAACTCCACTAAATCGAAACTCGTGAATCTGGTTTTCAGGCTACAAGAGAGTTCAGTGTGAGTGTCTTCGACCGGGCACAAATCTAGACTCTATGTCTACTGGCTACTAGTGTGAAATTTTGATGGAAATACCCAATAGCGCTTTAACCTACCTGCCTTTTTTATAACGTGGTAAAATCATCAAATGAGTCCTCCCACCCAAGTCAGGGCGGGAGGGACTGTCAGACTTGACTGACTAAAATCCACGGTGTCCTTCAATAGCCCTTTACGTACCGGGGTCACGGTAATTTGTGAGTCCCGCAACCCCGGCAGGCTTTGGCCCTCTACAGGCCCCGTCACTATGCTGAAACTCCTTGAGGCGCGTGGAACACAAGGCGCCGTCGACCCGGGCATGGTCCAGCCTGTGCCATTCACTATAAACATAGCCTTGTGACGGCGCGGCCGCAGCGCTCACGAAAGTTTGGGACTATAGTTGGCTATTCGCTAAGCTACTGATAGTAACACTAGCGCTCATCGCTTGCGCTGCACGATCAGACGAATTCAAAGCCGTCTTGCCAAAGAGCTCATCGTAGAGTCCAGCGATTAAATTTCTAATAGAGAATAGCATAGCTGGGAATCGAATTCACGACTGTCCCGCTTTTGACGACGAGAACAGACAAGACAGGCACAATATTAAAGTACAATTACTCTACCTACCGTTTATTAATGAATGCATAATTTATTACAAAAACTCATTAGTGTCCTACATTTTATTTAACCGCACCTCGTTAAATCATACATTTCAGATTTTCTCTCGTTCCATTAGAAAGCATCATTTTGCGACTCACGTCCATCACATAAAGTGCATCGCATTTACTGTATTATATACAACGCACGACCATTGTATACAGACCTTTGCGTTCAAAGCAACCCGAAAGATTTGTTCAGAAAGATGCAGTTACGTGTGTTAGTCTAGTCTGGTTGTAGCGGTGTTGTGACTGCACATTTTCTATAGAAATTTAGCTTTCCATCGTTCATGAACGTTAGTAACATATGTGGTGTACCCGTTTGTGCTCATAGCTGAGAGGAACAAAGAAAGGTTAATGACATAATTTTGTCTTTTATGAGGCGAGGCTAGTGTTCTGGAGGACACAGCATTCGCCAAATGAACCGTAATAATTTGTTTTTGTTGTTCTTTAAAAAAAAACGACGGGTTGCACTCTGGGAGTGCCGGCAGAAGTGAAAACTTGAATAGTAATAAACACACACGAACATTCGCGCAAGCGCCCTGCGCCGTCTTACGAATTTTCGATCAGGTCACGTGTCCTGACGCGAGTTTAACATTTTTTACCCATTCCAAAAAAAGTGCACAACTAAAGAAGTTTTCACTTCAAAATCATTCTTTCAAATTTTATTCATTCACTTTAGCATGACAGATGTTATAACGACATTTGAATGAACTCCGCAGTGGCTATGTAGGTGTAGGTATCTAAGGTATAGGTACATGGCAGCCATCTTGAAGCCAAAACGTCACTTTCTACAACTATTTGTGTTTTCACAATGCGCAAGCGACGACGAGAACGGCGAGATGACAAGTTCCGTTTTTGTACAGTCGAGCACAAGAGTTTTTGTGTCAAGATTTTCTTTTGTTGCGGCTTGAAAAGTTCGTGCGGGAAAGTAGGCGCTAAATTAACACTATTGATACTCTTATAATGTACATAAATATGTACCTCTATATTTACTTATGTCATATTATGAAATATAGTTTGGCTATACACCGAAATCTCAAAAAACATCTAAACATTTGATTTTGATCCAAGAAACGTACAGGTCAGTACGAGTATCTCAGTACGAGTTTGACAGTATTAATAGTTGATTTACCAACTCAAAAATTTTCAGAGGTTTCAGGAAGGAATTAAAAAAAAAAACCCGGAAGACTTTCCGGGACATGAATCCTAGTCCCGTAGTACAAATTGTTCATAATATTGAGAAAGAATAATTTCTGGTGAAGAAAAACTAAAATTAGGTAGTAAATATCATATAAATATATGTAGTAAACACTGTTTTAAGCTATCACGGTTTGTTTCTTTTAAAATGTCACTGACGGGACAACTTCCGTGATTAAATGTTTCTCTGAGTTCCCGATATTTCGACGCTTCGCTGTTGCAAGCGCCACAATCGCGAGTTGACTCGGGAACTCAACGAAACATTTATCCCGCTAGCGTCAGTGACATTTTAATCTTTCTTGTTGACTGTACAAGTCTGCGTTAAAGCTGACTCAACATTGTTAGTCCTACAATTTGCCCAACAAAGTGTATTTACTTAGGCATCAAGTTGTCCTCCTCCACAGCACTATTTACATAGCTTTTCGCCATGCCTTTGTTTCACGAATTTTCGAATGGTCTGAAACATGACACTCTTATCACGATAAAAAATAAACGTGATTTTTTTTAAGATACAGGCATTATTTTGCAGGAACGAGTAAGTAACTAATATATGTATTTAGGTTAAAAGTAGCATACCCATCTCTAAACTATGAGATTATCTCCAAAATTCATATCAAACTTCAGTATCATAGGATCTAAACCATTTTTTTTATTGTGCAAAAATCATCAAATGAGTCGACCCACCCAGGGCAGGGCGGGAGGGACTGTCAGACTTGACTGACTAAAATCCACGGTGTTCTTCAATAGCCCTTTACGTACCGGGGTCACGGTAATTCCTGAGTCCCGTGACCATGGGACCTACACCTACAGCAAAATAACCATCAGTATTATCATGCATTCATGGCGATTGTCACAGCTACATACTAACGATTTTATAATCATATTTCAAGAAGCTTTCAATGTTCCGTGGTGGTTCAGAGCTAGGTACTGTCAAAAGGAATTATCTAAGAAAAGTTCAGAAGGTTAGTTCTCTTATATTTCTCCACATGTGCTTCTCACAAGCCCGCCTAGCTCAGTCGGTAGAGCATGAGACTCTTAATCTCAGGCCGTGGGTTCGGGCCCCACGTTGGGCGAAATCTTTTGCCGCGGGACTGTACGAATTACTGTGATCCTGTAACGTAAAGGGCTATGGAAGTACACCGTGGATTTTAGTCAGTACGAGTCTGACAGTCCCTCCTGCTCTGCCCTGGGATTTAACCACGTATAAAAAAAAACACGTGCTTCTCCGTGCCGTACAAATATTCTTTTTTTATGCATGATGGCTTAGCCTAAGTCAGGGTGGCAAAGACAAGGTCGACGATGGAGCGAGCTTACCCAGAAGAAGCCAGTTCACTCTAACTTTGGAGAGATTACGGTTGTATGCGTTCGGAAACACAATCGCAGGCAGAGAGTTCCACTCCTTCGCTGTTCGCATTATAAAAGACGTTTGGAAACGCTTAGTTCGAATTGGTGTGGCCCTAAAGTAATGTTATTACTCATTAGATAGCAGCGTAATTTTTATACTGAGACTAGCTTTTTCTGCGGTTTCGCTCGCGTCGCGTTTATTAAGAACTAGCTATTTCCCGTGGTTTCAACCTCGCTACTCGGCTCCTATTAGTCGTGCTGTGATGTTACATAGCCTAAAGCCTCCCTCAATAAATGACTTTTCAATACTTCCTGAGATTAACGCGTTCAACAAAACAAACAAACAAACTTCAGCTTTATAATATTAGTAAGGCAACCATTTTGGATAGAACATTTCGGTATTAAAGATCCCTAAGGCCTCCAGTTTGTCTGTGTACATTTGACAACGTACTATGTGAAAAGTTAAAAAACAAACATATACTTTCCCATGTATTTAGATTAAATTAGGTTAGAAGTGAAGTTAGAAGTTAGGACTCCAAATTCTTTTGAGCATCCTTTTTAATGGTTCCTTATTTTGTACTGATTTTCCGAAAATATGAGTACAAAATTAGGAAATTATTCAATAAGATAACAATAACCATTAAGCTTTAATACAGCTTATTTCTGCATAGTACCACTAACAATAGCGTGATGAATTGATGGTATATTATTCACACTCACGTTGAGGTTTTCCAATAGGCTCGGTCTTCACAAAGTTGTAAAGATTTGACTCACTGAAAGCGTTTCATAGCTGCCAATTTAAGTGCGGTATCTGAACGGTATTTTCACCCTACTACAATGTTGTCTGAGAATTAGAATGCCTTGAGGCATTAATTTGGCCCGTATATCTATTTATTTTATTTTATTTATTTATTTATTTAGTGTTTTAAAGAAGGCTTACAGACTAATAAAGAAAATGTTATATACAAGTGTAATATTTTCAAATCGCTAATTACAAGCCTCCACACGTCATACATACATTTATCACTATTTGTACATGAAGTTTAACTAATTAAAGAAATTATTTAATTTATATTTAATGAAACTTTTTACAACTAAGTATTTTTTAAGTAAAAGATAGGCTGACGCATGATCACAATCTCGTCTGATGCTAAGCGATGATATGGTTGACGGTGAAGCACGCTGCCTAGAAGTAACCTCTTGACTTAAATACCCCAATATTATAGGTTATGGGGTCGGACTATCTAACCAGATTACTCTGATCCGGGAACGTAAAGAGCAATTGAAGAACATGGTAGATTTTAGTCAGTACGAGTCTGTAATATACTTCCTCTCCACCCATTGAGCATTTTACCGTACATAAAAATGGTTGTAGAAAATCTTACTTACATGTTTTTAAAATATGTGGTTAGGATTCCAGACAAAGGCACCTCTTCAAACTACATCATATTCAGAAGTATAGGTATGTGAATCAAGCTCCTGGTGGCCTACAATGAAAAGAGAGAGTTATTAGAGTGTGGGAAAGAGACAGTTATACAAGTCGTCTAGCGCCTGGAATTACTCATTCTTTAAAACATCATGGTGCGCCAGCAAAGCGCTATATCTGTCGCTTCAAATAGCTTGCACTGTGACTTCCACCTTAACTAGCGTTCTATTCTCTAACGAGAGTCGAAAGCCAAAAGGCTGGCAGTGCTAACTCGACATCCGTCCGACTCACTCGCGCGTCTTAGTAGTGCAGTGTCACGGGAATACTGGTCAGAAATAGTAATCGAAGATAAAGGTGAGTTTTGTGTGATAATTGTATTTCGTAATAACATGTATGTAATCCCCAACGAATTGGAATCAAAATGACAGTGGGCAGGCCATATAGCACGCAGAACTGATGGACGATGGGGCGGTAAGGTTCTTGAATGGAGACCAAGCACCGGCAAGCGCTGCGTAGGACGTCCACCTGCACAGACTATCTGATGAAGAACACAGGATCACGCGGGATGCAAGCCGCTTCCAACTGGTCTTGTTGGAAGTCTTTGTGGCAGGCTCATGTTCAGCAGTGGACGTGTTATGGCTGGTATGATAATGATGAATGCCGAAAGGACCATAGAGGAGCGAATCTATTACCTCAAGACTTTTAGCTGTATAAACTTTTAGGAAAATAGAAAGCTACCTCTAAAAAAAAACAAAAAAGTCACTTCAAAAAAGTGTAAAATTACTTTTCTCTCGGAAGTCGGAAGAAACTTTGTTTCCTATTTCCTTGACTTTTTTTGTTTAATTTGTAACATAAATTCATAGTTCGTTCATTCAAATTTCGGATGACTATGATTCAGTTGCATTAATTTCGTGTTAGTAAATTAAACTTTAAAAAAATAACTAATTGACAAACTAGGTACCTACTGCGAAAGCGGCGTGATACCAATCCTACGGAGAAAAGCTTTCTTCCATCATCTGATGAAGGTAGCATGTTGAATTGTTGACGTTGCTGGGACTCACACTCTTGGCGCGTATTTCACCCTTTGGCGCACGCACAGACGCCAGCACATCAACCTACCTCAAACGAATTTCTTTAATCGATTTTCAACCTTACCACAATAGTGGCAGTTAAACTGTAAACGTAGATACATCATTTGAACGAATGACTTTTAATTTCGATTCAAATCCATCCAAATGTTCGTTAATGATGGTGGCCGTATTTTTTTTTCTCTTAAGGCTATTTTATTATTTATATTTTCCTCAGCCGCAGGGCCATTGTTTGTTTCTTTTATTCTTCTATTTTGTTTCTAGAGTACTACTATCAACGGACCGTACCGGGGTCACGGTAAATCGTAATTCCCTCGACCCCGACAGGCTTTGGCCCTCTAGAGCGCCCCCCCCCCCCCGTCATTTTTGCTGACACTCTTTGAGTCGCGCGTGGAACACAACGCGCCATCGACCGATATTTTTCCCGTATGTTCGTTGACGGAGAGTAGACCCCCTGATTTGTTCTTCATTTCTCTTAAATGTGAAAGGCTGTATGCAACACTGATTTTGAGGAAAATCCCACTTTCCCTTGTAATTAATTACATAGCCATTACTTATTAACACGGTAATCATATCAATGTGTAATGGTAGCTCATTATTCAGTAACAGATTAGATGTTAATAATTAATTATACGGTGTCTTTCATATCTAGCTACCTGCATAGAAGCATAATTATGCAGAGTTCAAGATATGAAACAGATAAGTGCATAGATGATTTCTAAATTACCTGGTATTATATATTTTTTTACGTGGTAAAATCATCACATGAGTCCTCCCACCCAGGGCAGGGCGGGAGGGACTGTCAGACTCGTACTGACTAAAATCCACGGTGTCCTTCAATAGCCCTTTACGTACCGGGCTCACGGTAATTCGTGAGTCCCGCCATCCCAGCAGGCAGGGGCCCCGTCACTATGCTGACACTCCATGAGGCGCGCGTGGAACACAACGCGCCGTCGACCCGGGCATGGTCCATGGTCGGACAGCGAGTCGCCCATTACTCGCCGCCCGCATGCCCGCGATTATTTACCATGATATGAAAAGTGTGCGGTCCGAGTGAAAGAAAGAATAAAGGTTTAGAGAGTGATCGTAGCCTCTTCAAGTTGAAACTTACTTGTGACACTTGGGCTGGGTTTTAGTTTGGCCAGACATTACTTTTTTTTTATATATAAAAGGAGAACTGACTGACTGACATATCAACGTACAGCCAAAACTACTAGGGCTAGGAATGTGAAATTTTGCACACGGCTTCCTATTATAATGTAGGGGAGCACTAAGGGGTTTTTGGAAATTTAACCTTTAAGGGGGTGAAAAGGGGGAATTAGGAAAGTACGTAACCCACGCGGACGAAGTCGCGGGAAAAGTGCTAGTTACTTATATTATAGCCGTACAACGAGGGCTGTCGAAAATAGGGCTGTGCCAATGGTGGCCGTGGGCAGTTCCGCAGTTTGATGGGTCCGTCTACCTTGTTGATATCTGCCACAAGAATGTATCTGTTACAATTAACACCCATTTTCAGAGAGAACGCGTTTTCCACACTTAGAACTACTCGTAGTTTACTAAGTGCCTTTTTTAAAACTAGAATTAACTAATACTCAAAATTGAATATAAGCTATAAGAGCTCGTGGCTAAATCACAGCCGCACAGGGCTACCTTGCGGGTTAAGCCGCGCTTGCCGAGATTGGTCTGTGGATGGAGTAGCATATCTACAAAATTATGTCTTCGTCTTTATTTAACATCTCATAACAACATCCGACAGTATCTACTTGATAACGTTTTGTGTCAACATTTGTAGTGAAAGAGAAAGTTGACAAAGAAACAATTTTGCCTACCCATTGTACCTGCCTATACAAAACGAACCTACGTAGCAAATGGATAATCCCTCAACTCTTGACTCAGGCAATACAAACATAAACACTTCGAATTGACAACTTCGAGCATTTGTCGGTGTTGTCGTCATTTAGAAAGTGTCAAGAAAGAAAGAAAGAAAAACGTTTATGCAGGCAAGACTCATTTGATGATTTTACCACATTAAAAAAAATGGTAAGCGATGTTGTGGTCTACGGTGAAGCATATTTCTATATTTCACAACACAACATCTCCCAAGTGTTAACAATACTTGGGCATGCGGGCGGCGAGTAATGGGCGACTCGCTGTCCGACCATGGACCATGCCCGGGTCGACGGCGCGTTGTGAGTCCTCCCACCCAAGGCAGGGCGGGAGGGACTGTCAGACTTGTACTGACTAAAATCCACGGTGTCCTTCAATAGCCCTTTACGTACCGGGGTCACGGTAATTCGTTAGTCCCGCGACCCCGGCAGGCTTTGGCCCTCTACAGGCCCCGTCACTATGCTGACACTCTTTGAGGCGCGCGTAGAACACAACGCGCCGTGTCTGGACTAACACTTAGTATAGTTTTTATCCCCATTTACTATTTCCATGGGATAATTTCCGAGTTGTGGCTGCCTGGCAACAGATAGTACCTATACAAAATGAAAACATAATATCATGAAGGGCATCATTTAGAAACAATGAATTCCAAAAAAGTATCGAGTTAGCACATCAGGTTACGCCAGTTCGCCATTCCTGACTTGAATATCAAATAACAATACCCCCTCCTATTTGTGTATCAAAATTGCGACATTTGTCAGTACACTACGCACGTAATTTGTATTCAATGGCCATTGACCTTGACCCAGGTGGGTCGATGACCATAATTCAGTAATAGAATTTGTTTTGAATAAAAAAAATGCATAAATGCATATAGTGGGATCTATCCATCCATCCATCACAGGTTAGTTGTAACCTGCCCAAAACTCCTTGAAAAATAAATTACCCAGAAAGATTTTATTGTTTATTTTCAATACACAGCGAAACATCTGGACCGATTTCCAAAATTCTTTCATCAGTTAAAAACTGGTCCTGAGTGAGAGTGAGAGGGGTGAGTGGGCAAAGCCACTGGCAAAAGCTAGTTTAATACAGGCCGGTCCCGCAGGCATGCGGGCAGCGAGTAATGGGCAACTCGCTGTCTGACCATGAACCATGCCCGGGTCGACGGCGCGTTGTTATCCACGCGCGCCTCAAAGAGTGTCAGCAGAGTGTCGGGCCTGCCGGGGTCCGGGGCTGTACGAATTACCTTGATCCCGGAACGTAAAGATGATGAAAATGATCAAATGAGTCCTCCCACCCAGGGCAGAACGGGAGGGACTGTCAGACTTGTACTGACTAAAATCCACGGTGTCCTTCAATAGCCCTTTACGTTCCGGGGTCATTGTAATTAGTCTCGCGACCCTTAGGATTAACAATTTTGTAAAAACCACTGTTTATTAATTTTGGTTTATAATAAAGTATATTCTATTCTATTCTATTCTATAGGACAGATTAAACAGATTGACAGGCCTGTTGGTCTAGTTGTTAGTGACCCTGACTGCTACGCCGGAGGTCGTGGGTTCGATTCCTACCCAGGACAAATGGTTGTGTGATGAGCACGATCATTTGTTCTGTGTCTGGGTGTAATTTATCTATAATATGTATTTATTTAGAAATATATAAGTATGTTTATCAGTTGTCTAGTACCCATAACACAAGCTCTGCTTAGCTAGTGACTAGATGGCGTTGTGGAATATTTATTTATTTTATTTATTTACTAGCGGGCGCCCGCGGCTCCGCCCGCGTGAATGTGAAAATGGAATGGAAAGACACGGTCAGCAACATGATTCCCAGGTCTATTCACAGACACCGACACTAACATCGACGACGCAGTCAACACAAACACTCGAAATAGATAGATATAGTGTGTCGCGGACTTTTTTGTAGATATTTATAAGATCAACAATTAATTAGAACATTTTATGGTTCTATCTTTTATAGTTTAGGCAGCGTAAGCAAAATAAGTAACCTTTCTGGTTGATTTTTACACCTAATGGGCGAAAAACCCAAATATCTTACGGAACCCTATTTTTCCGCAAATTAAAATATAACTTATGTTACTCGTGGATAATGTAGTTTTCGAATGGTGAAAGAATTTTTAAAATCGGTCAAGTAGTTTTTGAGCCTATTCATTACAATCAAACAAACAAACAAAGTTTTCCTCTATATAATATTAGTGTAGATAGTGTAGACTACAAAAATAACTGATATTCGTACCTATTATTTCTTCAACTATAAAGAATTAAAATGTAAACTAATAATATATTTAAACACTACCAAAACCTCTAATACCTATTTCATAAAATAAAAACAAATCTAAAAATAAACTATTCAAAGACTAAAAGTAAAAAGGGGCACACCGCAATCGCGGCGGTAAGAACCCTCTTTGAGGAGTGGCTGGATAGGCGTCACGGCGTCCTGACCTACCGCATGACGCAGGTCCTCACCGGTCACGGAAGTTTCGAGAGGTACCTGTGTCTGATAAGGAGGGAAAAAACTCCTGGGTGTCACCACTGCGAGGATCGTCCGGAGGACACGGTGGAGCATACGGTGCAGGACTGCCCCGCTTGGGCAGAGCACCGCCGTGTCCTCATGACGGCGATAGGCGGAGACCTCTCGCGCCCGGCACTGGTCGAGGCCATGCTGCGGGGCGAGACGGAGTGGGAAGCGGTCGCCTCCTTCTGCGAAGCAGTCATGCTCGCGAAGGAGGAGGCGGGCCGCGTGAGGGAGAAGACAGCGTCCTCCCTCCACCCCAGCCGCAGTGGTAGACGCCCACGGGGACGGACGTCGCCAGACGATCTCCGGCCACCGTAGGCGCGGACAGCGAGTAATGGGCAACTCACTGTCCGACCATGGACCATGTCCGACGGCGCGTTGTGTTCCACGCGCGCCTCAAAGAGTGTCAGCAAAATGACGGGGCCTCCCTCTAGAGGGCCAAAGCCTGCCGGGGTCGCGGGACTGTACGAATTACCGTAACCCCGGAACGTAAAGGGCTATTGAAGGACACTGTGGATTTTAGTCAGTACGAGTCTGACAGTCCCTCGTAGACGCCCACGGCGACGGCCGTAGCAAGACGATCTCCGGCCACCGTAGGCGCGGGCATGCGGGCGGTAAGTATTGGGCGACTCGCTGTCCGACCATGGACCATACCCGGGTCGACGGCGCGTTGTCGTCAAGGAGTGTCAGCATAATGACGGGGCCTGTAGTTGGCCAAAGCCTGCCGTGGTTGCGGGACTCACAAATTACCGTGACCCCGGTACATAAAGGGCTATTGAAGGACACCGTAGATTTTAGTCAGTCAAGTCTGACAGACCCTCCCGCCCTGCCCTGGGTGGGAGGACGAAAGAGGAGACAAATATAATCAGAAAGCTCCGAATTGCTAAGCTATCGGGAGTTTCACGTGTTATTGTGAGTCAACCATAAAAGATAGACATATGCTGTCAGGGAATATTTTTATATAATTTTAAGGAGAACATTTCCGTCATACATGATTTCTATGTAGCTTTAACCATTAACGCTGCACACGCGACGGAAGTTTAAAAAATGGAGTAACTTCTCCCGTTTTCCCAATATTTCCCTTCACTGCTCTGCTCCTATTGATCGTAGCGTAATGAAAAGTATACTATAACCTGCCCAGGAGTATAAAAAATAATTGTGCCAAATTTCGTTAAAATCCGTTGAGTAGTTTTTGTTTCTATAACGAACATACAGACAGACAGACAGACAGACAGACAGACAGACAAAAATTTTTCTGATTGCATTTTTTGCACCAGTAGCGATCCCTAATCACCCCTTGATAGTTATTTTTTAAATATATTTCATGTACAGAATTGGCCTCTCTACAGATTTATTATAAGTATAGATTTATAGATGTTTATAACTTATTGTTTGAAACAATTTTGTTTACAATGTAATATTGTTTTATGTAATAACTGCAATTATTTGTATTATACTTTGAACCTTGAATTCACTTCTAATTTATATATTGTACTTAGTGTAAACCGCGTCCACACTTGTGCCATGCACTAACACGCCATATGCCTTAATATGCTAAAATGGCACATTTTCTGTTTATGTAGTATTTTAAAGTAACTGATTCGTGATGAGCATTTTCGGAACAAAATATGCCTAAAGGTTTATAAACGCACCCACTTATTGATCGAAGGCACACAATACAATTTATCCATAATTTTGTAAATTATGCACAAAATTAAATTAAAATAAAATAAATAGATTAAGTTACTCTATCAGAGCTACTATTCTATTCAAAATCAATTTAAATATTACCTACTAATGTCAATTGAAAACATACTCCTCCATTGTTACGAAGGCCTACACATATTTTTTTTAAGTACTCTGTTATAATGAGGTATGTTGTTAAGTTTAAACGTTAAAGATCCATCAGTGTGCTGCACGCAGAAGGCGATAGACAACGCTACATTTGCATTTTTTTTTACCTTTACAATTTTGTTCCGCTTAAACTTAGTGAACAGTGCTCTTGAAAAATAATGTTAATTTGAAACATTTTTACATAACGTTGTGTCTGGATGCGGTTTGATTTAAATCACTGATTACATTGTGAGTATTTCGATTTTTATTTTGTACTAGCAGACCCGGCAATGAGGTGAGGAGGGATGACACTCATGTGACTAAGAGAGTGATGAGTATGAATGTTGATGGATGGAGAGGAAGAGGAAGGCCAAAGAAAAGATGGATGGATTGTCTAAGGAATGATATGGAAGAAAAAGGAGTAAATGGTACTGTGACGTTTGATAGAGGAGAATGGAAGAAAAAAACATGTTGCGCCGACCACGGGTAAAATGGGATAAGGGGAGGAAGATGATGACTAGCTGACCCGGCAAACTTCGTACCGCCTCCGAATCAGTTTCTTTTTCATCATATTTCCTCACCTTTTAAACCTTCCCTGAACTTCCAAAAATAATTGAAAAGTAGAATTAGCCAAATCGGTCCAGCCGTTCTGGAGTTTTTGCAAAATTAACGTACAACAATTGATTTTTATATTTATAGATAGATTGATTATTAATTTTTTTTAGGTGATAATCTTCATTAGATTTTTCTCACTTTAAGTGAAACGGAAAGGACTGTCAGACGGAATAAAACCCTCCTTTAAAAAAAAAAAAAATCCCACTCTAAGAATTTCTCCTGTGTCGTGGGTGCGTTTACAAACATGAAAACTCACATACACAAACGCCCAGATCCGGAACAACTACTTATAGATCATAAAATATATTTGCTCCGTGGGGGAATCGAACCCGCGACACGCAGGGCAGCTGCAGTCCAATATATCCTTGTCTCCTAAACTTGATAAGCTTTCCCACAATCATGGCTATTTTGACGGCACGGTTGGTTAGCGCAGTGGCTGAGCGATTGGACTGCTGCGTTGCGTATGACGCGGTTTCGATTCCTGCACGGATCAAATATTTGTCTGATCTGCAATCTGCTTTGTATGTTTGTAAAAGCGATTCTTTTACTGCGCCCTGGTCTGTATGATTGTGATCTGGACATTTCAGGGTCTAGGCCCTATGTTTCGGTAACATTGGCACATCCCTATGTTCGGCATTGATTCGAGCACTGGGACAAAGGGGTCTAAGTGTTCACTTAGTAAGTCTGGACTTGGAATTTTCTTGAAAATGCGAAAGTTTGACGTATTTGTTTATTTAAGTATGCATAAATTATCAAAATGTTGTACACCGAATATCTGTCCTCGCTAAGATCATAATCACTCTACTCTATCGGTCTAAGGTTTGCTGTAAGAAAACCTAATTCTGGGTTTAAGTTTGTACATAACTTATCCTTATGAGAAATGTTATTTCAATTATATGTCTGTACAATAAAGAATAACAATAAGTGTTTTACTTTTATCCAAACTAATATTATAAATGCGAAAGTAACTCTGTCTGTCTGTCTGTCTGTCTTTCCTTCACGCCTATACTACTGAACCGATTTGAATGATTCTTTAAGTGTTGGGTAGTCCATTTATCGAGGAAGGCTATAGGCTATGTAACATCACGCTATCACTAATAGGAGCCGAGCAGCAGTGAGAAATGTTTCAAAATCGGGAAAATGCATTCCTTTTCGAGAGCTTCCGTTGCGTGCGCTGCGTAAACGGTTAAAGATAGGCAAATATTATGTACTACGGAATTATTTCTCATGTAAAGTTCTAAAATAAAGTCCGCGAGAGCATATATCTATCTTTTAGGGTTAAGTCACTATAACCTTTTTCGTGGAAATCAAATTTGATTTTAAAGAGCTTCATTACTTGCGAAGGTATTTACATTAACATGATATTAATCCTTATCCAAATAAATACTTTAATCATCACAAGCATTTGATTTTGAACAAAATTGCCCTTGACATCGTATGATTTCAATGAATATCTAAGGAGATATCATAGTTCCAAAATAATACTACAATAAAATAATGACTGCCTGGGCAAGTCATAATTGCCGTCGTAAGATCCCTCTTTGAGAAGTGGTTGGAGATGCGCTACGGCGTCCTCAGCCTCAACTAAAACCTGACGCAAGTCCTCCCGGGCACGGTTATTGCGGGAGGTACCTCAGGGATTCGGCGGCAGGCGAGGGGAATGGGGAGCAGTCGGAATGCGTGAGGGAAAAGACATCCTCTACTTATCGCCCCAGACACGGGGCAACAAATCGCGGGGCATATTCCAGCCGCTTACGGACGGGGAGTAATGGGTAGCTCGCCGTCCGACCAAGGACAAGGCCCGAGCCACGGTGCGTCGTGTTCCACGTGCTCCTCAAGGGAACTGAAGGGTACGGGACCATAGGGCCAAACGCCTAACATGACGCGGGTGAAACCGCGGGCAGAAGCTAGTGTGGTTATAAATCGTCAAATAAGTCCTTTCACCCAAAGCGGGGCGGGAGGGACTGAAAGACTTGTACTGACTAAAAGCCACGATGTCCTTCAATAGCCCTTTACGCCCTAAGGTGTCGGATTCTTGATGAGACAGCCCCGCGACCCGAGTCCCTTTGGTTTACATGGTGGTTAGTCTCGAGGTCGTAGACGCGAGTGTTGGATACCCGGGTCAGACAAAAAGTGCTATTGGGTTTTTCCATTACTTTCTCAGTATCTGCGCAAATTCGAGGGTCTGAATTTTCTAAGCGGGTTACCGTGACCCGGGAACGTAAAGTACGCAGGGCACGACTTAGACCCAATATTGATTGACGGATTATATTAGTTAAATATATGTATATTTACAAGACAATACATTAACAAATCGTTAACCTTCGCAAATGTACAAACAATTAGTAAATGTTGTTTCGAAATTATTTTAATTACCTACTCATCAGGTAGCGGCTGAATTCAGGTCATAGAATTAATTAGAGTTTTGATTGAGTTTAACCAAATTTATACTTACTAACCGAAATAGGTAGGTTACGGCCCAGAGCCTTTTCTTTTTTTTTTCATCGTGGTAAAATCATCAAATGAGTCCTCCCACCCAGGGCAGAGCAGGAGGGACTGTCAGACTTGATTGACTAAAACCCACGGTGTCCTTCAATAGCCCTTTACGTACCGGGGTTACGGTCATTTGTAAGTCCCGCGACCCCGACAGGCTTTGGCCCTCTACAGGCCCCGTCACTATGCTGACACTCCTTGAGGCGCGCGTAGAACATAACGCGCCGTCGACCCGGGCATGGTCCATGGTCGGACAGCGAATCGCCCATTACTCGCCGCCCGCATGCCCGCGCCTACGGTGGCCGGATATCGTCTGCCGATGTCTGACGCCGTCGGCATCTACCACTGCGGCTCGGGTGGAGGGAGGACGCTGTTCTCTCCCTCACGCGGCCCGCATCCTCCTTCGCGAGCATGACTGCTTCGCAGAAGGAGGCTATCGCCGGCGTGAGGACACGGCGGTGCTCTGCCCAAGCGGGGCAGTCCTGCACCATATGCTCCACCGTGACGGCCCGGAGGCTCGGCACTGATCAGTGACCATGCATGCCATGATACAAGAGAAACTCCTTGTGTGGAGAACTGTTAAAAAAATAGAAAGTACAGTCGATACAATGTTATGGTTACCACCCTTGAAAGTAGGTACTACATTAGGGCTGCCATACGTCCCGGTACACCGGGACATGTCCCGGTTTGAAGCGTTGTGTCCCGGTGTCCCGGTCAACAGGTCATTTGTCCCGGTGTGCACACAATTCGCAAGCTACCCCTGTGTAGTTAAGTGCAGCGTCTGCGATCGGCGAGTGGTTGAAGTGAAACGGAGGCGAGCGAGCGAGCCTAGCTGCCTTCTTTGATTATTAACACGTGCGCGCGTCCCGCGCCGCGTGCCCTTCCGCCCTCGCGCCTTGAACGTCGTCGCAGTGTTTCGTTTGATTGCTTTAGAGAACAACGTACTTAATTTGCGCTGCGCGTTATCCTGTATTTCGTAGTTTAGTTTTTTATTGCCAGTCTGGTATTTTGCTAAAAAGTCATGCCAAAAAGAAAGTGTTTGTTTTCGGACGATTATACTAAAGAGTGGTCATTCATTAAAAGAGGAAGAAATGATTATGAAGCCTTTTGTTCAATTTGCGGCTTTTATATATCTGTCAGTCACGGCGGTAAGTCAAGTATCAAAGACCATATCCAAAGTAAAAATCACAAGACGAAATTATCAGTTGCATCAACTTCTAGAGATATATCGACATTTATGATCAAGCAATGTACCTCCGAAGACATGTTAATATGCGCTGCCGAACTGACCACAGCTTATAAAGTCGTAAAGCACCACCAATCGTTTAGCTCTTTAGATTGTACGACAAAACTGAATGCCGTAATGTATCCTGATTCAAGTATCGCAGCAAAACAATCAACTGCAAGAACAAAGGCTACTGCTATCATTAAACACATTTTAGCTCCACACTCGATCGCGCAAATTAAAACAGAAGTCGAAAAAGTTCCTTTTTACGGCATTTCAACCGATTCTAGCAATCACAAAGCCGAAAAGTTATTTCCACTGTTGATACAGTACTTTACGGAAAAAGAAGGACTGCAAATTAAATTACTAAAAATAGACTCATTGCCGAATGAAACATCTGATACAATCACTTCATTTTGTATAAAATCGTTGCAGGATCAGAACATCCCCGTACAAAATATTGTTGCTTTCAGCGGGGATAACACAAACACTAACTTTGGCGGAAGAGATAGGTACGGAGTTAACAATGTTTTTTTTAAATTAAAGGAGATTTTGTCCAAAGACATTGAAGGCATCGGTTGCCCAGCGCACATTCTGCACAATACAGCGTCCACTGCTGCCGATGTGATGTCGATTGACGTGGAGTCTATTGTTCTGAAAATTTTCAAGTATTTTTCCATATTCACTGTAAGAGTGGAACGGCTTAAAGATTTTTGTGAGCAAGCAGCAATAGAATACAACAATATACTCTCACATTCCAGAAGTCGGTGGCTTTCACTACTTCCAGCAATTGAACGCATACTAAAGTTATGGCTGCCATTGAAAGAATTTTTCGCTAAGGAAGCAAAAGCCCCAAAAGCTGTAGTCGATTTTTTTGCTGATCCCTTATCAGAAGTTTACACTCTTTTTGTGCACAGTCAAGCATTTCTGATTGAAAAACAAATTAAAAAGATTGAAAAATCAGTTATTACCATTGTTGAAGTGAAAAATGTATTACAGGATACAAAAAAACAGTTAAGTGACAGATTGATAAATAAATATTTAGGCAATCAAACAACACAACTTTATAACAAACTAAAGAATGAAGGCACAATTAATACAAGTCAATCCGAAACATTTGACAAAGAAACAGGAGATTTCTTTAACACTGCTATATGTTATCTCGAACAGTGGACAGAACCGATGACAAAATTTGATGTTTTCGCTTGGATGATTTTAAATGATATTCCTCAATGGCAACAAGTAGAAGAAACTACAAGATATTTAAATGAAAAGGATATAGGAATAGATGATTCAATGCATGAAGAATTTATGTACTTAAAATCGTTTATTGAATGTGAAATCAGCGATGAATGGAAAGCTAAAAATATGGAAGCAAAATGGAAACACTTTTTTGAAAAAACCGAAGAACTGGAAAGAAAAGCAAATCTTAAAATGTGTCAATATATTTTTGCAATCCCAGGCCACAATGCTCACGTAGAACGAGTGTTTTCGTTAATTTCAGCGCAGTGGACGAAAGAACGAAGTTCACTCAGTGTAAGCACAATCGAAAGCATCATTCAATGCGTTTATAATTATAAAATGTCATGCACGGAATTTTATAATTACGTCAAAGGGGAAAAGGAATTACTGAAAAAGGTTAAAAGTACAGAGAAATATGAATGGGCAAAAAAAAAGGACGTAGTGTAAGAGTTCCTTATTTTTTGATTAAATTTTCTTAAATATTACCAGTGTTTTTGTATAATCCATGATTTACCCTATTTCTGTTCTAAATGTCCCGGTCGGCGTCTCAGAATGTATGGCAGGCCTATACTACATTGACGGCCCCCCTTAATGACGGAGTCCCCTTTAGACTGCTAAAGCCTGCCGGAGTCGCGGGACCGTCTCGTCAGATAACCGTAACCCTGGAACGAAAAGGGCTATTGAAGGATCACCGTGGTTTTTAGTCAGTACAAGTCTAACAGACCCTGCTGCCCTGGTCTTCAGGGTAAAAAACTCGCTCGCTGTGAATACAACAGGTACAATGAAGAGATCACAAAGGTCAATGTTCTTAGGTACTCAAACGTGACGATTGTCAGATCTAACCCTGAAATTTTGTGTGACGGTTATACCTATTTATTGAATTTTGTATAATAATTTATTTTTATTTTTGAGGAGATCGTGGCTAAATAATTACAGCCGCACAGGCCGATCTTCCGGGTTAGGCCGCGCTTGTCGAAGTTGGTCTGTTGATGGGTAACTGCCATAGCGAGTTTCCTCCGTGCCTAGGAAAGCACGTAAAGCCTTTGGTCCCGGCTGTCATTTGTAGATCTTTGACAGTTGTTACTGTTAGTCAGAAGCTCTAAAGCCTGACAACCGGTTACCATGGGGTATCGTATAACCCAGCTACTGGGTTATGGAGGTCCGATAAGTAGTCATTCCATTTAAAATACTGATATTTAGCTGCATCTGGTTCGACTGGAAGCCGACCCCAATATAGTTTGGGAAAAGGGTATAAGGCCACCCAAAAAAAAGGTTACAAGTAGCCGATCGTACGGTTGCCCAGGGTAGTACCTAACCCACCTAAAAAAAATACATTCACAATAATAACTCATCATCTTTCTCTCTCTTTCCAGACATGATCGTCGCCGAAGCTTGGAAAGCAAGCTACCTCTACTGGGTCTTCCCAGTGCTCATCATCGCAACAGTACTCGCGATCCTAGGTCTTTTCGGACTCGTATTCGCGATCAGAATCTTCGCCAAGTACACTTGTGGGCAGTTCAGAAAGACAACCAGGATGGACGGGAAGACCGTGATAGTGACTGGGTGCACTGGTGGCATTGGGAAGGAAACTGCGAGGGAACTGGCTAAGAGAGGAGCCAGGGTCATCATGGCTTGCAGGAATTTGGAAACTGCGGAGAAAGTTAAAGGTGATTATTTAATTCAATAGGCATATTTACAGCATCAATAAATTGAAAAAATTGGTCCGACACTAAGTTTTGAAAAATAATGGATACTTATATATAAGTATATATCTTATATAACGCATCAAGATTAAAGTGTGGTAAGTATTGCCAATTTTAAGTGTCGTATCTTCGTCAATTTTGGTTTACATAAGAAAAGAAAAAATACGTGTCTAATTTTTTTTGGATAATCTGACTCTATCCCATTTGTGTAGGTAGATATTTAGGTGAAGGATGGCCCTGGAGAATTCACCAAAAATTACTGAAGTTGTCAATAATAAGCCATATTCACTCACAGTGCGGAGGCCCGTGTCCCAGCAGTGACATGATTTCGAGATATGTTCTTACTAACCTGAGTAACATAATTTCTACGGACTATTGTACCATAATGTAGGTCATTTTAAAACAACTCTAACATCCTTGATTCGATTTAGCCTAATGTGTTCTTAATGGTTAGGTATATTTCAAAGGTATAGTCTTAATGTTTTTAAATGACGTTTGGAAACACCCTTACTACTAATTAACTTACTAACCAACTTTGATTAGATATTCAATACCTCTAGAAACTACATTGACAATTGTGAAATGAGGACTATGTCTAACAGTGTACGTATAGGCTGATGATGATGAAGATTATTGTCAATTAACATCTACATTTTAAACTTTCAGCCGACATCATCGACACTACGAAGAACACAAAGGTCATCGTCAAGAAACTAGACCTCAGTTCCTTCGCATCTATCAGAGAATTCGCCGCAGATATCAATAAAACTGAGACAAAACTAGACGTTCTGATCCACAACGCTGGATACGCTGACACATTCACGAAGAGGAAGACTGTAGATGGTCTTGAGATGACCATGGGAACTAACCATTATGGACCTTTCCTGCTTACACATCTTCTGATAGATCTGCTGAAGAAGAGCGCCCCATCCAGAATCGTGGTAGTGGCCTCGTCTTTGTATCGTCTTGCTTCTTTCAACATTGATAACCCGAACCCAGTAGATACTCTACCAGGGTACCTCTACTACGCTTCAAAAGAAGCCAACATACTGTTCACAAGAGAACTAGCCAGAAGATTGGAAGGTACAGGAGTTACAGCAAACTGTCTCCACCCCGGCTTGATACAAACCGGAATTTGGAAATCCGTGCCTCCACCAATGAGTTGGTTCCTCTACCCAATATCCAAATTCTTCTTCAAGAGACCTGAACAAGGTTGCCAGACAACAGTCATGTTGGCAGTTGATGAAAAACTAGAAAAAGTCTCCGGAAAGTACTTCTCTGACTGCCAAGAAAGTTCCTTGTCAAGTTCTGTCAGTAATATGACCAGGGCAAAGAAAGTTTGGGAGATTTCTGAAAAAATGGTCAAGTTGGGTGAAGATGATCCTAGGATTTAGTATTTTATGGGAGAACGATGTATTTATTATGGATCACCGAGGAGTCCTGAAAAAACAGGATGTTTGTAAAAAGTCCGGATATTTTTACTATTTAATGTTTATTGTTATAAAAAATCTTTTCAAGGCCAGGCAGAGAGAGAGTTAAAAAGATGTCCGGACAAATCCAGACGGATGGTAATCCTTCGCACGGGCGCTTTTCTTCTGGGCGTTAAATAAGCGCCGAAATAGACAAATGCATTCATCCGTCAACACGTCAGCGCTTTTTTTCGAACTGTATTTGATTTTAAGTGCTGGGCAGTGACATTTAAGTTCATTTCACCTTTTTGTTCCAATTCAACACTTTTTTAACGCTCAGAAAAAAAGCGCTCGTGCGAATGGGGACTAAGCGGATCTAATATGTACATCATTTTTTTTCTCTTGTCTCATCTGACCACATACCGCGAAATTTCGATCGTTTCAAAGTGTAAAATTATGATTTATTTTAGTAATATTTATACATAAACAACGAAGTAAGCGATGTATTTTGCTAGTGTTTAGTTAAGTACATAATAAACTTTTATATTAAAATGGATTAGTATATTTTTTAATCCTTGACAATTGCATAAAATTAAAAACATTACAGTCGATTTATATTCATTTTATTAATAAAACTAGTTAGTTACATAATGGATAACGGCTAACAACTACTGAAGTTAATTATCTAAGTAAAATCATATTTCATGATTGTAAAGCTTTTAAAATTATTCAGTTACACATTTTAGCTATTACACCGTGGGAAATGATGAAAATGTATCTTTAGGCTAATTAAAACTAGCAATCTAGGTAGATCCATAATTTAATAAAACTAATTTACTTGTTTTCCCAAGGGACTTTAACATTTTGTTGGGTCTTGCCAAATCTCTCTTTTCATGATTTGATTTCCTGAAAATTCTTCCTTTTCAGACCTTTATTTACAGAAAAGGCCTAAGAATCAAGAAAAATGAGCATACATAAGCCACTGTATTAGCTATTATATTATTATACAATGTAAAAATAAATATATTCATCCAACCTCATCTAAGGTAAATAAACATTTTGTCGTTCACTTCACACATACATGCAACTATAGTCTTTATAATTGGACTTTTTCATAGAAGTTAGCATTTTAATTATGTGGCTTGCTACACTATTTATATCGATTAACAGACATAGGATTTATCGATAAAAACACTGCACTTCACTATGTTTAACAAATTAGTTCCATAATTGAAGAGAGCTGAAAAAATGTGCTTTTTCCTCCTGCATAGAAGTTAAAAACTACATCAATTAGTATTGAAGATTCTAAGACAAAGACAGTGTTTTCTTACCCAAACTTCACAAATACTGGACTTTAAATATTTAATTTAATACTCCTTAAATTATAACTTATTTTTATTAGTCTATCAAATCAAACTGGTCTAGGAATGTGTGGTCTACACCTAATGCTGTTCCGAGACTTTCCCGCGGTTTTCTGCAAGGAGGTTCGTCGTCAAAGCTCATCGGATCCAAAAAGTCCGTAGACTTCTTCGGTATCACACTGCAACTTGGACTTAAGAGATCAGGTAGTAAGACCCTATTTGCTGTGAACACATCTACATTAACGGTGTTTAGATTTTCTTTCTCTTCTACAATTGTTTTGAACTCATTTCCATCTTCGCAGCTTTTGTCACATGGCAAGACACTAGCTCTAACTTTCTTAAACCTATTAATGATTTTCTCTAAAGAACTTGTTTTTCTTATCAATTGATTGTTAGATTTGGGTGTTTCAGTCTTTATAGCTTCTTTTTCTAGAATTTCTTCTTGCAGTTTCGGAACATTTAGATCAGCAAAATGTGCCTTATTTGAGTCTTCCGGAATATTCGTTAAAACTCTATCTGGTTCAGGAGTTACAGATATAGTGGGTAGACTGGTAGCATCAAATATATTTTTGTTAATTTCCAATCGCGTTACACCATCTGGAGTTCCATAACTAATATCATTTTCTATTGCCAAGATGCCAGAAACTTCTAGAATTGGACTGTCTTCCTGCATGATAGATAATTTCCTTGGAATGGGAATCTTAGACTTGGCCTTCTTTTCCCTGTTTTCAAAGAGATTTGGTGATGAGTGACTTCTGACCAAGCCATTACTATCAGTTGAAGCCACCGACTCATTAAACAGTCCACCTTTCTTTACATTCACATTTACTGGTCTTTCAGTTTTATATTTAAATTTTTTGGAGCTACTTGACTTTTTCGTTGACAACAACCTCATGATCTGTTGTTTTGTAAATCCTGAGGAGCATTCCGCAATAGTCTCATTATTTCTACAGCTTGTTTGTGACAGTATTGACATGTTAAAGTTCTGCGTTGCATTTGGACGGTCATAGGAACTGATGCGGCAGGAAATGAGGCTCTTTAGGAAGTCATCTCTGGGTCCTTGGTAGAATGGAGCAATCAGTAATGACCGCGATTGTGGTTTTGCAAAAGCAGTGGCTCTTCTGCGCAAGTTGAATTGATGTTTAGTTATGTTGAGTGGTGTAAATGTGTCAAATATAACTTGAGACTGCAAGTCTTTGCCCATCTTTAGATCTGTTAGATCAGGTAATGGTGGGATTTCTGTGAATTCCTTTAGGGAAATGGATTGGTTGTACGATGTTTGTGTTGGCTGAAAAGTAAAAAGAGTTAAAAGTTAGAATTATTGATATGCACAACAGTAAAACATAAAATAACAGAATAAACCTCTATGTAGTTATAAAATTAGTAGAAATTTAACAAATTGAGAAACCCATGAGTAGTGACCATGGCTAAAACTTATTTTGGATTTTTGTTAAAATTATTAATATGATTACTTCCCCCTTCAATTAGTTAGCTTCAAATTCATCATCACCATCAGCTCAGCTGTAGGATTGCCATTGTTGGTCATAGGCCTCTGCTATAGATTTCCAATAAGAACGATTGGATGCAGCTAAGGCAATCCCGTGATCTTCATCAGATTGTTTAATTTCACTCCTAAGCAAATCCATTAAGTCCAATACGAAAATTAAACAAGTAACAAAAGCTGGATCTCACCTGTAATTTGGCTTCGGCATTCATCACACGGTTCAAAAGTATCTTCATAGCTGCAACAATCTCTGTAAAGTTCCGTCTCCCGCCATCCAAGTACTCATTAAACTTGTAAATTTCATCACCAATTTCAGCATTTTTCAGCATAAAGCATATTGATATCAAAAACCCTCTTATCAAGTTGGGGAAACTTAATTTATCATCTTTTACAATGTTTTTGAGGATATATTTCTGCTCACTGTTAACTTGGCTTTGTAATTCTTTCGTGCATATATCGTCGGTCTTTGGGTTGTATTCTAATGTGTATGAACTCTTTTCTGCTTCACCCGTTTGCCTGGCTATCAGCATTTCGGTGCAGTCACGTGTTTCTTTACAGCTCTCAAGAAAGGGTTTCATTTTAGCATCCCATTCGTTTTCCAATTGTGTGATTTTGTTATCAGTCTCTGTCAACCAATCATCAAAAAAAGAGGATGATTTGTGGACATCTTTTATTTTCAGTATTTCTGTTTTTGTGGTCTCGTCTACTTTGTGTGTCTTTAAGAACCCATCAACTATTTCATCTAAATATCTCTGAGCATTCAGTTCAGTCATTTTATTCTCCATTTCAGTTATTTTCTTACGGAACAACTCTGCTATCTTCTCCATAGCTGCTCTTTTACATATGTAGTTAGAAAATTTACTGGATATTGTCACCGTTTCTTTCTCAATGTTGTCAATAAATCCTTCTTTTTTTGTCTTGTAATTCTCAGTCATGTCATTATATAGTTTCTTTTGGGTTTCTTTAACCATTTTCGACATTAATACTCTTTGGACTGCAAGTTGTGACATTTGGAATATCAACATGGTGACTTTGTAGCAACCTGGGTTCACAAGGTAAGAAGACATGACCGGAGACAATAAACCTTTGTTGCTGTAGTCGCTGATGAAGTTAGACAGCTCATTCCTGTAGGTTCTCTCAGTTTTTGTATCGTATAGTGGCCATGGCAGCAAATTAGACGCCTGAGTATCGATTATTGACACCAAATAGTAAGATAGGTGATTAAAGAAGTTCTGAGTAGGTTTTTCTAGGGAATTGTCTTTGAATATCTGCCTGCTGAGCTCTGAAGGCATTTGCTGGAGTTTACTCAGTATTCCCAAGTTCAAAATCGTCTCTTTCTTGAACGAGACAACAAGGTCCCTTTGCATCGCTATTGTAGCCATTTTAGCACTTTGTTCACATAGATGCACTTTTTAACATAAAATCACTTATTTTTCACAACGTTGTACACCACTGCGTGTGGTTTCAAACCATATTTCGAAGAGTTTTTACAATATTTTACGAACAACAACAAAGCCCATACGCATTTTCTGGGTTTAATTCAAATCGAAATGTCAATTTTTTCCGTTGATGCTAGATAATGTTGTACACGATTGGCATGAAAACAGACTATAATATAACTAAAAAACGACTCGACTAAATGTAGAGAAAAAATATACTTGCGGAAACATTATTATGATCATTTTATCAGCAGGATCAGAGGTCATTTTTCAATAAAAGCGGATATAGTGGAGTAATGGTAGTTAGTTCGATTCAGTTTAATTTAAAAACTAATACACACATCAAAAGTGTCTAGGGATCAAGCATTTTTATGCGGATTTCTTGAGATTGAGATGTGGCTTTGTAATAAATTTATGATTTTATAAATTTATATGGATCCTTTTTGGTGCATTTCATAATTTGAA
Source organism: Agrotis puta (assembly GCA_943136025.2). Taxonomy (NCBI): domain Eukaryota; kingdom Metazoa; phylum Arthropoda; class Insecta; order Lepidoptera; family Noctuidae; genus Agrotis; species Agrotis puta. Next base: position 2,726,033 of record OW964190.2, on the reverse strand, counting down.
TCAGGAACTGTGAATCAAATTCGAGTAAAAGATGAAAATCAGCTGTCAATATTTTCCCTATAAAAACATACAACGCATTGAAGACATTATTAGTGCTACTGTTTCCCTACTACTGATTAAAACCAACGTTATTATGGAGCGGCGATGTCATTTAAGCAGGGAAGAAATGCTCAGAGCCGTGGGAATGATAGAAGCTGGTTCCCGGCAACGTACTGTGGCTTTAGCTCTGAATACAAGTCAGAGTATTATCAGTCGACTTTGGACACGTTACCGAAGCACTAGTACCGTGGCTGAGCGCCATGGAGGACGGTATCGCTGCACCACACGGAGACAAGACCGATACATTCAAATCTTAACTCGAAGAACTCCAACAATAACCGCCATGATGTTAGCCGTGAGGCTTCATCACTCTTCAGGGAACTTAATTAGCGACCAAACAGTCAGAAACCGCTTGCATGAAGTGAACCTTCATTCCCGAAGACCGCTACGGGTACCACCTATAGCAATGCACAATCGTAGGATTCGATATCAATGGGCTCTTGAACACAGAAATTGGGCAGAAGAACAATGGCGTTTCGTGTGCTTTTCTGATGAGTCTCGTTTTGGTATGAGACCGGATACAAGACGTATACGACACTGGAGAAGCCCTGGACGCCAACAGCGATTAAAATCCTGCCAGGAAGTCCATCCTTATAGTGGTGGAACCATCATGGTATGGGCGGGTATTTGGATCGGCGGAAGAACTGAGTTGATTTGGATCAGAGGCAACCTCAACGCTCAAATTTATGCTGAGACGATTGTATCAGACGTCATCGTTCCTCTACAAGTGCAAATCGGTCCCTTATTTCAGTTAATGCATGATAATGCACGACCGCACACCGCAAGAGTTGTAAGACAGACTCTCGCCGCAGCTAACATCAATAATAATAAATAAATCATCAATGTCCTGCCCTGGCCTGCTCAGTCGCCAGACTTGAATCCGATTGAGCATGCATGGGATATGCTACAGAGAAGAGCTCTGCCGAATATGGAGGGTCGCAAGAAGACCTTTTTTTGTTGTTGCAACGAACATGGGCGGCCATTCCACAGCGTGATTTGGATGAACTCATTTTGAGTATGCCAAACCGATGTTCTTGTGTTGTTAGTGTTCGCGGTAGAAACACGGATTATTAATTGTTTAAGTTACCCAAAAAAAATTTAAAGAAAACTGTTATTTCAGTCTATTTTTCGAACTTTTGTGTTAGTGGTTCAAATGTCAAAAATCCCTTTATTAGGAAAATGGCAAATTTCTTTATTAATGCAAAGGTGACTTGGTTTATCGTTACTGTGACAAACGAAAACACTTTATTTGATGAATCCTTAAAAAAAATTTTAATTAATATGAATCAGGAGAAAAGTTATTGCAAAAATATATGTTGATCCCTAGACACTTTTGATGTGTGTATTATATTTTCATTGTTGCTCAGCACTCGCAGCATTAAAGAAATGGCTCCGCTCAGAAACCTTTTATTTCAGAACTATGTACTCGTGAAGATTATTATTGTATTCCATAAAAAATATCTACAGGATAGATGGCAAGTTAATTGCAGAGAAAATAATACTAATAATCTCATACACCGACGCATTGTATTGTCGCTGTTTCTGAACGAGTTGCAACGTTCCGTCACACGTTCAATGAAAGAATAATGACGCACAAATACAAATACTTTTTTGAAAATAATGCATTTTGTAAAGAAACTTACACTATATTTACTTTATAAAAAATATTTAATTAAATAAAATATTATTAGTAAAAAAACAACTTTGTTTTACACGTATCATTACGTGATACGAAACATTCTAACCTCAAAACATTTCATTCCCAGGGGAGCAAACATAACTCACGTGTTTGTTTCTCCCCGAAAAATGGAAAAAAATTGAAACAAAATAAACAAAATGGTGCGTAATATTCTTAATTAGTTTAATAACAACGTGTAGCGGGCTTTAGTGATAAAGTTTTGTGTTATTTCAGAGTAAGTTGTATGTTTTATACGAACACAGCGCGGGCTTCGCGCTGTTCAAAGTCACCGAGTTTGAGGAGCTGGCGGCGTTCCTGCCTCAAGTTGAAGAGTCAGTGACTGATTTGCAGCGATTCAACTCAGTTGTGACGCTTAGCGGGTTCCAACCTTTCAAATCTGCGGTAGTTGCTTTGGAAAATATCAATGCGGTGTCCGAAGGTTAGTATGCCCCGCGTGTTTTAGATTATGTCTGCATACACCATGCTTGTTTATGTAGCGAATTTGTAATGAAAATGTTCACATATGAAAAGGTAAACAAACTTTTGGTCAGTGGGTCATCTTAGGGGCTTCTATTTAAAAAATAAATAATAATATAATTATCTATGATATAAGGCCAATGATTTATTTTCTTATCAAACCTGTGCCTATAATAGGTGTAAGTCGTTTGTGCATACTTTTTGCTTATTATTTACAAACAAACACAAATGCCCAAAAAATAGATAAATAATTGAAATCACAATTATCTGCTAGTGTTTACACACTCATGATTGTCAAACAGGTATTCTACCAGAGGACTTGAACCTCTTCCTGGAGGGGGCACTGCCAAAGCGCAAGAAGCGAAGCAAATGCACCTTGGGTGTGTTGGACCCCAAGTTGGGGGCCGCTATCAGTGAGGCATTGGAGATTCCATGCTCACACACTGGGGCTGTTCCAGAGATTTTAAGAGGTAATTTTAAATAATTAATCACTACATAGTATAAAACAAAATCACATCCCGCTGTCTGTCTGTCCCTACATTTATGTTTCGATCTTTAAAACTATGCCACAGTTTTGATGTGGTTATTTTTTTAATACATAGAGTGATTCAAGAGGAAGGTTTATTAGTATGTAACATGCATATTAAGTAGAGATTGCACTCCTGCGGAGCCAAGGTGTATCTCTAGTATCTGAAATTCTCTTCTAACTTAAAAATTGACTTCTAACTTGAAATTCTTTTCCCTTCTTTATACAGGCTCTCCGGAGTGAATGATCCAATTCGTTGTTATTTTCTGGTTTGTAGATACATTATTTTCGAGTGCTATATAGGCTGTAAATAATATTTATATGTATCTGGCATAGTAGCTAAGCTATCTTGGAAGTTAGAAAAAAGTAATACTGCACACGATGATGGGATGCAATTTATTTCATATTTAGGTAGAAATTAGTACCTTATGAATGAGGACCAAGGGTCAAGAAATTCCATAGTACAATTTACCTCATACCTTGATACCAATTGTGTCGACACTATTGGAGTTGATACCAACATCGTTGTGGCTATTTTGATCCATGTAATATGACTGTTATCCGCACACTTTGATCTATTACAAGTGTCGTAAATCCGCTTGTAGTAATAACAGTAGTGCTAGAGTAAATGCAGTTTTATCCACACATGTACCTAAACAATAAGTGTATTGTGTATGAAAATTCTTGCAACAATTCTTAAGAATTAATTTTCTTTGTGTCCATGTTAATATTATCCGGGGTCACGGGACTAACAAGCGACCGTGACCCCGGAAAGGCTATTAAAGGACACCGTGGATTTTAATCAGTACAAGTCTGCCCTGCCCTAGGTGGGAGGACTCATTTGATGATTTTAAAACGCTATAAAAAAAAGTGTTGGGTAGTCCATTTATCAAGGAAGGAACCATGTATCATATAGAACATCACAATATATCCAATAGGAACCGAGCAGCAGGTGAATCTGTGGAGAACAAGTAGTTTATTAATAAAACTTGTTCCTCTTCCTCAGGTATCCGCTACCACTTCCACTCGCTCATCAAGGGTCTAACCCTGAAGGCATGCAGCGTGGCACAGCTCGGTCTGGGCCACTCATACTCCAGAGCCCGTGTAAAGTTCAACGTGCACCGAGTTGACAACATGATCATACAATCTATTGCATTACTGGATCAGTTAGACAAGGATATTAATACATTTTCTATGCGGATAAGGTGAATATCTGAATCTTTTAGATTAAATTGCCATAATCCAAAATGTGTGTAGATATGTATGTATATAAGAATGAAAATCTAATAGTAATGACACCAGTATGTCAAACTGTACCAAACTTAAAATTTTTCCAATGGTACATGAACTTTCTTCTTTTGTGATAAAGATGGAAATCTATTAAAGAAATTGGCACTTAGGGGTAGATTGATGTACTGGCCATTGTGCTAGATTGAAAATAGACTATTTGCATTATTGAATTCTATGCTAAAATAAAAATATTCGAAATATTTGAGGTACAAAAGAAGTCACCTAACCCAACCATTTCTTGACAGAGAATGGTACTCCTACCACTTCCCAGAGCTGATCAACATTGTCCCAGAAAACCAGCTCTACACCAGGTGTGCTGAATTCATCAAGGACCGGAAGACATTAAGCGAGGAGTCAGTGGAACCTCTGACAGAGATCCTCGGGGATTCTGAGAAGGCACAGGCTATTATAGATGCGTCTAAGATGTCTATGGGCATGGATATTTCGCCTGTTGATTTGATTAATATACAGATGTTTGCGGGAAGAGTTGTTGGACTCAGTAATTATAGGTAAGCAACCAAAAAGGTTTTAAACCAACCACTCCTCTATGAATAAATTGTTGTCATATTTTTCATATTTATATTTTTTGCACCAATCTTTTTTTTAATTGCACCTATACGAAGACAGAGCAGATCACTAGTCAGGATATATTACTAATACCTTCAACCCTCAGGAGGCAAATATCAGAGTATCTGCACACAAAGATGGAGTCGGTGGCTCCCAACCTGACGACGCTGGTTGGTGACCAGGTCGGCGCGCGGCTCATATCCAAGGCAGGCTCTCTGACCAGTCTTGCCAAGTATCCTGCATCTACGCTGCAGATTTTGGGTATGTAATGTACTAAGATCTCCTTGGTAGAATCTACAAACAGCAACATATCAACCTATCCTTTTCCCAATCGAACATAAAACTTCCTCTATTGTGATTAAGTTGAAAATCGTTTTTGTTGTCACCAATCACCAATATGGTTGTGCTGCATCTGTAACTCTGTGTCTCTATGTATGTACACTGATTGCTCCTAGGTTATTGGTCCGATTTGTGTGATTCTTTTTTTGTGCCATGTAGAATACCTGCCATTTGGTCACATAAAAAAATCATTCAGTTTGGTTCAATAGTTTTTATTTTTATGAGCAATTTTCGCTTATTGTGTACTTGGATGATGATATTGCTGGAACTGGATGGATTATAAAATCTATATATATAAAAGGAGAACTGACTGACTGACATATCAACGTACAGCCGAAACTACTGGGGCTAGGAATGTGAAATTTTGCACACGGCTTCCTATTATAATGTAGGGGAGCACTAAGAAGGGGTTTTTGGAAATTTAACCTTTAAGGGGGTGAAAAGGGGGAATTATGAAAGTACGTAACTCACGCGGACGAAGTCGCGGGAAAAGTGCTAGTTCTAGAATAAAAGAAAGAATTAAGAAAATTATACATTTGACCAGAATATGGCTTGAATATTTGAATTAAGAAGGATAAAAAAAAGCATATAATAATATACGGTCAAATTGAGTAACCTCCTTTTTAGAATTTGTTTAAAAATAAAATAGGAGACAAAAATATGATCTGTGACTAGGAAAAACAATATTATCAATGGTTTGAATGTCATAAAACATGAGACTTTGAGAGAGTCTAACTCGTAAGAGTCACCTCACGTGTGCTCGAAGATGTGCGAGCGCAGAATTTTATACTACACACATAAATATCAAACCATATAATTACATTATATGGTAAATGAACCATCACAAAACAATCTTGCACGAAGATCCCAGACTAAAAAGAAGATGGTAGAGAATGTTATTCTGCTTTGTGGAAATGGACCTTCATCATCATCACTGCTGGGTATAGGCCTCCCCCTTTTATGCCATATCTCTCGGTTCTGTGCGTCCCTTACCCATCTATTCCCCGCGATCTTGACGATATCGTCAACCCAACGGTTTTTTGGGCGGCCCTGGTTTCTATGGCCGAACCTTAACACATTATTTTTTTACTCAGGTGCCGAGAAAGCGCTGTTCCGCGCTCTGAAGACCCGCTCGAACACGCCGAAGTACGGCCTGCTGTACCACTCGACGTTCATCGGCCGCGCCGGCGTCAAGAACAAGGGCCGCATCAGTCGCTACCTCGCCAACAAGTGCTCCATAGCTTCCAGAATCGACTGCTTCTCTGGTAAGATCGTCATTATTCTACTGCCTTTAACTGGTAATTTAGGATCAGCTTCCAATATTAGTAAATGCCAGTATTTTACATGAGACTGTATTTTTTTGGGGTTGGAGAAACATCAAATGAGTCCTACCGGCCTGCGGCCGTATTATGACGTCTTAAAACCAGGCTTGTTCCAGTGAGTGAAAGAGACAGAGCTATACAAGTCGTCTAGCGCCACCTCGTACACTCACTGGAACAAGCCTAGTTCTAAGACGTCATAATACGGCCCCAGGTTGGAGCAGAAGGCACTGAATCGTCTCCCGTGGTGGTTAGCTCGTGAGGTGGAGGATGTCCTCTCCCTCATGCGTTCCGTCTCCTCCTTCGCTAGCATTACTGCTTCGCAGAAGGAGGTAACTGCGTCCCTTTCCCCCTTGTTCCGTAACAACAACCTAGCTCAATACACTGTAGGTAATATTATGGCCCATTGGTAAGACTAGTCCGAGTTTATAACTACAACTGCCCAACTTCTTAACTCCTTGACACATTTGGTGGCCTACCTGACGTCTCTTAAAGCAAGAGTAATTTCACTGTGGGAAAGAGACAGAGCTATACGAGTCGTCTAGCGCCATCTTGTTCCCACACTGGAATAACTCGTTTTATGACGTCATGTCTTTTCGGGACTCAAATCGGTCTCTTATGGAATTTTTCTATATGCACACTTTGATCTATTGCAAGTGTACCCTGCGCTTGTGGTAATAACAGTAGTGCTATATAAAATGCAGTTATATCCACACATGAACGACATAATGCGTATCATGTACTAATTTTATTGCTACAATATTATTTCCTAAAAGATATTTATCAAATATCCACACTATTAAAACAATACAGGAGCGATTCATAGTGTGGTGAAAGTTATAAAAATAAACAACTGTGACTTTTTTCCCTTTTACGTAACACTGTATATTTTATCGCTTTGGTATCTTCCTGTATGATATTTTTAACCTCCAAACAGATTTCAATTATTGCAAAAAAACCTTTAAAAAAATGCTATAAAGTTTAAATTGCATTTCTGAACCGACTTTCAACTATTTTCCTTTTTCCAGAAATTCAATCATCAGTTTTCGGAGAAAAGCTACGTCAGCAAGTGGAAGATCGTCTGAAGTTCTATGAAACCGGTGACATTCCCAAGAAAAACATTGAAGTCATGAAAGAGGCCTTGGACGAACTACAACAGTCTATGGAAGTCGAAGCCAGTGCCAAGAAGAAGAAAAAGAAGAAGAAGAAGAAGGAGGAAGAACCTATGGATGAAGATTAACTGTCAACGTGACAGTTGTAATGTCAAAGTGACAGCTCATCTTCCAATGTCATAGTGACAGTTCTTTTTTAGCTATAAGCCATAGTGATTACTTATTTTTCAGATAAATCTATTGATGTGGATTCTTTTTGCAGTTAATACATTATTTTTAAGGAGTTTGTGTGTTTCATTTGACACGTTCCTGAGATTAAATAACACAAAAGCATTTGATTATCAATTATTTAATTTTATTGTAACATCACTTTCAACTAATTACAATTTTTACTGCATACACTTTGATATTTTGACGCACTAAAGCCGCCATCTTTATTTCCATAGACAATTTCACAATTTCTCCTGTCACTGTCATTCAAGAGCCACACAAGACCCGTGTATTGGTACGATTCTACCAAAATCGCTATTTTGGTGGACGTTTAGCCTGTGTCCACCGGCAGTGCGTAACTTTGATTCGCGCACAATGCAGCACTTTTATGCGCGAACATTTTCAATGAACTAAGTTTAGCAATGTGCGCGAACAAATAGAAAGTCCACTGCTCACGTGTGCGCGTACAAAAGTATCCAAGTGTGCACAATTTGTTCGTGTCTGCTTGAATCGACCAGGTGGTCTGCCATGATGTCTTAAAGCGAGAATAATTCCAGTGTGGGAACGAGATGGCGCTAGACGACTTGTATAGCTCTGACTCTTTCTCACACTGGAATTCTGCTTTGAGACGTCATAGTAACCCTGCTGAGCAAACATTTGGATTGTGGAATCGCATCTTAAAACTGTACTCTATACTTTGGCTATCCAGTAATAGCGAGATGTTCGCTACAGTTTATCTTAACGTTAATATTGACACATGCGAGCTGCGTCACGAAGAATTTGAAGATGTACGGTATGGCGATGGACACCAAGTTGCCGTCTCCACATAAGCGGCAGGTTTCTTTGTTCGTTTCACTCCTGCCGACGATAGGGCCTAAGAGGGTCCCGCATTTTGAGCACAGGGTTGCCTGGAATAGAAATAATATATATTAGGAATTTGTTTTTATTGAATTTCATAAGTTGTGTTGCATAGCCAGTACCCTGCATTGCTATCTAATCTATTTTCTTAGTAAAATGATCAAGTACTATGTGTTTCAACTAAGAATACTATACCTTGGCTATTACTATAACATTTACAACATAATAACCATTAAAAAATTTTGCACTAAGTTTTTTTTTTTGATGATCGCATATTACGGTATTTTACTGCATAAATAAACTGAATATCTATTTAGTCCGTCAGAATATTGAAAAATAATGGACACTTATTTTTTGTTAAATCAATGAATATTGACAAAGATAAAACGCTTCCAATTTCGGGAGCCCCACTCCCACGCTTATGACGTCATAATGCTTGTAAAATTGTACCGAGGGAGTGACGTTTTGTGCTTTTTAGAAGCGTTGTATCTTCGCCAATTTCGGTTTAACGTAACAAATGAAAAAATGCGGTTCTAGATTTTTCGTTTATAATCTATATTTTGGATATTTTTTTTGAGTTAAATAGTCTATTGTCACAATATGACGCAATGGTCATCCTATTCTTATTCTGAACGCATAGTAAGATTCGTGTTTTCTCTAAACGGGGACGATGTTTTTTTTACGCAGTATACCACTGCTATAATGGTAAGAAATTACATTTTGAATTATAGTTGTTACCTCGTAAAATATATTGGTCTAACCCCAATCGACTAATTTAAATGATGACCCACCATAAGTTTAGTTTCTTACAGACATTCAAATACAATTAGGTTGACATTCGTGTAAACATACATTTTCATGGTAACGATATTTTTCTTTGTTATTTTTACGGTTTCAAACGATTTATCGCCTAAGTGAATCATAATTATTTACCGCCAATTTATTTAAAAATAAATAGTTGCCCCACACTAGGAATTTCTCCTGAGTCGTGGGTGCGTTTACAAACATAGAAAATCATAGACACCCAGACCATATAGACAAGTTAGCAGCACCGCTGAACTGTCATAAACATACCTCAGTCTTATCGCTGCAGTGGAACAGTCTGTCGTGCAGCAGGAAGGCGGCGCCGTGCGAGGCCAGCGCGTCCCTCTCCATCTCCCCGAGCCTCACGCCTCCTCCTCGACGACGACCCTTCACTGGCTGACGGGTCAGAGCGTCTACTGCGCCTGTTGTACGGACCTGGGGAGTGAGGAATATATGTATATTATTAAAATGGTGTCCTTTATAAGATTTTTAGGAGAATTAACCCCGGTGATTACTTAAAAACCCAAAAGAGATCACGAAAAAAAATACTCCCGAATCAAAGTGTTTTATTTTTACGTGGTAAAATCTTCAAACGAGTCCTCTCGGTAGGACGGGAGGGACTGTCATACTTGTGACCCAATTGATAAATTTCCCACAAAGAAAAAAAGAAGCCTGGCTTTACTACTGACCTGCCACTTGTCGGACACCATATGCCGTAGCCTCTGGTAGTGTATGACGCCGTAGAAGATGTCGGCGTCCATCTCCCGTCCGTCCACTCCGCTGTACATCCGCTCCGTGCCGTAGTAGTTGTAGCCGGACGCCTCCAGCAGGCTACCGAAGTAGTTGATCGCTGTGTCTTTCTCGTTGAAGCGGAAGGGAGTCGCGTCGTGGACCTTTTAGAGGGATTTCAGTCGATTAGTATATTCTTTCGAATAGGTGCAATTTTAAAATAAAACATAGCCTTTAACACTCAAAAATAATGTAGCTGTGTACGAATTTTGTAAAAATTTTGAAATCGATTCATACTCGTAGACCAGAGATTACATCCTACAAATGCGTAATTATATATTATTATGTATTAGTGCTCGACTGCTCGCCTAGTGCCCGAAATTAGACCATCATTAATTTGATGAAATTTTTAAATTAAAGAAAAAAAATGTTTCTGCAATTCTTTTCTACACTAATATTATAAGAAGGAAAGATTTGATTGTTTGTTTCTATTCAATAGGCTCCGAAGCTACTGGACCGGTTTCAAAAATCAAAATAAAGGAAAATATGGTAAAATTGGGTTTTTTTTATTTATTTATAATATGACCAAACTTAATGAGCCGTTGTGTTTCATTAACTTTTACCAAATAATTTAAAAGATTTAAACCAGGATATATCTATTCTATATTGGCTTACTGCAAACTAAAACTAAACTAAACTTTCTTAAAGAAAACAGCAGTAAGTAACTTCATTATAATTTATCTGTATGTTGTTTCTTCTACCTATGTGTTCTGTGTACATAAATAAATAAACTAGAGTACCTAGTTTACTGCATTAATAAATTCAAAATCTGATTAGTCTGTCAGTTACAGTATTGAAAAATAATAAACACGTCTTAGAAGATTTGCCAGCTGAGAGGGCGGGGATATCGTCCGATAGTGGTGACGCAGCGAGTAGAGGGGGCGACACAACGTGAGCGGTGCGGTCTCGGAGCTCGACCACTTTGGCTCGAGAGCTCGGATGCGACGGACGTTAATTGGGAACCGTGTAGTTTAAATTATTTCGGTGTCTAACGGCTTATATAATAGTGCTGATTTTGTGATTAATTAATATAGCGGTTTTACATAAAAATAAAACCGATATTATGTGCCGAGAGGGAAAACATACAGCATTGTTTATGAAGAAGCAGTGTATACTAAGTCTTATTTGCGCGGTCAATAGCACGGATACTTTAGTTTCACCTGAGAATACTAGATGGCGTAACTATCGCCAACGTTGTCTTTACTCTATGCCAGCTAGGACGCGGTAACCGCTGTCGCTTTTAAAATTCATAGTCTTCACCAGGAAGAACTTCCCACAATGCTGTATGTTTTCCCTCTCGGCACATAATATCGGTTTTATTTTTATGTAAAACCGCTATATTGATGTGCCTCCGGAAAACATACAGCATTGTTTATGAAGACGTGTTTGTTATCTGCTGGTGAATATTAAATGTAAAACACAACGCTATGATGAGTTACAAATGTTTATGCTGAGCATGAAGTGTATAAAGTAGTAATCATTCATTAATTTCTTTTAGACAATTATAATATTATTACTTCTAATCTTAACAGATAAATGTTAGGACAATCATAATTTAAATGCTATATAAATTATCAAATTCTCTAGAAATATATTCCCGATGATCTATTAAATAACGATTGTTTACAAATAATTAACCATGACATTCATTTTCCTTATCATTTATTTAGAAGTAAACGTATTGAAAAAGGAATTACGACTGTCTTTAGGGAATTCTATTTGACGACAGTAATGATTAAAGAAGGTATTGGATGATTTCCAATTACCTCGTGACAAAATATCATCAATCGGTTGGTTATCTAGCCAATTTAAGGAAGCTACTGCGGACCTACAGCTTCCTGGAGATGCATTAATGCCGCTGTCTCTGAGAACTGTGCGTACCCAGTTCCCAATTACAGTGCGTGAGGCAGCTTTTGTGCTACTACCTACAGTGATAAACAGATTGTTTAGATCTTGAGATCTTTTTGTAGCAGTTTTTTCAATAAAAAGCCTAACTAAGGTGACAGGACAAATATTTTTATCATCATGTTTCGACAGTTTCCATGCCGACTGACGATAATAGTGCGTATCCGTTTTAGAGCCAAACGCAGGTATTAAATAGATATTATCGCCATCATCCAGGAAGCCGTCATTTGAAATTTTCAGCAAAGTTAGGTCGTGAACCCTACGGCCTGATGCTAGCAATAAAACTGTTGCTGTTCTACGTGCTAAATCGAACAATGTATCTTTAGGCGCATTTAATGACAACCAATTTAATACAATACATGGATCCCACGTGATCGATGGCCGTACTTCGTTTGGTTTAGCTACTCCTATTGCCTTAAGGGTATGTTTTATTATAAAATTAGAAAAAGTTTGTTGTTCTACATGAGGGCCACAGAAAGTTAAGACTGCCGATTTGTGGACAAGAATGGTTCTATAGGACAAATTCTCTTTTAGAAAGAGAAATATTAAAAATTTTGCAATGTCAGCAGGTTGAGGAGATTTTGGGTTTACTTGAGAGTTGGAGCACCATCTCAACCATCGTCTAAGTGGTGACAAATAGGTTAACAAAGTTGAGCGCCGCCAGCTCTTCTTTAGTAGTTCTTTTTCTTGCGTGGACCAGTCTTTTATTTGGGCACCCCACCCCCAATTTTCCAAACTTTCAGGGTCAATGTTTGTATTTGTGGAGGAGGCTGTGATGTTGTCACATCTATCATCGTCTCCGATAGGTTCAGAAGTGCGTGTGGGTGATCTAGAGCTCTGGATTTCAGGTCTTGGAGCCAGAACGCTCGAGGCCACTCTGGGGCTACAACCAAGTAAATGCCTGTTGCATTGTTCAGGTGTGCCAGAACTCTGGGTAGCAAGCTGGGAGGAGGAAATATCCACGCTAGCCGATGGTTCCATGGCCTGCTGAAGGCATCTATATAATTTGCTGATCGATCTTTGCAGTTTAGAGTTACGTAGTTTCTTACTACCGCGGTTTCTTGCGTCGCAAACAAGTCTATTTCTGGAAGCCCCCACTTCTGAAAGACTTCCGCTGTTGCTCGAGGTAGAAGATGCCATTCTGCGGGCGCTTTTCCTCGGGACAGCCTGTCTGCTATTATATTGTATCTCCCTGGTAGATAATGGGCTGACAGGGTTATGTTGAACTTGTCCGTAAGATGAAGCAGTTTGAAGGTTAGGGCTAGTAACCCTAACGATCTGGTTCCGCCCTCTTTTCGAATATATGCAATCAGAGTTCGGTTGTCCGATTGGATCAGAACGTGAGACTTTTGCAACGTCTTCACATTCATTTTGAGCGCCGCTATTACTGCATATAGTTCCTTTTTGTTGCAGTGCCATCTTTTTTGGAGATGTGTCCATGTACCCGACATTAGCTGCCCGTCTATGTGAGCACCCCAACCCCAATCCGAAGCGTCCGTCGCAAGGAAATGGGTGGCAGGCTTTTTGTGTATCGGTGATGTGTGACTTGTGGCTCCGCGCCACCACTTCATCTCTTGATACACAACGTGAGGCAACAGCTTTATTTGACGAGGTCGTGTTTTGTCGAAGTTTCGCAAAAATATTTGCATTTTTCGACAGTGTAGTCGTCCCCGGGGTATAACAAAGTTGGCGAAATTTAACTGGCCCAGCAAACTTTGCAGTTCCCGAAGGCTGATTTGAACTTTCCACAACGACCGGTCTAGTGAATCGGTTATTCTCTGTCTCCTGTTTATCGGTAGAGACATTGAATTTAACGCTGTTTGCCAACGTATGCCGAGATACTCCAAGTCCTGAGTTGGTATCAGAACAGATTTTTGGCGGTTGATTTGCCAGCCCAGATGTTCCAAGTGCCTCACGGCTTCCGCAGCCTGAAGACATAACTTGGATTGGTCTTGATTGACCAGAAGGAAGTCGTCTAGGTAGACTAGCACTCGACATCCCTTCGCACGCAAGGTCTCCGCGACCCAACATGTTACAGAGGAAAAAAGGTGTGGAGCTGAAGCTAGGCCGAATGGTAAACAAGTCATCTCGTATAAATAGTCTTTGTAACTGATTCTCAAGAAAGGTCGATGAGATGTCGCTGCCCGTAGATGAAAATAAGCCTGGGATATATCTATTTTTGTCATCCAGTCTCCAGGTTGAAGAAAATCCGGGACAGAAGCGTGAGAAATCAGTCGAAAACGTTTTGTTTTGATGAACTTGTTTAGTTCTCGAAGATCGAAAATTGGACGCATCGATCCGTCGCTTTTCTTCCGCAGAAACAACTTGGAAATAAAACTGGGCGTTTTCTTGGGAACCCGCCGCAAAACCCTTTGATCTAGTAGGTCTTTGATTATTTGAGACATTGCAGGGGATGGCTTGGTTGCATATTGGGTCATAGACCTTCTTGTTGGCTTTATCAGAGGAGGTTTTTTGTAAAATGGAATTCGAAAACCCGAAATTGCCGAAATTATAAATTTGTTTGCATGAAGTGCTTGCCAACGGTTTCTGAACAAAGTTAAACAACCCCCCCTGAAATGTGTTGGATAGTCACGTTTTTCCGTTTTTGTTTCGAAATGAATAATTTTTTGTTTGCTTGTAACCGTCATTTTTTCCTTTGTACGTTGGTTTCGCTTGTTGTTTTTTATCCCGAAAATTATTTTTATTATTTTGTGTCTGGGGTCTGTATTTGGAGGTGGACGGCTCCTTGTATGCTGTTTTAGGTTGGTCCCTAGTTTTGGAAACTTGTTGTGGTGATAACCAAAAATGAGGCCCTCCGAGGGACTGGATAAGAGACACAAGTTTTGTTTTATCGAATAAAAACTCTTCACTTGGAGGTATATTACTAAGCGCAGCTTGAATTCTCTTATCCGAAATTTCTAAAATTATTCTTTTACGTCTAGTTTCAATACACTCAGCCCTTTTACCGCAAATAATTTGTAAGGTTTGTTCGGACAATTTATATGACGGCGACTCGATACCGAATGTTTCAGAAATTTTATTGAAAAGATTATCAGATTTTAACTCGGCCGGGTTATTATGGGCCCAATCAATGATATTCTGTAAACCGGATTGTAAAACTTCTCTTTGAAGTAACAAGGCGTTAGTGGTTGCAGCCATAATTTCCTCAGTTGAGGCCAAGAAATCTTTTCCTTTGTTCAAACAACACAGTTCGTCGTTAATTTTTAAATTACAAAATCCCGGATACGCCAGCATTTCTACTAATGCTTTCTTGTATCGGATATGTTGCCACGTGGGTGTGTTAAAATGTTGTAAACTTATTAATTGACGTAACCGTTTTTCGTCAGCCGATTTAAGGATTTTTTTCTCATCTAAACCAGTTTTACAAGCGCCCAAATCTAACGATCTAGGGGTTTCTGTTGCTGGATTAGTCAAAAAATCGTTGTTGAGAACACGTGGTTGCTCGTTCACATCACTTGTGCTTGCATTCGTATTTGGCACGTATTGTTGGTGCATTATAAAATTTGTGAGAAAACTGACCTGGTTGTATAACACGTCGATCCGAGGATCGACGGTTACCTGTGAATTCCGCTTTTGTTTCTTGCGTGGAGGTTCCCCTCGTTCGGCTTCGCTGTCTGATGAACTGCTAGCGCACGTGGAGTCCTCCTTTTCTTGTTCCCGATCCCTCTCGGAAGGTGGTGAGTTTGAAACGATCGACCGATTGGCCCCGGCGATGGCCTCATCGGGTTCGTCACTCGGCACGGAATTCATAACGAAAAAACCGTTACTTTAAGGTTAAGATTGAAAATACAATCAGACACGAATGCAGCACTAATACTTCTAGCACTATTATAGATAATATTTAAAAAAGGTTATAGGATTAACCAAGTATTTTTGGATTTCGACCGCACGCGACGAAAGTACACAACGCTATGTATTTTAAAAGCGACAGCGGTTACCGCGTCCTAGCTGGCATAGAGTAAAGACAACGTTGGCGATAGTTACGCCATCTAGTATTCTCAGGTGAAACTAAAGTATCCGTGCTATTGACCGCGCAAATAAGACTTAGTATACACTGCTTCTTCATAAACAATGCTGTATGTTTTCCGGAGGCACATCAATTAAAATCTAATAGTTCTAGGTAGATTTGCTTTTTCTTTTTAAAAAATTAAGTAGACTTCTGGTCGATAAGATCAGAAGTGGGATTCGCTTTAAAATTACACGCGACTTTGATCGTTCGCCATCTATTTTTGCTGTGAAGTGTTAAGTTTGAGTGCAATTAAAAAAAAAAAAAGTACCACGTGTTAATAAGTGTATCAGTTTTTAATTTTTTTGCGTGTTCAGGCTAACTGTGCCCACGTGTTGGCTATATTGAGTTTTGTTTTTATCGTTAATTAAGTAACGTAGCGTACTAGGTTATAATAATTATGTCGGATCATGAACAAACACCGCGTGAAAATTCATCTAAGCGTAATTCTCGCGACCACCGTCGTAATGCGTCGCATAGCCGTCGCGATGTTCATACGAGGCGTCGAGACCGCAATCGTGAGACACGTAGCAGGTCCTCTAGGCGTCGCCGCGATAGATCAGTGAGTTTTGAAAGTCCACGTAGGCGCCGTGAGTGTTCTTATGGGCGTCGGGACAGCCTTCGCCGTGACCCTATAAACGAAGTTCTTGATCGATTGAACGCTTTAGAGGAACGCTTGCCTCCAATAGAAATACAGACGTCTACTCCCATGTCGTCGCATCCGTGCACGAAGAGCTTCACGCCGGCGCCGATATCGGTGGCCACCGAGGAACCTGTTCCCAGTATGGAAACACGTGCTACGGGGACCGCCGCCTCCGAGGCGTCGCGTGATGCTGACGCTGCGGACAGGATTGTTGGTGCACTTTCGTCCCTGATTCAAGTAAGATCGAACCATTATTATATCTCGAATTTTGATCCCAGTATACATGACTTTGATGTGTGGTGTGCTGAAGTGGATAAGGGGCGCGAACTAAGTCATTGGGGCGATCGGGAATGCTTGGGACGAATTGGTGGCTGTTTGCGTGGTGATGCGAAAACGTGGCTGAACGATTGGGTGACCAATGACCGAACGTGGACGAATTTTAAATCTGAATTTCGATCATTGTGTCCGCGTGAAGTTGATATGGCCACTGTACTATATGAGGTCATGGGCACTAATTCAAACAAGTTCGCCACGTACGCAGAATATGCCCGAAAGTCCTTATTGCGATTGAACATCGTCAGGGGGCTTTCGGATGAACTGAAAGCTGCCATAGTAATCCGTGGTATTTCTGATCCCCAAGTTAAAGCTGCGACCACAAACGCAAAACTGGGGTCAAAAGATCTCGTAGAATTTTTGTCGGTATATTCGAAACCTAAAAGTGCACCAACCACTACAGGCAATCCTGTTCGCACGTCAAATTCAAATACCTTTGATCCGCGTAAACGCAGGGCCGCTGCGCAATATGGTCGGTTGACTTGTTTTTCCTGTGGAGATATAGGTCATAAACAGGTTCACTGTCCCAAGAGGTCCGCTAAGGAATCGAACTCTGTGGATTCTCAAGCAAAATCCGAGCACGACTCACGTACAATCAAGTCGGTTTCTAAAGTCGCGAAAACTTGTACGTACTGTCACAAATCTGGGCATTCTGTCGAAACCTGCTTTATTAAAGAACGTTCAGAATCTAAATCTCAGAACAAAAATAAAACCAGTAACGTAAATTTTTGCTCAGAATCTCCTCCAGACAAAACAATGTGATATCTGCAGTCATTCAGAACGTACCTGTCGATGTCTTAGTTGATTCCGGTTCTGATATTTCCCTTATATCTGATTCCGTTTTGAAGCATTTTAGTTTGAATAAACATCCTACCTATCGCCGTATGCGAGGTATTGGAAGTCAGGACATAGAATCTACATCATTTGTAAACACTATTATCGAGTTTCCCGAGCTTTCTTTGGACATAGACTTGTATGTCGTATCCCCGAATTGTATTCAAGCTCCAATTCTGATAGGTACAGATGTTTTAAATCGTACCGGGGTTACATATATTCGAACAAATGACTCTCAACGCTTGATTAGAGTATCGCAAATACAAAATGTGTCAACTGTAGAGTTCACTAAAATAAACACGCCCTTGGTTGGCGATGAAAAAGAGTGTTTGCTAGCTCTGTTAAATGAATTTCCCAAAACTTTCACCACTGGGACAGCGACCTCTACGGTTAATACGGGTAGTATGGAAATCAAGTTGAACAGTGATATTCCAATTAATTATCGGCCTTATAAACTCTCTGCAGATGAAAAACGTCGCGTTCGCGAGATTATAAATGATCTGTTGAGTAAAGGCGTGATCCGAGAGTCGCAGTCCAATTACGCGAGTCCTATAATTCTTGTTAAGAAAAAGGACGGGTCTGATAGGATGTGCGTCGACTACCGGGCTCTAAACGCTGTCACTATTAAAGAACGGTTCCCGTTACCGCTTATTGACGACCAGATTGACAGATTGGGAAGTTTTAAATATTTTAGCAGTCTAGACATGGCCACCGGCTTCCATCAGTTGCCGATGAGGGATGACGACTCTATAAGCAAAACTGCATTCGTAACGCCTGAAGGGCATTATGAATATTTAAAAATGCCTTATGGGCTCGCTAATGCTCCCATCGTTTATCAGAGAGTCATTACCAAAACTTTAAAGCAGCTTATGGATACCGGTAACGTGCTAATTTATATTGATGACGTCCTTATAATGTCCAATTCTGTCGATGATGGCCTGCAAACTTTACGCGAGGTGTTAAAAACCCTGACTGACGCCGGGTTTTCAGTAAATCTAAAAAAGTGTACGTTTTTGGACACTGAGCTTGAATATCTTGGTCGAATTATTGGTCATGGTCAGGTACGGCCGAGCCCAAGTAAGACTGAAGCTCTGGTTAAGTCTCCGAAACCATCTAATGTAAGAGAGGTTCGTCAATTCCTGGGATTGGCGGGCTATTTCCGTAGGTACATAGCAGGCTATGCCTCAAAAACCGCTTGTATTGCCAAGTTGCTCAGGAAAGGCGAACCTTTCAAATGGGGAGCGGAACAAGACCTGGCACGTGACTATGTTATAAAAAGTCTAACAGAGGAGCCAGTCTTAGCAATTTTCGATCCCAATTTGTCCACTGAGCTTCATACCGATGCGAGTGCTATCGGTTACGGTGCGATTTTAATGCAAGAACACGAGGGTAGACGGAAGCGAGTTGTCGGCTATTTTAGTAAATCCAAACAGGGCGCAGAGTCTCGTTATCATAGCTACGAACTCGAGACGTTAGCAATTGTTCGCGCATTACAACATTTTCGGCACTACTTAATTGGAATTAAGTTCAAAATTGTTACCGATTGCAACTCTTTAAAGTTGACCGAGCGTAAAAGAGACTTATTGCCACGTGTCGCGCGCTGGTGGATCTACATGCAGGATTTTCACTTCACATTAGAGTATCGAAAGGGTTGCCTCATGCAACATGCAGACTTTTTGAGTCGACAGCCCGCTACTGTTCTCCAAATACAAAATCCACGAAATTGGGCGAAGATTGCTCAGACGGCGGATTCGGAAACTCAAGGCTTAATGGAAAGGCTGAGAGATGGCCAATTAGATTCCTCCCGGTATGTAATAAAACATGATTTGTTGTACTATAAGTATGTGACTACTGGTGAGGATGCTCGTTTTTTATGTTTTATTCCAAAAGGTCATAGACTTAGCTTGTTAAGAGTATTCCACGATGATCACGATCATATTGGAACGGATAAAACTACAGAGCTTATTTTGCGTTATTTTTGGTTTCCCGGTCTAAGACCATTTGTAAAAAAATATATCGGTCATTGCATTGTTTGCTTGTCGCACAAGAAAGTACCTCGAGCCCCTAGCCAACCGATTGAATCCTGGACGAAGCCCGAAATACCGTTTTCAGTGATTCACACTGACGTTCTTGGACCTTTAACGGAGTCAAACGGGTTCCGGTATATACTCCTCGTTGTAGATTCTTTCTCGAAATATTGCCTCTTGTACGCTCTATACAGGCAAGATACACTCGAATTGAAGCGTGTATTTTCAAACACAATCTCACTTTTTGGTACTCCGTCAACAATTATTTGTGATCGTGCCAGGATGTTTGAAAGCGCTTCCTTTCAAAGCTGGGTCAATGAGTTAGGCTGTGACGTGCATTTTATCACGCCGGAAATGCACCGTGAGAACGGGCAGGTCGAGCGTTACTGCCGGACGGTCCTCAATATGTTGCGTATCGAGGTGAACAACAAGGGTGCTCAGTGGTCTGATACATTATGGAAGATTCAACTAACTCTGAACATAACGAAGCAGGCCACGACTCGCACCTCGCCCCTACAGTTGCTGACTGGTGTCGAAGGCACGACACCAGTCCTGAGATCTTTGGTGCGAGATGTCGCCCTGAATGACTCTCACTCCAACCGAGAAGCGCTGCTCACACTGAGGAGACAGAGGACATCTGAGTTGCTGGCTGAAAATCAGCAGCGACAGGATGCATATGTGAACGAGCGTCGTCGACAGCCACGTACATTCACTGTCGGCAGTTTTGTTTTTGTTAACAAGGGATCTCAGAGCACTGGGAAGTTGGACTCCGGGATGCGCGGCCCCTATAGAGTTGTGCAAGCATTACCACATCACCGATACGAGCTTGAGCTGTTGGCTGGTTCTTACGGGAAGAAGACTCAAACTGCCGCAGAACACATGGTTCAGTGGCGTGGTGAGTGGACCCCGGATGCGTGTGAAGCGTTTTTCGGTGATGGTGAGTAGTTTAAGTAACCCCGACCAGTGGTTACTTGCCCCGACCAGTGGCAATTGTTGTTATAGCCCCGACCAGTGGCTACTTGCCCCGACCAGTGGCAATTGTTGTTATAGCCCCGACCAGTGGCTACTTGCCCCGACCAGTGGCAATTGTTGTTATAGCCCCGACCAGTGGCTACTTGCCCCGACCAGTGGCAATTTTTCTTATCTATCTGGAACCCTGTTAGAGGTTTCCAGGACGATGTTGTGGATGTTTCGGTAATGATTGAGGTCCGGAACTCTTTCATTGGCGATACAATTCACCAACTTCTGTCTATTTTGATGCAATTGCTCGAAATTTCATTACAATGGACAGTTAAGAGTTCAGCCTCGCAGAATAGCTCGTAATAGTTTCTGATCCATTATGTTTTAGATGATGAGTCTACCAATGAGGACCAAAGTGCAGAAGACCAGGCAGTAAACAGCCCTTGTGTGGTGGATGGGACGAGCGAGGACCAGCAAGCAATGAGAGAAAGCCAAGCTGACGAGGACGTGCAGCTGTCAGGAACGGCCGTCTTAGAAGATTTGCCAGCTGAGAGGGCGGGGATATCGTCCGATAGTGGTGACGCAGCGAGTAGAGGGGGCGACACAACGTGAGCGGTGCGGTCTCGGAGCTCGACCACTTTGGCTCGAGAGCTCGGATGCGACGGACGTTAATTGGGAACCGTGTAGTTTAAATTATTTCGGTGTCTAACGGCTTATATAATAGTGCTGATTTTGTGATTAATTAATTAAAATCTAATAGTTCTAGGTAGATTTGCTTTTTCTTTTTAAAAAATTAAGTAGACTTCTGGTCGATAAGACACGTATTTTTTGCTTTATTGAACCAATGAATATTGACAAAGATAAAACGCTTCCAAATTCGAGAATGGGGGCTGGTGACGTAATAACGCCTGTAAAATGATACCGCCCGAGTGACGTTTTGTGATTTTTAAAAGCGTTGTATCTTCGTCAATTTTAGTTTACGTAACAAAAGAAAAAATAGGAGTTTTGAACTCCTATTTTTTCTTTTTATCTTTCGGACTTATTTAAATTTTAATGAAAATAAACTAATTACTCACATGTCCATGTATACTAGCGGCTTTCCCCGCCATGCACTCGATCATCATGGCGATGGTCATTCTAGAGGGGAAGCCGTGAGGGTTGAACAGTATATCAGGCACCAGACCTGACTCCGTGAAGGGCAGGTCTTCAGCCGCCCACTTCTGGGAGCAGATGCCTTTCTGACCAGCGCGAGACGCGAACTTGTCTCCCACTGTTGGGTTACGCTGAAAAAAATGTTAAGTTTGCGTGAATGAGTCCGTGGTAAGGGAACTTGACTTAAGAGTTGTTGGTTGTGGGTTCGAACCTAGCCAAGTAATAAATAAATATTCCACAACTATCACACAACGCCATCTAGTCCCAAGCTAAGCAGGGCTTGTGTTATGGGTACTAGACAACTGATAAACATACTTATATATTTCTAAATACATACATATTATAGATAAATTACACCCAGACACAGAACAAATGATCGTGCTCATCACACAAACATTTGTCCTGGGTGGGAATCGAACCCACGACCTGCGGCATAGCAGTCAGGGTCACTAACCACTAGACCAACAGGCCTGTCAAGTGGATTGCTTTGTTTTATAAGGGTCAGTACACACCAACACGCGACGATACTTGGTATCTTATAGTAATCTTTATCTTTTCGTGTAGTAAATATAAATTTAGATTTTAAGTCGCTATAACATCACGCTACCATCAATAGGGGACCAGCAGCGAGGGTGAAACCGTTAGGAATAGCTAGTTTTACCATAAAACGGAAGATTTGACAAGTTTTTTACTTGTTATAATATCCGATTATAGACGAAACGGTTAGCTCAGTGGCTGAGAAAACGACTGCTAAGCTACGTGTCGCAGTTTCGACCCCTCACTGAACAAAATATTTGTATGATCTGCAAGTAGTTGTTCCGGGTCTGGGTGTTTGTGTATGTTAGTTTTAATGTTTGTAAACGCACCCACGACACTTTTTTTTATCGTGTTAAAATCACCAAATGAGTCCTCCCACTCAGGGCATGGCAGGAGGGACTGTCAGACTTGACTGACTAAAATCCACGGTGTCCTTCAATAGCCCTTTACGTACCGGGGTCACGGTAATTCGTGAGTCCCGCGACCGCACCCACGACACTGGAGAAAATACTAGTATGGGGCAATGTTTAATACAAAAAGTGCCATTATATGCCCTACACTACATAATTAAGTTATTAAAAAAAAACAGTTCTAATGATAGTGTTACCAAACACGTCACTACAAAAAGTGATAATATTTTTTTTTATCCTGGTAAAATCATCAAATGAGTCCTCCCACCCAGGGCAGAGCGAGAGGGACTGTCAGACTCTTATTGACTAAAATCCACGGTGTCCTTCAATAGCCCTTTACGCTCCGGAGCACGGTAATTCGTGAGTCCCGCGACCGAAACTGAAAATACATAGCATAGTTTATATTATACCTGTAGCCTGAGCATGACGCAGGCCTTCTTGAGAGGTCGTGAGCTGAAGTCCCCACACAGTCTCACACTGTCCACGAACACCTCTTCCTTACCGTGGTACTTGCTCACTATGAATATACTCTTCTCGCCGTCGTAGTAACTGTGGGAATATAATATAATAATAATAATATAATATAATAATAATAATATTATTATATTATAATAATATTCCACAACTATCACACAACGCCATCTAGTCCCAAGCTAAGCAGAGCTTGTGTTATGGGTACTAGACAACTGATAAACATACTTATATATTTCTAAATACATACATATTATAGATAAATTACACCCGGGAAGAATGATACTGATATTGAAAACGGTGAATGAAGAGGGAAAACGCATTTTTTAAATATTTTTTGAATACGTGGTAACCACAGATATAGATATACCTAGATAACGCAAGATCAACTACTTCGCGTGCCAAAAATCCGCGCTAGCTTACGACCAAAAATCGTAAGTGGCCATTTTCGCGCTCGTCCAAATCGGTCTATCGTTAGTTGGACGTCAGTTTTAATATTTAAATGGTTAATTGTGCTGTGGGACGAGGGGGGCACCGTAAGTGGGGGCACATTTAAATCGATTTGGTTTTCCCAAGACTAAATAGTTTTTGTGGCGTCATAACAGGTAGCCAAAATATGGCACGCTTGGTTTTCATACAGATCGTGATACTTGCGTTATCTATATCTGTGGTTGAATCACTCTAGGAATTCCTCCTGTGTCGTGTGTGCGTTTACAAACATAGAAACTATGTAAAATCATCACATGAGTCCTCCCACCCAGGGCAGAGCGGGAGGGACTGTCAGACTCGTACTGACTAAAATTCAATAGCCCTTTACGTACAGGGGTCACGGTAATTCGTGAGTCCCGCGACCATTCACTATCGACTTACAAGACCCAGCTTGCTTACCAGTAGAATGGGTCCTCAGGTTTAACTCTTGCTCCAACTGCGGGCAGACCGTCCTCGTCTATATGTTCAGCCAGGTCTGGCTTAGAAGGGTCCCGGCAGAAGTAAGACGCAGGATGTGCCAGCTCTATGAAGTCTGACTTGTAAACGGAGCCGGCTGCGAAGCCTCGCTCGTAGGCAAATTTATTAATGATCATTGCATCTTCCATGTCATAACCCTGTAAGTATAAAGATCATATTTAGTTTCTGGCATCACTTGGAAAGTAGATTGGTAGAAAATGCCCCGGGCCGCGGGGCTGTCTCAACAGGGTATCGCGGCCCTAGACCGCAAAGGGCAACCGAAGGATAAAGTTCTTTTCCACTCTGACCAAACCAAGTGTACTTACTAATCTGATGACACTCGTCCAATAAAGAAAGGCGTTAAGAGCGCGTATTCTGAAAGTTGACATCGTCGCAAATAGTTGTCAAGTATTAACAAGTTTTAATAAACTTAGCAATGTTACTGTATGGAAATAAGAAATATGGCTCTTACTAGGCCTTACTGTAAATTCTTTCTACTGTTCTAAATGCGTCTGGATGTTTAATACATACTTATTTTTTTTTTATATTTACTATGGACACTATTAACTTGCCACATCGTTCTCACATAATGTACCATCTGAAGATGAATAATGTAACAAAGGTTTTGTAAACATTTTGGCGATTGGAAAAGAGTGTCCATGGAGTTTCTTGCTCATTCTTCTCCATAGAGATCTACGCTTTGGAATGAGCACCTGCGGTACTTTCACAGTTTTCATGTCTTGTGACTGGGACTGTAGCACCATAACTATTTTTAATACTGGTTTTATTTTATGTCTTTTGACAATTCAAAAGTGCCTGTAATTGGCCTACTTGAAATAAATGATTTGATTTGATTTGATACTATTTCACATAAAAACTATTGAACGGATCTGGAAAAAACGGTAATCATCGGTTATAGTCTGAAATAACACATAGGATATCATTTATCCTTTTATTTCGTTCCCGTGGGATACTTTTGGACTTCCACGCGAACGGAGCCGCTGCAAACTTTTTCATATAATATTTATTTATTTAAACTACATGTACAATCGGCAAAGTTGAATCATGACCCATTTTGACAGTAAATCGTTTGAATCCGTCAAAATAACAAAGATCAAGGTCGTTACCATGAATATGTATGTTTACGCGAATGTGGACCTAATTGTATTTGAATATCTGTAAGAAAATAAGCTTATGGTGGGTCATGATTCAATTTTGACGACTGTACAAACAGTGGTACATAGGCGCACTTAACCTCTCGGGTGCGTTACGTACACCCGGGTGTACATAAGCGAAAACGCCCCAGCGCCTTACGTACACACGTCTGTACATAACACAGACAGTCGCTCATTGGACGTTGATTTTTATCATTTTCAATTATAAATCGCCCGAGAGGTTAATAATACTCACAGTATAAGATATAACAGCGACAATAGCGTTGGTCCCGCACGGGTAGTCGTCCAACCCGATGTTATCATAGTGCGTGGCTCTGAACAGCGGGGTGGCTGGAGTCTGCAGGCGGTACAGCTTGGTCTCCGCGTTCGTCAGCCACGTGTGGATAGGAGTACCCATCGTCTGCTTACCCATCTGACATTGGTACATGTTACTGGAATAAAGTTATTTTCGTTTAGTTTATAGAAAGGCGATTGAGACTATACTAGCGAGCAAAAGCATGGATCTTGAGTACTTAATAACTGGTTAAGAATAATAATAAAAATGGCACCATTTTAACTGTTAACTTTAAATTGATACCAAATTCATTCAAATCACGACATCATTTAAGGAGCTATACCGGATCAATTCCAAGTTAGTGAGTCCTCCGACAACATGTATACAGTTCTAAAGGATATTATATAAAGGATATTTATATATAAGATATTTTATATATAATATATAAAGGATATTTCGTCGCGACCAGGGCGAGAGGCCTCTTTTGATAATTTTCCCAAAAAACACGAAATTATCATCTGCCTAGCCCTTTCCCAACTATACATATTCAGGTCAGCTTCCAGTCGTACCGAATGCAGCTGAATCTATCAGTATTTTACATGGAGCGACTTCCTGTATGACCTTCACAACCCATTAAGCACTTGGTTAATCTGGTTGTCAGACATTCGACTTTATGACTATCAGAAATGACTGTCAAAGGTCTACGAATGACAGCCGGGATCAACGGCTTTACGTGCTTTCCGAGGAACGGAGGAAACTCGCAATTTATTAGCGTTATTTGGTAAATGTCTTTAAAAAACGAAATGGAAGCTTAAGTTCCGTTGTACTTACACATCAGAATGTATAAAGAGCTTTAAGTGATTGAAAATTAAGAAATTAAAAGTATTGCAGTGATTTAGAAAAAGTTCTTTGGATAGTGTTTTTTTTTTTCTAATAATGGTGTTGAACTAATATACCTACCTATAAGAAAAACAGGAAATTCTCCAGTATAATACAATATCTATACTTATAATAAATCTGTAGAGAGGCCAATTCTGTACATGAAATATATTTAAAAAATAACTATCAAGTAATGCAATCAGTAAAATTTTTGTCTGTCTGTCTGTCAGTATGTTCATTATGGAAACAAAAACTACTCGACGGATTTTAACGAAATTTGGCACAATTATTCTTCAGTCCTGGGCAGGTTATAGTATACTTTTCATTACGCTACGATCAATAGGAGCAGGGCAGTGAAGGGAAATATTGGGAAAACGGGAGAAGTTACTCCATTTTTTAAACTTCCGTCGCGTGTGCAGCCTTAATAGTTAAAGCTACATAGAAATCATGTATGACGGAAATGTTCTTAAAATTATATAAAAATATTCCTTGACAGCATATGTCTATCTTTTATGGTTGACTCACAATAACACGTGAAACTCCACGCGGGCGAAGCCGCTGGCAAAAGCTAGTTCAAAATATATTAAAAGAATAGTGATTGTACAGTTTCGGGTAAAGTCTTCGATCACACAGCGACTAATCGCTGCGAATGTCTACTCGCCGCGAGTATTCGCTGTATGCGACAGCGAATAGTCGCATAGAGCATGTTCTTTCGAAGCGATTAGTGGCCGTGTATGACCGAAGCTTTATAGTGAACTTACCGTGGCGACTGGTTACAATCAGGCATCGGTACTAGTTGGGCCAAGTTGCTCATGAACGCAGTCTGCGATAGCTCCAAGTGGGTAGTTTTACCTGTAACAAAGTAATTTATTATTGAATGCATACTCTTGAACGAAACACACTTTTAGGCCAATAGGGACTACCCTCCCAAATTGGAATGCAGACTACCCTCCCAAATTATTTATGCAGTAATTGAAAATCTGTTTAATCCGTCAGTTAACGTATTGAAAAATTATGAACACATATTTTACGTTTTTTAAATCAATGCAATTTGACAAAAATATGGGAGTGGGGGCTTGTGACGTCAAAACGCCTGTAAAATTATACCGCCCGAATGACGTTTTGTGATTTTTAGAAGCATTGCATCTTTCACAATTACGGGTTAAATATTTTTTGGTGACCTATCTTTCGGACTAGTTAAATTTTTGAGTAAAATAGCCTACTCCGATAAGTATTCGGATTTCTGAATATCTCATATTGTTAAGACTGCTGTTTTATTTTACAAAAATCCCCGTTCTTCTGGGCTGGAATTAAAAGTTATTTTTTTATGTATTATTATTACTTTTTTTTACATTATAGCTATGTAGAAATAAATTAGTAAAGATTTGAACTCTAGTTATCTGATGAGAGGTCGACGACCGGGCGCTTCACTTGAGAATTATCTATTAAACTAAACTAAGTTCTAGAATACCTTTCAGTATTTCATTGTGTGTGACAGCTATGTCCAGGTACAGCTGCTCCATGGTCCCGATGAGCTCCAGCTGTCCGGTGGAGATGTTGATGACCGGACGCATCATGCGCGCTTCGCTTGTCATCAGGAACACGCCCGCGTATTGAGCGCATATCTGTGAAAAATTAATACGTGAAAGTCAGATGAGTTTTTTTTTTACGGTAAAATCATTAAATATGTCCTCCCACCCAGGGCAGAGCGGGAGGGACTGTCAGACTTGTACTGACTAAAATCCACGGTGTCCTTCACTAGCCCTTTACGTACCGGGGTTACGGTGATGGGTAAGTCCCGCGACCCCGGCAGGCTATGGCCCTCTACAGGCCCCGTCAATTTGCTGACACTCCTTGAGGCGCGCGTGGAACACAACGCGCCGTCGACCCGGGCATGGTCCATGGTCGGACAGCGAGTTGCCCATTACTCGCTGCCCGCATGCCCGCGCCTACGGTGGCCGGAGATCGTCTGGCGACGTCCTTCAATAGCCCTTTACGTTCCGGGATCACAGTAATTCGTCCAGTCCCGCGACAAAGTCAGATGAGCAGTAAAACTAGCGAAGGAGGAGGCGGATAAAATGAGGGAACGGATATCTTCTATCTCACGACCCAGCCCATAGCCCCACCCAGCGAGCTTGCGGACGGCAAGTAATGGGTAGCTTGCTGCCCGACGAAGGACCAACTACACACAATAGGCATTTCGACAACATCAATAAATTGCAAATTTATTTAGTTCGTCAATTGAAGTATTGAAAAATAATGTACAGTCACAAGCAATAGGTATTACAGTAGGACCGGAGAGGCTGACACAAGACCCCTTGCGGGTTATCGAGACGTCCGGATTGTAATATGTCATATTTAATGGTAATAGTAACTAAGTTTCTTTAACCAATTTTTTCATTAAAGTATAAAGATAATAATGAACATGTTCACAATTACAACTATAGAAGAAAAAAAGTAACTTAGCATCAGTTAATTCTTCTTGAAAAAATCTGTACATTGACATTGTGAAGGAAAGCCATAAATAAAAGACTAACGTGACGACGGATTAGCGCTTCACCTTCACCAACAAACGCCGACCCCACCCCCCGCGAATCTTATTGCCCGGCCGGAGTACAGCGATCACCGAACCAGTGGGAGTCCGGATTATCGAGGCCCTCGTGTATGTATACACTAAGCAGTATTCAAAAGCGATGTTCTGCTACCATATTGATTAAACTTTT
Source organism: Agrotis puta (assembly GCA_943136025.2). Classification (NCBI taxonomy): domain Eukaryota; kingdom Metazoa; phylum Arthropoda; class Insecta; order Lepidoptera; family Noctuidae; genus Agrotis; species Agrotis puta. The sequence continues at coordinate 2,696,670 of OW964190.2, read as the reverse complement.
GCTTTTTCATTAGACTTCTATTTTGGAAGCCCATTTTATTACGAAATAGGTCTTATTTCAAAGCGGAAATACTGGTTGTATTTCACGAGTAAATTGCGATGCGACGACATATTATTGCTCGTGACTGTACACGTTTTTTTCGCATCAACGGAAAAATGTTTAAAGTTGGTTTACGTAACAAAATAAAAACACGCTTCAAACATTTTTTGAAAATCTCTCTATCTAACGACAAAGCATTCGTCAAAACAAATCAAGAGTCCAAACTCGTCGCGCGACTCACGAATTACCGTGACCGCTGAACATAAAGGGCTATTGAAGAACAACGTGGATTTTAATCAATACGAGTCTGACAGTCCCTCCCGCTCTGCCCTGGGTGGGAGGACTCATTTGATGATTTTACCACTTAAGAGAAAAAAAACCTCACCTGTTTCTTGGGCACGACCACAATCTCGGTGGTAATAGGCACTTCCTCTCCCTTGATCTTGAGTGTCCGCAGGTAGGCGGCGGACTTGTCCACCGTGTCCTCTGCGAGGTACCCGACCAGACGACCGTCCACGAACACCGGGTACTTGTACACGTCGCGGGACAGAGGGGTCTGGGCCACTGAACTTATTGCCTCCATTCCTGGGTGGACAAATTAAGTTGCTGCATTTATTTTATTTATTTATTAAAAATCTCACAAAATTACTTTCTTATAGGTTTCTTACATAATGTGATAAATTGCGTCGTCTTTGAAGAAAATGCAATATATCAAAACTTTGTTCTTTTAAAATATAAGACTACAATATCATATCGCGTATTGGACTCAAGAAACAATGTTTGACACTTCTTTGATTTTTATTTATCACTTATTTTACCACTCATTATTTATTTATTAATGTCCGGATATCCGGACATTTTTGTTTTTGGTGGTTTCAGTTTGTTGATAGCTATAAAAAAAATATGTGTCAAAGAAAACCTAAAATGCATTTCTTATTAAAAAAAAAAAAATTGTTATTTATTCATGTACTTTCTTCTTATATAAACAACATACACTATACTAAAATTATTAAAATCATAGCTCCAAAAAATAAATGTATTCAAGGAAGAAATTGAACAAATTACGTCTCAATATGTTTATACTTACCGCATCGTTCTAACACTTGTGGTAATGTTGCTATTTGTTTCGGATCGGCTGGTTGTGTTACCTGCAAAAAAAAAAACGAAGCAACATTTTTTTATCCGACTACGGCAGAGCCAAAAGGCTATGATTTTGACCGGTATGTATGTATGTTTGTTTGTTCTCTCATAATTTCTAAACTACTTATCATTACATGACAAATGAGGTGTCGTTAGAAGCTTCTCAGCTGTCCGCTGGTTATAGGGTAGGTGACGGTGGATGTATAGCCGTGGTCGTATGCCACCTAGCCAATAAAGTTTGTGTGAAACAATCGCAGGTGGCACACGACCACGGCTATCACTTAAAGTTTATAATTTGAAAAAATATTGGTCAAATGAATATTGTTCTTGTTTTTTACTTTTCAGTGCGCGATTTTTTTGTAGTCGGGTTTTAGTTAATTTAACTTATTTTTAAATTATGCCCAGATTGGAACAACTAACTTTAAGCCAGAGGATCAAAGGCTGGACAGATGTCAACCATAAATCTAGTACGTTTTGTGTTTTTAAATTATCGAGTCTTAACACTCTGAGTGGAGCCTGTCAGACTCTTACTGATCAAAAGTCCACCCTGTTCTTCAGCAGCCCGTTACTTTCCAGAGTCACAGTGACGGTGAGTGTACCTGTGCAGTCATGGTGAGATGGTTGAGCAACCCGCAGGGCGCCCCGTCGGGCGTGTGCACAGGACACACGAAGCCCCAGGCGTCCGGCAGCAGCTGCCGCGCCTCCGTCGTGCGCATCTCCATGAAGAACGAGCCGCGGTGGATGGACCTGGACCACACGGCGATCTTATATTTCAAACAAAACTTATGTCATACCCTGTTTGCCACTTTCTAGTGCTATTGGCACACTGGACCCAATATAACCAGCTGAAAGAAATGACAGAACAAACTTCCGACAAAACACCTATAAGTTTCATAATGAAAGGTGCAATTCCATTCCAAATGTTGGCTCTGGTCGACACACTCAAGCAGACACGAACAAATTGTTTTTTTTTTTATCATTGTAAAATCATCGAATGAGTCCTCCCACCAAAGGCAGAGCAGGAGGGACTGTCAGATTCGTACTGACTCAAATCCACGGTGTCCTTCAATAGCCCTTTACGTCACGGTAAATCATAAGTCCCGCGACCCCGACAGGCTTTGGCCCTCTAGAGGGGGACCCCGTCAATGTTCGCGCACTCTTGGATACTTTTGCACACGCTGGTTATCCGCGCACAATGCTAAACTAAATTCAGTGAAAATTAAAAGACTGCGACCAAAAGTAGCGAGGTAAAAATACGGGTTGAGACTAACTTGAAATGCGACATGTATCGCATCCTGTTGATGTTCTCTGCCACGATGGTGAGTCCTTTGTACTGCGCCAGGTTCACGTTGTTGGACGGCGCGTTCCCGGTCGCCAGGAACGTCTCCATCTTCTGCTCCAGGTTGCCTGAACTGCGCAGGATCTGCTGGAGCTCGTGCTAGAGGATATTAAGAGGTAAAGTAAAAATAGTTGAACTTTGATGACGTGATGAGTAACGATAATTATTAAAATCATCAAATGAGTCATCCCGCCCTGGAAAGGAAGGGTCTGTCAGCCTCGTACGGACTAAAAACCATCCTGTCCACTCGGTTGCCCCTAGCATTCCAGGACCGTGATACACTGCTTAGACAGTCCGGCGAAAAAAAATAAGAATAGAACTTACCTGTATAATTATTTTTTAAACGCAATAACGCATGCGACGCGAATGGTAAAAATGATTTTTGAGTAAAGAAAAATTCAGTTGCAAGTGGGATTTGAACCCACGTCTTCTGGATAAGTACTCCAGACGCCTTACCAATTAGGCCATCGCAACTCACACTCAGAAGCTGAATCTTCTATTCCCTCATTTGAACGTTGGTAACGTGAGCGCCATCTCTTGGACTAGTTTCTAACTACTTCCAAACAACACGTTGACATTACAGCCAAATCAATGTTGTATACAACATTATTTTTTGTTTATGCGAAACCCGATACACCTGTCTAGTATTTTTGTGTAAAGAATCTATGTACAAAACTTTAAAACCGTATCATAAAAACTCACAAGGTTATAAGTGTGTATATTACCTGGTTGTCCGTTCAAAAACATGCTCATTTTGCGGTACACCCGCGTGAACCGCGTCTCCTGTGATATACACTCGTGATAATAGCTTGGCAATAGGTACCTAACCGTACGGTGATTGTATTGTAATTAACTGGTAATAAAATGTAATTAAAATATTTTTGAAAAAAAAAATAACATGGTGTAAAAATTATAAGAATCAAATCAGTTACTGATTCTGAACAAACTATATTCAGGTTTCGCATATACTAAAAATAATGTTGTATAATGAGGTAACTTACCTGTCCTATAACAAGTTTCTTGGTAGCTTTAGCCTTCTTCATGACCTGTATCCTGACGACTGAGATCAGCTGCTGCAGACGTTCCTTCAGGATCTGGAGGTACAGGTGGCCACCCACTAGGAGCTCCTGCATCATCACAGCGTCAGCACCTTCCACCTGGTTATGAACAAGTAGAATGAAAATAAAGTTTGAATTTTCCATCCGGCCGTAGATGGCTAAATCCGAAACTATGAGAAGTATCGAAAAATACTGAAAGGACGATTTTCATTTTTTTTTGATTTTTCAGAATACAGCACAGAGGCTTTCGAATCGTCGAATCCTTGCCAAAAATTTGATATTTAGTAATATTGAAAAGGATTTAATTTAGTTGTAGACCAGATTAAGCGACGCAACTTTAACTTAACCCGGAACAACTAGGGAACCTCGGTGGCTCGGTTGGAAAGACCGTCGGATGTACTGTATCCGGGGGTCGCAGGTTTAAATCCTGCTCGTGGATCGAATTTCTCTTTGGTCGCGGGACTCACGAATTACCGTGACCCCGGTACGTAAAGGGCTATTGAAGGACACCGTGGATTTTAGTCAGTCAAGTCTGACAGTCCCTCCCGCCCTGCCCTGGGTGGACTCATATGATGATTTTACCACGATAAAAAACAAAAAAAAAAACCGGAACAACTAACTGCTGGTCATACAAAAGTTTTTCCGTACGGGAATCGAGCTCGCGACTTGTTGCGCAGCAATCGATCACTCAACCACTACATCAACACCCCAATAAAGAACTTAACCCATCCTTACCTTACATTTATTCTGCACCAAATCATACAGCTTCTGTGCCATGAAAACCAGTGCATTAAACTTGTCCTTATGTCCCTTCAGATGTATCATGACACAGCGGTCCAGGAGGAAGGTGGCGGCGTCCAGGTCCGTGGCCCAGGGTGGCAGCTCGTACAGCTTGGGCCTGAACATGCGACCCAGGTAGGAGCGGCAGTCCAGGGAGGAGTGCAAGCCTTCTTCGTGAAGCTCGCGAAGCATGTTCTGGATGCAACTGTTGAGATTTAAAGGTTTTTTTTAATAATAGGTTCGCGTTTGACCACTATCTTGGCTGATGATAAGCGATGATGATGATTATATTCAACTTTAAATATAACTATCATAGAAATATCTATGCTAACAATATTACATGACATTTAATTACAAACTGAACACAACTTTAACATAATCCTGACTTACTTGACATAGTACAGGTCGTTCTTCTTTCCATGAAGCAGCAGCCTGTATATGTAGTGGTCGGGCCAGTCCACCAGGCACTTCATGATCAGGAGCAGTGGAGCGTAGTACATCATCTTGCGGTACGAGAACATCAGCTTGCATGTACCGTTGTTTAGGAAGTGAAGAACATTGTTCTGAAACAACATTTGGAGTGTGATACATGTTGGATGAACTGGTGCTTTATTATGACGTCCAGAAACGAGGCTTGTTCCAGTGAGTGAACGAGGTGGCGCTAGACGACTTGTATAGCTCTGTCTCTTTCAGTCACTGGAACTAGCCTGGTTTTAAGACGTCATAATACAGCCGCTGAAACGGAGGTGGGTTGGTCACATGATGAGGGAGAACCAGAATAAATGGACTAAGGATATTACAGAATGGACCCCTAGATTCCTAATAAAGAGAAAGAGAGGAAGACAAAAAAAAACGTTGGTCTGATGACATCAACAAGTTTGTAGGTCCTCTATAGCATAGAATAACGCAAACAAGAGTGGACTGGAAGGAAATGGAGGAGGCCTTCGTGTCGTAAGATACGCCAATGCTCAATAATTTTGAAATTTTAAATGATAATAATAATTAGTTATGATTTTAAAATATTTTAATATGTAATTGTATTATATCATAAGTAATTTATAATGCACATGTCATTGAAAGTATGTTGGTAATAAAGGCTTAATAATAATAAAAAAACATGTTGGATAAGAGGACAGGTCGCGGAGCGGCGCGGGTCGAGTGAAATACATGCAGCTGGGAGAGCGGAGAGAGGCGCGCGGGGAGAGGCGCGGCCCACAAATCGACGGTCCCTATGTACAAACGGACACGTCCGTTAAATCGCTGTATAAATCATTCTATGTGTACATAGAATTGAAATAAACCTCTGTAGATATAATTCTGTGTAGACACAGAATGATTTATACAGCAATTTGAACATTAAAAACGCTTTCCTGTAAACCTCGGTTTTTGACATGTCCGTTTGTATGTAGAGACCATTGAAACACACAATTAACATGGATTACTTAGAAAAGTAAAATACAGAATAAAGCATGCCCTTCAGTTTCGTAATACTTCACAATGAATGCACGCTACTGCAATAGTTATTTATGCAACTGTTGTATAATCAGGGGTATTAAAACACGAATGTGGGTTTATCACACGAGGCGTAGCCGAGTGTGATAATAGTATCACATGAGTGTTTTAATACCTAATTATAACGGTTGCATACAAGACTTTATCTACAATCATGCTGTGAATCCTCTATAAAATATTCTCATAACATACCATACTCGCATACCATATTCGAGTGAAAAATCGGCGGGATATAACACGATAAGACGAGTTGTTCTTTTTCCAAAATTTTAGCAATCTGGTGGTGAAAATGTCATTGCATGAGAATGTTCTTTTTTTGAAATTCATTATAACACGCGTTTGGATGATATAATGATCATTATATCATTGAGTGTTTTAATGTTGGCAATAAGCTAATTGTTATAGGTTCTTTTATAGAGGATTAATAGCATGATAGTAGATAAAAAACTTTACGCCATAGCCATGACATCTCAGATACACAAGGAATAAATTAATATTTATTTGAGAATCATAAAAACATTTGTTCCGTGAGTGAGTCGAACCCGCGACACGAAGCGTTGGCGTTGGCGCATAATTGGCCATTCCTTCTTTTTTATATGAGTAAGATTTTGTAATCAATAAAGAATATATAGAAAAGATAGTATGCTTATTTAAAAAAAGTTGATGAGTAAGGTTTCAGAAATGAGAATATTATTTAACTCACAGTGCTTGTCTGATCCGAAGTGACACAGCGGACCATGACTCCGTAATCAGAGAACAGGTTTCCCCTCATCCTCCATCCTGACCGCTTGATAGCTACCGGGTAGTTCCTCCTGGTCACCAGTAGCATTCGGGCTAGACGCTCATGTCCCTGCAGACAACAAAAACCAATAAATGCCACTGAAATGGTGAGACACAACGCCCTGTAGTTCAGGGTTATAAATTGTGAAGTAATCTGATCATCTTTACGCAAATCTTAACACGTTGAATGTCCGTGGATTACATGTAATGCATTTGTCAAAGGTAACGAAACTGCATTTTCTGGGCTGGACGTGTAAGCTAGAGCTATGATTTTCTAGTGACGTATGAACAAAGCTGTTTACAAAAAAACTACTGGACATACTAAGAGATTATACAAAATAGGCGGGACTGTCAATGTGTTTAGATCCGCATGCAGCAGTTTTACCTCCTGAATTTGGACTCTTCTGCTTATACTATTATTTGAACTCAAGAATCACTTGTTATGCGTAAAAAGTAATAGAATCTTAATAATTACCTTCACAATAAAATATCCTCCCCACTCATCAGAATGTTCATTATGTTGCACTAATTCTTCAGGCGATAGATCTGCTAAGTGACACATTTTAGACTGAAAAGAAAAACAATAAGACTCAGTTTGATATAAAATTTGCACTAATATAATAAAACTAAGGATTTCGACAAGTACTAAATAAAAAATTACTGTGACAGACTAACAATACATTGGTTTTATACTTATTAATGTTAAAATAGTATTTTAACATTAATAAGTTTAAATACCAGCCCAAAGATGGGCTGACGACATAAGAGCCATTGTGGGTGCAACCTGGACAAGAACTGCCAGAGATAGGGTTAAATGGAAACAGATGGAGGAGGCCTTTGCCAAAGGGCAAACAGACAGGAAGACATTGCGAACCAATTAAGTGCTAAATACTGATATTATTAATTTGTAAAAATGCTACTGCTTGAATAAAGGCTTTTATTATTATTTATTATTAATAATAAAAGCCTTTATTAGTATAAATACAGTTTAGTATTTTTTTAATTATTAACATTCATCATCAGAAATATTCCTCAGTAAGTGATCAGTTGAGGACTGAGTTTCAGAGAGGAATATTGAAACTGACCCCAAACATAGTTGGGAAAAGAAGTTGAGAGTTCATTTTGACAAAACAACATTAACTACAAATACTAAAATTTTAATTAAGAAAAAACACCTACCTTAATCATTATAGGCAGAGATCCCAAAGACCTATCCACAGTAACAGAATTATCATCAATAGTCAAAGTCATCCGTATCTTAAAGTCCCCTTTATATGTTGCAGCCCGCTGCCTACACTCCGTTGGAAGTACGATCTGGTTTTTGACACCAACAGCCTCCATAGGGACGCTGGGCTTCGCGAATCCTGCCTCATCAATAGTAATTTTAACCCGTTCTCCAGTTGGTAACTCAAATTCAGCCGGAACGAGATCTGCAATAGCTGCTTGCAAACCATCTTGTAACATATAGTTAAATGAGTCTATGTGAGGCGCTCCAAGACATTGTAGATGCTGAAAAACAGAAAAATACATATTCAATCTTCAGAATAAGCTGCAACTTATAAAACACCGTAAAATCAAGAAAAAAACAAATTCATAGGTTACGCACCGGGTTAGCGATTTTTGGTGGCTTCCGATAGTCCGGGTGACTTGTGTAAGCCAAAGAAGGATTCTTGGCGATTTTCTTTGAATTCATTTTGTTTTTTTGGCAATCACATTTAGGATTTTAATTGTTGTTAACAATAATTGATTTAAACCAAAGTACACACACTGCTGTAAACACGTGCACATGTGAATTAAGTGTCAATGTCAAATAAACTTCAAAATCGATTGACGTTATTTTTGGCAACAGTGACATATTTTGGTAAAGACTATTAGGAAGTATGTTTATTTAGGACTAGCGAGCCGCCCCGGCTTCGCACGGGTGGACATTTATTTTGGTTTGGTTTATACTATCGCGGACTTTTTTGTAGGCATTATTGAGTTCTACAACTTTTCTATAGAAGTCAACCATACATCTCTAACCATTTAGGCAGCGTTCGCGAGAATCGTTAACGTACGGCAGTTATTCGACGACTTACTCCACAATTTTCACTACCGCAAAAAATCCTATCTATTTTCCGGGATAAAATATAGCCTATACGGATTCGGAAGAATCCCTCTAAGTAATGGTAAAAGAAATTTTGAAATCGATCCAGTAGTTTTTGAGCCTATTCAATACAAACATACAAAAATACAAATGTTTCCTCTTTATAATATTAGTATAGAAGTATAGAAGTATAGATATGAGGGTCTTTCTTAATCTAACAATTTATAAAAAAAGTACTAACTAAAAGTATTTACATAACTAAAACAAGAAATTTAAGAATATTTGGTAAAAATATTTGAATGTAGCTGTCTATGGTAGGGTAAGACCCTCTTAAGGTTAGCATGGCACTCCAACTGTGGTCAATCTTTTAGGCTTTCAGCGCATTCAATGACACATCCTTGGGTGTGGCAGGTACCTAGCGCACGCTCTAGGTGTTGTCCAAAGATGGGCACCAAAATTTCAGACTAACATAGGAGTGCCATGATCGAGAGTGATAGATCGTAATTTTTATGGTTCTGTTTAAGTCGAAACAAAGAAATGGAAAGAAACGGAAAATATTTAAAAAACATATTTTATTTCATTTTGTTGTATGAACGAACAAAATAAACTTATTTTATGTTTTTCTCACTTTTAATTAGGACTGCAAGTAAATAGACTGAATAACTGACTTTTTTGGCGAAAAAAAATGAATGCTTCAAAAAAAACTTATTATTCATTTTGGTTTTATTTTCTCTATGGCCCTCACGTTGCTATGTGCAGTGTTACCAACTTAGTAGATTTTCCACTAAAACTGGGATTTTGAATTATATACATAGTTTGTGGAATTATATGACAAAATATTTATCGGAGGAAGATGAAATTAGAGTAATCGTTTTTCTAGAATATTTATATTTAAAAGTTAGTATAATTTGTTGATTATTAACAGTTGTAATCTTTGATGGATTTTTATTTTATCAAAATATCGGTTTTTGATAAGGAGAAACAGAATTCAGTAAGGATTTTTCATATTGGTTGATGTCTGTACCTACTTATCAAAATGTACCTACTAAAATGGTATGTTGATTGAAACTTTTTATGTTATACTTTAAGAAATTGGTTGCGGGGTTAGTGATTAATAACCAGTCAAAGTATTTAAATATTGTTGATAAATTCAAATTCAATATATAAAAGCGTTCATTTAAAAACTGTGCATTGCTACCACAAATTTATACCCGCACGTTTGGTGAATCTGGACAGAAATGACATCTAAAAAACATTTAAAAACATTGTTCTTTCTAAAAGACATGTAGCGGAAATGCATCGATTCTGAACCTTCTATGAAAAGGACCATTTTTATTGGACACAACAGAGATCATTTTGTTAGTGTTTTTTCTGGTGCCTTTGAAATTTTGAAAGTTGAATCAGGCGGAGAGCCAGTTAAGCGGTTGGCAACACACAGTTTATGGTAGTCTGTGCGTTTTTCAACGAAAACTCTATAGGCGGGAATTCACCACTTATCTTAAAACAGATAATTTTATTGTTTTGTTCTACTTGAAACAGGGCAGTGCATTCGACGGCCTTTTAGTCGTACGTGGCACTTCATTTCCTCCCGTCCCGTCACAATCGCGAATCTTCGATAGCACCAGTTGGTCAACTTTCCGAACAAAAAAGGTGAGAGAATTTGATTTTATATTTTGTTTTACCCGTTATTTCTGATATCATCGTGATTTTTGTAATTGATTTATATTTTAACTAGTACCTAATAGTTAAACACTGTGATATTTCTACACAAATTATTATTTTTTCGTGGTTGGGTCTCGTAAACAATACCTTACTTTGTTCCATTTTCTATGTAGTCCGGAAATCGCATTGTACTCGTAAGTAACGTTACAAATTATTTTGCCGGTGTTTGCTGATATTGGACTAAGGTACTTGTACGACAAAACAATCTCACTCATTTTACTACTTAAGCAAAATATCCTAAACTCATGTTAGATCTACCTTGAATAAAATAATACCTTAACGGACTATTATTGATATTTTAATAAAATGCAAAAACTCAAACTCAAACATTAATTGCATTCATGTGGTGTTACAAGATGTTATACAATTTTGCCAGAACCCGTCATAAACCCTGCAAGGGCACAGCAACTTCAAAATGAACATAGAAGTTATAACAACATACTGTTATTGAATATTTAAAACAATAAATATAAACATTTGTACCTAATTATTACAATCAATGGGTAATATTAGTAAGAATATGAATGGGAACTATTACAACTTAGTTTAGTGACACTTTCACACCTAAATTCCTGAACCGATTCTCATGAATATTTGTGCAATAATCAATGGAAAACAGGAGATGGTAACAAGTACTTCTTATTCTTAGACTTCATTCATTTAATCGATTAAAAGTCTTGATTGTATGGCATCTAGAATTTGTCGCTTCAAATGTAGGTATGTTGCACTTGAAAGAAAATTATTTTATCTAGTTGCTGAAGGGTCTAGATGATGTACTTAAATTAAAAGTGGTTTAATAACATGATATGGGGAATTCCAGGAAAATTGAATACAATCATTTTATTTTTATTTATTAGGTTCACCAATAATTGCTTACACAGGAAACAAGATGTTATGTACTAGTACAATATAATTGCAATAGTGTAACAATTACTTATAGGTAAACGCAGCATTGAAAATATGTATGTAGACATAAATTACATGAATGTACAGAAACAACAATTTCACACATCAAATAAAAGAAAAGTAAAACTAAACAATTAACGGAAAACTTAAAACAATAAATTAATTAACTATCAAGATAAAGCAGGTATCACAATTTGTGATTAGATCTAAGTCAGTTAGTAAGATTATATTTTAATGGATGTATGTTCAAGAGGAGAGGTAGTGGTTTTCAAGCAGATTTGTTAAAATGGATAAGCTTTGAGCGAGCGATTACCAAGTTCTTACTGGGTTGAGGATATCAGATAGTATCTCTGTGTAAAATATGGGTATTCAGCTGCATCTAGTTAGACTGGAAGCCAACTCCAACATAGTTGCGAAAAGGTTAGGCAGATGATGACATCATATTTTTAGATAACAACCAAATAATGTACTAATTGTAGCCTATTTTTTTATCGTAGTTAAAGTGGGAGGGACTGTCAGACTCGTACTGCCTACAATCCACGGTGTCCTTCAATGGCCTTTTCGTTCCGGGGTCAAGGTAATTCGTACAGTCCCGCGACCCTGGCAGGCTTTGGCTCTCTAGCGGGGGGCCCCGTCACTCTGCTGACACTCTTTGAGGCGCACGTGGAACACAACGCGCCGTCGACCCGGGCATGGTCCATGGTCGGACAGTGAGTTAATTGTAGCCCATAGGGTTAGTTTTCTGTATGTAAAACAGGCTTTGAATTAATTTAAGCTTGATTACTACTTAAACAGGATAAACAAGGTTGTAAGCATGTTTACCAAGTGTTAAAATGATGTAGGTAGTTTTTGATTGAGTAAAAATAACCAGGTACTACTACATCATTTGTTACAAAAATGATAAATGAATCGCTCGACCGACTTTGTTCAAACTTCACATAAACGATCTACTAAATAGTCCAAACAAAGCCTAAACATTTGTTTTGGACAGATGAGCCCGTTCTTGAGTTATAAAATTACAACGAAAAGTGGCTTTGATTTTTATATACAGGGTGTCCCAAAACTCAATGATAATCTGAGACCGGATGAAAGGCCAAGTTATGCCAGTTCTGGAAAAAAGTTCAGCGATAATAGACAATTTAAATAAAAAGTTGAAATTCGACACCCTTGGTCGCGTTTTCAAATCCTGTGAGTGATCACCAATGTCACAATTTCACTGTGATTTGTTTAATTTCCTGATCTTCATTAACGATGCTATTAATCGTAACTACAAATTAATGCAAAAAACATTGTTAATTTAATAAAATAAGTTAAGTTTTAGTTAGCCATGGTTCACAGAAATATTTTTAGTTATCTTTAACACTTCATATTGAAAAAAAATGTACTACACTACACTTGGCAAGTTATTTCAAAAGATGGCGCATTTAATCTAGATTTCAAAATGGTGCAACACTTGCCACATTTCTTTCCATTAAAATTTTTATTTCTTATTTTTTTCAAATTGAGCGCATTTCAAAAATAATAATTGATACTTTTTTGTATTAACATATCGGGGTCTCGAACGGGGTATTGAACAAAAGTGATAGAATGAGATAGATAGTGACGCTGACAGTCTGTCTCACTCTAGAGTGAGACAGATTGACATTCGACTTTTGGGATGAGCGAGACGGATAGTGACGCTTGAGGGGTCGTTCGTTCACAACATTTAGTACGCATCGTTTCTCCGTCTACTACGCATCTCTCGTATTCGAGTAACTATCGTACTGACGACTTTGGCTTGTGTTACTTTGGACTTCCGTTTGGAAATCCGCATTTAATGCGTGAAAACCGATCCCAATACCAATTCCAAGTAAAGATGTGGACTGGAATTTTAAACGGACGAATAATTGGACCATTAGAGCTAGCTAACTCAAAATTTAGATGGCGCCACCTTTGTGCATTTTCTTCAAAACGATTTGCCACTGCCGAAGTCGCGGGACTCGCAAATTACCGTAATCCCGGTACGTAAAGGGCTATTGAAGGATACCGTGGATTTTAGTCAGTACAAGTCTGACTGTACCTCCCGCCCTGCCCTGGGTGGGAGGACTCATTTGATGATTATACCACAAAAAAATAATAATAGTCTCATTTTTAGTATCAGAATGTTTTTTTTTATGTAGAAAAGAAATGGAAATTATGTAGGTACCTACTGTACACACCTATTTTAAATAGTATTTATTTTTTTCCCAAAATTTTTTATTGCCTAATATTTATTTTGTTACTTTTCAGAATGGCGTCCATATTTTCTAAAAACGGCATCTTGTCAGGCCGTGTAGACTATTACTGCCTGATATGTGGGGAACATTTTATGAACGAAGACGAGTCGCTTGCGCATATCGTCGATGCGCAGCATAAGGAGAATTTAAACACTTGCGGGTACTTTGAGAAATATAAGGCAGATTTCATTAGAAAGGTACGTTTTGTTTTTTCATGGTAAATGGTTCTAAAAACTGTCATCATTATCATCCTCGGCCTATAATGTTCCCACTGCTGGGACACAGGTGTCATACCATGCATGACGTCAGAAAACGTGTGTGGTTATGTTGTGAGAAAGAGACAGAGCTATACAAGTCATCTAACGCCATCTCGTTCCCTGAGCGGAACCACTCGCGCTTTATGACGTCATCGTAGGCCCAGGCCTCTCTGTGAGGAGTGGGCTATAATTCACCACGCGGTCCCAGTGCGGGTTGGTAGATGTTACATGATTTCGGCGAATTTCGTCGTTCGGCCGGATATTAAACTGAGCTTTATTATTATACACAATAAAGTAGTCATCCGACGAAGATTGTGCTTCTGACCCTAGTTCAGACAATGTTAGTTTGTGTAGCAGTAACCTCCTTCTGCAAATAACTAATGCTAGCGATGGTGGAGGCGGAATGCGTGAGGGAGATGACATCCTCCACCACGCGCTCCAGCCCCCGCGTGAGACGCTTAAGGCGTCGGACAATGCGAGACGATTTGCGGCCATTGTAGGCGCGGGTTTGTGGAGGGCGAGTAATGGCTAGCTCGCCGTCTGATCAAGAAACAAGCCAGAGTTGACGGCGCGTCGTGTTCCACACGTACCTCAAGGAACTATCTGCAAACTAAGGGGGGCAAATGCCTACCATGGTGGGGTGACTATCTAAATAGGGTACCTTGGCTCGGAATGCAAAGGGTTATTGGTTTAAAAAAATACTTTATTGTTGCTGTTTAAGGTTGTTTATTGGTGTTGTGCTGTGTTCGATATCACAATAAATGTTATACGTTCCGAAGAAAGTTGCTTTGCTCGTCTTTTCTGATGAATGATCGTAAAGGATGTTTTTGAAGATTTGTGACTTTATTATTAGGTGGCCAAGTTTATAATAGGTTCGGTTGAACTTAAGACTGTTTTAAATCTTCGCAGTTCGTTAGTAGACTAATGTAGATTTAGTTCATGTCCCAACATTTGATCATCATCATCCGCCTACAATGTTACCATTTTGGGACACAAGCCTCCTCGTTGTGAGAGGGAGTGGGCCATAAGCCACCACACGAGCCCAGTGCGGGTTGGCAGATGTCACATGTCTTAAATTTTTTTGTTCTTGGACAGGCCGATTTCCTCACGATGTTTTCTTACACTGTTTCGAGGTTGATCGAAGCTTTCTTACTAATTTACTTCCATTACAGACAAAAGGAATCTACTTTTGCGAGCCATGCAGCCTGACATTCCCTACCGCCACTAAGGTTGAACTACACATAGATGAACCTTCTCACATCAAAGAAAAAAACAAAATTTCTCCATGGCTCGTGCGAGTAAACAATGATATCATAGTCTTCAACCAGTACATCATCTCTGATGATGCTTGGAACGGTTGTGTGGACGACACTTGTGTTCTTTGTAACATTGAGTTTGAAGATAGTAGCTCACATAAGGAGATCAGAGGTCATGTCCTGAATTTAATCAAAAGTGAAGTTACTTTTGATCAAGATGAGAAGACAGTTTATAGAACGGTAAGTTTTTTTTTTAATATACCTATCTACCGACAGTGTGAACATGTTTCAGATGTAGATTAAATCGTGGCCCTAGGAAGACCTACACTGATCATTGGTGAGGTGCTTCAAAAAGGTTGGGTGCGTAGTACTGGTTACCTGTCGGCGTTCTTGTATGACCCGATGTTGAGATGTATGAATGTGAATGAGGCGAAAAGAGCATGTAAGGATCGTAGCCGTTGGCGCTCTGAGTTTTCTACCTGCCCCCTTGAATTAATGATTGTCTCGCTTACTCATATTGCACATGTTATCTATCGTTTCAGTAGTCTATAACTGGTTTTCAACTTTATGTACAAAATTGAAAATATTTTAAAAACTACCAAGCGTTTGACGCTTGTATAGGGAGGTTCAGCTCTTTTACAATATAATGCTCTAATGTGCCTGTACAACGTTTTTATTTTTTTTTCTCAGATCGATTCTAAGACCAAGCAGTGTCTTACATGTAATATCGTCATTGGGAACGAAAAAAATCATTTCACTACAGTCGAGCATAAAGATGCATATAAATTGTATGAGCCTTCCATTCAAAAGAATGAAATCAAAAGTGCTTCTTTATCTTGTCAAAATGCGAAAACAGTTAAAGAAACAAAAAATGTAAAGGATAATAACGAAAATGGAGATGTAAAGGATAGCATTAAATTGGTCAACGGAAATATCAATGGAGACATCGGTAAGACTGCCGATAAAAATGCTGATAATGATGTCAAAAAAGATACTAAAAAGAAAGCCACGAAACCTCTTGAAAAAGAAGAAACCAAACCTGTTGAAAAAGAAAAAGTAAAAGAGAAACCCAAAAAAGAAAGCTTGGCCGAGCTTGACAAGATCTACTGCAAAAATTTAGGGGCTAAAGACTACTTAACTGAGTCAGGCCCACACACCTTCTGCATTGTTTGTGAACTCCTATTAAACAACGAAACTCGCGAAACCCACCTTCAAAGTACACATCATCAGACATTGCTAGAACTCCATTTGGAGAGACTAGCGGAAAACAATACCACAAGCAAAGATGAAGGAACAATCCCTCACGAATCCGTAGACAGATACCAAAAGAAAAACATTAATATTGACTTCATCAACGAAGCAGCCTTTTGTAAGAAGTGTTCCAAAAGCATTGATTTCAATACAAATGCCATAGATAAACATATACAGGAACATGAGAAGAGTTTCAACAAAAAGACGCCAGAAACTCTAGATTCGGGCATAAAGTCTAACGGGACAGAGAAGACCACCCTGTATACTAAGCCAGTGTTGCTTAATAAGGACAAGCGTCAAAAGTCTGTGTCAGTAGAAGAATATGCAAAGCAGCATGGATTCAGTCACAATCGTGCTGACAACAGCTTCTACTGCCGACCCTGCAGCAGGAGACTCCCTACCACACTCAAGGATCTACAAAAGCACGTCGCGAGCAATATTCACGCAGAAAACACGAAACAAAGTTCTAAAACTGAGACTAACAAGGCTCTGGTAAAAGAACTTGTCTTCGCATGCATAGAGAATTTTGAATGTCTAAACAGCATGGACGAAGAAATAATAATTATCAATGACAAATACTGGATGAATGCTTTTGGTTTTCTCCTCATCGCCAGAATGAATTTAAAGATTTTCTGTCACTGCTGCCATATTGATTTGACCCCTGACAATGTTGTAGATCATATCATGTTAAATGATAATCACAGAGAAATTATTGAAGAGTCCCGTTTGATAACTTCTTTACCAGATGAATTCATTAGAGAGGTGAGTCCCAAGAATTTCTAGTTTATATTGTATGCATGTGTTTATTTATTCGATCATTCACTTAGCCTTTTCAGATGAATGATTATGATGACTATAACCCTCTGATTTGTTTTAGACCTTATTATTGAATTAACTATGTGGTTTTGTTTCCAATTAGTACAATTATTTAAGTACTTGCTTTCACAAACTTCTTGTTTCGGTTTGTACAAATTTAAGGGAGCTAGCAATTCTGTCAATAATATTATTCCAAATGTTGGGTCGGAACCCAACCCCAACAACATGGTAGCCATTTTGATTTGGAAATAGGGGTCCCACTACTTCTCGGTACTGTGCATTCCTCATTCATCTAATTAATTTTAAACTTTGTTACAGATAAAGCTGGATTTGTACCATTGTGGTTTCTGCAACAGGACTAAGGAAGACTGGGACGACATGCTAGATCATATCGCGACCTCAGAGCATAAGAGCGAAAAGTCGAAAGCGGAGAAAAAACTCCGCGAGCACCCACGGAACCATAACTATCGAGCTACTAGAACAGATATCAATGATATTATCAGGAATTTTTCTCGACGCAACCGAATGTTTTAACCTTTTAAGCGCTTGGTTAAATAATTGCCGTGCCCCTAGCGCCCGGCTACGAATCGTGCTTTCCTCTTCTCCTCTCTTTCTGCTCCTTTTAAGCTCTGATTTGTTAAATATCATGGTGTACAATATAAAGTATTCTATTTGTCCATCTACATAAACAGAGAGTTATAGAATAGATGCAATAAAATCGAACAAAACAACAAAAATCATGAATATTCTCTGTCGGATAAATACGACACGGGCGATAGGGGCACGGAAATGTTTGTCGCATTATACGACTCTGGCGGTTAAAGTGCAACGGTTATTGCACCCATTGAAATATTCAAATTATATTATTTTCAAAGTAACATTTAAGAAAAGAAAAGAACGCCTGTTTTAAAATTCGTGTGTTTGTTATAAGTATGATAGTGTCTCTGTTCGTTTCAATTGATTATAGAGGACAACAGAGTTGCTAATTGTTTTTTTTTATATCTGCAAAATGCACGTATCCACAATTAATATTTTTTAATGCTGTCTTAGACTCTGATTCATTTGTTTTTTTTTTAATCTGTGTTAATCTTAAAGCCATAGTTTTAAACATAGCAACCCTGCCCGCGGTTAGTAAAAAATATTGTGAAATTTAAGTTTTATAATTTCTTTAGTACAAAGACAATCTCGGGCATGGCTGTTTTTTACAATGATTATTTTTATAAGTTCTTGAATGTTAGGGTTGTCAGCTATAAATAAATAAATAATAGTATTTGTAAACACAATTTGTTCAAATTTTTTTATTTATAATGTTGAACTAAACCAACTGAAATATCTATTTTGGAATATATTTTAAGTATAACTCGAAATAAGTTGACAACTCTAAACGCATATTATTGTAATTGTTTTAAGTATTAATTAATCTACATGTAATGATTATATATCGTAGTAAGTAAGCATTCGTCTTCATTCAATAAATGTAACAGATTTTATAATCAAATCTTTTATTATTCCTTAAGAATCGTGGGCGAAACTTTTTGAAGGTGCCTCAAAAGATACAGCTCTATGATTCCACCGCGAAAGGGGTAATAGACGGAACGGACTCTTTTTTGAAGTGAAAACTTCTTTAGCGGCGTTGTGCACTTTTTTGGAATGGGTAAAAAAAATTAAACTCGCGTCAGGACACGTGACCCGATCGAAAATTCGTAAGACGGCGCAGGGCGCTTGCGTCGTGTGTGTTTATTACTATTGAAGTTTTCACTTCTGCCGGCACTCCCGGGCGATAATAAAAGAAACTGATTTTTCCCGCCAAAATAAGCTACCGGTTAAGCGGTTAGTTCCGCTCGCGGTGGAAACCAGTCTAAAGCCTTAGCCTTATTTATTGCACTTGTTTCTGAAGAAAAATGAAAAAAAAAATAACTATAGCTCATAACTTTTATGGATAACGTTTCAGAAAATAAAATACTCAGGAGAGAAACATGTTGCTAATATTTTACAGCAGGCGCTTTGTTGATGATAGAAGGTAATAAAATCATTCGGTTGACATGACAATTTCCTTGTTATTGTTAATAACACCACTAGTATTTTTATGTATTGTATGTATTTTTCAATCTTGCAGACTTGTTCTCATTGGAAGCTCCTTAAGACCGTGTATTGTGCCAGGATGTAATACAAGATTTCACAAGCGCGTCTTGCAAATTACTTAGGCATTTGTGTTCTTATTTATATAATTTATTTATGTTCAGTAGGACGGGATTGTACGAATTACCGTGACCCCGAAACGTAAAGGGCTATTGAAGGACACCGTGGTTTTTCCCGAATTAAACATGATTAATTAATACTCTAAAAATCCTGAATTCTTCTTCGGAGGCCTTAGCGCATCGGACCGACAGCATGGGCTTAATTAATTTCTTTTACTTAGGCCCTAATGACCATAATTATTTTTGAAAGTCCTCTTTTTCGAGCGCCACCTTCGACCAGCCTTCGTAGTACCTGGGGCCAGCACTGCTATTCTATAAAAACACAGCCTTGTGGTCGCACCACCGTAGTAGCGCTCACGCCACACTGGAACTAAAGTTTGCTATGCTCTAAGCTACTGACAGCGGCATTGTCCAACCGTGCGGCGCGAACGGTGAGCGCTCGCGCTTCTCGATTGGACTACCTCAAAACCGTCGCATCGAAGAGCATACCGTAGAGTCCAGGGATGTGATTTCTAATAGAGAATAGCATAGCCGTTTATCTCGCCACCTCCTCAGTCTGTCGACTCGCTGTCCGATCGTGGACCATGCCCGGGTCGACGGCGCATCGTGTTCCACGCGCGCCTTAAACAGCTCTCAGCAAATAGACGGGCTCCCCTTAGAGGGGCCAAGCCTGCTGGGGTTGCAGGACTAACGAGTAACCGTGGCCCCGGAACGCGGGTATGGAAGGACACCGTGGATTTTAGTCAGGACAAGTCTGACAGTAAACATTATTGGGTAGATTAAAAAAAACAATGCAGACAGTAACATTTTTAAAGTGATGACCTCATTTAAAAAAGTTATGTGTGCTTGTGTCCGTGACATTGAACAATACCCGCATGATTTGATCGAATTTACATAGATACATACTACTGTTATCTCGTGGCCTGAATATGAGCGAGTACCAATCAACTGCTGGCAGGAGAGCAAGTTTTATTTTTTACCAATTTTACAGACAGTTATTTGTTTGTATGTAGGGGGTAATCTCCGGATATAGATAATGATCTAAATTTCTAATTCTAAATTTTAAAGGCCGATTACACTACACGATTTCTCGGGCCCTGCCGCTAGTGGCAGGCAGGCTGTTATTAGATGCTATACCTACACTATTGCCTAGTGCTATAGGCTATACATTTTTATAGCATGAAGGGAGGGATGAGGATGCTACACATGTAACCTGTAGCGTAGCAAGACCGAATCTAGGAGGGGGCAAGACGCTTCTGTGAGGCCCTTTTCTTTCAGGACGAAAAATGTGACTTGCTTCCGCTGCTCACGCGAGGCCCCTTTATACCATTTGTGATTGTCAGCTACATCAGGTTTGCGAGGCCTTTTGACTCTTTCAGTTCCCAGTTACAAATAAAGCGTATCCAAGTTATCATGCAACATGGGGCCTCGCACGAGCAGTGGAGGCGCTAAACCTAAACGAAATCGTCACAACATCAGCATTACGAGGCCTTTATTTCATAGTAGAAATTAAGTTTTAGGTACTGCTTTACTGACTGGTTGCTAACTTGTGATCGCCATTGTCAAGTTTTTTTTTTATATCTCTGAGCGCGAGGCCTGTCGCGAAAGCGAAGTAATAATAGGTACAGAAACGAAATTCACTCAACAAGTTGCCAAAAGAGGGCGCGCGCGGCGCCCTGCGTACGACTCTATGGCGCGGCGGCGGGAAAAGTTTGCAATAGGGCCGCTGCGATCGGAGCTTGCTGATGGCGGTGCCCAGGTGAGTGATTTTATATTTAGTGCATGTGTTTCCACCAGATTTACTTGATATTGTGATTCAGTGATTTACCTATATTAGCGATATGTTTGTGTGTGTTCCCTACAGCGATCAAATTCAGATATGATTCCAAATCAGACCAGTATTCAGTTGCGAGGCTTGGGGTGGCTATAAGGGGAGGTCGGAGGCCACTTGGGGGGTTCCCCCCATTACTACGCCCTGCTGTGACCTGATGGTCTAGGAACAATGATTCAGTGGAATTCAGTTTGCGTAATCTTAGCGGATAATCAGATACCATGACAATCATGTATGTACCTAGGCGTGTTTTAACGATGTGATTTAGATATTTCGTCATCTAGACTCTTGTCTAGATAATTTGGCGACATGGTGGAGATGCTGGGATCTCTGTTACAGTTTTAGATCAGAATATTTCTTGCATTGCTAAAAAGAAAACAAGACAGGTTTTGAAATTGTTTTACATTCAAACGAATTGATGTTCTGAGCTATTCAGTATTGAATAATTTAGTTCCTTAAGTAATAATTACATATTCAGACAGTTTTTTAAATGGTTTTTACAGCTAACTTAAGGTCAGTGGGTCGTCTTAGGTCTTAGGTCAGGAATCTATAGAGATTGGGGGTAAAGTTAAGATAAATAGATTCGAGTGACAGGTTTTAACGCTTATATTCAGGGCGCAGTCTGAATAAAGGTATCTACACCGTGCCAAATAGATTCCAATAAGTTGTAGGTACAAAATTGAACGTCCTCACTGTGTAAATATTCAATCACCATAAAATGTTATAAAGATTTATTTAGTGAATCAGAGTAAACAGTAGTGCATTGGTGAAGCCTTATTATCATTATTTTTCTTTGTACAGTGATCATTGATCAAGGATATCTAAGTAAAAGTTTATTAATTATTAGATTACATTTTTGTTATGAAATTTATTCCTACAAGAAATTAATAGAAAGACCAGGTCAATTGAACCAAACAAATGAGAATTAACTTGGTTTATTAAGTAGTCTTTCAATTAAACCAACAGGTGTGTTGTATGTGTGCATTGTTGACAATTAAGTTTTCATAATTTCAAAGTCAAAGTCAAACCATTAGTTCCAATTAGACCATCAAATGGATTCTTAAGTGTTGCATATTGGAATAAAAGAGAAATGGGATTGATTCTACACCCATTTACAGGGGTGTATTTGTATAGAGTGAAGTGACCGAGTACCTCTATACTTTACAAAAAAAAAAATGTTTTACATAATTTTATGCTTGCAGGAATTTGAAATATAAATGCATATGTGTGAGAATGATGTACTCAGGGAATCTGAACTGATACTGAGCACCTATTTCAAAGGGACAATAATAAAAACAAAAAACATAGTTTTTGATTGATGCTCGGTGTTCACATATTCACAAAATATTGCAATTATTGATTATTTTTACAAATAATAAGAAATCCAGCATGTGAGTTATGTTACATTACATCTGTTATGTAATGTATAATTATAACAGTGATGAATTACAGTATATAATTAAAATTGCAACAAGTTTAATTCTTTTTGGACCCTGCATTGTGCTAGGGAGCAGGGCCGGCTTGGTTCCAAGCATTTTTATTTAAATTTAAATTATAATAGGCTTGGTGTACTTTTGATGTTAGTTGGCTGGTTTAATAACATGTTATATATTGTCCCAGATTACTCGGGATATTGAACTATTTAGAAAACTGTCTGTGACTTTGACATCGGGAAGTTACTTAGTTGGTACTCTAATTAGATACAATGGAAGGCATTATCCGATCTCGTTTAAAAACAATTTATGAATCCCTCCAATCAAAACTAAACTCTGCTCAGTGTGCCCTAACGGAATTTACAGAAAGTGACCTCAACTATAAAGAGTTAGAACTGGTTGGTGCTAAACTAAAAGGCCTAAATGAGATGTTTGTTTCTGAAATTCACAATTATTGTAAAATGATGAAGGAAGTCGACGCTGAAGAAATCAATCAGTATACATCTATACAGATTCAAGCTGAAGAAGTGATAGCAGAAATAGATGTGAAGGTTAAACAGAACAATCGAAACCGCGCATCTGTTCCTACAAATGACAATAATTTTAACACTATTAGTAAATTACCAAAAATGGAGTTGGGCAAATTTGATGGTGATGTTTTAAAGTGGTATCAATTTTGGGACCAGTTTTCATCAAACGTTGATAAGAGAAATATAAATGATGTCGATAAAATGTTATACCTTCAATCGGTTCTTGAGGGTGACGCGAAGCAGGCAATCGATGGTTTGGATACAACAGACAAAAACTATCGTATTGCTGTCGACACATTAAAGGAACGGTATGGCAAACCTAGCGTTATTATCGATGCTCATTATGTAGCTCTTTACAGAATTAAATCGGCGGAATCCGGTCAGGTCAAAGATTGTAGGCACGTTCTTAATGAAATCGAGAGACATCTTAGAGTGTTAAGTTCTTTAGGTGAAGATGTGAATCATAACCATCTTAGAGTGATGATTTTAGAAAAGTTCCCAGAGGACCTTATTTACGAGTTAAGGATGAAGATAACTGACGAAGATGAGTCTATTGATAATATTAGGAAATACTTAGAGTATATCATATCAGCTAGGGAAACATCAAATAGATTAAAGAAGACTTCAGAAGGTAATAAAAATCCAACAACCAGTGAAGTGAAACAAGTACCTGATAATTTTACATTAGGGTCATTACATGTTAGTTCGGAAGAAATCAGCAATAATAAAAGGGGTAGACCTACAAAAAACTTCAAAAGGGACAAACCGAAGTTTGAAAATAGACAAAACACTAAACATAAATTGCCGTCTCGAAAACGACCATATGAAGGTAAAAGATCTGATGAGCCAGCCAAAAGGAGAGCAATTAGGTGTATATTTTGTAAGCAGAATCATTTTAATGATGAGTGTAGTGTGCACAAAACCTTACAGGAAAGAAAAGCTCAGTTAGGAAACCGTTGCTATAATTGTTTCGGGGAAGGTCATAGGGCCGACAGTTGCCGTGCTAAAAAGAAATGTCGACATTGTAATAAGTTTGGCAATCATAATCGAGCATTATGTCCGACCAAATTAACGCAGCCGGCAAAGGCCGTACCAACAGATAACTTGCATACCAGTAATACATGTAGCACCACGCTGTTGCAGACAGCCCTAGTTACGGTGGAAAACTTAGAAACTAAATTGACACTACAATGTAGGGTACTGCTCGATTGTGGTAGCCAGCGCTCATACATAACGGAACATAACACTAAATTACTTAAACTACCTATTACTGAACAAATTAATTTATCAATATTTACGTTTGGGAACAAATCACCACACTTTATTAAAAGTCCTGTAGTACAATTCAGTATTACCACTCGAACAGGAATTACTCACCTAATTCATGCGAACGTAGTACCTCATATTACTCAGAATATAAAAGCACCAATATTCTTCGATTTAGACAAAATCGGAATTAAAGATCGCATAATAGCAGATGATGGGTCCTGTGGGGACAAAATAGATATTTTAATTGGAAACGATTATTATCATTCGTTCATGTCACAAGAAAAGATAATGGTCGCTCAAGATCTTTTCCTAGTTAATTCAGATTTTGGTTGGGTGTGGTCAGGAAGAATTAGTAAGAACGTCGACAGATCTGATCAGTTATCCGTATTGACTTACTTTCAATCAGAAGGGTTATTTGATAATAAATTAAATGAACCCGATCTCCCTTTAAAGTTGGATGATGTCAAACGGTTATGGGATCTTGAATCGATAGGCATCATAGATTCTCCAAAAAATACTCGAGATGAAGAGGCGATTAAGCAGTTTAACGAAACAGTTCAGTTCAAAAACAACAGATATTACGTTCAATGGCCATGGACGGAATTGCCACCAAATCTTCCCAATAATCTCGGCTTAGCTTGGGGTCGACTCAATAGTTTAATAAAACGTTTAGATAAGGCAGACTTAAAGGCATATGACCAAGTAATTCAGGAACAGCTAAGGAATCATATAATTGAAATAGTACCAGATGTAAAGAGTACACAGACTCACCCAATTCACTATCTCCCTCACCACTGTGTTCGTAGTCGTGATAAGCCCAAAAAGCTTCGTATTGTTTATGACGCATCAGCAAAAACCTCAGACAACCAAAGTTTAAACGAATGCCTGTACAGAGGTCCACTGATGTTAGAGGATTTGACAGGATTGCTGATCAAATTTAGAGAACACCCTATAGGAATAGTAGCAGACGTCGAGAAGGCTTTCTTACAATTAGGCCTACAAGATTCAGATAGAGATGTAACACGTTTTCTTTGGCTCAAAGATATGAACAGTACTGCTCACACAGATAATGTATTGCACTTACGTTTTTGCCGTGTACCTTTCGGTGTCATATCGAGTCCATTTTTACTGAATGCTACGATCAGATATCATTTAACTAAGTCAAACAACACAGTTTTGAAACAAATAGCAGACGATATTTATGTAGATAATATCGTAACTGGTGCACAGACTATATCGGATGCACATAAACTGTATCTTGCTGCTAAAGAATCATTCGATAGCTTGTCCATGAATTTGCGCGAATGGAATTCAAATTCAAAGGAACTAGTCTCTTCCATACCAGAAAAATTGAGAGCAGAAGACCATGATTACATAAAAGTTCTCGGTTTGTTGTGGAACATACATAACGATAAGTTACATTTGAGATTTAATTTTAATAGCACAGAATCAGATACTACAGTTCACTCAAAAAGAGACGTGTTAAAGGTTATTGCGTCAATTTATGACCCATGTGGTTTTGCAGTCCCGATAGTACTTCCGGCAAAATTATTCTTTCAAAAATTATGGAAAGAAAAGGTAAAGTGGGATGTCAAATTGAGTGATAGCCTACTTGTAGAATGGCAACAAATTGCATCAAAATTTGTTTATCTGCAGAATATTAACGTTAATCGTTACTTTGCACAAGGTTTAAATAGAGACAAAAACACTGAGCAAATTGAATACGAACTACACTGTTTTACGGACTCGTCTATGCAAGCTTATGCAGCAGTAATCTATTTACGTGGTACCTTACACACTAACCATATTGTCAGTTTTGTTATTGGCAAGTCTAGACTAGTGCCGTTAAAGGACCAACATGACTTACAGATTCCAAGACTAGAATTGCTAGGTGTACTTATCGGAAGTAGACTTATAAGATACGTAACTAAAATTTTACGTTTAAAAATCAAAGCACAATTTTTGTGGACTGATAGTCAAATAGTTATTAGTTGGCTCAAGTCAAATAAATTACTTCCGCCATTTGTAGCACGTAGAATAAATGAAATAAAACAGAACAAGAATTTGCAATTCAAGTATGTGCCAACTGAATTAAATCCATCCGATGTAGGTACTAGGTCGGAATGGGTAGATTGTCACGATAGATGGCTCAGAGAACCAAATTTTTTAAAGAGTGATTCAAATCAATGGCCCACATTTCACAATAATGTAGACACTCAAATTTCGATTGCCGGGGAGGGTCCTTCGGATTCAATTTCAGAGAATAATAGACCAAATTTAAGCATCACAGAGTCAATGGTAACAGACGATTCAGATAAAACAGGAAGCAACATATTAGAAATTCAAGCTAAACATTTTCCTAAAGAAGTTAAAGGTATTATAACTAACTTATCAAGATCACTGAAATTATATAAAGACGAGGAAGGACTTCTTAGATGCAAAGGTAGATTCAGATACACGAATTTGTCACATGATCAAAAAGAGCCTATACTTCTTCCCAAAGATTCAGATTTTACGCACAAAATAATAGCCAAATTACATGAGAAAAACTATCATGTAGGTGTCTCTCATACCTTAGCTTTAGTAAGACAGAAGTATTGGGTTCCGCATGGACGATCAACAGTTCAAAAGATCATCAGAAAGTGTTCACAGTGTAGAAAATACGGTGGGGGTCCGTTTAAATTGCCACCCATGCCTGATTTACCAACAGAAAGAGTCAAACTCAGTCTTCCATTCGCCTTTACAGGCCTTGATTATTTCGGTCCACTGCTTGTGGAAGAGAGTAGTAAAGAAAAACGCTGGGTATGTCTATTTACATGTTTAACTATTAGAGCTATACATTTGGAAGTCGTTAAAGACTTAACAGCCGAAGAATGCTTGCTGGCCATTAGGAGATTCATCGCAGTCAGGGGTTTGCCACAATTATTCGTATCAGATAATGCTACACAATTCAAGCTTACAGCTGATGTGTTAACTTCAGAATATTGCATACAGAACCACGTGCGGTGGAAATTTATCCCAGAGTTAGCTCCTTGGTTTGGAGGATTTTATGAACGCCTTGTAGGTTTGGTTAAGAATAGTATGAAGAGGACTTTAGACAAACATCTCGTAAACCACAACCAGTTATGCACAATAATGAAGGAACTTGAGGCAGTAATAAATACCAGGCCTCTAACTACTGTAGGCGCGGAGTTGGAACACATATTGACTCCTGCAGATTTCCTACGCGTGGGTGGAACTTTGACCACTGAAACTGCAGATCGAGACTTCTTAGAATCAGCTACATTAACTAAAACTAACCTGATTGACGGATGGAAGCGAGGTCAGATCATTCTCTCAGAATTCACCAAAATGTTTACCAATCAATATTTAACAAGCCTCCGTGAACGAAGGGACATACACAAACAACCTAGAGTCGTTGTC
Source organism: Agrotis puta (assembly GCA_943136025.2). Lineage (NCBI taxonomy): Eukaryota > Metazoa > Arthropoda > Insecta > Lepidoptera > Noctuidae > Agrotis > Agrotis puta. The sequence goes on along the minus strand of OW964190.2, from coordinate 2,668,789 downwards.
AATAGGCCACCAAAGTTAGCAGAGACAGTTCAGATAAAGTCAGATAATAACCGGGCACACTGGAAGGTAGGGAAAATAGTAGAGTTGTTCAGAGGATCGGATGGACAGATTAGAGTAGCCAAAGTTAAACTATCATCAGGAGAAACATTAACCCGATCAATAGGCCATCTGTTTCCGTTAGAGATTGACGATCCAAGTACAGAATCATCTCGAGAAGTAGAAAATATTTCACCAGCCAGAATCAGTCAGTATTCAGAGGATTCTAACAAGGATCAAGCAGTTCGAGACGATTATCCAGTCAGTCGTAATCAGGAGTCTCAAGTTACTCAAGGCAATGAACCAGTTACCAATGATGTACCCATAGTTCAGTCAATACCAGACGATAGTAGACGACCAATCAGGGCATCAGCAGCAAGGGCTAAAGAGAAAGTAAGACAGTGGACATCCCAGTTGATGAGCAGATTGTTTCAGTAATCAGTTGTGATCACGTGTAATCAGATGTGATCACTTGTAATCAGTTGTGATCACTTGTAATCAGATGTGATCACTTGGAATCAGTTGTAATCAGTTGTGATCACGTGTAATCAGTTGTGATCACTTGTAATCAGATGTGATCAGTTGTGATCACGTGTAATCAGTTGTGATCACTTGTAATCAGATGTGATCACTTGGAATCAGTTGTAATCAGTTGTGATCACGTGTAATCAGTTGTGATCACTTGTAATCAGATGTGATCACTTGGAATCAGTTGTGATCACTTGTAATCAGTTGTAATCAGATGTGATCACTTGCAATCAGTTGTAATCAGATGTGATCACTTGTAATCAGTTGTGATCACTTGTAATCAGTTGTGATCACTTGTAATCAGTTGTAATCAGATGTGATCACTCGTAATCAGTTGTAACCAGATGTGATCACGTGTAATCAGTTGTAATCAGATGTGATCACTTATAACCAGATGTGATCACGTGTAATCAGTTGTAATCAGATGTGATCACGTGTAACCAGATGCGATCAGTTGGAATCAGTTGGAATCAGTTGGAATCAGTTGGAATCAGTTGGAATCAGTTGGAATCAGTTGAAATCAGTTAGAATCAGTCGTAATCAGTTGAAAAGAGTTGTGATCAGCTGTAATCAGTTTTATTAATCAATCAGAATCGAAGTTTCATGTATCTCCTTTCTTGGGCGGGAGTGTCGCGAAAGCGAAGTAATAATAGGTACAGAAACGAAATTCACTCAACAAGTTGCCAAAAGAGGGCGCGCGCGGCGCCCTGCGTACGACTCTATGGCGCGGCGGCGGGAAAAGTTTGCAATAGGGCCGCTGCGATCGGAGCTTGCTGATGGCGGTGCCCAGGTGAGTGATTTTATATTTAGTGCATGTGTTTCCACCAGATTTACTTGATATTGTGATTCAGTGATTTACCTATATTAGCGATATGTTTGTGTGTGTTCCCTACAGCGATCAAATTCAGATGTGATTCCAAATCAGACCAGTATTCAGTTGCGAGGCTTGGGGTGGCTATAAGGGGAGGTCGGAGGCCACTTGGGGGGTTCCCCCCATTACTACGCCCTGCTGTGACCTGATGGTCTAGGAACAATGATTCAGTGGAATTCAGTTTGCGTAATCTTAGCGGATAATCAGATACCATGACAATCATGTATGTACCTAGGCGTGTTTTAACGATGTGATTTAGATATTTCGTCATCTAGACTCTTGTCTAGATAATTTGGCGACAAGGCCCTTTCAGGTACGAGGCCGGGGGCTAGGTTACACTTAGCCCCCGCCTTGCTACGCTACTGCATGCGACGCGGTAGGTCGGGTGCCAAATCTTCATGCGAACGAAGTTGCGAGTAGAAGCTAGCTTATTTTCAAACTGCTTCGCTGCAAGAGCAGCAAACAAGAGGTCAGGGCAGATCATTTGATAATTTTACCAAATACAAAAAGCATGCTCGCTGCGAAAGGCACATTACATTACGCCCAGTAATAGATTGTCAGTAGTACCCACCTTGTCACGTTACCGGTCATCTACGAAATTTAATTTAAAAACTGTAAAAGTATATACCTAATATAAATCGCCTTTTTTTTGCTATAATCGCCAAAGTCAAGATTATCTTTGGGGTTTAAACTTTACCAGCTTCGATCAATAATAGTACTATTATTGACCGAAGTTTACAAGCCTACTAAATATAAAGATATGACCCCATGTATGTTTCTGACGAATTAATACTATTCTTCGTCATTCCAGAGAAAAATAAATGCGTCAGGCAAGCAGGTAACTACAACTGTAGCTATTTACGCACATTACCTCAAACTTCGATCTTCCTCTGGATTTTCCTGTATTTCAACCTTGCCTACGTGCCTGACCCAACACGCCGCGCCTCCATATTTGTTTGACGTCACACGAAACGAAACGAAAACGGGAAAAGCTTCCTATAAATGCTGGAGTCAAAATCAATACCGAGTATTCTTACTTGCAATTTAAGAAAAGAGGTCGGGATTAAGAATAAAAAGTTTTTTTTTTATATTTAAAAGAGGTTGCATAATACATTAGTTACCGACGCACGTTAATCACACGTTAACGCACAAACAACGTTGAACGTTGGTACTTTTTTTAATTCGGCCAGTGCTCCAAAATCGTGCGGACGCTGCGCGCGCTTGGCTGTCCGATATTGTCCCGCGCCAAATCTCGTTACATAATTTAAAAAAAAACGCGCTCTCTGGTTTACGATCGTGTTCAGTGATTTTGTGTTTTGCTGTTCATTTTTATTTATTTTGACATTTTAATCTGGTGAGTAATCATTTTTATAACAGAAGGTTAAAAAATACACACGTGTCTGTTTTTATTATTTACATTTATTTAGATAATAGTTGAACGAACTTATTGTTATATTTTTATTAAAAAGAAAACATGTTATTCTAATAAATTCACATAGTCGTCAACTCGTCATGAGACGATTTGGTTTTGCATTCTGAAGGTAGGTTCACGGTCAAATGTATTTTTAGTTATTTAGTTTATTGTCTGCCTACAATAGGATTAAATACAACATTTTATATGACTCTCTAACAATACCTTTTTATTTTAATTTTCCAAAATTGTAGCTGATGAAAATTCTGTAGGGGAAATATCGATTAAGCCTTTACTGCCTTTTTTTTGTCTACCTTCAATGTAAATAAAGTTCATAACCTCGTTGATTTGGCGTCGATTTTAGATAATATTATAATATATTCAAACAGTTATTATGAAATCAATAGGTATATATCTCGTTAAAATGGTGATACGATAATAAATCTGTTTACCGAAAAGATAATCGCTCAAATCGTCGCAATGCGGCTAAAAATAATTATGTTTTCCAGCAAACACGTGTCTTACACAATTCTTTTTTTTTTAAGAAGTATCAAACATTGCCAATAACTGAGAAGATTTGGCAATAACACACAAAAAAAGAAACTTTTCTGTAAAACTAACAACGTGTTTTTTTCTTAATTTTTCCACAAACGACAACTTTTATTTTTCTGACTATTCTTGAATTAATTTATGATTAGGATTTTCTTGTGCAAAAAAATGTGGGGAACTTTTTTGTAAATTGTCCGGGCAAACTTTATGTCAAAGTTTTGACAGGTAAAAAAATTCTAGCTAGTTCTAGTTAGTATAAATATCTAACATCGAAAACGAAATCTCTTAATACATGTTTTTATTGATTTAGCTAACATACTTAATGTCCCTGTCGAAAAATCACGATATTATCTACAGTTGATAGCAACTATGATTTGTTAAATTGTTACCAACTGTGAACTGATTTTTAAGCAATAGAAAAAGGCGAAATATAGCGTAATCTGGTTGCATTTACCAACTAGTTATTTTATGTTGATAAATGTTATTTTGCAATTTGACCCCACTATGTCATAGATCATAATTTTCTTTTGATAGCCTCTATAAAGTAGCTTTAATCTCTTTAATATTTATTGTAATTACTTAGTTTTGACTTCGTTCCGTAAGTATCAAGATTGAATAAGTTAGATACTTTCCACGCGCGCCTCAAAGAGTGTCAGCAAAATGACGGGGCCCCCTCTCTAGAGGGCCAAAGCCTGCCGGGGTCGCGGGACTGTACGAATTACCGTGACCCCGGAACGTAAAGGGCTATTGAAGGACACCGTGGATTTTAGTCAGTACGAGTCTGACAGACGCTCCCGCTTTGCCCTGGGTGGGAGGACTCATTTGATGATTTTACCAAGTAAAAAAACAAAAAATAAGTTAGATACTTTGTTTAAATGATAAGTCCTCATCTCCATATAATGTTATGTTTCTTTTGCTGTGCCCGACAACCTGTGTAACCACCCAACCTCTGTAATACCACACACCTCACCACAGTCCGGTGTGTTCTGTCAGTGCGCAGAAGTTTCATTTCTTTACTAAAAATAACTAAAAAAAACTTCAAAAACCATCAGAAAAGGTGTAAAATAACTTTCTTTCGGAAGTCGGTAGCAACAAGAGATCGCTCGCATTTAGGTCTCATCTTTGCGTCTGGGCTAAGAGAAATGCCATTACAAAAAAAAAGATTCCGATGAGTTGCAAACCTCCTCCTTTTTTCGAAGTCGGTTAAAAAGGATAATTTACAACTTGAGATAAGTCAGGATGATTATGGATGTAAGATAATAGATAATTTGCAACTTAAGTTTAAAGTTGAAATGCTGTTGTAGGGTACTACTACTTTTTCGAGATTTAAAAAAAAATTACAGTTTTAAATCATTCTTTTTTATCAAATAATGAGATAAAATCAGAGGAATTATAATGAAGTATTTGTAATTGAAGTTTATATACATAATTGAGTAGGATCTCTAATTTGTAAGGGAAAAAAATAATTGCACTACCCTCAAATTAATTCTCAACATGTTAGTTTCTTTTCAAAGTAACTGAAAGTCAACCAGAGCAGCATACGTTATTTGGATTCAACATGAACTATTTTGAATTGTCAAGAAGTCAAATTTTATAAATAATATGTATTATGTTTCTGCAACAAAGTTGACGTAATTTAAATATTAGTAATCAGTCATTATCTAGACATAAATGTAAACGTTTAATAACTTTATGGAAACTATTAATTTAGCTGTCACAATGAGCGATTAATGATATCTTGTTCATACGATTTGTATTAAAACGATGTCGTATTAATCAATAATTTATCAGGGATTACTTTAATACTTCTTGAATGGATTAATTGCTGTATTTTATTTTTCAACTATTTGTAAGTCTTGTTTTGGACGTTTCGCAATTCTTTTTGAGCATTGCTTGTCTATTATCAGGCAAAGTGGACAGGAAACTTTCAACATTTAAAAGCAATAAAGAAAAAAAGTTTATTCCCTGAGATTCGGATTAATTCTAATTAGTAAGAGAAAAGCTTCCAAAATACTGTGTTCATGAAAACGTAAAACATTAATCAATGCATATTGAGATAATCCTTTGTGAACTTTTATTCTAAATGTTCTCTGATAACTTTTAAACCTATGTTTGTATCCTGGTCGCGGGACTGTACGAATTACCGTGACCCCGGAACGTAAAGGGCTATTGAAGGACAAGCTGGATTTTAGTCAGTACGAGTCAGACAGTCCTTACCGCTCTGCCCTGGGTGGGAGGACCCATTTGATTTTAGCAAGTAAAAAAATATGTTCTTAAGCGTATGAAGTTTCATTAAATCAGTCACACATTACGAAAAATAGGGAATTAAAACTTATTTTTTATGAAACATACGGAATTTGAATTTTACACGCTCATTTAGAGCGTATACAGGAGGATACAATTATCGACCATGATCGATTCTCAAAGGACCCATTGATTGTCCTGACCTACTTGGTACCGGAAACTTTGACCTGTTTTAAATAACAGAATAGCCAGTAGTTATTTGTGTTCTCGTATTAGATAAGCGAACCTAAATTGAATGCTCCTGAATAGCTTATTTTAAACGTATGTAATATTCATACAGAGAAAAGAAAAAAAATTAAACATTCTATACCAATTTGGCGCGTTCCAGCCATTTCACACAACTGTCAAAAGTGACAAGACAAGAATTTGACAGTTGTCATTTTATTATAATACAGGACAAAAGGTACTGGGCGGTGAAGGCCCGGACTTTGCTTACACTAACAATACCTAATTTTTAGACCAGACCTTTAAAATGGTTGTTAGGGTTACCATCATGCGAACAATATCAATAGATATTGTTCGCATGATGGTAACCCTAACTTGTCTCTGGTCGTGTGTTAAATAATTGTGATCTTTAACCCTTCGGCCCTGCATTCAGTCATGTTGGCGCCGTTTGTAGATCTAGATAACTAAACTGTGTGATAGGATTCCTTTGCCTGGCGTTTGGCAGAACCGCTTGACTTTGACAGCTGTCAGTCACAATAAATAAATTATTGTTTGTTGTTTCTTCTCTCTAGTTTTGATTAATATTGGTAGGTTGTAGGATTTGACGATATTTGGCAAACTAATAATATCACTAAGCCGAGTACATTTTAAAGGTGTTCTAGGGGAAACATTTAAGAGAGCTATGTCCAACTATAGACTTTAGTAGAATGAAGGCGGGGAAGCTTCAAAAATAGTTTGTAATAAAAATCTCAAGAATTATACCGTTCATTGCTGAGTTGACTTTTGACTTGACTTTTATTTTGTAAAATGATGTAGGGGGGCCACATCAATGAGAAATACTGTTAATTTTCTCAATAATAGTCACTCATCGTCATCATCATATCAGCCGTAAGACGTCCAGTGCTGAACAAAGGCTATAGACTTCCAATAGGACCGGTTGGAAGCGGCTTGCATCCAGCGTAATCTTGAGGTCTTCATAAGATCGTCTGCCCACTGCTTGTGGGTGCACGTCTTACGCTGCGCTTGCCAATGCGTGGTCTCCATTCAAAAAACTTACCGCCCCATCGGCCATCAGTTCTGCGTGATATATGGCCTGGCCACTGCCATTTTAACTTGCTAATTCGTTGGGCTATGTTGGTAACTTTGGTTTGTCTACGAATCTCCTCATTTCCGAGTCGATCGCGCAGAGAGACTCCGAGCATAGCCCTCTTCATAGCACGTTGGACTATATTGAGCTTACTAATGCGGCCTATAGTAAAAGACCACGTTCCGCGCCATACGTCATCACTGGTAACACACATTGGTCGAAAACTTTCGACTTGAGGCCTCAGATCAAAAAAAGCTTGAGGCACTGAGGTTTTCTGGACGAGAAAACGTTACGCAGTTTCCCGAACGCTGCTCAGACGAGTTGGATTCGGCGGTTGACCTCTTTCTTGAAGTTGAACCTTCCTAGGGCGACGGTTTGTCCCAGGTAGACATACGAGTCAACAACTTCTAGAACCGTGTTCCCAACTGACAATGGGGTGGGCACAACATGGCCATTGCACATTACCTTTGTCTTGTCCATGTTCATTTTAAGACCCACCTGTTGGGAAACTGGATTGAGATCGCCGAGCATTGTGCTGAGATCTTCCATCGATTTTGCCATGACAACAATATCGTAATAGTCTTTAAATGTTCATCAACCATCATCGCGATAATTATCGGCATTTCCCGTTCGTTTGGCCTTAGGGCGCCGGACACACAGAAAAGACATAAGGCGCAGACGGGGCGCGGACATTTGTCTCTACAGTATCCCTTTCATACAAAATGTACAGAAGCATCGCGATGCAAAACATTCAGAAGAATCGGGTCGCGGGCGCAACGCTTATACATTTACGCCTGTCCGCGACGCGTCCTCGTCTTACGTCTCTTCTGTCTGGCCTGCGCTTAGCGTTAGTGATAAATATGTGGACCAAGCAAAAAGTCCCATAGATTGAATCAAGTAAGAGACAACAGGAACTCTGTTATCGTAAAACCAAAAAATCGGTTCAAAATAATAAAAATAGGAGTGTCCAATGATCAGTATCTCATTTGAGTAATTGTTAAGTGATGATTATCTTTAAATCGTACCTAAAGTAATTACAAAGATAATGTCGCAAACCTTTTGAAAATATATTTTTTAATACTTTTTTTTAATCCGAATTGCTAATTTTTATCTATGGAAACACTAGTAATGTAATTCAATGATAAGGTTTATGATAAAATGTGACCCAATACATTTAACAATGTTCGTTAAAAATATGTCAGATTTTTATATTAATTCCTAGTTAATACGTGATTCTAGTTAAATGCAGATTTGATTTTATGGACATTACGGAACCTATAAAATGATGACTGCAAGATGGGACGAAATACAAAAAGTTGAATTCTAGACATTAGACTAAAACTAAATGGAGTGGTCATCATTCAATTTAGAAAATGACTAGGCTCCTTTTTATCTGAACCAGTAACGTATTTTTAGAAATACAGACGCTAGCCCATCAGCCTACTCCACTGTCTCAAATTTTTCCAATAAAATAGAAACTTGCATCGCACTTGATCGGTTTTTTAAAATAATCCATTAATTTTTATGAGTAGACCTATCATAAATATTTAATAATATGTGTTAAGTACTTAATTTTGATTTTTGTTATTTTCTACGTTATTTTCTATGTGTGTGTGTGTGTTCATGGAATTAATGAAGTTATTTTGATTCGATTTTGAGTTGTAAGTTATTAAAATCACTATTCATTAATAATAATTATGAATAACTAAAAAGTTTGCTTTTGTTGGGTTACTATCATGCCCGTTGCACTTTGTTCCAGTGATAAGGATATGAGCATTTTTATCTCACACTGTACCTACTTACAATACAGTCAATAATAGCTGATAGTTAAAATAAAAACAATACTTATATGAACTCGACAAAATACATATAGCAAAATATGTCGGTTAACCTCTCGGGCGCGTTACGTACACCCGGGTGTACATAAGCAAAAACGCGCCAGCGCCTTACGTACACACGTCTGTATATAACAGACAGTCGCTCATTGGACGTTAATTTTTATGATTTTCAATTATAAATCGCCCGAGAGGTTAAAGTTCCTACCTACATTTCAGATTGATCCGTTATTTTTAGCTAATTATTTACAATCGAGTTGGTTTCATCCGACCCGCTGGCCCTGCCCCGTCAACGGGGTAGATGGGAAAATTTTTATCATCAAGCCCGCTAATGTTGGCATCGGCATGCAACTGTAATTGCATATTCCAAAGCGCTGATCTCTTTGGAGAAGAATGGGCAAGAAACGCCATGGACATTCTTTTCATCCAAAGATAGACTTTGGCAAAAGTTACCACCTTCTGACGACTCAATCTCCGTCAATTCACACCTAGACGCGACGCGACGCTGAAGACGTACGTTTGACGTACGTTTCAATATAATGAATTAAAATCGAACTTTATTTACCACACGAAAATATATACATTGCACCGATGCCGATGACGCGATGCATTGCGAAGCGGTGTTGATGTTCATGTCGGCCAGACGCCGCGTGTACCTTTTAACAGCTATTCATAATCTAATTTTATTTACTACACGAAAATATACACATTTCCAGTATAGTCGCATCGCGTCGCGTCTCGTGACTGACCCTTCAACTGCACCTAACCATAGTTCAACAAATCGGGATCGAGACGAAGCGCTCTATTAGATGTGACCAATCCTGTTTCAATTCCGTTACATTTCACGAAATCTACAAAAGCGATAAGGCATCAAAAAGTTGCATTTTCACCTTATCACAATTACTTATATTGGCCACTTTATAAGGATTTGCAGTACATTAGACATTATCACGTTTTCGAAAAGGATTACGGTAGATAAGTCGATTTATTGAATGCGGCACCCGAATGCGGATTATGTTAAGCCCTAGATGATTCCTTGATGGTTTAAGATATGAGTGCACTTGTGATATGATTTAGTTGCTATGTCAGCAGTGATACGGCTCAATTTTGATAGTGAAAACAAGTCTTTGAGATAAGTAGGTACTTACATTGTGATAGTACCGTGATTTACTGAAGATGTTTTTAAAGAATTTTATAGGACTTAGTAGTCTTGGTACACGCGGAGGCCGAGTGTGAGTTATTGTATTTGTTTCCAAAGTCTATTTTTTTTATCGTGGTAAAATCATCAAATGAGTCCTCCTACCCAGGGCAGAGCGGGAGTGACTGTCAGTGTACTGACTGAAACCCACAACAACAAAGGTGGCGTTGTATGTTCCAGTAATGAGAATTTAAGCTTGATTATGCTTAAGCTAAGCTATTTTAATTTTCCCTTACCTGACGAAGATATTACGCAAATATGAGGTCACTGAAACCGGTTTTACAATAAATATTAAATATGTACATACATAAATTGAATTAACATTTACATCTACCTACGAAGAAACAGGGCACTGTTGTTATCCTATTAAGAATTTAGTAGACACTAGCTTTTACCAGCAGGTACGTCTGCATAAAATTATCCTATGAGAACGTAATATGGGGGTCGCGGGACTGTACGAATTACCGTGACCTCGGAACGTAAAGGGCTATTGAAGGACACACACAGGATTTTAGTCAGTACGAGTCTGACAGTCCCTTTCGCTCTGCCGTGGGTGGGAGGACTCATTTGATGATTTTACCACGTTAAAAAAAAATTAGAACGTAATATACCGGCTAAGGGGTATCACAAGTGTTCCAGACTATAACCTATCTCTGAGCCAAATTGCATCATGATCCGCTCAGCAGTTCTGCCGTGATTGAGTAACAAACATCCAAAATCCTTTTACATTTTTAATATTACTAGCTGCCGTGGCTTTTATTTATAGAATGTATTTTCTTTAGAAAATAATGTTAAAAATTGTTTTAGAGATAAAAAACTCTTAAATTTACCTTTTTTATAATATTAGTATTGAACGAAGGTTCCGGCTAGTTTCGAGACGGGGTTCGCAAAACGGTTTATTTTTCGAAACGTTTTCGTCTTAAATGCCTATGAACTTTTCTGTATCGGTTAAGTTCGAAAGGAACGTAAAAAAACGGATTTTATTGTTCTTGGTTAATAAAACGTTTTAAACCGTTTGTAATAACCATTTTTTATGGCTTCAAGACGTAGCTATGTAAGTTTTAATATTGCAAACATTTACATAGTTGATATCAACGGCCGCGTGGCACTGTTTTTTGGTGGCTTCTTCGAGGAATATCAACTGTATTAATATCAATGAAAGAAAAATGTTTTTATTTTTATTTTTAAGAAATATTTATAAATGAAAATAGGAAAAGGAATAAACGAAATAATATTGAAAGAATATATTTGAGAGTAGTGAGAGCCTCGGTGATATACACTTGATCCTGTACTTTGTCGGTTGTCGTGGCATGTGGTTTAGCTAACATCAAATTCCTTCCTAATTTGTGATTAAACTAAACGGCCGTACTAGTCTGATGGGGCGATGAGTATAGTTTGTCGATGAGTATTCATCGGCGAACTATACTGCTTAAGGGAGGGCAATACCCCGACGGGCCCCCGTAGAGGGCCAGAGCCTACCGAGGTGAGATCTGTCTGTTCTCCCTGTCTCAAAGTTCAAGAGTCCATTTTACATCAAGCACTTATGAATTTATCCTAGTTATTTATTATTTTGTGTTTTGGCAACACCAGCGCATCGTATCATAAACTTTAGCTATTTTTATCCTGAATAAATATATGCTAGAATATCAAATGCATGTGATATCTCTGTTGTCCTTGGTCAACTTGTGTGGCTGCGGTTCATTGAGGGTTAACCTGTAATATTGATTGATAATTAAATTAAAATCTTGTACTTAATATCAGTTTCAGTTTATCATGCCGAATGAATAGGTGAAAACTGCAATCTTGATATTCATTATGTATTTTTCACCAGCAATGGCAATGCCAGGAATAAGATTAGAGTGCCTAAGTTTTTTTTTTTAATTCTAAAGCAAACTGACGAAATAGTAGTGGGGGTTCGGGTTATGCTAATAGTTGAAAACGGTCTATGACTCTGGTTATTTGCTCGAATTTAGGTCGTGGGTTCAAACCTAGACAGGCGCATTACTTTGTGTAATTTATTTCATCAACACTGCTCTCAAAACGGCTTCACCATTTACCATCGTGTGGAAATCAGCATGTCCTAAAACCAAAAATTCGAAGACATGTGACATCTACCAACCCGCACTGGGCTCGCGTAGTGGATTATGGCCCACTCCCTCTCACAGAGAGGAGGCCTGTGTCCCAAGAATGGGAACTTTGATAGGCTGATGATGATGAAAGCCAAGGCTAATCGCTAGTGTAAAATACTTGAATTCAGCTGCATGCCGTTATACTGGAAGCCGACCCCAATTTCTCACGGGACATGGTAACTTTAAAAGTAAATTGATTTCTTTCAAGCTTGTTCCCTCGCCTTTTTGTCAATGTTCGACATCTGACTGTGAATATGAACAATCAGCACATCATATTCTATGGGAGTGTATTCTTTGGCAGAACGAACGTAATATTATGTTGAACACTGTTCAGACTACATCTGGAGTCATTTACTACTCGGACCTTGTTGAAACTCGAACAAACTTCCGTGCGTTCAAGCGTTTTTGCCATACCTATTATTGGAATCAAATTTAGCAGCTCACAATTTAGGACCCATTAATATTAGTAGTCATTTTACCCGTGGTGCTAGGCAACTGGGCTTCTCCCAGTTGTAATGTCCCTTTGTGCCTATTGGCCTTGTTTTGTTCTGTCTCCTGCTTGCAGGGAGGGAAGTGGAAACATATATTTTTTCCTACTCCTCCACTATTCTTTTCTGATTAATTTCGTTGCAGGATCCAAGACAGGTAAATTCATTCTCCGGGACAGGTCGAGCTTCATTGTCTCGGCCCTTTTCTGGTTGGTTGCCACTGTTGATTCTGGCGCACAGGAGTTGCAGTGGTTAGGGAATAGTATGGTGGGTTTGTCCCATAAAAAAAAAAGCCGACCCCAGCATAATTAGTAGGTAAAATGCAATGCTGATGATGATTCTTAAAAAAAAATTAGTACAAAACAACATTTATCCAGCAAGTATACACACCGCGTTAAAAATAATAATGCCACTATCGTTATCACAAAAAAATCAATGTTGATTACACATTTCGACTATGTGATAGTGCGACATAAAAATTAACTACGATAATAATAATAAATCAGCTTTATCGTCACGTGTGTTTGTGATAAAAACTATTTACTTACATTACATAAGAACCACCTGTGAGGAGCTCGTGGGTAAATAATTACAGCCGCACACGCCGATCTTTCAGGTAAAGCCGGGCTCGCCGAGGTTGGTCTGTGGATGGGTGACCGTCTGTTATAGCGAGTTTCCTCCGTGCCTCGAAAAGCATGTAAAGCCGTTGGTCCCGGCTGTCATTCGTAGATCTTTGACAGTCGTTACTGTGAGTCAGGAGCTCTTAAGTCAGACAACCAGTCTTACCATGGGGTATCGTATTACCCACAGAAATCTTAATAATAAGGTAATAGAAATGCTATAGTACTACATTTTACAGCGGGACGAGTGTCGCCGGGTCACAGCTACCACCACATAAACAAACAATAGATACACAATAACGCCTACATATACACTTTGCATTGCTGCAACAAAACCAAACCTTTTTGCGATGACATTACGCAACATTTTCTAAAAACGTATAATCTCAGGTCACGTGACTCCTGCAGCCAATAAAAAACGTGTGCGAAAAGCAGAAAATGATATCGCGCGCTCACTCTCACGTAGGAATAGTACAGTGCAAGTGCAAACTACTACGAGCTCATGTCGATAAATTATAATTTTCCGTTGAGTGTTAATCGCCAAGGAATCTAGCAACAATAGATAACTAATTCTATTGAAAGGGATTCAATCAAAAAATAAGTGTAAGTAGATACATTTAGTTTATAATAAAAAAATTAAATTTGATTCCAATTAAATAAAAATTCAATTATTTACATTACAGGATGTACAACTTTCAACGCATATTGTAGCCCTAACAGTGTCAAATGGCTGTCATAAATCTCGTAATTACGTTGACCGTATCGAATCTTTAGAAATTTTCTTTATGGTATAGTTAAATCTCAAAGGCTCTCCAATACTTCACCTTATGGAAAAAAAAAGCAATGACCAAATAGGACGGACTATGTACGAACTTAGATAAAAGTGGGGAGGTAGCTAGTGTAGTGGTGGACTACAAATACTTAATAAACTAAACTAATTTAACATAATTGAAATTAAAATATAAACTAAAATAACATAATTGAAATTGTTTAAGTTTTATATAAATAACAATACATAAATATGTAAGAATATTAATTATATACTATAAATAAATATAAATACATACCTAATATGGGTCACATTGAACAATGATTAAGCAAATAAATTTGTAAAAATGAAAAAGTATGGGACTTCTACATTATTTTGATTTTGAAAACTGAAAATACATCTCATATTTAAACATTTAACATAAAACCATAATGTTTTCCAATTTGGTAAAACTAAGAATCAAACTGAACGTAATTAATTTATCGATACAGAATAGTAGTGGCACGTCACTAAATTGCGGCCAACTCATGCGGCTTGTACCAAGAATTGTTTATTGCGCCGCGAGAATGCGAGTCCGCATGACTATAATTCCATTGCTGCTTTTAGCAGTTGTAATAGTAGACATGGACAAGCTTAAGCATTGATGGTTATTGAATTGACAAAAAAAAAGTTTTTCGTGATAAATCGTTGTAGCGGTGGTAAAAATATTTGATTTGTTTATATTTACTAAAAACGACAATATTTCAAAAATTAAGTACTTACATATGAAATGTTATTCCTTTATATGTTAAGTTACAAGTTTTGGACGAGTTTCCGCAGTTGGATACGCTGCAAAACACCATGTTTACCTCTCCGCGTCTCAAATAACACAAGTAACCGCAACAAACGCTCCTCGTGCACTTGTGACCTACGATACTCATGCGCGGCGACAAGGTCACGCGTCTATGCGACTTCTATTGCCTTATTATTAAGATTTCTGTGGTATTACCCCAGTTACTGGGTTGTGGAGGTCCGATAGGCAGTCGTCATGTAAAAAACTGATATCAGCTGCATCTAGTTCGACTGGAAGCCGACCCCAATATCGTTGGGAAAAGACTAGGCAGATTATATTTACATAAGAAAAACCTGTCTAAAGAGTAGTTCAAAACTTCTTTTGCTAAAGATTCTTGTACGTTACTTACGTAGTACTCAAAAACTTTGAGGCAGAGACATCGTGAAAGAGACCAATTGAAATATGGGGTTCAACCTATAGCAGCCCACTGCTGGACATAGGTCTCTCCAATCGCACGCCACTACATTCAATCACTCTTATCCATCTGCTACCGGCCAGTCACAAATCAACGCCCGTCTTACAAAGGTTAACCTTGTCTTGTCCGGGAAGCTTATATGAGGCCGCTTTCCCACTGGCGTTTTACGAGCGTTGGCGTCTCTCCAACGTTGGCGCTGCGCAGACGCGACGTTGACGTCGCGTCATCGCGTGGCAAGCGTTCACGTCCGCTGAACGCGACATTAACGTTGCGCACATGATACTATTTGAATATCCGCTAGTACCCACACGGACAGAGCAGGACGGCGTGATTGTACCTGTTGCCAACAAACGAGACGTTAACGTTAAAAGGTCGCAAGGCGAACGCTTGCTGCTAGAGAGTCGCGACGTCGACGTCACGTCTGCGCAGCGTTGACGAGACGCCAATGCTCGTAAAACGCCAGTGGAAAAGCGGCTTAATATAATGTCCTTCCAGTGGACAGCGGAGGCGTCATATTTTCTACAAGCCTCAATTCGAGTGGTCTATTAAATGGGAAGGCCAAGATTAATACTCTCATAATATAATACTTATGATGAACAGAATTACATGGGAATTGAGTGTTGTTTATTAGATACGAGTATTACTCTAGTGCACTGTAGGTACTATAGAGATTTCAGGTATATGCCTTAGCAACCTGAACTGGCCTATCATGGGTTCAATTAACTAAGAACAGCGCCGCCTGTTCTGTCGTGTCCAAAACTTTCGTATCTTTCAAGCTGGACTTAATCTTATATTTATTGTTTCGAAGGATTAGCTTGCAATGACACAGTAACTCTAGATTTTTAGAAAACAGAAGAACTATAGCCATCCGATACGGAGCGTAAGAACTCTTCCATAGATATAATAAAGAAGTTGTTTTTAATATTTCTTTGGTTTTTCCTTTCTTCACGTTTGGCTGTTTTTGCTAGACTAAACAAATTATATCTAGAATTTGTTTGTTATTGTTTAGTTACAACCGGCTGTTAAAGAGCTCGGGAGGCACAGGTCAAACAGCCGTAAGGAACAGCGGTGAATAACGGTTTAGATATCATGATCGCTTAAAAGGAAGCTGCCCACTCTAATAATTATCCATTAGCCGCCATTGATGAGACAGAATAGAAAGAATTGCTGCCGACCTATTCATATCACAGGATACTCACATAATGCACTAAAGAATTTATGCCTGTTACAACAGTCTGTAAAAAGGCTTGCAGGCATGTTAGTTAATCTAAGAAAAAAATTTCACCTTTAATTAGCCTATAATATTCCATCTGCTGGGAAACCGGACTCGCCTCCGTGAGAGGGAGTGCGGGTTGGGAAATGAGGTTGTTTGCACCGATTATTGCTGTTTTAAGAGATTTAGTAAAAGGAGGTTTAGTGGGGTATGTATGGGGTATCGTATTACCCAGTTACTGGTTTGTGGAGGTCTGACAGGCAGTCGCTCCATGTAAAATACTGATATCCAGCTGCATCTGGTTTGACTGGAAGCCGATCCCAATATAGTTGGGAAAGGCTAGGCAGATGAGATGAGTAAAAGGAGGTTTAGTAAGTAAGCTAACTAAAACACAGGGGAAGGTATTTTATTGCACACTGTGAATTGCACAAGTATGTGTACAGACACAGGTGTACTCTCTGTTCAATTACGCCCCAAATTAATATTCTAGCTCAATCCAAATCCTTTTTTTGACGACAGCTTCTGGACATATTAAAAATTCTGACACAGGGGTGTCTGACCGCTTGGAAGTCCGCAGATAAATTATTAAATACTCTGGGTGGGAGGACTCATTTTATGATTCTACCTAGCTAAAAAAAAGAAAGGGCCTCAGCTCAGCATAATGCCAGACGGCGCGGCAGCACAAAGATTGCCACCTGACGCTGATTTTCAGCTGCAGCCTACGAGTGCCATACGTTAATCCTTAATAGGGTTTTGAAGAACTTCATTCCGTGTATCCCATCTTTACATCCCCAAGGTCGAACCTCTCAAGGCAGGCTTCCGTCGTTCGATACGATGACACTTCACAATCCCTGATGAATTGCCTGATAACGATGAGCTGATAAGAGATAAATGTACAGATTTGGCGCCGATTGATTGCGCATTTACTAACCTTCTTGGAACAATACGAATATATTTAAAGGCACGTGTTTGATTACTGCGATTAACTTACGAATAAATATTTAGTTGGTAGTTGGTTAGTTAATAGTTATTTGGAAATGTTTATAATAGTTAATTTTCATCATTGGTATTGTATTTATTAATTTATTCTAAATTAGGAACATTATCATTGTTCTATCTCAATGAGTAAACTTTGTCTACACATCGAAACTAGTAAATATGTACATATTTACAAAAAAGAGACGAAATTAAAACTAGAATTAATAATTTACTCATGTTTGCTTTTGGGCTAGACTGAGGCTAGAGTAAACCCACTTTAAATAACTAATTAAATAAATAATAACTTAGATTACAGGCTTTGCCAAACAGAGATCTTGACGTGGCGCGACACTAGCTTGGCGTGTCTTTGGCGTGCTTACTTTGTCGACCGTCCCTCTAAGTCTGTCTCCGTAAGCGTGGCGTGTTTTGTGTGACGACTTGCATACATTTTCATAGTAAATTTCTAAGCGAGCACGCTAAGAACACGCCAAGAACACGACAGCGTCGCGTCATTCCAAGCTCGCAGTTTGGCAAAGCCTTTAGATTACTACTTATTGCATTCCTCTTCTGGTTTAACTGACTGCACATGATTGTCTCTTGTGAATGTCGTGGTATTCTAAGAGGCACTCCTGGCTATATGTTCCACTTGTCTTTCAAGAAGGTTAATCGCAAACTATTGCTTGCAAATGTCTTGAGAACATTCTTCAAACATGTCTAATTAGCTGTGCAATGTTTTACACTACTATTCTATATCTATCTATAATATGTATGTATTTAGAAATATATAAGTATGTTTATCAGTTGTCTAGTACCCATAACACAAGCTCTGCTTAGCTTGGGACTAGATGGCGTTGTGTGATAGTTGTAGAATATTTATTTATTATTATTTTACTGAAATAGGTACAATAGTCACGCAATTAAATTAGTTTTATGCAGACCTTTGATGAAAAAACAATAATACTTTAAATATAGGGTTTTTGAAATTAAACATCAATATCTTTAAAATTTAGATAGGTAATTTAATAGCAAAAGTTTTAACTGTTTTATATTTTATACATTGGCTAACTTCAAAGTTGCCTGCTATCATATTATAATTATAAGCTCTATTTATTGCTACTCGCAAATTATTGATTGCTAGCTTCCAACCGAGCGGTGCTGTGTGCTGGTAGTATCCAATTTGATTGAAATTCATTCTTAACTACAGCATACTGAGCATCATCATCTGCCAAACCGAAGTCAAATAGTCTAACAAAGGCAGCTGAATATCAATATTTAACATGGAGCGTCTATATACCACATGCATAGTAAGCAGTGATAGCCGAGTGGTACGACCGTTGGACTGCAAAGTCAAAAGGTTGCAGGTTCGAACCCCGGCACGCACCAATGTCTTTTAGAATTCATGTGCGTATTATAAATTAATTATCACTTGCTAAAAACGGTGAAGGAAAACATCGTGAGGAAACCAGCACACCTGAGAGATTTTTCAACGGTGTGTGAAGCCATGTCAGAGGCCTACGGGCGGTTTAAACTCTGACACCAGGTTGTTCATCAACCATACGATAAGAAGAAGAAGAATAGTAAGAACATACCACAAGAAGCGTCAACAACCAAACTTTGGTGTATAAATGAGTAGGTTAACAGAATAAACGACAACTTCCTCTTGTGAAATGGGATTAGATTAAATAATGTGTCTTACATTGTGTTGTGTCGTTTGATAAGCTGAAGGCGGTTCCCCGGCATATCCATAACAATGAACATAAGACTGAAAATGTGATTTAATAATGTTAAACATCTAGGCAAAAGCGGCCCTCCCACGGCGTCGGACGTCGCAAGACGATCTCCGGCCACCGTAGGCGCGGGCGGCGAGTAATGGGCGACTCGCTGTCCGACCATGGACCATGCCCGGGTCGACGGCGCGTTGTGTTCCACGCGCGCCTCAAGGAGTGTCAGCATAGTGACGGGGCCTGTAGAGGGCCATAGCCTGCCGGGGTCGCGGGACTTTCCCATTACCGTGACCCCGGTACGTAAAGGGCTAGTGTAGGACACCGTGGATTTTAGTCAGTACAAGTCTGACAGTCCCTCCCGCCCTGCCCTGGGTGGGAGGATCCATTGGATGATTTTACCACGATAAAAAAAAAGGCAAAAGCGGCCCCCATATCATTCCAATTGGACTATTCGAGCGCCACTTCGGAGCACCCATCACAGTGCGCTTCAAGATCGTCTTGCCATCTCATTTTTGGTAGGCCTCGGCGTCGTCTTCCATTTTCGGACACTCATTAAGTGCATATTTTTGGTCAGCATCTTACGTGATCCACCCGAGACTGGCAGCCATTTACCTACAATTATTATTCTAATTTTAGAACGAAGTGTTCCGTGGGCTTCTTATACCCAGAAAGTATTTATGCACTCCATTGCAAACTCGAAGACAGCTTTTGCGACTCAGTGAGCGACCAGGTGGCTTACCATTACGTATTATAGCGTGAGTAGTTCAGCTATGGGAACGAGATAGCGCTAGACAACTTCTATAACTCTGTCGCTTTCCCTCAGCGGAACCACTAACGCTTTAAGATGGTAGACGACCAGGTCTGAGCACTGTAGGTTAGGACGGGCAGGATACACAGAATTTGAGCGTCAGGCACATTGGATCTCCCTTCATTAGCGTTATCATGGACCAGTAATAAGTCCAGGCGTTGGCGATTCTGCAGTTGACCTTATTTTTCTGCCTGTTTTCGAAGGAAACTAACTGGTCCAAATAAATGTACTCATCGACATATTGTATTTCCTGCCCATACCTCGAAGTATATTATATATTAAATACAGGATACCTATCTATATTTTGTTCTTACCTGTGTTTGTAAAGTCTAGGATTATTTTAACGTTTGTTCTTCAAAATTGAGAATCTTTACGCACAGTCGATTGAACAAAAACAAAGTTCACATTTTCTGTTTTATTTTAATTCTGTTTTCTTTCCGTCTCACTACATGTACAACAAAATTTTGAAGGAAATTAATACGACATTGAATAGACAATGCGGGATTTACACGTTTAATCCAGGGTCGTGAGTTCAGTGCCCTTGCGCAACAAATATTTGCGTTGCCTATTAGTTCGGCCCACGGAACGAGAGAGAACATAGTTAGTCTGTGGGCTGTGCTCGTCTTGTGTTTGTTGGAGCATAGACAGGAAGTCTACGGTTTGTTGTCTGTCCCAAAGCGGGAAGTAAATTAAAAATTAAATACATTAGGTATATACTTGGAACTCTCTGCCTTCGTCTGTGTTTTCGAACGCATACAAACCTAATCTCTTCAAAGTTAGAGTGAGCAGGCTTCTTCTGGATAAGCTCACTCCATCGTCGACTTTGTCGCGTTTGACCTGGACTAGAGCCAAGAAAACCGACTGAGCCTCTTCGAGTCTTAATTCGAATTCCTTTAATTTTATGCAAAAAAGTAGCCTCGTCAAAATCTGTCCAGGGGTTTAGGTGTTTTAACACCTAATAGATCGCGTAACAATTATAATATTAAAGTAAGGATTTTATCAAGCGTTGACTAGTATAGTCAGTGATATTATTTGCATACATGTGGGTAGCCTAGAAGCTATGAATGTCGGCTGTCAACTAATAAAAATCCTTGGAATACAAAATACAAAGAGTCATTCTTATGTATTCATTATTCTGAGTAGGGTTGCTGAATATGTTAGAGATATTGATTTAGAAAGTATGATTTAGTACGCCTGCTTCGCGAATTACATAGTTTTTTTTTGCGGAAAGATGAACGTGTTTACCAATTTTGTACTGAATCAGAAGGTCGTAGTTTAGAGTACTCGCTCGCTTTCTTTCTATAAATAAGGCGTTGGAATGTACGGTTAAAGCATCTACAGTGAATCCATATATGTATAAAAAATCAAAGCCACTTTTCGTTGTAATTTTATAACTCAAGAACGGGCTCACTTATCCAAACCAAATGTTTAGGCTTTGTTTGGACTATTTAGTAGATGGTTTATGTGAAGTTTGCACAAAATCGGTTGAGCGGATCTTCATTTATCACATTTTTTGTAACTAAGGTGGCGGTTCGCACCGGAGACCGCGACAGGAGACCACGACAGGAGACCGCGGCAGGAGACCGCAACCCGAAATCGCTACCGTATCTGTCTTCTGTCTATGTCTCGCTCGCGAACTGCCGCTCATAGATTGCCTAATGTTAAGTAACAGTCGCGGTCTCTTGTCGCGGTCTCCGGTCGCGGTCTCCGGTCGCGGTCTCCTGTCTCTGTCGCGGTGCGAACCGCCACCGTGTAGTAGTATTGATACTGTGGCGCTACGAAGTACGCGAGGTCAGCTAGTAAGTATAATATAAATGATATTTTAATTATTTTGTACTCTTTTGCAGTATTAAAAAGATATTTTTTTATTCAACCGTCAACCAATGACCCTATTTAAAGCGAGTTTTGGGGTTGACAGATAAAGATATGTAGGTATAAATCAAAATTTCTAAAATATTCTGTTATTTGTTCGTTGTGACGATGATCGAAAAACTTGATCTTCGCAGGCATTGTGGGTAATGCAACTATGGAGTATTTTTTCTTTTAATCTATAAAAAGTCTTAGAATCTAGTTGCAATCAGTGTCAAAAGCTTGTCAAAATAAAATAGGGGAAAGCCGTGATGGGTGGAAGTTATTGAAAATATGGGATGAAATGTACATTAGGGGAACAGTGTATAAAACAGGGACGCGAGGTATGACGACAAATCACACACTTAAGGCAAACTTAACACAATACTAACGTAGCGCAAGCGCCGAAAGGACGCCATTTGTTAATGGCCGCTTGCAAATGACGCTCTGATAGCGCTTGCGCTAGGTTAGTGTTGTGTTAAGTAGGCCTAACGAGTTTATGTCCCCATTATACCTCGCGTCACCGTCTTATACACTGTTCCCCTATACCTCGTTGCATTAAGTCCTCGAGTCAGCCCTAAGGATCCCACATCACGGAAATAAGTACACAATACAATTTTATGGATCTGTCAATCGGTAGCATGACTGGTGAACACTTCGTTTGCCCCATTGAGGTTCGTTAGCTCCATAATGTACTGGCGATGCGCTTGATTTGACCCCTGTTATGAACTATGCATCTGTTTACTGCATCTGGCTGTCGAACGTACCAGAAAAATATGGAATTAAATATAGAATTTGTAGAACTTGAAACGGGATTACTGTGTTTATTATTTGTTTTGATTCCATTTTGATACAGTAGTTCACTGCATAAATAAATTGAAAAACTGTTTAGTCCGACATTTATAGAACGAAATATATAAGTATGTTTATCAGTTGTCTAGTACCCATAACACAAGCTCTGCTTAGCTTGGGCCTAGATGGCGTTGTGTGATAGTTGTGGAATATTTATTTATTTATTTAGAGTATTGAAAAATAAAGGACACATATTTTTTGTTTTTTTAATCAATGAATATTGACAAAGATAAAACGCTACGTACGGGAGTGAGGGCTTGTGACGTCATTACGCCTGTAAATTTATACCGACCGAGTGACGTTTTGTGATTTTTAGAAGCGTTGTATCTTTGTCGTTTTTGGTTTACTTAAGAAAATAAATACGGGTTAAATATTTTTTGTTAATCTTAGTTTCGGAAGAACAAATTTTTTGAGTATAATAGCCTTTTATTAGTGATATTAGTGACCATGTCAGTTTAAAAACTTGAAGCCAGTAAGTATGTTTATAGCCTGATTTAAAACCTAGCTACTCGTAGATCAGATATAGATTTTTTTTCTAATTTCTGGCGTGGTAATGAACATAGCGAGGTGGTGGTATGTACGCTACCGCAAGGGAAGGAATACCAGGTTGGTATTTGGAAGACGCCTTTGGTCAGTGGAACAGCATAGACTAATTTAAATTAAAATCCTATATAATATTTCCTTTAAAGTATCATTGACGAATCATGCCAAATTGCAGGATGATTACAAATCTTCAATGCTATTAGTGAAAAATGAGATTATTGGAAAATAGGTTTTGTTGCTTTTTCTTTAAAATTGTTTTCTAAGAAAATTCTTACTCGTGTATTACAAGAAATATTGAGGGGTTCGTAAAAGAACATTATCGCTTTTAACAAGTACAACCAAACTACGGATTACAATAATATCTTTCGTACTTATTCAAATCTCTAACGCTGCTAAAATACGATTTAACAGAATCTCAGTTACGGTACTAGTAAACAGATATTTGCTGAACAAATTAGCACAATTAAGAGGATTATTAGCACAAGCCGCTGCGGTCACACCAAGGACACCATACTTGTTAATATCACAGATAATCTTAATTAAATACCAATGAAACGAGTTTATTATAAAATCAGAAACCTGTATTGCAAATTTTAACCTAAATATATGTCTATTTTCGAACTACACACATCAAAATTTATGATTAGCATGAACTGACCATTTTTATTTAAATTATACAAAAAATCAATCGAACAGTTTTATTTTCTAAAATTGTAATTCTATATTTTTGAATAAAGAATCAAAGAACAAGAAGAATAACAATATAAACTACCATAACCAAAAAATCAAGGTTCTTATTTTAAAAAGTTTTTTGAAAATACGGCAGTAGGTTGAAAAGAACACGCCGCAGGTTGCTAGTATTGTATTAACCTTTTAAAATGTAATAATCTGTTTTGTTTATTAAACTAGTAACCTTTATCTGTGGCACGTGTTTCATAGAACTATCGTCCTTTAATTCTTGACAGGCCTGTTGGTCTAGTGGTTAGTGACCCTGACTGCTATGCCGGAGGTCGTGTGTTCAATTCCCACCCAGGACAAATGTTTGTGTGATGAACACGATCATTTGTTCTGTGTTTGGGTGTAATTTATCTATAATACTTATGTATGTATTTAAAAAATATATAAGTATGTTTATCAGTTGTCTAGTACCCATAACACAAGCTCTGTTTAGCTTGGGACTAGATGGAGTTGTGTGATAGTTGTGGAATATTTATTTATTTATTTATTAACTTTCTAAAATACTTGATAATAAGTCTGGTTTGAAAAAACAGGCTTTTGTTTTATTTCTCTCGCTTTACCCCATCGACCGTCTGTCCATTTGCAGACATGGCCGGTTTATTTCCACTACAGTATGCAAATTCTACGGACAATGCCGGTAACTTTCGTTCTCTGGCAAATTACTTCGTTGCGAATTCTATCCACCAGAGAACCGCGCGAGAATTGCTCTTTCCATTGCAAACTGAGCAACCTTGAATTTGTGGACCAATCCTATGATGGTCCACGTTTCGGCTCCGCAAGTCATTACGAGCTTTACCCACGTAGATCATAGACCCTGGGGCCAAAGTCTGCTATTATAAATTCATCATTCCAACACGATCCCATTGTCATTCTGCTAAAAGTTCGTAATCTGCTTAATTCATTAGTCGATCATAGGTCGTTTGTCAATGGTCTCGTAATAGAATTGTGTTCTAATGACATTTAAACATGTATTCGTGCCAGTTTTCATTTATTATATTTTTACATATTATTTACATATTAGTGTTATAAGCAATCTGAAGTGGTATAAGTTTGCATTCTATGCCATTTCTTTCTGATAGACCATTCTGACGCTATTGTAATAGCAAGCTAGCGGGACTCTTAAGACCAGGGGGTCTTAAGAGTCCCGAGATTGTGCCATCTTATAATAGTAGATTATGCACCGAGGGGCTAAAGTTGTGTCTTATGTCACGGGCGTTATATTGAATCTCGAGCGCAATGAAGGATTCGGGATTTAACTCACGAGCGAAGCGAGGGAGTTAATACAAGAATCCTGAATGCAGCGAGGGATTCAAGCTAGCCCAAGGCAAAGACACCTTTAGCCCAGAGGAGGATACTCTACTTTTTACACCTACTGTGAGAAAATAATAGCCATAGTACGAAAAACAAAGTATTTATTAAATAAAAAAACAAGGCTGCATGGGCTAGATAGATCCCTTTGTCTTCCCAAAAGGGAAAAGAAAATTAAAAAAAAAAATCTTTCTGGCACCAAAGGGTGTTTGTTGTTTATAAACATATTCCAAATTCAAATCACATTATTGACCAGCGGGTAATAATGAAATCCAGTACAACATTATTGACCGGCTGTGCCCTCGGCCACTAATGACTCACTTTAGGTTAAGGTTGCTTGACATATAATTTGACATTTTCGAGCAGGTGGTGTGAAAATTAAATTTATTTTGTAAGTTGGTTAAAAAAAAAACTTTTACACGTCACAACATATATTTTAAATCAAGATGAGGCCGGTGTTTCGTACCTGACTACTTTGAGAAGAAACAGCCGAAATAAACTGAGAGGCCACAAGTCTTTTAAAGTCCAGATATTGTTATGCTCAGGTCATATGAAGACCATGCAGTCTGAGATGGTCTTTTGAAGAAAAATCCACACCGATTTGAGCGGGCCTGTGGACCTGTCCAGTCAGTGCAAGCATTTGTCGGTTATCGTGTAGCTCGACTCATAACTCAAGGAGATCCTAAAATAAGATCCTTTTACTCCGACCATGTTCAATAAATTAACTTTATTTCCTCTTGTTCCAGAATGCGAGTACCAGGCTAACATAATTCAACAAAGATGGATAAGCCAACGATGCACATGCTGGACGTCCAGGAGAAGGGAGGACAGACGAGGAAAGTCAACCAGTATATAGCTGCTGTTGCAGGTTGGTAAAAACTTAAGTCAGCTTACCTCATTTTTTGGGGGGCAACTCAGCCTTTGTCAAACAGACAGGCGTGACGAATGCGAAGTGTGACGTTTTTAATTGTAATGTATCGAATTGTTTGAATCCAGTCACATAGAAAAGCGAAAGCGATCCGATAGCGTGACAGTACTATCGGACTGACGTCTCGCTTCGGTTCGGTATCGCTTCGGAAACGCTTCGCTTTCGCCTGTCTGTTTGACAAAGGCATTATCTTTTTGCAACTAGGTCCAGAGACCTAAATTATACCTTTTCTGATTTGATAGTGGCAATCTGAGCCCACATTATTAACGATTCTCCTCTCATGACAGTAGGAATGTTGACGGTATCAATAAATTGCAAATCTAGTTAGACCGTCAGTTATAGTTTTTTAAAATATTGGATACGTATTTTTATTTTTGTTAAATCAATGCATTTACAAAGATAAAATTCGAGAGACCTATTCTCTCGCTCGTGACGTCAAGCAAGTATATAAAAACTGTACTTCCTTGTGACATATTGGCAATTTTTAAAATGGAGTATCTTTGTCAATTTTCATAACAAAAGAAAAAAAAACGTGTCACTTATTTTTTGATAATCTAAACTAATTAGATTCTGAGATCAAAATATATCTAAGTGTCCGACAAAGCAACAGACACAAACCTCACTCAAATTCTAAATATAGGATAACATAAAACAATATAGATATCTACTTATTGTCCGTTACATAATCCTGTTTCGATTAGCATAACGTTCTTACTTGTACGGTAAACAACAGCTATTGTTTTAATTGACAAAGTAATGATTATGCATTGAGTTTACGTTGTTTTACAATAAACAGTGCATGCTTGACCTCTGCTTACCTCTTATTGAAAAGGCACCTTGAGGACTTTGACTTGTTCATATGGAGCTACCATACCAGATTCCCACACGGATCAAATATTTGTATGATCTACAAGTAGTTGCCTCGGGTCTGGGCGTTTGTGTATGTGAGTTTATATGTTTGTAAACGCACCCACGACACAGGAGAAATTCCTAGTGTGGGGTAATGTTTAAAAAAGAAAGAAAGAAAAAAAAAAGAAATTATTTGAACATTTTGGTGCTTTTGTAGTATATGCGTCATCTTTCACTGATAGCTCGTGGCTAAATAATTACAGCCGCACAGGCCGATCTTCCATGTTAAGCCGCGACTGCCGCGGGCAGCGAGTAATGGGCAACTCGCTGTCCGACCATGGACCATGCCCGGGTCGACGGCGCGTTGTGTTCCACGCGCGCCTCAAAGAGTGTCAGCATAGTGACGGGGCCTGTAGAGTGCCAAAGAAAGAAAGAAAGAAGAAAGAAAAGAGATTTATTGACAAAGCCTGCCGGGGTAGCGGGACTTACCCATCACCGTAACCCCGGTACGTAAAGGGCTCGTGAAGGACACCGTGGATTTTAGTCAGTACAAGTCTGACAGTCCCTCCCGTCCTCCCTGGGTGGGAGGATTTATTTGATGATTTTACAACGCTAAAAAAAGAAAAGCCGCGACTGCCGAGGTTGGTCTATGGATAGGTCACCATCTATCATAACGAGTTTCTTCCGTGCCTCGGAAACACGTAAAGCCGTCGTAGTTGTAAATAGTGGATCTTCGATAGTCGTTACTGTTAGTCAGAACCTTGAATGTCTGACAACCAATCATACAGTGACCAGGTTGTGGACATCAGAATAGGCAGTTAGCTTTATGTAAAACACTGATATTCAGCTGCAACTGGTTCGACTAGAAGTCGACCACAACATAGTTGGGAAAAGGATTTACTGATATTGTTTTACGTACGCTAGTCACACAAGATCGTTTTTAAGCGTTGGAAGCGGCGTGCAGTAAACTTGACGGCTATCAGAAATAGACTTGTCAAGCACTGCTATCCATACTTACTGCATGGTGTTCCAGCGTGCTGTAAATTTGACGGTAAATTGGATCGTGTACGACTGGCATAATCTACATTGGCCTCATGATACTTGACCAAGAAAATGTCTGGACTGAGATAGCTTAGTCCAGGGATGGCGAACCAGTGGCACGCGTGCCATTGATGGCACGTGATATAATATTTTGGGCACGCCACAGATCGACAAAGTACGTAAACTATGAAATGTAAGAAACGAATGCGACTGAACCTAGCTACGGTGCGGAGGAGTTGTTAGCATTGCTTTATTATTTTCCCAATACTTACTAACTAGGCGAAAATTATTGGATGGCACATTTATGGTCTCATTAAACATTTCATTACAAAAAAGGGCACGTTGATCCATAAAGGTTCGCCACCCCTGGCTTAGTCCTTTTAATTTTTTGTTTGTGTTTATAATCATCAAGTCCCTTTTCGCCCTGGGTGGAGCGAAAGTTTGTCAAATTCGTACTGACTAAAAGCTACACTGCTCCTCCAATGGCCGTTTGCAGTCCACGGGCCGTATTATGACGTCTTAGAACTAGGCTTGTTCCAGTGAGTGAACGAGGTGGCGCTAGACGACTTGTATAGCTCTGTCTCTTTCACTCACTGGAACAAGCCTGGTTTTAAGACGTCGTAATACGGCCGAAGAGCTGCAATTACCTCTCGAGACATTCCCGGAGCCCTCAGGCTATTATATGGAGGAGTGTTTAGGCTTTTTCGGACGCTTTGAATTGTATTGGGTCTTTTGATTTACGACATAAGAGTAATTAGATTCTAATGTTTAATGTTATGTTAAAGTTTCATGTTAGATTCAAAACAAAAACAAAATGAGGACACCTTTTATTGGTGGTAAAATCATCCAATGAGAGTTGAGTAGTAGGGTGGGAATCCTGTGTGGAGCAGAAGGGTCTGTCAGATTCGTACTAACTACAAACCACGCAGTTCCTTCAATTAAAACAAAGCCCTTTACGTTCCAGGGTTACGGTAACCTGATAAGACAGTCTCACGAGGACAAGAACACCTGTCTTCAGCTTTGTTAAAAGTACTTTTACATCCTTTACACAGCGTTGGTTGTACATGTTATTCTTATTCGTATTGCTATTGTTTATTAATCCTAATGAATCATCCCAAGTTATGATAAATAGACTATGTTTAACGTATGCTATCCATATCGTATTCTAAATAATAATGACTACTCAACTGTAGTAATAAACATTGCCTAACTTCATTACATAAAACAATGCCGATAGTACGACATTAGACGCGTCATTAACAAAAATAAACATTACATTGACAACTCTATTAGCACACAAGTATTGGCCACAACCACCACTCTATTTTTACGACGTCCACTATATCTTGGCACGTCACAGTGGCGCCACTTAATGCGAGAAATGTCAAAATTCAGTACAACATAATTGCAGTTTCACTTTTATCCGTATATCAAATTATATTGGTGAAGTTGTAACATGAACCGCGACCCCGTTTGCCATTTCGACTGCATTGAGATCATGAATGAATTCCGATATCTTTATTTATGTTTGTAAGATGAATCATTGTTGAAGTTCTATTACAGGGTGTCACGGAAAGTGGGAATTCTTTTTTTTTTTTTTATCGTGGTAAAATCATCAAATGAGTCCTCCCACCCAGGGCAGGGCGGGAGGGACTGTCAGACTTGTACTGACTAAAATCCACGGTGTCCTTCACTAGCCCTTTACGTACCGGGGTCACTGTAATTAGTTAATCCAGCGACCGATCGTTTACAGAGCCTTATTACAAGATTTCTGTATTTTATTTACAGCGTACTTGAAGTATTTATTGCAAGGAAAAAGTTTTTTCTAGTACCTTTTTTTTGTCCTTCACATTAACGTCAACGTTCCAGTTTACGTCACAAAAACAGGAAAATTCATTCTACTATTTATTATTCTACTATTTATCTCACCATATACTCATTTAACATCACCACGATAAAAAAGGCTCTGTACACGATAAGTGGTCATAACATTTGAACCGAAAAAAATACCGCTCCCATACCCCTGTTCAATTTGATCCACTCTTGCCGAGACACCCTGTATACAACATTATTTTTAGTATATGCGAAACCTGAATATAGTTTGTTCAGAATCAGTAACTGATTCGATTCCAATAATTTTTTCACCGTGTTATATTTTTTTTCAAAAATATTTTAATTAAATTTTATTACCAGTTAATTACAATACCATTACCGTGCGGTTAGGTACCTATTGCCAAGCTATTATCACGAGTGTACAACACAGGAGACGCGGTTTACGCGGGTGTATCGCGAAATGAGCATGTTTTAGAACGGACAACCAGGCAATATACAAACTTATAACCTTGTGATTTTTTATGATACGGTTTTAAAATTTTGTACATAGATTCTTTACACAAAAATACTAGACAGGTGTATCGGGTTTCGCATAAAGAAAAAATAATGTTGTATATACGTAGACGTATGATTAGTGTAATTGTTTCAAGTTTAATGGTTTGTAATGAGGTGTGCAGTCCCAAAGATCATTTTTAACCACACCTAGCTGAATTATTCCGATTGCTAACTGTTTGATATGAACCTTTGATCTACAACTCAAAAGTCGGAGCATAGTCCTCTGGTCTTTTTTTTTTTACGGTGGCAAAATCATCAAATGAGTCCTCCCGCCCTGGGAGAAGACTTTTTTTCAGTAGTTCGTACCACATTCAATAATACTTTAAAAATTAAAATGAAAACGACTGGCCCAAAGTTTATTTTTAGTGACTGGGCAACGCAGGGTATTAGAAAAAGTAGGGAACGATTGTTTGAGCTGTACGGCCTTAAGCCTTTTATTAACTCAGAAACATTTAACAGATATGTTGCTACTTACTCCAAAATTTTCAAAAACACTTGTAGGGTAGCTAAATCCATCTTCATTAGCAAGAAGATAAAATCGGCCGATAATAAAATAAAAACAGTTTGGAAAATAATTAATACTGAAACTAATAAAAATAAAAAACGTAGTAACAATTTAATACTAGAGACTTCACGTGGTCTCATAAGCTCAGACAAAGAAATTGCTGAAGAATTCGTAAATTTCTTTACCAGTATCCCACTTAAAACAACTGAAACTTTAAACTCATCTCCCTTACTTTCTATTGATTTATTAAAAGCGAACGTTTCAGCCTGCCCGAACGAATTTAGATTTAAGCATATAAACCCCCTAGTCGTCATAAAAGCTTACAAGCAAATTAAGATCAAGTTAACTGAAGATCTATGGGGTATGTCGATCAAAGTTTGTACTTCAATTATTGAGACTGTAGCACCGTATTTAGCTTCGATGTTTAATTTGTGTGTGGATCAAGGGGTCTTCCCAGATCTAATGAAACACAGTAAAGTAATACCGCTTTTTAAATCTGGGGATAGTAAAGACACCAACAACTATAGACCTATATCCGTATTGCCGGTTTTCAGTAAGGTGTTTGAAAAAGTGATGCTTGATCAGATGCTCAATCATTTTAACATCAATAGAATATTACACGAGCAGCAGTATGGTTTCACCAAAGGACGTTGTACCACTGACGCCGGTGTTACCTTATTAAAACACATATATACTGCGTGGGAAGATGCTCGAGATGCCATAGGAATTTTCTGCGATCTCTCAAAGGCATTTGATTGTGTAAATCATGAAACCTTGCTCTTAAAACTTGAGCATTATGGCCTCAGTAAACTCGCGCTTAACTTAGTGAAATCTTACTTAAATGATAGACAACAGCAAGTACAAATTAATGGTGTCACTTCAAAGGGTTTACGGGTAGAAATGGGTGTACCACAAGGTTCAATATTGGGTCCTTTTCTCTTTTTAGTTTATATCAACGATCTACCCCATTTATTCAAAAACCAACCTGAAATGGTATTGTTTGCTGACGATACTTCTTTGATATTTAAGATAAATAGACGCGCCTCACACCTTGACGACGTAAATAGCGCTCTACTGCAGGTGCACAAGTGGTTCACCGCTAATAATTTAGTATTAAATGGGAAGAAAACTAAGTGCATAAGATTTTCTCTACCAAATGTCAAAAGTAATGATAGTGACATCGTATTGAATCAAGAGAAACTAGAATTCGTGGATAAAACGGTTTTCCTGGGAATCACGCTCGACTCAAGGCTACAATGGAGTCCTCATTTAACATCTCTTGCAGGACGGCTGAGTTCAGCAGCATACGCTGTTAGAAAAATCCGCCAACTTACTGATATAGATACCGCGAGGCTAGTCTATTTTAGTTATTTTCATAGTATTATGTCATACGGTATTTTGCTATGGGGACGAGCTGCAGATATCGAGTCCATATTTATTCTGCAGAAAAGAGCTGTCAGAGCCATATATAATCTATGTAGGCGCGATTCTCTCCGGGAATTGTTTAAGGATATCAACATCATGACAGTACCTTGTCAATACATATATGAAAACATCATGTACGTTAGAAAAAATCTGCATCTATTCAGTAAAAGAGGTGACAGACATAACTATAATACTAGAAATAGGGACCAATTAGTTCAGCCAGGTTTCAGGCTAGCTAAAGTAGACACATCTTTCATGGGGTACTGCCTAAAATGTTACAATAAAATACCTCCTCACATAATAGAACTGAATGAAACAAAATTCAAATCATGCATAAAACGCACACTATGTAGGCAAGCATATTACAAGTTGGAGGATTATATTAATGATAAAAATGCTTGGCTCAATGCTGGTCCTGCTCCACAACAATAGGGGTAAACTTATTAGGTAACACGCATAATTATTGAGGAAGCTGCAGAAGATTGTAAGAATATTATTGCATTGTATCGATTCAATTTCTTAGTATTATATAATTTTATTGCACATGTGTGAGTACTATGTACTACTTATTAATTATTATTGACTCGATTTTGCCCTGGTGGTTGAGAGAATGTCATGCTCACTTAAATGTCTCGCTGATGGTGGCACGTGTGTCGGATCATTTAGCTCCCTCCAAAATGGTTGAGCTGAATGGTGCTGATACGTGTGTCATGTTCGTGAACGGGCGCTGTCAGTTGAGACTGGTCATCTCTTAGCTGCCACGGTTTATTTTAATTATTGATTATTTTGTTTCTGAATTGTCTCTTTTTTGTATTTTACTGTGGACACTTTTAACTTGCTACATCGTTCTCACATAATGTACCATCTAAAAATGAATGATGTAACAAAGGTTTTGTAAAAATTTTGGCGATCTAAAAAGAGTGTCCATGGAGTTTCTTGCCCGTTCTTCTCCATAGAGATCTACTTCTTGGAACGGGCATCTACGGTACTTTCACAGTTTTTATGTCTTGTGACTGGGACTGTAGCACCATAATTTTGTAGTATTTAATTATATTTTTTATGTCTTTGACAATTCAAAAGTGCCTGTAACTGGTCTACTTGAAATAAATGCTTTTGATTTTGATTGATTTTGATTTTGGGCGGGGCGGAAGGGACTGTCAGACTCTTACTGACTAAAATCCACCCGTGTTTCTTCGGATGCCCTTTACGTTCCGGGGCCGCGGTATCCTGGATTAAGAAAAAAGCCGCGACCCCAGCAGGCATTTGGCCCTGTCAGGGGCCCCGTCGGTGACGCGTGAAACACGACGCGCCACCGACCCGGGCTTGGTCCTTGGTCGGACGGCGAGCTTACCCATTAGTCACCGTCCGCAAGCCCGCTCCGCCGCTGTGCCCTCTGCTGTTCAGAGAGACATGCGTTGGAGCATCCACCCGACAAGCTATTCGCATACGGGCAAAGAGACCCCTTAGGCACACAGTGCCTAAAAGAGTTTTTGCCCGCATCCCAGGGTGCACCGGCCCGACTTTATCAATAGTCCTCTGGTCTACTGATAAAGTGATTAATCACCCTTACCTTCCCACAGCATCAATCGCCGCGGTGGCAGGCGGCACAATCCTGGCTTGGACATCACCAGCGTTGCCGCAGCTGGAGCCGTTCAAGAACGCGACTGTGGTCAACGGCACGGCTGTGAACGCTACGCTACTGAACATTACGGGAGGGAACTACACCGGGCTCAACACCCTGGGGCAGCCGGCTGACTTCTTGCTGGACACCAAACAAAGTAAGTGGCTAAGTGGATATGAGCAATTCATCTAGGTATCTAATATATAAAAGAAGAAACTGACTCGCTGACTGACTTGTCAATCAATGCTCAGCTGAAATAGCTGGGCCTTTTAAAAATAAAAAAACGACGGTTTTCACTCTGGGAGTGCCGGCAGAAGCTAAAACTTCAAAACACACACGAACATTCGCGCAAGCGCCCCGCGCCGTCTTACGAATTTTCGATCAGGTCACGTGTCCTGACGCGAGTTTAACATTTTTTACCCATTCCTAAAAAAGTGCACAACGCCGCTAAAGAAGTTTTTACTTCAAAAAATCGTTGCCCCATATTAGGATTTTTTCCTGTACCGTGGGTGCGTTTACAAACATAGAAACTCACAAACACAAACACCCAGAACAGCTACTTGCAGATCATCCAAATATTTGTTCCGTGCGGAGATCGAACTACCCGCGACAGGCTGCGCAGAAGTCGATCGTTCAGCGACTGTGCCATCAGTGTCGTGAGTCAGGTCTAGAAGTATGTTGGTCGTGACGTAAGTGTGGGGAAGAAATTCGTAAAATCCACGACTTCCCATATGGAGAAAAAATGGGATGAAAGTTTCTATGGAAATGAATTTGAATTTTATCCGAAGAAAATTCACAAAAAATAAACACAATTAGTTCTGTGCGAGGCCAAAAGGCTCCTAGGTCATCATGTGCTTCGACATTAAAAAAAAATACACTGTTTTCTAAGAACAAGCTAAATAGGACATCACTTTGGGCTCCGAAAGTACTCGTAATACCCTACTTATTTAGTTTATTGTTTTGGATTAGCTGAATCATGCCTTATATAGAAGTCACTTGAAGGACGAGGCCCCAGTTTGTAACGATGATATTGCAACAACAGTAATTCAGAACTGACGCACGCACAACCATATTAATTTACCTACTTACAAACACACAAAATGTACCTATATATTTTCATGCGTGTTTCCCAACGGGAGTAACTTACCTTCCTGTTTGTGTCTGAACTTTGTAACTTCATCGTCATTGATCAAATCAAAGCATTTATTTCAAACTAACTCTTCCCCGTGGTTTCACGCCCGCTGCTCGGCTCCTATTAGTCGCAACGTGAATTCATTTAGCATATAGCCTTCCTCTATAAATGAACTATTCAAAACAAAAAAAATATTTCAAATCGGCCCATTAGTTTCGGAGCCTATTCAATACAAACAAACAATCACATTAATAACACAGCCACACATTTTTTTTTTTTAACCTGGATGTCTCACTATGTGTACTATATGTTTTGTGGGATCGCTGAATCCGAATCTGGTCATCGAGCTCCTGTAATATAGGATTATAAGGTTTTAGGTTTTAAAGCCATACATACGGTTGGCAGTTTAACCAAATATAGCAAATTTGAGGGTATATTTTGAGGTTATGGCCGAACCCAGATGTGCTGGAATAAAACTGACCCCAGATTCGGATTCAGCGACCCCAAAAACATATAGTATAAATAGTGAGACATCCAGGTAAAAAAAAATTTTTTTTTGTGTGGCTGTGTAATTAGTATAGTAGCTAGCACATTAATAATTACTGTGATGTTGTATTTTTCTATGGGCCCTCGTGCTGAATTGTGGCCCGCTCCTTCGCACAGAGAGGACGCCTGTGTCCCAGCAGTGGGATCATATTTTACCCTAAGAAACTTCCTCAATACTAATGTAATATAAATTGCCTGTTGGTCTAGTGGTTAGTGACCCTGCTGCTGTGACTGCTATACCGGAGGTCGTGGGTTCGATTCCCACCCAGGACAAATGTTTGTGTGATGAGCACGATCATTTTTGTTTGGGTGTAATTTATCTATAATATGTATGTATTTAGAAATATATTAGTATGTTTATCAGTCGTCAAGTACCCATAACACAAGCTCTGCTTAGCTTGGGACTAGATGGCGTTGTGTGATAGTTGTGGAATATTTATTTATTTATTTATTTAATTAATTGAATTACAAATGGGAATTTACGACAATATTTCCGTAATGCCTCAAATATAATTAAAATAAGTACTCTAATTCGGTTTGCTACATGTGTCAAAATTAAATAAATAATAACGACAGGAAAACCAAACGTACCAGTGGGAATTTGTTATACTTTTGTATATTATTTTAAGGAAAACATTAGTTTTATTTAATGACTTTAAATTAAAGTTTTCCTACAAAATGTACCTATCACTTGTAATGGTCGCTAAAAAGTTTACGTTTAAAATAACTGTTATTTGTAGTTTATTATCACTTTGTACTTAAAATTGTGATGAATTGTAGGGTAGGTTGAGAAGAAGTGAAGAAAGCTTTAAGGAACAGTGAAGAATTGCCTATTACAATAATATTCTTTAAGAACAAACCTATAAAGTCAGTAGTTCTAAATCAATTAATTTAACTCTTTAACTGCTTGCGTAATCCGTTTTTTTTATTTCTAGACAAATTAGAGAAAAATGCAATATAAAGTTCAGTCGAACTTCACAGACAAATATAAACGATTTAATTATGAGCCTTTTTTTTCGCACTGCTTGAAGCAGTCGCCAGTAATACGCTGACTGCTCGTAGGTAAGGGGGAAGCGAAGCGGGCCCAAACACAAAATTAAGCATTAGGAAAATCATCGGTGACTCCGGCAGTTGTCGCACTGTGATTGCTCCAACAGTTCGTGTATGTCGCCTTATCTTCTTCTTTACAAATAAACTACAAATAATCATTAACCTTCCAACATCTGCCAAGATTATGTAAATAGGTAAACGACTTGTTTCAGAACCTTTCAAAATCTAGTAAAATACTGCGAAAATATTTGCTAAAATATGTTATATTTACGACTAGCAACGGAGCAACAGCAGTGGGAGTTTGGCACACCATCGCAGATCTATTTTAGTTGTAAAACAAAAAGCACACGCCTCCATTAAGTCCTGAACGATCTTTATGATTGTAAACACGTGGGTGTGGCTAATATTTTTTTTTTATCGTGGTAAAATCATACCCAGGGCAGAGCGGGCAGACTAAAATCCATGGTGTCCTTCAATAGCCCTTTGAGTACTGGGGTCACGGTAATTCGTACAGTCCCGCGGCCCCGGCAGGCTTTGGCCCTCTAGAGGGGGGGCCCCGTCATTTTGCTGACACTCTTTGAGGCGTGCGTGAAACACAACGCGCCGTCGACTCGGGCATGGTCCATGGTCGGACAGCGAGTTTCCCATTACTCGCTACCCGCATGCCCGCGCCTACGGTGGCCGGCGATCTTCTGCCGAAACTTCCGTGTCCGGTGAGAACCTGCGTCATGCGGTAGGTCAGGATGGGGTGTGGCTAATACTAGAAGCTTTTATTCTATAAGGTTCCCACTGCTGGGACACAAGCCCTCTCTCTGTGAGAGGAAGTGGGCTGTATTGTACCATACGGGCCTAATGCGGGTTAGTAGATGTCACAGTCATGTCTTTGAGTTTTTGGTTCTAAGATACGCCGCTTTCCTTAAGATGTTTTCCATTTCGAGAGCCATGATGATAAAATCTTTCACAAATTATAGCCCTATAGCATGCTTAACTAGGTTTTAACACACGAATTCGTGAGTCTGGGTCCACTGAGCTACCACATCATGTAACATCCATAGAAGAAACTGTTTTGTTAAAAGTCGGTTACCTTAATCTTCATGTTTTACGATGTGGCAAACAATTGGTTCTGGCTTTCATTAGCAGTTCAGTCAAAGTGTCTTTGGACCTTTCCATCAGCTCTCTGTTAGAAACCCCCAGAACTTGCTTAGTAATAGCTTAGAACATAGATAAGTCCTGGAAATCTGATCGATGGTGCAATGTAGATGTATTGTTGTCCTTCTTTAAAGATATCCTGAAGATTTCTTGACAATTAAGGTGATCTTTTATTTACTATTGTAAGGAGAAGAAGTCAAGTTTCAAACGTTGGTTAATTCCCGGCAAGCGTGCACCATCTTCGCCCACAACCTCACATCTTCTAAATATCCCATCATTTATTATACCAGCATCCGGTATTTAGTGATAAAAGTCTTCAATCCACACAAAATGGCTCATATTTACGAGCAAAACATTTTTCTTGGCACATGTTGCTGTGACGTAGTCATCACGAGACCGTATAGCAAGACACGCCCCCGGAGAAAAATCAACAGTGATTTTAGAATCAACGCAGTTTAATGATCGTGAGGTAATCTTATCTATGATACTGTGCAAGCTTTGCGAATGGAATTTAAAGTTTGGCATTCTTTTGTAACCTTGACCAATAACAATAAGATGCCAGCTCTTTATAACGCAGACAGTTTGTTTTTATTGAAACCTCGTTTAACAGTTTTCACACGATTCTATTAAATACTTTTCTTTTCCTACCCTGCTTCCAACTCTGGACTATTCCATTTGTCAGAAACTCGCGTATTTTCATTCCAGTTACCTACCTATTAACCTATCGTTTGTATGATCTACAAAAGTTAGTTCAGGGACTGGGTGTTTATGTATGTTTTGAGTTTCTATGTTTATAAAAGCATCCACGATACAGGAGAAATGACTAGTGTGAAACTGAAATACACTCACTTTGGGCAAGTCCAGCAGTATATATATGTACTGTGTTTCTCGCAACCATTGTGGTCTTCATCAGCTGGTCATCGATCCACCTTGTTAGAGGACTTCCTAAGCCGATCCTTCAGGCCTTATACATGAAACTATAACAGACAATATGGTTTCATATTTCTCGTGCCTTATCTGTTTAGAGTACCTAGAGTAGACAAAGTGGACAGACTGTTTGGTGAAGACGCAAGATCGCGCTGGATTGCAAGCCGCTTCCGACCGGCCGTTTAGAAATCTATAAGCGACCCTTATGTTCAGCAATGGACGTCCTACGGCTGACGTGATGATGATGATGGAGAGACACAGATCAAGTTTCAGTAAAAACTAAAAACGTGCAACAGAGTAAAATTGCTAAAAAATAAAACGGTACTGTAATTATGTTAATTCAGACTCGGAGAATTATTCGAGTGGGTTGAAATAAACGTAGCTGTTAGCTCGAATGCAATTTAAATAAATTCAACCAGACAGAGAGTATGCGTTTTCTTGTTTTGTTAAACGTATTTAGATCTAGACGCAAATGTCAAATGTAAGAATGTGGGAGCTAGATTTTATGATACAACGTTAAAACATTAAAATGTATTACTAAACCAAGTATTATTATTACACGGTCGACATCTCTTCACTGCCTACAATGTGTTCTGCCAATACTTTTATTGTGCGCACAGCTGAGGAATGGACTTCCCTGCTGAGGTCTGAGTTTCCTGACTGCTATATAACCTTGGGGTTTTCAAACCAAGGGTGAATAGGTTACTTCTTGGCAAGCTTGCTTCACTGCCGACCATAAATTCGATTACCATCAGGCGTGATAGAGATAAAGCGCGACCTATCGCTAAATAAATAAGAAAAACAAACAGATTAATCTCAGTCAGTTAATTTGATATATAAAGAATGGAAATTACGGTTTTTCTTAAATAGATTTCTATAGTTATAAATATGACCACGTACCGAAATGAACCACATATAAAATAAAATGTGGCGTTAATTCCGATAAAGGTCACGCGTCAAAACAGTCATGTTGAACTATACATCCTGTGATAAAGGGCACTCAACTAACTCTTATCTGGCAGGCCCCCAACTTACGTAATAATGGCCGCGACCCGCGACTACGAATGTGTGCGTTTACGATGATACGTCATCCGAATTCGTAGTAAAAATAGAGATGTGGGTACGTAATAGGCAAACATAGACTTGTATGATATGAAAATCTATATATATAAAAGGAGAACTGACTGACTGACATATCAACGTACAGCCGAAACTACTAGGGCTAGGAATGTGAAATTTTGCACACAGCTTCCTATTATAATGTAGGGGAGCACTAAGAAGGGGTTCTTGGAAATTTAACCTTTAAGGGGGTGAAAAGGGGGATTTAGGAAAGTACGTAAACCACGCGGACGAAGTCGCGGGAAAAGTGCTAGTGATTTATATTTGGTGATTAGGCTGACTATGACCAAGATTCGAGATTCTGGAGCCTTTTTAGATAGTCTCGTGACCCCGGTAGTCTACATCTCAGGTGTATTCAGGGTAACAAGTGTCATGTGTCACTAGCGGGTGACCATAAAATTGGTTTCAAAGAAAACACCTTTAATAACTGCAAGGAAATTTTTCGTAAAAAAAAATATTTTTATTTGTTTTCAATCTTTTGCGATTAAGGGCCGGGGTGCCCTTTTTAGACAGGCTCGCGACTTCCGCAGGCGTCTGAACACAGTCTGTACGTTTCAGGCACATTCGGGATAACAAGTGTCACGTGTCATCTGGGTGTTTTAAAAGTCCCTTGGGTGCTCAAATATTTCCTTGTGGTGTAGGGGAAAGTAAGAATGTTCATATTTGTAGACAGAAGGACGCTGCAGACATCTTGGCAATGGTCAATGATCTCTCCACTCCAACTATGTACGTGCGTCAGATTGTTTTTTTGGCTTATATTTGCCAGGAATTATATTCTTATGAGTAACAAAGTTTTTAGATGACACAATGATTGTCTTCGAAAAATTGGTTCTAGGACATTACGATGTTTTCCTTCACCGTTTTGAGAGCAGTGGTGATGAAATAAATTATACACAAAGTAATGCGCCTGGCTGAGTTCGAGCCGACGACTCGTTGGTCGGAGCCGATAATGGGCCATCACTGCTCCATGGGTATTGACATATGTATTAATTTACTAATTTCCTCTTTCCAGGTTCCTTAGTATCTTCATTCCTCGCCATTGGGGCGGCACTGAGCGCCCTCCCCGTGGGCATGCTGGCGAACAAGGTTGGCAGGAGACCCACCGTGCTCATACTCTCCTTACCATTCCTACTCAACTGGCTGCTCACTATCTTCGCCAACGGTGCTGGCATGCTGATCGCTGCCAGATTCTTCGCAGGTTTAGCTACTGGTGAGTTTTGATTTACCATCAGTAAGTTGTGACCAACAAGGAATTTTATAGGCTGATCAGAAGTTGTGTGTCTTCAAAGAGGACTTTTTCATAGTATGCTGATGGCAATAGTGACTACTAAGCAAATGGTGACACTGTCAGAGTGAAAAGTAGTGAAGGGTATGGAGTAATGAGGAAACCTACGAAAATCACAAAAATTGGTATTAAAATAAGTGATTTTTATTGCCACCAAACATTGAAGCCATTCAACATTCCATCAGTTATCAACCTTTGCACTTTTTCAATCCTCATACCCATACAATTATGTCCAGACTTCTTCTAAACCCTCATTTAAACCTTCCCTCCGTTCTCAGGTGGTGCCTGCGTCGCAGCCCCAATGTACATTGGCGAGATTGCTGAGACATCCATCCGAGGGTCTTTAGGCGCCTTCTTCCAGCTGTTCCTTACCGTGGGCATCCTGTTCACCTTCGTGGTCGGCGGGTGGACGCATTGGAGGACTCTCTCCATCATATCTGCTGTCTTCCCTGTTCTATTGGTCGCTGTGTTCTGGTGAGTAGACTAAAGCATTACTAATTTCTTGCTCTCATTTATTTATACTTCTTGAGGTCGGCGCAACATGTTTTCTTCTTCCATTCTCGCCTATCAGACAACGGATACAGGGCTTCTACAATTTCATACTCCCCATTAGGAATTAATAATGTAATCTTTACTAATATTTTAAAGGTGAACAGTTTATTTGGTTGAACGTGCTAATCTCAGGTACTACTGGTTCGAAATAAAAAATCTTTTTGTCTTGGATGGTCCATTTTATTAAGAAGACTAAAGGCATAACATCACGCTACGTCCAATAGGTCCTACTCCATTGAAAAGTGAAGATCCTAAGGTCCTCCTTACGATCTTTACTTGATCTTCTTTCCATGTATAATCCAGGGAGTCTTAAAGGCCATGGCGATAAAATGATTCTATATCTATTATCTACTTTATAACTTGACCAATAGAATCGTATACTCCATTTTAGAAATTTATTCGCAATTCATATTATAATATCGCTTAATTGGCCTTTGAGATCCCCTGATTCAATCATTGAAGGTTACTTAAATTCGGCCTTCATATTTCTTTGATGTATGGTTTAAATGATCGGTTCTCAGTTCTCAGATTCCTAACATACAATCTGTCGACTACCATGGAATACCTCTATTTTAATTATCATCAATTAGAAACTTGATACTTCCTTCGTTTACATTGTAGTGTTTGCAGCTCAAAGTGGTCTGTAAACAACTCTTAATTTGTATGTAATTTGTGTGTACTACACTGTAATAGTTCAAATTTTTTTGTGGTACGTACCAAAATCAGTAAGAGGTGGACTCTTCAGAATTCTTCCTCATTTCTCATTTAGTCGCCATGACTTGAATCACCCCTTTTCATGCTATGAATTTCGCTATGAGATCTAAGACAGTTTTAAAATTAATTCTCCGGGATTTGTCGAGCTTCATTGTCTCGGTGCTTTTCTGGTGCAGTCCTCTCTTGTGCATCAGAATCAACAGGGCAAACTGTCTATTGTGACGCACACAAGTGGCACTGATTTAGGTAAATTGTAAAGCGGGCTTGTGCCAATAAAAAGCTATTTATGTTGGTATTTTATTCTATTGAAAGTCCTTTTAACGCCAGACCAGCTCAGTAAACTAATGTACATAAACTCACTTACGCACGTGCGTCATTGTAGTGTTGTGTTACCACATCTGCCGTATAAATTAAAAAATCTTTCATTTACAAGATCAACTTTTTTTCATAAACATTGAATAGGATAAAATCGACGTTACAAAACTTTACGATTCAAATTCCAGTTGTAATATGTAAAATTTAATTTAAATAAATGATTAAATAAGCAATATGTATGATAAATATGTTAATACAGTTGCAGAGTTCACGTGCATTGTTGTTCAACTAAAAATAACTATCAGGTGTATCCCTTTTTCATTGTTTTACTTATAACAACAATGCGTTGACTGTTGTTAAACCTAATTCTGATCGGGTTTATCCAAAACTATTTTTATCAGATGGTTATGAATAACTAGGTAGCTGTTTCACCCGCTACTCGACTCTTAGGTTCGTAGCGAACCTCCCTCAAATATTGTTTGTGTTACTATTAGCCTGTGCCATCCCATAAAGGCATTCCATGAGTTCCAAGAATTGGACTGTCAAAATAATATATAATTTCTTTTTTTTCCAAATCGGACTGGTAGTTTCAGATATTAGCGCGTTCAAACAAACGAACAATCAAACTTTTCAGCGTTATTGTATTGTATAGATAAGGAAGGTGTACGTTAAAAGAAAAAATATATATTCTTTGAGAGATCATAGGGCAAGGTACTCGGGAATTTCAATATTAACGTATCAATGATTGACTTTTTAGTTTTCGTAAAACTTACAAATGGATAAACATTCACGACAACAAAACTGAATTGATGTGTATTTCAGGTGGATGCCTGAAACTCCTCAGTATCTTCTGGGCAAGAACCGCAGACGTGACGCTGAGAAGTCCCTCCGCTGGTTGAGAGGACCCGACGCGGACCTTACTTCAGAACTTGAGGACATGCAGAAAGATGTAAGACTTTTTAAAATTCTGATAACCACTGCGAAGAAGTTGAAAAACACTCGGATATAATTATGTATAAAGATCAAAGCACTATGCGATCTGTAAAATACAGTGATTTTTCTGCCTGCAACACTCACCTTCTGTACCTCGTTTCAGGTGGACGATGCCGCCCGCCAGCGCGCCGGCATGATGAGCATGGTGACCAACCGCGCGTCCCGCATGGCTCTCATCTGCGGCCTCGGCCTCATGTTCTTCCAGCAGTTCAGCGGCATCAACGCCGTCATCTTCTACACCAACAACATCTTCCAATCCGCAGGCTCAAACATCCCTCCAGTCATCGCCACCATCATTGTCGGCGTAGTACAGACCATTGCGACTTACCTGTCCTCTGTCTTCGTTGACAAAGCCGGTCGTAGGATCCTTCTCCTCCAGAGCTCAATCATCATGGGACTCTGCCTTATCGTTCTTGGTATCTACTTCAAATTACAAAGGGATCACTACAACGTCGCCCCTGTCGGCTGGATCCCGTTAGTATGTTTGATTCTGTTCATAGTTTCTTTCTCCATGGGCTTCGGTCCTATACCTTGGATGATGATGGCTGAGCTGTTCCCTGTTGAGTTCAGAGGTGCTGCGACTGGTGTTACCGTCATTGTGAATTGGATTTTGGTGTTTATAGTCACTCTATGTTTCCCTATCATGAAGAATGCTATAGGCATCTACAGTTGCTTCTGGTTCTTCGCCAGCTTCATGATCCTTGGAACCATATTTGTGTTCTTCCTGATTCCGGAGACTAAGGGTAAGACTGTTTCACAAATTCAAGCCATTTTAGGCGGTAATAAATATTAATTGAGCGGTCACTATTGTTTTGAGGGTGAATTAAAAAATGATAATGCATGGATTGTCCAAGGACATGTGTTAAGCCCTCTTGTAAATGTTGTGATACTATTGTGAATGAATTAAGGCATATAAAAATATAATTTACCATAGGAATACGTGATGGATTCATGGCCGAGTTGAAATAAATACCTAGCAAAAGTAAAATAGGAACATGACATAAAAACTGAAATTGAAATTAATTTGGAAAAAGTTCACAGTTTATACCAAGAACTCGGCCGTTATGTCAAATGTTGTAAATAAAATATCTATATTTTTATATCAATATCTTGTAGTACTACCAATTTATTTTTTGCAATTTATAAATTAATTAATAGGACACAAGAAAATATTTGTGACATTTTCA
Organism: Agrotis puta; assembly: GCA_943136025.2. Taxonomy (NCBI): domain Eukaryota; kingdom Metazoa; phylum Arthropoda; class Insecta; order Lepidoptera; family Noctuidae; genus Agrotis; species Agrotis puta. The sequence goes on along the minus strand of OW964190.2, from coordinate 2,623,814 downwards.
ACAATTTTGATTATTATTCTTTGTGTAGTCATTTTAAATTCAAATTTAAAATTGATGAATTAATGTGAAAGTCGATTATTATTAATATTGTAATTTAAATTTAAAATATTTCTTAGCTAAATATTAATTTAAGACTCTTAGCTGGCCTAATAGTTTATATTTTCATTAGACTTTTCTGCTTTTTAATACTTTTTGTTCATTAATTTACTGAACAAATATTTAGAAATTAGGAAAAAATACCGTCTAATTTCAGTGCCAAAAATATAAAAGAGAATTATAATTATAACAAAAAGTGTTAAAAATATATAATTACCTATGCTTTAGTGAATAATATATAATTAATTTAGTTTTTAAGAAATATTTAAAGAAAAGTGATTGTATGAGTGCTTGAATCCAATTTATTGTGATAAAATACTCATATAATTTAGAGAGACTGTTTCATACAAAAAAGCGATCAAATTGATATACGTAAATCTAAATTATTATGGCATTTTTTACCCGACCACGACAGAGGAAAAGAGGGTAAATGAGAAAAGAATATGCGTAGAAGAAATAAAAAGATATTTAAATAATTAATTAATAGTAGATACCTACTAACAGTCAATTATGATGTTTTGCTACTATTTAATTTAGCATGAAAAATTAAACAAAAAAGGGAACTGCATTGATGGGTAAAACAAATCAAAATTTAAAAAGAACAAGTAAATAAAAGAGAGAGTAAGAGATTGTTATATCTCTGTTTACAAAGAGTAAAGTTATAATTATGTTAAAAATACAATGAACAAATTATAAACGGGATTATATTTAGAGCATTTTAGACAGAAGACCTTTATATATTCTTTATTGTGCACAAAATTTACAATAAAACCAAACTTAAAATTATATTACCTTTGTAACTTGCCTGTTTTAACAGCTTGTATGGATACTCCCCATAACTTTTAGTTTCTACAATGCAGGTTTAATTTGTATTAGTGAATGGATCAAAATTTTTTTTTTTGAAAAAACAAAAATAATAAATAAAGAAGGTATGTGTCGTCTAGAATCAAACTCCGCTAAATCCAGAAAGCCAAATTTTTCAATAATAAACTTTTTTCCTCATTATATGTTACTTAAGTAATTTTCTGTTGTTAATTTGGAATAAAATAAGTAAGACCGATTATAATAATTAAATACATTAATTTGTTCTTAGTCTCGGAAATATAAATCAATTTGTGGCAAAAAAATAAGGACGTGGCGGGTTTTGATATTGAGATATGGATCTGGCGGTTTTTGATACCCAGAGTGATGGATGTGGCGGATATTGGTACTCACGACCCCATAGTCTCAATGATTGTACAGGATGTTCTTAAAAGTAATAAAACATTGTTTTAATATGTAATGCGAAGAAGTACGTTTATTAACAGTAATAATATAAACTATTTAAATGTTGAACCAAATTAGACGAAATTTTCATTTTCTTCCAATGGAACACATTGCAGATTCTCATGTTCTTCAAAATTGTCATTGCTTTCTTCAATGTCTTTATAATATTTTAAAATGTCCAGAGCCCTCCAATCTTCACCATAATGTTTTTTCAGAATGTTAGTGACATCTTTAATTTTGCTTTGGTTCACTTTATTACCTTTTCGAATGATTGCGGGCTCGATTTCTGAACATCTTTTTCCTCTTTTAGTCACATATTTTGCTATATTAAATTCGTTCCGATAATTTTCTTCTCCTTGAATGCTCACATTCTGTCGTCCCTTATTCATTAGAAATCGTTTAGATGGATTAAATCTAAAGTGCCAACTTCCTGGAGGTTTGATGACTTTGGAGACTTCATCCTTCCAATTATAAACTTCAACATCTTCTCCTAAATGGTAAACAGTCGCATGTTTTTTGAAAACATTCACATAATCTTGTGGATCGCATATTATGGACTGTTTTTTGGTTTCTTTTTCAATCTTTGCAAATATTCTATCTGGTGGTAAGAAACTGTGGCCAACCATTGGAAAAACGATTTCAATCCTGTTTACTTGCGGTGGTGCATATGAAAAGAGCCATTTAGTGCACATACCTACAAGAGTTGTGTTTTTATTTTGGCCCCCGCAGCCGTCAGCAAAAAGTTTCAATTTGTTTTTATTTTCTGGAATATCCAGTGTAGTCAATTTATGAAATACAGCACTTGCTATTTCGTTAGACGATTTTGAATGCTCATTTTCACACCAGTAATAGGAATGCACGTTATTCGTTGTCAAAGCGGATTTAGAAGTGCCAACGACGATAGTAAAGTTATACATATTAAATTGTCGGCTAAAATAAGCTGCTTGATCCGGCAATTTTGGTAGTGCGCAATTTTTTTGGCAGTCGAATGATAGTAATATAGTATCTTCAGGCTCAGTTTTTAATAGGTTGTAAAATGCCTTGGCTTTTAATGTATGTATTCGTTTCTCTGTTTGAAATTGTTGTTTATCCTGACTTGTAGTGGCAGTGTCAATTTTTCTTGTCAGCTCAGAGCACCGAGAGCATGTATCCTTCAGGGGCGAACCAAAACCAATATTATACTTTCTATTGAAAATATTCCTAAAATAAGACTGTTTTACTTGCAAGTGAGGTGTACCTTGAACTTTATCTTGATATAATTTCCATAATTTTTTTATGTTTAATTCTGGTGGGAAATACAATCTTACCGCCGATTTAGCTCTACAATAGTGTGGTTCAGCTGCTTCGAAAGATTCAATAAATGTTTGCACACTTGCTTGTTTTTCCCCATAAAGTGCTATTTTGTGGCTGCCACCACGATTTTCTTTGGCGATACTGCCTCCATCTTTAAAAGATCTTTGAATAACTCCGGTGACTCTATCTTTTCCTATCGTTAGTATTCCTAAAAATGTATTTTTGCACACTCTAACCTGTTTGTGAGGGTTTTTTATAGTTATATAGTATTCAACGCTTACATTTTTTGGGCCTCTAGATTGATTTACCAGTCTGGTTCTCACACATTTGTTGAAACGACAGTGTTGTAGTATAAAGTTGTCTTGATCTATTTTATTTTTTAATTTGAAAAACTTGCGGTGCGTACGTGCTATATCTTGCATTTTTAATGTCGAACAGGTAAAAGTTGTATTATTTTTGTGATTGCATTTTGGAGCACTTGGAAAGCGTTTTGAAGAATATCTGAAATAAACAAATAAAAAATGAAACTCAAGCAACGGCTAAAATACTCCGTAAAATAAAGCGGCCAAGTGCGAGTTGGACTCGGTTCAATACATGTAGGTAGGTACTAATATTATCGAGCAAAACAGAAAAATAACAAAAATAAACACGTTTCTAGTAGGGGTTTCTGTGAAAATTTCAACTGTCTACCTATTACGGATTATGAGATACAGCCCGCTGATAGACAGACGGACAGCGGAAAAATCACGCTTCTAGTAGGGGAGCCCCCTTTAATTTTATTTGTTGCTATAGCGGTAACAGAAATACACATTCTGTGAAAATTTCAACTGTCTAGCTATTACGGATCATGAGATACAGCCCGCTGACGGACAGACGGACAGTGGAGGCTTAGTAATAGGGTCCCGTTGGTTACCCTTCGGGTTCGGAACCCTAAAAAGTAACACTAAAAACGCAATTTCGTTATCTACTTTAATTTCGAACACAAACGATACTAGTAAATAAAAATGCACAATAATAATAACAATACACAAATCATTGTCGACTGTTATGTTAGTAGGTACGTAAAATGACAACATTGTAAACAAACAACCTGTATAGCAAATTCAATAAGAATTTTACTCACAGTTCTCTTCGTTTTTTCTCGTTTTTCCAGTTTTCTTTGTTTACACCCCGTTTCCTTGCATACTCAGGAGCAACGGGTTCAATTTTTTTTGTTAAATCAGCCATTATTTACTTAATTATTCACAAAAAATACAGAACAAAATTACGGAACAAACGCCTTGACGACCATTGCAAGCTACAACTACGCCATGACAGTTTTCTCTCAAAATAAAACGTTCTGATTGGTTAATGCGGATGTGGCGGCGAGTGATAGTGAGTAGTAATGGATGTAGCGGAGTTTGGAACGAAATCCATTTTTTTTATTCAAATTACTCGGGATGTAGCGGGGTTGGGCCTAGAAGAATTTAGTTGGGTTTGTTAGAAATTACAAAACAATTCCATAGAGACCAAATACTTTTTTTATTAAAAAAATGGATGTGGCGGCGTTTGATTCTAGACGACACGTATCTCTAATGACTCGGGAGTTACTAAAATGAGGTATAAAACAGCGAATACGTGTGCACTCGGCTACCTCTGGTGAGAGACTTACCCGCTCCACAGTATAATTATAAATGCTGCAAAATGGCATTATGGTCTCCAGTCTACATTGCTCTAATTTCCGTTAAAATAAGACGAAATGTGCCAAATGTTTACAATTATTATGTTTTAAGTATTTTTATACAGTGATCGTTGTTAATGTTTATGTTAATAATTATAAGCTTTAGATGATTAAATAATGAGCTGTTACTTTTGTTTTTCATTTCTACATACATAACATCACATTGAGGAGGTCGAGGCGCAGGCTGATCTTCGTGTAAAGCCGCGCTTGCCGCGGTTGGTCTGTGAATGGGTGACCATCTGTCATAGCGAGTTTCCTCCATGCCTCGGAAAGCACATAAAGCTGTTGGTTCTCATTAGCAGATCTTTGACAGTCGTTACTATTAGTCAGAAGCTCTAAAAGTCTGACAACCAGTCTTGGCATGGGGTATCGTATTACCCAGTTACTGGGTTGTGGAGTGCCGATAGGCAATACTGATATTTCAGCTGCATCTGGTTTGACTGGAAGCCGACCCCAATACAGTTGGGAATAGGCTAGGCAGATGATGATACATAACATACCTCCTGTTTCTTCCGAAGGATTATGCCAAGGTGTAGGTACGAGTACCTAAAGCTGCGTTTTCATTAGGGTACAAATGTGAAAGTTTGTGAAGATGTAGATATGGATGGGTGGAAGGGTGTTTGTTACGTTTTCACACAAACTACTGAACGGATCCGGATAAAATTTAGTACACAGATGGTGTATAACCCGGATTAACATATGTATAGTTTTTTATTCTGATATTATGTTCCTGTGGGATAGTATTCGAGTTGCAGCGGGCGAAGCCGCTGGCAACCACTATAAGCATTCACGAATGAAAACCAAATATCTCAACACAGAATTTATTTAAAAAAATCAAAACATGGAAGAAGTAATCGAGGGACAGTCTTTACAAATGGTTCTCTTCTCAATTTCATCGACTCTCGAGGACAACTCAGTAATTTGCTTCTCAATCGCCTTTACATCAGTTCGGAAACCATTGACAGTTGCGTCCAACTCCGTCAGGTACTGAATCTTGCCACAAAGCTCGTCATATTTCTGAGAAATATACTCTCTGGCGTTCTGAGAATCAGTCAACTCTTTGTCTATCTTATCAATGACTTCGTACTTTAGCTCGTCGAATTTGGACTCCACACTCGGCCCGAACAGATGAGCGCCCTTCACGGCCAAATCTTCGTCCTTCATTTTTTTGGCCAACATTTTCGTCTGGCCAGCCATTTTGTTTTTTCTTTTATAAATAATTTGGAACGTTAACGCGGAACAGTTTTATGTTTTTCAAACTAATGTGCATGTTTGCGTAATTTATTGTTTTTTTACGAAAATTCAGATTAGTGCAGTAAAAATGATTTAAGAAAACTTCGTGACACTAAAGTGACACTTGATATAAGAATGGAAGTGTATATATTTTTTTCTACTTGACAGTTCTTAACTTTTTTTGTCATGGTATTTTCATGTGTGCTAGTACTTTTATTTTGCTTCATATTTTATAAGCAACTTTTTTATACAATTTGTTAGGTAGCAGTCAGTACAAACTTTAAGGGCCTCATTCGCACGAGCGTTTTTTTTTTAATGGGCGTTAAAAAAGCGCTGAGATGTTGTTCCAAAACCAGACAGGCAAGAGTTGCTACCATCTGATGGCTAACTAGACCTAGAGCGTGAGTTATCCAATAGACGCGCTCAGTGGATGATTTAAACTGCGCATCCTATTTAATGATTACAGACAAACTTAATTTCAACCCCCATAAACAGTCCAGGAGCCGTAATATGACGTCTTAAAACCAGGGTTGTTCCAGTGAGTGTACGAGGTGGCGCTATACGACTTGTATAGCTCTGACTCTTTCACTAACTGGAACAAGCCTGGTTTTAAGACGTCATAATACGGCCGCAGGGTTGCGAGACTGTCAGAAAAAGACGGCAGCGCATACTGATTCACGTACGCCTTTCACAAATGATACGGGGGGAGAAAAGTATATCGTATCCTACCCCCCACTTCGAATGACACCTGTTTCAAATCTGTTGGAGAACATACACAGGTTAGGATAGCTTGACATTTCCGGATATTCCAGATGAAGCTCATACATTTCAAGAAAGTCGCCATAGTGAGAGCCTATTATTGTATCTATCCCATGTTTCGAATGACATCTGTTTCCAATCTGTTGGAGAATATTGCCACAGGTTAGTTTAGGTTGACATATTCAGGTATTCCAGGTGAACCTTACACTTTTGTAGAATGTCGCTATAGTAAAAGTATATCATATCTACCACACGCATCGAATGACATCCGTTTCAAATCTTTTAATTGATCCAAAATCACGAAAATCTCCTTGTTCGCGCTCAAATTCGACTGAGCTGCCAAAATAAGAAATGAAAAGTATCCTCAAAGCTTCCATGTGGCATAGGTTTCATCTCTGTTGAGCCCAAGATGATGCAAATTACTTTCTTTAATAGATTGTCAATCTTATCACAATAGTGGAAGTTTATGTTCGATTGGTAAAATTTTACAGATTGGGGTAGTTGGCCTGCTGGCGTCTGTATATGTGTGGTCGAAACCCAAGTTCCACTGATTTCTGGTTAGATATTGAGCCATTTCTGGTTAGATAACCATAATCTGCCAATATGTTAGAATCGGCTCCCAGTTGAACTGAAAGTAGCTGAATATCGTTATTTGACATGGAACAATTACTATCGGACCTTGACAACCCAATTACTGGGTAATAAGATACCCCCAGTTAGTTACAGATAATATAACGGTGATTAAATATTCTAATCTGCATAAACCAAGGCTAATACTGTGGATATTGACCCTCACACTGCACCACTGTACCACTGAGTGTTTTATACTTTCCGATGCGCTCCCCTGTGACCTGCTGACGACACAAGGGGGAAGGGCGCAATCATTAGATAACAGAACGATTAGATAAATATTACATTAAACCAAGAAAAGGTTAAGAAGTCAGTAATACCAACGTGACGTAGGAAAACACTGAATAAAAGGACCGAAATGCATGAGTTCCCTCGACTGTCTGTCGGTTTCATCATCAGGTATACTCCAGACCTTTATTAAGTTGTAGTGCTTTGAAATACTTAATGAAAAAACTCACAAACGCACTAGTCGCACCTACGACTTTTGAAAGTTCCCCACGATTTCTCTGGTCTGCCATCATCAAACCCTGACTTCTTTATCATGGGACCACCTTTGAACTACCTCTTTCCAACAAAAAAAGAATCATCAAAATCAGTTCATAAACGATGAAGTTAGGCGCAAACAAACAGGAAAAAAAAGCATATACATATACGGTCGAATTGAGTAACTCCTTTTTTAGAAGTCGTTTAAAATGAACTTCTTTTTTCATAGTATCCATAATACTTCAACCATATAAAAGGGACGCTTCACTTTATCTTAAGTGTCTATCGTAGACTAGGGAAGCAGTTAGATAGAGTACGCGCCAACACTCATGGCTTTTAACGCGGCGCTAGTGTCTATTATGTTATTACACCAAATTGCTATTAAAAAAAATTAGTACTACGAATTTTCCGCTGGTCATGAATGGTGGCGCGGACTCTAACCGATGCGATGGTGGTTTGTTTGCCATACAACATATATAACACTTTCTGGATTTGGAAACCGCTACTACATAGAAAGTTTTAACATAGATAAACTCTAGAAAATTTCTGAAACCAAATACAAATATACAACAATGTCTACTACACACAACGACGATAAATATAATCTTTAAAACTGGATTAAACTTCAGAAAGGTCGTGGGCGTAGTACTCGCAAACAGCGTGCTTGTATGACCAGATAGATGTATGAATGTGGATGAGGCGAAAGGAATATGTAAGAATCGTAGTACTTAGGTGGTGTTCTGTAGTTTCTGCGAACCCGCATGGGAAGAAGGCGTGTATTTAAAACTGGGTTGTAAGCAATCAAATGAAAAACGTTCCTGAGTTTAATACACCAAATACTTAATACCAATTAATTATATCGGATAACCTTAAGTTACTTTTTGGCGTAGGTATACTAATCATACTCATGTGAACAAACCTTATTAATCCAGTTTTATCACCAGATTATAATGACTAAGTTCGTCGAGCCCTAAGTCATGGGTCACAGCACTATTAAAACTATCGGATTGGATAAGATAATTAGTTTGTTATAAATTAACATTATCTAAGAGTTGATCTTGACCTGGGTGAAGATACTGGAATATTGGACCCAAGTCCGGAAAGGGAGAAAGTAAATCAACACCCGCCTTTTATTTTTTTTATGTGTGGAAATCCTCATGGACTTCTCCGCCTGGAAAAGACTGGCTCTGACTGTCACATGTCAGACTCGACTGACTAAAACCACACGGTGTCCAGTGCGGGTCCACTTGCAAATCAACACCTGCCTAGCCTTTTCCTAACCATATTGGGGTTGGCTTCCATTCTAACCGGATGTGACTGTATTTTTTTTTTTCAAAATGTTTATCACTTGGCCGCAATCTAATTCAGTTACAAAGACAGATCGAGGTCAACACAGAAGGAAAGTAACAGTAACTCCTGCGCACCAACGCGGAACACCGAAAAAAGTATTTGGTGGGCTCCGAAGTTCTGTCGGTGAACCGTTCAACGACGAAACGAATGTCGGAGAAATGTTTCAGAATCGATGGGATGGTGGTCGCGAGGTAGGCGACCCTAGTGAGGCCTACCGCCGCCTTTGTAATCACTCAGAGTTAATCGCAGGTTACGGGTAGTCTGTAGTGCCGTTCCCGAAGTGGACCGCTGAGAGATGAATACCACCCGCACTCAAAAAGTCTACCATCTTATAGAGTATTGGAATCAAATTTATAGTAATTTTTACCCGTAGTGCTACGCAACTGGGCTTCTCCCAGATGTAATGTTTTGTGCCTATTGGCCTAGTCTTGTTCTGTCTCCTGCTTGACATGGAGGGAAGTGGAAACGTAGTTTTCCTACTCCTCCACTATTCTTTTCTGATTAAATTCGTTGCAGGATGCAAGACAGGTAAATTCATTCTCCGAGACACGTTGAGCTTCATTGTCTCGCCGCTTTTCTGTTGGTTGCCACTGTTAATTCTGGCTTGCAGGATATGCAGTGGTTTGTCCTAGAAAGATAAATTTATAATAATAACTTGTAGAATCCTGATAGTGCTCCCTCGTGGCGTTCCAAGCATGAAACATAACTAATTCCTCTAACTGACATAGGCAATGAAAATTCCTCCTGCATTTATCTACCACTTCTCGTTATCAAGCACTCCACTACCGCATAATCATTGTATTTATCATCGGCACTTTCATAATTGTAATTTTCCTATGACTGAACTGGTGACACATTTTTTAAGTGCAGATACTAACCTAGATATATCTAGCCTAACTTGACCTTTAATTGCACGAGAAGTTCATACTCTACCAGGTCAGATATATACTGGATGGTTTAGTTTGATCTTTCGTTGTATGTTAGGGGTTCGAGATCTAATTCATCATCATCATTATCATATCAGCCGTCCTCTCCTAAACATAGATCTCCCCTATAGATTTCCAATAACACCGCGCCGGTTGGAAGCGGCTTGCATCCAGCGCGATCCTGAGGTCTTCATCAAATCGTCTGTCCACCTTGTAGGTGGACGTCCTACACTGCGCTTGCCGGTGCGTGATCTCCATTGAAGATCAAGTTACAATTATTTATTAAACTTACTATGCCATAATAAACGTGTGAGTTTGATTTGAAACAGAATTTAGCTTCTTTATCATTTTGAAGTGTCCATTAGATTCGACATGTGATTTCTTAGTAGTCGTACCTACTTGAAAAGATTGCCTACCTGCATACCTCACTATTAATAGGTAAACTCGAGTGAATAAGAAAGGGCCTAGAATAGTACCTTGAGATGCACCAATCGCATTTATTTAAAGAATAGATGTAAGATATAATAGCAATAGAAAATTCAAAGAAAAATTATGGAATAGCTATTTTTCCTCGATTACAATATTGATCCCATGTAGAAAGCTATCACATCTTTCTGATACGCGTTATAGATAAGTTTATTTTTATATTTCCAGATGATTTTACACTGCGATCTACAAACGAATTCTTTGTATGATACTCTGCCAAATATTATAACGAAAGTTTCTAAATGACTCACAGTGTACTGACCGAAAACGACGTGACCTATGAAACAGGTAGACAGACCATCATTTTGGTACGCAAATAAAAGAAAAACTTCTCTATAGTTCCAAACAAAATATAATAAAATGTCTAGCAATAAACTGCTCAAGACTTTATTTTTACATACCTATACGAGTATTTATTTAAGCTTATTCTAGTTGTTTACCCAGAATGTTTAAAGAGAGAAATCAATATATTTTAAATATTTTGAGTTCTATCTTTATTAGTCATTAGTGATATTTCAGCTAATTAGCTCAGTTTAGCAAAGATAAGCCGTTTCCTAGTTTTCCTACACAGCATGCTAGTGGTATGGCAAGTAGGCTTTGCCACGGGGGTATACCGACCCATTGTCAATAACGAAGAGAGAGAGATTATTACCATTGATCAAATGAACTTTTGAAATCCCTATAATTGCATCACTAAACTTGCTGCTGATAAAAAGCGTGTACTCCGCACATAACACTTAATTATGAGTATATTTATGACCTAAGGCAAATCATTAATATAAACAAGAAAGGTCCAAGAATTGTACCCTGTGGGACTCCTATATTGTTCCTATAGACTCGGGAGAATCTTCCAGTTGATTTAAATTCTTTGAATCCTTTTACTCAAGCATAAGGTAAGATAACCAAGAGCACTGGTCCGGGTCCCGTAGTCGTGGAGGTTCCTGATTAATATTTCATGAATAAATGGTAACACACAGTCGAATGCCTTGGACAAATCGTATTAGATGTTCCCAACATGCCGCCTAGAATATTACATTTATCTTCCCATTATTCATAATTATGATAAAGATTGAATCAGCAGTTGACGAGTACGAAAAATGTACTTTAAATATTTACGAGTATGCACAAAATATTAGATTAAAAAGAAGAAACAAAGATATAGACGCAACTGGTTACACAAAACTTAAAGTGGGTAATATTTATGTAATGCATACACGTTGAGGTTATTTAGAATTGCATCAATGGCAGAGAGTACTAAGTTCAACGAACACAAAGTAAATTAAATAAACAAAGCCTGTAAGATTTTATAAACAGACAAACAGTATTAATACATAGGCAAATATTTGAAGATTGAAAAAACTAACAAGTTCTTTACATTACTATTTAAATAATTTATTTCGGAAGGAGATGTGATAAATTAGGTAAATAAAAGGTACGAGTAACAACTAGTGACAATTAATATTAATTTGGTTTTGCCCCGCCGCGCCGTTGTTCATGATATGAATGAAATTTTCCTATATCATCATCATCATCATCATCATCTCCCTGCCCTTATCCCATTTTACTTGGGGTCGGCGCTTCACGTTTTTTTTCTTCCATTCTCCTGTATCCGACGTCACAGTATCATTTACTTCTTTTTCTTCCATATCATTCCTTACTTCTTTTTCTTCCATATCATTCCTTAGACAGTCCATCCATCTTTTCTTTGGCCTTCCTCTTCCTTTCCATCCATCGACATTCATACTCATCACTCTCTTGGTCACATGAGTGTCATCTCTCCTCATCACATGTCCATACCAAGACAGACGATTCCCTTTCATTTTTTCTGTAACAGGCGCCACTTTCAAACTTCCCCTAATAAACTCATTCCTTACTTAATCCATTCTATTGTCACTCCACACATCCATCTTAACATTCTCATCTCCGCTACATACAATCGTTTCTCATTGAAATTTTCCTATGAGAACGTTTTAAATGAACTCAGGGACAATAAGCTTTCCATTAGTGAAAAATTATATTTTTATTTCCTATATCGGCTACATCAAAAGTTATGAACAGACGTACAAATATTACCTACCTTTTTATTATTATTACTTATATTATGTATCATTTATGTCACTGATGCAAACAGAAATTTTGTAAGATATTTGTTCAACAAAGTTATGTTCAGTAATTACTTGTCGTCCATGTTTTTTGCCTTTCCAACGGATTATGAGACTAGAATGAAGAATGCACATTTACACAAACACTGGTGGATTATAATGATTATTATCTTTTAATTCCCATTGACATTGACCGGATGGGTTCAATATTCGATTAGGAAGATATTATAAATCTTAATCACCCTGCAATTATATAAAATAACATTTCACTCCTTCCCACTCCTTCTTGTTTCTCAACCGTATTTTTATTTATTTGAGTGCTTATTCTTACACATTCGTACTTCTTTTTTATTTATTTAAATTTATTCAATTTAAATAAATAAAAAAGAAGTTTTATTGTCGACATTATCCGGGTACTTTTATAAGGAACAAATAACATCCTCTATGAAATGCGTCAGTGGTTCTTGGCACACCCGAATCTTGTCCAATTCTTATTTGACTGTCTCTCCATTATCGTGTTGAAGAATTTAATACTTCCGATGTTAGTGTATTCCACAAAACTCTATGACAAATCCTTTATACTTCACAGTATAGAAGGCCTAGTCACTTATTTGTTTTTAAAAACTTAGTTGTTAATAATTTCCTTTCACAATTATTTATGTATAATTGTATATTATTATTAATATGTATTGTGTACCTTAAATCCTTTGAAGGGGTTATTGTACTAAACAGCTGATTTTCATTCGCAATTTCAGGTGTGGTCCCATGATAAAATTCGTTCGTTGTAATCAGTACAATGATCCTTTAAGTAGATTTAAAAGGATTTAACTTAAATTTATCCTTCTAATTAAAGTTCATTCAAAGGTTGTCTGGATAATATCCGCCATCAGCGATAAGACCACCGTTTTACCCGTAGAGTAAGCTATTTTGAAATACTATATATAGCTATGGGTTAATTTTGGGGTACAATGAAGTATATTTTATCTATCTCCATTGTTGAAATTTATGAAAGATATCATTAATTTCAGCGAATAAATGAACAGTTGTACAAGATCCTTTTCTAAAACTTTGCCACTATAAGGTAGAGCTTACAAATCGTTGTAATTAATGTAAAATTCAACTTAAAGGCATGTTGTTAGCATAAATAAATTGCAAATGTAATTAGTCCGTCAGATGTAAAAAATAATGGACGTATTTTTTTAAATCAATGAACAACTACTAAGAGAAAACGCGGTAAAACTCGAAATGTCGTGACGTCAGAAGCCAGTACAAGGTTATGACGTATTACCAATTTTTGAAGCGTCGTATCTTCGTCAAGTTTGGTTCAGATGAGAAAAGAAAAAATACGGGTCAAATATTTTTGAGTGCTCACAGACTAATTAGATGTTTTCAGTCGTTTCGCCTATGATGGTAAATCCAACAGAATTTTCAACATTCCAAAACTTTATTATGTGGAAAGTAACATTCTGATTGCGGGCAGGACTTGAACCTTCCGATTCATTACACCAGACGCTTTACCAACTAAACTACCACAGCCAAGTCCTGCAAGCTCAAATTTTTTCAATCATCTTACGGTGACGTTTGAAACTATACTATTCCGAAACAATCACGATGTGATCTGATGATCAGTAGTACCGTCCAAGGTCGCTAGGAATAAAACAGGTGCTTCAGGATTCACGTGCCGTCCCATTTCTGAAGAATCCGGGCGACATTTATCATTTGCTCAAGGGGTACCCTCTCGACTGTTTGCTTGATAAGATGCACTTCATTATTAGGGTTCTCTTTTAAGGATTTTGTTGTAAGATCCTTGAATACGTCGGTTTTACAAGATTTTATTTTGTTTCACCTGTCCCTTAATCTGTAATCAAATCTTGCAAGTTTTTGATCCACTTCTCGGTTTCCGATTGAGCTGAAATTTTGAACATATTCTATATCGCGTAATAATGTGATATTATCATGATTATATGATTTGGAGCTGATCTGATGATCGAGCTGGAAGGTGGCCATAGGAACTCTGTAATGAAACACCGCTAACCCATCGAGTTTAGACTCGTTTGATTCGTCTTGACGAGTATTTTGTCTATCCTGTTTTTTAAATGACTAACTTGTTTCAACGATAAATTGTATCTACTGATCCGTTATATTTGTTAACACTAACCTAACTTACGACATTTCTCAATATTCAATTCAATCGTTTACTTTTTTCTGACTAGAGATATAAATAGTTTTTCTATCACTACTAAGGCATAACCAGAGATATGTTGAATATTAAGAACAGACGTTACTGTATAAGTTTTTAAACTGACTTGGTCACTAACATTATTATTAGAATTTTAAGCGGAGTATTAACCTTGTTTATTATTTCTTGTGAGTTTCCGATATTGCACCATTGTTGCAACAGCCATGACAACGGACGAGAAGTTCATTACATGGTACTTGACCGTCAAAACGGTCATTTAGATGGTGAATTAGAATCACGGCAGGCCGAACGTCTGAATGGACCAAAAATCGACCCGTGTAAAAAACCCATAAGCCAAGACTCGTGCTGCCGATGCCGTATACCTTTTTTCAAATGTGTCCTTCCACCCAGGGCAGGACAGGAGAGACGGTCAGACTGGCACTCACTAAAATCCACGGTTTCCTACAACAGCCCTTTACGTTCCGGTTACCCAGTAGTCCCGCAACCCCGGCGGGCTTGGGCCCCCCTAGCCCCGTCATACTGCTGGCAGCTCTAGTTTTTTAGTCGCGCGTGGAACACGACGTGCCGTCGACCCGGGCATGGTCTATGGTCGGACCGCGAGTCGCCCGTAACTCACCGTCCGCATCCCCGCTGTCGTACACTTATCTCTCAACGGTCGATTCATGAAAATATCTCTACGGAACCCTTCGTAAAGATCCTGAGTGACGTCTGCTACTACACCCTTGATATCAATATTTAGTGCTTTAAGATTGAATTTAGGTCTAGTAGTGCTTGGTGCGTGTCTGTGATCGGTACTCCTCTCCCTGATACACAGTAAGTACTCATCCATTTTATAATTTACTTTTTCAACAAGTTTAATTTACTCCGTTGGATAATTTGTGTTTCGGTTTTCAAGTTTTTCCAAAATAAGGCAAGTGTAGTTTAATTTTTATTTGTTTTAGGTTATTTCGTGTGAATCGTGTGATACTTTGAGTTTTATTTAGTTTTTTCAAACAGAGTTTATTTTTTGTAGTATGTCCTTCTTTAATTGAGGATGAGTGATTATGTGGATATAATTGGAGTTCTCCAGAAACTATTTGTTTTTCAAGTTTCACTTCTCTTTTGAAATAGAGTCATTTTGTTACATTCACTATGTTCGATTACGTATGCAAAGTGTTTAATTAAAAAAATCGTATCCATCGAACGATTTATTCATGAAGTAACGTTTACGAAATTTATAAAAGCTAAGAATCTTAACATATTAAAAAAACAAAAAAAAAATATGAAAACTGTAATTAAATGCATTTATTGAACGAACATAAACGAAAAACTT
Source organism: Agrotis puta (assembly GCA_943136025.2). Classification (NCBI taxonomy): domain Eukaryota; kingdom Metazoa; phylum Arthropoda; class Insecta; order Lepidoptera; family Noctuidae; genus Agrotis; species Agrotis puta. Next base: position 2,607,958 of record OW964190.2, on the reverse strand, counting down.
GGGCGTCAAGGAGAGGACTCCTATCGTTAGTATCACTAAAAAATAACGACACAAAATAATATGGAATATTTTACAAGTTTATTACCTAACACTAATAATAAAATAGGATCAACAAACGATGAAGTTCGAAAAAAATAGGTCAAAGGAAGAAACGTTGACACGGGCACCTTTGGCTCAGGCAAAACAAATGTGACGCATACGCACGCCGCTGCGCCCGCGCCGTTGGCTACTGCACTATTTTTTTTATTCATTTGAAATGATGTTTCTTTCTGCAAGTACGTTATGTCAGCCCGGGTCGACGGCGCGTTGTGTTCCACGCGCGCCTCAAAGAGTGTCAGCAAATTGACGGGGCCTGTAGAGGGTCAGAGCCTGCCGGGGTCGCGGGACTTACCCATCACCGTAACCCCGGTACGTAAAGGGCTCGTGAAGGACACCGTGGATTTTAGTCAGTACAAGTCTGACAGTCCCTCCCGCCCTGCCCTGGGTGGGAGGACTCATTTGATGATTTTACCACGCAAAAAAAAAAAAAAAAAGTACGTTATGTCAACACTTCACACAAAATATGCTCAGTTAGTCAAGTTACTATAAAATCTCCCGCGTCGATGCTTTGATGTAAAGTCTCGGCAAATAGTGATGATTATTCAGATTATTATTAATGGTGTAGCGCAAAATTAAAACATTTGCACAACATATAGGTACATAGTTATAACCGTTTTTTTGTAATTTAATTTATTATTATTATTTAATATATTTTAATTTATCTTGGGGTCCTCTCATCCAGGGCAGGATGGGAGGGACTGTCAGACTTGTACTGACTAAAATCCACGGTGATCTTTCAATAGGGTTACGGTTTCCTGATAATACAGCCCCGCGACCTCCTTCACCGTAATGAGGTTAAATTTTGCAAATTCTATAAGTAAAATAGCGGTCTTCAAAGCCCAATTATAGGAGCGGGATATAACGTTAGTTTACAGTACATCAGGAGATTCTCCTCTGTAGCTAACTTGGAGCAGTTCCAAGATTTGACCGATGATGCCGCGAGACAAGTTGACGTGAAGAAATAGATTTCCATTGTTTAAATAGCCTGGTTACTGTTCTGCATCCAATAAACAAGCTTATTTCAAGGTGTTTTCCTGAAAACGATAATTTGTGGAAATTATGGTTTCATTTTCGGGCATTATTTTACGATGGACTGTAAATACTCGTAGTAGTAATAACAAGAGACATACATAGGTGTGCGTGATTTAATTTTATCAAGTATAATAAAATTATGGAGACATACTAAACAGGATACTTTGGCCCTCGAACGGTCGCGGGACTGTACGAATTACCGTGATCCCGGAACGTAAAGGGCTATTGAAGGACACTGTGGATTTTAGTCAGTACAAGCACAGTATAAAAATGTTTAGACTGTGATACAAGTCTGACAGACCCTCCCGCTTTGCCCTAGGTGGGAGGACTCATTTCACGATTTTAACATGCTAAAAAAAATGGCCCTCGAACAGAATGGGTGATCGAAGGAACAGGTTGGACTTTTATTCAGTAAGATTCTGACAGCCCTTTTTGCTCCATCCAGGGTTTGAGGACTCATCTGATGATTACTACCTCAAAAAGGAAAAATTCTGGAACCTTTAATAGGTTCAAGTTGTTCCAGAAAACTACATTTTCTAGAGCAATAGCCATCCTCTTCATAATGACCCTGACTCATCTGTTACGTCAACTTTGAAGAGTAGGAGTATGGGAGTGGCTATCACTTCTCTATCTACTCGGTTACGCATTCGTGTAGTACTTTGGTAAACAATTGATTGAGCACTGATATTTTATTTCATGTTGAAATATGAAAAGAAGGAAATTCATTATTTGACTGTTCATATAAAATTGGTCGCGGGACTGTACGAATTACCGTGACCCTGAATGTAAAGGACTATTGAAGGACACCGTGGATTTTAGTCAGTGCGAGTCTGACAGTCCCTCCAGTTCTGCCCTGGGTGGGAGGACTAATACGATGATTTTATCACGTAAAAAAATAAAATAAAATTAATCGATTTAATGACTTTAGTAGAACTAAAATGCAGGGTGCAAAAACAAACGTGGCGTTGTTGAACATTGTATAACATCCTTGAGATGAGTTAAACAACTTCGATCTTCAAATGTTAAACATCTGTTGGACACTTTAAAAAAAAACTGTCAACTGCAAAACGACCCTTATATCAATAACAAATAGCATTTTGCAGTTGAAACTTTTTTAGGCAAGTGTTCAACAGATTTTTAACTGTTTGTGGTACGACTGATGATGTTTAGTTTAGATTTTTAGTGACCAAAGAGGTGGCTTTTACCTTGGCCAGAGGCTAAGTATTGCCATACAGAGAGGCAACGCCGCCAGTCTCTTGGGCACATTACCAGTTGACAGCGTTGAGGATGAATCGATGCTCTATAATAGTTCAGTTTTATTTTAATTTAGTACTTTTATATCTCTGTATTTTTAGCTTTTTTAAATATTATTAACTAAAGATTTTTAGTTATATAAATATTTACTGCTATGATATTAACAGGAATTTGGAAGCCTTAAGGATAAGTAGGTACTGGGCAAAGGAAAACACATAAAGTGTGACCTGATGATATAAAATTTAAGTTTTTCTGACCACGTCAGAAGAACACCAGCAGAGAAGTGGGCTTTAGCTAGTTCCAGTTTGGCTATACCTCGACGTCAAAAGTCGAGGTGTTTGTGGGCATTTTCCACTCCCATAAATAGGGTACTGGGCAAACTCAATTTCCTACTCCCCAGAAACAAAATAAGATACTGGGCAAGCGTCCAGAGCATCCTATGGAAAAGATTAGCGGAATCGTTTGCCCGAAATCCAAAGGTTACAATTGGTCGTTTGCCCGAATTCAATGTTTGGGCAAATAACCAATAAGAATTACGCCCTTACTCGAAATGAGTGTGATGCACACGTTTTATTGTTTATCTATCGTCATTGGAGTCTGTCGGTTATGATAGGAGCCGGATTGTGATATCATTTGGTCGCAAGCGTCGACGCGGATACCAGTTGTCAAAGCTTGGAAAAATAAAGTGTGGTTTAGTAACCTCTTTTATTAAGTGAAACGCGGGATTTTAACTTACAAACGTGAGTAAACTTTTTAAATATTTTTTTATTTTGAAATCTTCTACTGCAATTTTGGTGTTTAATTATGCCTTCTGTGTTTGAAAAAGAGACTTTTTTATAACAGTGAGTTAATCATAGGTATAATTATAATTGTTTTTGAAATTATCTGGAAACAATTAATAATTTTAAATCTAAATGGTCCGTACATTAATTTAAAAAAGTGACAAAATATAATTATAATAATGAACCTATAACATAAAACATCTTAGTAATTAAAACAAAACTTTTTAGTTTATTTCGATTATTAAATATTAAAAAATATTTAGTTTTAATGTTATGTATTTCCGCAAAGTGGGTATCACCTGATTCTATAATTAATGTTTTATCAATTTCGCGTTTTTACATTTTATTGTGGTGTGTGAATCGCGTGATTCATTTCGATATAAACAATAGTTATTATTATTAAGAGACAAAGGATAAACACCATTTGTTCAGAAAACACTTGCATGCTCCATTTTCAAAGATGAGGTTTCCTTTGTGACTAAACAAAGCGATATATTAAAAAAAAACAGTTGTTACTATTATATATTAATAATAAACGTTCGTATGATGAATGAGTATGATATATGAATGTGGATAACGCGAAAGGAGTATGTAAGGATCCTAGCAGATGTTCTGCAGTTTTTAAAATTAATACTTTTTATTTCGATTTTATGTTCCCATAGGATAATTTTCGAGTTATACCTAATGGGTGAAACCGATAGCAACAGATAGTAATATTACAGTATAAATAGACTTCTGCCTTTTTTTTAATGTGGTAAAATCATCAAATGAGTCCTCCCACCCAGGACAGAGCGGGAGGGACTGTCAGACTCGTACTGACTAAAATCCACGGTGTCCTTCAATAGCCCTTTACGTTCCGGGGTCACGGTAATTTGTACAGTCCCGCGACCGGATAGACTTCTGCCTAAACAGAACTCGAACGAGCCAGTGTACGTAGACACAATTTGTACAAGATAGTACAGAAGCATTTGCAAGGCTATTTTAGTTTTGACATTGCTGAATGCTGAAGTGACGAAAATAGTCGTTGAATCGCAGTTAATGGCAGCTTCAATATCTCGGATCACTGAAATACGTACTACATTTGTTCTGGATGAAATATTGAGTACTGAAATGTAATTTATCTGTCAATTCATATTGAGAGCTTTTAAGTTATGATGTAGAATAATTATGTCATTTGAGTGAAAAAATCCTAATAATATTCCGTGGTACATCTAGGTGAACCACGGGCTAAAATAATTTCCCGTAGTACACCTAGGTGAACCAAGCGGGTGGACCACGGTCAATAAACGAAAAAATCTAATTAATCCGTCAGTAAGATTGTCAAAAAATATTTAATACGTATTTAAAATAGTAGGTAAGTTTTTAAAATAGAAAGATATAATAGAGTAATATCTTAATTTTAATAAATCTCGTGTTACCTCTCCAAAATCGCCCATTCCATTTTAATGAAAGTACATATAGTTGGTTCCAGATTGCAAGATATTATAGCTTAGACACCTTACCATTGTTTATAAAAATAAAACTTGCCCTGCACTAGGAATTTCACCTGTATCGTGGGTGCGTTTACAAACATTTAAACTTACATACGCAAACACCCAGATGCGGAACAACTACTTGTAGGTCATACAAATATTTGTGCCGTGCGGGAATCGAACCCGCGACACATAGCGCAGGAGTCCAATTTCTCAGCCACTGCGCCAAACGTCGTCAAACTACTTGTAGGTCATACAAATATTTAATCCGTTTGAGAATCAAACCTACGACACACAGTGAAGTAGTCGATCGCTCGACCACTATGCCAACCGTGCAATGGTAACGAATTTGTTTAAATCTACGATGGTTAAACTTGTCGTCTCGCTCTGTCTTACAATATTTCAGTTTGCACTAAAATTATAATATTTCAATTTATGCCTTGTTTCCTAGTTTCCTACATCACTGCTTGTGCCAAATTATATTTTAGTGTAAAACTAATTTCTATGACGTGTTAATCCCTGATAATAATGTAAGAACATCTGTGAACAATTTATTTAACCTGAAAACACAGTAGGTATCCAATATTATAAAGAGAAAAGCTTTGTATTTTTGTATGTTTGTAATGCTTAAACTCCAAAACTACTGGACTGACTTCAAAAACTCTTTCACCAGTTTAGAGTTCCGGAGTTCCCCAGCCCTGGATGGAACTGAAGGGACTATCATGATCAGACTCGTATTGACTAAAATTCGTCGTGTTCCTGAAATTGTCCTTTACGTTCCAGGGTCACGGTTACCTGTTTGGACAGTCCGCGACCTGAATTTAGACACTTGAAACTACGTTTGAGTTAATTATAAATAATAAATAAATAAATAAATATTCCACAACTATCACACAGCGCCATCTAGTCCCAAGCTAAGCAGAGCTTGTGTTATGGGTACTAGACAACTGATAAACATACTTATATATTTCTAAATACATACATATTATAGATAAATTACACCCAGACACAGAACAAATGATCGTGCTCATCACACAAACATTTGTCCTGGGTGGGAATCGAACCCACGACCTCCGGCATAGCAGTCAGGGTCACTAACCACTAGACCAACAGGCCTGTCAAATTTATAGGTAGAGAAAATAAATAATTAAGGATAGGTATATTAGTACACCCGAAAACCCAATGTTAATATTTGGAGCCCAGCGTAGCAAAGGCTACGAAAGAAAAAACGTTACACGTACCTAGTTAAGTTTTAAAGTTTTGGTTGCATCCATCCAGTATCATGGTGCGCATAGCGTAGCTTCCATAGCACAGCGTAGCTGTCGTAGGGAAGCGTAGCTGTTGTAGCTTCCGTAGCGTAGCGTAGCCGTTGTAGCTTCTGTAGCGTAGTGTAGCCGTTGTAGCTTCTGTAGCGTAGCGTAGCCGTTGTAGCTTCTGTAGCGTAACGTAGCCGTCGTAGCTTCTGTAGCGAAGCGTAGCTGTCATAGCTTCTGTAGCGTAGCTTAGCCGTCGGTTGTAGCACATCGATGCGCTACTGTGATGACCTCACACTTTAACAATATTAAACTTTGAATCTGAAAAAAGCAAATCAAATCTTGTTTGACGTACATTTTAGCAACCCTAGATAAGAAAACAGATTTCATTGATAACAGTATCAACATTTAATTAATATCATAAAATAAAAATCAGTGATTAAATTGATAGTTTAGACGTATTGTGATTTATCTTATGCCACGTGGAAAATAACAGTATTTTTGATAAACACCTTCAAATGTATGAAGGTTTTTATTAATTAATCGTTTTTTATCACCAATAATTAGTGTATTACTTAAGTCATACTCATTTTTCGAAGAAATTAATGTTTGGAGGAATTTAGTTTGTGTTATCTGTTAAGGTACTACATTTCTATCTAACGGTCAATATAATTAATATAATTAGATTAGTATGTTACGGTAGCAATAGTGTATTACCGAATCTATATATATAAAAGGAGAACTGACTGACTGACATATCAACGTACAGCCGAAACTACTGGGCCTAGGAATGTGAAATTTTGCACACGGCTTCCTTTTATAATGTAGGGGAGCACTAAGAAAGGGTTTTTGGAAATTTAACCTTTAAGGGGGTGAAAAGGGGGAATTAGGAAAGTACGTAACCCACGCGGACGAAGTCGCGGGCAAAGTGCTAGTAGGTAATAAATTATGGCTAGTGTTGGGATTACACTAAATTACCTCTTTGATTGAGAGGTTACATGCGTTGCCGCTGATTATGATTATGAAAAAGGGTAATATTAAAAAAAAACTATATTTTGAACTATAGTTTAAATCTTTTAAAATCAAATATCTATACATATAATAAATCTGTAGAAGGGTCAATTCTGTACATTGAAAATATTGAAAAAATAAATAGGGGGGTGTTGCTGGATCGATACCAAACCCAAATATGTGATTAAAAAAAATTTTGTCTGTCTGTCTGTCTGTATATGCAGGCATCACGTGAAAACTAACGGTTCGATTTCGATGAAACTTGGTATAATTATACCTTATTATCCTGGGCATAAAATAGGATACTTTTTATCCTGAAAAATACGTAGAAAAAAAAACTTATTTTTCTGTTTTATTCATAGACGTTGTTCTGTAGAATCGCGAATCTCCTTAATTATTATAGGCTTAGCCGTATTTGGGTCCAATAGATATTTATAAGATATCATAGTCAGAGTTACTCAAAATAGAGAAATAAACCATCCACGCGAAGACTGTATCCGCGCGGACGGAGTCGCGGGCGGAAGCTAGTTGTCTAATAAAACTTAAGAGTAATGTAGCATTCTTCTGGCGAATGAATTTTCTTAATTCTAAAAATTATTATTTCTTAATACAAACTTTTAAAAGTGTTAGTATAGACAACAATAGTAGAAAAGATCTGTAACAAGCGCATAAAACAATAAACCACATTTATGTGGAACAGAAGTGAAGAATAAATTGTATCTTTCATATGCAATATGCAAACTAACTGTTTGTCTAGACTAGATACATTTCTTCTCAAATTTGCATGGCGTCTTTATGTAAAGCTTATTCCAGAGATTATCCTAGCTAGATTATTTTCACACAGTCACAATTCCATCGTAAAATATCTAAGTATCTTTGTGACTCTAAAGGGAACTAGAAATATGCAGTGACCCCGTCTTAAAACAACCTTTGAATTAAACAGAATATTGTGTGGGTATAAAAGGATCTTCTTACCGTTACTATATTAATGGCAAAGTTTAAGAGTATGGACAATTGAACACGATGTATTTTGTTACTCTTCCACACAGATAGTTTTTAAACTGCATTCATCATCTTTTTTTTATTTTTATTTTGGGACAAACCCACCACACTATTCCCTAACCACTGTGTTCGGGCTGTGATCTCGTCCCAGGCAGGATGTTTTAAATAAAAGTCTAATGGCTGACTTTTATGATTGTATTGTTGAAAAATTATGACACACAATGGATTTAATGAAATGGTATCCCGTGCGCCTGACAACGCCCGCTCGTGACGGTTGATTTGGACGAAGTGATGTGAAGCGGGGAGCGGCGATGGCGCCAGCGGCGACCGGCGCTCGGGGCCGCGCGCCTGCGCAGATGCGCGCGGCCCGCGCTGTGTGACAACGTCCGCTCTCGGCGGCTGTCGCGGACGAAGTGAAGCGGCTCGCGGGGCTCCGGCCCTCGGTAGCGGCGCGAGCGGCGGCAGGCGAGGCGGTGAGGCGCGGGGTCGCGGGGTGAGGAGGCAGTGGCGTGATCGCTACCCCTCACCACCCGCTAACCGCGCAGGTGTGGTCGGCGCGCGAATGCGCGTCAACAGGCTCCCCCCGTTGGAACATGTTCCAAGGTCTGAAGTGGGCAGCAGGCAGAGCCTATTGTAGGCTCGGCGAAGCACTCCCGAAGCCGTCCTGACGTCCGCGACGCGAGTGATGCCGTCGGAGCCAGGATGCAGATGTGTGATGCGGCCGAGTCGCCAATGATTTGGTGGGAGGCGGTCGTCCTTGACCACGACCATGTCTCCCAGCTGCAGCTGCTCGTGATCGTGGCGCTGCCATTTTGCGCGTTTCTGTAATTCTGAGAGATATTCTGTCTGATATCGTTTCCAAAAATGAGCCGCTAATGCTTGTGCTCTTTTAAATCGGGGCAAAGTGCTGATCCGTGTCTCTCTTTCTATGTCCACCTGAGTAGGCAACATCATGATCGTTCGTCCAATTAAAAAATGAGATGGAGTCAGTGGAGTTATATCGTTGGGATCGGAAGACAATGGAGTCAGAGGGCGTGAATTTAAAATCCCTTCGATTTGAATTAATGCTGTGTTTAACTCTTCGTAAGTTAAATGGGCTAAGGATAGAATCCTTTTAAGAAGGAATTTAACAGACTTAACTGCGCCTTCAGCTAAGCCGTTGAAATGTGGACTATAGGCAGGAGTGAAATTGAAATTAATTGCCTGCTCTGCTGCATTTAAACTAATATCATTACACCTTGATTTTAAAAAGTTCGAGAGTTCCTTGTCAGCTCCCACAAAATTTGTGCCGTTGTCGGAGTAAATGTTAGCAGGCCGACCTCTGCGTGCGATGAATCTGCTTAGTGCAGCTATGAATGCGTCAGCACTTAAATCTGTGACTAACTCAACGTGAACTGCCCTCACTGCCAAGCAAACAAATATACAAATGTATGATTTTATAAGTTGACAACCTCTACCTTTCCTGTTCGCCACCAAAATTGGCCCAGCGTAGTCAACAGCTGTATTAATGAATGGATATTCACTATAAACGCGTTCTTTAGGCAAGTCCGCCATGATTGGCTGAATGGTCCTGCCGGCGAATCTACAACACTTGTGACACTCATGTGTTATTTTTCTGGCAAGACTACGACCGCCTATTACCCAAAATCTTTGCCTTAATGTAGCAAGCAATAACTGAGGTCCTGCGTGCATTAATAATGTATGATAATGTCTGAATAACATTTGGGTAACATAATGAGAAGCATGAATTAAGATAGGATGTTTAACATCATAAGTATAATTTGAATTTGATAATCTGCCTCCAACTCTTATTATATTTTCATGTGACATGAACGGGTTAAGATTAAGTAATTGTGACTTTTTTAAAGATTGGCCTTTCTTTAAAGTATAGTATTCATCTGAAAACTTATCTAGTTGAATTAATTTACATAGAAGTAATATGGCTGAATTTAACTCCGAAGTAGTCAAGTATGCAGTGGATTTATTATGAGGATGCCTACAGTTGTTTATAAAGCGCAATATGTAAGCTGTGACACGTTGCAATTTACTAAAGTTTGAAAACTTATGAATAAAGTTATTTGTTTCACTAACAAGATTGCACAGAATTTTGGTTTCTGGTAAGTTAGTGGGTATGGTATGAGTTTGAGCAGGCCATTGTGACCTTGGTTGTGTTAAAAATTGTGGTCCTGCCCACCACAGTTTTGAGTCTTTAAGCTGTGTCGCATTACAGCCTCTGGATCCTACATCAGCTGGATTTAATTTAGTGGAAATGTAATTCCAATCCTTTGCATTGGTAGTATCAGTGATTTCGTTAATTCTATTTCGAACAAACGGTTTTAAAGATGACTTTGGTGTTCTTATCCAACCTAAGACAATTGTCGAGTCACACCAGAATGTCCAGGTATGTATATTTAATCTTAGAGCGTTTTTAACTTTCAATGCTAACCTAACTGCTATTAAAGCTCCACTTAGCTCTAATCTTGGTATAGTCATACTCTTTAGAGGTGCCACCCTGCTTTTAGCCATGACAAGATGAACCATAATATTGCCGTCGTTTGAGACTGACCGAACATAAACACAAGCACTGTATGCTTGCTGGGAAGCATCACTAAAGGTGTGTAGCTCATAACGTACAGCTTGACCACATAGAATGAGCCTAGGTATGGTAATGCTATTTAATTGTGAAAGTGATTTTAAAAAATTCAACCATCTTTCTGTAAATTCCAGTGGCAATATATCATCCCATGCAATTTTTGTAGCCCATAATTCCTGTAAAATTACCTTGGCCTGTAAAATGCAAGGATTCACAAGACCTAACGGATCGAAGACCTGTCCTACTGTTGACAATACGGATCGTTTAGTTATTTTCTTTATGGGTTCGCTGACTGTTGCAAAACTTAAAGTGTCAGCTATACATGACCATCGCAAGCCCAATGTTTTGGCATGATCATCATTGATTAATTTGAGTAAATGATCATCCATGTCACCTTCATTAATGCTGTTTAATATATTCATGTTGTTTGAACGCCATTTTCTTAAATGAAATTGACCCTTTTTTAATTCTACAATAACTCCTTGACAAATTTGAATTAATTCTGTTTCTGAGTCATGGCCCGAGATCAGATCGTCTACATAAATGTCATGTAATATTGTTTCACGCACCTGAGGAGAAGAGCACTCCTGACCTAGTTGCACTAGACACCGTGTGGCCAGATATGGGGCAGCTGTGGTGCCATAAGTTACAGTATTAAGTTTGTAAGTATCTACCTTGTGAGTGGAATCAAACCGCCACAAGATTTGTTGAAGACAGCGTTGCTCTGGTGTAACCAGTACACAACGGTACATTTTTTCACAATCAGATGTCACAACATATCTGTGTTGCCTGAAACGAATTAATATATCTATTAAACTATCTTGAACTGTAGGACCTACATACTGTATGTCATTAAATGACAGCTGTGATGTAGTCCTTGCTGATGCATCAAAAACAACTCTTAGTTTAGTGGTTAAGCTAGTATCTCTAATTACACCATGATGTGGCATAAAATATGAATATTTATCATTAATATTGTTAGCTATAGACATATGACCGAGGTCAATGTACTCTTTAATGAAATTTGAATATTTTTCTTTGTATAATGAATCACGTTTAAACTTTCTTTCCAAAGACTGAAACCTAGATAAAGCTTGTTCATATGAGTCACCCAATTTGTCTGGGGAATCCTTTAAAGGAATTTTTACAATGAAGCGACCATCATTGTCACGAGTGGTTGTTTTTATAAAAAATTGTTCACACTCATTTTCTTCATTTGTTGTTTTGCGAGGTGAAACAGACTCTAATTCGAAAAATCTATCTAATTGTTGTTGTAGCTGGCCACTATTTATGAAATTGCATTGAGCTGTGTTTGAATATGTTGTGGGCTTATTATGTTCCTGGTTGTACATAACGCCTGACACCAACCATCCAACCTTAGTATTAATGAGATTTGGTTTGTTTTTTCCTAAAGATATTCGTTCGGTACCTAGGACTTTCCAGAATATTTCTGCGTTTAACAGTATGTCAATTTCCAATGGCACATTGAAGTTAGGATCTGCTAATGTTACATTACTTGGTATATTTAAATCTGAAATGTTAAAATAGGTTGTAGGTAACAATTGTGTTATCCTTGGTACAATGAAACAATCAATGTTGTCCACATATGACTGTGTACGTGAGATTATAGTCAGAGTGGAACGTTTGGTAACTTGAAGTGAATGATTTAAGCCTTCCACTGTAATGGCAGTAGACCTTATTGGTAAGTTGAGTCGTTTACTGAGGTTTTCTGTAATAAAGTTGGATGTACTACCATTGTCTAATAACGAGCGGACAGTATGTTTTGTACCATTGCAATCTACAATATCTATTAGTGCTGTAGAGAGCAGTACACAACCATTGTGAGAAGATGATAAAGCAACATCTGCTTGTAATGTTGAAGCTACCTTGGAGTGGCAGTCCTCCTGTGAGGCTAACATAACACACTTGTCCTGAGAGACATCACTATTGCTCTGCTGTTGTGGAAGTGAGGACTCATCTATATGTAATGTTGTATTATGTTTTTTAGAACATACTCTGCAAGGCCCAGATTTACAATCCTGAGATACATGTCCCTGTCTTAAGCAATTGTTGCACAGGTTGAGACGTTTAGCTTCTGCAATTCGAGATTTCACAGACAATAACATAAACTGAGGACACATGTAGATAGGATGAGATTCCTTGCACCGAGGACATGTATAAGAACCTGTTACTTGTCGTTTTTGTTTTTGATTAGCAACAAATGTTCTTGGTTTAGTGTTTGAAGGTTCACTTTGCCTACGTGTGATCCTATTTGTGTAGTCTAATGATTCTAAAAGTTCAGCACGCCCTTTAACAAAATTGATAAATTGCTCTAAAGTTAATGTTTTATGTTTTTGAAAATTCAAATGTTCTTTCCATGCCCTGTTAGTAGTACTGTCTAATTTTTTACTCATAATGTGAATAATGATAAGGTCCCAGTTTTCTGTGTTGACCTCTAACATTTTTAAAGATCTGAGATTTTTGTTGATACTATCTATGAGACTTCTTAATGTTGAGGAAGATTCCTTTGCTATATTTTCAAAGTCAAGCAATGCATCAATGTGATTGTTTATGAGCAAGTTGTTGTTTTGATACCGTTCACATAATAATGACCATGCTGTATCATAGTTATGTTCAGAAAATTCTAGAGAAGTAATGACGTTCGCAGCCTTGTCTTTCAGAGCTGACCTCAAATAATGAAACTTGCTAATTTTTGGTATATTACCATTTTTGTGAATCAGCGATACATAAGTGTCATGAAATTCTAACCAATTCTCATGTTGACCAGAAAAGGTAGGTAGATGTATCGTAGGTAATTTAAGGTTTAAGCTTGGCCCACCTGCAGCGAGGACAGAACCTGTTATTGATGCATCCGAGTTGTGCTCCGCTTCCGCAGAGACCGGCCTGCCAAGCACCTCTCGCGCCTTGCCGACTGCTGCGAAATACTGCGTCTCGAAGCGCTCGCGTTCGTTGTATTCGTCTTGACACTCAGCATCTGAAATGTCCGGCAAGCTTTCTATTTGAATCTGTATGGAATCATATTCACCGTAGCACTCTTCCATCTTCTGCAACCTAGCCCCAAGCTCACTTAATTGAATGCTATTAGGCCTTTCGCACGTGCACATGATCAACAGATATTTTTCAAACTGTGTAAGTTTGGCTTTATATGAAGCACGTTTCTTTTTTAAATCTTTTAGGTTAGGCATTGTGAAAACGTTAAATGAGATTAAATGAATGTATTGCTGATGAAATAAGCCGTGGATGCACCGGAAAACGCGAAACTCAAGAACAAGAACTCTCTTAGGTGTAATGATAGCAGGTTATACTTAAATGCAAGCGTGCAGGGACAGGCAAGAAGCGGGTGATACACTCGGAGGCGAGCCGCCGCTCTCCGACTTCAAAGCAAGGGCGTAGCCCTGATGCAGACGAACACAGCAAGCAACGTGTGACACGTGGCGCGTCGTTGCTCTGCTCGGCTGTGGTGCAAATCCTGTTGGAATGCGATAAAATTACGTTACTAACGAATAATGTTATAATGTGAAACGGGTTCCTAAATAGGGACGGGATAATCACAGTTTTTGATGAACTTTAATGTTTCGAGATATTTTAAAGAATTAATGTTTCGAGAAAAATGCAAGTCATATAATGCATGAAATGCTATGATCAACAAATGAATGACTGTTGATCGTATTTGGGATAATTAATGATATATCCACATAATGATTTTAACTTTGGGAAAATAATTGGAACGAACTCACAGGAAATAATGCCCTCCAGGTTACGATAATGCACGTTATCGATGTCTACAGCACCGACGCCATTTTGTCATGCCACCACGCGATGAGACCGATGAGACGGATGCCGCGACACGAGCTTCGATCTTCGACGATTTTGATTGACTCGTAGCCACGTTGACACGACGTGAAGCGACGACTCGAAGACACGACTCACGAGACGCTTCCTTGAGGTTCCACGTTGTTTCTCCAATTATCTTCAATATCCGGGTTACGAAGGACCAATGTTCGGGCTGTGATCTCGTCCCAGGCAGGATGTTTTAAATAAAAGTCTAATGGCTGACTTTTATGATTGTATTGTTGAAAAATTATGACACACAATGGATTTAATGAAATGGTATCCCGTGCGCCTGACAACGCCCGCTCGTGACGGTTGATTTGGACGAAGTGATGTGAAGCGGGGAGCGGCGATGGCGCCAGCGGCGACCGGCGCTCGGGGCCGCGCGCCTGCGCAGATGCGCGCGGCCCGCGCTGTGTGACAACGTCCGCTCTCGGCGGCTGTCGCGGACGAAGTGAAGCGGCTCGCGGGGCTCCGGCCCTCGGTAGCGGCGCGAGCGGCGGCAGGCGAGGCGGTGAGGCGCGGGGTCGCGGGGTGAGGAGGCAGTGGCGTGATCGCTACCCCTCACCACCCGCTAACCGCGCAGGTGTGGTCGGCGCGCGAATGCGCGTCAACACACTGCAACTCCTGTAAGCCAGAATCAATCATTGCATCAATCATGCATTCATCATCTGCCTGCCTTTCCCCAACTATGTTGATGTCGACTTCCAATCAAACTGTATGCAGCTGAATATCAGTATTTTACATAGAGCGCTTACCTATCTACCCCTCGATAAAACTGGTTGTCAGACTATCGACTTCTGACACAGTAACAACTGGTCATAAACTAGCCTTTAAAACCTGTATTGACAAAAAGGATACGTTTCATTTTGATATTAAATTCTGAATGGATTACTTTTATCCATTAAAGTAGCTTGAAAGTTGTAAATCGGCGTATTTTTTTTAATGATGTTGTTAGTTTATCTAGTACCTATGTTAATAAAACAACATTCCTGTCCGTTTATAGCCATAACTCATAATTTTATATCCATGTTTTTCTATTAATAGAGTGAATATTCATGCGTGTTGCAGTGAAACTGTAAAATATGCTCGTATGGGAAATTAATGAAATTACTAGATTTTTCATGAACAAAACTGCCCATGAAACCCTTTTTTTATACATTTATCAATGTTAAGACCAACACTTTGCAAAACGTTGCCAGGGTCGCGGGACTAACGAGCTACCGTGACCCCGAAACGTAAAGGGCTATTGAAGGACACCGTGGATTTTAGTCAGTACAAATCTTAAAGTCCCTCGTGCCCTGCTCGGGATGGAAGGACTCATTTTATGACTTTACCAAGCTAAAAAAAACACTGCAAGACTGATATTTACCAACACGCACTGGGTCAGTGTGCATTTATTTATAATGCATATTACCCATTTTATAACAGAGAGGAGACCTGTATTAAAGCAGTGGGGACTTTATGGGCTGATAAATGCTTAGTCTTTAGCTAATTTATTTGTCTGGTTACTGGTAGTTGAAATACACGGATACGTTGCCCTCATCATCATCATCATCATCTCAGCCGTAGGACGTCCACTGCTGAACATAGGCCTCCCCTTTAGGTCTCCACATGTACCGGCTGGAAGCGACCTGCATCCAGTGTCTTCCGCCGACCTTTATAACGTACGTTTTTTACGTTGCCCTAGTTAGTTGTAAGTGTAGGATGTCCTCGCAGGACAAACCGCAGGAAAAAAATAGTTCATAAATAGATTTAACACGTGTCATTTATTATCTCCATACTATCATCTTATCACCACAGATGTTTTTATTCGATATAAATTATGATGGATGGATTGCCACGTCGACAATCGTCGCAATGCATATGATTGCCACGTCGACAAATGCCGATAACTTATATTTATTTATGTACTTACATGGATTATAGATATAGTGTTGACTACAGAACTGATATGTATCTTCTGTGGTATAGGGAAATGGTGAAGAAAACAACAGATGTTAATCTAGCTATCGGTTATGAATGTAGTATGCCAATATTTTGATTTTAACCAAGATAACCATCAATGTTATGTTTACTAGCTAGATTTAAATCTAGTTTTATATCTTTGGCCATCGTTTTAAAATAGATTTTATGTCATTATCGTCATGAAAAGGTTCCATATCATAAAGAGAAAGGATCAGGAATACAGATGGCCATTTTTATTCTAACCAAATTTTCTATGATATCTTTCAGAACGACAAGGTTTTACAAAATTTTGAAACCTTGAATCCTGAAGTAGCTACGGTCTTTTGCAATTAAACTAGTCTCTCTTTTTTCTTGCCAAATCGATAAATGTAAAAATTGTTAGGGTGTCGTAGCGAAGCGTAGCTGTTGTAGCTCAACGTGCTTCTGTAGCGTAGCGTATCGTAGCGCTGTGTAGCTTCCGTAGCGAAGCTGTTGTGGCACTTCTGTGTATTTTTCGAGTCTGTTTGCGAACGTTCTGGTGAGCTGTTTGCCAAGCCGACTGTCTAGTCTGACATTTTAATGAAGAAAAAGTTTCGACGACCATCGACTAGAGCGTTTGCTGAAAGATCGTATCGATTCGTCGCGACATTTGGCTATGTTCGTTGTTCGGTTCGGTAACGTTAAATACGACGTATGGTCGATGTTCTATTATATGTAAATGTCTATCAGCACCTTTACAGATTGTCTGTGATAGTCATCAAGAGTATCATTTCGTTTTTTCTAAAGATTATAAGATACAATACAAGTATACTGCATTGATTTCATTAGATAATGGAAATCACCTTATCATTCTTAATAATTAAATATGATGTAATAACTGGAGAGTTATTACTACGCAAATGTTTTAAATGAAAATACCAGTTTTTTGTATTGACTGTCTTCAAAGTACATATCCGTCAATCAACAAAAAACAGTGGTTTTAGATGATCTTGCCATACAAACAAAAATTCGTAGAATTATCGGCTATATGTGAATTTTCTATATTTAATTTATGTCCTGCTCTTTTGACTTTTACCGCAATATTTTAGTTTAATTTATTCGAGTTTATTGATCTGTAATGTCTTTCCTACGTTTCTGTGGTAGTGATTTCGTGGAATGTGACAATCAAATCAAATCAAATCAAATAATGCGCACAGCAAATGAGTGCAACTCTAAACCTGCGACTGTGTTTCCAAACGCATACAATTCGAATCTCTTCAAAGTTGGATTTAGCATGACGGGGCCTGTAGAGGGCCAAAGCCTGCTGGGGTCACGGGACTTACCCATTACCGTGAACCCGGTACATTGAACAGAATGATTGAACATTATTCTTTAAACATTTTATATTAAACCCATACATGACATGCTTGTAAAGGTGCGTACGTAAAGGGCTATTGAAGGACACCGTGGATTTTAGTCAGTACAAGTCTGACAGTCCCTCCCGCCCTGCCCTGGGTGGGAGGACACATTTGATGATTTTACCACAAAACAAAAAAGTTAGATTGAGCAGTCTCCTTCTGGGTAAGCGGGCTCCATCCTTCAAACTCCAAACAAATTCTACTTGTTTGCTGCTTTGTGTATGTCACCTCTGACCTAGACCAAGAGTCAAGAACTCATCCATTTTATATGACAAAATAATACCTTGAAGCTGATCCTAAAATAGTAGAGAAAAGGCTAGGCAAAGAAGAAGCTCTTTTATCTAAAAGAAATGTCTAATTTCACATTCTGCCTGCAACACAGTTCACATAAATGGCTTTATTATGTTCTGTAATTAGTAAATAACTATTCAGTATGTGCTTAGTACATACCTAGGAACGATTTGCGAGAAAACGGTATAAACTAGGAAACCATTAGGTTTATTTGTGTATGTGCTTGTTCCCATGTTTTAAGTATGTTTTAAGTATGTCTTACGAGTATGTCATTATTTACATACTCGTATGTGTTGAGACTAGAGAATTAGCCAGTTTGATGTAGGATTTTTTGAGTTCCTGTATTCTTTTTTTTTTATCGTGTTAAAATCGTCGAATGAGTCCTCCCACCCAGAGCAGGGCGGGAGGGACTGTCACTAAAATCCCTGGCACTCTAGAGGGGGGTCCCGTCGTTTTGCTGACACTCTTTGAGGCGCGCGTGGAACACAACGCGCCGTCGACCCGGGCATGGTCCATGGTCGGACAGCGAGTCGCCCATTACTCGCCGTCCGCATGCCCGGGCAGTCCCTGTAGTCTTTGTAGATCTTTGTCAGTTGACAGTGGTGTACGTACCTGGGCGAAGCAGACCCCGCCCCAGGCTTCGTATCTGAAAGGGCTTAGCAAACGCATTGGTAACACAGAAGACCAACTACCTCCCGAAATTATCCGGTATAATCTGGCTCTATCCAAACTCTGTTCCTTTTTTTCTTTGACGGTTTCTCCTGGTCTGACATCTGATACCGCAAATAGAGGCAAATTCGATCGTTAATTTTACAGACTGCCATAAAAATTGCGAGATAGGATAGATTATAATTCCCAGCATACAACTATTACCCCGCCCCGTTACAATTGTCAGTTCGAGGTTCTGATTTCGCACGGAACATATATTTTTATGACCGACGGTGTCATCAAATGAGTCCTCCCACCCAGGGCAGGGCGGGAGGGACTGTCACGCTTGTACTGACTAAAATCCACGGTGTCCTTCAATAGCCCTTCACATACCGGGGTCACGGTAATTCGTTAGTTTTGCGGGCGACCGCTTCCCATTCCGTCTCGCCCCGCAGCATGGCCTCGACCAATGCCGGGCGCGAGAGGTCTCTGCCTATCGCCGTCGTGAGGACACGCCGGTGCTCTGCCCAGGCGGGGCAGTCCTGCACCGTATGCTCCACCGTGTCCTCCGGACGATCCTCGTAGTGGTGACACCCAGGCGTTTCTTCCCTCCCTATCAGACACAGGAACCTCCCGAAACTTCCGAGTCCGGTGAGGACCTGCGTCATGCGGTAGGTCAGGACGCCGTGACGCCTATCCAGCCACTCCTCAAAGAGGGGTTTTACCGCTGCGATTGCGGCGTGCCCGATGACCGAAAGATAGTCAAACTTTTGTCCTATATTTGTTAAATATTTTGCTTATCTTTCACCTACATGCAACATACGAGTATCAACATTTAGGTAACTCAATTTAGAAGAGATTTTAATCAATTTATAACAAGATTGATTGTTAAGTCCAGCACCCGGTCTTTACTACGAATTCGACCATTTATTTTAAAACAATTTCTTAATTGCATAGTAATGGGAAGCAATTATGACTGTTTTCCTTAATTATATATTATCCTACGATCAAAGAGAAATATCTACATCTCAAGATACGGGTAATTAGGTAATAATCACTTTAATAATGGAGTTAATCGATTTTTCTTTTTGTATACTTAAACGTCATTAATATTAATTGCAATTAGTAGGTAGATAACTTCAAATCATAATATAACTTTCATAAATACTATAGTTGGTAAGTGAGGAATTTTTTCCACGCAAAAACTACTCAACGGATTTGGGTGAAAAGCACACGGATAGTTTAAAATAACATAGATATGGGATATTTCTTGTCCTAGTCGTACAATCCTGTGTGATCGGATCTCTATGCTGATGAAGCCACAAGGATTAAAATTTAATCCTTTCACTGGAAATAACCATAGTTTTTCTTTTTAACCGGGGAAACTTTCTGTTTTGACCTTTCTGCCATAAGCATATCTTAAAAAATAAAGGGATTTTAATAATAGTTCGTTTAAATACAATAACTACTAATCAAAAACTGGCCTGTCTCATCAGGAAACCGTGACCCTGGAACGTAAAGAGCTATTGAAGGAACACGGTGGATTTTAATCAGTACGATACTGACTGCCCTTTCCTTCCACCCAGGGCGAGAGGACACATTTGATGATTTTACCACTTTTAAAATAAAAGCAGTTGCCTCCCCGGGCCTCTTCCTCCGAGCGAGGAAGATAACTATACCTAGAAGGCTTATACCTAGACGACAAGGCCGCTACCACTTGGTATAATCACTACAGCATTTACCAACTATTTTGATAAGTTGATAACTATTAGTTGTTATCATATCAGAAGTTGGTATAACAATCAATTGAATGAAGTACTGAGTGCCCATAAATTAATCAAATTGCTGCCAAACGGGTTACATTAGACGATAACGACACGACACATGGCATATCGTCCTTTTCTGTCGACGTATGAATCTACCGAATGATATAATTGTATTTATATATATTAAGTCATGGTGATATATGTTCTTGTTTAAGCCTTTAAGCTCATGTGTGATAAGAGTGATATAAATAGTCCGACAAAGTCTCCAAACTTAAAAGAATGAACACACTAGAGTATTTTCAGTGAATGACTCTTTTTACACAAAAGTTGCTTCAAAAGAAGATTTATTTTTATAATTCAAAAGTTAAAAAAAAAAGAGATAAATGTTGTAAGTTTGTGACTTTGTCTGTAGGAAGTAATCTTTGGAATAAGTGAGCTGATTTTGAAAATTCTTTCACTAGTAGAAAACTCGTTATTCTTGACTGTCGTATGCTAGCCAGAAGAAGCCAGGGCGAATGGCCAGTCATTTATAATTGGTATAAAACTTAGGCTAAGTTCTATAGAGAGAGCTTAGAACTTAGCTGAAGCTTAGCTCTCTCTCGGTCAATAACATCGTATTTAAATATCGAATACACCCGTACGAGAGTTATTTTTTTTTTCTCGGTAAAATCATCAAATGTGTTTCCACCCAGGGCAGAGCGGGAGGGACTGTCAGACTCGTACTGACTAAAATCCACGGTGTCCTTCAATAGCCCTTTACGTACCGGGATCACGGTAAATCATAAAGCCCGCAACCATACTAGAGTTCTGTTAGTGAATTAAACCTGACCTTGTTTATTGTATAATCCGTTGTTATCAAAATTGTCTATTGGTTTTTCCAACAGATAGGACATCGCTCATTGAAACGTTTTTGTACTTCGCTGCCTACTTTCGCAAATGACCTTTCTGATAAACAGTATCATTAAGCAATCACTCGTTTTATAATCATTCAAAATATTATTCGATTAATTGTGAATATATAAGGTAATTAATTACGTACTTGTTACTAATTAAATAATGAATGCGTTTTGACATTGGCTTCTTTAAAAATAATACCTAATTTTGTTATCTTTGGCAATTAAGTATAGATGTACACCTGCAATCCCAAGAATACCTTTTTTATTGATACTGTCCCGCTCCTAGGCTTGTTCTCATAAACAACCACAGCAGTTTGACCACTATGTAACCTGATGGTTAGCGAAGATGTGGTCGACGCTGAAGCACACTTATAAGCACCTAGAACACCCAAGGGCACCCAAACCTATGTCATCAGGTAACCGTGACCCTGGAACGTAAAGGACTATTGAAGGATCACCGTGGATTTTAGTCAGTACAAATCTGACAGTTCCTCCCGCCCCGACCCGGCTTGGAGATGCATGCCGATGCATTTGATGATTTTACCACGATTAAAAAAATACCCCAATGTTGTGATTATCAGGAAATACAGATTCCTGTGCTTTTCAGATTATTAAAGAGAAATGATGTGTTAAAGCAAGTAAATAATATTCTAGCTACCTATATTACCTAGATTTCACAATTCGACGCACAATTGAAGACAAGCACTCGTCGCGAGTGTCCTTGATACGATAATGCATAATACTCGTAACTTGAAGAGCCAGCCACTCCATAATGGTACATGATAATTTATAATGGACTCCACTTCTGAATAAACTTCATTACTTTATATTTATATTAGCGACCCGCCCCGGCTCCGCACGGATGCAATCTCTACTATATTATGCATGTTTAATACATACAAACCTTCCTCTTGAATCACTCTATCTATTGAAAAAAAACCGCATCAAAATCCGTTGCGTAGTTTTAAAGATCTAAATATACATAGGGACAGACAGACAGCGGGAAACGACTTTGTTTTATACTATGTAGTGATTTACAGGTTTCTGAGTTTCTTCTTTAGGAACGTTAGAGACATTTTTAATTTTTTTTAAACTACGTGTTAACGCCTGCGTCGCATATCGTTAAACTTTCCCGATAAACTTTTAAACAAAGGAATGAAAGATGCGGTCTCGAGTGGAGTTGCGGTAGCCTAATTGGTAGGGCGTCTGGAGTACTAACCCAGAAATACGAGGGTTCGAGTCCCATTCGCAGCTGAATTTTCTTTCGTCAGAGAAATGTTACAGCTATGTTGTTAACATTGTTGGACAGTGGTAGCAGCCCCGGCTTACGAGTTGTAGGTTACGGGTTTGATCCGAGGCAGGCGCATTTCTGTGGGTTATTTATTTCATCATCACTGCTGGCAAAACGGTGAAAGGATACGTCGTGAGGAAAGAGGCATGTCCTAGAACCGAATTTTAATTTTAGTTCATAGTTTATTTTCACTTATTATTTTACATTCGTTTAGTTTAAAGCTTAAGTTACCACTTATGTTCGAGAATGTTGGTTCACCTGTTATTGGCAACTGTATAAGGCTTTTACTCGTAAATACTTAAACTATTTATTAATTTATATACAGAAGCTGTTGGTGTACCTTTATTAATAAATAAATAACCGAAAATTCAAAGACATGTGACACCTACCAATCCGCACTGAGCCCGCGTGGAGGATTATTGTCCATTTCCTGTGACAGAGAGGAGCAGGCCTCCTCCTCTCTGTTCCAACAGTGATAACATTTATATACTGATGATGATTAGACAGATATATGTTAAAGGTATAACAAGCATATCCAATCGAATTTAATTCGGTGTATCAAAAGGTTCACATGGATTTTCTGGCACGTGTTCACAAGCGGTACTAACGCCGCCCGCCAATTCTTCTTTTAACCGATTAAAAAAAGGTAACATTAAACTTGTTAGTATGGTTACCAAACAAGCTTCAATCTGCTTTCAACAAGCTTCCTCAACTTTTCAATGTAGTGTTATGAGCGCCTGTTGCGTCGCACTGAGCAAAATGATACAGAAAAAGTTACTGCGCATGCTGGCAGGTACAGTTTCAGTCATTTTTTTTAGAAACACATTACCTCTTGCCCCTTGGTTTCAGTCGCCCCCTCCTACCACTAACAAGGGCGTCGCCAGCTTATGACTAAGGGGGGGGCAATGGGGCAATATTATGGAAGATAAAAAATATAAATGCCGAGAGCATGAAGCGAAAAAACCTTGTGAATTCATTTAAGTTTTGTCATGCGATGCGAAATTTATTAATAGGTAAGGAAGTCAATTGCTTGCACTTTCGTCGCTTTGCGGCTAGCTACATTTGATCTCTAGGGGGGGGGGGGGGCAACTGCCCCTACCTGCCCCCCCTTGGCGACGCCCTTGACCACTAAATAGCCTTTAACCGTCTCTAGGTTCTCAACTATATCTGTAGGTCCCACCAAAAGTGATTAAAATGGGTTCAGCCGAAGAGACAAGAAAACGGGACACATACAATCAAATATATCTACCTACACACTGTGACATTTAAAAAGTAATGTAAATGTGCATTATTCATCTCAATAAGCTACAGTACTCGAGCTCGTCTTTTATTTTCTCCATTTGAATTCAATCAGGCACTTTAATAAATTCAAGTCAGTTAACATATACTTGTGTCTAGAAACCTACAGAAATAGTGCTTAAAAGTCATTAAAGTTGAAGCAACATTGTAGCTCATGAATTTATAAACATGAAGAATGAATAATCATGTTTTAATTATTATAATTTACATGAATCACGCTAACTAAACACGTCTTGCTTACGTAAATGATTCTTGCATTTCTCATTTGCTTACCCTTTAGCAACTATAAGCATGAGTCGTAATAAATAAATAAACTAATTAATTATTAACTAAAATACATTTATTTACGGTCAGACTCATCAGGTCACGCTTGGTAAACTTTAACTATAAAAAGGCGGAACAAAATAATCAATTGCTGTAATGCCTACCAATTTTCTCATAGCATTGAATCGCTTAACGAAAATTCATAAGTCATCAAGTAACTGAAAGGCATATTGATTGCTATGTGAAAAGTTGTAGGCGTTAATGAAGTTTATACTGCTGTGGAAATTAAGTCATATTTAAGTATTATAATTAAAATTGCTTTATATGCTAAGCTATAAGCCAATACTTTTTGAGACAGATATTGTTTATGATATCTGTCTCAAAAAGTATTGGCTCTATAATTAAAAGTAACACATTTTTCTGTATTTTTACTATGTATGAAATGTGTAATTTGAGGCAGAAGTCCCAACGTCAAGCAATTATTTGTTATTGTTACGTCTTCTGACTAGAGGTTATTATTATTTGCGTCAAATTAATATGAATTATCGCCATAAATTGTCTGTTATAGTTATTTCAAATGCATTCTCACATGCACGGTAAACAAACAAAATAATGTAATCCTATAATACAGTTTTTTTATGCTCATTCATCTATTTCACTGAACAAATATTTTTTAGGGTTCTGTTATCAGCATGGAACGCACTCAGTACTGCTGAATCTGTCCAATATATAAACTAGTCTTACTACAAAATAGTATGTATGATGAACACTTGTGTAAAAAAGTGTGAGTAGAAAATGCATTTTAGTTTGATGTAAGGACCGTTTTGCAGTTGCACTTTTATTAGACAAGTTTTGTTTAATCTAAGAGAAAAGTGTTCAACAGGTGTTTAACTGTTTGTAGTAAGACTGTTTATTCAGAAATTATCCTGTTGACTTTCCAGAAAGACGACAAGGAAACCCTACGTTATAATAATACTACGTCATTCACAATCTAGTCAGGTGTTTTCCTCTAGTTTAGCACAGGTCATAAGATATAGGTATATAATTAAACTGAGAGAACGCAGAGTTATTTGTTTGTTTGTTAGCTGGCAATCTCCGGAACTAATGATCCAATTCTAAAATATTGTTTCTGGTAGGAAGCTAAAATATTTGGTCCCAGCTGTCATTTGTGGATCTTTGGCAGTCGTTACTGTTAGTCAGAAGCTCTAAAGTCTGACAACCAGTCTTACCATGGGGTATCGTATTACCCTGTTACTGGGTTACGGAGGTCCGACAGGCAGTCGCTCCATGTAAAGTACTGATATCCAGCTGCATCTGGTTTGACTGGAAGCCGACCCCAATATAGTTGGTAAAAGGCTACACAGATGATGAAGCTAAAATATTTCTGAGTGCTACAGACCTAAAATTATATTCATATCATGCATTTTAACCAAGCTATCACATATTTTGAGTGGCGAGTCGGAAAAACAGAGCGAGCGAGTGATGCGATGCGGTGGTGGCCCAGTGCCGAAAATAGGGGTGTGCCAACGGTGCCAGACACAAGGCGCAGACC
This sequence comes from Agrotis puta, assembly GCA_943136025.2. NCBI lineage: Eukaryota > Metazoa > Arthropoda > Insecta > Lepidoptera > Noctuidae > Agrotis > Agrotis puta. Next base: position 2,582,257 of record OW964190.2, on the reverse strand, counting down.
GTGATCCCCAACAGGGTCTCACGCAGAAATGGCGAGACCAAGACAACATTTGGCCAGACCAGGGGCAGTATTATGACGTCTTCAAACCAGCTTTGTTCCAGTGAGTGCACGAGGTGGCGCTAGACGACTTGTATAGCTCTGTCTCTTTCACTCACTGGAACAAGCCTGGTTTTAAGACGTCATAATACGGCATACGCAGGGCGCTGTTTGAGAAGCTAGCCCTGGGCGCATAAAAGGCTAGTTACAGCACTTCTAAAACCACACGCGAAGGAAGTCGCGGACAGAAATTACTCACATCTATATAATATTATAAAGCTGTAAAGTTTGTTTTGCGCTACCTACTCTCAAGAACTATGGGTTGAAATAATTTCAAATTTATTTTTTTCATTTATTGAAAAAATGTATTTGTTTTGATAGTCCAGTTTATGGAGAAAGGCTATAGGCTATAATATCACGCTAGGATCAATAGGAGCTGAGCAGCGAGGGTGAATCCACGGGAAACAGCTAGTTACAGATATTTTACCTGTTGGTATAAACAATATTGAAACAATCCGCAAAGATACTGACCGACCTTTTACCTTAAGGAAAGTTATTCTTAAATCAAAGTTTGAAAGGAAAACTTGACGTGAACAGTGTGTCAAATTTATTGGCATACAGGAAGAAGGAAAGCGGAAATAAGTTCGGCGCCATTATTCATCTTGTCCTTTGCTTCCGATATGCGTGCAGTGTCTATGGACTGCTACAGAATACTGATTAGTCTATGATCAGTTAATTAATTATCTATGACATGATTTAATAGACTTCAAAATATTCCGGATTTTTACTTTTACACCTATGGAACCTCTTTTTTCACGGTGGAGCATACGGTGTAGGACTGCCCCGCTTGGGCAGAGCACCGCCGTGTCCTCACGACGGCGAGAGGTGGAGACCTCTCGCGCCCGGCATTGGTCTAGGCCATGCTGCGGGGCGAGACGGAGTGGGAAACGGTCGCCTCCTTCTGCGAAGCAGTCATGCTTGTGAAGGAGGAGGCGGGCCGCCTGAGGGAGAGGACAGCGTCCTCCCTCCACCCCAGCCGCAGTGGTAGACGCCCACGGCGTCGGACGTCGCAGGACGATCTCCGGCCACCGTAGGCGACTCGCTGTCCGACCATAGACCATGCCCGGGTCGACGGCGCGTTGTGTTCCACGCGCGCCTCAAAGAATGTCAGCATAGTGACGGGGCCTGTAGAGGGCCAAAGCCTGCTGGGGTCGCGGGACCAAGGGATTACCGTGACCCTAGTACGTATTGGCACCGTGGATTTTAGTCAGTACAAGTCTGACAGTCCCTCCCGCCCTGCCCTGGGTGGGAGGACTCATTTGATGATTACACCACGATAAAAAAAAAATGGAACCTCTTTTCGACATCAACACACGTGATCCAATTCTAAAATATTCTTTTTTCTGGTAGGAAGCTAAAATATTTTTAAGTGCTATAGACCTGGTCGCGGGACTGTACGAATTACCGTGACCCCGGAACGTAAAGGGCTGTTGAAGGACAACGTGGATTTTAGTCAGTACGAGTCTGGCAGTCTGCTCTGCCCTGGGTAGGAGGACTCATTTGATGATTATACCACGATAAAAAAAATGGTAATCCAGCAATGTGGCTGGCGGTCCTCTGCCCTTTGGTAATAGCTAGGGCTTGTTTTAAAACGTGTTTTCACGTCTCGTCTCGTCACATGTCCCCACTATGCAAACGAATTTCAGCTAAAAACGTCAAGAAAATACTTGTTTCGATTTATTCAATCGATGTTTTGATTTTATTAACATCTATGTGGGATAGTTACACATTTTAGCATAAATAAGATTAAAATAAATATTAAAACATACCTATATATTCATTAAAAATCAGCTTATTTACTTTACGTTTTGATATATACATAACATATTTGGGAATCTTCCGCAAACTATTTCTCTGAATTTAAAGGCACACTGATTTTTCTTGAAGAATCTAAACAGGATTGTTTATCCAATGCAAATAAGGGCGAGAATGTTATGACATCACTAAAATACATTTATATACAAAACAAGATATAATGTACGTAATATCCAAGCGATACTCCGCTGTATCTGTTATTTATCTGCGTTTTATCGCAATAAATACATGTGCGATATCCGCGGGGTAATTTATCTAAAGCATATACAATATACATATGTTATCGTATGTTACATGATATAGGTATACGTATATCTATACAAATAAATTAAATTGGCTTGTCTGTTTTTAAAATAACCGCTTTTTACTGCATCCATATTAAAGTACATAAAAAGTAAAAGTAAAATGAATATATAAATATGTTAGTCTGTCTGTGTTCCAGCTAATCTCTGCAACGGCTGGACCGATTCTGACGGGACATTCACTGTCAGGTAGCTGATGTAATAAGGACTAACTTAGGCTTTTATTTTAGAAAAAATCCACACCGACGAAATCGCGGGCACAGCTAGTCTAAACTATAAAGAGGCAAAGTTTGTGATTTTGTTTGTAGGAAGTTATCTCTGAAATTAATGAACAGATTTGGAAAATTCTTTCTAAAGTAGAAAGCTACATTATTCTTATTTTAAAATTGCACTTTTGCGAAGCAAGACCTCATCGCTAGGGACACGGGCCGACCGTCTCACGGGTCGCGGGACCACCTTATGAGGTATACCCGTATCCCCGTAACGTAAAGGGCTATTGAAAGACACCGTGATTTTTAGTCACTGGGTGGGAGGACTCATTGTATGATTTTACCACGTAAAAAAAACAAACAAAAACGGGCACATCGCAAGCATTGCTTACTGATATGACGCAACAGTAAGAATGATATGTGGAAATATACGTATATATCTTGAAATTATAGATTTATTGCATGATGAAAATCGACAACTTCAGCATGATGTCGATGTATCTAATGACGAGAGTAAGCAGATGGAATCGAGGTACTGTCTTAAAAGGTTACCGTGACCCTGGAACGTTAACAGAAATTGATGGAACGGGGTGGATTTTTAGCCAGCAAGAGGCTTTGGCTTTATCTGGAAGTCAAACCCTGAACCAAAACCTCTATATCCCTTAAAAACTGAATCAGAAAACTGCAAGAGAATAAATAATGTAATTATTGTAGACATGGGACATTAAAACGGCTAAATTATGTTCCTATTCAATTTAAAAAAACAACTTCATGTCACAGCCATAGATAGTAGAGGTCAGTAGTTATCACTGGCCAGTCTAACCAAACATTTTTCAAAAAGGGAACACAATAGTGATGGTGTCGTTTTGACAAATTCTATGTGTTGTTTTTGTAGGGCGAGTGTCCCATATTTTGTTGATGACAGTTGGTGTCATAATAATATTGTTTGACATTTTATTTATTGGTGTTCTTTGTAATGGTTTTATTTTTGGTGGTATTTCATACAGCCTTAATTGGGCCATTTACTTTGGTTGTCCATGGTAAGTTGGAGAGAAAAGTAACGATAAAATTTTGTATACTTTTAAGCTAGGGATGTTCAAATTTGGTCAAGGAAGAACTACTTTAGAACCCTCTATTATCATTTTGCGGGACTTCGTCGATCTTTATCGCCTTGACACTTTTTTCTGGCGATTGTCACTGTTGATTCTGGTGCACAGGAGTTGCAGTGGTTAGGAAATAGAGAGGTAGGATTGTCCCAAAAAACTTTAGAACGCGTGACTCTACTAAAGGTATCCCTTGCCAAATTTCTTATTTTTAATGATGATAACAACATGGGGTTTCACGCTCGTAAGAGAATAATCCCAAACTATCACACGTAAATCGAGTACTAACACGAGGTCTTCATCCACAGTCTTGGCGGCAGAACATCGGGTGTTTGCCAAACATCCACCCTCGAGCCCAGCTCAACGTAAGCGGAACGTAACACACACCGGGTGACGTCACCTGACGTATGGAAGATAGGAACTACGCTTACGACCCGGTTGGTGAGACCGGTGCGGCACTCAATCAGCAGGCGTACAGAATGGAGGCAGGGCAACTGTGGCGGCAATATGTCATCGCGGGCATCGGTATGTTTTTTTTTTTATTTTTTTTTTTTATTTAAATTTCGAATGTATATTTTTTTTGCAGTGGAGGTATGGAATTTTAAAAAAGTGACTTTGCGTTAAAAAAAAATATGTTAAAATGTGTGCTAAAAATGTGCGCGAAAATACTCGGAATAATAATAATGGAATCGATATATTTTAATTAAAGGCATTTTTGTATTTATTCAAGTGGTTGTATAAAACAAAAGTGACTGAATTTTACAAAATAAATAAAGATGGTGTCGAAAGAAATGCGCGGGAAAATATTTGAACTTGGAACATTATTGTCGACTGTCTATGAAGTTGTTCTCGAGTGATTTTTGAATTGAAAATTACTATACGTGAGCTAAAAGGTGACTAAATGAAATCAAAATAAAATAGAGTGAGTTAAAATGCGATTAAATTAATTCGGAGTGAACATGTTTTAAACAAAGTTGAAGTGTCAAGCAAGTGTGATTACTAAATGATACCTAACTAGTTAAAATACGGCATGAAGATTAAAGTTGAAACAATTATTTTGTGTTACATTATGGCGGAACGAATAGTGAAATAATCACAATTTAATGACATAATGCTTCACAAGATTTCCCGATATAACCAAGTAAGTAATTTGACGGAAGATTTTTAAAATAGTACTGGAAAATGAGTGAAAAATCGAACATATGTTTAAGCACATTCCAAACTATAATATAACATTTACATCGCAATAAAAATTATCGCGATTTTATAAGTGTGAAAAAAGTAATTTTATACGACCGTTTTTAAAATGCAATGCAACATAATATTCTTGCAACAAGATGGGACACCTATTAAAATCTGTCGTTAAACATTGTGACCAGTTAAGAGTTACATTTTAAAATGAAAATTAAAGTTATAGCGAAGAAAAATTTATGAGTTGATAAAGGACATCAATGCTAATATTATAAAGAGGAAATATTTGTTTGTTTTTTTGTATTGAATAGGCTCGGAAAGTACTGGACCGATTTGAAAAAATATTTTTGTGTTGAATAGTCCATTTATAGAGGAAGGCTATAGGCTATATAACAGGACCCGAGCAGCGCGGGTAAAACCGCGGTGAAAAGCTAGCTGTCTTATAAAATATGTATGAAATGTGTGGGTCATCGAATAACAATGGAAGTCAGTGTGTTTCTAGAGGAAAATGCTATTGTTTACAAACCGGATCAGTTTGATTATTTATTTTCCCGCGTTTTTATTTTTATTGATTGCAAATGGCCGTTGCATAATTTTTGGCATCGTGAAACGATGGGTTGAACGGACGGTTTTTTCTATATTCTAGGTTCGTATAGTACATATCGACGATGAAGAGTCAATAAATAATAACTGCAAAAACGCAACTTTACAGGAGGCGAAAAAAACGTTCCAAGTCCGTTTAATTATTTTTTTAGTATATTTGATTTTTTAAATGTTTTATGTAAACTGACTACAATATTATGCTTATGAATACAATATTAATATATTGATCAATGATTTTATTAGTTTTTAGATATATTTTAGATAGATTTTATTAGTATTTATTGCCATCGTAAATGACGTAACACCACTTAGTATATATTGCAATAATTGTTTATCTTGCAAAATTAATAAGAACAGACCTAAGATCTTTGTCAGCATGTGCATTACTCTATTCTACAATAAATAATGCAATAAAACAAAAATGGCCAAAATGTTAGATATTATATATTGACTCTTCATCGTCGATATTATGTTTTTAAATCTTAAAAAAAAATCACTATTCTATCATTATGGACCAATAGGTACTTAGTAAAAGCAAGTGCCTACATTATTTTAAATGAGGAAATTCATATTTACATAATTAAAGCGTTTTGTTAGCGTACAGTACTGCATAAGACAGTAGGTATCACGTCATAATTATATATATTAAAGTTCTGAATAGGGCTTAATTACTATACTTTAATAATAGAGCTGGTCACAGCAAAAAATGTTTTATAATATTGTTCATTATTTTCTTGGTAATACCCGGGCCACACTCACGGCATTTCTCGTTCTTTTTCGGGACAATAGTCTTTAAATGGTCTTATAAACACGGTAATTAACGGCATGTCCCGTTAGTGTGGCCCTAGTTTTAGAGACCTCCTGGTTGGACGCCTGCGGCCATATTATGACGTCTTAAAACCAGCTTTGTTCCAGTAAGTGAACGAGGTGGCACTAGACGACTTTTATAGCTCTGTCTCTTTCACTAACTGGACATCACAAAATTCAAAATCACATCACAAAATTGACCGATTTATACCAAAATATACCAGTAAATATACCGAAATATACCATTCAAAAGTAAGAAAAAATTGAACTGAAAGTTTTCAGATAAAGTTCGGTTGGATCCCCAGTTCTCCTCTTGTGCAAATGACGTATACACACACGAGGATCAAAGTTTTTAAGACTCTTCGAATCAAAATACGTATAAACTCTCACTGTATAAATATCACCTAAACCCGCTCAGGTTTCTATACGTGACAAATCAGGGATCAATTCACTTTCAAAACTTTATTATTCGTACGAATATGTATTCACAAATCTTTGTTTCCACCGGGGTTACCATACAGAACTGAAAAGAAAAGATTCTCAACGGCACACCATTCATGTTCGAAAGCGACGTTTAGAGAGTTTTATTTTTTCTCGTTCAGAAACTACTATAATTTAATTATAACCATAGGTCGGAATTAGGTAGAGTTATTCATGTACTTACACTGATTTCATGAAGCGAAAGAATAAAGTGGATATGCCCCAAATCCCGGAATTACTTTTAAATGGCAGAAAAATCCCGTGATTTAAAGAAATAAAAAAGTTACACAATTTATTTGTCTAATCTATTTCAGATATTTTTATTGTTATTATTTATTTGTAATACTGTTTTCCATGCGAGAGTCTATTAGAAATCCCAGGAAGATTCATATCAATATCAACATTTCGATGCAAGTACTAAAATAACTCTGCCGAATTCCGACCTCTGATTATAACTAATGAGTTCGATTCTGCGCTCTCTTGGGTTCGTGAAAATTACTTTAGAAATAACATTTTTGCCTCGTCCTTTTAAATTGCTTCATGTGTCGAGTAACGTGAAGGGCTTTAACGTACCGTGACCCCGGAACGTAAAGGGCTATTGAAGGACACCGTGGAGAACTCATTTGATGACTTTACCGCGCTAAAACAAAAAATGTGTCGAGTAACGTCTCTGTATTTTAGACTCTCTCATGAAAATTATTGACGCCCTTGAAAATTACCTAGATATTTCTAGTTTCTATGCAAATCGTGTAATCAGAGAACATTCAGAGCAATCTATCACTGAACACAATCTACTAAATATTTGTGTTTGACTTTCAAATGCTATCGTTATTTCTATTGTTTGTGGTAACTAAAGGTGTCTTGTGTAACCCAGGTATTATATAGGGTGGTAAATATGTCTGCGAGGTAATAAATTACGTAGATTCAAGATTTGTAGTCAAAGAGAATACTGTAACATAAAATACTGTAATAATGTACCAAAATACCTACATTCAATATTTTTTCAGAAGTATCATCAAATTTTACCTAGTTATTAAAAAAACACATACACCTCTTTCGACGTTTTAAATTCCCTTCCATATATTTTTATACTTAAGGCTTTGAAAATCAAGAGCCACTCCGTATCTTCAGTTTAGTACATAATATATTAGGTTATTTAGTACATAATTATAAATATAATATGATAATATATTTTTTCAGTACGTTGCTGAAATATTGATAGGTTAAGGGTACTTCTACACTATTGCTGCGTTCAGTTTTTTTTTTAAATCATGCATTTTTTTTAAATATACAGTACTGTGTATCCAGCCAGGTCTATATTTCCAGTTTAAAAGTTTTATTTTATTTGTTACGTATACTTACTGATAACCCCATTTGGTTGATATCAAATTCTTTGGCACTTTGTAATATAACATTGACGAATTTGCGATACCAACTTTTATGACGGGCTATAAAAATATTAAATAACGAATTAACGTCATGTATAATGATACTAGAGGTTCAATTGAAAATTACGCGCAAATTAAATTTGATTAATTTTGTTTTAATTATTATTGCTGCATGAAGGTCTTTATGATAACAACACATCATCTATACTCTATACTAATATTATAAAGAGGAAACCTTTGTATTTTTGTATGTTTGTATTGAATAGGCTCAAAAACTACTGGACCGATTTCAAAATTTCTTTTACTATTACTTAGAGGGATTCTTCCGAATCCGTATAGGCTATATTTTATCCCGGGAAATAGATATATCTAATAACATAGCTTAAGCACCCAGTCTGCTGAGCAAAGGCGCGCGATGCTTTGAGGGAGACTCTGATATTCAATTACTAGGATAGCATGAGTTTACAGGATATAAAAGAAAAGTGTTAAATGTAGACAATAATTGTTGTATAGAAAGAATTTTTTGTTGAGTGCTGTTTGGGGGAGACGCCATCTGTCATTCGTTTGAATTTTTTTAACGTATTTTTTTTTCGACTCTTTCAAGATGGCTACTGGTAGCTTAGTTACCACAGACGATAGGATAGATATTTTTATTCTGAAAGCTGTAGTTACCATTGAGTGGTTTGCGTTGGGGGACGTTGCAATACTTCAGGACTAGGGAACCATAGGTTTAAAGAGTTTTACCACATTCCTAAGCAGCAGAATACTGGTGATGGCAATGTACCATCCGCTTGAATTTTATTAAAATCTTTGATTTTACTGTTGTTCCTCTAGCCTACCTTTTGCTATTTTTTATATTTTTTAAATGTTTTTTTCTTTTTTTGTGTTTGTTACTACTACTCACTAATTATATTTTTAATATATAAAATATAATAAGTGAAATGAAACTAATGAATAAAGGACATTTTATAAACAGTTTGAGCTATGAAGTAAATTTAACCTTTAAGGGGGTGAAAAGGGGGAATCAAGAAAGTACGTAACCCACGCGGACGAAGTCGCGGGCAAAGTGCTAGTAATAAATATAATGTTTTTCTAAACATCCTCAAAATTTGCTCTAATTTGATGAAAATAGGTTAAAAACAATGTTACTTAATAACAGAGAAAATCCCAATCCTTTAAAATATTAGAAATATTTCTTGCAGAACTTAGTCACTTTTTTGATCATTCTGGCGCATTAGAAAAGTGCGCAAGCGCTATTGCTGAGCACGAGGTCCTGGTTCGAGTCTGATTGTTTCCCTGGCAGCTTTAGATAGAATTGATAGCAATAGGCCTTCCCCATAATTATTACATGGGCTGAGTCTTTTTTTTATCGTGTTAAAATCATCAAATGAGTCCGGGTCCCACCCAGGGCAGGGCAGGAGGGACTGTCAGACTTGTATTGACTAAAATCCAGGGTGCCCTTCCTTAAATCCGCGTTGTGTTCCACGCGCGCCTCAAAGAGTGTCAGCATAGTGACGGGGCCTGTAGAGGGCCAAAGCCTGCCGGGATCGCGGGACCTAGGGATTACCGTGACCCCGGTACGTAAAGGGCTATTGAAGGACACCGTGGATTTTAGTCAGTACAAGTCTGACAGTCCCTCCCGCCCTGCCCTGGGTGGGAGGACTCATTTGATGATTTTACCACGATAAAAAAAAGGGTGTCCTTCAATAGTCCTTTACGTTCTAGGGTCACGGTAGCTCGTTAGTCCCACAACCACAGTAGCATGGGCTGTCTTAACTCGTGAAATGTGGTAATTGGGTATAAGTATTATTAGATACACCTCCCTCTGCCTAGCCCTCCGCGTATAAAAAGGATGTTACTGCAATCATTAAGTCACTCGAAACCGAATTTAATTAGAAACTAGATACGACTCTCATTAATGTTAAAAAATACGTATTACGAGGGTAACCATCCTTTTGCGTAAACTAAGGATTTTGCATAAAAAAAAAACACTATCACTACATAGTATAAAACAAAGTCGGTTCCCGCTGTCTGTCCCTATGTATGCTTAGATCTTTAAAACTACGCAACAGATTTCGATGCGATTTTTTTATAGATAGAGTGATCCAAGAGGAACGTTTTTATTTATAAAACATGCATAAAATAGTAGAGTTTTAATATTATTATAATAGTAGAGTCAGTTTCTTTGAAAAAAACACCAGAGATATTAGAAAGAAGTATGTAGTTCGTCCTACGTTAGAAGTAATAATGGCAGCAAAAACAAACAAAAAATAAAAGAACGCGTGCATTGTTGATTGCATGGGATTAAGAAAAGCACTTGGCCTGGTATAATCTAGATTTTATCACAAATACTTAATGATAATAAAAACAGTACACGATATCACCCATTACTACTGTAAATGGATAAGTACAATATTTTTTTAGTTGTCACTCAGTAACATAATTATGGAGGTCAGGTAGATGCGCAGTGGTGGTCGATCGACTGCTGCGCTCCGTGTCGCGATTTCAATTCCCGCACAGAGCAAATATTATTTTGTATGTTGGTTGAAAGACTTTCAGCCGTAACGCTACCATAGAACGTTAAAACAAGGGATGGAAATATTCAGCCTCGACGAGTGGGTGGCGATGGCCTAGTTGGTAAAGCATCTGAAGTACTTTTACAGAAGACGCGTGCTCGAATCCCACTCGCAACTGTTTTTTTTTCCTCAAAATCTTTATCTATCCATGCATCCTCACATACTCTGACGTTTATAATATCAGTTAGAAGAATTTGCAAAAATGACCTTTGTCGACTCTTAGTTGCAAAAATTGGTAGTGTTGCCAATTTTCATGCTGAGTTTTACGAATGAAGTATCGATAATGATGATCAACCCTATTTCTGAAGGTTTAGACTCAAAGTAGTATTCAATGTTATTATTGTTATTTTTGCTTGATAGTAGGCCTATCCTGTGTGTGATAAGCTGATGATTAACAAAACGTGTTGTCTGAAGCAACATACGTCAATGAAAGCTCGGTGCATACGTAGGAGTTACTCAATGCACTCAGAAGCGCAAACAAAAAATAACTGTGTACAATGTTGGTTACATTTGGCAAAAAAGAACATACGTTTATTGGTAAAAAGCTGACTGCGATCAACACATCTTAAAACGCGTTTAACAACTGTAGTTTTCATCAATTCATCATTATTCACGAAGATATTGCTATGTTTAAGCATTATCAGCCTATAATGATTCCACTGCTGGGACCATAGGGACACAGGCCTCGTCTCTATGAGATGGAGTGGACAGTAATCCACCACGTGCGGACCCAGTGTGTGTCAGATGTTTTCGAATTATAGAGTCTTGATTAATATTTTTCCAATGTCAATTTAGATTGGTCGCGGGACCAAGGGATTACCGTGACCCCGGTACGTAAAGGGCTATTGAAGGACACCGTGGATTTTAGTCAGTACAAGTCTGACAGTCCCTCCCGCCCTGCCCTGGGTGGGAGGACGCATTCGATGATTTTACCACGATAAAAAAAAATGACAATTTAGATTATGTAAAACTCCGAAAACAGTGTTTTTTTTTTAAAACAAACCATTCTGTTTTACCCTACTTAAAAAATACAATCCCTTGCTAATCTCTCGCTCCCTTGCTTGCAAAAACAGCTATTAATACGTCACTTAGCAAAGTAAAATTCCTTATTTATATCGTTATATAATATTGACCTCCAATGCTCCAGTTAACATAGTATTGATAAGACAGGGCGACAAAGATTATCGTGGTCCGCGGATAGTTTGCAATAAAAAAAGGTTATCCGCTCTATAAACACTGTAAAAAGGTCATGATTAGTAATTATTATAGTTTTTTTTTAATTAGCTTCAATTGAATGCAAACGCAATTTTGAGTACAAAAAAATTGCACAAAAATTGCTATCAATCTCATTGTGTAAAATATTTTTTTTAGAAGCCTTATAAAAAAACAAAGAGATTGCTAGGTAAAACATTTGGCCTGAATTATGCTTGTAAATGCAAATATTTTAATCGAATAACTTGAAAGTAGTGACTATAACATAAAATAATCTGTAGCTTACTTAAATACTATGAAAGGGATTTGGGAAAACACAAAAAGTATTATTTTGGTTTATTTAACTTACATAGTTAATTTATACTGAAAGTAAACGTTGTCTTAATTTGTATATTTTATTATGTACCAATAAAATGATAAGCATTTGTGTAAACTTATAATAACGACAGCAGAGTATGCAAGAAGTAAATATATCACAGCTATATAAAATAATCTTTTATCAGTGTATTTTGCATAATTATCACACATCTTATTTTTTTAAAGTAGTAGTTAGGACCTTTTTTTTTCGTGGTAAAATCATCAAATGAGTCCTCCCACCCAGGGCAGGGCGAGAGGAACTGTTAGACTTGTACTGACTAAAATCCACGGTGTCCTTCACTAGCCCTTTACGTACCGGGGTCACGGTAATGGGTAAGTCCCGCGACCCCGAGTAGTTAGGACTTAGGGTAACCATCAAATTCGGAAGATGCCAGATTTCTAAAAAAATCTAAAATAATCTATTAAAGTATCCTGTGTGTTACTTCAGGTTATAAAAATATATCTGTGTACAGATTCGTTCAGTATCTTTTGTGTGAAAGAGCAACAAAATTTCATCCTTCCATCTTCATAAACTTTCGCATTTATATAATTAGTACGATAGTTTATACCACACACTATTATATTATATGCGGGTTATTTTACTAATTAAGAGAAAAAGAGAGATAGTAAAAACCTGTTTTTATCGTAACTAATTATACAATACTTAGTTAATTTTGACAATAGATTGTTTGACGTTACTTAATTACTGCATTATTGATCATTCACTTGGAGATTACTTTGAAACAGAATATTTTTGCAAAAGCTAGGTAGCTATTTTGGGACCAGAAAACATAAATTGGTTATTAAAATAAAATAATAACAAATGTGATGTGTGTAGTTAATTCATATAAACTTTAGTCAAGATTAGAACACTTAAGCAAGCCGTAGAACCAAATTAAATAAGCAAGGTGTATTCTTGTTTCTAATCGTAATCTGAATCGAAGAAACTAAAAGTCATGAGGCCTTTGTCCAGCAGTAAGATGATGAAGACCAACAATGTCGGTACCCATACGATGCCAGAGCAGCCACTAGTTAATATTTTAAAGGCCCAAATAAAAGCTATTATTTTAACTTATATTTTAAATCCGAAAAACGTGACAAAGCAAAATGGCAGATCACAAAACAAACTCTACAGAAAATAATTTTATTATGTTTTGATTGAAACTGACCCCAACTACGTCTGTATTGGGTATCAATACTATCTCAAGTTAAACTTATCTGGGGAAACTATGTGCTAAGTAAACAATTTGCACTGTCCAGGCGTTTATAGATTAATCCCGTTATTATACATTAAAAAAAAATGGCGTCATGGTCACCCGACTGTGTTGTCAAAATTAGGTTTTTACGAAAGAAAATCAGCTGTTGTCAATTGGGAGGACTTATTTGATGATTTAACCACGCTAAAAAAAAACCAGACGTCTAAATGCTAAATATTCCGTGATGACAATTTAAATTCGTATGAAAAAAATATATTGTAACAGTCAGACAGGGAAATTGGTCATTATAATGATTGCCACAAACTAAACTACCTCATGGAATTCTGATATTAGGTACAGTAGGTAATCTCTTGGATTATAAAATCATGACTAACATATTCACATGCTCACAGTGAAGTAACTTGTTCAACTGCAGTAATTTAAAAATGTAGATAGGAATCTTTTTCCATTAAAAAATGGGAATTCCTTCTTACAGCTAAGAATATTTTACGAAGACCGTTTTCTTCTTTGCCATTTACTTCACCTTTGGAAAAATCATATAATTATCACTAGTAGCACCATTCCCGCAGTGGTAGACGCCCACGGCGACATACGTCGGCAGACGACCTCCGGCCACCGTAGGCGCGGGCATGCGGGCAGCAAGTTATGGGCAACTCGCTGTCCGACCATGGATCATGCCCGGGTCGACGGCGCCGGCGCGTTGTTCTCCACGCGCCGTCGACCCGTCCCTCAAAGATTATCAGTAAAATGACGGGGCTCGCCTCTAGAGGGCCAAAGCCTGCCGGGGTCGCGGGACTCACGAATTACCGTGACCCCGGAACGTAAAGGGCTATTGAAGGACACCGTGGATTTGAGTCAGAACGAGTCTCGACAGTCTCTCCCGAGGACTCGTGTAATGATTTTACCACGTAAAAAAATATAGATAAATGTGCTCAAAAATAACAAGTACATAAAATACTACTGTCTTTATAATTACGCTACAAACGTGCAAAAATTGCTAAACTAAAAATATAGATATATGATTGTTTTGCAATTTCTTTCTCTATATCGTATAGAGATAAATCTCTAATAGATATTATAGATAACTACATGTTATTAACTTCGTGCCCTAATCATCTAGGTAGCAAAGATTGGACATGTGCCTATAAAACTTACATTTATTTAAAATATTTTGATGAGATAAGAATTTATCTGCATGCTTTATAATCTATTCGCGTATCACGTTTGCAATGTTATACAATACTTACATATAATAAATAAATAATAAACATTTTACAAGCTGCCTTTCCTAATATTTACTATGAACTACGAGTAGTCGTCATGTCAACGCACCTTTGAAGGTCAAACAATACCACTAATTTCCACACACAAATTGTAAACAACTGAAACAGTTTATTCGGCGTAAATTAACATTAACTATTTATTCATTTTAAGTAGAATGGACATTTTTACATTCGACATCAATATAGTGAAATATTTTATTTGACTTGGGCTCTTAGAAAACATCGAAATGTAGGAGTTACACGCTTGTAACTCCTTATGATTAAGGTTCATCCAACCCTTTTTTCTTGTTCTTCAATTAACATTATCTCTTTATTCATTCATTCCTTTTACGTAGTCTGGACGTGTTTACATTCGACATCAATATACTGACATATTTAATTTCACTTGGGCACTTAGAAAACATTGAAATGTAGGAGTTACACGCTTGTAACTCCTTTTGACTTGGATCATCCACCTCGTTTCAAGAGTAATCTCCCTTTTTTGAACGTATGGAATGTCAAAATCCTCATGAAAGTCTTCCTACTCCCGTGGATGGCGTCAGACTAACCTACACGACCAACCTTTATACTGGGGTGAGGGTTTTGCTCACGTTATCACCGCTCCCCGGAAATTACTCTTTCTCTCATTTCTCCCAGGAATATTTAAGTCCCATGCATGTTTTATGGAGCGAACCTACGGCCATCAACTAGGCTGCATTAATCTATACTACTTGCAAGGAATGCCACTAATAAATTAGAAGAAAATAATAAAAATTAAATAAAAAAGGGCTATGAGAATAAATTGATACACAATTGAAACAAACTGGGTCATAATCTGGCAGTATTAAGGTAAAGTCAACAGAAAAAGTAGATGATCAAAATCAGAAATTCAATACTAATTAACGAATTCGCGTTGTTGTATAGATGAACTAGTAGTAAATGTTTGGTAAATTACGATCACATACTATTGAATCACTTCTACGCCACACAGTTCTGACGTGAACTCAGTTCATTGGTATTGAATTTCTGATTTTGATCATCTACTTTTGCTGTTGACTGTATCATAGTTTCATAGTTGTTTACGATCATACCAAAAATTATTTAACTGACCTATTGTTACCGATTAATAAACACATTTCCGCTATTTTCATTGTCAAGGTTGCATTAGTACTGGCGTGTCAGCCGTGATTTTAAAACATGTCTATAAACATCCACTTTGTATTCGTGCTGCGGTTGTCTAATTGCACTATTGTCAACCTTTTGATCAGACTAAACTGCTAACGCCAGTTAGTTTATCAATTATCTATAGGTATGTCATATTATGTATACTTACCTTGACTATTTTCTTATAATAATTTTATAGTACACAGTAATATTACTTGAATTATTTTACTTCAGAAATGTATTAGGAAGAAAAAGTTGGTTATAAGAGTATAGTAAAAATTATTTTTGCGTATCTTACAGATAAGCAAAAAATATTTTTTTGAAAAAATGACCCAAAAAATTGTTCACCATGGCGACTCTACAGTTTTTTTTTGTCGGTTTAGTCGTTAAATTATTATTATTTGTCCTTTCTGTCACGTCGTGATGAAGTGTCTCAATATGAAAATAAAATTTGTAACAAATGGCTTCACAACGACTGAAGATTTTGAAAATTCAGCACTTTTTGAATGGGTAATAAATTATCAATTATTATACTTAATTAAGACTAGTTCATTAAAAGATTAGCTCATTAAGAAGCCAGTATCTACCAATATTAATATCAGTCATCGTTGGTGTCATAATCAGTGAATAAACATCACGACTTTGGCACACAGACCAACATTGTTGACAATTTTTCAAAGAGATCAACAACCATCGTATAAAAACTGGCCATTCCTGCGCGGAAAATAAAAGACCGTATTTACGTTTCTGTTGCTATTAGCCTGCATCATCCCACTGCTGGGCAAAGGCCATCAGTGGGATGATGGCTCTCCATGATTCCAACTATTTCGATCTAGGGCTAATGAGCCACTGGTCGTTAGTTTTGTCTAGCTCTTCCCGCCATCTGCGAGGTCTGCCGCGACGTCTTCTGACTGTGTCAGAGCTCCACATAGTGGGTATTTTGGCCCACAGTTCATTGGGCATCAGGCTGACGTGGCCAGTCCAGTCCCACTTTAGCTTTTTTTTATTTTATCGTGGTAAAATCATCAAATGAGTCCTCCCACCCAGGGCAGAGCGGGAGGGACTATCAGTCTGATATGAATATGTATTTTAGTCAGTACAACGTGGATTTTAGTCAGTATGAGTCTTCATACTGACTAAAATCCACGTTGTCCTTCAATAGCCCTTTACGTTCCAGGGTCACAGAAATTCGCAAGCCCCGCGACCCCGGCAGGCTTTGGCCCTCTAGAGGGGGCCCCGTCATTTTGCTGACATTCTTTGAGGCGCGCGTGGAACACAACGTGCCGTTGACCTGGGCAATCCCACTTTAGCTAAGCGGCCATTATAGCAACGTCGATTTATGTTGTGGCTCGAATATTCAACATGAGTTTATTATCAGCCCTGTTGAATGTTCAACATGTTCGTAATCATATAGATCTAGAACAGGGATCCAGCGGCGAATAATTCTTAAAAGTATAAAAAACACGACTTGCACTATAACTCTAGAAAACTTGAAAGTATAATGGCCATGCTTGTTTATAAGCTTCTAGCTTCTAGGCTTGCCAATACAAGGGATCCTTTTAAATATCTAAGATCTATGTATCAATTTTAACCCTATATATAAAAAGTGACAGATCAGATCGGACTACCTGGTTCGGACAAATTGCGGACTAGCTAAAGACATCGGACCAAGACAGATCACTGCGTATCATAAATCTGTCCGTATCGTGTGTCCGGTGACGTGTCCGTAATTTGTACGTACGTTGTGTCGTATCAACAAAGTCGGTTCTAAATATAGAACAGTTTTAAATATAGATTCGCGGGATATGAACTGTGAAGGTGTGTTGATTTATCAGATAATGATTGTACAACGCATGTGGTCACTGTTAGATTGTTACTATTTTATACCTAAAGCTATCGCTCTTTTCTTTTTGTTACCCAGGCGCCGCGCCGCTAAAAACAAATATAGTACTCGACGGGGAATCAAAAAGTTTCCGCGAGTGAACAGCCGGCTTATTTCGCCATATATGAAGTGTTTGTGGAGGCTTTACGCTTTAAAGAGGCTAGTTTAGTTTTTAGTTAGTTAAATCATCAAAAGAGTCCTCTTACCCAGGGCAAGACGGGAGGGACTGTCAGACTGACTACAATTCACGGTGTCCTTCAACAACCCTTTATTTTCCAGGGTCACGAATTCACGATTACCCGATAAGGTAGTCCCGCGACCTAGGTTAATATCGTGTCGTGTGGTTTTAACGAATGTTGCCTTATTTAACAATATTAATAGTCTTTTAAAAGTTATATCGTATCGTCACCTTTTTCTGGGTTGATCTTGACGATATTGTCCAACTCTCGGCACTCATTGCTTGTATACTTTTGAAAGGAATTGGGGAAACCTATGAGCAGCAGTGGAACAGGTAGTTTAAGAGAAAAAAAACCTGATTATGTTATGTATACATAGAAAGGTAGTTTAGAAAAACAAACTCATTGTAGTATAATATTCATAATAGTTAAAGTATTGATAAAAGTTTATTTTATATCATTCAGTAATACTCGTTTTTTGCACTTTTTCTATTGTTCACTGCTCGTGTTTATAAAATAAAGCTATCGGCAATCAATATTGCACATTGACCTCTATAAAGAGACAATCGGCTAATTTCAGGTTCGTAGAGCGTTGTCCCTGTCACGCACTACCTATGTGACGTTTGCCGCTGGTTCGTTCATTTGTGCGACAAAGACAACGCTCCGAAACTGAAGCTATCATTTTCAAAGGTTGAATTTTAATTAATATTACGGTACCTGTAGATAATATTCCACAGATTATTTTTTTAAATGATTGACAGGTGTAGGCCTATTATTCTGTCAGATGAATCATGCGTATGATCTAGATTTATAGAAAAGACACAGATAATGAGACAAGATATGAGACTTTAGGCACAGTATAGG
Organism: Agrotis puta; assembly: GCA_943136025.2. NCBI lineage: Eukaryota > Metazoa > Arthropoda > Insecta > Lepidoptera > Noctuidae > Agrotis > Agrotis puta. Next base: position 2,563,553 of record OW964190.2, on the reverse strand, counting down.
ATTATGGTATCTTAGGTCTTCAGATATGTCTTACGACATCTTCCGATAAAGGATTTATCGTAGTTGTATGAGGCATATTTCTTCAGTAAAGAAAGGTTTTATATGCGACGAAGTATGTATTTGCATGGAAAATCGAACTCTATATAAGTTCCTTTATATAACCTTCTACAGGATAGCATGATTTGATTGCTTAATCTCTGGATTATAGGAGCTTCTGTATGGCGCTACGGTACAGACTTATCTGTCCATAATAATTGGTCAAGGCTATAAAATTACGTAAAAGATCGCGTAGTGTGAATTCTCCGAAAACTGGGGGACATTCGGTGCAAACACATTACATCGAAAGTATCGGAAGAACCTTAATCCTGCTTTCTACACACCCCCAAAAAGGGTGTGAAAATAAGGCAGGCAGAGTCGGCAATATGCAGACGATATCTCTAGTGTTGCTGGCGTCCATTAGGCTACAGTAATCACACAACATCAGGCGTTAGACTCGTTGTGGGCATGCGTACTCCAAGTAATGGGTGACTCGTCGTCCGATCATGGGCCACGCCCGGGTGTTCCACGCGTGCCTTAAAGAGACAGCAATCGGACGGAAGCCCCATAGTGGGCCAATACCGGGGTCGGGGATAAGTCCTAACAGGAAACCGTGACCCTGCAACTTAAAGGGCTATTGAAGAAACTCTGGATTTTATTCAGAATGCTCGACCCTCTCGCTCCACCCAGGGCGGGAGGACTAGTTTGTTGATTCAACCACATTAAAAAAGGTAGACTCGTTGTCTCCAGCTATAATTATCACTGGAACAGTGACCGCTATATCGTTCAGCACACATGAACCACCCAATCCAAGTTATAAATACACTCGGCAACACACTATCAATAAATCTACAAAGAAAAGTTACGTGATTATTTAATTTTTCCACTCAACAAATAAATCTTTGGCCAAATACATTGCTGTTTGATAATTAAATATTTAATTAAATTATGTAAACTATTGTTTAATTAAATAATCAGTTCGCTAGTCATGTTTCTTAGGCCTGAGAATCATGCGTGGGTATTACAATGGTGACGGGGAAAGAAGGCCTATGTAGAATTATTAAGCGATGCGATCTCATGCTGTTTTTTTTTTCAAAAACATTTTCTTTAAAAAGAATGTTACACAGCTCCCGGCTTTAACGGCTGTAAGTTCTTAAATGGACCAACATACTGTAACGTGCGAAACAACTAATTTATGTCAATTCTTTTTTTTTACGTGGTAAAATCGGGCAGAGCGGGAGGAACTGTCAGACTCGTACTGACTAAAATCCACGGTGTCCTTCAATAGCCCTTTACGTACCGGGGTCACGGTAATTCGTGAGTCCCGCGACCCCTGTCAATAAAATATTTATGTAATATAAAAAAAGGGGGCGGGAAATTTCGATTTTGTCCAGAGCGTCGAAATTCCTGGATCGGGCCTTGTGTGTTGTCGTATCTTGTCTCCATAGAAACCAAGAATTTTCCTTTACTTTGACAATTTAATCCTTTATTGGATCAACATAATATTCACTATCTGCTGAAGATATCGAAGAAGGTTAGTTATTTATCTAAACAGAGTTTCGCTCAACTCTATCTAACTTCTTATCTTGCTAATATTATTAATGCGAAAACTTGTGGGAAACGACGGATGGATCGTATTTAGATTTTTACACAGATAGTTTATAACCTGAATTCACATACAGGATAGATTTTTATCTCGATTTTATCTTCCCGTGAGTTAATTTTACAGTTATAGCGGTCAAAGCCGCTAGTAACAGGTAGTTACAGATTATAAAACTTTAATTAAAAATAACTGTCCAAATATCGGTTTAAGAATATGTATGGTAATGGTAATACAATATTAACTAGTCCCCAAAGTTTCTATAATTAGTGTCGAGTAAACACTAAACAAGGAGGTTTCAAACAAATAGGTTATATTTACAACACGATCGTAGTACCACAGATAATAAATATAATAGTATTGTAGAAAACGTATCAAACTGACCGCTATAGATTAGTCGACAGTGAACAGCTTTGTAATACGAGTGTCGTAATTAAAATAACATTCAACAACATGATTATAGATTGTTTTTTCATTGAAATAACAGATCGATAATTACGCCTTTTTAAAAAGATTTTCACGGAAAAGTAAGACTGAACTTCGAAAAGGATGCTTTTTGGAAGCTGACAATTACCGCCGAGTTTAGTTTTTGATTCCACTGCGGAACAATAAGAATTCGTAATTTTCAAGACAAAATCTCCAAATAAAATTTTTAGGTAGCCAAAAGCCTCTTCCCACTTATTCCTTGGCTACTGATCTCAGTATTAAATACACTAACGTAAATTCTTTAAGTACAAGCACTTTCACAAGTAGAAAGGGCTTGGCTTCATAAAAATGCATCGCCCTGTTTACAAAACCACATTGACCGTCATGTTTCAGTCGTAAATAACGTTGAATGATCTCGTAAACTTGAATAGAGTAAGTTTACCTATTACCTAGTTAACTTTACGAGTTGGGTTAAGTTAGTTATAACCATGCTTGTCCAATACCCATCCATAGAAGTTTTATTACATCGAACCTTACATACAGGCACATCAACCTACTCTATGGGCGTTTCACCTTAGCCCTTTCATACTCAAGGCGACGCAAGTCTCCGATACCTTACGACTTTGGTACACAGGCGACAATCGCAATACAAATCTATAAAAGTTTGTACACAGGCACGCGTCAATGGATATCAAAGTCGTAAGGTATTGGAGACTGAGCTTAGATGGCAACGGTAACGACACCGACACGATATCGGTGGGACTGATTAAGTTCCATATATTTTCTGGGGAAAATGAGTGAGAGAAAATTACATTCCAGCAGTGTCGTGTCGTTTAATGTAAAATTGCCCAATCTGTCAAATTTTCCCAATCAATCATGAAACTTCTTCTCTAGTAATAAAGTTGGAAATCTATTATTGGGGTAGGTTGATGTGCTGGCGTGTCTGTATTAGGTTGAGATCTTCAAGCGTGTGTTATAGGTAGTTAGTAGCTTAGACAGAGTAAAATCTTGCTAAGAAACGTTTGGAGATCTTGTCCCTGATTTACTGAAAAGATCAGAGCCGTCTCCAACCTATTGTAGACCCTGGGCACTTATTAACTATGCAGCGAATGTAGGCCTCAAAGCGCCAAATAAGCGAGTGATACAGAAATATAGGTAGGTACATAACTATTGACTTGCGTCAAGGGAAATCAAGGGAATCATAGGGATGTTTATCTATCTATCTATACTATAATAAATCTGTAGAAGGGTCAATTCTGTACATTGAAAATATTGAAAAAATAAATAGCGGGGGGTGTTGCTGGATCGATACCAAACCCAAATATATGATTAAAAAAATTTTTGTCTGTCTGTCTGTCTGTCTGTTTGTGCAGACATCACGTGGTTCGATTTCGATGAAACTTGGTATAATTATTCTTCATTATCCTGGGCATAACATAGGATACTTTTTATCCTGGAAAAATACGTAGAAAAAAAATCTTATTTTTCAGTTTTATTCATAGACGTTGTTCTGTAGAACCGCGAACACACGTTGCATTACCCGCAGTGGATTCAGCGCCGTAATATTTATAAGATGCCATTGTCAGAGTTACTCAAAATGGGGATATAAACCATCCACGCGAAGACCGACATCCGCGCGGACGGAGTCGCGGGCGGAAGCTAGTGTAAAATAAAAAACGAGCGCAGTCAAGAATTTAGAGCCTCACTGGGGTGTTTTAGGTTTTTATGATAGATAGGGAATATGAGCCACCAAAATTTGAGGCCTTGGGCCATGCATGGCAAAATTTGGCCGTGGATAGACTTTGAAATTCCTTATTTACTCGCACTGAATTGTAAATCTAAACAGTAAGGCCCTTTGTATTGTAAACAAGGCGACGTAAGTCTCCGATACCTTACGACTTTTTGGTATCCAGGCGACTAACGCAATACAAATCCATAGAGGTTCGTACACTGACACTCACCAATGGATGTCAAAGTCGTAAGGTATCGGAGACTTGTGTCGCATTGTGAACCAAGGCGCTAAGAGAAAATTAAATTTGCCACGTCAATTAACTTACTAAACACTATATTTTTATGTTTATTGCCCTAATCAGGAAACCGTTCATTAAACATCTGCTTAAAATAAATTATATCTCAAAATAAACAAAGTAGTGGCCTAAAGAATCTGCAACACTAAGATAATACTTTAGTTTATTGTGGTAACACTTATGTAAATTTAAAGAAATATTTATCTTACTCCATGTAGTATTTATATTCGGAGATAAAGTATTATATTGTCTCGTATCTTTATAATATCTTAAATATTTACAATGTCAGGCAAATATCGACGTGGCTGTTTCGACGTGGAACTTTTGACGTGGTTGGCTGCTATACATAGTGGCACAGGATGAAGGTTTTTTATAGCGGTAAATAGGGTGTAAATTTCCTCAACCTTGATTAAACAGGGAATATTCTAAAAGTCACTCGACGAGCAATGGAAAGAGCTATGCTTGGAGTTTCTTTGCGGGATAAAATCCGGAACAAGGATATTCGACGAAGAACTAGAATCACTGACTAGTTCGTAAAGATTGCAAAGTTCTCGAGTGGCGACCGGAAGACACAGCGTAGGCAGGCCTCCCACTAGGTAGACCGACGAAATCGTGAGAGTCGCGGGCAATCGATGGATGGAAGTGGCAATAAACATAAAAATTTAGTGTCGTTCGACGTGCCGATCTAAGAGACCTATATTCAGCAATGGACGTGTTCCGGCTGACGGTGATGATGATGATCGGGTGTTGTGTTCCGGTGGGCTACCAACCTCCTTGCAGGTCCCAACTGCCTCTGCTCCTAAATGTATCAGAATCGGTTCAGTGACTTAGCCGTGATTCGTGGCATTCGCATTTAATTTTAGTTACCCACTACTTCTACAATCAAGCCTTTTTTGGGCACTAAAATAATAAAATGAGTCTTGGGTAGAGCAGAATTGTGTCATTATACTTTAATGGTACGATTCCACCAAAATAGTGTGCGGCACATTTGTACGCGCACTTCTGTAGTGCGATTACTAAGCTGGTATCCCGTTAAGCCTCTGTATCCGCCTGCAAGCACGTACGTTACTTTTGTTCGCACACAATGCAGCACTGTTGTGCGCGAACATATTCACTGAACTAGGTCTAGCAATGTGCGCGCACAAATAACGAGTCCACTGCTCACGTGTGCACGCACAAAATTTCCAGCTGTTGTATTTGTTCGTGTTTGCTTGATTTGGTCCATCACAACGAATATTTGTGCCGCAAAAAACAGATGGAATTGCATCTTACTGGACTAAAAATCCACCCTGTTCCCACAATTACCCTTTGCGTTCCACGGTCACGGCACAGACGGTCCAGCGACCTGAACAATGAACCTCTCTCTCAACATGTTACCTATCTCTATCATTTTATTGTTTTGTCCTCCAGCGAACATCGCGATTGCATCGACGGGTTACTCCATGGGATGGACGTCTCCCGTGAATCTGAAGCTGCAGGCTAACACCACGGAGAACCCTGTGGGAGAGCCTGTTACAAAGGACCAGGAGGCATGGATCGGATCCCTGCTCACTGTTGGTGCTATCTTCGGTGAGTATTTTGGGACCCATTTGCTACGCCATGAAGTGTACCACAACCTGACGCGCCGGAGTTTTTGTAATGAGCTATGCGACCCTGGGATATGAGGTTGGAAGACACATTGCGGCACAACTGCACCCCCAAATACTGGTAGATATTGACAAAAACTTCCCATCTTCCAGGACCATTCCTCGGCGGTTTCGCAGCTTCTAAGATCGGTCGCAAATGGGGTCTCCTCAGTACTGCCATCCCTCTGCTCATCGGTTGGATCCTGATCGCCGCCACCAAGAATGTCGGCATGATCTACGGCGCCCGTATCTTCTGGGGTCTCGCCGTTGGAATGTTGTTCACGATCTCGCCTATGTACTGCGCGGAAATTGCTACGGTAAGCTTCAGTTGATAAGATAAAAAACTTTCATAACTTTCAGTATTTTAATGCGTTTGTACGCATCAAAATACAAAAGTGGTGACGTCAGAACTCAGTTACATTTTACTAGATTGTGACCTATCTGAATTTTAAAAGCGTTGTGTTTCGTAACGAAAGAAACTATACGGGTCCAATATTTTTTTATAATCAACATTAGTTTTTTTTGGTCAAATATCCCGTTTAATCAATAGTTCCGGATACCTCTTTATAATATCATAATAGATAGAATTATCCTCTCTTCCTCCCCAGGATGACTCCCGCGGTGCCCTGGGTTCCTTTCTGCAAGCGTTCATCACCCTGGGTTACCTCCTGATCTACGGCATCGGGCCATATGTCTCCTACATGGTCATCGCCTATGTGGGTATTGTCTTCACTGCAGCGTTCTTCGTCGGATTTTTCTTCATGCCCGAGTCGCCGTTCTACTATTTGACCAAAGGTAAGTTAAAACTGACAACAACCAATTTTCAACTTTATACCGTAGAGCATAAAGTTGAAAATCTATTAAAGCCTACTGAGCGTTTACCTTTGTCGTTTGTCACTTGGCTTGGGGGCTGCTTTAGTTGGAGAAAACCCACAAGACTTTATGTCCATTACCACTGCAACTAGAAACAAGAGTAAACGTGTATCAAATAATAAAATAATTTACAGTAATTGTCTTTCAGAGAATATCATAGCTGATGTCCAAAAATGAAGTCCATAAAAATAAAACTAGTTGCGAAAAACAAAAAAAAACGCATTTTATTATTTGCATGCCTTAAGTTGCGGTATTATATTTCACAATAACTATATATCTTGTCAAATAAAGACATATACGTTGTCAAACCTCTCATCCATTTAAAATCCAGATTCTCCTATTGTGAAACCGGTCAATAACCCTTGTCTTTCTCATGAAGGTGACCGCGAAGCAGCAACAAGCTGCCTGGCCAAGATCAGAGGTCGCTCACACGAGGGCGTGCAAGCAGAGCTCGACAAGATGGCCGCAGATGTCAACGCATCCTTGGAGAAGACTGCTACCGTAAGTTACAACTCTTTAAATGGAAATGGTGAAATGTTGAAGAAGGTAGGCAGTGGCTGAATGAAAAAAGCGGGATATCGTACGCTGTGACGCTCCCTGGAAGAGGTCTATGTCCGGCAATGGACTGCAATAGACTAAAATGATGAAATGGAAATGACAACTCTAATAAAATGTACCTACATTTTTTTTTTTTATCGTGATAAAATCATCAAATGAGTTCTCTCACCCAGGGCAGAGCGGGAGGGACTGTCAGACTTTACTGACTAAAATCCACGGTGTCCTTCAATAGCCCTTTAGGTACCGGGGTCACGGTAATTTGTGAGTCCCGCAACCCCGGCAGGCTTTGGCCCTATACAGGCCCCGTCACTATGCTGACACTCCTTGAGGCGCGCGTGGAACACAACGCGCCGTCGTCGACCCAAAATGTACCCACATTTTTTTTTTTATCGTGGTAAAATCATCAAATGAGTCCTCCCACCCAGGGCAGGGCGGGAGGGACTGTCAGACTTGTACTGACTAAAATCCACGGTGTCCTTCACTAGCCCTTTACGTACCGGGGTCACGGTAATCCCTTGGTCCCGCGACCCCATAGAGAATATTTAAGTGATCGTGGACCGACGACATCGTGAGAGTCGCGGGCAACTGATGATTGTAGTTCGGCGTGGTGGTCTAAGGGGGAGGCTTTTGTTCAGCAGTGAACGTCTTCCTGCTCATGATGATGGTCGTGGGCCTAAGTGAAAATGGTGAGATGAATTTGGGGCCGCTTGAAGAAGGATAAGATCACAGCTATGGGAAACCATGAACCGTTGGACTCTAGTTGGTATTTTTTGGTCTGCCGACTAGAAAATATTATAACCCCTCATTCCACTTATTCCATTTGTGGTCTGCGTAACATATATTCTCATTTAATTCTCCCCTGTCAGACGTCACGGCATCATTTCCTCCTTTTTCCATCATATCATTTCTCTCACAATCTATCCAATTAGATTGGTTAGTGTTCCTCTCCCTTATCCATCCTTCACATTAACCAGATGTATGTCATCCGTCCTCATCACTTGTCGACTCCCAAACATTTTTCAAAATACCGTCTTCTTTATTTAGCGATAGGCTCGCGTTTGACCACTAACTCGTCTGATGATAAGCGTTGATGTGATCGACAGTGAAGCTCACTTGCTTAGAAGTAATCTATTCACTTTCGTATTAACTGATTTTAATTCTCTCTTCCAGGTTGCCGATGTGTTCCGCGGCAGTAACTTCAAGGCATTCTACATCTCTTGCGCGCTGGTGTTCTTCCAGCAGTTCAGCGGTATCAACGCTGTTCTCTTCTACATGACCAACATCTTCGAGGCTGCCAACTCTAGCTTGGACTCTGCTATCGCCACCATCATCATTGGTGTTGTGCAGGTACCTATCCTTTTAATTCTTAGCTTTATTTTATTTAATGGAAACAGTACCACCTTCTTATACATGGCCAACATCTTTGAGGCTACTAACCCTAGCTTTGACTCTGCTATTGCTACCATTATCATAGGTGATGTACGAGTAACGCATACAACTCGGAATCTCTGCATAATTAGTGTGACTATCTCTGTCACCTCTGATGGAGACTAGAGTCAAGTGCATACCCATCACAAATAGAAAATGTACCTATTTCTTCTTCAGTGGTATCAAATGTTTCTATATAACCAAAATGTTCGAGGCTGTCAACCTCATCATTGGTATTGTAAAAGCGTTTCTTCCGTTTTTTCCCATAACACTACAACTAAATCAACCTAGATCTCTTCTTGATAATCAACTTCTTGATTAACTTCTCCGAGGCTACTGGATGTGTTCAAATGAGGAACATCTACATCTTCTTACAAGTGTTCAGTCGATACAATACCATCACCAGTAATTTCAGCATTTCCAATGGTTTCAAAAAAAATCTTTGAAAACTTGGCTCTCTCTTGACGGAATATCTTCTAACCAATAAGATAGTAAGGACTAGGACCTGTCTGCAATTGAAATTGATCTCTATTAGTTCCTCAATTAAATATATATTTGTCTGGTTCCAGGTGGTAGCCTCATTCATCACTCCACTGGTAGTGGACCGTCTCGGACGCAGGATCCTGCTCCTCATCTCATCATGTGGAACTGCTATTGGACTTGTAAGTTTTCTTCTAAGTAGTCATTTTTATCAGAAAACTAAAAATGACGTCATAGGTGGTCAATATCTGGCAGATTAAAGAAGTTAACTAGAAGACCTCGCGACAGAATTTGTGAATGGCAGGACGGGTTGAGACTGGAAGAGAGTGGATAGTCACTTAAAGTCTCTCTTTTCTCGTTCCATCTAAGGCGGGAGGACTCTGTTGATAATTTCACACAAATGTTTTGTCTACAAAGGTCTCATCATCATAATATGACTGATTACTGATGTTCTTCTAGGTTTTGTGTAATGTGTTCAGAGTTACTTCAAATTTCCATCTCGTCTCCAGGCTCTTTTGGGTATGTTCTTCATCCTGGCGGACGCCGGCAACCCGGTAGTGGACAAGATCGGGTTCCTGCCCATCCTGTCGCTGGTGCTGTTCATCGTGACGTACTGCTGGGGCCTGGGTCCGCTGCCCTGGGCGGTGATGTCGGAGCTGTTCCCGATCGAGGTGAAGGCCATCGCCTCGCCCATCGCCACCGCCTTCTGCTGGCTGCTGTCTTTTGTTATTACCAGGTTTGTTGCGATTCTTTTTAGCGTATCTATTATATTTTATACTTACAACTATAACGACATAAAAATGCAATGGAGTAATATGTGAGTAACCACGAGATTTTTTTTTACCTAGAAACATAATAAATATCATTGTTATTTAAAACATTATATTACGAGATAAACGTATTAATAAACGCCACTCTACCATACATGATATAATTATGTCATCGTAATTCGATATGTATACCTGCAGGGGGTAAAAAGACAAAGCTTTTTCACCATAATTCAGTTTTTGACTTGGCGAATAACTCCCTAATCTGACGCTTTAGGACATTATGTTCCAACATATTTTTTGTGTGTCTAAGTGTCTTCTATCTAAATATATACCTTCGATTGTGCACCACGACTCTGTAAAAAAAAACAAAATGGCGGGCGACCGATAGGACCACCCACTAAAATCTTCTAACCCCTTTCCCATTTAGGATTGGTAACACAGGATATTTTTTTTATCTGAGTACTAGCTTCTGCCCGCGGTTTCACCCGCGTCATGTTAGGCGTTTGGCCCTATGGTCCCGTCCCGGTCAGTTCTCTTGAGGAGCACGTGGAACACGACGCACCGTGGCTCGGGCCTTGTCCTTTGTCGGACGGCGAGCTACCCATTACTCCCCGTCCGCAAGCGGCTGGAATATGCCCCGCGATTTGTTGCCCCGTGGCTGGGGCGATAGGTAGAGGACATCTTTTCCCGCACGCATTCCGACTCACATTCTTCTTCTCATTCCATTCACCTCGCCTGCCGCCGAATCTCTGAGGTACCTCCCGCAATAACCGTGCCCGGGAGGACTTGCGTCAGGTTGAAGTTGAGGCTGAGGACGCCGTAGCGCATCTCCAACCACTTCTCAAAGATGATCTTACGACCGCAATTATGACTTGCCCAGGCAGTCATTATTTTATTGTAGTATTATTTTGAAACTATGATATCTCCCTAGATATTCATTAAAATCAAACGATGTCAAGGGCAATTTTGTTGCAAAATCAAATGCTTGTGATGATTAACGTATTCATTTGGATAAGGATCAATATCATGTTAATGAAAATACCTTCGCAAATAATGAAGCTCTTTAAAATCATATTTGATTTCCACAAAAAAGGTTATAGTGACTTAACCTTAAAAGATAGATATATGCTCTCGCGGACTTTATTTTAGAACTTTTCATGAGAAATAATTCCGTAGTACATAATTTTTGCGTATCTTTAACCGTTTACGCAGCGCACGCAACGGAAGCTCTCGAAAAGGAATTCATTTTCCCGATTTTGAAACATTTCTCACTGCTGCTCCGCTCCTATTAGTGATAGCGTGATGTTACATAGCCTATAGCCTTCCTCGATAAATGGACTACCCAATACTGAAAGAATCATTCAAATCGGACAAGTAGTTCCAGAGATTAGCGCGTTCAAACAAACAAACTCTGCAGCTTTATAATATTATAGTATAGATTAAATTCCCATAGGATAATTTTCGAGTTACACACGGCGATGCCGCTGGCGACAACTAAATATCATAAGTATAAGTAATATGAACTCTCTCCAACCACCTTCTGTTCTCCAGATACTTCAGCGCCATCGCGGAGGCGCTGGGTATGGGCGGCACGTTCTTCATCTTCTGCGCGTGCTGCGTGGCTGCCTTCTTCTTCACTCTGTTCCTGGTGCCCGAGACCAAGGGCAAGAGCTTCCAGGAGATACAGGACATACTGTCGGGCAAGTGAGTACACCTGGAACTTAGCTCTTACAGAACTTCCCCATGACGGGGACTCACGAATTACCGTGACCCCGGAATGGAAAGGGCTATTGAAGGACACCGTGGATTTTAGTCAGTACGAGTCTGACAGTCCCTTCCGCTCTGCCCTGGGTGGGAGGACTCATTTGATGATTTTACCACGTTAAAGAAATTACGCGATGCGACCAGATGAAAATCATCCTTACCACTACGACATAATATGACATAAAACGTGCAGTTGTCTACAGGTAGATGAAAAATGAACACTCGCCACGACGACGCGACGTTAGTCAGTCGAATTGCATCATTATATCGTAGTAGCAAGGAAGATTTTCATTTTTCGTTGCAAATCGCACGAATCGCACCATAGTGAATCTCCCTTAGTCTATCGTCATAATGAGCAGAGTTGTTCCACCCATTTCTTTTTTATTATCGTTCAGTACTTGTTGCCGTAGCCTCAATAAAAAAAAATCTATGAAAATTTAAATTGTCTAACTATTACGGTTTAGGAGATTACAGCGGGGTGACAGATGGACAGATAGGCAAGACTGAGGGTCCCGTTTTACCCTTTTGGTATTTAACCTTAAAAAAGGACTTCTGTGAATGCTGAACTCTTATATTCAATGCACGGAACAAATATTTATATGACCTACAAGTAGTTGTTCCGGGTCTGAGTGTTTGTGTGAGTTTATAAAATACTAGCTGTACTCTGCCATGCTTTGCTGTGGCACATTGTGATTGAATGGTTAAGAAATGAGAAACAAAACAAAGAATACATTTCATATAAGTTTAATTTTTCTCGCTTCCGGTAGATGGCGCGGTCACTGGTACACAGCTGATCGTTAAAAAAACTGGTTTTTCGCGGTCGCGGATATGTGACTGATGCAAAACAATCCTTGATGCGGATTACATATCATGCTAAAATTTCAGCTCAATCGGTGCAGAACTTTTTGAATTTTTGAAGCGTACACAAACCAGCATAACATTTTTATATATATAGATAGATATATAGATATGGATAGATAAATATAGATAGATGTTTGTAAACGCAGACTCACCCACGATACAGGAATAATTCTTCTTTTCTTTTTTAATTTTCTCTGCTTTATCTATGGATTACAGGCGTGATGATATTTTAATGTGATATTAATATTATAATTTTTTCTCTGTCCACAGGCCGTCCAAGCCACAGAAGGCATAAAGTGAAAGAGTAAACCGAATTTATAACGTGTGTTGATGTTTATATGAATAATCGCTAGATATTAGTATTACTGGGGCAAGTCGGGGGCTGGAGGTACGTGTGACCCCATTGTTGTGAGAATTTTGGGGGTCCAATGAAGAAATTAAATAAGAATAAAACAATATTTATGTAAGAATACGAATAATCGAGTTTGAGAAACGACTATAATTATAATTGAAATTATTGTACATAAAAAATACGGTCTAAATTCTGTATTTTAAAGTCACGAATACAAAATTAACTTTATTTTCAATGAAATAAAGTATATTTTGTATTGAAGAAAATAAAATGTAATTTTTCACCTTTTGTCGATTTATGTATATTATTAAATTCTTCATTGAATCCCTAATTTTCTAAAATACGTATAATTTCCACTATTTATTGTCATTGCTGACTGGAGATCAAAATAACAACTATTTATTCCAGTGAAGTTTTTCACATTAGATTCAAATATTTGTTTATATTTAATATATTATTTATACGTAAATCTTTTGATTTCCGACCAGCAATAAAAAATATTCCAAAATAATTGGACCAATTTGATATCAATTTTGAAGTTGTTTGCCCCTTAGTATAATTTTTATGTTCCTTTTTACATTTTGGGGGTCAATTTTGACCCCAAATTGGCTAGCCCCTAAACATTCAGTTTACCATAGACATAGAAAATGGACTTTTATATCTAAACGAGTACGAATAAAGAGCAGACAGAAGAATGAGAAGCGAACATGTTGATATCTCTTTCTTTAGAGTGCAAGTTCCATATTTCATACAGCACGCGTACCGTGACACCAAACGATTGTTGTCGACGAGAGAATAGACAAAATTACAGATTATAGAATGATTTCTAACCTCCATCATGGCGGTGTTTAAAATGTTGAAAAAAGTCTATTATTCAGTCCTCTACGGATCATACCATACCAGGGCAAAAAAAATGTATTTAAATAACTTGTCTATTCTTTGGTAGAATTGAAAAAGAAGGTCATGTCACACTTGCAAGTATTGTTCAGTTCATTTTCTGTCTATGGGAGGTACTGTAAGCTAAGTTTTAAAACTTGTAAGTACAAATTAGTGAAAGCCTGAATCGGCGGCGCACGCAACTATTTGTGATAATAGTTAAATATTTCTATTGTACATAATTATTTTTAATGTCTTTAATCATATTTTGTTACGAATAAATTGTTTTATACTATTTATGTGTTAATTTTGTGTTTTATTTCTTTTTATATAATCCTAAGTCTTTACAATTCTAAATAAGGTAGGTTTTTTTACTTGAAGGCAATCATTAAATCAAAGTATCCATTAGATACAAAATAAAACAAGAAATAACATATAAAAAACTGTATTTTAAAATAAACAAAAGTACACATATACACAGTCAGTCTTGCACTCAAATTCATTAGAGACCATTTTACACATACTTTGTAAATGTTAACTAAAATAGCACCCCAATTGTGCAACACACTTGTAAAGAATTTTGAAGGTTATTTCTAATTCATTGCTGCATAATTATCTTTCATCATCAGCCTAAAACGTTCCCACTGCTTTTTTTTATTTTCGTGGTAAAATCATCACATGAGTCCTCCCACGCAGGGCAGAGCGGGAGGGACTGTCAGACTCTTACAGACTAAAATCCACGGTGTCCTTCAATAGCCCTTTAAGTTCCCGGGCCACGATAATTTGTAGAGTCCCGCGACCCCGACAGGCTTTGGCCCTCCCGTCATTTTGCTGACACTCTTTGAGGCCCGCGTGGAACACAACGCGCCGTCGACCCGGGCATGGTCCATGGTCGGACAGCGAGTTGCCCATTACCCGCTGTCCGCATGCCCGACGTTCCCACTGCTGGGACCCAGGTCCCTCTGTGAGAGGGAGTGTAAATGTCACTTTATACTCTTTCCTTTTAAATAAGGAACATTTGAAGCGCTTATCTTAAAAGTTAATAAGCAGATATTAATTAATTAAATTAAAAACGAATTTGATTTATAGGAAACTTGTAAGTCTGTAGTTTCTCATTGTGTATGTAGATTTTAATCAGTACGATTCTGACAGTATTGAGCTCCAACACAGAGCGGGGTCGCAAAAGAGGAGTTTCACTATGAACAACTATTACTCCTCGGCAACACAGTTTGTCATCATTTGAATTGTCATTTTTTTTTTGTGTAAACTACGGTACCTCCCGAAAGCCGTGTCCGGTGAGTACCTGCGTCAGGACGCCTTGACGCCTCTCCAGGCACTCCTTAAAGAGAGGTCTTACCGCCGTGATCGCGGCTTGCCCGAACTCTTTGGCCCTTAAGAAATTTCTGGCAAATAAAAACTAAAGATTTCTAAGATATGTCAAAGTCGTTATTTGAATTTTAAGTGGCAGTCACTTAAAACTGATTTTGTTGAAAGCAACGATAGATTTCCGAACGAAAATGCTTATTGTGGTAACTATTTTAGTGAGTTGGAAGTTATTCGAGACCAAGTTAATAAAACTATACTAGTTCATTGATTTAGTTATCAAACAGGGTATTCCTGAATCATATCATACAGTTAGCAACAAAATTTGGATAAAATAAACAGAATTAAAATAAATAAATAAATATTCCACAACTATCACACAACGCCATCTAGTCCCAAGCTAAGCAGAGCTTGTGTTATGGGTACTAGCCAACTGATAAACATACTTATATATTTCTAAATACATACATATTATAGATAAATTACACCCAGACACAGAACAAATGATCGTGCTCATCACACAAACATTTGTTCTGGGTAGGAATCGAACCCACGACCTCCGGCATAGCAGTCAGGGTTACTAACCACTAGACCAACAGGCCTGCCTATAATTAAAACTGTAGAATATCTGAACTAGCTTTTTAAAAATGTTTAATTCGTTAATTCTCACTAATTAACAACGCACAACCTAACATATTTTGTACAAGAATAAAAAATCATTTAAAAGGTTTAAAAAGTCAAAAAAGATAACCAACTTCATCTTCTGTCACTGACTGTACAATACACAAATTAAAAAAATAACCTAACTACTCAAATTCCTTAGAAATTTCATCCATACTAACTAAAACTTCACAAATACTTGTCGCATACAACCTAATATCGTCATCTTTTTTAATCTTAAGACTAGCACAGTACAATTTTTTATGTAAATCAGTTATTTTCTCATAATCTTTATTGGACTTCGACCTACAGTACTGAATAATACTTTTTAGTATAAAATGGAGTCTATTTTCGTATAGTGAAAGAAGGCTATGTTCAGTTTTCATGTTCTTCTCGTCACTGTCGTCAGGTTTGGGGGGCTCCTTTTCATCAGGGTCCTTCTCTGACAGGAGCTTCATGATGGAGTGGCACTGGCGGAGGAGTTGGATGGCTGATTGCAGGGATTTTAGTTTCAGGTTCGGTGATACTGTGAAAGAATATTTTAGGTTATTGATGTTTTGAATTTTGATTTCATGGTAAACATGTATGTGCTTAGCCTCAAGCCGGGTGTTTGGTTTTTTCCGACGTGAATCTCTTTTTTTTTACGTGGTAAAATCATCAAATGAGTCTCCCATCCAGGGCTGAGCGGGAGTGACTGTCAGACTCGTACTGACTAAAATCCACGGTGTCCTTCAATAGCCCTTTACGTTCCGGGGTCACGGTAATTCGTACAGTCTCGCTACCGACGTGAATCTCTAAATAGAAGTTCAAAGGCAGAAGGATTGGTGCAGTGATTGAGTAATTCCCGCACGAAACAAATATTTGTTCGGCTCAGTTTGTTTTACAAAGCGTTTTTAAACGAGTCTGTGGATCAATTTGCGAATCTATGGTACAGGAATTATTCTTTTTTTTTACGCCATAACGCTTGCGTCGCGAAGCGTAAAGATTTTTATGGTAAGAGTTTGGACAGGACTTGAACCGACCTTTGCGACCTTTCGATTAAGCCACCGCAATCAGAATCGAATTAATCGAAGGAATTATTCTGTCTGGTGTTAAAAGAAAAAAGAACTCAACGATCTAGCCAAACGTGACGTGGATAGCATGTGACAGAGAACGCTGCGAAGTCGAAACTAGCCGATTATATCTCTCTAAGAAAGAATATACAATATTTATCACCGGTACCTGTACTGCTGAGTATGAGTTCATGGGCACGATTTCATAATGAGCATGTCAGTTACCTGCGCACTGCGTCTCCAGCACGGCGACATGTTCCAGCTGCACTGTGAGGAACATGCCGGCGTCCTCCAACAACGCGAACATGTTGGACGCCTGTTCGTAGTTCGTTCGTGTCGCGTGCAGCAAGGTGCGACGTTTTGGTCCCTCTTCTTGTGTTATCCTGGGAATAAATATCGTGTTTTAGGGACGATACCAAAAAAGTTTAAGGTTTTTAGGCATTCAGGTTTTTACGCACCCGACTTTTTTAGCACCCGGTTTAAATGGTGCTCGACTTTATAAGCCCCGGATTTTAAGGTACCCAGATCTTTAGGCACCCGGTTTTCAGACAACGGCTTTTAGGCACCCGGTTTATTAAACTCTCGGATTTTTAGGCACCTGTCGTTTATGACACCCGGCCTTGTAAGCACCCGGCTTTTTAGGCACCTAGCCTTTTAGACACCCGGCTTTTTAAACACCTAGCTTTTTAGGCACCCGGCTTTTTAGGCACCTAACCTTTTAGGCTCCCGGCTGTTAAGACACTGCCTAAAAAGTTGTTTAATTATTGTTTCTTTGTGTTTCACGTTGAATAAGTCGAACTTACCTATACTGCGAGTGATACAACGAGCCCAATCTGTGGTATATCATGGCTGCCCTGAACTGGTAGAGGTACTGCCTCGGTCCAGGACTGAGCAGGCAGTATTTCAAAGCGTGTTTCAGGGCATCTGCTACTTCTGACACCTCCTGTAAATAAAGAGATAAGATATGTTTTTTTTTTTCAAATATCTTTACTTTTTACATTATAAAGCTGAAGAGTTTGTTTGGTTGACCGCGCTAATCTCAGGAAGTACTGGTTCCGATTGGCTATTTCACTGAACAATTCTAATTAGTCCGTCACTTAGATTATCAAAAAATATTCGACCCGTATTTTTTCTTTTGTTTCGTAAACCAAAATTAACGAAGATACGACGCTATCAAAATTGGCAATACGTCACAATTCAGTACAATTTTTATTGAATTGTGACGTCACAAGCCCCCACTCTCGAGTTTTGATGCGTTACATTTTGGTAAATATTCATTGATTTTACAAAAGAAAAAATACGTGTCCGTTATTTTTTTAAACTCTAAATGACGGACTTATTATATTTGTAATTTATAGCTACTGTCAAATAGCCCAGTTGTGTAAATCTTTTTGCATTGGATAGTCCATGTATCGAGAAAAGCTTTAGGCTATAAAACATCACGTAACGACCAATAAATAATAAATAAATAAATATTCCGCAACTATCACACAACGCCATCTAGTCCCAAGCTAAGCAGAGCTTGTGTTATGGCTACTAGACAACTGATATACATACTTATATATTTCTAAATACATACATATTATAGATAAATTACACCCAGACACAGAACAAATGATCGTGCTCATCACACAAACATTTGTCCTGGGTGGGAATCGAACCCACGTCCTCCGGCATAACAGTCAGGTCAATAGGAGCCGTGCAGCGGAGGTGAAACCACGGGGAACAGATAGTTTTATATGAAACTATTAGACGTGCATAACCTATATGTATAGTTACCGTATTATACGACACGCCATGATAAAACTTGTCTTAACAGAACACCGGGCCCTGGTACGCAAAAGGCAACCGAAGGGACAGAGTCAATTTATAGGCAAAGTAGCCAGTGGATACGAAATGGGGAACTATCGACGGAACCCCGCTGAGCAGGGCTCCTATATCTGTGTGTTCAGTGAACACTCACGTTGTATATCTCAGGCGCGTCCTGCAGCAGTACTGCGCGGGTGTACAGGTGACAGGACAGCTCCCACGCCACCAGCTCCCACACAGACGTGGCACCGCAGGTCTCCCGCGGCCCCAGAAGGGACAGGGCTGACTGATACAGTTCCTCTGCTTCGTTGTATAGGCGACGTTTTTCCATGCTGTAAGAAAGATATAATTTGGCATTTAAAAAATGAACAAGATTTGGGGAGGCGGGACTGCCTAAATAAGTCACCCTGGAAAGTAAAGGGCTATTAAAGGACCACCGTTTATTTAAGCCAGAACGACACTCCCTTCCGCTCCATCCAGACGCGGGCGACAGGACTCATTTGATCATAATTATTACTAAGCAAAAAGAGGAAGACTATAATCCAAGCGAAAATGAACCTTATTCCTTACCTAAATCCGCCTTGATCGCAATGCGCTTTGAACCTCAAATATCTTCCCTTGTTACAGTACAACAGCGCCAGGTTGGGTATATCATTGACTTGCTTGAAGATCTCCGTGGCCTCGTCCAAACACTCCAGGGATTTGCGCGAAGTCACGTTGAATTGTTTGAGGAGGAGCTTGGCTTTGGTATCCTTGGGGTCTGGTTCCTCTACGTATTTCATGTAGATTTCTGAGGGGAGAGCATGGAGGTATATTAAAAGGATTAGTGAGATCTATGAAAAAAATCACGGAGTAAACAGTAACAACCTCAAAAGCTTTAATGAGAATAAGGTCGTACGACCAGTCGTACGACCGATCGTAAGACCGGTTATGTTAGCTTTAATTAATGCTGCAGAGATTGGTAGTGTCCTTTAACGCACGAATTCTCTATACATTGATAGCAGTTGCGTTTATTAAATGTCAGAGTGTGAATACTAAAAAAATAAGTTAAAAATAACTAAAACCCGACTACGAAAAAATCGCGCACTGAAAAGTATAAAACAAGAACAAGCCGTGGTCGTATGCCACCTAGCCAATAAAGATTGTGTGAAACAACCGCAGGTGGCATACGACCACGGCTTGTTCTTGTTTTAGTTATTTTTAACTTATTTTTTATTTACACTATTTTGGGGTTATATTATTTGAAGTAAGTAATTTATGTTATATGTATAGTTTCTGAGTTGTGGATTTAAGATTTATCATTTGATACCCATGTTGACACTGTTAGAAACAGAAAATTAGCTAGTAAAAGTTATATAATGTATATATATTTCAAATGTGCTCATCAAGCCCTTTAATTTGATACCCATGTCGATACTGTGCGAAAATATTTTTTTTTTCGATAACGACTTCTCATCCCCTAGAGGGCGCCATATTGGATTTGGTGACACGTCACCTACCCTATAACCAGCGGACAACTGTGACGCTTCTAACGAGACCTCATTTGTCATGTAATGATAAGTAGTTTAGAAGTTATGAGGGAACAAACAAACATACATACATACATACAAACATACATACATACATACATACATACATACAAAAACATACATACCGGTCAAAATCATAACCCTCCTTTTGGCTTTGCCGTAGTCGGGTAATAAGGTTAGTTACACAGTGTGGCATTAAAGCACTGGTGCTAAGATTATTACAGATATAGGACAAAGAAGAGTCAAATAAATAGAGAAGAAATATTGTAGTGTTGTGTATACGTACGCTGTGCATCATTCATATGTCTGACAGCGAGCTCGTTCCCGACAGACGCCAGTCGTCGCAGCAGCTCGGCACGTCTGTCCGCGGCCGCGTCTGCCGCACGTCTGTAGTTGGCACACGACGCCAACATGGCCGACACCTCGCTGGAGGGGAGGGATATGTCTGTAGGGGGAGAAGATCATTTTTGAATTGTTTTCTACTTGGTACCCCAGGATCCATTATCACACGGGGGGCTTTAGAGAGCCAAGGGCTTTAGAGGTCGCAGGACTATTAGGTAACCGTGACTCCAGAAATTAAAGGCCTATTGAAGGACACCGTAGATTTTAGTCAGTACAGGTCTGACAGTCTTGCCCTGGGTGGGAGGACTTATTTGATGATTTTACCACGTAAAAAAGGAACTGTCGTCATTTCTGTGGTCCCGACGCTTTCACTTTAGACGATAATAGTATTGACACGATATCGGTGGGATGGCTAGTTTCATACATTTCTAGGGAAAATGAGCGAGGGAGGACGATATGCTTGTGTGGTGTCGTTACTATTATCGTTTAATGTGGAAACGCCAGATGGGTGTCCACCTGTTATAGCGAGTTTCCTCCGTGCCTCGGAAAGGAGGTTATGCCGCTGGTCACGCCTGTTATTTGTAGATAATATATACTGTTTAGTCAAAAGCTCGAAATTCTGACAATCAATTTTAGCAGAGGCATCGTATTACTCAGTTATGGGTTTATGGAGGTCACATAGTCAGTCGCACCATGTAAAATTCTGAGATTCAGCTGCATTTGGTTGGAGTGGCAGGCGATCCCAACGAGTTATATGTCAAGGAAACAAAAAGAAAGATGTTGTCAGCATTCCAGAACATTTCATTATGTTTGCATGCCTAATATGAGGTAGATTGCACAAGGTTATTATTATTTTTTATCTGTAACAACTTTTTTACTGCACCTGCAATCTATGCGAAAAAACTTCCTTTTACTTTATGTATAACAAGACAAAAATTTTCAAAAACTCACCAAGCTCAAACTCATCTGCAACAACATGATCGACTTCCTCCGCCATGTCATTCTCCAATTCCAACCGAATCTTGGAGTCAATATCATGATCAGTCTCAAACTGCTTCTTGAACTGCTCCAACCGATGCCAGTTCTTACTCATCTGGAAATAATTATCTCCCACCCGTCCTATCAACGCCCCACCATCAACAACTTTACTCTTTATTATCATATTTGATAACAACTTCTGACATTTACTTGCCATGTCGATATATTTAAGAGAAAAACCGTATTGTTCATTTGAATAACTATATTCCGCTAGAGTTGCGTACGCTAAACATATTTTTTCGTACAAAAGAGTTTTTAAATGTAACTTCCAAGCAAAATTGTCGTCTCGATCCGGTTCGTGCCACGTTGAATAAACTTTTTTCTCTTTGAGAACTTGTATAGCATTTTTGTCAATATTAGATGTTGATTCTATTAAGCAGTTCGCTGTTTTTTCGCTTGTTTTTCGCTCCCGTTTTCGTCTTCGGCTTCTAGAAGAGTGTTCTTTGGTTTCGGCTTTCGGCTTCGTTGTGATTGGTTCGTAGCTCATCTTGATCGGCTCGTATGGGTTCGCCATTTTAGGGTGTTGTTCTTCTACTATTATTTGTTGTTTTAGACGTTCGCGTTCTTCTTCCTGTTTTGGTGTGATTTAGTAATTATTAGCTGACGTAACTATGACATAACATAACAAACGAACAGACATAACAAATGAACCTATTTATTCCCTATTCAATCTTATAGGGGAGTTTAAAAAGAAATCAGCGCGTGTATAGACTTTTTACATCCCCTAACGGTACATGCGGTCTAAAGGATACCTAATATAAAAAAAAATTATACACAGCGCAGGGAAATAATCTCCAATTGTTTTTTTTTATTGTGGCGTGGTTTACCCAGTGGTTAAGTGATTACCCGCTGTGCTGGTTCAATTCCAACATGGAACAAATACTTGTCTAGAAAGAAAAAAGAAAGTTGTTCTGGGGTCCGACTGTTCGTGTATGTGAGTTTAAATGTTTGTAAACGCACCAACGCCGTAGGAGAAACTACAAATGACTAACTATTGAAAAACATAATACTTTATTTGCATTGTAAAACTGAAGATGCACTGCCCTACTTACCCCGGTACCCAAGTTTGCGAATAAACCTGAACTAAAACTATTAAATACTAGCTTTTGCCCGCGTGACTTCCGGCAGTTTTTTTTTTTTTTTTAGTAATAAAAAACCAAATTTCACACAAATCGGTTCAGTAGTTTAGGCGTGAAGAAAATACAGACAGACAGACAGACAGAGTTACTTTCGCATTTATAATATTAGTTTGGATTATAAAAATATACACTTTATTTCAGGCTACTTGGGCCCATAGATTTGGCAACTAATTCTGTAAACACATAGACAAAATTGTAACATAATCTCATTATAAATACCTTGCACTTGAGTATGGTAACGTTGTGTAGCGCCAGCAGTCCTTTCAGCGCATGTTTGAGTGCTCTCCCACATCTCTCAGGTGGAGAGGACCCCACTCCTGTACTCTCAGCTGTGGACTCTTTGCGCTCCTGACGGAAGAAGTTTTACTTGTTTTTTATTCAGTTCGTTTATGTATTGTATTATATGCCCCATGGTATAATGTCCGGGCATGCGGGCAGCGAGTAATGGGCAACTCGCTGTCCGACCATGGACCATGCCCGGGTTGACGGCGCGTTGTGTTCCACTCGCGCCTCAAAGAGTGTCAGCATAATGACGGGGCCGGTCTAGAATGCCAAAGCCTGCCGAGGTCGCGGGACTCACGAATTATCGTGACCCCGGAACGTAAAGGGCTATTGAAGGACACCGTGGATTTTAGTCAGTACGAGTCTGACAGTCCCTCCCGCTCTGCCCTGAGTGGGAGGATTCATTTGATGATTTTAAAACGTTAAAAAAAATGGTATAATGTCCGAGTTACATGAAAGCGAAGGCGCTAGCAATAACTTGTAATAATTATTATTCTTATAATAATAAATCTCACCCCCACAGTATTCCGCACCCGGTCCCCTATGTCCCTCAGCTCCAGGTTCCTGATCTGCAGCGCGAGCGAGGTGTCCGCGTCACTGTCCGCGGGCTCGGACTGTTCCGTCACGTCCACCGCGTTGTCCGTACATATGTCTGTCGGTTCGGGCGGATAGTCCGTGTTCACGAAGTCGGAATCTTCGCAGTCCGAGTCCGAGTTTTCTTCTACAAGGTGATAGAGGAGTATTAGAAAAGAAGTCTAAAGAAAGTACCGTAGTCCAGGAAGAAAAAGGGCAACAGAAGGAACAGGATGATTTTTTGTCATTTTTCCTCAGAAAAGATAGATAAACGAAATTTAAGACAAATAAAAACTTACCTTTAAAATCCGGATTAGCAGGATTAGTAGTAGCAGGCACATACAAATCCGCCAACATATAGTGTGAAGACGCTATTATCTGAGGATACCTCTCAACCTTCAACAACTCGATGACATGTTCCAACAACTGACGGACATGTTTAGACCTGTTCGTCATCCGCATGTTCCTCGCCACTCTATATAGCAGCATGGCCACCGGAGTCGTGAAGGGATTGTCCAAGCTATCCGGACATAAAGACGTCAAATCGTACAACTTGACTACATCATCATGTGGGCCTTTAAAAAGCCAGTAAGTATGACCAGCCTTCGTTGCATTCGACTTTAAAAACGATAGGATATTTTGAGCAACGTTCCTTATAACTTTGGGAGAGAATTTTGAATTTTCCATGTTCGGCAGATCCTCAGTCTTCATTGGCTCATATTTCTGGACGATTCCATCTATATGGTAGCACATTAGGACTTCAGGGACATTGCACATGAGGTTGTCCAACCAATAGTCTATGCCAGTGAGGACGTTGATGGGTTCCCTCGCGTCTCTGAGACGCAGGCTGACGCAGGGTCTGTCTTTGTCGCCGAAGATCGGAAGGTCACTTCCTATGAGCATGTGGATGTCCTCGAAGGTCCAGAGGACGTTGCGGTTGTATAGGTGCTCATTTGGAGGTTCTTCGGCGCGAGTTTCTGGTTCCGGTAGAAATGGACCTGTGAAGTTAAAGCGTGATTGATGTTTTTTCTTGGTGATCCGTATGATTTAACAGTGAATGCTTTACTTTATGCATTGTTATCAATTTCGCCTAGCCTATAGGTCGTAGGTATCTGTTCTATGCGCCTCTCATCCATCTGCTCCCCGCGATCTTGATGATATCGACAACCCAACGCAATTAATGCAAAGCAGTTCTAATTTCTTTACGACCTAAAAGCGGCTAACTCATAACAGTTTGCTTGCGACCCACGAAAACTGATCTGAGTTTGCAGCTAACTCAAATTTCAATTCGCTCACTCAGTCGGCTTCTAACAGTTTTCCTATTGGGGACAAGCCTTATGTTGAAAATACAACTACAAATAGTGAATACATTACGTTGATCAGTGAGTGCCATGGTAGACATGTCGGGCAGCGGCTGCGGGGGCGGAGGCCGGGCCGCCACACTGTGCGACAGGAAGGCCGCCGTCAGCTGCAGGGCCGAGCTCGGCGCCGGGGCCAGGGTCAGCGACATGCGCTCCTAAATCGAAAATAACTTTCTAACAGGTTTCGGTTTACAGGGTGAATTTTTCAGCTGGGCGTGGATGGCTATATCCGAAACTATGAGGAATATCGAAAAACGTTGAAAGGAGTCTCCGGCCGATTTTTACGAAAACTAAAACTGCGTCAATGGATTTTAGAAATATCAATAATCCTAGCCAGACATCGTACCCGCTGATTTTGGAAAGAAAAATCACATCCTGTATTATTACACCATTCGGTAGTGTTGCTAATAATAAGGATCAAATTTTGGCAAGTAATCAAATACAGCGAACTTAAGGAAAACGTATAATAAAAACAAGTGCGAGTCGGACTCGCCTTTAAAGGGTTCCGTAGCAGCAAGTAACATTATATAAAAGTTGGTTGTAACTTTGAAAGATAAATTGCGGTTTACGATTTATGACGTATTAAAAAAAAAATGTAAGTTGGTACGCACAATATTGAGTGATTTACCATGTTATTTTAATATCATGGACTTCTTATAGGTTTTCCTATAATCTATAAGGAGAAAACTAATTTCTGTATTTTTTTCAAAATTTTAGGTTCAGTAGTTTCGGAGATAAGGGGGGGGGGGGGGGGGGGAATGGTCAATTTTCGTCTATTTTCTTGAATACCTTGGAAACTATTTATTTTAAAATTACAAAAAAATACATTTAAGATCTTCTCAACAAGACCTTTCATTTGATATGCCACACGATGCAGTTTTCAGATTTTTTTTTTTTAATTTTCCCCTTCCCCCCCAAAAATGACCCCCCATATACAGATTTCATCTGCTCACGTCACACCTCTGTGTTTGGGTCACAGGAATTGATATGTGTACCAAATTTCAACTTAATCGGTCTAATAGATTCGGAGATAATTGACTGTAAGCGACGGACGGACAGACACACGAGTGATCCTATAAGGGTTCCGTTTTTGTATTCAGACGTACGGAACCCTAAAAAAACGGATAAAGGCTATGCAAGCGATAAGGCAAGGTTAGGCTATCCAAAATCACATGATGTTTTAGACCAGGGGTGGCAAACTTGATTAGACATAAGATCTACTGTTTACTTACGAAACCCTGTACGATTTACCAATTACATATTTCTTGAAATCTTAAATGAAACAGAATAGTTTAGTACACGATCATGTAGAATTTTTTATTGACCAGTCTGGTCTACTTATTTATATTTTTTGCTTTGCTATGATCGACTGAACTAATAGTCGCGATCGACCGCTTGGCCACCCCTGCTTTAGACACTAGTTTGAATGGCACTTACCTGTTCAGACATGGTCTTCAATATGTTCTCATAGAAGAAGTCTTTGAGCCAGGACCACTCCGACTTCATGAGGTAATCGTAGACGTCGAAATCGTCCAGAAGTAGCGTGTTCTCTACGCGATGGACCATCATGCTTACCTGGGGACAAAAGTAGAGCATTATACTATTAACTAGCTGTTCGCCGTGGTTTCACCTGCGCTGCTCGTCTACTATTGGTCGTAGCGTGATGTCTTATAGGCTATAGTCTTCCTGGATAAATAGACTAACCAACACAACAATATTTTTCAATTCGAACCAGTAGTTCCTAAGATTTGGGCGACTCGCTGTCCGACCACGGACCATGCCCGGGTCGACGGCGCGTTGTGTTCCACGCGCGCCTCAAGGAGTGTCAGCATAGTGACGAGGCCCCCTGTAGAGGGCCAAAGCCTGCCGGGGTAGCGGTACCCACGAATTACCGTGACCCCGGTACGTAAAGGGCTATTGAAGGGCACCGTGGATTTTAGTCAGTACGAGTCTGACAGTCCCTCCCGCTCTGCCCTGGGTGGGAGGACTCATGTGATGATTTTCCCACATAAAAAAAAAGTAGTTCTTAAGATTAGCACATTCAAAAAAACAAATCTCCGTTGATTTGCTGTCATTTATTTAGGAAATTCCATTCCTCGATTTCTCCAAGATCACATCTAACTACCATGGAACGTTCTGGGAAGTATACCCTTTCAAGCAAAATAATTTTCCAAATCGGTTATGGCATCTTCGAGGAATCATAATCGGAGAACATACATAAAAAACAATATTGTGGTGATAAGAACTTTTCCTCCTTTTGTTGAAAATGATTAAAAAAGGTAAGAAACAACTTACAGTCCCGTTAGGTTGGTAGGGTAACTTGAGGAGTTTCTTGATGCACTCGGCGCCGGAAATTACGTCGACTTCCCCCACGCAGTCTGGAAACATGTGGGCCATCCTAAAGCTGTGAGGGAAGAAATAATAGATAAATGGGTACATCAAAACATAATCTTTTGCACGTAAATTCATTTTGGACATACATTTTTGGCCGCCAAGCATCGCTAGGCAAAAACTGTGATAACTCGGCTAATATGCATCATATAAATATAATTTATAGCTTAGAGCACTCGGAAATAATGTAGTTTTGTACCTGACGAAATAAATATAATTTAATCATTACTTCTAGAGATTACACCTACATTTAAACAAATTTTATCTCTAAATGTAAATAAAGAAAATGTGTTGCACAGCTCGGCAAAGACAGCCCCTTTGAAAAAATAAAATAAAAATAAAATTCTCTACAAAATACTAAACAATTTAATTTGTTGATATTTATATTTATATTGAGCTAGTTTAGTCATTATTTTGACTGAAATTGGTAAGACACTAAAAGCGCCTAGATACACTTCAGAGAGGCCTTTTCTCAGCAATGGGATATTACTGGCTATTGGCAAAAAAACGAGACACAAAATAACACAATATCATACCTTGACAAACCATCACCCCTGGTCAATATCTGCTTCAACCCATACGAGTCGATAGCGGCCCCCCAGTTGGAAGGAGGCATGTTGAGATCTGTGTTACATTGCAGCCGCGCATACCCCACAGGGCTCTGGAAGGCAGTGTACTTCACTACTGCTGTGGACTTGATGCCCGGGGAGGGGCTCCGACTCTGGAAGCAAGAAATATTGAATTAAAATACATACTATACATGCATAGTATGTAGTGTAAGTATGTATATACTTACCTAAACACACTTACATACTTATACATATATTATAAATGCAAAAGTTTGTGAGGATGGATGGTTGTTTTTTACTGTTTCACACAAAAACTACTGAACGAATTTGGATGAAATTTGATAGACAAATAGTTAAAACCTGGATTAACACATAGAATAGTCTTTATCCCCATTTTAGCACCCCCGTTTGATGGCAGTAGCTACTAGCAACAGCTAGTACATTCATACATAAACTGAAATGTGTTGTGTTCCACACACCCCTCATTGTCAGCACAATGACGGGGCCCCCTTAGAGGGCCAATGCCTGCGTTGGGTCGAGGGTCTGCGAGGTTCGCGAGACTACAGAATTACCATGACCACAGTACATAAAGGGCTATTGCAGGACACCATGGATTTTAGTCAGTACAAGTCTGACAGTCCCTCCTGCCCTGCCCTGGGTGAGAGGACTCATTTCATATCTCAAGCCGGTCGCAAGTACTCAGCATTACAGTTTTAAACAGTTGTCTTTTTTATAAGAAAACAGTTATTTTCTATGTTTAATTTCTTTAAACATAATTTATTTATGGTTATAGGATACTAGTCAATTTTAAAAATCAAGTTTATGTATAAATCTAGGGCTATTTCATTCATGAAGTGAATCTTCATCGCGGTACCTACAATATTTTTGTAAAACATCTGTTTTTATTTTCACTGTAAAAACTTTATCCATAAACTTTTACCGCTGTAATTAATTACAGTTTCGGTAGATTTTATAGAGACAAAATAAAATACACGAAGCCTTTGGGTTAAATTATTGAGTTAATTCCAGATTTTTTCTAGAAATTCTTACCTTAGTACGTTTTTGATCATTTTCAGTTTCTACGTCCTCCATTTCGTTACACCTGGATAAAATTAGTTACACAAGAGGAATGCGTCCGATTTCAGCACTGATATTATACAATTCAACGTGGGTTTGGAATTTATTTGTTTCTTTCAACAAATATCACGATACCAAGATTTGTCTGGAAACATCATCAAGGAATTCACGGTACCTAACTGATTCTTAAATCAATTGAAATAAAGTTCATTTTCGGATAAGTATGAAAATGAAAAAAATCAAATGTCAACTTTGACAGCTGGCTGGAACGTTACGTTGCAGGTTCTTAAAAACGGAACTTCAATCATTTTATACTTAAAAAAAAAAATAGTATCTTGAACATCGTTCCTAAGTTGGACGAAAAGAACCAAAAAAAAAAACGACGGGTTGCACTCTGGGAGTGCCGGCAGAAGTGAAAACTTGAATAGTGATTGTTGGAAATATCTTGTGAACAGATTTTAGTAAAACTCGCAAAAATGGTTGACTTTTTATTTCAATAATTTTCCAATGTGACGTACATCTTTTATAAACAATGTTACCTAGCAACGAATGTATCCAGCATACAAACTTCTTTAAAAGTAATAAAGTCACACGAACATTCACGCAAGCGCCCTGCGCCGTCCTACGCTTTTTCGGTCACGTGACCTGACGCGAGTTTAAGATTTTATACCCATTACAGAAAAGTGCTCAACGCCGCTAAAGAAGTTTTCACTTCAAAAAAAGATCTATGGCACATACTCAAGAAAACTGCTGAAGACCAGGCAGCATGGTCTCAGACCTTAGCCTGTTCTGAAAAGAACAAATTAAAAAAAAAAGATCTATGATACAATCAATAAAGCATAGACAAACCAAGCCTTGACTCTGCGGCGCGGACAGCCATTTTTGTTCATTGCATTTGACGTTTTGCTTTCGTTCGGCTTGGTCAACGTTGTCTGTGTATCTTTTAGCTGTTCATCATATTTCACTCTTTACATATTAAGTGGTGTTTTGTGTGTGCTTTCCTACTGTTGAGCTGTAAGTATGACAATTTGTAAAATCTTGCGATTGGTAAATTGCAAGAAAACTTATAAATTCCCTGATGGTAACTGATCATGAAACGGGCTACGTAAGCATCATCTACGGTTCGCATGACCTTTAGTAAATGTTTCTAAAGCTTTCTATGTCATATAACGGCTTTATAAGCCAGATTCGTGAAGATACCTCAATTTAGTTTAAATGTATCTACGTAACTCTGGTACGAAAAATCAATAGTTATCACGCACTATCATCTTGTGCCATTTTCTGCCGGCCGGCAACTTTCTACGAGTAACTTCATAAAGCTTGATTTAAATACCACGCTTCAGTGAACGTGTAGCCCGAAGAGCGGTTCATAAATAAGAGTATGCAAATAATTTTAAACGCACTTTGCTTTGTCTTAGAATCTAAGATGGCGAACCGAAGACCTCAAAATAACAGTGGGCGTCGCATGGATTTCCAACGCAATGATCGCGGGAAGAACTTCGGGCGCAGCGGTGTGTCACCGTGGCAGGGCGGCGGCCCCGGCGGTGGCCTACCTAACCTGCTGCCCCTCTCTGGGGGCTCTACCGAAGCCACCCTGGCGTTAGCAAGTAACATCATCAACTTGCTGCAGCCGCGTCAGAACCCTGTCCCCTCACTCCTCGACATGCCCATTAGACGGGACTTTGGTGGACCCAACATGGGTCGGTATGACCGAGGTTATGGACCCAGCAGGGTAAGTACTACACCTCATCAGTAACTAAAGCTAAATAACAGTATGACGTGAATTTAAATGCAATTTTTACAGTTTTGATGACCTGTTAATCCAAAATTTCTAAACGTCTGGTATTTAAAATACTATTCCAGTAATCAAAATTAAATTTTAATGATTATTCTATGCAAATATGTATGTAATTTCCTGCATTAATGTTAAAATATTGTAGTCATTCTGTCATCATTTCATGCATGAACAAATATTAAAATCTACTGGACGCCCCTTTTATTGGACCCCAGAATCTTCAGTTTTAGTTCAAACAATGTTCATAATCACATTTTAATGACAAACCTGAAGTATTTCAAATTTCAGCATTTCTTCGTGGCTCGTAGAGCCCTGCAGTTTTCGTACTAACAAACATGTTCTGATCAATTCCCTTTAGATGGGCAATCAAGGTAATTTCCGGCGTACGGGAACTTACAATCGCTCCGGTGAGCGTGTGAACAACAATCGTAAACCATATAGGCCCAATGATGGGCAGAGGCAACAAAACAAGAGTTCCCCGAAAAAGGAGGCCGATTCAAAGGCTAAACCTGTTAAGGAGAGGTAAGGAACCCTGACTGTTTCCTTCCGGTGGTGACACCGCATTTCTTGTACCTCTGCTGAGGTTGAGCCTCACTG
The DNA here is from genome assembly GCA_943136025.2 of Agrotis puta. Taxonomy (NCBI): domain Eukaryota; kingdom Metazoa; phylum Arthropoda; class Insecta; order Lepidoptera; family Noctuidae; genus Agrotis; species Agrotis puta. The sequence goes on along the minus strand of OW964190.2, from coordinate 2,532,340 downwards.
TGAATAAGTTTCTGTTAACACCTTATGTTCACCGGCCTCTGTACGTTAGCCGAATTGGCATTACGTGAATTTCTGCCTCTTTTGAGGTGTGAATACATTTCAATTACAAATCTCGAATGTTTGTTTTTACTTTTCAATTTAAATTGTCTTCTCCATAGGCAGGTATACATAGTTACCTGTCTATACTGTAAGTCTCATTAGAACTGACTCTTGGAGCTCCATGACCGAGGGTGCATCACCCGTCACTGGTTTTTGCACCCGATCAAACCATATTTTTAACGCTTGCATCTTTGGATTGTAATGGACCGATAAACATTTTATATTTGTAATATTGGTAAGTGTGTAATAAGATGAATTTAACATAAACATGGAAATTTTTGCAATTTTGTATTTCGAAGTTTATTTTTATAAAAAAAAAACAAATTCCTGTATTTAAGGTCATGTATTTAATGAGCAATTCTATATCTTTTGAAATTTCTTCCCTTTCAATGTGTTCTAGTTGAATAATCCCATAATGTTGTCTTTCTTTGTTTGTACTGTTTGTGCTCACACGCACCTTTCCAACAATGGCAAGCAAAAATATAGCTGGAATTATTAAAAATATAATACACAACACATATATTTCAATTTGAACTGTTAAGAGATTTTTTTCTCATTGAATACATGGCTTTATCATCTCATGATTTAACTTTAAATGCATGACAATTGGATTCCTGTAAGTGTTTGAAAATACAATTTCACTATTCTATTTACCAGGCAATACAACCTAATAATCACGATTTAAATCAAATTGCAAAACAATATGACTGCCAGACAAACCAACACACATATAACAAAAAAAATATCATGCAACAAAGAAAAACTTATTTTAACACCTTTATTGCTACTCTAGTAATAGACAAACTTATAATCCCAAATCAAATATCATAGACAACTTCAACAACCCAGAGCTATTTAAACCTCATTTCTATAAACCTTATTTCATCTACCAGCAAAGCTTCCCGCACTGAGACTGATGAAAAGAATGATGCTGGTGTGGCTGACAATCAAGACAAGGATAAAGGTGAAGAGACCACGTCGAAGAAGGAGCCTCCAAAGACCAGATACGATGACATCAACCCTCAGCTGTTGAAGTGTCATATCTGTAATAAGAGCATGTGGGACGGCAGGTCCTTTGAGAACCATCTGAGTGGACGGGCTCATGCTATCATGATGACCAAGACTGCGGAGAGCTATGCGCTTACAGCTGATACTATGAGGCAGGAGTTTAAGGTAAATATTTCAACATTATCATATATTTATTCTTAAGTTCTTAGGTCATTATAGCCACCTGACACCTCTTATAGTCATGCTGACGGATTTAAATGGATCACTATATTAACTCCGTTCCGTCACCGCCTCGCTCCTTAGGGTCGACTCACACCAAAAGAGCGGCGAAGGGCAACGAAGCGGAGCGCAGTTTCAGTGTCATATGAATTTTAACTTTATTTTCATTAAAATAACATTTATTATCGCATGAGAAACTCGAACGAGTCGCGGGAATGCCCGCGGATCCGCGGGCATTCCCGCGACTCTTTCGAGTATGAGTGCGATAGTAAGAATGAGTATTATAGTAATGAAAATAAAGTTTAAATTCATATGACACTGAAACTGCGCTCCGCTTCGTTGCCCTTCGCCGCTCTTTTGGTGTGAGTCGACCCTTAGCTGCTCACGCGTGGACGTCGAGTGAACTACTCGGTGACAATACGGTACTTCGTCTTGCTTTGAAGCACGTTGCCAACGCGTGGGCCACGAATGGACCATAAATCTATAGCACATGCTAGATTTATACAATGACATAATGCATTAACGCAGCGGTCGTTGGCGTGCATAAGGGAAGTCTGGAATACTAAAAATCTATCTACTTCACGGAGCCCTAAGGCAAATGCGCTTTTTATTTTGCATGATTAATTACCATTGTGGGATATTTATTTATTTATTTATTATGCACACAACTGTCATCATATTAGCGAATAGCATAGCAATTATCGTGATAAGGCTCAAGAATTCGCATGCTTATGAAATTAATGCGAAATCACATTTATTGTTATGACTTATAGCAATACCATTTAATTCTACAGTATAATGTGTCTCGACTAAGAATAAGATGACCTTGACGCCATATTGTGACGACAAAATACTCGTAATAGGCAAGATGCCTGAAATAGTCGAATTAGTCCGTAAGGTTAGATTATCGAAAATTATTAGACCCGTAATTTATACGTAAGCCATAGTTGACGAAGATACGACGCTTTTATGATTCGAAATACGTCACTCTTGATGCTGTTATTATTCCTATTATAGAATCGTGCATGATGTCACAGCATGGCGCTAAACCCTCCTTTTCTTATTTCAAACGCATAGTACCTGCCTGACTCTACAAACCCACCCTTTACCAACAGATTCGCGAAATGAAGCGCACGCGCAAGGCCGGGCAACAACCGGCACGCGACTTCTACTGCGCTATGTGCGACATGTACGCGGCCGACGGCGCCATACATCGTACCACGGTCGGACATCGCAAGCTCAAGAAGTACCTGCACCCTACTTGCACGTCCTGCCATAAGGAGATGCCCACCAGGATTGAGTTGGATGAGCACCGTCTGACTGCTGAGCATCTGAGGAATATGCAAGATAAGCAGGAGATTATTACTAAGCCTAAGCCTGAAGGTTAGTGGTGGCAGGGTCTTTATTAAATATTTTGGCTAGTAGCTCTGTTACTCGGGGTCGCGGGACTAACGAATTACCGTGACCCCGGTACGTAAAGGCCTATTGAAGGACACCGTGGATTTTAATCAGTACAAGTCTGGCAGTCCCTCCCGCCCTGCCCTGGATGGGAGGACACATTTGATGATTTTACCACGCTAAAAAAAAAAAGTAGCTCTGTACTCATGACTGTTTCGAAGTTATGCTCGAAATGAGTAGGAGAGCAGTCTATAGGACGGGGACGCGAGGTGTGATGGGAAATCACAAACTTAAGGCAAACTTAACACAATACTAACGTAGCACAAGCCCCAACAGGACGCCATTTGTTAATGGCCGTTTGCCAATGACGCCCAGATGGCGCTTGCGCTACGTTAGTGTTGTGTTAAGTATGCCTAAAGACTATGTCCCCATTATACCTCGTGTGCCCTTCTACTTTTCAGGCATAGGCTTCTCAGGTCCTCCCACCCAGGACAGGGCAGGAGGGTCTGTCAGACTTGTACTGACTAAAATCCACGGTGTCCTTCAATAGCCCCCCGGCAGGCTCTGGCCCTCTAGGGGGGAGCCCCGTCATTTTGCTGATACTCTTTCAGGCGCGCGTGAAACACAATGCGCCGTCGACACGGTCATGTCGCCCATTACTCGCCGCCCTCATGCCCGCGCCTGCCGGCGTCTGGCGATCGTCTTGAAACGGGCCTTAATTCCAGAAAATAATATTCAATCTCATTTCAAATGCCCATCCTTTTTTTTTCTATGGCTGCTTCTGTTTGGACGTTATAATGACTGAGATAGGCAAGTTCTTGTGCCTCTAATCAAAAACACTGAACCCTACCATGTCTCCGCAGTGATGGTGATCTCAACCCTGAGCATGGAGCAGCTGTACCTCCGCGAGGACAGGCAGCGTCGTCGCCGCAATGATGACAAACAGGACGCCGACAAGGACACGGATGATACAGAGGCCAAGGAAGGAGAGGGGGACAATCAGGTTAGTTGGTTTAAAAAATAACACAAAACTATTTTTGAGACCTCTATCTTCACCATGTACCAGAAAGATGTGGTCACAATCAGCTATTCCATATAACTTCGCCCTGTTTTCGCGATTTTATTCGCACTAATACGTAATTAATTAACTATGGCGTAAATTGCGGCAGACATAACTTATTTTTTGTAAAAAACTTTCGCTATATTTTTGTCCTCTTTCAGTTAAAACGACTTCTGAAATACACCCCTGAACTTAAAGCTCTTAATATAATTAGAAATGCAGTCTTACTTAACCCCTTTCTCTTTTATACGCTTTTCTTTTAAAAGGAATGCATGGTAATAAATGGGGTTATTTAATGTCCTAACTAATTTCTCAAATTATTTCCCTAGGAGGAAGGAGCAAAGAAAGAGGGAGAGGGTGACGCTAAACCAGATAATGAAGAGAAGAAGAATTCCTTCGATCAGGAGAACACCATCTTGGATTACAAGGAGGGCGATGATCTGCAGGGAACCACCCAGGACATGTTCCCGTCTTACAGGTGAGTCTCTTCAGAATTGTGAATTTGTGACAAAATAGTAGATATTTTCATGTTTATAAAATTATGTAATTATAAATCGCGACATAATAAAATTTTAACTGTCAATTTCGATTTTAATTAGTCTTATTGGTAAGACTTTTGCCATTTGGGATTAACACTGATATCATAAAAGTATTGATTAGTTTTCCATATAACTAGATCTTAAAACTTATCAAAATCTGTCTAAGGTTTGCTACACACATAATCAGACTGACAGCCAGGTGGTAAAACCGAATATTTCTGTCTCTATCTTAGTATCTGCTTCAAAGTCTTGTCTTCAATTAATAAGCATGTTTAACATTCTTTTCTCCCGTTCGTAGCACGGAGCGCGGCGTGGGCGCTTCGTTCCTGTCCGAGTTCCGCTGCGTGCAGTGCAGCCTGTGCCGCAAGCTACTAGACTCGGAGGAGACGGCGCAAGTCCACCTCCGCACCTGGAGACATCACCAGCTCTTCACTCGCTTGCTGGCTGAGAAGAGTGGCACTCAGCTGGTATGTACTACTTCATCATATGCCTAACATTTTCCCTGGGGTCGGTTTCTGTGTAACTGGTTGTAACTGAATACCTGTATTTTTAATGGAGTGTCTGCCTATTTTATCCAGTTAAGATCAATCCACACCAAGACGCGACGTTGCGAGCACATTTTAGCGACAATAAAGCGACTCAAAATCTAACTTAATTTACTACACAAAAAGACACACATTTCCAGTATTGTCGCGTTGTGACTCGATGTGGACTGAACCTTAGGTCTGAAACTCCGTAAAGCAGTTTACTACGTTAAACTTAAGAGTTTATCGGTAAACTATGTTACAAATTGTTGAAAAAAATCCGCTCAACAGAAATTAACAAATCACATACTAGTCGAGTCGGTTTTGATTTCTACAAGCAATGGGTAATAATAATGTCCATGACTAAAATCGATTCGACTCAATCCATGAGGGATTGACATGAATCGGTAAAGTTTAAACTCTTGATTCATAAAGAATTACTCATACTTCATAATAACTATAAAGATTCTAAACTAACAAAATTGTTCTGACCTAACTTTGCTATCGTAAACTCTATTTCTATAAATGCTAACATCTATGAATATCTTTTTAGCCTTACCCGTACCCGATAACCGAGGAGTCTGTGTCAAGGAAAGATAAAAGAATACGTGGTTTATTTTGGTTCAGCCGCTCTGCTTACAAACGCAATGTAAGACTTCTGTGGGTCACGACATAGACTGACAAAATAAACATTAAAATGTATGCAGAACTTCGACCGTCCATTTTTCGCAAGTAACTTAAATACCTCTATAGTATTTTGCGACAAATTGACTGTCGAACAATAATAGCAGATACAGCATTTATAAATTTAGTCCGTTATTTAACACATTTTAAAAGCGCGTAACAAAAGGAAAAATTCAGGTGAAATACGACTTGAATCGGTAGACGTTTGGGAAGCCTCTTTTGTAAGTGTCGAAAAAAGGGGCAATGCAAATGCAATTTGAACTTTGTCAGTAATTAGGTTATTATTTCCAAAACTTGGTAATTATCTGAGGAATCCCTAAAGCTCCATACATTATCGTAGCAATCCGTAGCATATAGTTTTGTCGTTTATGATCGTGACCCACGAAAGTACCTGAAGTAATATGTAAAACTGTAAAAGTATCCATTAGCTTAATACCCGAATATTTTCCAATTTGGATATAAATGTGGCTACCAAAGTACACTAGGCAAGCTTTTCTATCTGATTGTTTTTGCATGACAAAAATGGTCGTTACTTTACGAGGTCAAATTGAATTGACTTGTGGAACTTTGCTAATGTTATGGAATCAATATCTACGCTTGATAAAAAAAAATTACTGGCAGAAATACAGAATAACTTTATCGCAATTTTTTGACAGAGGGTCAAAATTTTTTTAAATTTATTAAAGCAATTATAAAATGAAAATATTATTCCATGTTACGATTTTTTCATCGCATTTCATAACTGATATTTATTTTGCAAGTTGGTTGTTAAAAAATACTTTTACACGTCAAATAATATTTTTAAGCTAGACGTGGCCGGTGTTTCGTACCTGACTACTCTGAGAAGAAACATCCGAAACAAACTCAGAGATCACTGCCTTTTTTTAAAGACATTATACTGTTCAAGCCACACGAGGACCATGCAGGTGTTTGAAATGGTCTTATAAACAAAGAACCACACCGATTTGAGTGAACCTGTCCAGTCAGTGCAAGCATTTGTCAGTTATCATGTCGACTCATAACTCAAGGAGCTCAACGAAACAATACCAAAGAAAGGACATTTGGGTCGGTCGCATAGAGTACTCAAATTGCGTACTGTCCTTTCTGACCCCCTACTGACACTTTTGAGATATTGAAGTATATTTTTTATTATGTTTAGATGTAGCTTCCATGATGTCTGTGAAGTTTCCCTGTCTTATTTAGTTTGACCTTAGATTTTAAGTTCGTATTATCTGTGAGTGGTAAACACGTTTCGTAGATGTTGAATGAAAGCACGCATCCTATCCTCCTCTTTCTTTTTTTATACTATTGATGTGTGCATGAAGAATGTCTTTCCGAGTTTCAGCCTTAAATGTTTTATTTTATTTTTAACTTGCTGACTCGACCTGGTAACAAAGCTTTAATACTCTTGAACTTGTCCAAGAGACAAATCTCAATGAAAAGCTATTCAGCAGTTTCTGAGATTTACTCTTTCAAATAATCAGACGTGGTGTGTGTCTAAACTTCCAGTTTTCTAGTTTCAAATTATTTTAACTAGTTTTTGGTAAATTCCTTTCCGAAACTGACTGATCTGGAAAATAATTGTAATTTTGCAAAAGTGTTTTTTCATACCCGAAATACGTTGGATCAAATGGATAATCCAGCAAGGGTCTATTATTGAAATGCTTGGCTAGAGTTGAAAATCAGGGTAAAAAACAAATCTAAGCTATCTATCAAAGGGGTGCCATTAAATATTTATAGGAATCACTCTTAGCCATAAATCATAAATACCACTGGGTCCTACAATAAAAAAATACCTAAAGTTTTCCCAGTTTTCCAATCTGGTTCTATGTTTAAAATCAGATAAAAAAATACGTAAGTATTGCGATATTAATCATCAATTAGAATCCCATCTGACATTCGTAGTTTTGTTCCTGTTTCCTTCAATATACCTATTTTAGTTTCCCTTTTCTTGTGTAATCTGTGTATCATATCTATTTGATTGTGTCGTGTTAACAAAAACTCTACCTTCATAATATTAACGTTAACTATTGTCAACAGGGACCAGGCGCTGAGAGCAACAAGCGACCTGCTGAAGATGCCGCTGATAATGATGCTAAGCGTCGCAAGATTGATGATGGAGAGGAACAGAACGGTCATGACGATGGTGAAGATGGTGCTAAGGGTGAGTTACAAGTCTTCTGCCTCTTACTTCCGAGTTGAACCGAGTCGACGGTGCGTCGTATTCCACACATGGTTCAAGGAGCTGTCAGCAGACTGAAGAATGTCTATAGAGTAAAATTGACTGCTGGTATCAAATCAAAATCAAATCAAATGCATTTATTTCAAGTAGACCAGTTACAAGCACTTTTGAATTGTCAAAGACATAAAATATAATTAAATACTACAAAATAATGGTGCTACAGTCCCAGTCACAAGACATAAAAACTGTGGAAGTACCGTAGATGCCTATTCCAAGAAGTAGATCTCTAAGGAGAAGAACGGGCAAGAAACTCCATGGACACTCTTTTTAGATCGCCAAAATTATTACAAAACCTTTGTTACATCATTCATTTTGAGATGGTACATTATGTGAGAACGATATAGCAAGTTAAAAGTGTCCACAGTAAACTGGCAAAAAAAAAAAATACAGAAACAAAATAATCAATAATTAAAATAAACCGTGGCAGCTAAGAGATGACCAGTCTCAACTGACAGCGCCCGCGAGACTGTCTTAAAAAGACACGCGGCCCTTTTTTTAGATGGTAAAATCCTCAAGTGGAGCATAAGGTACTGTCATACTCGTGTTTCTTCAATCACCCTTTAAATTCCTGGGTCATTGTTATCTGTTTAGACACACCCGCGACCCACACCGCGGTAAAACGAAAGGACAACTGAAGAAACATGATGGTTTATAGTCAGACAAGTTTGACAGTTCCTTCTGCTCCATTATTTTTACATATTTGATCAAGTTTGCTCCGCACATAAGTTCACGTCTGTGCCCCGAGGAGGTAGGCAGGAACTACAAAAATTGCATAATTCTCTAAACATATTTCCTTATTCTCAGATGATGGTGATGATGCTATCCTGAATGAAAATGATTCTAAAATGGCTGAGGGAGAAGACGCCCCCAATGATGAAATGGAGAACTGGGAGCAGACCGTCGATGAAATACTCGAGGATGAGAACAGCGCGCGTAAGTTTAATATTATGTAGGAGTAAAAAATGATGCTTCGAAGTCTGACAGGGGAGTATGGAAGAAGAAAACGTGTTGCGATGACCACAAGTAGAAAGGCATAAGGCCAGAAGGATGATGATAAGCTTAAATGATTAGATCATGTTGAGATGATGATTGAAAGGCGACTTACAAAAGAAATTTACGAGGTAATAGTGGGAGGACACTAGGAAGACCTACACTGACCTTATTGGTGAAGTGCTTCAGAAAGGTCGCGTGCGGCAGTATTTGCAATCGGCGTCCTTGTATGACCCGATGTATGAAAGTGGATGAGGTGACTGGAGTATGTAAGGATCGCATCAGGTGGCATCCTGTGGTTTCTAAGTGGAAAAAGAGGACATGCTGCTACGAATGTTAAATTATAAGTATTGAGGATAAAAACTGATAATTAATTTAAACATTTTGTATTTAATGCTGTCATTTTGGGATAACTACCGATCCTGCTCAACTAACTACGTAAGTTTTTTGGTGAGCCCAATGAATATACTATCGTAATTATCTTGTCAGTTTAATTCAAAAAGTATAACGTTGTAAACCACTATATATTATTAGTACATTTGACTCACCTACGCACAACCACGTTCTTACGGGTTGAATTTCAGACAACGACAGAATAATTTATACTTTTTAATCTACCACCACCACGCGCCCGAGACCATTCATAAGTTACTAGCACTTTTCCCGCGACTTCGCCCGCGTGGGTTACGTACTTTCCTAATTCCCCCTTTTTACCCCCTTAAAGGTTAAATTTCCAAAAACCCCTTCTTAGTGCTCCCCTAATAGGAAGCCGTGTGCAAAATTTCACATTCCTAGCCCCAGTAGTTTCGGCTGTACGTTGATATGTCAGTCAGTCAGTTCTCCTTTTATATTTATAGATTTCCACATACACTACAAATATATATATTTCACAGCCGCAAAAATTAAAGAGGAGCCGACACCAGCTGAAGAAGAGCCCGCAGCGCAGCCAGAACCAGAAGTCAAACAGGAAGAGAAACCGAAGACCCCGCCTGCTGTGGCCGCTGTCGCCGATGAGAAGCCCCGCGGGTCCCCGCGCGGCCGTGGTCGCGGCCGGGGTAGAGGTCGTGGCCGGTATTAAAACCTCACGGCAACTTTTTATTTTTTTATCGGCTTAGACTGTATATGCTGCTTTTTGTATGGTCTGTTTTTGTGGTCCGTACTCCGTATTCTATTTTTTCTCAAAACTGGGATTGTGATCAAGTCTTTAAGGCTGATTTTAACAGTCGCGCTTGTACCTCTGCTTGCTGTAAGCAGTGCGAGCGCATATATATATATGTATCTTACCAGTCTAAGTTTTACGGTCTTCAAACCCTATATAAATGGGACAGTAAAAGTAGTTAAACATTTGTTTTCTGTCAAAAATTATGTTTTGAACTTGTGTTCAATTAGAAAACGAGGTTGACGAGGCTTTAACATGTCTCTAACAACACAGAAACATTCTATGATGACAGCAAAGTTTGTTGCAACACCTAAATTCAATGGTAATTATTTTAAATGTCTACTATACGTATTTACAATGATTACCGAAAGTTCAAAATCCCTAAATATTTCTAATATGTTGCCGTGTTGTGTTATTGTCCATCGTTAAGCATTTGCGGCATAAAACGATACGTAGGTAGATTTAACCAATAGATTTTTACAAGTTGAAACTACTACTTTGTCAATAAAACTCATAATTTAGTTATATTAGCAGAGCAATGTGGATATTTGCTGAAAATCGGCCAATCTGAGATAATCTCTGATTATCATAAAGTTTTGAGACTCTTTTGACTAACTGTGGGATAGATAAGGGCTTACTGTAATAATCATCAGAATTAGTAGCAGTTGTGGTCATCGATGTCAGATTATAGAACTGCAGTCAAACGGTTCATATAAAGGTGGGTTTGGTCCAAAAAGTTTCGGTATGAATAAATAATTTGGTTGAGTAAATAGAAACTGTGCTTGGATCTGGTCTAAACAAACCTTTATGAGTGAAATTACACAATGGTGTATGAGATTTTTACAATAAATTTTTCTTATTCTTTTCGCTGTGTCTGGATCTAGAATATAATATCTATTTAAAAGATACAGCCTGTAGTAGCTTATATCATCAAGATATCGTTTTTTTTTTGCATTTTATTTTTTACCTTTCCTATTCTCTACTATTCATTAGTAGTAATTACTATATTTCATCTATTAGCTATTAGTCCATTTCAATAAAATTGATTTAAGAAAAGTTAAATTACAATGTGTGTCTAATACTTTAGAATTTAGATTGTATGAATGCCATCTTGTATGAGGCAGAATAAATGTTTTTCCAGGGATACTTACTTAAAAATATATAAGCATATGGTAGGTGCCCACTTTAGTATAATCTTTCTTATTTTGTATGTAGAAGAGTAGGTATGTATATTTTTTGGGACTGATTCTATAATTTTAAGCAGTATATTCACTAATTTGGCATCATTTTTTGTTTAGTACAATATTTGGCTAGTATTAACACATAGAAAAGTGTTTTTTTTCTTAATTGTTATGTGAGTGGAAAACATCTTCACCAATAAATTTTCTGGTGACAAAATTTTATCTATACAATGTGTATCGCATTTATGCTTTTGATTATGCTAGTGCACAAGTATAAAATAGGGATAAATTATAAATTTTTAGCTTACTAGGCTTATAACGACATAATCAAGACTTCATTGGTATCTCGAAATTCTTAATTATAAACTAATATCTTTAATCGTAGTTAACGTAGATACAATAGTGTAGGCTTGCTATTTTCTATTAAAAAATCTTTTCGTCTATAGACTAAATATAAGGAGTTATTCATAAACAAGTAAATGATTCATAATTGTCTGCTTAATCATGAAACATTTCATAAATTGAAGTGGAGTTTATGAATAAATTCTAATATATATAATATAATATTCTTAATTTTATATCATATAAAATAATAGGGTACAGCGTCTCTCAAAATATCGATTTTGAATGAATAACAAAGTAATAATTATATCTAAACATACACCCCTGCTGCTCAGTTATGTCTGATGCACTCTATTTATGTCATTTATATTGTAACTGTATTCAAATAAAAATAATCAGTGAAATTCTATTCTTTTGTTTTTTTTTTCCTATTTACAACAGCTCTTTGCACACAAGATATACATATAAAAACACTACAGTCAAATAGGGGGAATAAGGATGCAGGGGTGAATCAGGGCAAAACTTAAAAAGGAATTTTAGTGATAAATTATAATGGTATGTTGCCAAAAAGATCTCAAAATAATGTAGTTATTTGTAACCTATCATATTAATTAAATATTAAAATACCTGTTAAATTTTTGTTCAGATTCACCCCTACATGCTTATTCATTTTGTTTAAAAGTACAATAAAAACACTACTGACTTATAATTGGCACAGTTCTTGGGGATTTTGTTCCACCACTTCATTCCAGGTAAAACACTCGAAGTGAAGGACTATGGCCACTAGGGGACTGTCACAGAGTACATTTTTATGGGAATGTCCTATAGTGTCCCTGGGGCTGAAAGTACATGTTGCTTAAGATAATTATTGGCACTTAAGAACTATTGAACACAATATGGCTTTCCAACTAATTCCAGCAGAAACTTTTTGAACCAGTTACATGCATATAAATTGGAAGCCTGAGATCAGTTGCTGACTTAAGAACACTGTAGGTAAAGAGCGCGATCCAATTTGATTGAATGCGATTCTGTAACATATGGATGTCCGTATGTGCTTTCTCACTGTTGGCGCCAGATCACATTGCGTATTGCCTTTTGCCCTATTGATCGCATGGTTTCAGAATTCAGGTTGCACTTCATGCATCACTTTAATTTCAGATATATTTCAATTCTGTTGGGACTGACATGTGCATATTCTGATATCATTATTGTACATGGCATTTTTATTATAAGCTTTAGTAAACAGAAGTTTGGGCAATATCAGTCAAGAGGTTAAAGGTATCTAAGGCAGAAGGGAATAGAAACAAAAAACAAGAGTAATTAAAACATTTATTAACTTAAAGGTTTAAGTCTAACATCTGGTTCTACTTCTTCATCAATTTTAGCATTAACTTGGTGTCGTTAATTTGTGTTTTTAGCCGTTTCTTCTTTTTTTCAACTGGTTTCGTTTTTGGCTTCACTTTTGCTTGTTCTACAACTGTTTTGCTTTCTTTCTTCGATTCATTTCGTAGTTCACTAGCTGTTACATTCTTTACAAGCTTATTATTACCACTAACAAGATCTTTTATTAAAACTTCTTTTTGAAACGTAACCTTCCTTTCGGCGTTTATTTTTTTCTTCAAGATCTTGTTCGATACTCCCGGACTTGCTGCTGCAACTTTCTGAGCTTTAGCGACTTTGTTTAGTGCTTTGAACTTATTTTTGCCGAATTTCACCATTATTAAATTACATTTATTTGAATTCATAGCACAAAATGCACATGCAAACAGCAACACTAGGTACTGCTGAGTTACTGACCTGACTGAAGTTTCTTATATGTCAATGTCAACCTCACGAGTCACGTCACTCAAGTCACAAACTGTCAAGTACGTTTAGTTGTGGCGCGCTCGTACTTAATATTTATGGAGGCTATTTAAAGATTTTTAACCATGTGTTTTCGATAGAAATGAAATCTTTAAACCTCATTCTAATGTAAAAGTGGATGATAAAACGTCGGCGTGATTTTCATCTCAGCCAAGTAAATCCCACCATTACCATTTTTTTTAAGAGCCTGCTTTGTCCCAGTCCTGGGCAAAGGCCTCCCTCCACTCTTTCTACCGTTCACGATACTGGGCGTCCTCCTTCCAGTTCGGACGAAACCTGTCCAGTTCGTCCCGGCATCTCCTACGTGGCCTCCTCTACCATTATTTTTATGTATTCGTTTTTTTTTAATGTAAAGTCAGGACCAAATAGTCCATTGGGCACTCTAGGCATGTGCCCAGGGCACCACAATTTTAGGGAGGGGCACAATATTATCGGTTTTAATAATACAAACTTTTATTTATCCCAACGAGCGAGTCGATCATAAATCCTTCTAGCCAGAAATTGATCAGTTTGGCATAGTGAATGTCTGTCTCGACGACAAGTTCGTCGTAAAGTACAGCCTAGTTATCTTCTAAAGAATACTTTTGATAATATCTAGTTACCATCCAATAAAACACGTCAAGTACACTTTCTTCAATAATTTATTATTGTCATATCGTCTCCTTAAGACATTGCGCTTAACAGAAACATCGACACATATAACATTGATATACAAATACATGATTATCCTACTACGAAATTTTAAATCTAAACGTATAAATATTACAAAAGAAAATGAGCAAAATAAATGCATTCAAGATTGCATTAATATTTCTGCATGTACTTAGTTGTATACTTTGAACGCGATATAATTACAATTACATTAAAAAAAATATTTTGTCTACAAAATTAAACTAAAAATGTTGCTATTATATAAAAATGTTACATAAGTATACGTTTCTGAGATTCAGGTGAGATTGTTCTTGGCCAAAAATTACATTAACGAAAATCGAAGCTTTTATAAACGTATTAAAATTACGATGATATTAAACAGTTGTTTTGGTCAAGGAAATACGGTTTTCTTGTACCTATTTACGGTTAGAGTACCTAGTAAGATTATTATGCTTACTCGGAGCTTTTAAACAGAAATCTATAGTGGTAGTTAAATAACATTGTTTATTAACTTTACATTTCATTTAATATCTGAGACACTTTTCATACAATGGCTCAAGATCACTGCTCGATACTCTAATCATAATTATATATATTTGAATTACACCATTTACTTGAAGGTACTTTAAAATAGTCAAAGTAGTGTCAAAATGCTGAACAGGAATTGAGCCATTGCTAATTTGAATCAAAATACACATATAAATATATACCTACCTCGAGTAACTGCGGCAGTTGCAATTAGCATGGAATGTTTTGAGTATGTGTTTCAAACTCTTATATTTACACAATTAAAAAAATAACCAAATATAATAATCTATGCCACGATGATTATAAAATTTTCAATACAACACCTAATATTATGCCAACAACACACAACAGTCATACTCTTAAAATAAAATTATTCGAAAATATACTATGCACATGAATACAAAGCATTTAAAAAGCTAGTTTTGTGGCGACGCAATTTAAAAAAAAAAACATACAATTACGTAGTCATACATTCATGCATTCGTTTATTTCTATTATGTTTTGCATTTATGACTATTTTCAAATATTTATATGAATTTATTACGACATCCAAACATTCAAACTAAACTTATTCTACGAAAATCGAATAAAATTAATATTAAATGTTTCTTTGGGAATGGCAACACTTAGATCGTATTAAAACACAGCCATATTGACAAATCAACCCAGTTTAAAATATAATTAGGTACTTGAAAATAATTAGAAACACACCAACGACATTGTGACAACATATTCCTTATTGAATGAATTCATTTTTCGATAGCAATTAACATTTCTCGCGGGTTTTTAGCGGCGGTTTTTGCAAACGGGTACCCGTTTATTGATCAGAATATAATTAAACAATGTCAAATTCAGTATATTTCTAAAAGTACTTTAAATTATACCTTCATTATATAAGTACCTATCAAAAAGTTTATGAAAATCCTAGCTCACGATTTAAAAATATATTAATAAAGAATTATAATAAAAAATAATTCGAAGTTCTTAGGAATAAAATTGATTCAAATGAAATTTTAAACTTATTTGTGAAACATATTTTTCGTAGCGCAATGTACTCATTTTTTTTTTCGTTTATTCTTGCCACACTATGCAACGCTACTATAATTTTAATGTTTATAAAGCTTGTAACATTTACAAGAATACATACCTATAATAAATCATTCTAAAGAGTTATCTATAGCCATATAAAAGCTACAACTAGCTTTGTTTTTAAGATGAATATGCATAGACATAAAATAAAAACACTTTCCAGAAACATCTTTAAATGGAAAGGTAATTTGAAACGAATGGCGCTAGTTTAGATAGTTCCCAACATTGATTCTGACGAAGTGTCACTTTTTTTATTCCAACACCTCATTGGTCAAATTGCTACAGATAGTTTTTTGGGATCCGAGGCTTTATTACAAGATTTCCGTAGTTATATTTATCCGGTCGCGGGACTTACGAATTATCGTGACCCCCGTACGTAAAGAGCTATTTAAGGACACCGTGGATTTTAGTCAGTCAAGTCTGACAGTCCCTCCCGCCCTGACCTGGGTGGGAGGACTCATTTGATGATTTTACCACGATAAAAAAAAAAGTTATATTTATCTCATAGCGTACTTTAAATATAATTACAGCGTTTATTTTACGGATAATGAAAAGCCTTTAATGTACGAACGAGAAACTATTTTTTTTTCATCAAATTTACGTCTATCTAAGTTACCGCTTACTTGACGTCTATCTAAGTTACCGCTTACTTGTCACAAAAACGTGAAAAGTAGTAAAAGGGCCTTTAGTATTTTGTGTATGTGAGTTTAAATGTTTGTAAGCGTACGGACCCACGACACAGAAAAAAATCGTAATGTAGGAAAATGTAAAAAAAAGATTACCGACCCCATTTTATGGTCCCCGATAAAGACTGCATGTTTTTTCTTTAATTTTATTTAACAGTTGCATGATTGTTTTTTTAAATTTGTCTATTGGTCTACTTTTATTATGAAGTTGGTGAAAATGTTTAATACATTTTTTTTATTTGTGGTGTGATTAAAGTGATATTTCTACATTTTCTGCTTAAAAAAACACTAATTTCTAGTATCTGAATGCACGGCAGTGTGTACAGCCAAGTTCGGCATTGAATATGATGTTTTATATTTTACGCTAACACCATGAATTTTTTTTAAATATATTATTTAACTTGTTGCATAGTTATAATATTATGTGTGTCTTTTGTGGCATCAGACTTGCTTGCTTCTTTTCTCTCAGCGAAGCCTTATACTATAATTTTTATAACTTATTTGAGACATAAATGTACTTACAAAAGAATGTATTCGTCAAAGCAAGAATAATGAAAAATATCCTAAACTTACTAACGTATTTTGTTGATGGAATGCATATTCCTGTATTTTCTTATTTCTTTTACTGTACTCATACTTTCTGGCATAGCGTCATGAAGATTTAGGCACGTGATAGCCACATCTACAGAATGTAATAAGCTGTTGCCAGGATTCTGTATACACCGAAGCAGGATTCAAACGCAGTTTATTATTCTAGTTAGTTTGTTCTTTTTCTACGTTCATTTCGCTTAAAAATATAGTTTGGTCGTCAACCAAATGATACTACTTTACACAAATATAATTAATTCTATTCATTGTCTTTACTTGCCCGCCAGCTGCCCAAAATGCTTTATAAATACCTACATAATGACCAGTACATCTTGATTTGCGGTGAACATTTAATGTTGGCAAACAGCACCACTGTACTTTCAAAATATACTGGGCATTTATAAATACAATATGATGTTACAAATATAATATACTTACTTACATATTTGGTAATTGAGTACATTTAATTGTATTTAAAACATACAACAAGTAGGCGGCCCACACGTTTACGACAAAATACATAGAAAAATCGCATTAGCGACAAATTTTAAAACATGTGAGCGGCCTACGTCTATATTCTTATACAGCGAATAGTATAACATTATTTTTTTCTAATACAAAAGCACAATTGCACTTGCCTGTCTTACTAAAAAAAACTATAGTTGGAAGCATGGAAGTGTACCTAGCCAAGTTTGTCGCCGCTGCACTTAAAAAAATATTTATAAGGTTTTTAAAGAAGTCTCTTACCAAGGGTATTACAAGTTAATGAGTTGTTCTGATAAAATAGGTAGGCGTTCCATATAAAAGTATTGGGGGCCTACCATGACATCTTAAAGCGAGAGTAGTTCCACTGTGAGAACAAGATGGCGATAGATGACTTGTATAGCTCTGTCTCTTTCATGTCATGTCATGGTAGGTCACCTATTCAGCTGCTGGTATTAAAAACTGAAAGTCGACCTCAAAGTTAGGAAAATGCTAGGCAGTAGATGATAATAATTATTTTTTACTACTTATCTATACTTATAATAAATCTGTAGAGAGGCCAATTCTGTACATGAAATATATTTAAAAAATAACTATCAAGGGGTGATTAGGGATCGCTACTGGTGTAAAAAATGCAATCAGAAAATTTTTTGTCTGTCTGTCTGTCTGTCTGTCTGTCTGTCTGTATGTTCGTTATAGAAACAAAAACTACTCAACGGATTTTAACGAAATTTGGCACAATTATTCTTCATACTCCTGGGCAGGTTATAGTATACTTTTCATTACGCTACGATCAATAGGAGCAGAGCAGTGAAGGGAAATATTGGGAAAACGGGAGAAGTTACTCCATTTTTTAAACTTCCGTCGCGTGTGCAGCCTTAATGGTTAAAGCTACATATAAATCATGTATGACGGAAATGTTCTCCTTAAAATTATATAAAAATATTCCTTGACAGCATATGTCTGTCTTTTATGGTTGACTCACAATAACACGTGAAACTCCCGATAACTTAGCAGTTCGGAGCTTTCTGATTATATTTGTCTCCTCTTACGTCCTCCCACCCAGGGCAGGGCGGGAGGGTCTGTCAGACTGACTAAAATCTACGGTGTCCTTCAATAGCCCTTTATGCACCGGGGTCACGGTAAGTTGTGAGTCCCGGGTCGACGGCGCGTTGTGTTCCACGCGCGCCTCAAGGAGTGTCAGCATAATGACGGGGCCTGTAGAGGGCCAAAGCCTGCCGGGGTTGCGGGATGGTCCATGGTCGGACAGCGAGTCGCCCATTACTCGCCGCCAGCATGCCATGAGATCGTCTTGCGACGGCCGTCGCCGTGGGCCTCTACCACTGCGGCTGGGGTGGAGGGAGGACGCTGTACTCTCCCTCACGCGGCCCGCCTCCTCCTTCGCGAGCATGACTGCTTCGCAGAAGGAGGCGACCGCTTACCACACCGTCTCGCCCCGCAACATGGCCTCGACCAGTGCCGGGCGCGAGAGGTCTCCGCCTATCGCCGTCGTGAGGACACGGCGGTGCTCTGCCCAAGCGGGGCAGTCCTGCACCGTATGCTCCACCGTGTCCTCCGGACGATCCTCACAGTGGTGACACCCAGGAGTTTTTTTCCTCCTTATCAGACACAGGTACCTCCCGAAACTTCCGTGTCCGGTGAAGACCTGCGTCATGCGGTAGGTCAGGACGCCGTGACCCCTATCCAGCCACTCCTCAAAGAGGGGTCTTACCGCCGCGATTGCGGTGTGCCCCTTTTTAATTTTAGTCTTTAAATAGTTTGTTTTTAGATTTGTTTTGTTGTTATTTTATGAAATAGTTATTAGAGGTTTGTTTAAATATATTATTAGTTTACATTTCATTTCTTTATAGTTGAAGCAATAGTAGGTACGAATATCAGTTATTTTGGTAGTCTACACTATCTACACTAATATTATAAAGAGGAAAACTTTGTTTGTTTGTTTGTAATGAATAGGCTCAAAAACTACTGGACCGATTTTAAAAAATCTTTCACCATTCGAAAGCTACATTATCCACGAGTAACATAGGCTATATTTTATTTTGGAGAAAAATAGGGTTCCGTAAGATATTTGGGTTTTTCGGCCACAGGGTGTAAAAAAACAACCAGAAAAGTTACTTATTTTGCGTACGCTGCCTAAACTATAAAAGATAGAACCATAAAATATTCTAATTAATTGTTGATCTTTTAAATATCTACAAAAAAGTCCGCGACACACAATATCTATCTATGTTGATTGTTTGCGATGACTGCGTCGTCGATGTTAGTGTCTGTGAATAGACCTGGGAATCATGTTGCTGACCGTGTCTTTCCTGAGTAGGATTTTTGCAGCGGTAACCGACATTCACGCGGGCGGAGCCGCGGGCGCCAACTAGTTAACAATAAAATACACACTCAAATGGCGTATTAGTTGTTCTTATAGTAAAACAGGCAGGTGTAATGCCTTACCGAAGTGGTCGGATATGTTGTCGGAATCAGTAGTCGGTATAGATGGCGTTCACTGAAAAACAAAATTATTATAAGATTTTGAAAACAGTATAGGAAAGAGACGGAGCTATGTAGTATGTGTAGTTCGATAAGAACAACTCTTTCACACAACGAAGAAAGGGTCAAATAATGAGAAGTGGTGGTAAGACCCCATAGGACCCTTTTAATCTACTGAAGGGTCTGAGGACTTGCTGGACAAATGACGACGTTTTTTAAATCGTTTTTAATTATCTTAAGTACTTTCAAAGTATGTAAATATTAGTTACTTTTGCAGAACTTACCTTCATTTTGGGACGCGCTGATAACGTCAACTTTTGCACAAGGAGGGTAGCGAAATCTGAAAAAAAAAACACGCAATCGAAATATACAAAATATAACTGTCGCATTATAATATTCTTAATTCCTTACGAAAATATGCTATTGTTTCATGGACTCAATCCACCGCCACCCTCTGGTGTCAAGAGTCAGTTAAGCCACCTGTGGGAACACTACAGGCATTACGAGCCGTCGACACGTGCATGGTCCACGATAGGACGGCAAGTCACCCATTACTCGCCGATTTGGCTAATATAAGTCCAGGTGTCTTCACGATGTTTTCTATCACCGATGTCAGTGATGTCCAAGATTAACTTAGAAAACACATATGAATTTAAAAAGACACATCGGTGCTTGTCTGGATTTGAACTCGCAACCTCATGCATGAGAAACGAGATGACAAACCTCCGGGTCATCACGACAGGTACGTTCCGTTTCTCACGTTGAAAGCTGTAAATCGAATACATAAAAAACTGTTGTGTTAACTCACTGGTGATGGAGCTGAGCCACTTGATCCTGGTCCTGGGATGCAGCAGCAGCAGGTACACCGGCACCGCCGTCAGGATCATGAGGCAGCCCACACCGGTCTCCGCGGGAGACGCGAATGCTGGGAACGCTACCACCAGGATCGTGCAGATTATGTAGATTACTGGAAAGAAAATTTATTTATTTATTTATATTTATAAATTAGTCGACACTCAACAGCAGGAGAATGTACACTTCACCAAAATGAGTGCACTATCAAACTCTTTTTTTTAATAAGTAAATCATTTCGGATTCTCAATGAGACGCCGCGTGCGCATTTCGGATGTAATGCTTTTTTTTTTTTTATCGTGGTAAAATCATCAAATGAGTCCTCCCACCCAGGGCAGGGCGGGAGGGACTGTCAGACTTGTACTGACTAAAATCCACGGTGTCCTTCAATAGCCCTCTACGTACCGGGGTCACGGTAATCCCTTGGTCCCGCGATCCCAGCAGGCTTTGGCCCTCAACAGGCCCCGTCACTATGCTGACACTCTTTGAGGCGCGCGTGGAACACAACGCGCCGTCGACCCGGGCATGGTCCATGGTCGGACAGCGAGTCGCCCATTACTCGCTGCCCGCATGCCCGCGCCTACGGTGGCCGGAGATCGTCTGGCGACGTCCGACGCCGTGGGCGTCTACCACTGCGGCTCGGGTGGAGGGAGGACGCTGTCCTCTCCCTCAGGCGGCCCGCCTCCTCCTTCACGAGCATGACTGCTTCGCAGAAGGAGGCGACCGCTTCCCACTCCGTCTCGCCCCGCAGCATGGCCTCGACCAATGCCGGGCGCGAGAGGTCTCCGCCTATCGCCGTCGTGAGGACACGGCGGTGCTCTGCCCAAGCGGGGCAGTCCTGCACCGTATGCTCCACCGTGTCCTCCGGACGATCCTCGCAGTGGTGACACCCAGGCGTTTCTTCCCTCCCTATCAGACACAGGAACCTCCCGAAACTTCCGTGTCCGGTGAGGACCTGCGTCATGCGGTAGGTCAGGACGCCGTGACGCCTATCCAGCCACTCCTCAAAGAGGGGTCTTACCGCCGCGATTGCGGCGTGCCCGGACCTCGGTTGCGACAGTCGCTCCCTCCATACTGCCCTGAGATCGCGCCGGAGCTCTTCCCGCCGCGCCTCGACTTGTCGAGGCAGTCGGATGTAATGCTTAGATTTTTTTTTTCTAATAACTCGTTCAGAAACTGCGACGATTTACTTTAAAAATGAGTTCGATTGTACGGTCCCATGGGTGAAATGACTTCGTGAAAGTTACATGTTGTTCAAAATAGACCTTGATTGTGGGTTAAAACTTGAGCCTTTTAAATAAAAAGTAAGCTCAGGATACTTACTGGGGAAGAACAGGTTGACTTTGATGGGACGTTCACGGCTGGGCTGTGTGTACCTCAGCACGGGTACGCACAGGACTGCAGCACCGATACTTAACTGTAATAAAAGCATTAGGTTCCTGTTAGCTCAAGAAAATTGACTTATTTTTAATTCATTCTTGTTTTTGATCATTTAAATTTTACTAATTTGATTTTTGGATGACGCCCTTTATTAACGTGAAAAGTATAGGTTTTTTTTTAGATAATCGGATCAGTGTCTTTAAGACTAGTTGCTATGCTATTCTCTATAAGAAATGTCATCGTTGGATTCTACGATGTACTCTTCGACAAGGCGGCTTTATGATCAACCGATCGTGCAGCGCGAGCGAAGAGCTCTAGTATCGCTGTCAGTAGCTTACTGGATTGTAAACTTAGCCATAGCGTGGCGTGAGCACTGCACAACCGAGCTGCCACATGGCTGTGTTTATTGAGTACTGATGATCTAGATACCACAGCCTTTGCATTTCCGCTAAGGATGCCGAGTGAAATAGCAACTTTATTCTTCATTATCATCATTCCAATTTATGGTCGGTGCATTGGGTCTTCTTCAAATCTCAGAAGCATATGTTTTGCATCACTCCTTTTACCGACATCGTCTTTAAACAAGAACCATTAAAACAGTAAATAACACTCACCCAAGTAGCGAAGCCAACATAGTTGATAAGCGCGTATATGTCAGACACAGTGAGATACACCAGACTCAGCAGAGCTACAGCTAGCACAGCGGCAGCCGGCGTGGCGCGGGAGCTCACCATCGTCAACATCTCGGGCATCTGACCCTGAGCTGCACCGGCGAAGAACAGTCTGCAAGAAATATTTGGCGGTATAGTTTCGCTATCAATACGTAATAAAACCTGCAATAACGGTAATCAGGCAAGAATACATGATTAAAAGACTAAATTTCAGAGAACAAATCGAATTTCAAACTGCAACGAAAAATCTCCCTTTTTTTTATCGTGGTAAAATCATCAAATGAGTCCTCCCACCCAGGGCAGGGCGGGAGGGACTATTAGACTTGTACTGACTAAAATCCACGATGTCCTTCAATAACCCTTTACGTACCGTGGTCACGGTAATCCCTTGGTCCCGCGACCCCAGCAGGCTTTGGCCCTCTACAGGCCCCGTCACTATGCTGACACTCTTTGAGGCGCGCGTGGAACACAACGCGCCGTCGACCCAGGCATGGTCCATGGTCGGACAGCGAGTCGCCCATTACAAACAAAAATCTCCCTAATTACAAAAAGGGCTTCTAATATCTCTACATGCTTCAGTATGTGCCGTAAATGCTGTTTGCCATTTTCATAGAAATACGTGTCGTTATGGTCTATCATTGTGATAGCCACCCAGGCTTTACCGCTGCATTCAGATTCGGATCACATAAACTCACAAACACTTGGTACACTAGGTCGGTACGGCTAAATTACTGACGTCGTAATTTTTAGGTATGCGATAAATTCCAATTGCATGTATTTCTTTCGAAAATATTGCTGTTACGTATGTATTGTTAATAACTAACATACGTAATAACTTTGTAAAAATTAAAAAAAAGATAGGTTATACCTTGAGGAAGTGAGTAGAACACCGTTGACGGCTCCAAAGGTGGAAGCTGCGACGAACAGCGGGATGGAGAGAGCGAACCATCCGAACAGCCGCTCGGCGAATGTTACTGCTACTGCCGCTGAACCTAACACCTGAAATATATTTTTTGTTAATTCATAAGAATTAAGTACAATAAAGATAAACGTTATAAAAGAGTAGACAGATTTTTTTAAATAAGTATAGCCAATTTGGAAAGTTTTACGGGCTTCTTTTAACTTGGCTTGTGCTCTACCGTGACGTGTTTTTTTTACTTATAATTTACCAAGGTCGCTATCGCTTAGTTCTCGGTTCTAAGATTTTAGGTGCACTTAAAGTTAGTATAATAAGAGCGTACCTACAGTCAGCAATACAAAATTAAACAGAAAAAATAGTTTTTTAAAGTTTAAAATCGCTTCTAGAATCTTGAAAGTAGACTTTACATAAAGACTACAGTTCCTCGTGTACTTATTGTTTTTCAATATTATTTTAAAGAGTTACTATTATGTTATTTTGTATAGAAATGCCACAAGGTCACCGAATAATAAGAAGGTACCAACTTTAAATTTTCTTTGGACGTAAAGTAAGTAATTATAATAATAAGTGACTTGGCTAGCCTTCACAGTTTTCAACGGTCTACAACAACATTGCCAGAATAAATGCTTCCTCGTTTTGGAAATAACTAAAGAATTATGAATATAACAGACAAAACAAGTGTAGCAAAAAAATATAGGTATTCACAGTTATCCTTCTTGATATTAAGTGAATGGCCAAGATACGTGATTATGACGTCAAAAAATAAAATCAATCTTCTTCCTCGTCGTCAATTTGTGGGTAAATACCAAGTACAGGGGAATTCCTTATGAGAACACTCAACATTTTAGTTTTATTTATAGACTAGCACTCCGCCCGCGACTTCGTGCGCGTGTTTCTGACATCGAACTCAGTGAATTTAAATGCCCGGTCACCCTCCGTATTGGATACTTTTGGATAATCTATCCAACTAACATAGTAACTTCAAAAAATCATTCACATTGAAGAAACCCTCTACAAACAAAAATAAGATTTTTTTCTATGTATTTTTCCAGGATAAAAAGTATCCCATTTTATGCCCAGGATAATAAGGTATAATTATACCAAGTTTCATCGAAATCGAACCGTTAGTTTTCACGTGATGCCTGCATATACAGACAGACAGACAGATTTTTTTTTAAATCACATATTTGGGTTTGGTATCGATCCAGCAACACCCCCCGCTATTTATTTTTTAAATATGTTCAATGTACAGAATTGACCCTTCTACAGATTTATTATACATATGTATAGATTTTTTTCCATCAAAATTTATAGTTGCAAAGAATTGGCTACTTTACTGCATTAATACATTCTGTTTAGTTCGTCAGCTAGAGTATTGAACACGTTTTTTCTTCTTTCTTTTTTTTAATTCGTCAGACGCAAGTAAAAACTGTCCTTGCTTGTGACGTATTGGCAATCTTAAAAGGAAAAATACGAGTACGTGTCAATTATTTTTTGATAATGTAATTAAATAAATAAATATTTCACAATTGTCACACAACGCCATCTAGTCCCAAGCTAAGCAGAGCTTGTGTTATGGGTACTAGACAACTGATAAACATACTTATATATTTCTAAATTCATACATATTATAGATAAATTACACCCAGACACAGAACAAATGATCGGGCTCATCACACAAACATTTGTCCTGTGTGGGAATCGAACCCACGACCTCCGGCATAGCAGTCAGGGTCACTAACCACTAGACCAACAGGCCTGTCAAATTGACGGATTTATTAGTTTTTTTTAGCAAATACCACTATTGGCCCCCAATAATGTGATCAGTAGGTGGCGTTATCATCGCGCACAGAACTTTTGTTGGTTTTTTTTTTGCGTTGTAAAATCATCAAATGAGTCCTCCCACCCAGGGCAGGGCAGAAGGGACTATCAGACTTGTACTGACTAAAATCCACGGTGTCCTTCAATAGTTCTTTATGCCCGCATCCCTGGCAGGTTTCGGCCCTAGGGAGCCCCGTCATACAGTGTAAGTTACCTCAGTAGGCGACAGCGTGGTGTAGAAGGCGACATTGGTGAAGGTGTACACCACGGTGACCAGGGTGACGGAGATGGCGATGGCGCGGGGGAGGTTCCTCACTGGATCCTTCAACTCCTCAATGATGAAGTTCAGGTAGTTCCTAGTGGGAAGAGAGGAATTGTTATTATACTTATCAGAATAATTTATACGTAGAAGCAAAAAGGGCTGATACAAAATTAAAACAAAATCTCTGATGTCGGCAGTTCGAGACGGTTGGCGTATAGGCTGAGCATGTTCGACTCTCGCACGGAACAAATTTTTGAGTATATCTACAATTAGTTGTTCCAGGTCTGGGTGTTTGTGTATTTGAGTTTCTATGGTTGTAAACTTACCTACGATATAGGAAAAAATCCTAGGGCAATATTACCTTGGCAACAGATTTTCAGAACCAGATATTATGAAAATTGAGAATTCTCTCCCTTTTTTCTTTTGAAATTAGTTTATTGTTTGTCCAGTGTGAGTATACTAAATACTTTTTTCTTTCTTTCATAACTTCTTCTTCTTCTTATTCTTTCTTTTTAAGCTCATCTACAAACATCAAAAAAGTGTGCGATCACTTTGAAGAATGCAAAAAACCAATCGTATTTTGTTAGATATGGTAGATTGTAATTATGATTTCTTCTTTTTAGATTCTTTTGTTTTTTCATAACATTAAAAACAGCTTATGCTAGTGATCGCAAACATCTTATGATGTAAACTAAACTAAACCTTTCCATAAGAAGAAAGTTTCACTTACCATCCGTTATAAGCGAAGAGTCCGGAGTAGAAGGACAGAGCGATGGAGGTCACATCGTCGGTGGTACCCTCGAATGTGAAGTGTTCTACCTGTCCTGGAAAAATAAAAATACTTATTGTGAACAATATAGTTCTTGATTTGTCCATAAAATGAACTCTACCATCTACTACAGAAATAGAGAACTGAAATGAAAGACACATCATTTGTGGCAAGGGTCTGTCCTTCCAGGAAGTATAAATCTTAGATTCTGGATTGCTAGTTGCTACAGGAAATATCACAATGTAAAACCCTATTACACTTTGCTTGATCTTAGAATGGTGATTTAAGGTATTAAATACTAGCGACCCGCCCCGGCTCCGCACGGGTGCAATCTCTACTATCTATATTATGCATGTTAAATACGTATAAACCTTCCTCTTGAATCACTCCATCTATTAAACAAACCGCAAACCCGCATCATAATCCGTTGCAGAGTTTTAAAGATATAAGCATACATAGGGACAGACAGCGGGAAGCGACTTTGTTTATATACTATGTAGTGATGGTGATACTCATCATCAGGCATAATTTTTCCTTTATTTATCCCACAATTGGGGAAAATTGCTATTCCCTAAGGATCTCGATACAGCTTTGTCTACAGTGCTGCTCCAGAGTCGAAACTACAGTTTGGTATTCACTAAGTTATAAAAGTTGCATGGATTCCTGAGAAAGTTGGAGTCTTGCGAACTAAGGACTGATAGCATCGTGTCGCGACATCATCTCAAGGACGTCTCGACGACGACTTCATCGTCGCGTACAGCCTAGAAATTATCTCTTTTACAGAATAACATAGCTGTCTCACCTATATAGGTACATGTCTTTTGAGCAGTT